>CAXIVR010000007.1:107500190-110335190 GCA_964035755.1 Teleogryllus oceanicus
AACTAGTGTAAGTGAATTCCAGAAAAAATTTTGTTTTGATAATTTCTCCGAATTCCTGAATTGCGTGAAGAATGTGAACATTCCCGCAAAGTGGAATCTTATTACGAATGAAGACTGTGCATCATTCATAGTTTTGGATGAAAGTCTTACACCTAGCATTCTGCTGTCGGCTAAAATGCAGAGTGATCTGCAGTTCAGTGTTTTTGTGAAAAACGTTGAAGTCAAAAACGTGGAAAATTTTAGTTTTCCTCTCAAACTCAAGAACATTAATACCATTTCCCCACATGCCTACAAATTTTTAAGAAGTGCTGGGTATTTTACTGTTCCACATCCACAGACAATTAATAATATTTGTATGGCATATTCTACGAATCCACTTATGGAGCAGAATAAATTAAATTTTTAATCCATATTAAACAAAAGTTTAAATTATTGGAGAAGGATGATCTCATTGTTTCTTTAATGGTTGTGAAATCCATATAAAGCCATATCTTGATTATTCAGGTGGTTCTATGGTAGGAGTTGGTTCTAACAGTGAAAAAATTGCCACTTCAGCTCATGTATTCATGATCCAAAGTTTGAAGTCTCCTTTCAAGGAAGTGGTTCATATTCTCCCAGTGCATAAAATGAATGCAGAGAAATTATTTAAATTTATAAAAGAAATTGTTGTCGGATTACATGAAATAGGATTCACTGTTGTATGTGTTGTTAGTGATAACAATCCTATTAACAGAAAAGCAATTACATATTTTAGCTCTCCCCCAAAACTGAGCATTGTATACCCACACCCTTGTGACAATTCTTGTCCATTGTTTTTTGCATTTGATTCGGTGCACATCATAAAGTGTATTCGGAATAACTGGATTAATCAAATAGATCAAAACCAATCTTTAATTTATCCCCCATTTGGCTTGGAAAACAATCGACCTGTTGTACTCTCTACAGCTGCTTTCTCTTGTATAAAAAGAGTATATGAATTAGAAAGTCAAGGTATGAATTTAATCAAATATGCTCATAAATTAAATCTCAAAAGTTTATCTCCCAGTAGTTTTGAAAGACAAAATGTGCGATATGTGTTGAATGTTTTTAATGACCATGTGGTACAAGGTTTACTAGCGATTGGTATTAAACATGAGCTTGAAAATTTTGAGGGTACAGCAGAATTTTTGAAACTAGTTCTAAATTGGTGGAATATTGTGAATGTAAAGAGTCCGTTCCTGGATGAAGCGCTTCAGAAATTCACTACAGAAACCGCTAGCCTTGAATCAAGAAAACATTCAATATTTGGAAAAGTTCTTGGTTTGGTTAGATAATTGGGATGAGTTGTGTATGGAGTCTCAGAAACTGACAAAGGAGACCCATTTAGCCCTATCCCATACAACCCATGCATTGATGGAGCTGACAAAGTATTGTGTTTCAGAATTAAATTTTCAATACATTTTGCCAGGTAAAATACAAACAGATTCATTAGAAGCTCGTTTTGGTAAATACCGCACTATGGCAGGATCCCAGTACTTGGTTTCAATCAGACAGATTTTTGAAGTCGAGTCTAAAATAAGAATTCAAAATCTTTTGCCCTTAACTTTAAAGTCTCATACATATGGAGAAGTAGTAATACCACTATCTGCAGAAACTGAAAACAATGCCACAGAAGTCATGGTTGAGAGCTGTTCTTTAAATTTAAATCTTCAGTACACTGAAGAAGACTTTGAAAAAACATCAAACTACTTGCCAGTTATCACATACTTAGGGGGATATTGTGCCAGATCTGTGATGAAGAAAATCAAATGTGGAGTTTGTCGGAGTCATCTATTATTAGACAAATTATTTGAAGTGGAAAGTAATTTAAAATTTGATTTAATAAAAAATATAGACCGGGGTGGATTATTATATCCTCAGCCTGATGTTGTAAATGTAATTATTTTAAACTACATTACGGTTCAGAAATTGGTATCCGCTGAAAATGAAATGGCATTTTTGCAAACTCAACATCAAAGAAATGTTGTTATTCACTTCACTGAAAAAGCTGTTAGACAGCACAATTTTTTTCTAGTAGAATTAAGTTGTAATATTCATTCTGTAAATGATATCTTGCGACATATAGTCAAAGTGTCTACAAACTTACTGCTCAATAATTACATTAAAATAAAAAATGACAATTTAATAAAATATGGCAAGAGAAGAAAGTTGTCAACTGTGAAAAAGTAATTGTTAAAATTCACAAATATTTACATTGGTTATTTTATTTAATCTAAATTTGGTCCATTATTATTTTAAATTTGTCAGTAATTTTTCTTTTCTGTTTCATCGTACCATTGTATTCATTGTGAGATATGTTTCATCTAAACTGTACAATAAGGTATTTGTGTAAATTCTTGTTTATTTATAATGGTGTATGACGACAATTCCTATGTATTTATAAACATTTGAAGTTCTATGTTTCAAAGTTAAGGTAATTCCCTCTAACATTTATGTTAATTTCTGACATGCATATCAATAATTGTTCTCTGCAATTTTTTTCTTTCACTGGATATTTGTAAATATTGTAAATATGTTTATTTTCTGTAGACTTTGAATTTTTAAGTTTATACATTTCTTTTTTTTTGTCATTTGCTTTTGGTAGTTAAAAAAATATTCTGATTGGCAAATATATTTCATTTCATTAAAAACTAATAATTTATTTGGCATCCTTACCTTTCCTTCACCTTATTTGCTTGCTTTCATTAAGTTACATTGTTGAACTTAATCTATAAATATAAGCTTCATCAAGAACCTGACTTGTATTTCATCTTCCAATTGTATGTATTCCAGTAGAAATTTTGGAAATGTTTAGATTGCTATAATACATTTTCTAATGAATTCTTTCAATAATAAAGAAAATTCTAAGATATCGTTGGCCGTAACAAGTTTTTTTAATATCGCCCATTAGATCGTAATATTTCGCCTTGAAGGTCTTATAAATTGTAAAAATGAGCAAGCATTAGTGCTCTTTAACGTAGCTCTAAAAGTGTGTTTCCTCCAAACCACACTGCTTTATATTCGAATACTTCTCTCCAGCGGCACGTCTTTCGATTGCGGAGAGGCTGTGGTCTACATCTGCTGACGTCACGGACCGAGTTGTGAGGCCTGAAGTATTAGTAGGTACTGATGAAACCGTCCACAGCTGATGTGTCAGGCGCACGTTTAGAAAAAAATGACTGTAGAAACCAGCGAGGGGGCTCATTGATGTCCGTATAGTTAGCACACCCACCCATCAGAAAATTAAAAAAGAGTATTCCATAACCTTGTACCAACCTTAAACCAATTTTAACCCAAATTTAAAAATTTGGTACCAATGCAGAACACAAAAAAAAAAAAAAAAAAGGATGCACTTCCACTCACAAATGCAATAATATATACTAATTAATGGAAATGTACAATATTAACGGTGTGAAAGGTACTACATAAAAATTACGTTTGTGTAATTTATGAAAGAAACGAAAGAGTACACCAAAATAAACTTAACGTCATACTAAATAGTGCAAATAGCACTATCTGTTGGAATCGTTTGGAGCAATTTTAGAGAAAATGGCTTTTGAGCGTTTCTGAAAATGCGGAATTTTGTGCTAATTTTCACAAAAAACCCTCTGAGTTTCGATAAATTTAATTTTATTCAACATTATTTAGAGCATAAATACAATAATGTGAACAAATTGCCTCTAACAGAAATATGAGCGACGTGAGAGACAAGCGAAAAAGTTAAATTTTGTATAAAGTAAGTGTAAGTTTGTAAAAACAAAAGAATAGAGCAATATGGTGCCTATGTCATTTTAGTGGGGAAATGTAGCACTATTTGTACGAAAAGTTAAGAAAAAAAATTGGAGCAGTTTTTGAGAAAAATTTTTTTGTATATTTTTAATTGCAAATATTGCACGTGATATTGTGAGGAAACTATTAAAATTTTCAAAACAATGTACAGGACCTTCATGAAATAAGTAATTATGAACAACAAATTTCATATGAAGGAAAAATCTTGGATTTTGTAGTTGTGGGAAGACACCAGAAACATTCAAACTTTTGCAATTGTCAAAAATTCTAAGTTAACCGTGAAAATATTTTTATTTATTTTACGTCAAAAAACAGTTAAAAACTGCGTATGACGTGCTATGGGGAAAAGTGAATTGTGTGCACATTTTCAAAATTCTGTGATCCCTACACTGTCTTATACTACTTCAATTTTGAATTTTGAAAGGGAGAAAAAAACAACAAAAACTCCCATGTAGTAAAATCTATTTTCAAAAATAGAACGTATGCCTTCATAAGTGTATATTCATCTATTCTTCCAATAAATTTAAAGAAAAAATTTAGAGCAACACTTTTGAGAAAATTTGGAAAATGTCCGAAGGGCTTGGTCTAAAGTACCCCCAAGTTTTAAAGAATGGTTTTCAAAATTTCAAATTTTTAACTAGAGGTAGATGGAAAGGTGTTTCTTCTATTTGGAAAAAAATCCTACTCATGGTTTAAGCGCTAGTAATGTTCACAGACGGCCGGCGTTTCGCTTTCAATTGGTTTTTCGCCATCCGCCCGCAAAACAGGGATTCTGGCTACACAACATATTAGAGGTTTCTTCTCTTAATTTAGCAACTGGATTTAATCACTTTTTTGTTATCAGGCTCCGGTAATAAATTTTTTTCTGCCGACAATCCGACGTTTTTCGCGCAGCATTACATAACTTTCTCTATACTAGGTATATTATTCCGGTATATTATTAAAATTGATATTTCATTAAAATCCGTCCCCTATTTATAATATACTCGTAAAACAGTGTTCAACATACTTTTAATAGTTCGCTTTACCACAATAAGTGGCTCATTTAACCCCATACTGCAGTTAAGTTGATCATTTTTTCGTCAACTACATTTCTGCATCCCATAAAATTGCTAAAACTTGAAAATTAATAATTCGTATTACCGTTTCTTACATTAACTTAATATTATTATGTAATAAAAGTCTGGCTAGCCTAAGATAAACAAATACAAAAAAATAAAATGTATGTTAACCAAACTGTTCTAATTACTTTAGTATTATTATTATTATTTGGTCAAATATTAAGTATTTGGCCATTTTTGTTTTGATCATTACTACATAGGGTTCTAGTCTGTTGATTGACTAGGGCTTTGATATTGAATTCGATCTTGGGTTTACAAGGACTTTTACACTCACTGTGAGGTTTTTGCTCTATGTTTCTTTCAAAATGTTAAAAATGAAAAATCATTTTATTACTCTCTTCCATCCTCTATTCATTTCAGGAGAAAAACTGTTAACTTCTATTTAAAAACTGAAGGATGATTGAATTTATCCAAAAATAAAAACGTTACTAACAATATCTCTGCGCACTTTTCTTGATCTATGCTTCAGTGTTGTTGGGCAAACTGCATTGCAATATCGTGAACAGTTTAAAGATATGAAGGTTGTTCATAGTTTGTCGGCACCTGGTATTTATATTATTTGAGTTATTGTTTTAAACACAGCTCTGAAATATAGAGTTGAAACATGTACTAACTCAGAAAGACATAACACATAATTTACATAATATACATAATTTATAACTTTACTCTCCTATTGCAGTACAGTAGCCTATATTTACAATATAGGACGGGTGGGCTACGGAGGCTCCATGTTAGGCTCAGTTTTCGCCAGAGGCGTAGTAGCTCACTGCCTAAGTGGTATCACGGCTTATGACGTGAACTCGTAGGTTCGATTCCCCGTTTTCCTAGATTTTTTTACTCAATAATAATTAGAAACGAGCAGGTCTTTTAACACAATATTGTTTACATCCACATTGCTGTGGATTCTTTATTCTTGATTATTTATGTAGCCCTAAAAAGGGCCGTTTTCTCTCTTCAATAAGAGGACCAAAAGCCATCGTTCTCTATCACGGCTTGTAATCTACGTGGAAGTGAAGCCACCAACGTGCAGGATAGTTGGGACCATGGGCTACCTCCTCCCATGCATCAATCACCACATCCCAGAGAGCATCTGTCGTGGATGGGGCGGATTTGGCCAATTTTCTGCCATGACACGCTTCGTCTCGGCCCACATATTTTCAATTGGGTTCAGGTCAGCTCCACGAGGAGGCCAGTCCAGAACCTGTACTTCCTCCTGCTGTGCAAGCCATTCCTGAACCAATTTACTTTTGTGAACCGACGAGTTGTCATGTTGAAAATACACTTCTCCATCCGGATACATTTGTCGCAACGACGGAACCATAATATCTCGCAAGACATGGAGATATTGGGTGCCATCGAGGTGACCTTCTATCCTGTGGAGAACTCCAATGCCACGTACAGAAATCCATCCCCAACACACTACAGATACTCGTCCAGATCGCGTACAC
The DNA here is from genome assembly GCA_964035755.1 of Teleogryllus oceanicus. Classification (NCBI taxonomy): domain Eukaryota; kingdom Metazoa; phylum Arthropoda; class Insecta; order Orthoptera; family Gryllidae; genus Teleogryllus; species Teleogryllus oceanicus. Next base: position 107,506,567 of record CAXIVR010000007.1, read on the forward strand.
TGATGCACATATTCCGGATAAAGACGAGTCCCCCGAGGTCTGTACACTCGTACTGGCCCGTCATTTGCAGAGGAAAAAACCGACTCGTCGGAGAAAATTACATTTCCTAGTCACGATGAAGGTTGTCTCGGCAAATGCCAACCTGTAGAGCCTATGATCCTCGGAGAGCCTCTCCTTAACCGCTGCCCTGCGGACCGAAGTCCCGTGTCCCTTAAGCGGTTCTAACAGTTCTCGAGCATCCAGGAAAATTGGTGGCACGTTTCAACTGAATCGAACTGAGGAATGGTGTTACCCTAGCCTGGTTCACCAATTCGGCGTCCTGGGCTTCAGTAGACACACGCCACAGACCGGTACCAGCACGTCTTCCCACTTCCCCTGTTTCTCGATACTGCCGCAACCACCTACGTGCAGTAACGGGTGGTACCCTAACGACGCCCGGCCTCGAAGCGAGAGAGTCCATTTTCAACCAACGCTACGACTCGCTCCTTGACAGACCGATCGTAATGCGACATGGTGAAAGAATGCGGGCTTGTCGCACGGCGCAGCGTGCCGCGGCGCTTCGAGAGAGGGGAAATGCGAGGGGCGGGTTCCGTCCTTAGGGGTATGGTCAAGAAATGAGAATATTTTCTTAAGTTAACTATCCACTCCACGCAATTTTGCGTAGTGTAACGATTATGGACAATTTTCTGAAATAACATTGTATAATGTTCTATGCGAAGTGGTAGCAGTACGTTTTTGAAATTTTGATTGATAAAAATATTGGCTGCATGCATTGTAATACAGTCTAGTTTTTTGATATTACAATTGTTTGGTGATGGAAACACCAGAATAACGTTCGTAAAAAAACTTTTAATTTTAACTTACGTCCATTGAACAAAATAATTTCCTTACCGTGTGATAAGTTGAAGCCCTGATGAGTCCCAACGAAAAAAGTAATTTTAATCCATTAATAGAGTACTTTATGATAAAATGAAGCTGAATTCTAATAGAATAATATTTGTTATTTCGAAAACAAGAAACTTGTTAAATTATGACATTCAGCGGATATGTTGTGTAATATTCATTTTCCCCACTTCGAGCCAATATTCCGCGTCCGTTTATTTTCCGACTCCCAATTTACCATTAGAGAAAGCATTTCCGTTCTGGTAGACTTCTTGGAACGGCATACCGTTCTATTTACCCTATTATTAGGAAAATGGTTATTCGAAAAAAATTTAAAACTGAAGCATTTTCTTGAGAAACTTCAATAAAATATTTCAATAGTCTTTATTTTTAACTCAATTTAATTAATTTAAATTAACTTAAGTTCATTCACAATTAACTTTGTAATTACTGCGCAATTACATGAATTCAAGCGGATTGCTATGGCTGTATTAGTATTTTTGTGCTACTTTGGGATTAAATGAAAAAAATAGTTCACGCATTGGATGTGAACTAATTCTCCATTTCATTGAAAAATATTCAATTAGTAAATAGTACTAATTCTTTCGAGAAGACACCATTCTCTTCAATTTCTTTAATACGATAAAATAATATTTAAATTTTTCTGATGATTCTAAACACTTAAGAATTGTATTCTACAACTTGTAAAACCGATAATAATATAAATGTATAAACCCGTTTTTACAAAATATATTTATATTACGAGACATGAGATTTGAAATGAAATGTGCAATATTTCCTGTAGCAGACGTCGACACAGTGGCTTTGGGGGAAAGTGTTCTTCGCGACCTTTCCCCTGTCCTCGCAAAAGTGCCGGCGCCGCGAAGGCAACCTTCCAAAATGCGACAGTTGCAACAATTGTTAACAAGAAGTCTCGTACATTTAATTTAAAATCACATGTCTGAAAGTATAATTTTATACTCAAAATACTATCAAAACATTACGTGTTGCATCATTACATTGTATATTTATGATTACCTATTCCTATTGACACTAATACGAGGTTCCATTTAAAAAATCAAAGATAATTAAATTTCTCGAAAAAAATATTTCGAACAATATCTCTACGGCACAATACTTGTCTCATGATTCCGCAGTGTTAAGCGAAAACTGCATTTCGATATCGGGAACCGTTTAGAAGTAATGAAGTGGCCACAGTTGGTGGGACTCTCTGTATAATTCTATTTACAGAAAATTTTCATTACTAGTTTTTCTGTTTTTCAATTAATGAGCGCTTTTTACAACTTTTATTATGTTTTATTTAATAAAAACTCATGAAAACATGTTTCCCTTTTGTAATTCAGTTACCCATCTCCCAGGGATGTTTCCGTGCTCAAATTTCCTTCGTTCCCCGCTGCAGCTACTATTTTGAGTGGCAGCGCCGGCGAGGCTTATATAGTAACACGAATGCCCATGCGGGCAAAACTGGCCGCCCTTGCCGTGGATACTGCTAGGATTTTATTCCATAGACAGTCACTATTACGAACGTGACATTTAACAATCTTTTATTTTAGTCGTCAATATTCCTTCGAGATTCTGGATTTTAGTCTCTGAAGCTTGGGATATTGTCAGTTCACTCTTAATCCAGATACTTATTCAGCTCTCTAATCGCAATAAGACGTGACTTGAATTGTAAGTAGTTGGAAACAGCAACCTAGCTCAAGTTAAGAATAACATTGGCATCAGTTAAACGCCATTTGTAGAATACATTAACAAAATTATATAAGAAACAGAAAACTAATTAAAATGCAAACAAAATGAAATGCAAAAAATAATTAAAACTAATAGTAATAATAGGACGTACTTACTCGCACTATTAGGTAATCGTAATATTATAATAGTTCATGAAGCGCGCAGAAGGGTTTCCAATCCCCAAAAGCTTTTTCCACACTAGGAAACGAACTCGCTTAGAATCAAATTTATGTTACCATATCCACTACACTGCGGAATTATCTCCCAAAGAATCACAGCCCATCCGACACAAAACAAAGTTGGACAGACTAACACATGTTCATGCCGAGAATGAGGTTTTTTAAAAACTTTACTTGCAGTCTCACAGTCCGCGGTGTCTACTAATGTTTGAAAGTAGGGTGCGAGAACTGTAAGTTTGAGATGGCCTGTTGTAATTTACGAGTTTCGTGAACTTTTGTAAGAACTCAACATTTCAAGAGTTCGATTCAATAGCAAAGCGGTTCGACTAAGTGACCTCTCTGAGGGTCATTTCAAAACATAGGCGTCTGAGGGACGTTATGTACTTCCATTCAATGGAAATGGAAACAACGTAAATTAACGTAAGGAAGTGTATGGATTTGGAATATATGCATTAAAAAAAACATTATCACCAGAACAAATCATCAGATTAATGGTTTACTTCACAATATTCTGTCTGTGAAAAGTATACAAATGAGTGTTATAATAAGAAAGAATTTTTGTCTTCCTAAAACCTGTGTATACTGTGTGGTTGCATGTCTTATTTCTATATTTAAATGTGTGTAGCAATTTATACAACACTATTATATGTTTATTATAATGAATTTAAATTATTTTCACAATTTAATGCACGATTTTATACGTCAAGAACTTGTTCTCACAAAGGCTAACAAACATTCTCCGGGGAGGGAAGTATTATTGGGTTGGTGAAACATTCTACAGACTCCGCCTCTAATGACTTATAAGGCGCAGAGAATGGGGAAAACTTCCGAGGATAGGCCACTTGAATTACTAGAAGAGCCAATGATAAGCGTTACTTGCCGTAGAATTGAGGATTCCTCAAGCCCGGTGTAAAATATATATTTTACTCTTTAATTTATTAACAAATAAGACATCATTGAATTCCTCTATTGAATTATTCACTTCAGGTAAAAATGTATAGTTCTATTTGAAAATTCGCATGTGATTCAATTTCACCAAAATTAAAATAATACACAGAATATATCATCTGCATAAAACTTGCCTCGTGGAATAAATATGAAAATGATCTATCGTGTCACCGTTCTGTTCAAAACCACCTTGCAAAATTATTTGTTGATAATCAATTTCCTTGCTAGACGATAAACATATTGGCATACAATTTTACCACTGAATAGATTGCACCCAAACACAAAGAAATCTTCACATTTGCAGGACAACGGTCTCAGCGTTTTGAAATTTGCAAGAGAATTTATTTATAAGAGAGACGAATCAAAATAAGCAAACTAATGTTTCAAAGATAGATTAAGAATAGAAATGAAATTTATAAAGTTAAAAAACAGCTCATGAGCAACAATTTCCACCGATTTGTCGTAAGTCAGAAAACGTTAAAACAATTTAATCGGCAGAAAGCAAGACAAAAATATTTGAATTTTATACTTGATTCCCAAGAGCGAATGAATTGTCTGCAAACAAATGAGGGTCGGCATCAGATGCTACGATCCTCTAAACAATTGCGTGTCTCGAAACGAAACGCAATAGCTCGCGTTGCATTGCGGAATTTGGCATCTTGTGTAATGGGAATTGAAATGAGGAAATAAAAAAGAATTGCAAAATTTGTAAATTTATAAACAATTTCCAAATTTTACAATTTTAAAGTGGGAAAGATTCCCTGACGTCCCAGAACCGAAAACTGCGAATTAACAATTTTTCAACAATTAACAATTTTATAAACAATTCAGAAATGTGCGCTATTCCTGTCGGAGTGTCCCCAAGTCGTCCCTGAGTTGAATATCGCAAAATAACAATTTGACAAAAGATGCATATTGATTGCTTAATATCCAGTCCAGTTGTTACTTTAATGATAAGTATACAGTTGGTCTTTGAATTTTACTGTCTTTTATTGTAATGGTTCCCTAGAATTGCTCTATCGATTCGAGAAAGACAGTATTTTGCATCTTTGCAAATTTAATAAACAGATTAACAATTGAAAATATGCAATTATAATCGTTTTTCTTATCGAAAAAATGTGTAGTAAACTTGTCATTTGATAAAGTTCATAAATTGTGTTTGGACAAGAATATTGGAATTTAAATGTGTATAAGAACGTAATTGTTTTAAAATTTTTTTTGATATCAATGTAATTTCTTAAAGTGGTTAAGTGATGTTTTTCAATGAATTTACTTTCATGTTCAAACAAGTGTTAGTTTCATGTATTTTTTATTTGAAAATACTTCCACATCTGAACTAGAGGCGCCCGCCATTTTGTACGACGTAATTTTGTTAGGGCACTCCCCCCTGCGTTGAGATTGGCTACGATGGTTTGTGAGGCTCCGCCTGCGACGTTTCGTCATGACAAGGGCTGCCCAAGCCTTGCGAAAGCTGAACTTAGCCGCAGACGGCCGCGATCAATTTATGTTTCCAGTACTGTACATATCTCCTCATCAATGCTACTCATTTCTTAGAAAAGTCTTCGGCCTTCAGAGGAAACCTAAAAAGTTACAAAACATGTTCGTTACCAATATCAGTTATAGATAAAAATTCAATGGAGTGAATAAGAAAATACTTAAAATACGATATTCCTCCAATAGTTTTGTCGTTTCTATTGGTGCAATTGAAATTCGTACAAGAGGACAGCATTTTGATGTCGCAAGTCATAACACTACACCAAAATACGCCGAAAAGTTTACTTTTTAAGAAGAATCCGTACAACCCTCAAATAACTCTAAGTTCGTTTTGCCATCAGAAAACATGGCGGCCAGTAGTGGGAAAGCTTCAACCATTCTATATACATTTCCTTTCTATAGAATTCAAGCTCGTTAGTTATGAACAATAATTTAAACTAAGATTAGGTCAAAGTAGTAACGAAATTCGTTCATCTCACTAACATAACATACATAAAAACATAACACGTTATAATTATAAATACAAAAATTACCTTATTTTCAGCATAAATGCAAAATTCTTTATGAGAAACACAGTGGGCTGGACACAAACTCATAGTCTCTTCCATTTATAAAACAAAATCCTGCTTGCACTTCTGAGTATCAGAACTTTTGCGAGTATACTTGAGCACAAAAAGTATAAAGATGCCGGGAAGGGAGGGTCACCGTCAGTTATGGGGTTTTGCTTCGAAGCATCAACAATAATTCCATTTCCAAAAACAGTTTCCATTCCATTGCGTGTGAATACGTGCTTGGCTTCAGTTCCGCTATGCATTCAATTTATTTGTTGACGGGGAGGATAATATTAAAAAAGTGACGTAGTTTCTAAAAGTATACTTTGTGAAAATGAATCCTATAAATAATGTACAGAATATTTTGACCACTGGCAGACAAAATCTTACTTTTGTAAAAAAGTTGCAAATGAAAAAGATCGTACTTAACTCTCTTGTATTTAAACTCTAGTAGCTTCACGCAAGACGAAATTCTGTTACTTGCAAATCGGTCTTACACTAAATTTTCTGTCGTTCAAGCAATATTCTGAAGCGATCAAATGATTACTTTTTCCAAGTCGGAATAATATCCCTCCAACATTATTTTCTATCACCTCACCTGGCAATTCAAAATTCACTGGTAAAATTTCTAAGTCAAGTCTTGTAACTTCACCGCGAAAAAATTCTAAGTTTACTTTCCAGTTCACTCATGAAAATATTACAAGTCCGAGTTTGCAATGGTACAACACGTAATTTACAATAATTAATGTTCACTCTCACGAAATATCACAAGTCCCGATTTGATAATTAACCTCAAGAAAGTTCCACAAATATCACTTGAACTTAAATATTTATTTATTTAGTCAAAAACTGTATGTGACGTATGGGGGAGAAAATCATCTGCACATGCTTTCTTGAGTTTCAGAATCCCTTCCAAACAATTTAACTATTAATAGTTTAAATATGAAAAATAACAACAAATTTAAAAAAGCGAGGGATTAACATTTCAAATACTAGATATTTTCGTTGCCAAATTATAGAAAACTTATTTTTAACGGTAAAGGAACAAACAGATTTGATTTTTCTGTATTGTTAACAAAATAGAAACTCACCCTAACTACCACTACAAGCAAAAGGAAAGTTCAACAAAACGTGCGCATAGTGAAGCTACATTTACGCCCAGAAGCAAATCAAGGGGCCATCTCAGCATTTGCTCAATGGATCAGGGAAACTGGACAAAAACCCGATCGAGACGGGGGTCATTGACAATAAAACGCGCCGTCGATCCGCTCACTACCACGACTCGAGACGGAGTGCCCTAATTCCCAATCTGGTCAACTCTTCCAGTCTGTTTTCTCTCTATTGTTTTGACAAACTCCACAATACATCCACTGACGTCACCCTTATTATCCTATTTTAGAACCAATCACAACCTCGTGATCACTACTCGCATCCTCATCGTGCACCTGCTTCTAAACGAACTCGTTGTTTTGTGTTGCTACTGTGCCTTCTGTGTTTACCTCCCAGTTCTCTTCAGTTACTAAGGTGCCCCCGCACCTGTCTCAGGACGAACTCGCGTTGCTGCGGTGTCATCTGCGTATCTGCACCATAGAAACCCACGTCTTTTGCAGTATCTACAATATTTCGACCTTTATTTGCCTAAATAAATGTCCGTCATTTTTGGTATGTCACACTATGAACAACCACTTGATGAAAAAGGGGCAATGGAAAAGGAGTTTTAATTAAACTAAAGGAAACAAAATATTTAGAATATGCTAATAATTTATTCAAATAAAAGGTTTTAGTGTTCTAAACCACTTTACCATAGTCAATTTTATGTACATAAAATTACAGCATATAAAACACCAGGAACATAAATGCATACCCACACAAACACATATGCACAATCAGGTTCACGATATGTGATTTCTTACAGTATTTTATGTGCAACCAAGCATGACAGACAGCAAACCATATCAAGTATCACTGAATTGATATGCAAAATAATAAACCAATCACACATACACTTAGGAATGTTCCTTGAACAATTTCCACGCAGTGAATTACATTATTATGGCAAATCATGTAAACTGTTGTCTGAGTACACTTTGTCTGCTCTATCATAAGCCTCTTTTGCAACTTCAAGGAACTGTGGCAGCAACTGCATGGCCCTTGTAACTTCTTCTGGGGTGCCACACACCTTAAAAATAAGAATGAGCACAAAGATCTTGATCAGTGGAAATGGAATTTTATATGCACTTAACATACTTTCATAAAATCAGATTTTTGAAATTCAATTATAAACAGTGGATTTTATACTAACACATGCACAAATCACATTAAGTTTTAATCACATTTAAATAAATAAATTTAAAAAAATATTCAAACATTAAGAATCAGTAGCGTAGCGTGACACGCGTGTTTGGGTATGCTGAACAATACCCCAAAGATTCAGGGTCGTAGCCAGGCTGGTGCAAACGGTGTACAGCACCAGGGGCGGATCCAGCCAATCATTTTAGGGGAGGGGGGATATCATAGATTTTTCTTTAAATAATAAATATATTTGCTATTATATGGTGGGTATTGTTTTTGTAATGTCTAGATGATATTATACAATATTAGCTTTTAAATAATTACATAATTCCACCATAAATACATTAATGAATTTTACCAAATAAAGGGAGGTAACGAACGAAAACTCTAGACCTTCTGGGGGTGTCATGGCCCCCGTGTCCCCGTCCTGGATCCGCCACTGCACCGCACCGAGACCTCTGAAGTCAGGGGTCTCGCCAACTCTCAATATAGGGTTCCTGTTGAAAAAGATTTTGAAAATGTTCAAAGGTAAAGAAGTCCCTAACACATCACACGTAAACAGAATATTTAATTAAGACAATTGCGAATGACTATTACAATTGTACAAGAGAGAACTAATTCCTAAAAATAAAAATCTTAGTATCTTCTACATATTTACGCACTTTGTCGTCAGTTGCGCGACTAGACCGTCGGATACCGCCCAACAAGGGCACGTAGTTGAAAATTAATGACAAAACTTCCGTGGGCAAACTATGCGACGTAAAAACTAGAGGTGCTACAGAATGGAACAGACTTTCTTGTAGTCAAGTTTTCTAATTTCTTTGGTGTGGATTGGTACTGTAGTCTTGTCCCTCTTCCTTGCCTGGTTCCATCTATTGCGGCCCAAAGAAATTGTTTTTGAAATTTTTCGGAAACTTTTCGGTTTCCAAATAGTAGAACCTAAATTAAATTTCAAGAATATTAAAGAAGGCTATAAGGTCGACCTAATAAGCAATTTTCATTAAAAAAAATTGAAGGGGTTTTTAAGACAATGGAGATTAAGCAACACTGTAAATGTGAAATTTGAATTGAATTTGCCTTATTTTACGTGGCGAGACTCAGGCCATGAGGCCTGCTCTTCCGTCTGACCACGCAAATTTCGTTACGCTCCTTTCACCAATCATGGGAGAAAGAAGGTATTACTTAGGCGACGAAAAAGGCGATTTGAATTTAGCTCAGAGGCATCCTTTTAGGCTTGAGGATCTTTTACATGCAGTAAATGTACTAACATGGGACAGCCGGCTTTACTTCCCCTCCGATGGAAGGCGTACGAAGGATTTTTTCGCCCTTAAAAATCCACGGCTTCGATCGTGTTTGAACTCGCAATCTAGGGTACAACAGTCCGACACGCTAACAGATACACCATCGCCGCCGCATCAAATCACCATCGTCGCCGCCGCAAATTTGAAGCTCTTTCTCATAGGAATCTATTGAGTTTTCGAAGAACTTTATTTGAAGTAATTTGAAGTACTGCCACTGACAAATGCAATATGTATACAAACGTAATGTACACAAATCGATGGAAATGTGCATTTTAATGGTGTGAGAGATATTTCAAAAAAATATTTGTGTAATTTTAAAAAATTATACCAAAAGAACTTTGTCATATTAAACAGTGTAATTATCACTATCCATTGGACAAATTTGAGGAAAAAATTTGGAGCCATTTTTGAGAAAATGGCGTTTAAGCGTTTCTGAGAATGGGGAATTTAGATCTCATTTTGACAGAAACTTGTTAAGTTTTCGAGAAATTTTATTTGACATAATTTAAAACACATGCACTCATAAATACAATAAAGTGAAGAAATTACCTCTAGTGTAAATATTACCGACGCGAGACAAGTTAAAAAAATTAAAATTTTGTAATTTTCGAAAAAAAAAACAAATAGAATATGGTGCTTATGTCATCGTATAAGGTTCGCTTGGCACTAACCCTACCAAAAATTTAAAGATAAAATTTGGAGCAGTTTTCAAAAAATCTTGTTTTTGTTATTTTTTAAAATTGCAAATCTTGCACGCACTATTGATCTGACTAATAAAATTTTCAAAAACATTTTCATGATCTTTATGAAAGAACTATTTATGGACAACAAACTTCATTGGAAGGAAAAATCTTTGCCTTCAATTTTGTAGTTGTAGGAAGACGCCGAAAAAATTTCAAACTTTTAAAATTTTCGAAAATTTTGGAGTTAACCGTGAAAATGGGACCCATGCCAACTTTCTAAGTGTATTTTACTTTATTCTTAAAAGAAATTTAAAGAAAAATTTGAAGCCGTTTTTAAGAAAAGTTTGAAAATGTCCGGGGGGCTTTATGTAAAGTTTTTCAAAATCTCAAAGCTTCAACTACAGCCATTTGGACAGAGGTTTCTTCAATTTGGAGAAGATCATACATGTGGCACATGGGCGCTAGTAGTGTTCACAGACGGACAGACAGACAGACAGACAGACAGACAGACAGACAGAGACAGACAGATGGACGGACGTTTTGGGGAAAAAACGCTTTTCCGGTATCAGGGGACCCCAAAACGTGTATTTCCGTTGAAATCTCGAAATCGATTTTCCGCAGCATTACATAACTTTCTCTAAACTACGTATATTACTCCGTATATACGCATGTATACGAAACAATCTATGCTTGTTTTACACATTTAAATGCCCCATTTGGACCTTTGGCACCAGAGGAGAAAGGAGGATTATTTCTACTGCCTGTATTACGTGATTCACACGTGCCCAACCCTAGTTCGGGTGATCCCCTGATGGGCTCTCGGCTTCGACGTGGCAGTAGCCCGATACCCCGGGCAAAGAGGAGGGACTTGTCCTGGCGCATGTGAGTAGCGCATTATTCAGTCTCCGGAACACTGAATAGCTAGTAGCTCTGAGCTGTCAGGGCGGCCTCACCGAGGCATTGAATGGGGAGGTGGCCGTGAGGGCAAACTGTGTTCCAGCGGGATCCGGATACCAGCCTGTCAACGTACTTGTGTGTCGGCGGGGGTGCGAATAAAGGCGGAAAGCCATAGGTGCTCACCCCGGAACTTATGTCTCCTGGTAGAGAACGAGAATTGGGTGGAGTGTTAGCCCACGCAAGGAAAACTCTGCCCAACGCATTTTTATACGATCCACGGTGTCAGCGGCTAATGCACTTTCCCTTGGCAGTTCCAAATTGACGGCGCGGCTAGGTCCTTCGGCCCTCGCGTTAACATAAAACAGCGTCGAGTCTGTCCAACGCATTTTACACGAATAAACGTCTGTCTTCGCGTGTATATTTTCTTAAAAGTTTTCCACGAAAGCCTCAATTTTCTTGCCTCCTACTTGCCTTACAAGTTTATTCCTCCACGTAAACTCGTGCGTGAACGAATCGTATCAAACTGCATTTCAGCCCACACCCACCACTGTGGTTCATTATTATTCTCATAAGTCACACACGCGTCGACATTTTCTAGCAATAACTGCAAATCAGATACACGAGAATGATCCGCTCGTGTACAACAAGCCTGAGTATTTTACAGCTTTCCTAGAAATTCGGCTGCAACGTTGGGGGGCTCCTCACATTCGGCATTCGCCAATCTGGAGCAGCTGATATGCTCGGTGAATGTACGCTTCCTTTGATTAGTCTAAAAGACCCACGCGTGGTGAATATGGCGAACACAGGATGTTCGTCGCTCGGCAAATGGTAAGCAATTCATCCATACTACTCGAAAAGCAGTCGTTCGCGACTAGCGGCACACCGAATGTGTGGAGGCGCCTTTGGAACATTCGCGATGGCAAAACAGGTTGCGAGCTGCTGGGAGCTGGAATTTGGCGGGAGTCGGGGCGAGGGGGAGGTCAATGTCTCTATGTTGTTAGTCAACGAATCAGAGATTAAATTGCTAGCAAGCTTGCCTTAAGTACTATAAAGAGGGTTATGGAGCCTTAGGCTTGGCGGTACAGTTTTTTGCGACATTCCCCATGCACACCACAGATAGCATTAGACTCCAGCTAGCTCAAAGTTTGTACTTCCAACATCTCCACAAGGTGTGTCGGAATCTTTCCTGGAGAAAGAAAGAACTCAGTAGTGTAATGATGCCGGGAGAATTGTAATGTCTCGAAGAAAAATTACACTCAAAATTAGTCGTTTGTTTCTGAAATATACGTATAAATGCATTATATACCGGTTTCAGCATCTAGTTCCCCTCCCCTTACTCAATGATTATTCTGTAAACCAACTTTTGAGGGTACAAGCCGCCACTGTCCAGACGAGCAACTTCAACATCATTTCTCATTATTTTTCCGATTACGTACGAAATGCGCAAATAAATGAGAAGAAGTCGGCGGCTGCGCATGCGCCATTGTCCGTTGCACTACCGGCGGACGCTAAACCATTTCAGCATCCAACTAACGAGAGGCTAGCTTGAAACAACGCGCCAAATGCTGTCACCGAAATCAGTTAGAGCTATTGTCCGAATAATATTTCTAATTGACGGTTGGGGATGAGGTGGAGCAATGGTGCCACTTATTCGGGTGGCAGACACGCGGTCGTGTGGGCGTTCTACATCTGATCGCAGCAGCAGCGAGAAACAAAACGCAATGAGAACACAAACAGTACAAGCAACAGAACTGCACACACTATGCATAACCAAACAAGCAATTGCGCTCTTCAATTTTCAGCTTCTTTGCGCTGTAAGATTTAATTTTTTACTTTCTCGTATACGTACGGAGCAATATTCGTACTGTAGAGAGTTATGTTAATGCTACGGAAAACTGATTTCGAGATTTCAAATACACTTTTGGGGGTCCCCTAATATCGGATAAGTGCTTCTTTTCGTCCGTTCGTCTGGCTGCACGTCTGCAAACACTAGCGCCTAAACTAATCGCAGGATTTTCTCCAAAAGGAATATTCCCCAGTCGATCTGGCCCGACTCAAAGCTATGAGATTTTGAAAATCATTCTTTAAATTTTAGGAGTACTTTATGTGAAGCCCCTGGGACATTTTAAAAATTTTCTCAAAAATTGCTCCAATTTTTATCTTTAATTGTAAGAAAAGAGAGAAATACACTTAAAGGGAAAGATCCGATTTTAACTGTTAATTCTCAAACTTTGAAAATTGCAAAGGTTCTTTTTTTCCATCTTCCTACAACTACAATATTGAAGACAAATTTTTTCTTCAAATGAAATTTCTTCACCACGAATATTTCTTTCATTAACATCACGCACATTTTTAGAAATGTCGGTAGTTTTCGCGCAATTTTGAGTGAAATATGGACAATATTAAAAACAGGAATTTCTCGAAAGCGGCTCCAATTTTTTTTAAGCTTTTTGTTCAAATAGTGCTAAATGTACTGTTGAGACACAAACGTCAAAAAGGTATATTCTTTTGTTTTTAAAAATTTACATAAATGTATTTTTTGACATCTCTCTCACGTCGTTAATATTTACATTAAGACATTTTGTATGCATTATTCATTTGTTGAATTGTTGAAATTGTTTGAACGGTAGGCTCAATGGGCGACATTAAATATCACTTTGTTGTATTCTTTTGTTCTTCAAAAACACACACATATACAATTTTTTTTAGTATCTTTCACGCCGTTAATATTTACATTAGCAGCGATTTTCTTTACATTATTGTATTTATGTACATTTGAACAGGTTTGTATACATTTTGAGCGAAAAATTGCTTCCAATAATTTCTTCTGAAGTTTCTCGAAAACTCAATAGTTATGGGCGAAAAAGGGCTTCAAATCGCGCATTTTCAAAAACGCTCTAAGACATTTTTTGAAAACGGTTTCAAACGTTTCAACAAAAATTTCCATATAAGGCGAGGTTTTACTCTTCTATAATATTTTTAAAGTCGTTTCAGTTCTACCATTGGGAGACTGAAAAATTGAAAAAATGATATTTTAGGCGTGAATAGCGACTGGGAAGAGGGACGCAATACCGAAACGCTAGCTTAGACTAAAGGGATTAGAACATTAATTAATGCAAGAAAGTTTGTGGCATTATGTAGCACCACTAGTTTTCTAACAAGCATCAGCAAGTCTACGACATTGAATTTGAAATCTCTCACAGGATAACAGAGATCTCTTCCCTTTCAGATGCCAGCTGTCAAGTAGACATAAATATTATTTGGACAATAATAGGGCATGTGTTTCACTTAATGCCTTCTAAAGACAATCACATTTAAAAATTATACTTATTACCTTAATACACATCCGTTACACATACAATGTTTCAGAAAACATTTGTTTCCTTTTCAGGAAGTGCATTAACTTGCTGTTGGTGTTTCAGCATGGCCATGAGCCATTTTGTATGTCCTCCCTGAATAGGCGAAAATTTACACACTTATAGTCTAAATGTGCTATATATTCATTTATGAGAATTAAATAATTAATCATTTTTATAATATTTAAGTATTTTGATTATTTTCCAGTCCCTAAAGAGGAAACAAATGTTTTCCAAACATAGTATATGATATGTAGAAACAAATATAAATAAATATAAGTTTTAAATGTGATTGTCTAAATTGAAAAAAAAGAAGATAGAAAAATAATATAATTTAACTGAAGCAGGCAATCAGTTAAATTATTTCATAATATTAATACTGTCAGAACTGACAAATAATCAGTACATATATTCTAGAAATATGCAAACTTTTCAACAATTACCTTTTGAAGAAAACCATCTTTTGTAGGTAACGCATACATTGCTACAATTGCTCCTTTTCTAACAATCCACGGATGGAATTTTGCAAGGGTTTCGTTGTAGGCTTCTTGACAAACAGTTGTGGTTTTATCATTATTCTGTAACTCACCTACCCTTTGTAGGAAGAGTCTTATAAAATCTGTTGAAATTATCACAGAATGAGAAAAAATTTTATCAAGTAAAAGGAATAATAAAGAATGTGAGAAATTTCACGTCACATAATTTTATCACAGTGAAAAACTTATTTTGGACATTTGTCTGTAGCAGATACTCTTTTCCTGAAACTGAATGATTTCCTATATTATATTTACGATATCCTTCTAAAATGAAGTCTTTTCCAAGAAACCAAAATATGACCAAATTAAAGGGATTTCACAATATTAAACATTACACATGCATCATTACAACTCAAAAAAATGTACACAGTGCTTCAAGAATTGGAAAAACAGATATAAAACCGCAAGTCTAATTGACAATAAAATCCCAAAATGTTTTGTATATTTATACTTTATAATAAACTCCTTTGATTTCTAGATAATTGGGATTAAAAATAACTTAAAAATTGAATCTGAACACACAAAAATGCATTACGATCTTTTAGTCTTCATTATCAACTTTCCATAATCAACCATTTTAAGAGACATTAAAAAGAGTAGTATTTCACGGTATTTCAAATCAAATCATGTCAAATATTTCCAAAGATACATTAACAATATTTTCTCAAAAAAAGCTACATTTTCTTAACACTTTTTATACAAATCAAGAAAAATGCACTGAATTATTGCCATAAGTACTATAATTTTCATTTAAACCTTTGAATTTACAAACATTACGTATAAGTGTTTACGACCTCTCTTTTCGGGGTCAACGAGAGTCATTGAAGCAGGGAACTCTGACATAAAGTCACACATTGAAGAGAGGATTCTTTTCTCACTAAAGTCAATGAAAGGTTAGAAATTCTAATTTAATATTTTTTTAAATGTAAAATCAACTTCCAAATACAAAAATGCCCTAAAAGAAACAAATAACTTTGAATGTCATTTAGTCCTTCAAATTGCAAAGACAATTTAATAAAAAAAAATTGCCATGTAAAGTCATTGCTAAATCCAGACTAAAAGAAAGATTGAAATAATTTGTCACTTTAAGGGCATTTTATATATTTTATATTCTCTGTTTCAAGTGTAAATAAACCTTCTTAAAATGTTCCATTAAGTAAATGATGTATCATGGGAACATCACTGAAATTTCATATCTGAATTTTCACAACACAATTTTTTATTTAATGAAATGACAATTATATCAGAAACAACCTTCTTTCCTGATATTTTTATTAAAAAAGCAAATTCAACAGAAATCTTGAATAGAACAGATGTGATGGAATTTGTAATAGAAATGATGGGAACACATTGCAGAATTATTAAAATATAAAGCAAAGTAAGTATACTTATCACTACAACCCATTATGAAATTTGACCTTGCGGGAATGATTAAACAACATATTTTCCCTCTAATAATTCTACTAAAAGATAAAAGAGATACATCTTGAAGCACTGCACTTATTCCTTTACTTGAAGAGTTGTATAAATTAAATTTGATAGATAATTGGGAAAAGTCACAAAAAGGGAGAAATACTGGGTATTCAACACCAGAATACAACAATATATATTGCAAAAATTCTGCACACAATAAGAGAGAATTTAGTTACAAGATCTGTCACAAAACCAGACAATCCCATTCAACAGTTTAATAGGTGTGTGTTAGCATTGGCGTTTATGATGTACATACAAACGAAAAGGCAAAAACAGTTAAAGCAGGGTCTCACCAATTAAACAACAGTTTAAATACATGTATGACTAAACAGGAATATACATACTCTCTCCCAATAGGTATATACATTCATCATTTATAATTACCATTATTTTCAAGGGACAGAAAACATGAATGTCAAAGCTGATTAATCGTATAAGGTTAGTACTGTGAGAAAAACATGCAAAATAATACATCCACATATAAGAAAGCAAAAAAACAAAAACCACAACATTAATTAAATGTGTATCAATCAACTTGGACAAATTAATTTTTTATTCCCAAAAAAAAAAAAAAAATGCTAAGAAGGTCAACAACTGCAAAATATACCTAAACCTCGATGAAGTCGTAAGAATGTTCGGCATCCCGATACATAGTTGGACTTTTTCAGAAGCCCAGCTTCACTTTCGTATTTAACCATTCTCTTCAAGGTAGTGAAATTATCACCTTCAGTACCTTTTCGGAATTCTTCAAGAATTTCAATTTTGCTTTTAACATCAGAAGCAACAAAACCAAATACTGCCCCCATTAACTGAAAAAAACTGAAAAATTCACACAGCTAACATTAATAACCAACTTCATCTTATATTTTTAAATCTCAACTTTCCAGCTTCCCAACTTTTATTCATATTCAAAAAGATACTTATCCATATTTCTTCAGCAAAAATATAAATGAAATAAGTATTTACCCTTTGGAATATTTTCAATTCAACAAAAAAATTGAGGCAACAAAGACCTATCAACAGCAGTGTAACTTCTCACAATTTCAGAAGTACTTTACATAAGTTGAAAGCTTTCATTCACACACGAACAAAATAATTTCATAAAGAAAGGGGTTATGTCATAGAATCAACTTCACCCAAACTGAGCACATATTGCATGCTCCGCAACGTTAAAATACACGAAAATACAAAACAGGCTTCAGGGATAATTTAAGAACAGTAGTAATAAATACTTACTTGAACAATTCACCGTATGCCTCTAAATAATCATCCATACAAACATCCTCATTGTCAATGCAGGATGATGAAAACCCTTGGTGCACTTTTCCCATATCAAATTTTAGTTCTTTACGGCAGTCTTTTGTGTCCGATTCTACAACTGCCATTTTTAAAGATCAATATTTTAAACGGGACACAAGTAAGCTACTTAGCTCCTTTGTTTCACGTCCTCCCCATTCACACCAATTAACACCAGTGGCCTCGCATTCTCCTTGACTTGAAGGAAAGCAGCAGCTGACAGCAATTGCCTGTCACTGCTCTTATGGTTCTGTATACTCTCTGCTGCTATGTGACAGCACCGCCAACCGCGTCTTTCAAAAACATTTCTCCATTTATACTTAATCTTGTCATTATAAATTATTTGTAAGAGTACCAAGAGACTTGTACATGATGTGTACGCAAGAAATTTATATTTTCGGAGAATTTTACTTGCTTTCCCACTATTTATCTTCATTAATACACTGATTGCAATCAATATTAAAAGAACATTAGAAGAAAGTTAATCAAATGTTATTAAAGTTACAAAGCGAATAAGTTAATAAAAAAATCAGAAAATCTTTATTAAAATATTATTCTGACTACGTTTAACCTCTCTGGCGTTTGAAATGAAATCTACCTGAACTTGACACAACGTACGTAAATGTGATCACGTTCGTAAAGCGTCTGAGAACTGGAAAAGTTTTGGCTGCAGATCAGTTTCATCACTCCCGCCATTTAGATACACAAAATTCGATTCCTTTGAACCAAATGAACCAAAAGAACAAAAGAATTCACAAAATATCTGAAGGACAAAAACGAAATAATGGAGCTAGGAATATTCATTGCTCCATGATTGAAATAGACTGGCCGTTTTGTAACGAATGCCTTTATAGACAAAGTTCGAATGCTGAATGTTTGCACTCAGCTGACGTCACAGAGGGAGACGGCTACACTAAATCCGTGGCGAAGCTGAAGGGTAATCTGGGAGCCTTAGAATACCCAAATTCTTTTTCAATGAAATCTGTCAAAGAGTGTGCCATTTTTCAATATTTTTTTTACTGCATCGTTGAAAAATTAAAAGTTTTCGACTCCTTTTCCCCGCTTACGCGTGAAGGCATTAGCAGGGCCGCAGAGATATACTCTTTGGAGCCGGTAGCTGAGCGAGGAGACGCCGGTGAATAGACACCGGCTGGTTCTGCCGCGCAAGCGCACAAGAGGGAGCGCCGTATCTCCCTCTCAATCGTGCTCACTGGGCAGAGCCGCGGAGAGTCGGCTTCTGGAAGGCACGGATTTATACTAATACCGCGATGCACGTCCACGTCTCGACCAGGTAAATTCACCTCATTACCTGACGTTGTGGGAAAGTAGAATTGTCAGCGTGATTTTTGTTCGTGTTTTCTTTGTGAAACAATGAAGGTAAAGATTTAGTGTTGTAGAGAATGTCCCACTGATTATGTGCCAGTCCCATAACCCCTGAACGGTTCACGATATCGAAATGCCGTTTTCGCTCAACAATGTGAAATCGGGAGGCAAGTAATACACCGTAGAGAGAGAAATAGTATATATAGTAGTAATATACCGTGATCGATATTATGAGACTATTGAAATCTGCATCAAAGCTAATTCACAAAAGCTGACATGACTATCAATGAATTGTCAGGGTCAGAATTATTTCAGATACAAAATTGTTTCTTTTAAAATTATTGATACCGTAGTGACTCAGATAGACTATAGGTTTCAAGATTTTGAAAACTTTAATTTTATTAAATTACTTGACGAAAAGTAGTTTTCCACCTACAAAGTGTCCTTTCATTCAGAAAAGTTTTCTTTCATAATAAAACAACATCCATTCTTTGAATGTGAGCAGCTTTGAAATGAATTGACAGACATATACAATGATAATGCAAAATACATGGCTGCAGATTTATAGCTGAAGTATGTTGCACAAATTGGTCTAGAAAAAATTATCAAGAGACGATTCGGTTGATACAACTCAGTCTTCTCTTTATCTACAGCCTTATATGAAAGGAATATGATTACATTAAAGAAAGTAAAGACATTCCTGAGAAATTCTATGGGAAACAATCGGTAATTTCAGTACACTTGCTGTAGAGAAGTGTCTGCCAAGTTAACTATACAGAAACGGCACCTTTAAAGAAAAAATTGTCGACGTTTTTCTCTGAATGAAAAAAAAAACAAACAAACGATGAATGGAGCTAATTTACCAAAATAATTAGATAAAGATTTTCAGAATACCCAACTGCAAGATTCTAGCTTCGCCACTGCATTGAGTATCGTCTCAAAAGATCGACTTTCTAGCTTTTTGGAAGGCAGTCTCGGCACAAAAACAATCACATTTAAATTTTGTGTAGAAAGCACACAAGAAGGATGACACCAATAAAACAAATTGGCACAAATTTTTGGTCTGTTACAATCCCCTAGCTCGCATTCGGCTACCCGATGTCCTTTGAACAGCGATAGGACGCAAAGATGGCTCTACTACAGTGGCGGTTGGTGGCTTGCGAATTAGGAGGGGCGGCGTGTATGTCCGAACAATCACATACATTTTACCTTTTCAAGATATTTCTTGAACGATGAAAACTATAACATGAAATGTACAACAGATTTGCACGCATCGATATTTTAATATTTATATAAGACACCTCTTACATTGATAACGGAAGATTCAATTGTGCACACGCGGAAACAAATATTTCAAAAAATATTTCCAGCAAAACAACAATAAAACCAAACAGAAACCATTGAAATCAGATGAAAGGGTCTGTATTCTTAGCTTAGTTAATAGCCGCAGACTCTGCCAAACATAACTCTAAATAGCAGCACACTGCCCCCACCCAGCTCTCGGAACTCTCAGAACCCCCAGTTTTCCTCAAGCTTCCATTGTCTCGCATGCATCAGCTACGGATGGACTCGCGAGAGTCCACGAATTCCACCATTCCAAAAACATTTATCTTTCGCTTAATTGGGGACATAAAACTAAATCTGTCCTCGAAAAGTGCACTGGTGAAATATACAAATTAAACGAGTCGACATATTGCCAGTTTCATACTTTCTGCAACTTTTCCCGGAGTTCTTTTTCTTCTGCCCTAGAGCCCTTAAGGAGCTGTCGCCACTGCTCTACCGTGTATGCAGTGTCTCTCTTCTCGCCGAATGTACAGAAACCTCGTGCAAACTCTAGCTGTCACTTGCTTCACGCTGTTTCCTTTGTTCTATTCTTACCAGCATTACATTATTATTATTATTATTATTATTATTATTATTATTATTATTATTATTATTATTATTATTATTATTATTATTATCATCATCATCATTTACCTTGCAAATTGGTAATCAATCTAACGAACCGTAAACCTGAGGCACCTTCATAAGTAAGTGTAAATTTAGTGTCAACCTAAAGGTTCATATAATATGCTATTTTCCTCACAAGAAGTAATCATCTATGCTGGAAAGATTAAGATGTTCATAAAAAAAATGTTGTAGAGTGGGAGAGTCTGGATATTTTGTAGAACACTAGCTATCATGTGTCATTTGCTTCTGACATACTAAAACCAGGAAACCTTGGTTTCTCAACAACTTCCTCTAGTGCAGGATTTCACAACCTTTTTCTTACATCGACTACTTTTAAAAAAATACTTATCTTCATTGATCCCCTTGATTTTTTCTATAATATACATATATAATATAATCATAATTCGAATAATTCCACCTACATGACTAATAACAATTAAACAAAGAATATGAATTAAAATTTGAAAAAATATTTATTAGATTTATGTTATTTTGAACAATTTCAATTTTAAACGTTCACAACTATAAACAATTATTATTAGATGTTTTGAAGCTGTATATAAGAAAACAATTCATCAATAGGGTCTTGATTATACCTGTCGCCGGTGCATATTCGACTTTCGACACCCTATCGCCCCCTTGATCATCATCATTGACTCCCTTCAAAATTTCATCGACTCCCAGGGGGAGACCGATACCGTTGGGAACCACTGCTCTAATGAATGAATCGGCGTAAGTCAGTTTAATGACGTCATATTTTACGATAATGTTTACTTGTGAACGCTACACTGATTGACAGACGAATGACTTCGATGTGGCGCTAGATTTAGTTAATAAGAATCTCTTCTATTATTGGCGTGCCATATCTTCCCGCCAATTTTAGCTTTTAAACCACCCGGAACAACAACAACAAATGCACTTTCACGTGCTAATCTAAATCGTTCGAAAAAAGGACAAATGTGTGCAATTAATTCACGTATACAAATGAGTGCGAACAAGTATGCAAAGTATGTCCCCAAAGTAATACGTTGCATTTTTTAAAAGCAAATTTATTAATCAGATACGTTCAGCAACTTAATATTCTTCAATGACCCTTGTGCAGCGATTCATTTTTGCCAGCGTGACTTCCTTGCCTCGTACGCTCCCAGGAAGTCTTGACAAAGAAGTCCTTTGGTGCTCTCGTCGTACTTGTTTTGATGTGATCCAAAGTCTTGAAATACATTTCTTTCATGGCCCTTTTAGGCCAAAGGAACAAAAAGAAGTCCGCCGGGACAAGGTGGGCCGATACTTCGATTTATTGAACGTGGCACCTCAAGGCCACGAGCTGGATGCCGAGGGCGACACTGTCACTCAATCGTGAGCTTCGTTACGATTGAAATTTGTAGTATTGAAGCTACCGATTGGATGACAATGTCCCCGTCTCCTTGTAGCTCGCGGCCTTGAGGCGCCACGTACTTACAATGGAAAAAATCTTTGGATGAAAGATATGCGATCAAGTTTTCCGTGAAGCTGAACAAGACGGCGGTAGAAACTTTCGAGACGTTTCGTCCTAATTTTTGGACACTGTTATCACCGGGAATGAGACATGGATCTTCGAGTAAGACCCGGAAACAAAGGGGCAGTGCGCGAGTGTCACACCCCGTGTATCGTGTCAAGTATAAAGGGCGGTTGTCCATCCGGCGTTCCCACGCCGATGCGGGTCAGGTAGTCCCCAGCAATGAAGGCGGTGTGGGCTGGCGAGCTGTCGCCATGAAGCTTCCAGGAAGTACTGATCTTTCGGACGCGGGTGACCCCGTCGTTCAGTCTCTGTAGCCATTGTTTAGAGAACGGGGCGTTTACGGTGTGAACAGGAGGTACAAAGTCAATGTGCACAATCCCTTTTGTGTAAAAAAAAGAAAAAAAGCAATGATCATGACTTTTACGCGCGATTTGCTAATGTGAGACTTCTTGGAGCGCGGAGACGCTGAGGTGTGGCACTCTGCGCACTGCCCCTTTGTTTCCGGATCTTACTCGAATATCCATGTCTCATTCCCGGTGATAACAGGGTCCAAAAATTAGGACGAAACGTCTCGAAAGTTTCTACCGCCGTCTTGTTCAGCTTCACGCAAAACTTGATCGCATATCTTTCATCCAAAGATTTTTTCCATTGTAAGTACGATATTGCTACTAAACTGGAGTTCACAAACTTCCACGTTCTAACCTCCCCAGTGCATGGAGACAACGGAA
The DNA here is from genome assembly GCA_964035755.1 of Teleogryllus oceanicus. Classification (NCBI taxonomy): domain Eukaryota; kingdom Metazoa; phylum Arthropoda; class Insecta; order Orthoptera; family Gryllidae; genus Teleogryllus; species Teleogryllus oceanicus. The sequence continues at coordinate 107,529,706 of CAXIVR010000007.1, forward strand.
CTAGGAACCGTTGAAAAGCTAAACCTCCACTTATCTTAACTCTATTAAGCAAGATACTTACTATTGAAACAAGATACTTACTGATATAATTTGACTAACTCTTTGTAAGCCTTGAGGTAACATTCAAGATTAATATCTTCATTTTCTATAAGGCAAGACGAACAGTTTTTAATATTCCTTCAATATCGAATTTGATTTCTCTATTTCCTTCTCCTCCAAACACTGCATTTTGTTCAGACATAGCCATAAAGTGACCACCGATAGATCGATTTCCCGACACCACCTTGAACCCGAAATGATACTCCAAGATAAAATCAAGATCCATCATTATACAACATTTATTTATCATTTATGTGATTATCTAAGATAAAATTGTCTTCATTTTCAAGTTTACGCTATCTAACAATGTCATTGACTGCTCATTCAGGAGATTCAATAACAACTGCTTCCGTCAGACACATCTTCCCACTTGGGAAAAGGCAAGTGAATTTCACAAAGCGAGGAAAGTGAACCGTATTTCGACATATTTATGTACACATGCACACTTCAATTTGAAAGTTTATTAATTTTTAAATGATATTTAATTGACGAAACAAAGTAAAAAGTCGTCAGAACAATTGGATTATTGATTGATAATCAGAAATTATATAGGCTTCTTTATTGACGAAAACTCGATTTTATTTATTAATCACCATTTTCTCTGAAGAATATTCAATTTATGGATATCTGGAAATGATTATAGAATTTTATTGTGATTCAAAAAATATCGTCCTCTTACAAATATGCAACTCAAAACATTGATGTTAGAAAATATCAGCTTAAAAAATCGATGTTAAATACATCGATGATTTAATATAAACATCGATGTTTTGAAAACATTGTCATCGATCCTACTTTCTGCACGGAGGCTCCTACGAAGATCGACTAGATATACTTTGGTTTTCGTAACGTGGCGCGTGAGGATCTTGTCTTCTCGATGGAATATGGCTCGACTTTTCGCTTCTTTCTTGGTCGTGTCGCTAGATGTCGCTTGATATACACGGTCGCGGTCATGCGACATCTGACGCCACGACCGGGAAAGACGCAAAAAGCCGTGCCATATTCCATCGTGAAGACAAACCTTCACGCGCCATATTATGAAAATCCAAGTATAGAAATCTCGTCGGCCACGCTCCTACTCCTACCAAGCCCGACTACATATGCTTGGGTTTTCGTAACGTGGCGCGTGAGGAGCTGTCTTCACGATGGAATATGGCACAGCTTTTTGCGTCTTTCTCGATCGTGCCGCAGATGTGGCACGATGGCGACCGTGTCAAGCACGGATGCAGATCGAGCAACATCTAGCGGCACGACCGAAAAAGACGCGAAAAGCCCATGAGCAGCCATATTCCATAGTTAAGACAAGCCTTTCACGTGCCACGTTACGAAAACCCAAGTACGAGTATATCCCGTCAGCCACGCTCCTACTCATCCCTGCGTTCGAAGAATCTCGGCTGTTCAGCGGTTTACTACTGAAACGCGTCATTTGAACTCTGTATGAACTTGTGAGGGAAACTGCGATGTGTATAACTACGTCTTTATTCTTCGGCATGTATACTGGGTATAGTCGTGATTTGGGGTTCTATTAATCACCATGCATTATGGGAAAACTAAAAATATATCGTAATTCTATTGAAACAAAAAACATTCGGTTCACATAAATTCGAAGAAAAGCTTTTGACCATGCAAATAGACCGACCCAGACCTTCGTTAGCAAATTCGAAAACGAAAATTACAAAAAGAAACAAAGTTTACTCTACGTGCTTTATGGTGTCTTGTTATGAAATTTACAAATGGCTCTGTGGAAGTATGAATTAATTAGTTCTTTTGAAAATAAAAGACGCCAGTGAAATATTTGGGTTTATGCTACATTTTGCAATTTATGAAATCTGCTAAAGCCCACGAAAAATCAGAATATTTCTTATCACATTGATAGCAATCCATTGAATTTCAGTTTTACCCTCACCTCAAACTAAAACCTCTCTTACGTCCGTGGTCACAGGAACGAGCCGAAGAATTTTACAGCAATTTCAATGCAGGTTTAAAGTATCCAGATTTACTGACAAGAATGTGGAGAAGTAACACCAGAAAAATGATCGTTGCGCGAATGTTTAAGAGACAAAATATCGTACGAAACACATTTCGAATACCTCGTCCTCCAGTAGCCTCAGGATACCTTCGGATAACCGCACATCTTGTAATGACCTCTTGTTCATAATACAGAAACAAATTTTTGATGGCACATGACAAAAAATATTAATACAAGTAATGGATTCGACGAATTACCATTTAAGTAATTATGTACGTTACAAAAACTACTACAATGAGTGAATTGAAATTAAATTAAACTTACTTGTTAAGTTCTTTCCATGTTCTAATGTAGGCATCCATATCTATATCGCCATTGTCTATCAATGTTGCCTTACATTCTTTGAAGGCTCCCTCTATATTAAATTTCAGATCGTCCGGTACGTCTAATTGATTTTCTGCCATTTTTGATGTTACAGTTGACTAGTGAACGACCATACAACTGTTACTGGATTCACATTTGCAAAATATAAGTAATCTTATCGTCACTTGAGAGCGCGTGCTGTAGTAAAACTTAATCACAATATACACGAAGAAGCTTATCTCTCGAATTTCTGAAGTAGTCCGTCAAGTAAGGCATGGCCAGACCAGGGTCAAGCAGTTCCAGACATGATTTCTGAGATAATTTGAAGTAGCAGACCGCAATTAAGTAGAACTCTAAATCAGAAAATACAATTTATTTCCATAATAACGCACTGAATTCCAGTAGGCCTTGTCGCATTAACATCAGGCAATATCATTTTCAATACCTAATGTATACATTGAAAACGCCGATTTCCATTCGTGTTCTTAAAATAATTAGTGGTGCTAAAGAATGGCACAGACTCTCTCGTAGTAAAGTTTTCTACTTTCCTTAGAGTGGACTGGCTTTACGGTCTTGCCCCGTCCTTTTGCCTGCTGCCAACTATCGACACCCAAATTACATCTTGAAATTTAGTCAATTTTTTGGCCTCCTAAAAGTAAAACCAAAATATTACTGTACGAATATTAAAGAAAAGTAAAACTTCGTCCTAATATCAATTTTTATTGAAAAATTTGGAACCGTTTTTTAAAGAAAATGGCGTTTAAGTATTACTACTGTAAATGCGGAATTTGAAGATTTTTTCCATAGAAATATTTTGAGTTTTCGAAAATTTTCATTTGAAGTAATTTGAAGCACTTTGACTCGCAAATACAATAGTGTTCACAAATTGCTGAACTTGTGCATATTAACGGCATGAGAGATATTTAAAACCAGTTGTGCAACAATGGCACAGGCTTTCTCATATTAGTTTTTTTGGTCTGGGCTGGCCTTTCGGACTTACCAGATAGTCTTGCCAGCTGCAGTTATCGTCGCTCACAGTGCATGTACACGACCTAATTTCAAAATTTACCTTTAAGGAACAGATTTCAATAAGGGAAAAATCTCTATCTTAATATTTTAGTTGTAGGAAGACGCCGAAAAAATTAAAAATTTTTGTAATTTTCAAACAATCAGTTTTCAGAATGAGACCTACACCATTCTCTTACATGCCCTTTACACTATCCAACAACAAGATTTAATAAAAAAACCGTGGAACCTTTTTTTTAAATATCACAAGGACTTGATATAAAGTACTCCCCCCAAATTAAAATATCAGTTTGAAATTCTAAGGGCCGCGACGTCAGCCACAGCGATTGAGGAATATCAATTTTGGAGGAAATTCGCAGAACGGTTTAGCCGCTAGCGTTGTTCACTGACAGACGTTTTGCCCTCATTCTATTTTTCTTTATCAAGAACCCCAAAAACATGGATTCTGGCTACACCACGTATTAGAGGATTTTTATCTAAATTTAGCAACTGGGTTTATTCCCTTTTCGTTGCCAGGGCCCGGCAATACGAGTTTTTCTGCCGAAAATTCGCAGTTTTTTCTCACAGCATTATATCACGTTCTCTTCTTAAGAAGTACCTTCTTAGGGGCGAGAAAGTGAAAATCTCAATCTTCAATACTGTAATTGTAGGAATACGCTTAAAAAATTCAATTTTCGAAAAATCAGTGATTTTAACAAAAAATCTCTTGAGCGTTCTTTACGCTACTCTAGCACAAAACTTAATAAAAATGGAGGCATTTTTGAGAACATTTTGAAAATGTTGAAGCTTAATGAAAAGTACCCTCAAAAATCAAAATAATCGTTTCTCAAGAGGGCCTGGAGTTCATTTAAATCCATCGGGGGATGTCAATTTTGGAGAAAATCGGCTGAACGATTTAGCAGCTAGCATTAACCACAGGACAGACGTTTTACCGTCACCAGGTTTTTCGGTATCAAGGACTCACAAAACATGGATTTTGACAACACAATTTTCTATATGCTACATTAAATAGCATACACTTCCCACTTAAAGTCGTGGTAACTAAGTATTCTAGGATTGTCGGATCCCTGGTTCCCTAGACTTCCCACGGATCAAGAGTTCATTTTCTGCATTTACTGTCAGCAATGCTAAATTGCTCCATCGTAATTTACAAATTGCGTGTAAATCTTAATAGAGCATCTGAGAGCAATTAACGAGATAGTCAGTAAATCTCCTCGAGACATGATCCCCAACGTCTTGAGGGCACTGTCTGTTGATCGTGGCATAGCCCCAGAGGTTCCAACCACCACAGGCAGGATTCTGGCGTTGGGCACCCTGAAGTTGGGCTGCCAGGGAATGACTGGCTTGGTACTTTATCACTTTTTCTCCTGCTTTTAGAAGGTTAGACCCATCCTCGTGGCGGACAGTCACATCGACCACATGGACCTCCCGGCTTTTTATTACCAGGTCAGGTTTGAGTCTAACCTCTTCGGCAACGGAGAAAGTGGCTTCCGTGGACACACAGTGTCTGATTTCGGAGCACCTTCCCTCTATAAGTCTTTATCTCGTCATGACGCTTTATTCTAGCCGGTTTCGTAAAATGCACTGACCGAGGATGTGATTCATTGTTTCTACCGCTGATTGCACTTCCTGCAGTCTACATCCTCTCTGGACCTTCCTCTACTAAGAGTAGTTTTATTGGCAGCGGTATTTGATCTCAACTGGAGAGCAGTGATAAAAAGACCAGGTTTCAGAAGATTATAGTCTTTCAAAAAGGCATTTCAAATCGGATCGTTTATATGCGCCTTAACCGCTCTCCCTTGGGATCCCAGCTTCTCCCAGGCGGCTACCTCGTCATCGGCGCATTTCTTCTTATAAGATCTTAGATCTTGTTCGGTATAGCCAGTTAAGTCTCAATGCTTTGGCGGTTTTAAATGTCCGTTGGTAGAAACTCGACAGGAGCTCAGCCATCTGCAAATGGGATCTGCAGATTTTTCTAGTCGTAACCCTAGGTTCAGCGCTACCCTAGAACGTGTTGGGCAAGCCGCAGCAATCCCAGTCCTCCATCTCTCTTGGCCAGGTAAAATAAGCCACCTGCAGTACTCATATGCAGGTGTAGGAACTGTTTGACTGCCACTCTGATTTGACAGTCCGCTTCCCTGAGCATCGACATCGACATCGATAAAACTAATTGGTAGAGGTAATGTGGCATTATGTAGGTGTGAAGTAATGCCAATTTCTGAGTAGGCTTTAAATGTGCCTTCGTAGCCTCGTCACTGCTTCCATCAAATTCGATATCGATGTTTACATGAAAGCCGTTCCAGATAGAGTAGTTCACTCCCAAGTATGTTAGGGTATGGTCATCACTGACCAGAGGAATTCTCTCCCCCAACCTTTCCAGACAAGGGTCTTCAATGAACCAGGATCGTTCAAAGGTTGTAATTTGGAATGACGAGCACTTCGCGACTGACAATGTCATTCCGAGGGCCCCAAGGTATTCCACCACAATATTAACACAATCTTGAGCTTGTGGGGCATCTTTGCTAAAAGCACCAGATCATCAGCAAATGCTAATACGGATACACTCCTTCCAATAGCGGATATCCTGACATGTTATCCAATTCTCAAGCAAGCACTCCATAATGAGGTTAAAAGTGGGACAAGGGGTCCCTGTTTTACTCTCTAGAATTGGCACCTCAATGCCTTTCGAGGGGTGCTGAATGACTGTGGAAACGTCGGAGTAAGAGTCCATTACAAATTGGTAAAGGCGTCGGGATCCTTTCCTGGATAGAGCCCACGAATCGCCGCGTGAGGAACAGTGTCAAATGCTTTAGATATATCTAGCACAGCGCCGACACCACCCTTACTTTTTTTCATGTTACTGACTGCTTCGTGAAGAATTTGAACGTTGGCGAAACAGCCAGGTTCAGGAATAAACCCTTTGGCGTGGATTGAACGTCACCACGGATCGAATGCGTTTGTCCATAATACCCCAAAAGATTCTGCACAGCAGGGAATTTATTGTGATGGGGCGATAGTTAGTGACAAACTTATTATCCTTACCCTCTTTCGGTATAAGGATGGTGCGATTTGCTTTCCACCCAGAAGGCACAAAATCAGTGTATACTATTTGGTGTACAATAGGGACAATATTTCAACTTTTGCTCCTGAAGATATATTGCCAACTTTTATCTTATCTGGTCCTGGAGCTGTGGCATTTTTCAGCCCAGCCAGACGACTTTTAATTTCGGCAACTTGCACCGCGTATAGAATTGTGTCTGGGTCCATTTCAGGTGTCGAAAATTTATCATCCTCTTAGTTCGAAAGCCGAATTGGGGCGTATTACCCCAAATGGATTTGTACAGGTCATTAACCTCATCCCTGTTAAGGGGCTGTTGGTCGACACTAGTACAGTCAATGCCCGTTCTAATGCACTTTGCCAAAAGTGCTGGATCATTCTTGAAAAGATCCTGCGCCCTAGCATACGAGAAGCGCTTCCTGGCGCGTTTGCCTCAACGCCTACGGGGCTTTTTAGGCCTCGTGGTGGTGGGTACAGAGGAGCCGCCCAAAATATCCACCAACCTGGCATAGGTCTCGTTCAATTGGTCCTGGGATTGAATATTTCTTTTGAGTTCATTTCCCACCTCAACGAGTTCTTTATCTACATTAGTTTGAGAAATACCCCATGTTCCTATCCAAGATGAAATGTTTTTCTTCCAGTTAGGTGTGGCATCTAGTGTGGCGCTGTTAAGATTAGTTTCAGTAGTTGCGCCTCCGGGCGTCGTAGCAGCCGGGGACTCAATAAAAATTTGGTCCCGTCCTAACCGACCAGCGGTGTCGGAACGGGCCGTGTCAGTAACACATAAAACAGAATCAAAGAGGACGGGCTCACCCGAAAGCTCCTGATTCTCCTCTGAAACTGTAGCGGCCTCCTCGTTAGGGAATCGCCCCTATCTGCTTCTGGGAGGTAATATCTACCTTTGCAAGTTCCTCCGGTCACTGTCTGTGAGCCGATTTTTTTGGAAGGAATCAACACGAGGCTGTTTGCTTATCTCTACCTGTAAAGACGTTTCGGCCCCTTTGGAAGAGTGTCAGAACAGGGGATCACCGACTTTCTTCTTGTCTTGAGGTTAGGCCTTCGATACAGGGGAGAAAAAGAAATAAGCTTAGGAATTTGGCTCATTGGGGTTTTCGGAGGGCTAATAACCCTGGGAGACGATGCGATTACAGCAGCACTAGTAGAAGGTCTAACTGAATCATCGGACCTCCGATCATCAGATGGGGACAATGATGATTCTGCAGTCACAGAAGCTTCAGCTCCAATTGCTGCTAAATATCTTCGATATGTAGTCTCTCTTCTTTTCTCGCCCACCTGTCGGGCGGTCTTACCCAGCAGAGCAGCCAAATTCTCGTTCGACGCCTCTGGTTGCTCTTTCTCTAATGCAGCCATTTTCATAATATCATCCGAAGAGAAGATTTTCCCTGCTCTAGGCAGAGCAGTCCTACCACTACGTTGTGCCTTGGCAGCTCGAGCTTTATTAGCTGCGTCTGGATGAGCATGGCGCAAATGTTGTGAGAGCCCTGATTTAGTTGCGAAGTTTGCGGAGCATAACTCACATATAAAATCTCCTTTAGATGTTTTCGGACCCGGACATTTAGGAAAAACGACTCAAAGCGGACAGCTTACCTTTGTAATTCTTGCTGCATTTGGAGCATGAAAAGATTAGGGGGACATCACTATGGATAGTATCGTGATGCCGAACCATGTTATTCAGATCAGTGGCCATATAGCCTCCACCCCCTTTCTGGGCACAATATGCGCAGCGACTCGCCTCGAAGGGAATCCTAATCGTGAACCGTTCCAAGCTAGAGTCGTCATAAATGGTGGCCTGTTGTTCACGGGGCGCGCCACCATGCGCTCCCGCGTCCGAGGCTTCGTCCAAAGTGTCCGCTGCCAGTCGCTCCGAGGAGCACGACGGGGTCGTGGGCTGCAGACCCCCAACCCCCTTCCCCGTGACGTGGGTCCCGAGATGGTTTTCCTGTTAGGATTTCTTCCTTAGCTAGATGCTCCGTTTTAAGGCGCCGGAGACTCGCCTTTCGCCCATCCCTCTTGGCTGCACGTCAGTTGCCCGAGATGCATTACCAGGGGCCACCGCGAGGAGGTGAGAGAGTGGACTTGTCGGCCACGCAACGGCAAACCCATTACAGGCGGCTATTACGGCCATACGGTTGCGATCCCATTACAGGAGGGCTTCTCGGCACTTACTGGTGTAGGTTAACTAGCATTGCCTACACTACCAAGACCCTGGGCGACTTCAGACCCCCTTAGAGGAAGTAATTTACTATGTACAGGAAAAATATTTATTCATTTTTTCGTTCCTTAAGTTTTTCTTTCGAAAATTCGCCGTATTCCGGCGCACCGCTACTACGAGAGTTCGACGTCAGATCGGTAGTTTTCCGTGGTTTCTCTTATCAACACCAGGCGAATGCCGGAGCAGAACCGGGTCAAGTACGACGCGCAATCTTTCCTTCCTTCTCTCACAAACACATACCGGGAGACTAGACGTGAACTTAGAGCTTGTCCTGGCTGGGCGGTGCCTCGATAGTGGGCGAAACCGGGTTGGCAAAAAACCCGCTAGCCGACGTGTAGATCGGCGCCGGATCTAGCCATCCAGCGGAGGAATATCATCAGCACCTCCCGTGGGAAAACATGAGTACACTGACAGCACTACCTTAGCAGTTGACACGCCCTGAATCACTAACTCAATCCATTTTCGCCAAATAAAAATGAATTCTACATCATGTCATAAGCGTACTTTGCTCTAATCGAGAAAAAAAATTGAATTTTTGACAAAATTAAATAAATCAAACAAAGTCGGGTTAGTTACACCATTTATAACTCAAGAATGGCTGGAACAATTTTAATTATCTCTGGTTGGTTGGATTCACTTCCGCCTCGAATAGCATAATAACTATTAAAATATCGGATAATTAACGGGAACAAAATTACGACACTTGCAACCGCAACACTCGGCTCTTGAATCTATAACGTTAAATAACTCCTAAACGAAGCTTCTAGTCATTAAAAGCTAATATTTTAGGCCCAATCCTCAAAGAAACTTTTTACCAAATTTTCTTGAACATTCTATTACATTTTTGCTGGTCCGGTTCTTCTCAGACATGTCACATCTATGTTAAGACACATTGAAGGATGTATATTGTTTATCATCTACTTCCGTATAGCAAAACTCGTTATTTTTAGTTAAAATCTGAATTCGTTCAATATTCAAATTTCAATAGGTTATATTATTCTTACAATTTTGTTTTTCATTATTTCTCTTTTCTAATAAACATAAAACAGAAAATCTATAATAATTAAAAAACACCTAATTTTAAGAAAATAAATAAGAAACAATTAAACTACTCTTCTATATATTATCTTATATCAGCTGTTGAGTGCAAATTGTAAGATAAATGGTTGATTAAAGCAAAACTTGCTACCTCCAATTTTGTAGTTTTCAAACTTTCACGTTTTGGCATTTTCGAAAATATGCAACACTAGTCGAAAATGAGACTAGCACCATATTTTTACCGCCCCTTATTGCTATTAGCATAACATTTAAAGAAAAAAATTGGAGCTGTTTTTGAGAAATAAATTGCCTATATTTCACGCAAAATTACACGAACACTACTCACATTTTCGAAAAGTTGAACTTGATTGCACTTATTTAAGATCCGTCTTTAAGGAACAGATTTCATTTAGAAAAAAACTCTCATTAATATTATACTTGTAGGAAGCCGCCACAAAAATTTCGCGCTTTCAATTTCCATAAAATCTATGTTGCTTCAGTCAGAGAGAACAAACTTTCAGTACAACATGTAACAGCGAAGCAAAGTGCCTAGGGAAGGTGTTCTCCAAAGGCACCAATAACTGAGTAGTCCATCAGCCGTCGAATCTCATGTGAAATTTGCTCCAACGAAACGAGTTTGGCTGCTTCACAAAGGCTAGTCCAACCCCTGGAAAGTGTCCTAAACCCCACCCCCTACCTGTATTCCTTCCCAATTCTGGCCGCTGGGTAGTGACGCAGGAGGTGCGTATGTGGAGATGCTACCTGACGGTCCTCTTGCCTTATGTGGTAACCACCCCAGAAGCATCCAATTATGAATGGTGGATGATCGACAGGGGAAGGTGGGATTCACTAACCTTGGGAATTAAAGCATCCCTAAAGTGTGGATCAGGGGTAGGCAGGACTCCTTGAGCTATGGTGGAAGCAATCACCCTAAGAGATGGAAACCCCTGAAAGAAGTCTAGCCCTCTATTTTTGGCATCTTCCTACAACTACAATTATGAAGATAAGATATTTTTCCCTTAATGAAATCTGTTCCTTAAAAATAATTTTGAAATAAGGTCAGGCACAATTTTTAGAAAATTTTAGTATTTTTCGTGTAATTTTGCATTTAAGTATGGGCGAGAAAGTATGTGCTATTTTACCACTAGTTTTATTCAATAGAAGTTTTAATGTATTAATTTATAATTTTTTGAATTACAAAGTGTTTTAGAACCAAATCTGTGCAAAAAAAAATTTCCTCATTAGACACTTTTTTTTGACCAGTGTAATAAAGTGGCATAAAATAGGGATTCACTGTATAGCCCACTGTTAAATTCTCTTAACCTTCATCAGCTGAATGAGTAGTACATACTAACTTAACTTCTCAGAACCTTTAATAAATAAATATTTTATGAACCTACTGAAATTACTGATAAAAGACATATTAAAAATATTTTATTGTATCATGAGTTTCATACTTTGCATTAACAGTGTAACAAGGCATTAGACTTTCAAATAAAACTTTCATTGCTAATATTTAAAAATTAAGGAAATACCCCAATAAAATGAAAACAATTTTTATTACACATATTACATTATGTATAAAGACGCACAGTGCCATCAGCTCCACTTGAAAACAACCATGGTTGTGAAGGATGAAACAAAACTTCAAACACTGAAAAGTCATTTACTGGCTCATGATAACTCATGCGTTTCAGGGGAACAATAAGAGGATTTTGAAGCAAATCACTGAAACAAAAAGCTTCATTAAATATGTTTTACAAAAAAAAAGAATCAGTATTTCAAACAAAACAAAATAAAATAAATACTACACAATATTCATGTCCAAAATCTTTCAATTATCAATTTCATTAGTACAATTGCAAATTATTCTCTTAATGCATTATTTATCTGGTGAGGTCTTGTTTAAAATTATGGAACAGTTCATATTTTCCAATAATATAATGAAAACAAAGAAATATTAAGATCATTTTGACACTTACTTGTACACCATTCCATGACTAACTATTACACAGTTTTCATCTGAACTTGAAGCGAACAATGGGTATCTTTTGTGGTATGCAACCCCTCTCACTGCATGACCATGAAACCGTAATGTTTGATATGGTTTTGTGGAAAGATCCAGATCAAACCACAAAATCTTGCGATCGTAAGTCCCCACCAATATATTATCACCACCTGATCAATAAAATAGAATAATTATTACAAAAATATTGTTTTCTTAAATATATGTTCATAAGAAAAATCATCAAAAATTAACACAGATAATAAATGAAACTACAGTCACATCAAAGTAATAATTATCGAACCTTCCCTACTTCTTCAGTTATGCAATTAGCACTATCTTGACTCTTTCAACGAGACAAATAGTAAATCTTTTTGTAAGTTTGGGAGTGTTCCTCACTTTTTGATTTGATTGTGGTAACAGAGCACTTCAACTGCTATGTTCATTAGTGTCTGGGGATGGAAAGGGAAGGGCAGGGAAGATCTATGACACTATAATGAGCACTGCTTCAGTGTATGCCTATAGTGAACAGATGGTCCATGGAAACCACTGATTAGAATTGTCAATCTACAAATTTAATTCCAGCAGGTCCCACAAACTTATTGATGTGAGTCACACACAAGTAAATTTCCAGCACCATGTTAAGATCAAACCTAATCACTGGTAGGCACATCCAAAATGCAGGGCCCTTACACTCTCCTTTACTGTTGATGGTCAATTTTGTTGGATACGCAGGAACTGAAGAAAAATTCGAAACTAACTGAACTAAAATTGAAAAATGCAAATATTCGATTGCATCATTTCGCCTAATCTCATACTGTGTGTACCAACTGAATTCTCATACTCTGCATCACTGCTTATGTCATGAAACAGCAAATCTCCAAGGAAGAAGATATGTATCATTAAATATTTGCCATTTACATGTTGCATCATGGAACAGTAGCGTTTTTGATACTCTTGGTAAGTAAAGCACTATGGTATAGTACATTTTTAAATTTTTTTTTTGTTCTTGAGCAGTGAACTTCTTGAAAAATCATTGTGTGGTTGTGTTCAGCAGCATTTTTGCTGCAGTTGGCAATTAGTTTGGGGCAATTTATTTTATAAATGAAATCATCTCGAACCTTTATAAAACGTTGCAATATACCCAAATGATGAACCATTTTTATTATGGAAATGTCATTTCATATGACATAGAATATTGGGATGTCAATAGATGATCGCAAGAGGGTTGCTATGTGACAAATAAACAACCGGCATTAAGGATAATTTTCATTAGGTTGAAATGACAGAGCAGAGGCGGAATAAGCATTGTTTCGAGAGACGAAAGAAAAATATATATATATATTTTTTTAAATTTATTTTACGTCAAAAAAACAGTTAAAAACTGTGTATGACGTGCTATGGGAAAAAATTAATTGTGTGCACGTTTCAAAATTCTGTGATCCCTACACCAAGTCATATACTACTTAAATTTTGAATTTTGAAAGGGAGAAAAAAAACAAACAAAAACTCCCATGTATTAAAATCTATTTTCAAGGATAAATAAGCAATAAATTTTGGGCTGTTATCCATGATGTCCTTCATCAAGGAACAATACTTCCTGTCGCAACAACATGGAAACGATAATTTGAATAACTATTACAATGAGGTCATTGCTAGTCGCCGGACCCAAAACTTCCCCCTCTGTCACGCCGATTAGGAAGGTCCCTGATTTGACACGGCTCAGCGCAAGACGCGCGAACGCGTGCCAGGAGACTCAAAAGATTTACGATTAGGGTGCAATTGTCTCCCGGGGACAGCCTTTCTGGCAAACGGCGGCCAGTCCACGTGCACGGCTAGGCACCGGAACAAGCAAATTATAGAGATCCCGGCTACTGTTGAAGTTATCCCGTAGGACCCATATAAGCGTCACGAAGACAGCAGAAAGGACTGCTTTGTTCATCTCCGGTGTACACACACGCACAACAAAGACCACCAATCAGGCGCCCAGAAAATGAGGTTAATTTGAAAATACCCTATCGGCTTCCGACTCGCGTCGAATATTTTGAAAACTAAGATTTCGGCCAATAATATTCAAAATTCCAATCACGTGAAGGAGCGATGGGCGAAACTTGGAAAAGGGTGGGATGCGACGCAGGAAGCTCGAGCGGCGGATTTTGGCAGAAGACGGATAGAAGGCGAGAGAACGACACAGAATTGAGACTGCAGTGTTGATGAGAGGTAGTGGAGCAGTGACTTGGGGTCGACCAACATAGTGCAGGCCGCCCAGTATAAAAGACAATCAGGAATTTATTCCGATTTCAACGGGCCGGCGCCTCCGGAAGGAATGATTGTGCAGCCGAGTCATTGAGGCTGGCCTGGTGAGGAGTGGGTGGCGTCAAACGACTTCCTCCAATAATCACCGATCGGAGCCAGGAGCACTAGCACCGCACGCACTGCTGCTTCCGGTTGGCTGCGCCTTGCCGTGGTGCGGCTCGCGACAGCGCCTGCTTGGGGGACGACGACGGATTGTGCAATCATCGAAAGAGGTGAACGAAAGACTTTCATTTTGTAATTATTCCAAAGACAGTAAAAAATAGGAAAGGTGTCATTTAATGTAAATAACATATAATTTAGTTTAAGGGGATTCCTTACCCAAACTGTATTATAGAAACAAAAGCAATAAATGTGTTCTTGCCATTCAGGTGATTGACACTTAAAGTTACAAAACTTTGTGATTATTGTAAAGTAGTGGTAGTAATAGCAAACCCCGTGCATGCCCTCATTCAAGAGTGTCTACCCCCTTGGGGTTCTCGAATGCCGGTGCCAGGTGACAGGTAAGTGCCCGTTTGGCGCCCTTCATTGATAAATTTAACGCGCACACCTGTCAGCTGATTACCGACGCACTTCGGTGTGACGGTATTCCCCCCCCCCCTTTTTGTGAGGTACCCAGACCGCGAGCTGCGCGCGTTGCGCGCATGCGTGTGTTGCCGTGGCGGCAGGATGGGTTCATCACACTATATTTCCCAATGAATTCTAGAAGACGTGCACAGAAAATGAAGTTACATTTATGTCCAGAAGCAAAACAAGGGGCCATCTCAGCATTTGCTCAATGGATCAGGGAAACTGGACGAAAAACCTGATCGAGATGGGGGTCATTGACCCGGAAGCTGTAGTACAATAGTTGTTACAGGTTGTTTATACTCATTTATACAGTCCAAATGGTAAACAATGCATTATGTATCATTGTTAAAATTAATGTTACTTTTCTTGTGATGCTCAGTATAGTCTCTAATTGTATAGAAACAGTCATGCAGCAGAAACGATTTCCCTTGGGATTTAAACTTTTCTATTGAATTTGATCGTTTGTCATCTGGCAAAGTGTTGAAAAATAATGTACATGTATTGTATGTGAATTTTTTGTAATGAGCTGTTGATACTGTCACCTGATGAATATGATTTCTACGTCAGTGTTATAGTAATAGACTTGCATTTTCTGAAAATATTTTCCCGCCCTTAAGCAAGTCATTTTTTACAAAAACCACTGATTCGTAAATAAAAAGACACGGTAATGGTAGAATTCCTAGATTAATGAAGAGAGGCTTACATGAATCACGTGGGTGGGATTTGGTTATTATTCATACAATTCGATACATCGGTACAATCAATATAAAATTCGGATACAATATGTATGAACGGTATGTACGATACAATTCGTACATTCGATATTAGAGGAACATTTATTCGCTTGAACAATGCGGTGATGAGCAGGTCGACTCCTGATATGTTTTACCAGAATGAGGAGAGACTGTAATTGACAGTTGCATTAAATTAATTATCATTTTTTATATTAGGATAGAGTGTTCTTGTAGGAAGTAAATATGTGTTTAACCGTCCACCCGAGACGCAAGTGAGGGAAGTCACGGATAATAATAGTATCGTCAGAATTTGGAACCAGATCAGGGACATTAGGTGAGGACTTTATCCAGAAGCGAGATTCTGCTGCATCGATGGAGAAGGTTCTACGGGGTGTCATTGAACAAATAAGCGAAGCGTGCCAAGACCCACAAATGAATAAAAAGGTTTTATAATTATTATAATATAGAGAAAACTGGTGATGACCAAAGATCAATTCATTTTTGATTTTCAATATAATAAATTCTAATTTATTAAGTTGAAAGAAAGCTGATTATCATTGTTCGTTACTTGCAATCCAGTATTTTAATAAGATTTTCAGATTCCCTGTCACTCCGTATGGGTGGCAGATTGAATAACTGGTTGTAGAGTAAGTAGCAACAATTATGAACTTCGAACCCCAATTAACTGAGCTAGCACAACATAATTTTGGAATGAGAGATATTAAAATTATATAGGAATCATTAGGTTTCAAGTGTAACCTTTCCTGGCGCCCAAATCACATTTATCAGTAATAATTATGTTTCAAAATGCTGCTCCAAGTGGGGATTGTTTTTAAATAGAAAGACAGGGCTTGTTTCAAATTGGCACGAGTCAACTTCAGGCATGTTTCAACATAATAACAAATAACTCACCAGGATGAATTGCCATTGAGGAGATCCATTTCGAATTAGACAAAAGCTTCTTCACTATTTCTTGTTTTACCAAATCATATACTCTAACATTTTTCTGAGTCTGAATCAACAAAACAAAGAATTAAATAATGAAAAATACAAACACTTGCAAATGCATGTAAAGCAAAAAATGAAAATGTAATGGCAATCAGCGATACTTACAGCCACAAAAAAGATGGGGCGAATAGGATGAAAGAGGACACATTGAACAAGACCTTTAGCCCTATTAAAAGGGATCTGAGATCTCCGCTTTGATACTTGATGTATTACAACAGATCTAGACTGACCTTCTGGCATCACAGTTGCAAAATAATCACCACGTCCATGCCAAGTCACCTAAGAATTCACAGAAAGTAAATCAATAACCTGACATTTGATGGACACTAGTGATGCATAGTATCAGGAATGCAAAATATAAATCATACAGAACAAATAATATTTTTAAACTAGTCAAGAATTTCTAGACTAATACATAAGTAGTCACTAATACAGATGTAACAGAATATAAATCAGTAAATGTATTAAGGTATGTTTGTACAATCAACAGTGGTCTTTTTTCTCCCGCCTACAAAAAAATTTTTTCCATTTAAAAGTACTTTTTTTATGGTTGATAAAAATACTTTAAATGGAAATATAATATTTTTTCATCAAGCTGACAAGAGAAAAAATGCTTTCATCAGTCTAAATTAGTACAGGCACTTATGAAGAAACTTTCATGGAATCTTGTTTTTTGTTTTTATTTCCCAAAGAAGTGAAATGGCCAAAATACCTTTTTTATCCAAACCATTTAAGGTAGAAATTATATAATAATAAATATAACACACCACAGAAGTAGTGGCTGTTATTCTGCAAGCTATATTATACAAATCACCTTGACATCCTTTGTGGGGGTGGGGGGTGGGAGGAGGAAACTTTAAGTAAAAAATTATGTATCTTTGTCGAGAAGTTTTCAATGAAGAACAGTCTGACTCAAAGTTTCTTGTTTACAAAACCACATAGAATAATAAACTTGTCAATTAAATTTCACTACATCCAATGCTGGCTGTTAACCTGTTATTGCTCGCAATAGATCTGTGAAATCCAAGCCATGGTAATTTTATGTTCCTGAATTATTGCGATGCGTAACTTGTCTGATATTTCATGTATTCCTTCATTGTACTTCTCTGAGATCGGTTGGCCTTTTATCTTTATCCTTTCGCTGAATCATTTCCCGTGAGTATGTTCAAATTTGAATGCTGCACAACACAATACCTGTCATATGCGTTGGGTGCAATGGCACCAGTGCATTGTGAGTTCCAGGCCTGAGCGGTACGTATCAAGACATTATTTGCAGCTGTGTCTATGACAAGTGCCTATTCACAAAATGTAGCAATTTGCCTTGCTTACAATTGATTGTCTTACCAAAGAGAAAGAGGTTACCAACGTACAAAGAGAAAGATGTTACCAACTTACCAAAGAGAAAGATGTTAAGGAAACGAAAAAAATGGGAACCTTATAAAATAGAAAGAAAAAAAAAAGACTTTCTAAATATTTTTGTGAAAAAGTAAAATATATATTGGTTTAGAACAGGCCAAAATAATTTGAGGAAGTTGTATTTAATATTATTTAATAGGATAATATGATGTTTAATGATTTTTGCATGCACTTTATGAATTTTTACCTTTCTCACCATAACTGCTCAGACAAGAATTCTGCAGTGTGAAATTCATTAACAATTGACAAACAATTCATTATTAAACTCCCGGGTTAAACACAGAAAGAATTCAAGAGACAGGGGAGCCATCTAAACATAATAGCCAACTTATGAAAACAAAAAATCAAAGAAAATACGTAATGTAATATGAAACGTCGTTTTTCCAGAGCAACAATTCTATATTTTTCTTTTGTTTACAAATATTTACAATTTTTAAAACAATTGAATTACATTTACAAGCAGTGATTTATAGAAGTAATAAATGGTTAAGTATTTGGTTAGCAACTGGGATAAACAGATAAACATACTACTTTATATGAAAATGCTGATGTATGGAATTCATTATGGAAGTAATAATTTTGACAAATGTTTATAAATAAGGATTAAAAAGTTATCAAATTTGTGAAGGGGAGAAGACTACAAAAGCTTTTTGCAGGAGGCAAAAAGTTTCTCAGCTTGTGCACTTATGTGAAATTGGACCTTTTCTCACATTTGATAACAGTAATATTTCTATTACTATTATCCATGTCAATTAAAATTAAAATATTTACCTGTTTAATTTCCTTAAAATGATTTATTAGAACACGAATTCCTTTCTTCCATTCATCTCCTTTGGATGAAACTTGTTCCCACTGAACTGCAGCCTTTACTTTCTCTGGCACTGTAATGGCAAAAAAACACAGGGGTATGAATTACAAAATCAAACAAAGATAAATCGTTAGAATGAATGCAGATATTAAACTTAAAGGTCTTTCAACAGTCAAACTATTTCAATTATTTTTTTTTTTAATATTACTACAACCTACATAGAACATCCTGTTCCGGAGCTTCCTCAAGGAGAGCATCAGTCTTTTTAACTATCAGGCTGTCACCAACTTCAGGATTAATTAAAAGGAGTTTTCGGTCAGCAGCAACAGCTAATAAGGATAATGCAGTGTTTGGACACCAACTGATACTGCGAACTATTCCTCCAGCAGGGATGGTTCTGATGCAACGTCCTGTGGCCACTTCCCAAACTAGAAAGGAGAAAATAATAAGCAAAGCATGGATTTCATCAATTACTTAAAAAGCATTTTAAAAAAGATTAACCTTATGGAAACCTGCTTGACTTACAAAATTTTAAATAATCTTACTTGATGTGCTCATGTTAAATTTTTATTTACACTGAATAACTCTCATTTTAAAGATTAAAAAACTTACTAATTATAAATCCACCATATAGAAATCTGTTGGTCACAATTCACCTATTCCGCAACTATCTACATTACACAGCAATGTATTTTGTACTTAATAGACTGAACCCTATTTATGTTGAAACAACACACTAGGCTGTCTATTTTCTGTTTTTGGTTCTGCAAGTTACATACTGTAACTTTCTAGATTGTTTATGTCCAATACATCTTGAACTGTGAATACTATGAAATGTCATGCAAGACCATTATATTCACTCGTTAATGTTTTTTATTGTGTTCTTTTTAATATATTTTAAACTATGTGTCAGGATTCTTAAATAAATACTTACTTTTTACTGTTAAGTCATCAGAACCTGAAGCAAGGTACTGTCCTTTAGGTTCGATGGCAATGCATCGTACCATATTAGTGTGGCCCTTGTATACAAGTGCCAGTGTAGTGGGAAAAGGTTGCAAGTCTTTGGGACTTGGAAGTTTTGGCACTAAATCTTCAGGTTGAATTAGAAGCTGAAAATAAAAATGATTTTCTTCTGCAAAATTGTAAACTATAATCAAAGCAAAATTACATGGAAGTACCACATCTGCTATTAAGAGGGTCATATCTAGTGGCATATTATGCTAAAAAACAAACTATACACATTCACACAAAAAACAAACTAAACACATACATATTGGTCATTTTAAGCAAAAAAACAATTACAATAACCACTTTCTATCAAGTGTACTTGACCTGTCTGTTGGAATGTAAGCCTACTAGCTAGGCAACAGAATTGCAATGCAGTCACTGTTTGCAAATGATGTTACCAACTTGTGGCGGCTCGTGGGTATTCGCACGTTCGCATGTGCACACCCAAATTAATTCGGTGCCATTTCTCTTAAACATCTCTTAACAAGGAGCATACAAGTCCTCTCAGAGCATTTCCGAAACATGTTATTTCAAAATATGCGCCATTCGGAAGCTGCGATTGCCGGTCCGTCCGCCATTCTTTCGTGAAAGCCTGCGGGAGCACACTCAGGAAAATGCGACCGAGGAAACGGAGTCCTAGGCTGCCGCGGGGCTGCAGGGAAAGGAGGGGGAACAACGGTGGCTTATGGAGGACTTGAGAAAATCCCGCGCGGTGCTCCATCTACGGCGCAGGCGCAGTGGCGATCTCGGGAAAAGCCTTGACGTATCGAAGATATAACACTCGAGTAGCACAAGTTTTTAACAGAAGTATGACATTGAACGAAGAAAGTGCGAGATATCTCTCCACTTAAATGAGCTTTCGCACCAGCGCGCGAAACGCGAACGCATTGCTGTGCAGTGTTGCATTCATAAAAATGTTAATTGTATATAATATGTGTATTCTCTTGTGTTTTAAAGTGAGTTGCAATTACAGAACCATTCCGAAGTATTCAAACCCCTAGTGTATTTTGTAAACGTAAGTATTAGGCTACGTTTCAATGTGTTTTGAGAAACCGAAACCAGAGAGTTCTTTTTCTGTCAAGGGTGTTTGTGCAACTAACAATGAATAGCGTTGAAAATATGAAACGTAAGAAATCAATGATTTCAATGAAAAAGCCACAGAAGAAAAAAATTGCTGAAAAGAAACCATGGAATGGAATTGTTCGGCATGCTATCAGACGTCATAAGATAATTTGTGTTTAATTGTCATTATTAATGTTAATGTGTGTCAATGCATGCATGTAATGTATATGTGTATATAATGTGTGTGTGTGTGTGTGTGTGTGTGCGTGTGAGAGAGAGATCGATAGGAGAGATAGAGAGAGATCGATAGAGAGAGAGAAACAAGAAAAACGTTGCACACCCTAATGGCATGACCACGAGCCACCACTGCCAACTTCCCAGGTCTACACAAACATTTTGATTTTTGGCAACATACCACCTCATTCACTGGGTGTTTCAAGGCCCCACTGGAACATTTTGAGACCAATTATGACTTTCAAGGTGATTTACTGTTGCAGGTCAAGAGGAAGGAAAACTATTGGACATAACAATTTATTTATTTATTTATTTGCGTCAAAAAACAGTTAAAAACTGCGTATGACGTGCTATGGGGAAAAGTGAATTGTGTGCACATTTTCAAGGATAAATAAGCAATAAATTTTGAATTTTGAAAGGAGAAAAACAACAAAAACTCCCATGTAATAAAATCTATTTTCAAAGAAAATAAGCAAAAACTTTTGGCTCTTATTACTTCCTGCCGCGACAACATGGAAACGATAATTTGAATAAATGTATTTCCCACTGAATTCTAGAAGACGTGCACAGAAATGAAGTTACATTTATGTCCAGAAGCAAACAAGGGGCCATCTCAGCATTTGCTCAATGGATCAGGGAAACTGGACGAAAAACCTGATCGAGATGGGGGTCATTGACCCGAAGCTGTAGTACAATAGTTGTTACAGGTTGTTTATACTCATTTATACAGTCCAAATGGTAAATAATGCATTATGTATCATTGGTAAAATTAATGTTACTTTTCTTGTGATGCTCAGTATAGTCTCTAATTGTATAGAAACAGTTATGCAGCAGAAACGATTTCACTTGGGATTTAAACTTTTCTATTGAATTTAATCGTTTAATGTCATCTGGCAAAGTGTTGTAAAATAATGTACATGTATTGTATGTGAATTTTTTGTAATGAGCTGTTGATACTGTCACCTGATGAATATGATTTCTACGCGAAGTGTTATAGTAATAGACTTCGCATTTTCTGAAAATATATTCCCGCCCTTGAGCAAGTCATTTTTACAAAAACCACTGATTCGTAAATAAAAAGACACGGTAATGGTAAAATTCCTAGATTAATGAAGAGAGGCTTACATGAATCACGTGGGTGGTAATTTATTAAAGTATTGCTCAACACATGATTAAAGTTAATTTTCATCCGCCCCCTAAGTTCTACATTGAATAATGGAAAAGGGAAGAAATGGAATATTGAAAAGACCAAAACTAGCAAGAATATGGTAATTTCCGTAAGTCAACAGAAAGAGAATTCACTTGCTTTTACCAAGCATCCTCTTTCCAAATATTCATTGAAAGACAATATGTAGTTGGTGATATTATACAATTAAATGAAACAGCAATCTATCTTACTAGGATTCTTGTAATAATAGTAATGAAAAGATTACAATACTTTATAATTACAATAATAATAATAATGTACATTTTCAATGTAGTCTATGGAAAATTTGCTTTCTAAAACCAAAAATAATACATTTCAAATGCTATCATTTTGGGAATACCAAGTAGGAAAGAATTTTGTATGGGAGAAGGTTGAATGACTGCAAGTGTTCAGATACACATCAGTAGAGACTGGAAACACATGTAGTATGAAATGTACATGGTATGTATAGTATGAAATAGTAAAAAATTAAAATACTCAAATTATAAAACATGTTTACATAACATGAAATTACATTCATAAACAAATTTTAAAAATAATATATCATTTTAAAAATCATTTGGAGAGCACAAATTGATTCACACATCATGCCACACAATGTTCCCAGAAATAATAAACGCTTCATCTCCTGCTGTCCAGAACTGTAGTTTAGCAGCCAGACTGATATTTAAGAACAGGAAACAATCACTGCAGTGTGCAGCATTCTCCTCGAACTGCGACACATCAGCGATAACTAAAGTTTCTCGGAAATTAAGATTAAAGATTGTGAAACGCGCCTTCAGTGATAGTTTTTGCATCTAAAGGTGAAAATGATCTCAGTCACTAATGCACACTTCCTACCACTGAGATAACTGAAGCAGGTGCACTGGACTGTGTGAATATCTGACTGCATCTTCACATAGCACACCTGGAGTCAACTGCACTCAGTAACAATAGAGGGGAAAAATTCTAATTTTTTTGTAAATATTTCTCCTTGTAAAAAGTATGAAAGAAAATTTGATATAATAAAAAAATATTTTGTGAAAATAGGAAATATGTAATATAATACTAAATATGTAATAATATGTAGTGAAAAAATTGGATATTGTGTTAGGATGGCGACAATTTACCAAGATTATAGTTTTGAGAATAAGAAGAAGAAAGACAAAAAAATGTAATTACTAACAAATCCGGGCTCTACACATCAAGCATGAGCAACCTGTTGAGATAACCCTTTTTTATTTAATATTAATTTGACTTACCCTCATTTTAATAGCCCGAGGACACAAATACAAATCCAGACAACGCATGAAACGTTCTTGAACGTAACGGTCATAGAAAGGCACTTCTCGCAAAGAAGCATATTTCTTGGGAATGAAATGGACTTTCCTTTGACTTGGTCTACTCTTCATATTTTTCCATTGCTTCAGCTAACACAAAAAAATAACAATAATTTAAAAATCTTCAAGTTTTATAATAATCAAAAGAGTTCTTGTTGGGTTTGAAACTGTACCTCTTTTTCATCAAATAAATATTCAGGAGGAGGATTATATGACTCAGCATGATTTGGGGGATTCCGTTTTGGCGCGGGAATATGATTAAGTATTCTGCGCATATGTTCCGCAGTGTCATCACCCTCCCACAACATATAAAATTGAGGTTCCTTGGGTTTTTCTACCCTTGGCTTAATCCAACCCATCTTAATAGCATGCACTATTCTGCCAACTTGTCGAGCTTCATCTTTACTAGGTATAAAAGATCGTTTTTGATCAGGGAATTTCCTTACAGGTGTTTTCATTACTTCAGATGAAAACCACTCGATCCAAGGCTGAAATCAAAAAGATCAGTTATTAGTTAAGATAACCATATTTATTTAGAACAAGAATTTGTTAATGATATCAAAGAAAACTCATATGAAGTTTAAAATATTAAATTGGAAATCAGGTACTTACTCCATACTCATTAAAATCTGAATCTGGAATTTTATGATTCTGCAATCTTTGAATAAGTTCTGCATCAGCATCACACAATATAACATCCTGTCCAGTTTGAGGATCTTTTACAGTTCTCCTGCAACAAGAAAACTCGTGCATAATTTTCTACACAAACTGCACCTTGTGGATCAGCAGTATTTCAACGACTTTTCAAATCCCACTCGTACTAACAGAAGAAACAAACAAATAAAAATTAATTATGATGTAAAAGAGGAAGGAAGGCAATTTGCAAAAGAAGTGATGGTGAAAGAAAGATATGAATTAGGCCATATGCCTATAGAGATTACTGTGAATAGCAAGATTGCAGGTAGCATGGAGAGAGATAAGATGGTGGTATGGATAGAAACTTGGTCAGAGAAGGAAATTGTTGGGCTAGAAGAAAAATTAAAATAAGGAATTGAAAAATGAAAGTAATAAATAAAGCAAGGTAAGATAAGTGAAAGGTAGATTTGAAAGATTTCTGTAAGAATAAAAAAAGAGATTGAAATGATAGAAGAATAAATGAGCTAGGAGAGGTTAAATCTCAAACTGAGGCATGAGATATATTAAAGGAAAGTTGGTAAAGTTCAGAGGATAGTTGAAAAGGAAATGAAAGAATGGTGCAAATGGTTCAAGGAAGAAAATAAAAATAGACAAGGAAGAAATAAGATTGCTGACAAAGGATTAAAGTAAAAGAAAGTAGGAGGCTGTGATATGATTTCAAATGAATTCTGGATTTATTCTTCGGAAGAAAGGATACGACTTATTGAAAGATTATTCAATATAATAATTGAGCAAGGAGTTATTCCAGAGGGAATGGAAAGAAAGTGTAATTATTCTAGTTTACAAGAGAGGGAACAGAAACAGAGGAATAATGCTCATGTCGTCATTGTATAAAAATGTGGATGAGCATGGTACCATTCTGACTGGAGTGAGAGGTACGAGAGACAGGACTATTACCATGCAATCAAACAGGATTCAGAAGTGGTAAGGGAGCTCTGGATAATATTTATACACTGAACTATATTACAGGAAGAGTGATAAAATTAAGGAAGAAAAGACAATAGGCTGACCTGAAAGCGGCCTCTGACGATGTGAAGAGGGGAAAGGTTGTGGAACATTATGTTAAAATTAGGAATTGAAGAGGCAATCATTATATGCTTAAAGCTGATTTACAAAAAAATGAGGAACTGGGTGATGACAGAAAGGAAATTTAGCAATACGTTCTGGCCCAATAGGGTTGCCCATTGAGTCCTTTTCTTTTAAATTTATATATGGTAGGTTTAGAAGAGAAGTTAAAGAAGGGCCCAGATGCAGGGATATTGATTGGTAAAATAAATTATCTTATGCGAATGATCTGGTGTTACAGAGATATGGCTGGAGGGAGATATGCTGCCTTAGTGGGCAGCAATCAACTGCAATTTCAATCTTCTGCACATGCACAGATGCAAAAAAATTATGCAAAACTTAAACTGCGCATGTGGAGACGATTGATAGTGTTTTCAATTGTTTTAGCATTCAAGGGTGGAAAAACTCCCTTGGCCGACAATGCCAAGGACTACAAGCAGGTGTTGAGAAAATTTTAAAAAATGTTTAGAGAATAGAGAACTCAAATATGAATAAGAACAAAGTGATGGAATTTAAAAAGTCAGAAGGAAGAGAAAATTATACAGAAAGGAAGTATTTTATAGATGGTGAACAACTGTAAGTGAGAGAGATGTCAGATTTTTGAGAAAGGAAGAATGTGGGAAAGGTGAACGATAAGGTGAGGTGGATATTAGATAACAAAGGTGAAAGGATTAGTATGGTCGAGAGATACAGGAATGTGCATAGTACGTACCTATTATTGTACACTGCTATTAAATTGTGTGCAGCGTGAATTGCACATGTATTAAGCAAATCCAACTTTGTATATTCACAAAGTTGTAAAAATAAATTAATTAATTCAACTATGATGTATGAAAAAATATAAAAGACTCAAAATCCAACCAAAAATCAAGAGTACATTTAACAGAAAACATCAATTGGATTAGTCAAAATGAAAAAATAATTTTCAATGAATGTATTAACATAAAATAGGAAGTAACATTTAACTCTCAGAACTCATTTAACTCTTTACTACTTGAAAATATTTGTTTTATTTTCAGATTGTGGTGAAAGCTATTTACAATATGAAATAACCAATACATTTTTTTATTGAAGGAACACATACAACTGATCAGCAAGAATTGGAGAAAGGGAATAGAATAGAATTATTTTAATACAACAACCAAGATTAACAAAATGATATGCCTCCATGTAGAACCTTGACAGAAAAGAAACCAATGATTTGAAAGCTCAATATTTTGTTTCTTAGTTTGGAGGTTGAATTCTGTTCACTTCAGAAACACCGACGGATGAAAAAGGTTTGGATCAGGGTTTTTTCTTTTTTTAGTAGGGTTCCTTATCACTTACATCATTAACCACTCCACATAATGACAATGATGATAGTCATGATTTATCAACAAAATCAAATAACTTACATAAGAAGGAAAGCAAATAATATAAACTTAAAAAAGACTTAACAATTAACAACTCAAATGTACACCAAATATATCATACCAGAAATTTGGGTCTTCCATTTTCTTCAAAAAGTTGTCTAGCTCATCTCCTTTTGGTGGTTTAATAATTTTTTTACCTTCCCAGTCATAACCTACATGTGGGTAATCATCATACCAATTCATTGGAATATTGCCCACAGTATTTCGGATGTCCTGAATATTGAAAGCAACACATGGAAAAAAATTAGAAAAGTCAACATTTATAATAGAAAAATATTATGAACAAAATAGTACCAAAGAAATAATGTCATATTTCCATCCCCTCTGTAACCATACATTTGCCCCTTTATGGACTGTTTATCAGAAATCAATAGTTAATCATTGTGGAGCAATCGGGTCAACCTAGCTGGAACTGCTCTCCCTGATTATCATTTCTGTGATTCCAAACTAAATGTGTGTCTTGAAATTTTAGAACAAAAGTTTTACTATGCACTCTTTTCAAGTTCAAAATTGTTTTCAGCTTAAGCTGCGGCTAAAATCTTAGTCATTAATATGACTTATGATACAAAAACATGTATTGATAATTTTACAATTAGTTTCCTACATAGAGATGAAAAAAACTGCCCTACTCTGCACTCCATTACCTTTAAAGTACCAGATGTAAAAATAAAAACTATTTCTAACCAATACAACATTATACAATGCTTAACCATGCTCTTTTCCTCCAAATACCATTTTTAAATTATCGAATCATTAGAAGATATTAATGGTCAATTATATTCTACAGGGAGGTCTATTATATTTAACACGGACTTTTCAGTATAAAATGTCAGTTCCTACTGTAAGAAAAATATTGAAGTGAAAACTGAATAAAATACCTCTTCATCCGATGTATCATCCTCCTCATATTCATCATATTCTTTCTTCTTTTCCAAAACAATTTTATTGGGCATTACCTCATCATCTTTTACTTCACCAACACTTTTTTCTGTGTCTTCTTCTTCTTCTTGTTCTGACTCCTCTGACTTCTTTTCTGTCTCACCACACAACACACTTTCTGCATCAGGTCTTATGAATCTACCACCTGTTGATTTACGTTTCTTAGCATTTCTATTCTTACTGGTAGAATTCATTGTTTTTAACTGACTATCACCACTCTCCGGTTTGTTACTAACAGATGTCACATTGTGAAACCGTTTTGTGAATGTTTTCAATTTATTATCGTCAGCTTTCGAACTCGATTCCAGACCGTTTGGTTTGGTCCCCTCCTCATTTTCGGAGAGGCTTTCGTTTGCATCCTCACTGTCATCCTCAAAGGACAAATCTTCACTTTCGCCATCTGAAGTTCCGAAGATTGGTTCATCCTCAGAACCCGAATCAGAATTACTGACTTGATCGTCACCATCTTCATCAGAACTGTCGTTTTCGTTTTCAAAAGTTCCAAAAAGGTTTTCATCCTGCAATTCATACATTTGGTTAATACATCAATTGGGTTATCAAATGTTGGAAGTGTCACACGTGCAACAGAAAACAAAAATACATCCAGTTTACACCCACCTTATCAAAATTTACTTCATTATCTGTTTTTTTATCCTCAATGTTAAGCTCCCTGCTTTTTTCAACAGACAACTTACGTTTCGAAGGCTGTTTCTGCAAAATAACATGTTTGAGGTTATGAATGC
Source organism: Teleogryllus oceanicus (assembly GCA_964035755.1). NCBI lineage: Eukaryota > Metazoa > Arthropoda > Insecta > Orthoptera > Gryllidae > Teleogryllus > Teleogryllus oceanicus. The sequence goes on from CAXIVR010000007.1 coordinate 107,558,031, forward strand.
ACGCGTTTCCCTCAGGAATTTGTATGTGACAAAACGTACCTTGTTGGTAACTTCATTTTCAGTAATTTTCGAGGAATTAGGTGTCTTCCTGCCTCGATCTTCAACTCCCATTATTAGATTACTTCTCTTCACTTAAGGAAACTACACTTCGATCAAAAACAGATATATACACTATTCACGCACTCCACCATGCTCACCATGCTTGAACTCTTGTGCGAGCTGGTGCGAGCGCTCCGCGTGGTTGGCAGAAGGTATTATATTTTTCTGTTGTTGTCTGCCAGAGAATTTATACTACCCTCTACCAAACCAAAGGTACTCCATGATATATTTGCGTCTTGGAGCAAATACACCCGGATAGACACAATGGAAAAACTATCCGTCAGAAGCATACGAAATATTATATAGGAAGATGACGTCTTAAGACCGAATTTTCGTGTAGCAAAGCTCTCTAACACGTGTAAAAACGACCAATAAAAAGATCAAAACTTCACAAAATGTTATGTGGCCTAAAATATCCAATTAATACACTTATCAACTTATTTTATATTATGATGAATGTGGTATTTAATATTAATTTTTTTGACGTAAAATAAATAAATAAATTAATGAAATATTATAATTTTAGCGTTTTTTTATAATTAAGTTTGCACATAATGTTAAAACAACTCGTATTTGGCATTTTAAATATTATGCACGCACAAAATTATATAAGAAATAAAAGAAGTAAATACCAAAATTGAAAAATACAAATATACCTTAAGAAATAAAACAATAATTGCGTTTCTTATTCATTAACAAAGAAACTTTCTTTATATTCAAATATCAACTCAAGATACAATTTCACAAACAAGATAAAGAAAAAATGTGCATTTACACAAACGTTCACTTATACGAACGACTCTCCTAAGTTACAAATAAATACCCTCTTTGAATCAAAATTCTTCACTAAATTTATTCCGTGCTCGTAAATACCTTTCTAATACTAGCATCAAGTTTGCATTTAATTACCTGAGATCACAATTAGTACACAAATAATAATAGTTTCACTCATGAACACTTAGGTGAATGTAAATGAAAACAATTTGATTGTCATGGACTGTTAAAAAAATGAGTTGTTGTTGAGTAATAACTAGTAGTATCAAGAGGAGGAAAAATGTCGATGTGCCGCCCAACACAATGCAATGAACAATTATCCCGCCTAAATGTCTGAGAATTAAAAAGTGAAATCTTATGCAAATCTTTATAACATTTTTTCTTTTGTACATTTTGTTTTAAAGTTATCAAGGCGTTCAACTACTCAATTTACGAACACAGATTTCAGTCCTATACATCCCCACCTATAAAAAACGCCTCGCCACCAATAAAGACTATTTATTATTTATTTATTTATTTATTTATTTATTTATTTATTTATTTATTTATTTATTTATTTATTTATTTATTTATTTATTTATTTATTTATTTATTTATTTTTTTTTATTTATTTTTTATTTATTTATTTATTTATTTATTTATTTATTTATTTATTTATTTTTTATTTATTTATTTATTTATTTTATTTATTTATTTATTTATTTATTTATTTATTTATTTATTTATTTATTTATTTATTTATTTATTTATTTATTTATTTATTTATTTATTTATTTATTTATTTATTTATTTATTTATTTATTTATTTATTTATTTATTTATTTATTTAATTTTATTTACATGCCACTGCAGGATATTCACTAGCAAGTCATCAACTAATAAAGATCCTTTCTGCATTGCTACGCATCTTTGTAGTAACCTCCCACTCACCATAAAATCTGCTGATAATAAATTCTCCAAAACATTGCTTACACGTCATCTTATTAATGTGTGTCCATATAAGATATCTCAATTGCTTTAACTTTTCTGTAATTAAAATCCATGTACCGCTACATGAGTGGCTACTCTTTATACCAGTCTTTCAGCTTCAATAAGACAATGTAGGCTACTATTTAGTAATATAGTAAATAATTCTTTGCAATAAAGAAACCGTAAATAGTTGAATATCAAATGTTTCAAATTGGTTCCGAAATATCAAATTAGTAGTAAATGAAAAGAAACCAGTTTTAATTCAGTTTTCAATTTCAAATACACAATACTGTGCTCTATTGAAAATGAACGGTGACCTTAAATGGAACGTCCATTTAAATCTATTGAACACAAAATAAAGTTCAATATGCTACGCGTTCAGAATTCTTTCAAATTCACTCAGCCTTCATACTGCTCGTTGTGTATATTTCGGAAACCTTCATTCACGCCTGAGATATAGCATAATATTCTGTGGAAATACATCTTGTAGCTCCCAGATTTTTAGATTACAAAAAAGAATTGTACTAATAATAGCCAAATCCCACCCACGTGATTCTTGTAAGCCTCTATTTATCTAGGAATTTTACCATTACCTTGTCTGTTGATTTACGAATCAGTGGCTTTTGTCCAAAATGACTTGCCTAAGGGCGGAAATATATTTTGAGAAAACGCCGATGTCTAGAACTATAACACTCGACGTAGAAATCATATTTATCAGGTGACAGTATCAACAGCTCTTTACAAAAAATCACATTCAATTAGAGACTATACTGAACATGACAAGGAAAGTAACTTGAAAAACGACCATATCTCCTAAACGAACGCGAATTTTGGCATTCTGAAGCCACCGGCGTGTTCCCCGGATCAAGGGCTATCAGAAAATGTGGTCATTCGTCCAATTCGGAAGAAAACTACGCTTTTAGAGGGTTTTCCTCATTTTAATGCATTTTCAATATTTCCAAAATAGGTCATCTTTGACTGCCTGCATCTTCTAAACTATTAGCTATACGACGCTGAAATCCGCACGCAAATTGAAGAATACTTTTCTCCATGCATTCCTGGAAACGACTGGTTCATGACGTTAGCGAATCGTAAGAAAACGGCCACAATGTGGGTGGCATTTTGGCTGAAAATGGCGTATTTATGAATGTTTCGCAAATTGCCAGAAAACGAAGACTCAGAGAGAAGAATGACCTGCACCATTGAAACCGCCGTTAAATTTCGAGTCAGGGTGCTGGCTTTCAGAAGAATCCGTGTCCGGTCGAAATTTGAAAAGTTCAACGTGGGGGGGTATTATCAACTTTTACGATTTTGAAAAACGACCATATCTCCTAAACAATGCGAATTTTGGCAGTCAAAGATGACCTATTTTGGAAATATTGAAAATGCATTAAAATGAGGAAAACCCTCTAAAACCGTAGTTTTCTTCTGAATCGGACAAATGACCACATTTTCTGATAGCCCTTGATCCCAGGAACACGCCAGTGGTTTCACAATGCCAAAATTCGCATTGGTTTAGGAGATATGGTCGCATGGCCAAATCGTAAAAGTTGATAATACCCCCCCATGTTGAATTTTTCAAATTTCGACCGGACACGGATTCTTCTGAAAGCCAGCACCCTGACTCGAAATTTAACGGCGGTTTCAATGGTGCAGGTCATTTTTCTCTCTGAGGCTTCGTTTTCTGGCAATTTGCGAAAACATTAATAAAATACGCCATTTTCAGCCAAAATGCGACCTATATTGCCGCCGTTTTTTTACGTTTCCTATCGTCATGTACCAGTCGTTAACAGCAATGCATAGATAAAAGTATTCTTCAATATACGTGCGGATTTCAGCGTCGTATAGCTAATAGTTTAGAAGATACAGGCAGTCAAAGATGACCTATTTTGGAAATATTGAAAATGCATTAAAATGAGGAAAACCCTCTAAAAACCGTAGTTTTCTTCCGAATTGGACGAATGACCACATTTTCTGATAGCCCTTGATCCCGGGAACACGCCGGTGGCTTCAGAATGCCAAACTTCGCATTCGCTTAGCTAATAATATTTACTTTGGCACAATGGTCGCCAAATCTTCAGGGCTAATTTATTCGGCGAGTGCCCGAAATATCAATTGCGTGTGACGTGCACACCCCAATCTTCGTATTAATAACAAAATCTATCTGTTTACATACGAATTGTAAGCTAATACGGATTACTTTAAATCTAAATTTTGATCACAGATCCGCAATGATCCCCTATTGATCTTTTGATTGACACTTCCCGATTCTACACATTTGCACCCCTATATTGAATCGGTCTGTGTCCCATTACAGTATAGATTTATGTTTCGTATGGGTCCGCGAAGCCGCCCCTGTACAGGTAGCGAAAAACTATTATAGTTTATTTTGGGAGCCTGACTATCTTATTCTTTTCCCTGTCACTTGATTTCTACTACCCACTGGAAAGAAAATAACACAGATTTCACAATGTTGCCGAATCGCAATGTCGACAGCTATTTATTATACCGATTCTCTTCTTGCCGATATAATGATCAGCGAGTGCAGTTCTCATTCTAATATATATATAAAATTACAGCGAAATATATGTCAAAGCCATTTGACATTAAAAAATGTCTTAACAAGGAAAAATCAACATATTACTCACACATTCATACATTTTATATACAATACCATTCACGCGAGTGCACTCTTTTTAAAAGTGGAAATTTTCCAATGGCCATTTTTTTACTCAATTTCACTTCCCTGGTATCGTTCAACTGGCCTCGAAGTGGCGTCCCCGACTATTGCCAATGCTGCATCCAAGTCCACGCCTAATTACCATTTTTCTTCGATTCCGAAGATCCAAAATTAAAAATGCTCCCGGGCCACCATTTCACCAATTAGAACATCATTCTTTGAAAACTTTTACACTCTTTAAAACATTTCTAATGAATCAACAACTCAAATTACAGCATGATGTTGCCTGTCCGAAATCACACATCCGTCTCTATCTTATGCATTGTTGCATCCCCTTTCTGCACCGCGCGGTTTGAAACAATGGACAGCTGTTTCCATTTTTCAACCCGCTGTACTTTTCTACTCTCTATTTACAAATGTCTTTATATTTCTCATATTTTCTTCGTTATAATAATTTCTAAATACATTCCAAATAACATTAATAACGTTTCGCTTTTCAAATTCCAGATCTTGTTAAATTATTAAATGTTTATGTGATCACTCATCACATGTCAAACACATTCAATTGTCTTTGCCTAATATGGGAATATTTTCTTTAATTAAATTTTTCGTTACTCCAAAATAACATAGAAATTGTGCGAGTTTATCTATTAAGTAAATGTTATGTATTTATTTCTTCCTCACTGGTGTGCTAACAGCACAGTTCCTTAGATACTTTTTAGAAATAAATAGCACTTTCTACCTTTACCCTAGCACCTTCGACTGTTTATTTCGTTTAGGAGATATGGTCGCATGGCCAAATCGTAAAGTTGATAATTCCCCCCCATGTTGAATTTTTCAAATTTTGACCGGACACGGATTCTTCTGAAAGCCAGCACCCTTTTTTTTTTATTTATTTATTATTGCACCCGAACAGTGGATAAACCACTTTACAGGTCTGAAATTGAGTACAAACACTAACCATTAATATCATAATAACTGAAAAAGCACCGAGGTATTTGCAAAATAAATCAACTCAACCCAGCTTACTTGTGAGAGGGAATTCCCTCTGGGAACCTCATTTATAACGATTTTATGCACAGGGCAGTGGAGTGAAGGGAGTGGGAAATGGGGGGGGGGAGCGATCTTAGGATTACGTGTTTATGATGCTTATGGAGGTCTGAATTGGTCTTTGGGCAGGCGGGATTTGATTCTGGTTGGACCGTTACTGGATTTTCCTAGCTGGTAGAGTCTGGCACCGGGAACTAGGTTTAGGTTAGAGAAGAATTTTTTTGATAATGATGAAATATGGTGAGTAATGGTATCGATATTCAATTCTCTATGGAGCTGATTATTGGATACATACCACGGTGCGTTAACCGATGTTCGGAGGATTTTGTTTTGGAAAACTTGAAGCCCTTTTAAGTTTGTTTGCGCAGCACCTCCCCAAACAGGGCAGGCATATGTTAGCGATGGTCTAAGTGCAGTTTTATAAATATGGAGGGTTATATCAGTTTGTAGCGCTTATTTACGGTTAATGAGTGGATATAGGTTGAAGAGAGCAGCATAAGTTTTGTTCAGCCTATGGGTAATGTGGGGTTTCCACGTGAGACGGGTGTCTAGGATTGCTCCTAGGTATTTTATGGGTTTGTTGGATGGGAGTAAGGGAACAGGTGAACTTCCTATTGTGAGTGTAGGAGGGTTGGTTATTCTTTTGAGTGCAAATATTTTAGCTTCGCATTTTGCTGCGTTTAAGTGCAGGCGCCATTTTGCTGCCCAGTCATAGAAAGTGTTGATGTCTAATTGTAAATTGTTGATTGCTATTGAAAGATCATGGTGTATAGAGAATATCGCGGTGTCATCTGCATATAAAGCTGTGGAACAAGTTGTGGTACATGGTATATCTGCTGTGAACAGATTGAAGAGGGTTGGGAGAGAGGTGAGCCTTGAGGTACCCCGGCCTGAATTATTTTAGGGGCGGAGAGTGAGGAATTTATTCGCACCGAGAAGCTTCTATTTTCGAGAAAGCTGCTAATGATTTTGATAAGATAATCGGGAGTGCCTTGGTTCCTTAATTTGTAGAGCAGACCTGTGTGCCAGACTTTGTCAAAGGCATTAGCGAAGTCTAAAAAGACTGCAGCGCAGTACTGCTTATTTTGAAATGCTTGTCCTATGTTTTCTACTATTCTGAGAAGCTGGTGGGTGGTCGAATGAAGAGGGCGGAATCCGAATTGAAAAGGAGGAATAGCTTTCGTAACTTGAAGAAATTTGTTAAGTCTGATTAGGATCAGTTTCTCGAAGATTTTGGACAGAGTGGGTAAAAGGCTTATGGGTCTATAGCTAGAGGGATGTTTCGGAGATTTTTTAGGTTTTAATATTGGAATTACAATGGATTTTTCCAGCTTGCCGGGAAATAGCCTAGTCTGAGGCAACTGTTGAAGATGGCAGTTAAGTAAGCAATGGAATGAGGAGGTAAATGTTTTAGAACTATGTTGGGGATACCGTCTATTCCTGGAGAAGATTTGTTTTTTGTATTCTTAATTATTTGTTTGACATTAGCGGGAGAGATATAACTAATTGGTGATGGAGCTGTATGGAATGGGGATCTTACAAATTTTTCTACCACGTTTTGGAAATTCAAATCAGTAGAAGTATTGGGATAAAAGGCATCTTTGAAATGGTTGGCAAGCATTTCTAATTTGTCTACTTCCGAGTAAGCGATTTCAGAGTTGGCTGATAATGGGGGGATTGCTTGGTTGGGGTGAGAGAAATGACGACAGAGTTTCCACAAAGTATTGGAGTTTTTATCAATATTTTGAAGAAGGTTTTGGAAGTTCTGATAGCGAAACTTACTTAACTCTTCGTGAACTTTCTGCGTCATCTGATTTAACGCGGTTTTTAATTGGGGTAGCCGGAGAGTTTGCCATTGTCGTCTTATATATCGCTTATGTCTAATGAGATTCAGGATGTTGGGTGGAAGCGGATTTGATGGGGGTTGCCTCTGGTGGTTGTAATTGGGTGTAGCCGTACTTATTGCTGTGCAGATGGAGTTGCCGAAGAAGAAAATAGCTGAATCGACTTGATCTGGGGTTTTTAAGAAAGGTGGTATGGGGGTGGATGTCGAAAGATACTCTTCGAATAAATTCCAATTGATATTCTTATGGATACGTTGATTGGGGTGATTAGATACTACGAGATTAGCATCGCAGGATAGAAGCACCGGGCAGTGATCCGAGTTTGATTCTGCTAGAACTGATTGAAATAACGGTTTCGTAAAATTTTTGCAAACTGCAATATCTAGGATATCCGGAAGGATGCGGCGATTATACGGATAATGTGAGGGTTCGGTGGAGCAGAGATAATTAAATTATTATTGATAGCATATCTGAGTAAGAAATTTCCATTCGGGGTGCATGTTCTGCATCCCCATGCGGAATGTTTGGCGTTGAAATCGCCTATGGCTATGGTTGTAGTTGGGTTAGAAAACAGAGTATTAAGGTGTGATTGTTTCAGGGGGATATTAGGAGGCTTATATACTGCAGTTAATGTAATTGGCGTACCGTGTGACTGATGTAGCGCTATTGATATATTTTCAAGTCCTGGGGTGATAAACGGTGGCAGCGGATCGTGTCGAATCCGTTTTTTAATGAAAATAGCAACTCCTCCTGCTGCAGTTCGAGAAGGTCGGTCGGATCTGTACGTCAAGTAACCCGGAACATTAACCTTATCTTTGGATGTGAGGTGCGTTTCAGTGATGAAAGCAATATCTATATTATAATTATTTAGAAGATATTTTATAAAATTGATTTTGGGGATGATTCCGTTTATATTCCAGTTTAGGAGAGTGAGGGCCGAATTCATAGTCGATACTTAAGGTATAAGGGAACTCTTAAGTGATAAGTGCTTTCTCAAAATAAGTGTTCACTTAATGGCGCATGTATTTCATAGACGTTCCTTACGACCGCGGAATAAGTGTTCCCTTAAGGGAAAAGGAAATGTGGCAACATGACATTGGCGGCAGCTGTTTCGAAGTTCTTAGCAACCGAGTATACACACACACTTGTTTTTGAACAAAGAGTGTCCAATTTAACAGGGGCGGACACTCCAACGTTGAGTTGACGACGCGCGCTTCGACCACGTGTGTCTTCCCATTTGTTGTGTGTACGCGTACGAGTCAGGTTGTGTCCGCAGCGAAATATTTAGTGTGTGGTGCTTCTTCAAAGTAGTTTACTTTCTTCGAGGTAAGTAAATTGTATGATCCACAATGCTGTAAAGTGTCGCCACTAATATTATTTTACAGTACTTTCTTGCGGTGTATAATGTTATTAATGAGAAAACCCCTCTTTTTTTTTGCAGGTTGTGTGCTTATCTTGTGCGTGTTATCTTGTTATCTTGTGTGCTTATGCGAGTAAATTTTTTCTTTCCTCGCTTTGCCTTATTGTTTCAAGTAAGTTTGTTACTCTAGCCATTTATGATGATTATTATTTGTGAGTGCGCTTCCCCATAGGCCTAATGCTTTCTCTAATTTTTGCAGGTATTTGTGTTTTTATTCCTGGAAAATTAAATTTTCTTCATCTTTGTCCTATTGTTTGAGGTAAGTTTGTTACTCAAGCTATTTATGATTATTATTATTTGTGAGTGCGCTTCCCCATAGGCCTAATGCTTTCTCTAATTTTTGCAGGTATTTGTGTTTTTAATCCTGGAAAATTTAAATTTTTCTTCATTTTGTCCTATTGTTTGAAGTAAGTTTGTTACTCAAGCTATTTATGATTATTATTATTATTTGTGTGAGTGCTACCACATAGGCCTAATACTTTCTCTAATTTTTGCAGGTACTCGTGTTTTTAATCCTAAAAATTTAATTTTTCGGTTGATCCCGGGTTTAGGGTGGCACGGTTCCTTTGGTTCCTTTTATGATTCATTATTTCTCGCGATTCCTATGTTTATAGTTGCGCGGTTCACTATAACAACTGAATTATTTATGTTCAATGTTAAATGAGAACAAGTCACCTGATAATTTGTTGGCGTGGAATTGTGTGTATTTTCGCATTTCAAGTCTTCAAATAGGTTTGTGTGTCTACTCAGATGGAAGGTATGCATTTTCTTAAAAGTGAGTGTTCCCTTTAAAATAAATTCTCTTAAAAGTGAGGGAGTATATAAGACAACGTGAGCGCCGGAGCGACAGCGGAGGCGCGAACCAGGTCTCGAGAGCGAGGGCCGGAAGGCCCTCGCGAACGTAGCACGTTGGATCCGTCGGGTAGCGACGTGCGGTAGCACGTCGCGGACCACTTGGTGAAAAAAATGCGTTGGTTAAAGAATTGTGAACTTAACTACATGCGACTACTACGTATAAACAAGGATTCAGTTCATGGAGTCGATTCTCTTCTAATGAACCGAATCAGTGAATCAAAGGAACCGTGCCACCCTAAACTCGGGATTTACCAATTTTTCTTCATCTTTGTCCTATTGTTTGAAGTAAGTTTGTTACTCAAGCTATTTATGATTATTATTATTATTTGTGTGAGTGCTACCACACAGGCCTAATGCTTTCTCTAATTTTTGCAGGTACTTGTGTTTTTATTCCTAGAAAATTTAATTTTTCTTCACCTTTGCCCTATTGTTTGAAGTAAGTTTGTTACACAAGTCATTCTTGAATGTATTTTTGTTATGTTCAATGCATTTTTCCCCTCTTATTGATTTATAACAGTGATTTGTAAATTGGTGTGATATTTCCTTTTCAAGTTGTACAATCATGCCTAAAGGGAAGAATTATTGTATTGAAGAGAAGAAGATTCTTCGAGAACTTGTCCTATTTCATAAGAATGTGGTGGAGAACAAAGCATCTGATGCTATTTCGAACAACAAAAAAAAAGCTGCTTGGGAGAAAATAACCCAAGAGTTTAATGCGAGATCTGAAAATGGCCCTGTAAGTACCTACCATGAAATATTTCATGTTAGAGCTTGAAATTAAAAAAGGTCTAATATGGAATACTTTATTTACAGAGAACTGTTGACCAACTGCGCAGGCTGTGGGAAAATATAAAGTTCCGCAGGAAGAGTGAATTGGCTGCTGAAACTCGCCGGCTTATGGGAACTGGGGTGGCCCAATGCTCGGAGGAACAATTGAAGAGGACCCAGAACTTGATTCCTGCGGAGTGGACATCCGTCTGCAGGATTCACTTGATAGTGACTATGTGGAAATGATAAGAAGTGGGGCAGCCTCCAGTTATGTGATAGTGGAAGAGGTTCTCCAAGAGAACGAAGCTTTTAATATGAATGAAAGTGCACATTCCCCGCAGGTTGAGAGCGTGTGTGCAAATCCCCCCTCACAGGACCGCAGTTCCGCAGGACAAAGCAGCTCAGTCTTGGGAGGAACACAGTCTCAAAGCAAAAGTATTGAACAGTCCACCCCCAGACACCCAAAAACCCAGTCATATTATACAGAGGCAAACCTTAGAATCGATAAAGCCTCTTATCTCTGTCAGTTGGAGAAGGAAATCGGCGACTTAAGGAAGACTGAGGCAAGAGGTCGCTGTGAAATTGTTGAGTGGCAACTGAAGTGCCAGAAAAACAAGGACAAAATACAAACCCTAAAATTAGAGCTGCTACAGCAACAACTAGAGACGGCAAAAAGTGAAGAAAGATTTAGGAAGGAAGCAAGGATGCTGGAGCTAGCAAAATTAAAAAAAACTTAGAGTAAAAAATTTTTATGTAAAAGAAAATAGTACAAATAAATTAATTATTAAAATAACGCTGTATAAAAGCTTGCTTTATCACATTTGAATTTGCATTTTCAGGTACAGCAGGTGTTCCTACTTCAATAATGTTTCTTTCATCTTCGCCTTCATCTAAATTCCATAAATCACCATTTTCAATTCCAATATTGTGCAGAACTGCACAAGCAGTTATGATTCTTGTTATATTCTTTACCTTGTTTTGTAATTCAAAATATAAACAAGGAAACCTCCTTTTCCATCTACCAATTAGTCTTTCGACACTACTTCTAGTAGTTTTCAGAGCCCTATTATAATTTTGCTCAGGGCGATTTGTGGATTTGGACCGGTGTGTATATATATTTTCTAGTGGCATAGCCACTGTCTCCGAGCAGGTGGCCCTGTATTTGTCGTTCACTCAACCGCACACGCACAGCACTATTTTCAAAGATTCTGCTGTCATGGGCAGAACCTGGCCAGCTTACCACGATGTCTAATATTTCTTCATGAGGTCCGCCAACAATTTGTACGTTAATAGAAAAAAATGCTTTTCTGTTGCGGAAAACCTCTGCGTTGGTCCCTCCAGGACTTTTTATTGGAACATGGGTTCCATCAATTACTCCCACAACTCCTGGAAAACCAGCTTTCCTATAAAATTCCAATTTCAGCTTGTTTAGGATTAGAGGTTCGGCAGGAAACTTAACGTACTTGCTGATGTGGCGTGCAAATGTGTCTGACACTTCACCAATTATCCGGCACACAGATGACTGGCTAATGTTGTATAAATCAGCACAAACCATCTGAAATCACATAGTTGATATTCAATTATTATTACAGCTTAATTTCATTATATTAATAAACAACCAATACTGGCAGGCATGTTCCTTTTATTATGCTGTAGATAATACTATTTTGCATTGTGAAATAACAAACTGAAACATTAATTTTGAAAGAATTGATTTCTCTACTTGCCAATGACCTAAAGTAGGGTCAAAACCGACCAGTTCAACCAGTTTCCATCATGTATTAAACAGTGTGTTAATGTAATGTTTCTGTGTTGGTTGACCAAATATTTAAAATTTCATTCATGTTTCTGCTACAATTATTATGTCCTCATACAGACATGATGAGATGTTTTGATATCAGTATCATATATTACTAATTTATTTACTACCAACTCCTGATAAATGTTTGGTAACAAACATGGTATTTGGTTGTGGATTATTAACAAAATTTCATGTAATTGAAATGTCAACCCCCATATAATAAATTCCATTTTACAACAAAATTACTTATTTTACTTCTTAACTTACTTGTATCTTGTACTCTACTTACTTCATATTGTACATTTATAATTACTCATAATAGTTCTTATAAATGTAATGAATAAAAGTTAAAAATTTTGGAAACATACATGAAATGATGAAGTTGCATAAAATCTTAATGCAACGAGAACTTTTAATAACGGTGAAATCGGCAGTCCTCTTTGCGTCGTTGGGACTCTCTCGATCATCGGCACTAGTAAATCCACTACTGTGGTTTTATGAAAACGAAACCGCTTTCGGAACTGTTCATCATTGTACATTTCCAATGGATTGCTCACATCTCGAATATACCTTTTTGAATTTCGCAGAATGTGTTGAGTATAAAACTCAAAATATTCTGCGAAGTCGTTATCCATATCACAAATGGATCGGTTTAATACACTACTTTTAACTAAACACCAAGAAAACGAATTCAACAGCAGGTGAACGCTACGTAAAAATATAACCTAAACTGGTAACGACTGACAAGATGAACAACCATAAGGGCCACTTAAGGGAGCAAGCTGCCTCGCTTATACGAATGAGTGCGCACTTAAGACTTCACTCAAGGGCTGTTTATGAATATAATTCGTCCACTTAAGGGAACACTCAGAATAAGTGTCGACTATGAATTCGGCCCTGAGAGACGAAAATTTATTTTGGGACATTTTCTTGCTTATTTTGAGTATTATGGATCTGGGACAAATATGGATGTGAAGCAAGAGCTAAATGAATTTGGTTGTTGATTGTGGGAATGAGGGCTTTGATTACCTGGTTTATTATTTCTGAAATTATATCAGGATGAAGAGAGGTGCTATGGTGGGAGGGGGGAAGTGGGTGTGCAGAGTTTGTTGATGGGTATTGTGAATAAGATGGAAAAAATTTTGTTGAGGAGGCGGGGGGATTTAAAATTTATGTGATAGTTGGTATTAGCAAGAAGTGGGGGAAATGAGGCAGGGGGAGGGGGGGTGAAACTGTTAACTGCCTGTGAATATAGTTAGAAGAACTTCTTTTCATGAATGCTTCTTGTCGTCTTTGGAAATATTCACATTTGCGTGACGATGCTAGATGAGCTTGATTACAGTTAACGCAAGTGGGATTAAGTTGGGGGTTTAAGTTGCATTTACCCGGTTCATGGGAGTTAGCGCATCTTACACATTTTGAAGTTTTTTTACAGTAATTTTTAGTATGTCCGAAGTCCTGACATCTTTTGCATCTCACAATAAATGCATTACGGCGTCTGAGTTCTACTGAAACCACGGCACTGAAAAGTCTATTGATGCTAAATAGTTTTTCAAAGGTTGATCTGTCATTCATTAACACTGCACATAATGGCATGGGAGATTTATCAAATCTTAACAAGCGGGTTACTTTGACGTTCAGAATGTCAACCTTGCTAAGTTCTTCAGTAATTTCATCTTCATCGTAATCAATCGGCAATCCACGAATAACTGCACTAAAGGTGTTAGCTGAAGGGTCTTTGAACGTGTGATATTGACACTTATTCTGATCTAGAAAGTGAATTGTTTTTCTGAAATCTTCTATTGAATTAAGAATAGTTTTCACAGAATTTCCTTTTATTTCAGTGATAAAGTTTTCTCCTATCTCGGAGGTTAATTTACTGATGAGTTCTTTATAGTTTGAAATTTCGTGGATGAATATTGGAGGTGGCTTTTTGATCACAGGCTCTTTTGGGTGAGACGAAATTTGGGGATTTTCCTCGCGGTTGTCGTCAGTCAGAGGCCCGAGCGGGACAAATCTGTTATTTAACGGTAGATCCATTACGCCGGGGAGAGAATTAGCCTTGCGTTTTGCGCCGGTTACCTGGAGGTTGTCAAGGCTGCGTTTCCTCGGGTCTGACCTTAGTACTTGAATGTTGTTGTTGGCGGTTGAGTTCTGATAGAGTTGATGGTGATACATTGCAGAGACATCTGGGAAGGGCTGCCCCCCTAGGGGGGCCTGGATTTGAGCACTATGTAGCACTGTGACAACTTTTGAGCACGAGTAGAAATAACCACTGCACTGCACGAGTTGATAGAGACTGACTGTTCGTCGCGCAGTTGTGCAAGCACGTCTGCGGTCGGCACAGGAACGACACTGAGTAATGAAACTTCGCTAGTCGGCGCTAGTACGGTGCGGAGCGATCCGCACAGCACGACAGTCGACGAGAGAATGGCCAGCACCCTGACTCGAAATTTAACGGCGGTTTCAATGGTGCAGGTCATTTTTCTCTCTGAGGCTTCGTTTTCTGGCAATTTGCGAAAACATTAATAAAATACGCCATTTTCAGCCAAAATGCCACCTACATTGCCGCCGTTTTTTTTACGTTTCCCTATCGTCATGTACCAGTCGTTAACAGCAATGCATAGATAAAGTATTCTTCAATATACGTGCGGATTTCAGCGTCGTATAGCTAATAGTTTAGAAGATACAGGCAGTCAAAGATGACCTATTTTGGAAATATTGAAAATGCATTAAAATGAGGAAAACCCTCTAAAAACCGTAGTTTTCTTCCGAATTGGACGAATGACCACATTTTCTGATAGCCCTTGATCCCGGGAACACGCCGGTGGCTTCAGAATGCCAAACTTCGCATTCGCTTAGCTAATAATATTTACTTTGGCACAATGGTCGCCAAATCTTCAGGGCTAATTTATTCGGCGAGTGCCCGAAATATCAATTGCGTGTGACGTGCACACCCCAATCTTCGTATTAATAACAAAATCTATCTGTTTACATACGAATTGTAAGCTAATACGGATTACTTTAAATCTAAATTTTGATCACAGATCCGCAATGATCCCCTATTGATCTTTTGATTGACACTTCCGATTCTACACATTTGCACCCCTATATTGAATCGGTCTGTGTCCCATTAAGTATAGATTTATGTTTCGTATGGGTCCGCGAAGCCGCCCTGTACAGGTAGCGAAAAACTATTATAGTTTATTTTGGGAGCCTGACTATCTTATTCTTTTCCCTGTCACTTGATTTCTACTACCCACTGGAAAGAAAATAACACAGATTTCACAATGTTGCCGAATCGCAATGTCGACAGCTATTTATTATACCGATTCTCTTCTTGCCGATATAATGATCAGCGAGTGCAGTTCTCATTCTAATATATATATAAAATTACAGCGAAATATATGTCAAAGCCATTTGACATTAAAAAATGTCTTAACAAGGAAAAATCAACATATTACTCACACATTCATACATTTTTATACAATACCATTCACGCGAGCACTCTTTTAAAACTGGAAATTTCCCAATGGCCATTTTTGACTCTTAACATTTACTCACAATCTTAGCCTTGCTATAAATTTTATTATGATGAATATTCGTCACTTCCCTGGTATCGTTCAACTGGCCTCGAAGTGGCGTCCCCGACTATTGCCAATGCTGCATCCAAGTCCACGCCTAATTACCATTTTTCTTCGATTCCGAAGATCCAAAATTAAAAATGCTCCCGGGCCACCATTTCACCAATTAGAACATCATTCTTTGAAAACTTTTACACTCTTTAAAACATTTCTAATGAATCAACAACTCAAATTACAGCATGATGTTGCCTGTCCGAAATCACACATCCGTCTCTATCTTATGCATTGTTGCATCCCCTTTCTGCACCGCGCGGTTTGAAACAATGGACAGCTGTTTCCTTTTTTCAACCCGCTGTACTTTTATACTCTCTATTTACAAATGTCTTTATATTTCTCATATTTTCTTCGTTATAATAATTTCTAAATACATTCCAAATAACATTAATAACGTTTCGCTTTTCAAATTCCAGATCTTGTTAAATTATTAAATGTTTATGTGATCACTCATCACATGTCAAACACATTCAATTGTCTTTGCCTAATATGGGAATATTTTCTTTAATTAAATTTTTCGTTACTCCAAAATAACATAGAAATTGTGCGAGTTTATCTATTAAGTAAATGTTATGTATTTATTTCTTCCTCACTGGTGTGCTAACAGCACAGTTCCTTAGATACTTTTTAGAAATAAATAGCACTTTCTACCTTTACCCTAGCACCTTCGACTGTTTATTTCGTTTCTGTAAATGTCAATTCCATAAAATTTTGTCCAATTTATTTATATATTTCTGAGACGTGTCTGAATGAACCGTCACAATACATGTTCTTGACCAATCACAGAGAAGCTTATAAACCAAGTATTGACACTAAATTATCATTGAGAATCGTTGTAGTAAATGTTCCGTTCGATTGCATACATTAAAATTGCATTTAATATTATTTTATGCTTTTCAGTTTTAATTTCTTTTATTATTAGTTATTTTTACGTGAAATACTATTTTAAATAAATTGGATCGTAATTTCACGTTGATCCTATTTGACTAGCGTAGTGGTAGTTATTGGAGGGCATATTTGACTGACGTTAAGATCTGAACGCAAGTCATTTTGGTTTGTATGTTGCTGCTGTGTGGTTGTCCTTAAGAACCAGCCAATTCTTTAGTTTAAAATGTCTAGTGAATCTAAAGTGGAGTTGGCATTTCCAGAAATAAGAAAAAAGGCGAAAACGGTGACGTCGGAATTATTGCTGCAACTTTTATACTCCCTCGCCGGCTGTCTGGTAAAACAAAACCACCTGCGGTGGGTAGGATAGGAAGTTGTCCGCTAGGTGGCCTTGGCAGAACACTGCATGTCAACTGCACGAAACGATTCAGTATAAAAGTTGAAACGTTACCATAAGTCGTAGAAAAATACCGTATGAAACTCGATGTAACGGTTAATAATAAATTTGTGTAAAGTTTACGGTACTCACTTGTTCTTCGCTCGTATCGTAATATCATACACCTGAATTAACAATACCCATCATTACATCAACGTTTCAGAATGTACTACTAGCGCCTCTGTACTACTAGCGCCCAGAATGTACTACTACCCCATCTCGATCAGGTTTTTCGTCCAGTTTCCCTGATCCATTGAGCAAATGCTGGGATGGCCCCTTATTTTGCTTCTGGACATAAATGTAACTTCATTTTCTGTGCACGTCTTCTAGAATTCAGTGGGAAATACAATTATTCAAATTATCGTTTCCATGTTGTCGCGGCAGGAAGTAATAAGAGCCAAAATTTATTGCTTATTTATCTTTGACAATAGATTTTATTACATGGGAGTTTTTTTGTTTTTTTCTCCCTTTCAAAATTGAAAATTTATTGCTTATTTATCCTTGAAAATAGATTTTATTACATGGGAGTTTTTTTTTTTCTCCCTTTCAAAATTTCAAAATTCAAAATTTATTGCTTGTTTATCCTTGAAAATAGATTTTATTCATGGGAGTTTTGTTTTTTTCTCCCTTTCAAAATTCAAAATTAAATTTATTGCTTGTTTATCCTTGAACATAGATTTTGATTTTCCCCTTCTCTTTTTAACTTTTTTCTGTAGTATATGAGTAAGTGTAGGGATCACAGAATTTTGAAAATGTGCACACAATTCACTTTTCCCCATAGCACGTCATACGCAGTTTTTAACTGTTTTTTCTGACGTAAAATAAATAAATAAATAAATAGCGCAACTTTTCTTGAACGATGGATTGAGTGGGCGGAGTGGGGGTGTTAGTTACAAAGTTGGCCACAAGAGTATTTACAGTAACGCCAACCTCTGCAATATCAAAGTCAACCTGCTAGGTGTGCGGCCAGGTCATCTCTCTGGGTAGGCAACAGCAGGGACACGAGATAGGAGTTTTAGGTGCCTCCCTTGGAGGACCTGGACCTGCATCAACCATTTCTTTATATATTGATAATACACCTGAACAGAAGTTCTTCACTATGAAAGCATCTAGCTTTGACTAGTTTCTGTTTCACGTCAACGAAGTTTTAATGCTTGGAATGTTGTTATCAGTGCTCGCTGCGAGCATTTGCTGTTTATTGCTCAAGGGAGGGGGAAGCAAGGTCATCGTTCAAGAAAAAGTTGCGCGAGTAGTACTATTATAATACGTTAGGAATATAGATTCCCGTTTTAATGACATTCAATATTCAAGATATTGCTTCAATATCGATGTATGTGAAACCAAAAAGTGCCCAACTGGCACTCCTTGCGGCGCCCGGTGCCCTCCCAGCAAAGGAATACGAACCGCTGCGGCCGGAGGGTTGTCACCTAGAGTTGACGGCAAGCTGATATTCAATGCGCTAATATGAGCGATTCTTTTGCGATCTTCTCATTGTTGTACGAGTATTTCTGGGCTGTTTCGTTACTAATATTTTTTAAATATGCTTGTATATTTATTAATTATCCAATTCTTGTCTGAAATATTTAAAATGCAATATTTTTATTATTTTTCTTGGTCACCGCCGTTGAAAATCGGACGTCCCGCCAATATTCACTAGCGTTACGTTTTAATAAAAATGTGTCTTACTCATACATTTATGTGTGAGCGACTGCGGGAGAGGAAACGAAGAAGGGAGCAAAGGCGGGCACGCTAGAGGAAGAACTATGACATTGTGATAAAAAAGTAGGAAACTGTATCCTTTTGGTTTGCTGATATTCCTTCATTATTGATAAGCTGTTTATGGTAATATATTTATTGCACAAAGGCTTCTTAAAAGGGAAAAATAGCTTTCTTTAAAGCAGACATGTATCACAGATTAAAAATTACACATCAATATTGAAAAGAAATATTTACTTTTCTAAAAATATATTTACAATGCTTTGTGAAAGGCAAATGAATCTGAGACACTTGGAATTAATGTACATTACAGTCTTGTTGTAGCCTGAAGTTTAACATAGCGAGAGTGCTGTTGTACATCTATTGGTGCAGCAAGAAAACATTGGTGAGTAGGAAGCAGTTTGGGTTGCTTGAATAGTCGTTTTGAAGCTATATACAAACCAAGCAAAGAAATAAATGCTGCAAATGTTGCAGCCAATGCTATTGTTAATCCTCCAAGTGTATTGGAATTCGTATCTCCTTGAACCCAAACACAATGTTCTTGGGAACCTGTTAGTGGCACATCTCCCATTGTTGCACACACGCGATAAGGTCCTTTGGGTAGTTCATGGAAAGTCACTTTAGGATAAGAACAATTTAAACGTTCTACAGCTATAGGAATATCACTGGCATACACAGTCAGTGTAAACATGCAATACGCACGAGACGAGAACTGACTCCACAATTGTACTGACACTGACAGAGTTCCAGTTTGAGTCGTATTATAGCTGATGGCAACAATCTGTGATGTATTATTGGAATTGTGGATTGAATGTTGTCTAGGAGTAAGTTCCAAACGAATCATATCGCTGCACCCCCAATCTAAAGAAACTTCATCCGATTCAATTTCACCACTTTCTAATAGCAAAACACAATAACGATAGTTGTGACCTTGTTGCAAATCTGCACTTTCCAAAGACACTGTAAGAGTTGTTGGTTCTGGTACTTGTGAAGAGTTGCACTGCAAAGGAATTGATTCCACAGGCACTTCATGAACTCCCATCTCTTCATATACAATGAGAGAATTGCACGAGTATGGAATAGCACTGGCATCCACATTCCAGGATAAAAATATCTGAAGACCATCATATTGAAATGAATACAGTATTGCCTTTGAGGCTGGTTCTTCCGATGAAGCTCCTTGAATTGATAAAGGTCCTTCTGGGGGAGCAAGGTTAATTTCTTCCTCTCCACATAGAAGATCGTAAGAAGGCACTTGAATCAACAGTCCATTTTCCAAAGAAGGTGGTGTTGCACAAATTGCCGTTGAACGGTCAGCTTCGGGCAATTGACTAGAATTGGCCAGCCAGGCAGCAAACTCAGCAAGACTGCAGTCACAGTTTAGCGGATTGTCTGTAACAGAGTTTCATTTTAGTTATGGATTCAAGTAACATTACAATACACAGTATCACAATAGTTATTAATGTAACAAATCCCAGAAAAAAATTAAACGGTCTGAAAAGCCTTCGTTGTCTCCCAGCAGTGCTCAGGTGATAAGGCCCGGCGATTGGTGTTATAATTGGGATTTTGTAACCTGGATGATGACACTTACGTCTTACGGATGATGTTACGATGTCACTTACGAACACTTACGGATGATGTTACGGTGTCATCCAATCGAGAGCTAAAACGTCATCACGGTGACGTGACTGTGGTGATGTTTAAGCTCCCGATTGCATGAAACCATAACAGTTCATCAGCTGTCATCAGCCAGGTTACAGAAACCCAAGTATAACTCCGAGAGGGTAGTTGACCTGGCTCTTCCCCGTCCATCACCCATCGTAAATGTTTATGAAGGGAAAAATACAAAACAGATTTTGTTCAAATTGTCAGGTTCATCATTAAATTGCAATCAAATTGTAATCACATTTATTTTATGTAACTTCAACAGTTTTCAGTTTTGCGATGCAAAAACAGCGCTGCGCTTTGTATTTTTGATACAAATCATTTTACAATTTTTGTAAATGATTTTTTTCTGTCATGTCACTATAAACATGTAAATTCGAAATACTGTTGAGTCTATCTTGCAACATATCGCGTATGAGTTTTGAGCGACGCAAAACCGAGAAACTCTTTCTTTTCTTTTTTCTCTTTATTTCTGGAATTCGAAGTTAATGGAATATTTCTCTCACCCTAACGCCCGAGTGGGTAAAATTTTCCGCCGGGCTTGCGCGGGGTAAATGTTCAGTGATTTCACGTCGCTTTTCATATACCGTACAGAAGGTGCTATAACCTCTGACAGTTACACTTTAGGCACCTTTCAAATACATTCAGTTTCTCTTTGCTGCAAATCACACGGAATTCGTCATGTTCAATCGACCCCGGTTATGATGAACTCGGATGACCTGATTTTAGCCACTAATTTTTCCGTTAGTACATTTGGAGGATTAAATGTACGCGAGGAACTCATAAATTGAAGAGGAAAACACGTAAAATGTTATAACTCAAATTACGTTTATTCCACGTGATTGCAGCACTAGGGCACATAAGGAGGCTAAGACTTAGCACATATTTTGCTACAGAGCCACGGGAGCGCTGCTCGGGGTAAGCAAAGGTCCATGGTCCGAGGGAGACTTCTGCAGGGGTTGTGAATAAACATTTCCTTTTCCAAATCGAAGTTAGTCTACAATACTATTGAGAGATTATTTTAGCGCGCGTACGTGTGTGTGTGTCTTGTAGCGTCTTTCCTGTTTCCCCGCCGTGCGGACAACCCTTTCCCAACGCTTTCGCCGCCGTGCGGACACCTTGGCATTCCCAAATTCCCCCTTTCAATCACCTCGTGTCCCGCAGACCCTTACTTTCAGCGTTTCTTTCTATATAGTGACTTTCTATATAGTATATACCTGACAAGAGTATTACGTTCGTTCACTTTACATTTGCAGACGGAGCGCTGTGGTCTGTTTACATGAGGTCACCGCCGACTGAATGCGAATCGCACGTCAATAGTAGATATTAATCGATTAGATATGACATAGATGACGATGAGAGGTGGACAGGCCCGCTGATTGCAGTAGAATCGGGTAACAGCATAACTATTATGTCATAGATATGTGCAATGGAGCAATAAAAAATGTTCCGTGCCTGTAGCGAATAGCATGTATTGTCGATGACAACGTGTATTGTACTGCAGCTCTGGCCATAGGTCTTTCTAATAGTTTCAATACTTTCTTTTTCTCACGACAACACATTACACTATAATTAATTTACTGCCAGAACGCACCCTTGCATACCGAAGTGGATTTGATTTTACCACAAATATCACAAAAAGACAAAAACGTTGCGCTTTTCCCAGGACTGTCTCAGCTGGCGTCAGCATTGGTGAGATGCTGTTAGACATCGGCACCATACGTACATTCTCGGATGTGTGTTCGGTCCCTCAGTTTCAAAACAACAGTAGTTGCTAATTCAGACGTCTGCAAATGTGTAATGAACGAGTAATATCCCCCTAGGTTTTATTCAGTATGAGTCAGTGGCGAATTCTTCAATACACTGCGTATTCCGACGGCGTACCAAGTAATTCGAAGTTTATAATATATATTTCGTAAATTTGGTAATCCTCTAAAAATTGAGATTGATATTTTGAAAGCTTTAAAACTAATGCGAAAAAATAACACTGTTTTGCTATCGAGAATCAGTCAGTCTTCCGCATCCGTAAGCGCTATGAAGTGCGATAGAGTGAGAAGTTTCCAACAGTTCATAATGCTATCCAGAAAATTCGTTAGCGCAGACGAAGGAACCGCATTCCAACCGCGATAACCTAGGGCTCTTCATGTTTCAAGGGTGGGGAAGAGGGGAGAATGCGTGTCTGTAGGCACCGCAAAATATTGCAGTGAACAATTCTATGTTAATGATCCAGAAGTTAGTAGTTTGTGTAATTGTCTTATAGAACAATTATTAAGGACGGAATTTCATTGTATTGGGATTGCAGAAAAGCTCAAAGTAAAAGATAACGTAGAGGTAGCTTCTATAAAGTGCGGCAGACTTAAAATAATGTTGGTATCGTAGACTTCAAAATAATGTTCAGGATTCGCCAGTGGTATGAGTGGTATAGGTAGACACCCTAGGTAGAAGTCATGTGCCCCGAAAATAGTCCCTAGCAAAAGATATCTGGATCTAAGGACAACCCGGAAGTCGTACTGAGCACAAACTGTGGAGATCGGTCTCTTACTGTTGCCAGCGGGAGCTAGGAACAAGGGAACGGCATTGCCCAGTAGCAATGTGGACATTCCTCGCATGCTTTACGTCACCCAGAGCGACTAATACAGATAGGATGCGTGAGAAAAAGGCGATGCACGATTGGCGGGAGAACCCATCCTGCCACGACAAAAGAATATACAAAGAGTACTTGGAAAGCTTTGCGACACAACTCAACAATGAGTCGCAGGAAGCTGACAGTTCTGAGACATGTTCTTACATGTCACACTGTAGCTGCTGTGCCAAGTTTGTGAGCTCAATTGTTTATTAGCATAGTGATTGCGATGACATCGTGGTCACGAAGTGAGATTCGGGAAGTTTACGGTTTAGGTGCGTGGGTTTGTACATTTAGGTCCAAGCAGGATTCGAACCCGCTCGCTGACTTTTCAGAAAAATCAATGTGTTCGTTTTTTATATTATTCCTTTTTTCTTCACATTGTCAAACATGAATTAACGTACAAGGTCTTGCAATACTTATTTTGTACACCGTAAGTAATATAATAAAAAAGTATACACGATTGCCTTACTTTCAGGAAAAATAATTAGTTGTTATTAACAATTTAATTTTAATTAGAGGAGGCGTGTTCAGAAGTTGATATTTGAAGGGAGTCATAGCAGCAAAAGGTTTGAAAACCACTGCTCTATACTTGGATTTATTCATGACTGCCTGTGAAGTAAATCAACTGTTACGGAATCATCCAATCGGAAGGTTGAACGCCATAGTGACATCACAGTAGTAACGTCCCAATCGGATGGCACCGTAACATCTGATGAAAAGTCACAGGCAGCTACGGAAAAATCGCAGTGTTAGCGTCGGCTCACCTGCCAGCGTGAACCGTCGGAGGCGCAGGTCGCGCGGAAGGCGTCGGTGGCCACCATCGATATATCGTTATCGAACGTTTACGAACACGCAATAAATGAACATAGAAAAAAGTGTAAATCACGGTGTAAGAAATATCGTATACCGTTGATGTAAATCTCTCTGCTTTAATCTATGACTGCTTTCGAGAACTAGAAAGTATTACCAACGAACGGAAGTTCCTCAGTGAAGTGGATAACTAACTCTCAGTTACAGTGCGGTGGTAATACGAGACTCCTACTTTATTCAGGAGATAACTCGGAGATAATCAGCGCTCTTAACGAAGGTAGCGGCCCTATACTTAGGTTTCTGTAACCTGGCTGATGACAGGTGATCTGCTGTTACGGTTTCGCCTGAATCTCTTGGATTGATTGATTGTTAGTGATTCCGGGCGCGTCAAGTACTATGGTCATTGGTCCCGTAAGTATAGTGCGTGTTTTTGCTCGGGAGGTGGTGGTCTTCCCGTGGATGCCAGATCCGGCGCCGATCTACCTCGGCTAAGGGATTCTCCCCAACCCACCAGCAGTGCACCGCCCCAGCCGGGAGAAGTTCTGCCGCATGCGTGGTAGTGTAGTGCATGTTAGTGTAAGTATGTGTGTGTAAGGGGAGATGATAGGACAGGACAAGAAATAGGAAGGAAAGATCGTGCATAGTGCATGTTAGTGTAAGTGTGTGTGTGTAAGGGAGAGGATAGACAAGAAGAGGAAGGAAGATCGGCGCGGCCGTGGCCCGTTTGTTAGGGTACTGCTCCGGCATTTGGCTGGTGTGATCGGAGAAACCACGAAAAACTACCGATAGAGCAGCCGGCCGCTAAATTCTCCTCCAGACAGCGACTGAATTCGACCTAGCTCGAAAGCTAGTGTTGAAATTCCTGCCGCCGTCGGGACTCGAATTGAACGACTTGGAGTTTATTTGTAGGTGTAGGGGCGGCGTTTGTCCATATCGGGCATGCGTAGAGCATTACATATTATGGTAGAGTTCCCATATGGCAGAGATTTGTGTTGGTTGAGGTGGTCAGGCTCACCTGCCAGCGTGAACCGTCGGAGGCGCAGGTCGGGCGGGATGGCGTCGCTGGCCACCATCGATATGTCGTTGTCGTCGAGGCGCAGCTCGCGCAGGCTGCGCAGCGGCACCGTCAGGTCGGCGGTGAGCGCGCGCAGGAAGTTGTGCGCCAGGTCGAGCTGGGTGAGCAGCTCGAGGTGCGCCAGCGACGCGCCCGACCGGCGCTGCGGCAGCGGGGCCCGGGGCAGAGTGGCCGCGCCCAGCGGGCCCACCAGCTTGTTGTCGCTCAGGTCCAGGTCGCGCAGCAGCTGGAGACCTGCAATGATGATGATGATATTAAAATGGTTGAATTATTCCTGTTGATCCCGTTTTTATATAGTGGAAAGATGGATCTTTTTAAATGTATTGGACCAAATAGGATCAATTGGAATGATTGAAGGCGTTGTCATTGTCAACAATAGTATTTATTTATTTGTTGACAATAACAACGCCTTCAATCATTCCAATTATGTAAATGTCAACTACACCTCACCACTGAATCAATACAAATAGGATCAATCCAAGATGATATCAGGAATTAAGACGTATAATTCATATAAGACATATACATTTATTTATTGCTTAACGTTTCGCACATGTAGCATGTGCCTTTTCAAAAGCATATGATAAGCAAAGCAATTTGACAAGCGGTTGGCAATAAACATAGCATTTTTGAGGAGTAAAAAACAAAGTAATAAATTAAACATACATATTGCAGATATATTAACATGAATATGAATACATATGAATGTTTTAGCCACCAAATTAGACGCCAACTTCGGCATATTATAGAAATACTTTACATGAGAATGTTGTTAAATGTTAGATCTGCTCCTTAGGAAGCTGGTTGCAACCGGGAGTAGACTTTATAATCAAACACTCATCAGCTTTTGTCGTGAATTAGAGGAATAATTATGGTAATAGTGTAATAATATTGGTAGTAATAATAATATACTTAATAACAATAATCATTTCCTATATTATTACAGTAGCATAGGTGAGAGTGCGGCTCTCACATGCAACCAATCTTTGTAAATGAAGTCTCTAAAGAAAGAAAATTTCAAGGAGACGTAACGGACTGGACTTGTCAGACTGACGGACTCGTGACGGACTGAGTCAGCGTCCAACCCACTACTTTATCGGATTTCTTTCGGACATAGTTCTTAGGCGCTTTCCGTTGTTGGTTTGTGTGTGTGTGTGTGACTGAGTGGAGCTGTCAGGGTACTCGGTGCTGCATCCTCAATTATGTTAGTGGATATCTGTCTGGAGGGGAATAATCCAAGCATCTAGAGTGATGCTTGGCGGATGGGTGTGTTCTGTCTCCCCATGCCACAGCACAAGGGGAATCAAGGAATAGCACCTTCCGAGTGCAACGCGTCACACACATGTTTCTCTATCATTCGGACGGTCCAGGAACGAAACAAGATTGCTGGAAAAGTGATATATGGGAAATGGGATACACATTCCACAACTCACAGATTAATTCCCATGCATAAAAGGGACGCAAACCCGCGACCCTACTATACAATATCTTTGTGACACAACTATTTGGACCGGCTAAAAGAAGTAATAAAGAGGAAATAAAGAAGTTGAGAGGATAAGACAATATGGTTATTATAGTGAAATATCGTCTGTATGGAAACTTACTAAGTCCATTTTAAGAGGTTTTTACTTATTTACTACGCTAAATCACAATTTATACATTTTTTGAGGAGTTAAGTTACCTAAAGTCCTTGAGTTTCGAAATCCTAAATCATCATTTCGTTTTTAACAGAACATTTGAAGGAAAAATCATTTAGAACCTGTGTTTTTCCTAAAAAGAGCATTATGTATTGTGGCTAAGAAGGTAAAATAAAAGAAATTTGCTAGCAAGAGATATTGAGTAGACAAATTTAACAGAATCAACTTCAACTTGATTTACTATCTCAAAACATGGTTTTTGGACTTAACGAGTTTCACTGTACACCGACGATACGTCGTTTTTACATGGTAACATAATTATTCGGAGTTGAGACCTTGCAGAGCGGACACCACCGCCACGGTGAGCTTGTTGCCTCGCAGGCGCAGCGTCTGCAGCGCAGGCACCGCCAGGAAGGCGTCGGGCGCGATGTGCGACAGGCTGTTCTCGCTCAGGTCGAGGAACGTCAGGTTGCGCAGCCCCTGCGGCAGAAGGCAGCCGTGTCATGCAAAGGTGGAGTAGTACCTTACGAGTAGAGGTGTCTGATAAGTCACTCTTATTTTTGGATAGCTACAATTTCTTCGTTTATGAACCAATACCAGCTACATATTATAGGAAAAGATACATCAATTCAATAGATTGCGAATATTTTGCAGGAAACAAATTTAATAAACTCATATTTCCTGTTTTCGTTAAGTTCATTTGTTACGGACTTGTAAGTTCGATAGTTGTATTTAATAAATTATGTAATGTTAATAACGAAATCAAATAAACCCATATATTTTGTATTTTTGTTACGTGAATTTTTTATTTATTCATACTTTTTTGTATTAATCCTTACTTGTAGAGTATAAAAAAGCAGGTTATGTGTATCCGTAATACGTTCTATGTATGAGGTTACGTATACCTAACTCCTTATATTAACTTAGAATTGTAGAAATAAACAAAGAATGGAGTTGACACACTTAGTAATTGAAATGATTGAAAATATAATCAATTGAAAACATGCAAGATTAACTATCATAAAGATTTTTAATGAACCAGCTTATTAAATTCAAATGGTGTACTTCAGAAAACTAAATTTGTTGTTGTTGTTCTTGTTGTAAACAAGATATCCTCGGAAGCGGAGAAGGTAACATTTTCCGATTGGTTCGGCTTTTCAACACTTCACGCATTTGCTTGTGCTTGAACTTAAAGCGATTTATTTAAATTATCACAAGAGAGAGACTAATAGAGAGCGACGTTTAGTGAATGGCAATACAGCAGCAGCTGAATTCATTGGCGTTGAAACGATCGTGGGCATTCACGTGTGCATGCGATGTTACGGGACATTGGATTCTGTAGACTCTTAATCGCCTCACCTTGAAGGCGGCGGCATCGAGCGCGCGCAGGCGGTTGAACGACAGGTTGAGGCGATCGAGGGCTAAAGCGAGTAAATGCCTCTATTGCGCATGCGCAGTGTAAGTCTTGTGTCTCGCTCGTCCTTTAACGGTCGTCGATATCTCGCGCGAACTTTACTGCCTATTTTCCTAACAAAGTACTAACGCAGACTCATTTCTGTGCAACTTCTTGAGCAATTTTAAACCCTAGCTCGCATAAAGGCTATCCGATGTTTTCTGAACAGCGTTTGCATGCTTAGATAGCGCATGCGCAGTGTGTGTCTTCTGTGTTTCGTTCGTGCTTTAACTTTCGTTGAGCGCAGATAGGGAAGTTAGTCTAAGTAATCTAAGAAGGGATCAGTTTGACAGATCGAAAAAGTAAAGAAAGTCATGTTGGACGAATGCATTGCAAGAGATTGTGTCGAAGGCATTTAGAAGCGAGCCAACCGCAAACGAACTCATGAACTAAATCAGTACATGGACATAACCTGCTGTTACGCTACCAGCAGCAGCTGTCAAAGAGGTCCCTTCTTAGAGAAATCTCTCTATACTTGGGTTTTGCGCGTGAAGGATTGTCTTCACGATGGAATACGGCACGGCTTTTCGCGACTTTCTCGGTCGTGCCGCTAGATGTCGCTTGATGTGCAGCACTGCTTGATACGTCCACGATCATGCGATATCTGGCGGCACGATCAAGAAAGACGCGAAAAACCGAGCCGTATTCCATCGTGAAGACAAGCCCTCACGCAGCACGCTTGATGTGCGGCACTGCTTGATACGTCCACGATCATGCGATATCTGGCGGCACGATCGCCTTGATACGCCACGATCATGCGATATCTGGCGGCACGATCAAGAAAGACGCGAAAAACCGAGTCCTATTCCATCGTGAAGACAAGCCCTCACGCAGCACGCTTGATGTGCGGCACTGCTTGATACGTCCACGATCATGCGATATCTGGCGGCACGATCAAGAAAGACGCGAAAAACCGAGCCCTATTCCATCGTGAAGACAAGCCCTCACGCACCACGCTTGATGTGCAGCACTGCTTGATACGTCCACGATCATGCGATATCTGGCGGCACGATCAAGAAAGACGCGAAAAACCGAGCCCTATTCCATCGTGAAGACAAGCCCTCACGCACCACGCTTGATGTGCAGCACTGCTTGATACGTCCACGATCATGCGATATCTGGCGGCACGATCAAGAAAGACGCGAGAAACCGAGTCCTATTCCATCGTGAAGACAAGCCCTCACGCACCACGCTTGATGTGCAGCACTGCTTGATACGTCCACGATCATGCGATATCTGGCGGCACGATCAAGAAAGACGCGATAAACCGAGCCCTATTCCATCGTGAAGACAAGCCCTCACGCACCACGTTATGAAACCCTTGTGGCGAACGTGCCTTTCGGGTGAACTCACCTTGAAGGCGGCGGCGTCGAGCGCGCGCAGGCGGTTGCGCGACAGGTCGAGGCGGTCGGCGGCGCGCAGGGGCCAGAGCGCGGCGGCCGGCGTTGCACCCCCCCCCCGGGCGCGCAGTGCGGCCCGGCGCCCCTCCCGGGGCGCGTTGGCCCTCCGTCAGCAGCGGCTCGTCCGGCAGCGCCGACACGCCCACCAGCTGACATGCGCACACAGGCCTCGCCAGTTGCTTTGCTCTTTTCGTGTTTCCGGGCGCGTCGACTGCTTCGGTCATTAGTCCCGTTAGTGTAGTGCATGTGTTTTTCTCGGGAGATGGCGGTGATCTTCCCCCGCGGGATGGAGAGATCCGGCGCCGACCTACCGTCGGCTAGTGGGGTTTCCCCCTAACCAGGACTCTCCCACCAGCGAGGCACCGCCCCAGTCGGGACAAGCTCTAAGCTCCCGACCAGTCTCCCGGAATATGAGGTAGTGTAGTGCATGTTAGTGTAAGTGTGTGTGTAAGGGGAGAGGATAGGACAAGGAAGAGGAAGGACAGATCGCGCGCGGTCCGTGGCCCGTTTAGTAGGATACTGCTCCGGCATTCGCCTGGTGTTGATTTGAGAAACCACGGAAAACTACCGATCAGAGCAGCCGGTCGCTAGAATTTTCCTCCAGACAGCAGCTGAATTTGACCTGGCTGAAAAGCTAGTGTCGAAACTCCGGCCGCTGTCGGGACTCGAACCTAGCACCTCCCGGTTAGAGGCGCTCCAGTGACATCAGTTGATGCACTGAGCTACCGCTACCGGTCACTCACTCAGGCATTGATCAATATTTGCAAGTGCGCACAAATTGAAAGAGAACTATGAAGATATTTATCACAACCCGATCAATGGATCAATCTTAAATTTAATTTTAATGAAACATACAAATAAAAATAAAAGAACAAAAATTTTAACTAAAAAAACTAAATTATTTTGCGGTTCAAAAGATCTTGGGGGCGTGCCCCCCAAACATTTCAGAAATGTGAACAGCCAGCCAAACCACTCAACATTTCTAAACAACTTTAAACTTTATTTATCACAACCCCTGCCCTTTTGAGGGGGCCTAATAAATAAATAATTTTGTTATTAATTTTTATTTTTATTTTACGTAAAAATAGATAAAAACCGTGTGTGAGTGCTACGGGGAGAAGTTATTGTTTTATTTTGTTATCTTTAATATGAAGGATTGTCCACACTCGACGCACCCATAGATCACTCTCGTGACAAATCAAATAAATTACGTACAAAAATAAAACAATTATCGTTTCATTGAAAATCACAAATCAGACTGACCACGAGAATTCTTTAAAAAATAAATGTGACACAATGTTGCAAACTGCAAAAAGCAGCAATATTTAGGCACCTTCACATTACATGTTAGAACTTTTTCAGATTCCAATTGTCACAAAACGCATGAGTGGCAAACGTAGGGAAATGTAACAAGAAGTAAGAGTAGCCAAGCACACGAAAAGAGCAAAAAAGAGAGCCAAGCAACACGAAAAGAGCAAAACGAAGAGCAAGACCAGACAAGAGCACGAAAAGAGCAAAACGAAGAGCAAGACCAAGAGCAAGAGCACGAAGAAGAGCAAAACGAAGAGCTAGATCAAGAGCAAGATCAGCATGACCGAGGGCAAGATCAAGAGCAAGACGAAGATAAGAGCAAGCCAAGAATAAAAAGGAGAAGAGAAAAGAAAAAATTTCCAGAGGAAAACGAAGAGCTAGATCGAGGGCAAGATCAAGATGACGGCCCGCAGGGCGCCGCGGCGCCGCCGGCGCAGCGCAGGGTGTGCGGCAGGTCGCAGCCGCAGGCCACCACGGGCGGCCGGCTCACCGCCGGGCAGCGCCACGCCCCTCGCCCGCGCCCAGGGCGGCCGCGCCCGCCAGCGACGCCTCCTCCGCGCCCCCGCCGCCGCCGTCCTCGGCCGCCGTCGCCGTCGCCACCGCCTCCAGCTCCCCGTCGGGCACCGCCCCCAGCGCCGGCGCCGCACGCACGAGCAGCAGCAGCAGCAGAGCAGCGGCGGCAGCGACAGCGGTGACCGCGCCTCCGCCCGCGCCCGCGCCATCTGCCAACAGAAGACGCACGTCAGCACAGCTCACTAGCGCAACTCGCCCCAACTGAATACAAAATGCATTTCCTTCGTTTAACAAGAAAAAGTACAAAAACGTTATTATAGTCCCATCAGAAGATCAGATTTCAAATAGAGGTTTTAGGTATTGCACCAAATCAGGATTACAAGTTCCAAATTTCACACTTGTAGCATCAGTAGTTTTGGTTCTGTGTTGAATGCACGTATGCCCGTTATCATAATAATAACAACAACAACAACAATAATAATAATAATAATAATAATAATAATAATAATAATATAATACTCTTATGAGGGGAACTATTGTTTGTTTGAAACAAGGGGTCCCCATGGACCTTCTACCCCAGGTCCCTCGTTCTCTCTGGGCGCAGTGTACGTACCTATTGAGTGATTATTTAATGTTTCAGAATCAACTGTTACCGTCATTAGTCCCGTTAATGTGGTGAATGTTTTCTCGCGGGAGGTGTCGATGTTCTACCCTCTCTGGATACTGAGATCCAGCGATGAACTGTACACGGCGGATTGCGGGGAAATGTTTCTCTCATTGGGGCACCATCCCAGCCGGGAAGACCTAAGCTCCTGACCGCTCTCCCGTGGTAGTCAGTGCGTTTAAGAGTGTGTGTGTGTGTATGTGTGTGTGTGAGAGGGAGGGAGAGGGAGAAGGAGAGAGAGGGAGAGAGAGGGAGGGAGAGAGAGAGAAGGAGAGAGAGAGAGGGAGAGAGAGAGACTAAAGAGAGGATAGAACTTGGAAGATGAAGGAAAGATCGCGTGCGGTCCATTGCCATTTGTTAATGAACTGCCCCCGTATTCCGCCTGGTCGCCCGTATTCGCGCGCGGTCCGTGGCCCGTTTGTTAGGTTACTGCTCCGGCATTCGCCACGTGTTTATGGGAGAAACCACGGAAAACTCCCTATCAGAGCAGCCGACCGCTACAATTCTCGTCGCTGAATTCGACCTACCTACGGAGCTCGAGTTGGAAATCCTGCCATCGTTGGGACTCCGACCCTAGATCCTCTGTGTCACAGTCGCTGCAGGGTGAATGGCATTACTGGCTCTGAGCTAACAGTCGGTACGAATCAGTGACTCACAAATACATCATCTGTGTTTCAATGAATATGATCCCTTCAAAATTAATATAATTTCTATTTGATTTCATGCGAATTTATCAGATGGCTCGTGGTTAATGCATTGACTTTCCAAATGTAAGCATTATTTTCAATACATTAGACTTTTATCAACAATCCTAATATCTAATTTTTCATTCGTCTGGATATACCATCATCGAACTAACGACTAAAATGTGGATCTGAACGGTCTCATATGCTTTCTGAAGTAAATGTACTAGGCCAAACGATCACAGTGTGAGCAGTGAAACACCCTGAAAGATTTTCCTAATGGAAGGTTCTTTTCAACCAGACGGACAACTATTAATCTAGCAGAGAAAAGAATGATAAACGCGTGGGAGAGAATGAAAGCAAAAAATCGAGATACCACATTTCTCACAGTCAAAATAAAGAACAACAAATCTATAGAGAACATCAGTTCAGAAACTATGTTAATGTTCTCTGTCCCTGTACATTAAGGCAACTCTATTTTTGTACTGGAACTATAATTAACACTTTTTACCATCGCTCGGTAAAGTAACCCTTCTTTTTTTCCTTATTCGCAAATAAAGAAAATTGTTTATTTTACTTTCAGACAGCGATTCGATTTTGGTTCTTCATCACGAGCAGAGCAGCGAGAGTCGAGCCCAAAAAGACGAGGCTGAAAGTTACGACTACCTACTATTACGAGTTTTTGCCGGCAGCCTGTGAGCGTCAAAAGTCTTAATACGCTTCTGGCCGCTGGGCGCGCAGCTTGTCTGCGTCACGGCCAACGCCGGGAGAGGAGACAGCGTGGCCGGCGGCGACGGCCCTGCCTGCACCGCACACTGGGCCACAACTTTAACGAACGAGGGAGAAAAGATTCAAATTACATTATTCGCAATGTTGGATGGACTGATTGATTGATGATTCCAGTCGCGTCAACTGCTAACGTCAATACTCCCGTAAGTTCATGCATGTTTTTTTTAATCGCTGGAGGTGGCTGTGATCTTCCCTCGCTGGATGGCGAGATCCGGCGCCCACCTACGTCGCTTGCGGGGATTTTTCTCAGCCAGGTATCTCCGAGTAGCGTGGCACCGTCCCAGCCGGGACAAGCTCAAGCTCTCGACATGTGTGAAAGTGTAGTGCATGCAAGTGTAAGGGTGTGTAAAAAAGGGGTGAGGATAAGACAAGGGAGAGGAAGAAAAGATCGCGCGCGGTCCGTGGCCCGTTTGTTAGGTTACTGCTGCGGCATTCTCCACGTGTTTATCGGAGAAACCACAGAAAACTACAGTTCAGCCAGCCTCTAGAATTCTTCTCCAGACAGCGACTGAACTCGACCTAGCTGAGAAGCTAGTGTCGAAAATCCTACCAGCATCGGGACTCGAAACCTGGGACCTCTTGGTCAAAGGCACCGCAGTGACATCAGTTCTTGCTCTGAGCCACCTTTCCGCCGGTGAACTGAACCGACTGAATTGACTGCTGTGGCCCACTGTGAGCGACGGAGAGGGTCTGCGGGTGCACGACGGAGGCGGAGTTAAAGCGGCCGGCGCGTCACTTAGGCAGCGGGACGAAGCGAAAGGCAGCGGAAGCAGTGGGAGCGGTTGGGGAGGACAAGACGATTGAGAGAGACAGTTTTAAACAGAAAGAAGAAGAAAACACTCTGAGAAAAATAAAGTAAAGTGGAAATGAAGGAGGAAAGAACAACGGAGAGTTCGAAGGGGCTAAGTTAGATACTGAAGGGTTAGAGAAACGGTTTCATGTTCTTGTTTTTTTATTAATCTTCAAGAAAAATATTGTCTTACGTAAAAGTTACCATTCACATGTGTTTGGTAATTGTTGGCTTACTTAATAATCTTAAATTTAAAACTAACATGCTATTGCAACGGGCGAGGAATTCCTAAGTCTGAATCTACCAATTCAGCAAATGTTTTGAAAAATATGTGGAATGAACTTTTTTTTATTCCTATTTGATAAGTGGGATTTTCAGTAACTCGGATGTGTGATAGTGATGAGATTTGGGGAAGCTTGTATTAGAATTTATTTTATACGACTTTGAGTTTGTGCATGTCCGTTTTATCGGATTTAATCCAAATTGGGCTGGCTTACAATATTAAAGGTCTTAGAATTGTTTTGTTAATTGTAAGGCAGATTTCTATTGCCCTAGTCTGTTCATATAAATTAATGGCTGTAGCTGTAAAAGAGTTATTTTAGTTTGTGTCACTATTGTATTGATATGTTTTATAAGGAAACGGTGACAACTGCAGCAACCATGTTTAAGGAGGCGGTATTTGTTTTGGTGGTGATAATGACAATATCATTGTGATCGTTGTTGCTGACGGTGGAGGTGATTCTGTTGGTAGCGTTAGAGACGTCAAGTATATATTTATATTTTATTTATTTGGGTGTAGGGTGTCACTTACCTTAGGTCATCTAGGCGCACAATGGAAGAACTGTTGATCTAATGAGATGAAAGCGATAATGATGAGGTGAATGATGGAGAAATGGTGGTATGAGCATAGGCATGTACAGAGAGGTGTATGGGGGCAGTAAACTCCTGAGCATTTTCAAAGGTACCAAATACTATACATCATAATCATACAAAATATTTCCGCAAATATTTTCTTCTTTTTAAACTGGCAATTGAGGATTTTAATTTAATTTAGGTCGCTTAAGAAAGAGCTGAGGCGTTAACGACCACTACTATTTTAGCGCAATTAAATTTTAAAAATATTATAAAAGTAAAATAATTAATTTCATATTTTTTCACAATCATTTAAATTAATTTGATTTTAAAAAACAACAACAGAAAACTAGCGAAATTGTTAAAGGTTCTCTAGATCTGGAAACCCTGCAAATAATTCAACATACGTTGATTAATTGAAATCATTAAAATTACAATTTAATTTTGTTATGAGTGTATTTTACTAGCGAAATATGTCATGAAAATATTAAAAGGTTTAATGGAAAA
This sequence comes from Teleogryllus oceanicus, assembly GCA_964035755.1. NCBI lineage: Eukaryota > Metazoa > Arthropoda > Insecta > Orthoptera > Gryllidae > Teleogryllus > Teleogryllus oceanicus. Next base: position 107,593,741 of record CAXIVR010000007.1, read on the forward strand.
GGGGGGCCAGAAATGTAATTGCCTCCCCCTTTATTATTTTGGACTGCGCATGCCTATGGAAATGACAGCATAGGGAAATGGGAAAACCCAAAGAAATGTCGAGATCTCGCTTTTCCTTCACGAATTCCTCATGGGCAAATGGAGGATTGTAGTTGGGTTCCAGCGGCGGAAGGTATACTCATTACGCCACCTTCCCTCCCCCTATCACGCCGATAACGCTAGTACTAGATATACTAATGGTGATGGTGGAAATATTGATGATAGTGATTATATTAGAAATGATAGCGGCGATGGGCGATGACGTTAGTAGAGTTGTTGAATAGAACTTGTGGTCGGGCAGGTGTGTAACTTGCGTGCGGTTGATTGATTATTTTGTGTTTCCGGGTACGTCAAGAGGTATGGACATTAATTTCCTAAGTGTAGTGTATGCTTTTATTACAGTGACAGTGGACGGTGACAGTGGTCTTCCCCCGCTAAAATGTGAGACCCGGCGCCGACCTACACATCGTCTTACGGAATTTTCCCCATCCAAGAATTCCCCATCAGAGGGGCACCGCCCCAGCCGGGTCAAGCTCTAAGCTGCTGACTGCCCGTCAACGTGAATGAAGTATGCATGTGGGCATACGTGTGTGTAAGTAAGGGGTGAGGATAGGATAAGGAAAAGGGGGAAGATTGCGCGTCTCCCGGCTTTCGCCTAGAGTTGATCGAAAAGCACACGGGAACAGATCAGAACAGCCGACCGCTAGAATTCTCCACCGGACAGCACCTGAATTCGATCTACCTAGCCAGTATCGAAAATCCTGCCACTGTGGAGACTCGAACCCTAAGACCTCCCGGTCAGAGGCACTGCAGTGAGGTCAGTTGTTGCCCTGAACCACCTCAGCCGATTTAGAAGAGCGGGTAGATAGATGGTGCAGGATGCCATTGTTGTCGTTGGTTGTGCTGATTGGTTAATGACAATGGCAGCGAGTCTAGTAGTTAAGATATTGGTGGTGGTGGTGGTGGTAGCGCAGGCAGGTGGCGATGACCCTGCGCCATCCCTGGCCCGAGGCGGAGGCGGAGGTGGCGGCGGCGGCGGTGGCAGAGGCGGAGACGGCGGCGGCGGCGGTGGTGACGGCGGTGGCGGCGGTGGCGGAGGCGGCGGCGGCGGCAGAGGCGGTGGCGGCAGAGGCGGAGGCGAATTAATGCGAGCGAGCGGCGCTGGGGCGGCGTCCGGCGGCGGCGGGCAGGCGGGCACGCAGCAAAAACACGGCCACCGCGCCGCACCGGATCAACTCCCGCGGCGGCGGAGAAGGGGGCGGGGCAGGGCGCAGGTGAGCGAGCAAACGGAAGGTGGGTCGCAGAGGTGGGGTCCTGGGATCGAGCGGAATGGCCGCGGTGCGGGGGAGGGGGGTTTGCGCGGGTCGGGCGGAGGGGGGGGGTTGGCGCGGGGGGGGAATGCGGGGTTGGGGGAGTAAAGTGCGGAGGGCAGGCAGGGCAAGGCAGGACAGTATAGAAGGGGGTATAAGGGCGGGGAAGGAGAGCGTGGAGGGGGCGGGGCGGGGTAAGATACGGCGGGATGTTAAAGAGCGAGGCGGAGCAGGGTGGAGCAAAATGGTTGAGGGTCAGTGGGAGCGGGTCTATACTGTCGGCATAGACTAAAGAGGTACATCTTTACTTAGCTGTCGCTTTACTCTATGCTCTCTACATCTTTACTTTATTCTGTCAGTGAGGTTAAGAATGGAGAGAGGAACGGAGCGGGAAATGGCACGTGGTGGTGCGGGGCGGGGCGATGTGGGGCAAAGCGGGGAGAGGTGGGGCAGGGCGGGACGAGATGGGGGGCGCGGGGCGGGGCGGGAGGGGGGGGGGGGGGGGGGCGGGACGGCGGGTTGGGGCGGCAGTGACGAACCGACGGGAAGGGGCGGGGTGGGGTGGGGGGGACAGGGCGGGGCGAGGAAGCGCACCGACCGGCACACAAACCCTGGCCCGAGCCGCAGCGCCGCAGCTCATGTTAATCACGTCCGCCCCAACAGCCGATTGTTCTAAGAGGCTGCTTCTTGGAAGAACGCGACGCGGCAGGGCGGGGCGACGGGGAGGGGGGGCGACGTGTCGCTCGCCGCGTGCCGTGACGTCGCAATGGCCACTCCGCGCTTTCACGGTGGCTTTGCTTTTCGATCGGTGGACGACCACGCTCAAGGCTTCAGAGCTTAATCATTCCAAGAGGAATGGTTGCAAACATTTGGATGGAAATAATATTTGGAAGAAAATAACCCTTCGGCGGAAATACTTGTAACATTGTCGCTGACAAAAAGCGCCAGTCTTTTTTTTTTTTTTTCTTTCTTCAATTTGTGCTCGGAGATATGCTTTTCTGTTCACTTGAAATCAAATACTAATACGAATAATATTTGATTCGTAGACTACTTTCACATGCACCATTCACTAGAAAAGTTCTGGTCCAGAAATCCTTGCAGAACATCTTTTGTATATACACTTGATAATATAATAAATAGCAGATAATTTTAAGTATTTACTAATTTAATTTATACTTGTATCGGTCTCCACATTCTATTGTTTTGTAAATGAATTAATTGTGTCGTAAACACTTCAGTGAAAGAATTGCATAGAACTAAGAAAAAACTAAAAATATTGAACAAGATGTTGAATGTTACTAATAAATCATCTAATGTAAACCTTTTAACTGGGAAAGGAAGTGGTCGTAATGAAAAAAATCGTTCGTACCTCATCAATGAACTGTAATCAGCAGCGGTAACAATTTCATGTGCATTCTGAAACAGTCACGCACAGTTAATTTTTTCTTCTCGACTAACATTCTTTCTTTCCTTTGAAAATGTTCATTTGAATCCATTACATTTCCAAAACACATCAACATTATTTGAAATTTTTAACTGGAAAGAATTGATATAATGTTAATGATGGAATATAAGAAAAATTTCATGCTATTAAACGGTAGAAGTAGATATTGTACATTATTTTTCAAAAATCAAATGTCAGCAATGCGCTAACAATCTATAAAAAGTTATATGATCGAACATGATTTCCTTCCTTCGGACTGCTTTCTGAGTACGACGAAAGAACGTAAGCACATCCTGACTCCGAAAAACAAAGGGCTATTGTTCTATAACCAACAAAGAAATTGAAATAAAAGTCGATCGAGATGAGACTGTACCTTAACCACTTCGGTCAGGTTTAGAGAGTAAACACGCGGAAATTCTCATCTATTTGTTCCTATACGAATGGTACACACATCCGTACTAGACACGTTTCTCATTAACAAAAGAGAAGCAAGAGACACACATATTTTTATTTGGAAGCTTTTAAAAATAGAGAACGCACAATTTGGAAATGTCAGTTATTCCGACAAAAGTGTTACTACCCCGGAAACACAATTTTGACAGAAATAGTTGAAAAATGATAGCAATAAGCACGTGAAATGTTTCATTTCTTTCTAATTAAAAACTACATTTTTTCTCAAGAGAGCACAACGTAACCGGGTTTTACTGATTCATTTGTGATTCCGGGCGCATCAAATGCTAAAGAAATTACACCTGTAAGTGTAGTTCATGCTTTCCTTCGGGAGGTGGGGGTGATGTTCCCCCGCTGGATGGTGAGATTCGGCGCCGACCTAATATCGGAGCACGGTTTTCTCTAACCAGGTGTCCACCAGCAGCGGGGCACCGGCCCAGCCGGGGCAAGCTAGAATTTCCCGACCGGTCTCCTGGCATGTGTGATAGTGTAGTGCATGTAGGTGTAAGCAACGGGTGAGGACAGGACAAGGACAGATCGCGCACGGTCCGTAGCCCGTTTGTTAGGGTACTGCTCCAGCATTCACCTGGTGTTGATCGGAGAAACCACGGAAAACTACTGCTCAGTGCAACCGGCCGCTAGAATTCTTCTCCTTTGAGGAACTGAACTCCATCTATCTAGCAAGTGTCAATTTGCCACCGTCGGGAAATTTCTGCAGGAATTCCCTTCAATTGTAAAATGTTGTTATGAGGTTCGGTGAATTCCATTTAAATTTGGTACAAATATTCTCAATTTTTGTAGCACGAAGTAATTTATAGTTCAATGACACTTTTATAAATATTCTCATTCATTTTCAGCCACCAGAACTATTACATGAAACGTAATATTGAAGCACTCGTCGAATAATCTGGAAATTATTAAACATTAATCTCATCTAATAATCGATAAGATCTAATACAGGAAAAACAAAAATGTTCCTCCTCATTGAACAAATTTTAACTCTCAACACACGCCTCCAGAACTGTTTCCATTCGAGCATAAGATTTATAAAATTGATTTAGAATCTATAAAAGAAAGCACAATACCATCTGAATGGACAAAGGGAAAACATATGGCAAGCGGTGTCGCAAACCGATCAGTATTTACGATAACTCCATAAAGCAAGAGTATAATCATTTTCTCAAAACAATATTCGAGACGAAAAAGCAGACCGTCGAAACAGGTTCGGAATCAATTTATTCTTATTAATATTTCTCGTGGCAATGTATCACAGCCATGTTCCTTGTTTGTCAATATTATTGGCTGCAAACTCTATCATTCCACAAGATGTATTAACACGGGATGATCGTAATGTTATTCTGCGGCAAAGTGCAGTTTTTCCACTTATCGCGATTCAGAAATGCTTTGTCGATCGCGTGGCCGCCGGCCTGCGCGCCGCGCCGGGGCCGCTTTTTGCAGCGACGAGGCCGCGCCGCGGGCGTCCAGCCGCCTCCTCCGACGCGACCGGCCCCACGCAACGGCCGGCCGCCGCGCCGCACTGGGGATGCGACTTCGATAACCGAACATTGAGGTTGAAAATTAAAACATCGATATCAATAATACATCCACCAAACACCATAGATGTTTTTAACATCATGTTTTAAAGGTGGTTTATTAACATTTCAAAACATGGATACTCAAAATTAAAAATCGCTATTAATAATACACTGACGAAAAATCATACACGTTTTCAAACATTGATGTTTTAAATGTGATTTATTAACCTCTAACGTGGTTTATTAAACCTTTCTATACATAGATGTTCAAAATTAAAACATCGATATTAATAATACATCGACTAAACACCATAGATGTTTTTAACATCGATGTTTTAAAGGTGGTTTATTAACATTTCAAAACATCGATAATCAAAACTAAAAATCGATATTAATAATATACTGACAAAAATCATACACGTATTATGAAAACGGTAAAATTAACATCGATATTAATAATAAATCACCAAACCCGAGTTTTAACATCAATGTTTAAGTGGTTTATTAAAATTTCAAAACATCGATTTCCAAATTAAATCAATATTAATAATAAGCGACCAAAAACAATCCATGTTTTTAAATATCGATGTTTTAATGATTTATTAACCACCGACATTGAATTCGTGAGCAGCAAGTTTCATTTGACAGTGCCCCAGTGTCTTAATTTATAATTAAGATTTAAGTGAAAAAGTTAAAAACTCCCCTCCATGTGCGAGATATTAGGAAAAACACAGTAATCACAAGGAAGTTCGGTACATCTCGAATGAGCGAGAGTGCTAGATGAAGGTAGTATAAACAGAGTTCGTTTGGAAGGAAACCATAAACTGACAGGCATACCATTAATACAATACATTAAATTTTACAAAATTTTGATTACGGGAATTTTTCATTATATATTTATACATATTTTTCATTATTCCACATAATATCGATGTTGAAAGGCATCAGCGTTAATATATTGATTTTTTTAACATCGATGTTTTGTGCTCATAATTTTCTCAAAATTAAAATATGAGATAATGACTGATGGTACCACTGTTTGTTTGTGTTCACGGTTCATACTACATTCAGCGATCAGAATATCTCCCGCCCAAGATTGACACTGATATCTTGGTATTTTCTTCGTCTTTCCTCGCATTGCGCACATGCAGAGGATATTTGAAAACATCTTCAGTTCAATTTTAATTATAAATTAATAAGCAAGGCCACTGTCAAATTAAATTTTGTTGCGCATAAATTTATTGTTAGAAGCTAAACCAACTTTAAAACATGGATGCTTAAAAGCATCAATGGTTTTTGCTCTAGTATTATTAACATCGATATTTTAATTTTGAATATGGATGTTTGCTAACGTCGATGTTTTGTTGTCGATGGAACATTATACCACAGTATTCTGAAAAGAGCCTGAACGCACGTGCTGCACAGGGATGCAACATTAACAACAAAACATTGATGTTTCTAAACATCAATGCTCAAAATTAAAACATCGACCCCAAAACCATTGATGTCATTAATCATAGATGTTTTTAAAATTGGGTAAATAACAACTAAAGTTCACGTGAGGGGATTTCATTTGAAAGTGGTTCGAATGCTGGAGCAGTACAAATGGGCCACGGCCCGCGCGCGACCTTTCCTTCCCCTTCCTTGTCCTATTTCACCCCTTACTTACGAATACTTAAACTCCTTAGCACTACACTACTACACTTGTTGGGAGATCAGTCGGGAACGTAGAGCTTGTCACGGCTGGGGCGGTACCGCACTGGTGAAAGATACCGGGTTGGAAAAATCCCTGCAAGCCGACATAGTCTTCTTCTCTCCTTCTTCTCCACCTATTTATTTTTCTTCTTCTCCTTCTTCTTCTTCTTCTTCTTCTTCTTCTTCTCCTCCTCCTTCTTCTTCTTCTTCTTCTTCTTCTTCTTCTCCCCTTTCTTGTTCTTCTTATGTGGTAGTGTTCTGCATGTTGGTGTGTGTGCGTGTGTGTGTATGTGTGTAAGAAAAGGATGAGGATAGGACAAGGAAGAGGAAAGAAACATCGCGCACGGTCCGTGTTCCGTTTGATAGAGTACTGCTCCGGCATTCGCCTGGTATGGATGGGAGAAACCATGGAAAACTACTGATCAGAACAGCCAGCCGCTAGAATTTCCCCCCAGACAGCGACTGAGCTCGTCCTAGCTATCTGGCTAATGTCGAAATTCAAACAGTATTATTGCAATATTACACAAAAGTAATTGCTTTTCAAAAACAACGTACGCCTATGATCACGTTTCTGGCCCTTTCAGACGAATGAGCACCGTCTCCTGTGCCACCTGCAGCTTCTTTGCCGCTGGAGGCCGAGCACGGCCGCATCAGGCTTCAGTGCCGCGGGGGTTCTTGGAATAAGGAGAAAACGGGAAAGGGAATTTGGAGAAGAGTCGGTATTGTGGAAATGCGTACAAAACGTAATAAGAAACAAAGTGATCTTTGAATTAGCAAAAACATATTGTTCTCCAAGACTTTTGAATGTGTCTGCTCGGTGTACAGTTTGATTGGTAGAATCATGTGCTTGTCAATTGTGCAATCAATTTTCATAGTAACAGAAGAGTTGTCGACATGTTGATAAATGCAGTAATGTTCTTTATCGATGTATGCAATGACTATTATTAACATTTTCAGAAAAAAAAGAAGCGGTGTAATAGAGTATATTATAGCGCCTGTATCACCCCTGTAACAATTTTTGCATTGTTTTTTTTGAGTCTCAAAATGCAAAGCACACTGTGTTTAAGATGTTCAAGATGGAGCTAGAACTAATATCCCGATTGTTATGAATACTTGTTTTTTCGCCTTTTATAGATGCAATCAGATGAAGGAAAATGCCTTTTGAAAAATAATTGTATAATAGTTACTATTCCGTAAACAGATAATTCGAAGAAAAGCAGACATTTATCGAGTCTTAAGATTGCAATTACAATAGAAGATCTCGGAATTGGCCAATAGAACTGTTATCTGACTACATATTTGGAGCAAAAATATAAAGGCATCTCACTTTTTGAACGATTCATTTAGAGTTAGAAAAAAAGTAAACACTAAAAAAATTGATAGTTTTGTAAAAATTGCCATGTTACATAATGATTTTTCTTTGATCAAAACCGGTGATGTAACTGCGAATGTATCACGTGCACGAGTACCCAAAAAGACAATTGTGACAGTATTTCAGTGTACTGAATTGAAAATTACAACAATGAAAAACTTGCGAGACAGTCGTGATCGCGGACCACCAATTTACAGCGAATGTTAAATTGTTGCCCACTTCAAACGTGGTTCCCTTTCCCGGGGAATAGATTCCGTTTGGAAGCGAAGAAGACAATTAAATCGGAGAGCAGCTGTAGGAATTCCAGTGTGCGCGAGACGGCGCGGCCGCAAGACACTTGTTTCCGAAATCTGGGCCTATTGGGATTCGAACCCGCGCTCCTCCGAGGCACGCGCCGCAGCCCAGCACGCCGCCCCGCGTGCGCGGGCCGGTCCTCGCCGCTGCCCAAATTCGCAAGGGGGCCACTTTTTCGGATCGGCGCACACAGCCGCGGTCGCAACAAAGAAGGGGATGCTGACAGGGCAGTACAGGGCCGGTTGGGGTAGAGGTTTTATTTGTCGTGTTTGGAGATCATTTTTACTGAATTAAAAATAAATAAGTAAAAGGAATACTCATTTAAACTCTGTTGCTCTTTACAACAACAACAAAAAATGATTAGAACATCTCGTTCATTCAGGTATCGCTGAAATACAGTAAGCATATGCACAGCATACAACATCTTCAAGCGAAACGTTTCTGTGCACATGACTGCAGGCGTAATAAATGTGAAGTAATTTACCATAGAACACAATTTTAGGTTGTAGAAAAATTAAAGAATTTTATAGAGTCGAGAAATTATAATTGTGGAGTTATTCGAAAATGTCATCTTAAAGCAGGTAACGATATTCTCGACCCCAAGAATTGTAATCTTGTCTAGATTAAGCCATTAAATGTGCATGAAAATATTTTAATGACCGTTTCCAGGAAGTTTGCTCACCAATTACATAGTTAACATTAAAATGATCAGTTATTACTTTGAACAAAATATTGTAAACACGATATTTAGTGACAATGAGTTCGAATTTGAAACATAGAGCAAATTATTACTCTATTTTTATCTTTATGTTTGACATCAGATAAGAAGAAATTATCCAGTCAATTTTACCCATTTATTAAAACTACGTTTCTAAATGCTGCTCTTCCATAAACAGGCTGAAATGCTTTACATTGTATAAATTAACAATATGAAATTGCATGATCGATTGCATTGAATTAGAACTTTGATACAAAGAAAACATGAAATATAAATTATATTAAGTTTAATAAAATAGGTAAAACCATAAAATAACAATTAAAGGGTGTATACAAAGCACAAATATTGTCAGCCTACCATTTACAAAATATTTTAATCCATGATAATGGAGATGTGTTCTCCCAAACACAGGGTAAATCGTGGTTTGCACGGCAGCATCATGTTTTGTATACACCGTGCCTAAGTTGCATGTCTCTAGCAATCCAACGTGAAGTTGCAACTGGGTCGAAGTGGTAAATGGAGTATGGTTTATATCATTTACAGTTCATATTTACACTGTTTCAATGTTTTAATACAATACCATCTATCAATGGTTAAAAATGACTTAATAACTTCTTCTAATCTGATTGTCCCTAATATAAGGAGAAAATGGAATAATTATATCAATTGGACAATCACATAATTTAAATGAAGTAAATAAAATGATTTCATTTAGGCAAAACTGACCACTGTAACTCAAGGAATTAGTTAAATTTTGTTTAGATGTATATGAATAATATTCATTTAATGAAATGATAACATTACTGAAGTTCGAGAGATGGAATTAGTGTATAATTTTTTTTCAAGTTGTGAAAGTGTATGATGGTATAATTTTCCTTGGTATTAGTACAACAATTATGTAAAACGTACAAATAAGCATGCTTAATTACGTAAGTCCGAAGATATAAGTGCATGCTTCTTCAACCTATAAATTATAATCTTACGAAAACAAGACCACATAACTTTTACGTTTTATTTGAGAATAAATTCTAACAAATTTTCGTTATAATTATCCATGTAAGTTTCGAATTAGCTGCATGTTTCTTGTTCGTATTCACCGTTCAGCTTACGTATGAACATCACGTACACGTGTGTAACTTCCACTGAAACATGACAAGCATGAACATAACTCATGTTATCACGACTCTGAGCACGTAACGTGATCAGACAGAAAGAAAATTAAGCAGAAATGTCTCAGTATTACTTATTGAGGGTGAAATAAAATTTGAAAAGTGAAATGGGATATGTATTTCAATGCGAAACTATACTATGTTTAATGTAATTCAAATTATTACGTTTAGAAAAAAAAGTATATCGTGGTCAGTATAGTTACTAATTCTTCCAATACTGAGTAAACGAAATATTATTGGTATTACCTTAATATTATGTTTTATGTGAAACAGTTTTTATAAATCACGCAACAAACAAGGGGGAAGATGTATTTGTTCAATGTATTTGTTAAAGAAAGTGTGCATAGGGTAATATGAAAATTTGAGAGATTCTCAAACATCTTAGATATTCTTTTGAGAAACTTCATGCCTATAAAAACCTTTTCCAATCCGGTGGTTGAAACCTACGTCATTCGGTTCGATAACGGATCGGTATTCATTCGTATTTATGTCGAATACGTGGGCGAGGAAGGTTTTCTGGAATATAGATGTGGTAGCCACGAAAAGAGAGTACGTTCCGCAATATTTCTCAGCAGCACATCTTTATTTTTGTCGGTCCCTATTTTGAGTTAAAAACTTCGAAGATATTTTGTGGCTAATTACAATTCATTGAAATTATTTTTCGTTTAAAAATCTTTTTCGCTTTAAATTATGTAAAAAAGAAAAAAATACTCATTCAAAAAGAAGGGAATGCATTAAGAACAAAATAAACATGTTAAGACATATTATGTGCGAGAGCGTCCTCGCATGTACTTGTAATTACTACTCCGAAACTAAATGGAGAGGAAGCTTGGATAATTCTTAAACCGGGAGATGCCAAGACCATGACAAATTTACCACAATGTGTAAAGAAACGGGGAGGAACGACGCCGCAGCTTTGACAAGAATTCAAGAGGCTAGTTTCTCTGATCGACCCCTTCCGTGGTTTACTTACAACTAATTCCTGGCGAATGCCGTAGTAGTATTTTTAATAATGGATCACAGACCAACGCTATTCTTACTTTTCAAGCCTTAAGATACTTTTAAAAAAATTATTACAAATATGTTTGCATTTTACTTATTAACATTACATCTTTCTTTTTCTTTTCAAATCCTAAATGAAGAAAAATGGTAAAAAATTAGCTGCATTATTTTTTTACTCTAAGTTTGAAGCAGGAAACGATTCCATCAGTCAATTCCGAAGTTCTGTATTATTCCTTTCGGTAACTGGTATCGACTGAACGTTATTTCTTTTCCTCCTCGTTTGATTATTAATTAATTAGTATTTAGGCCCGTCAACAGCCAAGTCCATTAGTCCCGCAAGTGTAGTTCATGTTTTTATCGCGGGGGGGGGGCAGTGATCTTTCCCCCGCTGGCTGATGAGACACGGCACCGACCTAAATCGTCTTGCGGGGATTTTCCACAACCAGGTATTTCTCATCAGCGCGCGTGGCACCTCAGCTGGGACAAGCTCTAAGCTTCCGACTGATCTCCCGGCAAAGTGTGGTAGTGATAATGTGGGAGTGTGGTGTGACATACGTCAGGAAATTATTACGAAGTACACTCATTTGAAAATTCTAGAGTCGACTTCTTCGTCGCCTCAGCCTTAAACATTTTATTCGTACTGTATACCCTACTTCTTGGTCTCGTAACACAAACGCAACAATAACGAAATGCGCAAATAATCAAATCGTTCATACTTCTGAGTATATTTCGTCTATCAACATAGCGAAACGTTATATGCGATTATGAGCATACCGACCCGCACACAATTGCAAGATTATTAACAATTTAATTTGTAATGATATTACATTAAGACGTACTGTAATGCGACATACTGCGTATTAAAATGTTCGTCACATAACTCGCAAATATTACAACTCGAATTCTCTTAATCCTATATTCAGCTCATTAATCATATCCTTAAAGGGTCTACAGCCACTATCTAGTAATTCAAACACAAATCATTACGAAATCGCAATTGATCGAAAGCTCTCGTACTTCGGAGTATCTCGCCTTTCCCCAGATTATAATATCGCAGGCGATTAGACGATCGTTTCGACACGAGCGCGAGGGCACGACCCAAACACAGGTGCGGCGCCGGAAAAGATACCCCGAGCCCGAGATATCGCGTGCCCGACTCATTGATGGAGGAAGCGCCGCCGCTGCCGACCCCGCCCCCGCCGCCGCCGCCGCCCCCGCCCCGCCCCCGCTCCTGCCGCCGCCGCCCCGCCCTCCGCCGCCGCCCCGCCCTCCGCCGCCGCACCCGCCCTCCGCCGCCGCCCTCGCCCTCCGCCGCCGCCCCGCCCCTGCCGCCGCCGCACCGCCCCTCCGCCGCCGCCCGCCCCTGCCGCCGCCGCCCCGCCCGCCGCCGCCCCGCCCCCGCCGCCGCCCCCGCCCTCCGCCGCGCACCCGCCCTCCGCCGCCGCCCTCGCCCCTCGCCGCCGCCCCCCCTGCCGCCGCCCCGCCCTCCGCCGCCGCACCCGCCCTCCGCCGCCGCCCCGCCCTGCCGCCGCCGCCCCGCCCTCCGCCGCCGCACCCCCTCCGCCGCCGCCCCGCCCTCCGCCGCCGCCCCTCGCCCCTGCCGCCGCCGCCCCCGCCCTCCGACGCCGCCCCGCCCTCCGCCGCCGCCCCGCCCTCCGCCGCCGCCCCGCCCCGCCGCCGCCGCGCCCGCCCCTCCGCCGCCGCACCGCCCTCCGCCGCCGCCCTCGCCCTCCGCCGCCGCCCCTGCCGCCGCCGCCCCGCCCTCGCCGCCGCACCCGCCCTCCGCCGCCGCCCCGCCCCTACGCCGCCGCACCCGCCCCTCGCCGCCGCACCCGCCCCTCCGCCGCCGCCCCCCGCCCCTCCGCCGCCGCCCCCCCCCTCCGCCGCCGCCCCTCGCCCTCTACGCCGCCGCACCCCCTCCGCGCCGCCCCCCTCCGCCGCCGCCCCGCCCTCCGCCGCCGCCCCGCCCTCCGCCGCCGCCCCTGCCCCTCGCCCGCCGCCCGCCCTGCCCCCCGCCCGCCCTCCGCCGCCGCACCCGCCTCCTCCCGCCGCCGCCCTCGCCCTCCGCCGCCGCCCCGCCCCTGCCGCCGCCGCCCCCGCCCCTCGCCGCCGCACCTGCCCCGCCGCCGCCGCCACGCCCCTCCGCCGCCGCCCCCGCCCCTCCGCCGCCGCCCCCGCCCCCGCCGCCCGCCCGCCGCCCGCCCCTGCCGCCGCCCCCGCCCCTCCGCCGCCGCACCCGCCCCTCCGCCGCCGCCCTCGCCCCTGCCGTCGCCGCCGCCCCCGCCCCTGCCGCCGTCGCCGCCGTCCTCATCGTCGTAGTCGTCGCGGCGGGCGGCGAGGAGGAGCTGGCAAGTAGAGATGCAGCATCGATGTCCATGTTTTCGAAACATCGCTGTTTTTAATAAAACCATCGCTATATTTAACATCGATTATGTGAATCCGATGTTTGTGTTCGTTGTTTTTACGTGGTCGATATTTTTTAAACGAAAATCGTTTATCGTATAAAAATTCTATTGTATTATTCAAAATCCATAGATAGAATATTATTCAGGTGAAAGTGAAAAAGGGTTTCGTCAATAAAGAAGCCTATATTATTTTTGAATTATCGAATCAGATTATCAAAGATTTTTTAAATGTCCTGGTCATTTTTTGAGTTAGCTTTCCAAGTTAAATCTCAATTAAAAATATTAATAAACGAGGCCTTTAAAATTAAAACCCACCCCCTGCGTAAACTTCAATAGTTTCTAATATAGTTTTAAAAATATCGAAGATTTATTGATATCGTGGTTTTTGATCGACGTTTTATTAACATCGACATTAATTTTGAGCATCGATATTTAGAAATAACGATGTTTTCGTTGGCGATGTCGCATCCTCGAGGGGAAGAGCGTCGAGGGCGGCGTCATCTCCGTCACTCGGGTCGACGCCGACGTCCCTTGATTCATTACATCGTTTTTTACTTTCTCATATACGTATACAGAGAATATTCATAGTCTAGAGAAAGTTATGTAATGCTGCGGAAAATCGATTTGGAGATTTCAACAGAAATACACGTTTTGGGGTCCCCTGATACCGTCAGGGGAGTAAATTTGTTTAAATGTCCGTTCGTCCGTCTGATCTGCCCGTCTGTCTGCCCGCTTGTCTGTCTGTCCGTCTGTCTGAGTGCACGTCTGTCTGTCTGCACGTCTGTGAACACCACTAGCGCCTAGACCATTGGTTGGATTTTTTATTTATTTGGCTAGTTCAGGGCGCGTGAGCGGCGAAGGTTATTAGTGCTGAAGGTGCAATGCATATTTCAATTGCGGGAGTAGGCGGTGATCTTCCCCCGTTACAGGCGAGGTCCGGCGACCTACGTCGGCTTGCGGAGATCTTACACACCAATGAGGCATCCCCCAGAGGGGGCAAGCCTCGGGTTTCAGACAGGTCTCCCGACAAGAGTGATAAAGAAGTGCATGAAGTGGTGAGGGTAGGACAAGGAAGAGGGAAAAAAAGATCTCGGTGGTCCATGGTCCGTTTGTTAGGGTCCAGTCCGACATTCGCCGAGTATTGATCAGAGAAACGACGGAAAACTACTGATATGAGCAATAGGTGGGTAGAATTCTCCTCCAGACAGCGGCTGAATTCGACCTATGTAGCTAGTACCGAAAAACCTGCCAAAGTCGGGAATCGAACCCTAGAACCACCCGGTCAGAGGCCCTACAGTGACATCGGCTGAACCTTTGAGCCACCTCCGCCGCCCCGAGATATCGCGTGCCTGCCTCTTTGACGGAGCAAGCCGCGTCGGGGGGCGTGGAGGTGCCGGGAAGAGCGGCGGCGTCTGCGTCCTCGGGTCGCCGCCGCAGCCGCCGCCGCCGCGACGCCCGATAGCGGCGGCCCGTGAAAACGCCTCATTCACACGGCGAGCGCGCCCTCTTGTTTGTTCGAGGCAGGAAACACAGGCCGGGGCCCCGCCGCGTTCTTTTATCTCGCGCTGGGTGAGAGGCAAGGAAGGGGCGGGGCTGCCATGCAAGGCGGAGAATCTTCATTTTTCCTCTCTGGGTGGAGCCGGTTGAATTTACAAAGCTATGCACATGTGGAAATGTATTACGTCAATATTAAAATCGTCAGTGATTTAGCTTCAAAAGGGCGGCCATTCATAACCTGAAACAAAATTCCCTGACCTTGCGGTTTTCCAGAACAATTTTTGAAATTTTTCACTGATGTATTTGAGTATTGCACACTATTTAAATAAAATATTTAAGCGAGCCTGAAACTAATTTGTCTGGATTCTGATTTTGCTGTAATAAAGTAAGAATTAAAAACCCAACAAATAGAAATTGACCAAAAAATAATGCTGAATTTCTTTTAGAAATAAAATCTAGTTTGTAACCATCTCAATTTTTTCCTGACGTCTAAAGATTCTTCCACAAATAACCTGATTTTTTTCCTGATTTCCAGGTTTTCCAGAATGTGGCCAACCAGCTTCATGAATAAAATGCATTCATGAAACGTGATAATATGCATATCGAAATGCGAAAGAAAATAAATAAAGCTCTTTGATTAAAAATTTCCCAGTTTCAGAATCGGCGACGGCATGAAATTTCGGTTTTAGTTAATTTCTTGTATTACAAAAAAATGTGAAAAATTTACGAAAAATAAGCCATCCTTTAAATAATAATTGCAAATTCAGGATTGAATTGAGTAAATACATATATAGAGAAATTTGGATATGAAAATTTTACACATTTGTTATCACGTTTGAGGAGAATAAAGGAAGGTAGTGGGGCTACATTTTTCGGCGGATCATCTTCAGGTTTTCGTTCTGAGACCAAATTATTGGATTTAAAATGCTGTACATTTCTGGAAATATTATGATAATATTTTTTACTGTCTAAATAGCTAGGTCGAATTCACCTGCTGCCCAGAGAAAAATTCTAGCGGCCGGCTTCTCTGCTCAGTAATTTTCCGTGATTTCTCCGAACAACCACGTGAATGCTGGAGCAGTCCCTAAGAAACGAGCCATGGACCGCGCGCGATCTTCCTTCCTCTTCCTTGTCCTATCCTCTCCCCCTTACACACACACTTACACTAACATGCACTGCATTACCACATATTCCGGGAGACCAGTCGGGAGCTGGGGCTTGACCCGGCTGGAGCGGTGTCGCGTTGGAGGGAGATACCTGGTTGGGGAACACCCAGCAAGATGACGTGTACGTTGGCACCAAATCTCGCCATCCGGCGGGGGAAGATCACTCTCACCTCCCACGATAAAAACTTGCACTACACTTACGAGATCAAAGACCTCAGCAGTTGACGCACACGGAATCACGAATGAATCAATCGTCCCTAAGAATGGAAATTGTTACAGAATGGGGATAGGATCTCGAGCGGCCAGTGGTTCGTTGTTAGTGTTGCTGTGGCAGAAACTGGTCGAAGGGAATCACGAAAACAACTGAGCAGAGCAGTCAGCTCCTAGAATTCTCATTTGGAGCATCGCTGGCTTCGAAATTACTCTAAGAGGTGTCGAAAATTATGTTGACCAAGTCATCGATGGTTCACATAATTGTAATGGAGCTAAATTTTGTTTGTACACCAACATTATAAACGACTGTTTTCGCTGCAAGAAATCGTTCATAAAATGTCAGTTTATGACACGGCTCGTCATCCCCGCTCGTTCTCCCCACCTGTCGTCCGGCCAGTCCTCAGAGCACGTCCTCACTGCCCGTCTTCCTTACCCCCTCATCACCCGTCCCCCTGTCCATCCCCGCGTCACGTCATAATATCTAATGTTACCAACTGCAGAACTGCTTTTGAAATTTGTTTCCAAAATTAATTTTGTTTTTTAAAAATAAATTTATGCACACACAGATTTTTATACATTTATGCGGTTAATCCCCCTCCCCCAAAGGATCGTATGCAACTCGTTTATAATGTCACTTTATTGCTTTCGACCAAATTAGAAATCTCGCTCCTAACGTCGCTCGTTTTCAAAATATGTACTTTTGCAATAAGGCATAACAAGAACTAGTTACATAATATACTATTACCACTCTATTGTAATATTTTTTCAGGAAAAAGTTAAAGATTAGTTTCCTTGAAAGAGCTTTCTGTTAGATTGAAATGCATTTAAATATTTTCAATATTTGCAAATATAAATTGTTTTGCGCAGTACAAACCTTGG
Source organism: Teleogryllus oceanicus (assembly GCA_964035755.1). NCBI lineage: Eukaryota > Metazoa > Arthropoda > Insecta > Orthoptera > Gryllidae > Teleogryllus > Teleogryllus oceanicus. Next base: position 107,610,929 of record CAXIVR010000007.1, read on the forward strand.
TTCTCCTGTCCTCGATATCACTCGCCGCACGAGCAATGATAACTTCGTATCAGTATTTGCACTTGCTGTGAGCGCGTGGATGTATGAATGGGGCGTTCTCTATCTCGCAGGTGGAGAGAGAGGAAAGCATTTGTCCGACTGGCAGAAATCGACTCCAACAGGTGACTGCCAGCTGCAGAAGCGATTTAATCACATCTTTCATGAAGTATTTTATTCCAAAAATTGAATTACATACAATAACGCTGTGTTCAAGTTTAAATAGAGCACTCGCGGTCGATAAAAAACTTTCAGTAAATCCATAAATCGATGAAACCCATTTACGCAATATTGGATTTCATATGACTTGATGACTATGTAGTGCTACATATTCACTGAAAACAAATATTAAGTTTATTTTCGCTCTGCGTTACCTGATAAAAGGAATGAAAAACAGGTTAAATATGAGAATTTACTGAAAACTTCACACGAAACTATTCTGCTTGCCGCCAATTGCTTAAGGATTGCCAGTTTGTAAAGACCGTCTCAGAAATAGAGGGCATATATAAGCAGTTCGACCATTGTAATATTCATAATCATGTCATGATAATTCATATCAGCATCGTATTTGGGAGTTTTAGGAATATTAAAATTTGGTCTTGATCAGTGATCAGTGATTGATGATCAGTCTTTGATCAGTGATTTCTCCAACAATACCAGAAGAATGACGGAGCAGTACCCTAGCAAACGCATCATACACCATCTTTCTTTCCTCTTCCTTGCTCTAACCTCTCCCCTTAAATACACACGCTTACAGGAATTACACCACCTTACATGTCGGGCTCTCAGAGTTTGTCCCTGGTGGGACTACCTCGTTGGGTTAGATACCTAAAAGGGGAAATCCCCACAAGCCGACGTGAAGGTCGGCGCTGGATCTCGACATGCTACGTGTGAGTAACACCGTCATATCGCTGGACTTACCACACTAACGGGATTAATGACAATACCAGTTGACGTGCCCGGAAACAATCAATTTACAACCATTGACTCTAAAATATTTTAAAAGGGTAAGAATACTGTATTCTGTGGAGCTTAATGCACTAGTTCTCTCCCAGCACCCTCCCTTACCAAATAATCTGAATACCAAATATCATCATAACGATTATGACTTTTCTATAATGCGATTGTTCAGAATGACTTTCAAGATAGTTTTCCCCTCTATAATCCCCTCTATAATAAATACAGAAACTTCATATTTTCAACTCGTAATATCCCCCATCAATTTCGGAAGCTTGGTAGATGTCGTCTTTACTTTCACAAACCCCACTGACATCCTTTGATAGCCTAAATGCTAAATCGAAAGCTTTTGACGAGAGAAATCAGATTTATGGAGGTTAAAGACGCCTTCACTTACGTGGAGCTCGATCAGTCCACACTCGCCCCACTCTGAAACGCCTCTCTCGCTCAGGCCAATCACAACCAATTACGGCCTCATCACGCCTAGGCGGTGGTGCGTTTTTCCTTTTCCCCCCACCACATTTGTCTTCTTCCATCTGGCCTTGGCTTCTCTCTCTCTCCCTCCCTTCTCTCCCTACTTCCTACACGTGCATTTCTTCTCCTTTGCTTTTCTTCTTCCTCTCCAATGCTTCGATCTTTCTACTCAGTTTCTGAGTCTTCATTTGTTTACTTTTAACCAACAAGCGTACGCTATGTGCAGTAATAAATTAATTTTAATTTTTATTATTATTACTTGCTACTCTCACATACACTTTCTACTTTTCCTCTACTTGTCTTCTTCCTCTTCAGCAATTTTATTATTCCACACTTCTTTTCATTTTTCTTCATTCTTTCGTTAATATTTTTATTTTTTTTTTTTTTTTTCTCATTTCCTACCTTTACTCGTTCTTCTTGTCACTTTCTCATTCCTTCATTTGTTTTCTCACTTCTTCCCTGTACTTTCTCTTTCATTCTGTTATTACTTATTCTCACATATGTTTCATTTTCAGTCACTTCCAATTCCGTCCTTGAGATTAGACGGAAGATATTATTGAAATTTATTACTTGTCGAAATTTATTCGTCGTTGTGAATTGTGTCATTTCGATACCAAGAGTAAGTGCTCAAAATGATGAGGGCAAATAAAAATTAATAAGCTGGACTTTGAACTGCGTTTCTATGTATTGCCTTTAGAGAAAATCGAATACAGCCTAAAAACGTTCTTCACTCTTTGATTGACGTAAGTCATTTTTGGCTGAGATAAGTCTATGTACATTTAAATGTAATAGGCCGACGTTGAATTCTATCCTGTAAAACGTCTTAGTTTGTGTGGACTTGGATTGATATTATTTCGAGTTTCCGGGCACCACAGGCTATGGTCATCAGTTACATCACTGTAGCGCATATTTTTATCACGAGAGGTGGCTGGTTTCTTTCCCCGATGGATGGTGATATCCGGTACCGACCTTCTCGTCAGCTTTCGGGACTTCCCTCACCCAGATAGCTCCTACCAGCGGGATACCTCCCCAGCCGGGACACGTTCTAAGCCCTCAACTGGTCTCCGGACGTGTGTATAAGTTAGAGGTGAGTATAGGACAAGGAAGAGGAAGTAAGAATCGCGCGCAGTCCGTGGCCCGTTCGTTAGGTTACTTCTCGGACATTTGTCTGGTGTTAATCGGAGAAACCACGGATAACTACCGATCAGAGCAGCCGGCCGCTAGAATTATCTTCCAGACAACGGATGAATCCAGTGCACTAGCTGTGCATCCAGTGTCGGAAATCCTGCCACAGTCAGTATTCAAACCCTAGGAGCTCCCGGTTAGAGGCATTGCAGTGTCATTAATTGACGCCCTGCTCAGCAGGTGTTCTGGAATAAAGTTTGTAAGTCGTAACACTTCTCTCCACCCACTCCCGTACTTCACCCCGCCCACCTTACTTATTTTATTTTACGTTGATAGATAGTACAACGTTCAGCCGTAAGGCTCTTCAGTTGCTTGACTGAACAACTTTGTACCAGCAAAATGTGAAGGGAGTAACTTCTTGTCCCTTCCCTGAAAGGAATTTCATTAGGTTATGCCTTCAACCAAGGTTATTGTGCGAAAATTTCGTTAGAGAGAAATGACAGGGTTAAGAGGAAATACGATGGGAGAGACGGGTAAATGCAAGAAATGTTCTTACCTCATCTAATGTCGTACTGAAAGAAATTGAAGGACATCTAATGATATATTGAAGGAAAATGTGAAATAGGAGTCTGTTTCTTAGCGAGAGAGTGGGGGATTGAACAGTTCCTATTTCGTAACTGTCCCTTGCACGTGATTTAAATTATTGAAGAAATTACTTGCCAGTTTCGTAATAAAGGAAGTAATCGTCTCTATTGTAATATCGTTGTGTGTGTTCTATTGCTGAAAAACCAAGGGACATTTACTGTTATTCTCAAGATTTTGTTTTGAAAGATCAGTAACTTATTTAATGTGGTTGGGGCAGCTGAAATACATACAGGGCATGCATAAGTTAATACTGGAAAACGGAAAATGGTTTTAAATGGTAAAAGCGGGTGTATGACGAAAAATGGATTCGTAAATGGTTAAAGCGAATGAATGACGAAAAATGGGTTTGTAAATGGTTAAAGCGGATGAATGACGAAAAATAGGTTTGTAAGTGGTTAAGGCGGATGAATGACGAAAAATGAATTTGTAAATGGTTAATGTGGACTGAATTTTTAAAGAAGAGTTACGGATGACCCCGCCCTCTTTGGCGCCGGCCGACCTCGTGCCGCGCCGCGCCGCAGTGTGGCGCTGAGCAATTACGGACCAATCGAAACGCGATCTTCATAAGAGGCGGCAATAAAATTTTATACATCCGTTTTGAGACCCTGAAGTGGTCGATCTTCAAGAACAAACTGTTTTTTGTCGGTGATCCTTGCGATTCGGCGTGCACGGTGTCGCCTTCAATTGGGTGAACGAGCCCTCATCGGGGAGATGTAGGCAATGAGCCGGATAAAATTGTTCATTGGGGTTGCACTAAACACCCCTAACAAGCCGTATTCATGTCGCTCGATAATTGTATTTTATTTAATCGACGCCCTATTACCATTTGGATGTCACGACTGTCACGGTGCATTCTTTTATTGAAACAAGAGTGCTCAAGGGTAACCCACTGAAACCATGAGGCGATATTTTACAACAGATGTGCCAAAAATTCATGAAATTGAAACATGAGACGTGACATGACACTTAATTCGAACTTTTTCCTCAGTTTGTAATTTGAGGAAGGTTGGTTACCTTTGCAGGATGAAATCGATTCTATATTAGATGAAAGTTAAAATGTACGCGGTCGAAGCTAAAACTGCTCATTACTGTATGCATTTATGGCGCCAAAATCAACAAAGAACACTAAAAAAAGAAAGAATTATGAAATTAATCGCGAAATAAGTGGGTAGTACGTTGTCATATGTGATCCAAATCCATGTTAAGGTGGCATCGACGTTCCATTAATCCAAACCCATAACGTGCCTTCCTAATGAAATCTAAAATGTCTGTAAATACTTCACTCTCCGTGAACTCTTTAAATGGCAAAGACCAGAAGTCTCGTACATATGAATTATTATTATTATTATTATTATTATTATTATTATTATTATTATTATTATTATAAACATTTTAAGATCTTAGTTCACACTCTTACATTTGCATTGTTGGCTTAATAAAAACGCAATGCTAATAAGCGCCCCAGCTGCCTTGAAGGGTTAAATGAGTTCTACCTTGAGCAATCGTGATTGTGCTTATTCAAGCATCTCTCATAATTATTTCTCAGGTTACCAACGGTTGGAATGTGTGATTAGAAGAAAATACGACTGGGGCTTAGCATCGAGGGGTGACTTGTCACGTGGTCCAATGGGTCTGAAGTCGAAAAAATCCCGATGAACTTAAATTAAAATAATCTTTAACAAAATCTCCAATCACAATAAACTAGTTGTCATCAATCAACCTCGTAAAGAGCTCTAATATGAATTTTTTACGCGTTATGTTCATGGTATCAGATGAAACTAAGATGTCGGGCTCCCAACCAACTCATCACGCTTCACTTCACCGCGTGCTTGTGGTCCATTTCCCAGCTCGCTGCCTGTCTCAATAGCAGAACCTCTCACGCTGTTTTTGTGGGCCTTCTGTACAATCGTCTTCTTGCTCTTCGCCTAGCTCTCTTATTGCTTGACTTACCGATGCCCATTCTCAACCTGCTTCTCCTTTTGTCTTACTTTTTATGCTCATAACTAGAATTATAAAACAGTTAAAACCTTTGTGTACTATTTTCACAATTATTTCCTCATGGGTATACATCAGACATAGAGAGGAAGCATTAACTTTCACTTTTCAAAAACTTACAAAATACTGACATACATCTCGATAGAAACATGTAGCTTCGGTTTTCACTTGATTCTCCCTCTAAAATTGCAGCGTATTATTAACTTCATTCATCCCCACAATCACGTGTAATTTATAATTCTTATTCATTTAATGAAGTTGATGTTGAAAACTCAGTAATTTGCACAATAGCGGGGAGTATCCTTTGCTTCCCGAAATTCTTAAGCAGATAAAAGAGTAGAAAGCCCAAATATTAATAAATTTTTCGACGTGTTAATACCGGGAAATTATTTGAATCCCATCCTAATTATGGAATACTACCGATCAGAGCATCCGACCGCTAGAATTCCCCTCTAGACAGCGACCGAATTCGACCTAGCTGAAAAGCTAGTGACTAATATCCTGCCGCCGTCGGGACTCGAACCTAGGATCTCCGTCTCAGAGGCATTGTCGTTGATGCCCTAAGCCACGTTTGCCGGTTCGGCGCGAAGCGAGATGACCTTCCCGGAGGGCACCATTTCGGGCTTTCCCTCTCGTGGAGGTTTTTCTCTTGCGATGCAGCCCTAAGGACCGAAATAAGCGACCGGCGGAGGCTTCCAAGAGCTCCCTGCACGGAACGCGAACAGACGAGGAACACGCGGCCGCGGGCCTCAGGGGACACCGCGGGCCTCGTGGGGCCCGCGGTGGCGGCGGTGGCAGTGGTGAGGGTGATGGCAGGTGCTGTGGCGGTGGCGGAAGCGCGATGCGGGGCGGGGGGGGGCGGGGCGGAGGGGTGGGGTTGGCGGGGCGAGGGCGATGGAAGTGGCGGTGGCAATGGTGGGGCGGCGGCGGCGACAGATCGAAGGTCGCGAGGGGCGCGAACGAATGCCGATATTTATACGGGGGGGGGGGGGGGGGGGCAGGAGAACAGTGGAGGGACCTAAGACGTTGGCGAAGGCGGTGGGGAAGGCGTGGCAAAGGGGGAGGAGGGGAGGAAAGGAGGGACTAACGAATTTGGTTGGGAACGCGAGAGAGGGCGGGGAGCGGTGCTGGCAGGTGGGAGGAGGTGGCAGATGCGGGATCTACAGCGAAGGAAGGGGCGGGGGCGGGTCGAGGATAGAGGCGTGGGAAGGGTGGGGAAATGGGAGGGGAAGGGGGGGGGGGGGACAAGGAGAGTGGCAGTGGGCGGGGCAGGGGCGGAGGCGGTGGCGGGAGCGGGCGGGGACGGGGGGGGGGGGGGGGGGGGGAACCGCCAGTGGTGGGGGGAGGCGAGAACAGTGGCAGTGGCGGTGTAGGGCCAGGAAGGGGGCGAAGGCGGGAGTGAGGTACGGACAGTGACAGCGATGGGGAAGCGGTGAAGGTTACGGAATGCGGCGGGCGGAGGCGGCGGCGGGGCCGGATGCCTCGGGGCCACTGGAGCTCGTCGCGGGCCCCCCCCCCCCGCCCCTCCCCCGCGCCGGCCCGCCAAAGCTCCGCTCTCGCCTCGCCCCCTCGGTCACTGCGCCTGGACGAGCAAAAGCCATCGTCACCTTCCCGACCTCTTTCCTGCAGCTTCCCTGGGAGCAGTGGGCGGTTCATTCAGAAGCAGCGGTGGAGGATACGGAACGTGCAACTGACGGACGGTGATTATGGAAATGGATGCTGCGTGGGATGAGAAAATAGGCACAAAAAGAAGAAACCAAATAGGTCGCGAATAAGGGTAAAAGTGACAAATAATGGGAGCTGTGTCAACGCTGCTAGACCTATCCGTATGAGGTCACTTCGGGGTAATAGGGTCAAGAAAATAAGATGACTTTATTAATGATACGCTGTTTGACACTACGTATCGTAATGAGCGGATAACAAGAACGGTAGCATCGCAAGATGACCCGCCGACGGTGTCTAGCCACCAAAGGAAGCAGGATGGTGTCGCGGTGGGTGGCAGAGAGGGCAGCGGGGGCGGGGGTGGGAGCGGTGGCGACGGAGGGCAGGTAGCTGGAAGCAGCGCTTTGTGCTCCCGGCTCCCTGGTCGAAAAGACCGTGTGAAATGGCTGTTTGAGCAGCGCTCGTTTATGAACAGGTGCACCGCAATTCCCTGTCACAGTTTGCTGGTACATTTAAGCATTAAAAATTATTTACGTTCTTCTAAGTAGATTCCTTTAGATGACGGCGAAGAAAGAGTATGCTACTTTACTAACTGGTTGTTCGCAAAGTTCTTGTACCTGCATGCACGGAGAGAGTAATAGCACCATAAAAGTATGTTAATTTAACCACATTTTAATTGATAATTAGTATAATGTAAAGAAATATGATAACAAGAAAAAATAATCAGAATAATATAAAGAACAATACATTTTAGAGGCGTACTTCAAAATACTTTAAGTAAAAACAGTTAACTTTTTACAAAACATGAATGACGAGGCCATGTCACGACAAAAGACATAGGAATAATAAAGATGACATAACCTTACCACTCACCAAAGAACGTTTCTTGGTGCCAAGTCGTTAGGATTGTGTGCTCACCTGCAACAAACAAAAATTGAAGTTATATAAGAAAGTTAAAATATAAAAATGTTTATTTTAAATAAAAATCCACCAAGTTTTACAAAACGTCAGCGCCATGATAAGATCTTCCCGGACGGAAGTGCGGCTAAGATTATCAAAACCTACACCATCCTGCGGAAGGATCATTGTTCGAAAATTCAGAAAAGAAAACAGAACACATGCAGATAAATGTTCATGTATAAATCAAACAATTCAAGATTACCCCACACAATTCAAGATCAGACCGATCTTGAACATGTCTGTAATTGTTTTATCCAGGACTGAAAATGTGATCTGTTGTCGAACACGAAACGCTGCTATTCGTGTAATAAAAGTAATAAAACTATAACCTAAGGAATGCTATATATTCACAATCCTTTCAACCGTACAAATCAACTAGTTCTTCATCAATATTTCCTCCCAGAAGTCACGCATGTGTGTTACAGGGTCCCTAGGTACCAATATTGTTATACTAATTTTTTTCAATGTGAATGTTAAGAGTTTCAAATGAGTTTTGATTAATATTTCAATGATATAAGGGAGGCTCTTAGTTTGTCATGCTTAGGACCCCTTACGTATTAATTCGACTACGTTTCTCTCCATGGGTGTATTGCCGGTATCAGTGGTATCGGAGACACCACCTGATACGATAAACTGAAAGCGATATTCCCAACAAACCTGGAAAAGTTGTAGTGTTTTATGAAGGTTAAAGGACTTCTGTGTTTTCGCACATAAGTGTAGATTGAGAGATGAATGCGAGAGAGCTCCATGCTTTTCATACCTAGTATTTGGAAATGATTGGAAAAGGTTCAAATTTCATTAGTCATATGTTAGTAATTAGGCAAACCTTTGATATATCCTAACAAGAATGGAGGATTTTTTTGTTGGATTATCAGGATTACCTTTATTAGAGCATTACCAACTAAAAACTCACAAAAAATACTTTTATTAGAACCCGGTGCCCTCATTTATACTTGGATTACTTTACAGCTGCGCCCGACAGGTCATCAGCTGTTATGGTGTCATCCAATCGGGAGCATACACGTCACTACATTGACGTTACTATGGTGACGTTCAAGCTCTCAATTGGATGAAACCGTCAACAACTGATTAACTTCCAGTGCAGCTCTAATTAAATCCAAGTATAGGCCGGGTGCGCCGTAATCATCTACCACGACCCATTTTCCAGCACCTTATAATTTCTCATTCTTTCATTATTTTATATTTAAATATAATACCTAGTCGACGGCATAATACCATACACATCTTGATTCACTCGACGTATGAAAACATTCCCATAAATCGCATTCCTATTGTATATTGATTCAGTGGTGAGGTGTAGTTGACATTTACATAATTGGAATGATTGAAGGCGTTGTCATTGTCAACAATAGTATTTATTTCACAAATAGCAGCTTTCGATGGCTTAGCCATCATCATCAGTTTTCTGGTACAAGAAACATAAACTACAACCCCTCCCCTCTGCTAAAATTACTTTTTGACACCACCCTCATACCACACTCTTCGGGGGTGACACAACACAGCACACCGCACCCAGGCCATTAACCCTCCTCCACCCCACACAGACGGTACTTAAAGCTTCCGAGGGACGCCCGAGACACGCAGTCCGTTTGTGGCTCCCAGACAGCAGGTAAGAAACGGCTCAACTTACTTTTCGTATTTTCTCTCTCAAAATTGTACATGTACTACATTTTCATTTATTTCTTGCTTAAAATTAAAAAACTACTATATTACATAAAGATATAACTTCCGCCCCTTCTTTCTTTCCTTTCTTTAATTCTTCTTCTTTCATTTCTTAAGATGTTTTAAATTCTATAAATTATTTATATTATAAAGATCTAACTTCCCTTTTCTTTAATTCTTCTCCTTTCATTTCTTAAGATGTGTTTTTAAATTAGGTAACTATGTTAATTCTAATTTTATATTTTTCTTGTACCAGAAAACTGATGATGATGGCTAAGCCATCGAAAGCTGCTATTTGTGAAATAAATACTATTGTTGACAATGACAACGCCTTCAATCATTCCAAGCATTCCTATTGGTTGAATGACCGCACGTACGCCACTTCCTGGAGGTTATTTCCTTCCCTAACGCGGGAAAAGGCGCTATCAGGGGCGGGTTGGCGAGAACACCACTAAACCGCGAATAACTCGGCGCAGCCACGCAGGCGCCATTAAAGCCACATCGCAAAAGTTGCGAGTAATGAACTCGAATTCCAAGCCGGTTTTCCACCCACGCTCGGAACATCCACCGCGCGTGTTTTGCTTGGCAGCGGGTGCGTACTTCCGCACGCTCCATGTGAACGCACCCAACGCACGGAAGTGCGAACCGACTTCACCACAGGCATATGGCACCTAAGCACGGTTTTAGGTGCGAACTTGTGATGCGACATCGATCACAAAAAATCGATATTACCAAACTAATGACGTTCAAAATTAAAATATCGATGTTATTAAATCGGCTGAAAATCATCGATATTTTTAAACATCGATGTTTTAAAGCTCGTTTAGTAATCTATATCATTAGGTCCGGAATTGAATTTGACAATGGCCATGTTTATTAATTTATAATTAAGATTTAACTGAAAACAGAGGGGAAAATGATAACAATGAATAAAACTAAGCTTGAACCCCTAGGGACATCTCAAAGGGTCAGTCCTCACTTCGCCGAAAAAAGGTATGGGAGGAAGGGGGAATGGGCCTACGTGCAGGGAGTATGCGTTGACCGCCTCTCCATGTGCGAAACAGAAAATACTAGGAGAGCATCGGAATCAAATCGCACAAGCCTGCTCAATACACGTAGTACAAACAGCGTGCTTTCCTTCGAACACAAAATTTTCGTTCGAACATAAAATGTGACTGTGTGAAGTTATTATTTCGTATTTTAACTTTTACCGAATTGTGATACTGGAAATTCTTCATTTACAATCAAACCATCCTGAACGTGTAAAAAACAGCACAAAAAACATCGATGTTAAAAATCCCGGCTTTAATATAACGATGATTAAAACATCATTGTTTCCATGAAAACATCGATGTTTAGAAAACATCATCATCGATGTCACAACCCTAATTCGAACCGACGAGAATCATGACTACACCCTAGCCAAGAGTGTACAATGCTATTGAGATCTCAGTTAAATCGACAATCAGGAATGAAAATTCTTACTGACATGTTTCGTTTATAATGTCGACGTCTATTGAAGAAATTCCATTCGCAAATTATTGCAAAAGAAGCAAATTTGAGTTGACCAGAGATGTGCGGGCTCAAATGAGGACGCTGCGTTAAGGCATTTATGTGCAATCCTTTGTGTTGTGATTATGGATCTTGTATATTGACACGGTCGGACCATCCGCTGCGCGTGTTTTGCTTGGCAGCGGGTGCGTAACTTCCGCACGCTCGTTGTGAACGCACCCGACCGCACGGAAACACGACCAATCTGTTTCCTCACTGAGGTTGTCGTTTCAAATCTTGTTTTATTTATTTAGTTTCCCAGTTACCTTTTAGCGCGGGATGATACATCGAGATCAGTTCAAATCTGATCAGACGAAAGCATTGTTTCGGTTGCATTCACAGTTATATCTGAACATTTGAGCATCGTCTTTTAGCGCGGGATGATACATCGAGATCAGTTCAAATCTGATCAGACGAAAGCATTGTTTCGGTTGCATTCACAGTTATATCTGAACATTTGAGCATCGTCTCATTTTTATACTAGTGCTAAAAATTGAAAATTTAGCACGCTTTTCATGTCCTGAAACTAATGCATGCGCTGTTACTAGAGGCAGTATAAAAAATAATTAATATCGGTATCTCAGTTCTCATGCTGAGACCGGTCGGTTATCTGATACTTAGTCGCACGAATAAGGTTCACGTTTCATCCGCCATTCCCGTGGATTCTACATGGATGTCCCTGTTTGGATATAAAGTGAAGATAACATTTCTGAGAAAAATATAACTCTGCATTCTAACTAAGTCATTCACATGAACATCCCGTACCTTTCAGAAATACTTACACCATTCGGGAGATAGTTGAAGCGTGGGGTTAATTATTTCTTATCCTACGAAGGTACAACACTTGTAAGCAACCCCAAAAATCACTAAAAATAGAGGATTTAAGAAATAAGTAATGACAAAAGCAAAATATTTAGACAAGAAAGCCGTCCCTGTATTGATTGTTCCAAATCAATTATTTTGCGTTTATTATAATTATGAAAAATTTACTGTGAACGTCAGCGCGTGCTAATGAATCTTTCTAGGTCGGGCGGCTTGAGTCACGACGGTCGAAATTTTGAGACCCGTAGGACAATCGGTCGTTTCCGTGACTTGCTCCCGTCAATTCCAGACGGACGCTGGTACAGAACCTTACACAACAGGACACTGACCGAGCACAAACCTTCATTTTCATCTCCTGCCTCAACCGCTATGATCTAGGCGAGGGGTCGTAATCGGGTTGGTATCGCCCCCCTGGGGGGCGATGAAAATTTAAAGGAGACCAATGATGATCAAGAGGTGAATGGGTCAGGAGCGGAATATGAACCGGGTCCAGCTCAGTAGAATACAAAACTTCCATTGATTACAAAAATCTTAATTCACTTGATAATTGTTTTCTGATATAAGACAACAAAACATATAATAATTGATTGATTAGTGATTACGGATGCGTCAACTCAACGTCTAAGTTCATTAGTCCCGTAAATGTTGTGCATGTTTTTTTTATCGCGGGAGGTGGCGGTGATCTTACTCCGCTGAATGGCGAGATCCGACGCATTGGAGAAATGTTATGGCCAGTTTTAAAAAAACGCAGCATTTTGTAACCACTGCAGTACAGCAAAAAATAGAAACTCAGCTATTCAAAAACGGAATCGTCTTCGATTATTGAAAATAGAGATATTTACGAGAATCTTAATTATTATCTTCAAGGCATTTATGTGCAATTATTTGTGTTATGATTGTAGATCCTGTAAATTGACAACGTAAGAGGGCGATGAAGCAAGCAATTCTCTTCAAAGGGATGAAAGAAAAAAATTGGGAATACCTGATCTATACCTGACATTTTTTTATAGAACTTCTTTTTGTGAAACTGATACCTACCCCAGATGGGCATACCTGGAATGTGTGAATGATAAGATGTATACATGGTTATGAAGAAATTATACGAATGACTATGAATCAACAGTGGAATGAGATGCAAAGGAAACGGAAGAACTCCAAGAAAAACGGTCGAAAACCCGCTTCGTCCAAAACGAATTTCACATAGATTTGAACTCCAGTCCCAGCGGGCACCAATTGAACTGAAGCAGCGTAGGAAAAATTACACTTCGTCGCCGACACCATGACTCGAGCCAATGTTACATTGAACGGAAAATACGAACATGTCTTTCAAACGAAGAGCCAAAAAACCTCATTATTCCGTGTATTGGCGAGGATCACGTCCACTTTTGTGCCGGAGGCGAGCGGGCCGAGAAAGCGGCGAGGAGCCCTGGAGGAGGTTCTTGTCTGAGGCGCCGCTTAGCGCCGTTCTGCTCCGCGGTGCGCCGGAGCACAATGGAGCATTTGCTCGCGAGCGGAGCAGGAAGCGGCGCGGCGCGGCGCGGCGCAGCAGCTGACGGGGCACAAAAGAGGAGAAAGCCACGCGAGGAGACGCGACCGGCCGCGCGGAGGCGCCCAAGCAGCACTTTGCTCATTTGCGAACGCGAGTGTGCATGTGTGTATGTGTTTGTCTGTTGTGTGTGTGGGAGAGAGAGAGAGAGAGTGTATTGAGGGAGAGAGGGAGTGTGCGTGAGAGAGAGTTTGCGCGTGAGAGTGTTTGTGTGTGAGTGCGGTGAGAGTGTGTTGTGTGTGTATGAGACAGAAAATGTGTGAGAGTACGTGAGAGTAGGTGTGAGAGTGTTTGTGTGTTAGTGTTTATATGTGGTGAGAGACTGTGTGTGTTTGTGGAGTGAGGGAGAACTGCAGTGGAGCAATGTCTGCGGTACTGGTGAGAATAGGACAGGGAGCGCGCTTGATTCCCTCCCACGCCAGCACAGTGTACGCGGAATCTGACATGAGGGTCATCCACATACAGTCGAATTTTTCGACCGGGAGCGGTAGCTCAGTGCATCAACTGATGTCATTGCAGCGCCTCTGACCGGGAGGTCCTAGGTTCGAGTCCTGAAGGCGGCAGGATTTTCGATACTAGCTTTTCAGCTAGGTCGAATTCAGTCGCTGTCTGGAGGAGAATTCTAGCGGCCGGCTGCTCTGATCGGTAGTTTTCCGTGCTTTCTCCGATCAACACCAGGCGAATGCCGAAGCAGTACCCTACCATACGGGCCACGGACCGCGCGCGATCTGTCCTTCCTCTTCCTTGTCCTATCCTCTCCCCTTACACACACATTTACACTAACATACACTACACTACCACATATTCCGGGAGACCGGTCGGGAGTTAGAGCTTGTCCCGGCTGGGGCGGTGCCCCGCTGATGGGAGAGTCCTGGTTAGGGGGAAACCCCACTAGCCGACGGTAGGTCGGTGCCGGATCTCGCCATCCAGCGGGGGAAGATCACCCCCATCTCCCGAGAAAAAACATGCACTACACTAACGGGACTCATGACCGCAGCAGACGCGCCCGGAAACACGAAAAAAACAATCAAACAATCGAATTTTTCGGTCTCTGAAAGGGCTTAACGCTGCGGCAAACGTGGTAGATCACGTTTCATCACCCAATCATCTCAGATGACCGACTTGTTCTTCCGACGACATATTACTTCGATTTTTCTAAAGCGCCTGTCGAGGTCACGAACGAAACATTAAGAGGGAAGGCAGAATCCAATAGGGTGTTGCAACAACACTACGTGTAGGAATTTTGGAGAACACTCTCGTTCTCAGAACCTCTTTAATATTATTTCCAGATGCCATAATTTCCAGTTCGCGCCAATAGGCTTTGTACTGTCGCCGCGAGAATAATCTTTTATAAAACTGTGTGCACTGTAGGCCAGAACGAGAAGTACAATTTCCAACAGAAGCAAATTTTTAATGTATGTCTTCTTATTATTGATAAATACTGTAGTTCAATAAAGTATTAAAGTTTCGTTGTTCGTAAATGTGTTCAATGTGTGCTTGAATGTGTTTAATGTGCCTGAAACTCAATTTGAGAAACTCAATACTCAGTTTGTGAAGCAAGGTAAGTTGAAATTGAAATGATGCATCTGAAAGTCCCTGCGTGTACTCGAATAACTTTTACTAGCATATGTACCGCAGGGTTAAGGAAGGCAGGTTCTGGAAAATGGAAACAGGGCCTTAACCTTAGATGTGTTTAACCGTATCATGCAAGTGACTCCGAGCTTTGCACCTCTGGTGGGAGCTGCTCCTGTTCTTAGTTCAGCGGCCTTCTAGCACAGTCTGCCCCTTCCCCGCGCATCCGGTGCACCTCTTTGTTCGGGCGGAGGCGCGTCAAAGTAGACGACTGTGCTCGGATCAGCACTTTGCTCAATGACCCACCTGGAGCGGTGGCTCAGGGCATCAACTGATGTCACTGCAGCGCCTTTGACCGGGAGGTCCTAGGTTCCCACTCCTACGGCGGCAGGATTTTCGACGCTAGCTTTTCAGCTAGGTCGAATTCAGTCGCTGTCTGGAGGAGAATTCTAGCGGCCGGCTGCTGTGATCGCTAGTTTTCTGTGATTTCTCCGATACACCAGGCGAAGCCGGAGCATACCTTAAAAGGGCCACGGGCCGTGCGCGATCTTTCCTTCCTCTTCCGTCCTGCACTACATGCACACACTACCACATATTCCGGGAGACCGGTCGGGAGCTTAGAGCTTGTCCCGGCTGGGGCGGTGCCCCGCTGGTGGGAGAGTCCTGGTTAAGGGGAAACCCCGCCAGCCGACGTCAGGTCGGCACCGGATCTCGCCATCCAGCGGGGGAAGATCACAGCCCTCTTCTGAGAGGGAAACATACACTACACTTACTGTCTGGGACTGTCCTAAGCTGTTGACGCGCCCGGAATCACTAACCAACCAACTCAATTGCGCACGTAACTGCAGTGCAGCACCGACGACTGCCGCGCCGAGGGGGCGCACGCTTAGTTCCCTCTCACGCCACCACAGCATCCGCAGAATCTGATGGAAGGGGTCGTTCACATAAGCCGCTCACAATCTTAATAGGACAGGAGGTTTCGAAACCTCGTGCTGTTAAACGAGGTTTAACCGTTTGGAGTGTTTAACCGCATCACGAAGGAATGCGCGGGAAGAGGTGGCATAGGGTATTAACTAAAGACACTGCAGTGCGTGATTGGAAGGTTCTAGGTTCGACTCCCGACTCATGCAGGATTTTCCATACTATGTGAATAGCTAGGTCGAATTCAGTCGCTGCCTGGAGGAATATGTTAGCGGCCGGCAGCTCTGAACGGGAACTTTCTGTGATTTCTCCAATCAACACCAGGAGAATACCGGAGCAGTATACTGACAAACGAGCCATGGACCGCCCATGATCTTTCTTTTGCTTTATTGTCTTATCTACATCCCTTACAATAACATGCACTACACTACTCTCACATGCTCCGCTGATGGGAGATATCTGATTGGGGAAAATCCCACTAACCGACGTGTTGAATGGCGCCGGATCTCACCATCTAGCGGGGCAAGATCACTGCCACCTCCCGCGATTAAAACACGCATTACACTTTTGGGACTCATGACTTACGCAGTTGACGCGCCCGCAATCACTAATCAATCTAATCAACCAACAAAGGAATACATAGACGCCTAACTCTGCACATCTGGTTGGAACGTCTCGTGTTCTCGGTGCAGTGACCTTACGGCTGAGCCTCCCCGCTCCTCGGCCCATCCGTCTTAGTTGGGGGAGGATGCGCTGCTTCCTGCTCTAAAGAAGACCTTCCTTGAACTTTGCACATTGGCAAAGGCTGCTGCACTATCGATGCTGATGGATGTGGGAGATTTGCGTAAGTTTACTTCTCAGGCAAATACATCACGTGCGGAATTTCAGTCATAGGTGTTCGCAGAGGAAGGCAGAGGACAAGAACACGTGTGGAATCTCAGAGTCATAAGCGTGCGCAGAGGGTGGCCTCCTGAAAATTTTCAAATTGACGAACGTAAAAAATCATTATAGTTTCCGAAATATTTTCAATTCCCAACTTTCCCCTTTTTAAATGGATAATTAGGATTTTTCAAAAAATATTTATTTTAGGGGGCTTTAGAATGGCAGGCATCATTAGCGACCACTATTATTTAATGCATAAGTAAACTTTTAAAAAATATAATAAACAGAATACTTAATTACAAGATTTTTTAAATGAATCTGTTACGCATAGTCAATAAGCTAATTTAATTTTAAGCGAAGGGGAAGATGCCCTATGATGCCTACCTACTTTAAATAAATCTACATAAAATTATTTGAATTGTATTAAAAATCACGGAAGTTATAACTTAATACCCCTTGTAGTATCATTTTATTTACTTGAAAATGTGACATAAACTGTAAAAAAGTGCGATGAAAAGTGGGCCAAGAAATGTAGTTTGCTCTCCCTTTTTTAGGTGGTGCACGATAATGGACACAGGAAACTTCCACATAAGACGTCCTTAAGACGGTGAGGGAGGGTTTAGAAAAATCGAACTCTAAAGTGATATTAACCGTAGAGGTGTTAAATTGTATCACGAACGCCCAGCTATGCATGTCACACTGGAGGGAATTATGTTCTCAGTTCAGCCTTCTAGCTGAGGCTACCCTGCTCCATTCCCATCTGATCCTGGTCTTTGTATTAGCACGCGCAGGTTGTTACCTATCCTGTACAGGACCGCACTCGGATCAGCACTTTTCTCAATTGTGAACGCGAACTGCAGTGCAGCACCACCGACTTCGAGCTCAGCGAAGCTGGATGGAAGGGGGCATGCCTCGTACCTCTCCCGCCAGCAAGCATCCACGGATTCCGACTTGGCCACATGCGTGGAATGACACAGGAACCGACCACACATGACGTCCACAAGCTTAAGGTGGGGGAAGGGTTTCGAAAAATCGAACGCTAACTGCGTATTAACCGTAGGGATGTTAAACGCACCTCGAAGGATGCCTAGCTTTGCACATCCGGATGGCGAGTCTCCTGCTCTTAGTTCAATGACCATCTGGCTGAGACTCCCTCACCCATCTGGTCTTAGTGTCTGCTATTGCGACGACACACATAGAACCACAAAGAAAACTACAAAAAAACATTTAGAATTAAGAAAAAATAACAATAACATTTTTCGTGTAAATTAAGTATGCCAAAGTGCTACAACATAATTATTAAATTAGATTTAAGCTAGAATTAAGTTAGCTTTAGTTAGTATTAGCTTTTTCTTTACCTCTCCCTTAGCTGCTTAAGCCGCAAGGCAGCAGCATAATTTGTACACCAGTAACTAAATAAATTCCCGCCTCCTCAGGGTTACTGTGGAGGGAAAACATGAAAAACCTATTGCGATGGTACGCCGTTACCTACCCTGTAGAGGACTGGACTCGGATAAATGTTTCGGATACAAACTTTTCGGATAAAGGCAATATCTTTTAACTGCAGTTCTACGTGCCGAGACTTTGTTACAGGGAATCATGTTAACTCGAATGGATCAAACGGAACGGGCTTACTTCGATCGCCCCTTGACTCACGAGTTTCATTTCAAGAAAAACTATTTAAATTAATTATCGTAAAATAAATTTATTAAAACATTTTAGAAAAATATTTTAAATTATTTTTCCCACAAAAATAATACAGAATCTCAATGGCTGCCGTATGAGATCATCGAAGTGATTGCTACTGATTAAACAAGAATGTCTGGATTGGAAATCGATTTGGATTTTCAGTTTTTTTCTGGTTTTCCGAAAATAGGGGACATGAGTACTTGTCCTTTTCTTTCTTTTGTTTTGCGGTTTAAAAAACCAAATCATATTTTTGTCCACATACTTTTTCCTAGATGTAAACAGAAAAGGTAAACTTCGTAATTATCCAGTATTTAATAGTTACCTAAATTACAAAATGGAAAAGGGATGAGTATGATAGTTCGTTCACAGAGAAAGGAGGAGTGTTGATATTTACAATTTACCAAAAACGTTAAAAATACAACTTAAATAACGTCGTTGCACAAGAAAAGAGATACATCTAAAAAATTGATATTTTTCGGGAGATTCATTTTAACCTGAGCGGGGTCAATGTGAGGCAAATAACAAACTTAACTCTGTTTGCCCTGTATGAAAACTAAAGTTGTGCAATTTTTACTGGTAAAATATGCTTTTTTAAAATACAGTATTTCATTTAACTAAAAAATTAAAATTTATAAGAACTGTCGTTTTCTTGTGCTCCGACATATGTAGACCCTATTATGTTTCACAACTTTCTTATATTTTAATATATTTAATTTATATGGTTATAGATTGTGTATGGGTGTTACCATTCTCCAGAATCAACAAGTTCAATATGCAATATAACTAATCAATTATAATATATTAATTTCGCAAGCGTATAGATCACACTAAAGGAACAAAATAATGACACGGAAATAACAGTAGAAAACGGGAACAAAAGGGATGAGAACGCTAAAACTCTGTAAGACTACATGATACGACAAAAACTGTAATAAAAGGAAAGCATACAAGGAAGGAAAATAATGATTCACCTTGTCAGGATGGAAGGAAAAAGTGGACAACGGTGGAGGCGTGCCAGCGTCATTAAATGTTTTAACTATCCGGAGAAGAGAAAGAACAACGTGTAGTTAATTAGATGCGGTGACAATTAATGGTGTAACTTGTTTTTAAAATAGAAATCCAGATTCCTTAATTTGGAAATTACACTTAGTCCATTAAATTGATTTCGAACGCACTACGCTACAGTTAACAGCGAAGTAGGATGGTCCTGTAAGGTGTTCGGTATGAAAAACTTGTTAAAAATTTCAGTACTTAAATTTCAACGTATGTTTGTGAGATTTCCTGATCTCCCATCTACCGTCCTTTGCAATTATTACACCCGGATCTGTTAATTTCATCAATCATTTCGACCTACTCCTTCAGTGGATGTCTCTGATGCACCTTGGTAGAGAAAATACTCGCTCACGTTATCGAAACTTGTATTGCAAGATACACTTTATGAATCATTTTTTATCACCATCGTTAACTATTGCAAAAATTAAAATACTCCGCGAAGTCAATGCTGTAAAAGAGCCTATTAGGGTGGTAAAATATCAATCATATTCAATTTAATTCAATGATTACTACAGGCAAATTGATTTGTGGAACCCAGATAATTTTCACAAAAATTCTTGGCAAAAATTTAATGCTTACATGTAATCTAACGGTTCCGTGAAACTATTCAAAATTAAATGCTATAATTAGGATGTCACAAACTGTTCGCTTGCTTATTTTTTTGTTAGTGGTTCCGGGCATGTCGTCTAAAGAGGTCACGAGTCCCGTGTAGTGCATGCTTTTTCCCTGGGGATATAGCGGTGATCTTCCCCCGCAGAATGGCGAGATCTGGCGCCAACCTACCGTCGGTTAGCGGGGTTTATTCCAACCAGGTTTCTCCTATCAGCGGAGCGCCGCCCCAGCCGGGACAAGCTTTAAGTTCTCGACCGGTCTCTCAGCATGTATGGTAGTGTATTGCATGTTAGTGTAAGTGTGTGTAAGTACGGGGTGAGGAAAGGACAAGAAAGAAGATGGAAAGATCGCGCGCCGTCCGTAGCCCGTTTGTTAGGGCACTGTTCTGGCATTCGCCTGGTGTTGATCGGAGAAACCACGGAAAACTACCAATAAGAGCATCAGGCTTCTAGAATTCTCCTCCAGACAGCAACTGATTTCGCGCAATTATAGATGAAAAGCTAGTGTCCAAAATCCTGCAGCCATCGGGACTCGAACGTAGGTGACATCAATTGATGCACTGAGCCACCTCTCCCGGTCGTTTGCTTAGTCGTTGCCCGCTCCCAGTCGCTTGCATAGCATTGCATCACTTATACGTAAGTAGGTAGTACGTGAACAGAACGAAGGTCTAAAGAGAAAAACGATTTATGCATGCCCGCCAACCCCGAGGGATTTCCGGCAGTGAATCCCTCAGCCGTCGGCTTCCGAAGCGCCGAAAGCAACAAAGGCAATCGTAAGCCGTCGACGTTTACGACTGACGAGAGCGCCGCCGCCCCCGCCGCCCCCGCTGCGCCGCTTGCACTCGGCGGGGCGAGAGGACAAGAAGCAGAGTGCATCCGGGTGGCCTCCGTCATCCCCTCCCCTCCCCCTGCCACTTCCGGCGGCGCCGCTTCAATGGCTCCGATGGCCGTTTGTGGATGCACCCGTCGTCAAGAGGCGGCGGGAGGGGGCGGGGCGGGGGCGGGGCGGGCGCCGGGGCGTCGAGGCGCGGAGCGGAGCGGCGCCGTCCCGCCGGGCGCGTTCAAGCACGCTTCACAGTCCGTTAACTGGGAAGATTGCGCGCCGGACAAGGCCTCCTGCACAACGCCCGCGCTTCTTGCGGCCGCCGCGCCGGGCGCCGCGCTCCGCTCCCCCCCGTCCCCTCCACTGCCCCAACACCAACTCCGGCCCACTCCCCTGCCTCCCGGCCAGACCTCTGCCTCCAACACCAACCCGACATCTCCTACGCTCCTGCCTCCGCCCCGCCCCTGGCAAGACCTCTGCCTCCAAAAACCCCCGCCCCCTGCCCTGCCTCTGCCTCCGCCCCCCCCCCCCCCCCCCCCACCGGAAAAGCCAGCTGCCCCATGTATAGATTTACTGCATGTAAAAGATCCTCAAGCCTAAAAGAAGCCTCTGAGCAAAATTGTGATCCGGCTGTTTCGTCGCCCAAGATAATACCTTCTTTCTCCGCTAGGTGGTGAAAGGAGCGTAGCGAAATTAGCGTGATTAGACGGAAGAGCGGGCCTGATGGCCCGAGTCTCGCCACGTAAAATAAGGCATTAACTAACTAACTAACGCGAACCCCGACATCGGTGCCGCCCCGCTCAGACCTTTGCCTCCAACACTAAGCCCGGCTCCCTACGCCCCTGCCTCCCCCTTCGCACCGACCTCTGCCTCCAAACCAAGCCCGACACCGCCCACGCTCCTGGCTCCGCTGCCGCCCCCGACCTCTCCCCGCCCAGATTACTATGCATAATTATGAAAGTTAATTTATGTATGTGCGTATGTTCCACAAAAACATTGAAACCACTGAACCGATTGCGCCAAAAGTTTACACGAAACCTTCTGAGCGGTTGACAGAACACAAATGGAAGAATGGTCAACAAGGTTGAAACACCGCTATTTTTCCGAGTTATACAATGTACCATACTTACGGGATTAATAACCATAGTCGTTGACCGCCCCTCCACCAAATTCACCTTCGATTTCGTCCACAAATGCGTCCACGCCTTCTCGTTCTTGCCAGCCCCAACCTCCCCCTCTTTCCGCACCCACCCCGCACCTGACCACCGCCAAGACTCATCCCCATCACGCCCTCCCGACACACCCCCGATGCAACGATGTCCCTTGCTGTATGTGGATCCTGCCCCCCAACCGTGATATAAAGTATAGAGGAATTGACTTTGCGCCCAGACCTCGCAGAAATGGATACGTTACGTGGTTATAACAGCAAAAATGTAAGTTTCGTGTGTGAATCAGAATATTGTGGTTCCTTGAAAAGACCACGAACACATATAGATGTTTAAAAGAAATACTCAAAATGTGATGATCAGTATTACATTATTAGAAAATAATTGAATAGCCTGCGCGCCCACTTAAATTCCGCTTCAATCTTCGTCCACCATGCATCACGTGGGCGTTGGCATCTCCGTTGCAAGTTACGCAACAAGTACCTTCTTATATCGTGTCTCACACTTTGAACTTTGCGATACTTACGAATACAGATATTTTATTTCAAATGTCATCATTATCGTTATATATCTGAATCAATAACGCGTAATATTACCGATACTAAAACTAATCTCGTATTGAAAAGCTACGTAATAAACCAATTGATATTTGATCACTGATGTTTCTAAGCAAAACAATTAACAAAATAAAGTTTAGAGTTCCCCAAGTAATAAAATAATTTTAAAGATCTATAACCAAAACAGGAGGAATATTTTGCGTAATAAGATTTTCTCCAAATAAATTTTGTAGTTGCAATCTTCAAAATGTGACTTCCTAGCACATTGCAGCTTATTTCTCCTCGTATTCCTTCTTTTGATCTTTTCATTCTTCATCTCCTTTTAAACTGACATCTTTTACATTTTACACATTCGTTTTCAATTATTATCTTATTCCCCCTTTTACTTGATTGCTCCAACTTTTTCTTCGAAGTTTCTGGGCTCCTCGACGTCTTCGTAATGTTTTTCTGCTGCGTCCGCGCCCCCGCCGTGACTGCCGGCGCCTTCTGCCTCGACCCCGCCCCCGCCCCGCCCCTCGGCCCCCCGCGAGCGTTGCCTCAATCTTCCCACGCTCCCTCGTCGCCCTCTGCCGAACCCCTGTGCGCGCGACTGTAACGGCGTGCCGCATCGCCAAGAAAATACTTTCTGGCGTTTCAGAAAAACCAATTAAGAGTGAGAGGTGGTTCATGTCAACGGAGTGCCTCTGATCGGGAGGTCCTAGGGTTCGAGACCTGACGGTGGCAGGATTTTCGACACTAGCTCGATAGCTAGGTCGAGTTCAGTCGCTATCTGGAGGAGAATTGTAGCGGCCAGCTGGACTGATCGGTAGTTTTACGTGGTTACTCCGGTCAACACCAGGCGAATGCCGGAGCAGTTCCTTTACAAACGGGCCACGAATTATCATTTCTTGTCCTTCGCTCATCCCTTACTCACCACACACACACACACACACACACACACACACACTGCATGAGACCAGTCCGAAGCTTAGAGCTTTTCCCGACTGGGGCAGTGCACCGTTGGTAGGTAATATTTGGTTGAGGGAAAACCCCGTTAACTGATAGATAAGTCGTCGGATTTTTGAGCAATCGGTTCAGTAGTTCCAAGTTTTTGCGAAACATTTTGTAGGTACATGATTAAATTGACATGTTTTATATAACAGAAATACACTTCAAGGTTTGTGTTCCCAGTGATTATCTAGAATCGTCCAATATCGAATGTATTTATTAGGATTCCAATGAATCAATATGAAAGAGATGCGCAAAAAGAAGCGCAAAAAGAAAGTTTGAATTTCCTTGTTTAATGAAACGTAAAACAATATGATCATAATTTTAATAATTATATTTAAAATATTTTCTCCTTTCATTTACTTGCTCTTTTTTGGGGGGGAAGGAGGACAAACTTACCTGTTCTTAAAAGTATTGGAAACTCAACTCAAGCGAGGCTGGGAACAATGGAGTGGTTTCTTAAAACCTACATCCCTGAATAATTAAAAACAGTGATCTCTAAGTGGCACTAAAACAGAAAATGCGACTGAAATGAAAGTCGTTTATTACATCACAGTCAAATTTGAGTTCACTCGAGTAGCACTTTCTATTCTATTTTGATTCTCATTCAGTAGTGATTTTAGTCGGCAACAGCAATCTGATATAGCAAATTTTTGCGTGTAGTAAAGTACCGTACTAGAAGTATCCTTCGAAACCGTAATTCAAGGACATCTGATTTAAGTATCTCCAATATTTTCCGGTCTTGACCATCATCATCAGCAATTTTATTGTGTGGACCGAAATGAAGTAACAAGCCCGTCTAGCATTTCCTGCGTTGCATTTTAGACGACTTGAGAACAAATAGTCTTTGTTACACAACTTGACTAAGAATGGGAACTAAATCAACAAAACGCCTTGAAACAAAAGCGAAAGTCTGTGAATTTTATTTTCTAACGTTGCCCTTATCATGTATGACTAACAATATCGACATCGAAAGTGAGGTAAATTTGACAATACCATGAAATACATACTCTGTGTTGAAAAAAATGCTAATGGAGTAGAAGTTGCATGAGCTCCATTATGGAAATTAAAAATATATATTCGTGAAAAAATTAGATAAAGAATATGTTATATTACGCAACAACCATGTATGATCTCATCGACAGAAACTGTACAGCAGTTCTCTAAATCGAAACCAATACGGACATATGATATCGATTTATCCAGTACCCGATTACATAACAAGTGTTCTAAAATGAAACTTGAGATTACGAGTATAATCGCTAAAAGTGTAAGCAATGTTCGCCTTATCAAATGCAGAAGGCTTACACCCAACCTGATTCATTCTCATTTTGAACACTTCAGTCGTGGTCGTAAAGGAGTTTCTTATTGCCTTTGCCGTCTGCAAGGTAGATTGTAGGTTTCTTACGAGGGAAACTAAGTGTCGTAAACTGACACACAGAAACGAGAACGTGCGTGTTGCGTCTAGCTTGAGCACGCGTCCGTCACTTTATGATGGCGTAGAGCCGGCTGTCTGAACGCACACAGCAGACGATTCATCACTAGAGACCGGAAAAATATGTAGTATTAAACGTCAAAATATGCATATAAATGTGTAATGAAAACAGTAAGAGCATGTAATAAATGTGTTAAGTCCTAAATTATATGCACTATTAAAATACATTAATTATAAAACAATTTGCATAATACGGACTTACTTTTATTAAAAAATTCCTATACAAATTTTTAAAAAATGCAAACCTTTTAAAATTAATTTGAAATACAAATAAAGCTCACTTTGCACATACAACTTTACCATCGGTAGTAAAACCTTCACAAATTATTATCCAAGAATGTAGTTTAGAGCCAGACTAGGCGCAATGAAGATATCGTACAAACTGGCGATATTATGTCATCAAAGTGTTACAAGACGGCGATCGCCAAATATTTTTGTAAATTAAGGTTGAAGTGGTCAAACTTTACCAAACCAAACCTTTGTCAATGTTACTTTTCACTCCTTTAGTTGAAAATGATCTGTCACTTCCGTGCACTTCCGTGCACTTCCCACCACTGAGAGAAGTGAAGCAGGCGCGCCGAACTGAGTAAATTCGACCACGTCTTCACGTAGCGTATCTCGAGTAGAGTACCTAGTAATAATACACGAAAAATTGCTGATTTTTTTAAATACTTCTCACAAAAATATGTAAGAAAATTGAGAGAATAAAAAAATGTTGAGAAAATAGCGAAATATGTAAAATATGTATTATTGTACCAAATATGTAAAAATATGTAACGAAAAAGTTGGATATTGTGTTACAACGGCGACAATTCGCTAAGATTAAAATTTTGAGAGCGGTAAGTAAAAAGACAAAAAATATGTAATTATATACAAATCCGGTCTCTATTCATCGCATTCCAGTGCAGGCTTTTCCATGAATGACGGGGTTACTGTGTTCGAAGCAGCCTCTGCTACTTAATTTCATTTCGCGTACATACATTCGGGAACCAAATGCCGCTTAAGGATTGTTACATACTATTCAACATTAAGCTTTGTTTATAAGTTTATTTTGAATAAGTTGCGTAATTATTAAATTTCATAGTCGTTTATCTGCAGTGATAACTGAAACAAAACTTTCTTGTTTTTATTACGATTAATAATTAAATTATTTATTTCTAAAAAGCTTGCGAAGACGGTGAATGATTTGCTTAATCAAATCTTTCGATGATAAATTCGATCATTGAAGTCCGATTATAAATCGGATCAATATATTTTGAAGGTAATATTTCCTCCAATGGCTAGACATTTTGTTTTCAATGTGGAAAAAATGAATAGTTTGATACACAAAAGTCTTGTAAATAACAGATTCCAATGGTTATGGTCAAGAGGGTTTTCATCAGAAGAGTTAAATTAGCTGCACTAATTAACCCATCAGAGTTCACTGAACTACTTTACTTCCAACATTTGCGAACAGAATTCGTTACGCACATTAAGTCCTCCCTCAATCTTGCAGAAACTACATCATTTCATTACTCATTTCTAATGAGTGACCTTGAATACGCAAGTGCCCCATTCCTTCTAGACAACTGAAATGCAGAAGACATACTGTACGAAACCCTACAGCTATTAGTTTAGTTTTCAGTGTTTTTAACCACTTTTTGCTCAGAAAGATCTTGGACTCTAAAAAAATATTTTTAAATGTTATGGGATGTTTACTATTAAAAGCGTCAGGATGTAATTTCGACATCCGTGAGGCGAGAAATTGTGTGTTGCGAAAACCTATCACTAGGATAATAAACACGAAGATAATAAAATGACTAAATGCATGAGGGCATTTCAGCAAAAAGAAGATACGTTTTAACATAAGAGACATAGTAAAAGTAAAGTAAAAAATATTTTCAGAAATAAAAATTAAACCAGAGCTATGACAAAAAAGGAAAGTAAGGAAATATAGAAATCACTGAAAAGTATAGGATATACACAATGCAGATACCACAACGCTCCAAAATAGATCGAGGGGGAACTCTTAACTCCTGGAGTTCGTGACCTCATGCTCGTCCTTTGAGTCCAAAATTACTTCTGTTGAGTGCCAGCCCCAGCGGTTTTAGTAGCTCTTAGCCAACAGTCGTAAAGGAAATCCTTATTTTTGCACTAACTTACGCTGTTAAGAAATAGATTCTGCGCAATGGAAATAACTAACATTTAGTACAATTATTCCTCAAGATTCAATACATTGACATTTAATTATCGTAGATAGAATCCTAGAACAAAGAATTGCGTGTCAAGAACTTATCGTTTATTTTATAATTAATTAAATAACAAAAGGCTTTTTGAGTTGTTCGTTCAGAGTAACCAGGTGTGTCGTCAGATACTACAGCATATTTTATTCCTTGAAATTCACCGTGAAATTATCAACACTTTTTAAAGAAAATAACACTTTTTCCGTATGTTACATTGATATTCTTGAACTCATATCCATAGCAGAAATATATGTTAGCATGCGTTATTAGTCTTTCTGTGTATGGAAAGGGCAGCAATGTTGTAAATAAAGTAGATGGCCTGACGTTTACATCTGCCTAAAGCCTACCAAACTAATTTTTGTTACATTTTTTTCAAAATAAATTACATTTCTCCCATCAAAGAAGAAGGCCTTCGTGACTCCTTAAGTAGAAATGCGACAACTTCTATTCTAAAATATAAATTCTAAAATACTTCTATTTCTACTGATAATTTTGTTGTTTGAGGTTAATATTTTAAATACTATGCACGTTTTATTTCTACGAAAAAGTTCGCTTCACGATGCTACAGACAACACAAGAAAAATCTAACGAAAACGAAAAATTAACACCTGTAAACAATGAAAAATACTTTAGAACACCAAAGGATTGGTTAGAAATGAAAATCAGTACAGTTATTCGTTTTTGTTGGTCATTTTTTAAATCTATTGCTTGAAAGAGATGTGATATATGACGTAGCGTTCAGAATACTTGTCTTTCATCTTCGTTCGACGAATTTATTTTCGACAAAACGGGTAAACAGAAGATTTTCTCGAGGTTCTCTCCTTGCCCCTCATTTCATTCCCTACACTGTTCCTCATTTCATCATTGCTCTGTAATCGTAATTTTCTCATATCTCGTTCATATCACATCATCGTAATCACCTATGCACATTACACAAATTACACATTACACATTAATCAAATACACATTACACATTTCTAGGTATGACCATAAATCTTGGGTATCATATTAACGAATACATCAAAAAAGAAGAAAATTTTGAACTGTACACTGATGATTCTTCATATCTTCGAATAAATTATGTTTTCAAGTCGCCGCATGTATAATTAATCTAACAAAAGTACTAACTATAATGAAAGTCAAAGAGGAAATACATCAACACATTAAGCACAAATTTAAAGTCGCAACATAAAACGTTAACAAGTTTCGTGTAACTGCTGAACGTCTTTCAAACAGGAAAAGCGTCCTCTTCGAATACCAATTTTACAAGTTTTACAACGGCAGTAGCTTTCACGACTAGGAGAGACCAGCCTCGCCAGTACCAACGATATATTTATTTCTTGGATATCACTTCACAACGCCCATAACTTACGTCGTTTCAACACAATTCTACGCCCTCGCGGCGCGTCGGAGCGCGGCGTGGCGGCCGAACCGCGAGGGCCACTAGCCTACATTCATTAAGCCGCACCGCCCTCCAGTTACGGGAACTGGTTATGCTGGCACATATCCAGTCTCCGCGCCGCACGAGTGGGCACTGCCCATTAAGGGGCCTTGCGCCCCGCGTCAATAGTGCATTGGGCCAGCCAGGAATATTCTTTATCAGCCCGGCAGGTGACACGCACACTGAATACGTAAATGAAGGAAGGAGCCGTCCATAAACTACGTAACGCAAATTTCGAGTATTTTGAATATACTCTCTCCCCTCCCGTAACTAAGCATTTGTAATGCTAGCTTGACCCCTGCCCCCGCCCCTAAATAATTACGGAACGCTTCTGACAACACCCCCACCGTATTTACAATAAATAAAAGTTTATTATATAACAGTAAAAACTATTTGTATTAATTTTATTTGTGTTGTTTATTAAAATGTATGTTAATTAAACTAAGAGTTAGTTGATGATGCTGACCGTACCAAAGAATAAGATTGGAAACAATTTTTGAGTGAAGGAAGGATGCATAGCCCATACAATTTTCGATGACAAGCAGTGCACCCCCCATCGGGAATGTTGCATGCACGAGAGACTACTGTGCGAATTTAATTGGATTCTAGAATATACTACAGATCAGTTTCGAATATTTTCTTCATATTCTCACAGATTCAATCAACATCTTTGACGAGAAACTATTTCCATTCATTGTAACAATTACACCAATTTCTTTAATTTATTTACAATTTTTTAAATTTAATTCGTTAATATTTTATGGTAATTTGTGGGTGAATGAAAGGAATTAATTCAGCACAGGGTAACATTTTTTTAAAAAAAATCAAGGTTACGTAACTTTAAACTACCACCCCTACCCCTATGTAACGCAGTGTAACGCTCCCTCAAACCCCCTCCCCCCTCTTTAGCGTTTCGTAATTTATGGACGACTCCTAAGTAGTTGCGAGTACTCAGCGAAATAAGGTGTGAACGACTTCGACGAAATTAATTTACACGCTACGGAAGATATAAACAGGTACAAACGAGAATGAAGCTACGTTTAAATGAAGGTACTACGTTCCGAATCCAATTTGCATTATTTAATAAGAAGGAAAACCGATCAAGTACAAAATAAAACGATATTGGGTTAGGTAGAGCATTAAGAGCTCGTTGCTCGAACTTGTAGATCGAGGAACTTAGGATCAAGCCCCGGCGGTATTGGAGTTTCCACACCAGTTAAATGGCCGGGCCGGACAATTCCACTCTCTGGATGCGAATATATACTCGGTTTCCATGTGCCGTTGTTTTAAGCTATCTTCGAACGATTCCAGGTCAATGCAGAAGCAGTACATTAAACAATAGGTCACAGGTACCACATGATCTTGTCTTCTTATACTCTCCACTTCCATCTTAAGGGTCGTCTGAATTTAGCTCAAAACCAGCAGTGACACTGACCGGAAGGTCCTAGGGTTCGGGTTACGACGGTGGCGAATTTTTGACATTAACTATATATCTGGGTCGGAATCAGCTGCTGTATGGGGAAGAATTCCAGTAGTCGGCTGCTCTGAACGGTGCACCGTTCCTGGGAGATAATCCGCTAGCCGACAGGGAAGTCGGCGCCGGATCTCAGCATCCAGCGGAGTCAGATCATCGTCACATTCCAAGGAAAAACATGCACTACACTTACGGAGCCAACAACCTCAGCAGTTGACACAGCAGGAATCACTAATCAATCAACCTGAACGCGAAGTTTTGCCGCCGGCGACGCAGTTGCTTAGAGCTTCGTTCAATCGTACGGGTCCGAATGTTGCACGATCAAATCCCGCGTAACGCATGGGTGATTTCACCCAGTGGTTGTGCTATGGCTTTTCAAACCGACACATCCCATCTACAATCATTCATTTATCATCTACTAATGCTTAGCCTCTCGGGTGACTGATGGACAGAGTGCTAGCTTTTTGTGAGGCGATCCCTTGTTCGATCCCGACCCGGGCAAAAATAGCTTTCTAATAGATATCGTCTATTAGAAATGAGAAAAGGAAGGTAGCAGAAATGGAAAGAATCTATCTATAGGTTATCACCGCCCTACCGTACCCTACTCTGAATCTACCCCTATCTGGCCGATTTCACCCGCTCCACCCCACCTACCGAAATCCAACCCCTTTTCACTCTGCCCCGTCCACCTCCACCCTATTCCCCCCTCTACCCCCTCCACCTCTTTGCTACAATTATCTTAGCTCTGTGACGATAGATAACTCAGGTAGGCCTCGTAAGGTAGGTACGATGAAGGGAATAAGTGATGCTCGCCATGTCATCCCTTACCCTAGCCGTAGATAATAATTTTAAAAATCTGGAACCAGGCCTGGGAACGCCGCTAAGCAGACGAAATTCAGATTAATCCGACTCCTAAATGTCAATACTAATTACAACACGTACTAATTTTTCGTTAAACTTACCATTTTTCGCACAGCAAGTAACAATGCAATGGGAAACCCCCGTTGTGATCACCTGCCCAGGAAAACGAACGAACACGAGGCGAAAACATCTCCATCATCGCCCCTCAAAAACGGAGGATGACACTCATCAAAAGTGCAAAGTCCAGCTTCCTTGCGCGTATTCCGCCAACCCGCAGAACGGAAACAATTCCTCCGGAAGCGCGAACAATACCCCCGCGGCATCCGCTCCGGATCCGCGAATGCTTGCGTAGGGGCACGGGCGCATCCGCGGGCGCCGCGCAAGATGACGCAGCTGCCGGAGGTACTTGAACTCCCCCCCTTGGGACCGCGTGCGGGCGCGTGACGCCGCGCGCTGGTCTAGCCCAACCCAAGCGCGCGCACGGGGAGAAACAATCAACTCTTCT
Organism: Teleogryllus oceanicus; assembly: GCA_964035755.1. Taxonomy (NCBI): domain Eukaryota; kingdom Metazoa; phylum Arthropoda; class Insecta; order Orthoptera; family Gryllidae; genus Teleogryllus; species Teleogryllus oceanicus. The sequence goes on from CAXIVR010000007.1 coordinate 107,642,644, forward strand.
TCGCGTCTTCTAGAATTCAGTGATTGATTGATGATTCCGGGTGCGGCAACTATTGAGGCCACTGGTCCCGTAAGTGTAGTGCATCGGGAGGTGGCTGTGATCTTCCCCCAATGAATGGCGAGATTCGGCGCCGACCTACCGTCGACTGCGCACACGGGGGAAAACAATCAACTCTTCTTCGCGTCTTCTAGAATTCACTGATTGATTGATTGTGATTCCGGGCGCGCAACTACGAGGTCACTAGTCCCGTAAGTGTAGTGCATGTTTCTCATCGGGAGGTGGTGGTGGTGATCTTCCCTCACTGAATGGCGAGATCCGGCACCGACCTACCGTCGACTAGCTGGGTTTTCCTCTACCAAGTTAGAATTCAGTGGGAAATATGGTTATTCAAATCGTTCACCATGTTGTCGCGGCAGGAAATATTATTCCTTCACAGAGGACATATGAGGAAACCAACCCATTTTATGCTGATTTACCCTTAAAATAATTTTATTACATCGGAGCGAATATTTTGTACAATTCTGCCAAAAACGCTCATTTATTTCTGATTCAGAATCAATTTGTATATGGTTTAGGTAGGATCCCAGAATTAAGAAAACGTGCACCAAGTTCACTTCTCTCCATAGCACATAACACACAGTTTTCAACTGTTTTTTGACATAAAACATAATGAAGAATAAAAATAAAAACGTTATTTGTGTTCTTAGATTTCTAGTTTCTACCGAGATCGCTAAGGCAGTAGTGTCATAGCAATCTCAGACCGAAGGGTCGCGGGCTCGAGTTCCATCTCGAGCATGGGTGTACTTGTGTTCGCCCTTTCACCCCTTATCATCACAATTTCCTTTTATCTTCACAGCTACCATAACGTTAACTCCAATAGTCGTCGCTAATGGCTTCGATATTGATGCGATCTTAAATAACAAAAACGAAAAAAACGGAGTCGACTGTATTTATTACCTCGCGGTGGCCGCAGCGGATGGGGTGGCGTGAGGGGGCGCGGAGAGGAGGAGGTGCCCCGGCACTGGCTTGGCGGGCGCCCGCTCACCTGCAACGCCCGCATCCGCGCCTCCGGATGCTCCGTCCGTTGTCCAACCGGTAGCGGTGGTTCAGTGCATCAACTGATGTCACTGCAGCGCCTCTGACCGGGAGGTCCTAGGTTCGAGTCCTGCGCGGCAGGATTTTCGACACTATTTTCAGCTAGGTCAATTCAGTCCCTGTCTGGAGGAAATTGGCCGGGGAGTCCTGACGGCGGCAGGATTTCGACACTAGCTTTTCAGCTAGGTCGGATTCTGTCCTTCCTCTTAATTGTCCTGTCCTCCTCTTACACACACATTTACACTAACATGCACTACACAACCACACATTCCGGGAGACCGGTCGGGAGCTTAGAGCTTGGCCCGGCTGGGGCGGTGCCTCGCTGGTGGGAGAGTCCTGGTTACGGGGAAACCCCACTAGCCGACGGTAGGTTGGCGCCGGATCTCGCCATCTAGCGGGGGAAGATCACCGCCATCTCCCGAGAAAAAAACATGCACTACATTAACGTAAACAATGACCGATGCAGTTGTTGCGCCCGGAAACACGAAAAAATCAATCAATCAATCAATCCGTTGTCCAAACGCTCCTTGATATCCGCCATCAGTCCCGCCCAGCCACTGCTCGCAGCGGTGAGTTTTTCAACTGCCCCACGCGCCATTACGTTATTAATTTTTTTCTAGGGTTTTGACCCAGCCGACAGCTGGTTACCCTTCACGACCCGATTGGACGCATATTCGACCACACGCTAGACACCAACACACTTGCGGGCTACTTTGATCGGGCGTCAGCAAACCGCGAGGTCCTCCGCGACATCACGTACATGAGAAACAAGAGACCTACAACCATGCCCAAAGCGGGATTCGAATCCGCCACCGTTTGGACCGAAGCGTTGAGGCAGCTCACACTCACCTCAGCCATCCAGGTCGGTAGGTTGTTAAATAATTATTAAAAAATAAAAGTAAATTTACATGGAAAACTCCGGGAACTCAAAGAAAACTCCAGGTATCTCCATCAGCTGGGCACTGCCCCCAGCCGAGACAATACCTACGCTCTCGACTGGTCTCCCGTCATGTGTGCTGTTGTAGTGTGTATGAGTAAGCGGAGAGGATAGAACAAGGAAAACGAAGGAAAGATCGCGGGAGAACTAAGGCCCTTTAATTAGGGTGCTGCTCCGGCAATCGTTGGGTATTGATCGGAGAAAGCACAGAAAATTACCGATCGGAGCAGCCGACAGCTAGAATTCTCCTCCAGACGGCAGCTGAATTCGACCCAGCTATGCAGCTAGAGTCGAAAATCCAACCCTAACCATCCCGCAGCTGCAGGCAATGCTATACGAGCTAAAGTCAGCCGGTCGTGTTGCTCCAGAATGCAGCAGAAGGACAAGATACGTACGTTATCAGTCTTTGATTAGACCCTCTCTCCCGCGAGAGGCAGCCGTTTTGAAACAAAACGGTGTAGGTAAACCATACGGGAGAAATGTACTGCCAGGAACCGAGAGTGACATGTGATTTGCGTAAACGTAACTAGCTGGTCACTGAGCTAGCCATCTGGAGATTGTTTCAAGGGTGCAATGGATTAATCACTGTACACATCAGTCATATCAACATTAGTCATACTTCGTACAGTTTCCTACATTCTATATTTACATAGAGGTGGGTGTCCTATCGAGGATCCTCTTCAACCATCCAGATCAACAGAATTTATTCATTTTTTGAGTTATTCGAAAGGCTTTATGTATGTATGTGTGTGTGTGTGTGTATATATATATATATATATATATATATATATATATATATATATAAAATTAGAATAGGACTGTAAGAGTTATGGGTTTAGTGGTTTAAAATGGACGAAACGTGTCCTTGGGAAGTCTGTAGCGGATTCTTGTTTTTGTAGGCGGAGGAACACGACGTAATTTGGGCCTTTGATGATATCTATGATTGTGATGATCTATTTAACAAACAAATAAAAATCTCCCAAACTGTTGGTAATGTACTGGGGAGATGTACACTCTGTGAACATTTTCTTGGGCTTTCGAATTCTTAACCCTAATCTTTTACTACATTAAGGAGGCGAAACATGTTTTTTTACTGCCCACCCACCCCAGAGGCGCAACATTCTGCGGTGCATTCAATTACACATAATATCGTATTATCAATCTTCATAATTTTCTCGTTTGTGTGGAATGCAAATGCGATATTTTTTTGAAGATTGGTTTATCTATAACTTTCTTATATACAGGAAAATCACAATTATGAAATAAATCAAACGCTTTCTATTATTCGAACATTCGAGTCATCGGGTGTAGTGAAAGTTTCCTGTCGGCTGCTTTATGGTTGATGATTAGTATGTCTGCGTTGTCGCCTCTCTTCCCCCCCCCCCGTCCCTTGCGAGGCAGTCGATTACCGGACACACTGGACAGAGGAAACTGCCTCCGCTTCCATGTTCGGTCATTCAACTTTCCTTACATGTTACGTACGTGAGGGACGCCATATGGCTCGACCAGACGACATGTCGGTGACATTTACACTGAAAGTGAGAAAATTCCCAGTAATTTGGGGCTTGTGGACTGCTTAAAAAAACAGGTTAAGCGGGCGGCATTATTTTAAAATCAGGAAAATATTGTTTTTTGCGTCAAGTTAAACAACATTCAACCGTCACAATGTGAGAAAGAGAAAGAAAACTTATCAATAGTACATACTGAATAAAAGCAATTGACGTAATAGAAGTGTATATGTACACATTAATGGGTCTTTGATTTACTCGTTCGAATTCGAAATTTCAAGAGCAAACCAGCTGAAGTATGCCGGCATGGATAGCCAAAGTCGCTAAGGCTGAAGGGCAGTGGCTGCCTCAGCTAGAAGGGTAGCGGGTTCGAATCCCGCCCGAGACATGGATATTTGTGTATTTTCATGCTCTCGTTATGTGTTCCCCTTACAGTAAGCCCAATGTTAAAAATCACAGTGGTCGTTATGAGCAAACAGTTGAAAAAGCGAGCATAAATAAAAAAAAGCTCAAGTACCAGCGTTGCCCGGGGTATTTATTAAACATAAACATACATTAGGAGAAAAGGAAAGAATCTCTCTTTAGCTTATCCCGGACCTACCCTGCCTGATGCGTCCTCATCTACCCTACTCTGAATCTATTTCAATCCGCCGGATTTCAAACTACCCCAACCTACCTACCGAGATCCATCCTGTCCATCTTCACTCAGCTCGTCCAGCTCCACCCTACCTTGTTTGCTACAATTGTCTTTGCCAGCAACATCGTTGTGATGGACAAATATATATGTATTTTTATCATTTTTCTTTGACCACCAATTTAAGACGATAATTAACTTTGACAGAAGAACAATAAACTTAACATGACAGAACATTTTATTTACATTTAAAGGCTTTCATTGCATGAACGTTTTGGCAGTATGTTTAACAATATTTCGGGGATAAATGTTTTCCCAACTTCAGATTTCTGTAATAAGTTAAAATATTCATTTTAAGATTTTGAATTTCAGCTAAAACATCGAATTATTTAGAATTCCTTAAAATTATCTTACAATTCGTACTCCATATAATGTTCAGGGCTCCCTTTGAATTTAAAAAAATGCTCAAAGTTGATCTGACTTGTATAGCACACTGAAGAGCACTTGTATAGCATCAGGGGTTGCACGGTATTCCAAGCAAAGTTTCTATAACATTTTTGGCTTCAATTATTCAAAAGCGAATCCGATATTATATGGATAAAAAAGCATTTTGTAGAAATTTTACCCGCTTTAGAAAGTTTTCATTTATTTGGTCAATTTCCTCAACGTCTTGAAAAACTGAAAGATGAGGTAAATTTTGTTCTATGATTTAGGAAAGAGGGGATATAGGTAATTTTTATGATAAATCTTATGAACACAGTAACTTTCCTCTTGTTTTGAAGATCACGTGTACATCATTTCATAAAGATAGGAATACAAGTGTAGCCAAACAGTTCTTTTAACTAAATTCAGTGTGAAATAAAAAAACGTTATTGTAAAACATTCTCTTGGAGGCTAGTTTCGTAACGTATGCTTTCCATTTACTGTAGAACGATGTATTTCAATAAAAAAGTTTATATAATTTGAGTCTCGTTGCAACTGTTCTATTTTCGTAACACGTTATTTATCAAATCTTCTGGCGTCTTAGTTGAGTAAAAACCAACGAAATCAATGCATTTGCTAGATAATTCCATACCGTTTTCCTCGTATTGTTGTCATAAAACAGAAAATGTCACTAGATCAGTAGCAAAATCGACAGCACATGCTCATTATATGAAAGCATGAAGCTTTATTGAATGAGAGATTTCATGTAATAGTTTTTTCCAGGATGGAGTTTATTATATTTCGACGTGCATTGAATGGACGGAAGAGACCTCGAAAAAACGGGCCCAGGGACTTCGTATTCTTCTGCAACAGAGAAAATAGTAATACCGAAGTAAACATAATTTAAGCATATTATTAGCGCCTTTCCTTCTCAAGGACTGGATGAATTTATTACTCTTTCCAAAATGGGTCCTTCCAAAATGGAAAGCATATCTTTAGTAGTGCTGAGAGTTCCAAGAGATCCTAGCAACAGTGAGCCACAATATTTAAGCAACAGAGAAAGGGAATAACCAATGTATCAGTGCGCAGTCCATTTTCAGTGTAAATGATGCTTATTGAAGATAACCAGGTGACATCATTTCGGTTATTTGCTTCGGAACTAGGCATCCGGTCACCAAGTGAAATCTTTGTGCCAATAGAAAGAGCGTCCTTATAGCGCTCGTAACACGTACGACAGCGGACGTAAATCAAGAGGACAAGGCGATGTTCAGAAGAAATGGCGAATCAGCCATATTTGCTTCCCAAGCTGCCACCGCAAGGTGGAGGTCAGCAAGCGACTGCCCCAGCGAACAGTGGGCGTGCTTGGAATTCCTGGAGAGCAAAGACTGAATTATGTCGACGTGATTCGAGAAGATGATGTTACACAATGAAGATGGGTAGATACATTTCAGCCGACACCGTCCCAGTCGGGATAAGCCCTAAGATTCCGAGATGTGTGGTAGTACACATAAATGTGTGTGTGTGTTGTGTGTGTGTGTGTGTGTGTGTGTGTGTGTGTGTGTACGTAAGGAGAGAGGAGGGGACGAAGATGAGAAATCAAAGATCACCCATGGTCCATGCCCCACATTCACCTGGTACTGATCGGAGAAACCATGACAATCTACGGATCAGCGCAGACGGCTGCTAGAATTCTGTCAGTAGTTGATTTCGATCCAGCTATACAGTTAGTGTCGACAATCGGCCACCATCGGGACTCGAACCCTATGACTTTCGGTCAGAGACGCTGCAGTGGCAACGGCTGTTGTCGCCCAACAATCAGCAGTTGAAAACTAGCGATGCTAAAACACCACACACATTCTCGCATTATTTGTATCTTCCGCAGTTTTCGAAAATTCAGAATTTGCTGTATATCGGGCTTGCGCCATTTTTATAATCGTTCTTTGCGGTATCGGATATAAAATTAAAGAATAAAACTGAGCTGTTTTTGAGAGGTAACATTTTTTACGAAAAAAACTTCTATCTTAAAATATGTAGTTGTAGGAAGACGACAAAAAAATACGAAACTTCCTCAAGTTTCAAAAATTAAACTAGCCAATGAAAATCGGTCTTAAGCTATTTTTATAAGCGTAAACCGATTAAAAATAGTTCGAAAATGTGGAGGAATTTTTGAGAAAAAAAATTGAAAATGTCTTTGAGGCATCATGTAAATTACCCCACTCACACCAAGAAGCCTATATATAATTTCTGAAGTCAAGAATAAGATAATGAAACCTTTGAAATTTGTTACATAAATCACAATTGGAAATGAATAAACAAGACCATATTCAAATTATATCCTCCCCACGCGAACTTCAAAGATTACTTATTCGGTTTTAAAAAAATCGATGTTTAACAACATCGATACTTTTGGGAAATGTATTAACCCGATGTTTTAATTTTAAGCATCACTGTTCAAAATCATTCATGTTTAGTTTCAATGTCGCACCACTACTCCAGACCACTGTACAGGGGCTGATCCAGCCGATCATTTTTTTTTTTCGTGAGGGGGGCATCGATGATTTTTGTTCAATAATAAACATATTTTGTATTATTTTGTATATTATTTATGTACTGTAGATATGATACTATACAATATTATTGTTTAAATAATTACATAATTCGAACATAAATAAATATTTAAATCGATTTGCCAAATAATAACAGAGCTAGGCATTTTGGGGAGGGGGGCCGTGGCCCCCATGAACCCCCGTGTATACGTCAGACCACTGTGCGCCTCCGAGAGGCGGGCGCCGCCCAGGAGCGGGGCGGGGCGGGGGCGGGGACTGGCTCTCCGCCGGAGAAGCGGCCCGCCCACCCGCGAGCCAAGACCTCCGCCGCACTCGCGCGCGCTCGCTGGCGGCGCGAGCAAACAGAAATCGCATAAAGCCGGGCTGAAGCGCCGCAGCGGCGATGGCGCCGCGTCGCGGATGAAGAGCGCGACTGAGCGGCGGCGCGGGTGTGGACGCCACTGATCTCTGGAAGACACAGTCGACTCCGGTTATACCGAACGTCTGGGGGCTAACATTTTCCGTTCACTATATCCGATGCTGTCTAAATTGAATAGAATTTCTCCAGAACAATTGAGTTTATTAATATACTGCAAAATTCATTAACAGCACTATCAGAACATGACAATGTCTTTATTTGTCCTTAAAAATCAATTATTTTCTTTTCTTTGCTTCGTACTTTCTCTTTAGTTATTTCTCTATATCCTTCTCCAGAGTTCGTGCTCTTTCCGTACCTGATTCTGCATTGTTCTATGTCTCTAGATATCGCAATGCTCTCTTGACATCTTTCAATGCCTCTTGCGCTGTTGGAACCCCATCCAATGGCCCTTCTACTCGCCTAATAACAAGCGAGATCCAATTAATTTCGAGGACTTATTTCCTACGTTCACTATTGCCGAGGTTCAGGTTCACTATAACCGAATCTTTTTCTGTTTATTTAAAATGTAAGTGACATGGTACCAGTGACTTAGGTTCACTATAACCGATGGTTCACTATTTCCCGGTTCACTATAACTGGAGTAGACTGTACTTGGGTTTTCAGAGTGTGAGGCGTGAGGGGTTTATCTTCACAACTGAATATGGCACGGCTTTTTGCGTTATTCTCAGGCGTACCGTCAGATGACACATTATTGCAGCCATATCAGTACTGTAGATCAAGCGACATCTATCGGCCGCGAAAAGAGAAAGTCCCGCGACCGAGAAAGGCCGAGAAAGACGCGAAAAGCCGTATCATATTCCATCGTGAAGACAAGCCCCTGACGCGCCACGTTCCGAAAACCCAAGTATACAGGATAGGGAGCGGCCGCGCCAACACGTCTCCTCCGTGGGCGCCGCCATTATAGCCAGTGGTGCTACAACAGCACATACTTTCTCACATTGTTTGTAACTTTGCAATTTTCGAAAATGTATTTAATTTTCTTAATAATGATCTATTATATAGACAATAAACATAGGGTTGAAAATCCGCTCTTAACAGCCCTGAGAGTCGTTAAGAGCCTAACAGCCACCATCGGTTAAGAACAATGGAAACAAATGAGTTGTGGCTAAAGGTTTGTATGAGTAGCCTACTATTCCAATAAAAGGTATTTCTTATTTACGGTATATCACTACTTATAACACGATGGTGTCACGTGAAGGTGGTATTACTTAACAACCCACGACCGATATCACAAATTACGTTTGGTCGGTTATTATTACGGTTGCCTGTGGCCTTACATTACTAACTTCAACTGCGTACGTTTTTTGCTCTGTATGCCAAATGATGGCAACTATAACGTTTTACTACACTTACGAATAATAAATGTAAAACGATGTAATATTTATGATGTAAAATAAACTTGAAGTACGAATGTGATTTAATGAAGTGTTAATAGAATTGGTTAAAGATTTGTTACCCTGTCCAAAATTATTATTATATCAGTGTAAACTAAATTTGAGTGTGAAATATATCAAAATTATAAAAAAATACTATATTAAGTAAGTCTTAATCACGTCAATGATTTTTGTTTCATTGAAAACCTTTAACATTTTGTTTACATACAACCACAGGATTAAATTTCCGCTAGAATTTGTCGAAAACCAACTACTTAATTCAACGTGGGGGCCTCCTATAATAGGACACTTTCATGGTGCCTTCTCTTAGGTAATTGCCTATCCACAAAATCTATAGACGCACGAGGCGACAGTCACACAAAATGGCCTTCGCCAACCTAAGGATCCTTCGATGATAATGATAATGTTGAATGTTCTCCTTATTATTGAGCGTAAGCGATGGAAAATGCTTACCCAGTTAAGAATTCACTCCTGTGTAACTGATACGGGATGGCTTGTATCGCCGTCCACTAAATGCTGGGGTGACCATGAAAGACAAATGATCAGAGGAGTTTATTATTATGAAATGGATACTGGTTCAAACGGAATACGCTGGAGTACGAAAGTCAACCACGTCTCAGTCAGTTGTCTGAGTGTGAATGTGTGTGCTTAAAATTAAAATAAAGTGGTTTTAGAGGAACGGGAAAAGTACGGACGAACTGATCATGCCAAAATAGTGCTTTGTGCTTGATGATTTCCATTATTACGCGTAAAACTAAAGTAAACAAGAGCTGGAACAGATAATTACAAAGTGTTGAAGATTCTAGTAAGGATTCTGCGATTAATACAGTAAATTGTGACAAATGCGTCGAATTATTCATCGCCCGAAAATAATCGAGGAAACAAGAATATTAATGAGGCTTCGCTTGACTAGAGATTCTGGGCGCGTCACTGCGAAGGTCTTTAGTCCTATCAGGGTAGTGTACGTTGTCATCGCAAGAGGTGGCGGTGATCTTCCCCACTGGCTGACGAGATCCGGTGCCGACCTTCATTGGCGTGCAGGGATTTTCACCAAACAGGTATCTCCCAACAACGGGCACCGGCACAACCGGGACAAACTCCAAGCTCCCGATCGGTCTCCCGGAGTATTCGGTAGTGTAGTGCTTGTTAGTGTAAGTGTGTGTATGTAAGGGGAGAGGATAGGACAAGGAATAGGAAGGAAAAACCCGCATTCATCTATGGTTGATCGGAGAAACCACAGAAAACTACCGATCCGAACAACCACCCGCAAGAAATCTCCTCCAGACAGCAATTGAATTCGACCTAGCTTATAAGCCAGTGTCAAAATCTCCTGGCATCTTGGGGACTCGAACCTTACGGCCTCCCAGTCAGAGGCACTGCAGTGACATCAGTCGATGCCCTGAGCCACCATTGCCGGTTTTAACGACGCGCACTCATGACATGAGAGTGAGAATTTTACACATACTTTCGGTTGCGATAAGGGGGTGAAAACAGTATTATCTGTCCGGATCGTTAAGAAGCGTTGTGATAGCGGAGGCCCGACGCTGCGGCAACGTAGCGCTCGCAGCAGCGGGGCCTTCGCGGCTCGGCGCAGTGGCCGCGGGTCAAAAGTCGACCGCGCCCTTTGCTCGCCCGCAGCCCGCCCGCTGGTCCCGCCCACTCGACGGCCTCCCGCTCCCCCTCGCGCTCGTCCGGCAGGTCGCCTGCCCCCCGCCCATTCGCTCGCTTGCTCCCTCGCACACCAGGGATGCGACATCGATGCACATCTTTTCAAAACATCAGGGTTTCGGGTGTTGGAGATGGCGGATGATGTGGTGAGCAGTCGGACGAGTGGATGGTAAGGATGCTACATCGATCCGATGTTTTTGAAACATCGATTTTTCTGTAAAAATATCGATTTTAGACATCGGTATATTGAAGCCGATTTTTTTAACATGATGTTTTGTGCTGATGTTTTTACGTTTGCGAGTTTTTCGTCGTGGATGAATAAATTACATAATCAGAATTTTGTAAAAGTTAAAATATGACATAATTGATGGTACCAGTGTGTGTTCGACTCAAACGAACGCGATCAGTACTACCTTCATCGAGCAGACTACTATCCTTCACTTGAGATGATTCTGACGCCCTGGTATTTGCATCACCTTTCCTTGTATTTTGCACATGGAGAGACGTTTTAACTTTGCTTTCAGTTAAATTTTAATTATTAGTTAATAAACACGGCCAATCTCAAATTAAATTTTCTTGCGCACGAATTAGGATTTACTGAACTGGCTTTAAAACATCGGTATTTTAGTCGATGTATTTTGAACATGGATGTTTTAATTTTGAACATCGATGTTGCCAAACATTTCGTTGTTTTGTTACTGTCATGCATCACTATCGCCCACTGCCCGCTCGTTCGCCGCCCGTCTGCTTGGTCGTTCGCCCGCCGGTCGGTCGCATGTTCGCATCCACGCATGGCCTTCAGTCACTCAGCTCCCCCATTTACTTCGTTATCCTCCAGGTCGTTCGGCCTTACCGAACGGGCCACGCATCGCGCGCGATCTTTCCTTCCTCTTCCTTGTTATATCCTCTCCCCTTACACACACACACTTACACTAACATGAACTACACTACCACATATTCCGGGACACCGGTTGGAGCTTAGAGCTTGTCCCGGCTGGGGCGGTGCCCCGCTGGTGAGAGAGTCCTGGTTAGGTGGAAACCCCACTAGCCGATGGTAGGTCGGCGCAGGATCTCGCCATCCAGCGGGGGAAGATCACCGCCATCTCCCGAGAAAAACGAACATGCACTACACTAACGGGACTAATGACCAAAGCAGTTGACGCGCCCGGAAACACGAAAACACCAAACCAATCCAGGTCGTTCGTCCACCCTACCACGCCATGCACTTCCACCGCCCGTTCGCCCTGGAGCCCGGCCATTCTATTCAGCGATTCAGTATACTCGGGACTTCTCCAGCCCATCTTACCACACGCCTTTCCCTCTCTCAGCTCTCCCGACCCCAACCACGCCCACTTTCCAGCACCCCCCCCTTCTCCCCACCACCCTCCCACTACCGATGCGACATCGACAACAAAACATCGAAGTTGCCAAATGCAGATGTTCAAAACAAAAATATTCATCGACCAAACATTATCGATATTTTTATACATTGATGATTTAAAGTTGGTTTAGTAACCTCTACCATTAATTTCGAGCGCAATAAAACCTAATTTGACAATGGCCGTGCACATTAACTTATAATTAAAACAGAATTAAAGACGTTACAAACGCCTCTCACTATGCGAAACACAAGGAAAGGCGATGAAAATACCTAGGCATCAAGATCATCTTGAGCGAGGGATAGTAGTCTGCTCGATGACGGTAGTACAAACCACGCTCGTTTCGTTCGAACACTGACATTGGAACCGTCAGTAATTATTTCATATTTTAACTTTTACAAGAATGATTGTGGGAATTTTTCATTCACAAACAAAACATTGAATACATAAACATTGTAGATCAAAACATAGGTACTAAAAAAACATCGACTTCAACATACTGATGTTTAAAACATCAATATTTTTACAGAAACATCAATGTTTTTAAAAGAGCGGCATCAATGTCGCCTCCCTACCACCCACTCGTCCGACCGCCCACCAGTTCATCCGCCATCTCCAACACCTTGAGGTGCTCTGTGAATCCCCTCGTCAGGTGTAGGTTAGTCTTAGTAGTAAGCTTGATTAAGTTGGATGGTAAGCCAGAAAACACAAACGTAAAGTCAAATATAAACTGAACTTTGAAAAATGATTCAAAATATAAATTAAAATAATAATAAAATAATAATAATAGTAATAATAATAATAATAATAATAATAATAATAATAATAATAATAATAATAATAATACCTAAAGAACTCTTCCAAGCATTTAGAATTCTAGATTTACCAAACACTTTGCACATCAATATGCAGAAAGCTATTATTCTCAGTACATGCCGAATAGTTCAGGAATTTCTAAATATTACATCCAGTGGAGGCTCTCTAAGGCTAACAGAAACCCAAGAAAAATAAATAACAGACACAATAACATCATTGGTGTTTGCCTGTTGTTGTTGTTGTAATACCACTAGATTACTAGTAAGGAAGAAAAATTATTATTATTATTATTATTATTATTATAATTATTATTATAATTATTATTATAATTATTATTATGAAATCTCCAACACCCGGCAGCCGGAGCTCCCCGTTGGTCCGCGCGCTGTGTCTTTCTGAAGAGACTGTACACGCGTGCGGCGCGCCGGGCCGGCCGCGCCGGGCCGCCGCCCTGTGGCACTGAAGGCGCGTTGAAGAGCGGTCTTCGGAGGCGGGCGTGCCCGCAGCTTTCCTCCGCCGCCGCCCGGCGCATAGCTCTCCGGCCCCACGAGAGCCGGCGTTTCGTCACGAGCAAACATTTCCATACGGGAAGAGTGGGCGGGGCGGACCTGAGAGGGAAGCGCGACCGGGGGGCGGGGAGAGAGGGGAGCGGAGAGCGCCGGCTTGCCGCTCCGGATCCAGTCCTGGGCTCTGCGTCGAAGATCGAGGTGGCGGCCAGCCTCACAACACTCCTCTAATGTGGTTTCCCGAATTCCTTCACTGTTTCCTGGAAGTTACCGCGGAATTCAACCTACACCGCGGTAAATAATTGAACTTGCAAAACATTTTAGTTTATTTTAATTTTGTTTAAATAAAATCGTCACACATCAGCGATGTGCCCCACATATTCTCAAAGAACGATACATAAACATTGATGCATAAAAATTGTTTTCAGAATCGTCATGGTACTACTTAATGCTCAAGTCTATGAATTAATAAACAATATTTAACGGAGTCAATATAATTTGAAAACTTTCTCTAGTTAACTGATCGAAGTAAACCATATTCAGTTTCCTACAAAATAATTAATTTCTAAGATAAACTCGTAGTTTCACACAAAAATCTTGTATGGGCTTATTGCCCTAATCTGTAATTACACGTCCATCTCGCAAAGATAAATAAATAAAAATAACGAGACAAGCGAAATTACAAGGAAATTCCAGAAATGATTGTGGTCTCGTAACTTTATTCGGGGCTAATCGGATTCTTTGGAATAAATTCGTTGGGTCACACAGTCTCTACCTGCGCTGCCAACAGCGTCCATCCGCGACCACAACCACCACAGCCGCCGCCGCCCCCGCCCCTGCCAGCCCCGCCTCTCGCCTGTCGACTACACGGGAGCCGGTCGCCTCATTAACGAGTCGACAGCTCACAAAAAACGCTTTTTAATTAATGATACTTTATCGCCGGTTGGAGACGTCAGATGAAGACGCAGTTGGTCCTCTTAACAATTGGTTCCAAAAGGGAGGTAGGAAAGAGATTTAGATGAAATATTTCCACTTGAAAAAAAAAAGTTTTCTTAAAAAGGTATTTCACAGTCATTCTAATTTTCAATACAACACATTCTTGTTCTTTTAATATGTTTTTCAGCACATAAATGTGTTTTATTGAAAATTTCACGTTTTGTTACATTAGAACTTAGATTTATTGAATGAAACTCCCAAGTCGACACTCCTTTATTCAAGGTTCAATTCTAATAGGCTTCCAAGAGGGGTGCTCACGACTTTTAGTAATGTCTCATACGCTTTCAAGAAAAGACGTCAAATTTAAACGGGAGTCCCAGTATGATGGATTCAACTACCCTTCGTTTAACGCGATTGAAAATAATATCACGTGGTTCTTTAATACGAGTGTAAAACATTTGAATTTGTCATGCCCATTATTTCTACTTTCACTTGTTTATACAATTCACCAAAGCTAAGACTTTTGCCTCATTTTTTAGAGTATTCCTTGCGTTCACAATACATTTCTATCTAAAATTATCGCTTGTCTGTTTTGTGGGCGTAACATTCAGAATATCTTTAGCAAAATAACGAAAGGCACACAAAAAAAGATTGGTTCCGAAATCTTGTTAACTGCTTTGGAGAAAAACTCTTGCTTTTCTTCTTCTCATGCCTCCTTTTTTATCATGGGAGCGCCACAAATTAACGAAATTACAAAAACAGAGAGAGGGAGAGGGGGGTGGGAGGGAGGGAGAAGTACAGGCTGGCAAAAGTGCACGATCCTGAATTCAATATTCAACCATTAATGCACCGTGTAATAACTGCGCCTTTACTCTACTTCTCGTTATTTTGATGCGGTGCGATACTGATGACAGAAGCCGCAGGGTATAGCTATGACTAAACAGGCATGTGGTATAGTCCACGACCTCGCAAGGCCGCAAAGACTTCAATGCGCGAACGATCCAGGAGCGCCGCAAGGTCGTGGTTGAGGCTGACGTGTCACCCGGCTGCGGTCTACGGCATGTCTAGACTCGATGCTACGCAACGCTATGACGGGGTTAGATTAGATGCTACGGTGTACTCAAACCAGACTGGGTGCGACATTACGGTTGTCTGATAAGTATGTGTAAGTACGGGGTGAGGAAAGGACAAGGAAAGTTCACGCGCGGTCCATGGCCCGTTTATTAGGGCACTACTCCGGCAATCGCCTGGTGGTGTTCGGGAAAACCACAGAAAACTATCGATCAGAACAGCTAGCTGCTAGAATTCTCCTCTAGACAGCGACTTAACTTGACCTAGCGACAACTAGGTCAAGTAGAAGAAGTCTAGTTGTCTAGAACGCGTCTAGTTGTCACTAGGTCGCTAGTTTAAAAAAAATTAGGTCATTTCCCCCTTTTTAGTCATTTTATAGATAATTTTCCACTTATTTTTAAGTCACTTTATAGGTCACTTTCAAAGAATTTTTAGGTCAACTACATCCGAGCCCTGTGCATAACACTTCTACACAAAGCGAGTCGGCCTTTGCCGTGATGATCAAATATTTCTTTCCTTTCTTTTTCGAAAATCCTGCCACCGTCGTGACTCGAACCCCAGGACATCCCGGTCAGAGGCAGTGCAGTGCCATCAGTTGAGGTCCTGTGCCACCGTTGCCGGTCCGCCTGCTTATTAATTAGCGAGGCAGCGGTGGTTGTAGCGTCTACAGAGGCGGAGGCGTGGGAGGTCGTGGATGACGCACGCACCCACGCATCCTCCACGCGCGCGCGTGACCCCAGACGGCGGCGGGCGGAGCGACACATCAGTCGCAGCGGCACGGCGACGCCGCGCAGGCCTCCGAACTAGTCATAACCAGGGCCCGGATTCTGAAGACGTGGCATCTTTTCATTTGTGCTTTCTAGGCGGAGCAAACTTGTAACTGAAAGTGTATCACCATACATAGGCGATAGAAATGTATAGTTATGGGGCCATGTTTTGTCAGTTTTTGCCATTTTGCAATTTTTAGATAATTTTCTTGGATCTTTGAGTCATATTTGTCATTTTTACACATTTTCGCATTCATTTACGTGTTTTTTGTTCCATGAATTTACAATTAACACACTCAAAGTTTTTATTGTATCATTGCTTCAAATTTACTACGTCAGTGGACTATGTTTTTCGGACTTTCAAAATTACAAGGATCTTCGGTAACTTCCTCGACCTTTCAAAATTGACGGTTGGATGATCGGAGCTAAGGATTAAATTTCCTTCTAAAATAAAGAATTTGTCTTAATATAATTTTATATGAATAAATTTAATGTAAAATTGTAAAATTCATTGAATACGTAAACATTTTCATAAAAATTTTTGATTTTTTAAATTAGGTCATTCCCCCTTTTTAGTCATTTTATAGATAATTTTCCACTTATTTTTAAGTCCTTTATAGGTCATTTTCAAAGAATTTAGGTCAACTACATCCGAGCCCTGTTCATAACACTTCTACACAAAGCCTTTGCCGTGATGATCAAATATTTCTTTCCGGACCGAAGAAGCTTTGGAGGTGGAGATAAGGGAAGAAAAAGACGCGTAAAATGAAAAGGAAAAAAAATCAGTTAGTGGGTTGATCGTTTAGAAGACGCTGGATGTGCTTAACGGAACTAAAATACAATTTAACGATTACAGAACACAAAAATATGAATAAAAGAATCCAATGAAGATTCAATGAATTATAGATATCTGGAATCTGAAGAAAGAAAGAAAGAAAGAAAGAAAGAAAGAAAGAAATTTTCGAATATTTTGACTTTCAAGGTTTCCGTTACCGTTTATCGTGTACGCACGAAATGTGATAGAAATTAAAAATGCAAGTAATTGACGTGACACTCAGTAAAAAATAATAAAAACAAATATACAGCAATATAAAGAAATATGATGCCAAAGTTGTGTTTAAGCACGTAATCTGTGATTTCGAATAAAATGTGTAGTTAATTGGATGTTGCTGGAGGCCTCCCGTACACTTTCTTATTTATTTATTAGGAACACAACAGCAAAGTCAAAAATCGATTATTCGCGCGACGCAGCGATACCGGGTACGATGAGTCGCGAGATAGAAAATCCCTCGATGAGGTCACAGAGTCTACAGTTAATTGAGAGCGCGCGCAGACACACACACACACACACACACACACACACACAGTCTGCGTTCGGGGCGTCATCATTCAGATGGGGTAATCTCGACAATAGTAACACCGAAATAATGTGTTGATGACTCAAAAGAGGTCAGCTCATTGTGCGGCAGAATGAAATATGAAGATGACCGTTTAAATTAATTCCTGAATCATTATAACAACTTGAATGTAAAAGAGAACAGAAAAAAATTTTTCTGTGAATTACTTCGAGTTATCGACGTCAGAATTAATATATGCACTAGGTTAAGGTTAGGGAAGATGAGAAGCATGGATAAAATTATCTTATAGAGGCTTAATTACAAAATTCTCTGCACGAAAAAATTATGAAAAGTAATGAAAAAATTCAGTTTTATTTGTTATTCTATATTAATCGAGACTCAAAATATATTTTCACTTGGTTCCCATAGCACTAGACGCCCGAGGTCCTATTGCATCTTGAACTGGACCTGTTTGGGAGGAGAGAGCGAGAGATCAGCCGGAGGTGTTCGGATGACGTATGCACCGGAAAGGAGCGCAGTTGAATCATTGTGCACCCTACTTGGCCGGATGTAATAGTCACGAGAAAAAGCATTAACGGAGACGTAAAAAGCACACGTAAACAACAATTGAAGGCCGGGAACAAAGGGAGGCGCGGCGAAAGCAACGAGAGGGGGAGGTATTGTGGGGGAAGGAAGTTGAGGATGCTCGAGTTCAGTCAGCAGCATCGGCTGATCATGTTAGTATGGATGAATATTATTCTAAGTATCAAAATTATTCCGTTGGCGCAACAATCGTAAAATTAGTTTGAATCAAGCTATAAAACGTTTATTAGACAATATATCTTAAATAAGAATGTCTCGCCAATATCACCACAAACTGTGAAATAGATCAACTCATAACATTATGAAACTCGTGTATGTTTTGGAAATTCTGTGTACATATAACGCAAATAAACTCCATATTATATCAGTATTGGCAATATCTTAACATTGAATCGTTACCTTTCATTTAACCAATTTACCAGACATCTCCTTTGAATTATGTTCTTCGTGTCTTCGAAGGAGTTCTGAACACTTTCTGTTGTTCCTTTTTAGAGTAAAATAGTTACAAGAGGAAATAAACGTATGTGACATTTCACTGTAAACCTCTACGGATAAGAGTCAGTTTTATTTCATAAACAAATATCGTGGTAACTACAGATGTCATCACTGCAAATAAAACATTTCTGGAGATACATTCCCAACATATTTACTTTGGGTAGAAAATAAAATTCATTTTTACATTCAGAAAATACTGCCAGTAAAATTGCTGATATAGGTCGCTTCTAACGACAGAGAATTTCAAGTTAAGTGATTATAGTATAGCATATTACTCGGCATTTGTCGCTCACATCGAATACCATTCTCTTCATATTCGGTAATCTGTAGTCCCTAAGTTTCGTTTCATTAGTGGATGGCATTAAAGGTTTTATGTCTTTTACGGTGTTCTGTGACCCGAGATATTTCCATAGTCGCGAGTGTCGTTCCAGTCCAACACAATGGACTATTCCAGATATGAAAATCTTTAGCATGCTTACTCTCGGATCGCAAGAATGAACTGTTCTCCCATGGACGTCAGTTCAGGAATTATGTAATACAAATAAGAATATTGCAAAGTTCATTTTCCACTATATGGAAGCACGCAATTCAGTGTGGAGCATTTAGGTAGAAGCATTTCATGTATTTTCTTTATCAAAAGTAAGTCTCATAAACGAACTCGTATCAACAAATTGGATAAAGTGAAATGCAATCGCATCAACCCAAAAACAGAATTCACTTCGTCAACAATCTGAGTTCGCATCATCAATCTACACTAACCATATCATATCAATTAGTAATCAACAACAGCAATTTTCAGAAAATAAACAATTAATTCATATCAACCAACTACCATCCATGGAATTCTCATCAACAATCAGAAGACTAACTCCTGCCTCAAAACCAAAATTCCAATCAATTCATTACCAATGATCTTTTTTATAAATTAAGATCCACCAATCAGAAAAGGAATTTGGTATCGTAGGCTTCCGCGGCCAGAGTCATGATCTGATCTGATCATGGGCTGGTCATGTCCGGGTGACGCCGCGTCGAAGGCTGGGGTGCCGCCGTTTCGACCGACATATCGCGGTCCTCTTCAGTTCGGTTCTTGGCAGTACAGCCCTGAGAGGCCGCGATATGTCGGTCGAAACGTCGGCACCCCAGCCTTAGACGCAGCGTCACCGACAGCCCAGACCAGAAAAGGATTTGCACTCACCTGCACAACAATACCACATTTGTCAGGAGACCAGTCGGGAGCTTAGAGTTCGTTCCGGCTGAGGCGGTGCCACGCAGGTGGGAGTTCCTTATTGGGGAAATACCCTGCAAGCCCACGTAGGTCGGCGCCGAATCTCACCATTCAGCGGGCGAAAATTCGCCGCCTCATGAGATAATAACATACACTACAGTTACAGGAGTAATGGCCTTAGTAGTTGACGCGCCAGGAATAACTAATCAATCGATGGTTTGGAGGTGATGTATTATCAACATCGGCACATTAATTTCCAACATCGATGTCTAGAAACATCGACGTCCCATCCGGAGCTTAAACGTTACCACAGTGACATCACCATGATGACGTAGCTCTCGAATGTATGACACCGTAACAGCAATAAAGTGTTATCAGCCAGGTTAGAAAAACCCAAGTACTGTCGACTCCGGTTTTAGCGAATTCGGATGTAGTGAACCCTCGGTTATAGTGAACTTAAGTCACTGATCCCGTTTCACATACAAAACATATAAGCTTAAGATGGAAGTGAACCTGAACCTCGGCTATAACCGAATGTATACAAGCGTAGGTAATAACTAAGTGGTAACTAGGTAATACAAACTTCTGGAAATTAATTCCCTTCTGGAAAAGAATACATGTCTTTGTGCCACAAATTCCAACACTAGGCAGCTTGGAAAAATATCTTCGGCCACAGGTCATAATTGAAGAAGTCTCCCCTGAGGTGCAGGCAGGGGGACCCGGAATGTGCACCTTACTGATAACCTTATGCCACTCAGTTTCACTGTGGAACCAAAGGTCGTGACCTGGGTGTGCTACACCTGGCGCCGGCGACGAGCGATTGCTTGCATCAATTTCAATTTTCGTGTATTTTTTAAGGACAAATATATTTAAATTTTCAGTTCATGCTGTTAATTAATTTTGCTGTATCTCTTTGCGAATCAAATCAATGGTTATGGAGAAATTCTATTTAATTTTGATATCGTTGGATATAGTGAACGTCGGATACAGCGAACCAGAAATGTTAGTCCCCCAGAAGTTCACTATAACCGGAGTCAACTGCTGCACGGAGCGTCCTGAACGTGTGTGCGCCTGGCTGGCGCCGTGGCGCGGTGCGTCGGGCGGCTGTCGCGAGGGCCCGGCGCGCGGGGCGAGGGCGGGGCGGGCGACGGCGGGCGCGCGTGGGTGGGCGGTGGCGGCCCTGACGCGAGCCCCGCGGACCCACGGCCGCTGCCGGCGCGGCGGCCCACGCACCCACGGACGACGCCTTCTCTTTGAGCTGCATCCGCGACGCCACGGGCAGGCACGTAGGAGCGAGTGACAGCCTCTGAGGCATTAGCAGCCTGTTATATGGCAGTAATGAATATTACTATTTTAAAAGCTATTGGAGTTCTCTGATCTTCCAGGTTGGGATGTTGATTACAGCTTTAGAACTCAAATTATTAAACGATGCAGATCGTGACAACAGAATAAACTGGAAGAAATATATCTCTAGAAATTAATTTTTAGTGGAATTCTGGGTACAGTTTTTGATTGATTGATTGATTTCTTAGACATTCCGAGCGCGTCAACGGCTATAAATACTAGTTTCAAATGTAAGGCACATATGAACGAGTGACAGCCTCTGAAGTATTAGCAACCTGTTAGATGGCAGTTATGAATATTACCATTTTAAAAGCTATTGGAGTTCTCTGATCTTCCAGGTTGGGATGTTGATGCATTGTTGGATGCATTATTAAACGATGCAGATCATGACAACAGAATAAACTGGAAGAAATATATCTCTAGAAATTAATTTTTAGTCGAATTCTGGGTACAGTTTTTGATTGATTGATTGATTGATTTCTTAGTGATTCCGAGCGCGTCAACGGCTATAAATATTAGTTTCAAATGTAAGGCACATATGAACGATTGACAGCCTCTGAAGTATTAGCAGCCTGTTAGATGGCAGTTATGAATATTACTATTTTAAAAGCTATTGGAGTTCTCTGATCTTCAGGTTGCGATGTTGATGCATTGTAGGATGCATTATTAAACGATGCAGATCGTGACAACAGAATAAACTGGAAGAAATATATCTCTAGAAATTAATTTTTAGTGGAATTCTGGGTACAGTTTTTGATTGATTGATTGATTGATTTCTTAGTGATTCCGAGCGCGTCAACGGCTATAAATATTAGTTTCAAATGTAAGGCACATATGAACGATTGACAGCCTCTGAAGTATTAGCAACCTGTTAGATGGCAGTTATGAATATTACCATTTTAAAAGCTATTGCAGTTCTCTGATCTTCCAGGTTGCGATGTTGATGCATTGTAGGATGCATTTACAGCTCTAGAGCTCAAATTAAACGATGCAAAACGTGATAACAAAATAAACTGTAAGAAATATATTTCTAGAAATTATTTTTTCAATGGAATTCTGGGTACGGTTTGATCGATTGATTAGTGATTCAACTGATAAATATATTCATTTCAAAAGTAAGCACATATTTCCTCGGGAGGTGTCGTTGAACTTTCCCCGCTCGATGATGAGATCCGGCACCGACCTTCCCGTCGGCTAGCGTGTTTTCCTCATTTAGGTATCTCCCACCATCAGGGCACCGCTCTAACCGGGACAAGCTCTGAGCTCCCCGCCTGTCTCCCGGTATGTGTGGTTTTGTACATAGCTTTTCTAAATTATATAAGCTCTATTGTGTATCACATGTGCCACAAATGTAAAAGGTATTCCTAATTAACAAATGCGTTTTTTTTTCTCTTTCAGATGACAGTGATCTGCATCTCTCAGCGAACTGTGGATTTGGTGGTGTAACGGTCAGCGTGCCGGACTGTTGTACCCGTGTTTGCGGGTACCCGTATCGATTGCGAAAACCCGATCGAAGCCGTGGATTTTTAAGGGCGAAAAAATTCCTCGTACGCCTTCCTTCGGAGGGGAAGTAAAGCCGTCTGTCCCATGTAGTAGATTTACTGCATGTAAAAGATCCTGAAGCCTAAAAGAATCCTCTGAGCAAAATTGAGATCCGCCAGTTTCGTCGCCCAAGATAATACCTCCTTTCTCCGCTAGGTGGTGAAAGGAGCGTATCGAAATTTGCGTGGTTAGACGAAAGAGCGGGCCTGATGGCCCGAGTCTCGCCACGTAAAGCATAAACAAAATAAACAACTGTTTTCATTTTCAGATTGTGGACGATATCTTCTTAGATGTCTTCATTTCATTCGTATGTTGAGGTAACAATTTTGAGCATTTGAAGCCGGTGGGTGGATGCTGTGGGCATGCAGCGACAGCGGGAGGGGGCTGAGGAAGGCTGGAGGCGAGTGCTCTCTCAAGAGTCCCCTTCGGGGCGAGGGTGCGCCGACGGCCCACGCCCCCTCCGCCGCCGCCGCCCACGCCCTCTTTGTCGCCGCCAAGCCCTGCCCGGAACTTCCCAGAGAAGCGAATGGCCTCGGACTCGCAGTGAAACCAGAATGAATGATGCGTGAATGAAAACAACTACCAAGAAAGGAGCCAAGAACATTACTTACTACAGTCGACTTCGGTTATAGTGAACATTATTGGTTCACTATATCAGATGATGGCAAAAATAAATGGAATTTCTCCACAAAGTTTGATTTTATTAATACACTGCAAAATTCATTAACAGCACGAACGGAAAATTTCCATACCTTTATTTATACTTAATAATATCAATAACTTTCAATTGTTTGCATCGTACATATTTCATTATATCCTTTTCTAAAGTACGTGCTTGATTCTGCATTCTGATAATGCAGTCTTGATTCTGCATTGTCCTCTGACTCTAAGTATCAATCTTGCCACCTTTCAGTGCCTCTTACACTGTTAGAACGCAATCCCACTCTCCGAAGGCACTCTTAATCGTCTAATAATGTAAAGATCCAATTTATGTCCCAGAACTTATTTCCCGGTTCACTGTAGCCCAGGTTCAGGTTCACTATAACCGAATTTCTTATGCTTATTTGTGATGTAAGTGAAACGGGACCAGTGCTTAAGTTCACTATAACCGGAGTCGACTGTATTAAGAAAAAAACATTTTTTGTTCAAGTTCAGGCAGTTCTACACATTCGGCATTCGCCGAGCAGCGAGCTTCCGCTCGCACGATCTCGAATAGTTGATGTGTTCGGCAAATGGTCGCTTCCTTTGATGTGTGCAAAAGACCGACAGGAGACGGGTAGGGTGAACACAGAATGTTTGTCACTCGACAATTAGCAAGCAACTCATTCACACTACTGAGGATTCGGCGAGCGGTTCCTCGCTACTCGCCGAATAACGAATGTGTGAAGCCGCCTTTAGGTCAGGGACCGAATACCGAAATAATAGCGGTAAAGGTATTTATACCGGTATACAAATACCTTTACCTCTATTATACCTTTATTCAAAATACCTTTAAAAATACCGGTATAAGACGTCAAATACCGGTATTTTTAGAGGTATTTACCTTATCCGACGTCTATACCGGTAAAATACCTCTATTTAAAGGTATTATACCGGTATTCTCTCATCAAAATACCGGTATTTTCATAAGAAAATACCGGTATTTCAGTAGAATCATACAGGTATTTGGGAGAAATTCATTGTGATATTTTCCGCTGAGATGACTCAGAGGAAACAACTACACACGGCTGAGTTTCTGACCGGAGGTCCTAGGGTTCGAGTCCCGAGGGTGGCGGATTTTCGACACTTATTATAGCTAGGTCGAGTTCTGCCGTTGACTGGGAAGTCGAGTTATGTCGTCAGACGGAGGGACCAGCCAACGGTCTTTCGCAGACGTCAACACGAGCTCGTTCGCTGACCTTGGACCTCACGTCCGGGCGCAGAGCTTGGCGACACGTGATAGAGTGTTGAAAATTTATGGAATTTCTCCGTATAAATCTTGTCCTTTCTAGTAGCCGCATACCAAACTTCCTTCTTGCATGACTGTGTTTATCACTAAATACGATTATTTGCTTAAGTTTGATCGTATCACTAACATTCCCGAAAATAATTTTTTCAGTTGGCCCAGTTTTCTTATTCTGCACCATAATTATAACTAAAACAATATTAAAAATTGACATTGAACGCTAATAGACATATTAACTATTCTTACGCGAGGAAACAGAAGCGTTATGTTTAATTCAAAATTAATGAATTTTAAAAAATTTTTAAAAAAAATATTAATAGTACTTTTAAATTTTAAAATGTTAATATTAATAAACTCTTTTTATTAATTAATAATGTTAGTATATATTTCTTATTATTAAGGAAGAAACACTCTTCTCGAAGTGGGCTCCTCCAGATGCATTTTACAATGTAAGGTACCCGCGTAGAAGGGAACCCTTGCCCACATGCAATGTTAATAGCTAATAATAATAGTAATAAAAGTAATAATAATAATAATAATAATAATAATAATATAATAATAACATAATTAAACCCTTAATATAAACTAGGAATATAACATTTTATTTTAGCCCTATTTATTAATGTATAATTAAGATTTAATTGTGAAATGAAGTAAAAGGAAATCATTTTTTAACAAAAACAAAACTGGGCCTGAAAGCCTGAGCGTTCGTGATTATCTCAAGGTGTCAACGCTTCCTCAGTTCGCCGAAGGAGGGGTCGGGGAGGGAAGAAACGGTCCTACGCCTACGGCACGGCGCATACGTTGACAGCCTCTCCATGTGCGAAATACAAAGACAGACTTAGGTCATCTCTCAGGTCAGATGGGAGATAGCTCGATGAAGGACACTAAGAAAAGGTTCTCTTCAATGGAACCAATAATTATTATTTCATATTTCAACTTTTCCGAATTTTAAATTAAGGGAGGTTTTCAATACATATATATATATATATATATATATATATATATATATATATATATAACAACATATATACACAAAATATATGTGTATATATATACACAAAATAATAATTTAAACAATAAATATCAGTTATGAAATGATATTTGATTAATAAACATTTTGTGAGGTATTATTAACTAAAGCAATCTATTTTGTCAACATGTATGGATGGAAAGCTATATTTCTTCATTGAAAATACCGGTATAATACCGGTATAACCTTTATGGACGTCCATACCGGTTTTAGGTAGGCCAAAGTGCTACTGAATATCTGGTAAATTATATTCTAGCTGAACTTAAGTTAGTTTTAGTTAACTATTAAAAAAAAATCCCCCCTCTTAGCTGCTTAAACCGTAAGGCAACAGCGCAATGTACCCAAATCACGAAAGTAAATGCTCGCCTTCCCTGGGGCACTGTGGAGGGGAAATTGAAAAATAATGCTCCCGGACAGTTTTTCAACTATTGGAAATGCATATATTTTGACTTGGAAATGAGTTTGGAATCTCCTAGTTGCAGACACAGTATTCGTAATGAAAGCTGATTAATTCGTTTATACATTAGCAAGAAAATCAATAGTTTTATTATAATCTTATCACATTTATTTCCTCGATATATAAACGTTCGACTAAACTTCATGTACCACTTCGTGTTATTACAATACACGAGAAAGGTTTTTAAATAGTACTGAACTTCAATATGCAGCATTTCGACACTGTCACGAAACTAGCGGTACTTGAATCGCATGTGCCTTATGACGTGATAGGGAGAATTATATTTTATCAATATTTTGGAATGATTATCTGTAAGGCAACTTGTACTTGTTAACTAGCAGATTCCAAGGGCAGCATACTATTTTCTATTACCAAAACGTTAATAAATGTGTAATTGAACTGCATTAAATTACAGGGTGACATTTTTGAATGTACGCAGTGGCCTACAGCGGGTTTGTATCACTTGTTCCTCAGTTTTTAAGTTCCTGAATCATGCAGCTAGAGCACCGAAAATAAATAAATATTTTCTGAAGACCTCACAATGAGCACGCATTATTATATAGATGGTACATTTTTAAAAAAATTGCGCGACCTATACAAGATGCGAACGGCGGGCGGAGACAAGTTAATGTTCAACGTAAGAAAGGACATTCCATTGTAGCATATTGTACTGTAATGGAAATAAAGTAATCCAGTCATTTTTTGTCAATTCAGTCTCTCAGAGGTGTAATGGATTTTTTGCCCGAATTCCTTCATTCCGTTCTCCGCTCGCTGGGTTTCTTTGAAAATCTAACAAGACCTTGAGTTTCGTCGGCTGCTGACTGCAATTTTACAGTGGTCCATTTTGTAACTATACGGAGCCAATGTTTTCAAGACTTGCTGAGAACATGAAAATTAAAGATTCTACACATTCTATATTTTTACGTTCAAACTCGACTTAATGTAGAAATACAAAGATAACAATGTAATAAATGTCGAGAATGAGAAAGAAATATTGCGTACGTTTAGAATATTTTTATTTTATTTACGACATACTCTGTGGAGGCGGACAGATGGACAGTCAGCCGCCAGTTTTGCCGTCATTCGATTTTTCGGTACCAAGAACCCACAAAACTGGCTACACTATGTGAAGAAGATTTTTTCTTAATTTAGCAAACTGGATTTATCCAATTTTTCGTTACCAGAGGCATGTAACAAGATTTTTCTGCCGAAAATTCACTGTTTTTGGGTAGCGTTACATAACGTTCTCTCTACTGCGCAAGCGGTAGTGAGAAAGTAAAAACGTTGTTTGGGCAAAGATACTTAGAGGAAACGGGCCTCACTTTAGAAGAAATTGTAATTGAAAGCAGTTTGTTCTCGAACACTCGTTTTTAAGCCATGCGCTCTGGTCGTTAATTCGAACCCTTCTTTTCTCTTCTCCTCCGCTCTTTCCTCGTCGTTCCTAGCGCTCCTCCCCTCGGTAATAAATCTCTTCTGTTGCTTGTCAGGCTGGGTGGCTGAGGACCCTTTCTTGCTCTGACAGAACTTGTAGGGCGGGTGAATGATGGCGAACCGGCTGTATGGTAGAGCGAGGGAGCGGTATGGCGAACAAAGCAACTCTGTTGTATCTTTATTTATTTTATTCCCATACCAGCTCCGTTTACATGATCCGTGCTTAGATGACTATGGTCGCAGGTTAATTCATTAAAAACAAAAGAAACAGGTTCATTCATAAAACAATTCAGGCTAAAATTGAATTAAATTTTGTTTGGAAGACCTTGTACATTTTTATCAGACGTTTCAAGAAAGAGTTTTAACATTCATTCAGAAAGTGTTACATTTTTACAATTTTAAAATTACGAACTCGCTAGTTTCTGAGTGTTCTTGCAAGATAAAAAAATATTTCATGTGCAGAGTATTCAAATAACACATATTTAAGATATTCAACAACAATGTTTGCTTCCTTGTTTCTGCAAGATATATTTTTCTAAAAATACACCGATTTCCACATTCATAGAGAGGACATCTATCGAATATCACAACAGAATATCTAGAATCTTCTCTTTAAACCATCTAATGCGTAAATCTAATAGTTATATTCTTGTAACCCTATAACAAGTTTTTTAAGTAAAAAACACAACATAATTTAGCAACGGAAATCACCGTTTCAAACTAGAATATTGATCGCTATTTGATCTTCTAGAACAGGTAGGTAAACACATTTTGCATCTGCTACCGCGCCACCGATTCTTGTCGAAACACCACCTGCAGTTACGTTTTATTAGCTGCGTCTCCGCAAAACTGCTGCATTAATCGACGCGTCCGTTTTTAAAAGAACATCTCGTCGTCCTTGAGGTTTCCTCCTACATAATTCATTCGTCATCGGTGGCACAACAAGCACACGCAAGAAAAGCATAGATATAAAGCTACGCGTAGAGATCTCTTGCTTCGATCTCGTCTCGAACAAGTGACCGGACAAACAATGGCAAAGTTCGTAGAAAGAACACCTCGTTTGCCGTGACGAAACATACAGATCCACTCTTTGCACGAACGTCTATGCCCGATTTAACCCTTATAGAGAACAATACGTTTCTTTGCCCCCTGGTGTAGCGTATTCAGCTATCTAATTAGTATTGACGATAGGTTTGTTCTTAGTCACGCATGATTGCACTAGAACATCTGCCAAGCAGTGAAGTCAGACAATCGGGTTGAAATGTCTTGTTGCTATTGGTTGTTCAGAATTATATTGAACATTGTGCAGTCTTTTCTAATATTACAACCAAACAAAACCAATTTGTGTGTCATGCGTTTTTAGGTTTCAATTGTTTTGGTGTCTGAAATAAAAGAAAAGAGTCAGTATGGCAGACATTTCCTTCTATTGGAGTGTCTTGAAGCCGACAGGTACACGAAACACGATGAACTATGAAATCTAGTTGTTTCTCAACAGTGGATTAAACGGTATAGTAACGGATCTCGACTTTCATCAATCAGGTCTGACATATATCCTTTTAAAATTACGGAAAAAGTTTTCAAAAATAAATGTTTATATCTGAAACGAAGGTAGTAATATTTATGAATTTTCCGAAAAGGTAGATCCAGACAGCAAGAAACTAAACAAAGCAAACAAAATAATGTCAGCAACTAAAATAATTGGTGCAACGATATCTTACTTAAATCTTGTCATAATGGTACACTCGTATCACATTCATGTTTCTAAACGTAATATACTTTCGTCGTAACGTATTTACAATTAATCGCTATCCGTGATTAGTAAGTACTATACTCTAGTACTTACTCTAGTAACTAGAGTTTGAGCTTGAGAATTTTTTTTTTTTTGTTATTTAAAGTCGCATCAACATTTAGGTCATTAGTGACCACTATTGAAGTTAACGTTATGGTAACTATGAAGATGAAACAAAATGGTGATGGTAAGGGGTGAAAGGACGAACACAAATACAACAATGTCCGAGGCGGGACTCGAGCTCCCGACCCTTCGGTCTGAGATCGCTACGACAGGCCTTAGCGACCTCAGCCACCGGATCGACTGCTTGAGAACTTATTCGTTTAATTCTTTCAGCATGGTCCCTTCTGCCTAAGCTGCAAGAGGAGGCAATAGGACTCTGGAATCTTCCACAACGTTGGGTCACACACGCCTGTGATTTGTTCGGTTTGGTTGCCTATGTGAGTGAGAAATGATTCAGTTCGAGTCAACTTCAGTGGACATTATTCCCGTAAATGTAGTACATGTTTAATCCAGGCTGTGTTCTTCCGCAACTTGAACGAGATATTTGGCAACGAATTACTCAAGTGCACAGTTTTCCCTCTCCAGATATCTTCATCAGCGAGCTCACTGCGCAATCCAGTCGGAACAAGCTCAAAGCTCACAACGTGTCTGCTATCATATGTGGTAGTATAGAGTATGTAAGGGGGAGGAGAGGACAAGGATGGAGAAGGAAAGATCATGCGCGGCCTGTTTGTTTGGGCATCACTCCGGCATTCGTCGGGAACAGATAGGAGAAACCACGGAAAACTACAGATCAGAATGGTTGCCTACGTGGTCACAATCGTATCTGCTATACATTGATGCGGCAAGTCACTGTTTCATAAATGATACTCGAGAAGAGCAGAAAAAGAAACGTAGGTCAGAATATGAAACAGAACTTATACAAGACATAAAGGTTAATAATAAATGGTTTGGCCATTAATTATCCTATCTCTTCTTGGTATTGTCCACTCCGCATTCCTCTCGCGAGCCACCACTGCCCAAGTCCACCCGGCAAAGGTGACTGCTGATGTATCAACTGATATCAGGTATCAACTGATATCGCCGCACTGCCTCTAACCGGGAGCTCCTAGGTTTCAAGTTCCGGTAGTTGCATAATTTTCGACACTAGCCGGATACTACGTCGTTTCCAGCTGCTGTCTGGAGGAGAATTCTAATGATTAGCTGCTCTGATCGGTAGTTTTCCGTTGATTCTCCGATCAATACCAGGCGAATGCAGGAGCAGAACCCTAACAAACGAGCTCCACGCATGATCTTTCCCTTCCTCTTCATTGTCCTATCCTCACCACTTACTTACACATACCCCCACATGCACTACATTTCCACACTTGCTGGGAGCCCAGTCGGCAGCTTTAAATTTGTCCAAACTGGGAGTGTGCCATGCTGCTGGGAGATATATGATTGCGGAAAAAACCACAAGTCGGCGCCGGTTCTCGCCATCCAGCGGGAGCAGATCACCGCCACGTCCCGCGATAAAAAACATGCACTACACTTACAAGACCAATGATCTTAGCAGTTGACTTGCCTGGAATCACTAATCATTCAATCAATCAATGACTGCCCGAGTCCAACCTTCATCTCTGTGACCACCCTTCACGCTCCGTCTCGGCTGGGCATCGTCCGGTGGGCATGGGCCAGTGGAGATTGGGCAGTGGGCATGGGCCGGTGGGCAAGTCCCGACGCGCTCCGCTGGACCAGCGAGGTCGCGAGCGGCAGCGCGACCATTCGGAGGCGGTGATGCGTGCCTCCCCGTCGACGGCTGCGCGCCACGGGTCATTGTCACGGCCGCCTGGGGAGTCGCCTGATTGCACCCCGCGGTCAGGTTGCCCTCGCACCTGCCGCCCAGATAATCCCCTTTCACTTTCGACTATGTGGGAAGGCATAGGCTCGATTGCATCCCGGGGGGTGTTCTGGGACGGAGAAGGAGAAATGGTTATTTAGCACCAAGAGCGTTATAAGTAGGGGCGGATTTTAATGAAATGTCATTTTTTCTTATCACTTTAGAACAATGCAGCAGATTTTTGTGGCCCCATAATGCTAAATTACTTTTTAATTGAAAAGAAATTTAGTAAAGAAACAGGTTTGTAATATGTCGTACGCTGGAATGTAAAGAGTTCAAATGATGTGTTTTCGGAAAGCATGTGATACGTATTAGCGATCAATTAAAAGAATACATGCGTCAGAAATGGACAGATATGAGCATAGTCGGGCAAATTTTCTAGAGATTATGATCATAATTGATAATTATCAAAGATGTATAAAAATAATATGCTATTTAATTTATCCGTTTGGTCCTTATTGAAAACGCTTGCAATTTTCTTGTTTAGAACAGATATTTTGTAACAACCAAAACAAAGTGTTTTTTACTTAAGTGATATGTTTCAATTACCATAAAATCTGCTAGCTTCTTCACGATTGAGGGAAAATGAGGAATAAGCACTTCACACATTCCATGAATAAACTGGGCCTTCAACAAGTACCCTCTGCCCGTTTTTCGAGCGATGACAGTGCATGCGATCTTTTGTTGAGTGTCTCGTCACGGCAGTCTCCAAACGTCGGGGCGCTCTCCCTCTCCAGAGACCGCCCCGCACCAGATCCCCTCGCCGCGAGTGGAAATCCGCGAGGTGCCTTTGTTTCAGCGGCGGAGGAGGAAAAAATGCCTCGCGACGTCGCGCTACTTGGTGCCGGCGACGGCGAAGGCTCAGTGGAGGCGGTAGGAAAGGAAGAGAAAAGAGACCAAACGACGAACGGGCGAAATTGAGAAGAAGAGTGAAGAGGAAAACGAGTAAGAGAAAATGTTTCATAAGAAATAGAAAAAAAAGCCGGCGAGGAAATAAGAGGTTGACGAAGAGAAATTACGAACTGAGAAGAAGAAAATGACGAAAGAAAGAGGAGAGTAAATGGAAATGTAAGGTAAAAGGGATGATAAAAAAGAGAAGAAGAAAAAAGCGAGAAGCAGGTTAAAAATGAACAGAAAAAGAGAGGAAGAAATAAGAGATAAAAGAAAGAAGTAAATGTAGAAAAATACGAAAGTGCGAAGCGAAAAAAAAAAGGGAAAAAAAAAAACGCACTGAAAGGAAAGTGCAGGATAAAGATGGATAGGAGAAGACACGAAATTGAGAAGAAGAGTGAGAGTGAAGAGAAAACGAAAATGTTTCGTAAGAAAGGGAAGAAAACGAAATAAAGCCGGCGAGGAAATAAGAGATTGACGAGAGGAATTACGAACGGAGAAAAAGAAAATTACGCAAGAAAGAGACCAGAAAACGACAAATGAAGGGGCGTGAAAGGAGGACGAGGAGGGCAGGCGCAGTAGAGTCGGCGGCGGCGGTGGCGGTGGCGGAGGCAGCCGCCGAGGCGGCGAAGGACCTCCAGGAGCGCAAAGGTGCGGAGGGCATTAGGAGTCGCCTCACAGGCCTCTCTCCGCGGCGGCGGCGGCGGCAGAAACTCGCTCGACCGCGAGAGCAAAAACCGCGCTCTACCACCGCCGAGGCGACCCGGCGAGCCGCAACCACTCGGTGTTTTCCCAGATCGCAGGGCCGCAACAGAGGTGGCGGTAGAAGCGGTGGTGACTGCTTTGGCAACGGAGGGTCAGGGCATCAATTGATGTCACTGCAGTGCCTCCGACCGGGATGTCCTTGGTTCGAGTCCAGACAGAGGCAGGAGATTCGACTAGCTGCATGGCTAGGTCGAATTCAGTCGCTGTCTGGAGGAGACTTCCAGCGGCCGGCTGCTCTCATGGCTAGTTTTCCTTGGTTTCTCCTATCAACACCAGGCAATGTCGGAGAGTACCCTAACAAACGGGCCACGGACCACCGTCTTTTCTTCTTCTTCCTTGTCCTACTTCACCCCTTACACTCCCCACACATACACTTTCAATCACTAGACTACTACACAAGCTGGGAGACTAATGGGGAGCTTAGAGCTTGCCCCGTTGGTGGGAGATATCTAGTTGAGGGAAACCCCGCTAGCTGACGAATAGATCGGCGCTGAATCTCACCATCCAGCAAAGGAAGATCACCGCCACCACCCGCGATTAAACATGCACTGCACTTAAGGGACTAATGACTTCAGCAGTTGAAGCACCGGGAATCACTAATCAATGGATTACTCAACTGGTGACGGAGGAGGGGCAGCTGTACCGAAGCTGGGAGTGTTGGTTGTTGCGGTATTTGTAGTGAATGACCGGCTCGGGAGGGATGGGGCGGCAGCGCCGAGGTGGGGAAGGGCACGGTTTGGGGACAGATTAGAAACGGAGCAGGGGTAGGTCGCGGTGAGGTGGGGTGGGGTGGGTGGAGTGGGGTGAGATGGGGCGGGGGGGGCCAGGCTGGACGGGGATAGCGGCGTTAAGCCGAAGGGACAGCTGCCAACCGACGGGATATCGAAGTAGGCGACCAAGCAGAGCAGCTGCTGACATTGACCTTGGTTATTGCTGCACACGCTGATTACTGTTAATATTATAATTGCTCGGCTCTTCTCTTGACGGAGATTGTAAAAGTGTTGGTTTTTTTGCCTTTAGGTATACAATTATATTCATTACTTTTTTATCCAAGCTAATTATGCCTGTAGTACAACTTTTTTAAAGTCATTACAATGAGACATTATGTTTCGTATTAAGCCAGTTTAATGTTCCAAATAAACGTAACATCTGGACGTAAATTTATTTTATTCTCTTTCTTTTTCCATTTAAATCTTTATAATTTTTACTATTAAGGAGAAAAGGAATCCTAAATAAAATTGGATAATGACCGTCATATTTCTCTATTTTGAAGTTCCTTTCTGCATTTTAAAAACTCGGTTTCAGATTAATAATATCATTATCAGTTTTATTTGTACTCTCCTCAAGGCTGTTAATATGACACATAAATTTAGGCAATTTTGAACGCAAAGTTCATTGCAGTCATTGTCTGCCACATAGAGCTGGGAAGCTGTGTTGTGATTGACCTTAAATGCTACGCAAACTTAATTATCAACTGAATTTTCTTAATTGGAAGTAAGATACAGACATTTTCAATGAACATACTGTACTTTTTATTCAGACATATTTTCAGCAAAAATATAATTTTCAACGAACGCAAAAATATAATTTTCAACGGCATTTTCGTATTAACATCTTTAAAATTACTTCTATACAGATATCTGTCCATTGAATTGCATGCCAGGAAGAAATAATTTGCATTCCTTATTCGCCGCTTATTTCTCCAATATTTACTTCCCGGAAGCGATGTATCAATAAAAATATTTACACTGAAACCAAAATTCATGGGAAAAGGGAAGTGATTGTTTAATAAACCGATTTCAAATTCTTTGCAATGTAGAGATATAACTCTTTTTTCACAAACGATACGAATTTTATAATAATTTTAAATATGTACGGTTCTGAATATGACACTATTAGAATTATTTTGTATAACTAATTGTAAAAAACGATAATATTAAGTATATAATAGTGATCTACTATATTATTGTACTCAACGCAGAAAAATCTATCTCTGAAAGAGAAACTTTCAATTTTTTTCAATTCTTATTGTGGTAAGATGCACCTTGTTGAGTTATTTTTTGTTAGAACTGCTTATTGCATCGTAAAATGCATCTTCTAAAAATCTAAAGTAGGTATACCTGGATCGTTAGTACACTTCAGCAAGAAATAATCAAAGGGGCAATTGTAAATAAGAATATTCCTGCAGAAAGGCTAAATAAGACTTGCAAGACCCCTTACTTGAAAAAATTCACAAGAAAACGCATTTCAGATATGTTAAGAAGGTTCATTGCTCTTATTGGTAAGAATGGTTCTACAAAATATTAATGTTTTACAGTAAAATGGGGTACAAGAAATTGATTTTTTCCTAGAAATTTGTTAAAAATTATGTAAAATACTCACACAATAAATAAAATGTAAAATAATTTGCGAAAAATTTGTTTCTTTTCACAAAATAAAAAAAAGGATTTTCCTAGTGAGTATAATAATTTAGCACACCACAATATCATTGACACTTATTATTAGGCTTGTAAATCTTATTTTTATAACAGAAATCGTATATCATAATTGTAATAACAACGGATAGAACAGTACGGTAGCTAAAATTTTCTTACGTGGGAGCTTGACAATTTTAAAAATTTTGCGGTACATCCAAAACTCCAACCGACATTTTACGCAATATTTTGCGAAACGCAGTTACGAAAGATTGACGTATCTGTACCTCACTGAGATGTGAAATCCTCTTTCCGTAAGGGAAGTCTAGCTGCTCTGATATGTAGTTTCCATTATTTCTTCCACCAAATCACGCTAATGCCGGAGCAGTACCTTAACGAACGGGCACGGGCCATGCGCGATATTCCATTCCTCATCCCGTTCATTTCTTTCCCTTCACTTTATGTTTACTTCCACTACACTACCACACACGTCAGAAGCTTAATTTGTCGGTATAACATGTACTTCACTTACGGGGAAAATGGCCATAGATGTTGACGCGGCCTGAGCGGTTAAATAATCAATAAATCGATATTACCATGAACTGGTCGCGCAGCTTTAGTAAAATTATTTGATTGTATCCGAAGTGGATTTAACCCATCTTCTTAGTACGGATGTGACATCGTCAACAAAACATTCATGTTTCTAAACGACGATGCTCAAAATTAAAACATAGATTAAATAAAACCATCAACCTCAAACATTGATTTTATTAAACATCGATACTTTTAAACATTGAACTTCACGTGGAGGGGGGTATAATTTGTAAGTGGTATCGTTTAATAATATTTAATTGTGATTTAACTCTCAAACATCGGCAGGAAAAATCACCGAAACTTGGATTATCAGATTCAATAAACCAAAAATTATGTAGGCTTCTATATTGAGGAAAACTCGACTTTATTTATTTTTCACCCTTAGTCACTTTGGTCTGAAGAACATTCAATTTGTAAATATCTGAAAATCATTTAAGTTGTATTTCAACTCTTTTTTCATTAAAAAATATCGATAACTTACAAACATCAAATACAAAACATCATTGTTAAAAAATTCGATGTTAAATATATCGATGCTTTTATAAAAACACAAAAGAATGTAGGCTTCTTTATTGAGGAAAACTCGACTTTATTTATTTTTCACCCTTAGTCACTTTGGTCTGAAGAACATTCAATTTGTAAATATTCGAGAACATCGACACTGATGTCCCACTTTCCCCGCTACGCGCCTGAAAGCCGGTGATGGTAGCGACGGCAACGCCCGTCGAACGCGATACTCAGTCCTCAGGGGCAGTCAGCAACCCGCTCATCATTAACGGACCGTCGGCTGCTGGCGAGCAGGCGTTAACGAGGTGAAGCGTTGCTTACGATGTTAAACAAATTATTTAAACATAGTTGTGCACTAAAATTAACATGGAAATATATTAAATAAATAGCCAATTAAACATACGTGAAAATATAAAAAACTATATCCACTCATTAATAGCCACTCTAGACCAAGTATAGAATGTGGTATAACTTTATTCAAATCAATTATTAGACCATCGCTTACTTTTGCGTGCCTTGTCTGGGGTGGAGCTGCAGAAAGTAACAAAATCCAAGTAGTTCAAAATAAATTTTTAAGACGCATAATTAAAGCAACATTGTACATGTTAAATACACAAATTAGAAACGAATTGAAAATAGAAAACTTAAATTCTTACATTAGAAGACTATCAGTAAATTTTTGAGGAACTACCAAAAGCGGAATGTGATAAAAACTTTCATCTGGATGTTCAACAGAAGACATTAAAATTACTTCAAGATACTCCAAGGATAAATTACGCCCACTATAAACGCTTCAATAAGACTACTCACCTTCCATCACCAATGTGTCACCTCACGTTCCTTATAACTTCCATACAATTTAAATGAAATACCCGCACAGAAACAAGAAGATATACAACTCACTTAATTATGTTACCTTAAGACCAGTAGACCAGCTCAACACAAGAAAGTATTTTATTTTCTTTGTTGCATTCAGAGTTTTATTTGAACATTTGAGCATCATCCCATTCTAAGCACTAGTGTTAATAATTGAACTTTTAACTCCAGTGCATCGCCTAATGTCAACCGTTTTACTAGTGGCTGTGTAAAAAAATGTATTGAATTCTGAGTCCCACTAATTCCACTCGTTAAGAAAACACGAAATGGCTTCAATTTAGTATTCGTCGCTTTTTTCATAGGTACGAACTAACTCTAGAGGGACCGGTGATAGAGAATGTCCCTCTGACACAACGCCGCGCGCCGGGCACCGCGTTCTGCGCATGCGCAGCCGGAATATTCCTAAACCAAAAACATCTCTCTCCGATCTCTCTCTGTCATTACGGGGAATCTCCATGTCATGTACGCTTCGCGGTTCGACGAAATCAGGAAGTCATTCATTCTGTGACAAAAGCCAGAAGTGATGAGCCTAAAAATATCGGCTAAAGGAAATCGAGACGACGATACGGTCAATGTTTTCAGTTCGACGCGTATACTTCGATTTAAATATAGAGTCCGTTGGCGGATATCAGCTGTTCTGGTGTCATCTCATCGGGTGCTTAAGCGTCACTACAGTGGTGAATTTATTAATTGACTACAGTAGAATTTGATTCACTACAGTAGTGATATTCGAGCTATCGATTGG
Source organism: Teleogryllus oceanicus (assembly GCA_964035755.1). Lineage (NCBI taxonomy): Eukaryota > Metazoa > Arthropoda > Insecta > Orthoptera > Gryllidae > Teleogryllus > Teleogryllus oceanicus. Next base: position 107,680,638 of record CAXIVR010000007.1, read on the forward strand.
ACACTATAACAATCGATTAAACATCAACGGACTCTATGATTAAATAGAAGTATAGTGTAAATTGATTCATCTTTCACGCCAAGTCGCCTGTGTATTGCCGGTTCCTATGCCCTCGGGTGTGCTTCCTTCGCTCGCCCCACGACCGAGGCGGCGCGGCGGCGGCAGAGGCCGACGTGGGGCGCGCGGGCGAGCGCGGGCGTGCGCGGGCGTGCGTGGCCGTGCGCGTAACGGACGCGGACGCGCGCTCGCGTCGCCCACGCGCCGCGCACGGCCTCGCGGCCAGGTGGCCTCCCGCCCGCACGCCCGCACGTGCCACCTCCACGCGGCCGCCCCAGCCGCCCAGCCGCCTCGGCCGGCGCGCCGCCGAGCGAAAGCGATTTTTTCCACGTCTTCCTTCTTACAAGCGTGTTTCGCTTAAAACCTCTGTGGAATAAGTGGGCGGGCGCGTTCTGTATACGTGTGGATTTACTCTGTTCGGAAGCCATTTTGTTTTTACAGGGCAACATGATCATCATATTTACCATACCAACAATGTCAATATGACTATTCCAGTCGTGGAATAAAAAACCAATTGAGTTTAACCACACATATAAAATATCCCAATTTACTCGCTTCGGGAGCCATTTTGTTTTACAGGACAACATGCTCACCACATTTACCATTCCAACAATGTCAATATGACTATTCCAGTCGTGAAATAAAAAACCAATAGTGTTTAACTATACATATAAAATATCCCAATTTACTTCTTCGGGAGCCATTTTGTTTTTACAGGGCAAAATGCTCACCACATTACGATTCTAATAATGTCAATGGCTATTCCACTCGTAAAATTAAAACCAATAGTGTTGATCTATGTATAAAATATCCCAATTAGGGCGGTGTATCTCAAAAAAATTCTCACTTTTTCTATCCGATTTTTCTTACCGCGTCTCTCTACTGGCCAATAATAAGCTGCGACTCATCTATCTTAGGAAGCTGCGTGTATTTTATCGTTCTGATGACGTGCAATAAACCGCGTATATACTATAAATAACCTTTTTGATTTCAACATGATTTCATTTATATTCAATTTTTGTCGCATTTTCAAACTCTATTGGGCGTAATTTCATTTGGAATAGTCTTATTAACTACTACTTATGCTTTGGAAATTCTCAGATAAATCCTTTCTCGCTTCGCAAGTGAGGGAAGGAACAATTTCCAAAACACTCGTGGTATTATCTATGATAAATAATTTTTCAGCGCTGCTTTTTAAATAAATATTTCACTTCCTTTGAAAGCAAGGTTTATCAGTCATTTTACAGAATCTTATCACTACAGGAAACAATTCTTGTTCAAACATGCTCCTTATTAAGTATTAAGTAAGATTTGTAACAATATTTCATTTTTTAAAGTAAATTGCGTTGCGTTCTCATTTGACACATTAAACAGATATACATGTCAAATGTCATGTTTTTTATTTATTCTATAGAACATCTAAAAATTAATTTATCTACTAAGAGCTCAAGGAGATTTCATTACATATCATAACAAAGTTTTTTTTGCTCGTTTCTGCTAAAAAAAAGTGGCCTAATCTTCATTTACTTTTTACTATCCGATATACATTCGAGAATTTCAAGTTTTTTTTCTCATCATTTAACACGTCTTCCTGGGTATATTACTTTCAAATGTATCGATGTTTGTTTACTCACTGAACGGCGCCAGGCTTCTTGACTTCATCGGAATGCAACACAACTCGTTCTTTTGTCCTGCTTCATTTCTCACTTTCCTTTCATCTCTGCTTCACACCAGCTCCAGAAATATTGTACTCGAATGTCATTGAGGAGCCAAAATGGAATGCAAAAACAGGCTGGGGGCAACATTTCATATGCAACACGTGTCGTTCTATTTTCTATTTAAAAATGGAGGTCCAATTGGCATGGTGCCATGGCGATTCTCGCGGTGACAGGCATGGAAACAAAATTCCGGATGCAACAAGTTCGCGGTGAAAATAGCGAGCTATTTCAGAAGTCTTTTCCTGCAGAACTGCAAACCCAGGGCTTTCTGAATACCGTCCTTAAGGCAACGTGTGTATTCTATTTCACTTTTTGAAATTTCATTTGATACTTTTTTAAAAATTATTATTATTATTATTATTATTATTATTATTATTATTATTATTATTATTATTACTATTATTATTGTTTACTCCTTATCTGTTGCTTGTGGTCGTGTAATTATATACAGAATCACGATTCCTAGAAGTTCTATTGATTTTGTAATTACATTATTATTTACATTACATTTACATTATTATTAATTACAGTATTATTTTGTATTTACATTACTTTTAGATGATGATGATGATGGCAAAGCCATCGAAAGGCGGCTATCTGAATAAATTTGAATTTAAAAAGACAGCATCAATTATTTCATCCTTCAATAACGTCAACAACACCTCATCAGCATTCCCATAATTCATCACTGTCGTTCATTTGTAGGTACTTGCGGCAAAGCTTAATATCGTTGCGCTTATTATCAGTATGCATAAGATAGCGAGAATGTTGTGTATTGCTTTTTAGACTATGACTGTTTTTTTACTTTCCACTTTTTGAATACAAATCCAATGCAACACGTTCAACAGCACACTTAAAATTAAATAAATTTTAGGTAATCAAAGGTGGAGGTGTGATTCGACGCTTTCGTGAGAAATGTGAAATTCTTTGAAATTCGAAGAGTTGGCGGTCGAATGCGGTTGATAGAAAAGAGGTTTGTTCCTTTTTTCTCGTGTGCCTTGTGCCGCCTAGAGCCTCAACGTCCTACCCACCCCAGAATGAGAAGCCCACAAGAGCGTCTACTGCGTAGCTCGAGACACACCCCATTGGAGGGTAGGGGACAACTGGCTTCAACTACAGAAGAAAAAAAAAGCTCAAAGACGAAGGAGGGGGGGGCGATTAAGAAAAGGCTTAACTTTTCTCCGACCAGCGCTCGTAAGCCACGGAGGGGAGGGGCGAAGGGGGCGATCCGCCCCTGGCTGTGCGGTTCGAGTTCCGGTCCCCGCTGGGGTTGCCCCCTGCGCCTTCCGAATCACCGATGACGCGGCGCGAGGCACAGTGGGCTGAAACGGAGCCAAATGCCCGCCACGCCTCTTTCTTTCCAGTTTGGTAACTACATTAATTGATTAGCGATTCCGGGCGCGGCAACTGCTAAGGTCATTAGTCCCGTGAGTGTAGTACATGTTCGATCGCGGGAGATGGTAGTGATCTTCCTCCGCTAGAGATGGTGAGATTCGGCACTGACCTACCAGCGTCTAGTGGGGTTTGCCCTAACCAGGTATTTCCCTTCAACGGGGCACCGCCTGACAAAGGGACTCGCTCTAAGCTCCGACTGGTCTCACGGCATGTGTGGTAGTGTAGTGCAAGTGCGTGTAAGTGTGTGTGAGTAAGGAAAGAGGAAGAAAAGATCGTACGCGGCCCTTGGCCCATTTGTGAGGATACTGCTCCGACATTCGCCTAGTATTGATCGGAGAAACCTCGAAAAACTACTGATCAGAGCAGCCGTCCGCTAGAATTCTCCTCCAGACAGCGATTGAATTCGACCTAGCTTTCATCTAGTGTCGAAAATCCTGCCGCCGTCCGGATTCTAAACTAGGACCTCAGAGGCACTGCAGTGACATCACTTGATGCCCTGAGTCACATTCACCTGTGTTTGCATCTATACATGTACTACGAATATTTCACTATATCTTCACTATCTTCAATTATATACACAATTTACGTTTTTAGACAATTTAGAAACAGTAATGCTAAAACTATACCGGTGGAAAATTGTGCAATTTTTGCTCTCGATAAAATATGTTTTAAAAGACCAGAAATCTTGCCATAAATATCTTAGACGTAGAAATGAATATAATTTTTTCCGTTTCTAGTGACTAAAAAATCCTGAAATTGGCATTTATTAGCAAATAGTGCTTGAAGGTGTTAACTCACATTTTAGTTTTGTCGTCAAAACTATTTTCTGTGTTTCCTATTAGTTGCTTTGCTATATTTTATGAAAATAACAACATTTGTGATATAAAAAAGAAATAATTTCGTGTAATATTTTTTTAAAAATGTCCCATGCAAGTTTACTAAATCTCAAATATTTCCTTTGGCCATTTTATGAGTTAACACCTCTCATTCCCTAAGCCCTTCATATTTTCCAAACAAGTACCGGGAGCGGTAGCTCAGTTCATCAACTGATGTCACTGTAGAGCTTTTGACCGGGAGGTCCTAGGTTCGAGTCCTGACGACGGCAGGATTTTCGACACTGGCTTTTCAGCTAGGTCGAATTCACTCGCTCTCTGGAGGAGAATTCTAGCGGCCGGCTGCTCTGATCGGTAGTTTTCCGTGGTTTCTCCGATCAACACCAGGCGAATGCCGGAGCAGTACCGTACCAAACGAGCAACGGGCGGCGTGCCATCTTTCCTTCCTCTTCCTTATCCTATCCTCTCCCATTACACACACACTTACACTAACATGCACTACACTACCACATATTCCGGGAGACCGGTCGGAAGCTTAGAGCTTGTCCCGGCTGGGGCGGTGCCCGCTGGTGGGAGAGTCCTGGTTAGGGGGAAACCCCACTAGCCGACGGTAGGTCGGCGCCGGATTTCGCCATCCAGGGGGGGAAGATCACCTCCATCTCCCGAGAAAAAACATGCACTACACTAACGGGACTAATGACCAAAGCAGTTGACGCGCCCGGAAACACAAAAAAATCAAATCAAATCAAATTTTCCCAACAAAAAATTTTTGACCAATACGCGTGTTAGTGTTCACTCGCAGTGTGCGACTAAGGGGGGGAGCAGGAAGCCCGTGCGCAGGGGAGCGCGGGGTGGCTTCAGGACGGCGCGCCCCTCTCGGGTCGCGTGACTCTCAGGGAAAAGTCCTGCCGCGGCTCGCCCGACCCCCTGCGGGGACCCTCCCCCTGCCCGCTTTGGCTCCCTTCACACACGCGGGCGTCGGGCCACGACCGTTGCTTCCGCATCGGCCACGTCCCCCTCCTCCTGTCGCAGACTGGGTGCGCCATTTCTGTAACCGACCGACCGGCAAGGGTGGGTGGCTCAGTGCATCAACTGATGTCACTGCAGTACCTCTGACCCGGGAGGTCCTAGGGTTCCAGTCCGGACGGCGCGGCAGGATTTTCGACACTAGCTTGACAGCTTTATCGGGTTCAGTCGCTGTCTGGAGGAGAAGTCAGCATCAGGCGAACGCCGGAGCCCTAATTAGTCATTAACTAGATATTAACTTGACTAGGTTTGTCTTTTCACATTTTCCTCCCATATTCCCCTCCATAAAAAAACATGTAGCATCATTCAATTGTTTTTATGTATGTATTCAAGTACGCGTTAACGTATTTCCATCTTAACCACAATCCCGATCCAGATATGTCATGCAGTGTATATCAAGCTCTGTATCGATCAACGCCAGGCGAATGCAGGAGCAGTACCCTAACAAAAGGGTCACGCTTCGCGCGCGATCTTTCCTTCCTCTTCTTTATTCTATTCTCTCCCCTTACTCACACCCACTTACACTAACGCGGACTACACTACCACACATCACGGGAGACCGGTCGGGAGGTTAGTGCTTGTTGCGGTTTGGGGCGGTGCTCCGTTGGTGCGAGATACCTGGTTGGGTAAAATACCCACGCCTGTTGGGGAAAATGCCGCGACGTGTACATTGTTGCCGGATCTCACCATCAAGCGGAGGAAGATCAACGCCACCTCACGTGATAAAAACATGCACTAGACGTACGGGGCTAAAACCCTTAGCAGTTGACGCGCGCGGAATTACTAATCAGTGGGGGGCGGATTTTCGTGACCTAACACATCGCCAAAAATGTTCAATAAAATGCTCTTAAAATGTTTTTAAAATGCCCTAAAAGCAAAGAAAAGTGACGTAAAATGTGATCAAAACCAATTCAGATGAACAACTTAAACTGCTGAATGTTACTGAAATAATCGAGGCTTCTTCTAATCGTTCAAGTGAACTCAGCTTTCTTTACCAGAAAATCTCTATCCTTAGTTATCCTGAAATAGACTGAAGCTCCTATAACGCTTACAGGCGTCACAGGTACCTTAGATTACATACTCACAATGGTTGACATTACAACTTCTGAGGGAAGAAATCAAATAGGCATTCAGAAACTCAAGAATTATATGGAGAACATTTGTTGCATCTCCTAAATATTATTTGACGCAAGTAAAATTAAAATGACATTAAAATCGATGAATTCTGCGAAAATTGCATTAAAATGACCGGAAAGTTAAAAAACGACTTATTAGCCAAAATCCTAAAAAAAAAATAAAATGGGTATTTCCTTTTGTCATAACATAAAATTTTGCGGATTCGATGGTACAACGGTTAGCGTACTGGACTGTTGGTCGCGAGTTCAAACCCGATCGAAGCTGTCGGTTTTTAAGGGGGGCTTCGTACGCCTTCCTACGGAGGGGAAGTAAAGCCGACTGTCCCATGTAGTAGATTTACTGCATGTAAACGATCCTCAAGTCTAAAAGAATCCTCTGAGCAAAATTGATCCGCCTGTTTAGTCGCCCGAGATAATACCTCCTTTCTCCGTTAGGTGGTGAAAGGAGCGTAGCGAAATTTGCGTGGACTGACGGAAGAGCGGTCCTGATGGTCCGAGTCTCACCACGTAAAATAAGGCACCAACTAACTAAAATGAATTTCTATACTAAACGGCATTCCTAAAGAGAAAAGAAAAAAAAATGACACATCATGAAAATCCGCCGCCTACCCAATCAATCGGGAAGGCAGCCGTGAAGGGAGCCGTTGGAAAGCAGCGGTGCGCTCTGGCACCTGCGGCGGCCCCGTGGCCGTCAGCGCGGCGCGGCCTCAGGCGGCGGTGGTGGGCGCGCGGCCGCCAGCGCTGGCGCTCGAGGGAGGGGGCGGGGCGGGGCGGGACGTGTTCGGAGGCGGCCGAGCCCATTCGCGCGGGCGGCGCCCACGGCAGGCGAGCGGCCAGGCGCGCACCTCGCAACCGCCGGCCGGAGCCTGCTTCCATGGACCTGCTCCTGTCCGGGCGACGCGCGTCAATTTAAAGGGCCCGTGCGTTTTCCTCATCATCCTCACATCACATAGGGGAGTTACCCTAAGAAGAGTCTACTGAGTGGGTGCTAACCGTCCTCTATTTGCGATGACAGTCCTCCGTTGACGTCAATTGTCCTCTCGCCCTCCTTTGTATTTTAAATGTCCTCCTTTTAGTAGAATTTTAGCATTTTTTGTCATTTATTTTACCACATGGCTAACATTTGCTAATGCTCGCCTAATGTTTAATTCAGAATAGAAAACATGAATATCCTTTTTCTGAATACTGACACATGTACACGTATGCATGATACTGTATCTGTCTAGTGACTAAAATAAAAAAGGCATGTTCAGAACATCTTTCTCTGCATTTGAGAACAATTCTTTTCCTTTGAATTGCAAATGGAGAGAAGAAATAAATAGAGCGCATGTTAGTCTTAATTAAAAAAAGTATACAAATTAATTTGTAAAAAGGAATGTGTGGATGTATTTTTTGTGTTGTTTTGTTTTGTTTTTTGTGCTTATCGATTGTCCTCTCTATTACAAGAATATTGTTGGCAACCGTAGCCCACTTTGACAAATCGGGAAGCAAATGAACGTGAAGCGGTGGGATGACATTTCAAGAGATAGTGATGAAGCCATTTACAAATGAGCTAACTGTAAAAGAACGCACAGATAAAATGGCTATGGATATAACTTGCAGTTATGTTGCTGGCACTGGCTAAGCAAGTAGCTGTCAAAACGGTGCCTTCTTATAGCGATCTCTATATACAGACCGGGAGACTGCAAGATAAAACGCGTATGAAAGGCACCTCGTGCTCTAGTGAAAATAAATTTTTGTTCCAGAAATGGAATGTATCCGAAGGGGGAAGCTCATGGAGCTTCAGCTCTCCATACTCCAAGCCAATAATACTAATTAAAAAATGCTTATTTTTTCTAATTTTCCTTACAAATGAAAGCTCGTTTTATCAACAATTTATAATTGTCACCTTTTTGCCTTATTGGTGAGACATTTACGTCAGAAATATGCCCCGCAACAATAAATGTATCCAAGCTGCCAATTTCTTACGGAATAACCAATGAATTATAATATTTAAATTTGTAAAATTGACAATTGTATATAAGAAAACGGGTAATACAGCAGACCTGTGAAACTCGAAAGAATTGGTCGACTCAGTAGTTCAGTGGTTACAGAAAGCGGGCCTATACCAGGAGACTCGGGTGTGAGGCGCGGTCAGGGTGAGAATTCTTTGAACAAATTTAACTGCAGTGCGCCAGGCAAGTATCTTTGCAGAGAACCGAACCAGAGCCTCCTATTAAAAATTGAATTTATCTTTGTAGCGACCAGGTCACTGTAAAACAAGTGAAGGGGACAACTCTTCCAGCATCTATTATAATTATGGTGAGAATGCAATTTACGGTTTCAAGCTGCAGCTCGAGCTACCAAGACAATTTCTCTTGCAAGCACTCTCACCAGTAAGTACCACTGCGGAGAGACTTTCCTGATGCCCTAGAGTATATATATATATATATATATATATATATATATATATATACACATATATATATACATATATATATATATATGTATATTGTTTAAATTATAAATATTAACTAAAAATCCATTTTATATTCAGCATTAATGACAAATTCTTTATAGGAAACATCAGGTCCACATCATACATACCTATAACTCCAAACACGATAAATCCTGGGTTCTTCCGTACGAGTTTATGACGGGAATTCTGAGGTACCGAAATAACACTACAGTCACAGCAGTGAATTAGCAAATTATTTTTTAATATGTCAACTAAGAATTAGCGTGGTGTGCGAAGTCAAAATTCACGTACAAAGAACTGGGGAACTTAGCGGTAAGGGGTTTGTCTTCCATGCTTTGAATAACTAACGAATAAAATACAAGAATGAATCAGATAGTGTGCATTCTCCAAGGGCCAACATTTTTTTCTGGAATTCTTAAAAAAATGCTCCGCGTGGAGGGAAACACGTAGGAACAGCCGTACTTGCGTTTCCCTGTAAAATATAAAACTGGCTATATTTTCCTTTTTGCCTCGTCGTGGTGCCTTTCATATATGTTGTTCTTGTTGGCTTCCGCTCTATTAATCATTGACCAGCGTTCGAATTCTGCTTGCGAAAACCACTGAGCCGGCGCGTGCAAAGTTTGCTCCCGTAAATTTAATGGACTCGAAAATTGTTTCGCCAGGTGTTCTTTTCCTTTTAACTTTATTGCGGAACTCAAAAGCAACGTAATGTGTTCTAGTGAATGTCGCAGCAGCTGGCACATGACTCACAACCACGCACGAGCAACGATCACTTACATTATCCTCAGTACATGCTTCGAGCAAGTCTACACTGTCAGAAATGTCGTTAAATCTATTGTAGATTATTGTATAGTAGAAGAAATTTAATGTGACCTTTTACATTAAAAGAGATTAATATATTTGTACATCAAATTCAATGCTTAAGTTAAAATGTAGATTTAATGTATAGATTATCCCGTTTCCCCTGCCTCTGATCATTCATATAGCATATTCATAATCACCAGTCCATTGAGATCATTTATTCATTCCTTCTAGATACGACCAGAAAGATCTGACTTTTGCATAATGTCATGTGTACATTAAATTTAGTGTGCACTCATTATATTTCCTTAACGAAATGTACACTAAAATTATGCGGAAACTGACAGTCTACTTCTGGAAATTTAAAGGACCTGAGCGTTTTTTTAAGTCGGACGTTTTCTGTTCGCTGGATTGCGGAAAGCAAAGAGGTTTGGTTTCGGTTGTTACAAAACTCTACGTCCACGCACGTGCGATCTGGAAGCGGGCAAATCGCAACCACGCACAAGCCACGACCGGAGCCTGCTTACGACAACCAAGTTCCAGATGGACCAAGTCTATTAGATTGATTCCGGGCGCGGGAACTGCTGTCATTAGTCCCGTAAGTGCAGAGCATGTTTTCCCCTCTGGACGTTGACGTGATCCTCCGCTGGATAGAGATCCGGAGCCGACCTGCCCATCAGCCAGCTGGGTTTTCCCCAACCAGGTATCTCGCATCAGTGGGGCACCGCTCCAGCTGAAAGAAGCTCTAAACTCCCGACCGGTCTCCTGACATGTGTGGTAGTGTAGTGCATGTGAGTGTAAGTATTGTGAGGATACAAGGAAGAAGAATGAAAGATCGCACGCGGTCCGTGGCCCGTTTGTTAGGCTACTTGTTCTGGCATTCGCCTGGTGTTGATCGGAGAAACAAAGGAAAATTACCGATCAGAGCAATCGGACGTTAAAATTCTCCCCCAGGTAGCTACTGTATAGCTAGGTCCTGACTCGACCCTAGGACCTCCCGGTTGAAGGAACTTCGTTGACATCAGTTAATGCCCTTAGCCACATCTCTTGTGAATCTATTAGAGTAAATTCCTATCCGTAAATTCCCCCAACACTACTCCCCGAAATTGATTTTATTTTAACTAGATTTTCAAACGATAAGAGAATAATGCGTTAATGTGTCGTTTGGTTTTTGCTTATCGATCTAATTTATGAACCAGTTTCAATTAATCTAAGACAAAAATTATACTTCAATGACCGTGAGCAATCTAAGTTAAGCGATAAATCGAAGTAGGCTCTGAAAACTTATTCCTCCTGCACAGTCGTTACTTGACAGCTAAGCTTTAAAAAAGGTAAGTTATGACTTTTTTGCTGTAAAAGTGTCAAATAATTTAGTTCCAAAGCTTCATGCATGCATTGTCATGGAGAATGCCTTGTCAGAAGAATGAATTGTCGGAAAGAAACGTGATTTGGAATATAAATCATTACCGGTTCTGATAGTTTTCAATTTTGTCCAGTTAGCTACAAAACAATTATAGTTCTAAATTAATTTTTTCTCGTTTCCTATAAATATTGAGTATTTATTAATATCCAATCAACGAAGTGAATTTGGGATAATGTGCTCAAATTCGCTACGAAATCAACAATAATCCATACAACCTAATAACTAAACGGAATGCAGAATACCGAAACCGAACCATGGCTATATCCAAAATATCATAAACAGTGATGTAAGTAAACTCCTGTCCTATATTAACTGTTTTCTCTGCAATGTGATGCCGACTGCAACGCTCTTATTCAGGCCGCGATCAATAATAGATGTCTGTTGTGAATGCAAGACGTTGTCACAATTGTTACATGTCAGTAACCTCTTTCTTGAATGCGAAAGTGAGTGTGGGTCTGCAGCAACGAACAACGCAATGCGCTACAAACGTAGAATCCACCTCGCGGAAGAGAAGGAATGGTTCACAAGTAGCACAAAGGGTGCTCTGTACAATCTCCGCCAAAAGATACAGTAATTTTTTTAACGAAACGATGACTCATCCTCTCATTTCATACACACTCCGTATCGTCCCCATCGTGTGATAACAATCTGCAGGAGTGGGGGTGGGGGTGGGGGCTCTCAGGCGCGTTTCATGGAGGAAGCGAGCGGCGCGGCACAAGGAAAGGGGCGGGAGAGGAGAAGTGAGGGAGAAAGAGCACGGAGGAGACGAGGAGAAGGCGTTGGGCGGAAGTGGCGCCGCGACTAGGTATGCGCGACTCGTCACTTCCGGGCCGGAGCCGGACGTCGCCCCCCCCCCCGCAACCTCCCGTTAGATCCCGCTTCACGTGCAGGCGCCGGAGGCAGCGGTTCCGCGAAAGATATGACTCCTGCGGATTGTTTGCAAAAAGGATCTCACTACGATTGCCACATGGGCTTGCAGACGCAGCGTTTGGGGGAATTGCATGACGTCCATGTTTGGCAACGTTTCGGCGGGCGTGGTCGAACTGTGATCTGCAGGGTGAAATGCTATGCATTGCATGTTGTCCTAGAGGACGCGGCAGGATGATGATCTAACGTTGGCAACCATGACAGCCACAAATTCTCTGCCAGCGGCCGTAGAAATCTACATCTTTACATGACGCATGGCAATTAGTCTGAAACCAAGCAATCTGTTTTAAAGTCTACTTCCAAGAATGCTGTCAATTTTTTATTAAACGCTTTTATTTAAGCTGCACTGCATATTGTCATAGTTTGTAATGCAAAACTTTATATTTCTAGCGAAGCTAGACTTATGAAACTCCAAGGGCGCTTAGAAGGTTCGAATAAAACGAGAAGTGGAGTTGATGTGGAGGCAGAAGACTTCGCCGATTACTACGATATCTTATGAACAATAATAACAAAACTAACACCGGCTTCTCTCATTTCTTGCTCTCGCAACGCTCTTTAACACAATTCAGTTAACTCTTGACTTATGGTACTAAGCTGAATGGTATGCGAATCATTTACTCTATACTTTGAGGAGAAAACACTATAGAAATATCGAAGCTTCTTATTCACTGTTGATTAGATGACGACTCTAGTGTTACCACGTGACCAGGAATTACCAACCACCTTTTAAATATATTCGTACCATAGCTCCAACAACAGCTCTTGGTTATGTAGCTTTTGAAGGTGCCTCCCATGAATTTCCCAGATAAATATCGTAACGAACATTTAGGCAAAAATGTTCAAGCTCAGCGCACTTCTGTAGATAAAGTAGAGTTCAGCATTTGCAACAATGCCCGGTGAGAGCGAAAGCCCTGTGACGGAACCCTCAGATACATCTACGCCTCGCAGCCTCAGAATGACTAGATTTTAAGTATCTGTCATTTTTGGTAAAATTTGTATCCTCATCAACTTCCTCAAATTCAGATTTCAAATAGAACCTCGTCATTCCGAGTCGAAGCATGTGTGCAAACGTTTTTGTGAACTTCTGGTAAACATGAAACTAAGCCGGCGGCGCTAGCCGAATTCGTTTACTACGCTCCGTGAAGTCACGAAGGTTAAGCGAATTCAAGACTCGCGGGTTCGTGGTTAGGTGACCGGCCAGGAACCCCGGGATCTAACGGCGTCGAGTCCCTGGCCGAAGGGATAAAAGGCACTGACTGGCTGCGACGTGACGATACTTGACAAACACTAAAAAATTGCACATTAATGAAGGGTTACTCCCCAGTGCAAAGCGCTCAACGCCCTTTAAGGGGCTTGGAGACGCGTTGCGTCAAGGTGTAGACGCAACAAATTTAAAAAAAAAAGTACTAAATTGCTGATTTACATTTCAGTGAACCTCCTGTGAACCAAAGAGCAAACCACTAAGCTAACCACAGCGACGCTTTCCGTCCGTTGCCCGGCGCCGCGGATTTCCGCGCCAATTGGCAGCAAAGCACCTCCGACAGATAGCGCTTGGGGCTTCACTCAAATGTGCATCGCCTACCGCTTCCTTCAAAGCAACGAGCAAGTGGAGCGGCGACAGCTGCCACGCTCGGACGGGAAGATGGATTTAAACCCTTGATGGCGCGCAACTGGTTGGTAAATGCGTTGCTTAAACGAAGAAGAGTCCGGAGAAGAAATACGAGGCATCCGTCCTTTCGTTTGGCGTATGGAATCTTATGGGGAGAGAGCGCTAAAAGAAACATACTGCCCTCTCTAAACGTCAAATTTATATTCAATCTCTTACAATGAGTTTTCTTACGTAATATGTTCTTTTACATTAAAAAAACGTTACTAATACTATATCTCTATATTCGAATCCTACCCAAAGAACCCAGGAAGCCTAGGGTATATCTACTCAGATCGTGTGTTGTTGTAAATTCAGTGTTTTGAAGTTGATATCCCTGATTTACATTCAATGTTTAGGCTGATCGAGATTAATCGGGTCTTCGGATATGAACCCTAGGTAGGCTAGGGTAGAGTTGCCGTAAGGATAACAATGGAATTCAGGACTTTCGAAATATATTTCAGAGCAAATTGTGTATTTTTAGACAACTAAATAGTATATCAAGTAAATAGTATAACTAGGAAATAGTATATCAAGTACACAACTAAATAGTAGATCAAGATAAATTACTTTCCACACTTCGAAGACTAACGGGGTGACCATTCTTTTTCTAGGAAGAATTTTCCTGACTTATCCATGTTATCCAGGTCATTTCTTTATTTTTCCATGACAAAATTTGGGAAGTATTTCAGAGTATTTAAATGTCAAATAAAACTTGACTTTGTCACATGTTAAACGTTTTAATGACTGAACTTTTTTCGCCTTTGCATTCCAGATGCTGTCACACTAACGCATTGTGAGAGAGACATGCGCACTTCGATTCAAAACACACAGAACCTTTCTTTACCTATTTATCAGTTTTCAGATTGCACCGTAAAAAGACAATAACAATATCTGCTTAGCAAAGGCCGCTTGCGTTCTCTTATGTAGCGCGTAGTTATGACTTGTAGTACACAAGTAGTTTCAGAACGTAGTTTTTTTTGTAGGACTGTGTGGAATTATAACAGAATATAAACATTCCATACTTTTGTAGAAACAAAGAAAAATCTGCCGGGACAGCGGGACAATGCCGTTATTGAGGACATATCCCGCTTTTCAGGACGTATGGCAACCCTAGACTGGGTCAACCATGACCCTCTGCCACCAATCTGATGATCACGATATTTAGTTATTTTATTATTGTTATTATTAGTATTAGTAATTTTATTGTTATTGTAGGCTTCTACACGAGCAATATCCGTAAAATCACCTTTTCTTGCTTCTTAGACGAAAAATGTTCACAGGGCGTGAAATACATGTTTTGTTTTTCGCCAGAGAAGTAAGTGGATTTCATGAGAATTCCTCTTGAAATGAGAATATCATGAGAATATCTGAAATATTTTTAAACGGGTTTTACAGCGTACACTTAAAGAGAATACAAAAGCAACATGAAAACTTGTTGAAAGAACCTGGTGCCACAAATGGAGAATCGGCAATTACTTCCTAAGTAAGACAGAAGCATTTAGTAGAGGTGCCACGCCCATCTCATTACTTTCGAATTTCGGGGATGACCTCGAATGTCAAACTGCGATGAAAGCACTCATTAAACACTTTAGTGAGCCTATTTGGAGTTAATAAATAAAACATTAAAAAGAACGTATGCTGACAAATAAATGGATGCTAGAGTATGTATCAAAATGTATTGAAGGTTGCAATGCATTGGAGAAGTGAGCGTGGATTCAACAGTTCTTCTGAAAAGGGATACGTTCGAAAATAACCATGGATAAAGGCAGGCTAAAAAAGAGGGGGCGACTACTTCGGAAAAGGGACACGTTCGAGCATAACCATGGATAAAGGCAGGCTAAAAAAGAGAGGGCAACTACTTCTGAAAAGGGATACGTCCGAAAATAGCTATGGATAAAGGCAGCCTAAAAACGAAGGGACCACTACATTTCTGGACTCCCTTTCTTCCCTTGAACTTATTTGTTTACACATGACTTAATTTACTAATAAATAAGCAGAAAATACTAGGAGGAAAATGAAATTACATTTATGATGCAAGTAATAAATTTAATTGCTTTTATTTTGGCTTACCGATACAGCGGTGTCAATGGTTTGGACTTGTCTCTTTGCATTTTGACATTTCTTTTATATAACGCGCTTAAGGGCTATTTGCTTAGCTTACTAAGCTGAGGAATAAATGGAGAACATTCAATTTCTTCACCTCGGTCATTTTAGAACGAAAATGCCTGTACATTGTCATAAAACAAATAAAGAAAAAATTAAAGAATTTAATTTATTGTGTATTGTTTACACGTACAAGATTTATATATTCCGATTTCGAGTCATCATAACTAATTCAAAATTTTGTGAACACACAAACTCTTAAAGTTCTATTAATAAAATAATGAAATTTGAGAAACAATCCAATCAATGGCTTGTTAGTATCAAGCTTCTCCATCACCCCACATTTCATATATATATGGAATATAAAGCGTACAAAACAAGGTGTGTAAAATAGGATTCCTGGTTTAAAAATGAAAATAGTTACTTAATTTACCCGGCAAACAACTTTATCTTCTTTTTCACATGGCGCTTTCTCCATTGTAGCATTTGCAACCCAGAGTATCAATGATTGTGGATTTCATACGCGATACAATTCCTTCTTTAATTTAATTCCTTCTTAACTTAAATGTCTCCGCTTTCCCACAGAAAAGTGTGAAAAAATCAAAAGAACAAGTAATTAATATCTGTTGGTAGTTCAAACGAAAATACCGCTGGTACTTGCACAGCGAGAAAACTCACTCCAAAAGGAAAATTTCAATGAAAGTAATTTTCTTCTTACTCTAAAATGACTTCTTAAACAAGAAAACGACTCGCAATTTACGAGTAATAAACTTCATATTCTCCAGACAAAAATACATTTACGTGGAAATTATTTTAATTACTCTAAAGGTATATAACTTTCAACTAGAAATTGAACACTTCTTAAACAATCCATTTACCTGCCATAATGTACAACTACGATTACTACCACAGCACAGTCTTGATTTAATTTCTCAGCAATAATTAAACTGATTATTGTAAAAGTAACAATTTAAGAGATCATAAACAACACTCCATTCTCTCATCATCCTTATGGACAATTCGCAAAAAGTAAAAACGAGTCGTCTGAGATCACAATTTAGAGTAGGGACAAATAATATTTCAGCAATGGAAATTTAAGGATAATTCGTAAAGACGTGCCCTCCGAGAGTTATATCATCAAACATGGCAACTCCACCTAATGAGCCAGAAGACAATACCATAAAGCCACGAAAAAGAGTTGAAATTGCACAAAATATGCCCTCGAATTCGGTTACAGTTGCTACGAGTATATACAACAACGGCGCGTTCATAAGCACCACACAAGTTCAGTCAATGAGACGTCAGAAAGCGGAGTTCCTTAAAAAGGAATTGTAAGCTCCAGAAACGTAAAACTATCCCAGATCTCTTCAGAACTACGTCCCTCCAGCTTTTCTCATAGTATTTACGTGCACTTCTGCCGCGAATATATACTGTTTTCACGTACGAACGTCGCCTATACGTGCCTATCTCAATTTTCGAACACATCTCCTGAACTCAGGTTCTTCATTACGGCCCTTTTGTGCTAACATGCACCATCTGGCGTCTGCATTCAAAATTTCATACAAGCTCAACCGTAAAACGTAGACGTGTTTGCGACGTCCCTTGTTCGCTAGGAAATACAAATAGCTGCCATGACTAACGAACCTACTGTCGCAAAATACACTGATCTGCTGGTAAAGTGTTGGCATTGAAATATTGTATGCTGGTAAAGTGTTGGCTGGTAAAGTGTTGGCTGGTAAAGCGTTGGCAGGTCGATTTTGTTTGAGTAGTAAACACATTCTGGTTCCCAGACGGCATATCTAATAATCTCCTGATGTTAAGAGAAACAAATATATAGTTGCCAAAACTTATGAATCAATTCCTCGAATTTATTAAGCGAGATGTGATAAATAATTCGCCAATGCCGCTCCTCTCCCGAGTGCTCCCCATGGGTAAGCACCGGCGTCGGTCTTCTTTATATCTCTCGCCCCGCGCAAGGCGACCGCGCCCTCTCGCCCCTCCCAGTATAGAGGTGTCCCTTCCCGGGGCCTGGCCGGGGGTTTTTGACATCCCGCCGCCCGAAATTCGACTGCATTATGCATGCGCGTGACCCCTCCGCCCCTCCCGCCCGCCCACCGCCAGCGCGGACGACGCCCTGTGGTGGCGGCGTCCCATGGCGGGCAGGACGCGACAGGGGCGGGCAGAGAGGGGCGTGGGTCGACCGCGGCTTCGAGACAATGGCGCGCGCGCCGCCCGCCCGCTCGCTGGATTTATACGCCCGCTTCCCACGCGGCCACGCCGCCGCCGCGCCCCCCCCCCCGCCCCCCCCCCCCCCCCCCCACCACCGCCGCCGCCACCACCGCCACCGCCACCGACACCGCCAACCCCGCCATCTTCACCGCCACCGCCACCGCCGCCGCCTCCGCCGCTGCCACCATCGCCGCCTTCACCGCAACCGCCGCCGTCTCCGCCGCCACCGCCGCCTTCGCCACCGCCGCCTCCGCCACCGCCGCCGCCTCACCGCCACCCCCCCGCCGCTTACCCCACCGCCGCCCCCCCCCGCCGCCCCGCCCGCCACCGTCCCCGCCACCGCTAACCCGCCGCCACCGCTGTCGCCCCATCACCATCACCTCCTCCAGATCACCCGATTGCCTCCGCAACAGCAGCTGCAGCAGGGTTGTGTCCGTGACGCAAAGAGCATGGTGTAAATTGGACCAGACTGTTGAGTAGATGGGTTCATTATTTCCTATTTCCGAGCGCTCAACAGTTATGATCATCAATTCAGTTAGTACAGTGCATGTTTTTTTTATCACGAGAGATGGCGGCGGATGCTGGAATGCTCACAAGCAGGCTTGCAGGGTTTCCCCGTCCAGGTATCTCCTCTAGCGAGCCACCAACCTCAGTCGGTACAAGCTCTAAGCTCCCGAATGATCTCCTGAAATGTGTTGGAGTAGTGCATATCAGTGTGTGTAAGAAAGGGGTGAGGATGCGGCAATGAATCGCGCACGGTTCATGGTCCATTTGTTAGGATACTGCTCCGGCAATCGCCTGGTGTTGATCGGAGAAACCACTCCACCGACGTGTCATAATCACACGTGGTATTGCCTTAAATATCAAATCGAATGAAGTTGCCCACAACTTCACCTTCCCTATCATTACTCTATTTAACTATTCCATCATCGGCCACCATCTGTACAGGTGCGGTCACCGCGACCATGTCTCCATCATCACCCACGCACCAACCAATAATCGGGAGAGGTGGCTCAGTGCATCAACTGATGTCACTGTAGAGCTTTTGACCGGGAGGTCCTGGATTCGAGTCCCGACGGCGGCAGGATTTTCGACACTAGCTTTTCAGCTAGGTCGAATTCAGTCGTTGTCTGGAGGAGAATTCTAGTGGCGGTTTCTCTGATCGGTAGTTTTCCGTGGTTTCTCCTATCAACACCAGGCGAATGCTGGAGCAGTACCCTAACAAACGGACCACGCGCGATCCTTCCTTCCCATTCCTTGTCCTATCCTCTCCCCTTACACAACACACTTACACTAACATGCACTACACTACCACAAATTCCGGGAGACCGGTCGGGAGCTTAGAGCTTGTCCCGGCTGGGGCGGTGCCTCACTGGTGGGAGAGTCCTGGTTAGGGGGAAACCTCCTGGTTAGAAGTAGGTCGGCGCCAGATCTCGCCAACCAGCGGGGCAAGTTCACCGCCATCTCTCGAGGATAAAAAACATACACTACACAAACGGGACTAACGACCTAAGCTGTTGACGCGCCCGGAATCACTACCCAAGCAACAACCAAGCAAACTCTATTTAACTATTCCATCATCAGTCACCATTTGTACAGGTGCGTTCACCGCGCCATGTCTCCATCTCACCCACGCACCAACCAACCCACAGCATTGTGACACTTCCTTCCCCCGCTTAGCACCTACTCTAGGCAGCGGGTGCCTGACGCGCCGTGTCTGTGTTGCTCGCTTTTGAGTTTTCTTTACAATAGAAAACAAGATAGCTTGACTTCTCTAATTGTATTTTATTAGAGCTAATGAACAACTTCAGAGTTCAGACACGTTTGATTACAATGAACTCAACTCTAAAAGCACAAGACGTAAAGTTTTGCCAACATCTGGTAAGAGGCAGATTTCTCAACATACGTCGTCGAATCTCGGCGCCGCCTTGCATCATCGCCGGCATGATTTAAAACATTCGTTACGTAGCATTAAAAACTTGATTTTTTTCGGTTATTCATTTCGACAATGTCTGAAGATTGAACATTATGTACTAAGTACACTAAAATCGTCATAGTATTAAATGGAATTGTCCCGCTAAAAAAGCATGGTGGTTGTTTATTGATTTATTTCTCATTATATGTGGCAATATTTTCAAAACAATTTCAGAATTTACATAGTCATATTTGCAGACAGGGAGAAAAGAATACTCCAAAGATGGAATGGCTTCTTTCTCACGTGCAACATATTAATATTAATTAATAAGGTCGTTAGTGAGATAGATACCATCTAATAAATAAGTAAATAAAAGGTGATGTCCGGTATCAAATATAAGGTGTATCCAATATAAGGTATTTGATACCGTACATATTTTATTTACGAATGTGCTACAGACATGTTCCTGACATGTTCGCCCTCGTAAAACAACCAGTTTTCTACGTCTCGGGGATCGACCTATGAAAACAATAATTTTATAATATTTTTTATAATTCTCAGTACCTATTATCTTACCCATAACTGGAATGAATGGTTTTATGGGTGGTTGGGTGGGATAATATTGATATGTTTGAATTATGATGGAGTAATAAGAGGCAAGGCAAACTAGAGAACGACAAAAAAACTGACGCGAACCCACTGAGTCCATAAGAGCTTCCACCTGGATACACCGGGAAGTTATGGCGCAATGGATCCGTGGAAAGACCTGCGGAGAGAGTTAAGAGGTGTGGGCACTCTATCACTGCTCACCCCTGTCCTATACGGAAGGACTATCATCACATCCAATATCTAGAATTCATAACTACACAGCCCATATACTAAGCTGGAGTCGAAACTCCGCCACAATCGGAACTCGAACCTTAGACCTCGTGGTCTCCGAAGCTTCAGCTGGGGTGCCTCAGCGGCTAAACCTCTCTAGTATGTTGAAATTGCTAGTCCACGACTATGAGCCAGCGACAATAGAGTTGAGGCCACCCCGCGGGTCCCGGTCGCCTGTGAGCTAGTCCCGCCCAAAGACCCACCGACAACTTGGCTGAACCGCCCTCCAATGGAATGCGGTGAGTAAGCGCATAAACCTCCGGGATGGAGGGTAATGATCTCGCGCTGACGACAATTTGAATTCCTCGATGATAAGATACGTGGAGGGAAATTCGACCCTTAGCGAAGAACTTTCACAGCAATTATGTAGACTCGTATATTGATTTATTAAGTAGCAAATTATTTTTGGTAATTAAAATACGAAATGAAGTAAATATGAAAAATAAATTCAGAACTTACATTTTTACCTCAATAATATTGACCGAAGACAAATCTGAAATACATGTACTCTTTATTCCGTTAGTCATACCCCTGACTCCACGCTTTACCTATAAATCGTTTATACAGTCCTATATTGTACATCAGGTAATGCTGCAGAATACTGGGTGGTTAAACATAAAACACACTAAATAAGACGCTGGGTCTTATGAATTAATCGTTTGAAGATAATTCAAAAAGGAAATTTAAAAGAATGGATAAGAACGTGAAATAAGTACTTAAACGCCTAAAGTAGCAACGAATCCAGCGTTTCAGAGTCTACTGCAGAGGGCACGACTACAGAGTGAGCACTGTAGAATGTATACAGTGCATTAGAGAAAAATAAATCACGGAGGTAAGCCAAGGAATAATTGACGCGTTTAGACGTAAATAATGCTATCTGACATTTTACGTATTGTCGGCAAATACATTGCCCTTTCCCATTAGAAAACAAACGCACATTCGATTGAAAACATACGTATTTGGCATTTGTTATCTGATCTCCAGATGAAATATAATAACTCCTTCATGATATCCATTAATCTCGATATTGCCGAAATGTCAGTTAGCATTATAAATCCCGAACGCCTCAATTATGATATATATGAAGTAACTAGAAATGGATATTTTTTCAATTAAAACAATGCAGGAGGACTCGACTTTGATCCAAAAGGAAAAGATAAAGAAGAAATTATAGGCCGCCGTCAATAGCCGAATTCCTTGACAACGATCCATGAAGTCACGGTGGTCAAGCGATTTCGAGATTCGCGGGTTCTTGGTTGGGTGACCGGCTAGGAACCCCCGGATCTAACGGCGACGAGACCGTGGACGAAGCGATAAAAGGCAATGATGGCGATGACTGACGATAACTGACTACATTAAAGGAAGATTACTCCAAAAACGGTCTATGCCAGTATGTGGCAGCAAACAGAACGTTGTTACAAATCGTAACAGAACTTATATAAAAAAAAGAATAATGTATTTTAGGATAAATGTAAAGCCATCAGCACAGGCGGCAGAGGTCTCCATTGAAACACGCTATAAAGAAATTAGTGCGGACACGATTTGTGGCACAAGTTCTCCAGAGCGACAGCGCGGTCCCGGAGGTCCGGGTTTCGCGTCGCGGGACTATCACTTGAAAACCGGTTCCCCCGAATTCCTTGGACGCGTCTCCGCTGGGCGTCGCGGCGCCGTGGTCCCGACCGCGCTCCGGCGCCCCGCCCCCGAGGCGCCGCCTCTCCGAGAATCCCCGCCCCTCCTCACGCCCCGCCTCCACCTTTCCACCTCCGATCTACCTCTCCGTGTCTCCAATCCTCTCGCACAACGCCCCGCCCCGAAGCGACGCCACACCGCTCAGCCCCGCCCCGAGTCACCTTTCCTCCTTCCCCGATCTACCTCTCCGGGCCTCCCCGCCTTCCAAAAAACGCTCCAACCCCGAGGCGCCGCCTCTCCGAGAATCCCCGCCCCTCCTCACGCCCCGCCTCCACCTTTCCACCTCCGATCTACCTCTCCGTGTCTCCAATCCTCTCGCACAACGCCCCGCCCCGAAGCGACGCCACACCGCTCAGTCCCGCCCTGAGTCACCTTTCCTCCTTCGCCGATCTACCCTCTTCGGGCCTCCTCGCCCCCGCACAACGCCCCGCACCGGAGCCGACGCCACTCCGATCAGCCCCGCCACTCCTCACGCCCCTCCGCCCAGTCCTGCCCCACGACCAGCCTTCACCTTTCCACCTTCTCCGATCTACCTCTCCGTGTCTCCAATCCTCTCGCACAACGCCCCCGCCTCCAGACGACGCCACTCCGAGCTCCCCCTCTCAAGCCACTCCTTCGACCAGTCCCGGCTTCACCTTTCCCCTTCCCGACTCCTCTCGTGCTCCAATCCTCCCGGACAACGCCACCCCCCCCGCCTTCACTTTCCCCCTCCTCGATCTACTTCTTCAAGTCTCCAATCCTCCCGCACAACGTCCCGCCCCTCAACTTCCGCAGGAGAGGACAGACGTTCGCAAAGCCTGAGGCTCGTGGTGGAGGAGGGAACGTCCACTCGGCCCGAGTTACTCGGCGGCACTCAGGTCGATAGCTTCAGAGTAGACGCAGTGAGGAGGCGGATTAAGGGACTCGAGACACCCAAGATGTAGACCAAGCGGTCCCCTGTTGGGCACATGGCTTGGTCATGGGAGTGCCCGATACCCATGGGCAATTAAGGAGGGTCTTGTCTCGGCGCATGCGAGTGACGCTTAATTTGACTCCAGTGCTAGCCTAGAAAGCTCCTAGCTCTGAGCTGGCAGAATGCCCCGACCCACGCTGAACTGGGGAGGTAATTCCCGAGAGAGGTAACTGCGTTCTGGGGGGATCCGGACACCAGCCTGGAGGTGTTCTTGAATTGGAAATGGGTGTGGATGAAGCGCCTACGTGCCATGCAACCCCCTGGTAGAACAAGAAAGTGTGGGTATAGACACAAGATTTTCAATTTTCGCTGCCCCACTTTCTGCCTTCCCCGATCTACCTCTTCGTGTCTCTCCGCCTCTCCTCCGCCTCTTGCACAATATGTATTACGACCGCCATCTCGACGCATAGCGAAGCGAGCAGTGGGAGATGTGTAGAGCCCCGTCCACGTTCGTCCAGATACATGACAGTTTTCCCAGTGCCGTTCTGATAATTAATTGATTATTTCGTGGCGAGGGCCACGAGTCAGGTAGATTTGCATCTTTTAAGG
Source organism: Teleogryllus oceanicus (assembly GCA_964035755.1). Taxonomy (NCBI): domain Eukaryota; kingdom Metazoa; phylum Arthropoda; class Insecta; order Orthoptera; family Gryllidae; genus Teleogryllus; species Teleogryllus oceanicus. Next base: position 107,704,376 of record CAXIVR010000007.1, read on the forward strand.
ATAGCTCTTGCGATCGGGGTATAGGGTCTACCAGAACTGTACATTACGGATCAAACTATTTATTTGTAAATACTTATTAATAAATATGTAAATATCTGAAGCTCCTGTCTGTGATTGCTGTTGCGTTCCCACGACGTCACAATAGCGATGTTTCTGATCGGAAATATCGATGTTTTAAAAACTTTGATGTTTTTTTTTTGTCATCCCTAGCCGCGCCTCGCCGCGCCGCGCCCCGCCCAGCCGAACTTCGCTCAGCCCCACGCTGGCACGCGGGCGAACTCACTCGCACGGCAGGCGACTCGCACGGCGACCTTGGGTGGCAGGGCAAGCGTTCGTGCGGGCTGATTGTTTCCCACACTCCGGTCAATACCCGAATCATCACGGTCGCGGTCGGGTCATGGGTGTTTCAAAGGAGGTACACCCATAAAAATGAACTTGCATTTTTTTAGACTTATAAACACTTTTAGCACCTTTTTTTGTTTGCGTGGACTACACACTCAATATCACACAGAAATGTTTGCAACTGAAGTTTAGCTAAGTTACTAATACGAAACGTTTGATGATAATGTTGTAACTAATGTGAGAAGTTTCCCAAACACCGGTCAATACCCGAATCATCACGGTCGCCGTCAGGTCATGGGTGTTTCAAACGAGGTACACCCATAAAAATGAACTTGCATTTTTTTAGACTTATAAACACTTTTAGCACCTTTTTTTGTTTGCGTGGGCTACACACTGAATATCACACAGAAATGTTTGCAACTGAAGTTTAGCTAAGTTACTAATATGAAACGTTTGATGATTATGTTGTAACTAATGTGAGAAGTTTCCCACACTCCGATCAATACCCAAATCATCACGGTCGCCGTCAGGTCATGGGTGTTTCAAAGGAGGTACACCCATAAAAATGAACTTGCATTTTTTTAGACTTATAAACACTTTTTGCACGTTTTTTGTTTGTGTGGGCTACACACTCAAGATCACTCAGAAATGTTTGCAATTGAAGTTTTGCTGTTACCAATATGAGAAGTTTGATAATTATCTAAAATCCAGCTCATTACCTTCAACGCCACATAATCAGCGATATATCGAAATGATTTTCCATTGTCGTCAAAGTTTCGAAAATCTATAAAAAATTGTCTGTGAACATATTTTTGGTAGAGCGCTGAACCTGATTCTTGAGATTTTTTCCATTCAGGTGCGTATCCTTGTGAACAAATCGTCTGTGTAAACAGAAAACGAAGCAATTTGCTACAAGTATTAATTAACGTTAAGCTTTGAGCTCTGAAGAAAGGCAGTCTCAAGACTTTCTTCCTTTTTCGATCTGTATTTGAAAGACTGTAGTACTTTGAAAGCTTGATAAAACACCTAAAACACAAAAGTTCGAAATATCATGGTTATTCTTTAAACTGAACCCCAGAAATGGATTATTTTTTCGTTTTCTCCGTTAGTAGTATCTGTGAATATAGTACGCACCAGAAGACTATTTTAAAATACAAGGAAACAATAGTAATAATGCATAATGAAGATATTAAAATGCCAATTTGCACACAATGGCGTCTATACCACACCGTTGACGCTCAGGAAATTTCCTTAAACATTGGTTCTGGCAGCGGTGCCTTATCTCTCACTTGTTCGAACATGTCTCTAAGAAGCCTATTTCACACATCTGCCGAACATGTCATAGCAAGTTAGGGCTTGTTCAGGGTCGACGTGTTCCTCTACATACGACACAGTACTAAGACATTTCATTTCAGTTGGTTGTCGCTCCTACCACAAAACAATGACACATATTATAAGCAAAGCAATGTTAACATAGATAACGAAACAAAATCAAATGCAAGGTTATCAATCTTCAGACAAATAAGTATTATATAAAAATACACAAATAGAGTTGTATCTTTCCTTTAAAATTGTCTCCGTTCCTGTAGCTGTGAGAAGAAGAAAAGATCAGGCCGACAAAATCAGCTACTTGTAGCGGTGAAGGGATTAGGTCATGTTCACCATACGTCTCTCTTACCCTCCAAGGAAGGTTAGGAATTGAATTAGGTCCAGGCATGAGGGATACCATTAGCTAGCAGGCAAAGTCGGACAATCAACCCAAAATGTCAAATACATTTAGAGTTAGAAATTTGCATAGACAATTAATCTGCAAATCTATCATTAGACATTATATATATATATATATATATATATATATATATATATATATATATATATATATCATATCATAATATAAAATATTTTTTTATAAATTGCAATTTATTCCATACAATGAATGAAAAATTGGCTCACTAAATCTCCAAGAACATTATGCACGAATGCTTTGAAACGATGATGTCATCTACGCAATAGCAGCTGTTTTACGCTCGCTCTGAGAAGATTGGAATGTAAAATAGAGATACATCCTCTCATGTGAATAACACACGAAGTGTAGGATAATGCTTAAGTTTCATATACTTCACTACATCATAGGAAATTATTTTGGTTCGCAACCTACAAAATTAATGAAATCTTTGCCTCTCATCGCCATTAAATATTTCACTGTTATCTACTACGACAACATGCGTCTTGGAAATATTGTGTCACTGCCAATATCCAGCAATTCAGATCGAAAGGAGGGCAATGATTTTCGTTTTGTGATGCGAATGAGAACTACTTCCATCGGATAAAATAATGTTCTGCCTCTGGACCTTTTACTCCCAATAGAAGTGACATATAACAGACAGCTCTGCGGTCTCGTTTGAACACGCGATTGAATGATGCTGTTCTATGGGTCACTGTCAGATATAAGTTTGCACTTTCAATTAAATGAGTAGGGCAGAGCAACATGCGTCCATTTGAGCACAGAGGGATGACGTAAATCTATTCTGATCTACAGAAGAGAGATTTTCTTTGATACTTCAAAACCGGGGAACAAACATTTTAATTAATTCAGAGAAGAATAAACATTAAGTTAGAACATTTTCATTTAAACGTTTTCACAACTATTTCGAAAAATTATCGCAATTAAATGGAAATAATGAAATTGTTTACCCTCAGAAAATGTTTGCCTTTACGAAAAACTGAAATTGTGATCAGATTTGTTTCATCATCAATAAGTGAGGGTATTTTAAACTTAGGCTTTTACCTAAGTAAACAGCAAAGATTACAAGAAAGAAGAAGAAGAGGTAGAAGAAGGAGAAAAGAAGAGAAAGAGGAATAGGAGGAGAAGAAGAAGAAAAGAAGAAGAAAAGGAAAGGGAAGGGAGAAGAAGAAAGAAGAGTAGACAAGAAGAAAAGAAATAGAAGTAGAAGTAGAAGGAAAAAAGGAAGGAAGGAATAACGTGTGCTCAGCGACACCTGCAAGTCGTGTTAAACAGGGCATGATGATCTCTGTCCCCCAGAACCCTTGTTCAAGTGCAACGCACGAAGCTCCGCTATATGGATAATACTCATTGTGCGACTGACTGCGTGTATACGTTTGCTTGAATAATTCATTAACCTATGCCGTATTCGATGATGAACGTAGAATAAGTGAACAAGCATTCAACGAAGAATGAGAATAATTCATTGAAGATCTGGTCATTTCATTAGAACGAGTATACAGTATGTACGAGAAGTAAAATACTTTCAATAATATTCTTTTACCTACATCACTGATAATTTAAGAAAAATCGAACATTTGTTTGGAGCAAGACCAAACCTAATTAATTTAATACATCATCAATCAACGGTTGAACGTTTGAATTTGCGAGTCGATATAAATATGCATTTAGTTACATATTTATACACGATATCGAGAAATTATTTCCATAATTAATTATTAATCACTGAAACATATATTGCATCATCTCCCTATATACATAGGCGCTTATCTGTAGATTGCCCTTCACCGCCAATTAAACTGTAGCAAAAAACAAAACCTTCTCTGTCCTATAATAAAAAGCATATAAATCCGACGATTGAGATAATGGAGTGCAGTGGGTTAATAAGACAAGCAGGGCCTCTACAGCCTGCTGTTTGACACGGAGGTCGGACTGCCTCGAACCGTTGCAATCAACGAGAACTCTACAGAACAACAAGTAAAAGCGCTGCACTTCAAAACAGACGTAGCAAGTTCACTCTTTACGAAAAATTAAATCAGAAATAATTGTTTGCTTTTCAGGATGTACCTCTGAACAACAGATTCATTAAAACTTTTTTTTTTTTTATATTATTTATTTAAGGTCGCCTTAAAAACATCTCGGTCATTGGCGACCACAGTTACAATAATACAGTAGTTACATATATACAAATATACATTAGTTGCACAATTTCATGGGATACACACATAGAGCCTTAATATTAATATTGTACATGGGACAATGTATTGTCACAATCTAAATACTATTTATGAGATTAAATTTGGTGAGGAGTTCTATAATTTTCATGTGGCCTGAATCAGAATTGAATATATTGTGGAGATTGTCATTGATGTTGAGGTATGTTCTGACAGCCGACATTGCCTGGCAATCAACTATAATGTGTTTAGTTGAGACTGGGAGGCCGCAATTTGGGCAAGGGTCAGGAGTAGCCTTTTTTAGCAGGTAGCTGTGACTAAGTTTAAAATGACCTATACGGAGTCTTGTAATAATCACTTGATGACTTCTGCTAAGTCTTACGGATGTGGCGGGAGATTCCTCAATACTCTTCCTAACTGCATGTAATTTGGAAGTCAACATTTTCCAGTTCCGGTCCCAAAGTTTCTTAACCGCATGTAAAAGGTAGTTTTTGAGGTCAGGAAGTAAGCCGCCAGCTTCAGTTTCAATTTCGGGGAGAGAGATTGCTGCTTTCGCTGCTGCATCAGCTTCTTCATTGCCTTGGATGCCTATATGAGAAGGAAGCCAGGCTATTGTAATGCGGTAACCTTTAAGGAAGGAGTGATAAAGTTTTTCTTGGATTTCTTGAACCAGGGGATTTAAGGAATGACTGTTGCGAACAGAGGATAGAACAGATAGTGAGTCAGAAAAATAACAATATCTGAGCTAGATGGAACTCGTCTTCAGTAGTCCTGAAAATTGGTGATCATAACCTAAGAAGAACGAATACCAGCAAAATTTTGGGTCTAACATTCGATCAGAAGCACTCGTGGAAATCCCACATTTCTTCCCTCAAAGCGGATTGCTCTGTTAGACTTAACATAATTAAAATGTTATCTTCACACAAGTGGGGAGCGGACGTTATTTCGCTAATCAATTGTTACAAATCTTTGATACAACCAAAGTTAGACTATGGAGTCGTGGCTTATAGTTCAGCCAGCAACCATTTACTAAGAACATTGGACCCTATAATTAATTCTGCATGCCGCCTAAGTTTGGGTGCCTTCAGGACCAGCCCATGTACTAGCCTACTAGTCGAAGCGGGCCTCCTTCCTTTAGACCTCCGTAGAAAATTCCTGTGCTTACAATTTGCTTACTCTTCTCATTGTTCTCCTCCTAATCCCACACTTAATTATATTTGTAACCTCTCTAAGTCCTTCCACTTTGCAAATCATCCTAACTACCCTAAACCGTTGTGTGTTAGACTTGCTAAGTACCGTGATGAACTTGGCATTGAGTCTCATGATATCATCAAGAGGAAACTCAACCCTCTTCCCCCTTGGGAACATTTCTCCCCGCCAATCAATACGGAAGCTACCAAATTTACGCATCCAGATATCCCTAAGCCTATCATAAAGCAATTAATCATGGAGTTTCAGCATAAATTTGCAAATCATAGCCAGTTTTTCACGGATGGATCCAAGCAACAATCAAGATCCAGTGGAGCTGTTATTTCCATTACCCCACCCCTTAAGTATCTTTACCGCCTCCCGGACTTCTATTCCATATTCTCATGTGAAGCTTGGGCTATTATCAAAGCTATTGATATTAGCATTAAAACTTTTAATAATCCAAATACCACTTAACAGTTTGATTATAACTTTCGTAATATGTTGAAAAAATTGAATTATCAGTTAAAACACTATTTCTGGTGTTCTGTAATATTTTCATCCCCGACACACTCTAGGGATGAGATTTGAGTATTTTCAATGCTTTTCGCTGAAGGAAGTTTCTAATCAATCACAAGAAACGTGACGGTTTTCCGAATGACGTGCGCGGGAATAGACATGAAGCAGAATTTTTGAATCAGTTCAGAAGCATTTTTACTGATGCAGGTTACATGTTCACCTGTATGTCCGGTAATCGCTTCAAATTATAGAGAATTCATAGCACCTACAATATTGTGAAGTTTCGTTCTTAACGTTTTGCAATGTTGAATTCATTATTAATCCCAAGCTCTCAAAAAACAACAACAAACAAACCAGCAATAACAATAACAAACAACACTGCCATTTCCACCACCGCCATCAGTATCATCACTGCCACCTCCACCGCTCCAGTCACTGCCACTGCGGTGCGACATCGATGTCGATATTTTGAAATCATCGATGTTTTTATACAAACATCGATGTATTTAACGTCGATTTATTGAAGCCGATGATTTTTATCTCGATTTTTTTGTTTGGCTTTTGAATTAATTTTTGAATTAAAATGTAATAATTAAAAATTAAAAATAATTTTCACATATCCATAATTTCAACATAATTCAGATCAAAGTTATCAAGAGAAAAATAAGTTAGTCGAATATTTGTTAAGAAATGTCCTTTTTTTGGTATTGCATTCTAAGGTAATAGAGTTTGTTTCTTGTTCTACACATTTTACTTTGTTTTGTCAGCTAAACCTCAATAAAAATTAATAAACACCACCAACCGTGACATAAAATCGCCCTCCTCCGCACATGTGACGTTGGTGATAGACGTCAATAAAATAATTCTACAAACATCCATGGTTTTGGTCCGATGCATTTTGAATATCGATTTTTAAAATTTGAACATCATGTTCCGAAACATCGATGTTTTATTATCGATGTCTCAACCCTAACTGCTATCCCCGCCACCAACATGGGTGTCGCCGCCTATGCCACCACCCCGCCGCCGCCGCCGCCGCCGCCACCAACATTGCTACCGCCGCCACCAACATTGCTACCGCCGCCACCGCTGTCGCCACCGCCGCCACCGCTGCCACCGCCGCCACCACCATCGCCGCCGTCGCCACCGCCACCAACATTGCTACCGCCCCGCCACCAACATTGCTACCGCCGCCACCACCATCGCCCGCCGCCGCCCGACGCCGACACCACCACCGCCCCCGCCGCCGCTACCGAGGCCGGAAAGCGGCGCGCCTCACCGGCCGCGGGTTCGGCGCCCGCCCTCGCCCGCCCGCAGACGCCGACGGCGCGTTCTGCCCCTCCCCCTCCTCCCACCGGCTCGGCCGCGCCGCGCCTCGCCTCGCCTCGCCCGCAGAACAATAGGCGCCTGTCGGGCGGCGGGGCGGGGAAGGGCGGGAAGCCGGCGCATCACGTCGGGGCTGTCACGGTGCTGGACGCACAGGATGCCCTTTGACAGCAGCCAGCGGACGACGGCTCCATCGGGCGAGGAGGGCGGGGCGGGGCAGCGCCGGATTCCGCTCGCGGAACGCCAAGAGGCCGAGCGTTGGCAGGGCGGGGCAGGGCGGGGCAGGCCGCTTCTGTGAACGCTCAGCTCTGCGCAAGGGAAATAAGGCCGGAAACGGACTCTTCAGGGCACGAGGAAGCTTTTAGAACAAGGCTTGTCCAACTGGCGGAGCGGGAGAGGTGGCTCGGAGCATCAACTGATGTTACTGCACTCTCTTTGACCGGGAGGCCCTAAGTTCGCGTTCTGACGATGGTGGCTGGATTTTCGGTACTAGCTAGACAGCTAGGAGGGGTTTAGCCGCTGTCAGAGGAGAATTATATTGTGCGGCTGCCCTGATTGATAGTTTCCTGTGGTTTCTTTGATCAATGCCATGCGAATTCCCGAGCAATACCCTGACAAACAGGCCACGGACCGCGCGCGCTCTTTGCTCTCTCTTTCTTCTTCTAGCCTTACAAATGCATTATACAACCATACACATCGGGGGACCAGTCGGCATTTTGTCTCGGATGAGGCGGTGCTCTGCGGGTGGGAAATACCGGTAGTGGGAACCCGGTAAGCCGACGGTAGGTCGGCGCCATCTTACCATCCAGCGGGGGAAGATAACCGCTACAACTCGATGAAAACATGCACGACACTTACGGAACTAAAGATCTTAGCAGTTGTCACGCCCGGAATCACTAATCAATGAATCAAAAATTCAACTGGCGGCCCGGGGTGACGGCCCGCGAAAGGTGATTAGTCAAAAGAGAAAGTCCCTTGGAATCGTGTGGGGCGAGAACATTGTGTCTCTAGTGCACTCACCCTGCCACAGTCAACACCACCTAGTGTACAAATAGTTTAAGTTTAGATTTAGGTTTTTTTTCTACAAAATTCAGAAATTCAACATTCCAATGAGTCTCACTGCGTTGTGCATGGTCTTGAGTGATATCACACATAGCTTCAGCCTCCTAGCAGGGCAAAGTACCGAGATCAACAATATGGAGAAACCGGGTGTGGATAGCCCGAGTAATGAATGCATGGCCAGCAACCATGTATTCATTACTCGGGCTCAAAAATTAGTTGTGGCCATTGAAGACTTGCAAGTTGAACACCCCTGTTTTAGAGACAAGGTTTCTTCTTACGCCTGCACTTCATTATTCCTAGCCGTTTTCTCTTCCACTTCATCCTCTTGTTTTTTTTCCTTTTGCCTCCCTTTTCCTCTTCTTCTTTTAAGACCTACGATTCTTATTTTTCCACTGTTCATCATCTCTTTCTTGGCAGAACAAACAAATGGACAAATAACGAAAAGATTCGTCCGTTATTTTGTTACATTGGAACACAAATATATAATTCGAATGATAACGTGTTGCCACTAATCATGAACCTCGTAACGATTGGTGAAAAATTGTGTAAAATTAAAATTTTATCATTCGTCAATTATATTTAAAATATAATTGTGATTATCTCGCCAGGTTCTCAGAGCAGCTACGAGTAATATAAAAATAATTTGTGGTTTTCTCAAATGCACTCAAATTTACGTTTTTCTCTCAATAATCCTGCATATAAATGCCGATAAGCAACGTTTTATTATTATAAAATTGTTTTACTCACAATTATGATCATTTGCAATAAAATCCCTTGAGGATTCTTCCAGTGAATTAATCAATTTTACCATGTAAGTTCATTTTCTACTCTCTTGCTGACGTCATGTCCTAGCGCAAGAGTCGAATGTGACGGTTAGTAGTGTAGACCAGAATGTACGGACTCAAATTATTAAACTTACTTGCAAGCTGTTCACTCATGTAAGTGCACTCATTGAATCTTCACGACTGTTTGCCCCTTGCTTTTTTTAGATCACATCAATTTTCACTCCTTATTCGTAGTTAGAGCAATACATACGATAAGTCGCGTTTCGGAACGAAAAATCTTGTCATAAACAATATTGAAAGAGCAGGTTCAGAGCCCAAGCTTTGTAGAACGGTAGGGAATTCTGAACGAACTGTAGGTTAGGCCAGTAGAAATCTGCTCAGCGCCAGTGGCAGGGAAACTGTCAAACATTCTATTCGATACAAATCAGCGCATGACTAAACCGAATTTGACACGCCCCACGTAGAAGAGTGAGAGTCACGACTACGTCTCAAGGTATGTTAAGAATGCAAGCTGCATCACAGGATGGTCTTCTGAGAAGGATTGTAGAAAATTGACTTCACAGAGGAAACTTAGTTTCTCAAAAAGGTAAGAATTATGAAAATGCAATGAGCGAGGAAGTGCACTCATTTCTAGTATCAATCAGTTTTTTTCTTTTATTTTTCATGAAAGTATAAAGTTAATTAAGGATTTTTTTTAAAAACTGTACTCATACGATCAAAAAATCTAACCATTTTTCTGCAATTGAAATTATTTTCTGCAGCCCATAATTTTCTGAGGCATAATACAATACGAAAGCACAACTTGACGCAATCAAGGAGTTGTGTTTTCGGAATGTGAAAATCTACTGGTTTACCTGTTAGAAAGAAAGTGTTACTAAAAAAATTCGTAAAAATAACTCGTTCGTTATGGGCTGAATAAATTCGAGAAAACTGAATGAAGTTTGAAATTAACATTTTCTTAGGTAATTAATAGAATTATAACAACACACCATTGGATCTGGTATGCAATTAAAAGTCAAAAGCACATATCATGTGTACATATACATAGTTTCATGTGTTACTGAATTAATACGGAAAAATAACTATCTTTCCATATTTGTATTTTATTTTTTATTCACACATACGATACTGTAGAAACATCACTCAAAATATTATGTTTCATGTGGTTTCGTGGAATTTATATTTATTCGAAAAACGAACTTCCTTCATAGACGAATTTAACTCGAATGAACATGTGAAGGAAAGCAAGAGCATTCGAGAAGAAATGAAGCGCCTAAATTGCTTAAAGCAGGTTATTTTTCATAGAGAGGAGACTTTTTTAATCACATGGTCATTTGATGCACACTACAATACCTATTCGTATCAACAATGTTTTTTTATTCATTGATTATTTTGGTTTTCCTGGCGCGTTCACGGCGTTGGCCATTATTCCCGTGAGTGTAGTGCATTTTCGTATTACGGGCGGTAGCAATGTTCTTCCCCACAGGACGGTGTTATCTGGCGCAGTATACACGTTATCGTATTGTGCGGTTATCCCCATCCAGAGTACTGTTCCAGCTCTGCATCACAAGCTCTGATTTCCCGAATGCCCTCCATACATGTGTGGTAGTGCACAGTACATAAGTGTAAGAATGTGTAAGTAAAGGGTGAGATTAGGACAAGGAAAAGAAGCAACGATCGCGCACAGTACGTGGCCGGTTGTTTAGGGTACTGCTTCGGCATTCGCTAGGTGCTGATCGGATTGATTGATTGATATTTTCGTTTTTCCGGGCGCGTCAACTGCTTTGATCATTAGTCCCGTTCGTGAAGTGCGTGTTTTTTCTCGGGAGATGGCGATGATCTTTACCCGATGGACGGCGAGATCCGGCGCCGACCTACCGTCGGCTAGTGGGGTTTCTCCCTAACCAGGACTCTCCTACCAGCGGGGCACCGCCCCAGCCGGAACAAGCTCTAAGCTCCCGACCGGTCTCCCGGAATATATGATTGTGTGGTGCATGTTAGTGTAAGTGTGTGTGTGTAAGGGGAGAGGATAGGACAAGAGGAAGGAAGATCGCGCGCGGTGCGTGGCCCGTTTGGTAGGGTACTGCTCCGGCATTCGCCTGGTGTTGATCGGAGAAACCACGGAAAACTACCGATCAGAGCAGCCGGCCACTAGAATTCTCCTCCGGACAGGAACTGAATTCGACCTAGCTGAAAAGCTAGTGTCGAAAATCCTGCCGCCGTGGGGAGTGGGAACCTACGACCTCCCAGTGAAAGGCGCTGCAGTGACATCAGTTGATGCACTGAGCTACCGCTCCCGGTGGCTGAAACTACGAAAAAACACCGATCAGAGCAGCCAGTATTCGACGTAGCTCTGTAGCTAGTGTCGAAAATCCTCCCACCACCCTCGAGACTTCTCCCGGTGAGAGGCACTGCAGAGACGTCAGTCGATGCCCTGAGCCACTTCAGCCGGTATCAACATTGCATCACCGCTTGAACTATGCCTTGCCGCATTCGTTTGAAAGTCTCATTGTTTACAAGATACAACACCTACAATTTGCATTCTTGCAACATACCTTCACGTAGACCGTACTGCGACAAAAAGGGGGAGGAATCTTATGCATGGAATGATAATCGCTTTCAAATTGATGCAGCATGTCACTCATGGCATACTGAATTAAACGACACTTCAAGTACGATACATGAATGTAACTACCTTGTGTTTCCTCCCTTCAATAGCCCAAGAAAGTTTGAAAACAGCAGAAAAAAACACGCTTCACAAACGAAATCACATTCTTGTGTTTTGGTCTTCTTTACGTATTATAAAATTTCGTAAATATAAAAAAAAAATGACAAGGATTTAAAGACCATGTCATGTCAATGTAGTCTCATCATAAGACGGCTCACATAACTTCTTAAGTTTCCGAGAACAATCAAGACTCCTTATGTTGGAGCAACGAATTTCCTCTTCAATCAAAGAATACTTTAATAAACAAAAAACTTCTTCTCACGAATATAGGTAATGTAAACAATATGGAAGATGTCCGAATTATTTCTTCAAAGAGGCGTTATTCGCGAATAATCACTTAAATCCGAACTTGATTCACGCTTTCTCATTAATATGCCCAAATACTTCACGGCAGTAAGTGTTCCAATACTCGTCGGTGCTTCAAGATTCGAGTAAGCTGAGTACTCTTACTTCGCTGAAGAAGGAGACGAAGTGAGGGTCGTCAAGTAATCAAACAAGTTTATTTAAATCGATCAATTTAAATAAACCACTTTAAATGAAGATAACGGCCGCTTTTAGGAGCACGCCGAGTCACTTCCCGGTGTGCACGGCGGCGGCGGCGGCGGCGGCGGCGGTGGCGGTGGCGGTGGCGGTGGCGGTGGCGGTGGCGGTGGCGGTGGCGGTGGCGGTGGCGGTGGCGGTGGCGGTGGCGTGGCGGTGGCGGTGGCGGTGGCGGTGGCGGTGGCGGTGGCGGTGGCGGTGGCGGTGGCGGTGGCGGTGGCGGTGGCGGTGGCGGTGGCGGTGGCGGTGGCGGTGGCGGTGGCGGTGGCGGTGGCGGTGGCGGTGGCGGTGGCGGTGGCGGTGGCGGTGGCGGTGGCGGTCGGTGGCGGTGGCGGTGGCGGTGGCGGTGGCGGCGGTGGCGGTGGCGGCGGTGGCTGGCGGCGGTGGCGGCGGTGGCGGCGGTGGCGGTGGCGGTGGCGGCGGTGGCGGCGGTGGCGGTGGCGGCGGTGGCGGTGGCGGGTGCGGCGGTGGCGGCGGTGGCGGCGGTGGCGTGGCGGTGGCGGCGGTGGCGGTGGCGGTGGCGGTGGCGGCGGTGGCGGCGGTGGCGGTGGCGGCGTTGGCGGTGGCGGTGGCGGCGGTGGCGGCGGTGGCGGCGGTGGCGGCGGTGGCGGCGGTGGCGGCGGTGGCGGCGGCCGCTGCGAGGTGAGGCCGTTCCCGTGGCGCGGGCCGCGAGCATAAATTAAGCGCCGGGTTTAGCCCTGCTTCTTCGAACGGAATGCACCGCGCCGCCGGGAGAGGCGGGCGCAAGCGCGGCCACCAGCTGCCGTCGCAGCCGGCGCGATGGGCCCTCCACGCCGCCCGCCCGCTCCAAATTCGTCCACTTTGGTTGGTGGATTGATTGAAATGGTATGCGCGTCTTAGAAGAATGCCGGAGGAAAGATGGCCATTAAAAGCTTGGGAGGTGGCAGGTGCCAACGCACAGAGACAGAGGTAGATCAAAACGCGCGTGGTACGATGGTGTGCGACAGACAATGGGAGATCGTCACATCGAAGATGGTGATTGGCAAGATAAAAGATGGAAGCTTGGGGGCAAAGACGCAGCATGGTGTAGTCCACTCGCAGAAGAAAAGAGGGATTGATTGATGAGTGATGTCGGGTGCGTCAACCGGTAAGGTCATTGGTCCTGTAATTGTAGTGCATGTTTATTTATGGCAGGAGGTGGTGTTGGTGGTGGCGATCCCCTGCTGGATGGTGAGATCCGGCGCCGACATGCCGGCTTGTGGAGGTTTTCCTTAATCAGGTATCTTCCCCACCCCGGTGGGGACAAGCTGTGACCTCCCGACTGGTCTCCAGGCTTGTGTTGTTGTAGTGTAGTACATGTAAGTGTAACTCAGGGTAAGTAGAGGCGAGGGAAGGACAAGGAAGAGAAGGGAAAAATCATGCGCGGTCCGTTAGCAGTTTGTTGGGTACTGCTCCGGCATTCGCCTGGTGTTGATTGGAGAATCCTCAAAAAACGAACGATCAAAGCCGCCGGCCGCTCGAACTCTCCTCCAGACAGCGCTGAACTTGAGTTAGCTATGGAATCAGATGAAGACGATTGACGATACTTGTCGTTTATAAGTTTATCAACTAACCCATACATTGAATTTTAATTGAATTAACTCGTTAGCAGCCTTTAAATTAATGTTTAATTAAATAACATAGTTTTGAATCAAAATTATTCTATTTTGGATTTAGCCGTATGTTTTGGAATCTCTGGAGGCCTTCTTTTAGCAGAGTATTTTTGCTTAAGTTATTTAAAGTATTATTGTTATTATCGCATAGCTTCCATTATTACTATCATTGTTAATACCAGTCCCAAGGAATTGCCGCCAATAAAAAATTATCACTTCCAGGTAACCATTCGTTTCCTTTTTATTTTTTTATGTATTCAATTATCAACGGCTACGCAAGCTTCCATACACACACAAAATTTTGCCATTTCATCACATCAATGGCGGTCGGCCCACTGCCGCGAGAGTGGAGGGGGCAGGCCAGAGGGAGAGCAGACGCGAGCCGAGCGGCAGGCCAGGACCTGCTCAGGGGGCAACCTCTGGAGGGCGAACGCACGCACGCACGCCACACGCACCCGCGCGACGCACGCCCTGGCCACGCGCCTGGCGGCACGCGCAGCGGCACGCACGCCCCCCCCCGGGCCCCGAGCCCACGTGGCCGCACCCGCCCGTACACTTGGCCCATTGAAGAAAGGGGCTGGATTCGAAAGCAAAGTAGCGTCTCCTACCCGGATTACACGCTTCTTTTCCACGAACCGTTCTGGAGTTTTAGTGAACGCGCGCTTGCTCATAACAGCTTCTGGATGGATTGGACAGTGATTCCGGGCACGCCCACTGATAAAGTCATTAGTCTCATAAGTGTAGTGCAGGTTTTTTCTCGGGAGGTGGAGTTCTTCCCTCGCTGGATGGCGAGATCCGGCGCCGACCTACGTCGGTTTCGGGGATTCCTCTCAACCATCAGCGTGATACCGCTCCAGCCGGGACAAGCTTTAAGTTCCCGACTGGACTCCCGATATGTGTGGAAATGAAGTGTTTGTGTGTGTGTGTGTGTGTGTGTGTGTAAGTAAAGGGGTGAGGGTAGGACGTGGAAAAGGAAGGCAAGATAGCGCGTGGTCCTGGGCGCGTGTGCTAAGATACTGCCTCGGGACAACTTCCGATCAGAGGAGCCGTATGATAAAATTCTCCTCCAAACCACGGCTGAATTCGATCTAGCTTTGCAGCTCGTCGACCTAGCTACGTATGCAGTATAAGTTAGCGACCGGAACCAACTTTGCCGGTAGCGGCTTTTAGAGCGCAGAACCACTGTGCGTATGCACGCATTCATCGTTGATCAAAAGGAAGCATGTAAATCAGATCTAAGCGTCACGGCCTTCGAATTTGTGTGTTAGAGTAACCCTAAACCACAAACGTAAAGAGTTATTCGTATTAACAACCAAAGAAACAAAAATTAAATTAAAGCATTTCCGTGATTTCTTGATTCTTCAATGATGAATTGTTGGGACTTATAATTCAAATTTACTCGACAAAGAGTTACGAAAGTAATTGGCGTATATATCGCGAAATTCTCGCGAAATACACTAGTTTAAAAAACATTGGCATATTAATGTTACTATGCTTACAAGAAAAACAGGAGAATGTCATTCAGTGGAACAAATATTACAAAGGGAATATATTAATTAATCCCCGGCTGTTCTCTTCTTTCTGAAAACGAACTCCAGATTCCTATTACTATTTCGTAATAAAGTCGTACTACTTCATATCAATAATTAAATGAATGTAAATGAATAAAATGTTTACTAGTTACAGACATTCCAGAACTCAAGAAGAACGTACTACCCTGAGCTGAGCAAGACGAATCATAAGTTTGTGTCAAGTTACTGTACATTTATAATACTGTTGTTAATGTTCAATGATTAAAATAATTAATATAACATAGAAGTTCTTGAGTTTTATCTGTAACTAGTATTATATATATATATATATATATATATATATATATATATATATTACATCTACACTCTAACAATAAAAGTTAAAAACAAGAATTTTCCTTTTAAATTATTAATCATACTTGAAGTAACAAAGGCCGCGGACAGTCTCGACAGGACCGCGGCGGCGGCGGTGGCGTAGGCGTAGGCGGCGACGCGTGGCGGAGGCGGCGGCCTGACATGTCGCGCGCCGAGATAGGCGTGACACCTCCCCGAGCGTGACGCCCCGCCGCGCCGCGCCGCGCCGCGCCGCTCGAAATAGACCCGCGCGCCCGCGCGCAATTGCGACTACAGCGAACCGCTCTCACGGGTGGCGCCCAAAGGCGGTACAGGGGCACTCGCCCCCGACGTCACCAAATATAGCTTTTAAACTCAAAGGGCAGATGCCAATGTGTTTGTTCATTAGAGTTGCATGTATTCCCTTCCCTACCATGTATCCCATTGACTGATTAGTGATTCAGGGCGGGTCAACGGCTAAGTCGTGAGTCCCGTAAGTGTAGTGTATGTTTTATAGCGAAGTGCAGAGATCTTCCCCCGCTGGTTAGCGATTCTGGTACGGCTTACGTTCGGCGTCTACGTCGGCCTACAGCGGGAGTTCCCCAACTGGGTGTCTTCAACCAGTGTGGCACCGCCCCAGCCGGAACAAGCTCTAAGCGTCCGACTGGTCTACCGACATGTGTGGTAGTGTAGTGCATATATGTGTGTGTGTGTAAGTTAGGGGTGAGGAGAGGTCAAAGAAGAAAAAGCAAAGATCGCTGGAGGTCCATGGCCCGTTTGTTAAGGAACTGCCCCGGCATTCGCGTGGTGTTGTTCGGAGAAACAACGGAAAACTACCGACCAGAGCAACCGGCCACTAGAATTCCCGTTCAAAATGCAGCTGAATTCGACCAGATTATCTCGCTAGTGTTGAAAATTCTGCCACCGTCGGGATCCTAGGACCTCCAGCTGAGAGGCACGGCTGTATCATCAGTTAATGCCCCGAGGAACCTTTGCCGGTACCGCGTCTCGCACATCACTTTCAATCAACAATAACTTTACTACATGGTCGCTCCCAACTAAATCTGGAGTATATATC
Source organism: Teleogryllus oceanicus (assembly GCA_964035755.1). Classification (NCBI taxonomy): domain Eukaryota; kingdom Metazoa; phylum Arthropoda; class Insecta; order Orthoptera; family Gryllidae; genus Teleogryllus; species Teleogryllus oceanicus. The sequence goes on from CAXIVR010000007.1 coordinate 107,721,340, forward strand.
TGTCCCCGGTTAATATGCTAATAAGACAAAAAAAAAACAATTTTACAGAGGAGCAGAAAACAACTCTAAACTAATTCTGTTAATCAGGGATTAATGATATTCAAACAAAACATACACCCAAATAGTTTCGTTTCAATATCACCTACATTTTAATATCATTGTTCCCCGATTTAATTCTGTTAAAAGTTGTTCTTTGTCTCCTGTAGAATTAAGAGTTTATGACTTATCAGCTTATTCATCGGGATCAAAGATAAAGGACTAAATGTAGATGCTAGAATAAACTGAAAAACACAGAATACACGAAACACGACCACACGAAAATTCACCATTTCAAAAATACATTAATAAATACGGTATTTTATATAACTGAGCTACCTCTTGTCATTATATGGAATAATAACCAAACCGTTATTGTCACATGCATTCCAGTCTGTCTGCCGTATGCATATATTCTTCAGGGAACTATTAAGCAACTCTGTTTAATAATGTGGGAATGGCAAATATTACGCAAGTCGGTTAAATTATTGGATGAGCGGATATTTATTTCCAGTGCACGAGTAAAATCCTACATGGCTCGTTAGCTATTTTTCAACAGAGCTAAATTCGAATAAATCCTACTCTAAAATATCAAATGCACATTATTCTTACTATATTGACGTATAACATCATTTTATGTACATTTATATTAAGAAACGATGTTATTTTGGAATTTGTCGCGAAGTTGCTGCCATGTTACTCCTCACGGATTAGGATCTGGGAGACCTCACTTGTTGACATGTGTATTATCTTAAGCTGATAACCGCAAATAGCTTGCATCAAGTATCGATCTAGTGGCGGTATCCACCACAAAATTTACATCATCATTAATGTCAAGTAAATTTAAAAACTTTTCGGAAAATAATTAATTTGTCACTTGGAAGGAAAATAAAATCATACCAACTGTTCTATTTACTATGTATTTACTATGCTAGACTATGTATTTAGTTGAAAAACGAATCGAACTGATGTTGTTTCGTTTGTGATTTTAATACGAGTGTTGTAAGTTATAATTCATGTATTACCACTATTTAGTACAAATATGTATGACAATAAATATTAAAGAAATATGAGTGTATGAGCCAATACGTTTTATTCCATAGAGAAAAAAAGATGTAATTTCTATGCTTAAAAACTGTTTATAAACGATTCATCGCACTGCAAAGATAGATTATAGTGGAATGCAACAAAAACTTTTAATTCATTTATGCTTTTGCATTCGTTGTTGCATTCACTGCAAGGCAACACTGAATTAAAAGTTTTTGTTGAGAATTAAAGCAGAATTCGGCACATGAAAATGCGTCAATTTGAGTACGACCATCTTCGCAACAATCTCATTTCATTGAAAGCTCAGGATATGTTTCATAATCATTGCTTATTATACACAATCAGACATACAGATACTGTACTCGAGAGTGAATTAATTTTATTCATTCGTGAAAATTAGCCCATCGGGCTTCCATTGTCGAATGTTAATGTCCTAGAGAGAAACTTTTTCGTGACCATCATGTGCAAATGTTGATACTAATAATGTAGCGATTCAATGGATTTATTCTATTGAAGAGCCAACGACGTTTTCAGTCACTCAGACATAACCATAGTGAAAGTAGCAGTAAGAACATAACACACATGATCATGAAAAAAGTATTGCATTAATTTGTGTGTACCCAGAAAATCATAATTTGTAAGAAATATTAACATTTGATCATATGAATGACGTCGAAGGAAATGTTCAGTCCCTCTTTTCCTAAACAAGACAAAACACACAGCTGGTTGTCGCGCAGAAGCGCATGGCATAAGACGCTGAGTAAACACATCCACGAGCGAGACAGGTCGAGGCAACAAAACTGAGAGCAGCACGCAAAATACTACGCATTACGTAAAACAAAGACAGAAGCTAGCGACACTCCCGCAAGCCCATTGCGTCTCTCACTGGCGTGTACAGAGGACGGTCAGGGCCTCCCGAAGAATTCAAAAGGGCCTGGTAGGCATACGCAACAAAAATTTTACTTCCGTACAAATGTTCAGTTTCTTATTTTCACATTTTAAGCTGATAATTTGGTGAACTGATAGGAGAAACTGATACCAATTACTGCCTGTGTCATGCAAACCTCCAAATCAGATCCCAAATGGGGTCCCCGCACGTCGGCGTCCAATCTCGCCATCCAGCCGGGGAAGGTTACAGGCCCGCGATGAAAACATGTACTACACTTACGGGACTAATGACCTTATCAGTTGACGCAACCCGGAATCACTAATCGATCAATCAACCCAAGAATTAGTTGTAGCGACATCAATGATCGACTATATGCGACATCGATGTCGATGTTTTTATAAAATCATCGATAGATTAACAACGAATATAGGGCCAATGTTTTTTAATATCGATGTTTTGTGTTCGATAGTTTTATATGGCTGATATTTTATTTTTGAATGAAACAAGTTCCAGCAGAATAAAAACCTATAATATTTCGGATAACCATAAGTTGAACATTCTTCAGAGCAAGAATGAAAAATACTGAAAATTGAGTTTTCATCGATAAATTAAATCCATACAATTGTTTAATTATTCAATAAGAAAATAAAGGTTTTTTAAATGTCCTAATTATTTTTACTCTGTTTTAACAGTTAAATCTCATTTAAAATTAACAAACGCGACCATCTAATTCCCCCCGCGTTAACTACGTATTTACTAATGCCTCTTCAAAAATACTGATATTTAAAAATTGCGGTGTTTTGGGCAAGATGTTTTATTAACATCGAGGCTTCAATTTTGAAAATGAATGTTTAGAAACAACCATGTTTCGTTCGTTGTTAATGAAAACATTAGGCGCTTTCTGAAACAGGTCAACGCTCTACTACATCCAGGGGTGGAATAAATAAGCACACTAAGCACGTACTTAAGACCTCCCTAGGAAAGAGGCCCCCAGTATTTTTAAACAAGAATTTAGTTAGTTCGTAACTATTTAAAAAAAACGTAATATTAATTTTTAATTCCAAAGGTTATAACTTATTTTCAAATTCATTATCCTTGGTCCCGGCTACATCGTGTCGCAGCTGTGACGGCTCCTCTAAAACTGGTCGTGCATGTTGATGCACGTTTGCCCCGTGTTATTCACAGCTGTGACTGCAATAGGCTGAGACGCAGGGTGCACCGGGCACTCCATATCCTGGCGTGCAGCGCTGGCAGTTTTGTGGAAGGCCAATTGAGCGAGTGCCCTGAGGCGGTACGTTGAGTGGGAGTGCGTGCCAACCCGGACCAGCGCCGTCGCCTCCGACCCCACCCCCGCCATCGGCGACGCATACTGGTCGAGAATTTCGCGCGAAGAGCATTTATTACGCGGCCTATTCATTATCAGGAGACAATTTGCTCTTGTCGGTAGTTTTCCGTGGTTTCTCCAATCAACACCAGGCGAATGCCGGAGCAGTACCCTAACAAACGGGCCACGGACCGCGAGCGCGCTCTTTCCTACCTCTTCCTTATCCTATCCCATCCTCTTACACACACACACTTACACTAACATGCACTACACAACCACTTATTCCGGGAGACCGGTCGGGAGCTTAGAGCTTGTCCCGGCTGGGGCGGTGCCCCTGGTTAGGGGGAAACCCCGCTAATGACGGAAGATCGGCGCCAGATCTCGCCATCCAGCGGGGGAAGATCACCGCCCCCTCCTGAGGAACAAACATGCACTACACTTACCAGAATAATAACCAAAGCTGTTGACACGCCCAGAATCACTAACCAACCAACAAACGCACCTCTCACTCAACTGTGATTCAGTAAAACTTTTCGGGATTCACAAGCATTTCTGTAAATGTTCGTAATTGTTTTTTACAACGCAGACTACTACGTCGTAATAAAGTGGAGCCTGTGGCGGCTCGTGGTGTGCGTGCGGGCCCTCTGGCGCGGCGCGGCGCCACCGTCGCCGCCGGCAGCCGCACACCGTGACGCACGCACGCTGCACGGGCACGAGGTCGCACGCGGCCGCCCCCGACGCGGCTCCTCGTCACCTGCCGGCAATCCGCTTCAGCCCCGCCTGCGCACGCTCGCACTGCACAGGAAACCTCACTGCCTTCACGCAGGGCGTATCGACGGGACTTTGGTTGGTTGTGATTCGGGGCGTCAACAGCTTAGGTCATTAGTCCCGTAAGAGTAGAGCATGTTTGTTGCTCGGGAGATGGCGGTGATCTTCCTCCGCTGGATGGTGAGATCCGACGCCGACATAGCGTCGGCTAGCGGGTTTCCTAAACCAGGGCTCTCCCACCAGCGGGCACCGTCCCAGTCGGGACAAGCTCTAAGCTCCCGACCGGTCTCCCGGAATATGTGGTAGTGTAGTGCATGTTAGTGTGTGTGTAAGGGGAGAGGATAGGACAAGGAAGAGGAAGGACAGATCGCGTGCGGTCCGTGGCCCGTTTGGTAGGGTACTGCTCCGGCATTCGCCTGGTGTTGATCCGAGAAACCACGAAAAACTACTGAAGAGAGCAGCTGGCCGCTACAATTCTCCTCCAGGCAGCGACCAAATTCGACCTAGCTGAAACCTAGTGTCGAAAATCCTGCCGCCATCAGGACTCGAACCTAGGACCCCCCGGTTAGAGGCGCTGCAGTGGCATCAATTTATGAAAAGATACTATACGTGCACGTTTTTTTTGATCTCCAGCATACCTACCCTCACTCCTTTACTAACTTTAGTTGAATTCATAATAAATGATGGCAACAAGCTTTGTTGACAAACTCTGATAACCAGAAATATTTGCTACCGGGTAATAGAAACTATTTTGCATCGAAAAACAAGCAACAGACTTCATATAACAGTCCTGTCAACAAAATAATGAATTCCGCCACTCCCCTCGCAACTAGCGAAATGAGGGCTCAAGAAAACGTGAGGGGATAATACTCTCACAAGAGGCTCTATTGAGAGTATAAAGCAAACAACAACCCGAATTGGAAGAATTCTGACGTGGGCGTAAATTATATGGTTTCCATTGACGTCTGAATACCTGCCTTCAAGGGAAAGGACTGCAATTGGAGAGAAGTTGCGATTACGGGAAGAGAACGACTGATTCCATCAATCGGGATTCTGTTATTCGATGTCTCTATTAATTGGGGAATTATTCGACACCGGCTCACACCGGCAAACGTGGCTCAGGGCAATAACTGATGTCACTGACCGGGAGATCCTAGGTTCGAGTGCTGACGGTGACAGGATTTTCGACAAGAGCTTGTCAGCTAGATCGAATTCAGGCGCTGTCTGGAGGAGAATTCTAGCGGCCGGCTGCTCTGATCGGTAGTTTTCCGTGATTTCTTCCAATCAACACCAGGCGAATGCCGGAGCAGTACTCCCAAGAAACAGGCTACGGATCGCGCGCGATCTTTCCTTCCTCGTCATTCCTCTATCCTCACCCCTTACTTTCATACACGTACAATAACATGCACTACATTACCACACATGTCAGGAGACCAGCCCGGGTGCCCACTGGTGGGATATAGCATTGTTAGAGAATCTCTCCAAGCCGGCATAGGTTGACGCCGGATCTCGCCATCCAGCGGGGGAAGATCACCGCCACCTTGCTATAAAACGTTTTTCACTTACGGGAGTAATGCCCAGTTGACGTGCTTGGAATCACTAATCAATCAATCAATCGACATCCCCTCAGATTCCACCGAAAGTTCGTGTGCTCGGCCCTACCACCTCCATAATACTCACCATTGCGGCACTTTAATTTGCAATATTAATTTTAATTTTTTTCTATGTAAGATTATTTGAATGAAATATTAACATTTGATCGTACGAAGAATACACACAGAAGCACATATTGTCTCTTTCTATAAACAAATATACACCTTATCTTACACACCTTAACATTCTGTCATCTTCTTGGCGGACTGTGTGGGAAGCCATCTGTTTAGTCGACGATCTGGCTGTTCGATGCATAAGTTTGGGTTTTTATCTGGCGATCCTGAGACATGTTCCATTTAAATTAAGGCATGAAACGAAGTGCACTTGTGTCGCGAGTATCAAGTGAGGAGTCTCGAAAAGTGACGTTCTAGAAAATTGAGATCAGTTAAAGAGAGCAGAAGCGTTCATCACACCCTCCCAGCACTAAAAGCTATTCTATTAGCTAGATCTTATAATTGCACCAGTAGTAATGATTATTAATTCCTGGTAACATGAGGTGAGGTACCTTTCGAAGACACATGAAACGCATTATTTTCCTCTTAAGATATAATTTCTGTGACATGGAAGTCGAACAAGTTCACCCTTGTGTTTATTAATAATGTAAACAGACGTGGCACGTAACAACAGGTTCAATTACGACATGTAGGCGGCTCCGTACGGTCCGAAATGTCGAAGATAACTTGTCTTTGTGTCATAGCGATTTGGTTAGTAAACAAACGTGGCACGAAACAGCAGTCATGACAGTTAAGCAGCTCTTTACGATCAGAAATCCAGAAATTCCGAAGATAACTTGTCCTTGTGTCATAGCAATTCGTAAGTAAACAATCTTGACACATAACAACAGGATCAATCAGGTCATCTAAGCAGCTCCTTACGATCCTTTGGTCATAACAATTCGGTGAGTACATGTAACAAGAGGATCAATCATGACATCTACGCAGAAACACGTAACATTAGAACCGATCATGACATCTAAGCAGTAACACATAACAACAGGATCAATCATGTTGTCTAAGCAGCTTCTTCCGTTCCGAAATCAGAAAAACCAATGATAGAGGGACTCACCTGTGTGGTGTCGTTCAGAGCTGCTGCTGCGTGAGGGCGGTCCGACCGGCGCAGAACGCCGTCATCATCGTTCCCGCGTGGACGCTGCTCTCCTTCACCGCCCGCACGTCTCTTGACTCGTGTCACGACACAGCACAACGCACCGTCCTCCAGCTCGCGAGACCCGGCCGCAACTGCCCCCGACGCACGCGGTCCCTCGCGGAGGCGGCCACCAACTCCTTCGGCTCACGTCGGCTACACTCGGCTCCGTTCGGCTCGCCTCCGCGTTGCGCCGCCCGCCGCGCTGGCCGACGTCTGGGCCCGCGGCCCCGCCACGCCATTTATGGACAAACGGGTTGTCGCCGAGCTGCGCTACCGACTCATAATCTTGTTTGGAACTCGGAAAAACAACCGCTCCCTCGTCCAGTTGGGATCCTCGTCCCTTTCTCTCTCAGCTGCAGACACGCGCGCGCAAAAAGAGACGGGGGCTGGACGAGATGCGATACGCATAACATTTAAAGTGGGGACATCGACTTGCGCAGATCCAGAAACTGCACGTGTGATTTTTAATGCAAAAGAAAGGTCAATTATCCCTATTATTGTACATTATCTTCTTTTTCTTTTCTTCTTCTTTCATTTTAGGCTAGAGCCTGTTTTTTATACAAAGGAAATTTGTTTTGAAACAACTGACATTTCATATTATCACTTTCACAAATTTTATTTTACGATGTTCTCATTGTCACAGATTCTCAGTTTCTTTCAATCGTGGACGTCCCACTCTTCTTTCTTCCGGTCTTCTGTCTCTTGCCACCTTCACCATCCTACCTTCCTCCTTTCAATCTACACGTTCCTTCCATGTAATTCGTTTTTTTTTTTTTTCGAGTCCAGTCTGATATCGTGCCTGTTTGACAGATTTGTCGTATGGTAATATTTCCTAAGCGTTTTATTTATTACTTTTCTTAATACTTGCATCTCATGCTTCCGCATCTGACATATTTTCTGGGAGTCTGCTCTCGTTTCGCCAGCATGAGACAGTTTAGGTCTAATTACAGACGTGTATTCCGATCTTAGCCTCTTTCCTCAGTCAGATATTGGTTATACCATGTTGAGGGGTAGAGATATCCTGTCATATTATCTGCAATTATCATCGGGACGTATACAAATATTAAAGTGCGTAACATTGTGTTTTAAATTTAATACCATACGTCTTCATAATTTAATCAAAATCATTATTTATTATTATCTCGAATGCAATACGCCATTTGGAGAAAACAATCATTTATTGCATTTCATTATTTAAATATTACGATTGGCATTAGACTAACGTAAAATAAGGGAGGAATCAATGTGTTTAAGTATTTCTGTATGCAGAAGAGAGGAGAGTGAGTGCCGAGTTTTCAATTGGGCACAATGATGTAGGGCTGCCAGTAGAGTTGATGGGCCCCTGGACAAACGTTAGTGAGACCTTCCCCTAACATTCTAAGCCAATATGATTATTTTTAATAATCACAAATGTTGATTCAATCAAGGACGATTATCAGAAATTGACATCGGATATTTGTGACATTTTCTTTCTGTACACAATTCTCCGCGACATGGTTCCATGCAACCATGCACACGATGCAATAGCTCCGCAACGTGGTTGCATCTACAGCACTGTCCTGCAGCAGAGCCCTAGGGTTCGCGTTCCAACGGTAGCAGATGAAACACATTAACCAAATAGCTGCGTCGAATTCAACCACTAACTAGATGAAAGTTGTAGGGTCAGGGCTGGTCTGTTCGATTGTGTCCCAAGTTTTTTTCGGACAATAGTCGGTGGTAGTATCCTAATAAACGGGCCACGGTACATGATCTTTCCTTCCCCTTTCTTATTCCCTCCCTTCCCTTACACACACACACACACACATGCACTACACTACCGCACATGTTGGGAGACCATTCGGAAGATTAGAGCACGTCCTGTTTCAGGTCGTGTCCTACTGAGAGAGATACAAAACAGGGGAATACCCGCAGGGCAACAACGTATAGGTCAGCGCCGGATCATAGGTTCGATCGGAGGGAACATCACCATTTTCCAGGATATGACAAGAATTGCACTGAAGGGATTAATGACATTAGTAGCTGACGCGCCTGGGATCAATACTCACTCACCGATCCCCCTCCCCCAACGAATAATGCGGTGCGAATTCCGTTCCGAGAAATATAGTCACCTTAGAATTGAAAAGAACTAACCTGTGTTACGAAGTGACAATATAAATGTGTTCGAGTTGTGTGAACTCGTGGAAACAGACAATTGAATGATGTAGTGTCGGCTACTGGATAAAGTGCGCTAATTCATGATTCCTGAATGTAGGCCCGGAATATTACTATAAAATTTTGGTTTTAAAACACAATTAGTAGCGACTTCAGGGTATTGGAAGTTGGGCGAAACCTTGGGGAAGGTACTCCAGCAACAATTAGTCGATTGTTCTCAAGTATATATAATAAGAATAATGAAAAATAATGAAGAATATTTTGAACGCTAGAAACAAAACTAAAGCAATGTGGAATATCGTAAAAATTAGACCACGTTATCACGATATTTGTAGAGAATTTGTTTTAAAGGATAATGAAAAAAAACCAAAAATTAACCAATTTGTAAAAACTAAAACCACAAACTTCAACATCATATGCTTCTGAAAAAAATGTCGGCACGATGTTTATTTACGAAACTTCTTCCAACGAAATTCTCAGGATAGTCAGTAAACTAAAAAATAAATATTCATCTGGTTTAGATGAATTTCCGGATCGTTTATTAAAAACGTATGCATCTGCCATTATACACCCATTAACTCACATTTTCAATCTTCCTTGTGCACAGGAATATTTCCAGATATTTTCCAAAAATTAAGCACAAATTAAGTCACTTTTTAAAAAAGGGAACAAAAATTAAATTCAAAATTACCGGCCAATTTCTCTTTTGTCAGTTTTCTCAAAAATATTAAAGAGGCTTTTATATACGCGAATGGAAACTTTTCTTAGGCAAAACGAAGCGTTTTCAGACTCACAATACATTAAAAATAAGTTTTCTATAATTCGGCAACGAAAATATCTAGTTTTTGAAATTTTAATCTCTCGCTTTTTTAAATTTATTTTTTATTATTATTATTATTATTATTATTATTATTATTATTATTATTATTATTACTATTTTTTCATCTTTCAACTATTAATAGTTAAATAGTTCGGAAGGGATTCTGAAACTCAAGAAAGCGTGCGCAGATTATTTTCTCCCCCCATATGTCACATACAATTTTTTGACTGTTTTTGACTAAATAAATAAATAAGGAACACGACATCCGCGGAAGGGAAGAATATAGTCTTTGCCGATTGATTCTGATTACATTAATTCAAGAATTATATATTTGTTTCTTGTTTTACTTAAAGTGTTCTTATATACATTAACTAACGAGAGAGGCCAATCGACAGCGACGTTTGGTGGGTGGTAATACAGATGCAGCTGAATTCATTGGCGTTCAAACGATTGCAATTCACATGTGCGTACGCTGTTGCAGAATCGTGAACATTCCTAACAGTAGATTCGTGACATCCTTTGACTTGCATAGCCTTTTACATGCATCTTACATCGTTATACCTTGGATATAGTACTACCTACACAATGTCTGTTTTACGGAGGATTGCTCCCCAAGGGGCACCTAATCTTGCGCCTTTATCTGTACCCCCTTCCGGCGCCCAAGAACACCGTCAGGCTGGAATCCGGATCCCACCGGAACGCAGAACCCATCACGGGCTGCTCCTTAATTAAGTCTGGGTGGGGCCACTCTGCCAGCTCAGAGCTACGAGCTTCCCAGGCTAGCACCGGAGTCGAATTAATCGTCACTCACAATATGTCGAGCCGGGACGAATCCCTGCCCAATTACCCAAGAGTATTGGCCACTACCACGACGACACCAAGAGCCTATCTGCGGGTCTCCCGGACCGACGCCCCGGGTGGCTTGAGGCCTTCAACCTCTCACCTCACTGCCTCCATCTTAAAGCTATCGACGTGAGTATCGCGGGAATTTAGGCAACCTGACAGGGGATTCATGCGCCCCGACGAACTTTTATATGTTGGTCTGGGAGCTGGTCCCTTGCCCGATATGGTCTAAAGTCAGCGAACCCGGCAACACGAAGCTTAGCATAGTCTTCTCATTGCGCCAACCTTGACACTATCGACGTGAGTACGGCCGAGAAACTCAGGTACGGGGGAAGTTTCCAACTCCACGAGGAGCTTCAGGTCTTGCGACCGTATGGCTCCCTTGCCGGGATAAGTACCGTACTGTAGATTGAAAATCGTGTATCTGTACCTCACACTTCCTTGTTCTACCAGGGAGATTGCTCCCTGGGGTGACCACCTAGGCACTAGCATCCATCCTCACCCCTTTCTAGTTCAAGAACACCTTTGGGCTGGAATATGGATCCCGCCGGAACGCAGTTACCTCTCTTGGGAACCTCCCAGTCAAGTCTGGGTCGGGGCACTCTGCTAGCTCAGAGCTTTTAGCTTTCTAGCCTAGCACCGGAATCAAATTATGCGCCATTCACAGGCGTCGGAACAAGTCCCTTCCTCTTTCCTCAGAATATCGTGCATGACGAAGTCAAGTGCTAAACTAAGAGCTACCCGGGTTAAGGCCTGGAGGGGTGGCTCGTGGTCTCTAACCCGTTATCTCTCTGCTTGCACCTTGAAGCTATCGACGTGAGTGCCGCTGGAATTTAGGCAACCTGACGAGGAGGTTACATTGTCTCCGTCAGACTTTATATGTGGGTTTGAGATCCACCACCCATCTGCACAGAGCACGACGTGAGTATCGCCGAGAGACTCAGGACATCTCCAAGTCCATCTAGAGCCTCAGGTCTTGCGACCGTATGCCCCCTCCTGCTGGGACAAGCACCGTACGCTGTGACAACGATTATCACAAGGGGGGGTGGATTTTAATGAAATGTTATTGTTTCTTTTAACTTTATAACAATGCCGTTTAGTATAAAAATTCATTTTATGTTATGACAAAAGGAAGTTACCCATTTTTATAGGTCATTACTTTGCATTTCTTGTCGATTTCGACTGTCTATTTTACCTTTTCTTTCAAATGACGCGTCATTTTTAATGCATTTTTTGCTGATTTCATCGATTTTAATGTCATTTTTCATGCTACTTGCTTCAAATAATATTTACGAGATGTAAATGTTCTTCACAGCATTACTCAGTAACCTATTCTATTTCTTCGCTTAGAAATTGTTTTGACAGCCGTTGTATGTAATTCTAGTGACGTTTATGAGCGCCATTGCCGGTTTGGACGATTTCGTAATAACTAAAGACAGAGATTTCTAGAACAGGCCAATTCAAAAGTTTGCGAGCTGAGTTCCCTCGAACGAATGGAAGAAACCGCGATTACATCAGTTACGTATCCAACAGCTTGAGTTGTTCAGGAGGGGCGGGGAGGGGCGGGGAGGGGCGGGGGCGGGGGGGAGGGCGGGGGGGGCGGGGAGGGGCGGGGAGGGGGGGGGGGAGGGGGGGCGGGGGGGGAGGGGGGAGGCGGAGGGGCGGGAGGGGCGGGGAGGGGCGGGAGGGGCGGGGAAGGGGCGGGGAGGGCGGGGAGGCGGGGGGCGGGGGAGGGGCGGGGAGGGGCGGGGAGGGGGGGGGGGAGGGGCGGGGAGGGGGGGGGGCGGGGAGGGGCGGGGGAGGGGCGGGAGGGGCGGGGAGGGGCGGGGAGGGGGGAGGCGGGAGGGGGAGGGGGCGGGGAGGGGCGGGGAGGGGGGGGAGGGGCGGGGGGGGGAGGGGCGGGGAGGGGCGGGGGGGGGCGGGAGGGGCGGAGAGGGGCGGGAGGGCGGGAGGGGGGGAGGAGGCGGGGAGGGGCGGGGAGGGGCGGGGAGGGCGGGGAGGGGCGGGGGGGGGGGGAGGGGCGGGGAGGGGCGGGGAGGGGCGGGGAGGGGCGGGGAGGGGCGGGGAGGGGCGGGAGGGGCGGAGGGCGGAGGGGCGGGGCGGGAGGGCGGGGAGGGCGGGAGGGCGGGGAGGGGAGGGGGGAGGGAGGCGGGGAGGGGGGGGAGGGCGGGAGGGCGGGGGGGGGAGGGGCGGGGAGGGCGGGAGGGCGAGGGGGGGGAGGGCGGAGGGCGGGGGCGGGAGGACGCAGGAGGGCGGAGGGGCGGAGGCGGGAGGCGGAGGCGGAGGGCGGAGGGCGGAGGCGGGGCAGGCGCGGGACCGGAACAGGGACCGCCGCAGAGCGACTGCTGATGGACTAGGAGCGCGCTTCAAAGCGACGCGCAACTACTAGACATCCTCTCGTTAGGAGGCTCAGTGGTCTTGGAATGGGGCGGTAATCCTGCATTAATAAATAAAACCAATTATTAATCAATTTAATCTTTTTCCTTCTCTCCCACTTGCTCTCGCTAGCTAGTTCGTTCTCGCTCTCTCGTCCTCTCTCCCTCCATCTTCCTCCCATTCTCCCTCTCTTTTGCCCTCTCACCCCTCGCTCCATTTTCCTCTCCGTCCTCTCTCCCTTTCCCTCTCATTCTCATCACTCTCCATACATCTCTCTCATACAATAATGGCTAATCATGCAATCGCTACTACCAATTATTATTTTCTGAGGGACCCAGGCGTTCACTTTTTACGGGTGGAGAATAATGTTTTATGGTTTTATCAGTACAATTTAATCTCTCCTCTCTCTCTCTCTCTCTCTCTCTCTCTTTCCGTCCTCCCTCCTGTCCTTCTCGTCCTCATCACTCTCCCTACATCCCTTTCAACAATAACTACAACCAATTATTATTTCCAAGGGACCCAGGCTTTTAATTTTTACGGGAGAAGAACATTTTCCATTGCACTCGCTTTCTCTCCTCTCTCTCTCTCTCTCTCTCTCTCTCTCCCTCTTCTCCCTCTTCATTGTCTCCCTCCGTCCACTCTCTCAGTCCCTCTCATCCACATCACTCTGCCTGCATATCTCTCTTTTCCATCTGTCAATCCGTCTCTCTCCACCTCTCTCCGACCTCTCTTCGACCTCTCTCCGACCTCTCTCCCTACCTCCGCTTCACTTTATCTTTCACAACGGTTTTGATCGGAGTCTCGTCTGACACCGCGACTAGCGGTACTGCCGGGTCATTCGGTCTCCTCAGACGATGGACCGTATAATTTAGGGAGGGGAGCTCAGCCCACTTGCCAAGCCTTAAGGATGGAAGAGGGGATAGGACGGGGAAGGATCTTGCACGGTCCGTTGCTGGCTCCTCCTCTGAATGCGGGGTTCGAAACCCGGACGATTCATCTGAAATTTGTGGATAAAAAAGGGAGTGCGTGGCAATAATTGTTTCTGGTTCTCCCGTTTCACATAGTTAATTGGCCTTCTCTTCATCATCATTCATATCACCACCTATCACCCACCCATCAAACCATTTTTCCCTTGGGTCAAAACTTGCATAGGTACAGAGGATATTGAAAGAAGATTACAATAGTGCCCCAACTGGTAAGAAAATAAACTACAGATTCGATCATTTAAATGTCTTATTCAATATTTTCCTCTTTTATTCTTTTTTGTATGTATTCTTACATGTCTTATTCAACTTTCTCCTCTTTTATCCTTTTCATGTAGTCTTCTCTGTTATCATCCGTTCTACTTCTATTTATTCTGTACCTATTAATACGTAGAAATAGTGTATATAACGCTTATTTAAGAATGTGTATATAAAAAACTGTTTAGGTATAGTCAATGTTAATAAACGAACCAATAATATGTTTAACAGCGTAGTTCAGTGGAATTAATCAAACCTTTGTAATACCAGAAATCTGTTTTCTCGAAAATGTTCGGTCCTTTATGGATATTGACGATTTTATTCATCGAAGTTTGTAATTGTAAATGTTTTAGAACTGACAAAGATATTTGATTTGTGTGTGTGTGAATTTCAACTTCTGAACCCTACTACTTGGGAGTGATCTCGACACGTGATTCAGAGCTGATCAGAGCTATACTAGTAGTGCTACATCACATATACTTTCTCGCATTATTTCTAACGTTTGCAATTTTATAAAATTTAGAGAGTTCAACGAAAAAGACCCTTGCACTATATTTTAAGCTTTCTTCGCTCTATGAATGTAAAGAAAATAAAGAAAGGATTGGAAGCGGTTTTTGAAAAAAACGTGTATAAATTGTATTAACCTCAAACAGAAATTACGAGAAAACTAGTCATTTTTCAAGATTTGTGCATGTTTTTTTTAAATCCAATTTTTTACAATAGATTTTATTTAATTGTTTTGGGCAATTTCGACAATTTAACAAAAGGAGACCAACATCACTTTCAACAGTCCGTTGATACATACGAGAGAAAAAACTCGAAGAAAACATTTGCAGATATTTTTGAAAAAAAATTGTTTAAAAATTGTCTACATTACTGGAAAAATACTCCTATTTTCGAAAGATCGTACATTACTTTATTCCAAGGTCTCTCTTTGAACAATAGATTTCATTCAGGAAAAATCTCTATCTTCAATATTGTAATTGTAGGAAGACGCTGATATAACCTGAACTTTTGCAGTTTTCGAAAATTGAACGAAAATTAGATCTGCGCCATTTTTAAACGTTGTCTACGCTATCCGAGGATAAAATTTAATGAAAGTTATTTTTCAGAAATGTTTGAAATGTTGTTGAGACATCATGTACTTCCAAAGTCAAAATATCCGTTTCAACTGCCAAAACCTCATTTTTATTTAGATCGACCAGGTAATATTAATTTTGAATCAAATTGTCTGAACGGTGAAGGCGCGCTAGAGTCGATCACACACTGACAGATAGACCGATAGATCAGACGTTTTGCTGCCAATCGTTTTGCTTCTGGATATAAATGTAACTTCATTATCTGTTCACGACTTCTAGAATTCAGTGGGTAATATAGTTATTTAAATTATCGTTTCCATGCTGTCGCGGCAGGAAGCATTATTCCTTCACGAAGGGCATAATGAGAGGCCAGTTTGGATTGAATTAGTGCCCTATATGATTTGATTAAGCATTCAGACTGTGCGCCCCATTTAATAGAGGACAACATTTAAATGACATTTAGTCTCCTAATACAATCCACCTTTAGGGCAGATACGTGATGTCTCCATGAGTATTTGGCATCGAAGATCATTCCAAGGATTTTACATGTGTATGTCCTTTTAAGTAGATATCCCCCAATTTTTAGTGTAACTTCTTCATCCCTAATAGAGCGACTTTTTGAAAATACTATAAATTCAGACTTTGTTTTCGAAATGGAGAAACCTGAATTGGTTGCCCAATTACTGATATTATTTAGGGTTTCTTGAATAATGTTTGAGGTAACTTGAAGATTTTTGCCACTACATAGTAAGGTGATGTGATGCAAAAAGAAATATTTTCACAGGCTCTTTCACTATAAGGCTTACTTCATTTATAGCAATGAGGAAGAGTAGTACACTTACGACCGATCCTTGTGGGAGACCATTAGTCATCTCAGCTGTCTGTGATAATTTGTCTTGGATTCTGACTGAGATATCTCATTTTTAGAAAATTAATAAGGAAAGCTAAGATATTTCCTTTTACCTTCAAATCTGTAAGAATTGATACCAACCTGTCTTTATAAATATTTTCGTAAGCTTTCTCAATATCCAGTGAGACTGCAATCACATGGTGGTTCATTACTAATGCGTCAAGATTTCCGTGTTATGTTTACCAGGTGATCGTTGGTTGATCGAAATGATCTAAAGGCACTTTGATGTGGTGAGATCAGTTTTGTTTTTCTAGGCTCCATTTCAGCCGGTGACAGACCATTTTTTCTAGTAGTTTACATATATTGCATGTTAAGGATATTGGACGAAAATTTGTTGGTTGTGTGTGATCCTTATTTGGTTTTGGTATCGGTATGACTGTTGCTTCTCTTCACTGGTTAGGGAAGGATTGAGTGGTCCAAATATTATTATATAATTGAAGTAGGTATTCAAGGTCGACTTCAGGGAGGTTTTTTAGAAAACTATTTGGAAAATTATCTGGTCTAGGTGCTAAATTTTTACAATTATTTAACACAAATAAAAGTTCACTCATAGTGAATGGTTGGTTGTGTTCTTCTTCATTTTGTTTTAATAGTGTCTTGATGTGATCTTGGTCTATGCTAAAATTTTTTGGGCTTGAAGATAAGAAATTTGGGTCATAGTTGTTGTTGCTTGAATAAATTGCAAACGTATCAGCAAGAAGGTTACTAATAATTTGTGGGCCAGAATATTTTACACCATTCTTGTCAATAAGATATCTGGGAAGATTGGGTGTTCTTATTCCACTAATGGTCTTTACTTTGTGCCAGAGTTCTTCCACTTTTTACTCTTCTCGTGATTTTCTTAGTACCTCGGGTAGGAATCGCCAATGGAGCTGAAATGTATCCAAGAAATGCAAGGGATGATGGGCTGTTGTCAGGCTCAACCCTCGAAATTCAAGCGAATGATGAATGGATATTGATAATGCATAATGATTAAGTAATAAAGGCAATAAGAGAAGCAAAATGAAAAAGGGAAAACGTTGAATGCATATGACAGATCTGACATTTTTTTCTCGACACAGTTTTACTTTCTCGTACTCAGTTACTCGTACTTCCGAATATGAGATAATATTATAATCGTGCGTCGAAAACGGCGAATTTTCTAAACAAAAACTATTACCGGGCTCTGGAAAAGAAAAAGGGGATAAATCTTCCCTGTATCTAGTAAATTACATCCTCTATCAAATTGTGTAGTCAGAGTCCATGTTTTGTGGGTCCTTGGTACCACCAAAATCAACAAACGGCAAAAATTCTGGGTCCGTTTGTCCGTCCGTCTGTCTGTCCATCTGTGGTGAACGCTAAGGCCTGAACATTCCAGCCGATTTTCTCCAAAATGGATCTTGTTTGACCGAACTGGAGTTTGAAACGAATATTTTTATTTTTGAGGGTACTTTAACGAAGCCTCAACATTTTCAAAATTTTCTTAAAAAATGACACCAAATTTTTTATTAAACATTGTCCTCGGATAACCTCAAACAGAGGTGCCCAGAAAAAAAACAGGGGCCTGGGGCAGTTGATCACGGGAGCCCCTCATGTGAAAGAAAAAATCCCCTTCTCCAATTCATAAACAGTTCATTTCTCCATGTGTAATAACTTACAGCGTTAAATTTGGATTATAGGTGAATACATTTTTTTTATTTCTTTAGAATGAAGAGTAATTCGGGGCACCAATGAAGTCGGGACTTGGGATAAGTTGCACCAGCTACCTCCCCTTCTAGTTGCCTCTGATCTAAAAGACGCTTAATGGTGCAGGTCTCATGTTCGTTGAAACATCTGATTTTTCGAAAATTGCAAAAGTGCAATTTATTGGGGCGTCTTCCTACACTATAGTGTAAACACAATATTATATATAATATTGAAGATGTTTTTCTTAGTGAAATCTGTTCTGTAAAGAGGCCGTGTACAATTTTTCGAAAATTTGAGTAGTTTGTATAATTTTGCATGAAATATAAGCAACATTATCTTAAAAATGGCTCCAATTTTGTTTTAAAACTTCTTATCGTAATTACCAAATGATCGTAAAAGAAGTGGTGCTAGTCTCATTCCAGCAAATTCACTGTCATTTTGAGCGGGCGGCGGGAACAGGGCGGCACGGCGACGACGGAGGCAGCGACAGGGCAGGGCGGGGTTGGAGGGGGTGGCGGGGGGGAGGCGGGGCGATGGCGACAGCGACGTACGAAGCGGGGCGCCAGGGCGGCGGGACGGCGGGAGGGGCGTTGGGGGGGGAGGCGGGGAAGGGGCGGCGGCGGGGGGGGGGCGGGGGGGGGCGGGGGGGAGCAGCGGCAGTGGCGGGGCGGTGTGGCGGCAGAAGCGCGGGCGGGGGCGGCGGGGCGGCGGGGCGCGGGGCGGCGGGGCGGCGGGGCGGCGGGGCGGCGGGGGCGCGGGGGCGGCGGCGGGGCGGCGGGGCGGCGGGGCGGCGGGGCGGCGGGGGCGGGGCGGCGGGGGCGGGCGGCGGGGCGGGGCGGCGGGGGCGGCGGGGCGGCAGGGGCGGCGGGGCGGCGGGGGCGGCGGGGGCGGCGAGAGCGAGGCGGAGACAGCGGGAGTGGGACGGCAGGAGCGGGGCGGTGGGAGAGGGGTATTGGCAGCAATGGGAGTTGTGGCAGTGGCGGGGGCGGTGTGGGCGGCGGGAGTGGTGAGAGCGAGGCGGAGACAGCGGGAGTGGCGCGGCAGGAGCGGGGGGGGGGGGAGAGGGGTGTTGGCAGCAATGGGAGCAGCGGCAGTGGCGGGGGAGCGGCGGGGGCGGCGAGAGCGTGGCAGAGACAGCGGCAGTGGCGGGGGCGGTGTGAGCGGCGGGGGCGGCGAGAGCGTGGCAGAGACAGCGGCAGTGGCGGGGGCGGTGTGAGCGGCGGGGGCGGCGAGAGCGTGGCCGGAGGCAGCGGGAGTGGGACGGCAGGAGCGGGCAGTGGGAGAGGGGTGTTGGCAGTAGCGGCAGTGGCGGGGGAGCGGCGGGGGCGGCGAGAGCGAGGCGGAGACAGCGGTGTGGCGGGGGCGGTGGGAGCGGGGCGGCGTCGGAGGCGGCGGCGCGCCGAAGCGGCGCCGGCCAAGAGGTGTGGAGAGCCCTCGGGCGCTGGCGCAGCTCCTGCGCCGCCACTGCCAACGCCAACGCCGCCACTTGTAATTGGCCGCACGCGACCTCGCCGGCGGCGGCGGCGGCGCCAGCCTGACGTCATGCGGCGTCCTCAACACTTCAGGATTCCCCCGACCCCGCCGCACGCGGTGCCACAGGTCCCTCTGTGTCAACGTAGGCGCGGCAGAGACCAGTGGCGGGGCGGGCACAAACAAAGAATTTCATGGGATTAACCAAAACTGTTTTGCTGTTGAACACATCCTGGAGGGCGTGACCGTCTAAAAGTGCAGAAACGTGACCAACGAACCACATCATCTGAAGCCGCGTACAACAAATTGTATTATTATAACCAAACCATATGTGTACATATCCATATTTGCATTAATAAAATTGTTACATTAATTAATTTAATTAAATTTTCATTAATTTAATTAAGTACTACGATAAGCATTTTTTCATGCTCCTTACCACCACACTCCTTAGGTATTTAAATATATTTGAGTTGAATTACTCAAAACATGCATTTAAAAATGTGTAAGAATATTACAGTACACACAGACATCTCGCAGGGCCCATTCATGGCGTACCGGAATGCTCAGGGGGCGAGATGCCAGCTGTATCGTTAAATAACTCCTAAACGAATCATTTTAGGGCCTTAAAATTTAAAATTTTGAGGTCATACGCCTCACACCGTAATATATAGGATGAGATTTTTTCAAACATTATGTTACATTTTTGCTGGTTCGACGTTTCTCGATTTTACCCCATCTATTCAGAGCCTGTAGAATCGGCCACTGTATGTGAAATTAAACTAATTACTTGATATTTTACGCAATTGAATTACACTGATGTACCTCTCTGTTCGGTAATAACGTTAAATTATAAATAGTTTGTATTGACAAGGATTTATTGTGTTAAGTTATCAATTATTGGACATATATAGAACAAGAGACGGAGAATAACAGAATCTTCAAGAAAAAGATATATTTAAATTAATGTGAAAATGGAAAAATAGGGAAGAGGATGTGGTATAACACGCGAGAGATCTCGCATGGATACGCAAGAATATAATAATACCAATATATGTAGAAATATGTAAAATAAAAATGTTCAGAATATACTGAAAACTAAAAAAAATATGATTATAGGTATCTTGTTACTTTAAAAATATGTTTTTACATGAAAATCCGTTCCCTATTTACGAACATAAAGAGACTCCGGCTATGGGTTACAGTCCCCGTGTATCTGATTATGTGCGAAGTGTGCAAAAAAAATCGATAATGAAGTAGGAGAAGAAAGGTATGGAAGTCTCTGGCGGGGCTCCTTCAATTGCATTTCTAGTTTCCTTGCGTATATGACTCTAGTTTAGTAGTACGAAGACTTCTGTCTTTTGCACGCTGACCCACAAATATCTACTTGGGTGCAACGATAACGGAAGGCTAGAAATGCACAACGGAAATCGGTAGATGAATAACAACGTGAAAAGCAGCTTTCACGGGGAAAAGACAATGCTATGCAGTACAAACTCTGATTTTGATCTGAGGAAGGTATTGGCCAAGTACTGCAGGTGGAGTGTGAGGTACTGGGGAAAGGTCGTGGAAAGACAGGAAACAGAACTATGGCTCTAGATATACGGATACGGCAAAGGATGAAGGAAGTTGAGTGGAGGAGCAAAGAGAGGAACGAGGATGTGATGAAAAGTGTAGGAAAGGAAAGTGGACAAAAGATAGACAAGTGATCGAAAATGTAGAATTCAAGCCACTCCAATCGTATGGCCATCAAAAAAAAAAATCGTAGAGACACCGAGGAAGGCCGAGGAAATCTTGGAAGACCGTCATCCATTTGACAATGAAGAACAGAAGAATAAAAGAAAATGCCTAGTGGAATAAAAAGAGGTGGCGTGTAGAGTGCAATAAACGGTCATTAGAATTGGAAAAAAACTGCTTAATAATGACAATTATTATTATTATTATTATTATTATTATTATTATTATTATTATTATTATTATTATTATTATTATTATTATAAAAGGAAGAGAACGTGAGGCTTGTAAAACGAGACTGAAACTGCGGGTCGAAGTGAAGCTTCATATTGTTAGCAATAATAAAATGAATTCAATGCCCTCGCAAGTGAAATCACAATATTTATTTAGGAGCGTCCCATCAGGCAGAACACGTAATGACAACAGTGAGCAAAGATTGATTCATTGCCGTTCCCGAGCGCGTCAACTGCTATGGTAATTAGTAGGGAACGGATTTCCATGTAATTACATGTTTGTACAGGAACTAGATACTTGCATACAATAATATTTTTTAGAGTTTACAACCATTCTGAATGAATAAGAACTATTTTTATTTTACATATTTTTACATATTATGGTATAATTACATATTTTTACATATTTTAGCTATTACTATATATTCCGTTACATTTTTATATATTTATACGTCGAAACGGAACATTTCAGATGCACCTTTGCAATATAGGTTTGGGAATAATCTTTCTTACATATCAAATAAAATACCGTTGCGCTTCTATAACCATGTCTTCGCCATGAATTTTCAAACTACCCCAACTTCCGCTCAGTGCGTCCTCGGAGTCAAAGATGAGCGGATTTTTGTGAACAAAATTAATTTTAACCACGTGCGTGCTCATGTTTTAAACAGCACATTTGTTAATCGATCGAAAACTAACAAATATATTTTAGAGAAAATTGTGGGGGATGGTGTATTCCCTTTAATCCCCTACCCCGGGATCCATCATTGGCTAGACGATACTACTACTCACTTGAACAACGGCTACTCATAAACATTGCAATATATACTATGAACGTATTTTATATTTGGAATACAATGCTCATGTGTGGTGAAGTCTAGTGTGCAATTACTACTGTGGAGGTAGAACCTACTTTCAGTCACTCCGAATCCTTGTTAAAAACTGATCGGCGACGTTCTATGCTCGGAAAATGCTTGTAGATAACAATTTTAAACACAATAATGAATTTGTATTTTACATATTTTCTATTTTTTCTTACATGTTTTGGAAAAAATAAGTACATATATATGTACATATTTTGCATTTTTTATTACAATAAAATCCGTTCCCTAGTAATTAGTGTAGTAGTGCATGCTATATCCCGGAAGGTGGCGATGTTCCTACCCAGACGAGACGTGGGATCCGGCGCCGATCTACATCGTCGATCTACAAGGTGTCCCAAAAGTAATGCGTCGCATTCTTTTAAAACAAATTTATTAATCAGATTGTTACAGCAACTTAAAATTCTTCAAAGTATGACCCTTGTGCGTCGATACATTTCTGCCAGCACTATTTCCATGCCACACACGTTCCCAGAAAGTCCTCGGCGAAGAGCACTCATATATCTTGCTTCAATGTTGTCTAAAGTCTTGAAATGCGTTCTCTTCATGACCCTTTTCAGCCGAGGGAACAAAAATAAGTCCGCCGGAGTAAGGTCGGGGCTATTGGGCGGTTGTGAAAGCGTTGCCTCACCAACACTGATCAGGTAGTCCGCGACAACAAAGGCGATGTGGGCCGGCAGGTTGATTGATTTTTTTCGTGTTTCCTGGCGCGTCAACTGCTTTGGTCATTAGTCCCGTTAGTGTAGTGCATTTTTTTCTCGGGAGATGGCGGTGATCTTCCCCCGCTGGATGGCGAGATCCGGCGCCGACCTACGACTAGTCGGCTAGTGGGGTTTGCCCCTAACCAGGACTCTCCCACCAGCGGGATCGCCCCAGCCGGGACAGGCTGTAAGCCCCCGACCGGTCTCCCGGAATGTGTGGATGTGTAGTGAATGTTAGTGTAAGTGTGTAAGGGAGAGGATAGGACAAGGAAGAGGAAGGAAAGATCGCGCGCGGTCCGTGGCCCGTTTGTTAGGGTACTGCTCCGGCATTCGTCTGGTGTTGATCGGAGAAACCACGGAAAACTACCGATCAGAGCAGCCGGTCGCTAGAATTCTCCACCAGACAGCGACTGAATTCGACCTAGCTGAAAAACTAGTGTCGAAAATCCTGCCACCGTCAGGATTCGAACAAAGGACCTCCCGGTCAGAGATGCTGCAGTGGCATGAGTTCATGCACTGACCTCCCGGTCCGGCAGGTTGACGTGGCGAAGCTTCCTGGAAGAACTGATATCCATTCGGATGTGTGACCATGTTATTCAGTATTTGGAGCTTTTTTTGTAGAACTAGGCGTTTACAGTGTGCCCAGGAGATATGAACTCACTGTGCGCTATCCCCGTTGTGTAAAAAAAAGGCAAAGAGCATGAATTTCACGCGCAATGTGCTCATGCGAACCTTCTTGGAGTGCAAAGACGCTGAGATGGACCATTCTCCTAACAGACCCTTTGTGTCCGGGTCTAACTTGAAGATACACGTCTCATCTCCAGTGATAACAGTGTCCAAGCACTTATACTTGGGTTTCTCTAATGTGACATCTGTGGGTAGTCTCTCCAAATGGAATTCAGCACGACTTTTTGTGTCATTATCAGTTCTGCCGCTAAAGTCGCTTGATCTGCAGCACTGCTTGATGTGGTCGCGCTCATGCGACGCGATCTTGCGGCAGGACCAAGAAAGACGCAAAATCGTCGTGCCGAATTCCATCGTGGAGATACTGCCCACAGATGTCACATTTAAAAAAACAAGTATAGGATGACATATCAAAAGCGTCCAGCGGCGTCTTTTTCAGTTTCCGGGAAAACTTGATCGCATATCTTTGTTCCAAAGATTTCTCCATCGTAAGTACGACACGACAGCTATATAGGAGCTCACAAACGGACTTGTTCAAACAACTGATCTTGGAACCGTTGGAAAGCTAAACCTTCCCGTACCTCATCCAAATCTGTCTGGCTACATACAGTTGCGTCAGAAAAAACGCGACGCATTACGTTTGGGACAAACCTTGTAAATGTCGCCTTGAGGGGTTTGCCCTTTCAAGCACCTGCCAGTACGAGCACAGTCCTATCTGTATCATGTTCTAAGCTCTCGATTGATTGATTGATTAGTATTTCGGGGCGCGTCAACTGCTAAAATCATTAGTCCCGTTAGTGTAGTGCATGTTTTTCTCGGGAGATGGCGGTGATCTTCCCCCGCTGGATGGCGAGACCCGGCGCCGACCCACGTTGCCTTGTGGGGATTTCCCCAACCAGGTATCTCCCACCAGCTTGACACCGCTCCAGCCGAGACAAGCTCTAAGCTCCCGACTCGTATACCGAAATGTGTGGTAGTGTAGATCATGTAAGAGAAAGGATAGATTAAGGAACATGAAGGAATGATCGCGCGCGATCCATTTGGCTCGTTTGTTGTGGTACTGCTCCGGCATTCACCTGGTGTGGATGATCGAAGAATCCACGAAAATCTACCGGTCAGAGCAGACGATCTCCTTTCTCCAGATAGCGATTGAACTCGATCTAGCACGTGTCGAAAATCCTGCCACCGTCGGAACTCGGTTCATAGGACCTCCCAGTCTGAGGCACCATCGAGATTCTAAACTCCCGACGTGTATGATAGTGTAGAGCATAAAAGTGCAAGTAAAGGGAGAGCAGGCGCAAGGATCACGAACGAAAGATCGTGCGCACTCCTTGGCTTGTTTGTTGACTGTATAACTGCAGTCACTGAGACATCTCAGTCCGAATGAGCTAAGAAATAATCATGAATAAGAATTAATGAAATCTGACATGCTAATGCATTTCACTGCTCCGCGTACAGGTTTGCAAAATATTAAGCACAATAAGTTTGAGAAAAAATAAGTTCGCGTTATTGCAAGTGACGTTTCCATTAATGCTGTTGCATGTATTTCTATTTTTAGCATATGTTAAACTTAAGTGAAAGTGTATTTTAAGCCAACAGTTATAATGAAATTAAATACATAAATGAAAACTGACCTTTTTGCCCTCCCGTGCCTGCGAGATAGATTCCAAAGCATACGCACAAATGCTTTCGGCAGCATGGGACCATGTAAGACGGTTGGGGTTTTTTGTTTCAGGAAGCAGGTAAGTGGGCAATCGATGAGAGAAAATGATCTTCCCTCAAACAATTACATAATCCACCTACACGCGACTTCATCAGGCCAATTACGCCTGCTCCAGTACATGGCCATCGCCTGCGCTCCTCTCAGTCCGACGCACATTACGATGGGTCCCACCGACTGGTTGGGGCGGGGCGGGGCGGGGAGGGGCAGAGAGGAGTAGGGTGAGGGACGCATGGCCCGGGTGCAGCCGTACAGAGGTCCAGAACACGAAAAAAAGAGTAAGTGATCAAAAAGCTTAAAGATTTGTGAATAATAATAATAATAATAATAATAATAACAACAACAACAACAATAACAACAGCAACAACAACAACAGCCGGCCCCATGGTGCAGATGGTTGCGACAGTCGACGTCTGCGCCGAGGAGGCTGCAGTTTCGACTCCTAAGTAGGCATGGTCGTATTTGTGATTGTCCCTTCACCCCTCATAATCATCCTATCACCTCATAATTCTCATTTCAAGGCTTAACAACCTTGCCGTACCAAGGGATACAGCGGAAAAGTTGATCGCAAACGTTACTCACGTTAATCGTGTAGCGTTTTCAGAAATGGCCGATGTGCCTATAATAATAATAATAATAATAATAATAATAATAATAATAATAATAATAATAATAATAATAATAATAATAATAAGGGAAACAAGGATAAGAAAGGAAAAATCGCGCGGTCCGTAACCCGTTGAACTATTTAGCCAGTGCCGCAAATTGGAGAATCTAGTGACGCTGAGCAGCACATTCTTCCTCGCATTTTCATTTTTATCTTTCGCCATTTTTGAAGATTTAGATACATCAACGAAAATGAGGCCTGCGCCATTTTTTCAGGGCCCTCCCCTGCCATGCCAGGAAAATATGCAAAGAAACAATTGGAGCCGTTTCTAAGGAAAAAATATAAATTACATTAACTTCAAGCAGTAATTACGCGAAAACTACTAATTTTCACAAAAAAGTATGCATGACCTTATAAGATTTCTATTTTAAGATTACGCTACTTAACGTAATGTAGGATTTCTTTGCCACATTTCCCTATAGCGTACATACGATATTGGCCAATATAACATATTTTCATTGCATTTTCAAAAAGATATTGATATCCGTTCCGTATCGAAACTAAAACGACGAACACATTCCTACAACAATAATTTTAAAACGACATAAATTTTAATTTAGACAAATTGCAATTTTGTTTACTCTCTAGGGTTGGCGAGAGGCTTAAAGATAGTTTATCACGTGATGAGACTTTGTCAATTTCATATTTACATCAATTTTGCAACAACTTTTTATTGACCCAGTCAATGCCATTTTACAATTCGATTCCTTACAACCAGCGGCGGCTGGTGCCCCCCAAGGATGGAGTAGCAACTTTATCGTCTTCGAATCACACCCACTGTATCACAACTTTTGCTATGAAAGGAACCCCTGAATTTTCGCATAAATGCAATTCTTAAGATTTTACATTTTGAATAAAATTTGAGAAAATAAAATACGCTTTCCAGGTTTCTTTATTTGCAGTTTTTCTTCGTTAGGGCGTGAACCAAAAGTATTTATTTATATTTTACACATTTATTTCATTTACACATTTATTTTATATTTTAGACACAATGTTCGTTTTTCAAAAATATTAGAGAGACTTTTTTACGTACGAATGGAAACCTTTCTCACTAAACACGACGCGCTTTCAGATTACCAACATGGATTTAGTACATCAAAATCAACGGAAACAGCTATATTTTCTTTTCTTAAAGATGTCGCCTCATCATTGGATCAAAACGAGGCACCTATTGGATTATTTTTAGATCTCTCAAAAGCTTTTGACGTCACTGATCATGACATTTTACTTTCCAAATTACCTTCATATGGAATTCGTGGTATTGCTCTAGACTGGTTATGTTTACCTTTAACAACGATCTCAGAGAGTTGAAATACCTTACTGGAATGATGGAACATTACGAGCACCTTTCGACTCTTTTCCGTTGCATGCAGGTTCTCAAGTATCGATTTTAGGCCCCTATTCTGTTTCCTACTTTACGTAAACGATATGCCCTCGACGATTCGAAACGGAAGAACGGTTCTCTTTGCGGATGATGACAGCATCCTTGGCAATAAAGAAACAGTAAATAGTACAATATCGGATGTTTCAAATTGGTTCCGAAATAACAAATTAATAGTAAACGAAAAGAAAACTGTTTTAATGCAGTTTTCCATTTCAAATAAACAATTCCGTGCTCCATTGAAAATGAACAGTGTACCATTGACTGATGTTAAGGCAACAAAATTTTTAGGTCTCTCAATTCAGTCAATGGAACGTCCATTTAAATGAATTGAACACAAAATTAAGTTCATTATGCTACGTGTTCAGAATTCTTGCAAATTCAGTCAGTCTTCATATTGCTCGTTGTGTATACTTCGCGAATGTTCATTCCCGCCTGAGATATGGCATAATATTCTGGGGAAATACATCTTATAGCTCCCAGACTTTTAGATTACAAAACGAATTGTACGAATAATAACCAAATCCCAGCCACGTGATTCATGTAAGCCTCTCTTCATTAATCTAGGAATTCTACCATTACCGTGTCTTTTTATTTACGAATCAGTGGTTTTTGTAAAAAATGACTTGCTCAAGGGCGGGAATATTTTTTAGAAAATGCCGAAGTCTATTACTATAACACTCGACGTAGAAATCATATTCATCAGGTGACAGTATCAACAGCTCATTACAAAAAAATCACATACAATACATGTA
Source organism: Teleogryllus oceanicus (assembly GCA_964035755.1). Taxonomy (NCBI): domain Eukaryota; kingdom Metazoa; phylum Arthropoda; class Insecta; order Orthoptera; family Gryllidae; genus Teleogryllus; species Teleogryllus oceanicus. The sequence continues at coordinate 107,749,514 of CAXIVR010000007.1, forward strand.
CATTATTTTACAACACTTTGCCAGATGACATTAAACGATTAAATTCAATAGAAAAGTTTAAATCCCAAGTGAAATCGTTTCTGCTGCATAACTGTTTCTATACAATTAGAGACTATACTGAGCATCACAAGAAAAGTAACATTAATTTTAACAATGATACATAATGCATTATTTACCATTTGGACTGTATAAATGAGTATAAAGAACCTGTAACAACTATTGTACTACAGCTTCCGGGTCAATGACCCCCATCTCGATCAGGTTTTTCGTCCAGTTTTCCTGATCCATTGAGCAAATGCTGAGATGGCCCCTTGTTTTGCTTCTGGACATAAATGTAACTTCATTTTCTGTGCACGTCTTCTAGAATTAAGTGTGAAATACAATTATTCAAATTATCGTTTCCATGTTGTCGCGGCAGGAAGTAATAAGAGCCAAAATGTATTGCTTATTTATCCTTGAAAATAGATTTTATTACATGGGAGTTTTTGTTGTTTTTTTCTCCCTTTCAAAATTCAAAATTTAAGTAGTATATGACGTCCATACGCGAGACCACACATCAGTGCCTGGCTTGCAACTAGACGCAAAACAGAACAATTGACGGGTGATCTTTGGTTGCAAAATGATTTCATACATTGCTATTGCAGCAATATCTCAATTATTGAAGGACATAAAATCGAAAAGAGATATTCCCAACATAGAATAATAGGGCAGCGCGAAGAAACTGAAAACTGACGAGCGCCGTTTGGCGTGTTGTTTGGTTATATGCATCATGTGTGAGGTTCTGACGTCAACTGTTGTGTGTTCTCATTACGATTTGTTTCTTGCTACTGCTGCTGTTGTGATCTGATACAAGAATGCCACATGACCACGTGTCTGCTGCCTATATGCTGAACTATATTTCTTTGACCCCGGTGAATAATCTGATAAGTAAAGAAAACTTAATTTTACAGCAGAGCAAAACACAACTTTAAACCAATGCTGTAAAACGGATTAATGACATTCAGACAAAACCTGCACACTAATAGTTTCATTTTAATATCACGTTTGAATATCATTCATCCTTGATTGACTTCAGTTGAAAGTTGTGTTTTGCTCACCTATAAAACTAAGGGTTTATGACTTATCAGCTTATTCACCGGGAAAATAAATTTTACTACATGGGAGTTTTTGTTTTTTTTCTCCCTTTCAAAATTCAAAATTTAAGTAGTATATGACTTAGTGTAGGGATCACAGAATTTTGAAAATGTGCACACAATTCACTTTTCCCCATAGCACGTCATACGCAGTTTTCAACTGTTTTTTTTGACGTAAAATAAATAAATAAAATAAATAAATAGATCAAAGATTTATCGGACAATAGGTAGTCGTTTGACCATCACACAATGACCCCAAACTTTGAGGTACTGGAAATGTAACGTCTGCCCGTTCTGGACCACTGTGCGTGGTGCGTCCTGCTACCCCGCCCTGTCGCCCCGCCCCGTCCCGCCCCTCCCCGCCACGCCGCCTCCGCGCGCGCGCGTCCTCGCTCGCAGCGGGCAAGTCGCCGTCCGGGGTTCAGTCCCCCCGCGGGCGGGGGCTTTAAAAGAGCGCCTTGTGTTGTCCCCCTGGGAGGGGGGAAGAGGACGAAGAGAAGGGGAAAGGAGGAGGAGAGGCGGGGAGGCCGTGGGCCGCTTGGCCGCGCCACTGCCGCCTCCGCGTCGCCTCGACGCACTTGATGGTGACGCGACGGCGGCGGAGCTGTTTGAAAGAGGCTGCCAAACCCAGTGCAGGCGAAGGTGATGGTGATTTTGCTCTACGCCTGGAGTTTCAAAGGGCTCGGTTCAGACCCCCCGGGGGTCGATGAAATTTTGATGGGGGGTCTACGATGATCAAGGAATCAATTGGGGCTAAATAGCCGAATTATGAACCGGCGCCGTATCGGTATAATCAAAATCTCATTGTTTACAAAAAATATGAATGAACGTTATTAACTGTATTCTGATACAGTGCAACAAAACGTGTAATAATAAATTACAATTTCGCTCTTCCTTCGCATCCATCTTACAACCTTAGGAAATACGGAATTAGAACTTTTAGAAAACTCAACAAATTATAACTATGCTATGACAACGACACTCCAACGCGCAAGAAAAAACTCACCACAATACGTACTGAAAAATGTGATGCCCAGTTCTTAAAAAAGCACTTAACATTATGTAACCATTTTATTTCAATGAAGTTTAGAAACTAAGCTATTAAAAAGTGTCTTCTATAATTGAAAAATTCAGGTATTTATGAGAATATTGGGGTACGAAATTGTTATCTTCAAGGAATTATGTACAATTCTTTCTGTCATGCTTATACTGTGTAGATATAGAGAAAACGTAAGGAAGTTGATAACGCAAGCATTCTCTTAAAAGGGGTCGATAAAATAAAAAGGCTGCTCAACGCAAATGCATCTCTGCTGCGAACACGGCACACGGAAACTTTTCCTTCTCAAATTACTTAGCCAGTGGCGGCTGGTGCCCCAGTAGACTGGATGTAGCACCTCCATCGAATGACAGTAATAATTTCCAAAATTCAAAATACGAATATATAATAAAAATGTACGCAATTCAAATCATTTAAAACTAAGTTAAATAAAAGTATATATTAAAACACTACTTACATAATTGTATGCGTAGTGTCCGCGCATATAAACATCCCGCGCACGTGATTCTGGCTTTGACTTCGACTGGGCACTTAAATTCGACTCCAGCACATTGCAACAATATTGCTTCGACATGTTTCACGCCAATAAAATTACTTTATTTCGAAAACTTTACTACCCTGGTATATTTGGCAATAATGAAAGATCTTCAACACATTTGTATTCACAAGAACGTTCGCAAACCGCTGGTGACCTGCAGCCACCCTGGCTTTCGCGAGACACTAAGGGATTTCCATCCAGAATGGCCACATTTACACAAAGAGCTCATCAAATGTACGTTTTGAATCAACAAACCTAATATCAAATGAAAGTGCATGACACTATTAAAAGATATATAATTGGCAGTGTCGTGTTAAGGCACGGGCCCGAAGGGCTTGAGCCCAGAGCACCCGATAGTTCTTAAAAAATATTTAATTCTAAATTTTTCAAAAATAAAATTAAAAACCTAATATAACAGAAAATTGGCATAACAGAGTGGTGTCGCACATCATTAGATAATATTTATAATATGAAATGCTGCTGTGTGTGTGTGTGTGTGTTTTTACGAGGGTAGGTGGAAATCTTCAAAAGACACCATACGGCCCGTACCACATGATAGTGTGAGATTTTACCCACTAAAACCAACCTCCCTTCTCCTCCATCCTCCCCGCGGAACCGCCGTTAGGCATTACATCACGGGGAGTAGGAAGGATCAAACGAGGATCAATCGACTTCCCTTCTTTCCCTTTCTATTCTCCTGAGCTCAGCTATTATGGTCTGCGCATATGAGCTCACCGCATCCCAGTTGGTTTCTGAGGCGAGCATGCACCCAACCATTGCTTCGGGTGTCAGCGGGGGTCGATCCCGAGTATACTCATAACGTGCCGTCGCTCCAGATGGTATCGCGGGCACTGGCAGAACACATGCTCGGCGTCTTCGACAGCAGGTTCACATAATGGACAGAATGGGGTATCCTCCAGCTTGAACCTGTGGAGATATGCCAGAAAGCATCCGTGTCCAGACAACAGCTGTGTCAAGAAGAAATTTACTTCGCCGTGTTTACGGTTGATCCACGGTGCAATGGAGTGCGGTACGTCCATCTTCCTTTAATGGACTTGTCCCATCGATCCTGCCATTCGAGCAGTGTTGTCGAGCAGTCTGGGTTCTCCTCTTCTTTGTGATATCTCCTCCGTCTTTCCTGCGCCAAGATATCTACAGGAGGCATCCCCGCGATGACGCACACTGCATCGTTTGACACAGTGCGGAATGCACAAGCTACCCGCAATGCTGATAACCTGTACACTGACGTCATCCCTCGGATGTAACTATTTATCGACATGGAGTTGGCCCATACTGGGGCTCCATAGAGCAAGACGGACCTCACAACCAAGGCCAGAAGCTTCCGTTTCTCCTGACAGGGCCCTATGTTGGGCATTAGTCTCGACAATGCTGCATTAATTACCGCAGCTTTATTGCTGGCGTACTTCAGGTGGTCAGCAAATGTCAGACGGGCGTCAATCATGAGACCAAGATATTTGATCGACGGCTGTGATGCAATATGGTGGTCTCCGACTTTGAGAGTGATGGTTTCTTCTTTTTCCTGCTAGTGACTAGGATAACCTCAGTCTTGTGCTCAGCTAACTGCAGCCCTGAGGACTTCAACCACTGACTAACAATAGCGATCGCTTGTTGCAAATATACACAATTTCCTCAATGTACTTTGCAACGGCGACGATAGCAATGTCGTCCGCAAACCAATAATACTGGTTCCTTCTGGGAGGAAGCCGAAGAACCTCGTCATACATCACATTCCATAATGGTGGACCAATACCGACCTTGCGGGACACCAGTCGTGATATTATGTATCTTCGGCCCATTATTTGTATTGTAAATCAGGGCTCTATTACTCAGATACTCGGCCACAATCTTCCTCAGGTACGTTGGCACATTAAATCTGCGGAGAGCTTGGTGAATATTACTCCACCTGGCCGAGTTGAATGCATTTTTAATATCTAACGTAACGACAGCACAGTAGTTTTGGGCCTCTCTTCCATCTACTTCCTCCAATTGCTTGTCGGGCGGTGTTAATGACAAGCTGGACTGCGTCAACAGTTGAGCGGGCTCTGCGGAAACCATACTGATTTTCTGAAAGGCCTCCTCCCTCCTCCACAGCTTTCTCTAGTCTGGTACTAATGATTCTCTCCAGAACCTTGCCAGCTGTGTCAAGCATACACAATGGCCGGTATGATGATGGATCTTCGGTGATTTATTCCCTTAGGGAGGAGCACCAAGCGCTGTTTTTCCATCTTTCTGGATACACCCTTCCTCAAGCACGAATAATAAAGATCCACAAAGATGTCGGTGTGAGCGAGTATCGCAGTCTTGAGGGCAATATTGGGAATGTTATCCGGTCCGGGAGTCTTTGTGTTGCCGATTCTGCTGATTGCGTGCAGAATTTCTTCTTGCGTGACTGGAGGAATTATTTGTAGCTCAGATAACGCTATATTAACTGAGTCGCCGTGGTGGCTCGGGAATAGGGCTGTCACAATTCTGAGCAGCATACTGGGGCAAGTTGGAGAACGTAGGTGCCGCTGTCTTAACCTACACATGTCCGTCTTGTACGGCCTACCCCATGGATCCTTTTCCACCTCGTCACACAGGCTTTTGGAGCATAAGCGTTTGCTCTTGCGGATCTCTATCTTCAACTGGCTTCGAGCGAGTTTGTATTGCTCTTGCAATTGAGGAAAGTTGTCTCTGCCACGAGCTCTCTGGTACTGTCTTCTGGCTCGAAGGCACCTCCGTCGTAGCCTGTGTGGGGGGGGAGTGTGTGTGCGTGCGTGCGTGTGTGGGGGGGTGCGTCCGTGCGTGTGGGTGCGTGTGCGTGTGTTTTTAAATAATATTAAATTGAAACACTAAGAAATACTTTCAAATATTTAAAAAAATATTTTCTCCGATCAACACCAGGCAAATGTCGGAGCACTACCCTAACAAACAGTTATATAAATTATAATTTTCTTTTTTTTATTTATTATTATTTTACTTTATATAGGATGTTTTCCTCTAAACACCATTAATTTGGTTTCCTGAGTTGTGATTCTCAAGTTATATCATTCACATAGTATGATATTTAGTTTAAATAGAGCCCTCTGCAAGTAATCTTCATTTTCTTGTATAATTATCTGATTGCCTGTGAATAATGGTGTATTTAGAGTCGTTTTGGAGTTTATCTTGATGCCATCAGTAATACACTGTTTCGATTCTCTCAGAAAGTCATCTACATAAATATTAAATTAACTTCGTGATTGGATACAACCTCACATAATTTAAATTCCCTGGATAATTTTCCATTTAAATCCAATACATTTATAGTTCTGTGTATAAGGATTTATTACTTCAATAAATGGAGTGGAATGTCCTTTTATTCATTATCTTCCACATCATATGCCGATGCACCATGTAAAAATGCTTTTCTATGAAAGCATCTATGAAAGCAGTATGTTTCCTTATTAAATTCTACCCTCTTCTGTATAAGAAAGTTAACGGAGAATATATCATCGATACACAATCTTCCTTGTCTAAATCCACTTTGTTCTTCTAACAATATTTGTCAATAATTGTCAAGAAGAGAGTTTATTTTTGTATTAAGATTTAGGGGGAGGGGACATATGGTAACTGTTCTTCACCTTCCAAATCTCATTATGTTTCTCTACAGAACTATAGAACCACAGAACTATAGAGGGGAAATTCTTCAACAAACACCTTCAAGAGACACAACTTCTTGCAGTTACAAGTATTACTCGTATATTTTGTTTTCAGAGTCAACTTAATATCACAATTTCATTTCACATAGTTCATTTCACGTAATAGTTTATTCATAGTAATTAAAAATGGCATTGATACAATGCCAAACTAGCAAATTAATTTTTTGTACACTCAGTCTTGAAAAACAGTCTTTGTCTGAGAACTGCTACCACCAATCTTCATTAAAATACCATGATGGAACCTCGTGGACTGTAAAAGGTACTTGCTGGAATACTATTAGTTTCCAAAGCCTGCAGAGAAGGAAGTTCATTTAATATTTTCTTACTTATTATTACAATCACATTATTATGTTCATTATTAAGATGGCTACCAAAATAGGAGATTAGATCACAGTAGACAATAAGGCACATATAAAGAGCATACATACTAGGGCTGCCTTTTTCCGGAAGTATCTTTCCATAGGGTCTTGTCTTGTGAAAAATCCACACTGAAAAAATGCAATTCAATATAGCCAAACCACTTGATGGCTATTCATGTTGGGAAATAATTAAAAAGAAACCAATTTACCTTAATAAGTAACAATACAAGAGTCAGAAAAATGAGCAATCCACAGGTAATACCTATAGTAATTGTTATTATGTCCAATTTTGCTGTAGGTGGTTTTGTCCATACCACTGACTGAACTTGTAAATTCCTTAAAATAAACATCATTTTTTAGTTTTGAGGTAAAGTTAATTCCTCTTACAATCAAATAATATTCTTTATGTTCAACTGTAATGTCATGCTTACCTTTTGGGAGGAATTGAAATTTGTCCAAATGTTTTTATAAGAATAATATCCTTCAAACCCACTGCTGCACCTTGAAAATCCAATTGAAAAAATTCCATCAAGTACAAAGTTAAACATATGAATATAATAAAATAAAAATATATTTCCTAAAAATATTTACAATAATTACCTAATTTTTCAGCCATCAAATACAAAGCAAATGATATTTTTGCTCCTCTGTTTCCAGGATATAGTGAATTGATTTTACATGTAATATGTGTACAGAGAACAGATGTCTCTGAGCAACTCAATATGAATGTCCTATTTGAGGGAAATTGAATTTCATCATGGATGGAAAAGTTTTTGTATGTTTTAGACCTGGATGAATCAACAACTGTACAAGATAAAGGCTGTTCCTCTAAATATGCCTGTTGAGAAAGCATAGAACAGTTACAAAAAGCACAACAAAATGATATATTAATCTATTTTTGTAAATTTAGTGTCCAATTAGAGTCATATCAACATTAGAGTAGAGACAGTGATGTGACATTGGTATCGCAGCAACACTGATAAGTTCCTTCTTCAACATTAAAAACTATTGCAAAGTAGAATATAAATGTTTTATTATAAATGAAAATTAAATTATTACAAATGTGAAAATTATTTATTAGATGTGATAATTACTGGGTTATTAAGAGAAATGCCATTAACTAATGAAGTTTAATGGTAGTATAATTTATAATAAAAATGTATTTCTATTAAATATTTATTTCAATCACTTAAGTTTTTATTCACCATGGAATAAAAGCATTTATTTATCAGGATAAAAGGAATAAATTATGGGTTACGAAGCTGTAAAAGGATTAATGCAAAGTGAGTCATAAGAGGTGGAGAAAATCACCCAAACAGTTCCTTGTAACATTAGCAATAAAAAGTTCCTTTACAGTTTTGACCTAGATTTCCATAGAAAAGATCTTTTGTAATTTTCCATGCCTGTTTGTCACTGGAACTCTGTGCACATTTTCAAAACTCAAATCACTGTTGAAGACTCAGTCATTTGTAAACAGCAAGAGCTCTGCAATTCTGACTGTCAGGTGCAATTGTACAGCTGCACATTATGTAGTGCTGTCATTAAATGTACCACAATTTTGACAATTCACAAACCCTTCTTTTTGTTTCAAACGATTCTCTTCCATTAAATAAAGAAAAGAAGTAGTTTTCTTCTTCAGCAACACTTAGAAATATCCTCAGCTCTTCAGGTCAATTTAAGCTCAACCATCCGGGCATTATAGAAAAAGAGAAATCATCAAGAATCTGCAGTGCAGTTACATAGCAGTTCTTAACAAAGTGGCACAGAAAACATTTGTTCATGTAATTGAGAAGATGTTGGGGTGTTTTTTGTTTTACCTGAAATGACTCACTCTATAACATAAAACATTAAAACTATATAATTATATTAAAATTTTGAATTGCTGTCTCTCCTTAGAATAATGTCACCTGGGGCCGCTCTCATTGCCCTCCTTTGAGTACACCATTGAGTACAGAGAGTACCGACCTAATTAAATGTTTAATTTTATACTAATTGATTAAATTATAAAAAATGATTACCTTAATACCCTAATACCTTAATAAAACATCATAAATAATAATTAACATGAATCTAAAATAAAATAATAAAACATACTACTTGTTCTCGAATGATAACAACTTCAATAGTATCAGCTGAATGATGCCGCATGCTAGTTGGAATTTCAAAATTAAGATCAATGTTTGTTGCAGGACTTGGTCCATTATTTATAATCTGTAAAATAATAGAAAGGGCTCAAATTCTGACAAAAGGAAACATGAATGACAAGCACAATTTCACCTTCTAAATACAATAAAATTTAATACAGTACCTGATAACTGTGCTTATATAATTGTTGTTTAGTTGCTTTTCCTTCTCCAAGTCCTTCATCATTTAATGTAAGCTCATCATCAATTAAAGAATATTCTGCACTTTTCCTGTAAATTGAAGGACATAATGAGATACACAATTCAAAATTAGGGAGAACAACTTGACACCTTTTTTTTTTTTTTTTTTTTCCATTATCCATAAACAGTAGAACTAAAATATTCACTTAAATTCAAAAAGTCAATATTTTCCATTTAAAAAAAAGGTTTAAACTGGGTGAAATGTTTTGCAGAGAATGCAGAATTAAATGTTCAATTCTGTATCAATGTTATTAAAAATGAATAGTAAATATTTATTTTTTTAAAGAAATATTTTTTCGTTTTATTGCAGTCAATAATCAACAATGACTGATCTCAATGACTAACAAAATTAAAAAATTATATTATAATAAGTCATGTACTACATATTTCTGTACCCTTGCTTTCAACTATTGGACACTTACCCATGGATTTCTAGATCATATGACCTTTCCAAAGATAAATATAAATTTGCTTCATTATCTGGTTCATATTCTTCCAAGCTTATACTTCTTGCAATCACACTAATGTTAAGCTTTGTTAGCTCAGAGGGTACTTCAGTCATAACAAGAGTGATATTAATATAATGCTAAAACAAATAACACTGGATATAAAAATCATGTTACAATTAAGAAGAAATGTTTCCCAACTTAAAATATTAATACATCACTTTACCTCTATTCCATGGTAAAATGGACTTTCAACTTCACAAACAAGCTCTAAAATATCATTAACCAATTCTCTTGCATTTAGTTGACAAGAATTTGGAAATTGTTTTAATAAACTTAATGGAACTGAAGGAAATTTTATGAAAACATATGTATCCATTGCTTGTTCTTTATTGTTATTTAGTTGGACAGAAAACTCAATTGTGTTTGTAGTACCAATAATATATGGTGATCTGTAAATAAATTCATAGTTAATGTTTGTTATCATAAATATTTCATGATTTAAAATTGGAAGAAAATGCATATTGGATCATTCCAAACAAAATTGGGTGAATTAGAAGGAAAATTGACCTGATGTCCATTTTGCTGATTTTTTAAACAATTTATGAACACAAATACAACACGTGTTTTTTAGTTTTGCTCAAATATTTATATTTTGGTCATTTTATTTTCCTTAACTGCCTACAAGCTGTGTGTGCGTGTGTGCATGCGTGCACGCATGCGCAAAATCAAAGCTTAAATCTGTGCCTTTCATTAAATTTATCTCATTGTTTATAAAATAATACATTTAGAGTTAATTTTTTGTTTCCAAAGTACTTGAAGTTATAAAATAATTATTTTTACCACAAATTAAAAATCTGAATAGAAAAGAAAAAATGAAAAGAAAGTTCATACTTTCTTCTAATGGACTTCGAACTTTCAAAATGGCTTCTGTTAAAATACATTTTTCATATTTTTTAAAACAACAGCTTTGGTCATTAGTCCCGTAAGTGTAGTGCATTTTTTCTCGGGAGATGGCGGTGATCTTCCCCCGCTGGATGGCAAGATCCGGCGCCGATCTACCGTCGGCTAGTGGGGTTTCCCCCTAACCAGGACTCTCTCGCCAGCGGGGCACCGCCCCAGCCGGGAGAAGCTCTAAGCTCCCGACCCCGGTCTCCCGGAATATGTGGTAGTGTAGTGCATGTTAGTGTAAGTGTGGGTGTAAGGGAAGAGGATAGGACAAGGAAGAGGAAGGAAAGATCGCGCCCGGTCCGTGGCCCGTTTGTTAGGCTACTGCTTCAGCATTCACCTGGTGTTCATCGTAGAAAGCACGGAAAACTACCGATCAGAGCAGCCGGCCGCTACAATTCTCCTCCAGACAGCGACTGAATTCGACATAGCTGAAAATCTAGTGTCGAAAATCCTGCCGCCGTCAGGCCTCGAACCTAGGACGTCCCGGTCAGAGTCGCTGCAGAGACATCAGTTGATGCACGGACCTACCGCTCCCGGTAACAACCTTGACAACATGAATATTAGGGCCAATTTTCACTGAGCACTGAGTTTTAAAATTCTAGTTAATATTCCAAAAAATATAAATTGTGTCAAATTTACTTATTTTTAAAATTAGCTTCACTGAACTTGTACAAGATCTTAACTTTCTTTCAAGGAATATATTCTAATTAATGTTTTGTCTTTTCAAACAGGAACAAAGAAATGTGATGAACTTGTACCACGTAGACATTTTGCTGTGACATTTTGCTACGACTTTTCCTATTAATTCTCTCTTTCTCATGAACTTAATTTGCGAAGAAGAAAAACACTATGTTTTGAATGTTTTCTGTGCCCACTCGAAGAACTTCTTGGGAGTAGTAATCGGATCTTGGTGTATGTACTTGAAGTAGATCTTAATGCTAATCTCTTCAAAGCAGCTTTAAAGAACTATGGCATCACAAGGGCCTTTACCATATGATGTTGCAAAGATATGTTATTATGCACTTATTCGAAATCTTTGATAGTCAGATATTAAAAAATGTTGATATTGTTCTCATACTGAGCACTATCATTATCAGAGAAATACAGTAATTTTTCTGCGTTCTTGATCTCAGTCTTTAAAAAATTAATTCGACTTCGCTGAAAACGATGTACTGCCTCTGTGTCGTGTTTGAGGAACTATGGAATTGCTACCAAACTTTTGTGCATCACAAGCCACTTTCTATGCAATAAGCAATAAAAGGGTAGATAGTTGCTTGACCATTATTCCAGAGCACACCTTGTATGGACTCTGGAATTATGAAGAATAATTTTCTGAGAAATCCCATAAAATAATACTTTATTCTTCTGCTTTATTATCTTTGCTTCAAGTCAGGAAGGAAGCTTGTTGCTGTGCTAGAAATGCCTGAGTCGTTAAAGCTTCTATTTTAGTTGAACATTTTTTTAAGAATTCTTCTATAGACAAGGGCGGGTTCATCCGAACATTTTGGGTGGGGCCATCGTACAGTTTTGTTAAATAATAAACATATTTGTTATTATAGTGTGCTACATTATTTATGTATTATAGATATGTTACTATACAATATTATTGTTTAAATAATTACATAATTTGAACATAAATAAATATATAAATCAATTTTGTCAAATAAAGGAAGGTAAACGAAAACTCTAGGCCTTTTTGGGGGGAAGGGGGGTCATGGTCCCAATGCCCCTCCCCCTGGATTCGCCAATGTTTATAATTTGCAAATTTCTAACACTAAACTTTCCAAATCACTTCGGTCAATGTGAATTCATTGGCTATACGTTACGCTTTCAATCAGTCTCTCTTTGAACTTTTCCTACAACATTTTAATTAGTTCTGTTCCAGGACATTTCTCATACTTTTAAAATAACACTCTGCTCTTGGGGGCAAACAACTTTTGTTAGACATTCCCGATAAACCTTCAATTTATTAATATAATCTGCTGTTAACTTTGCGAGGCCTCCTTCGTCAAACATTAACTTCAGGTTTTCGAGATATGCATTAACAAACACTGCATGTGTACCATTAGCTCATAGTAAAATGCAATATTTCAGTCTTAATTCAGCAAACTTTGAAAAGCTGGACTTTTGGTGTGGAAACTTGTTTTCAAAATGTCGGTATGATTTTCTCAGATTTCTCAGGATAAGCCTCTTTGGTTTGCGAACCTTTCCCCCATTCTCTCTCACTGAAACAAAATTATATTTTCCACTCATTATATGGTTAATAGCACCAGAACAATAAAAAATCATAACATATTGGCAGACAGAATCGTCGATTGCTCTTTGGGATTTCACACGTGGTGTAGATAATATTCCATTTGTTGCTGCTAGTTGTTTTGCAACAGATAACATGTGAGTAGATGCATCGAAATGTTTTTTAATTTTAGGAAAAGATCAACCCTCGAAAATCGTTAAATTTTTAATTTTTAAATTCGTATCAACGGTAGTTTCATATTTTCTTTTCAAATTTTCTATGACATATTTTTCATTTATTTGTTCTACTGCCTCCTCTAAATCAAATATTTCCTCTCTAAGGTTCGTCTTAATTTTTTTTTCTTCTGACGATGTTATGCTTTTTGTCTCAGTTTCTTTTTCCTTCTAGGGGTTTCATTTAACATTGTTAAACTTTCATTCAGATTGATAATTTTACGCTCCTGGCTGGAGAAGCTTCTCATTTTTTGGGATTTCGATCACCATCAACTCTCATTTCAATGTTCTCTTCTGAATTACTGACTTCTTGTACCAGCTTTCCTGCAAAATATTTCGGCGGTTCCTTTAGATGTTTTACTTTCATTTGTAAGCAATTTTGAAGTTTTCCATCTGCATCTGTCACAAATTTTCATGTTCAGCGTAATTGGTACGCCCAACTTTTGATACCTTGTAATACACGTCTTAAATTTTTATATTCTGTTCTGACATGATGTTGTATATTGAAAGGATTGAAACATTAATCAAAGTGTATCTTCTTTGTATTTGCCATCTTCAATTAATTTTTGTCAAACACACTCCAATACAAGGGAAAACAGGACGCGAACTCACACACACGCCACGAACGAGGATATTACTTGCACTGTGCCCTGCTAGAGTGGAACTGAACTAATCGGGACCCTCTGGTTCGTTCGAGAATAAAGAATGTAAGATCATCCCAGTATATTGTATTGTTTGGTCGACTTCCTGCTGCTGTCGTGGGTGGAAAACTACTTGCTGACATCGATGAACGGGCATGGGCAGTGTTGTGCAAGCTCACTGGAGAAACACACAGGGAACATTGAAAGAGCAGGAACGCCAATACTGGCGCGCCGCGGCGGTCGAGAAAATACTCTTCGGACGGTAGAGTTATTTTTATGTGTTCTAAAACAGAAGCCATTTTAAAATTTGCAGTGGTGAAGATGAATGTCTAAAAATTTATTGCCGTCGAGTTTAAAAAAAAAAAATAGGGGGAAAATTATTTTGAAAATTACAAACATTTAAAAAATACAATATAAAAAATTTCAATTATTTATAAACATTCTTTAAAGATTACTTCTTTAGCTTTACTTTGATATCCTGTATAAGTTTTTACAAGCAATACTATAGCTATAGTTTTAGCTATAGCAATACTATAGCTAAAAAAATATGAAACATTGCGTTATTGAAGAAAAATAATATTTTTAATAATTTTACTTCAATTTTTTTCGGCCAAACAAAAAATACGAGTCTTTTATTTTTGTATAAAAAATAAAAGTGTAGAAAAAATTGATTTTGGGAACACTTTAGTACTTTTTTGTCGGTCCAGTTTCACGTGGAATGTCACTATTTTATCCTGGACAACATTTACATTTCCTAGTCATTCACAGAAACTGTCATATTATAAATTATAGCATGAACACAAAATTTTCTTACTTCACATTCAGAAAATTTACTTTCACATTTAGATCTGCAGGTGCACTATCAGGAATGTACTGTATAAGCCATTTTCTCCGATGTTCTTCTTTGGGATTGAGAATTGCACAATATTTACAAAATGTGTCACCTGTGTAAATACAAAAACATTTTAATATAATACATTTAATACCAGGTGGAATATGTCAGATGTTGGAATTTTACTCACTTTCTATTTCCGAAACCTTACTTTCCCTGGAATTTGTCAACGGAAGTGGTGTGATGAGTTTATATTCCACAAAAATTTCAATGGGTTTTGAAAACTCAGTCATATTCTAGTTAAAAATGAAATAAACAGAATATTGAGAAATATAAAACAGATAATTTTTGAAAATTTCGTTTCCTTGAAATGTTTCAGAAAGAAATGTATATTTACCTGAATAAACAAATTCAAATTTTGGCAATCATGCTCCTTGTTTTGAAGAGAAATATTATAATGAGATGTGTAATTAGATCTGCCTGCCTCAAAAGAAACTCGCTTATAGTAATGATCAAGTTTTAATGAGATTGCCACATCTAAAACATTAAAGAAATGAAATTACATATATTATTAATTTCACGACCATCACATCATGTAACTCACGTCCGATTAAATCCAAGAAGGCATCATTTCAAGAAGGAATTTACATTCTAACTAGAGGTGCTACAGAATGACACTGACTTTCTCGTAGTAAAGTTTTCTAATTTCCGTGGTGTGGACTGGTACTGGACAGTCTTGTCCCTCCTTGCCTGCTTCCATCTATTGCGGCCCGAAGATTTTTTTTTTTAATTTTCGCAATTTTTCGGTTTCCAAATAGTAGAACCTAAATTATATTTTAATTATATTAAAGAAGGGTATAACGTCGTCCTAAATAGCAATTTTCATTGAAAAATTTGAAGCCGTTTTTAAGAAAATGGCGATTAAGCATTACTGTAAATGCGAAATTTGAAGCTCTTTTTACAGGAATTTATTGTTTCCGAAAAACTTAATTTGAAGTACTTCCACTAGCAAATGGAATAACGTATACAAGTCAATAGAAATGTGCATATCAATGGCGTGAGGGATATTTAAAAAAATTACATTTGTGTAATTTTTGAAAAATCCATAGAATACAGGATTAAAAATTCACTATCCATTGGAAAAAATTGAAGGAAAAATTTGGTCAATTTTTGAGAAAATTAGCATTTCTGAAAATGCGGAACTTAGAACTATTTTTACAAAAAACTGTTGAGTTTTCGAGAAACTTTATTTCACATTATTTAAAGCACATGTACTCATAAATCTAATAATGTGAATACATCGCCTGGAATGTAAATATTTCGACGTGAGAGACAAGTCAAAAATATTAAATATTTGTAATTTTCGGAAAAAAAACAACAAAAGAATATAGCAACATGGTGTTTATGTCATCAAGTAGGATGCATTTTAAGAGTAATTTCTCAAAGAAGGTATAGAATCTCAGCCTCCATTTTTTTCTGTACTTTTACACATAACAGTGTAGTTACTTTTTGTAAAATATTATTGGTAAATAACGTACCCCCACGAAAATTACACCCTCTTAAAAATAGGAATTTTGATTTTTTTCCCACATTTTCAACGACAATATCTTTGTTGGGGGACCAGATAAAAATCTGCAAATTTCACACATACTATATCGCTACATTAACAAACTTTAGTAATAATTTCAACTTTTAGATTTGTGTCAAAGTATTTTTTAAAAAATTGTAAACTTTCAAAAAAGGTTTTTTTGGTTGTAAAATTATTTTGAATTTTAAAAACCATTTTAAATAATTAATTTAATAATTATATAATTAAATATTATTATTAAAAAACATAAAAGTAGCCCTATTTCGAATATTACATTACTTTAAAAGCTCTAGTGATATAAATGATTGTTTCATTAGGAAATTCTGTGAGAAAAGCACTCTCTTTTGCTTTTCACAATGGCTTGTATTTTGAAAAGAAATACCGATAAACAAAAACTGTTTTCATGGGCAAAATTACACTCCTCTTCCATAAATCTTTCCGCAAGAAATTTTACTTTTTTTCTTTCTCGTATACCATGCGCGCACCTTTTCTTGACCGATGACCTTGCTTCCCCCTCCCTGGAGCCATAAACAGCTGAAGGCAAAAGATCGCAGCGAGCACTGATGACAACATTCCCAGCATTAAAACTTCGTTGGCACGAAACAGAAGCTAGTTGCTTTCATAGTCGAGAACTTCTGTTCAGCTTTATTACCATTATCTAAAGAAATATCTGAGGCAGGTCCAGGACCTTCAAGGAAGGCACCTAAAACTCCTATGTACTGTCCCTGCTGTTGCCTACTCAGAGCGATGACCTGCCCGCACACATAGCGGGTTTGAGTTTCATCTACCAAAAGTTGGCATTACTGAAAATACTCTAGTGGCTGTCTTTGTAACTAATACCCCCACTCCGCCCGCATTTCGTCAATCTATCGGTCAAGAAAAGTTGCGCGAGTGGTACATACATACATACATACATACGGGAGTAATATACGTAGTATAGAGAAAGTTATGTAATGCTGCGGAAAATCGATTTCGAGATTTCAACAGAAATACACGTTTTGGGGTCCCCTGATATAGAAAAAGTGTTTTTTTTTTTCTTTCTTTCAAAACGTCCGTCCGTAGGTCTGTCCGCCTGTCTATCTGTCCGTCCGTCTGTCGCATGTGAACAAACCTAACGCCTAAACCACATGTACGATCTTTTCCAAATTGAAGAAACCCCTGTCCATCTGGCTCTAGTTGAAGTTTTGAAATTTAAAAAAAATCTTTAAAATTTGGGGGTACTTTACTGGAGGCCCCCAGACACTTTCAAAATTTCCTCAAAAACAGCTCCAAATTTTTTCTTTAAATTTCTGGTAAGAACAAAGTAAAATACTCTTATAAAATGGCATATGTTCAATTTCCACGGTTAAGTAAATTTTCGAAAATTGCAAAAGTTTGAGTATTTCTGGCGCCTACCTTTCTTTGATTGATAGAGATCTTCTTTGAAGAAAATTGAAGATGGAGATTTTTCCAACCAATGCATCCACATGACATGAACGAAATAATTTACATGATAGTTAAAGTGTCATCAAATAACTGGATTTGATTACATTACAATTAAGTGGTTAGTTTTTAAAAATCAAATTACTGTTTTTCGCAAATTATCTATTCCTCTAGTTTTTTGGACCTTCACCTTATTCCCTCCACCATATTTTGAACTCACAATTATTTTATGTTGAAACCATTTAGAAATGATTTCTTACTTACCTACTGTCAAAGATTTGTAATCTTCGGCAAATGAAAAGCATAGTTTTATTTTAAAGGTTTCAGTTGTGAAAGGAATTTTTCTATCCTTGGGCATCAAATCAGGAATTATTGTAACAACAGGATATGTTCTTATAAGAACAACATGACCAGAGATGTAAGCACCGACTGCAATATCTGAAAATAAAAAATAAAATAATCAATTTGACTAGAATAATTTTAACAGCACTAAATGAAACACAAGTATTATTTATTATAATCTACCATTTACATAGTTTCCATCAACATCCAAACCTTCTGAAATACTAGCCCCAAATCCTCTCAAAAATAATTTTTCAGAAGGTTTAATTTTCTGGCTATAGAGGTAATTTAAGCCATTCTTGTTTCCATGATAAATGTAAATAGCACCTTGCCTATTATTTTCGTAGGGTGCTCCCACTGCTACATCTGCAATAAAGGGCAAAATATATTTTCAAACATCCATTTTAAATTAGGGAAGTTAAAATACAATTAATAGGAATCGCGAATACACGATTGAGTATTGCCTGAGGTGCAATGCCATGTCAGAAATTAGTGGGGTTGTTGGCGTACTAGGTCAGCGTTATTACGCCAAAATACTACTACGACTGAGTCCAACGTCATTGTTCGGTGTGTCCTATTTGGCAGCGACTCTCCGTTCCACTCTTCTCGTCTTTGACAGCATGATTTCCAAAGCTTTATAAGCCAGAAATGGTACAAATGTTCGTTCCGGTGGGGAACAGAAAGGGCAAACATGAAAATGTTGAATTTAGTATAGTATTTATATCATTTATTTAGTAAAAAAAATTGCACGCAATCAATTGTCCGCTGCTCGTCTGCATTTGACCCGAAAAAATACCACACCACGTGAACGGACCAACCTTCAACAGCCTAAAGTTGTAGTAACAAAATCAGCATAACTGAAATATCAAAACATAATTATAGTACAAGTATATGGCAAAATAACTGTTAAGCTAAGGATTTCATTTTCTTGTCTGCAGGCGAAGGAGCTACCTCAATAGTATGTATGAATTTGCTACTTGCCAAGAATCACAGGCTTATACTCGTAGTGCCGATAGACATTAAAACGCGACTACAATTAAATCTTTGCAAAACTGCATGTTACAATGATGTTACCTACTTATTGCATGAATAAAAATGCACTAATAAATATTAAATATAACGCGCCTTCAATATGAAGAGAGGGATATCAAGGGATTAAGTTGAGGGTTAGTGAGGAACATTGTGGGAAACGAATCGACTCAATTACACGGGACTCCTAATGTCATTCTAGGGTCCACCTTTCCAAATATTCGAAAGGGTTCCCATATTCTTATCAATGAGGATGCCAGTTGAAGGTAACATATTTGTAGTTACGATTTAGAAATATTCTGGGGAGAGGAGCAGGGTCAAACTAAAGAGCACCAAATGACATCGAGATCGCTCTGATTCACGCGGCGTGTTCTGAAGTCGGAAGGCAGATGGCGAAATTCCATTTCCAAAGGAAGCAATGGTAAGCAAAGCTGGCAGGGGTGAGCTAACTTCAGGAGAAAACTGTAAATTGGACGCTGCAAATAATTGGGTATTTCATAAAACGCTAGTGCAAAGTTACGTTGAAACCGAATACGTTCAAATTTCAATAGTCACACAAGCATTCTTCATCTTAAAAAAATAAAAATCTAACGCTTTGTCAGTGTTTAACCCGGCCACCCCCTTGTGGTGTGGTATCATTGTTTCATCACACCCCTAGAAAACATTAGAACGCCACACCCCATGGGGTGAGGTTAACCATACCCCTAAAGTTGGGGTAAAAGAATGCAGACCTAGATTTGTAAATGCAACGTGTTGAAGTCATATACTATTTGTCAATTTAAAGATCCTCCATTTTTTAGTACGACAATGCACAGTAACGCTTCTTTGTGTTTGAAATATAATTTTAATGAAGAGACTATTTGAAAAAGTGAAACATTGAAGAGACATCAATTTACATGTCATATCACTCATAATATCAATAACACAGTATGTAACGGAACGTTACGAAATAAACATTTACATTGTGGGAACTTAATTGTAATAAAGAAATACGTGGGTTATTTTGATTGAATTATTGGTTAGTGATTCCGGGCGTGTTAACTGCTAAGGCCATTGGTCCCGTAAGTGTAGTGCACTTCTCCCCATCGGGAGGTGGCGGTGATCTCCCCTGCGAGATCCAACGCCGACATGCCCGTCGACTAACGGGGTTTTCTTCAACCAGATATTTCCCGCAAGCGGGGCACACCCCAGCCCGGACAAGCTCTAAGCTCTCGACTGGTCTCCCGACAGATGTGGTTGTGTATTGCATTTGTATGTGTGTGCAGGGTTGGGCAAAATACTTTAAACTTCGTATTTAAATACTTCGTAAATAAGTATTTAAATACATTCTCAAAATACATTAGATATTGAATAGTATTTAAAATTAAATACTCAAAATACAGTAAATAAAATTTTTTTTTTTTTTATTGTAAAATTTATTGTAATTGTCAATTACAGTAAATTACAGATTGACAGTAACAAATTTCTGAACAATATCTTAAATCTAACTCAATAAGCGGAATTTCCTTTTAAAGCGACCATTTTTTCAAACAAATCCTCAACAAATCCCGTATTTCGCGAATGTAATAAACATGCAAAGGAAAACAGTCTTTCAACTGGCGTGGATTAACGTAAACTAGTGTTACAAGTAGAGCTCGGGCATGTAGGCACTAAAAAGGTCGAAAATAGGCATAATAGTTGACAATAGGCAAGAAATAAAAACTTAAAAATGACAGGGAAATGGGCATTATGGTGAATAAAAACGTATACAAAAGGATGAACACAATTCACTGAAAACAAAACAAATTTCTTGTCAAAACATATTGCGGAGTTAGATAATATTTCCTAAGAGTTGACCACGTGGAAATATTTTTGTTTCAATGAGCTTCATTCACCAGCAGAATCAAACAAAAAGAAACTATCCTCGTTATCTTCATCTTAATTTGAAGGATTTTAAGTATTTTTAAAACCTATTTTGTGTATATAAATACTTCTCTAAAATACATGTCCAAAAAACTCAAAATACAGTTATTCAAATACAAAATGTATTTAAAATACATATTTCAAATACAAGTATTTAAATACCGTCCAACCCTGTGTGTGTGTGCGTGTGTGTGTGTGTGTGCGCGTGTGTGTGAGTGTGTGTGTGTGTGTGTGTGGGTGTGTGTGTGTGTCTGTGTGAGTGTGTGTGTGTGTGTGTGTGTGTGTGTGTGTGAGTGTGTGTGTTTCTTTTGATGTTTTTTTTTATTATAATTACTCTAGCTTAATTTTATGAACTATTAACTTTTGAAGTCACAAATCTCCACCATTCAAAACCATAACAAACATTTCACACTTGCCTGGAACTCCATCACTGTTGATATCTCCCAGTAATGCTATTGCTGTGCCAAATCTCGCACCTCTTTGATCACTTCCTGCTATTTTTCGTACAGATTTCCAATCATTCTGTGAAAATATTTGACCACAAAACGGTGTTACATAGAATTTATGATTCTAGAATACATAATTGAGAATACAGAA
This sequence comes from Teleogryllus oceanicus, assembly GCA_964035755.1. NCBI lineage: Eukaryota > Metazoa > Arthropoda > Insecta > Orthoptera > Gryllidae > Teleogryllus > Teleogryllus oceanicus. The sequence goes on from CAXIVR010000007.1 coordinate 107,770,902, forward strand.
TTGAAGAATTTTAAAAATTAAGATTAAATAAAAATAATTATAATAAAATTAAAGTATATTTAATAGAATTTTATTTTAGAATAGAACAAAATGTTTTCTGATTTCATTAAATTATAATAGTATTATGTTTCTCACTTCAGTTCTTCAAAGAATTAAATGGTTTTCCTTTACTCCACAAAATTGTAAGCACATTACACATGCACATAATCTTATTATGCATGTATGCATTTCAAACTTCCAAATTATACATACTAAAGAAGTGAAATAAGAGGATTTCAATTTCGTTGGCATGCGCTCAAAATTACTATGTAACCCATCATTACTTAAATCAAAATTAAAATATAATGTAATGTAGTCCTATATTTTATATAGGTGCAGATCCATGGGGAGGAATATGAGGTTAATTCCGTTCCCCCCCTCCCCAAAATCAGTAACTTCATTTCAACTCGCCATGAAACTTTCAAGCAAAAGTATTTTCGGATAATCATTCAAATCAATAAAATTGTATCCCAGTATGAACTGAATTTAGCATCATTCTACATAATCTGTAATACGAGACATTTGACCAAAATATATTGAATCTCTCCCCCCCCCCCCAATTCCTTTGTGGATCCACCCCTGTTTTATTCAATTAGTGTAATTATATATACCTATAAATAATTTATAGTAGTGAAATATAATGAGAATGATATATTAACATACGTCAGAACTCATCAGAACATATATGCAGCCTTCATCTCCAATATTTGTCTTGACAGAATGTTGTGGAGCTCCAACAAGTAGATCATCCAGTCCATCTTTATTGAAGTCTGCGACACACAGAGATGCACCGAAATATTCCCCTAACTGAGTTCCTTCTCTTTCTTTAATTATGTTGTAACCCCATGGTCTTATTTTATTGTAACTCCATTGCCTTTCAAATTTAAAAATGAATATCTAAACAATATAATGAAATGATTTAGTACCAAAGCCTTTTAGAATAAGAAGTTAATATAAATAAATAAAAATTATTTGTTATAAAAGGCATCTCACCTTGCCCTTATTTTCAGCAGCTCTGGGGGCACCACTTACATATAATACACCTTCAGAATGTGAAAATTTTCCATAATTAACAGCATATCCTGCAATGAAGGATATATTTAGTTATAAATAACACATTTTCTGAAAAATGGTGTGTGTAAATCTTTATTACCTTTCATTTCTTTAACTTATTTTATTTGTTGGTTTATTATGAAATTTGAGACTTGTACAGAATTACACAAAATATTCTACCTCTCTGGTTATGAGAAAAATACGTTCAATTAATTTAATGTAATAATATAAGAAATTCATGCATAATCCATGTTTGGACATTTTTTCAATTAATACTGCATATTTAGTCTTCTATTAGCATTTTAAGTACATTTTTTATTTTTTTGCATGAATTGTAATATTAAAATTGATGCTTATTTTATATAAATAGCACATTACTCTTAGATCCTGACTACATGCAGTTGTAATTTCTTATTGTTATATAACACATTTTAACAATTCTAACAGCTAGATTTTTGAAGCGAGTGCATGTATTAATAAAGAATGTGAACAATTGAGGTAGAGCGCCATATCTCAATATCACTTAACAACTGACTTTTCGAGAGAAAAATAATCAAGAGCAGATTCTCAGTGGGCTTGCATGAAAAATAAGTCTAAAAAACATGTCTATAAAAATTAAAATATACACTATATCAAATTTTTTAAAATTGCATACTGTAAATCAGAAATTAGAACCAGCAGTTGTACTTCTAGTGGAGTCATTAAATACTGTTGAAAACATTTGCAATTAATGCTTGGAGATGTGAGTGTAACTGTTAAGGAGAAATTATATAAATAGTTGCATTCAAATCCTGATTTGAAATTTGTCCGCAACGTAAAATCATTATCCGTTGAAAAAAATCGGAAAATGCAGAAATTGACCTCGCATTGGCTCAGATTTCCCTATGAAATATATTCAAATTATGTCTTGTGGTGTAGAAAGCATTTTCTGCATTCAAAAACATTTGTTTCAGGCAAAAGGATGAATTTGACAGAGTTAAGTTTAGAAGAATTGTTATTTATTTATTTATTTTACATCAAAACAGATAAAAACAGTGTGTGACGTGCTGTGAGGAGAAGTAAATTCTCTGCATGTTTTCAAAATTCTGTGATCCCTACCCAAAGTCATATACTACTTGAATTTTGAATACAGAAAGAAAATGAGTATTTTTTGCTTTGTATACTGTTAACAAAATATTCACTCCAATGTAATAATATCTATTTTCAAGGGTAAATCAGCAATAAATTTGGACTCATGTCTCTCAGCAATAAATTTGGACTCATGTCTTTGTTAATTGTTCACTCTTATATATTTAAAAAAACAACAACAATAACAAACAAGGAAAAAACAACTAAACTTAACTACACTAAACTAAACTAAACTAACATTTGATTGTGCATGTTTTGTCAATTTTAACTCTGCATCGTGCATGTTTGGATATTTGATAGTGCATGTTTGCATGCATATTTGTATTTGATAGTGAAAGGAAATCCTCTCTCTACTTATAACATTTCATTCTGTACAGTTCTCTTGCCACTATGGCTGTCTGTATTATACAGAAAGGTCTTAATGAAACGTTAAAATATTTCATATACCACACAAAGAATCTATTCTGGGAGTCAGATATATGCAGTATGCATTTGAATAATTCACACCTATTGTTTGTTATAAGATGTTATGAAACAGATTACTGTTATGAGATTGAAGCCTCGAAAGGGAAGTTCTAACAGTTACATATAGGGAATGGATTTTATTGTAATAAAAAATACAAAATATGTACATAGATATGTGCTTTTTTTTTAAAAACATGTAAGAAAAAATAGAATATATGTAAAATAAAAATTCATCATTGTGTTTAAAATTGTTTTCTACAACCATTCTCCGACCATAAAACGTTGCCGATCAGCTCAAAACAAGGATTCAGAGTGGCTGAAAGTAGGTTCTATCTCTACTGAAGTAATTGTACAGTAAACTTAACCACATATAAGAATTATATTCAAAATATAAAATATGTTTATAGTATATATACAATATTTACAAGGAGCCGGTGTACAAGTGAATGGTAGAACCGTGTAACGAGTGATGGATCCCAGAGGAGGGAGTTCCAAATCGAACAACGCGATAAGACAATTTACTGCAAAAAATATTTGTTAGTTTTTGATGGAGTAATGAATGTGCTGTTTAAAACATAAACAAGAACGTAGTTTAAATTACTTTTGTTCACAAAAATCCACCATCCTTTACTCCGAGTGAGCAGTAAGCAGGAGGGAGAGGTAAGTTTGACAATTCATGGCAAAGATATGGTGGTCATAGAACTGTAGCAGCATTACATTTGATTTATAAGAAAGATAATTCCGTAACATATATTGCAAACGCGCATCAGAAACGTTCTTTTCGACATATAAATATAATAAAATGTAGCGAAATATGTTGTAATTGGTAAAATATGTAAATATATGTAATTAAACCAAAATATGTAAAATAAAATTTTAATTTAAACTCTAAAAAATAAATTGAAAAATTGGAAAAAAGGGTAAAATTTAAATAAAAGCCATACCAAAGTAACTATAATCCTGCATTTTGTAACATGATGGGCACGGTATATCTGATGCATTATCTGCAATTCTGTGCCTAAAAATCATTCCTGAAATAATATATAAGATTAAGATACAAGTAATTATATTTATAATAAAAAATTATTAACCATTAAAATAATACCTCTCCAATTGCTGATCCCTGGTGCCCCTAGAATTATCTCAGATAGATTCTGCAAAGATATTTCATTTTAAGAAATTTATTTATGAAACATTTCTTTTAATGAAATATGTATGATAGTAAGGTAATGTAATAAAACAACAACAACAACAACAACAATAATAATAATAATAATAATAATAATAACAACAACAACAATAATAACTTTTCTCAAAAATAAAAAAAATTATATACACAAGTATATTTATTTTTTAAATATACTCGTATCTTGTTCTGTTTGAAATTAGTAAACTCCAAGTACCAGTTTCTCAATTTAAAAGATTGTGAGAAGTAATGATGGTATAGCTTTCTACAGCGCAGAATGCTTTGTTTCTATTGTATTAACTGAATTACCTTCACAATTTGAATTGACATTCCAGCTTCAGCAAATGCGAAGTAATATTTATTTTTGAATATCTGCCCATCTGAAAAGCCAAGAGCAATATTTTAAATGCAAAATTAATAACTTAATTTGCTCTCATTTATGTTACTTACCACACTTAGTAAAAGGATGGAATGGAGTCACACGACTTGCTGGGTAAGTGGTATTGGAAGTAAAATAACAAATACCATTGAGTCGAGAAGGAAGTTGTACATTGTCACAAACTTCATTACTTTTCCATCTTGGTGCACATGTCTAGAAAATATAATTAATTATCTTACATTGTAACAATATTAATGGAAAAATTTAACTTCACTCTTACGTCAAACTTACCATTATAGCATTTCCAGAATTTTGTGTAATAACAACAGTACCTAACCCACCATTGTCTTTACCATCACAGCAGTTTTAAAAGTCCCTGGGAACATTTCAAAACGAGAATTTAGGTAAGTGGAAATTTATGTTTTGATAGAACTAGAAAAGGAACAAACTACAACCATGACATTTCATTGAAAAACATTTATAACATATGTAAAAAGAAATAAAAAATAGGAGAGTAGATCTAAGATAAGATATTCAATCTCTTTTTAAAAAAAATCTGTTCTCAGTAATTTTAAATGTCAATTTCTTAAATTTTTACTTAAATGGGACGCATGGTTTAATATTTTAATTGTTTCACAATTCAAACGAAATAAATCAAGGAAAAAATTTGAAAGAACTGATGAATACTAGTATATCAATGGAGTCAACAACAGACGCGTAGTTTTCGTCTCTATTTTTGTTTATGTAATGAGTGGTGGTTTTTATCACTTAGAACTTTTATTATTAGAACCTTTCTTAACCCTTAGAGATGGTTTCGTCTTGAAACGCTTATCGTATATTCGCAAAACAAGTCGAAACCGCTGTCGTGCAGAATCGCTTCATCTCAACACTCCGGCGATCTCTTACACTCAAAGCGGCGGAGGTGACTCAGGGCATCAATTGATGTCACTGCAGTGCCTTTCACCAGGAGGTCGTAGAGTTCGAGTTTCGACGATGGCAGGATTTTCAACACTAGCTAGACAGCTAGGTCAAATTCAGCCGCTGTGTGGAGGAGAAATATAGCGGCTGGGTACCCTGATCGGTTCTTTTCATGGTTTTCCTTATCAACACCAGGCGAATGCCGGAGCTGTATACTCTGACCAACAGGTCTCGGACTGAACGCGATGTTTCCTTCCTCTTCCTTGACCTATTCTCATCCCTTACACCCACACTTTCACATGCACTACCTCAATTGTCGGGGGATCAGTCGGAAACTTAGAGCTTGTCTCGGCTGAAGCAATGTGCCACTGGTAGAAGTTACCTGGCTAGGAAAAACTCCCGCTAGCCGACGTGGGTCGGGGCCGGATCTCGCCAGCCAGCGGGGGGGGGGGAGGTCGCCGCCTCCATCCGCGATAAAAGCACGCACTACACTTACGGGAATAATGACTTTAGCATGGTCTTATTTCTTATTCCTTATCCTGCCCGAAAGTGTATGGGAATTTACTGCCTGCTGTGCCACGTCTTCGCATTGACTTCCGATTCCGCGAAACAGGTGAACGAAAGCGAAGAAGCACGGGCGAGAACGAGGACTTTCTCTTCCGTATTCAAATGTGCGTAGTTGAACTTTTTCTTCTTCTTCTTCTTCTTCTTCTTCTTCTTCTTCTTTTATTATTATTATTATTATTATTATTATTATTATTATTATTATTATTATTATTATTATTTTGGACTTGGTGCAGTTGTGCAAAGTTGGATACAGTGAGTAGAAAATTAGAAAAGAGTAAATGTCTACAAACGCGAAAAATGGAGCACGGCGTAAAACAAAAATGGCCGCCATTTGTAAACCAGATCCAATAAAAATAAATCAGAGATACTTTCGAACAGCCAAAGTATAAGGAAATTTATGTACAAAATATGAATTTTTTTCGAGATGGCCGAGCGGCCAGTGCTGGACCACTTAAAATGGATTGACCCGGAGTAAAACAGGGAGACCCCTTGTCCCCATTCCTTTTTAACATCATTATGAACTGCTTGCTTGAGAAATTGGATAACATGTCAGGATACCCACTATTCGAAAGGAGTGTGTCCGTATTAGCATTTGCGGACGATCTGGTACTATTAGCAAAGGACGTTCCAGGAGCTCAAGAATTGGTTGATATAGTGGTGAAATATCTTGGGGTCCTCGGAATGACATTGTCTGCCGCGAAGTGTTCATCATTCCAAACTACAACCTTTGAACGATCCTGGTTCATTGAAGACCCCTGTCTGGAAAGGTTGGGGGAGAGAATTCCTCTGATCAGTGATGATCAGACCCAAACATATTTGGGAGTGAACTACTGTATCTGGAACGGCTTCCCATGTAAAACGCCCATATCGAATTTGATGGAAGCAGAGACGAGGCTACAGAAGGCGCATTTAAAGCCCACTCAGAAGTTGGCATTACTTCACACCTACATAATGCCACATTACCTCTACCAATTAGTTTTATCGATCTATCTACGTCTTGCTCAGGGAAGCAGACAGTCAAATCAGAGTGGCAGTCAAACAGTTCCTACACCTGCACATGAGTACTGAAGATGACTTATTTTACCTGGCCAAGAGAGATGGAGAACTGGAATTGCTGCGGCTCGACCAACATGTTCCTAGAATAGCGCTGAACCTAGGATTACGACTAGAAAAATCTGTAGTTCCTATTTTCAGATGGCTGAGCTCCTGTCCGAGACATTAAAAATCGCCAAAGCACTGAGATTCAACTGGCTCTACAAGGTCTGTCCCAAAAGTAAGTTGAATGACTTTGCGTCGCCGAAGCAAGCCACTAGCAAGGCGCGCCAAGTGACGTGAATGGTGGTGTGGGGTTTAGGGAAGCCAACGACAAACACGTCAGTTGTCTGCAGGCTTTTTCATAGTGCGCATCGCTGCTAGTTTGAACCCTTGTTTTAGTGACGCGTCGGAATTTTAAGATGCCGCGTTTCAAGGACCAGCGTTACGCAATAAAATTTTGTGTTGTGCTCAAGAAGACGGGCGCTGAGACCGTTGCCATGCTTAGGGAAGCTTATGACGATAGCACCGTGTCCAACAATATGGTTTACCGCTGGCACAAGATGTTTCGAGAGGGCAGAGAGGATGCCGAGGATGAAGACCGCTCTGGACGCCCGTCAACGTCACATTCCGATCAAAATGTGAAGAAAGTGAGTGACATGCTGAACTCAAATCGACGCCTGAGTGTTAGAATGCTGGCAGATGAGTGTAATATCCCTGAAAGTACTGTTCATCGCATTGTTACCGAAGATTTGGGCATGCGGAAGATCTGTGCGAAGATGGTCCCCAAGGTGCTTTCCGATGAACAGAAGACTGCTCGTGCAACAATTTCGCGTGACCTCTTGGAGCAGTGTGAAAATGATCCTAATTTTTTGGATAATGTGATTACGGGTGAGGAAACATGGGTTTTCGGGTATGACCCGGAGACCAAAAGACAAAGTGCTGAGTGGCACACGCCAGCTTCCCCGCGCTGAAAAAAGGCGATAATGAGCAAGTCCCGTGTAAAGGCCATGCTCATCGTTTTTTTCGACAAGAGGTATTGTCCACTTAGAGTTTGTGCCACAAGGACAAACAGTGAACAGTCATTTTTACTTGCAAGTCCTGAAAAGGCTCCAAAGCAGAGTGGAACGCGTCAGGAAGGAGATCGCCAGCACTTGGCGTCTTCACCATGACAACGCACCGTCGCACACCGCCTTCAGTATTAGAGAGTACTTAGCGGTGTGGCAACATTGCCCCAGCCGCCGTACAGCCCCGACTTGACACCACTGGACTTCTTTTTGTTCCCGAGAATCAAGAAGGAACTCAAGGTTTCGGGACTTTGGAAGCCGTCAAAGAAGCAGCGACGAGGTTCTTGAAGGAGGTCTCCGTCGACGCCTTCCAGGGTGCGTTCAGCGATTGGGAAAAACGCTGGCGCAGGTGTTCCGACGCGGAAGGAAGCTACTTTGAAGAATTTTAGTTACTTGTATATTTATCTGCAATACATCTTTTTTCTTGGACTTATTCAACTTACTTTTGGGACAGACCTTGTATACTGAACAAGATTTAAGAGCTTATAAAAAGAAATGCGCTGATGACGAGGTAGCCCTCTGGGAGAAGCTGGGGTCCCTAGGGAGCGGGATTAAGGCGCATATAAACAATCCAATTCGAAATTCCTTTTTGAAAGATTATAATCTACTGAAACCTGATCTTTGATCACTGCACTCCGATTGAGATTAAATACCGCTGCCAATAAAACTACTCTAGTAGAGGAAGGCCCAGAGAGGATGTATACTGCAGGAAGTGCAATACAGCGGTAGAAACTATGAATCACATCCTCGGTCAGTGTACTTTTACGAAACCAGCAATAATAAAGCGTCATGACGAGATAATTAATTTTATAGAGGGGAAGATGCTCCGGAAATCAGACACTGTGGTGTCCACGGAAGCCACTTTCTCCGTTGCCGAAGGTGTCAGACTCAAACCTGACCTAATAAAAAGCCGGGAAGGGGCCCATGTGGTGGATGGGACTGTCCGTCACGTGGATGGGTCAAGCCTTCTGAAACCAGGGGAGGAAAAAGTGGTGAAGTACCAAACAGTCATTTCCCTGGCAGCCTAGCGTCATGGAGTGCCCAACGCCAGAATCTTGCCTGTGGTGGTTGGAACCTTTGGGGCTATGCCACAATCCACAGAAGTGCCCTCAAGACGTTGGAGATCATGCCTCGAGGCGATCTACTATCTCGTAAATTGCTCTCAGAAGCTCTATTCAGCTCTACACACAATTTGTAAATTACGATGGAGCAAATTAGCGTTTCCGGTAATAAATGCAGAAAATGAACTTATTGGTCCTGGGGAAGTCTAGGGAACCCAGGGGATCCGAAAATGCCTAGCATATACCTAGTTACCACGACTTTAAGTGGGAAGTGTGAGTGCTGTTTAATGTAGCATGCGGAAAATTGTGCAGTCAGAATTCATGTTTTGCAGGTCCTTGATACCGAAAAGACCATTGACAGCATACAATCTGTCTGTCCGTCCGTCTACCCGACAGACAACGCCAGCGCCAAAAACGTTTAGTCGATTTTCACCAAAATTGATATTTTTTTTTATTTAAAGGAACTCGAAGCCCTCTGAGTTTGAAACAGATTTTTGATTTTTGGGTGTAATTTACATGAAGACTCAAGAACATTTTCAAAATTTTCTTAAAAATGGATCTAAATTTTTCGATAAAGTTTGTTCTCGGGGACAGTAAAGGACTCTTAAAAGAAACAACAGGTATATTATACTGAAATCCATGATTTTTCGAAAATTGCAGAAGTTCAAAATTTTTTCGGGGTTCTTCGTACAACTAAGTATTTACCATAGGAGTCACGGGAGCCATCCCTTAAGAAAATATTTTTTAAAATAATTATTTTCAATTTATTGAAAATATCTATTGATTGATTTCAATTTATAGAATAATTAACCAAATATCGCTTCCAATAATTCCTATGGAGTGTATCAATAAAACTCCATATTTTATTTCAAACAGACGATTTTAAAAATTACTTTTGTATATCCAAAATATAAGGAGACAGAAAGGTTGAATTGAGATTACCCCGACCTCTGAGATATATTCTAAGTATTTCCTTGCTACTCAGAAAGGATTTTGGGAAAATGGCTTTTATTTACACATGAAGAAATAAAATAGGCAAATGGGGCAACGTTCGAACTGAAATACTAATTGGAAGTCTCAACAACGGAAGGTCGGCGACTCGCTCACTAACGCAAACTTATCTGTTGCAGGATGTGGTTGCAGACCTTGTGATTTCCGCACGGTTATAAATGGCATGTAAGTAGTTTTGAAATTGGTCTCCAGAATGCAAGATTAACACATTACCGACTTCAAGTTTATTAACATTATTATGTTTTATACTGAAACACCTACTGGAAAATTTATAATGTGACATTTAAATGATATTTGTAAGTCGAAGTTCCAATGTTTTATAATTAATGTTTAATACATGTTTTTGAGATTTAAATTGCAGAAACTGATCACAATGAAAAAATGTTTGTAGTGAGAAATATTAAGCAAGTACAAATATTGCAGAACATTTTGGGAAAAAAATTAATAACAATAATGGACAACTGAGATGAACCCAAACTTTCTGAATTCCTATCTTTCTGCTTAACATAGGGTACACACTAACACTACATAATAAGAATGTAACTATTTAGTTTGTTCAAATGATAAGCATATACACAATTGATACAGAATATCTCCGAAAGCACGTTAAAACTTCTAGGGCATATAGAGGGATCGAAAATGATAACTTTTTGCCGAGGAACATGTGGTGAGAAAGCTCTTGTAACGAAGTTACACGTGTGACTAGCCCTACATTAACTCGTGTGCTAGCCACTTTCCGCGCTTTTCGCACTGACGAAGGTCGGAGATTGGCGACCGAAACATTGGCACGTATGCCTAGGACGCGGCGTCTCCCGAAGAGCCAAGCAGCTACTGACTCCCGCCGCGGAAGCCTACACTCTTACATACATGACATTAGTCCCTGATGTTAGGCCTCTCTCCAAGCACTGGTGTTCTGACTCGGTCAAAGAAATTTCATGTACCTCCCGTACACCTGCGCTTGGGGAGTTGTTTATGGAAAATGATATTATGACTTCGTTATATGAATTGCATGTCCATCCCACAGATGTATTAGAACCACTTTTTAGGAGTTTGAGAAAAAGTAACTGTTGAAACATTGTTTTGAAACGTAAGATTAACTGGTTAGAAGAGCTTTGAATGTGTGTCTATTCGGTCAAACAGATACAATACCTCGAGATCACAATACCTCTGCTAATACCATAATTTTCGGCTTAGTCTTGCCGTATCTTCGTGTCATAATCTTACGGTTTAGTTGCTTCTGCATTATTCCAACAAAGGCAAAGGTAGCTCAGGGCATCAAATGATGTCACTACAGTGCCTCTGATCGAGAGGCTCTCGAGTCCCCACGGCGGCAGATTGATTGATTGATTGATTGATTTTTTCGTGTTTCCGGGCGCGTCAACTGCTTTGGTCATTAGTCCCGTTAGTGTAGTGCATGTTTTTTTGCGGGAGTTGGCGGTGATCTTCCCCCGCTGGAAGGCGAGATCCGGCGCTAGTGGGGTTTCCCCCTAACCAGGACTCTCCCACCAGCGAGGCACCGCCCCAGCCGGGTCAAACTCATATCTCCCGACCGGTCTCCCTGAATATGTGGTAGTGTAGTGTATGTTAGTGTAAGTGTGTGTGTAAGGGGAGAGGATAGGACAAGGAAGAGGAAGAACAGATCGCGCGCGGTCCGTGGCCCGTTTGTTAGGGTACTGCTCCGGCATTCGCCTGGTGTTGACCGGAGAAACCACGGAAAACTACCGATCAGAGCAGCCGGCCGCTAAAATTCTCCTCCAGGCAGCGCCTGAATTCGACCTAGCTGAAAAGCTAGCTCAAAAATCCTGCCGCCGCCGTGGGGAGTGGGAACCAAGGACCTCCCGGTCAGAGGCGCTGCAGTGACATCAGTTGATGCACTGAGCTACGCTCCCGGTCACGGCGGCAGAATTTTCGACTCTAGCTCGACTATGTCGAATTCAGCGCTGCAGAGGAGAATTCTAGCGCTGGCTGCTCTGATCGGTAGTTTTCCGTGGTTTCTCCGGTCAACACCAGATAAATGCTGGATCAGTATCTCAACAAACGAGCCAAGGACCGCGCGTGATCTCTCCTTGCTCTTCCCAGACCTCTTCTCTACCCTTGAGCACACGCACTACACTACCAAACATGTCGCGAGATCAATCGGGGGGTTAGAGCTTGCCCAGATTGGAGCGGTACCCCGCTGGTGGGAGGTCCTACCTAGTTGGAGAAAATCCCCGCAAGCCGACCTATACGTCGGGGCCACATCTCACCTGCCAGCGGGGGAAAACACCGCAACCGCCCGCGATGAAAACACGCACTACACTTACGAGACCAACGACTTAAGCAGTTGACGCGCCCGGAATCATCAATCAATCGTTATTCCACCCTTGAATACATGGGGTTTGTTTTCAAGGCTGCGTCGTTCTGCGGTCACCCCGCCTGCACGGACAATCTGCTCTCAGATTGATTTTTAGCGATAATTTAAAGCTGCTTCCACACGATGGACACTCTTTTCTTTCAATTTTTCGCATGCGCCTAACACATGCAACAGCGCACAGCGCGCGTTCATGCGTTTCGGGCGTGTGTCTTTTCTCGGAAGGAATGGTCACCCTGCCTGCACGGACAATCTGCTCTCAGATTGATTTTTAGCGATAATTTAAAGCTGCTTCCACACGATGGACACTCTTTTCTTTCAATTTTTCGCATGCGCCTAACACATGCAACAGCGCACAGCGCGCGTTCATGCGTTTCGGGCGTGTGTCTTTTCTCGGAAGGAATGGTCACCCGCCTGCACGGACAATCTGCTCTCAGATTGATTTTTAGCGATAATTTAAAGCTGCTTCACACGATGGACACTCTTTTCTTTCAATTTTTCGCATGCGCCTAACACATGCAACAGCGCACAGCGCGCGTTCATGCGTTTCGGGCGTGTGTCTTTTCTCGGAAGGAATGGTCACCCCGCCTGCACGGACAATCTGCTCTCAGATTGATTTTTAGCGATAATTTAAAGCTGCTTCCACACGATGGACACTCTTTTCTTTCAATTTTTCGCATGCGCCTAACACATGCAACAGCGCACAGCGCGCGTTCATGCGTTTCGGGCGTGTGTCTTTTCTCGGAAGGAATGGTCACCCCGCCTGCACGGACAATCTGCTCTCAGATTGATTTTTAGCGATAATTTAAAGCTGCTTCCACACGATGGACACTCTTTTCTTTCAATTTTTCGCATGCGCCTAACACATGCAACAGCGCACAGCGCGCGTTCATGCGTTTCGGGCGTGTGTCTTTTCTCGGAAGGAATGGTCACCCCGCTGCACGGACAATCTGCTCTCAGATTGATTTTTAGCGATAATTTAAAGCTGCTTCCACACGATGGACACTCTTTCTTTCAATTTTTCGCATGCGCCTAACAAAGCAACAGCGCACAGCGCGCGTTCATGCGTTTCGGGCGTGTGTCTTTTCTCGGAAGGAATGGTCACCCTGCCTGCACGGACAATCTGCTCTCAGATTGATCTTTAGGGACAATTCAAAGCTGCGTCCACGCAATGCGCATTCTTTTCTTTCAATTTTGCGCATGCGTCTAACGCACATAATAGTGAGCAGCGATGTGCTAGTGCTGTGCATTTATGTGTAAGTGTATGTGTAAGGGGAGAGGAGAGGACAAGGATGAGGAAAGAAAGATTGTGCACAGACCGTTGCCCGTTTGTTAAGACATTGTTCTAGCATTCGCCTGGTATTGGTCATAGAAACCAAAGAAAACTACTGATCAGAGCAGTCGACCCCGAGAATTCTCCTCCAATCGGCGGCTAAATCTTTTAAAATCTTACACATCTTTAAGAGTAGTACACCGCACAAATTACTCTTACAATTCTTATCTAAGTGTACATTCCGATTTTCTCGCGAAATAATATCGAATTTTTCAACATTTTTTGAGGAGGAATTTCTTTTTTTTAATTTTTTAGTGGATTATTTTCTGATTTCACTTTTTTTCTGAACAAGAATTTATTGGATATAAAATGAGTCCCACTACATATTGATCGTACCTTATACATTCATACATTGATCGTACCTTATACATACATTCACGGATAACCTGCAGTAGGTCACTCTGAAAAACATTGCTCTAAATACTGGCAAATCATTAAATACTACGAATATGACAAGTAGAAAAGCCGATGCAACCTGCCGCCAATTGTGAAAGAAGAAGAAGAAGGAGAAGGAGAAAAAGGAGAAGGAAAAGAAGGAGAAGGAGGAGAAAGAGAAGGAAGAGAAGGAGAAGGAGGAGAAAGAGGAGGAGAAGGAGGAGAAAGAGAAGGAAGAGAAGGGGAGAAAGAGGAGAAGGAGGAGAAGGAGGAGAAGGAGGAGAAAGAGAAGGAGGTGAAGGAGGAGAAGGAGGAGAAAGAGAAGGAGGTGAAGGAGGAGAAAGAGGAGAATAAGAAGAAGAAGAAGAAGAAGGAGGAGGAGAAGGAGAAAGGTCAATTACCTGTCCCATCAGGGAGCAGAGGTGCGCAGGATTTCTTTCCAAGTGCGTCGCAGATATACACGGCCCCCGGCCGTGCATTGCTGGTGGCGGTGGCGTTGAAATCGTTGGCCCGAGGAGCGCCCACAACCAATCTGAAAATTGAAGCAAAACATCTGCTGTAGGCCTTCCTTTAATGCTCTGACAGCTTCACTTCCACAAGTCTACATAGTACCCTCATTGATGAGGGATCAATCAAGGGAGAATGTAGTTTGGGGTGTCATTTTTCTCATACAGGCTCGCACAAGGGCCCCAGCGACGCGCCCCACAATGGCGGTGACAGCCCTTCCGCGCCCCAGCGGCTTCTACTGACTTTCACGTTTGGGACAAGTGACCGCTGCCCGAGCCCTCGGTGGAAGGAAAGCCCTGTGGCTCTTAAGCCAGAAATTTGTTGAATCATGTTGAATTTGACAACTAAAGTCTTGATATAACAGCTGTTGCTTCTGGAGACGGAAGGTTTCGTTTTGTATACTATTATTTCAGATTAAATTGCTCAACAACTCCCACAAATTCATGATCAATCTTTAGTGTTGCAACTGATTTTGAAACTATTTGTAATTTAAATAACAAGAACAAATGTTTAACGATCTAACTTTGTTAATAATTATACGCCTTCATAAATTTAATTGTGGTTGTAAATTTCAATCTGGTAATTTTATTTATATAAGGAAGAAAATAGAAACATAGTTTGAGATAATAATAAAGGAACAAAGTATTTCGAGAAACACAATCATATCGTTTTTATTAAACATAAATCACATTAAGTTTCACATTTTTTAAAAGAAATGAAAGAATCAATATTTGGCGAGAGTGTTTATGCCACTGCCACTCGCATTGTCGACAGCAGATGTGAGAGGGTCATTCGGCCTCTGGACTTGCAAGTTCTTTGCGGCACGAACTTGGTAAGTTCGAGCGGGAGAAAAATTGCTCACAGATATAAGAGGAACCGAACATTGACAATACCCGTGCAGTAGCGACGATTCTCAACTACTCGATTTCGTTCGGGACCTGCCACGGTTTGCACCCTCAGTTCAATCTACCGACTGACTATTTCTGAAAGAAAAATGTAAAGAGCAGAAAAGTGAAGGGACCGCACGGCCATCGGGTATTATGCCAACTTTCCTGGTTCTCGTAGGGCGCCGTGGGACGCGGGGCCCGGGCTTGCCAGCGCCCGAAAAGGGGCTCAGATGGGGCGCTTGTGCACCTCTGTCTTATTGGATTATATTTTAATGCGAAAATAGCATTATTAGAAGCATTAGTCATTTTTGTGTTGTCGATCGTTGTATTCCTGGATTTTCTCAACTTAATATTCATGATTTGAGATTAAGAAGATTAACACGAATCAACTTGATAAATATTCCACCCCTAACTACATTCCCCCTCCATTACTAACAGACATTATTAAAAGGGTCCATTATGAAAGTAGTGCGCACTATCTCTAGCAGCGCGGTCAAATTGACTGGCAAATGTGGCGGGTGGTCTGCCCTTCCAACGCAGATGGTCGCCAGTGTGCTCCGAGCGATGTGAGTGGAAAGACGTGCTCCGTATGAAGTGTATTTTTTTGACTTAGTATCACGGCGCCATGGAGCCTTCGCTTGAACAGCGATATGCCATCAAGTTTTGCGTGAAGTTTGGAAACAATGCAACCGAAATATTCCAGATGCTTCAAGAGGCTTTCAAGAACAATTACATTTCAAGGTCACAGTCCGGGAGGTGACACGAGGAGTTCAAGGATGGCCGGAAGGAGGTCGATGATGAACCCTGTTCTGGACGCCCAACAACGGCCAGAACCGACGAAAACGTGGATCGTGTTCGCAAAGTTTCGCGTTCCGACCGTCGATTGACCATCCAGCAAATTGCTGACACACTACACATGCCCACATTTAAGGTACATGAGATAGAGATCGAGGATCTGCACATGCGCAGGGTCTGTGCGAAGCTTGTGCCGAAAGTGTTGACGGAAGATCAGAAAGAAATTCGTGTTTCGCGCTGTCAAGAATTGTGGGATTTGATTCAAAACGAGCCAGACTTTCTTAAAACCGGAGCAACACTCCGGTGGTTCCCCCTATAAGGGAGATCCCTTGCAGTCCCGACTCGCCTCTGTGCGACTTTTTTTCTGTTTCCCCGACTGAAGAAAGAGCTGAAAGGAAATCATTGGGAGACCGTGGAAAACATACAAAAGTTACGTTCCTGAGAGACTTTCCCGTCGATGACTTTCAGGGTTCCTTCCAGGTGTGGCACACGTCTTCGCAAGTGTATTGATACAGGGGGAGAGTATTTTGAAGAATATTAAGAATTTGTACAGGTCCGATCAATAAATCTATTCTCTCCAGGAAATGCGCCTTACCTTTATAACCCCTGTATACTTGGGTTTTCGTAACGTGGCACTTGAGGGCCCTGTCTTCACGATGGAATATTGCCCGGCTTTTCGCGTCTTTCTCAGTGGTGCCGCTAGATGTTGCTAGATCTTCAGCAATGTTTGATACGGTTGCAATCATGCGACATCTGGGGACACAACAGAGAAAGACGCAAAAAGTCGTGCCATATTCCGTCGTGAAAAGCCCTCACGCGCCACGTTATGAAAACCCAAGTATACACCGTGTCCCTCCTAGCTTACCACCATCAAAACTCAGGCCGCATTTTAGGTCTGAGAACCGAAGGAATTACTTGATAAAAGATCTGACATCTCGGACGGTGGCAGTTTGTGACAAATTTTACAAGTTAATATTAACAAGGACAATTAACCAAGATACCTTTCATGCCAAAAATAGTGCACGTACATCACAAATAATATGGGTTAACTTTATCATACCCAGGTTTGGAAGTTATTTGTTAGTTTTAAGATTTTAATGTTGATCAATTTCCAAAATTATAAGTGTAAACAAAGGTCTAACAATTGTAAAAACGATAAAACTGATTTTAAAAATTTCAGCTACCTGATGATAGAAAACTTCATCTGAAACATTGTATATAACTATTGCTTATTTTTAATAATAACATTTTTAATGTGATGTAGTGATCTTTATTGAATGTGAATGACTGTTGAAAGGAAAAATAGGGCAAAAAGTATTATATATAAGACGTATATAGAACAGTCAGAACGATATAAATAAATATTTTCACATATTCCTACGCATAAATAAGCATTGAGGGTGTGTAGAGGGAGACGCACACGCTATTAAGAACAACCCTGAAACTCATCTAAACTAGAAGAACATTGATTTTTAAGATTACCGACTGTTGAGGCATCGAAAAGCTTTGTTTTACGGTAGCAAGCTGGGAGAGCTCGATTTTTTGTTTGACACCTTTTAAGAACCGCTTTCCTTCGTTCTTGCAATAGCTATGTTTTGGCCTTATTTTTCACCCTTTGCGCCAATCCTCGCGTGAAACATCTTCTATCTTCACACGGGAATACATATGATCACGGAGTCAATATTTACGTCGCCGGCTCAAGGAGTTTCGATAATTTACCGAGCGTTAATTTACGACATTACATTACGTACATTACGAAACGATGATGTAATGAAGGGTATTAATACACGAGTGTGATACTACGATACGAGCGAGTATCGTAAACTTCACACGAGTGTATTAATACCCATTATATCGAGTTTCATACGGTACTTTTTCTACGACTTTTATAAGTTAAACTTTTACATTGAATCGTTTCGTGGCAGTTGACGAACAGGATTCTGCCAAGGCCACCTAGCGGACAGCTATCCTACCTGCCGCAGGTGGCTTTGGTTTACCATTGCGAGAGAATACAAACGTTTCTCTTACAATAATTCCGAGGTCAGCATTTTCGCTTTTCTCTAATTTCTGAAGGTGCCAACTGCTCCTATGATTCGCTAGACATTTCAAACTAAAAAATTGGCCCGTTTTAAAGGACAAACACACGGCAGCAACATATAACACACAATAACTTGCGTTCAGTCAAATGTTCCCTCTACCACAACCACCGCGCTAGTCAAATAGGATCAAAGTGAAATTACGATCCAATTTATTTTATATAATAGTCTACTTACAAATTACTGATAATAAAAGAAATTAACACAGATAAACATAATATAACATTAAATGCAATTTTAATGTACACAATCGAACAAAACATGTACTAGAACGATTCTCAATGATTATTGAAGTGTCAATACTTGGTTTACATTACATTACATTTATTTGAACTGCAATTGGGTATGACCCGGTGGCAGTTAATTAACAATAATTACAATAATAATAACACTTAACATTAATAATAACAACAATATTAATAATAATAACGATATTAATAATAATAACAATAATAATAAAGGAGTACAGTACAAGCCGAACATGCAATAATCATACTATCACTAATATTAAGTATTATAACAAATATTTCAACTCGTATGATATAAAATTATGTCGGTGATGCTAAAATTTAATACAAGCTACATAAATATTGCTAAATTTTTTTTTTAATTTTAATATCGTCAAAATCGCACTACACTACCTACACTACACTGTTTTTGCTTTGAGTTACACTGACCAGCACTACATCGCACTTCACCGCACTTCACAGCACTTCACCGCACTTCACCGCACTTCACAGCACTTACTCATTTAATGTCTATTACTATCATATTGTTCTAACTTATTTCTAAAACTTCGGACACTTAGAGGAAAGGCTTTGAAAATTGCTGCGGTAAACTGTTCCAATCTTTAATTGTTCTGTTACAAAGGAAAATTTCCCAAGATCTGAATTTTGTTTCCTTGTTCGAATTTTGTGAGTGTGATCGCTTCGGCCGAAATAATTTGGTTTTTCTAGTCTAACCTGAATTTCCTTCCAAGCTGTTTGACCTACGTATGATTTATAAAGAGCGCAAAGCCTCGCCCTTGTTCTTCTCATTTCTAGAGGTTCCATGCCTTTTTATCGCGTTAGTTCTGTAGGTAAACTTATTCGCTTTTCTCTGTATTCTATCTAGATTTTTCCGGTGCGACTTTCTGTATGGATCCCAACATGCCACTCCGTATTCCATGAGAGGGCGAACCAGCGAAAAATATGCTAATTCTTTGCGTTTGCAGAGCTTTTCTTTAGAATTCGCATTCCAAAATGCAAAGGCTTCCACGTTTTCCTTACTACCTGATTTATATGCTTCTCCCTGCCTAATTTGCTATGTATATGAATGCTTAAATACTTGCATGATGAGACTCTTGGGATGATGACCTCACCTAAACGATAGTCTGGTTCCTCATAATTTCGTCCCTGCCTGAACGTTATTGTTTTGCTTTTCGATCCGTTAATTCCATGTCATTTTTTCAGCCCAATCACGTAAATGTTCTAAATCCTGCTGTAATATTTGTTCGTCAGCGCTACTTTTGATTTTTCGGTATATAACACAATCGTCTGCAAATAAACGCACCTTTGATTGTATGTTAACGTGGAGATCATTTACGTACGCTAAGAAAAGTAATGGCCCTATGACACTTCCTGTGGAACCCCTGAAGTAACAATAACCGTAGTCGAAAACTGAGTGCCAATTCGAACTTTTTGTTTCCTGTCTCTAAGAAATTCGCTTACCCACTTCACGACTCTAGCATCAATTCCTGAAGTTAATAATTTCCTGATAAGTAGGTTATGCGGTACTACGTCGAATGCTTTCGCAAAGTCGATTACGATTGCATCCACCCTCCCACCCGCGTCAACTTCGTCAGCTAGATCTTGCAAAAGAGAAACGATTTGGCTTTCGCACGAATATTTACTTCTAAACCCATGCTGTCCGTGAAAAATCCAGTTCGCTTTTTCCCATTCGCGGCGAATGTACCCGGCTATTAAATGCTCCATTATTTTGCATACTACTGATGTGAGCGATACTGGTCTATAATTACAAACTTTCGTTTTATCACCTTTTTGAAAATAGGGACCACTATAGTTGTCTTCCAATCGTCTGGTATACTTGCATTATTGATTGAAACATTGAATAATCTTAACAAATACGGCAATACTGCCTCCCACCGAGTTTAATAAAATCTGTCGAGATGCCGTCTGGTCCGCGTGATTTACCGTTTTCAGTGATTTTATACGTTTGCGGAGTTCCCATGCATGAAGCTTGAACTGGTTTCTATTGGAAAATAATGAACTTGCTCCTGCGCCCGTTTTGGTTTGAATATTGATACAAAATACGCGTTGAACGCATTTGCTTTCGCTTGGTCGCCGTGCAATGGCGCGTTATCTGCGTCTAGAATTTCCTGAATTTCTTCCTTATTCCCCCGGCGTCTGCGGACATATTTGTAAAAGTCTGACCAATTATTTCTTCCTGTCTCCAAAATATTTCTTAAAAATAATTCATGCGCAATTTTCTTTTCTTTTTCTAATTCCCTGTAGAATTTTTTAAAAGTTATCATGTCAGCAATGCTGCGATGTCTCCTATTAAATGCTAGTCTAACTTTTCTCTTTAAACGCCGTACCGCCCCGTTATAATATTCAGGATCAGGATTACTTTTCAGTATTTTGCAAGGAACGAACGTATCTAAAGCTGTTTCTACGATTGTTTTAAAAGCCACCCATTGTTCCTCCATACCCTTCTGTTCTTAGAAAGTAGTCGTATTTTTCCCTTAAGAAACTACGTAAACCTTCGACGTTTGCTTTTCTATATTGCCTGACTATCGTTCCTTTCACCTTAGGTCGCGTAATTACATTTGTTTGTACTTCTACCATCACTGCTACTTTGTACTGCTGCTTTGTAAGCTTTTCTGTGATTGGTCAAGAACCTGTATCATAATGAAATCTGTATCGTAATGAGTATCATGCAACGGGTTGGAGACATCAAATGACAGAATTATACAATGGGAGTAGAAAAAAAAACACTAACAGTGACGATGTATGCAAACTGTCTCCCGCTTCATGTACGGTGCGATCCGCTACCCAGCTGGTCCCGTCGTTGATTTGTAACAATGCGTGCTACCAGCCTCTTAATTAGAAAGAAAGCTAATTTTCTCCGAAAATCAACAATTGGACAGGGCAGTTTTAACAGGTTTGAGGGCCATTGGACGTTAATTTGGGTGCCCCTACTCTTACTCTCACCGATTCTCCCTCCCCCAATTCAAAGACAAGTTTTGTTAAAAAAATTAACTTCTCATCGCTGAGTGACATTTTCGAATCAACTAGTAACATTCCATGCGTATTACAGTGACTCAAGTCATTCGTCTCAACAGTTACTCAAACGTCGCACAAGCGAGTGCACAATGCAATTGAGCTTCAGGCGGACGGGATTCAGGCATCATTGTGATAGCAGTTGCAGTGTGTGATAACACGGCTGACGGAAGTAGAAATGTAGAGAAGGTCAAACGGATTCCAAGCAAAGACACTGCGTCTTTTCTGTTACTCACACGAGTTCTGCGTGGTTCATGGGTCGTACATTTGAATTTTTGTGGTACCACGGTGTGACAAAGAAAATAGTAACACTTTTTCATTAAGTAGCAGTATTAAGAATTGCATTTTCTATGTTTGATATCGAAGTCAAACTCCAACCTTAGAATTTATCATAGCAATTTAGAAATATTTTAGACTTTTTTTCAGAAAGAGTTTTCTCTTAATTGTTACCCTTCTTCTCCAAAAATAATGCATAACACTAGTTATGTAGACGGGTTTTTGAAAATTAAAAATGTATTCAGGTACTCAAGAAAGCAATATTTGAAAAGAAGTTGATACCTTCATTTTTTGTTCCAGTTCAATTGGTCGATAGACTTTCCAGAATAAATTGTAACTTGGCTCGAATTTGCTTATGTTCACCTATGTTTATTCTGTAAGGCGTTACGAGGTCTGTTAGCAAAGTATCCGACCTTATTTTTTTGCGGAAACCTTGCATTAAGCACGGTTACACGAGCTTGACCTTCATCCTTCGTCTGCATGCGTGATTTTTTTCTTGCTTGTAGATAGCGCATGTTGCTGGCAAGCAGCATTTGAGTGAGGTAGTGTGTAATGCTCTCGTCGGTTTTTACGACACGGAGAAGTAAAAGCAATTTTGTGTTCGAGTCTCACAGGACATGCTGGACTACACAAACAGTGACTTCATATTCACGAACACCATAATCACTGATGACGAGCAGTGCCGTGTAGTCATAATTTTGCAATTAGAAACTATTGTGTTTTGATACATTGTTTTGCGGGGTACTTTTTCGAAAATGGCGTGGAAGGAGGAGTTTTGAAATTCCAGAACAACTTTGTAATTCACATGTTCAAAAAATGCACTTTGACTCAAAAATTATACAAGAGATCGAAAAGTGTGACACTCTTAAATAAAATATTTTAATTTAAGGTTTAAACACAAAGAGATTTTTACGTGTTAAAAGTAAAGATTGATTATTTATTCTCATTCATGTTCTTTTTTCCTCATAAAAATGTAATGATTATTTTTGTTGTTATATTTTCTGTAGTTACCACAGGAGTGCGCAGAGAAGGTGGCTGAAGGGTTGTGCCCCCTGAATATTTTCAAAGAGGTCCCATAGTCGTACGTGATAAACAATTAATGATAAAAAGAAAACAAATAAACGTGATAAAACCATTTATTTTCACTAATTTATTCTATCCCTGATGTTTCCGCTTTTTACGTGACAACTAAGGATATTTTGAATTTTACTTAAGTTAGCTTAAGCTTAAGGCTTACTATGACTACTTAAGGCTACTTAAGTTAGCTTATAAGGCTGCTGACTTTAGCGACCACTATTATATTATGCATAGTATCAACATTTTAAAAATTATAATAAAAGGAATAATTAATTACAATCATTTTCGTAGTACTTTAAATTAATTTATCAAGCTTGGCAAATTAAGTAATTTGTTATACAATTGGGAAAAAGGATCTCTAGGTCTGGCAAACCTGTAAATAGTTCAATATAAAATTATTTGCATTTATTTAACAGTAAAGATTAAATTATAATTTAGTTCTCTTTGTGTATACTTTATTAATTTACTAGTAAGATGTCATATGTAAACAAAAATGTTCAATGGAAAAAGGGGCCCAGAAATGTAATTGGTCCCCTCGTTTTAAGCTGTGCACGCCTGTGGTATTTGCCCCTCGAATCAGTCACAGAATGACACTGAGACCACCACGAATCACTAATATATATTAGAATATATTATTCTGTAGAATATATTCTTCGGAACACGAAGGAACTGGGAAGCGCTATTCTAATCGACATTTAGGGAAAACCTCAAAGAGGATGAATTCTTAAGACAAAGAGCGGAAGTTCTGGAACTGACTGCTCTAATCTGGCACAGTATCAGAAATAGTTTTATTTCTCATGAAACATGTTTTTCCTTATCTCGGTTAGTGCAACTTCCCTACATTTGCAGTGATCTTTGATAATCACGTGCTTAACTCTAAACACATGACCTGCATATGACTCATCTTAATTCGATAAGATTGTTTTGATATTTTTATTGTGTTTCGTGGAATATCCAAAGCAGGACCTAAAATTGGACTCGATATTCTATCTTTAGTGCGAATTACTTAAAAATGCAATCCCAAAATCCATCGGGGCACGAAGATAAATTAAGTATTGAATTGTCGACGACTGCGCACTGCTTTTAAAAACCGTTTTTGATTATTTGATAATATTGCGACTGATAAATCCAAACTCAGGTTCGTAGAAAATTAGATTAGATGATTGATAGTTGGGTGTGGAGGAAAACGGTGCGTTTCCGCGTACTACTTTACGATATCCGAGTAACAATAACAACAATAGTAGTTAATGTACCAAGGGCGCGAGAAAAAGGGCGGCGGGAAAAAAAAAGCCGGCGGCGCTAGCCGAATTCGTTTACTACGCTCCGTGAAGACACGAAGGTTAAGCGAATTCGAGACTCGCGGGTTCTTGATTGGGTGACCGGCCAGGAACCCCGGGATCTAACGTCGTCGAGCCCCTGGCCGAAGGGATAAAAGGCACTGACTGACTGCGACGTGACGAGACTTGACTTAGTAATTAACGGAGGATTACTCCAAAGAATGCGCTTAACGCCCCTTAAGGGGCTTGGAGACGCGTTGCGTCAAGATGTGGACGCAACAAAATAAAAAGAATAAAAAAAAAAGAGACAGGTGGTTGTCGCACGAGTCGAGTTTGTCGTCCGAAAGAAACGAAGATGAAAAAGAAACGAGTGCGGAAATCACCTCGCCCCTGTGTTGAGTATACTATTTTTTAACATGCCGTGAGTGAAACGCAATGCGTCAAATAGAGGAATATAAATTTAATATCAAATAACTAGAAATGCCCAACTTGTACAAAAGAAAATGGATTTCAGTGTCGAAACACTATTGCTTGTAAAAAATAAAAAAGGATGTCGTCATGACGAAAGACAATTGCGAATCGTTAAAGATGTTTCGCACATTGTGAAAAAATTAGCTGCTTCGCAACACGGAACACAAGCACGAGAACAGCGTTTCGCGCACGGCGAGTTAATAAATTATTATTGGCCTTCAATTTTTTGACAGACAAGTTTACGTACGAGTATATAATAAACACTTCCAAACTGTAAAACATGATGTTCTTTAGACACATTGTTCTAAGAAGTACTAAACTGCTATGTTTCGGCTAAACAATAATTCTATTACACTACATTACATCAATTTATTTGTAAGTCCTACTACCATAATACTCGTTACATCATTCCGAAATAACAAATTAATAGTAAACGAAAAGAAAACGGTTTTAATGCAGTTTTCCATTTCAAATAAACAATTCTGTGCCCCATTGAAAATGAACAGTGTACCATTGACTGATGTTATGGCAACAAAATTTTTAGGTCTCTCAATTTAGTCAAACCTTAAATGGAACGTCCATTTAAGTGAATTGAACACAAAATTAAGTTCATTATGCTACGCGTTCAGAATTCTTGCAAATTCAGTCAGCCTTCATACTGCTTGTTGTGTATACTTCGCGAATGTTCATTCCCGCCTGAGATATGGCATAATATTCTGGGGAAATACATCTTATATCTCCCAGACTTTTAGATTACAAAAACGAATTGTACAAATAATAACCAAATCCCACCCACGTGATTCATGTAAGCCTCTCTTCATTAATCTAGGAATTCTACCATTACCGTGTCTTCTTATTTACGAATCAGTGGTTTTGTAAAAATGACTTGCTCAAGGGCGGGAATATATTTTCAGAAAATGCCGAAGTCTATTACTATAACACTCGACGTAGAAATCATATTCACCAGGTGACAGTATCAACAGCTCATTACAAAAAATTCACACACAATACATGTACATTATTTTACAACACTTTGCCAGATGACATTAAACGATTAAATTCAATAGAAAAGTTTAAATCCCAAGTGAAATCGTTTCTGCTGCATAACTGTTTCTATACAATTAGAGACTATACTGAGCATCACAAGAAAAGTAACATTAATTTTAACAATGATACATAATGCATTATTTACCATTTGGACTGTATAAATGAGTATAAACAACCTGTAACAACTATTGTACTACTGCTTCCGGGTCAATGACCCCATCTCGATCAGGTTTTTCGTCCAGTTTCCCTGATCCATTGAGCAAATGCTGAGATGGCCCATTGTTTTGCTTCTGGACATAAATGTAACTTCATTTTCTGTGCACGTCTTCTAGAATTCAGTGGGAAATACAATTATTCAAATTATCGTTTCCATGTTGTCGCGGCAGGAAGTAATAAGAGCCAAAATTTATTGCTTATTTATCCTTGAAAATAGATTTTATTACATGGGAGTTTTTTTTTCTCCCTTTCAAAACTCAGAATTTATTGCTTATTTATCCTTGAAAATAGATTTTATTACATGGGAGTTTTTTTGTTTTTTTTTTCTCCCTTTCAAAATTCAAAATTTTATTGCTTATTTATTTTTAAAATAGATTTTACTACATGGGAGTTTTTTCTCCCTTTGAAAATTCAAAATTTAAGTAGTATATGACTTGGTCTAGGGATCACAGAATTTTGAAAATGTGCACACAATTCACTTTTCCCCATAGCACGTCTTACGCAGTTTTTAACTGTTTTTTTGATGAAAATAAATAAATAAATAAATAAATAAATAAATAAATCATTCGGAAACTCGCCAGATTTGTCACAATAGTTTTAAAACTCATTAATATGTTTTTCCGTTGAGTTTTTTGAATACTCTGTATATGTTGAGTATTCCAGCATTATTAAGTCAAATTTTAAATCAAAAGATAGAAATGAATAATCAATAAAATATTAAATTACAACTATTTTTATTAAATTGATTTAAATCATTATGTTGTTAACTTTGAATAGAAGTAGGAATTGGAATAAAATATAAGGTATATTTCAAATACTTCTCTCTCAAAAAGTTTGTTTCAACAAATCGCTCAGTCCTTTTATAAATATGCTTGGAAAAATATTTTTTGTTGATCAAGAATATTATTGGGTTCATTGGCTGGCTCAGTGAAATTCAAGAAAACAAGTGACTCTTATTTCATTAATCTCTTACCGTTGGTGAATAATTACATAATCATTTAGCTCTCGGTTTCAAACACGTTGGCTGGCTCAGTGAAATTCAAGGAAACAAGTGGCTCTTATACTAATCTCTTACCTCTAGTGAATAATTACGTAATAATTTAGCTCTCTGTTTCGTTTTCCTTATTACCATAAGCGAAGGATGGAACCGTACAGTGTGTTGGACTGTTTTTTTTTACAAAGTTTCTTTTGATCTTTTTAAAATGGATAAACTCCGTGATAGTATTTTTGGAGGATTTTTTGTATCTTCGAACAGAATTTTCCATGACAATGCAGCGTTCTAACGCTGATACAGACAAAGATTCTGACAACTCTCATGAGGAGGTATCTTGAAACCTGATCATCTTCCTTTCCGGATTTTGCACGCAAAAACAATTTAGCAATTTTCAAGAAATAAAGAGGCAACTTATTGTAGACAACGTGGAAGAAGACGAAAGAGTAAGTGAAGCAACTGCTTCAAGGAGCTCGAACTCTGACTAATTCGTCTCGATCAAAAAACCAAACGAACATCTATTGAGTGTCATAAAAGCAACGACCTGTCACACAGTATTCCGGAAATGGAATCTAAGATACAGCCAAATGCAGAAGATTTCTTGAAGAATACAGTTAGTTGCCCTGCCAATGCTTTTCAGGCTTATGTCAGTAATCTTTTAGACCAAATTGTAACTGAAACAAACAGATATACAGGTCAACATGTACGTCACGATGTATGTGTTTCACCTGATGAAAGTTTATGCACTGTTGGCGTCATGCTTCTGTCCAGCTATCATTGCCTCCCTTCAAGAAGGTTTTATTGAGCCGTCTCGTGGCGCAATACCGAAGTCGCTCGCCTTTCATCTAAGGAGGTCCAGGTTCGCTTCCCGGACAATTTCATGTGAAATTTGTTTCAACAAAACTAGCTCAGCTGCTTCACAAGGGCTAGTCCAACCCCTGTGAAGTGAAACCCTACCCCTATCCTAGTTCCTACCAAATTCTTAGCAAATTCTCCTAAGCACTCAACGCCTCAATGGGGGTTATGGGACGCGTTGCATCATGATACGTTTCGTCATGACAACAAATTAATAAATGAATTGAAAGACTGATCCCGATGTGTCGATCGTTTCGATCTAGTTATGAGTGTACTACATCCAGCGGACAACTCTACCAACGATCGGAGTGAGCAGTTATAAAAAGTGCGCCATCTCTTTGTTTTTATGAGTTCCAATTTTGTCGATGCAAAGTCTGCAGAAACCGCACTATATCCGTTTGTAAACAAATGTAATGCATCACTTCATCCGGCAAATTGTTTCAAAACATTCTATAGTGCCTAGAAGATACGATTTTTCTTATTAGAGCCACCAGAGTTATGTAAATTTTATGTTTTATGCTCAATTGACAGAAGAAAATATATACTTCAATATTATTCATGAGATTATTTTATCATTTACTGATACTGCTTTATCCCAGTGGCAGCTTAAGTTGCCAGATAATTTTCCTATGTTGGCAATTATGTTTGATTTTGTACTCGAAATATATTGTAATAAGAGTCTAGAAGTATTCGTATTTCAATTTTTATTAAAAAATATTAATCAGAGAATTACGGGCATTAATGGGTAAGCATTAGATAATTCGATTACAATTTTGTAACTCTTCCAATTACCGGATTCACAGATAAGAGACTATGTTAATACAAATTTTACAAGGTTGCTTTTAGATAATTCGAATTTAAGTTATGTATCTAAGAACTCTCGCTGAAATTATCCCCATTTCTCACAGAGTTCCATATTTATTGAGTTAACGGTTGGAAACATATAACTTTAGGAATTAGTCAGGATTGTCGAAGGCGAAACGAGAAAACCTTTTCACAGTACTACAAGTAGTCCTGCGATAATATTTTTACTGTCATGATGTCAAAGCATAGAGTGAAATATTGAAGAAAAGTATTGAAGTAGCTTACTTCGAGAAGAGGCGAAAGGTCTAACAGTTTGAGTAACCTAGCAAATATAACGGTAACTCTAATTACTTTCTTGCCTAAATTGCATAACTACGCCTTGGTCTAAAGGGTGACGGGATCTAAACCCGCTCTATATACGGGTGTTTGTCCCACGCATTTTGTGTGTGTATTGAGGAGTACCCCGCGTTGTACTGTCCACAGATCCGAGACGCCTGCAAGTATGTTAAGAGTCGAGTGTAGATGGAAATAAAACACACAGGGAGCAAAGAGCCCCGCCAATGAAAAGTACAATACATTTGTCTTCTGGAAATGAAACGGAAACAACGAAACCCATTTACCCTCTACAAACGGGGTACGGGTCATCTCAAACTATATACGATACACAAACACACTCGGAGATTCTTAATTTTAAATATATTAAAACTGTCTACGTTTCGTCTTCGAATTAGTTAAAATTTCGATTCATACGATTGTGTCGGATATCCGATTGCAGTTTAGATTATAAGTACCTACCCGCAATGCTTGATTTATAAAATTATAGGTCCCGGTTCGCGCCCAAATTAATTATTAATTTAATAGAAATAATTAATTTAATAATTATAAATCATATTTAATAACATTATAAAGAAATGAAATTGACTTTATTGAATATAATAATATTAGGAAATAAAAATAGGTTTTATAATGATATTTTATCGTTTTTTACTTATAATTTTTTTTATATTTGTATAATTGACGCAGTCAAGTGGAAAACTAATTTTGAGTTTACGAAAGTTGGTCGAACTAAAAATCGAAGTTACAAAAAGTTTCTCTTCTGCTTTTTGTTTGTTTGTTTCTATTTTCTTCCCGAGACACCGGAACTCCGTTCCGTCAGATATCCAGGCTGCACACATTCGTTATTCGGTGAGTAGCAAGCAACCGCATGCCGAATTCCAAGAAGTGTGGAGTTGCTTACTATTTGCCGGGCGACGAACATTCGGTGCTTGTTCTATCCATTGCACGTCGATGTTTTAAGGCGGCTCCACACATTCGGCATTCGCCGGGCAGCGAGCTTCTGCTCGCCCAATCCCAAACAACTGGTATTGGCGAATGTTAAATCCCTTTGATGTTTCCTAAAGACCGACACTTTGTGGCTAGGGCGAGAACCGAATATTCGTCACTCGGCAAATAGCAAGCAACTCTTCCACACTACTCGGGATTCGGCGAGCGGTTGCTTGCTACTCGCCGAATAACGAAAATGTGGAGCCGCCTTTAGACTCATCAAAGGAAGCGAACAATCGCCGAACACATAAACTTTTCGGTGTTGGGCGAGCAATAGCTCCTGGAGCCGCTTTAAGTCTAGTTTGGGGCTATCCATAAATTACGTGAGGTCTTTTTTTGGGGGGTGGGCGAGAGGCGGTGAAACGAATCTCACCTAATCTTACGTGGGAGAGAGTGGGGGATCGGCAAATATCACGTAATTTCTTTCGCTAAAAACAGTGCTAAATTGCGAGAAAACTGCGACAATTTATGTAAAACACACATATTAAAATATGGCCAAATCTTGCATAATTTTTTTTATCGCGGTTATGTGAATGCTACAATAAGTAGTATAGCCAACTGAACAAAAGAATCTAACAAAAATTACCAAACTTTTATCATTAGTGAGATAAATCTCATTACCTTTTTAAATATTAAAGAAATTTTTTATATTTTTAAAATAAATCCCAATGCAATCAATCCAAATTAACATATTTACATTAAAAAAAACTTTTGAAAAATCTCACGTGAGATTAGAAGGGGGGAGGGCGTCGAGCCAAATCTCGCATCTCACCAAGGGGGAAAAGGGAGTCGAAAAATCGCCAAAATTGCCATACGTAATTTTTTTGATCTCGGTGAATAAGTTGATAAGTCATGAACACTTAATTGTACAGGAGAGCAAAAACCAACGTTTAAATGAATTAAATCAGGGAGTAATGATATTCAAATGAAGGTGATATTCAAACAAATCTATTTTTGTGTAGGTTTTGTTCAATATCATTAATCCCTTATTTATAGCATTAGTTTAAAGTTGTTTTTGGCTCCCCTGTAAAATTAAGTTGTTTTTTTTTTACTTATCAACTTATTCACCGGGTTCAAAGATTTCAACGACGGCCTTTTCAACGACGGCGAACGACCTCGTCAAATGACCGCGCGTCTCCCCCCATGTAGTACTCACTCGGCACCGGTCTCGTGTTTCCGGAGGGCCACCGCAAATCCGAAGTAGCTCCGGGCGTCTTCGCGGGGGTCGTGGAGCACGCGGGCGTGTTCCGGGGCGAAGTTGAAGGCGGCGGCGCGGGCGACGGCGAGGGCGAGGGCGACGGCGGCGACGGCGCCCGCGGCGAGGGCTCCTCATGGCGAACAAACACTCGCAGGAGCGACGAAGGCGGCCGACGCCAGCCACCGGAATCGCGAGGCGTCGGCCCCGGACGGAGGAAGTGCGATAGCGCGAGGTCGGACACTCGACTCGTGTGTGTGTGTGTGTGTGTGTGTGTGTGTGTGTGTGCGTGTGTGTGAGCGTGCGCAGCGCCGCGCCGCGTCGCGACGCGACGCACCGCACCGGGCATGCAGCACGTCTATACTACGGTTTTTCTAACGTGGCGGCTGAGGGTAGTATCTCCAAGATGTCCTGACGGCGGCAGGATTTTCGACACTAGCTTTTCAGCTAGGTCGAATGCAGTCGCTGTCTGGAGGAGAATTCTAGCGACCGGCTGCTCTGATCGGTAGTTTTCCGTGCTTTCTCCGATCAACACCAGGCGAATGCCGGAGCAGTACCCTACCAAACGAGCCCCGGACCGCGCGCGATCTGTCCTTCCTCTTCCTTGTCCTATCCTCTCCACTTACACACACACTTACACTAACATGCACTACACCACCACATAATCCGGGAGACCGGTCGGGAGCTTAGAGCTTGTCCCGACTGGGGCGGTGCCCCGCTGGTGGGAGAGTCCTGGTTAGGGGGAAACCCCACTAGCCGACGGTAGGTCGGTGCCGGATCTCGCCATCCAGCGGGGGAAGATCTCCGCCATCTCCCGAGAAAAACATGCACTACACTAACGGGACTAATGACTGAAGCAGTTGACGCGCCCGGAGACACGAAAAAATCAATCAATCAATCAATCAATCTCCAAGACACATGGCACATGGCACATGGCACGACTTTTTGAGTCATTCTCAGTCCTGCCGCAAGATGTTGCATGATCGCGACCGCATCAAGCAGTGCTGCAGATCAAGCGACTAGCGACAGGACTGAGAATGACTCAAGAAGTCGTGCCGAATTCCATCTTGGAGATACTACCCTGAACCGCCACGTCAGAAAACCCCAAGTATAGGCCCCCTCCCTCGCGCCGAGCTACATCACAACGCGAAATACAGATTTATTATTTATTAGTGGACCCGGCAATGCTACGCTCTTGCAATGTATTACATACTTCACATGCTACTGGTCACGCGATTGTTAATCACGTTTTACGTTACGCTCTGCAAAAATGTTAATAGATGAAAGACGTTCTTGCGAGTATGGGTTTGTTCTATGTCCTGGTTTGGACATGGTTGATAATTATCCTGTTGTTAAACCGTTCTCCAAGTTTGGGCATGCATTCGCTATCCAGTCAGCTACGATAGTCTTGGGGAAATTTGATTTACGTGTCCGATAAAACGTTCAAATGATAATTCCAGCCAATATTTCTCAATCGCAGGGGAAGGATATGCAGTGAAGACGCACTTAATACTTGTGGGTGCGGCGGGTTGCGTAGGGGCACTTGTGTGAGCATAAACGCATAAAATCATCATCAACGCGCGTCAAAGTGCGACAGTCATACGTATATTCCCATTGTACTATGTCTACATTCTCCGCGCAAGTACAAGGAATAAGTTGACAACATTTTATCGCAATCGGATGAACGTTACGGCAGCGCATACAATACGAACAAACATTGATTTTTATGTATTAGATTTATTCATGTATTCAACTGCTTCGATAGTACAACAGCAACACCGGAGCTTCTGCAACATTGTTGATCGGGAGGTTCCAGGATTCGAGCCTCAACTAGGTAAAAAGCTAGGTCAGATACAGCCGCTGTCTGGAGGAGAATTCAAGAGTTACGAGCCTGTACCGGCGGTACCAGTGACATTGGCGTAAGGTTCCGGCCGGCATGACCAGCACTGTAGGCCAGGCCCAGGTAAAAGACGGCCTACATTTCAACTAAATGTTTTGAGATTGTAAGAAATATTAAAGTTTTTATACTTTCTTTGATACTTTGCAATAGTTTTCCGCTCCGGTAGCCTATGTAACCCTGTTTCTACATCAATAAAGGTAAGCAATTATTGTAGGTTTTATAAGAGTCTTAATTTTATCAAATTAAATAATAAAGGCAATTTTTTCATTACTGGATATTAATCATAAACTGATGAATTCGAATTTGTTAAGATATTTTTATCATCTAAGGAACTGACAGTACTTATATTTGCTCTACACTTGTATAAAGGGGTTCGGATAAAAGTTTTTTTTGGTGTTAGGGTAGTTTAGTTTTTAGTTTTTTATTTTCTATTAACTAATAGTTTAGTTTAGTTTTTTGGTATAACTCACTCATTTCGTTATACCACTGTGTGTGTGTGAGAGAGAGAGAGGGAGAGAGAGGGAGGGAGGGGAGGAGGGAGAGGGGAGGGGAGAGAGGGGAGAGAGGGAGGAGGAGGGGAGGGGGAGAGGGGAGGGGAGGGAGGAGGTGAGGAGAGGAGGTGAGGTGGGAGAGGTGGGTGAGTGGGTGGTGAGGTGGGGTGAGTGGTGAGGGGTGAGTGAGTGAGGAGTGGTGGGTGAGAGTGGTGGTGAGTGAGGTGAGTGGTGAGGTGGTGGGGTGGGTGGTGAGTGAGTGAGGTGAGGTGGAGTGAGTGAGGTGGTGAGAGTGAGTGAGGTGAGAGTGAGTGAGGTGAGGAGGTAGGTGAGGAGAGTGAGGAGAGTGAGGAGAGTGAGAGGAGGAGAGGTGAGAGAGGAGGAGAGTGAGGGGGTGAGAGAGAGTGAGAGAGAGTGGAGGAGAGTGTGAGAGAGTGAGGTGAGTGAGTGAGTGAGTGAGTGAGAGAGAGAGGGAGAGAGAGAGAGAGAGAGAGAGAGAGAGAGAGAGAGAGAACGGCACCACGCCGGGCAAGCTTCACGCCTATCCCAATCCCTCGAATCGAGCTAGACCACAACGAAAAATATAGATTTATTTTATATCTAATATTTTTCAGATTTTGTTTTAGATTTTGGAAAACCACAATTAAATGCATACAAATTAAACATTGACCTGGCGTTTCGGAGACTGTTCCGTCTCCTTCATCATATACTACAATTGAACATGTATTTACAAAATTAGTACATGAATGAAGAAGTACACAATATTTACAATATTGGTTGAAGGAAGGATAAACATACAAATTACAAAAATAAATAACACTGTCCCCAATTCAAGATGAAAGCTCGCCTGTTATTCTACAGATAATAAGGGACAACCAATTTAGAACTTGTATCTTATTAAACAGATCTATTTTATTTTTTTATTCATTTAATTGCTTTGATAGCTGAGCAGCAACAATGGAGCTTCTGCAACATTGTTGTCCGAGAGGTCCCAGAGTTCGAACCTGAATAGGGTAATAAGCTATATCGGATTCAGCCGTTGTCTGGAGGAGAATTCTAACAGACGGCTGCTCTGATCGGTAGTTGTCCATGGTTTCTCCGATCAACACCTGGCGACTGCCGGATTAGTGCCTAAGAAACGGGCCACAGATCGCGCTTTCCTTCCTTCCTTGCCGTTTTGTCTCCACTATCCTTACGCACACGATTACACGCACTTCACTACCGTACATGTCGGGAGATCAGTCGAGAAGTTAGAGCCTGTCTCGGCAGGATCAGTGCCCCGCTGGGAAAAATAACCGGGGGGGGGGGGCCAAAACTACGAGTAGGTTGGCGACGAATACCATGATGCATTGTCGGAAGATCACCACTACCTCCCTTGTTATAGCAGGTACTCCACTTAACTAACAGCGTAAGTAGTCGCGTTCAGGATCAAAATTCACCACTTTTTACAGTAAAAAATCAGTTAAAAACTTTCTGACGTATGGGGAAGTACAATTTGTGCACGTTTTCAAGAGCTCCGGAATCCTTATTCTCGTTCTTTGTCTTTTAGTAGCATTTTAAATAGGATTATGAATAATAGAGAATTAAATAGAATTATGAGAAATAGAGCGATTTAGCAACACTTCTAAACAAGAAATATACGCTTTCGTCTAATAGAAACTACCTTCATAGGTAAATGAGCTACACGTTTTGGCTCTGTTCTCTTGACGTGCCCCACATAAAAGAATCGATTCACAATCGCAAGGACGTGGACACGATAGGCATGGAACATCAGGGGCGGGATTTCGGATCTTTTATTGGGGGGCAAAGTGTTCTCCAGGATATGATAGTAAAATATACCCTACACCAAAAGATATATGAGTAGTTACATTTTAACTCTAACATAAAAATTAGATTTTTGAAAGGTTCATTGGCCCCCATCCTACTACTCAGAGCCCTCTACAGCCAGAAACGAGTTTTTTTTTATTTTAATTATTTCGTCAACTTTACACTATTTTATCTGACTGAAAAATTATGAAAAATAAGGAAATAATTTATACCATCAGAAAAAAACATTTTTCTTTCTTGTATACGTACGTATATGCGAAGTAATAAATGTAATACACAGAAATACTACGGAGAATCGATTTCGAGATTTCAACGAAAATACATGATTTGGAGTCCCCTGATACCAAAAAAGTGTTTTTTAAAACGTCCATCCTTCCGTCCGCCCATCTGTCCGTCCCTCCTGTGAAAACCACTAGCGCCTGCATCATAGTAGGATTTTTCCTAAATAGGTATTCCCCGGTCTATCTGGCCCTACTTGAGGCGCTACGATTTTGAAAAATTGTCTTCAAAATTTGGGGGTTACATGAAGCCCCCCGGACATTTTCTCCAAAATGGTTCTAAATGTTTTCTTTAAATTTCTTTTAAAAATAGAGAAAAATACACTTATAAAGGTGGAATAGGTCGTATTTTCAGTTTCTATGAATTTCACTTTGACTGAATTTTCGAAAAATTAAAAAAAATGAATTTTTTCGGCGTCTTCCTACAACCATAAAATTGGAGATAGATATTTTTTCTTTAAATGCAATTTGTTGTCCATAATTAGTTCTTTCATTAAAGTCATGCAATTTTTTTGAAAATGTTAGTAGATTTCTCGCAGTATGGCGTGCAATATTTGCAATTTTTAAAAATTACAAAAACAAGATTTTCTCAAAAACGGCCCCACATTGTTTGTTATACTTTTGGTAGGAATTGTGCTAAATGCACTCTGTAAGATGAAATAAACATATTGCTCTATTCTTTTGTTTTTTCAAAAATTACAAAACTTTAATTTTTTGATTTGTCTAACGTCGTTAATATTTACATTAGCTGCAATTTGTTCACATTATTGTATTTATGAGTACAAGTGCTTTAAATGAGTCCTGAAGTTTCTAGAAGACTTAAAATAAGCTCAAAATTCCCACTTTCTCAATAATGGCTCCAAGTTTATTCTTTAAACTTTTGCAACGGGTAATGCTAATTGCACTCTTTAAAATTACATAAAGTTCATTTTGGGGTATTAGTCCGTTTTTTCAAAACTAACACACGTTTTTTAAAATATATCTCACGCCATTAATATGCACATTTCCAACAATTTGTAAACACTACTGCATATGTGTGTTAAACGTCTTCAAATGATTTTAAATGAAGTTTTGGAAAACTCAAAAATTCTCTTTGAAAACGTTTCAAATCTCGTATTTACAGTAACGCTTAAACGCCATTTTCTAATATACGGGTCAAAATTTTTCAATGAAAATTGCCATGTATGACGAGGTTTTAAACTTCTTTAATATTCAAGTAATATTTCGGGTCTTCTATTAGGAAACCAAAAAAAAATGAGAAAATGTAAAAAAAAAGTACTTTGGGCGGCAATCGATGGCAGCTAGGAAGAGTATGGGGCAAGACTGAAAAGCCCGTCCACACCAAAGAAATTAGGAAACTTCACAACGACAAAGTCTGTGCCATTCTGTAGCACATTAGTTTGATATTTTCGCAGCGCCAAACTCAAAAGCAAAAACCGTTTTGAAAAAAAATCAATAATTTTCACTGTCCGAGAGCACTGCAACAGGATTGAAAAAAATCTCAAAAGTTCCTCTCAAAGCATAAATCGTGATTTTTTTTCAGATTTTTACTTTCTTGCTACCACTTATGCGGTAGACAAAAAGTTATGTAATGCTGCGCAAAAGAACTACGAATTTTTGGCAGAAAAACTCTTATTGCCGAGCCCTGATAACGAAAAAGTAGATAAATCCAGTTGCTAAATTTATATGCAAATCTTCTAACATGAGGTGCAGCCAGACTTCATGTTTTATGAGTCCTTAATACTGAAAAGTCGATTGACGGCAAAACTTCCTTCCGTCTGGTGTATGTGAACAACACTAGCGCCTAAACCACGAGCAGTATTTTTCCCAAATTGAAGAAACCCTTGCCGATCTGGCCTGAGTCGAAGCTGTGCGATTTTGAAAAATATTCATTAATTTTGGGGCTACTTTACATGAAGCGCCAGGGACATTTTCAAAATTTTCTCAAAAATGGCACCAAATTTTTTATGTAAATTTCTTGTAAGAATAGACTGAAGTACGATCATAAAGGTGGCGTAGGTCCGATTTCATTGTCAACACTGAATTTTCGATAATTGCAAAAGTTTGAATTCTCTCTGCGACTTCCCACAACTACAAAATTAAAAATAGAGGTTTTTCATCAAATAAAATTTGTTGTCCGATTGAGGTCATGCTCAATCTTTTAAAAACATAATAGTGGTTTTCGCACAGTTTTGCATGCAATATGTGAAATTTAAGAAAAAATAACAAAAACAAGTTTTTCTTATAAAGGTTCCAATTTTTTTAAGCTTCTGATAGGGATAGTGCTACTTTTACTCTATGAGATGAAATAAATGCCATATTGATCTGTTCTTTTGTTTTCAAAAACTACAAAATTAATTTTTTCACTTGTCTCTCACGTCGATAATATTTGTATCAGTGACGATTTGTTCACATTATTGCATTAACGAGTAAATGTGCTTCAAATGATGTCATATAAATTTTCTCGAAAACTCTAAAAACTTTTCTGTAAAAATGAGCTCAAAATTCCGAATTTTTAGAAACGCTCAAATGCGATTTTCTCAAAAAGACTCCTAATATTTTCTTCAAACGTTTCGTATGTATACTGCTAATTGTACTATTTAAGATAACATACAATTTCATGTCATTTTGCTATAATCTTTTGCTTTTTCAATAATTACACAAATGCATTTTTCTAATATCACTCAGAACTTTAATATGCATATTTCCAGAATTTGTATATATTATTGGATTTGTGAGTGGAAGAGCAACAAATTACTTCCAATGAAAATTTTGAAAACACGAAAGATTTCTGTGAAAAATTTCGCATTTACGCTACGCGCGTATTTAAGATACGCATGTACGCTTAAACGCTATTTTCTTGAAAACAGCTCCAAAGTTTTCAACAAAAATTTCCTTATTTTTTTTTTTTAGGAAACAGAAAAAATTGAGGAACTTTTAAAAAATTCTTTTTAATTTTTTAAAATTCTTTTAAATTAAATCTTTCGGCGGGGATAGTTGGCAGCTGGCAAAGGATGGGCAAGATTGTAAAGCTCGCCCAGACCAAAGAAATTAGAAAACTAACTAGTACATGATAGTCTGTGCCATTCCGTAACACCACTACTTTTGATTGCTGAGCTGTATTTCAAAAATAAAAACAATTTTTACCATTTCCCCGTCTTTAAATCACATTGACTTTAAAAACACCTTGAAAATGGCTGCAAGAGTTCTGTGTTATTTTAGTTTTTTTAAATTTAACCAGAAAAACAATGAAAGGTTTTTTAATTTTATAAAATTAATAATTAATAAATTTAATACAACAGAAAATATTCAGTTGAGATAATAGGTTCGATTTTTTCTCGGTGTACTCTTGGCATCAAACAAATATTATGCGTGTTTCTTATTATAATGGAAAAACATACAATATATAAAATAATAAACCGTTTACACAACATCATTCGTATATTTTCACTTTCTCACTTTTTCAAAAATTGTAAACGCGCAGTTTTTGATCTCTGACTGTATTTTCATGCTAGAACTGCTGGATCACAGAAAAGTTACTTAGTCGGAGCCTTTTTCGAATCCGTATGTTTCGCAGCGCAGACAGATTTATTTCTATTCTTAAGATCCGTTAAAAAATCGTTTTTCTACATGGACAACGTCTAGAGTTTTCAGTTTGCCGACTACGCTTCCATAGATTACAGAAATGCTGAGAAAAAAAAAAAAAAAAAATCGCACTGCGGACCCACCAAATGTTTCGTGAGAACCATCTATTTTTCGGCATTTCAAATATTTAAGAACGCTAGGAATGCGATGGAAAGAATTTATTTAATCATAATATATGTTAATCTGATTGTTATGACTCATGATTTTAGGCAAGAAAAACCCTTAAATTTCCAAGTAAATAACGTTTAAAAGCAATGTAATTGAAAGATGATTTATTAATACGGAATATTCACAATAACACTGAACGCGCGTGTTATAGTACTGAACTAAAGTTCAACAATTTATTAATGTATCGTATTAGCTCAGCTTAATAAAATTATGGTTCGCTTAATTATTATTAAATTTATTTTCAAAATACGGAAGAAAGTAAATCGTTTATGATACAAATTTGGAGATCCGCGAAATGAAATGTTTTTAAAAAACTTATCCCAACATTGGGGGTGGGGGGATATATATATATATATATATATATATATATATATATATATATATATATATATATATATATATATCCGATAATAAATAAAATATAAAAATATAAGATGAATAAAAAAAATATAAGATGAATAAACGCGCGTTTTGCGCCTCCCTGATAACTAAAAAGTACTTTTTACTCAAACTTGTTTCTTTGTAGTCAACACCTGCAACTAAGCCACATTCAGGATTTTTTTGCAAAATAAATATTCTCTGATCGAGCTGGCTCAGCCAGATTGACTGATTTGTGATTCCAGGCACGTCAAAGACTAAGGTCATTAGTGATCTTCCCCCGCTGGACGTGAGATCCGGCGTCGACTAGCGGGCGACAACCTAGTACCTCCTACCAGCGGGGCACCGCCCCAACCGGGACGAGCTCCCTACCGGTTTCCCGGCAGTGTAGTACAAGTACTGTAAGTGGAAATGTGTGTACGTAAGTAATCTCTGTCTTGGAGTACGAGACAAAACCACCATAACTTACAATTTTGTAACACACACAATCACAAATTATTTGACGATAATTCACTTTCAGTGTAAACAATGTGGACTTAATACTCAACGCAGAAAGAAAAGTACGGGCGCCGAAGTCAACATAACCTATATTACGTATTGTCAAAAATAAAAAATATGCGAGAAGAAATTAATTAGTAAACATTGTTTTTTTTCTACAGCAACAATTCAATACTTCTCTTTTAACTATTTACAAATCATTATTTAAATGCTCCATTCACGTTTACGAGCATCTATTATTAATCTGTAGGTGTAATACTTGTAAATGGTCAAGTGGATGTATAGCGTCTGCCACGAACATACCACCTTAACAGACCAAAGTGACCAGGGGTGAAAAATAATTTTTTTTGTTGATAAATGAAGTTTATATAATTTTGTATTATCCAGTCTGATAATTGTGAAATGTGCAATCACCCACGTGATTCATGTAAGCCTCTCTTCATTAATCTAGGAATTCTACCATTACCGTGTCTTTTTATTTACGAATCAGTGGTTTTGTAAAAAATGACTTGCTCAAGGGCGGGAATATTTTTTCAGAAAATGCAGAAGTCTATTACTATAACACTCGACGTAGAAATCATATTCATCAGGGACAGTATCAACAGCTCATTACAAAAAATTCACATACAATACATGTACATTATTTTACAACACTTTGCCAGATGACATTAAACGATTAAATTCAATAGAAAAGTTTAAATCCCAAGTGAAATCGTTTCTGCTGCATAACTGTTTCTATACAATTAGAGACTACTGAGCATCACAAGAAAAGTAACATAAATTTTAACAATGATACATAATGCTTTATTTACCATTTGAACTGTGTAAATGAGTATAAACAACCTGTAACAACTATTGTACTACAGCTCCCGGGTCAATAACCCCCATCTCGATCAGGTTTTTCGTCCAGTTTCCCTGATCCATTGAGCAAATGCTGAGATGGCCCCTTGTTTTGCTTCTGGACATAAATGTAACTTCATTTTCTGTGCACGTCTTCTAGAATTCAGTGGGAAATACAATTATTCAAATTATCGTTTCCATGTTGTCGCGGCAGGAAGTAATAAGAGCCAAAATTTATTGCTTATTTATCTTTGAAAATAGATTTTATTACATGGGATTTTTTCTCCCTTTCAAAACAAAATTTATTCTTTTTATCTTGAAATTTTATGGGTTTTTTTTTAAAATTAAAATTTAAGTAGTATATGACTAAGTGTAGGGATCACAGAATTTTGAAAATGTGCACACAATTCACTTTTCCCCATAGCACGTCATACGCAGTTTTTAACTGTTTTTCTGACGTAAAATAAATAAATAGAAATATCACTGTTGTTTCATTTGACGCTACAGGTTTGGGACCACAAATTACTTCTTGTAAATGACAAAGTTGAGTGTATAAAATAAGACATTCGATAGCGGTATTGAATGAAATGTGCTTTTATTTCATCAATAATTATAATAATTAGCTAATATATATATATTTCATTCAATTACAACTTACAAAATCAACTTACAAAATACCTCACTGTCACTAATGTTTCCTTGAATGTTCTGCTGTAGAATTAATTCAATGGGATAGCGTTCCCTCACCAAGTTTAGCACCTGATGATGTAAGAAAACGAGTTACGAAACATTGTGCAATTGCTGAAATAAATGAATGTCATAAAAAACTTTCGATAGTTTCATTTGTAAGCACATATTGACAATCAAGAAGAAATATTGATTTACTAGGCTTTTCCCATTCGTTTGAGTGAACTCAACTTGCAAACTTTTGGTTTGGACTGTTCTTTGCCTGGAAATCTGTCTTTAGTTATTCCGAAATCGTCCGAACTGGCAATGGCGCTGATATATGTCAGCAAGAATTATATACAAAGGCTGTCAAAACAATTTCTGAGTGAACGCATAGAATAGGCTACTGAATAATTCTGTGAAGAACATTAGTTGCACTTCGTAAATATTATTTGAAGAAAGTACCATTAAAAGGGCATTAAAATTGATGAAATCTGGAGAGAGAGAGAAGGGAAGGAAGAGAAAAAAAAAAGATGGGAAAATGTAGTGGAAAAAAAGACATTTCATTATAATCCACCTTCTAATGATTACTAATGGAGTTTTAAAAACATTAATGGTTTTGTTTAATAGTTTAATTTAATAATGTTTGGTTGGTGATGTTGCATCCCCAAAGTAGAATGAAATCTAAAAATCATAACTTTTTGGCCAAGGATCAAACTATTTTTTTTTAATTCACCTGTATTGGGTGGCCAAATCCTAGATACACTGGTATATTTTATTCAATGTATACCATAGCTCCACCACAATACACGTTGCCTTAAGAGCATGTTTACTAAAACAGCATTTTCAGAATTTTATCACAAACTTATCACTTAAAATTTTTGTTTACGATGAGCAATTAGCAATGTGGCAAATTTACCATTTCCATTCAAACTTTTGATTTTTCAAAAATTTATATTTGTACTAATGTAATTTGTGATCTAATAAATTTATACACATAAAGCGTTAATCGCTCTTCCAGTTTTTTTGAAATGTTAGTCATTCTATAATTTAAACCATTTGCACACTTTTGAAAAGTGCTCAAAAATATTCATTATTTTGCTTGACGTTTTTCTTAGATTAAGACATGTTCTTTTGTGATATTTGAAAGTAGGAATATGTATTTACAAGAAAAGCCCTTTTAATGACAGATATTTTTAATAAAATAAAAGCTTTCTTCTGACAGAAATAAAGGATAGGTTACTTAATAACAAAAAAGTTGGTCAAGATACAATTAGTTTGCACACATACATCTGAAAGGAAAATAATATTTTCTCTTATCTTTGGAAACCGTGATAACACTTGGAATTTCATCAAAAGGAATGTACAGCTTGTTCGGGGAGCAACGACTGGCCTCTTTTGGATCTGCACCAGCTTTTGGGGTTTCAGAAATTATTTCAAAGATCATATCTTCTTATCATAAATGAAACACCATAATTGATGTGAGGCAAACATACAAATTTTTGAAATCTAAATTACACAATTCTTCTATTCTGAATGAACACATTTGTTATTAGTGGGTAAAAGCACTTCAGGCAAGATGTACAATTTTTCCAAGAGCAACATTCGCTTAGTTTAGTAATGATGATGCAAGTTTCAATTTTTCTTTTGTTTATTTGGCTGATAATCAACTATAAATTACCTAATTACAAAACTGATGAAAGTTTATTACAGATGAATAAATAAAATGAAATCAGCATGGAATGCAAATGATGTAAATAGTTTTACACAAATGGAAAGACTTGCTTTTGTAAAATCTACATAAAAATTGGTCTTACCCATCGACCACTAACGTGGGGGGCCAAAAATAAACTCAATGACATTGAAAAACATTAACATCATTATAAAATAAATTAAGCAATTGTTTTCATTATTATATTTACATGAAATATAAAAATTCGAGTAATTAATATTCTAATGCAAGTCACAAAGAAAAGGGTGTAAAAAAATATTAGCTGTGTAAAAAATGTCTCTAAGAGACAATGAATGTGACTAGAGCAAGCTACCTACGGAAGAAATATTTACACAAGAGCTTTATAAAGGTTGGCTTCGAGACTTCCCAGTCTTCCGGAAGAAGCCTAGTCCTCTTGTACGAGGTGTAATGGGAGAGTTCTAAAAAAAGAAAAAAAATCCATTTCAGTTTACAAAATACTTACAAAAATACACTTTTATAAAACGATAAAATTGTAATATTAATATTTGTCTCATAGGGCAAAAAATACTTCCTACATTACAAAGTGGCCATTCATTTCCTGGAACAAATTTCCCCGATTATTCCCAGTTTTCTGAAGCAATTTTGTATTTGTTCTTGATAAGATTTATAACTTCACAATAATTAAAGAAAATATTAAGCTACTCAGATAGTAAAGGAGCTCTCTTATTTTGCTGCGAAAGTACAAATTAACAATATTTCCTAAAGAAATAAGAACTGAACAAAAAATAATGTACTAATGTTTTTAAGAAATAGCATCTAGTGTAATAACCCTCTAAAAATTTTCCCTTACTTTTAAAGATTCTTCAATAAGTTCCCTGGTTTTTCCCAATTTTCCAGAATGTAGACACTCTTGCTTTAATATACAGGAGGAAAATTAAACACTCTCAGAGATACATGCCATGTGATAGTGGTTTTTGCAATCTTTTCTCATTTATCAAATATAGTCACAGAATTGGTGCAGGAGTTCAACATAAATATAACTTCACCTCATCACGACGAGCTCCTTTCCCAGAAAACAGCATTCTGAGTCGTCCTGGAGTTGTGCCTTTACGACTTACTGAGTTATCATTTTGTTCTCTAAGAACAGAATGTGGGGTGGCACCTTGTTCAAGGCCCTGAAACATTTAAAATTTCTCATTTACATTCCATCTG
This sequence comes from Teleogryllus oceanicus, assembly GCA_964035755.1. Classification (NCBI taxonomy): domain Eukaryota; kingdom Metazoa; phylum Arthropoda; class Insecta; order Orthoptera; family Gryllidae; genus Teleogryllus; species Teleogryllus oceanicus. The sequence goes on from CAXIVR010000007.1 coordinate 107,815,560, forward strand.
TCTGATGTTTTTCATGTAGTAATATAGTATTTACTTTTATAGAATGATTCCTTACATTATAAAATTAATGCATTATTCCATGCAGGCAAGGATTTACACAGCATCCTAAGGTAGTAGAATTTTGACAACAACATACAAACACAAACAACATTGAATTTACAAGAATCAAGTAAGACATTTGAATTTCAATTTCTTTTTAAAATTATTATTTTATCATCATTATTATTACACCACAATTAAATTATAAAATTGAAATGAAGCCTGATGCCATTTTGATCCACCATGAAACATAGTAAGTAGTAACAATAAACGAATGCTAAGAGTAAAACATGTTTAAAGTTCATTTGCACTTATTTTTATGGCATTTCAAATTGTAGAAGATTATTAGTAAGCAGTCACGAAATAGGAGAGATTAATGCATTGTCTACTATGGCAATTAGATGAGATATATAAGATCATTAAATTATGATAACTCAATCAACTCATTTATGAAATAGCAGAATAACATGTAAATTGCTGATATTAAAAAGATTTGGAGCAGAAGATAAGACAATTATTTTCTTAATTTATTATTATAATATATTTATTATTTTATTAATTATTAAATTTTTAAAATTTTTGGCCAAAAATTTTTTTTTCTTTGAAGTATCCAGAGCAAATTAACTGGTGGTGTACTCAAAATCTTAATTTAAAATTTACCATTTCTTGCTACTATGATTGAGTGACATTTTATTTTAATATTTAAAATAAAAAGCTATTTTTAATATAGCTTGAACCTGACATAAACCTGAGAAAAATGAGGGAGATGTACTGGTAGGAAGGCAGACCACAAACAAAGTACAATACTTCCAAAAAAAAAAAGCAGCATGGCAATGGCCTCCCAGCACCAGTGCCCCCTGGTTGTGAATTCTAACTGTATCATTAGATTTATAAAACATTGTCACTAGTGTGTGCCTTGAAACTACTAGTTTTGCAATTTTTAAGCAATATATTAAAAAAAACAACTGTTAGAACGTTTCTATAGTGGGAGTGTCGTACCATTGACCCAAATAATTATGGTTGTGTAACAAAAGAATGACTTAAATAGTTTAAGGTTGTATTTCCTTGCAACTTTTGGAGAGAAACAAACATTATATTAAAGGAATACAGAATATGAGCATTAGCTTAATTCTAAAAATTATTCAAAATTAAATGAATTTAAAACTACTGATTGTGGATACCTTTTACTTTCTGAAATGTAAAACTCTTCAGAAAACCCAACAACCACCCCTACCTCTAACTTAAGATTTGCTAATTCCCCAAAATTCAATAATTATCAATTCCCGTTATTTCAGTGGTCCACAGTTAATGTTCATATATTTTGTGTTGATATTGCAATTTAGTTTTGGTGTAGCCCTAATGAATTCATGAGACTTTTGTACCTTTATGAAGGGAAACTACCTCCAGAGATTCCATTTTATGTATTGTAATAGCTAGGACATCCATTAAATTTATAAACTGTTCAGATGCATTTCGCAATAAACTTGGTAGTCACAGTAGAAAGTTACGTTCTAGAAAATATCTTATAAACTTGCTGAAAACTCAAACATGTAATAGGAAAACTAAGATTTCCCTACCAATCAGAATGTTAGCTTTACACTACCAGATGTTTCTATTCACCAACATCCTATGAAATTTACTGTTTTATTTTTGGGAGAGAAAGAATACGATAAATTAGGATCCAATGATGTATTACATTTTTGTCTTTTCCTTGAAGTTTTGTTTTCACTGCATAAATGTGTAGTAATTATACAAAGCAAACCATCACTTACCCAATCCACCTCACACTTTAAATCAACATGGAAATGGCAGACATATGTGAAACCTCCCACTCTCTTTTTCTGTAATTGCATTACTGTACCTTCCCTTTACATTTAAATGACACCCTCCCCCTCTCTAGAATTAAGGCAAAATATATTTGTGGGTTTCAAATGCAGATATTCTACTTTTAACACCACTGCTCATTTCTTGAATTCACAACTGGATTGGGAACCTACAGCTATGCTGTTTCTTCGCAACATTGACCATCTTCCATCTTGTTTTCGTTTCTTGCACATCCCCCATATTGAAACAATTAGTGTTGAGAGGAATGCATAAAACCTTTCTCTATGGTATCAAAATACAAAAAAACATTTTTTATGAAGATTGTGTGAATTATTGGAGTTTAAGACTCTTCCTCAAAGTTATCTAAAAGTGCTATCTTAATGACTGACATATCTTAAGATTAAATTCATTTTGTTCACCCAACTCTGGATAAAATTAAAAATAATACCAGTTTTACTTTCTCTCCTTGGTATGCAAAAGAAAGTATTGCAATTATGCACTACAAATCGGCAATTTTTCCAACAGAAAAACTTATTGTCAGACCCTGTAGATATAGACATAGATAAGTCCAAGCATATAATTTAAAAACATGGATAACAAACCTGCAAAGATAAGCGTCCTCCATTCTTGCCTGGAGTTGGAGGACCAGGTTTTTTGTAAGACGTCTGAAAAGAAACATCAACATTAATCTTTCAATTTTAGGCGACTCCATTTATGCATTTTGAGGGGATCTTACAGTAAGGAAAGAAGTTATAAAATACACTACATGGTAAAGAAATTGAGCAGAGTGCATTTTCATCTGTCAAACAAATTTTCCTAACAGTGCTAAAGTAAATTTCCACTTAATAATGTTCATTCCTTCTTTGCAATTTTACAAACACATAACTTCAAGCTTATTACCATATTAGAAAAGAAACTAAAATATAGCAATATTGAAGGACTCCATTTTAAAATCTATAATAAACATGTAATTAATTTTTTACAAAGTCTAGAGATCTGTTCTTAAAATATATATAATGCAGTCAGAATACTGACAAAATACATTCTTTACAATTACACACATCACAACCAATTTTGATACACAAATTACATTGTTAGAACATAACAATAAATGAATAAAATTACAAATTTACATGAAACATTAAAAATATTACTTCTCAATGTTAATACTATTTCTCACCTGAAGTAATATTTAAATTGTTTCTCAAGAAATCAAAACAATAATACTAGGTGTAGTCGATAATTTACACAAAACATTTTAATGAATCTGAGTAAAAAACTACTTCTGGGAATGTTATCTTGAAGTGATATAAAGAGACTGTGGCTATAATGACAAAGCTCATCATTGAAGTTCTTCTGAAAGGAAAACCAATTCTACAATGAGTGGGATATTTTACATTACATCATTTTTACATTAAGTACAACAAATGTGTTACAATATATGACCAATGATTTCTTCAATGTACATTTCACATAAATAAAAATGCTCTACCTTTCTTGGAAATATCAGTCAACACTGAAGGATGAGTATATACAGGTATAATAGAACTAATATTATATTTCTGCTCACTCACTTGGACAATGAACAGCAGTCAATACAACTTCATAGTATCGTCTTCTCCAGAGACCTTGTCATCTTCAATACAATTTCATTTTACATTTCTTTAATCAATACATAATCATTCAGAACACAAGAAGCCAAGTATTTTTTTATTACATCATTTACAATCATTGCAGAATATACATGGTATATTACAAACCACTTTTTAAGCCAAAATGGGGATATTATAATACAAAAATAAAAAAAAGTAGTAAAAATATTAAAGAAATTAAAACATGATACAATGTTATCACAGCCAATGCCCATACTGAATTAGTTTTTCGCCAAAATGGTGTGTTCAGGAAAAGTTCACAGAAGAGGAGGCCAACACAATTAAATGGCCCCTCAAAGACTACTTGACTGCATCCAGAAAATGCAATTGTCTTCATACTCCAACTCTATGAATATTTTACAAATGAAAATACAATAGGGCATTAAGATGACTAGTATTTTAAACATATAATATGTAAAACATAAGCATAAGTTTAAAGATTTAGACAAGTCAAGTAATTTAATCATTCCAACTTGTGCTAATCCAACTGAACTGATCTCAAGAGTTAACAAGCAGAGAACAGCCCAACTACAAAATAATTTACAATATCAGTCTTCCCAAGATGTAAAAAATTTAAAACTGAGAAAAATACTTCTTAAACAGAATAAAGCAGCAGCAGCAGCAGCAAAAAACAATAACAACGATAACAAGAACAAAAATGTCAGCAGTAGCATACCAGAAAGCATTAGAATCTTGAATGCTTTTCCATTATCAGATCCTCTTACTTTGGTTGCAATTAAAACTTATTTTAGATGAGCCTTTATTACCCATCAGCAATGCTTTGGAAGGTAGTACTCAATTCAAACGTACCTGTCCTCTGTCTTTATTCTTCTTTCTATCAGGTAACAACAAGCTTGTACTCAAAGAGTCAAAATTATCCAGATCACCTCCAGTTCCAAACTGCACACAGAACAATTTATTTGGTACATAAATAAATTAAATTTGAGTACAACAAAACAAATGTATTTACTGATTATTTTAAAATTTCTACAAATGGTAAATGAAAGAACAATTTATTACACACACTACTAGTATTTCACTATTTTTTTTAGGTCTTTTCTTAAACTGATCTATTTCTGTATTTACAAAAATAACTAGACCAAATTTTCCTGATTTGAAAGTGCGGTAAATTTAAGATCATTTACCAAACATGGTTCATTAAAGAAGTTTAAGAATTAATGAACACACTTTAAATTTCAAAGAGAAAAATTCAACAGCATATTGTTGAGAAATTTTTTCAAACCATTCTTAGTTACAAATTCTAACTATTCACTACATAATATTCATTTTTCAAATACACACATTCATATTTCCTGATACACCCACATAAAATTCTTCTTGACCTTATTTCTTACATTGGTTCAATTAAGCTTGTCAGCAAATGAAGTATTGGTAGTTGAGGCTCCTTTCTAACCTAGACTACTGAAGCTCTGATTCATGTCAGAATAGTCTAATCACCCAACAAATGCATTAGGAAATGCTTTGAACTATGAGAAATATTTCAGTTCCATTTTGAAAATATCAAATAAAAAATTGAAAATATAGAAATTTAGTAAACAAAAAGAAGCTTGTAACATCTGCCATAAACATCTGAAAGAAAGCATTTTAAGAGAAAATTCTCTGAGAAGATTCGCAATTCTTTTCTGCTCCTATAATCCTCACCTAACAGAGTTCAACATATTACAACAATAAGCTCAAACATAAGTTTCTTAAACTTCTTTTAACATGGACTAAAATTTATAATTCCAAATCCTTTTTATTATGAAAATTAAGACCAATAACTGAAAAATAGTTATAAATTTGATAATTTATTCCTTACATCACGTTGCAGTTTGTCCTATACCCAGGATTGATCCTATCTCCCCTCCTAAAGCATTGGTTCCGAAAGTAAGCAGGGTCACCTCTGATAAATATGAAGTGCAGTGTCATGAAGATGTACTGAAGTAAACGATACACAAAAGTAGTTTGGTGTGAAATTGGGAGACATTACTTGAAAATAATAGGGAAGCAATGGTAACAAAATTTTGTGAAGGTCATTTATGTTTCTTTCATGTTCTTGAATTGTGCTACTGGAATTCAATAATTAATTCTGTTTTGAGGTATTGCTTTTTAATTAGGGTTGCCTCTCATTTCACGATATAAAAATTTCTGTGACTTCCCAATTTTCCAGGGCATTTTTATTTTTTATTTCTCCCTCCTAAGATTTGTAGAGTACTTCACTCTCACTCACACACACCAAAAGCCTGATACAAATTTGTCAGCTCTGATTTCTCCAAGATAAAGTAACTTTATTATTATTATTATTATTATTATTATTATTATTATTATTATTATTATTATTTCTGAACAAATAAAAATTGAGTCACTAATTTTACATTTTTCCTTTTTAAGTGCTATGAATTTAGATAGTCATGGAAGCATTTGATATTTCATGCCCCTCTAAAAGTGAATGGTACGCCAAATAAATTTTTAAACTTATGCCCAGAAAATGATAAAATATCAAGCCATCAATAAATAACAATTACTAATATAAACTTTTCTAATTTTATAAATTAAAAAGCAGGTCCTCTCATTTTAGAGACTGGGATCAAATAGTCTACACTTATCATAATATCATGCCCACAATGAGAACACTAGTATTTTAAAAAATTCTCATAACTTTGTTTTCTTTAATATTTAATTCTATCAATTAAAAATAAATCACCTTTCTAATTCCTTACCTTAACATCGTCCTCTGTGGCTTCAAGTAGTTCTTTGCATTCTATCACAGGATATGATGATTTTAGGTGAGGAAGAACCATTGAGTTCCTATGTTGATATACAGTCAATCGCCCTTTTTCTCCTTGTTCAACTAAACATCTGCCAGCTTTCATATCTGCCAAATATTTGGCATTAAATTCTTCCCCTTCTTCATCTTGAGGAGGAAATGCTTGACCTGAAAATTATTCCTTTTAGAAAGCTATCAAACATTTGTTAAGATACATTTGCAAATTATACTATATATACATGCATACCTATTCCTGGAGGAATCGATTTCCTACAGCTCCTGGTCCTTCTTCTGACATATGTTACTGATTCATCAATAACATCCATAACATCAATCTGAGATCGATCAGATGACCTATTAAATATACAGTCACTTTAGAAAGATGTATAAGGACTCAAAATTTAGTCACAAAATTAGCTCATCCTAGTAGGTACTTGAACCCTGAATGAACTGTTTTAAAAAGAATTTCAATTCATCAAATGCATACTGGCTGTACGTATATCATGCACACATCATAGTACAAAGCTGATAAAATTTAGTCATGGTACCAGACAGTATCAAGTGCAAAAGAAAATAATTTGAATTGGACACAAAGTTAAATAAGTTAAATGATAACAAATACTCAATTTTCTTCAGAAAGTAAAGATACTCACTGTTTATACTGGGAGAGACGCCGTTCTATAGGATGCTGCTCCTACGACACAAATAGTCACTTAGAATATAGTCCTCAAATTCGCTTCTACAAAAATATTTTGTTCCTCTATCATCCTTACCAAAGCAAATTTGCTGCTTTCTCCAGGTGCACTGTGTTTTGCTTGATTACTGAGGATTGATGACAATCTTGCCTGCAGTTTTGCCTTTTCATCATTAGCTCTCAACAGTTTCTCACTCAGGTCCCATACTTGTGTCCTCAAGTCAACATTGTCTCCATGGTATTGTGTAAACTGCAAAAGTTTGTTAAATTGCTGTTTTGCTATTTCTACAATAATTACAAGGGTATATACTTGAAAAGATCAAATTAACAGCAAGAACTTACCTTTTCTTTGTACATTTGTAAAGTTTTCTCTAATTCGCTAGTAGCAGAGTTGTTTTGCACCAGAATCTTTTCTTTTTCTTTGTTGTAAGCTGCTTGCTGTAAATTATCCAATGCACAACTTAATATTAAGAAAATGAATCAAAACTCCAGCAGCATGCGTAACAAGAATACTTACCATTTGTTCTTTCAATCTTGCCAATTTTTCTTCATAAATGCTCTTCATATTCCCACATTCTTTAGCCTTCTCAAAGAATTTCAATTTCAAGTTTTGGCTTTCAGAACTTAGCAGCCTTGAGTTGTTCTTCGGAAACTTCTCTTTTAACAGCATCATTTCCCTCTGTCTGCATCTTCATATCAGTTTTTCCTTTAATCCTGTTCCTTATTCTTTTGATTCAAGTCTTCATCCAGAGATTGTATTTTGTTATTCAGATCCTTTACTGACTCCTCAGTTTCAATTAACTTGGTCTCCAGAATATTCTTTTCTTTCCTCAAAATTTCATTTTCACACAACGTACGTTCTGAAGTTAATTTTGTTTCACTGAGATTATTAACTATTATTCTCTTTTCTGCCAACTCCTCATCAAGTACAGCAACTTTTTTCAGGAGAGTAATAATTTCATCTTTTAAACCTTTTTCAACAAATCAATATTCTCTACATGTTTTTCTATTTCGCTCTCCTTTTCACTTAATATCTTTTCTTTCTCAGCTATATTCTTTTTCAGATCTTCATTCTCAAGAGTAAGTGTGCTTTGAAGTAATTTCTGTTCTTCAAGAAGATTCAAAATGGTATCTTGTTTTTCTATACTGTCTTGATGCATCGACTCATTTTTTTTTGACAGTTTAGCTATGTCCTCAACTTTTTCCATAAGCATGGTTTCCTTCATTGCAATTTCTTTTTCGAGAGTTAACTCTTTTTCCAATTTCTGACACAGAAGACTATCTTTATCTGCAACTAGCTTCTGAAGAGATTCCAATTCAGTATTATAAGATTTATTGACAGAATTCAATTTCTCCTGCAAGGAATTAATGTTTTTCTGCAACTCAGAATTATCATCACGTATCCTTTGAACAGTATCAGTGAGTCCGGAAACTACTGCCACTTTTGACGAAAGTTCTTCTCTTTCAAAATTATTTCCCTTTTAAAAAGGTCACTTTACCTCAGATCTAGAAGTTTGCACTTTTCCTGAAAGACTCACGTTTAAATGAATTATTTCTGAAGACTTTCCAATTATTTTGCAAAGACAATATCTTGCATTCATTATCCAGGTTATCTTTTTGAAACGTATTGATTGTTTCAGATAATTTGTTGATTTCTCCTATTTTCTCATCAAGATTCTGGTTCTTGGCAGCAATTTTGTCCCTTAATTCAAGAATTTCTTTATTATCCTCACCGATTATCATTTCCTTTTTAGCTAACATACTATCTTTCTCAACAAGTAATGCTTTCTTGTTCTCTATTTCTTCCTCCAAAACCGATACTCTTTCCTTCAATTCAATAATCTGTTCTTCTCCAGCTTTGACTTCATCCTTCAAAGATGAACATTCCAAATCAAATGAAGTCTTGCAAACAGATAGTTCAGAATCCCTTTCTTTCACAGCTCCCTCCAGTAATTCACATTTGTCTTTTACAGCAACCAGTTCTGATTGCAGAGTTTCGATAGTTTTCTGTTTCTCAATATTTTCAACCTCCTGACATTTTATTGACTCCTGCAGATTACAAGCCTCTTCTCTCTTCTCCAAAAGCAAGGATTTACTGCTTTCCAATTCTTCTTGAAGATTACATTTATGTTCTTCTATTGTTTGGAGCATTGCGTCCTTAGTAACATTTTCATTGGTAAGATAATCACACTTCTCATGAAGAGTACTTACTTCATTCTGGAGCAATTCAATCTTTTTTTGTTTCTCTCCATTATCTATCTTTATTTCTTGTAACAAATCTGAAGCATTGGACAATTCATTTTCTGTTCTATCAATTCCCCTTTAGATTTGATATATTCATCGAGTTTTGAAATTTTCTTCTCTGTTTCTGAAAGAAGTACTTCCTTTTCTTTAATTTCGTGTTTTAATGACTCACTCAGTTGGTCATGGTTCTCTTTGGTGGCAGTGAGTTCATTCTGCAAACTGAGAATTACATTCTGTTTAGCACAGATTTCTTCCTGCATTGAAGTTACAGTTAACGAAAGGGATTTTATTTCTTTAGCTTGGTCATCAATTAGTAGATTTCTGTCAGCAATTTCTTTTCGAAGCGCTGTGTTATTTTCCTCTTCCATTCTAACTTTTTCTTTTTCTGCTTCTACTTGTTCTCTAAGGGAGGAAGATTGTACTTTAAAAGAATTATGGACACGCTCTAATTGTTCTTGCAGACTTGTAATCACATTCTGTTTCTCTGAATCAGCTGCAGTTATCAATTGGACTGAGTCAGTTAGGGAGGAAGCTTCCTGGGTCTTGTCATCAAGGACTCGAACGTAATTTTCAACCTGTTTTTCAAGAGATGACACATGTTCGAGTTGTTCGTGAAGCAAGTTTTTTGTTTCAACAAGAATATTTGATTTTTCTTCAATTTCATTCTTCAGATCCATAATAATTTGTTCTTTGAGAATGATATCTGATTCATTCTCTTGAAGGATATTCTCTACATTTTCTTTATGGTCAGCAAATTTTTTCTGTACATCAAATTTCCTCGTAAATCATTAATTATTGTCTCTTGTTCTTTGTGATCCATTTTCATTAAGTCAATTTTGTTATTTAGGTTTGTTATTTCTTTTAGCTTGTCATCAATATTCATATTATTTTCTCGTACCTCCTCTTTAAGAAGTGCTATGTTTGTATTCTTTTCAGCAATTTCCTCCTGCATCTTCTTCATATTCCCTGTATTATTGAATTATCTTCACACAACTTTCGAACTGTATCTGTAAGCTTTAAAACTTCCATTACTTTTGTGGAAAGCTCCTCATCCAATACACTTATCTTTTTATTCAGCAAACAAATGTTACTCTCACTATCTTGAAGATTAGCATCTTTCTTTTCGATTTCTTTCTTGAAAGTCTCCTGTGCCATATGCATGGAGTTTTGAAGAAATTCTAATTCCTTTTGCAAAGACTCAATTGTACTTTGTTTTTCAGGTAAGACTGTTTCAAAATAATGTACAGTCTCAGATAGTTTAGTAATTTCTTCTGCTTGCACTTCCAACTTTAGATCTTTAGTGGCAATTTCACCTTTCAAACCAAGAATTTCATTCTCTATCTCACCAATCACCATGTCCTTTCTAGCTATCACATCTTTTTTCTCAACAAGTTGGTCATCTTTTTGTTGTGCTTCCTTCTCCAAAACTGATACTCTTTCCTTTATGTCACTAAGCAATTTTTCCCTAGTATTAATTTCACCCTTGAGAGAAGAACACTCTACATCAAATAAATTCTTGCAAGAGATCCACTCTGAGTGCTTGTCTTCCAACATTTTCTCATGTAATTTGCATTGTTCTTGAACTGCAACTAATTCCGATTGGATAGATGCAATTATTTCCTGTTTTTCAATAATATCAGCCTCCTTGCACTTTACAAGTTCATGTAATTTGCAAGCTTCTTCTCCTTTCTCCTTCATTAATGCTTTACTGCTCTCCAAATTGTTTTGAAGATTACACATAGATTCTTAACTCTTTCAAGCATCTTGTCCTTCTCAGCATTTTTATCACTAAGAGAATAACACTTTTCATGAAGAGAACCCAGTTCTTCCTGAAGAACATTAATTATGTCCTGCTTGTCAAAATTACTACTGTTTAGAAAATCTACTTTATTGTTGATATCAACAAGTATTGATTCCTTCTCTTCTATTTCTTTCCTAAAAGATTCACGTTCTGAATATAATAAGTTATGTATATTCTGTAATTCCTCTTGCAAGGACAAAATTACATTTTGTTTCTCTTTAACCTGTTGTTCAAAAGTATACACAGTTTCAGATAATCTGGTGTTTTCTTCAGCTTTCTCATCAAGAATTTGGCTCTTGGTGGCTAATTTTTCATTTAATATATACATTTCTTGCTTGTCTTCACTAATGATTGTTTCTTTCTCAGCAATCCTTTTTTTAAAAAACCCTTTCTTTTTTTTTCCTTAAAAAACCAATTCAAATGAAGTCTTGCAAGTATTCAGTTCAATTTGCCTCTCGTGAACAGTTTTTTCCAGCAATTCACTTTCTACTTTAATAGCAGCCAGTTCTGACTGAAAATTTTCAATTATTTTCTGCTTCTCAGCATTTTCAGTCTCTTGACATTTTAAGGACTCTTGTAGTTTACAAGCTACTTCTCTCTCCTTTACAAACAATGCTTTATTACTTTCCAACTCTTTTTGGAGATTACACTTACTTTCTTCTATTGTTTGGAGCAATACATCATTATTTTCTTTGCTGAGAGAATTACACTTTTCATGAAGAGAACCCACATCATCTGGAGAATTTTAATTGCATTCTCTTTGTCTAAATTAATCTTGTTTAAATTATCCACTTCTCTCTCAAGCTCAGCAACTCTTGCTTCTTTCTCTTCTCTTTCTTTCCTGAAAGATTCACGTTCAAAATTAACCAATTTCTGAAGAGTATCCAATTCATTTTGGAAAAAATAATTGCATTTTCTTTCCGTGTACTTTGTTCCAATTTTTTATTTTCTTCTACTTTTTCATCAAGATTTTGGATCTTGGTGGAAACTTGTTCTCTTAATTCAAGAATTTCTTTTTTATCCTCAGTAATGATTGTTTCCTTTTCAGATATGACACCATCTTTCTCAACAAGTAATGCTCTGTTGTTCTCTATTTCTTTCTTCAAACTTGATACATATTCATCCACTTCAGTGAGCCGTACTTCTCTAGCTTTAACTTCATCCTTCAGAGACAAACATTCCAATTCAAATGAAGTCTTGCAAGTATTCAGTTCAACCTGTTTCTCTTTGCACATTTTCTCCAGTGACTCGCATTCTATTTTAATAGCATCCAGTTCTGACTGAAGATTTTGAATTATTTCCTCGGATTCAGCCTCCTGACATTTCATGGATTCTCTTAGTTTACAAACTGCTTCTTTATTCTCTACAAGCAAAGCTTTATTACTTTCCAACTCTTCCTGAAGATTACATTTACTTTCTTCAATTGTTTGGAGCATTGCATTTTTTGCATTATTTTCTTTGCTAAGAGAATTGTACTTCTCATGAAGAAAACCCAGATCATTTTGGAGAATTTTCAATGCATCTTCTTTATCTAAAATAATCTTGTTCAAATTATCCACTTTCTTCTCAAAATCAGCAATGCTGGTTTCCATCTCTTCCTTTTCATTCATGAAAAACTGCCTTTCAAAATGAGCTGATTTCTGAAGATTATCCAATTCATTTTGAAAAGAAATAATTGTATTTTGTTTCTCATGTAGTGTTTGTTCGAAAGTAAATAGAGTCTCAGATAATTTGGTAACTTCTTTTACTTTCTCAGTAAGTGTTTGCTCTGGGTAGCAATTTGTTCTCTTAATTCAAGAATTTCTTTATTATCCTCACCAATTAACATTTCCTTTTCAGCTATCATGCCATCTTTCTCAGCAAGTAATGCTTTGTTGTCTCATTTCTTCCTCCAAAATCGATATCTTTCCAAACTTCTTCCTTCAAAGATGAACATTCCAAATCAAATGAAGTCTTGCAAACAGATAGTTCAGAATCCCTTTCTTTCACAGCTCCCTCCAGTAATTCACATTTGTCTTTTACAGCAACCAGTTCTGATTGCAGAGTTTCGATAGTTTTCTGTTTCTCAATATTTTCAACCTCCTGACATTTTATTGACTCCTGCAGATTACAAGCCTCTTCTCTCTTCTCCAAAAGCAAGGATTTACTGCTTTCCAATTCTTCTTGAAGATTACATTTATGTTCTTCTATTGTTTGGAGCATTGCGTCCTTAGTAACATTTTCATTGGTAAGATAATCACACTTCTCATGAAGAGTACTTACTTCATTCTGGAGCCTCCATTATCTATCTTTATTTCTTGTAACAAATCTGAAGCATTGGACAATTCATTTTCTGTTCTATCTAATTCCTCCTCTTTAGATTTGATATATTCATCGAGTTTTGAAATTTTCTTCTCTGTTTCTGAAAGAAGTACTTCCTTTTCTTTAATTTCGTGTTTTAATGACTCACTCAGTTGGTCATGGTTCTCTTTGGTGGCAGTGAGTTCATTCTGCAAACTGAGAATTACATTCTGTTTAGCACAGATTCTTCCTGCATTGAATTTACAGTTAACGAAAGGGATTTTATTTCTTTAGTTTGGTCATCAATTAATAGTTTTTTAGTTGAAATTTCCTCCAGAAGTGCAGTAATATTTTCCTCTTTCTTTCTAACTTTTTCTTTTTCTGCTTCTACTTCTTCTCTAAGAGAGGAAGATTGTAATTTAAAAGAATTTTGGACACGCTCTAATTGTTCTTGCAGACTTGTAATTAAAGTCTGTTTCTCTGAATCAGCTGCAGTTATCAATTGGACCGAGTCAGTTAGAGAGGAAACTTCCTGGGTCTTGTCATCAAGGACTCGAACGTAATTTTCAACCTGTTTTTCAAGAGATGACACATGTTCGAGTTGTTCGTGAAGCAAGTTTTTTGTTTCAACAAGAATATTTGATTTTTCTTCAATTTCATTCTTCAGATCCTTAATAATTTGTTCTTTGAGAATGATATCTGATTCATTCTCTTGAAGGATATTCTCTACATTTCCTTTTTGTGATCCATTTTCATTAATCAATTTTGTTATTTAGAATCTCAATTTCCTTGTTTCCCATCAATATTTACATTATTTTCATGTACTTTATCACTAAGAAGAGCAATATTATTTTCTCTCTCAGAAAGTTCAATTTCTTTCTGACTTAGGATACTTTGCAAACTCTCAACTTTGTCCTCCAGATCAGATATTTTATGCAATTTTTCTTGAAGTATCACATCTACTACTGTAGATCCGAGATTCTCATCTGAAATAAAGAATGTAAGTCATGTAATGGCCATAAATTGTGAGGATGGAACAAAATTTGTTCCAAGTAGTCAAAAAAATAATCAGACAGATTTAACAAAAATTAATACAATAATCAATTCGAAACTTAAACATGTGGTGCTAAAATAGCATATACTAATACACTATTTCTAGCAGCATTAAAAGCATTTTTTAACTTTTGCTGTTTTGAAAATTCAGCATGTAAAATAAAGTAGATCTGGGCCATTTTCTTAAGCATCCTTTGTTCTATTCTTGGATAAAATTTAAAGGAAAAAGTTAGGAGCTGTTTTTGAGAAAATGTTTTTTTTATAAGCCCACCAATTAGAAGCTTTACTGTTAAAAAATCGCTGACTTCCGGCACAATACTTTCTTTTCTTGCAGAGTAAGGTGAGCAAGTTAAAAGAAGGAAAAACAGGACACGAGTTAAGAATTAACTTATTTGAAGAATGATAGGTAAGACAAGCAGAGAGGCAGTATAACAGGAAATATTGAGATTGCTCTCAAAATAAGAGAAGAAAGGTTTTTACTTCTTATATTCATATACATTATTTTTTCTTATTTTCATTGTATCCTGAAGATGGGAAAAATTTCACATCGTCAAAATGTCATTCAACAAACTTATGGTCATTGAAAAATAAAGTGACAATTATACAAAAATAAAACTTTAAAGTTTATAATAATGTGATTGTGTTTCTATTTCAATTTTTTATTTAAAAAATTAGTGTCAGTCAAATAAACTCTGTCATCAAACTCACCTAATATGAATTAATAGTGATTTGACAGAATTCCCTTTTTAATATTCATTTTATAGTTTCATTAAGAAAAATTAAAACATGAAATCAATGGCATAAATAGAGAACCTTCAGCACTACAAGAACCAAATACCCTGAGTTAATTCTCTGCAGAAATTTGAAGCCTATTTTAGGAATCATTATTTCTTCTGGAATTCAAATGTGTTCCTGTTCAGAAATTTTTCCTGTCTGAAGTGTGATCCCCTTTGTAGGGCAGCAATAGTGGGAAACAAAAGCATGTCAAAGATTTGATGTTATTTGAAAATTTTGTAGGTTAGATGATAAGCATTGATGAAGAAAAAGACTAGATTCTATAATCTTTAAAATATTTTGAATAATAATTTTATGAAGTATAACAACTGGGTACCAAGTTGTATTACCCAAAACGTTTTAGTAAGTTATAATTCACTGTCTCATCCAATCTGTTACTTTTATATGACACAGATGTGTCAGGCTTCGAGATACCATTTGTGAAAACGTTTGGCTGCATGACGGATTGAAGGAAAAATCGAATTACTTACTTGGACACAAATCTTCAATAATATCAGTGTAGTCCCACTCAACACTGGTATCATTATCAACTTTATTACACACAACAGTTCTAGCCTTTGCTTCTGCTAGTTCTTGCTCCAATAAGAAACATTCTCGAACTTGCGCAGCTATTTTTTGTTGTGCTTCCAAATAACTTGTTTCAAAAGTTTCACTTCTTAATTTCCAATCTGAAAGCTGACTTTTTAGAGATGTGACCTAATAAAAATCATAGGAATATATTAAAAATTTTATATTTTTGAATTCCAAGACTTTTACAATTATCACTGCCAAATTTTAGAGATTTCAATTTGCAAAATATAAACAATTTTAAACAGATTACTATTGTCCAAATAAAATAATTTCTAGATTTATATGTACACCATAATATGTGAAACATGTTTATGTCATCAGAAGCAAATGAAAATTAACAAGTACACAGAACAAAGTAATGAGTCAATACAGAAATGGCTTTTACCAAAACTGAAAGTACTTATATTTCTAAATTATCTTCCCTTCGTTGCAATTTTAAGTAAATTGAAATATATTACAATACACTAAATTACAAGAAATATTGAATGTAATAACAAAGTATGACAATCATATTAAAGTCTACCTTTTCAGACAGTTTGAAATTCTCGTCAGTCAAGTTTGCACATTTTTCATCTAAGCATTCAATAACCTCTCTTAGTTCAATTATTTTTAAATGTTGATCTGTACTGTCCATGCTTGTTTGTTTAACAGAATCTTCTTCCATTTGAACATGTCTTTCACATAACTTTGCTTGTAACCTTTTAATATCTTCATCCTTCTTGGTTTCTAAAAATTCAAAAATTATAATTAGGAAGAGTAAACAATATCGAAATTGAAAAAATAACACCAAAAAGGAAGAGTTGAGAAGGGGAGGGCAAGAAGAGGTGAATGAAGGAGTCGAGGTAATAAGAGAAGAAGAAATGACTAGAATACATGAAGTGCAGGAAGAAGCAAAAGTAACAGAAGGAGAACAATGATAGAGACGGAAAGCAAAACTATAGGTAAGGGCCCTTCATGATGAAAACAATGTAAACATGAGGACATAAACATGTACATACCATTCACAATGATCATGAATGTAAATAAAACTACACATATATTGAAACAAGAAATACTTGGTGCAAAAAATGAAAATTGAGCTTCTCATTTTCATTGGGTACATTTTTCAAAATTGCAAAAGGTCAATTTTTTCAATGTCACCCTACATTTACAATATTGAATATACAATTTGTTTTCTTAATGAAATCCATTCTTCAAAGCAGATCTTAAAATAAGGTTGTGCTCAATTTTTAAAAAATCTGAGTTTTGGGGTAATGTTGTGTGAAATAGGCAATTTTAAAAACATGTTTTTTCAAAAACAGCTTTGTATTTTTTCTTTAGAATAGACCAAAGTGTACTTATAAAAATAAACTGTTTTTAAAAATTAGATCTTCAAGTAAGATCATGAACAGATTTTTAAAAATATGAATAGTTTTGTGTAATTTTTGCAAATCTCTGAAATTGCAAAATCAAGCTTCTCTTGAAGAGAAATGTTCATATGAGAGCAAGTTGCAATACAACAAAATGACATGGCAGTCAGAAATTCCTAGAATTACTTTCATTGTCGGTGAGAAAGTATATGCGGTTATAGCACCACTAGTTTCATAATAATATACCATGAGAACAACGAACAATTTTTCAGAATATTTAATGAGCAATGATAATCGATGAATATTCTTATTAACTGCATTCATTTCTGTCCAATGAAAATGTAAGTTCTTTGGAAAGTACCCAATAATGTGTTATCTTCAGACCATGTTAACATGAAGTGAAATTAGGAACCTGTGAATTTTCACAATTACATCTTAAGTTTATGTTTACATTTACATATACCATTCCAAAGAAGGTCACTAAATAACATGCAACCAGTAACTATATTACAGTTGACTCCGATTATAGTGAACTTCTCGGGACTAACATTTTTGGTTCACTATATCCAATGATGTCAAAATCAAACAGAATTTCTCCATAATGATTGATTTTATTAACATAAAGATATAGGAGAACACTTTAACAGAACAAAATGAAAATTTCAATAACTTTATTTGTCCTTAAAAAAAAATAATAAAAAAAAAAAAAAAAATTCAATTGTTTGCTTCATACTTCTTCATTAGTAATATCTCTAGACCCTTCTCCAAAATTCATGCTCTTTTCATAATTGATTCTGCATTGTGTCTAAACATCATAATACAGTCTCGACACCCTTCAATGTCTCTTGCACTGTTGGAACTGTCCCATTCTTCGAAGGCCCTTTTACTCATAATATACGAGATGTTCTCGGAAGCTGCATGGTGCAAGCAGCTAATGAAATTGATCGCTTTTCCACACATAACAGATATCATCAGGCTGCAGCAGTCACGTGCTGCCTGTTGCCTGTGTAGAACTCAACATGCTTTCTCTTGCGAAATATTAAGTAACACCAAGATTGAAACCGAAGAAAGCAATTGCGTGATGCCACCACCAGTTGTATCCAAACCTGGACACAACCTTTGTTTCCGCAGTGAAATTGAGTTGCATAAGGTCATGAGTAAGGTGCCCATTCCTGGTCCTCTACCTTCACCTAAGGGAGACTTACTATTATGACATTTTTTCAAGTGACCTAGTATTGGAATTTGTGGCACTGGGGCAATATATTCTTTTCCAGGAGGGAATTCATTTCTAGGACATATCTCCTATGTTCACTAGTGAAGGTTCAGGTTCACTGTAACCGAAACTTCTTATGCTTATTTCTAATGTAAGTGAAATGGGACCAGTGACTTAAGTTCACTATAACTAGAGTCGACTGTATAGATTGTTTACATTATATTGTGAATAGGCCTTCATTATGAAAAACGAGAAAAAAAATGCTCTTACCCATTCTGTCTTTCTCCTTTTTAATTTCTTCAAATTTTTCTTCAAAGTACATACGGGCATCCCTTTCTGTTTGAAGTTCAACTTCTAATTTTTTTACCTCCGAATACCTCCTCTGCTCTTTAGCTGCGGGTGACTAACAAGGGGGAATAAAAATAATATTAACAATGAATAATCTCAATAAAAAAAAGTGTCCACTTTTATACCTCAAAACCAACATATGTATAAATTTAACAATGAAATAATAACTTGTAACAGGGGCAACAGAACATAGACATAACAAAGTGCATCATGAATCATCAAAACAATTCTAATGTATTATATAACCAAACACTGTTGAGAATATAAATAAATGATAATTTTTTTAACATTCTGTCACTCGCGCTGTTGGATTGAGTCAAACGGTTTCTTTTCTAAAGAAAAAAGTAATGTTAGCCTTCCACTAATAAAAATAATGCTTCTATTTCTCTAACGGTGTCTGAGAAGGGTAGGAATAACATTTTTTATCTCTGTTATGCACTGTCGCCAAATCCTGAAGTAAAATCGTTGTGCCTGTTTAACAGAATCCAACATGCGAGTACTGGCGTATACAATGGTGTTCTTGATTCCTTGACCAAAATTATATTATTTTCTGTAATACGAGAGAGTTTAATATTTCAAATGTTGTTATGTGTTTCTCTCATTACTGTGCAAAAACAAAAATATTTGAAGATGTAGAAAAATAAATAATGCAGGCATTGGATGTAGTCCAACTCATGCTACAAATGGACACGTGAGTGACAGAAATATAACAGAAGCTTCAAATTTGGTTTGTAATTATTTGTTTCTTTCCGTAGTGTATTCAATTATAATATAAGCACATATTAATAAGAAAAGTGTATTAATGATATTAATAAAGACATTTTAAAAAAAAGTTCATATTCAGTGCTTTGGACTGAGTCCAATGCGCAAGTACTTGTGTTACAAATGGTCACGCGAGTGACAGAATGTTAAGTTAAAAAATTCGCCTTTTCATTTTGTAAGAACAATTATTTTACAAGGGAACTAAATACTACTTACATTTAAAAAATCTTGTAGAGGTGTTTTTGATTTACCTCTTCGAGAATGTTTTGGAGTAGATTGGTATACTTCAACTGGAGATTTAGCAGTGGCAGATTCTTGAAAAATTCAATTAATTAAAGAAAAAATACACAATACAAACAAAATATTACTCTTTAATATTTTTTATTTCCCTTTTCTCATGTTTGCAAAATATGAAATAAATTTACTAATAGACAAATTAAAGTCTAGTACAATAATATGAAAACAAGAGTAATAAATCTTTCATGACTATCATCTAGGATAAAGATTTACTGAATTAAGAAATGACCTTAGGTACAAAACAAACAGATGCAACACCTAATGGTTACTCACTTTCAGATAAATGATTGCAATTGATTTGTAAGTTTCTAGGAAATAAAGGAAGGAAAGAGCAATTTCAACAGAAAAAGGGCACTGAATGGATTAAAGAATACAGGAAGGGTAGGAAATTGTTGATAAGAGTTTTTGAGGAGAAAATTTAAGTTCTGGTAATAGGTTCATACAAAACCAAAATTAAAACAAGAACAAAAGCACGGAACAAGCACTTAGCTACCATTAAGTTTAGCTAGTTTAGTAAACTCCAGAGCAGCTCTTGATGTAAATCACCTGAGTACAACTAATACGCATTAAATTAATTACTTAGTGCAAAGGTTCGACATTTGCCAAAGAACTCTTACATAGCTTCATACACTTAAATTCTCTTTATAACTTCTAGGAGTATTTTCATCTGCACAGTAACAAGAAATTTATTACAGTTCAGATTAGAATAAGTACTACAGAAATTAGTATTTCGCATGTATCTCTCTTCTACAGCCGTGCTACAATTAATGACCAGAAATTCATACTCACATTTTCTTCACATTAGAGAAACAGGAACACTGTTTTGTAAACAAATACAATTTTATTCGAAGGTACATTTTCATTATGTTCTTTATAGACTATTATAATTTAAATTTATTAATTTAATCTCCCAGATAGATTTTTAAAAATATTTTTTATCTGTAGTTAGTAGACATTGGATGTTTAGGCACTAAAAAAGTAGTCTTTTAGGCACCGAAATGGGCACTGAACATGTAAAGAATAAGGAGAAAAAAGGCACTGTCGTAAGTTACATACACTATAAATTTTTGTCAATATTATTTTGTAAACTTAATCCACAAAACCAGTATGTAAATTTTAATGTAAAACTAGATTTACACATTGACATCGCTTCTACATTTTATTTTTAATAATTAGCATTGCAATATATTACCAGGAAAACTTCAAGGATCACAATTTCAAATTTGTGGCAATTGGGAGACAAAATCAGTTAGAATGCAGAGAAGGATCTCTTAACATCTACTGATGCGACTGAAATAGCAACACTGAAACCTCCTGTGAATTTCGATTCATGCACATATATTAACCAGCCTTTAAATAAGTTCGCTCAAAGAAAAGAGGCATTTCCCTAAACATCCAATGACTAGTAATTAGTATTTTCTTCATTCACCACTAAAAAAATACATACCACAACATGATTTTATTGCCATTTCAACAGCATCTTTGGTAACATCTTTGTTCATAAGAGACTGCAAGAAATTCTTGATTTGGATTTGAGAAGCATTGTTGAGAGAGCACATTTTATTTCGCATAATGGAATCATCAGTAAAACTGTAATAATGTACTAACAAAGAGTACAAAATTAAAACATCTTCATTTTGAAACTCTGAAGGTGTTTGCTTCCAGAAATCTGGGTAATATCCTATTCAAAACAAAATGGAACATTAATATACAGAAACACAGTTGTTAAAAAGCAACAATGTAACAATAATACATTGCAATTTCTACAAAAATATACAAAAGCCTACAATTCAAAATAATGTTGGGAGTACTTCATAAAAAAAATTTTTTTATTTATTATTTTGAAAAAAGTATGTTTGAAAGCATAAGAATACTTAATAGTAATAACTAAATACTAGGCATTACTTACTCTGAATAAATTTTAATAACTTTTGAAATGCATCTTCTGGATCATCTTTTGTATATGACGGCCTATAAATGAGAAACAAATATTCAAACTCAACTGAGCAAATAAGAAAAACAGTGGAGTTACAACAGCATATACTTTCATGTATAAGTGACAATGTATACATAAATTGTAACACTACAACTGTTATTCCATTAGCACTTCAATAAACACTTGGGAAAACTCAAAATGATACAATTCAAAATTAGAGAAAAACTATTATTATTTTGAAATTATGAAAATGATTAAAAGATCTGGCACCGATATGAAATATGAATTTAATACTGAGAAATAAATTGCCTGAATAAAGAAATATAGTTTACAAATAATAATTACGTCACATTAGTCAGCGAACTTTAGTCTATCCCAGAAAAAACATTCAAAGAAAACATTTGGAGTTGCTTTTGAGAAAATCTTAATTATGTATGTTTTTATGCAGACACTTTTTCAATCAAAACTGCACACAACAATTTTAAAATCTAATTTTCAACAATTGATTTCACTAAGAAAAAAACAAAACAAACTTTGATGTGGTAGTTCTAGAAGTAGATTTTTGCATTTGCAATTTTTTAAAATTCAGAGTTTTTTTTGTTGAAAATTGGCGCAATGACTTTTTTTAGCGGTTTGCTCTATTTGAGGAAACAAATTTACAAAAAAATAAAAATATTCCTGAATATTTTAAAGCTTACAAAAGAGCTGTTGTCACGAAGTAAATCAACTACTAATATTGAAATCTGTATTGGGAAAACTCTTAAAATAAATAATTGCATACAACTAACTACTTTCAGATATTTCAAACTGTTTAAATTTCACCAAAAATGTGTATAAACGATAATTTATAAATCTAAACATTTGTTGAGAAATAGAATTTTACAAGATGAATATAATAAGTTATCTGAGAACAATGACAAACACACTTTAGTGAGAGTCCTGTGAACCACTGTTCAGCAAATTACAAATCTTACCCTGCATGTTGCATGTTCATATTTGAAACCTTCACAAAAGTCCCTTATGAGACACAAGAATTCTGTTTCTCTAAATGCAGAAGTTCATAACTGATACTAGACAAAAAAGAAAATGCATGTCCCTCAGTGAAACTTCACTCTTTCAAAACATATCCTCACAGAAAAGTTTACAACTCCTTAAGGAATTTAAAAGCCTACTCAATACAAACATTTAAAATAAACTGAAAACTTTCCTATTAAACCATACATTCTATAGAATGGGCCCAGCCCAGGCTTCAAAATTATTTGAAATTTTTTTTCTTTTTTTGTCTTCTTACATGACCACTTGTAAAAGCAGTATGCATTTTTTCCTTCGAAAATTACATTAAATTTTCTGCACAGTATGTAGTATCAAATTTGTATTTTTGTACTGTATTTAGTTTTTTGAAATATCTTCTCTGTATTTGGTGTCATTATATAGATCTTTATATGATTTTTTTAAATATTATTATTATAATAATACCACATGGTTTTCTAAATCAAGTATAATGAACAAAATAGTTTATTAATGCCAAATGGTTCAGTAACATACATACAAGAAACAATCAAGTAATTTCCCATCAAACAAGTCTTCTAACTTCTCAATGCGTTCTGAACAAACATCACATACATTAACCTAAAACATAAGAAACAAAAACGATTAAGTTTCCTTCTACTGCAACTTTCTGACAGCTTTATATTTACTAAAGTTTGGACAAATGTTTGTAGGCTAAATTGAAACAAACAGTAAATAGTTGTTCAAAACCAAGTAAATAGCTTGGCAAGAAGAAAACAATGTTAACAAGCTTATAGTACATATTAAGATTATATTCCAAAACATAAATTTAGAAACATATTTATAAAATAAATGCTGATCTTACCCACGACAAAATTACTTTTTCCCACGGTGTCATCTTTACTCGCAAAACAACCTCTGACTAATGTAACTATTCACTTATTGACAACAGTGGACATTGGCTTCTCGTCACTTAATATTTTTCTTTTCAGACAACACATTGAGAACAAGTTTGATATTTCTCAGGTTTAGACAGGTCTGATGGTGAACCGCCGGTGCAACGCATTTGTATCAACGACCAGAATTTGAATCTCTGTCAGTATAACCAACATTATAGACTTGAAATGTTCACTAAACATCACCGTTGACCAACTTCACAAACAAGAAAACCTGTAGCTTCAATTTCAAAATCGTGGAGCGCGGTAAAATGTCACAAATCAGCTTTACCAGGGGTTTTCAAACTTTTACGTTCGTCTACGGATCCCTTGATCTAAACGAAACATCCCGCGGCTCCCCTGGTATTACATCACAGTTTACAATACAATATACAATAAGTTTCAAATTTACGGGTTAATATAGGTCAACTAAAAATTCAACATAAATGATTAAGGATATAACAGGCCTTTTATTTCTCCATTCTAACTGGGTATTAAAATGACGCATAACACATTTATTCAACTTTTAATTTTATGATAAACTATATTCTCGCAGTGTGATGTTCTTTTTTCTCTAAAATTAAGTTGTATTTTCACGATAACTAAGTTGTGTACGGTAGGTAGTGAACTGGGGCAAAAGGGGCGAGGAGAAACAGTAAGCGTTTATAGATGCCCCCATTTTTAGTTCCCCAAAACCGCCCATTAAAATATTTGGGGACAAGAAGTATTCTTTTACGCACGTGACTTGAAAATTGAAATTCAATCATCAAAATTTGAATTCAGCACAGGGAACTGCAGATATTTTTTGAAAATATGATAAAAAGTGCAAGATTTGCATTTTAAATTACCATATATTTATTAAAAATAATACATTGAAAAATTAATAGTTAAATTAGATTACATTCGTATTAACTTAGAGTTAATAGTTCCACCTCTCCGTGAAAAATTATGAATATTTTTGGGACTGTGTTTATGAACATTCTGGATATTCCCAAACGATTATTAAAGTTCATTGTAGGTAATATTTCCCTCGATGATAATCATTAATACAAATTTATAAAATAAATAATTAAAAAGCCATAAAAATATACAGGAGTCTCTACACTTTTAAGGGGCGTTTACACGGAGAGAGTTTTCTCTCCTAACTTTCCGGAATTGGTTAGGAGACACGTGTAAACTCTCAGGAGAGCGATCTTCTCTCCACATGACGTCACAGGAGATTTTCCAAGTCTCCACGAGAGAGCAGTGTAAAGACTCTAGTACCGATGAGATATCGTGTCTCCTAGGAGATAAATAGTTTTCCAAGAGAGTTGGAAGATCTTAGCTCTCTTGGTGTGTGTCCACGTGCTCAAGAAGCAGTAGTGTTTGCGCGTCGTTCCAGTGGTCAAGTTGTATTTGTTTGAGTCGGTGTTTGCCAAGAAATGGAAGGAGAAGCTGTGCTTAAAAACGCAGGAGAGATGTAAGTACATACAATACAATAATATATAAAATAAATTTCACGAGAAACATTGTACTCAATGTTGATATTTTGGAGAATAATGATCAACGCATACAGTACATATTATACAATTTATATTATACAGTACATATTATACAGTACAAAGTAATACAGAAAATGAAATGTAAATAGAATTCGGCAATGGTTTACAGAGCCCATTTTGCATTTTATATAAAATATTGATTTCGGGAATAATTACGGATTATTTTTTATTTTTTGTGGGTGACTTTTATAACCTTAATTATTGAGCCCGGTGATTGTGTTACAGGAAATGGACAAAGGAGAAAGTGTATAAACTGGTGGAATTGCTCGAGATGAAGGAATGTTTATGGAGGTAAGAAATATAAACAAAAAATCAGTGCTTACAAATTCTAGAAATTAGAACATTGTTGTAATATTAAAGTGTAATTTGTGTCAAATTACTGTACTGAACTACATGGTTTGTTAATACCTGAATACATTGTATTAATAGGCCTTGTGGATAATGGTTTTGAGAAGTATTATACTTACTACAAAATTATATTCAATATTCAAGTTGTATGTAATGTATTACATTTAATTTATAAGAGAAATTCAAAAGTGCCAAGGCTTTATAGGAAGCATAATCATCAGTGTTTTAGTTAAATACATTTATACTATTTTCACATGTGCAAATTTAATTATTAATGCTGATAGTTGGAACATTATCGTAATCAGCAATTCAGTTACAATGAATGTTGCTCTCTTTCAGAAAAAGTCATGGTGATTATAAAAACAAGGCAAAGAGGAATGCTGCCTTTGCAGAAATTGCTGACCAGTTGGGTTCGACAGCAGAAGATGTCAATAATAAAGTGCATAACCTGCGATGCCAATACAGAAATGAAGTAAAAAAGAAAGAACGAGGAAAAGTGGAGCAGGATGCAGTGACATGTATATTTCCAAATGGGAATTTTTTAAGCCGTTAAATTTTTTGTATGGAGGAGGAGAGGCAGAAAAAGAAAATACTTTTGATTCAATGGTAAGTCAATATTTTATTATATATATTTGTATTGCCAGGGAACTTCACCCTCTGCTACAAAATATTCTTTGAATTCAGTCCTTATGTCTCTGGCATTCATGGAATAGTTTCTTCCTTGTGTTGGCTGAAGGTCAAGGAAAGGATTATCAGGTACATTCCTCCAACTCCCTGGTTGAAATGTGCCATTGGCATCTTGGTCACATGTTCCAGGCGGGGCGTACACTCTGCCGGAAGTAGTCAGCAAGAAATTGTGTAGGACACAGATTGTGCCTACTATCAATTTGACTTTCTCCGGAGGTAGTTCGATGGTCCTCCGTAAAACCCGAAATCGGGCAGCAGCCATACCAAATGCATTCTCTACAATTCTCCTAGCTCTTGATAACCTATAATTAAATATTCTTTCCATCCCATTTAAAGTTTTGTGTTTGAATGGTTTCATCAAATGTTCTTGCAAAGCAAATGCATCGTCAGCCACCATGACAAATGGAATTTCCTTTTGTCGCCCTGGCAGTGGCCTGGCATTGGGTATATTTAGACTTTTATTACAAATTGCAGTATTGAGGTTGCTAGTGGCAAAAACACCACCATCAGCATAGTCAATAGCATAGGGGCTCGAAATTCGTTGGCACTTTTCATAACCGATGATACATCTTATAGCTGCCAGACTTTTAGATTACAAAAAAGAATTGTACGAATAATAACCAAATCCTACCCACGTGATTCTTGTAAACCTCTCTGTTAACACTGAGTCTTGTAAGCCTCAGTGTTTTTTTGTCAAAAATGACTTGCTTAAGGGCGGGAATATATTTTCAGAAAATGCCGATGTCTATTACTACAACACTCGACGTAGAAATCATATTCATTAGGTGACAATATCAACAGCTCATTACAAATAATTCGCATACAATACATGTACATTATTTTACAACACTTTGCCAGATAACATTAAACGATTATGCCAGATGACATTAAATTCGATAGAAAAGTCGGCGGCGCTAGCCGAATGCGTTTACTACGCTCCGTGAAGTCACGAAGGTTAAGCGCATTGGAGACTCGCGGGTTCGTGGTTGGGTGACCGGCCAGGAACCCCGGGATCTAACGGCGTCGAGCCCTGGCGAAGGGATAAAAGGCACTGACTGACTGCGACGTGGAGACTGGACTAATATTAAAAATAATGCCCATTAATGGAGGATTACCCCCAAGGGCAAAAGCGCTCAACGCCCCTTAAGGGGCTTGGAGACGCGTTGCGTCAAGGAGTGGACGCAACAAATAATTAAAAAAAAAAAAAAAAGTTTAAATTCAAAGTGAAATCGTTTCTGCTGCATAACTGTTTCTATACAATTAGAGACTATACTGAGCAAGGAAAGTAACATTAATTTTAACAGTGATATTTAATGTATTATTTACCATTGAACTGAACTGTAAACAATATGTAACAAGTATTGTATCGCAGCTTCTGGGTCAATGACCCCCATCTCGATTAGGTTTTTCGTTCAGTTTCCCTAATTTATTGAGCAAATGCTGAGATGGCCCCTTGTTTTGCTTCTGGACATAAATGTAACTTCATTATCTGTGCACGTCTTCTAGAATTCAGTGGGAAATACAGTTATTCAAATTATCGTTTCCATGTTGTCGCGGCAGGAAGTATTATTCCGAAGGACAACATGGATCAGAGCCCAAAATGTATTGCTTATTTATCCTTGAAAATACATTTTATTACATGTGAGTTCTTTTTTAATTCAAAATTCAAGTAGTATATGACTTAGTGTAGGGACCACAGAATTTTGAAAATGTGCACACGATTCACTTTTCCCCATGGCACGTCATACGTAGTTTTAACTTTTTTTTTTAGTTTAAATAAATAAAATAAATAGATGAAAGGGCACATGGAACCAAATGCTACATACATTTCATTGTTTTACAAAGCAGCACTTTAGCATCATCGCTAAGGTCATGATATTTACATCAAACCGTTTTCAAAAATTAAAGGTAGCGACTTGACGTGTGTTTTTTAAATCCAATTTGTCAACGAAATTCCAAGCCAAACCCTAAATAAACCGAAAGAAAGCAAATATCATTGTAAATAACAAACGTGATAAGACACACGCACCTCGGTAACCGCATAATACAGCCAAAAACTTAGTAATTCTCTAGGAATCGTTTACGCGCACTATAGAGGTTGCCACCCAACACTTTCTCGCCTAACATTGTAACGTCATTCTGGACATATCTATGTGCATCGCAAACCTTGACTGAAAACTCCCACTGTTCTTTGAAAGGTTTCTAAAACTCTATTTAGTTATCAAATACGCTAGAAGATAACCACAAATCGACTTCCAATTAAACAATTAAGTGTATTGTTCATGTTTCAATGTACTTTTGTTGTTTTATTTATTATTGTCAAAGGAAGCAATGCAAAATTAGCGATTCTCAAAGAACGTTCTGTAGGTATGTACACCATAATCTGGCATAACATATAGAACGTCGATGTCGATTAGATACCCTTTTCGTTTAGTTAAGTAAATATATTCATTGTTCCACGAAAAATCGTTGATTATCTCTATGTTAATATCGCGCGCAATTAAAATTCCACCGTGCAATTAAAAATCCACACCTACCAATCAGAAAGGAGTCAAATAGTTTAATTAAGAAACTACAACGCAGACATAGTCAAGGTATTTGCAGTTGGCTGTGAAACGAACAAAAATGTTCATCACATATTACGTACCTACAACAACTCTACCTATAAAAAACGAATGAATAAAACTAAATTGGGGAAGTAAACGTTAAGCCAACTTTCCTATGGAACAACATAAAATATTTAACGTGAATAAAATAAGTATTTCATGTGTAAAACATTTTGTCTTAGAATTACGAATGTAAAAACGTAAACGTCAGATGTATTTACCAGTTCTAAAATGTACGCTACAGCAAAACTGTCGGATGTGACTAGTTTCCCCTCCATTATTTATACATGTTGTATTTTCTCTCATACCTGTCTTTACTTTTCGAGGGAATGAATGTTTTCATGACTTCGTCAGCTTCTTCTAATATTTTACGTGCAGTATATTCAGTATCTTTCATACGCAAATATTTTTTACAAACACATTTAACGTCTACTAAGATAGATATTTTTCAGAAGCAATATGACGTCATAAAACACATGCTTCGAACTGTAAAGATGTGCTTGAATTTCTCAAAATTTAATTATTTTTAAATGGAAACGAAAAAATATCGAAGTAACATGTGTAAAAAGGGGTATAATTGCACTCGTGTTATATAAGAAAACTCGCTCATATCGTCGCTTGTTTTCTTGAACATACTTCTCGGACCAATTATCTCCCTCTGCACTCCTCCCTATCATTCATTTTGTTCAATACTATAATTGGTCTACCTTGTTTAATCCGTAAAATTCTGATCGCATCCTCATTCTCAATGAGCAGGAGACGCCACTGTCCAAAATTGATATTCCCTGATCGATCAGACTGATGTCGTGGCCCCTTGAATTTGAAATCGATATTTTAATTCTAGGGGGTACTTTATATGACATTAGTATATCTAGGACATTTTTAAAATTTAAAGAAAGGCTCCATCGTTTTTGATTAAATTTTGTTGTTCGGTAGTGTGAAGGACGTTTCAGAAAATGGTGCAGGCCTCATTTTCCCTAATTCTTCGAAAATTGCAAAAATTAAAAAATAATATCGCTGTCTTCCTACAACTAAGAAAATTAAAGTTAGACATTTTGCCTTAATAAAATCTGTTGGATTTTGATGAAAGGTCATGTACAATTTTTCGAAAATTTGAGTATTTTTTGCGTAATTTTAAGTGAAATGTAGGCAATATTAAATTTTGTTTAAACAATTTTTTTTCAAAAACGGTTTCATAATTTTTGATCAAATATTGTTATTAGATAGGCTGAAGGACGTTTAAGAGAATGGTGAGGTTGGTTAAAAGCACTAATTTTTCGAAAATTGAAAAAATTAAAGATTTTTCATCCTACAACTACAATTATGAAGATAAAAGTTTTCTTAATGAAAATTGTTCATCAAAAATAGATCTTTAAATAAACTCATGATGCATCTTTTGAAAATATGAGTATTTTTTGTGTAATTTGTCTACAAAAAGGAGCCCGCTCCGAATTTTACTTCGAGAACATAAGTTCAGAGGTGTTTGCAAGCTATTGCTATTCTTATAAAAGAAAATAGATTAAACGAAGGTAATAAATTTAACATAAAACTAACAAATTACTTACAGTTAGAAATGACTACTGTTTCTGATTATCGAAATAAACCTCAGGCGCTTGCTTTGAATTGGTTGGATTTGGATTAGCATTATTTCTAATACTCTATGAAAGAAAAATTGAAGTAATTGAGTACCATTAATTTTTACGAACATTTTAATTTTATATTACTACAAACGCTGACTTGAGAAACAATGCAACGATTAGTATACTCTCTGGCAACGATGTTTATTTCAGAAGTTCATCGTTTAACGGCAATATAAGATAAGGAAATATGAAATTCTTTTGAATTCTTCTCTTTGTTGAACTTTGACATGCAGTCAATATGAGGATTTAATTCATTGTTTATGTTGTTATTAGTAAGAAACCCCTAAGTTTTCCACCTCGAAATACTTCGGGAAACATTTTGGTAGCCAAAGAACACAAACACACACACACAAAGTCGGGCATTTTTTGTTTTTTTGAGTAATGACTTTTCAATGGTTGATCTTAGCGCACAAAAGTTGTGTACAATTTTAAAGGTCATACAATTATTTACAAATTTGCTTTATATATTATTTTCTTCAGTTAAATAGTAACAGAGCTATGAGATTTTTAAATTTCACCAAATTTTTCTTTATATTCTGAAGTTGCCCCAAATTACTAATAGTCTCTCTAATGTAGTATTTTCAATTCTTAAGGTCATTATAAATAATATTAATGTTTTTAATACTTACCAAGGTTACACTCGCGTTTGAAAGTTCTGGTAAGAGCGACAGAAGGCATATACGTTCTGCTAACTAACACGATTTACTTGTACACGGTGAAAATAAATTGTTTCAGTATATTTATTTATTTATTTATTTTACGTCAAAAAACAGTTAAAAACTGCGTATGACGTGCTATGGGGAAAAGTGAATTGTGTGCACATTTTCAAAATTCTGTGATCCCTACACTAAGTCATATACTACTTAAATTTTGAATTTTTGAAAGGGAGAAAAAAAAAAAAAACTCCCATGTAATAAAATCTATTTTCAAGGATAAACAAGCAATAAATTTTGAATTTTGAAATTTTCAAGGATAAAAAGCAATAAATTTTGAATTTTGAAAGGGAGAAAAAAAAAAAAACTCCCATGTAATAAAATCTATTTTCAAAGATAAATAAGCAATAAATTTTGGCTCTTATTACTTCCTGTCGCGACAACATGGAAACGATAATTTGAATAATTGTATTTCCCACTGAATTCTAGAAGACGTGCACAGAAAATGAAGTTACATTTATGTCCAGAAGCAAAACAAGGGGCCATCTCAGCATTTGCTCAATGGATCAGGGAAACTGTACGAAAAACCTGATCGAGATGGGGGGTCATTGACCCGGAAGCTGTAGTACAATAGTTGTTACAGGTTGTTTATACTCATTTATACAGTCCAAATGGTAAATAATGCATTATGTATCATTGTTAAAATTAATGTTCCTTTTCTTGTGATGCTCAGTATAGTCTCTAATTGTATAGAAACAGTTATGCAGCAGAAACGATTTCACTTAAACAGCGTATACTAGATCCATTATACTGTAACAAGAGAATGAATAATCATATATACCCAATCAGGAACACTGTTCCTGTTTTGTGACGGAGGTTGCAGGAACAAACAGTTGCATCGTGAAGTGTCCCCAGTAGCACCCCTCAGAATTTAGGGTCAGGTAGGAGCTGCCGAGCCCAAGCAACCTTATCAGAGGAGCAGAGAATCTATTCATCGTAAGCGAGCAACACTGGTTGGAGGAGCCAGCCTATTTTCATGACGTATCCGGACGATACAGATATGAGGCCGCCTTCAGAGTCGGCGTATAGAGGAATACTGGTTAAACGGCCAGCCGTACGTGTTTCCTTATTTAAGCATTCCTAATTGGTGTTACAAGTTACTAATCGTTTACAGGTATAATTTGAGTTATGCATAGTACTTGCTGTTAATGGAAAATACATTATATACTTTTGATTCAATAACAGATAAGTATATTTACCTCCACAACCAGATATCGCAAAATGAAAAAAAATGCATAAATATTAGGCATTAAGTGATAATTAAAGTTCACAATAAATTACGCGAAAAGCCTCAAAAACTTTTTAATTTTGTAGTCTGATTGTTATCTAGAAATCTATACATTCAGAACTCATCTTCGTACAATTTAAATATTTCACCGAAACGTCTACCTGAAATTCACCGAAGTTTTCACCGAAACCACTACAAACGATCTACAATTGTACCATAGGGCTATATTTGATTTCATTATACACTTATAGGCAGCATTGAACATATTTGGACAAATATAAAAAAAAAATTGACTTTACTAGATATTTAAAAACACTATAACGCAATTGGAAGAACACGAAATATGTTTTACCACTTCGTTTCGGTACGTGCAACTGTGTGCTCAATTGCACACACAGACATGCCCCATAAGCAGCCTGGGCACACGCCACTAATGAATCGACATCCAAAAAAGCCATAACGAGTATCATATGTCATAAATCTTCTTCTTCTTCTTCTTCACTTCACGGATTAGGGAAATTCCCTGTTCCGGCTTCGTTACACCATCTCTGTCGTGGACGGCCAATGTCCCTTCTTCCTCGTGGTCTGTACATAAAGGCTTGTCGGGGGATCCTTTCGTGAGACATTCTTCCTAAGTGCTGTACCCACCGTGATCTGTATTCATTTACTTTTTCATTGATAGAAAAAATGTTAAGTTCCTTTCTTATATCTTCGTTTTTTATTTTGTCCAATAGGGTGCAGCGTTTTACTCTCGGAGAATTTCATTTCCGAGGCTTGTATCTTCATTTTATCTTGTTTTCTTAATGTCCATGATTCACACCCGTAAAGCAGTTGTGGTACTGCCATGACTTTATAAAATTTTAACAGTGTCTCTTTTCTAGTCTTATTGCGAAGATATTTGTTTATTGTTCCACAAGTATGTTGGAAACTTTTTTTTTTTTTACCTCAGAATCTCTTGAATGCCATCACTTTGGTTTTAGAGACAGATATTGAGAGACAATATGGTTTATAAAGTCCATCTCTTAAGAGAAGAAAGCATAAGAAATCTCTATCAAACACGTCTGAAGCAAATATGTCATAAATAGCATAGCAAATTGGAGTAAATAAAAATGACACAAACAAGTTCCATAGATAACAAATTACATTTTAACAATTTAAAAACAACAACAAAAAAAACACGTAAATATTTAGTACAAGACCACAATATAAAAGCAATAGTAAATTCAAAGCGTTACTACTTCATCAAGTGACACAATTGTAAAACATTTCTTCCCGCCCATCTCATCATGAAGAACCTCTTATTCAAAGAGGTGCCAAAAGAGTTTTTCCAAAAAAATCAGCGAAAAAACTCACACTCAAGCACACTAATTCATTCCAAGCTTCGCATTCGAACCTTACATGGGACATTCACTAAAAAGCGTGGTTTTTAAACCACAACTCAACTATTCAAGTCCAAAACAACTTTCAACTAGTGGGCGTATTGAGACTCGTCCTGCAGCAGCAAGTAGATATTCCCAAAATCAAATCGAAGACAAGGTCGTGGAGTCACCGGAGCACAAGGAAAAAAAAAGACAAAGCGATTTCACCCATACATCCGAAGCACACACATTCATTCTAAGCTTAGTATTAGTACTATCACCACCACCATCACCACCTCACATGGGACATCAAGAAAGAAGCGTGTACTTCTCTTCAAGTGTCATCCTCTCAAGTTCAAGACAATTATTAACTAGTGCGCGTATTTTGTCACGTCCAGCAGCAGCAAGTGGATCATTCGCAAGATCAAGTCGAAGACAAGGTCGTGGCGTCCGCAAGAAGAGGACAAAGTGATTTCAGGTGTTATATAGGTAATGGTATCGCCAAACAAAGGTCAATACGTTTACAAAACCACGCACATTACACATTATTACAATTGCTTTGCTACAATTACTACACGAAATCACCTCCCTACCAAACCTTCACAACATTTCGAAGGCTACGAAGAGTTACAGTATTCAAGATTATTGCCCGCCTGGCTGGCTAGCAGAAAATGTAAAGCAATATTTTTCATATGTAATTTTGAGGTGGCTCTTTGGTTGTTGATGCTGTCGTTGTTTTTCTTTTTGGAAAGTGGGGCATACCGGTTCATTTTCAAACGCATTCATCCTATTTTCAATTTGCATTTCACAAGCCAATTTTCCAAATTGTCTAGTCAGTATTATCTCCCATTTTTCTCCCTTATCTTAGAATCTGGTTGTCTAGCCTAGCTTGACGAGAATTGCGTCCCCTCTAAGTCGCTAGGCGCAGAGGAACTTGGGTCACGGGGGCGCTGACCGTCGAAGTTTGCCCGTCCGGGCAACTAGCTTCTAAGTCTTCTGACACCCTTCCTTCCCTTTGCGACCAGTCAGCAGCTGTAGTCTCATATAATTTAACAATCCAAGCTGTAGCTACACACGGTCCCCAACTGATAAAATATTTCCCCGGAAACCTATTTCGTTACTAAGGGGGGGGGGTTACATAATTTTCGCGGTGTCCATGTCCCATGAGTGCGGGACCCCCACCTTCCGAATGGCACTACTTGTGCTGTTCGGAAGGTGAGGGCCTCGCGCGCTGCATGAAGATGATAATGCTGCATAATGCTGAGAAAAAAATAAAACACGTAAAACATGTCTCTCATTGTATCTCTGCAACAGATTGCCCAAGGAGGCTGATTTTTTAAAATCTACATCATTTTGTATTCTCTGTGATACGAGCATCACGAATATCGATTTGGTTTGTGGCACTTTTCGGCTATAGCCGTTTGAAATTTTAAGTTGGCCACGCCATATCCCCTATGTCGCTATAACTAATAGCGCTTCTAATCGCTATATACTAATAGCGCTTGTTCGTCGCTGCTATATCGCTCGCTTCCCTCTAGACTCTTTCAGAACGGGAGATTCGCAATAAACAACATTACTGCAAACGTGCACTCTATTCTCAAATGCGGAATAATAATAATACGGGGCCAGGCACCAGAGGCTAAGCAAACATTCAAAATGCAAAAAGAAACATTCGAACAATAACAAATACAAAAAGAATAGTCCTGCAGACCTCAATTCCAGAAACTTAACATACTTCCACTGCCTTGTATATTCATTTATGAAGTTATCATGTTTGTAAAGAAAAATCTAGTAGACAACAACACATCTTACAAATTTAACTCAAGCTTACACCCCTACAACACAAGGCAAGCATGTAACCTTCATCAACTAATGTGCACAAGCACATTATACCAAAAGGGTACATTCTCTTCAGGTTTACAATTCTTCAACAAATTACCAATACATCTGAGAAACACAACAGACTTACATAATTTCAAGAATAAACTCAAACACTTCCTTGGGGAAAAACTTTTTTATAGCGTTCAGGAATACCTCAATGACTAATATGTGCAATGTGATTTCAGGTGCTGCAATAGGACTAGGTATTGAAATAGAAAATAACCTAGCCATAACCTGCCTCCTCCTCACCATTTTGAGATCTAAACAAGGAATGTATTAATACTGTTAATTCATAAGTAGTAGTTACTATAATTGTTATCATGTACCGTTAATATTTTTTCCTTATTATTATTATTATTTTATAAGTAATGTATTTATTATTATTTTTATTATAAGAGACAGTAAAATCACTATACCAAGTAAATGTTATTTAAAAAAAATTAATTTTTTAAATTAAATTAAGGGTTTCATTATTTTGCTATTAAAAATAATTATTTATTATACAATATCTTAAGATATCTGAAACAAGTATTGTAGTATAATCCCTAGGGCAATGACCCCACCTTGATCAGATTCTTCTGTGCAGTTTCCCTAGTCCTTTGAGCAAATGCTGAGATGGCCCCTTGTTTTGCTTCTGGACAATAAATATAATTTCACTCGCTGCACTCAAGAAGATGCATGCAACTGTACTCCCTCCATATTCATCATATTTGACTTGTCATATACGATTGCAATTGTATATGTGACTCAATAATAATAATAATAATAATAATAATAATAATTGTTATTTAATTATTTTACAAGTAATGTTATCTATAATAATCTATATAATAATATTAATTATTATTATTTTCATTATTATTATTATTATTATTATTATTATTACCAATAAAAAAAGTTGAGGTATGCATATTGCAAGTGTGTTTTGTTTGTGAGGGGCTTGGACGAAGGGAAGTGATTGTGGTGAAGACCAGACCGAAAGAGTTTTGTGTGTGTGTGTGTGGGGGGGGGGGCCAAACCTTGCCATGCGAAGTATATTAATCCAAAATTGATTGCTGCATTAGTTTGAAAGGAAAATGAGCAGGCTCAGCCAGGTATATCAACAGATCACATAATAGATACAATATCTGGGATCAGTGAGGTACCTACCACAATAGTAGGCTATATAATTTTAAAATCACATTTAGCCAAACACATGTTTTGGGATCACTCTTCCCATCCTCAGTGGTTCTACAATTTTAATTACATAAACAAATTAACACGTGTATCAACATCAACCTATATACATAATCATTTCTATACTAATGAACAATTAAATAATTATTTAAAAAATTGTACTTACCCAAGTAACACAGATTAAACACATAAATTTGTATATGTTAATTATTTATTCATTTCATATAAAATAAAACTAGTGTACAATTACTTCTGTAGAAGTAGAACTTTCTTTCAACCTCTCTGAATCCATGTTAAGATCTGATCGGTACTGTGCATGTAAAATGCTTATATTGAGGAATTTTAAACACTATCATGCATTTTTAGTTGACATGTTTTCAATTTTTTTTGTAATTTTGGAAAAAATAAATACACATATGTGTACATATTTTACAATTTTTATTACAATAAATTCCGTTTCATAGTCATGAAACATGGACAAGAAATGAATATTGGGAGCTTCATATATTGTGTATGAGGCCATCTGATGATAGAAGATTGTTGAGAGTTATATTAATAGAAAGGTATTATAATTTTGTATCACCATTAGAGACACTGAAGAATATTTTTGCTTTGTGATTGTTTTTAGTTTATTTAGAATTAATATTTTCTGCAGTATAATGATTACAAATATTTTATACAATCTTGTTGTCAGTCAACGGCAGATGCATGCCCTTCCCCCCAAAAAAATGCATAGAGTTTTTCTTTGTTATCTTCTTTTATTTGGAAAATTGATTTAAATATTCATGTTAGAATTACATATGTATTTGGCATGGAGTTATTGTGTTTGTATTTGGCATTATGTATGTCTGTATTGGGTCGGTAGTCCGACTTCTCTGGTCAGCTACTGGTATCCCCCTTGCCTGGGTCTAGTTAAATTCCCATGCTTGGGGTAAGAGCGATATGAGGCAAACATGACGTATTCTCTTCACTGTAACTAGCAACATCCACCTGCTTAAGCTTTTCTTTTTCACACAGCTACAGAAACTGGAACGATTTTAAAGGAAAGGTACAACTCTTATTTTTGCCTCGACTGGGAATTGAACCCAGAGACCACAGCACGGGAAGTTAGTACACTGCCCATGAGCCATCCCAGAGGCCCTAGAATTATGTAATAATTGAAAAAAACAATGCATTCCATCATATTTACATTGCCAAAATTATAAACAATATAATAACAAATATGTTTATTATTGGACAAAAATCAATGATCCCCCCGAACAATGATTGGCTGGATCCTCCCCTGTTGTCTGAGGACATCGTGTTGAAATAATGAAAGTTATTAAGTTATTAATTCAACTCATGCTGTAGTTAGGAATATTTTGATGTAACCTATGTTTTGTAAATTGTAATTTTGATGTTTAATTTCAGTATTTGTGCACTAATGGTCAGAAGAACAATATTTTCATTTAAATTTTTTTTTTTTAAGTTTTAAATTATGAAATGTAGATTTTAAAATTTTTTGATTGATTTGCAGTATATACGTTTTACAATGGTTATTAAATACAGGAATATCATTTATTTTATTTTCAAAGTTCTGTAATGATTGCTTCTTTCCCAATAGAAAGGATCCTTATTTAGGAACCAAATACTTGTTTTTCTGTTTAGTATACCTTTTAGTTTTTGTTGGATGGAGTCTCTTTTTTTTTTAAATTTGGAAAATGTCCCTGGGGCTTCGTGTTAAGTACCCCCAAAGTTAAAACATGGGTTTCAAATTGAAGGGGCCAGGACGGGGTCAGATCAATTGAGGATTTTGGAGAAAATCGGCTGGCTGGTTTAACTGCTAGCATTGTTCACAGACGGATGGCCAGAATGATGTTTTGCCATCGTTCAATTTTCAGTAACAAGGACCGACAAAATATGGACTGTGGCTACACCACGTGTTAGATGATTTTTTCTAAAATTATGAACTGGGTTTTTCTACTTTTTCTTATCAGAACCCTGTAATAAGTTTTCCTGTCAAAAATTCACTGTTTATTCATATCACGCATCACACATTTTTTCACAACATTACATAAATTTCTCTCTATTGCATATGCAGTAGTGAGAAAGGAAAAAAAAACTTGTATAACCAATGGTTGGGGGTAAAAATTAATTTGGGCACAAATGTTATTTTTCTAAAGTAAAATGTACATTTAGTCCTAATTTTTCTTTAATGTTTTCGGAAGTTGTTTTATTTTCTAAAAAATTCACTTGTATTACCTTAAGTGGTTTAAAAAATATTCCTAAATACAAATGGAAATTTATCATTAGCAAAGAATTTTCTTGAAATGCTCATTACAAATTTTTGATTTAGTGTGAATTTATTTGATTTTGTTGAACAATCTTTCACTTTTTATGCCATAATAGTATCTCTATAATCAGGAATAATAGGAACATGATGTTGTAATTCAAAACATAAAAAGATCAGACACAAGCTCTTTCTTAAAAAATATAAATAGTATTTTATTGTTCTTTTTGCTTTTTTTTTCTTCCTTTTTTTAATGGTTTTTAATCAAATCAATTCCAATCTTATTGTGTGAGGTGTTGCAAATATCTTTTTTAATATGCTCAACAAAATTTTTAAAGGTCACAAAATTTGCTACCTCATTAATTAAATGAAGAATGTCAATCTGAGTTTTGGATAGAGAACATCATAAACATCATTAAAAAAATATGCACATTCATTTCATACTTTTTAGTTGGTAACTTAATTTCTTAGTTCGTAATGTTTGGAACTAGGAAATATATCTGTGATCAGCCTATATATAACTATGCCACTGGTTTAGGTGCTGGAGTGGGATAGATGCTAGGTCCACATTTGGCCTTGTGGTTCTGTACAATACACCTATGATCTGGAGAGCATGTCCAACCACAAGGACTTAAACATAAGCGATTGCTGCATGCTTGGTTGTCGGGACAGTCTGCATCATCTGAAAATGAGATTATGAATAAGAAATATGCAGCTTGCAGCAAGATTTCTGGGCAAATTTCCCATCACTTACAGAATTATTTTGTGCTTATGTTTTCCTTATTTAATATTTTCATTGTGGGAAATACTTATGAAATAAAATGTAGTTTAGGATAGTTCTTTGAATAGCTGAAGTGTTAACTGATGAATATGTTTATAAGAAATCAATCAATTTGGTTTCATGGTTGATAGTTGCCAAACAATATCATTCATTCCGAAAAATTTTGAGTGATTTTTGGAAAATTATTGTTTTTTTGGGTATTTATGAGGATTGTAGAACACACAAATTTTGGGATTGAAAGTTTTAGCATCTCTTATGACACTAGAAAATAAGACTTGGTAAAGTTGATTCATCAACAAACTGTTCTCAGTGGGGAATTTGTGTTCAGTTAAATATTATTTTGCTGTTCCAGAAATGAATTATTTGAGCCCTTTAACGCAATAAAACTATTTCTTATTTGCACTTTGACCTTATTGTCCTCAAAAGTTAAAAGTTAGACAATTTTGGATGAGAGGCAGCAAATATCAAAATTTTATTGTGAAGACATGGTGTTTGTTTTCATATAAAAGAACATGCATGGAGAAAGACAGACTTATTTGGAGGGAAAGTAGTCCTGAAAAAGAATTACTTCAAGTTACTATAACTTTTGGCATTATTGACTCTGATGATAAAAGGAGTAAGTAGCATTTTTGTTAAAAATTATATCAAAGCAGATTAGTTAGGGCTAAACCTAATGATTTTCTCATGTGTGTACTTTGTTATGGGAGTGCAACTATATCCCCATTATAGGATCAAATAACTGATGAAGTTTAATAATTATGGCTGCTGATAATCATCTCCTATTTTATTTCAGTATATAGATACCTTTTGCAGCATTCATGCACAGGCAATCTTTATAAATGAATCGTTATTCGTTCCCCATCTCGATCAGGTTTTTCGTCCAGTTTCCCTGATATTGAGCAAATGCTGAGATGGCCCCTTGTTTTGCTTCTGGACATAAATGTAACTTCATTTTCTGTGCACGTCTTCTAGAATTCAGTGGGAAATACAATTATTCAAATTATCGTTTCCATGTTGTCGCGGCAGGAAGTAATAAGAGCCAAAATTTATTGCTTGTTTATCCTTGAAAATAGATTTTATTACATGAGGAGTTTTTGTTGTTTTTTTTTCTCCCTTTCAAAAATTCAAAATTTAAGTAGTATATGACTTAGTGTAGGGATCACAGAATTTTGAAAATGTGCACACAATTCACTTTTCCCCATAGCACGTCATACGCAGTTTTTAACTGTTTTTTTGACGTAAAATAAATGAAAATAAAAATATTCTAAAGACGGTTATTTCAGAAACCAGTCAAATGCCAAAATCTTCATTTCGAGAAAAGTAAGAAAAAGTGTCCTTGCAATGTAGGGTTGGTTTTTCTGATTTCAGAATTTTTTTTAGTATTAAAGCGGTTGATAAATGAATAGTTTTCATGTAAATATTTTTCTTACTGCTCGCATTATATTTTTTAAAATTATTTTAGACCTGTGCACTTGATGGATTTCTGCAATAAATGAACAGATCACTTGTAGTGAAATTGTGAGTGTTGTTATTTATTGTTTATTGCATTAGACAAAATAATTTTAGAAAATAAGAATTTTTTTGAACAAAAATCTAGAAAAATCAGACTTATTATTTGGGAGCAATGTGTTCCCCCACTGCACTTCGTTTTGAATTGTCATTTAGTTTTCTCTCTGTTTGGCTTTTAGCCTTTTACACACATCACAAACATCAACCCCTGACCGACCAAATGAATATCCAAGTTTTCATTAAAATATTTAACATAAAAGCTGTACTTCACTACATTGTCAGATCAGGATTGTCAGTGATGAACATCTCGTGCATTTTGGAGACATTCAGAGTAGCATCTGGATACTTTTAAGGTTTTATTACCGTCGTGTGATTCCTTAACTACAAACTTCGAAATGTGGTCACATACAAACAGCTCCCAACACAGGATTATCACTCTTCTCTTCCCCTTACATCAGAAGGGGCCTTATTTTTAAGCAATAACTGGCAAATCCTACTTACTGTCTCGTGAAATGACATGAATAGAGACCGGAAAAATATGTAGTATAAACTATCAATATATGTACATAAATATGTAATGAAATCACTAAGATGTAAAAAATTTTAAAATTTAATACGAAATTACATTTATAAAGAATTCTAAATGAATAAAAATTTAAAAAAGTCTTAAAAATCATTTGGAGAGCATAAATTAATGCACACTTTGCACCACACAACTTTCCCATTGGTAGCTTTATCTATTGCTATTCAGGGCTATAGTTTTGCAGCCAGACTTGACGCAACAGAAGACATTGCACAAACTAGGGATATCTACGACCAGCAAACACCACTGCCCAGTGAAACACTCTCATTGCATGTTAAACGTCAGCGATCGCCAATGTTTCTCCAAAATTAAGGTTACAGGTCACGAACCGCGGCGTGAGTGGTCTCTCAACCTAAAGATGAGTCGGGTCAGTCCCTGTCTCGCACTTTCCGTCCCTGAGATAAATGAAGCAGACGCCGGGACTGTGAGAACATCAGCGTCTTCACACTGGGTACCTGGAGGAGGCAGCACGCAGTAATAATGTAGGAAAAAATGCTGACATTTTAAAAATATATTTCTTTTCATAAAAAATACTTAAGAAAAGAATAAAATTAATTTAATTAAAAATATTTTGTGAAAATACCAAAATATGTAATATAGTACCAAATATGTAAAAATAAATAACGAAAAATTGAGTATTGTGTTAGGACGGGGCCGATTCGCCCAGTTTACAAATTTGAGAACGGTAAGTAGAAAGACAAAAAATATGTAATTACATAAAAATCCTGTCTCTAGTCATGGATTTCGAGAAAAACATTCTCGCAAACTGGTTGTAATGTACCGTTTATCTTTAAGTGATAAACATATGAATGATTTTTCTTATTCGATATTGAAGGATTTATCATCATCCTCAAATTCCTTTAGATCTTTCTCATGACATAATAGTTCATCTTCTGGGTTCTGTTTCTTAAGTCTTCGTCGAATGTCTTTTGCCTCTATCAAAGTTTGAATATTGAATGTTTTTATTCTCTAGAGAATAAAAATAATTCCACGACTTGTTTATTACTTTTTCATTAATATATGAAGAGCATTTAATATTCCAATTACAAGAAATGCCTTCCAGCTTTGTTTTTAGATCTACTTTCTAACCAGGTACGAAACATGCTCGCCTTTCACCCTGGCATTGCGTATATTGCGCTGAAGAACTCCGCGACTCCTTTTCCATACAGGTTCATCATCAGAACTTGACATGTTCTCACAAAAAATCACTTTTTCTTACTAATCACAGCAAAATCAAATCACTCGCAAAAGAAACTTCAAAACCCACTCTGAGCAGATGCTACTTACAACCTGAGAACAACAATCTCACTACTTTTAGAAGCGTTGATAGAGATCACGGCGACACTGTACCTTTCTTAGAAAATTTTCCCTCCCGAACATGTAACTTAACAGACCTCTGAGGTGGTGCTGATAACCCTTCAAGTAGCTTTGATAACATGTGACATCCTAATTCCCGTGGTTGTCCGCATGCGACCCCTGCAGGGTTAAAAGAAAATTCCCTTTTGGTTTAGAGCAGAAACCCGTCAAACGACATCGCTTGACGGGTTTCTGTTCTAAACACGATTTTTAGGGTCGTTTTAACTACATTGCAGAGTTGCAAATAGCTGATTTCTGATATACGATGCGTTTATCCTCATATAACAATATCCTGTTGCTAACGCGTCTTTTATATTTTTGGTGCTTGACGGGTTTCTGAAATAAACGATTCAAATGAGGTGTCAAAAGAAAAAGAATTTCACGATGACGTTTGATTTTAAAAATATGAAGGGAAAATTTGCAGAAAGTATTAAACTTGAAATGAAT
The DNA here is from genome assembly GCA_964035755.1 of Teleogryllus oceanicus. Classification (NCBI taxonomy): domain Eukaryota; kingdom Metazoa; phylum Arthropoda; class Insecta; order Orthoptera; family Gryllidae; genus Teleogryllus; species Teleogryllus oceanicus. The sequence goes on from CAXIVR010000007.1 coordinate 107,859,250, forward strand.
AGACTCTGATTTGTGCATACCGCCATTAGTTTTAAGTGCCGATTATGCGAAAGATAAACGTTTTTGGAAAGGGTAGCATCGTGGACTATCGTGAGTCCGTCTGCAGCTGGTACATACTAGGCAATGGAAGCTTGAGGAGAGCCGATACTGGGAGTTGGATGGGGACAGCATACTCCTATTAGGGTTTTGTTCGGCGGCTATTTGTTCGTGGCTATTAAGCTAAGAATACGACCCTTTCATCGGATTTCAAACATTTCTGTTTTGTTTCCTCGAAATATTAAAAAAAAAATGTTACTTCTGCGTGAGCACAATTGTATCGTCCGTTATTAGTGATAGTTGTCTTAGACAAAGATTAAAATCTCGATACGTGCAAATCTGTTGTACTCTAATTGCCGTAGTTTTCCTCGTTGAAGAAACTTTTGAAGAGGTAAAGTCATGTATGTGATAGTTCGGACATATTCGCAACCAACTGACCGCCACTGGTTAGGGTAGGGGCAGAGTAATGGCACTTGTGCTGTAATAGGTGTTAGTCAGTTGGTGTTTCGGCATTTTCTTGTTGTCTGAGGAAAGCAATTGCAAACTATCTCACTTCCTCCAAATTTCCTGGGTCTTATTGGTGTTATTGAGGTGGTGTATTGATCGAACCGGCCCGAAGGCAGTGGCGGACGTTGGATTCAAAACTTGGGGAGGCCCAGACAAATTTAGGCACGGATTCATCTTGTGAAATTGTGGCCTTCGGTTTACTGGTAAACTGTTATTGGCGACATTCCAAATAAAAAATTAGATTTAATATTTCTCTTGTTTTAGGATTACTTCTCCGCGAAAACGGCGAAAAATTCGAATAAAGATTTTATTGTGTCCCTGAAATACTTGGTCTGCCACACAATGGATCCCTTATAATCACAGTGTCACAACCACTGTCTATGTCCACAACAAGTCTTCAAAGGAGGACGCCATAAGCGCGAAAGCCTCCGTGCCAAACCAACTCCAAAGCTGGACAAAATGAAACTACTCTTTGTTATTGGCTGAGGGACGTTGTCATGGCAACGGGAGGCGCGCGTCAGCTTCGGCCGCTGGTACCCTGCAGGCACAAGTGGTACTAGTACTTGGTGGTACTACCTACACATAGAACTACTTGGCTCAATCTTGAGTTGTAACGCTATGATTGCGGCAAGAGAAACGACTTATTTTAAATGTTTACTCGCCTGCCGTAAACATTTATGTCAAGTTTTGACTAAGTTAATTCTAACAATTTTAAGTTAAAAAAATATAAATTATTTAGTGTTGTTAATCTATATTTTGGGAAGGCCTGGCCTTGCCGCCTCTGAAAATCCGCCACTGCCCGAAGGGCTGACGTATACTTACTGACACATTCTGGATCGCTTTCTAGGCGACATTGCTTGAACGGAGGCCGACCATAATAACCCGGATTACATACACACTGGCGACTCGTGCTGGAAGCACATTGGGCGTTGGGCCCGCATGTAGAGTCCCGACACTGCCCCGCTGTCAAAAAAGGAAGGACATTTTCACTTTACATATAGAATATTCCACAACGTAGCGTAGATGTATGTCACATCGGAAGCCGGCCAGCTTACCATCCACGTTTGTTTATGTAATTTAGAAATACAACCATTACATCTTGGTTCAATATGAAATGACGAGTGAAAGATAAAGAAATAAATTCTTAAAAAACGAGCCGGGTAAAATACAATTCAACTTATTATTCAGTTCAATAATAATGCATAAAGTTTGGGATGAAGTAAAGCTACATTATTTGTATTTTTATTTAAATTTAATATTGTGAATATTTTGTAATTAAAATGATACTTACTAACACGTTTCATTGTTACTATCGATACTGCCCTTCATATTTTTATATTAAATATTTAGTTTCCGTGATAATGACTATTAGTATAATATGAAAATATTACCTGCAATACATGCCAGAGAAGCTACTACTAGGAGAGGTAGCATCAATCTTCGTTGAATGCTCATTTTAATCGTAGACACTGCCCTCAGAGAACTTCAGATGGTTTGTAGGTGTCCTAGTGAAAAAGATTCATGTTGATATAATAGCAGCGACTTATTTGACGTAAAACTGTTTTGGTATATAATTTATTCTAGATCCCTAGTTTCAACGCATACAAAACTTCTCTTAAAAAAACACTTCACATGTCAGACAATATATTATATTCAAGCTTCACCTTTTCTTTCAAATTTAGAGCCATTAGAAAACCTAAATGTTGGGAGAATTATAGCAGAGTAGGGAGTGAGAGAAAGAGAGAGGGAGAGAGAGAAAAAGGAGGGACAGACAGACTGGCAAATAGACACACAAATACACACACGGGGTATAATTTCTGATTTAAGCAACAATAGATGATTTTCATAAGAGTCGCTATGAAATAAGAACCTTGTTCGCCTCGTTGATGTCAAAGCTTTTTCAAGAAGTTTCCCGATTCTTTCTTCCTCATTTTGCGGCCGGCGGAGCACGCCGCGAGCGCGAACCCGATCTCATAGTCATTCGAGAATACTAAGAGTAGTATTTTGCGGGCCCTTCACGAACCACGAGAATTTCGTATTTTTACTTCCTCCTATACATACGTATATACGGGAGTAATATATGTAGTATAGAAAAAGTTATGTAATGCTGTGGAAAATCGATTTCGAGATTTCAACGGAAATACGCATTTTGGGGTCCTCTGATACCGGAAACGTTGTTTCTTTTCAAAACGTCCGTCCATCTGACTGTGTCTGTTTGTCAGTCCGTCCGTCTGTTTGTGGGTCCGTCTGTGATAACTACTAGCGCCTAAACCACACGTACGATCTTTTCCAAATTGAAGAATCCCCTGTCGATTTGGCTCTAGTTGAAGCTTTGAAATTTTGAAAAACATTTTTTTAAAATTTGGCGGTACTTTACATGAAGCCCCCCAGTCAATTTTCGAAATTTTCTCAAAAATGGCTCTAAATTTTTTCTTTAAATTTCTTGAATGAGTAAGAGTAAAACGTAAATTTGTTGAGTGAAGAGTAAGAATAAAGATGGCATAGGTCTGATTTTCACAGTGTTATCTTCGAATTTTAGAAAATTGCAAAAGTTTGGAATTTTTTGCGTCTTACTACAACTATAAAATTGAAGACAGATTTTTGCTTCAAATGAAATTTGTTGCCCATAATTAGTTCTTTCATTAAGGCCATGTAGACGTTTTTGAAAATTTTAGTAGTTTTTGTGCAATAGAGCGTGCAATATTTGCAATTATAAAAAAAGTACAAAAACAAGATTTTCTCAAAAACGGCTCCTAACTTTTTCTTTAAATTTTTGATGGGGTTAGTGCCCAACCAACCCTATCCGACGACATAAACGCCATGCGGCTCTATTGTTTTGTTTAAAAAATACAAAAATTAATTTTTTTTACTTGTTTCTGACGTCGGTAATATTTACATTAAAGGCGATTTCTTCACTTTATTCGGTTTATTGTACATGTGCATTAAATAGTGTCAAATAAAGTTTCTCGAAAACTCAACAGTTTCTGTATAAATTAGCTCAAAATTCAGAATTTTCAGAAACGCTCAAACGTTATTTTCTCAAAAGTGACTCCAAGTATTTTCTTCATTTTTTCCACATAGATTTTCAAAAATTACACAAATTAATTTTTTGAAATACCTCTCACGCCGTTAATATTCACATTTCCATCGATTTGTATAGATTAGTGAATTTGTGAGTGGAAATGTACCAAATGATACTAAATGAAGTTTTTCGAAAACTCAATAGATTCCTGTGAAATGGGGCTTCAAATTTCGCATTTACAGTAATGGTTAATCGCCATATTCTCAAAAACGGCATGAACATTTTCAATGAAAATTTCTATTTAGGACGAGGTTTTACTCTTCTTTAATATTTCGGTTCTACTATTAAGAAAAAATTGCTGCGAGAAAGTCTGTGTCATTCTGTAGCACCTCTAGTCTAGTCCTGCTCTGAGAATGTGATTTTGAAGTCTAGTTGGCTTATGAATTTCGTTTGAAGGGGGCGGAAAGTGTGTTTCGCGAGTAAGTAAATGGCCAACGATATTTGAAAATAGCCGAAAGGAGATATGTGATCCTAAACAACCTACTCTGCGTAGCAGTTTTTATGAAATGTAAGTAAAATAAATGTGTGAAATGATTTGTCTATATCTAATACGATTTTTCTACTTCCGATAAAAATTAATTTTTTAATTTAAGGCCAATTTTTGGCCGGAACCATTAATCACCTTAAGGTTTACCTGACATTTTAACTTGTCAACTTGTGCTATCTTATTTGTTAGCTATCTTACATCTCTCTTACAAAAGCCGATGAAATGTGACCTTCAGTGTACCAGGAAAAGGTGAAGCTCATAATTACACATCGTATGATCAGCAAGTCTGTTTCAAACGTAGTGGTGTGTCCAGTAATGTTTTACTGTTTGCTTTGAACGTGGGTCTTGGTAAATCTTGCAATAAATAAGGCATGTACAAATCTAATTTACGTAGGGAATGAAAGACGAGCTGTTAATTTTTTTATTGTGCTGCATTTTGGAGAATTTCGCGCATTTCGAGGGACTAACCGCAACATTTTTGATGAGAGATAATTCGTTTTTTGAAGTTTTAATGTAGATTGCTTCGAACAAAATGGACCTTGCACGACTATATGAGTATTCATGGAAAGGGTACCGACGAAATTGGAGAACTTCAACTCACTACGTCGGAGCTGGCTCCCTAAATAAAGAAAATTTGTAATATATACATCATATTTTAGTATCTTAAAAACTTTGGAAATAATGTTTACTATTAATATTAATATCATACAAAAAGCTTCATAAAATCGAATCACATTCACATTAAATCTAATTTTTGCAATTTTCAAAAATTCAGAGAGTTCCACGATAATGAGACCTACGCCATTTTTAAGCATACTTTGCCCTATCTGTAAAAAAATACTTTTGAAAAAATGTATTGCAATAACTTTAAGCGTAAATTAATAAAAAAATACTCATTTTCGACATGACCATTTTTAAAGATCTAATTTTTTAGTTCAGGTTTTAAGAAAACACATCGTTTATCAATATTGTACTTTGGCAATGTTAATTTTTTTTGCAAATTTCGATAATACAGATAGTTCGCCAAAAAATGGGACCATCACCACTTTCTTTATCGTCCTTTGGTCAATCCAAGGAAAAAAATAAAGAAAAAATTTAGAGCAGTATTTAGGAAAATTGTTTAAAATTGTGTATATTTCTCGTAAAATTACAAGAAAATTACTCATATTTTCGAAAAACTGTAAATGAACATACTTCAAGATGTCTTTGAACAACAGATTTCATTAAGAAAAAATCTATCTTCAATAATGTAGTTGTTGGAAGACGCCGAAAAAATTTAGAACTTTTGCAATTTTCGAACATTTTGTGATTTTAATGAAAATGAAACGCGCACGATTTTTAAAGAATCCTCTACGCTATCAGAAAATAAAGTTTAATAAAAAATTCGGAGCCATTTTTGAGAAAATTGAGAAATGTTGAGGCTTCGTGTAATGTATCTCCCGAAATCTACATTCCATTTCAAGCCCGCAGAACCTCGAGTTCGTCTAGATCATCAGAGATTATCAATTTTGAAGAAAATGGTTTGAACGTTTAGGCGCTAGCCACAAACAGACGGTTTTGCCGTCTGTTGATTTTCGGGAATTAAGGACTCACAAAACGAGGATTCAGACTACACAACGGATATAGAAGTAATTTACTACCTTCAGAAATACGATTTACCACTTTTTCTTTACTAGTGCCCGACAATACGAGATTTTCTGTCGGAAAATCGCCGATTTCCGTCACACGATTACAATACTTTCTTTTTCTACGTAAGTGCTTAGTAAGGTGAGAAAGAAAAATTATATATATATATATATATATATATATATATATATATATATATATATATATATATATATATATATATATCCGGAGTGCCTTACGAACTGGATAATTTTCTGCCTTCCGTCCTGTTCCTCGAAAAGTACGGCTGCGATACCGTAGGCGTCTGCAGAATCATAGGCTTGGCGAAGTCGGGGTGTACAATCGGGGCGTTTTTGAACATCACTTTGATTTCGTCGAACGCTCGTTGATGCTCGACTTCCCACACCCATTTTTGATTTTTACGAAGTGGGTGGTAGAGCGGTGCGACTACTATAGCATAATTGGGGCAAAATCTGTTGTAATAATTTAACGTGCCTAATAAACTCCTTAGTTGTTTTACATTCCTGGGTACTGGAATACCGTGTATCTCTTTACTTTTCTCTTCTTTCATTCTCACTCCCTCTCTCGATGTTTCGTAACCCAAGAAATCGAAATTCTCAACACAGAAATGCGTCTTGCTTAGGTTCAATGTAAGATTGTTCTCAATCAGAGTCTTGAAGATTGTCTCCATGCGTGTGGAACGACTTCGAGTGTACTATCAAATCGTCTACATAAAACGTTGCACGCCTTTCTAATACCTTCTGCAAAATGCCGTCTAGACATTGCATTAGGGCAGCTCCACTCTTTTTGAGTCCAAAAGGCACGCGCTCAAATACAAAGGTTATACCCTCGAATGTAAAACCGGTATACTGCTGATCTGACGGCGCGATTGGCATCTGCCAGTACGCATGTCTAAAATCGGTCCTCGTAAACCATTCATGACCCCCAAAGTTTAGCAACATATCCGCGATCCTCGGCGGCACGTCGCGATATGGCACCGTTACCGCGTTCAATCTGCGCGCATCCAAACATAATCGTAAGCTTCCGTCCCTTTTCTTCACCACAAGAATCGGGTTGGTGTACGCCGTAGTTGCTTTACGTATAACACCCGCTTGGATCATTTCGTTTATCAACTTTCTTACTTCGTCACGGTAGGCTACAGGGATCGGATAATTCTTCGCTTTAATGGACGTGAATCTGTCAGTTCTATGCGGAATTCATACCCCTTTACCGGTTCGTTACGACTTTTAAATACATCTTTGACGCGTATCAAAGTTTGAAACAACGCATTCTTCTGATCAACACTCAATTTATTTTCCTCCATAACTTTCTTCCTAATTACCTGCTCAATTTCATTTTCTTCTTCTTTCAGGCTACACATTTCGATTTCTGCGAATTCTTCTGATTCGTCTCCCTCATCTACATGTGTATTTCGCGCCTCCTCTTCCCCATCTTCATCCTCCCACACATTTTCGTCGTTGATCAAAACTTGCGTCTCTCCTACATTAATAACAGCGCCATGTTCCGTCAAAAAGTCTACTCCGATAATTAATGGATAAATAAACTTCTTTACTACGAAACAAATTACGTCATAAACTCTCTCTTTTATCATCACTTCTAGTAACACTTGTTTCTTCACCGGATGTGATTTTCTTCCCCATGCGTCTACCATTCGAGTATTGTTGGTTGGTAACTCTAAAATCGTCACATCATTTCTTAACAGCTTGTCATATAATTCTTCCGCTAACACAGATTTAATTGATCCGGTATCTACTAATGCTTTGCTACGCACACCACCACAACTAATTTCAATTACGGGACATTTATCCCTCTTTCTTGGCTTCCAACTTTCCCATAAATTCTCGCCTCCATTCGTGATTCGGTTCGCCGTAACAGGGATGGCATGGTTAGCGTAATAAACGTTCGACTTGGGACCCCTCATCAACTCGAACTCTAGCGGTTTTCCGGGCCTGATCGACATGCAGTGTCGCGCTCGCTTCTAGGACTTCGCGACCGTGTTCGCTGCGAATCGCCTACATTTCTGCGTTCGCCCGTCCCGCCGTCTGCGCCGCGTTGACCTTGACCATGCTGTCGCCCGCTTTCAGAGCCGTTACTGCGCTGCCGACCGTCCTGCCTGTGCTGTACTAATCCAGCGTTCCGAGATCCCTGATTTTTACTATTTCCTTTCTTCGACGATGAAGGCGCTGGGTCTTCTATTACCTGCATCGCATTTACATTAGCTTTTGTGGTCTTTGGAGTTTGATTCATATTTTCAAATGCCAAATCATAGTTGGCTAATAACACTTGGAACCTTTCCACGTCTCTAATGTCCACGCTGCGTAATAAATTCTGGATACTTAACGGGAAATGTCTCGTGAGTATGCAAATTATTTCATCTCTGACACGGGAGGAGAACACATTTTCAAAGCCGCTATCTTTCGTGCTGCATAATCTCGCATCGTTCCGCTCGAAGTACGATAATAGCCGCTCATAAGTGAAATTCTGAAGTTCATTTGTTGTTCCTTTCCCCAGTACCGGTTTAGGAACCTAACTACAAACTCGTCGAACGTTTTCGGCGCCGGACATAATGTTTCCAACCACGCCTTAGCACTTCCTTCAAGCTTGCTTGGTGGAAGCTGTCAAGCTTGCTTGCATCGCTCCGCCGCGTACCCTATTTCTCTGTGTTCTGGTCTTTTCTCGTGGCTTATGGTGGCGTTACGGGTTCGTATAATCCCGTCACAATATATATATATATATATATATATATATATATATATATATATATATATATATATATATATATATATATATATATATATATTTCGCTTAGGCTGTATAAGACATACAATTCGCAAAATATAGGGAAAGGGGCGAGTTTGTGTGGACCAGAAATGTACGTCCTCAAAAAAGGACGCTGGGCAAGTTATAAACCGACCCTGGTCGTTAGTGTTGTGAATTTAATTCTCGACTGCCGTCTTCGAAGGTCGTAAGCTGTGCCTGCGGTTTCCATCGCGCTCCGTGCAGGGAGTCGACGTGCCTTCCACTCACCTGGCGAGGCGGCGGCGTACGGGCGGGTGACGCCGCGGCCCTGGCGGGTGGGTGTGCTCGAGGCGCTGCACCAGGCCTGCCTTAGGGGGGCGCGGGGCCCGACGCAGCTCCTGCGGCGCGCGCCGCGCGGGGGCCCCCCGTGAGCGCGCGGGTGGCCTGAGCAATCGGTGCTGCTGCGCATTTGCATGATGCAAAGCAGAGCTACCGGGAGCGGTTGCTGATGTCACTCCAACGCCTTTGACCGGGAGGTCGTAGGTTGGAATAGGAGGTGGGAATCGAAGCCACGACCCTTCCGTCCGAGATCGCTACGACACTACTGCCTAGCGATCTCGGCCACCGGATCGGCAGTAACCATTCTTTAACGCTACCAGGGTGGTTGATTGATTGCTCGATTGGTTAGTGATTCCAGGCGCGTCAACTATTGAGGCAATTAGTCCCATATGTGTGCATGTTTTTCATCGGGAGGTGGCGGTGATCTTCCCCTCCTGGATGGCGAGATCCGGCACCGACCTACCGTCGACTAGCGGGGTTTTCCCAATCAGGTATTTCCCATCAGTGGGGCACCGCCTCAGCCGGGACAAGTTCTAAGTCCCCGACCGGTCTCCCAGCATGTGTGGTAGGGTAATGCATGTTAGTGTATGTGTGGGGGGGGAGGTTAGGACAAGGAAGAGGAAGGAAAGATCGCGCGTAGTCCATGGCCCGTTTGAACTGCTCCGGCATTCGCCTTGTGTCCGGGGGTGGTAATAGCTATTAACATACCTAATAAAATCATGGACTTGGCGGTTTAGATCGTTGGTCAGCGTGCTCGCTTTCCATGACGCGACCCCGGGTCCGATTCCCGGTCGGGGAAGATTATAAACTGCGTTTTCCTTGCAATGTCCCAGTACATGTAGCTGTGTGACGATGAGAAAACTCACTTGTCAGGTTGAGAAGATCAAAATACGGCGTGGGGATGTCTTCGTGCCAACCACACTTACCCTTAACTCTTGGCCGCGAGGCCGGGACGCTGCTGGTAGGCCATGGCCCGTACGCGGGTTGTCGTTAAGTACAGACAGACAGTAAAGTTGAGAGTATTATTACTGCAGAGGATAAAAATTAAAAATCAAGTCGGAGCGTAGTGGAGCCGAGATTTTAATTTGGGCGAGGCAGTAATAACACTTAAATTTCGTGGTATTTTCACATTTTACCGTCACCATAAAAACTATGATTTATGCGATACGCTGCGATAGTAAAACGTACATTGTATGTATTTATAGTATATTGAGATAGTAAACAAATAAATTCTAATGCTGTGCCGTTAGTACGTTATTGCGAGTTGCTTCTATATATATCCTTTGGAACAATATTCGTCTACTGTGGTTCGAAAAAGACACTTCACATCATCAGTAAATATGTTTACCGGAAAAGAATTTCATTTGGTGGAATGCCAGGAAAATGATGTTAATTTATCTATATACATTTTTCTAATTAACTATCAATAATATTGAATTAACATAATTATCCCAAAAAGTAATATGAGTTTTTTTTATTCTGAAATGTTTGAATCTGATTGTTTTGGTATATGGCTATGCTTTTTTCTTAATAAACAGTTGCTGGCGATAAATCGATGGTTTTTTTAGTTGCTAAGGATTTAAATTTCTTAACGTACAGGAAAGTACAAGTGCACTTAACAAACCTGTAGAGTAAAAAATTAAAAATGTGAATGTTAAAAAAATATTAATTTATTTTAATAATTTAGCTTTATTGTAAAGAGACGACTAAACAACGAGTTATTTATTTGCATGACGGTTAAAAGCGGTAACCATACGAGTTAAAATGAGCAAAGTAGATAATTCGTGTTTAGATTTCAGAAACCATAGAAAAAACTCATTTTAACGAAATTGAAGAGCAATAATCTTGTAAAACATATTAGCACTTTTTACAATAAGACAAAATTATTCACAACAACAAGCAAAAATTGTAAAATATCAATAACATATTCAGGACTTTTCATTGCCTTCATGAAATGTTCAGTTACTTAATATTTTAGACTTCTTTTACTTTCTGTACTTAATTGTGATTTTAAAAATTCAGTAACCAAAGGATATTTGTAGATAAGGAAAACTCAAGACAGATTTTTTTCATATTTTACAAGTCAAATGAACAATTAAGTGTCACTACTTGGTTTGTAAACTTATCTGTGATTGGTCAAGGACCTGTATCATAATGAAATCTGTGTCGTAATGAGTATCATTATGCAACTGGTTGCAGCCAATAAATGACAGCATTATACAATGGGAGTAGAAAAAACACTATTCATGTATCACGAATTTTAAACTCTACAACTTAATATTCAAAATATATTTTCTGAAACTATTATGGTTGTGAAAAAATAGCATAAACACATCGGAAGAGAAATTAGTTTTTCTTCGGTAAACTTGTAGCCATCGGGCTACGATTACACCTTGAGAAAAAATAATGCATTTCTCTACCTTGATACATAATCTATTAAATATTTTTTCACGTTATCTACATTTTTTAATTTAAGTGTAAAAATTAGAGATTAGATTAGAAAGAAAGAGTACGTATAATTTAATTTAAGGGTAAGAATTCCTCATTTTGACAAAAGTCAGGTAAGCCAACACAAGCAACGACATTACGTCAACAGAAAGAAGAAAATATGATAACAATCCTGAAAAATTGAGTCGAGCTGTTTCCTTTGTTTTCCGGATTATTATAGATAGTATTTACTTCTGATCATATTTAAAATTCCCTTGCTACAATTTATATGCTCTCCGCATATTTATGGGCCGCACTATAAAAATGCGTAATGGAAAAACCTATTTGTTTCTAGAGATGTAACAAATGATCGATATTGCAGTATTTCACTAGAACTGTGATGAAGAATTGCGTCAGTGTTTCGTGGGAATTTGCTTCTAGAAAACGATAGGATTAAAGACGTGCAAGGTCAGGGATACAAGATTCATCAAGTCCATTATCAAGTAGAAGAATTCACTAGAAACTGACGTAGAAATGCTCATTAGAGAAGTTGGAGAAAGAAATTTATAATAATAAAAACTATTCAAATCCAAATTCTGGTACTATTACAACATGCAATTTTATGCATTTAATATGTGCAAAAAATATACCTCTATATACCGGAAGAATCATAATCGGCAATGTGAGCTTTAGTTGTTAGGTAACTCGTTGAGTACTAACGGTGGGAGAATTTGGGTATTCATCCAGTCCTACTACTCCAGATGCTTCAAAATAACAGCTCATTATTCAGTGAATTCATTTTCCAAAACAAATTGCTTTTATCTCCTTATTTTCATTTCTAGAATGTAATCTAGTGGTGCTACATAAGCACATACCTTTTTTATGTTTGTCACATTTCACTTGTAATACTTCTGCTGGTCATAAATTATTTACAGACATTAAATGGACAGAACAACACTACACTTAAATTTGACATACAGTTTTATTAAACTCTCTTATTGTTTTTTCATGACAAGTAAAGGGATGATACGAAATATAGTAGTGACTGGGCAATTATCAATAATTGTAATGATATGTTTTATATCAAAGTGGAATTATTAAGTAATATATCTGCAAAAAAAGTTCACAATCTGAAATCCGAATGGGCAATCCTGTCGACCCACGGAATGTAAACATTCTGTGGACATACGCTACTGTCACCAAAAATTTCTTATCGAAATAGTAGGACAGTTATTAAATATTAATAAGATCAATGAGCCAGGCACGGACCGGTAAATGTTAATAAACTGTATTAAATAAGTAGGAATGAGGAATCGCGTGTCCCTGTATCCTTTCAATCTTTCCCCTTGTAGGTGCCCAGCTTTCCCAACCGTAGAGCAGCATGATAATTGAAATAGTTTTGCATATTTTTATCCAGTTTCTTGGCTCATTTTATTTTTTAGGGTTTGTGAATGGTTCACATATTTTTGGAGCCTCAAAGTTTGTTTCTTTGTCTCTATCTTTTTGTCAGTTATTATAAACCGTAAATAAGTAAAGGAGGGGATTTGTTCATATATTTTGTGGATCTAACTGGTGTCTTACCCCAAAATGCCATTGCTTTTGTTTTCTCTCTTGATATCTGAATGGGATAATTTTTACATATCTGATGGAGACGGTGAATAGAGCGTTTTCAGCCATTTTCTGTCCCTATTATTATTATTATTATTATTATTATTATTATTTAACTGGTGAATTAGAATGGTATTTTAGCTGCTATACATATGAATTCTTAGACAATAGACAAACTTTATTATTGAAATATTTAATGAGCAATGTTAAATGTTAATATATCTCAATATGATAGTTAATTATTCTTGATTTGTATACTACTCAAATGTTATCTTATTAACTGATTTGTCAAATGATTTGTTATCAAATGCTTGAAAAGGACATGTTAATGTGCGAAACGTTACAATAATAAATCGTATATGTCTTATATGAATTATACGTCTTAATTCCTGATATCTTCATTGATTGCCCTATTTGGTCAATAAGTTTAAAAATCCATCTTCACAATATTATATTTTTATATATTATTATTATTTTTATTTTATTATTAAAGCTTTAAATCATATAATAAAATATTTAAATAATTTTTTCGTTAATTTTATTCGCGTTATATATTTCATTTTATGATTTTAACGTGCTTTGTAATCTTTTATTATGAATTACGCGGTAATAGTTCTTGAAGTTACCAACAGTAACAAATAATTAAAGGAATGTAAATAAAATCTTGACATAATAGAACAGCTTAAGAGACAACTGAACTACATAAATGTGGATACACGAAATATTTGTGTTGATAGAAATGGTTTGCGAGTATATGGACAGATCAAATTAATTAAATTAATAAGAATAAGAATTGATCAGATCATTCAATGGCTTCTAGTGAGTGATTTGAAATTAATATTTAAAGAACTGATAAGAACTATTTCAGAAGGATTCTCCTTCACCTTCCCTTAAGCCACTTTGTTCTTTCTGATGCTTTGGTTATTGTTTTAGTTCGTGTTTCCTGTTCCATCTATTGTTTCTTTTTAGATGCCAATTTCTGATTTAATTTTCTCTTTACCTTTTTACTTCTCGCTCGGAGCAGAGAAGTTACTATCTCCTGCAAACGTCAAATTTCGGCGAAATATTTTCTGACCCTCTACAAACGGTTTGATAAATAATTGCTATTTGAAATTTTACCCGTGTGCCAGAATCCACGTTTTGTGGTCATTGATACGAAATCAATCGAAATCTGTGTCCGTCTGTTCTCTGACGTCCCCTGAACAAATAGTGGTCACTTCAGCCGATTTCTCTAATTATCTCCAATCATTGCTGATGTTCGGACTTGAATTTGAAACCAATTATGTCATTTGTACTTCTACCAGCCAGGAATTAAAAAATAAATAAATATGTTATGAAGAAAGTGTGAATGGTCCATTTTTAAGACAATATTAATAAATATTAGAAATGTTAAAAGCACAAATAACATAGATTAACTACATTTATGGCTTCTGCCAGTTATTTTAAATAATAAATACTGACTTTTAATCATTCACAACATTTCAGCTCGTCTCTCTTCTAACTCTTCATTGCACTGCTTTAAACGTCACCCCTCAATACAAAGCTAATTCTTATAATATATTAATAAAAACGCATTTAAAGTATTATTACAACATAATAACAACAATAGCAATATAACCAATCAATTATTTGTATATTTTGGTATTATTTAAACAACGGCACACTTTTACTGATATGTTATCGTATCGTAAGACTGTTTCAATACGAGTGTATTTTATGATATTCTGAGAGTGCTGGCTACTTGAAGCCTGTAGGCTTTGTTATCAGCATTTTATCATCATTCATTATCATGACCACTAGTAATTACAAACAGAATACAAAAATAATATAAAATAAACAAATAAATAACAATACAAAATCAACAAATAAATAAATATACTAATAAATGAAGTTATTTCACCATAAAAAAGCAACATGTTTCGTAAAATCTGCCAGTGAATGACCACCGCCTTCTCATGTAACTGTGCATTCACTCTGCCACCTGTGAGCGAACGGACGAGTGGTGGGCGCGACATTCCGCGTCACTTGACTTCGGTGTGACGACCGCCGACGCGTCAGTCGACCATTGACGTCAGGACGCGCGCGAAGGCCGCGCCGCATCCTGCGCTCACCTGCTCGACGCTGCTGTCGCAGAGCAGGACGTTCGCGCACAAAATCTCATTTCTGTCTGTCTGTCTCTCTTTCTTTCTTGTCCTGCCTCTGTCTCTCTCTCTTCCTCTTCTCTGCCACTTCTCCACTCTATCTCTCTCCCTGCCCAAGCAGAAAGGTGGAAATGGCGTGGGAAAGATCGTCCTCTGACCAGTTGAGGTCGATTTTCCATTGAAAATAACTGGTTACACACTACATCCGTTTTCGCATTATTTCGAATCATTGTGTTTTCGAAATGTGCATAAGCTTATGTATGTTCACTAACAGATCAAACGTTTTGCCGTCTCTACCGAAGATACGAGTTCTCTTCACTCTTCTTCGCCTCCTGTCTGGTCTGCCTTTGGTTTTCTCTTATCCCTATTGGTCCTTTTCCTCTTTTTCTTCTTCTGTTCTATATCTAATCGTTTCTCCTCCTTCACCTAATTATCCTATTCTCTCCTCAGGTCATCTTCTCTCTCATTTGTCGATTTCATTCTCTTTTCTTTCTCCACTCCTTTGTTTATATTTTCTTCTTTTTACCTGCTTTAGTTAATTTTTCTCTTCCTTCTTCCTGCTGATTCATGCCTTTCTTTATTTTCCATCTGTCAATGTGTTTAGTGTGTCATTTATTTTTTCTTAGTTCATATTCCTAATCAAGAAAGTGTAATATTTTACAATATTATAATTTAGAGAGTAAAAGCATCAGAATAACCTTAAAAATACGATGTCGGTTTTTTCCTTTTTTTAATGATTCACGAATTGATTTGCGTCCGTCATTTCCTTTCAGGTCGGTCTCTCCTCTAACAGACTTCATTGTTTTGAAACACGCTATTAAATATCTGTTAAGGTCTGTTAAAATTTATTTGACGTAGCACAAATTATAGTTTTAGAGAGACTTTCGTGTAGTCTTCTCTCGTCATTCCACAGAGTGTTTATGGAATTTCTGACAACTTAACCTGTCAACTTTTACGCCACCTTCACTGATATTTATTTCTTCAGCAGCTATGTCAGAATTATTAATATATATTTGTTTTTACTCGTCTGTTCTCCCACATCTCGCATTATAGGTGTTAACATTGGTTCGATACACCGTGTCCAAAGCAATGACACTTGTAATATCTTTCATCTGAGGCTTAGGATAAGACAACCTGTGATCTGAGTCACATTAATCTTGTTGTACAATGAGTATCCGTTCAGAGCGCACAAAAAAGTGTCATTTGTGAAGGCCGATTAAATTTCTGTTCTATTCATATTGCACCAACGTATTGGTTACGATCTTAATCTTGGGATTTCCTTGGTCGATTTGAAGCTTAGAGAAGGTGAGAAATCTCTAAGATGTAGTCTAACGAAAGTCCATGGGCGTTAATAGTCAAAGAAATGACGGTAACGAATATCCCTTTTGCGCTAAGTTGCTGCTAATCCAATAGTTTTTCGATATTATCATGCAATAAAATGTGTTATTATTTCACTAATCAAGTTTTTTCATACGCATTTCTTCAATATTCTCACCGCCGCTCAGAAGACATAGTTTTATAAAAGCTCAGTAGCCCTCATGTGCTAACTCTTTGTGAAGCAAACCAGTTCAATTACTCACTCAGACAGACTACACACAGACATCACTGAGTATCGGGCAAGTGATTATGGAAAAATAAGTCTTTCGACGTGATACACGAGCAACTGACAATGCCAAAAATGCAACTGGAAACATCCAAAGGAAAAACCCACAGCAATAACGGGGGCTTCAAATCATGTATGAACATCTTGCACTATCGTAGAAAACTTACTTTCACACCTATACGCTTTGAATTTCTGAAAAAAAAAAAAACAAAACTGTATTGTTTCTTGACAATGAGGCAGTGTCATGTACCAGGGCAGTGGATAGGACGCAAGGGACCAATTGCGTTTTCTGTTCGCTCTCCATACCTTACTTCACTATTCTTTTTTGTTGATTGATAAATTAATTAGTGATTCCGGGCACGTCAACGCTTATGTCATTATTACCGTAAGTGTAGTGAATGCGTTTTCCTCGTGAGGTGGCGGTGATCTTTCCCCGGATGGATGGTGAGATCCGGTGCCGACCTACGTCGTCTTGCGGGAATTTCCCAACCAGGTATCTCCCACCAGTAGGGCACCGCCCCTGCCGGGACAAGCTCTAATAGTCTTCCGACAAA
The DNA here is from genome assembly GCA_964035755.1 of Teleogryllus oceanicus. Classification (NCBI taxonomy): domain Eukaryota; kingdom Metazoa; phylum Arthropoda; class Insecta; order Orthoptera; family Gryllidae; genus Teleogryllus; species Teleogryllus oceanicus. The sequence goes on from CAXIVR010000007.1 coordinate 107,876,420, forward strand.
TGACTTTTGAGGTACCTACAGTAAAAGATGAGTGTCCTGTCGTACCCTGGGCACACTTGGAATGCGATGTGGTGTGCGTAGAAATCTCATTGGACATTTTGGTGCTAAGTACAGAATTCGTTGTGATTCGTACCCAGAAATGAATCGATGCTGAAGGCCATCAGTACAAGCATTTAATTTAACAATTTGGAACTTTTATTTTTTTATCAGAAACAATACGTATTTTTCAAATGGAATTTTTTTCCCAAAAAATTAACCTTTAGTTGGAAAACACTTTTTACGACAATCAAAGAGTGCATGCAATTTATTTAATACTAGAACAGGAGTTTCCGGAAATGCATTATTTTTTATTCAAGGAGAGAGGGATTCCCCTTTTCCTTCCTTGGCATCCAGGCTTCATTTGCGGCAACACCGCAGAGTCGAAGCGTTCGTATGTGCTCTCGGGAAGTGGTGCAAGTGAAGTTTTACTGGCGGTGTGAGCGGTATCCGGCGGGAGGGGCTGCGGTTGTGCCCGCATCCTCTGCACCGCCTCTTCCGGGGACGCTGCGGGCGTGCAGGGAACGATTGCGGCGGCAGTGGTGGATGAAGGGCGAGACGGCGGAGGCGGGGATGGCGGCGGATGGCAAGGGATGGCGGCGGATGACCAGTAGTGGGCGATGGAGGAGCGGCGGAGGCAATTATAAGTAGTCAACATCGATGTCGAAGTTTTCAAAATATTCGTGAATTGAAGCCGATGTTTTTTGAACATCAATATTTTGTGCTCCAGTGAACTATGAGTAGCGTCCCCTAATGTGACCCAGGTTCGATTCCGGTCGGGGCAAACACTGTGTTGTAGCTTTCCTTAAAATATCACCCAGTTTCTGTAGCGGTGAGACGAAGGAAAGCTCAGGCCAGCCGGAGTTAGCTAATTACGGTGAAGGGAATACGTCATGTTCGCCACATGTCTCTCTTATCCCAAAATCGGGAATTAAACCAGGTAGGGAAATACAGTTAGCCAGCCGGCAAAGTCGAACACTCGACCCCAAATGCCAAATACATACATACGCATTTTGTGCTCGATGTTTTTTTATTTCGATAATTTGTGTCCGATGTTTTCAATGTTTTGTTTAGGGATGAAAAATTCCCATAACCACAATTTATAAAAGTTAAAATACGAAATAATATCCGAGGTTACCACTGTTTACGTAAGTGTTCGAACGAAACGAAAGCGGTTTGTACTGCCTTCATCGAGCAGACTATCTCTCGTCCGAGTTGATTCTAACGTCTTGGCATTTCCTTCGTCTTTCGTCGTATTTTGCAAATGAAGAGACATTGTATAACTGTTTTCAGTTAAATTTTAATTATAAATGAATATAATTGCCATTGACAAATCATTTTCTGCGCACGAATTAAAATTTTTGGCTCATCGATGTTTAAAAATATTTTGTGTCTCCAGACATTCCGTAATGTTGCGGAGGTGTTCTAGGCCCTCTAGCAACAAGTTGAAATCATAAGACAAGAAGGCTGTGGAGAGTGACATGAAGGTCGCCAAAGCAAAAACTTTTGTTAGGGTGAAATAATATTAATAATAATAATAATAATAATAATAATAATAATAATAATGACTTTATTTATGATATATGAATTTATAATATATGAATCCGACTAGAGCGGTTTTTAGTGGAATCTGCACAAAGTGTCGTGTCATAAAAGAACATTTCAGCCTAACCAGATGAATTTTTAGCTCATTAGTCATTATGATATAATTAGTTGAAAAGAAATAACTTTTATTGGGAAAATTAAAGGGTACCCACATCCAAATTACTTCCAAAAGTGTTATTAAAAGTGTGTTTACCACAATGAAGTAAGGAAGTAATTTAAACCTGTTCTTTGGTAAGCGGAAGTGTGTAAGCCTCGGATTGGAACACCGGCCCATGAATGGTTACAACGGTGGTGGGCGTCGGGGGACGGGAGGCGGGCGGCGATGGTGACAGGTGGACTGATTTACTCACCATGTATGTGCATGTGTGTGTGTGTGTGTGTGTGTGTGTGTGTGTGTGTGTGTGTGTTTCGCCGCAGCAGTTGCTGCGGCAACTGAAGACGGCGGCGGTAGACGGTACATCATGTCACCACAGCGGGAAAACTTCCTGTTATTCAAATGGATTGCGGTTTGATGAATATTTGCTCCAGAGGTTGGCACGATGATAAAAATATTATGGAATTGAGATTATAAGGAAACCACAGTTATTATTTATTTCGTAGGACCGAAACAAGCGAACAAGTCATTTATTAGTAACGGTAATTACTGTTATTTCAAGAAGAGAGTTCGGATAATGTAATCTGGAAGACCTTCTCACCATTGTGTTTAAATAAATACATTTTAAACATTTTCTTTAATATTTCGTTACGTTACATTCAGCCATGTTAATTGTATTATTTTAATCGCCCTGGAATCGAGATAAAGAATGTATTCACTAGAATGGTATCGTATAGTCAGGAACAACAACGCAGATTTACGTTTGGACGTTATACATTAACACTGATAGTTTGTTCGCCATCGCAGTAATTTCAATGTTTAGAAAATTGAAAAGTTTTCTTTAAATGATATTTTCATTTTTATCTCTATTTTTAACAAACTGTTAAAAATATTTAAATACTTTCCCTCATAAATTATTTTATTCATATCAAACGCTCTTTTATGAGTAATTACACGCGAAAGATTAAGTAGGTTTTTAGAAAGAATTTATATCACGTTGTAATGATACGCACCTCCGAGATGAATGCAGAATATTTCTGGACTTATCCGTCTCACAAATATATGCATAAAAGTCCCTGATACTGACATTAGGACAAACATGATAATTATCACTTTAAAAGAAACTTTAGCCGACCTGGATGGCCGAGGTGGCTAAGAGCGAGTACCGACTCAGCGCTTCGGTCCGAAGAGTCGCGGGTTCGAATCCCGCCTTGGGCATGGTTGTTTGTCCCTTGTCTTTGTATGTATGTGTTGTCGCGGAGGGCCTCGCGTTCTGCTGACCCCAGATCAGAGGAGCCCGCAAGTGTGTTGGTGTCTAGTGTATGGTTGAATATGCGTCCCATCGGGACGCAAAGGGTAACCGGCTGTCGGCTGGATAAAACCCTAGAAAGAAAGAAGAAAAGGAACTTTTACTTCTTTCTTACATACATACATACATACATACATAACACTTCATCATAACATAACTTACATACATAACTTTTCATCCTTTACGAAGAAGGGAAATTTACTTGAAATTTCGCAGAATTGATCACAATCTGAATTTTTGTGGATAACCTATTACGGGAGATATGTATGTTTCAATACCAATTACTAACGTTGGGAATTTTATGGCCCAGAAAACATTTAGACTTGAGGATGGTTCATCCTATAGTTACTGAAATCATGTATCAACGCCTTTGAAAGGCAGAAATTCCGAACAAGAAGTAATATTAATTGTTTATCACATATTGTTTCAAGAAGTGGGAGTTTGTAGGAGAAACATTTTCAAAACGTTAGCTACCGATCACACTGTTTATCTGCTATACACTGTCAACTTAAGACATTTTTCTTTAACACTTTACTTACCATGTTTTTTCACCAGAGGGACTATCCGCATTTTCAAAGTGAGAAGTCGAGTCGGTTGAAAAAAATGATGTACAGATGTACCTAATGTAAAGTAAGACTAACAAAACACCCTTTTTAAATCATATTTTTTTTATAATACGAAATGTCTGTATATTTAGAAATCATAAGTAGTACCTGATAAAAGGAAACATAACGAATCATGAAAATACTAGTCCTACTAATCATTTTGCTTCGTGAATACTTTGCGGGAATGTGTCAGAGATACTTGAAATGCGAACTCTTCCAAGAACTTTCACTTTTTATTTGCTCAGCTCTGTAGCTAAGCAATTTACTTACGTAACCTCGAAAAGGAATGACAAGATGGAGCTTCAGTTAAGAATACTATTCTCGTAAGTTACCAGAACCAGTCAACAAGCACACCTCCGAAGGACGTGAGACGTCTTCGAGGTTTACGAAGCTGTAAACTACGTAATAAAATACTCTTGGGATTTCCACCAAGTGTTGGGGTTTGTCAATCATCTCGCCTGCCAATTTGACCATCTTCCTCGCACATTACTTGTGTACAATAGTTTGGAGATTCTTTATATTTGAATATTGTCAACTTAAATTATAGGACTTCTGTACAGACGGGGTTGATTTTGAAAATTAGTCAAGCAATCCAATCCCCAATTCCTTGAAAAATTGTGCATCGCGAAAACTATCGGGTGTTGTTTCAATAGCATCAAATACAGCTGTATTTTTTAGTGACTAGTCGGTTTTTAATTTTTTAGTGCTTCTAGAAACGTCCCAATGGATTATTTTTGGAAGCGTATGCCTAAACCCTAAGTAAAAATATGCAAAAATATAAGTTTGTATCTTGTTCCAGTGGTTCAAGCATAACTATATAATCCCTGGGAATAATGTTGTAATTAGAGGATCCATAGTTTTGTGTTTACATTTCAATCCATTCCACCTGTTTTAAATCTCAGAAGACGCGATTCTAAGAACCACTTTCCAGGTGGGGCGGTCCCCAATTAAAATAATGGCTATATTGGTATGACGAGACTCGGGCCATTAAGCCCGCTCTTCCGCCTAACTACATGTCAAACAGATACAAATTATTCAGAGAAAGGAATATAGTCTACAAATGTAGTAATTTGTTGTTATTGGAGTGGACCAGCACGGCGCTGATTAGGGATGGCAAAAATCATCGATGTTTTTCACCTGAAACATTGGTATATTAACATTGATATTTTGCTTTCGATGTTTTCTTCACGTCAATATTTTGTTGCAAAAGCATCCATGTTTTTTTTAATTTTCATTTTTTTAAATACAGGCGTCAAGCACGTTGTAGAGTAACAGCAATCTACAGTAATATCGTTGTTTTGCGTCATCCTCTTTATCACGCTGCAGATTTCGCCTGTGCAATCTGAGAAAGTTTGGGGGCTGCTCGTGTAATGAATGTATGTTATCGCCAGGCGTGTCACTGCCTGAATCGACAGTGAAACACGAAAACGATAACAAAACACGATGTTATTTATTGTTGATTTTATTCTTTACATTCAATAATAATTTAACTACTAACATGCTGGTCAACAAACAAAAAAATACATCCCTTTTACGTACTGTAATTAAAAATGGATAGGAAACTAGCATGTTTATTAGTCCATAATTTAAACATCGATGTTTCCTCGTCGATGTTTTCATCGACATCGAAAACCCTTCAGCGATGTAACGAAACATCGATGTATCGTAAAATTTGCCGTCTTTTTCCTTTTTTTTCATTTTCTTTTTATTGGTCTTGAATTTACATAGATCAGTACTATAGTACTTTTTCATATGTATTTTGGTGGCTTAAATTAACCTTAAAATTAACTTAATTCTAAAAACTAACTATTTAGGATAAGGGAGCTCATGAAGCGCCATACTTATTAACAAACTCTGACTGCATGTTCAAGAAAGCTTGAATTGGGAACCTATTTTTGATTCTAGTACGGGAATCTGGGATTTGAGCGAGGTTGAAATGGGATAGGTGGACGTTTTGGTTGATGTATGAGTAGAATTTGCTGGAGATCTTGGTAATGAACGGGATGATGTACGGAATATTTAGTTCTTTGTGTAACTGAAGAAAAAAATGCCGTGTCTAGCGCTGGTGAGTCACCACCCGAGAGAACAGAGTAGCGACGGCCAGAGTGGCCTGCGGAGGAGCGGCAGCACTTTCTCTCTTGGGAGTAACCTCGTCCCTGTGCGACGCGGCGCGGCGCGGCGAGGCACGTCCGTCGCAGGCTGGCATTGGCCGAGCGGGCGGGCGCGCAGTTTGGGCCGACCGGAAGGAAGCGAGGCCTTGGCGACGCGATGGCCTCTCCGCCGCGGCCTCGCCTCCCGCCCCCGCCCCCACCCGCGTTACTTAACGCATTGTTCCGCCGGCGAACGCACGCTGGGTTGGCGGGCTACCTCGGGGACAGGACGGCCCATTGATTTCCATTTCCTTCACAGCACATGCCATCAAAGGGACACCGCGTTGCGATAAGGCGACTACACACATTCTGCATTCGCCGGCTGCTCGCCCAATGCCGAGCAGCTTATGTGTTCGGCGAATGTTTGCTTCTTTTGATGTGTGCGAAAGACCGACACGCGGTGGACAGGGTGAACGCTTAATATTCGTCGCTCGGCAAATAGCAAGTAACCCATCTACACTTCCCGAGATTCGGCGAGCGGTTGCTCGTTATTCACCGAATACCGAGCTGCCTTTAGCTCAGGGCATTAGAGCAGTGCCTCTGAACGGGAAGTCATAAAGTTCAAGTCCCGACGGTGACAGGATTTTCGACAATCGACAGATTGCTAGGTCGACTCCTCTCGCCGACTGGAGGAGATTTCTAGCAGTCGACTGCTCTGATCAGCAGTTTTCCGTGGTTTCTCCCCACAGTTCCAGGCGAATTCCGGAGAAGAACCCGAACAAACGGGTCACGGACCGCGCGCGATATTTCCTTCCTCTTCCTTGTCTTTCCTCAGCCCTTACTTTCACAGACTTACAGTCATGCACAAGTCAGTAGACCAGTGGGGAGCTTAGAGTGTGAGCTCTAACAGGACACCGCTGGTGGTACCTGGGTGGAGACATCTCAGCAAGCGTCTTGAAGGTCGGCGTGTAGGTAAGCGTCTCGCTATCCATCTGCGGAAGAACACTCACCTCCGGAGATGAAAATATGCATTACACTTACGGGACTAATGACCAGAGCAATTGATGCTCCTGGAAGCACGAAATAATCAACCTGGCCGATAAGTCAACCACTTACTTCTTCATTGTCTTCAAAGAACTGTGATTGTGGAAATTAGGAATGCAACATCAATGCCGATGTTTTCAAAAGATCGATGTTTCAATAAAAATATCCATGTTTTAATCACCGATGTATTGAAGTCGATGTTTTTTAACATCAATAACTTGTGCTCGATTTTTACGTTTTGAATATTCGCGAATATTTGTGGACGAAAAATGACCAGGATCACAATTTTGTAAAAGCTACAATAAGAAATAATAACTGATGGTATCACTGCCTGTTTATGTGTGCGAACCAGACGCATGCAGTTTATTCTACCTTAACCCGGCAGTGCACGAAGGTGCTCGAGAGACCCGGAAAGCCTTTACTCTAATATTGCGATTGCAGTTTGGCCGCCCGTGACCACTGCTTCCAGAAACCTTTTCCTTCCACAGATGAGTCACTTCTTTTGAGAAAATGAGTATTGTTATGCTCTCTAGTGGTGAGACATTCCAAAACGTTGCACGGATCTGAGAGATCAACTGCGTGCATTCGTGCAACGGCTTTCGTTCAGAACTTTACGCGACTTAAGAAAATATTAGTGTCAAATATGCAAAATGTTTATTTGTTTGGAGAATTCACTAACAGTTTGTAAATCATGCAATGAAGGAAAGGTGTCTGATATGTAAAATATACTGAATACAATGAAAATAATAGTTCAGCCTATTTCATTTTTTCAGTTTTGTTGATTTGCATACAAACCATTAAATGCAGTAATCAATCATTTAAAAAGACGTGTGCGATTGCGAAAGTTGGAGCAGAAATATGATTATTTAAAGAGAGAACAATTATTCATTTCACAAATTTACTTGTTTACCACCGACAAGGGACTTTTCAACAGGTTCAGGTCAAAATCTTGTCTCATTTTTTCTATAGATATTCACTATTTATATGTGATAGAAAAAATAGTTATCGTTACGCACTGGAAGTTACTGACAAAAAATTTCACTTTTTATGACGCAAATGCGGGGTTTGTGCATCCCTGCTTACTCGCGAGAGAATGTCTCGAGGGAACAAGCGCTCCTACGGACACGTGCCACAATTGTCCAATCTAAGTCTTGTCTGGACCTGATTGGCACTTAGGCACCGTTCTCTATAGGCGGTTCCATTCATTCACGATACGAGAGTAGAAACTTCAGTAGTTATATAGGTTTACCGATTCATTTTATCGACTGCCAAACATTCGGCGCTCACCTGAGGCGGCTCCACACATTCGCTATTCAGCCAGTAGCGAGTGACCAATCACCGAATCCCGAGAAGTTTGAATGGGTTTGCTAGCTATTTGCCGAGCGACGAATATATAGGGCCCGCCCTATCCACCGCGTGTCGGTCTTTTGGACTCATCAAAGAAACCGAAGATTCACTGAACACCTCAGCTGCTCGAGATTTGGCGAGCAGTTAGTCGTAACTCGGCGAATTCCGTGTGGATTCGCCTTTACCCGCAGCATATGGATCTTTTGGGCACGTGAAAAGAAGCGAACATTTGCCGAGTTTCTCGGCAACTCAGAATTAGGTGGGCAGTCGCCAAATGCCGAAGGCATGGAGCCGCATTTGCATGCCGCGAGGTCACACTGAGAATATTCCATTCGAAAATCCATCACCCCGGTTGCTTTGTGTTGCCGGGTTCGCCTGGTAACCCACCATTTGGGCCCCTGCTCGCCAGCAAGCTTGGGCGAGGGAGTTGTTCCCAGACTCACGTAATTTAAGTCCGGGGGAGCATGAATCCTCTTATCAGGTGGCCGAAATTACGGCGATAGCTTCAAGGAGGAGGCTTTGAGACAGGTTGAGTGCCTCCAGCAATCCCAGGCCGCGGTTCGGCGAGGTTCGTCCGGGGCGGAATTGTTCCGGCGGCGTATTGAAAATGGCGCTTAATCAGATTCCGGTGCTAGCCCGGATAGCTAGTAGCCCTGAGCTGGCAAAGTGACCTCACCCAGACTTAATTGGGAAGGTGTTCTTATGCGCTGGCGGGGGGAGGGCGGTGCGAATAGGGGCCAAACGCCTAGGAGCCTTCTCCGGTGAGTAGACGACCACTGGGATCCTGAGTTTCGCGGCGTCACTCACGTCGTTAGCTTCAATGTGCTGGAAGTGAGAAGGCGACGCTAAGCTCCTGATATTCGGGTTCGCCCGGCTACCCACCAGTTGGACCTTGGCAGGATTGGGCGAAGGATCCTTTTCGGAGTACTCCAGATCCCACTTTAAAGTCCGGCGGGAAACTAAATACCATCTGTCAGATTGCCCAGGTTCCGGCGTTACCCACTGGCGGTAAGCAATGAGGAGAAGTAACTGGGGCTTCGAGCTGACGGGACCTTAGTTCAGGTGGCCGCCAGTTGGGCTTTTGGATTCGCTGTTGCCCGATACTCTGGGCATAGAGGAGGGAACTTATTCCCGGCGCATGTGAGTGGCGCATTGTTTTGACTCCGATACTCGTGGAAAGCTAGGAGCGCTGTGCTAGCAAGGCGGACCTTACCCAGGCATTGTATGGGGAGGTTGCCGTGAGGGAAAATGGGTTCCGGCCGCATGCGGACATTAGCCCACCGGCGTCTTACGCGTCGGTGGGGGTGAGGATAAGAGCCGCTAAGGCCAAGGTGCCCACTCTGGGGACTTGTCCCCCTGACGAAAGCAAAGACAATGTGGTGTTTCATGTGTTTAATGTTCAATGTGGTGTTTCAAATACCATTTGGGGTTTCATACTCCGGAGAGTAATCACTGACGTAGAACAAGATTGAGTAATAAAATTGACTGCCCGTTTTACAAATATCCCGCTGCCGTCCTTCAATCTCTGGTTTAAGAAGCCGCATACACTCAGCTAGGGAACGACTCGAGTATGATCAATATGACTGAACTCGGTATAACGTGAGTAAGGAAATGGCGTCTGGCGGTCATGTGGTGCCAAATTCAAAATGGTTCACAGTACATTTCATGATGAAGGTGCTCAATGGACAAGTTTCTGAAGCCCGGGATTAGACGATAACAACAGTTTAGAAAGAAATATAAGAATTTTTTAAAAATAGTATTAGTATTTGTGTTACAATATTTGACCGTTAACATTAAGTTAAATAATGAAACTGCAGGTAGCGCGAGTACCAGCAGCGTCCATAGGGGGTGTGGTGGTGCGTGGGGGGGGGGCGGAATTGGGGCGCGACTTGCTTCAGGCCCCAAATTAATTGGGGCACAGAAAATCTGTCGGTATGATGGCTGTGTTGCACTGCCTTATGCAAACACATGACGAGTTGACTTTAAAAGTTATACGTACTGAACATTATTGTGTGGGACGTAGCCTAAACGGCACAAGATTGATTTCATAAAGCTGAAAGTATGATTTACAATAGACTTCTCTTTCCTTCAAACGTCGATATAATAAAATATTTCGGGCGCGTCGAATGCTAAAGTCACTAGTCTCGTAAGTGGAGAGCATTTTTATCGCAGGAGGTAGCAGCGATTTCCCCCGCTGGATGGCGAGATACGGTGCCGACCTACGTCGGCTTTCGGGGATTTTCTCCGACCATGTATTCCCCGTCAGTATGGCACCGCCCCAGCCGGGACAAGCTTTAAACTCCCGACTAGTCTCCTGGCATGTTTAGTAGTGTAGTACATGTGTATGTGTGTGTAAGTAAGGAATGAGGATAGGATTAGGAAGAGGAAAGAAAGCTCGCGCGCGGTACGTGGCCCGTTTGTTAGGGTTCTGCTTCGGCATTCGCCTGGAGAATGGTGATCGGAGAAACCTCGGAAATATACGGTTTATGAAGACAAATGACAATCGTTTTCTTAACGGGTACTTAATGTGAATCTTCGAATCTTGAAAACGAATGCGATCAAACATGATTTCAGACATACAATAAAGAAAACCTCTCAGAAATTCTTATTGTGTATTTCACGCATACATAATGATATTCTCAAACTTGTAACTAGTTGACCTCAATAAGATAAGAATGACGCCCGCGGTTATCATTTGGTGTGAAGGCAAGCATCATATCACTTTAGCATTGGATGTAGTAAAAAATGATTTGGTTGGTGAATTTGCTTGCTATGTGCATTTCCCTATCTGGCGACGAAATTAGGATGGGCAAAATTGCTGAAAAGATTGGAATGCAAGGACACTCGGAATTACCTTTGGATAACGACCATATTACTGTCATCGCTTACATGTCAATGCAGCGACAAGTGATCATCAAAGTTAGAGATCAGTGTTTTACATGCTTTATGAAAGAAGTTACCTTTATTTAACCAGTCAGAAGGTAATTTAACAAGAAAAGGAATCCGGCCCGGGTGGCCGAAATCTCTAAGGCAGTAGTGCCTTGGACCGAAGGATCGCGAGTTCGAGTCCCGCCTCGGGAATGGTTGTATTTGTGTTTGTCCTTTCACCCCTTATCACCATCATAGCATTGTCATCTTCACAGTTATAATAACGTTAACTCCAATAGTGGTAGCTAATGACGTAGATGTTGATGCGACCTTAAATAAAAAAAACAACAACAGGAAGTTAGTAGAAATGGGAGGAGTATACTTATCCCACAGCCTGGTGTTTGGTGCACACTTGTAGCATGGGCGTGTAAACTGGTTGCAGATGTCCATTCATATTTTGTGGCACTTATTTTTCCATTTGAGGAAGTATTCAAAATGAAAGTAGGAGCTTATTAGCAAGCTGAGCCAGATTGATCGGAGAATACCGGTTTTGAAAAAATCTATGCACGCTTTAGACGCTAGTATTTTGTAGAAAGAAAATATGTTTTTTAGAATAATAGAACACACTTGTTCGGTATCGAGGATCTGAAAAACGTGTATTTCCGCAAAACATCGAGATTGATTTTCTGTAATATTGCAGAACTTACACTGTACTTCATCTACGAAAAAATATAAAAATGAAAAAATAAAAAAAATCCTTCGTACGCCTTCCTTCGGAGGGGAAGTAAAGCCGGTTGTCCCATGTAGTAGATTTACTGCATGTAAAAGATCCTCTAGCCTAAAAGAAGCCTCTGAGCAAAATTGAGTTCCGTCTGTTTCGTCGCCCAAGATAATACCTCATTTCTCCGCTAGGTGGTGAAAGGAGCGTAGCGAAATTTGCGTGGTTAGACGGAAGAGCGGGCCTGATGGCGCGAGTCTCGCCATGTAAAATAAGGCATTAACTAACTAAAACTAAAAATTAAAAACTGTGTCATATTTTTTTCCACCCTACTCCAGACTACACTGTATATCATCTATTTTATTCTTTTTCCTCGACCAGTCTTTCTCTGGTATTTGCCAGAACGGCCGGATGCGCTCTATCTCAAAGCGGTTTTCACTCTGCTGATTGCGGTGTCGAGGTCCGCAAAGTGCTGCTGGAAATAAGAGACAGACGAGGGAAAGGATAGACGGAAGAGGTAAAGTCTTCGAGATAACCTAAATACCGTATTTCTTGCAAACTGGAGATGAAAACATTATGAAGCCGGTGCTACGATTCCACAGCTAGCACTTTCAACACCATGGTAAGATGCTCACTTATACTTACATACTCTTGAAAATATCTTTATCCACTTGGTTAGGTAAAGTAACACATTATGCCATTATAATCATTTGTAATGAAGTACTTTACCGCCTACTGTGTAATGTACTTCGTTATCACACTAGGGCGGTAAAGTAATGACGTACTTTGCCACTCTTCTTTTGAAAATATTTTGGACATTGTCTTGCATTCTACACGTTTCCCCTTTAAAAACGCCAATAACTGAGTAAACCTACTGATATCAATGTTTTCTTGGCTGACCCGTATGTATATAATACCGGTCGTGCAGCACCTCGGCGTCACTGTCCTGAGGACGTCTGATAGGCGAAACGTCGGCCTCTCAGCCAACGACACGGCGTCACCCAGACAGCAAAAAAAAAAAAAAAAAAAAAAAAAAAAAAAAAAAAAAAAAACTCGAGCCCTTTCTTTTACATTTGATATTAATGTTGTCATTAAGTGATATTGTACTCTTTAACTTAGGGCTCCGATGGGTTGCTGTTTGGTGGAGCGAATATTGCTACACTAGGCTTCCATCTAGAGCGCGTGCTGTCTTGCGCGCGCGCCAACTTGAAAGTTAGTTCGCACATAGCAGTAATATCAGGTCCACTCCACATATGCTGGAATGAGGAGGTAGTGCACCAGCAAGAAGCAATTCATCTCATTTGGACATTCGGTGTTTGAAAAACTTGGCTTTAGATGTATGGTATGAAACATCGGATTTGTCAGTTAATTCTGAGAGATAAAGAATATACAGATTTCAATCCGACGTCTCTCACCAGAGAGTAAATAACAAAATGTTATTCTAGAAGAGCGTCATTTGAACTCCAGCATCACAGTGCACACGTGTAATAATCAATATGGCAATCATGTTACTACGATAAATGGTAATTTGCGAAAATGTGGTATAGTACTAACACTGCCCCCGATAATCTCTAATAAGTTCAATGTTCTGTGAATATTCAAATGAGACGCAAGAAATTACTGATCATCAATCTCTACGTTAATGTACAATATTTATTAATATTTAATATTTTACATCTCATATTGAGGTACCGGCAGGATGGTGGCTGAACATTATGGAACACCTTACTATTGTCAAGACATTGCAAATTCATACTGTGCAGCCATGGCTAATCCATTTTCTATCACAGGCGGTGTTCACTGAAGCCATTCTACGTGCGGTGGAAATGCTGAATATAAGAAAATCGGAGGCGTACGCGTCGTGAGTAATAAATGCCGAATGTAAGAAAATCAAGTAAGATCTTGATTGAAGTTGGTGAGGATGTATCACTGATCCTAGAAGAAAACTTTTTACACACAAAATGTGTGTTATCAATGTATAGTTTTTAAGTTATATTGAAATAAAGTGGGATAATTCCAGTTGTCTTTTGCTCATATCAACAAATTTCGCGGTGCTCTCATGGCTAAACTGTCAATGGGAGAAAAAATCTTAATGACGTTAAATGTAAGTAATTTTATCTTCTTTTATTTCATATAGGACCATTTATTACGATAAATGGATGGATTTTGAGTTATGTTGAAAAAACTGAAAAAAGGCGTGATTTTAACACACTTTTTTTTTTTATTAAAAACGTGTTTCCGAGCAAAAGTTTTGTTGGCAAATCTGATACGCGCGTCCAGCAACCCCTCAAAAATATAGTAACAAATATAGGCCCCATTTGACTTCACTGGTCGGGCCGAAGGGGCAAAAAGACAACGACTCACTGCGACTAACGGTGATTGACTAAACTATTCAGGATTACTCCACGTTTGACACTAAAAATGGTTAAGAGCGAAGTTTCGAAGTTGTTACGAAGTTGTTACGAAAAAACGTGACAAAAGAAGATAAAACTTTGTACGATATCCGAACAGCCTGACAGCTCCTGTGATAATTCTCCCATCGCGGGTTGTAATACCTTACTTACTACTTGATGTCTTACGACTTTTATCGTAAATAACTATTAAAACCTTTATAAGTAAGGGAACATTTTACTATAGTGGACAGATTTGTATATTTTCATTTGAATCAATCTGGTATTTTAGAAAATGGTTTCTTTTCGCCACTCTTTGAAGTTTAACTTGTCGTATTAACAACAAATGAAGGTAAATGCTACTCGACACAAAAACGCGTCACAATCTATTTATTCATTAAGTTTTTTTTCATTAGGGCGTTATATTAGACAGTCTACAATTGGAGGTTTACGTCACTGTGACGAAAAAAGAAATTATAATTTCGATATTTTCGGTACATAAGATTGCTGTTTCCTTTTGCGTGCCAATTGTGCAACAAATACTTTAAGCAAGAGAAACAATTTGATCAAAGAATACTTTAGACAGATATCCAACTAATATGTTATTTGGAACATTTGTATTGAATGTATGAATCTGGATGCAAGAAAAACGAGTACTTTCAGGTGAAACGAGGTTTATGTCAACATGTTTGCATAAAATGCCCTATGGTTATTGATTTCATTGTCAAGAACTACCAAGCCGGGTGCATTTCGATATTCTATGGCGACCACCTCCGCCAGACCAATAGTGATGAAAGAAGTAACAGAAGAAGGAATCTCGGGTAACAAACATTGCAAACATATTTGAAACCCTTTGCAGTTTTTTAAATTGTACTTTTATTGAATGAAGTAAATTTTATTATAAACTTATTTGTTACTCTTCACTAAAGATATCGGATTAGGTGGCTCAGGGCTTCAATAGATGGCACTGAAGTGCCTCTGACGAATTATATTTCTTTCTCTATATTTATGAAGGAAATATATTAACTGGTGAAGAAAGAACTAATACATCTCTGGCAAAATTTCGGCTCCGCGTGACCTTGTTATCAAAACAATAAATATCAATATCAATACAATAAATGCCAATAACTGTGCAATGTTTATTGCTCAGTGATTGACATTTCAATGATTCATACTAGATGATTTAAATTTCACTTATATAATTGTGTAAATAATTTAACCTATGTTGTTATTTTTGTTTTGTGCGGTTCAATAAAATGTATTTCTAATTCGCATTCCTTTTTTGTTTTTATTTAATTTACCGTCTCTTCTTTTGAATGTGTTTGCTTTCGATTTGAATATGTTTGGTGTCAAGGTGAAAGTGTTTGTTCCCAATTTGAAAAAGTTTGTTCTCAATTTGAATGTATTTGGTTTCATTTTCAAGTTGAAAAGGAGTAGTATTACAGACTTAACATATCACATATTAGCTTGTACGATAGATTTTTGGGATAATTAAGATGGTAATAAAGCTGTTAAACGACACTAACACTTCTGTGCATGTTTTGAGTAAATTGGCCACATCGTGGTAAAAATATACATTTTAAACTGAACAAAACCAAGAAGGAGATCCATACTCAAATGCCGTGACAAAATGAAGCATTTTATCATGTAGTACATAGCAGTCATATTTTCCCCTTATTCTGCTGTGCAATTTTATCAATATTTTCCCTTATCCGCTGTGTGATAAAATTTAACATTTAAAAATATAGTAGAATGTAATAATTGTAGCAAAGATTACATTAGAAGGTTTATAATGTACTTGTCAAATAAATTATAAATAAGGTGAGTTAGAAAATGTTTTGTATGTAATTTACTCTGAAATTTTCATCATTGTTATCATTGAAAGGATCTTACTGAGGCAACTTGTGAAACAGGTGCTATTCGCCGAGTGTTTGAAGTTGCCAACCTTGAAGATAATTGTGTTGCATTTGACGTTCCTTTGGATGAAGAGAGGAAGTTGTGGTGTGTGGAAAAGATGGTGGAGGGGAGAAAAAAAGTTGAGAGGGTACGAAGAACTGGCCAATGGCCAAGTTGCTGATGACGTCAGAACTCTCCGGAGATGTACTAACGCACAGATCTGGACGCTGTTGCAGTGAGTACGGTCTGGCTTCCCTGCAACATGGTAAGTCGTGCTTTCCAATGTCGCCGCTCAATATTACATGCATCGTTTGGTTATTAATTAATTACTCGTGTCAATATATGATTACCCCCTAATGTGCGCTAGCCATTCATGTTCTCATTATCTGTCTGCTTTATTGTCTGTATTCTGGATTCCAGAAAATCGGGTAGTTAAAACTACTGAAGGTAATGAAATTGATTGTTATTGGTGAGTTTTAATGTATTGGAACAAGATAAATTAATTTTCCATATCAATTGCAAATGCATATCTCAAGAATTTTAAATGAATCACATAAATATGAACATATTCCGTTAGAAGATTGTAATGTATACGTAAATATAGCAGTGCAAGACCACATTTTATTGTTTGTGATGTACCCGAGACATTTTTTTCAGATTGACCTCGAAATTTTTTTCTTCGCAGAGAGTAGATCCCTTGACCTGGTCTTTGCCTATCGCTTTCTTAGTTCAGTTGAAACTCTGCCAAATATTGTATACATAAGAGGCAGGCAATCAATTCAAAACATAATAGGGCCATCTCTTACTGTTTACTTTTCTTCCGTTGTTATTTTCATTCAATGCAAAAAATGTGTCTTAAAATATATTATTCGAATTTTTGTCGATAGAAGATAAGAGTGTCAATCCAGTTGCATCTCGAGCAAATTAGAATGAAAAAATAATTCACTAAAATGAAGAAAGTAATGAAGTTAAAATTAAATATAAATGAATAGAGAGAATCCCGAAGAAATCTACTGAAGTCTGCCTTATGTGTTTTCATGTAACATACTTTCTTCCAAGTTTTTTTTAACTTAACGACAGGATTGTAAATAAATATGATGATGAAATTAATACGCGAGGAACTAAGATGGAAAAGAATTCGAAAATGAGATAAACCTCGAGAAAATCTTGTGAACTTTGTTTTTCAATATGAAGTGAACAGGATTACCGTACTTACAGGGTTTAAAGTTACCGTATTGGTCTTGCAAAAGGACATGTCAATCATAATTTACCGCTACGTTCTGGAGTATAGTTCTGAAGGAATTCATAGATGTCGCGAACGTCACATCGCGGTAGAATGTGTTATCAGTTTTTCGTGATAAGAGGTAATGTGGTTTACTTGCACAAGAGGCATCTGGAGAAAATCGTGTTTTTCATGGTGACATAAAGAATATTTGTCTCTTTTTCACACTTTTCGTCAAAAAGGTACGTTGTTTTAATTTGGTGTAAACATTTGATATTATTTTATGGAGAATTATTTGAATATTATATCTCATAAGCAATAATTGTCAGTTGCCCTTAATTGCTCTCAACGTATGTGGAAGTCCAGTATGTAACTTGTGTCTTACTATAAAATATATCATTCATTTTTGAATTATTGCACTATTTGTGAACATTAGTGATGTGATTTCATTTTTATCGAATAATTGTAAAAAGTATAAAAGCGATTCGACAAAAAAATATTACCTTTTTTGTGCATGTATAAATTCAAAAAAACATTTTTGATTTTAGGTGACTTGAATATGAATGAAGCGGAAATTTTAGCGAAAGAGCATTCTGTTGATGATCATCAGAATGATGATTCGGATGTAGGGAGTGATTCTGGTACGGAAAGCTTACGGCCAGTCCAACACAACTGGGTAAACATTATTACGCGTCTTAAACGACCGACTTCTTAAAAAAAGGGGGGTGGGACTTCGTATAGCCAAGTTTCCACTGATTAGCATTTGACAGCGATATACATAGCGCATCCAGAAAGTAAGTTTCCCTATTTTGTGAAATAAAATACAACATAGTTATATGTAAATTTTTATTGACAACAGTTACAGCAATGTTTGAGCTATTTTTAAGCACAGTCACTACACGAATTGAGTCACATGTCCGCATTGTGGTATCAACGTTTGTATACCTGTCTCGTAGAAGTGTGCCGCCTGCGACTGAAACCAACGTACCACGGTCGTCTTCAGCTCTTCGTCGTTGTGAAAACGCAGACGGGAGGAGAGGAATGTCATCAAGTACAGGAAAAGATAAAAATCGGTGGATGCAGATCCGGACTATAAGGGGGATGATCAAACAGCTCCCAGCCGAACACATGGAGAACGGTTGCTGTTAACCGCGCCGCATGTGGATGAGCATTGTTATGAATCAGCACAACACCTGCAGTAAGCATGCCAGTAGGAGATGACGTGTTTCTGTCGGCGCGATACGTTGTGCATTAAGGAACGTTATCACAGACCAAACTCGGCGTCGTTAGCCGAATTCGTTTACTACGCTCCGTGAAGTCGCGGAGGTTAAGCGAATTCGAGACTCGCGGGTTCTTGATTGAGTGACCGGTTAGGAACCCCGGGATCTAACGGCGTCGAGCCCCGGCGATATAGTAATTACTTCTCATTAGTAACGGAGGATTACTCGGGGAAAGCGCTCAATGCCCAGTTAAATAGACGCGTTGCGTCAACGAAAAAAAATGGCGGCGGGAGAACGAAAAAATGCCGTCATTTCGAGCCACTGCCGCCAGCTATGGCACTCGGCGGGATCTAGATCCATATGGCGAAGATCTGTCGCGCATGCGCAATTTCCCCGCCTAAATATGTGTTGATTGATTGATTTTTTCGTGTTTCCGGGCACGTCAACTGCTTTGGTCATTAGTCCCGTTAGTGTAGTGCATGCTTTTCTCGGGAGATGGCGGTGATCCGGTGCCGGCCTACCGTCGGCTAGTGGGGTTTCCCCCTAACCAGGACTCTCCCACCAGCTGGGCACCGCCCCAGCCGGGACAACCTCTAAGCTCCCGACCGGTCTCCCAGAATATGTGCAAATGTTAGTGCATGTTAGTGTGTGTGTGTGTGTGTGTGTGTGAGGGGAGAGGATAGGACAAGGAAGAGGAAGGACAGATCGCGCGCGATCCGTGGCCCGTTTGGTAAGGTACTGCTCCGGCATTCGCCTGGTGTTGATCGGAGAAACCACGGGAACTAAATACGTGCTCTGTTAGTGCAAAAATATAGGGGAACTTACTTTTTGGATGAGCCTCGTATTGAATGTTAAAAATTCTGAACATCGCAATATGTTAATTGAATACTACCTATTAATACAGTGTCATTTATCACTATGTCTTTACGTGGCCGACAGGGTTTTCGGTGACAGGAAACTTTTGTGACAGTTAAAATGTATGTTGCTCTTGCTTTCATCGACACCGCGCTTACCGAAATCTGGATACTATAACTCCGAGAATCGTAATTAGGAGTAGCTCTTGCAATGGAAACTACATTTTTGCCCCGCGTTAAATCTGCAACATTCGAATAAACGATTGATTAAACATGCTTTCCGTAAGTGCAGGAGAACTCTCAACTTACAAGCAATAAAAGTGTAGCATAGAATAAAAAGAGTAGGAGTTCACATGCTAAGTCAATATTGAAGGACCAAGCCGGTAGACATGCTAATTTCAACATATCGAATAAAACATGTTGATGACAATGTTAATTAATGGAACCCGGATTAGGCAGACAATTCTGGATCTTTAAAAAATTTTTGGAGAAGTGGTATGAAAGTTCCTAATGCGTTATCAGACTTTATTTTTTCCAGAATTCATCAGTATTCTGCGATGTAAATTTTACAAATTATCTATACTCACAGTCTGACTCAAACTATTGATTATAGATTCTAAGAATATGTTCCTGTGTAGTATAAAACAAAAGAAAATCACCAAAATAGTAATATTTTGAAAAAAATTCTTATATTTAGATTTTAAAAACATTTTTAGACGCAAAAAATTATTATTGTATATTGAATGCGCTAGACAATGGAGCGTTTTAAGCTAATTACCATCAATAAAATTATGTGACATTTCATTTACTTCACTAACATTCATGTTTCATTACTTTTCTGTTCCGCCACTCAGAATTACATTTAAAGTCTGCACTATCCCACACATTTGAGAAGACGAATTTCTAGGATCACTAGTAATAATTTAATGTACATTTAGCGTCAAAAGGTAGACTGAAGATCTTTTTTAAATACATTATTTTCAGTTCTTTCAAACAAGAATGTATTTGATTTCATCTCTCTCTCTCTCCCTCTCTCACTCTCTTCCTCTTCTCTTCTACCTTCCTTTTCCTCTTCTCTTCTCGTCTTTCTCTCTTCTCTTTTCTCTCAACGACTCTCCAATACAAGTACATCCAACACAAGTTCAATATCCAGCTTGTTAATTCCATCTACGCTGACCAATTTTGAGCTTGAACTACTTATGTTCTATATTGTCATCTAAAGTACACAATTTACAAATATTTATAACTTTTAACAGGTTACAAATTCAGTTTTATAATACCTTCTGTTAATCCATGCCGTCATTCAGTTCAGAATTCTAATCAACAAACTTTAATTGTAATCTTCAACTCCAGCAACCATGAAACTTCACCAAACAAGAAAATCAACTTCAAAACTACCTGAAAAACACAAAGCGATTGATTTATCATTAAATATACAGTTATTAAACAATTAACGTTGACTATCCCGACAGACAATTACGGTGACTAGGGACAGAAACATCAGTAATGAAGTTTACTCAGTGGAATAATTGATATTTTTTTTTAAACGAGACAACATGAATTTGTTAGTCAAAGAAACTTCGGTGATTCTAACCTCATTGACACAATTACTTTTGCGTAAACGATATTAAAAGATTCGGTCCATTTTTAAGAATTGTCAAGAAATAAAAGCAAATTAATGTTTATATTTTAAGAATATTGTCTATTGTTTTTATAGTGTTCACTAGTACTAACCTATTTTTAGGAATATATACATATTCCTGTTGTGCAGTTTTCATGGAAGTATATAGTTTGGCCTTATGACTCAAATATAATGCGCACAGATTATGCAATTAGTTTATAATGTTAAGCTTTATTGCAGGAGTACATGTTTTGAAAACGAGTGACGTTAGGAGCGAGTTTTCACGTTTGTACGAATGCTGATCGACTGTTCCCTTCACCGCTACCTCCTCGCGATTTGCAGTGACGATCGGATGGGAGAAATAGGTTCTCCGAGATAGTGACAGCCAGACGTTTAAATTAGTCGGATTGGTAACAGTATAAATGTTATATGTTGAAAAAAGTATAAATCTTCTGTGGAGAAGAAGAAGATGCTATGGATTGATTGGACTATGCAGAACTGGAATTTGAAATGTAGTACTACGTGAAAGTCGACGGCCAAGATTGCAGCGGACTCTAACAGGAAAGTGGGACAAAAAGGGGACATATACACACTAATATTACAAGAAGACCAAGTTTTGTAGTAGATTTTAATATTTTTTAAATTAGGATAGTAAATGGTAAATGGCTATGCATGCAAGGGAGGCGTAAAAGGGAAAATTTAAATGTGTTAATGGTTTATTATTGTTAGTGTTTGCTGTCACTGTTATGGAAAGTTCTAAGTATGGATTTGTTTGTTTGAAACGGAAGAGCAAGAGATTACAATGTTTAATTGATTCTGAAAACAGGTATTATTATTTATTGCAATTGTAAGGAAAATTACGGAATCCCAAATGAATAAACAAATACTTCTTACGTAGATTTACGTAACTACGAATCCGTATGGAGGGTCGTGTCAACCCACGAAAACAAATTTCTCAAGAATAGACCTCGACAAATAAACAGGGTAATGGTTGAAGTAAATAAATAGAGAAATATCGAAGGATACACGTTAGATTTTTATCAAAGTTAAGTTGACGAGATATCAAAATCCTCAACAGCCATCATTAGGAAAGTGCCGAGTGAAGTTTTGCATGAGTTTTATTATTTTTTAATCCGGAAAATTAATTCCTTTTAGTTTGATGTTATTAATTGTTTAGTTTGATTTAATGATTTATTATTTTTTTTTTTTTCCCAAAAATATCTTTCGAGCTATTTAACTGACGACTTTTCGAGACATAACAATTGGCATTTACAACCAATCCATTCGAATTGATTTCGGAAGACCAGGAAGACAACAGTCCATGAGTTTTAGTAGTTTTCTTTAAGAGTATTGAGTACATACTATTAAGGATTATGCACCAGTTTTCAAATCAGAGGTTCTGTCCCAAAAAACAATTGCAGTTTTGTTATAACCATACCATAAATACGTCCCGGCCGTTCAAATCTGGCTAGTTCCCAAATTATGCGGATAATGTTCACATTATTCAAAATGGATCGATAAAGTCGGAAGTAGGAACAAGAAGATTATATTGACTATTCCACTTATGAATTATTAGCCGATACTATTAGCTTTTCAAACATCAACCAATCGGAACTGACATTCACCACGAACATTATCAGGAGTTCGAGCGCAGCTCTCGTACAACACTCTCTGAGCGCTCCGCACCTCTGAAATTTTTCGCAGTCTTATCAGCAAAAGTTTCGGTTATCTGTGCCAATAGTATAGTCTAACTATTTCTACTCTCTTTGTGCCTTACGATCAGTGTTTTCAATTAGTGTAAAAGTGTTGTGATTTAACCAGTGTTTCGCAAAGTGACCAGTGAAACCAGAGTAGTCAGTTTAACCGTTTTCGTAGTTCGCCTTGGCCTCGGCCATCGCAACTACGTAACATGCCCACTGAAACCATCGCAGACGCTACTGACGAGCAAATAGCTCGTAAGATGCAAATAGAGCAGCTAATTCAACAACATCACTACATCCAGCAACAATTAGCCGAGCTCCAACATCAGCAATGGCAACACGGTCATCCGAGTCAAAGTATGCCTCTAGCTATATCACCCGGTCTCCCAACCCTCAACAAAGCGGCGAGGCCGCCCTGACGTCATGATCACCAACACCGAGGTCAAGGTATCTTCACTGATAACGAACATATTCAACGACTAAACCAAGTAAGTAATGTGCATTCAAATGTCGAGTAGACAGCAAAAACGCAAAACATTCCATCCAGATGAAGGAGCAGTCAGTATAACGTGCCTGTGTCTTCCCGGTATAAAGCCCTAGAAAACTTAGCCCACGATCCCCTGTGGCGAAACAGTCGCATTTAGCGAACCAGAACCAAATATAATTAAATTCCCAATTTTTGTGCACGAAGTTGACGAATGATCCAAGACATCAAAGATATCGCTCAAAAAGAATTCTATCCCAAAAATATTGAAGACTCGGTGAAAGTGATATTTAGTGATATGAGGACTTTAGAAATTATAGAAATTTCTGTGACGAAAACATCGCTTATTACTCGTTCAGAGATCCTACGCCAAACCTTTATCAGTTGTTATGAAGATATCCCACATGCTACTCAGTGAAGTCATTGAGACTGAACTCTTACGTCTTAAATATCCAGTAACTAAAGTCAGCGATTATATAACAAAGACAGAAAGCCCATTCACATCTGTGCGATAGAACTAACCAACAATAGTGAAGCCAGAAAATTTTTCTCTAAATAAATTTATGTACAGTGTAATTAGAATTCAGCAAAGAGTCAATGCTAGAGTAATCATGTGCAAAAGTGTCAAAGGTATGGCCATTCTCAAGCCAACTGCGGTTTCCCGGCGAGATGCGTGAAATGCGTAGGTAATCACCACTACAAAGAATGTGGTAAAACCAGAGATTCCCTCCCTCAATGTGTTAACTGTCATGAACACCACGCCGCTAATTACCGGTTGTAAATTTTATAAAACTTACATTAAAGAGAAGACTATGCTCCCCAAAATCTAGAGACAACATTACAAATAATTTTGCCACCCAAAGCTACTCCCATCAGAAATGATCCTGAAACTTATAAACAAAATTTCCCATCACTCCCGTCGCTCCTATCGCGAAGCAACCCTTCCTCCAAGTAGGGTGCCACCATTAGACTGGACAAATGTCATTTCAAACATTGTTTCTCAGTTGTAACAGCTATTGTTCCCAAATACAAAAATGGTGGAGAATATGTTAGAACTATGACATACAATGGATAAAAATCTCAAAGAAATATCCTCAACTGGAATGCAAACGGCGTCAAGCGACAAGAAAACACATTAAAATTTTCTTACGTCATCACAATATCAAGATTGCGTGCATCACAGAAACGCATTTAATCCCAGGCGAAAGATTTAACATTCCTGGATTTCAGTGTTATCGCTATGATAGATTATCATCACATGCTGCTTCAGGTGGGGTAGCAATATTATTGAACAAACAAGTAAAACAGGAACAAATCTCCACTCCCTTCTCAGCCAACTTAGAATCTGTCGGAGTAAAAATTAAATTAAACAACCATCCAGTTAAAATAATTTGTGCCTATAAACCCCCGAACAAGGCATTTCCCCAAAACGCTCTTCACGAAATCTTCCAAAGTAACTGTCCCACCATCCTAACTGGTGACTTAAACTGTAAAACAGCATATGGGGTTGTAACGTTACGACTTATCAGGGCAAAAAACTACAGGATTTTGCAGTTTCCAATAACGTGGCTATAATGGGTCCTAACGAACCAACAAGATTCCCCTCAAACCCAAATATCATCCCAGATATTCTTGATATCACTTTAACAAAGGACATTAACTTCCCGCTTCATCACAGTGTTTTACCAGAACTAGACTCGACCACAATCAGTGATCATATCACTCTCATCACAGATGTCAAAGAGTCAGGCTCAACTCAAAGAGGTATTACCAACTGGAATAAATTCTCCAACTTGATGAACATCAACTACAAATTCCCTCAAAAACTCTCCACCATCCAAGAAATCGACTCGGAGATAGATAATCTAACTAAATCCATAACTTTGGCGGTAAAACAATCTACGATAATGCTGCCTAATTCTAAACCGAAACCAATCCCGTTCAAAATCTTGAACTAATTAAATCCAAAATAACTTGAGAAGATACTGGCAAATTACAAGAAGAAGGGACGTTAAACGAAACTAAATAAATTTACAAGATAATAAAGCAACGACTTGACCAATTTCGATATGACAATTATAAACGTACCTATCAGAAATTCACCCAAACTCAGACATCTGTGGTCAACAGTAAAACGGTTATCTCAGACCAAATCCATAATTCCGCCATTAAAATTAGGAACATCAACGGCATTCTCAGACGAAGAAAAGTCGAACGCTATCGCCCAACTTCTGGAAAACACTTTCAAACCTCACCCAATTATAAACTCTGCCTTCAACAGCCAAATAGAGATTTCTTTAAACAAGAGAAACCACTGTTGCCGCTGCAACTAAGTACATATCTCCTTCAGAGACCATGAATATAATCAAACACATGAAAGTCAGAAAATCTCCAGGAATAGATGGAATTAGCAACCTTAGCATTAAAATGCTAAACAAAAAGTAATTGCGGCTATAACAGCGATCTTCAACGCTGCTTTACGGCTCAGTTACTTCCCACAAAGTGGAAGAAAGGCTGTAGTCCTCAGTGCTTAAACCAAAGAAAGATCCCAAAATTCCTGAAAATTACAGACCCATAAGCCTCCTTCCACTCTATCTAAGATATTTGAGAAGCTGATTCTGGTGAGGCTCAATAATTTCCTAACAATCTCAAACGCAATTCCCCTTTCCAATTCGGTTTTAAACAAAATCATTCAACCTCGCACCAATTATTAAGATTAACGGAAGACATAGCTCACGGTTTCCACCGAAAAGAGCACACAACATCAGCTTTCTTAGACATGAGTCATGCCTACGACAAAGTTTGGCATAGAGGTCTCAGTATAAATTGCACGACCTGGGTATTCCTGATTATTTAATAAAAATTTTAACAAGTTTCATCTCCAACAGAGAATTTATAGTTCGATTAACAATGTAACTTCAAGAACATTCCAAATCAACGCAGGCGTTCCTCAAGGATCAGCTCTCTCCACGTTATTCAATATTTTCTGCCACGACATTCCATCTGAAGGTGACGCCAATTTAGCATTATACGCAGATGATGTAGCAATTTACGCTACAAACCCCGATATTCTAGTAGCAAGGATCACCTACAAGAGAGCGTAAATAACTATAGAATGGACTCAGAATTGGAAGTTAGAATTAATCCACATAAGAGCCTCTGCAAAATCTTTACTCTGCCACCCCAAAAATCCTCCAGAAATTATAATCAGGAACAAAATCCATGGTCAACCTCCCCATAAAATACCTCGGGTACTCTTCGATAAAAGACTCACTTGAAACCCCATGTCAATGCAGTCATTGACAAAACAAAATTAAAATTTCCCAAATTTATCACATATTATAAATCGCCGTTCACCCTGAGGTTAGAATGCAGACTTTTAATCTTTAAGTCAGTTATTCTACCAACCATGACATACGCATGCCCAGTATGAGGTAGTGCTGCTCAAGCACCATCAAAAACTTAAAATACTTCAAAATCAATACTTGATAATAACTCTCAATGCGCCATGGTTCATCCCCAACCGACAAATCCGACGAGGAACTAAACATACCAGAATTTGAGGAGACAATAAAAAATCTTGCCAGCAATTTCTTCAACAACCTACCAAATGCCCCTGCACTGCAAGCTTCAACCTAGGAAGAAACTATAGCAGTCCGCGAATCATATCAAGATTCCCGAAAGATAAACTTAGACCTCCTTAATTTGGCTTTCCCCTCGTACCTTTCCACCAGTATACCATCTGTAATCACATAACAAAAATCCAAAAAATTAAATCTTCAATAAAGTTCAGAAACCAACCGCGACTTAAGGATGGTCATATCCTAAGAAGCCATGTAATATTTTTGTATTCTCAAAATCCTCGAAAGACATAATTGTCGAACGAGAAGTAATAAATTAAAAAAAAAAAAAAAAAAAAAGAACATTATCAGTTTGAAATTAGCGCGATTGTCATTCATCACCACCTTACCTTATAGATACGAGTTGCAGTAAATTATTTTTTTTTCGTCTGGGATTATTTCTTATGCTATTTGAATTCGTTGTGTTTCTAGTATAGGCAAACGGAAAAAAGATTAATTCCACACAAATCACAGCTATAACGTGAATTATTAAAAAGGAGTAATGAGAGCAACAAGTAATCATCATTACTGGACAGTCAATCTCTGTGGCGATATTTAGTGCGTTGGGAAGAAGAATTTTGATATAAAAAGGCATAGGACACTAGATCACAGACTCAAGGTTTTATATAAATCGCGAAGGTCCAAGGCTTTGGGTCCGTCGCCCGAATATGGAGAGGCGTATAGAAGGGTCAACACAACATAATGAGATTAGGTAACGATGGAGATTTCCAAACGTCTTTTCGCAAAAGTGGTATTTTCATGGTCATGAAACCCAAACTGGTGGGCCCTTAGCCAATTTCGAGTCACTCTGTAGAATGAGTAGAGTGCGTACTGTTGCCTTTAAGGACTTCTTGTGTGGCACTTGTTAGCCTTAGAGCATTTCGCAATATTTTCTTGATAATTCGTACATTCCAACATCCATTCATAGTCTTCTTCGTGTAGATATTCTTGATATCCTTTAGAAGCGCTTCTTAGTATTATGATTAGTACTAATGGAATATTGTCGTGATCACAATTATGGCAGCGTTTATGGTACCGGTAGCGTTGAAGCTACACTTTAAAAAAATCCCTCGTACGCCATCCTTCGGAGGGGAAGTAAAGCCGGCTGTCACATGTAGTAGATTTACTGCATGTAAAAGATCCTCAAGCCTAAAAGAAGCCTCTGAGCAAAATTGAGATCCACCTGTTTCATCGCCCAAGATAATAGCCTCTCTTTTCTCCGCTCGGTGGTGAAAGGAGCATATCGAAATTTGCGTGGTTAGACGGAAGAGCGGGCCTGACGGTCCGAGTCGCGCCACGTAAAATAAGGCATTAACTAAACTAAACACCTTCTGACCAAAAATTAGTATTCTCTTGTGTGTGTGTGTTTCAATGCCCTATTTCTCCTTGTGATGCTTTTTCAGGCCCTAGAATCGAATGTGGCTACATTACCTGCGGAAGAAACTCCTACTGTGGAGAAGTGAACGGCTTTCAGGGCTGTATCTGTAATGAGGGATTCTACGGATCCGCGTACGGCGATGGATGCACATCTGAACCAGAATGCACGGGTAAGTGTGCGATATAGTATTACTACTGGTAGATTTCGATTCATTAGACTGGGACTCTCAAACCGCGTAAGACGAATATTCGTAAGTCGAAAAGAATAGACCGGGAGAGGTGGCTTAGGGCATCGACGAATGTCACTGCAGTGCCCTTGACCGGGAGGTCCTAGGTTCTCTCTGGCGGAGAATTCTAGCGGCCGGCGCGGATCTATTTGGTAGTTTTCCGTCGTTTCTCCGATCAATACCAGGCGAATGCCGGAGCAGTACCCTAACAAACGGGCCACAAATCGTATGCGATCTTTCCTTTCTTTTTCGTCCTATCCTCACCCCTTGCACACTTTCACATACATGCACTACACTACTAGACATGCCGAGGACTTAGAGCTTGTCGCGGCTGCGGCGATGTCCCACTGATGGGAGATTCCTAGTTGGGGAAAACCCTGATGGCTGACAGGCAGGTCCTCGCCGTATCTCACCATCCAGTGGGGGAAGATCACCGCCATCACACGACGAAAAAAATATGCACTTCGCTTACGGGACTAACTACATTAACAGTTGACGCGACCGTAATCACCAATCAATCAATCAACGATTCCTTTCACATCCGTTGGAGGGCTTTAACGAATTCGGGTCCCTCCCCCCCCCCAAAAAAAACCGATAACCGCGTTTTCCCGCCTGGCAATCAAGCAAACGCCGTGTGAATAATTAGCACATCGACGGCCTTTTAAAATATAATTTAATGAAATACATTAATAAGCGAGGGCGCTATGCTTCAATACACTTGGCTATCTGACAAGTAATTTTGTTCAATTGACAGAGCTTTTAATTTACGCCCTTGCAGCTATAACGCATATATTTGAATGTAGCAATGAATATTGGATGAAGTATGGCCTGCTTCCCCGTAGTAACCTAAACCACTATTTTATTTCCGACCTCAATATTACATATTTGTATTTTTATTCAGGAGATATTATTCATATTTGCATCTCCGTTGAACACTTGTCCTTTTTTATTTATTCTTACGAATATGAGGAAACTTCTTTTTGTGCCATAACTCTAACGAGATACGTTCCCAATACAATACATAACTGAAATTTGACTCTGCGAGTCAATTACGAAGTAAAAATGGAGATGACTTTGTGAGATATGTAGAGGTTTGCCTTTAACTTCCCCAGGACGATCTCTATGTACAAACAGTCGAGAAGGGAGAGAATTCGAACCCGCAGTCAAAACACCCGTAGGAAGTTCATGATGGGATATGGCTATCCGCCATCTCTTGTTTTGAATTATTGGCTGTCCGGGATTAGCCCCGTCATGGTTGATGGAGCTGGTCGCACAGCTCCATCGATCATGACGCGGCTAATCCTGGACAGCCAAGAATCCAATGATTCCGGCCGCGGAAGCCTACGACTCTATCTCTTGTACTGACGGAAACATGAGGTGAAGGCTCCTCAGATAGAGAAACTGACCTATAACGCTGATTCCCAACCTTATTCTTTCATCGACCCCTTTGAAGAGAATTGTTTTGCTTTTTCGACTCCCTTTATGTTTTATTTTTAATATACAGCGTACATAATTGTGACACAAAGAATTGCGCGTAAATTATTTAAAGATAAGAATTTTGTACGCTAATATTCTCGTAGATGTCTGGATTTACTATAATCGAAAAGCTTTCGCATTCGCTTCTGAATTTATGAAATATATTTTAATGCAACGTTTATGTGCATATGAATGTTGAGTGTTTTCTAAGAAGTGACCATAACATTTCTCCAGAACGTATTACCGGGAGCGGTAGCTCAGTCATCAACTCATGTCAAACCTGATGTCACTGCAGCGCCTCTGACCGAGAGGTCCTAGGTTCGAGTCCCGACTGCGGCAGGATTTTCGACACTAGCTTTTCAGCTAGGTCGAATTCAGTCGCTGCCTGGAGGAGAATTCTAGCTGCCGGTTGCTCTGATCGGTAGTTTTCCGTGGTTTCTCCGATCAACACCAGGCGAATGCCGGAGCTGTACCCTACCAAACGGGCCACGGACCGCGCGCGATCTGTCCTTGTCCTATCCTCTCCCCTTACACGCTTACACTAACATGCACTACACTACCACATATTCCGAGAAGTCGGTTGGGAGATTAGAGAGCTTGTCCCGGCTGGGGTGGTGCCCCGCTGGTGGGAGAGTCCTGGTTAGGGGGAAACTCCTCTAGCCGACGGTAGGTCGGCGCCGGATCTCGCCATCCAGCGGGGGAAGATCACCGCCATCTCTCGAGAAAAAACATGCACTACACTAAGGGGACTAATGACCAAAGCAGTTGACGCGCCCGGAAACACGAAAAAAACAAACCAATCCAGAGCGTCTTGCGGAGAGAACTTTCTTGCGCGATAGCGTATCGCTGTGAATACATAGTGTTCATTTCTTGCGTTTTTTAAACATCCTAACTCCTAAGGAGTAACAAAGGATAAGAATGAAGAGGACGAGTTTGCAATTTATTATTATTTTTTGCTTTGCATTGGAAAACAATTAAGTTCCTTTTTCGTAATCTATGGGATCATGTGTAAAATGGTAATGCGCCGGTTAATATTCGGCCCTTGACCCCCAATCGACCTCTTCATCATCGTTCACCTCTTCAAAATTTCTTCGACCCCCAGGCGTCTATTATGACCCCTTTTGGGAACCCTGAACTACAGGAAGGGGAAGTATTCTCCTGCGTTAATTTGTGTTCATTTTCGTCCATGCGCAGTACAGCTGCTTTTAATATTGCCGAGTTTACATAACATTATTTTGAAAAGCGAATAATTTAAGTCAAAGGACATGTCTTGATCTTTGTTTTTGTAGAAACAAACAAATTTAAAGTAGACAAATACTAAGAATTGTGTTTTCTTGAGTTTGACTCCCCCTGGTCCCTACATTTGATTGCAATGAACATAAATTTTGATGAAGTGAGTTGACAAGGCGTTCAGATAAAATTATAGAGATCTCTGTTGTGATGTGGAACGAAGATTATGACCATCATTTCCCCTGTACATTGTTTATGGTAAACATCAAACTGGAAACCTTATAATTGTAAATGCATAATAGTTTCAGCATATAATGTATTTCGACCAAATTTCTGTTTAACAGATGACTCCGGATGCAGTGACGACCACTTCTGCGAAGACAATAATCTTTGTGCCCATGCCTGCACACAGTGTCCAGCTGACGTAGGTTGCCACGCGAGCAATCACACAGGAAACTGCATCTACGATGGGGCCCTTTTCTTCGATCCCTCGAGAGAAGAATAAGAACTTGAATGTCGATGTGGGAGAGCCAAATGAGAGAAAAACTAGCTTTAGAATGAATAATTCTTAGTAGAGTGTGATTGATTATATTTGTTAATGTGCAATAAATGCATTCAATCATGAAATTACATGAAATGTCTTGAATTGGTTGTGCAATTAGATGGAAATTATTTCACAAATTAAAATGTTATTTGTTAAAGGTTTGACGTGTAAGACAATTATCGCATGAAGAGATTTGAGTGCTTATTTATTGATTGTTTTAACAATACGAATAAGCCTTCTAAAATGACCCTTTTATATTTTATTGACGCCAAAACTTCTAAACGATTAATGTATTTGTGTCAAATAAAATACAAATGTTTCAATATTTTCTTTGTAGATTCAAATGATTGTTTACCTTATTATTCGTGTAAGTTCACGATGATCTTTAAACAATAAAAATATATTTAATGATATTGATTTGTGCGCTAACATCTAGGGAAACAATGTAATAAAGGGTGCACGATGAAGTTAGCATTAAACTAATGGTTCCAGCAGCAAAAAGGCTGCTGAACAAAACAAAATTATTTTCAAAAGTAACACGCGACTGCTCAAGAACAAAAATATAATTATCCCGTTAAACATTGAAAAAAATTAAATATTTTCACAAAGACCGTAGCCTTCACGAGCACTGCATTAACGTAGAATGGTATAAGCAGAGCCTGATTTCTGACGGAACGCGACAGAACGGCATTCCGGAACCTGTGGAATAATTACTATATTTTAATATAAACCTATTTCTCTTAAAATTAATAATTAATTTGGGGCGCGTTCCGGGACATAAAATTTTATAAATCAAGTGCTGGGTATAAGTATACAGTAAACGTACTTGCGTACTGTAACGGTTCTATTAGCTCTCGTACGATTATTAATATAGATACTTCGCCCACGTCGGGAATGCCAACTGTATCGGTTCTCGGAACTCAAGGGGATTTTGCTAATAAATAAAGAATATTTCTCTTTTGCCACATGCTTGGAGGCCATCTGTAGCGGTTCTATTTAGTTCACGTAATTAATATTTACTGCCAAATAATACTGTTTTCGTTATCTGCATTGAAAATAATACTAATAATATTTCCCTACGCGGGAGAACTAATCCGTTTTCAGTAAAATTTGTTTGTGGGTGTGAGGTCTCCAAGCCGCCCGATACGGGAAACGGGATGCTTATCATCGATTTGGGAACTTGGATACATGGTTTTCTCCTCTCTTCATCAAAACACCAAAATTTTCAAAATTGATCATTGCCGCCGCGATTACCGGTGCAATTCCGTTTATTTCTGCATTAAAACTACTACCTTGCTTCACTACCGCCTCCACTTGCTATCACATAACACAATAAAGGAAAATACCAATACTACGAAAATATAGTTTCCTTGAAAACACAGTACTACAACAAAGTCATACTGAAAATACAATGAAAAATCATTCACATGTGTGTGCAATCTTTATAGCCATCTTACTTTTGAAATTAAAAATTTTTATCTACTACTAGAAACTCTTGTCTTGTTTATTGCTATGTTGAATAAAATTTAAATATTAACTTCCTGCGTCGGTTTCACGGGAAAGCAGCATGTGCTTTGCCGACGTCCGGAATTACCGCATTTCATTTTAAAATCCATTCCATGTTCATACTCGTACTTCCACTTATTGAACTTGCTGTCCTTTCACGTAACACTTAAAAATAAAACATCACATTTGTAAATGTAAAATTAATATGGCTTCCATCCGCGGTGCAGTCCACAACGAGTCAAACATCGTTCTCAGTTCTTGGTGCTGTCCCTTTCTTCAATCTCAAAAAACAATTGCCGTCTCCCTTGATCGTCCTTTACTTTGGGAATGTAATTGAGTTTTTCTTTAAATTTTGCTACAACTGGATCTGCTCCCTCCCGTAATTAATTCAAATAAGCTTTTGATTATTTCTTCTATATTTTATTATTTTTTTAGTCCCCGTTCAGGTTATTCGACACTGTTACATCAGGATTTTCTCTTCGTGGTGTTCGATTGTTTTCTGAAAACTGTGATTTCTTTTAATTTTCTTCATAAAAATTAATGTTTGTATGAATATTCGCCACCCTAAAACGTTATCTAAGACCTTAACAAGTCCATAAACACTAAATGTTCACTCGCCCTTCTTTAATGAGCAGTAAAACCAATCGTAGTTGCTGCTCTAATTCCCCGTGAACATGGAGGCATGACGGCCACCGTTTTCTTACCTTCGCTCCCCAACCCCATCATCCCCTTAACCACAGGTGATATGTCGACAATGGTGGAGCAGGGCATCAAGTGATGTTTCGGCAGTGCCTCTGACCGGGAGGTTTGAGTCCCGACGATGGCAGGATTTTCGTCACTAGCTACATGACTAGGTCGAATTCAGCTGCTGCCTGGTAAAGAATTGTAACAGCAGCTTTTCTGATCGGTACGTAGTTTTCCGTGGTTTCTCCGATCAACACCAGGCTAATGTCGGAGCAGTACCCTAACAAACGGGCCATGAACCGCGCGCGATCTTTCCATCCTCTTCCTTGCCATTTCCTCACACACTTACACTTACATGCTACACTACCACACAAATCGGGAGCTTAGATCTTACCCCGCCTGGGGCGGTGCCCCGCTGATGGGAGATGCCTGGTTGGGGAAAAGCCGAGTTGAATGGTTCCTACAAGGTATTTTATGGCACAATCCTAAAGCCACAGCTTGTTTAAAAGTACGAAGTAAATTGTGATATATTTGCCTTATCAGCTTGAAAGTATGAAGAAATGTAATTAGAAATAATACGAATCGTGACTCATAACAAAATATGTCAATATAAAAATGTTAATTAAAGTTCTTAGTTGTTTAGTAAGTATGAAGATCTTCTTAAAGTCTTTGAGGTATAAACACCATCACCTTAATACGTGGCCTGGTTGCGGCACTGCGTTAATAATTGCAACAATTGACTTAGCATGTTTTCAACACACAAAGTCAGAAATTACCATTTTATCACCGATGCGGGGCGTCACATTTAAATGAAGCCACTGACTGCTGAAAATGTCAACTTTGAACAAAATATCAAAAGGAACTTCGTTTTTAAATAAATTTATGATGATGCTTTACGAAAAGTGAAACTCGTTTACCTTGTTGTTTTATTGCTCTCGTAAAGATTGAACATATTGTTGCTCGTTTGCTCAATACTTGTTGAATCAAGCATAAATTTACTAACTTCTTACGAATATACTTATTTGCATTATTTTTCGTTATGAATTTTAATTAGTGCATTAAAGATGGCAATTCAGAATTTATTTATTCCAAATTTTCATCCGATCTCTAATGCTCAAACCAACAACAGTAAAGCCAGGTGGGAACACACTCCTTTTAGCCTCGAAATTAGCCTCGAAATTACACTAACATGCACTACACTACCACATATTCCGGGAGACCAGTCGGGAGCTTAGAGCTTGTCCCGGCTGGGCCGGTGCCCCGCTGGTGGGAGAGTCCTGGTTAGGGGGAAACCCCACTAGCCGACGGTAGGTCGGCGCCGGATCTCGCCACCCAGCGGGGGAAAATCACCGCCATCTCTCGAGAAAAAACATGCACTACACTAATGGGACTAATGGCCAAAGCAGTTGACGTGCCCGGAAACACGAAAAATCAATCAATCAATCAATCGAAATAATGTATTATATTCGTGCGGTTCCTCGTGTGTATAAGTGCATAGTGAAGAAAAAATATAAACATAGTACAGTTACCTGACTCGACAACTCTCGGACTTAGAAAATTACATCTAACTACCGTTTCTACATAATGGTACGGACTTTCTCGCACTAGTCATTTTTATGTATTCCCTCACCCTCGACTTCATTGTCGTATCCTCATCCCTCACTTACATACATTAACTGCGCACTACGCTACCACATATCAACATATGTGACCATTCGGGAGCTTAGAGCTTGTTCCGGCTGGGGACGCTGACGGGGGATGCCTGATTGGGGAAAATTCTCGCAAGAGGACATAGGTCGGCACCGAATCTTGCCATCAAGCGGAAGAAGATCACCGCCACCTCCCGCGATAAAAACATGCAGTTCACATACGGGATTAATGACATTAGCGGTTGATGCGCCCAGAATTTTTAAAGAATAATAATTAATCAACCAAACCGAAGCAAAGATAACGGAAACAAAGTACACTGGGGTCCGCCGTTGTCCCCCATCATTGGCATGTGACTGTTAATTACGAAGAAAAGAAAAATTATGACGTTTTGCGCCCCAAGTTTCAAAAAATCATAACTTTGAAGACAATAATATTTAACGATTTAACGAATATTTAACGAGTTTTAACGAATATTTAACGAAAACACGAGTCTCGTTATTTTGTCTGTAGAGTATGTGAAAAGAAAGTTACCAGAACATTAAAAATGGTGAGCTGAAATGTTCTTCATTAGTGTTCGATTTGGCATGGAATGTCCTATATATATATATATATATATATATATATATATATATATATATATATATATATATATATATATATAAATAAAATGAAAACAAGCAAAATAAAACAGGAAGGATCAACCGCGGGACGGGGTTACTAAAATCTATTCTATTTCTAGGTCGACTCACTGCAGGTAATAATGATTGCCTGCATATTTTAAGAGACAAGGCTAAAAGGCGCACAATGCAGATTATTGCACCTGCCTTATCCGAGGTCTGTTTTAATTATGGGAGACTGTTTTCATGCCCTTCAGTAACACCTGCTGTGTGATGACATTCGTTTCATACTCGTATGTGAGGACATCGTGGTTAAGAATTCTGAAGGACGTTCAGAATATTACAGTATGTGCAAAGTTATATATATGAAAAATTCATTATTTTCGGAACTAATAAAAATAATAATAATAATAATAATAATAATAATAATAATAATAATAATAATAATAATAATAATAATAATAATAATAATATTCGAGTCCTGACGGCCCCAAGATTTTCGACATTAGCTTTTCAGCTAGGTCGAATTCAGTCGCTGTCTGGAGGAGAATTCTAGCGGCCGGCTGCTCTGATCGGTAGTTTTCCGTGGTTTCTCTGAACAACACCAGGCGAATGCCGGAGCAGTACCCTACGAAACGGGCCACGGACCGCCCGCGATCAGTCCTTCCTCTTCCTTGTCCTATCCTCTCCCCTTACACACACACACTTACACTAACATGCACCACACTATCACATATTCCGGGAGACCGGTCGGGAGTTTGGAGCTTGTCCCGACTGGTCTGGGTGCCCCGCTGGTGGAAGAGTCCTGGTTAAGGGGAAACCCCACTAGCCGACGGTAGGTCGGCGCCGGATCTCGCCATTCAGCTGGGGAAGACCACCGCCATCTCCCGGGAAAGAAGATGCTCTACACTAACGGGACTAATGACCGAAGCAGTTGACGTGCCCGGAAACGCGAAAAAATCAATCAATCAATCGAAGAAGAAGAAGAATTTGTTACCAATGATAATTTTAAAGCACTGGGAGTTAAATTCTCAGAAGTCACGTTTTGTATGGCTGCCGCTGGCAGATAACACAAGATCACCTTTGTTCAACACACCAACCCAGTTTCACGAACCTGACTGACAGTTAATTTACGTTACATTAAATTATATCTACCTTTTCTGAGATAAAGAAGGACCTGATAATGAGTAAATTGTAAAGCGTGAAATATTAACATTCCATAAGGCACATGTAAGAGTTCAGTGGCTGACTCATATTTTGGTAGCATTGCGATTCATTTAATTTGTCTTAGAAATCTCCCAGGTGGCCAATAATTTGCATGGCGTGACTCGGCATGCACCACTTCTGTGCACTAGAGGATTGTGGAGCCCAAGGGTTGGAGAATAGGTATTTTAGCAAATTTCTCTCCTCGCTCCTTGCACGTGTACCCTGGAAGCTGAAATCTGCCAGAACGCGGCCTTCCCAACTCCCTCGGAAACATCGGTAGGAAACTCGTTTTGGAAACATCGGTAGGAGACTACCCAGCTAGCGTCTTACAACTCAGAGGTTGCTCATTTTTACGTCCTCCCATACTACTTGTGTAGTATAGAAAAAATATTGTAAGAGTGAAGCAAAAAAAAAAAAAAAAAAAAAAACGCGATTTTCAAGAGAAAAACTCATTTTGTGGGCCCCTGATAACAAAAGAGTGAGTAATTCTTGTTTCTAAGTGTGGAAAATAACATCCTCTAACTTGTTATGTTGCCATAATCAACATTATATGAATCCTTGATATCGAAAAACGGGTTTACGGCAAAAGTGTGTCTGTCTATCCCTCTGATCATTAGTCCCGTAAGAGTAGTGCATGTTTCTCACGGAAGGTATTGGTGTTTTCTCGCTGGCTTGTGAGATCCGGTGCCGATCTATACATAGGTTGTTTGATTGATTGTTAGTGATTCCGTGCGCGTCAATTACTGTGGTCATTAGTCCCGTTAGTGTAGTGCGTGCTTTTGCTCGGGAGGTGGCGGTGGTCTTCCTCGCTGGATGGCGAGGTCCGGCGCCGACCTTCCGTCGGAATAAGATCTAAGCTCCCGACCGGTCTCCCGGCATGTGTGGTAGTGTAATGCATTTTATTGTAAGTGTGTGTGTAAATGTAAGGTTTGAGGATAGGGCAAGGAAGAGGCAGCAAAAATCGCGCGCGGTCCGTGACCCGTTTGTTAGGATACTGTTCCGGTATTCGCCTGGTGTTGATCGGAGAAATCACGGAACACTACTGATCAGAGCAGCCGGCCGCTAGGATTCTCCTTCAGTCAGCGGCTGAAATCGATCTAGCTATCTCTCTCCTGTCGAAAATCCTGACAGCTTCGGAACTCGAACCCTAGAACCTCCGGTCAGAGACACTGCAGTTGAGCCCTGAGCCACCTCAGCCGATAATATAATGTTCTTATTTAGTTTTTCCCTTATCATCTTCTTTCTAGGGTTTTTATCCAGCCGACGCCGGTTACCCTTTCGTCCCGATGGGACCATATTCGACCATACACTAGACACCAACGCACTTGCGGGCTCCTCTGATCTGGGGTCAGCAGAACGCGAGGCCCTCCGCGACAACACATACATACAAAGACAAGGGACAAACAACCATGCCCAAGGCGGGACTCGAACCCGCGACCCTTCGGACCGAAGCGCTGAGTCGGTACTCGCTCTTAGCCACCTCGGCCATCCAGGTCGGCAGTTTTTCTCTTATAATTTGAAATGTGTTATATAATTTTATTCTGAAGGAAGTATTTGAAAATCCTTATCGCTTGCTAGTAATTTTAAATGTTAACTGTTTTCAATGTTAAATAACAAATATAGTATTCTGTTGATCTGTTAGTCGCGCACTGAACAGGAGAAGGGGAAACGCGAATGAGCTTCCTTCGACTCGGTGACGTCCCCTGGCACAGACCCGGAAAGCCTCCTGGCCTTGCAGCGGCGCAGTTAAAAGCAGGCCAGTGCCGGATTCTCATGAACGAAGAGACGGTGCTCGTTAGTACGTTGCCATCCACGAATCACAGTAAGTTCAAACTTCACTACAAGTTTACATCGTACAATTACCATTGAGTAATGAAGGGATTAGGGAGAGTAAGACACACTCAGGCATCGTGTTTAATATCGGACGAGCTCACACTGGGGGGCTTGGAATATCAGGCAGGTAATATTTTTACTTCTGACGAGGAAGTTGTAACCTGTAATACTGAATGGAAAGGCGGTTACTCGCAGAGTGTATTCTCGAGTATTCTCATTTTCAAGAATTAAAATTGTAACTTTTAATCGTCCCTCGCTGATTCTATTTATTCTACTTTTATCCAAGCGCTTGAATTATTGAATCGTTTTTTTAACTGAATTAAATTACGACTTGCTGTATTTACTTGCATATAAATCCCCATTTTGTACGAGTATAATAACATATTTATACCTAAAAATTTGTAAAATAATAATATAATTATTAAACTAATTACTTATCGTTTATTGCATCATCTGACATATTTCCAGCAAAATTTTTGTCTGGCAACATCATTCTAACAACAGTATTCAGAGTTTTGTGGAAATCTGCATTGGTCGTACTAGTTATGCTAACTTCACGTATATTTTAAATGTAACAGTCCACCAACCAAGGTCGCGTAGCATCTCCCTGCTAGCACGTGCTCGGGGCGTTACAATATCAGTTAAACACAAGTCGCAAAAAAATCGAAATTACTCACGAAAATTCTAATCTAACATATAACATTCGATATATCATGGAATTCGTCTTATTACGTTAGCATAATATACCATATATTTATTGTTCCATTTGAGAAAAAACAATGTTATCTCACATCTCGAAAAATACAATGATAAAATAGAAACGAATACATGTCTTAATTAGCCCCGTTCCTCATGACTTCCATGAAAACTGCATTGAAATAACTTCAACCGTTCGAAAACTGCCGGAGGTGCTAAAGTTACGTGACTCATCCTGTATAATGATAACAACAACCATCTTCATTTTCATTGCCTGATAAGTTAATTTCTCTCCTTAATACCGGTCATTTAATTTAAGAGTGGGAATTACTATAATTGCGTGTGAAGATGCATTGAAGATATCAGGACCCAGGAATGCAAATGACGTGCTTAAACATTCTTTCTTTATTACCACTCTCCCGAAATGACGGGGCGTCTCTGCATTTGACCTCTTGTTTGAGTACCATTTGCTGTCGCCCGCTGACTGTTTATCGGTGAGAAGCTTTATAAAAGGTTGTGCGTGCCTGAAGTAGAACTCAGACGACAGAATGTTGATGGATAATTTAGAAAGTTCTCAGAATAAATATTTTTACAGCTATGAAATCATTGCCTTACTCTCTTTCTGTATCTAGGGCAAAATTCTTTGTGTAGAGTATGGCACATCGGTTATCACGACGACCCGCATCCCGCATACTTAGATTGACAGCCTTTCTGGGAATATTTGGATATCGCACTGAAACGTTCTTTGTCCTACTAAGCCCGATTTTGTTGTGGCCTGATTTTTCTCTCGAAACATGTTTCCGAAAAAAAAACACAATAAACGATCCTAACAGAATTCATTCAGGATATCCGAAAGATATGCTAAGACTTCCACGATCATAAATAAAAACTGTAATAATGTATTTTTAAATTTGTAAATTTTCGACGCAAGAAAAAAAAGATTTTTTGAATGTATTTATGTAGTTTCTGTATCTAAGAATGAATAATGTATGGCTGTTTATTGTATATAAATTGTGTAGATGTGTAAATACTCATAAACATTTGAATATATAATCCATAAATACACGATTGATTGATTGTTAGTGATTCCGGGCGCGTCAACTACAATGGTCATTAGTCCCGTACGTGTAGTGCGTGTTTTTTCGTAGGGAGGGGGCGGTGATCTTCCCCCGCTGGATGGCCAGATCCGGCGCCGACTTTCCGTCGGCGTGCGGGGTTTTCCCCAACCAGGGATCTCTCATCAGAGGGGCATCGCCCCAGTCAGGACAAGCTCTAAGCTCACGACCGGTCTTCCGGAATATCTGATAGTGTAGTGCATGTTAGTGTAAGTGTGTGAGTGTAAGAGGAGAGGATAGGACAAGGAGGAGGAAAGAAAGATCGCGGGCGGTCCGTGGCCCGTTTGTTAGGGTACTGTTTTGCATTCGCCTGGTGTTGATCGGAGAAACCACGGAAAACGATCGATCAGATCAGCCGGTCGTTAGAATTTTCCTCCAGACAGAGACTGAATTCGACCTAACTGACAAGCTAGTGTCGAAAATTCTGCCACGGTCGGCCCTCGAACCTAGAACCTCCTGGTGGTGAACATACGTCGTATTGAAAATTAGCTAGTTGTAAAACTCTAAAAGAGTGAGATGCTATCTGCCCACATGTTATATTCTATATATATAAAAATAAGAAAGAATAGAAATTTACAAAGCCCTGAAAGGCAGAATTTTCGGTCAGAAAGAAAATATATTTTAAAAAAAGATCACTAAAACAACTTACGTGAATCTAGCTTTTTAATACTCTTTTTAAATAAGCTTTTTATTATTAAAATATAAAGAGAATCTTCTAGGCATGTACTAAAAATATGAGAAATCGGAAGCGTTTATTAAAAAATGACATTCAATGATTTATTCACTAATTCTATTTTTTCGAAATGATTACTAAATTAATTCTAGAAACCGATTTTAGTTTTAGTTACTATTCAAAAATATGTTTTTAAGAGATACAATGGAGATCTCAATATATTAGGGATGCCAAATCCTAAAAATTAATTTTCTAAATTTCTAAATGTATTGAAAGGCTATATGGCCGAATAAAAAGAAAATAAATGGAAAAATCGTTACTATAGTACCGTAGAACTAAAAGATTCCTCGAAAGCAACTGAAGTTTAATTTCACTTGATATGCTTTTGAATTAAGCGTCGACGAGACCTGAGATTTTACAACGCTGTGAAACGAGTGAGAATATTATTGTGAGGTTACATATTTTCACGGAATTTCGAATATTTATATCATTGTAATGATATGCATATTACTACATATGAATGCCAATGGAAATATTGTATGTGCAATGATTGCAAGATACAAATGCGAATTTTAAGAAATGTTAATTCACGAAAACTAGATTAATCTTGAGATTAAGTTTTTTAATTGTATTGGCATTATCTTATATTACGAACTATTTGTTAACGATATGGTAACATGGATGAAATGCTATGGTTGATAGTGAAGACGAACACAAATACAACCATGCCACTGAGGAGATGAACCGGCCCTTCGGTCGAGATCAATAGCGACACTTACTGTTTAGCGATCTCTAGCGATCTAGCACGCGACAGATTAAGTTTTTATTGCGAGCAGAAATAGTAATGTTTTATTAAATATATTTTTTATTCGTTAATCATACCCAAGGATTTGCAAATGATGGTTTTTGAGTTATGTAATACAAAAATATACAACACGTGTTAGTTAACTTTGTTTGAGATGAACCGCTTCCAGTGTTTGTATTTATTAAAGTAGGGTATCATCTTGTGTTTGGTGTTCGTTGAGTGGTATTACAGGGGAAATGTATTAAATCGTGGTAAATGATCGAGGCAAATTTTTTTTTTTATTTCTTGGGAGTCATGATAATATTATTTCTAGGTGCTCTGTTGAGTTTCAGCTTATTTGTTCTGATATATTATTTCATCAAAGCAGTTAAATAAAAATTGTCATCTCACTTCCATCTCCAAGTATCTGCCAATCATTTTTAAAGTTGTTCATTAAGATTAACTGAAAGTAGAGTAAAATGGACTTAATTATCTTCACAATGAAGTATAATGTAGTGTAACAAGATCGAGTTGTAGGAGAAAAGGTTAACAGATATTTTGGAATCACGTGGTGGAATGAAAAGTAGAAGAACAGGAGAAGCCCGACAAGATTCTTTCTCGATCCTATTTTGATTAACATAGTTTCCGAGAAGTACCTAGACTTTTTCTCTTCACGTTTTACACTTAAACGAATTGTAGATAATTGCTTCTTTGTTTAAGTACAGTAATTCTTTGTACGTTGACTTCCAGATGCTTAGGTTCATGTTGTTGGTATGTGTTGCCGCCGCTGCTACGGCCTTCCCCCAGAGATTCGAAGGTAAGTTTTCAAAAATGCTCAAATACATACTTTTAAACCTCTAATTATTTTATTTCTTTCATTTATTCTCATTCTCCTACACATTCCTATAATTATTCTTTAATTCTCATTTTTTACTTATTATTATTATTATTATTATATTATTATATTATTATTAATAATAAAAATAATATTATTATTATTCCCTTTCCACTCCTACCAAGAATTAATTTCCACCTAATCCTGTTAACAATATTTATAAACTATTTATGAACTTACATCTGACGTCTAACTTAAATCATCAAACTTTTAGCGAAAACATTTATTTACAAAAACTGTTTTCTTGCATTCTTTTTATATGCTTTGTCTGCGTCTGTCACTGCTACAACTCGAGACATAATATCCATTACACTAACAGGACCAAAGCAGTTGTCACTGCCGGAAACAAAAAAAATCATTCTGGAGCCTTAGTTGTCGCGAGTTTGGCTGTGCCTCATCGGTGGAGACACCCGGAGGGCGAAAAAACAGCATGCCGACTTGTAGGTCTTGTATAACGTTCCAGCGGGGAAGGAACTACGCCCCTTTCAGGAATATACCGTGCACTACACTTATGGGATTAGTGAAAAGAGTTCAATGGTTTTGGTGGTGGAACAGTTAGTGTATCGGACTGTTATATCAAAGGTTCAAACCCGATCGACATCATAGATTTTTATGGGCGAGCAAATTCTTCGTACGTCTTCCTTCAGAGGGGAAGTGAATCCGACCGTTGTAGATTTAAGAGGTGCATGTCTTGTTAAAACTAATGACCTAAATTTAAGAACTTTAATCCTACCAGAACCAACACATTATCCAAATGGCACGAACAAACATCCAGACATTTTGGATATCGCAATTACGAACACACAAACCACCTACTACTCAACTCCTCTATTTGAACTGGATTCCGACAATTTACCAATGATCATCTCTACACACACCCGTCCCCCACCCCCCCATCCACATATTGAACAAGAACAACATAAACTGGAAGTAATTCAGGAAAATAATAACAAATAAACCCCAATTTCAGAAATGTAAACACTCCATTGGAAATAGAAAGGCCAATTTCATACTTACACGATATCATTACTAACACTATTAAACAATTACAATCCAATAGATCCCTCATTACCCCAAAACCTTTAACAAATTACTGCCAGAAAAAACTAACAATAATCAACACTAAACAGAACCAGAAGATTATGGACCAAACTCAGAACACCACAGTTAAAGAAAGAATTGAACCTTTTAAATTCAAAAACAAAAAAAGCAATATACTAATAAAATCATTAAGAACAACCAATAATTCTCTCTGGCAGTTCACTAAAAAAATTCTAAAAAAGAAAAATAGCATCTCACCTCTAAATACAACGGGGGAAAAATTCGCTCCATTTGACAAAGCCTAAGCATTGGCCAATCATTTTGAAACAACATTCACACTCAACAACACACCAACTCATTCCGATTAATGCAATGATATTACAAACAGTTTCAGCCCCGAACTATGATGTACTACATAAGATAAAATTCATATCCCCAAATGAAGTGAAAAACATCATTTAATAACTTCCACAAAAACAGCCCCTGGTCACGATAAAACACCAATAACATTCTAAAAAAAACTCCATCCTCAACTATAGCCTATATAAACATCATGTAACTCAATAATAAGAACTGGATAATACCCTATAGTATGGAAAAACTCAATCATAATATCTATTCCCAAAACATACAAAAATCAAAGCAGTGTAGAAAACTACAGACCGAT
Organism: Teleogryllus oceanicus; assembly: GCA_964035755.1. Taxonomy (NCBI): domain Eukaryota; kingdom Metazoa; phylum Arthropoda; class Insecta; order Orthoptera; family Gryllidae; genus Teleogryllus; species Teleogryllus oceanicus. The sequence continues at coordinate 107,921,364 of CAXIVR010000007.1, forward strand.
TAGTTTATAACCACACTTTCAAACATTCTACAATCAACCAACTTATTCCATTACACCAGTTTGGCTTTATAAATCATGTATCAACTGCCCACCAACTACTCACTCTCATAAAATATCCACACAGCGTTTCAAAACAAACATCATACAATAGTTTCATTTCTTGATATTTCACAGGCGTTTGATCGAGTATGGCACGAAGGACTATTATACAAACTCCGAACAATAGGAACACCAAACTACTTAGTAAACTATATCAAAAGTTTTCTAACTGATAGATCCTTTACAGTTTCCGTAGAAAATCACATCTCCCACCCCCGCAAAATATTAGCAGGCCTTTCACAAGGTTCACCACTCTCACCCACACTATTAACATTAACAGCTGACATACCCACTACAATACACACCCAATTAGCACAATTCGCCGACGATTCCGTAATCTACAAATCCAGCCACTCACTTAAGACCATTACCGACAGGATACAAAATCACCTAAATGAAATAGACCAGTGGTCAACATTGTGAAAAATCAAACTCATCCCAACTAAATCAACTGCCAAAATATTCTCACTAAGACCGTTTCCCACCCACCGCCATTACACATAAATAAACACACAATTCCATGGACACCACAAAACCAAACAGTAAAACTAAAACACCTTATCAACTCCAAAAGCTGTCTATCCATAAAAATCGTTACAATTTACAAAGCAATAGAAGCCATTAACCCGGACCAACATTTAATTAATAAACTCTAGGGATGAACTTCGACATTTCTCAGATTAGCAACACATGCCCCAGGATTCATCTCAAACGCCCAACTTCATAAAGAATTGAATATATCACCGATCATCAAAAATATTGCCCATCTTTCCCATAATTTTTACTCCAACTTAAATACAATAAACCGACCAGTCCACTACAACCTGGCCTCTATAAATGACTTCCCTACTAGAATTCAGATTAGATTTCCTTTCGAAGCGTTCTTGAACATTTTCCCTATAAATGTTCATAGTAGCTCTTGTAGGTTCCTACACCTCTAGTATGGTAGTTTACTTTTAAGTTTAGTGTCAAGTTTTAGTTTTAAGTTTAGTATAAGTTACAATGAATGGCAGCAAAAGCACACGAGATAGTAATGTGTTACTGAACTGTGTAATTTCCAAACACTGAGAATGAGAAAAAGAGGTGCATGTAACTCAATACACACCACATCGTCAATCCTAAATAAAGCCTCTGAGCAAAATTCAAATCGCCAATTTCATCGCCCGAGTGGTATTTCCTTTCTCTGCCAGGCTGTGGAGGAGATATCGAAAAGAGCGTTGCGAAATTTGCATGGTCAGACCTCATGGCTTGAGTCTCGTCACGGAAAATAAGGCATCGCGGAATATGAATTGAATCTAATAGTTAATGCGCCCGGAATCAATTAATGCTCTCTCCCCCTCTCTTTCTGTATCATTCTCCCTCCTTCTCTTCTCTCTCTCTCTCACACACACACACACACACACACACACACACACACACACACAACACTCTTTCATTCACTGATACACTCGCTCACTAGAATGATTCCAAAAATTCTATGTTAGGGATTGTATAACATAGTATTGAGATCTACAAAAACTGATTCATTATCAGTTAATACATTCTTGTCTGATGAATCTTTTGGAAATAAAGAGGATGCGATCTTGACCAACTACCTTAGTGTCACATATTGGCATATAAAACGAACTTTGTATTTTTTTAAACTGGGATACTGGAGAAAAGTACATTATTGTAAAATGGAAAATTTGTTATTTTAAAAAAGTCTCGTAAAAAATTATATATTCTCAACTATTATTGCTTCACCGTTTTTCCAATTACAAAATTTTTACGAAATCTTTCTCTTTTGCTTCACGCATTAGGGGAAAACACAACTGATGATCCTGATAATACAACCTGTGGGTACTATACATGCGCGAAGAACGCCATCTGCAGCAGGTCTAAAGGCTATGAAGAATGCGTTTGCAAACCAGAATTCTACGGAGCCGCATATGGATCGAATTCTGCTTGTACTTCTGAACCTGAATGTATTGGTAAGTGAAAACTGTTTTAGTACTTTGTTTTACGAATTATGGTTATGTCTTCATACAGAATTAATTTATATTCGTGTTTCAAGAAAAGAATAGCATTTGGTACATTGCACACGAAAATCAGCCGTTCACACAAACAAGATTTTGTTTCAAAAATCGCCTTAAATTCTTCGGTACTAGAAAACCTACTTCTCATTTATCAAGTAAATTTGTATTTACTAATTAAACATTCTTCATTAAACATTATTGACCAATGAATATTTCGACATGGGGAATTTCTACGTAGTAGCAGAGTTGAAATGCAAGCAAAGATTCCGTTCGGATTGGTTGAAAACTTCAAATTTATGTGTTAATAACCAAATAAATTAGTTATGGTTATTTAGTCAAATATTGTTTTTTTTTTAATTTTTTGATTTCTATTTTTTCTTTATATTGCCTTAATTCTTTACCCTCCTTGATTTTTACTTATCTAATTAGAATACTTTTATTTAGCGTAATCGCCTCTTACGTGTTACATTATATGTGTGTATCCTGCTTTTTATTGCTCAACAGATGATTCTGGATGTGATGATGAAAATCCTGTAACAGTATGAACTTATGCGTGAATCCATGCTTTTACAAATGCATGGATGTTGGCTGCGAAGTGAAAAAACATGTGGCAAAATGTATTTATGATGGCCATCTGTTTTGGGAGCCTTACGTGCAAGCAACCACTCCTCCTGCTGAAGGAAGTTCTTCAGAACCACGTGTGCAGGCAACAAGTCCTGAAAATGAAAGTTCTCCGCAGACACAATAAATTGTTTTTATTAAACAGATACAATACTTTATGAACAAACGTAATTTATGAATAAACATTTTTATTAACATTGGATCTCATAAATGCTTTGAAATGATTTCTCGCCTTTCTCGATCCACGAGTTTATTGTTTTATTAATTTACAAAGTTACAAAATAATTTATATGCCTGTAGATAACCATCTTATATGTGTTCCAATAGGAATGTGCAAGTAAAGAACGATATAACCATAGGCAAACGCTACAGCTCAGAGCACCAAATAATGTTGACGCTAGTCCCACTAGCAGGGGCCTCTGATGCCCGAAGTCGATGAATATGACTAGAAGAGGGGCCCCTCGGAACCTTTATTTATTTAATTATTTATTTTACGTCAAAAAACAGTTAAAAACTGCGTATGACGTGCTATGGGGAAAAGTGAATTGTGTGCACATTTTCAAAATTCTGTGATCCCTACACTAAGTCATATACTACTTAAATTTTGAATTTTGAAAGGGAGAAAAAAACCTCCCATGAAGTAAAACCTATTTTCAAAAATAAATAAGCAATAAATTTTGAATTTTTGAAAGGGAGAAAAACAAACAAAAAATTCCCATGTAATAAAATCTATTTTCAAAGATAAATAAGCAATAAATTTTTAATTTTTGAAAGGGAGAGAAAAAACAATCAAAAAAACTCCCATTCAAAAAAAAAACTCCCATTTTCTGTAGATCGGACCTCTTTAACCCAAACTCTGGGGCTCTTTCAATAGGTTGCTTCCACGAAGTTCAAACAAGTTCCACGGGTTTCAATTGCCAATTACAATAAGGAACTTGTATTTCATTTTATTAGATTTTTTCTTAAAGAAATACGGTAGGAATTTCAGCTCATAGAAATAGCTCCCATGTCTTTTTACTTTCAGGTAAAAAATGTTTTTTTGAAATACATTAAAATTTGTCTCTCGACAAAACTTAATTTTTCACGTTTTTTGTGAATGCGAGTTCTTAGCTAGGTACTTATTTTTTTTGTACGGGTGTTTTTCTATTAAATTAATGACGCTTACAGCATCTAATTAGCGAATTAAGCCATCTCATCCCTATGTCAGTCTGAAAACTACTTCCTGATACTCTCCCCAAGCCGTAAATGGCAATGAGTGGATTGGAAGCAAACCTTACTGAAGACGTACGGCCTAGATATATTCAGGGCAACTCCCTTGCAATATACATTTTGATGGATCATATACATTGGTGACCAAGGAATAATGATATTAGAAAATAACTTAATAAATCGAAAACAATGAAAGTAGAGAGTACGGAGATGTATGGTAGACACAAAATATTTCTCTGTTAAATGAATGAACGAATCTTGAGGTCAAAGTATGGGAGGAAAACAAAAAGTAAAATTCATTCAGTCAAAGGTTAAATGAAATAATTTCATAAAGATATGTTTGTATCACTCACAGTTACAAAGATCAAAGGTGTGTTAGGACTTGATTGAAAACCTATCAAGAATGCCGTACGTACAGTCATAATTAATACCACGAATTAATACCGGGAGCGGTAGCTCGGTGCATCAACTGATGTCACTGCTGCGCCTCTGACCGGGAGGTCCTAGGTTACACTCCCCACGGCGGTAGGATTTTCGACACTAGCTTTTCAGCTAGGTCGAATTCAGTCACTGTCTGGAGGAGAATTCTAGCGGCCGGCTGCTCTGATCTGTAATTTTCCGTGGTTTCTCCGATCAACACCAGGCGAATGCCGGAGCAGTACCCTATCAAACGGGCCACGGACAGCGCGCGATCTGTCCTTCCTCTTCCTTGTCCTCTCCTCTCCTCTTACACACACACCTACACTAACATGCACTACACACCCACATATTCCGGGAGACCGGTCGGGAGCTTAGAGCTTGTCCCGGCTGGGGTGGTGTCCCGCTGGTGGGAGAGCCCTCCTGGTTAGGGGAAACCCCACTAGCCGACGTAGGTCGGCGCCGGATCTCACCATCCAGCGGGAGATGATCACCGCCATCTCCCGAGAAAAAACATGCACTACACTAACGGGACTAATGACCACAGCAGTTGACGTGCCCGGAAACACGAAAAAATCAATCAATCAATCAAAAACCACGAATTAATACCACCTTGGACACTCACGGATTTATCAATAATTACCTACGCACGAGTGATATTCCAGTGGGACAATTTCGCGAATACATACATTAATGCCGATCCGGTGGCCGAGATCGCTAAGGCAGAGGTGTCGTAGTGATCTCCGACCGAAGAGTCGCGGGTTCGAGTCCCGCCTCGGGTATGGCTGTGTTTGTATTCGTCCTTTTACCACTTATCATCACCATATCATTTCATCTTCACAGTTACCATTACGTTAACCCCAATAGTGGTCGCAAATGACGTAGATGTTAATGCGACCTGAAATATAAAAATATTAATAAACTCAGAAGAAAAACTGTATACACCAACAGTTTTTAATTGGAAACAAACGACTGCTGAGAAAGTTCAAACCGCCCCCCCAGGGAATCTACAATTAGTGTAAAAAGTGAGTGGACACATCAATCTTTCAGTTTTGGGTCTGTGAAAACTTTGAAGAGGAATTTAACATAAATATGATAAAACTGACAACAAATAAGTTCCTCCTGTATTTCCACAAAAATAATTTCACAAAGTCAAACCAATACCTTGGAACTGATGAAACAATAAATACTGCACCGAAACGGGACGCAAAAGGTCTTTGGACACTTATTATAATTCTAATAAATGCATTTGCTAAAAAAGACCTGTTAATTCTACGGCTCGAACTCCGTGTTCTTTTCCTCCACAATAAACGCCGACCGACTGTTCCAAAATCGGAGAATTGACTCTCCTCCGAAAAGATGTTTTTAGTAAAAAAAGGAGAGCAATCAAGTTACCATTAATTTATTTTTCCCTCTTAATTTTCTGACGTCTAAAACTCGAATCAGAGTTAGTACTGTGTGAAGAAAATTAGTGTCCATTCGCTTTTTGTACATCTAACTGTACATCGACCACGTTGGGATCGGCTTGTCTAAATCCAGCAGCACCCACTCAGAAGATACAACTATAGGTACTCCAATGGAAGTCAACGTCAAATGAACCAAAATTATAAACTACTTTGAATTGAATTGAATTGAATTTGCCTTATTTTACGTGGCGAGACTCAGGCCATGAGGCCTGCTCTTCCGTCTGACCACGCAAATTTCGTTACACTCCTTTCACCAATCATGGGAGAATGAAGGTATTACTTGGGCGACGAAACAGGCGACTTGAATTTAGCTCAGAGGCGTCATTTAGGCTTGAGGATCTTTTACATGCAGTAAATGTACTAACATGGGACAGCCGGCTTTACTTCCCCTCCGAAGGAAGGCGTACGAAGGATTTTTTCGCCCTTAAAAATCCACGGCTTCGATCGAGTTTGAACCCGCAAACTTGGGTATAGCAGTCCGATACGCTAACCGCTACACCATCGCCGCCGCAACTTTCATTCTAAAAAAAATCGCATACATTATTTTCAAAATGTATCGACCGTTTGAGTGCTCCGCGTGGGTGTGCTTCGTTCTCTGACGCGCGCGCGTTCCGTTGTGGCCGGCGATAGCGCCTGTGGCCTTGAGACGCGTCCTCGATTCGCTCTCGCTCGCCACGCGCCCGCTGCTCGTCGGAAGCTCCTTCGCCGGCTGGTCAGGGATCGGATATTATATACGGGTGGACACAGACGAGAGTGGGTTGTAATAACAGCAGGTTTATTCACAATTTAGACCGTAATCACAAATAACCAATGCACTGTATACAATTAACTAACTAAATAGACCCCACTGCTAGGAGAGATATTTACAACGGCTACCACACCGCAACATACTACCTAATGTTTCGCCGTACGTAGTACCGCCTGCCCTGAGACCAACTACATGTCTCCCTAGTCACAACAATAACTGCCGGCTTCTTGCGCCGCGTGCACGTTCGCACCTCTCACGGACGACCTACGCTGCTGCTGCCAGTATCACAAGAAGGAAGAGCTATTGCTCTCACGGCCCTTAAATTGCCTTCGCGACGCTGCCCGCCGCCTCCATTGCCTCCGCCCTAACGATGCGCACACATTGTCAGAAAAAAACCCCGTGCGTCATAGCTTCTGCCTTTGTCTACGCATCCGGTGCCCACCACGCGTCACGTGCCCACACTGTTTTAGCGACACGACGCTACAATATGCAGGTAAGTCATTGTGGGTGGTTAAACACTAATATCGAACTAATATGTGAGTAGGGAACGGAATTTATTGTAATAAAAAATGCAAAATATGTACATAAATATGTACTTATTTCTTCCAAAACATGTAAGAAAAAAATGAAGTATGTAAAATAAAAATTCATTACTGTATTTAAAATTGTTTTCTACAAGCATTGTCCACCCATAGAACGTCGCCGATCAGTTCTTAACAAGGATTTGGAGTGGCTGAAAGCATATTCTATCTTTAATCAAGTAATTGTACACTGACTTACCACATATAAAAATTTTATTCGAAATATAAAATACGTTCATAGTATACCGTGTGGCTCACCTAAGAGTTCCCTTCAATTTTCTCCTGAACCGTTGCAGATACTGATGATGCGATCGGCTGTCATTCCACTAAAACAACTATATGCAAGGGGCACATATGGTCATGCATAATATTATTCTATTGCATTTTTTATTGCAGAGATATTGACCCAACTTTGATTTTTTAAATGGAACCCTATAGATTTTTTAGCTCATCGTAACAAGTGTGAAGAGACGAGTTCATAAATATGCATATCGCCATATGTTACATAACAAAAATTTCGAGAAATTACGAGTTTTAAAGACGCACGCCGACTGCTAGTTTCCCTAATCTGAACGAGAAATTCCGGGTGATATGCGGCGAGGCCATTCCTTTCCGTTGCGTCGACCCTGTGGTACGATCGTGCGGAGATACGTTCAAATAATAATTTTATTCTAATTTTAAATTCTAGAATGTCAACAATTGTCTATAATAATATAATAATATCTAAATGTCAAACTAGCTGCAATATAATTCAACACTATATTAATAATTAATATCAACAAAACTGACTAAAAATGCCATTTATGCGATTGTTTGTTCTGAAAATCAGAAATAGTATCGTCGAAAGATAAAACCTCAGAGCTTGTCATTGCCACTGAACGTTAGTGCTAATTAGTGAGTTTATCGTATCCCCCAGTAGTTCGATACAAGTTTTAACCGTTTAAACTTACTAAATGATCTTTTACCTGAACAATTTGTAGCCATTAAAGTTAAAAAAAGCTGAAAGACAACCTCAACGTGTCACTCAACCATCAATGTTTGTGCTCGAATACGCGAAAAGGTCGGGTTTATGAAAAGAGACTATTTCAATCAGCCAATCAGAATACTGTGACGGATTTGCCGTGCGAATTTTGTCATGCACTGACAAGTGCAATACGTAATACATGAGAATGAACATGCCGGTCGACATTTTGGACTCCAATAGCGATGATATTAAATTCATGTAATTTTTATTTTTTTTACGGAAACCACTTATAAATTTGTATAAATAATTTTCATAAAACTTGGCTTGCAAGTAACTAGCAAAGAATTCTGATGAACAAAACAACACAAAATCGTTTTCCAAAAAGTAGTACGCGCACTACTCAAGTGTAACGAATAAAACATTCACATACAACACTGCCTTATTTTAAAATAAATTTGTAGCTAAAACATTTCACTAAAGGTTACTAATATTCAAAAATAAGTATTATAATACTATAGTATTTATACACTGCAACATTTCTTTTCATACTTCCAAGAATATCAAAAAGTTCCAGCCCTAACGATCATGTAAATAGAATTATTTATGAGTGACCTCTTCTTCGAGGCCTTCTTTTGCCTTAAGTTGTTTGGGTCAGTAGTGATGTACTGAGTATGAGAATTCGCCAGAACCCGCAGTATGAGAACAGGAAATATCAATCAAATGTTATATTTTTTTAAACATTGCATCTGTTTCATTAGTTTTGATTTCCGAGTTCTGGGTATGTAACAAAAGAATTGACACTCTCCATGGTCGTAGGCTACTTTGTTTCCTCTCCATTTCGAACTCAAACGAAATTAGTCGTCTTTTTCATTTCATGGTTTACAATTCGTGGCCTTAGTTCGACAAAGGTCTAACAAAATTGGCAAAATTTGCGCTTTCTCTCAGAAATCTCTTACAACAAAGCAGTCTAGCTTTAAAATAAATTTCAGTGCCATAAGTTGAAAAATGGAGGAACTGACAGTGTGTAGTTCTATCTCGCGTCAACTTTTGAAAGCAATTATTTTGACAAAGTTCTACCTGCTACAAGATTTCAAGTTATTTTTGTGTGAAGTATGCGTGAAATTGTCATTTATATTATTAATAATGATCTATTTTATGTGAATAATATGTTTACCCAGTAATGTTATTTGATAATGAAAATGTAATTCTATGCCCTAAAGACAATAGTAGTATTTTTTCTACTCTAGAAAATTGAATGTGTACAATCGAGTTGTATATTGCACTGTTACTGAGAAAGTATATGGTGCAATTTTGCCTGCGCTGATGGCATGGCGTGCAAGGAATGATATAGTGAGGGAAGAATAGATGAGTTTTTTTTATTGAATTATTAACTTGGTCAATTCATGCGTTCCTCAGAACAGAAATTCCATAATGTCGTATGCTATGTTGGATTTTTAAGAGAGAACCCTACTGTCACATTAAGCACAACTAAATATTCTGTGCTAGGACATCCATGCGTCCAGGAAGTAGATAACGCCCGTACCTTAATAGACAAAACATTGGCTAGGATTGATTTTTATTCGCCTTTTGGACTAGAGCGACTGCTGAAACAAGTGAAACGACGGAATCCTTATAGAGTAATGCAGATGCAAGATAAGGGTTTCAAAGATTTTGCAGTTACATTGAAATTGCTCAAATTCCAAACCATACAATTCATTCAAGTAACGTGTTTTAAATTTAGTCAGATCTTGCATGAAGTGAATTATATCACTCACAAGATCCTGAGCATAATGTATGCATTAAATACAGTGAGAAGAAACGAAGGACTTCTCTTATCAAATCATCTGGTCATCTTAGTGTGTTTGAAGTAAACCCAAAAGCAATAGAAGACATCAGAAATATCTAATCTTAAGAAGGATATAAAATCTATGTCCTTTAATGCCTGTTGAGAATAGACAGTACTATACAACAATCTTCCACGTATAACATCTGTGTTGGAGCAACTTTTATGTAGGATAAGAGCTGAGAAGATGTTATTAATGTAATATAGACTGTGTGTACGGAATATAATTTTATTTCTATAATTGAAAGGCTCAGTAGAAAGAGGAAACTTTCTTTCATTCCACGAGAAAGTAAGTTCATAGCACATTATGGAAGACTTCTATTACTGTAATCCATTAATGATGAATGAATTACTTCAATTGTTAATAGAAAGTTATTAATAATATGACTGTCACACTTCAAGGATAAAGTATTTCTAATAAATATACAAATATCTCAGAAACATGTAAATGAAGGATTCTCCATTTTTCTCTAATTCGTTTAATAAATGTTTTGAATGTTCTTATTATCCTCAAAGTTTAGAAAATTTTTTATTCATGAAAAGAAATAATTTTGCAGAAATAATCTGCATTGAAAACCTTATCTCCCTTCAAATAATAAAATATATAAAAAGGATTGAGAAACTTATGTCTGCACTTACAACTTTGTCTCGCGCTGAAAATTCATAATAGAATGACAAAGCTGTAACTGCAAAATTAAATATTCAAAATGACATTAATAAGAAGTTCAAAGAAGCGATAATATAAGTTCAATCATTCAAGAATGTACAAAATAAATTGTAAGTCTAAGTAACAAAATCTTATATTATAGTAAATTGAAGCTTTGTTTCTCGAAATAATGGTAAAGTTAGTCAGAACTTTATCAAAGAAAGGCCACGATTTGCCTGTTCCGGCCGTTTGACGGTATCTTTCCATCGGCTTGGAGGTCTTCCCACATCTCTTCTTCCTCTCGGAATGTAAGACATAATAGCTTTTGTATATGGGTTATCTTCCATCCTATCAACGTACCAGTGCTCCATACTGTTACATCTTATCGCAGAGAAAATATGTTTAATTCAATTCTAATGCCTGTGCTTTTTACTTTATCTTCTCTTCTGCAGCTCGTGAAATTAGAAATAGAGATAATTCCTCTACGGTTTTGACCTCAGAAACATACATTCCAGAAGAAATGTTTTTGTATATTTCCCATTTCGTCGCAGTCTTTATGTCATCGGAACTTCCTGCGCATTTCTACTACTCGAAGCGCTTCTTTTTTTAAACATTTTATTAGTCCTTATTCGACTAATTCAGTCTTTCAAGGGTTGATTTATAGGCTACTTTGTTTTCCATAAAACATTTTTACACATGGAAATTAATTATTTTTATTTTACAATTACACTTGAAAATTACAAGGATTAATCTATTTAGGGACCTCTGACATTCTTAAAGTTATTTTCTTTCTTCTTCGATGAATGTCCATAATTATTATTAACACAATCAGTTCCACATTAATTTTAGACATTCAGATGTAATTTATTGTAGTATATTTTGATTACATAGTCTTGTGATGAGGTGAGTTTCGGCTAAAATTAATATTTTTAATACATTTAAAAATAAATTTATGTTGACGGAAGGTTACCTTTCATAAAATAGAGTTGGAATATTAAACTATACTAAAATATTTACATTATATACAATATTAACAAGCTATTAACATTGTGAGCGTGCGTACTTCCACTGTTCCTTCATTTTCATCACTCTAACATTCTTACAACTATAATTTATCTATTTTTAATGTTCTTTATACAATTTACACGAACTAATATTTTACAATTTAATTTTTTCTTCTGCAATACAGTTTGAAATAATTATCAGTAATTCATGGAGGATGTAATAAGTCGTTATCATAACGGATTTTAATTCTTTGATATGGGTAAGCTCGAAGCGCTTTTGTAGACTCGAGAGGCCATTAATATCATTTGTAAACAGTAAATACGTTAACTTCAAATGGAAATCATTTAAAATAAATACCTCAGAACAATTAAAAAGACCTCGGGGCTCGTTTCAAATTTACAGTTACCAAGAATTAAATATCACATACGTAATTCCATTCACTACCAAGATCTCCAGCAAATTCTACTCGTGCATCAATCAAATCAAACACCTATCGCAATTTAACCATGTTCGTATTACAAATTACGGGGAAAAAATTAATAACAGGTTACCGATTCAAGCATTTTTGAACAGTCATAACGAGTTGGAGAATAAGTAAAGCGCTTTATAAGCTCTCTTACCCTTGAGTAGTTACATTTAGAATTAAGTTAGTTTAAAAGGTTATGTAAGTTGCTAAAAAATACATAAGTAAAACTACTGTTGTACTGAACTAAGTATCTTGTTAGTGCAATAAATAGAAAATGAAAATGTAAAACACTAAGTTCTTTGGAATTTTGACGGCTGGCTGTCAGGGTAGGGTTCTGACCTAATGTCGGCCATCGTATGGTCCGATTCATGGCTATCGTAAAATGCATCTCAATAATTGAGATCATTGAGATAATCAATTCGCGTTTCGTAGTTTTTCGTTGTTTATAACCGAAAAAAGGAGACTTTTTCTTCCACAATAATTATTCAGAAGGCTCAGAGCAAAGTCGCTTGCCTTTCATCAAGGAGGTCTGGATTGGATTCCAGGACAATCTCTTGTGAAATTTGTTCCGACATAACGATTTTTCCTGTTTCACAGGACATAGTCCAACCCAGGAGAAGCTTTTGCGCATCATATTCAACTTCAGCCAATGACCTTTAGACACTAGTTTACGCGACAATATTAGCGGGAATTTTAAATGCAGCCAGATTACCAAAATTGTCACCTCGTTACAAGATATTCAAACAGATTTACGAAACATTTTTTAAAACTATTGCATCTTGTACACCTTAATCGTATTATTTTTGGTTGGTTACCGTTGAAAAGTGTCATTTTGTACCACTTTTAAAATGTTTCTCAACACTACTTGCTCTCCATGCAACATGGCGGCCAACGTCTAGTCTGGCTTTTCAAACGAAGTGCCCGTGATGTGGCCACGTGGTTCGCGACGCAAACTGGTGTTGTCTAGAACGAGCAACAATCGGTGCGCTAGCAACCAAAACCCCCCCTTAAACCCCCTTTGCATTTTCCCCCACTGCCAAATTCCCTTTTAGTTGGTTTTGCTGGGAGGGGCCGGAGCGCGTGTGAGTCCACGCGGAAAAACATGTCATGGCAGTCCTCGTGCTTCACTTTTTCCCTGGGTTCCTCCCCACATTGTTGATTGATTTTTGTTTTTCCCGGGGGTCAACTGCGGTCATTGCCCATTAGTCTGGTGCATTTTTTTCCAGGTGGCGGTGATCCCCCTCTGGATGGCAGATCGGGGACCTCTCGCTGGTGGGGTTTCCCCCAAACCGGACTCCCCCCCAAGGGGGCCCGCCCCCCCGGACAACCCTCAAGTTCCCGATCGGGCCCCCGGTGGTAGTGTGTCTTTTATAAAAGTGTGTGTGGGGAAAGGATGGGACAGGAAGAGGGGACAGTCGCGCGCGGCCGTGGCGTTTGGTAGAGCTGCTCGCATTCACCTAGGGGATCGGGCCCCGGCACCGATCAGGCAGGGCCGCTAAATTCTCCCCCAGACGCGCTAATTCGACCGCTGAAAGCGGGTGTCGAAAATCCCCCCCACAGGACTCGAACCTGGCCCTCGGTCAGAGCGCGCAGTGACATCAGTTGACGCATGAGCTACCGCCCCGGTACTACCCCCCCTCATCTTACCCCAAAATTAAAATTTGGGTTCTAGTATTTGGGAAATTAAATGCAACAAAATCAACAAAAAAATAATTCCGGGAATATCATCATTTTGTCCCACCCTTCTGGACTTCCGGAAAAAGGGTTTCCCAAAAAGGGGGGTTGATTTCTAAAGCAAAATCACTCACAGATTGATCATTTATATTTCTGCTCTTCTTTTTCCCGTCATGAGCCCCTGGTCTTCTTGGGGGGTTCCCGGTTCCTTCCCGCTGGATGGGAGCAGTCGCCGACCAACAGGGCCCAATTTGGGATTCCCCCCCCAGTTATATCCCCAAGCGGGCCCCGCCCCAGCTGAGAGAAGTTTAACCCCGGGCCTGATCCCCCGTCTTTTGCCGTGAAAGTGTGTGTGTGTGTGTGTGTGTGTGTGTGTGTGTTGGAAAAGTGGAGAATGGGTGAGGGAAAGGGGGGAAAGAAAGTAGAAAAAAAACCGGCCGATTTTTAGGGTTCTGCTTTGAACTTCGCCTCTAAAATGGAAAACATTTTTCATCAAAGAGAAGACGATGGTGTTTTGATATGGAAAAAAAATGACTCCTCTAATTCTGTTTACTGGACCCCCCTCAAATATATTGGTTAGTGATAGTAGGTTGAAAGTAGTAGGATGTATTATGATTGATTGTCCAAAAACGGGGTGCAAAAACATTCCGTACTCCCCGTTCTTTCAAAAATTAATAAAAGTACTCACTTTTTCTAAAATTGTACGTGCCCTTATTTAAAATCTATTTTGGAACAGATTTTATTAAGGAAAAATTTTTTATCTTTAATATTTTAATTGTGGAATTTAGTTTTTTCCCTTCTTGTCCATTAAATTTTTCTTACATTAAAGCTTTTTTTTAAGATATTTACTACCCCTTGATTTTTTCAAATGCGGTTAATTTTTTTTTATTTTTTTAAAAAAATGTTCTAAATGGTTTCAAACATATTTACTAGCCTAATTGGTTTTTCTAAATTTTTTGGCCCTTTATCTTTAAAATAAACAAACCGCTGTTTTGCTCTCAAACTCCAACAATTGAAAAATGGCCAGGGAATTTAAAAAAGTATTATATAATCTCTGTCTGTAAACAGAAAAGGTAAAAATTCCCTTTGGGGTGATAATCAACCGGTAATTATGTTTTGCTTTTTTTTCTTTTGTTTATGGACCCAATTCTTGCACGCTCTTGGCGTTTAAGGGGAATAGTCAATAATTTTTCTCTAAAAAAATCCACTTTTTAAAAAAAATTAAAATGAAACTTGGGAAAGTGGCTTTCTCTCTCCCCGCCCCCCCACAAGGGTCCTGGGAGCCCGTGAAACTTAATTGGTTGGTGAAAAAGGTAAACAAAAAATTTACTCAAGAATCCCCTCTAATAT
The DNA here is from genome assembly GCA_964035755.1 of Teleogryllus oceanicus. NCBI lineage: Eukaryota > Metazoa > Arthropoda > Insecta > Orthoptera > Gryllidae > Teleogryllus > Teleogryllus oceanicus. The sequence continues at coordinate 107,936,468 of CAXIVR010000007.1, forward strand.
TACATAAAACCCTATTTTGTTTGTGGACAATTGTCCGATTAAAATTTCTTGGAATAGTCATGACTTGATTTAAAATACAATGGGTTCTACATTTAAACTTTGTTTTTTCGGTTCATATTTAAAATAAAATTAAATTTACATTTTGAAATTAGTGAAAATTTAAAAAAAGGCTTGATTTTCCTCGGGAAAAAAAAAATTTCAAAAATTCGTATCTCCCCGGGAATGGAAAAAACTGGGGAAACCCTTAAAAAAAAGGAAAGGGGTTTTTATATCGGAAAAAAGCCAAAAACCGGAAAAAAAATCTGTTGTATTTTTTTGTTTTATTTAAAAAAAAATAATGTTTTTATTGGTTTTTTTGAATGGTTGGTTGTGGGGTGTGGGGGTTGTGGGGTGGGGTGTGTGGTAGCAGTGGGGGGTGGTGGATGGCAGTTGGTTGGTGTGCAGTTGGCGGTGGCCGTGTGGGGGCAGTGGGGGAGTGTGGGTGGTTTGGGGGTGGAGTGTGTGGATTGGCGTGGTGTGGGTAAAGGCGGGGGTGGTGGCGTGGTGGTGGTGTGGCGCCGGGGGTTTGGTGTGGTGGGGGTGTGGGGGTGGTGGTGGTGTGGGGGGGTGGTGGGTGGGGTGTGTGGTAGGGGGTGGGCCAAAGGGGGGGGTGGTGGGGTTGGGGGGTGTGTGGTGGGGGAGTGGTAGAGTGGGGTAGAGTAATTTGGAGTGGGATATTGGGCACAAAACACACACCCACACTTCCGCATAATATATTGTCAGGGAAATTGATCTTGTCTCAACTGGGGGGGTGCCCCCGTGGAAATATCTGGTGAACACCCCCAAGCCGATATATTTTCGGGTCCCCCGTCCCAGAAAGCCCAAAACTACCACAAAGTTTCTACACTTCGGAAAAAATTACCTAGGGTTTTTGGGAAAACAAATAATCAATCAATCAATCAAATAAAGAAGTTTTTATAAAATTTTACACATCCTGGGTTAAAAAACATACTTTTTAACATTTTTTTTTCCAAAATATTCATTTTATCTTTTTTGAAACAGTCTTCCTCATTAGGAATCGTGAATTAAGAACGGCGATTGTGGGGAAACGCCACTGGGGATCGGGAGAAAAAATTCGAACTCCCAAAAGGGGGACGACTGCAGTTTAGGAAAACCGGGATCGTGGGAAGTATCAAAACTTTTGAGGGCTTAATGTCGTTCAAAACACGGTGGGGAAACATGATTGATGGGGAAATGGGGAAAAGATTGAAAGTTCTCCCCCCTTTGTGATGCTAAATGTCATTTATCACAATTCTCAGAAAAAAATTTTTTGAGGAAAATTTTCTTACGTTTGAAACCCGTTTTCGTTCCCAAAACGTTCACCCCCCTAAAAGCGAGGAAAGAAAAATTTTTTAACGCGCGCCAACCCGGGTGGATATTTGGAATGTTTAAAATTTAGAAAAAGAAGTCCCCATGACCAAAGGGGGGGACCGGAGGTCGGATGAAAAGTTCTTTCTGGGGAGCATGAAATGGGCGGACGTTTGGGAAAAAAAGGGACGCCAGGGTGACATTACACGATTTTCAACTTTTTAGGAAATTTTTAAGACCAAAAAGGGAAATTTTTCTGTTATAAATTGATTTAAACATAATCTTAAAAAAAGATAATAGAAATGTTTTGAATTTATAATGGAAAATTAGGAGAGAAATTTTGAATAGATGGAGTAATTTCCATTCATTTCTCTTTCCCGTTTTTTCTCACATGCCTTTTAATTTAAAAACCCCTCTTAATTGGTGCTCATATAAAAGGGTCTCTGGTTATTTTTCCCCTGAATATCAGTTGGATTCAATCGAAAAAAAAGTAAAAATTTTTGAGTATTCAAGCAAAAAAACGACGGGAAGAAAGGGGATTTCGAGGGAAAAAGGCGTTCTCCCCCCGGGACACGACCTTAAAGGGGAAGCAGCTCGGGGGAAGGTGTAGAAGGAAAAAAGTGGACTGCTCTGGGCCGAGAACAAAGGGTCGTTCCAAATAAAATGTTTTGTAAGGATAGGGTGATTCAGTTTAATAAAAATATTTTTCTATCACGTGAAGAAAAAAGGGAAAGATTTCCCCGCAAAAAAAGAAAAATAAAAAAAAAATTTTTTCCACTTCTAATCTGGGAAAAAGAATCAATCTTTTTTCTTTCAAAGGTTTAAGTCAAATTTGTAATATAGTGATTAAGAGTTTTTTGTAAATATAATTATAATAAAGTAATTCTCTGGTTTTTGAGAGAAAAAGTTTCCTTTTTTTGTAAAGAATGTTTGGAAAAGTAATTTTTTTTTGATTTTCAATGTGTGTTTCTTTCAATTTTTGAAAAGAAATTTTAAGTTCTTTCGAATTTCAAAAGTGTGTTTGTTAAACAATTGGGTTGTAGATAAAAGTAGAAATTGTTTTTGTGTTATTAGTGTTTTTCAGTAAAGAGTAGTCTTTTTGATTTTTCTTATGCCATTGTATGTTTTGTCAAAGCAGCCAATTTTTTTAGAATATATTCTGTTTAGTGAAAGTGATTTCCCCCGGTTTTTTTAAATTTTGCACCCAACCCAAAAACGATTTTCCCGCCCTGCCCCTATTTTTTTTTTTTTGGGTCCACACACGCTATCTGAGTAGCCGCCATCTGGTAAATGGTGTTCCCCCCCAAGACGTCCAGGTCGGGTCCCCCTTTTACGGCTTGTACCGCCGACAGTGGTCGCAATTGGCGCCCATAAGGGGGGCCGATTATTGGTGCTTTTAGAAAACTGTTTTGGGAAATAAATAAACCAAAATTTGGTGTAACTAAAATTACTATACAATTGAATCACAGTTCACTAAAATTTCTGACCGGGTTAAATAAAGTGTGTTGAGTAAAGTGTGTTATTTCGGAGTTTTTTTTTTAAAAGGATATTTATTTTTGAGAGTTTTACGTTTAAATTGTGTCGGATTTTGTGAAATATTTTGTGAGAAGGTGTTGGTGTCTGGGAAAGAATTGATTGATTCTAGGCATTAATGATTAAAAATGGCAGATAAGTATAACGTGGTGGAATTTACCGTGGAAGAATTTCGGGGAATCAGATAGGATGGGGAAACTGGGGACAAGCCCCAGGTACGATGATCGGGGGGGAAACGACAAGGAACTGGGCGGCGGAGAAACTGGGAAACGTCGCCGACAGAATCACGCCAACCCAAACCCGGATCAGGATGGGGAAGAACGAAACCTGAGGGGGCTAATTCAATGATGCAACGGTTAATAGGTCAATTTATGCAAAATTAATGTGAGGTTACTGGGGATAAAAAAACAGAAAACCATAAAAAAGGGGTTATTTTGGAAACAAACTGGGGGAGAACAAGGCTACTTTGGAAACAAATTGAAAAATAATTCGCAATAAATGCTTGGAAACTAAACTAGAGGAGAAAAGGTATTTTAAACCAAATTAGAAAAAATAACTCCAATAAATGCAGAAATAAACTGGGGAGAACAAGGTTTTTTGGAAAAATTAAAAAAAAACTGGCAATAAATGCTTTGGGAAAAAAAATTCACGAATTCGACACGAAATTAAAAAAAATAATAGGAAGTTGAAGAAATTTAAAAGCACAGTTTACTGAATTAGCGGACAGGGGAAAGGGAATTTTAAGCGGGGTTCACAAAATTGCACGGGAAACCCGAGTTGAAAAAATTCAGGGAGCGGGGACTTGAATTGAAAAAAAAGGGGATCGAACGAAAAATTTAAAACGGGACCCAATCGGATCTTACAACCGCCGTATCCAAGGCAGATTGAGGTGCAAGGGTAAAAAACGAAATTGTTTAACAAGTTCAGTTCGCTAAAAATTAGATATGGAAAAAAGGCCCTTTTTCCCCAACAGGAGGGCGCACAACATCAAATTAATGAATAAGAAGGGAAGTAGTAGAATTAAAAAATAAATTAGAAAATTTACCCCAGTGGGGGGAAGTGTTCACCCCACGTATTTTTCGTTGCCGTGACCCCTAATTTCTGCAGGGGGAGATGAAAATCCAGGGGTTTTATAAAAAAGAATAATTTTCTTTTCTTTAAATTTTTTTACGGAAGTAAGAAAACCCCCGAATCTTTTATAAAGGTTGGGGGGTAATCCCGAATCTGGGCAGATATTTGGGAGAGTTTCCCAAACTTTTGAACTAAAAGAAAAATTTTATTCGAGATATTGGAATAACGAAACCCAAATCAATTTTGTTAACGTATTTTGGGGGTTGGAAGAAGGGTACGATGCCCATGCGGAATATGCAACGGAAAAATTGCTTGTTTCAAATTATGTACCGACATACCGGATGAAGAAATTGTCTTTTTTATTAATACGCTTTTTCCCTTTCCTCGACGAAAAATTTGTTTAAAGAATCTTACCAATGTCCACTGAAAAATTAATAACGCAGCTGGGTTGTATGATGCCATTTTCGTGTATAATGAAAGGTTACAGAAAGAAGGGGAAATGCTAATTCGGGAAATGGTCAAGATAGCAGACCAACAACATAAGTAAAAAAAGAAACAGGAGAAACTTACAAACCAAAAAATTACCCAAAAAAAACAAACTTATGCTAACAAAAGGACCTTCTAGGGGTAAAATAGAAAAAATTTATTTATAGAGGAGTTTTCCCAACCAAAAAGCAGGAAAGCATCTCGGGACATGAGTCGGAAAATTAGAAAGGTTTGTTTCGACACGCCATCCGCCCAAACCCAAAAAGAACAATCTAGTGAAGAAGAAATTTGGGGATATTATCAATCAATTAATCTCATTTGATGATGAACTTTCAACGATAATCTCAATGCTATCAAAAAAAATTTAAATGAAGTATTGCTTAGGAATCAAAAAGGGGTTTTTCAAAACAAGAATCCAGTAAAAAATTTTCAATTCGAAATAGAATTAACAGATAAAAAACCATTCACGGTTACCAAATGTATTCAGAAAAAAATAAGGAAGAGGTGGATGTCATTCTACCATGGCAAAGATGATATCATCATGAAGTCCAAAACCTCTTATCTAAAATGATATTTTAAAAAAGTAATGGAAAAAAAGGTTGTGTTTGATGCAAGGCGATTGAATCGTTACCTTACCTACAGAGACAGACCGTTGCGGTGAAAAAAATTTCTAATCAAAATCCGGCATCAAGTGGGTTGGTTCAACCACTTCACTGCATCGTATTGGCAAATGCATTTGCACCTGAATGTAGACAATATAGGGTTTATTCCCGGGGAAATTTTGTATGTTTTAAAAAAATGCCATTTGGATCAAGAACAGTGCATCTGCCTTTCAATGTCTAACAATATCATTGGGGAGAAGATGCCCCCGTGTTTTTTTCTTTTTGATGACGTGTGTTTCCAAGACATTTGAAGAACACATGACTAAACTGATATTTTTTAAACGTCTGATTAAAAAAATTTACAACTGAATTTGGGGAAAAAAAATTTCACTAAAAATTAAGTTCCTGGGGTTTTGATGTGACATTGAGTCAAAATGAAAATGGAAAAAAATGCAGAGATAGATAAAATTACCCTAAAAAACACGAAACAACTTAAAAAATTTGTTAGTTGCGAATTATTACCCAGATTTATTCCTAATTTCGCCTCACATTGAAATATTTCTTCCGCGAAAGCATAGATAAAATGGAATAAATAGGGAAAATACAATTTCCCCAGTTTGCGACCATTTAAAGAATAAATAAGTGGCAAATGATGAAACAAACAGATAAAGTAAAAACAAAAATCATGTTAAAAAGGGAAAAAAGAAAAAAAGAGGAGAAAGAAGGGGAAAAGGAAGAAGGAAGATGAAAAAAGTAGTAAATAAAAGGAAAGAACAAGATTGCTGGTTTTAAATCAAGAAAAAAAAGACATAAATTTTTTGGAAAAATTTTGGCATATGAAATCAAATCCCATAAAATCTTTTTTTTGAAAGGGGTTATGGCCGCCCGTTTTCTTGATTCGAAAACGTTCACATCCCCCCTAAAAAACGAGGGAAAGAATATTTTAACGGCGCCAACGCGGTGGATATTTGGAATGATAATTAAATTTAGAACAAAAGAGATCGCCACCCTAGACCGGGCGGGCCGGAGGTGGATGAAAAAAAAAGTTCTTTCTGAAGTAGGGTGAACTGGGGGACGTATGGAAAACGGGACGCCGGGGGTGACATTCAGCGTTTCAGATTTGCAACTTTTTTTGAGAAAAAATTTTTAGAAGAAGAAGAGTAAATTTTTCTTTTATAAATTATTTAAACATAAACTTAAAAAAAGATAATAAAAAAAGTTTTGAATTTATAATGGGAATTAGGGAGAAATTTTTTAAAAGATGGGTAATTAAGGGGATTTTTCTCTTTCCCGTTTTTTTCTCACATGCTTTCTTATATTTAAATACTCTCATTGGTGCTCATATAAAAATGATCTCTGGGTTCATTTTTACTCTGAATATCATTGGTATTAACTGTAATGAAAAAAGTAAAATTCATATGGGGTATTTGCATATAAAACTTGAACAGGAAGAAGGCGATTTCTGAGGGGGCAAGGCGTTCTCAACCCGAGGACACGACCCAAGGCCAAGCAGCTCGGTGGAAGGTGGAAGCAAAGTGGACTGCTCACGCGGCCGAACACAGTAAGGTCGTTCCAAATAAAAAGTTTGAAAGGGTAGGGTGATTGTTTAAAAAAAAGCTCATTCTGTATCTATCAGTAGAAAGAAAAAAGGGGGGTAAAGTTTTCCACGCTTAAAAAAATAAAAAAATAAAAATACATTTGTTTCCGACTTCTAATGGGAAAGAATCAATCTTTTCTTTCAAAAGGATTTCAAGATCAAATATTGTAATATAGTGATTAAGAGTTTGTTGTAAAGTATAATTATAATAATAGTAATTCTCGGGATTTTAGAGAGAGAAAGAGTTTCCTTTGTTGTAAAAGTAATGTTTAGGAAAGTATTAATTTTGATTTTCAATGTGTGTTTCTTTCGAATTTTGTAAAGTAATATTTTAACGATTCTTTCGAATTTCTGAAAGTGTGTTTGTTAAACAATTGGGTTGTAGATGAAAGTAGGAAATTGTGTAGTGTTATTAGTGTGTTTTTTTCAGTCAAGAGTAGTCTGTATTTGTTTTTTTTCTTATGTGCCATTGTATGTATTTGTCAAAGCAGCCAATATTTTTAGAATATATTCTGAATTTAGTGAAAAGTGATTCTCACCGAGTTGTTTGTAATTTTTGCATCCAATCCATAAACGATCTTCACGACCTGCCCCTATTTTTTTATTTATTGTGTCCACACTGGGACGTCTATACTGAGCTAGTCGACCATCTGGTGAATGGTGTTCGCCACCCCCCCCAGACGTCTCAGGTCGGGTGCTGGCCTTACGGCTTGTACCGCACACGACAGTGGCTCGCACACGTAAGTATACTGTATTTTCATGTTTTAAATTTTTTTTCTATAAAATAAATTTATGTTATCTATTTCTTGTTTCAAAAGATAGAGTAAAAGTGCACATTATATTTCACGACCATTTTAAATGGTAGTTGGCATTCATACTACTTTTTCCAAGTATTTTATTTTGTATTATTAAAAGATCAATATCACATTTTGAAAAGCTTAATTTCGATTACTGAAACAGTAGTTAACAGTTAAAAATAGTTATAAGAAAATATGGTGCCCTCTCTGTTCAATTGTTTAACGAGAATGATAAATGACATAGAATAAGAGATTCTTATCCCTTAATTGTACCGAAGGAGCACGATTCAACTTCTTATCCCAAGAATGCAAACATCAACCATCGGAACCCGTGAACGTCAGGGCGCGTCGGATGTTTTCTACAAAATGACTACAATAAGTACAAACGGATCAATTGCGACGCTTACTTTTCAACGTATTTTTATGCCAAAATATTTTTAGGGTCCAATTGAGGCTTCACTACGTATTTAGAAGTTGACGACGAGGCTCTGATACTCAACCTTCGCGACTTACTAGATATTTATATAAAAAAACTGTGTAGGGTTTTACCTGCCCAACAGCGATGGGCTGTGATAGCTCACTCCAATTTTTAACCACCATACCCATTGAAAGTTTAGAATACTACACCTCATAGCGTGAGGTCACCCACACACCTTGGAAGTGGCACCACATGAAACGCACACTTACAAATACGCCTACACCACTTACACGCCGGGGGCGGTAGCCAGTGCATCAACTGATGTCACTGCAGCGCCCCTGACCGGGCGTTCTAGTTACACTCCCCACGGCGGCAGGATTTTCGACACTGGCTTTTCAGCTAGGTCAATTCAGTCGCTGTCTGGAGGAGAATTCAGCGCCCCGCCACTCCGATCAGGGGTTTCCGTGGTTTCTCCGATCAACACCAGGCGAATGCCGGGGCAGTACCCTACAAAACGAGCCACGGACCGCGCGCGATCTGTCCTTCCTTTTCCTTGTCCTCTCCCTCTTAAAACACACTTACACTAACATGCACTAAATACCACATATTCCGGAAGACCGGTCGGAGCTTAGAGCTTGTCCCGGCTGGGGCGTGCCCTGCTGGTGGGAGAGTCCTGGTTAGGGGGGAACCCAACTAGCCGAGGAGGTCGGCGCCGGATCCGCCATCCAGCGGGGAAGATCACCGCCATCTCCCAAGAACAAGCATGCACTCACTTCGGACTAATGACCAAAGAAGTTGACGCGCCCGGAAACACGAAAACAAACCAAACCAATTCACTTACACATACGCACACCTGCAAATGTGAATGCAAGTGTTGAAACCACACAGTACTTCTTGCTTTTCAAAGTATTTTACGTACAACTACAGTTTACTAGTACACATGATAAGGAGCATAATAAAGAAGACTAGTTAACCAGAGAAACCGAGAAACTCTGACACGGGACATTTTACATAAGCATGCGCAGTCTACAACGACAATTAGGGACAACTTCATGTCTGGGCCTCTCTGGACTCCCTTGTCCTTATACATTTTTATTTACACATGGTACACTTTACAAGGAAAAAAATAAAACATAACACAAAGAGAAAATCATTACAACTTAAATGACACAATTAATGAATACTATTGATATAATGTTGAGCCATTTACAAAACTGCCAGATTGTTTAGAGGGCCTCTTACCCAAATGACCGTGAAGAGGTGCCTCAAGGCATCAACTGATGACAATGCATTGCCACTGATCGAGAGGTCCATGGCTCGAGTCCCGGGTGGATTTCCTACACTAGCTAGATAGCTGGGTCGAATTCAGTCGCTATGTGAAAGAAAATTCTGGAGATTTTTTTCTTCCTCTTCTTTGTCCTATTCTACCCCCTTACACACACACTTAAGACTTAAATGCTCTACACTTCCACACATGCTGGGAGACCGTAACTTAGAGCTTATCCCGGCTGTATCGGTGCCCCACTTGTGGATACCTCGGGGTAAACCTCGCTAGTCGACAGGTAGGTCGGCGCCGGATCTCACCAACCAGCAGGAGAAGATTACCGCCACTTCCCGAGCAAACAAAATGCATTACATTTACGGGACTAATGATGTTAACGTGCCAATTGACGTGCCGGGAATCCTAATCACTTCCCCAAATGTCGTGTATTAACTCAGAAAAGCGTCGGCTTCCAAAGGTGAAAATTCGAAAACTGATCAAATTCAAGGAAATAAAATGTTTTATTTAGCAGAGATAGGGGGCCCCTTCCAAAATTTTCAGGGGGAGGGGACCTGTCCCTTCTTGTGCGCGTGCCTATGGGGGCATACATTTATATGCTATGGCATATGTAATATGAATCTTACACTCATTGCAACAAACGTATTACTACTAATACATCGTAATAGCCAATGTAATAAACTTTTCTTAAACACAGAGTATCGTATGTGTTTTGTTAAAGTTCATCTGGATCTACAAAAATACCTCTACAACTCTTAAATTTTCTGGTTACTTCCCTCTTTGAACTTCCTGCGCAAAATACTTCAACCGCGAGTCTATGCAACATACGAGTATAATTCCCAACGCCGTTTTACAAGTATACATTTTACATTTGTATGTCAAAACGCGCCAAGTTCACTTGTTTAACTCGACAATATCGAAGTTGGCGACGTCACTTTCATTGTTTCTTTTTAAACAAGGATTCCCAACTCTTTCTTTGCATCCACCCCGTTTCAAAGAATGGTTTGCTTCATCGCTCCCCTTACATTTTTTATGCATAATATACAGCATACAACATACTCTTTACACAAACAAAGATTAAAACTATTTACCTTAAAAAACCGGGTGTCCCACTAACTAGAAGCCACCTTCGTATCTTCTAAACGGTTCACCGTATCGAAATGCAATTTTCGCGCAACAATGCGAAATGATGTAACAAGTAATATGTCGTAGAGATATTGTTTGCAATATTTTTTGTTTTCGAGAAATTCAATAATATTTGAATTATTTAAATAGAACTATACATTGTTCTCACTAACAATGGATAAATCATAAAGAAAGAAATACAATGATATATCATTTGATAACGTTTTAGTAGTAATTTGAGTATAAAATGATACTTTCTGACCTGTGATTTTAAATTAAAGGAGCAATATTTTCTTTAGTAGACTTTGCAACTTTCGGCTTTTGGGATGGTGACATTTGCGGCGCCGAGAGTGTCACGGGGAGTGGGTAGACTGAGGGGTGAGAGTGAGGGTTAGAAGAGTAACTACAGCAATCCATAGTCTTAACACGAACACCGGTACACACGTTAATATCGCTCGTGGAATGCGATAGAGGCACAACTCAAAAAATACGAATTTTAACTTCATCCACTTTCCAGAATTACAAATTGGTCAACTTTCTATCAGCAAAAGCATTATATCTTACAGTACAGTATTCCACCAACAAATGGTCGAAGTGTGAATGCAAGACTGATGCATTTCAATACAAGGTGAAAACTTCAAACACATTTATCTCAATATCTAATTTTAGAGTTGTGCCAATATTGTATTTACCGAACGATATTAACGATCAGAATGAGAGTTTTTTTTTTACAATGACTCGTCAAAAATGAATACACTTCCTCTGATAGAAATTTCAAAGCATCGATTTACACCACAAAAACAGCAGTGGGGCTGCACTTTCGACTCCGTCCCATTGACCGTCATTTACCCTTCAAAATTGTTTCATTACCGACCCCATTGGAAACCCCTGCTTTAAAGGATACGTCTGGAATACCACAGTTGACTCCGGTTATAGTGAACTTCTGGGGACTAACTTTTTTAGTCCACTATATCAAAGGTTCACTATATCCGATTATGTCAAAATTAAATGTAATTTTTCCACAATTATTGATGTTGTTAATATAGAGATACAGCAAACTATTTTAACGGCACCAACTGAAAATTTTAATATCTTTATTTGTATGCAAAACAATCAATTATTTTCAATTGTTTGCTTCGTACAGTTTTCATTGCAGCCTTCTCCTGAGTTCGTGCTCTCTCCATATTTGATTTTGCATTGTCCTGTCTCTAAGTATCGTCATGAGACTTTTCAATGCCTCTTCACTGTTGGAACACCGTTCCACTCTCCGAAGACCCTTTTACTGGCCTAATGACGTATGAGTTTCAATTAATTTTCAGGACTTATTTCCCACGTTCACTAGAGCCGAGGTTCAGGTTCTCTATAATCGAATATTCTAATGCTTATTTGGAAAGTAAGTGAAACGGGACCAGTGACTTAAGTTCACTATAACCGAGGGTTCACTATAGCCGAATTCACTATAACCAGAGTGGACTGTAGTTTTTTTTTTAATTGGTTTTATTTAAGGTCGCTTCAACATCTAAGGTCATTACGACCACTATTGTGTTAACGTAACTATGGGATGAAACGAATGAAAAAAAACCGCCCGAGGCGGGACTCGAACCCGCGACCCTTCGGTCCGAGATCACTACGACACTACTGCCTTAGCGATCTCGGCCACCGGGCCGGCTAGGACTGTTGTTTGTTTTCTCTTTTACGTTTTATTGTTTCATTAATACCCAGGATGCATTCGCTATTCGGAGTTCTTCCTCGATCCTCAGATTGTGCGTTGGATGCACTTGGGCGGCGCGGCGCGGGGAGGGGGAAGGCGAATGAGGTTCGCGCGGCCCTGTGACGTGTGCAGCTCCAACCCGGAAAGCTCACCTGTCCTTGCAGCGGCCGCTGTTAAAAGCAAGCGAGAGTGCCGGCTCGCTAGCAGGAAAGACCGGGGAGAGAGCTCAACGGTCGAAGACGCCCGGGACATCTCTAGACCTCTTTACGTTGTTCTCAACGGCGACGGTCTGTTTTTGCGGGTGATTTGCAGAGCCACGGTGAGTTACAACATCGCTGCTGCGATGTCGCGAAAATAATGGGACATTAGGTCGCATCGGAAGATGTACGATTATATGGAGGGGAGTGTTGATTCTCCACAATAAGATTTTGATACTTTCTCCTCAGTGTGTGCGTTTACCTTGGGGTGCTCGGATAGTTTTAAGCCCCTAATTAGACATGTTTTGCTCGTGTTTTTATTGAAAAATGCCTTCGTGTATTTAATGAACTAAATTGATAAGCTCTTATTAAGTACATTCAAAGAAAGATCGAAATAGCTGCTTGATATTTGAAGAGAAATGCAGAAGTATTTCGGTCACTATTCAAATTTTGGAATAATTTAAGTGAATATTTGTGTTTTAAAATTCCTTCCTGAAAGTGATAATATCATTGAAACTCGAATTTATTATATTAGCTTGTTATAGGAATATACAGAAGAATAAAGAAGGTTCATTCATTCCGGGACGGATTTACGTATAGCAAGTCCCCCTTCCGGAAACAATCCTCCAGGTTACTAAATACAGAAATTATAATATAATAACTATTTGAGGAATTACAAATGAAAATTAACAAATTTTTTAGAAAATTGAACCAATATATTTTTTATTTCCATAGTATTAATGTACTTTGTTATTGTATATTATTATAATGAACTATTTAGATACAATCCATTTTGACATTTTTAGAATATTTTATGAATTTTTCACGGGGCCTAGGGGTCCCGAAGCAACGTTTATTTGTAGTGTAGGAAAATCCGGTCCTGGATTCACTGGTGAAAACGTTTAGCACACGAGACTTCAATCGTCGCCTCCTGTTCTAATTTTCACAAGTCCGTAGAACCTATTTACTCTTTAGGGCCGTAAATTATTTAGCACTTTCATTTTTTAATGAGATTCTTGTCAAGGGGGCTTAAAGAAATTGACAAACATCGACATAATTTGCATTGGCGGTGTTTTAAAGGCAGTTAAATAATTTTGGTGATGACGAATATCAAAAGAATGGAGTGTTCCACGTTCACAAATCTGTTTTCATCGGAAACACTTCGTGAAAGTAGTAACTATTTCTCGTGACACACTTTTCACATTTGGATTAAGCAACATATAAATAAAATTAACTTGTTTAAAAGGATAGCTGTGTTGAGAAAGTTAAAAAGGAAAACTTTAGCACTTCTGCTAAAGCAAGGCTCATTGGTTGCAAAAAATCATGCCTTTACTTACTGCATTTTTCTTACTCTACGAACACTTTTCTTCTCATGGTATTTTCTGGGGAGTCCCATAAATTTGTTAAATACCGAAAGTGTGGTCCAGCAAAAATTGTAGATGTACTTCTAGCAGTTAAATTATTGGCGCGTTGATTTACCCCATTTTGTGTCAAATTTTATTTCCCCACAGTTCATATTTTAAAGGTCGACCTTTAGACAAATAAACTTGTTTGGCTAACAAGCAATGCGAAACGAGTAGGGTAAAAGTGCAGGAATAGAGATTTCAGGGATGTGCAGAGATTGTTCTCTCCATACGTCACTTTTTAATTGTGTTTTCTTTCTGAAATACATAAATAGATTAATTTAAATAAATATAGATAAAGATAAGTTAGAAAAATGGATAAAGATAGATAAATTAAATAAATAAATAATATTTCACGATGAAACTGCGTTTTTCTATATTTAATAAAACTTGTTTCAAACAGAACTTACGCAAAGAAACATACGTTGTTTTATGCAAAAGTACCAGAGTGAATTTCCATTAAGGATTATACAATTTATAAAAAAAATCCTAAAATTTTAAAGTTTACAAATGAGAATTCCACAAGAACCTTCGCAATAATCTTTACCTATACACAACACTTTATGTGGTATTGAATCCTATTAATTTTTATATCTGGTTTTTAATGTTATTTACCATGTCTTGGCCTCCATATCCTCCTGGGGTCAAGTAAAAGCACGCCCTTTTTGTGCCATTTTTTGCACAGGAACTGCATTCTAAATAAATTTCTAAAAAGATCGGCTTTGAAAATGAACTAGAAGCTTGACGAAATCGCAGTAAAAAGTGCAATAAATGGTAAAGTCTAAAATAGGTTCTACTGTATTTTTAAAAATTACTTCTTAATTAAGTATCAGAGTGAATTCGATTCTATTTTCTAAAATTTCTTCCAGATGCGTACTTACGTGTTATTGCTGTCTCTCGCCGCCGTGTGTCTGGCCTTTCCCAAAACACCTGAGGGTAAGTACGAAAGTAATCTGATTATCTTTTAGATATCAAAGTTAATAATCTGTATTTCGTCCTCTGCAGTTTCGTCTCTACATCTCCAACGGTAGCCTGGTTAATTCTTCGCAAACATTATTTGAAAATAATTGAGGCGGGTGGGGGGTGGGGGTCTTACAAGAATCAGTCAAGTTCACAATTCCATATTTTGAAATATTTCACAAAGTTATTTCCTACAACTGGCACTTTCTGCTGGGACATTTCCTTTCGTCAAGCGCCAAACACATTGAAAGAGATAAGGCGGGGAAAATTCATATATTCACTCTATTCACGTGTATGCAGAGAGTACGAAGCTTTTGGCGACTCCTGAAAAATATCGAATTTGGTTCTTGTAAGAAACCCTTCAATTCAGTTCATAAATTTCAACAATATAAACAAAGGCATTATTCAATTTATTTTGCCTTTTTAAGTTACAAATTTCTTATTTTATCATAATCTTCATCGTTGGGCTTTTTTTTACATCGGTGTATTTCCGTTAGAATTCATCGACCTCCCTCGCCCTTGGTATATCTCGCTGTCCTTTTGGTACCTAAAGCACTTGCATCAGACTCCCATTACTTCGTACCGCTGAGGCCCTTGAACCCTTAGCGGCTAGTAGGAGTACGGACGTAACGAGCCACACTACAATTCCGTGGGCGGACTGTTCTGGGCACAGGATAAATTGAAAGGAGCAATGGCCGCCATTGAAGTGGTTGATTTGTATGCGGGTTTCAAATCTAACTCTGCAATTGCGCTCGTTTTCATCATTATGAGAGCAAGTGACATATATAAACAATATAAAACCGAAACATTAACTGTATATGGGGGTTTGGATACATGTTTTCTATGCCATCTGAAATTTTTCTTTAACAATACAGATATGTAAGTTTTCACACGAAAGGTCATCAGTATTTACAATTAATTACTGTTAAGGAACGACACAGGTGTTTTCCTCGTAATTTTTCGTTCTGAAGAGTCAAACTGTACGAACTTGTTCACTTGAATTTGAACTTGGAACAATGAATTTGTTCGTCCAGTTAATATATGCCGGAGAGCTCTAAACCATATTATATCACGTATATTTTCATAGAGTTAAATAATACACAGATCGAAAAGAATATATGTGGTTCTAAACAATTAACTTACTCCCTATCACAGACTCAACAATGCCTAGTAGGTATGCACGTTTCCAGTAGAAACGCCTTCAAATTATTCCGCGATAGCAGCGCTCTCAGTGAGAATAGTTTATTTCTATTCCGACGTCTTTGGACGGATCACGAGACCATATCAACAACACAATTACTGTTTTGGAGTTGGAGGAAATGTGGCGGACAGGTGGCCCGCAAATTGTGGACCCACTGACAACTCTTTATTCCCTCACTCCACAAACAGATACTAGTAATTAATAAGAGTAAAACAATGTTCAGAGGGAAATATTTTCAAACGCATAATAAATTAATTATCTACTTATCTCAAGCCAACGACAGTGCATTGTTTTCTTCACAATTATTGTTTTAAAGGAAGTAGGTTCACTCTATAAACGATTGTGTTGTTCAATTTGTTTCGAACAAGTTCCAAATTTCCAATTGTATCTTAACTGTTAAAATTTCAATTCATCATAAAACAAGTACTCAAAATATTGAAAACTATACATTGCTCTAAGTTTAAGTTGAAAATTGATCACAGTACTTAAAGAGTTGCAATTACTTTGCAGCAAAAATATATATTTTCAAAGATTTTTGTCTCTCAACTCGTACCGTTCCTAACCAAGTTTAAATGAAACCTTCAAACAATTTTCCTGGTTATTTTACATTTTTACATCTATTTTGTCTCGGAATCAAAAGATCCACTTTTTTGTGGGAAATTTAATAAAAAATTTAAGACTAAAGTGAGTCAATGGGATACTTTTAATCAATGTAAACGAAAGTCAAAATTCTTGCTTTCGTGTAATTATTTTTCATGGCCTAATCATACAATATAATTCCCCTGCGAAAAAAATTGGGCAATTACTACTTTCAATGTTTAATCCAAATTATGGTACCATTTTTAAGAAAACTGAATATACTGTTTCTTTTTTGGACTTATTTTCATTCAACATTTGTGTTAATCTGTTTTATACATTTTTGTCTTCGAATGTCATAGCGGAGTCTACTACAGCTGCTGCTGGTATACCATGTGGATACTCCACCTGTGGAAAGAATGCGATATGTGACAAATCTAAAGAATATGAGGAGTGTCTCTGTAAACCAGGGTTCTATGGATCCCCGTATGGTGCTGAATCAGGATGCACTTCCGAGCCCGAGTGTGTCGGTAAGTATCTGAAGATTTATTGTGAAAAACCTTAACTTAGCGTTAGCACGTAGCTTTGGGGCCACATCTGAATGTCCGAAGTTCCGAAGATTTTAGTTTCTATTCACGACGATGGGTGATTTTCGCCACCAGCATCTTATCTGGGGGTCCGAAGCCTTGGAGTTTAACCTACTATGATTTCACGATTTAGAAACATGAACCAGACATAACGGTGTAAACCGTGCGACCCTGCCTGACACGATACCTGGGGGATTATTTTAATGGTGGGATCTCGCTACAAGCTTTCTTAACTGGGTCGGGCCATGATACAGTAATTTATTTTATAGAAGGAAGGTTCGCCCGAAGTTTATTTGCAAATGATGCAATTAATGGCATTACATGATTTACACTAATTGGTCGATGCCAACGCCCGAACGAGTTCTAGAAATCAGCTGCTCTGATCAGTAGTTCCATAAATTCCTTCGTCAACTCCAGGCGAATGCCACAGTAGAATAATTTTAAGGTTCAATTAGCAGACGTGAAAACGTCTTATATAAAAACATTTAAGTGAAATAAATAATAAATTGGTAATGTTGTAATAATACTTCATAACTCGCGCACATGAATATACATACGTTTGATTGAGGGGTTACATTTCTTCACACTTTTTAGTAACCATAGCTAAATCACCCACATCAGTGTCAAATTTTGATGCGAAATTGACCAAATGTAAAAGAGTTCTAATCTTTATTGCTCAATCAATGGAACTATGGTGCGTTAAAAATTGATGCTTTTGAGTAGAACAATTTCGTTTGAAGAATTTTAAAAATTATTGCTGAATTTTACATGAAAATAAAGAATAGGAAGTTTGTGTATCCTTAGCTGATGAAAAGTAACCAAGCGCTACAATTTGAATGAAATTCGAACACCGTGAAGGTTGCTCGGGCATCAGCTATGTCACTGCAGTCCTCTGACTGGGAGGTCCTAGGGTTCTAGTCCCGACGAAATTATACTAAATTGGTTGTCCTGGTTTTACGTACAAGTTGCTGGAAGTTGGCACCTCTGTAAGCAAGTTGTAAGGCGCAAGTGCCATACGCCTAATAGTACAGATGTTTTGTTTCGGAGTTAGAATCGAGTCGAAGTATAGTCTAACAATGAAGGTAAGCTTTATTACTTCTAATAAGAAATGTAGATGTAGATATTCACAACGCGGAATATTCGGCCTTAAACATATCCGTAAAGGTTATATATTTTAGGTTATGTTCATGTTTATATTGACTTATAACTAATATGCCGCCGTTTGCTGCGCTGAATCTATTTCTAAAGTGTCACTCAACTAAAGGAGATAATGTTTTACATAATTGTAGCTGCCGCTACCCGCCGCATTTCACGAAATTTGCGTCTTTTCAGGTGTGTGTTATATCAATCGAAAAGACCTATTCATTGTGTGGCATTCATCGGTTAAAAGAGGCAATAATGTGCAGTTCTCGATTATATTGTGAGTGGATGTTATGTTAATAATGTCTCTGAAATTCTTTTAAAGTATTTGAAGATAAAAACAAAAGATTTTTGCCCCAAACTTAATAGAAGATGGCAAGAAGGTCACCGAACTCTAAAGACGTACTTATTAAAAAATTCTGAATGGCTTTCTGAGGATTTCGTGTGCCTACAGAGCAAATTGACTGAATCACACGAAGACAAATCTCGAACAGGGCGACCTGTTCGTTCCTACGGTGAGAAATCTGAGAGGTCCAAACGAAGAATCGCTGCAAAATTGTCCTTCGAAAACGACCATCAGGCAGATTTAATGGTGAAAGTTACAAGTATGTCAGCTCGAGCTTCGAGGAAGAGATATAGATGTTGTTCTGGATCAAGTCACAGAAACTCCAACCAGACCATCTAAAATTTTTAAAAAAATATTATGCAATTTCCAAAACAAGAAACTACCAGTTGCATTATCTGAAGAGGAGGCATTATGCTATTTGCTAGATAACAATTTGAGCAAGCAACAGTATATAAACACAAAGCTACTATCTAAAATCCACAATGCAGATATTTAATGCAATTAATGGCTGCATAGCAATGGACAGACTATAGGGGTTTCATTTGTTCTATATTTGACATTAATTTTTTAATATAATAACAGGAAACAGATCTAGTCAAACCTGCCCAATTTGTGGCGCCAAACCTCTTCAAGTAACGAATGCGACAGAATTTTACGCACCGAATTTTGCCCAAGTCTGGTACTTTACAATTTGGGTAAGTCCCTACATCTTTGGATTAAGCTTTTAATGTGTTCTGCACATAGCTTATTAATTTATTTAAAAGTATGGCAAGTCAGAGGTGATGTAAATTAAAGTTTATTGCTAAGACGGAAAAAAGCAATTCAAAAATTGTTTTGGGGAAAAAATTCATCTTCATGTGGATAAGGTGAAAGATAATGGTTGCGGCTCGTCTAATGAAAATACTGCACGACGCGTCTTCTCGGAACCTGCAGTTTTTTCACGAATTACTGCTGTTAATGAAACCTAATTCAGAGATTTTGGATTATCCTGGTAGCCATGTTATGTCAATACAGTATTGACCCTGAATTATTTGGCAAATATTGTTGGATTGTTTCCGAAGCCTGTAAATGTTCATAAAGTATTGTTCATAGAAAATACATACTTCAGTATAGTATTCTGCCATTTAGATGCCTGGGAGAAGCAGCTTCAAAATCCAGAAATAGATTGTACAGAAAGGACAGACACTCACACAAGGAAAGAGCAGAATTCACAACATAAAGACATTTTCAACCCAGCTTTGGAAACATCGGATCCCATCATTTCGACTTCTAGCCTCCATAAAAGAGTTCATAATAATAAGAAAAAGGAACTTCTACTTGAAGTAATTAAAATGCTTATTTACCCTGCACCAGAATCAAGTTCACATGAAGCAATTGAGTAAATATCTATCTTGTTGAAGTATTGGATGAGGATGCTATGGAATAGATTCTTTCTAGTGATCAGAGTGAACATTACTTAATATTAATAATATAATGATGTCTATTGCCTAGTGATCAGAATGTCTTGCTATATGACGTATACATGAGCCTCCATCTTGAAATTATGCAACAGGTAATATGGTAAATGTATTATATTCTTAAGGTCTATATATGTACCAAATTTCAGGCGATTTACTCTTCAGATAACGAGTTATGACTTTTGGCCAAGGACCGAGCGTTTTCATCCCATAGTGCGGTGGCAGGATTTTCGACATTAGCTAGATAGCTAGGTCGAATTCAGCCGCTGTTGGAGGATAATACTAGAGGCGAGCTGTTCTGATCGATAGTTTTCCACGGTTTCCCCGATCAACACCAGACGAATGGCGGTGTAGTATCCCAACAAACGGGCTACGGACCGTGCGCAATCTTTCCTTCCTCTCCCTGGTCCTATTCTCGCCCCCTTACTTACACACACTTACACTCACAATATGTCGGGAGACCTTCCGGGAACTTAGAGCTTATCCCGGTTTGACGGTGCATTGCTGGTGGGAGATACGTGATTGACAAAAATCCCCGCAAGTTGACATCGACGCCGGATCTCGCCAGCAGGAGATCACCGCCACTTCCCGCGATAAAACCATACATTAAATTTACGAACTAATGACCTTAGCAGTTGACGCGTCCAGAATAAGTAATCAATCAATCGATAAATCAAATCAATCGATCAATCAATCGAACAAATTCCAAATCAACTCAAACAAATATCATTCTCTTGGAATTAAGACACTTAATAGTGAAGTATTTGTATTAATATGAAATTTCCTGTACCTGGGTGGCAGATACACTGCCTCTGCCCTCCCCTCCCACATTTTTGAAATTTTTTGCCAATATATTCTAAATAATTACCATATCTAGATCTCATCACAAAGCATAATTCCCACTATAAATATATTCATATACTTTTTATTTCATGATAATTTAAAAATTATAATTTCATAAATATTTATGTGGATCTGCATTGAAATTGCTTCCCCCTCTCCGAAAATTCTATCTGGATCTGTAGACCTGTAATTATTTGAGATGTATAGAGGGTGGTAAAAACTGGGTAATACCTCTAAATAACATTTAATGTAAAAAAATAAGACATCTTTACAGATCTTCAGAGTATGTAAGATACTACTCTAATAATCAGTATCATCCATTTCAAAGAAAAGTTCACAATTAGAGTTTTCCCTTTTAGCATTTCACCCTGTGTAATTTCATAAATCATCACAATTCTAAATCAATCTTTGAAATTATAATTATTAATTAAAAAGTAATAATTATGTTTAACACCTATAAATGGGATTAACCCTTAAACTGTTTGGGGGTCTTTTCTGCCCCCTGGTGGAAATATTTTGCAATACTGAAAATTATTTACATTAACTTCTCCTTTTAGATATGCTATTTATGTCCAGTTTTACATATGTTCTAAAGTTTTCAGTTCTTTAAGTTTTCTAGGTTTGAATTAATTTAATTTTTATGTGGTTGGGGTTAGAAATGCTCCCAAATAAATTCCATGTTACACCTCTAAATTATAAGAAAAATTCTAAAACAGTGTCAATTTCCATTTTTATAATGTTATGCTGTTATTTCTGAATGAATATATGATATATTTGTCCATCACGAGTTAGTAGCTTTATATCAGACATTCTCAAACTGGTATGATAGACACCTATAAATAGTTATGAGGATATGCTAGAATTTTTTTTGGAAATATTTTTCTTTGTTTATTAGAACAATATAGTAATTGAAGCAAATAATTAGCATCATTTTCTTAATTAATAATTCCAAACAGCATCCGTGCGTGGCATTCAGGTTGCATGAAATACAGGTAAAGTCCAGGGTAAAATGTTTGGGATCACATCTGACCCCAAACAGAGGCCACTTTAGTATTGGAGAAACAGAGTTGAAGGGTTAAATGATGTTTTGTAGAATCCATTAATTGTATTTAGGAAGCTCCTGCCTTCTATAAACAAATATACATGACTAAGTAGCAAAGAGACATTGCTGAAATGCCTGATCAGTACAGAGTACAGGGTATTAGATAATGCAATATTGATTGTTGCTTTTCATTTGGTTGTTGATAAAATATGCATTTGATTGCTTTTGTGAATTCAATTTAAAAATATTTGCATGAACTAACTTAGAATTTCTTTTCAACAGATGATTCTGGATGTCCTGATAACAAATCTTGCAATAATTACAATTTATGCATGAATCCCTGCGTTTTCAAGTGTGCTGATGTTGGCTGTAAAGTCAAGAATCATAAGGCAGAATGTATTTATGATGGACATCCGTTTTGGAAACCTTATGTGACTGAACCATCTTCAACTACTGAAGGAAGCAGTTCCTAATTACATTTCATTAAATATTATATTGTATATTAATTGACTGGAAGTTCATGCCAAATAAAATGTATTTTGTATATAGCATAGAATGTTGTCTATCCCAGAGAAAGAGCATGCTGCACTCAAAGTATGAATGTTACCTGTCAATACCAAGCAACCAATCATTCAACCAACCAATCATTCAACCAACCAATCATTCAACCAACCAATCACTCAACCAACCAATCATTCAACCAACCAACCAACAAACCAACCATAGCTCCCATCTATTTATTCCTAACTAATGGAGTATTGTTTTAGGAAGTGCCCCTGAGTAGTAAACAAGTTTTACCTAGACAAATGTAGAATGTAGAACCAAAAGGTACAAATGGATGAATATCTTCTGGAAAACCATTGGATGGATGAAAATAATTTTCCAGGCACTTTAAATAATAACTCTCAATCTAATCTTTCTGTCAGATGAGATTCCTATTGAAATGTTTCAGTATATTGAATCAAAAGATATTTTGTTGAATTGTTTCCTTAAGAATTATTTTAAAATGTTACAAAATTATGGAAGTTTATTAATACAATTGTAGAATTTATTTAAAAAAATTATATGTCTATGTATGATCATTTTTTGAAGCCAAATAATTAAAGAGTTGTTTTCTCTGAAATTTGATTTTCATATTGACACTATAAGAAGAGGTCATGATAAGGAAATGATACGATGAAACAAAGCTTCAGATATAAAAATCTTATTTTTTATTTTCTGTATAAAAATATGCAATGAATAGTCCCAAAAAGCATGTAAATTGTTTGAGCAAATAAACTAATGTAAGTAACAGCAAGAAAAATCCAAAAATTATTGGAACCAAGATTATTTTTAATAGAGTTGTGAATATTCATGAACTAACCTTGAGCAGATACCAGATATTTATGTGGCATTAAATGATTCTTTCTTTGTTGATGCTAGTGTGACTAGTTTCTGCCCTCAGACTGCATCCTAAATATTGGGAATAAAATGTGTATATAGTAAACAAAAAAATCAAGCTTTCTATTCAGCTGTTTCTCCCATTTAACATATGCGAACAGATCTACTTCACACTTTTGACAAAATCATATTGTTGAGAATTGAGATTTTACAAGAGTGAGATTGTACATGCAGGTTAAATTTGAAGACTAGAATCCATAATTCTTATTTTTAGAGAAAATAAATAATTTGTTTCCTTAGGTATGATTCTGAGAAGTAGATATGCTAAAGGTGCTTGAAGACGTTCAGCATCAGACATTTACATGCTTCAATTTCTTTTAAATATTTCCTGAATTGATATTTTAAATCTTTTCTGCCTTCTAGTATATAATCTTTCTGTTCTAGTTTTAAATTGATATTTGAACCGCACATAATATTGGTGCATATGATGACTTGAGATCTCTTCATAAATAGGAGATTAATTCGAGTATGAATGTGCTTACATGAACACAATCCAATAAGACTAGGAAGAAAACATCTAACTGAGATAATAATATAAGCAGTAGATAACGAGTAATAATAAGCACATCAGTGAATTATTTGTGACAGTTATTGAATATGGAAGTTTGTTAGCAGTGTGAATAAATGGTATCTATAAAGTTTGATTGAAATTTGCAATAGAAATACATTGTTTTAGTTTCAATGAAAAACTAAATGTAATTGACACCCCTCGGAACATAATTGAAAAGTTCTATAATTTATATTGAACAAACAATACTGCAAAATTAGACCATCAATTTACAAAATCATGTGCTTTGGTATAACATTCAAAATGAGAGTATTTCTTGGATGAGGATACATAAATATGAAAAAGGGATTATCTGTTCTTGTCATCTATAGAATTAAGAAAGCTGTCAATGTGAATTAATTATTTCAGTGAAATTTGAAAATGAAGATACTTCAATGGAAATTGAATGGAAATATCCATTTCTGTTCAATGGAAATTTCTGTGCAGTTTCCAAATCTGAAGGATCGTCATCTTTCCACATATGGATGAATAAGAAAAATATTGTTTTTAAGTGTTTTGTTCTGGAACTAATGACTAAAAAGAGATCTGAAATTGTGAGAAATCAAATTCTTATTGATTTTTGAGAAGAGCATTTATAATGAATAATTGATGAGTAGCATGTAAAAGTTTATAGAGTTATTCACATTTGCAGCATTGTGAAGGAACATAAAACAAAGATTTTTCAGATTTAATGCTTTGAAAATCAAAAACTAATAATCTCACTCTTGCATAAGGAATGAAGGAATACCAAATAAATAAGGACCCAATATCTAATATGTTGTAATGACCGTAAAAAGTACTTCTTTATTTACAAATGGTTTCAACAATAGGAAACCGAGTGTAGAATGAGACTTTTTAAAGAACATCCCCCTGTTATACTCCCCTTCATAACAATAAAAAATTCATTCATCAACTTAAGGAATAACTGGCAGGCAAACATTACTTAATTCAAGAGCCTTGTAAATCTGTCCATGGATATACATTTGGGATGCAGTAAGCTTAAAAAAAATATTTCCTTTCCTAAAATGAAATTTGCATTACATCACACTTATCCTGGCAGTAGAAACGTACATATCATCCACATCACATTTTGGGTTGTCTCTACACCTTTGCATATATAAATATATAATAAAATTATCATACATTCATCAACAGTAACAACACGATGCCACTCATGTATACACAATGTGACTTAACTGAATTCTTCTTGATGCACAATACTGTACACAATTCTCAGTCCATATCCAAAATATCTGTTACACATATTACAAACAAAACTTGTCTTTGGAGATTAAAGCAAGGACAATTGCTGTTAAAAGTATGCGGTACACTAAAAATTAATAAACTCACATTTTAATAAGTTTCCATGTGGATACTCAGGGTGCTGTCAAGTACCAAGTTTTCCCAAAAGATATGAATGAAGAAAGGTACTGGAACAATGCAGGTGCAGCATACACAGTTCGAGTTTGTATCTTTAAAAATATTAAGCTACTTTGAATTAATCACACATGAAAATCTATTAATATGTGAGGGCCAATCCTCAGGAGGTCATTTCTATAATTACATTTGGTGTTGTCAAGAATTAATTTACAGGCGTTTTATGATAAAATTTCTCTAGTGGGGTGTCTTGTACAGTATAACTACTCTAAATTAATATGAGTTTTAATAAGACTATTATAGATGGTAACAAGGTAATTGGATATTCTTAAATGTTCACAAATTTGGTGGTCGCCTTCAAATTCTTAATTTTTAAGAAGTTCTCATTAATATCTATAGCAAATGATCCCAGACTTTTAAATAACATTTTAATTTTCATTAGTGAATGATTAGATTAGATGCATCTGTCAGTCATGGGTAATTTGTGTTTGTATGTGGGTTGATGTGATAATGTGCTACTTCACTATTGAAAGGTTGTTGGTGCAGTTTGCTTTTGAATTGAAATCTATTTGATTTGTAGGATTTTATTCTTAATCATTTTTATATGAAAAGATAAATTATCTGAAATTGGACTTTTCCTGCCTTTTGTAATTCACCAATGACTTAATTTGCGTTTCATTAAACAGGCTTCCTAGAAAATGTACAACAGTTTTTGACTTGGTTTTTGTAGCACTACTATATATCTGTACATATTATCTGTAACATTACTTTTCCCAAAAGAAGAAATTATATAAAAAATTTAATTATTTGAAAGGATATTTGATAGTCCTTTGCTCTTGGAAAGAGTGTTCCTTATCATCATAGCATTTTCCATCTTCAATATCATCTGCTTGTGCTTCTGTAAAAGTGTATGATGTGACCATCTAAGATTGTAGTCATATATTCAGAGCACTTTGCAACCATAATTAATAAAAACCTGCTAAGTAAACCACTTCAAGTGTTTTATAAACATGAAATATATAAACTAAACAATATGCAGTTTTTTGAAACCAGCATTTAAATTTTTGAAGCTTGGAAAAAAAAAAAAAAAATTCTATCTCAATGTTTGCGCTTGGCACAATGATTTAAGCAATTATTTCAGAGAATCTCCTTACTCAAAATGATATTTCCAGTGCATACATAAGTATTTTCATATACATACATATACACTTAGTATAATTACTTATTCCATAGTTCATATATATACATATATTTGCAGCATTTGCAGATGAATAGATAAGGCAAGCAATCTTGATGTAGACATTATCATATTTAATCCTCAGCAGTTCATTTAAAAATCTAATGAAAGTATGAAAGAACACCATTCCATGAATGCAAACAGTCTTTTATACTCTTTCAATTCAAGATAATTTAAGTCTTTTACTTCAAATATTAATATACTTTCAAATGTTAATTTAAAACTATTGAAACATAAGTTCATTGCCTTTTTCTTTCACACTGAGATGAGTCTTAGAGAATTGGAAAGGCATCAAAATTAAATTAATCATCTTAAATGTTATTGATTGTTTACTTAAACTTCATTAAAGTAACTTTATTATACATTCATGAAACATTTCTAACTGGTGCATTTAGCTTATTGAATAATTCTGGTGACTTGCGAAGTGAATTGAACCTAAAAGAATTTGTAGATAGTTTATCTCTCCTACCTTTTTGCTTCCCTTTCCACCTCATGCTACAACTTAGAATCTTTGAACAATATATAAGTAGTGCCTTTATAGAGTTAATGCCCAACAGGACAGAAGATGAAATATTTAAAATTAGTATTTGTCCTGCATTATTTTCCCAAAATTTCAGTATCAGTAAACTGTTAATGAACAATGCAGATTTTACAGGCATTATTAGTTTTAGTATAAGCATTACCAAAATGATTTTTATAAAATTTAAAATCAATAAATCATTAATTAGCATGTTAAACTATTAATCACAGTCTTTATTACAGAATGTGACATTAAATTTGATGAAATGAAAAATTATAAATTAAATGAAAAAATTCTCATCATTGCAAGCCTGAATTCTTTGCAGCTTAGTACAAAATATACATTTCTGTTAGAATTCACTGAAAAGGCATATGCAATCTCCTTTCTGAACAAACCATGCAATTTACCAAACCAAATGAGCATGAACACTTAGAATCTCAATATTTCTATAATGGTGTGACATTAAATAAGTAATTTTCTTATTATCAGTAAAATGAATTACTAATTTTAAACATACAACTTTTTCTTGAGTTAAGCACCAATGGTTTAGAATACATTTTTGCGATGAACATTTGATCAGACATTTTATTGTTTATAAAATTGAATTGGAGTTGGCAAAAATCTTCAATTTTTTCTTCCAGTTACTTCCTGAAAGAAAATATTGCATTGCAAATATATAAGGCATAGCTAATTTCAAAATATTATTCTTTGGAGAGTACCATCCCTTAATGTCACATCCATTCATAGATATGCGATAAGAATTAAAAATATGGTTATAAAGCAGCAGTGAAAATGAACACTATCACTCAAGTCCATGATTGAAGTGTATGGATTATATGATATTAGAAACCAACTGTTCTCATTTCATCAAAGGAACTCAACAAAAAATGTAAGAAAACAATTGTATGCTATTTTTAATGTATCTCACAAACCTGGAATGAAGTACAAATTAAGGATTGTACAATTTCACAAACATTTGTAATAAAAAAGAAGAAATCACTCGTATATTGAAGTAGTGAAGAATTTTTTTTTTTAACAATCCGAGGCTATTTTTTTCTTAACAATTTAGGCAGAATAAAACTTGTGAAGTAAACGTTCCTTGTGCCTATAAGGAAAGTAGAGATGAGCAATACAATACACTATAATATTTAAAGCAGCCCAATTTCAGGAAAATTGTTATACTGAAGCAGCACTTTGATGTAATAATCATATGAAAATAGTTGTACCAATTGAAATTTAAAATGAATTTTCATCCATTTATTTCATTAGCACTATGTATTAATATAAACATTTTGAGATATTATAGACAAGTCTTTGAGACAGCGCCAAATTAAAGGCTCACAAGTAAGTGCAAGTTCTTCCATTGCCAGATGAAGGTTATATACAAAAGTTTCTTGACAGCAATGTACTGGCAGAAAATGATAGAGAATGAGTAATTATATCACTTGACATTAAAGAAGAAATCTTTATCATTGTAATGCCTTTGGAAATACATAAAGAAATGGTTTTTGGGGGTATTTAGCATAAGACTGATTCATCACCTACATCTGTCACTTCCTGTAAATAATACTAGTAAAGTTTTTATCTTGCCCTTTGAAAACTCCCACATGAATTTAATACTAAATAGCATTTAGTACTCTTCGTGAGGAGCCTCTGTGTGGAGAATGATAGTCTTCTGGGTCTCGCATTGCACTTCGGTGAGGAGGTTGGTGGTGGTATTTCTCTTCCGGTCCTAAAGGCCCTTGCTGATGTGGAACGGGGCCATAGTGGGCATGATGAGAAGGAGGGGGCCCATGATGGTGGTGATGGTGATGGTACATCATGCTGTCACGGGTTGCCAGTGGTGCATTGTAGTCATCATACTCTGCTCTGTCACGCTCCAAACGTGACCTTCCTCTGGGATGTTGATGATACACTGGAGCTGGTGGAAAAAGAAGGTATCTTATGAAACTGCCGAGTTTAATAGAGCCAAATACTTAAAAGGTCTATTTTAAGAGCATCATAAATGTTACCAAAGAGCAGTAACCTTTGAGACACTATCAAAGACGAACTTGATACCTTTCAAGTATTATAGCTACTTATATCTGTATCTTTTAGGGAAACAACAGCAACAATGACAGCTAGACAAAGAAATGTAGTAAAGCCACCATATCTTTGGACGTGAGTGAAGTGACATTGTAAGCAAACTCGAATACTTTCAAATAAAGAGGGACACATGTGGTTTAAAGAGTGTTTACCACTGGGTACACACAGACTGAAATCTACTAAATAAATCATATAAAAAATACTGTTCAATGTTCAAAGATGGAAAGCAATTATAAATACAAGTTCACATCAATGGAAGCAACACTAACATTGCTGGATACAATAATGTGTTGGTGTATAGACCTGTGAAGTTGTTAACTCTAGTAGAGAGAAATTTGTCTTAAAAACAAAAATGCCAATATATAACATAACTAAGCACACATGGAAGAGAAAGACATGACATTGATGAATTGTGGAGAAAGTTTTTAAAAGAACATGCTGTAACACTGTATGAAGAAAAATATTGTGTCAATTGCACACATAAGCCATTTCAGAAAGGCATTGTTTTTCAGTGTTTGTGAATGTTTTGAAAGAAAAGAAAACATAACAAAGTAACAAGGAAAGCAACAATAGTTTATTTTTGAAGTTTGTTTTTAAAATGGGTCTAAAATTTTGCCACAAAAGCCTGATACTCTGTTTATTAATTGATTTTGCTCAGCGTTCGAGTTTGTTACCTTCCCTCGCGCCTTTTTTTGTGACCTTATTATGTGAGCGATGTTGAAGAGAAGTCACTCGTCACAGTCACACACTGCTTCTGCCATCTGTGGAAGTAATGTTGCAACTCTAAACACACCCGACAGTCACATAAAATTTTGTATTTACAGATCTTGTATGACATTCTGCATAAAGAATGTTTTTACCACAAATAATTTTTTTCAGTTTCAATGATGAGTTATTAATATTTTATTAAGAGATGATCTGTTATGTTTAATTATTTTTTTGAAACATAAAGTATTCAAATTTAAAAAATAGTATATTATTGGCAATGAGTGACTGTTGAAATGCATCTGCACTAAGCAGAATGATATTTTATCTTTCCTCAGCTCTTTATTAAATCTTGAATAAGAAAAGGATCTAATGTTTTTATTTGTATTGTCTCTATGTCATTTCATTAAATAATCACACTAATCAACTATCATATAAATTAGTTATTTTACAGTTGTCTGACAACAACCATATTGTTCTACTCCTGTGGAGTGTCACACTTTTACCAAGCCATGTTCACCCAATCACAATATAATCCAAAGCATTTCACAGATAAATTCAGTATTGATTTTGTTTTGTAAGGTGATGTGAACTGTTGTGAATTCATTGTTGATTCATACATTCACACATACATAATGAATTTAACAGAAAGCTAAAGAAGAAGTAAGAATGAAAAAAATACACATATGGTGTGGTCACATTTATGAATGTCTTCAAAAAGCAAGAGAATATGCCATTTTAAGTGTAATAAAATATCTAATAAAATGCACTATATACAATGAATCAATGCAGGTCATAATGCACAGAAAGAATTTTATTGTTGCTTGAAGACTTGAATCTTAACACATGAACTTCTCCTCTTTATCATGTTTTTATTATAATTTTTGATCACTTATTAGATGAAAGTAAGAAAACAGCATGATTCTGGAATGAAGTTCACATGTATTCATTTATGTAAGGCCTATGTTGTGTGATTTTGTGTACAATTAACAGTGCAACATGGAGAACATTTTTTAAGACATTTGTGTACATCTACTATAAAATATATATTTTTGGAAGGTAAAAAACAAAGGGATTCACATTCAGTACCAAGTAATTAAAGGTTAAATGAATCAAGCTTACTTGTGAGTTCAAGATTATAGCACAACAAGCCAACATCAAGATTTTGCATCATATTGAAACAAGGAAATTGGTGTGCTGACAAAAGGAAAGTTGGGGACGTGTTATACTTGCCTGCCGTCAGTCATCTGCGGCTAGGGAGAGTGAAAACAAATTGTGACATGTCATGATTGATAGGTCTTTCATTATACATACTTAAACCAAGATCAATCAGTGTGATTGCATTGACAAGAATAAATTTAATTTATAAACAGGTAAGATATACACAAAAATTATTTGTCACAATGTGAAGAAAGGGCAGTGAATTGTAAGCTGCAAACAAGGTAAATAAAGCTTAGCCTTTGGATTTAGGATTGCATTTCACAAATGTGTTTCCTGACAAACTCCCTCTTACAATAACTTAATTCACAAGTACAAAGCATTCAGTGAACACTATAAAAGCAGAACCTCAATGAAAAGAAATTATTTGTTATATGCAAAATAACAATGTGATTTTAGCAAGAAATATAGACCTATGAGAGTATTCCTTTCTTTGACAAGTATTTTAATTTTTGTGGTATTGTACTTTGAAAACAGTCTTTTCAATGGTGACACTGTCCATCTTCCTTCACACACACACATGTATTATATTTATATATGCACATACCCACAAAGCATTTTCTCTTTCTGAAATTCATTTTGAAGATATCTTCTGTAACACCACTATTTCATCAAGGCATTTACATATATAGGCATCCAATTACATTTTTGTTCAGGAATCACGAATAAAATAATGTTGAAGTGATTGTATTTGTCAGCAAAACTATGAAATAATATTGATGCTCACAAATCTTCCATTCAAGGGGATAGTTTCTATTAGTTGTAGTAGAAAAGCACATCTTGGCTAGTTGAACATTCTTCAATATCTTCCACTACTCACTGAACACTGTTTATATTGCCTATCTCACCATGCAAGAGAATCATACTCAATTTCTTCGAATTCATCACCTGAAAAAAATATGCTTTGAATTAAGCAATTTTTACAACTCACTCATCCAGTGCACTTTTAACTTAAAACTAGTTGGCTGTAGTGCACACAAATGAAAAGGTGATAACACGTATGTATAAAAATATTTTCTTGATGAAAAATGTGGCTGATAAGATGAAATTTGAACCTCGTATACAAGGTCCAATGGCTTGGTAAAAGTGATGATTATATTGTCCTTTGCAATCTAATATATTTTGGAAAACATTACGCATGAAGTCTAGGAGCATGTTCACGGTAGTGGTGCATTATCTAAAAATTCCTGTCACCCCACTTGCATTACAGAAAAAGCAACAAGTTTTGCCTGAACTAGAGCAGTTTGTTGTTCACACTTGCAGATGGGTACCTTTAGCTGCTTTTATCAGAAGTTTCCAATTCAGCAGTCATGATGCTGTTTAACTTTCCCTCAAAATAGGAAAATAAAATGTATGGTTACATTGAAAAATCATGCATAAGGCATTTATCATATTGATTCAATATGGAAATGCAGGGAAAATTTCCTAGTTAATTTCAGAAAAAGACTTTAGAGAAGGAAATATTCAGGGATTTTGTCATTAAAGAACTCTATAGCCAACATTTTTAGAAAAGCTTCAAGACAAATGGGGAACTATACAAATATGATTTTCTAATTCTCATGCACAACTCACACCCTTCTAATACTTACATATATCTATAGGACCCCTCTAAATCTTCCTGAATCATAATAAACAACTTAAGAGTTGTAGGTGGTGAGATTAGTACAGTACAGTGGAGGTCTCACGTACTACCCCGGTGCTCGGTGTAAGCGGTTCTTTGCGCGCAGAGAACAAGAAGCAGAAGAAAACAATTGAAAAAACAGAAATAAAATGCATAAAATGAAGTTATAAGATGGACAAATAAAAAAGATATGAAATTGTACAGAAGAGCTAGGCAAAATAAATATTTCATGCGTAAATGAAGAATAACTAACTCAACTATTGTTTGAAATCAATTTATTAATATTTTGATAGTTGTTAATATTTTTAAAGAAAAATATGCTTAATATATGCTCATTCAAACTTACAATAAAACTAAATGTGTCTTCATGCAATATTTGCTTTAATAAATATTCATCTATGCTATTTCTTACAGAAATGCAAATTAAGGAAGGGCTTTATGATCTATGTTTAAACAGAAAGCATTTTGGTGCAAGATGAATTTTAGAAGTTATATTGTAGTACTGTTTTTTTCCTTCACAAAGTCTAATTATTGCTGTAATGCATAAGAATAGTTTATCTAAAGGAAGCCAGCTGAATAATATAATTAAATACTAACAATTCTAAAGCTAAATCAGTTAAAATACTTTTTATGTGTGCAATGCAGAAGCATCATTTAAACATTATCAACAGATGAAACATCTACTGAATTTTAAAGAAAGAAATAGTGCAATAATATAGATCAGTATTAGTAAGAAAATTACCCCTCCTACCTCTTGGATCATGAGGATACCCGTAAGCATCATGATGGACTCCTGCAGGAGCAAGATTAGTTGTTTAGTCAGTTTCTTGACATGTTAGGGAAACAAAGAGAATGGGAAGAATGCGGAAGGATACGTGAACTGATTGCATGTAAACATGAAGTAACTGAAATTTATTTCAGAATTCTGTTTAACTGTTATGGCTTGAGAACAGATTTACTTTAATTTATATTGTTACCTAATATCTGTGTTCCTTGTCTACTTCTTAATAATACACACTCCTTTTTAAAGCAATTCTACTAAACTATTTCTAAAATGTGATTTTCTATAAATAAAAAAATGATTTTCTACAATCTTTCACAAAGCATTGACTTAAAATTTTGCTGCTTTACCATATGAAAATTAAGAGTACTGCCTATACATGATAGAAAAGAGATGCTCTTTGAAAAATTCATCTCAAATTAATTATTCTATGATGAAGATTTTGTCTAAAAATAAGAAAAACAAAATATTAAAAATGAAAGAGATGAATTTTTATTTTTAAGACAATAGAATCTTAGAGCAATTGTTTCAATAGTGCAATTGGCTGAAGGAGTAATTTGGCTGAAGGAGATTTTGTTTTGGTGTCCTTTGTGGTCTGAATATTTTCAGGCTTTGAATTAAGATTGAAGACATAACTTCGGGGATATGTGCAAGACCCATGGTACATACATACTAGCAAAAACAAATTGATTAAAATCATAAGACAATTTTACACTTATACATTTAATATGTTTTTTTTTGTTTAGACAGTAATAAATGTGTAAAATTGGCTTATGCTTTCAACCAGCACATTTTTGCTATATATTATGTACAGTTCTGAAGGTGGCAATAAATTTTCCAAAATGTTGGCAAACCAATAGTAATTAGCATTATATCCTATTGACTAAGTGCCATGAACCAGATGCATCTATTATGATGACCATTTGTTTTCTCAAATGTCTCTTTGGTCCTAAGTAAGTCAAACTCAACCATACAGAATGTCCAGACTAACACGCACCAAATTGAAACCAAAAGGTGTGACAACTGCTGACAACGTCATCTATTTATTTATTTATTTATTTTACGTCAGAAAAACAGTTAAAAACTGCGATGACGTGCTATGGGAAAAGTGAATTGTGTGCACATTTTCAAAATTCTGTGATCCCTACACTTACTCATATACTACTTAAATTTTGAATTTTTGAAAGGGAGAAAAAAACAAAACTCCCATGCAATAAAATCTATGTTCAAGGATAAACAAGCAATAAATTTTGAATTTTGAAATTTTGAAAGGGAGAAAAAAACAAAAACTCCCATGTAATAAAATCTATTTTCAAAGATAAATAAGCAATAAATTTTGAATTATCATTTATTTATCATTTATTTATCATTTATATCATTTATATCATTTATAATAAATCAGTTTATTATCATCACCAATTATTTTAAAATTCTATACTTAAGATTAGGAGTCACAAAATTTTTGCTACTGCTCATGTATAAAGCTTACTTCACAATGTTAGATGGAATTTAAACATTCCACAAAAGGCAGTCATCCACCACATATTATACCTTACTGCACTTGAAAACTTGAAAGCTTTAGGAAATTTAAAAAAATTAACAATATAATAGATAAAATGTAGGAAAATAATTGTTTAATTGAAGCATATTTGTTACCAGCTACGGGGAGCAGTAATGTTCATAGGTGTGCAGAGCATAAAACCAGAAAGGAAGCCAATCACATTATAGAGACCCTCGGGGACTTCTTTTCCATTAAACTTTTTTTAATGACATTTTTATAGAAAATAAAGTATATTACAAGAAGATTGAAATTATATATTTAATGAAAAATTAACAAGTACAATTGATTTTATGTACAACTATTTTCAGAGTTCATCAGTAGAGAAAAGTTATGTAAAGCATTGAAAGAAAAACGGCGAATTTTCGGCATTCTAAAACTCTTATTACAGAACCCTGATAACGAAAAAGTGGATAAATCCCGTTACTAAATTTTTTAAAAAAATCCTCTAACAGGTGGTGTAGCCAGAATTCATGATTTGTAGGGCCTAGATTCTGAAAAATCTAATAATGGCAAAATGTCTGTCTGTCTTTCTGCCTGTCTGCCTTCTCTGTGCCTGCCTGGTCGTCGTCTGCCTGTCTGTCTGTCTCTGCCTGTGTCGTCTGTCTGTCGTGTCTCGTTGCCGTGTCTGTCTGTCTGTCTGCCTGTGTTCCTGTCTGTCGTGTCTGCCTGTGTCTGTCTGCTGCTGTCTGTCTGCCTGTTCTGTCTGCTGTCTGTTCCTGTTCTGTCTCTGCCTGTCTGTCTGTCTGTCTGCCTTGTCCTGTCTGTCTGCTGCTGTCTGCTGTCTGTCTGCCTGTGTCTGCTCTGTCTGTCTGCCTGTCTGTCTGTCCTGTCTGTCTGCCTGTCTGTCTGTCCTGTCTGTCTGTGCTGTCTCGCCTGTCTGTCGCTGTCTGTCTGCCGTCTGTCTGCCTGTCGTCTGCTCCTGTCTCGTGTCGTCTGCCTGTCTGTCTGCCTGTCTGTCTGCTGTCTGTCGTCGCCTGTTGCCTGTCTGTCTGCCTGTCTGTCTGCCTGTCTGTCTGCCTGCTGTCGTCTGTCTCTGTCTGCCGTGTCGTCGCTCGCTTCGTCTGCCTGTGTCTGCCTGTCTGCCGTCTGTCTGTCTGTTCCTGTGTCGTCTGTCTGTCCTTGTCTGCTGTCTGTGCTGCTGTCGTCTGGTCTGTCCTGTGTCTCGTCTTCTGTGTCTGCCTGTCTTCGTCTGTCTCGTGTCTGTCTGTTCTGTCCGTGTCTGTCTCGTCGTGTCGTCGTCCGTTCGTCTCGTGTTCGTCTGTCTCGTGTCTGTCGTCTGTCGTCTCGTGTCTGTCGTCTGTGTCTGTCGTCGTGTCGTCGTTCGTTCGTCTCGTCGTTCTGTCGTGTTCGTCCGTCTGTTCTGTTCTCTGTTCGTCCTGTCTCGTCCGTCTCGTCTGTCGTGTCGTCGTCTGGCGTCTCGTCCGTCTGTCTGTCGTCGTCGTTCGTCTGTCTGTCTGTTGTCGTCGTCTGTCTGTCCGTCTGTCGTGTCTGTCTGTCGTGTCTGTTCGTGTGTCTCGTCTGTGTCGTGTCTGTCGTGTCTCGTGTCTGTCTGTCTCGTGTCTGTCTGTCGTCGTTCGTCTGCTTCTGCCGTCTGTCGTCTGTCGTCGTCTGTCGTCTGTCGTCTGTCGTCTGTCCTTGCGTCTGTCGTCTGTCGTCTCGTCTCGTCTGCTCGTCTGTCGTCTGTCGTCGTCGTCTGTCGTCTGTCGTCTCGTCTGTCTGTCGTCTCGTCGTCGTCTGTGTCGTCTCGTCTGTCCGTCCGTCTGTCTGTGTGTGTCTGGCTGGCTGCCTCTGTCCGTCTGTCTGTCTGTCTGTCTGTCTGTCTGTCTGTCTGTCTGTCTGTCTGTCTGTCCCTCCGTCTGTGAACAATTCCTGGTGTTAAACCGTTTAGCCAATTTTCTCCAAAGTTGATATTTCTCCATCAATCTGACTGATGTCGCTGCCCTTTAAGTTTAAACTGATTATTTAATTTAGTGGAGTGCTTTATGTGAAGACTCTGGGCCATTTTAAAAATTTTCAGAAAAATGGATCCATCCATATTAATTTGTGTTGTTGACTAGAGTAAAGGACGCTTAAGAGAATGGTGCATGTCTCATTTTTGTTGAAAACTATGATTTTTTGAAAATTGCAAAAATTCAAATTTTTTCGCGTCTTCTTGCAGCTACAATTATGAAGATAAAGTTTTTTCTTTTAATGAAATATGTTTCTTAAAGATAGATTTTGAAATAAGGTCATGTACAATTTTTCGAAAATTTGAGTACTTTTCGCGTAATATTGCGTGAAAATATAGGCGAGAAGCATGTGCTGTTTTAGCACACTACTTTTTCCTTTCGCCTGTATCATCGGTCGCGGGCTCTGGCAGTGATCGCTCCAGTTATAAGTCTCTGCTTCCTACAGGACCGTGAAATCTGCGTGTGATCGGGACGACTTCCCAATGATTTATAACGTCCAAAGCTCAGCCAACTTAGCGAAAACGGCGCGGCATACCATGCAGCAAATAGCGTTAATCACTTTGTCGAATAAAATAATATAACGTAGAGTTCCTGCACAGTGTCAAACAATTTAGCGTACACGTTATTAACCACGTCGGTGATTAACTCAACCGGTGTCGGTAGCCGAATTGTTCAGCTACGCTCCTGAAGTCACGGACGTTAAGCAACTCAAGACCCGGCGGGTTCCTTGATGTGTTATCGCCTGAGAACCCCGAGGATCTAACGACGCTGAGAATCTGGAAGGGATAAAAGACAGTGACTCACTACGACTGTCGTGATTGACTGACTTAACAGTAGATTTTTTTTCACGTTCGATACCAGTAAATGTTATGAGAACGTTGTTACGAGAAAACGTAATAGAATAAAAAAAACAACAAAAAACACTTTTAAACCTGTGCGCATGCGCAAACGTCTAAGTTTTTGTGGTAGTGGAAAACGTTGTATTTATTATTATTGTCATTATTATTATTATTATTATTATTATTATTATTATTATTATTATTATTATTATATATCATCGTAATTATACATAATTATGTATTACAGGGTCAGTTCTAACCTATCAAATGCGAATCAAGGGGATAAAGCATTTAGGTATGGTCCGTAAATAAGTCTGTATTTAGGGACTCTAATGCTGGGAATTTAGCCAATACTCTGCCGCCATAGTTTGGAATTACTTCTATTTAGACCAAATGTTGAGCATAACATCTTTATATACTTCATACGCTATTGATCACGTTGTTGCCGTAATAACGTCCACGCCCTAATAACGTTTTACGGTACTAGGAGTGCATTACGCAAAACCCGTAAGAGATGCACCCGAGCACAATTTTGTTCGTCATTAAATACAGTGCTGTCTTTTGGTGCGGGTAAGTCTGGACACCCGATTTTCACGCTTTCTTTTGACGAACTGTTTTCGAAGTTTTAGCGAACATGCGCATGCGCAATGGCGCTATGAAGTTCGAGACGCCTAACTGCGCCACATATGCGTTCACTAAGCCTCTATTTACACGCTTATTTTGGGAAACAATTTCGGAGTTTAAGATCTGATTAATACGCTTCCTTTTGACGAACGATTTCGTGCGTTGAAGATTCGATTGACACGCTTCCTTTTGACGAATAATTTCGTGAGTTTTACCGGACGCTCGCATGCGCATGGTGATTCTGCCACTACACAAACTGCCATGGCAGGGGCGCGTTCGCTAAAACTCCCGAAATCGTTCGTCAAAAGGAAGGGGGGGGGGCTAATGACCTAAGCTGTTGACACTCCTGAAATCATTATCAACCAACCTACCCGATTTACAAGCTTCCTTTTGACGAACGATTTGGGGAGTTTTAGCGAACGCGAGCCTTCCATAGAGGTTTCTGGGGTGGCCGAGCCACCATGTGCATGCGAGCGTCCGCCAAAACTCCCGAAATCGTTCGTCAAAAGGAAGCTTGTAAATCGGGTAGGTTGGTTGGTTTGTTGTTAGTGATTT
The DNA here is from genome assembly GCA_964035755.1 of Teleogryllus oceanicus. NCBI lineage: Eukaryota > Metazoa > Arthropoda > Insecta > Orthoptera > Gryllidae > Teleogryllus > Teleogryllus oceanicus. The sequence goes on from CAXIVR010000007.1 coordinate 107,975,245, forward strand.
CGGGCGTGTCAACAGATTAGGGCACGTATCCCGTAAGTGTAGTGCATGCTATTTTCTCCTGAGATGGCGGTGATCTTCCCCCGATGAATGGCGAGATCCGGCGCCAACTTACCGTCGGCTGGCAGGGTTTTCCCCTCAACCAGGAATGCCCCACCAACGGGGCACCGCCCCAGTCGGGATAAGCTCTAAGTTCCCGACCGGTCATCCGGCATGTGTGGTAGCGTAGTGCAAGTTAGTCTGTGTGTGTAAGGTAAGATGATAGGACAAGGAAGAGGTAGGAAAGATCGGGCGCGGTCCGTGGACCGTTTGTTATAGAACATCTCCGGCATTCGCCTGGTATTGATCGGAGAAACCACAGAAAACTACCGATCAGAGCAGCCAGTCGCTAGAATTCTCCTCCAGACGGTGACTGAATTGGACCTAGCTAATAAGTTAGTGTCGAAAATCCTGCCACCGTCGGGACTCGAACCTAAGACGTCCCGGTCAGAGGGACTGCAGAGACATTAGTCGATGTCCTGAGCCATCTCTCCCGGTTTGTAAATCAGGTCTCAGAGAACGCTCATAAATGCAGTGAGGCCTCTGCAACCTCAGATCATTGCGCATGAGAGTGTTCGGTAAAGCCTGTGTCACACGAGCGTTGCGTTGGTGCGCATCACCTAACACTGACGACGTCAGCTGAGTCGACGCGCGTCGATGCCTGCGTACGAATCACACTTCACGCGCGTCGTAGATTAACACTGTATGTTATGCGAAACGGCACACGAGCGCTCTTGGAGACGTGTGTCGTGCCCTCAGTTCAAGCAAAAACCTCAAGCTATAACGTAAGTCAAGGTGGGCGCGTTTTCTAGCTTTCAACGTGCGACATCTGACAGTAGGCGACACGCGTTGACAACAACGCACGTCGCCATGAGCGCTCGTCTGTCGTTTCGCATAACATACAGTGTTCATCTAGGATACTTGTTAAGAGACTCGTTTGCGCATCAAGGTTATACTTCGATTTATTTGTAGAGGCACTTACCGTAAGTCAGCAGATACGGTTTCATCCAATCGGGAGCTTGAATATCACTACAGTGTCTTCACTGTGGTTGACGTTCAAGCTTCCTACTGAATGATACCATAACAGCTGATTAAACGTCCAGTGCCATTATAAATAAATCAAAACATAGGTGACGCATCAGCGTTGGTGACGCGCATCTACGCAATGTTCGTGTGACAAGAATAAAGGCTCTCACAGACCGACGTGGAAGATCCGCAGCCTCCGCGGATTGGCCGCAGCGGAAGTTTCGCATCACATGTTGCCTTATGAGCACGTTCAGACCTGCGCGGCACGGCAACGGATTGGCAGCGTTTAATCGGCGGCGAAATTTTTAACGCAGTCAGACGCGTTTCTTCTGCTGCAGCTCGAGTTTCGTGGACGTCCGCCCGTTTTCGAGTCTTCGCTCCCCTCTGGGTAGAGCGACCTTGCCAACCGTCACCAAACGCTGACTCATAATTAACACACCGGTGTGAACGGTTCCGCGAATTCCGCGGCCGCGTCTAGCTCGGAACTTTCCGCGCCGCACCCGATGCGAATCTACCGCGCCGGTTTGTGGGAGCCATAAAACTCCCGAAATTGTTCGCCAAACAGAAGCGTGCAAATCGGTGCCTTATTTATTTTATTTATTTATTTTATGTCAAAAAAAACAGTTAAAAACTGCGTATGACGTGTATGGGGAAAAGTGAATTGTGTGCACATTTTCAAAATTCTGTGATCCCTACACTAAGTCATATACTACTTAAATTTTGAATTTTGAAAGAGAGAAAAAAAACAAAAACTCCCATATAATAAAATTTATTTTCAAGGATAAATAAGCAATAAATTTTGAATTTTGAAAGGGAGAAAAAAAACAAACAAAAACTCCCATGTAATAAAATTATTTTCAAGGATAAATAAGCAATAAATTTTGAATTTTGAAAGGTGCCTTCGTGCGATTCCTTTTCGTTTTCCCCCCCGAAGCGGGGTGAAGGATTGGACGTAGGTGGGGTGGGGGGTGGGGGGGTGCTCACCTGGTGGCGAGCTGTTGGCGGGGCCGCCGCCCATGTAATAAAATTTCTCGAGGGCGACGCCTGCGGGGAGGCGGCACCTGGCCGCGCGGGCCCGCGCCGCTCGCCGCCGCGTTGGCCGTCGCCGTCGCCGCCGCCGCCGCCGACGGCTCGGGCGCCGGCGGGTGGGTGGCGCGCCAGTAGGCCTCCAGGTACTCGGCGATGTGCTCGCACGCCTCCTCCAGCTGGTTCTCGTCCAGGATCACGTCGAACATCTCCGGCGGGCACTGCGCCAGTTTCTCCGCGGCCACCATCTGCACGTTGAGGTGGCGCGCTTGCGACTTGCCGCGTGATTTAATTAGCCGCTGCAGCACCTGCGGAAAAATACAGATGTTTTAATCACAAAGTATATGGTTACAAAATGAAATAGCTATTAAAGAATCGAGAAATGATATGAGTGTTATTACTGCTGAGGCTAAAAGTTAAACATCGAGGCGTAGCGTATCGGAACCGATATTTTTAGTTTAGACATGGCAGTAATAACACAGTAACATTTCTAGGTATGTTCAGCATTTTATCGATCACCATAAAATCTCATTACGTGAAAATTTATGACATTACTGCGATAGTAACATGAATTCTGTTGCTGCGGTAAGTTGGTACGATATTGTGGGCTGTTGCTTAGGAGATATCTAAATAAACAATATTCGTATATCGTGGTTCGAGAAAGGTAGATGCAACTAATTCTACTGAAACTAAAGATACCTGAAGAAACGACGTTCGGTTAGGAAATTGGCGCGTTGAATTCTAGTGGCGGCAATTTTTATCTTCACCTTGACAGTAAATACGATTACCGCAGTAGTTTCAGTTGGTGGAATGTGAGGAAAATGAAGCTAATTTACTTAATATACATTTTATAATTGTACTATTAATAATACTACAATTAAGAATAATTATTCCCCAAACGAATGTGAATTACCTCTGAATTGTTTTGTTCATAGCCATGTTTTTTCTTTATAAACATTTGGCTTACGATGAATCGATGGTTGCTTACATTGCTAAGAATGTTAAAACCCGATGCCAAGGATGTTAAATTTCTTAACATACAGATAGGTACAAATGCACTTAAAAACCTGCGGGTTGCATGTTAACAGACGCACGTGACGGATAAATATATTAAGTTCTATGAACTTGTGAAAAGAGGGATGTAGCGTCGGTCACTGTGGACGCAAGTGTGGTTGAGAGGGAGGCTGGGTCGAGTTCGCTAGAGAATGGCCGCCTGGATGTAGGCCGGAAATGTTAAATGGAATTCTGGTTTTAAAACCCAAATAGTAGCAACTTCAAATGGGGTTTTTGGGGGGTTTAAAATTTGGAATTTGAGTTGGGTTAAAGTGTTCTAATTTAATTATCGTAAAGGAACGTTCAGCCACGTTTTTTGAGTGGCATTGCAGCTGCATCTAATTTTATTGGTGTTCAAACGATCGCGATTCACGTGTGCATACGTTGTTGCAGTAACAATCAACATTCAGTAGGTATGTAACATATACCAACTTAATTTATTCTAATAAAAGGGAATTCATTGACATGTAACTGACATCTATACCATAAAAAGTAGTGTACTAATAGATATGAAATGTTTACACGCTTTTCTTCATGATTGTCGCAAAGTCCATGCAAAGTTTGACAAAGATTAGTACAAAACCAGTGTGAAAAATAATAATGTAAATATGTTGGCAGATGCACCACGATCATTATTTTGCGCCTGTCGCTAAGAGCAGATTGGTTTCTAATGTATTCCGCCAGCTGTGCGGCAGAACTGGAATCTAATAATTTGGTTGTTAATATAATCCGCCAGAGGTCAATGGCGGTGCAACCGAACTGTAACTGAAAAGATTTACTAGAGGCCACTCTCTGAATCTGAATCAGTGAAATTGTCGCTGATTCAATCAGTGAGCGCAAAGTCACTGATTTCTTCAGTCGAAACGTGTAGTTTCGCTGACAATCAGTGAATATGTGAACCTTTTCATAATGCCCAGCATTCACTGGTTGTCGGGCCGCCGACTGATCGTCCAAGTGCTCGTTCAACGTCTGTTGAAAGGTTGTGAAGCAAAATCCCACGAGTGGAATAGACTTTTCCCTGTGAGAAAACTGACCTGTGTCTGAAGATTGTTTTAATTGCGTTAGGTAAGTATTTTTCGCTTTTCTGTGACTCGTCTTGTTGATAACTGTGAGACGTTTTATTTTATAGTGAGCATTTAGCCAAACTAAGATATAGGTTATGAACACGTGTAAATACCACGTATTTTTTTTGTTATTAACTTAAAAACTTCTTGTGTGATTACACCACAGCAGAGCCAGCAAACTATTAACTCTTCTTTGGTTTTTCCAATTTAGTTTAATGACACCAGTCCAGGAATGGATTTTTAAGAAGTGTAAGAGAAAGTGCGGGAGCTAACTGGGGACTATAACACTGTGAATATTTTGAAAGGTATTTTAATTTGCCAAAGACTGCTGTAATACTGATTTATTTTGATCAGTTCCCTTGTTTTCCCTTTAGTCACTAAACACATTATATTTTACTCATTTACATGGCGAGGCTAGTTTGGAAAAGTAGAGGGGAGTGCAGATGGTACATCAAAGCCCTTTGCCACCCCTGAGGTTCCCTCTCCAGAGCTCATAGTTCTGCCAGTTAGTATGCTTTTGTATGTAATCTGAAAATAAAGTAACCATTTTTCCTCACATAACTTCTTGACCTATCTATGTTTCTGTTTTAGGAGGCTCTAATTTCATCTGGAGGAATTGGAAAGGAGAAAAACCTTCAAGAAAATGTCCAGCAATATTTGATATGGGTGAAAGGATAGAAAAATATTCTTGTTTTGTTCGGGGTGATGGTTAGTTTTAACATCTGCCCTTTTTTAATAATAAAATATTCTTCACCATGGCAGCATTTGACTTACTTTTAAATTAATATTTACAACAAATTTGGCATATTCAACATAGAAATTTTTTTTCATTTTTAGCAGTATATAATGATTATATCCTTTGAGTATTTAATTTGAAATAAAACTCATTTGGGGTTTCTAATAAACCTCCTTCCTGGAAAATGAACAATGCTTGCAATTGTTCAATTATAAAAACCTTCTACTATTGGAGTTAAGTTTTGTTATATCATAGAAATTGATTCTTTGTTCTGTGTCTGGTATTGACTTCATAGATTGACTTAAAGATTGTCCCAATATCGAGTATGGCCCAATTCTCAATTCATCTGATTTCTTCATATTCAGGCGACTTTCATGTTCTATGTACACAAGATCTCCCTTTTAATTCAATTTGTCCCCTGTGTAGTAATATTTTTGGTTGTCATTATGAGGTTTTATTTGTATTCTTGAGTGCTATTTTCCTCTCTCTCTAAATCTTCATCTGTGCATTTTATTTTATTTCATGTGGTAGGTTTTTTTATGTTTTTCCCCTCTAGAAAGTATTTTGTTGAGACTTATGTCACTGTATGTTCTGTCTCATATTTCTCCACAGTTTTTTTCACAATAGTTGTCCATAGGAATAGCAGCCTTTTTGTCAGTTTCATGCAAAATACATCTTATTTTATTCACCAAAGTCTGGTTTAATCTTTCATTGAGACCATTGTCGCATCTATGGCAGTAAAAAAATTTTTTTTTTCTTTTTTTTTCTTTTTTATTTGGAATTGTTTTAATTCTTCTGAATTTATTCCTGATATTGATCTGTTAGTACCATCTGGATATCAAGGTTTTTTGTTACTTCCTCAGTTAGTTTTACAAAATCATCAGTGCTTTGATTTTTGATGTTAAAATATAAGCATATCTTGTGAAATGGTCGATAGTAGGTGTGGTATTTTTTGTTGATCGATCCTCCAGTAACCTCTGATGGTATCTATAGAAACTATCTTAAAAGGTACTTTGCTTGACCTAGGTGTGACATTAATCCAAATTTTGATTTTCTTCATGATTTATTCTTTAAGCCATGTCACAAGTTTCACAAATCTTCTATGTTTATGTTATATTTTGCGTAAAGAATGGTGTTACTTTATTTATCATCCGCTTTTCCCAGGTAACATAAGTATTGTGTACATATTTTAGTAATTTTTTACTAAATCCTTCTGATAATGAGAGTTTTCTCTTCTTTTAAATTTTTTATAATAAATTTCATTTTAGAATATTAGTTTTTTCTTATTGTTTTGTAGTTCTGTGCATCTTCTTTGATCCTTTTATGTCTTCTAATTTCACGGGGTTTACAATTTTAATATGTCATCTGAATTTTCATCAGGCTCTAGAACTGGATGCCTGTTTAAACAGTCTGCCTCTTGGTTTAATTTTCAGCATTATATTTAACTTTAAAATTGTATAGGGACAGATAGTATGTCAAATCACCCAGTTCTTAATGTGTTCTTGCTTTATATTTAAATTTTTTAAAGTTTATAATTGAGGTACCAAAACTCTTTTCCAAGTAGCCAATGTTGCCAATATATCACAACCTCTTTTATTGTCAAGCACTCAAGGTAAATTGTTTTTTTTTTTTTCCTTGTGAGCTTCACTCAATTTTTTCGAAAAATATGCCGCTGGCTTATTATCCCCATTTTTTTCGTTGTTTTAGAACAGCTCCGATTTCTTTTTTGCGCAAGCTTCTTTTCCAATTGTTCCATTCTGATTCTACTGTATTTTTGAAAATCATACTTGAGTACCAATCTGTCAAGGGAAAATTTTAGAATTTCTCTTCACAAAACAGCGTTCACACTCATTTATCCATTGGCATGCGTTTGAGTTTATCCATTGAAATATATTGATAATAAAAATCATGTAATTTTTTCTCAAATCTTTTTCTTCAGATATTTGTTGCTTATCTTCTAAAATTTTCTTTAAAGTTTCTCAATTGTTTCATCTAGTACTGCAGATTTTTCAACTTTTTCCTCTGTAGTCTCTTCTATAGTAGTTGTAAATTGCAAATTTTCTCTTTATCCAAATATACTTTTGATAGTTTTTCTGATAAAGAAATCCGGATTTTTCGAAATTTGTTGTCTTTTTTTTTAAGTTTTTTTTATCCTACCAAATATTTGTGTTGTAATTAGCTCCTTGTGAAGGTTTGTGTTTTGGAGTTCATCTGGTAAGCCATTTAAAATTTTTACCTCAAGTGAATTAATAGCTTAGAACTTGCGCTTTCTTGATCATCATTCATCAATTGTATTCCTGTCTTTGAAATCAGTCAGTGCCCCCATTGGTGTGTCAGGTATCAGTCATTTGTTGGATCATGGCAGACTCAAAATTTTAGGAAACAATACACATAGTCTTTGTTTTCTTTATACACATATGTGTATATATATGTGTATACATATATATGTATATATGTACATAGAACAAAGGGATGCAGTGCTGTTAGCATTTCCAATTTTAAGTTGGCAATGCTGCTGATTTTAATTATGAAAATTATAATTAGCAGAGGAAGCTGATTGTTGCCCTAAAACTTGCCACATACTTGTAATAATACTAAATGTTTATTTGTATTTTTACTTAAAAATTTTGATAGATTTAATGTCCTTTATTTATTTTATTGTAAAATTCACATAAAAATCCATTGAAATGTTATTTATATATATTTAAATTATAAGAGTCCTTTCTTTCACTACTTTCTTCCCATCTTCTTTTCAGAATTTGTTGTATTGTCACAAATTGTCAATAATATGTACATAAATGAAGAGTGTTAACTGCAGGCAAATTTTTCTCTGTAGTGAGTTTGAAAAGTTCCTGAACATCGGTTTTCTTCTCTGTTGTATGTTTTCATTGGTTTAAATAAAGACTTGTATCTCCTATCTCACTTAAAAGGCAGTATCTCCTTTAAAATTACCTTAATTCCAACATATCTCTTACCAGTATTCCTTTCATTGAAAGCCAATTGTTTGTAAGTAATTGATGTAACAAAACTCTTCCTACCCCAAGGATAATGTGACTTAGGAACTAAACCATAACATTGGACAATTTTTTCTACGTGATAATGTTGAAGACAATAAATGAAAGATATATGGATTGCTCATATGAAATAGAATACAGGTCTGTTATTACCTCAATTTTCAATTTTTTCTGAGTTAAGATATTGACTCAATATCTTGCCATAATATGTATATTTCTATTGTATTTGTTTTATAGTTAATATGTACAGTGTTGTTCAAGAAGATCATTTTCCCATAAAATCTTTCAATAAATTTGTGCCTAATTAACTTTGACTTTCTTTACACTATATATGTACTCCTGTACTAGATACTGCACAAACTCAAAATCCTACTATTGAGATATCAAGGGGAAAAATACTTCAAATACAGATATAAATTATTATTATATTTATTGTATTTATTAAATTTTTATGTTTTTGAAGCATTTGTTTAAAGCGAAACAGTGATTCTCAGTAGTAGGATATTTGGGTTTGTGCATTACAGTACTGGAGAAGCGATGAGATATTTCACTGATTCAAATAAGTGAAGCCTTACTTTCACTGATTGCAACGGCTATTAATTCCACTGGTTCAATTAGTTGTCACAGATTTCACTGATTCAAATAGTGGAGTTTCACTGATTCAAATAGTAAGGTTTGGGGTTTAAACCACAATCAGTGAATAGTCACTGTCAATCAGTGGTTTTTCACTGATTCAGGCTGTGAGAGTACTTAAGCATACTACAATATATTAAATTATTACAGAATTAAATTTATTTTTTTTTCGTATTTTTTCTTTTCAATTCTTTAATTTTAACTCAATTTTTATTTAACGGAAATTTATTAAATCATTCAAATTTTTTATTAATTAATTATTTTTTTCTTGGAAGTGTCAGTGAGGTTAGGTTTGATGGTACCTTATCATGAAGAAATGTGCGACTTACACAGGGGAACTCTAAACTATATATTTTGTCTCTATCTAGCATTGGAGTCGTCCCAAGAGTAGTCTGATCCTTATTTATCGCATATCTGCTATTTCGACAAAGTAACCACCATTTTGTACCTTAATTATATTTTTTGGCAGTTGAGCTTTTCCGAGTCCCCCATTTCATAACAGGGTTGATCAGATATGTATAGAATTTTGAAATTGTGTAAAATTATGTTGACTATTTGACGTTCTATGCAATTTAATTCTGCCCGTTTGGGCAGAAGTCTTTGATTGTTAATTCACGCTTAGCAATATGGTAATGTTTACCCACGCCCAATAGCAGTCCTATTTGTTAATTTATTTAACGTTTTAAAAATAGTGAAGGCTGAATATTTGGTAGGAATAAAGTTACATTCAGCGTCCAGAAGTAAAACAAGGGGCTGACTCAGTATTTTGTTAAACGGATCATGAAAAACTGAGGAAAAAAATAGATCAAGATTAGGCCTTTGCTCAAAATGATTAAAAAATGTTGCCTCAGACACATTCGGCCTTTTAGAATCATACAAAACTAAGGCATTAGTGTAATTGCATTAATAGCATACATTAGTTTGATTGTGCGAAACCCATTGTTTAGGAAGTAGTTGAGAAATTGGATTCTAGAATGACGTATTTTCGCTTTGAAATCATGAATTAGAATGTGCTGAATATTCGGACGGACAAATTAGTATTGTATTAAACCAAAATCAATGCGCAACGCGCTCCTAAATTGAATACTTAGATTTTCCTCTGATTTCGAATACAACTAACAGGGCCTCTACTTTCCGATTGAGAGGGGTAGTTTTGGTTTGAGGGGAAGAGATGAGGAACAGCCAATCAGCGTGAGCCTGACTCCCGTGGAGTTCTCTCTCCTAGACGTGCAGTGCGCTTCCAGGCTCGAGCGGGAAACGACCTGCTTGTATTTTGTGTTATATTGAAGTGAATCTTCCGTCACACGCGAATTAATGAGTGAGTAGATTTGACATCGACGCCTCAAGGTCCTAGGAGGAGGTTCAGAACAATGAAGACAATAGATCGTGACAAGTTAACGGTGCTCGTGCATGAACACTTCAGTTGGAAATGTGAGGTATTGTGCCTATATAGTTTTGTTAATATTCAGTTGAGAAAAGACTTTCAAATTCAAACTAATCTACTTTGTAAAGTTCGATTTTCAACTACTCGGTCATATCGTGGCCATTATAATGGTTATCTTTGACGTAACGATGGAACATATACTAACAATATACACGGAGCCATATCCATGCCCGGGGCGGGGTTCGAACCCGCGACACTTCAAGTCAAGGCAGCTATGCTCTTCAGCCTTGCCGACCTCGGCTATCCAGGCCGACTAAAATTTCTTTGTTTTGGATATTGTTGTATATTATCTTTTAAGTTGAAAAGTAATATATCCATGAAGTTTGTAACTGGGAGACGTTTTAGCGCTAATCTCAACAATGAGTATTAGATCTTAGTATTTGTAAAAGAAAATGTGTTAAAAACTTCGTGACAACTTTCCAGACATTGATTGACAACTTTCCAGACTGTCTGAGCGAAACGATTAATTTATTCTTTAGAAAGTAAGTCTCTTAAAATTAATTTTCAATATCAGTGTGTGCGTGCGTGTATGTGTGTGATATGTGTATATGTGTGTGTGTTCGCGTGCGTGTGCGTATGCGTGTGATTAGGTCAACAAAAAATATTGCCAATAAAGAGAAATATCGTAGGGATTCAATAATTAATCTTCATTGCGTTTTTCTCCAAATTATTTGATAATTCTTTATAATGTTGGTAGAATCATACTCGAAAAAAGGAACGTCGATAGGAAATAGTTGCCATATGCAGTATCAGATTTCTCGGGAATACAGACTCCTACGAAATGTGAATTTAAATGTTTGACCTTGTCTTGCAAGTTGGGTTTCCAAAGAATCCGTTGACAGTTTTACCGTTAAATAACGGAGACTGTCCATACTTGTTGCTAAATGTTCGGGTTGCGATTAAAACAATTCTGAAAAACAGTATTGGAGAGTTTTTGTGAATATAAGAACTATACACTTTGGCTGTCTCGTGATTTGCGAGATTCGTCGTGCAATCTACGGTGCGTCATTGAAATTTGTGTGCAGCGTGCAGACTAGACGCACGTACATAAGACAGTGTAATACACTGTGTAAATATATTATTTTACTTGTTATTACAACTCAAATTTTTATTATATAATGAAAGTCACAATAACTTATAATCGAATCTTTTGTTCACAAGTAAACTGGACGTGAGTAGAACTGTGGATAGACTCAATGGGACGAATATTAACGAATTTTTAAAATGAGAATTAATGCCACATTATTTATTGAAACTATGAATTACGAGAGTTATTTTAATTTTCTACGAGTGAATAATAAGTGGTAATAGTGTACAGTAGTTGAAAGCGGCTGGCGGTGGGCATCCGCGTGTTTTTGCCGCAAGGTCGGCCGGTCGGCCGGTCGGCCGGCAAGTGCCGGCGGCGCTAGCCGAATGCGTTTACTACGCTCCGTGAAGTCACGAAGGTTAAGCGCATTCCAGACTCGCGGAGTTCGTGGTTGGGTGACCGGCCAGGAACCCCGGGATCTAACGTCGTCGAGCCCCTGGCCGAAGGGGATAAAGGCACTGACTGACTGCGACGTGACGAGACTTGACAATTATTAAAAAGTAAAAGCACATTAATGGAGGATTACTCCCAAGTGTAAAGCGCTCAACGCCCCTTACGGGTCTTGGAGACGCGTTGCGTCAAGATGTAGACGCAACAAATTAAAAAAAAAAAAAAAAAGGTGACGACAACTGGTGTCCTACATCCAGGCAACTGTCTCGTCGCTCTGGCTACGTATGAATCAGGGGTTCAGAACGGGGTCGATATCGAACACATCCGAAAAGAGGTAAAAAAAGTGCGTAACTATCTCCCCTCCAATACGATTCTTTCGATAATTCATTAAAAATTGGTTTAATTATCCGCAATCTGATAAATGAAGTATGCAACGATTCATGCGTAAATCCCGGAAAGAGAGTGAAGTATTTGCGTGCTTTCTACCAACAACACCGTAGAAAACCCGTGTTTTTCTTGAATTCTTCCATAATATCTCAGAGGGAACCGGCTAAGAAATATGCCTATGGAGTTGTCTTGTTGAGAGGAATAGAACCAGCAGTAGAACACCTCCGAAGATACTACAAAACACGCTTTAGTAGCTTAAAAAACGGAAAACACGACTTTTAGGTACATTTCTTAGTCTTTTCGACGGGTCCGGAAAAAATAAAAAAATGATCAGTTCCCCACCCTGAGATCGAGATATGTTGAATGACAAGGGGGACGAGTATCATGAGGGGCGGGTGCCGGAGGCCGTGCCGGAGGGCCGTGCCGGAGGGCCGTGCCGGAGGGCCGTGCCGGGGGCCGTGCCGGAGGGCCGTGCCGGAGGGCCGTGCCGGAGGCCGTGCCGGGGCCGTGCCGGGGCCGTGCCGGGGGGCCGTGCGGGGTGGGGGGGTGCGTGTGTGTGTGTGGGGGGGGTGCGTGCGCGGGGTGCGTGCTGGGAGGCCGTGACAGAGGGTGCTTGCGGGGGATGCGGGTGGTGCGTGGGGTGTGGGTGGTGCGGGGGTGTGCGGGGGTGTGCGGGGTGTGCGGGGTGCGGGGGTGAGTGCAGTGGGGGGAGTGCGTGCCGGGAGGTGCGTGCCGGGAGGTGCGTGCCGGGGTGGTGCGTGCGGGGTGGTGCGTGCGGGGTGGTGCGTGCCGGGAGTGCGTGCGGGGTGGTGCGTGCCGGGGTGCGTGTGTCGACGGGGGTGTGGGAGCGCGCGCTCGATTTCTGCCTACCTTGGGAGGAGATCTTGAGGTAGACGACGGTGGGCGCGAGCGAGGTCTTGGCCAGCTGCGACGGGTGGTTGTGGTCGAGCGACGAGCTGCAGCGTGCGCGCCAGCTCGAAGATGCGCCCCCGGCCAGGAGTGGAGCGCGAGTTGGAGCGCTCCAGGGTTCCTGGCCGACGGAGACCTGCGGACGCGCCACTCAGTGAGGCTCCTTTCTACTCAGGAGACCCAGTATGTTTTGACAGGTTCTAAATAGTTGAGGATCGCGTCGCTCTGATAAATGTATGCGTCCACCAGTCAGATACATAAAAAATTACATCGACTATTCCACTCGTGAAATTAAAACCCATAGTTTCAAACTATACATTTAGAATGCGCCAATCAGGGCGGTGTATCTCAATAGTACATTATGAAACGATGATGTATTATTATCCATTACATCGAGTTTTATACAGTGCTTTTTCTACGATTTTTATAAGTTTAACTTTTACATTGAGTCGTTTAGTAGCGCTGACTTGCAGGATTCACCCAAGGCCACCTAGTGGACAGCTACCCTCGCATACTGTCGCAGGTGGTTGTCGTTACCAGTCCGCCTGCGAGGGAGTACTTCGCTAGTCAAAAAGGATCAAAGAGAAATTACGATCCAATTTATTTTTGAATAATATTACACGAAAAAAATTACTGGTAATAAATGAAATTAAAACTGACGAGTATAATATAATATCAAATGCAATTTGAATGTACATAATCGAACGAAACATTTACTAGAATGAGTCTCAATGATCAATTAAGTGTCAATACTTCGTTTGTAAGCTTTTGTGATTAGTCAAGAATCTGTATCATAATGACATTTGCGTCGTAATGCGTATCATTATGCTACAGGTTGCAGCCTTCAAATGACAGAATTATTCAATGGGAGAAGAAAAAATGTATCACTTTTTCTGTCCTATTTTTTCTTACCGATCTTTCCTAATTAGCTGCGATTCGTCTATCTTAGGAGGCAGTATGTATCGATCGCCATGTTCAATTACAATAAATCGCATACGTGTTTTAACACAACCTCTTTGATTTTTATAAGCTTTCAGTTATTTTCAATATTTGCCGCATTTTGGAACTCTGTTGAACGTAATTTCAATTGTCAAATAGTTATAACTCTACTCGTGCTTTGGAAATTCACAGATAAATCCCCTCTTGAATTCTCGAGTCGGGGATTTATCGACAATTTCCAAAGCACTCGTCGTATTACCTCTGATAATTCTGTACTGGAAGCTTCTTAATTCTTTAGTATATACACTCTTTTCTGTCAAAGACTAAGCAAATTTGATTACATTCCAAAAGAGAGCGGTCAGGGGCGAGGGGGCGGATGCTGAGGATGGATAATAAATAAACGTAAAAATTACGTTTACAAGTATCTCAAATTTAATGGAAAGGAATATCAAACAGAAGTCTAGGAGTTATTCATATTTATATAAAATGGTATTTTGTGTTGAAAAAGGTCCAAGGTATGATTTATAGCAGACCATGTTAACACATTTTTGGTATGCATCTGCACTAATATAAGTGAAAATTAATAGAATACTATTGTATACCTGTACCAAGCATACGGTGTAAATTATCATACACAGGTATACCATTTTTTGTGGATCGTAATCTAAGTTTACAGTGTTTGCGACACGCAATTTACAACAGTCCACCCACCAGTCAAAATCAGAAAACTTTTGCTTCTCCTCACATAGCCTTCTTGACCTTTCGACTTGGGTGCGTGCACGTCATGTTACGAAATACAAACCTGAACAATAATTATGCCCTCGAGAACTTGCATTTACAGTTCTCAAGATTTTGCCTTTCTACAGGACACCGAACAAAATTACAGTTATTTCCAGTAAAATTTGATAATGAATAACAAGAACGTGTGGCAGGTTTTTATCTTGACCTGTTCATTTGATTCTTGTGAATTTTTCATGTTCTGCGCTAGCCTTCTCAGTTAATTCTCAATATTATTATTATTATTATTATTATTATTATTATTATTATTATAATGAAATATGAGAAACGTGAAATAAAAAAATGTTAAAGAAATCGTGGAAAGTCGTACTACTCCATGGAGAATATAAAACGCATGGACAAGGTCCTGATCTATCAAGATTAATAATTTATTTTTCTTAAAAGGGGAAGAATGAAGCCAGAATTGAAAGCAGTTTTAATAGCTACCCAAAATCAGGCTTGAGAACCCGACATTTTGGTAAAACTGTTCTCAGAATATCCCAAGAGATTATTTTATATTCGACCGACTCATATCATCTTTGTTCGTGATTTAGAGGAATAATAATAAAAATAATATAAAATAATAATATAATATATTATGATTATTAAGCATAATTTGACACTTCTAAATGTATTTTATTAACAAACAAGCATGAATATCCAAAAAAAGAATATTATCTGAAGACATAAACAATAATGGATATCGGACTAAAAGCAGAGTAAAAAATGAAAACAGATTTTTAAAAAAAGTTAAGTTTACACTGATCAAACATCTAAAGAGAATGAATGTCTCTGGAAAGTGAACCACGTTTATGGGGCAAGGATTATGTCGTCCAAAACAGAGAGGAAGAGGGGTACAAGAGTAGAATGAGTTTGTTTATTTTAGTTTGTTGTGATAATAGCAATTCATTTTTACCAAAAATCGGAAAAACGAAATTAATTATGCTAAGTGAATGGCAATAGCAAGTGGATTCATTGAATTAACGAAGGATTGGAACACTGAGGAACAAAGATATGAGAATTATGATAAAACAAACTGATGGTGAAGTGAGAATGTGGAAATTGCTAATAGGGAAGATAGGAAGATGGATACCGATAATGGGGAAAGAAGATAAAGAGGAAACTTGAGGAAGAGCCGAAGAATGAAACCGATCAAAAGAATGAAACCGAGCAAAAGAAGAAAAGTGACGAGCAAGACAAGTGACGAGCAAGACAAGTGACGAGCAAGACAAGTGACGAGCAAGACAGGAAGAGCCGAAGAAAAGTGACCGAGCAAAAGAAAAAAGGACAAGAAGACAAGTGACGAGCAAGACAAGTGACGAGAAGACAAGTGACGAGCAAGACAAGTGACGAGAAGACAAGTGACGAGCAAGACAAGTGACGAGCAAGACAAGTGACGAGCAAGACAAGTGACGAGAAGGGGAAGCAATCAAGAGCTATCCAACGAAGTACTTTCAAGAGGGCTGCCGCCCTTGAACCCGCCCCTTTGACTTCGCATGAGGTGGAGTCTTCCACCCAGGCGACCGGACCGGCGGACGCAGCGTTCCCCGCTGCAGCGGCAGACCGCAGCGTCGTAATCCTTTATCGCAGGTCGGAGCGCAGGAGGCTGCGGCGTCATCGTCGTAAATCCCGCGAGTGCCTATGAAACGCCAGCCGCCACCCGGCGCGCTGGCGTCGCAGCCGCCGCGGCCGTGCGCCACACAACGACGCGCCATCGCATCAGATAACGCGGTTTCCTCGTCCACCGGCGAGGTCGGGACGAGGAAAGTCGAGGTTGCGGGCGAAAAGCCGGCCGATCTCGGAGGTGGAGAGGTTCGACGTTCTGATCGCGAAAGGGGAAAGGTTCGGAGGATCCTACGTACAGTCGCCTCCGGTTATAGTGAACTTCTGGGGCTCACAGTTTTGGTTCACTCTATCAGGGGTTCACTATATCCAAGTTTGTCAAAATGAAACAGAATTTCTTCCAAATTATTGATTTTATTAATACAGAGGTGCAGAAACCTGAATTAACAGCACAAACTAAAAATATCGATATCTTTATTTGTCCTTAAAAAAAATTATGTTGTTTTCTTTCGTACATTTTTCATTAGAAATTTCTCTAGATCATTCTCCAGAGTTCACGCTCTCTCCATATCGGACTCTGCTCTGTCTCTAAGAATCGAAATGCGGTCTTGATACCTTTCAATGGCTTTTGCACTGTTAGAACACCGTCCCTCTCTCCGAAGGCCCTTCAACTCGCCTAATAACATACGAGATCCAATTAATTTCCAGGACATATTTCCTACGTTTACTATACCCGAGGTTCAGGTGCACTATTGCCGAATCCTCTTATGCTTATTTGAAATGTAAGTGAATCGGCACCAGTGACTGAAGTTCACTTTAACCGAGGGTTCACTATATCCGAGTTCACTACAAGCGGAGTCTACTGTATTTTGTATACCGAAAGGGGAACATCCAGGGTCTCGCCAACTCTAGTGCAGCAGTGCACCGTACTAGGGCGGCATTCGAGAAACAGTAGCAAAAATTCAGCCGTTTTTTAATTGAATTTAATCTGCATTATTTTTACATTTTTTAAAAATTTTAAGCGAAGAAAGTTACTCTATTAAGAAATAAAATACACTTTCTATGAAATTATGGTCCGGAAAAATAAATACACTAATATAAGTTTAAGTAATACAATTTTTGAATATTTCATCAATTTCGGATAATATAATTTTGGTTACTTCATTACTCTTGCGACAACTGTGCAGTCGCCCTCGAATTCACAATCAGTCTGTGGAGCGAAATAAAATCTGTGTATCAAAATTCAAAACATAAGAATACAAACAAAAATTAGAGCACGGGTGCAAATTATCTTGACCTGCGAACAGCCCAGTATGGAATACAAGATAATTTGACATTTTTGAGAACATTGAGAGGAAAGTACGAGAGATCGTGTTCAGAATGTAGTTATATTATTTCCGTTTGAAGATGTTGGAATCAGTAACATCTAAATTATATTCCAGGTAGCCATCAGTTTCGTAAGAAACACATCTAATGTTTGTCCTGTCCGGTGCATTCCTGTCGGGTCGGGTCGGGTCGGGTCGGGTCGGGTCGGGTCGGGTCGGGTCGGCGGGGTCCGGGTCGGGTCGGGTCGGGTCGGGTCGGGTCGGGTCGGGTCGGGTGCAAGGTCGAGGTCGAGGTCGAAGTCTGCCTCGTCTCGTCCTATCCTGTCTGGCCGAGACTGCCGGGTCGGACATGCCTGGTCTCGTCCGTCTCGCTGTTTCCTGTCCGTCTGTACCTCTACACTATTTCGTTCAAAATATGACCTGTTCCCAATAACGCGATATCGTGCAGTGTCCAGACCTTTGGATGACCTGTGTGTTTGTAAAAATTCTTAAAAAAATATTTTTTGAAACAAACTTCTGAGCTCCGAAAACTATAAAGAAGTTCTCGATTTTTACGCCCCACATCAGCTAATATCGATTTCTAAACTCTTGAATTTGAGACGTTTCTCTGCCTCCTTGTTTAAGACGTTCTGATCGCATTGCACAGCAACATCTAAAAGTAGTCACAATTTTTTCAACAATTCCCCAGTACATTATAACCGGTTTGTTTGCCACTATCATGCGAACGAATGAATTTATTGGACCACCAATATTGTACACAATCCAACAGATTGTGTACCATTTAGAGCATGTGTGCGGAACGGCGTTACAGATCTCCCACTCGGGCTATCAACAGACATTATGTCAATTCATGTATTCCGACTTTGTCAGAGTAGAATAAGCTAAGATCAATGAATTGAATGAATTGTTTATTGTGCATACATTGAGATGCTCATCGTTTGACCAAATAGACATTGTCATTTATAATTTTTTAAAAAACCGTCGATAAAACTTAATGATTTCTGATATTTCGAATTTTATTTACTTCTTCTTTTTACCTAATCTGGCGTTGTTCAGTAATTGAAACTTAGTTATGCTAAAATATTCTACAGCTGCAATTCTTTCTTTTAAATGGTTCGAGATAAGGAGATTACACTGTGGAGTATTCTTGTATCACTGCGGTATTCGCTCTTACTAATCCGTGAATGACTTTCCTTCTCCCAAGAATAGCGACATTTTGAAACACCCAGTACTTGTAGCAAGATTTTATCGGGACTTCTCGTGACGCCTGTTGACGTCAGAAGGCGACGTTTCCGGAACTGCCTTCAGAGCGCAATATAATCGCGTGACGCTAAGAATTTCAAAAATTGAGCAATAGATGTGCGTTCTCTAGTAAAAATGTTAAGAGTTTTTTCCCGTCTCTATAAAAGAAATTTTTGGAACGGAAAAATGAAATTTGCAAAGGTAAACCCACAAGGGGAGGGTGGAAGAAAGTTTTAAAAGGATCTAATCCTGAGAATAAATGATGAAAATATTATTGCGTCAATATCTCTTCTATTTTTTTGTTGGTGACATTATTATACACTGTTAGTACGTAGATCGCAATGTTGTGTGAATTAGCACAACCAAGTAAGTTGAAGGAAATATTTATTCGATTTAATGAAGTGAAATAGCCCAGAAGTTAAAACGAGACGAAGTAGCGAAATATGAAAGAGAAAGAGAAGGAGTAGAAAGCAGAAAATTGTCAACAAAGAGCTTCTAATGAAACCGGGAGGGAAAGATTGTAGGGAGAAGAGTTTTGTGAAGAAAGGCAAGGCATAGTGAGAGTTGCATGTTAGATTACTTAACAATAAAGTGCAATATTATCTTCAAACACCTGTTGTGAAGAACTAGTTTAAAATTTTCTAGTCAGAGTTAGGTATGAAACACTAAAATTGTCATCAATTTTCTGCAAATAAAAAATATTGAATAACATTCACAATAATTATTGTACGTTTGATTCTTCTTATTCATCCTTTCTTCATTTAGTGAAATTCATAACGCAGTTAAGTGAATTTATATATCGTGCTTTGAATAAAATCTTCATTTATAAATTGTGAATTTAATATAGAGTATTATATTTTAAATAAAATTTTCACGGTGGTTACCGAGGTTGCCTTGTTTCTTGCATCCTTTTCCTTATCAGGAACAATACTTCGTTTGAAGAAAAGAAGGGAAGGAAAAGAAAAAAAAACAGAAAATTTATGAATTTCGATATTCAACGAATACTTTATCTAGAGTTGTTTAATTAATTTTAGGGAATATGAAAATGTTAATTTATTTTCAATTTTAATTAGTGTTCCATGTTAATTTAGTATAAACTTCAATAATTTGGAATCATAGTCATGAGTTTGAGACAGTCATGACTAATTTTAGGGAATATGAAAATTTTATTATAATAAAAATTAATAGGGTTTATATATATATATATATATATATATATATATATATATATATATATATATATATATATTGTGTGTGTGTGTGTGTGTGTAGGTGTGTTTATTTTTTCCAAAACATGTAAGAAAAATAGAAAATATGTAAAATAAAAATTCATTATTGTGATTAAAATTGTTTTCACAAGCATTCTTTGACCATAAACGTCGCCGATCAGCCCTTAATAAGGTTTCGGAGTGGCTGAAACTAGGCTCTATCTCTACTGAAGTAATTGTACTGTAAACTTACAGATAAAAATTTTATTCGAAATATAAAATACGTTCATAGTATATATTACAATGTTTACGGCGAGCCGGTGTACAAGTGAATAGTAGAACCGTGTAGCAAGTGATGGATTCCAGGAGGAGGAGGAGGGGGTTAAGAGTATACACTCATCCTTTCAAATCGAACAACGCGATAAGACAATTTACTGTAAAAAATATTTGTTAGTTTTCGATCGAGTAACGAAAGTGATGTCTGAAACATAAGCAAGTACGTAGTTGAAATTACTTTTGTTCACAAAAATCCACCGTCCTTTACTCCGAGTAAGCAGTAAGTGGGAGGGAAGGTAAGTTTGACAGTTTATGGCGAAGATATGGTGGTCATAGAACTGTAGTAGCATTACATTTGATTTATAAGAAAGATGATACAGAAACATATATTTCAACGAGCATCTGAAACGTTCCGTTTCAAGGTATAAATATATTGAAATGTAGCGAAATGTGTCATAATAGGTAAAATATGTAAAAGGTGTAATTATACGTAAATATGTAAAAATGTGTAAAATAAAAATAGTTCTAATTCATTCAGAATGTCTTGTAAACTCTAAAATATAGTAATATAAACATGTAATTACATGGAAATCCGTCCTCTAGTCAAGGACAGTAAATCCTCTTGACAAAACCAGAGTGTAAGAATGCCTGTTGTCTCAAGGAACGTGTCTCCTATGAGGAGAAAAGGTAGTAATAATGCAATTCCAGAATACTTAATAGAAACTGATTGAAAAATATATTAAAATGTTGGTTTGAATACGAATATATACATATTTGAAATAATATGTTTAAGTTCTTACTAACAGTAAATACATCTATATGATTCCATTAAACAATCAAATTTGTGCCCTTCATCTGGTCATCAGGGTAATAAAAAAAAGAGGAAAAGGAAATACAATGTACCAAAACGGCATCTTTGTATTTGTGCACGGCTGAGAAGAAAAAAAGTAGTCTTATGACCTTATGTTAGTACACGTAATGTGATATACCAAAGAAGACGACTGTAAGTAGTCAGGGAACATTTATAATTCAATAAGGCAAAGCCACTTATTGCGATATGAGCAGTACAGGTGGCATAGACCGGCACTATACTGGTGGGAGAGGCATGAAAAATGAAAAGAAAGGGGCGAGACTAGAGAATTGGGGGATACAGACGTAACAAAGGCTGGAGCTGTAAAAAAAGGAAATTTAGATTAACGGTATTCGGGATTAGGCGCCCACCAGTGGCAAATATAAAGATAATACACATTTGTGCACGAAATAGGAACCATTGGAGGAAGAAAGAATTGTCACGGTACGGGAGGGCACGCGGGAGCACCGAGGAAGAATATGCGCGCGAAGAAATCAAGAAAGGCCTTTCAGATCTGACAAAAAAATAATAAAAAGTTCAAAATAGTTCAGACTAAATGTTTTAAACTATTTATTTTTTGTTCTTGGCAAAGATGATTATTGTTAATTAAATTAAATATATTATATTTTCTATAAACAAGGCTGATGATTACAGAAAGATAGTGTGTAAAACAATACGAAATTTGACAGAAGAATCTTCAGGAATTTGCCGTTCGTAGAACGGCACGTCAACTCACAATAATGTCAGGGCAACAAAATAAATTAAAATCGAAAGTTTTAAACATATTCCATTGCCTTGCACAACGTGGGGCTACAAAATTAAAAGAGTATCAGTTCGATATATTTAAAACCTACCCCAATATTAATCTATTTTATTTTATATATGAATTCGGATACAGATATTAATATTCACTCGAGGCTGAAATGGAGTTAAAGGGCAAACTCTTGCATAGTACAACAAACGTCATCGTACTATTCTGCCATGTCTTCTCAAAATTTAAAACAGAATTGTAAAGTTGATGGTCAAAGTTCACAATTTTTGCCAATAATATAGGGTAAAAAAACTCTCTCCTCAATTAGATGAACCAATGAACAAACGTTTCTTACGCTATTTTGCTGAAATCGTTTCCATTCTGCAGTAGTTTTTGACGATTTCTCTTCTTCTATAACGTCCAGGAGGTTGTGTTTCAAGTGATTCGAAGTGTTGAGGATACGTGTAAGTTTTGTCAAAGCTGTGTCACACGAGCGTTCAGTTGACGTGCGTCATGACGTCACGTGTGCCCATACGTGTCGATACCTGCGCATACGACTCATTTAATGCGTGTCTTACATTAACACTGTATCTTATGCGAAACGGCACACGAGTGATCTTAGCGATGTGCGTTCTTGCCAATCGGGCGTTGCCTTAGCGGCCGACGTGCGTTGAAAGAAAGAAAACGGGCGTTTACTTGACTTACGTTGTAGCTTGATCGTCTTGCTCGATCTGTGGGTAAAATGCACGTCGCCAAGAGCGCCCATGTGCCATTTGGCATAAGATACTGTGTTAATCTATCATGCGCATTACTGTGACCTTGCGCACAGGCATCGACGCGCGTCGTTGTAGTTGACGTCATCAGCGTTAGATGACGCTCGTCAATACAACGCTCGTGTGACACAGCCCCAAAAAATGTTTAATTTTCTCGGATACAAACGACGAAAAAGGCAAAATTGTGAAATGATTGACTTGGTGTGCATGTTATGTTAGCACTGTATCGCGCCTAGATGTGAGATCGCGCCCGACGTCGCCAGCTCGCCGTCAAAGTTACGATGCACATGTTAGTCATTGACGCAAATTACCTCCGCAAAAAGCGATGCTTTGAGGATGGGAGATACACATTAAATTCTGGCTTTAAAGGCTGCGGCGAAATATGAATATAACAAAAATTCTAAGGGAATCCATGATTCTGAGACAAAACAATAAAGAAATTATATATTACTAATTTTACGAGAAACACGCTGGCATGTTTCTTCCCATGAAATGACTCTTCCTGTAGATTACTATTTTTGTTACCCTTCGTACAATTATATACTGCTGGAACCACCTTCTTAGGGTTTTGGGAGGGTAGGACTCCTTTCTACAGTAGCCATTTAGCAGTTGTTTTCCCACTTTCATGGCCTTCTGTGAATTAATGGGTTGTAGAAGATCTTATGTATTTTTCTGGAAGTGGGAGAAGATGGCATGGCAAGGGTCTATTTCATTTGCATATTGTCCTCAATATTTATTTTGAAAGGAGGCTGAGTAGACCTCAGGATCGCCCTGAATAGGACGTAGCCAGGTAAAAATCCATAACTTTGTTGGGGATTGAAATCGGGTCCCTCAGGGTAACAATTGTGTGTCCTAACCACTACGCTATCACGGCCTCCTTAGATTATTATTCATCCCTATTAAATCCTGAAGCAAGGAGTAAAAAAGGTCGTTGCACTCACCGGCCCTCGAACTTGTGCTTGAGGAAGTCGAAGAGCGCCTTCTGCATCATGTCGGTGACCTCGTAGCCCTTGAGCGACGGCCCCACCAGCACGACGGGCCGCATGGACGGCACCACGTCGTAGGGCGTGGTGGTCTCCTGCTTCTTGAAGAAGGGCTTCCGCTTCTCCTTGGCCGGCGGCGTCGTCAGCGTCGACTTGCCCAGGCGCGCAGAGTCGGAGTCGTCGCCTGCGCACGCCTCGGCATGTAGCACTCTGCACCCGCGCGCCCTAGCCCTAGCCCTAGCCCTAGCCCTGGCTCTAAAGCCAGAAACCTCCCGCTCTAACCCTCTGCGCTCTAACCCTCTGTGCTCTAACCCTCTGTGCTCTAGATCTCTGCGCTCTAGCCCCCTTGCGCTCTAGACCCCTGCGCGCTCTAGCCCTCTGCGCTCTAGACCCCTGCGCTCTAGCCCTCTGCGCTCTAGCCCCTGCGCTCTAGCCCCCCTGCGCTCTAGCCCCCCTGCGCTCTAGCCCCTGCGCCCCTCTAGCCCCTGCGCTCTAGCCCTCCCGACTCCCCCCTATCCGTGGACCTAATCTTCGCGCTCCAGCCATTTCGCCCATTCACCTGTCCACATCCCAGACCTCACCGCCTACACACGATAAGGGGCCCTCGCGTATGGGATAAGGAGCTATTTTATGCGTTCCCTACCCATACACGCGTTTCCAGATTTACGCGCCCATACGTCGCAGTTTTACCTGTTCCTTATTATCCGTCCGGACAAATATGAGCGAATGCGACTAGAATCCGAGAGTAAAACTCACGAAACAAGACCATTGGCTCCTGATTTTATTCAGAGATCATAGTAAATAGTAGCGGTATTACTCGTCCGTGTGTGTTTCGTTTTTAACCGTATCCCAAAGGCGTCCATTACCGTTCAGTTTTGTCTATTCGACTCCATAGCTTCTTGCACTCGAATTGACGATTATGGGGCTGCCACCACTGGCACTTTTTCTCTTTGTTCGGACGAGGTCGCTTCTGAGAGAGGTCGTTTCTGAGAGGGCGCTTACCCGATAACAGTGGTTACTTGGAACAGGGATACACCATGAACATGAAAATCAGGAGCTGATGGGTTTAGTTCCTAACACTTTTACTCGAGTTGTAGCTACATACTATGGTTTTACTCAGAACGAGTAAAATAGTATTGTCAAAACGCTCATGTATCCCCAAAGTGTGAGAGCTTTTGAAACCTCGTTGCTCGCACATAGCAAAAAGCTTTATACACGTCCGGGAATCGTGACTCTACTTGCATTATTTTACCCGTCCGGGTAAATGCGCAAGAATGGTTCTACAAGTTCGCGGGTAAAGGTGACTTGAAGAAAACGTCTCCGAGCACTGAACGAGATAAATTTGAACTGGTAAAACTGAGCATATGCGAGCACCTTCAATGCACTATTGTACAGAGATGTGCAAAACAACACGAGCTTTACTACTTAGTCGGCACGCATCTAAAACGCAAATATGTTCCTCTATTTATGATTCAACTTCCTTAAACGGCTCTGATTTCGCCAGGTTTCGCCAGCCCCTCCCCCCGTCGAATTTGTGCATGGCAGGCTTTGGCATATTCAGCTTGTTTAGTAAAAGATTTCGTTTACATTCTTTTTCTTTTACGGAATCCCATTTGATATCACAAAATACTTAAATGTATCCAAAAAGCAGTATTAATTACATATAAAATGATTCCAAATATTAAGTAAAAGGGATTAACAATAGCAAAATATAATTAATTACAAAGCTAGAAAAAGCTCTCTAATATTATACGTTCTGCAACATCGTAAATATTTGCATATATTTTATATGTTAATTTTTTCATAAATACAAGTGTGCAGTTGAAAATTAGTAGAATTAAATGTTAGCTCTTTTTAATCGAAAAAATTCAAAATCTCAAATTTTCTTAGGAATTTATAGATAGAAAAATTGCACTAAAAGCAATGGTTAGCAATGAACAATGAAAACGAGAAGTAATATACCAACAAATGACAAAGTAAAATGCATTGTACGCTTACTGGACAGAAACCTTAATTCAAAATTTCTTTATATTATTTTAGAAAGCTTTACAAAAAATGCATGCTTAGGAGAAGAATAGTTCCTTCATTAACGTTCTTTCATTTTGAACTATTAAATACTAAAAACAGATATTGTAAAAGAAACAATGAAATGACTAATATTTAATTTTTATTTATTACCTTACTTGTTAATTTGTTACCAATTTCATCACTTCCCATTGCTTATATTTTAGAATATAAACAACGCTACACACATTTTCGTATAATTTGAATGGCCAATGAAATTTCTTACACTTCAATGTTATGAGTTTTGCCCAAATGTATTTTTAATGCTTAGCATTCTTACAGTACACTTTTACGTTACAAAATGTTTTCTGCAAATTAAATAAAGAGATTTTCTTTATTAAAATGTTCGATTGGAGATACATTTTATATGAAAACATGAAAGTTCTGAAAATATTGCTAATAAAGTATCAAATATTTTATTAATATTTCTCCTTGATTCATCAAAATAATTAAAATAAAACCGAAATTAATCTATATTACAAAAACTCACCTTCAAAAGACGAAATACATACAAGCACATGCAGCTGCACGGAGCGCAAGGCACTACTCTTAATATCTTACCTCGTGTTGGCCTCCAAAGCAAGGGTACCAACTGACCGATACTTACTGCTTTGAATATTTACCTCTTAAATTACATCACTCTCCGGCCGAGATGCCGCGAAGAGAAAGACTCATCTTCGAACATAGTCAAAGCGAAAGCATTAGGTGCCTCGGAAAGGTTCTTCAAAAGATCGGTCTTCTGGACGTCCGGTTCAAGGAAAAAGGAGGCACGGGATTGGCCAGCTATGTTGAGACAACACTCTACACGAACATTCGCGTTCTAACACAAAACGACACCGATTTAACGAAACAGTTATGCCAAATATCAACTCAAAAACTCCACAAAACACAATTAGTTATGAAAAACACATCAATAAACACCAACTAAACAGAAAATACTTGCGGTTTTTCCAAATTTTTCTACGATACACAATCAAAATCCTCACAACACAAATGTTCACAGACAGTATGCAACTAAATCATAAGCACAAAAGTCACTCTGTAGTGTATTATAGTCACTGAAGTCTTTCGCACACCACCAAAATTGTTCATTAAAATTATATTTGAAAACTTGTTACTCGTCTTGAAAATAGTATAGTTGAAAAAAATGTGTCAATTTTTCCAATGATTTGGAACATATTTTTCATTTTGTAGGCGGCTTGTAAAAAAAAGTAAGAAATGTCCAATGCCAGAAACTGGACTCTTGTTTAAAGAGAGTAAAATCGGAATATCTACAATATTTTCATAATAAATAAAAGTATGTAATAGAATTATAAAAACAGGTTATACAAAAATTGAATAGTCGGGTGGACTGTCGAATTAAACTTTTATAGGAATTTTTAAAACATTTAAAAATCATTGATAGAGAAAATACATTCGTTAAAATTACGAAGTTACAGCCAAACGTATGAAAGTTTGTGTGTGCATAGACTCTACTCACTAGGGAGGTCGTAATTTTTGCATGGGTGGAATTGTTTGCTCTTCTCCTCAATATGATTAAAATGTACAAATACTCAGAGATACAAAATTTGAAAGCAATTAAACAATATTAAAACGAGCCACCGAGTGTTGATATAATTATTATACCTTTTGGATTCCCTTTTTATGTTACAGCTGCATAGGAAATAATGTTTTTGTGCATTAAGAATTCTTTGACAACAACTGAGAATATTTTACACATGTTATTAGTTATTTTAACAAAAAAGAGATCGTCAAACGTAGGATTGTACAACGATTATATTCAAGTATCTGTATTCTCATTGGCAATCATTGTTAAATTCACATCACTTTTTATTACGAACTATTTATGCGGGAAAAATCATAACTACAGTCCAACGTGAGCTGAGCAAATAAAAAATAATCTTTTGGAAAAACAACGTATCCATTTCATATAATTAAAACACATCTGCTAAAGATTTACACGTCCTCCAACATATTCTGAATTATTTCAATTTTACTATAAGGAAAATAAAACTGTAATCAATATTTATTAATATCTTATTTTAAATAACTTAGATGTCTCTAAGTGGATTAACCTAAGTGATTTAATAATGTGAATAATTGTATATTTCAAACTAGTAGTGCTAAAATAGCACGTACTTTCGCGTCCTATTTCACGCAAAATTACGCGAAAAGTACTCAATATTCGAAAAAGTGTACATAACCTTATTTAAAAATCTATCTTTAAGGAACAGATTTCATTAAAGAAAAGAATCTCTATCTTTAATGTTTTAGTTAAAGGAAGACTTCGAAAAAAAAATTGACTTTGCAATTTTCCTATGACAGACATTTTGCAGTCATTCGATTTTTTGGAATAAAGGACCCCCAAAACACAGATTCTGGCTACTCCACGAGATAGAAGATTTCCCCCCTAAATTTGGTTACTAGATTTATACACTTTTATTACAGGGCCCTGCTATCGAAAGAGTTATTCTGCCGAAAATTCGCCGTTTTTTCACGCAGCATTACATAACTTTCTCTCGTAGCGAGAAAGTAAAATATGATTTGTCAATACAAAATACTATTGTATGGAAGAATTATGGAAGATTTCCACACCTTGAAATACTTAAAAAGTTGAAAAAAAATTGTTTATGTGAGCTGTTTTAATACTATTTCATATACTTTTGTTTGTATTCAAAACTTCACAAAAAAATCAAAAGGATCTAGGAAGTATTCTAAAAATCTAAAACGCATTAGGTAACACGGATTAACATTGTTTAATTGCTTTTAAATTGTGTACTACTTTGTATTACACTTTACATATGCGAGGGTTCGAAAAAAAATGTAAACCTTGAAAAAATTAAGACCATCCTAGTATTCACACACCAAAGGGTAACTGAATTGCCCCTTCTTGTGAACCTGGGCAATGTATAATGAGTGTGGTGTAACATCATTCCTTTTAGTCAAGGGCAACACGCGAGATTATGAGGAGAGATGGCGTTACGGACCGTTAGTCAGTGTGTCATGTGTAGTAGAGTTTCTGGCGACTTGCTATCGCGATCATTTTGTCCTTTTATTTTTCATTCACAAGTATTTTTTAGTCGTATGTGTTCTCCATTACAATTTAAAAATAAAGTAAAGAGACATTTTCAATACACATTGAATAGTAATAGTAATAATTTCTGAATTTTTTTCTTTTGGACATTTTCGTAGATAAAAACAGAGTTCAAAAACATTCCAATAAGTTATTGAAACTAAAAAAACTCGTTTCGAAATTGGAAAGAATATTTTGAGAACAAAAATAACCGTAGGTAATGAAAATATCCGGCTTCTGATTTG
Source organism: Teleogryllus oceanicus (assembly GCA_964035755.1). Lineage (NCBI taxonomy): Eukaryota > Metazoa > Arthropoda > Insecta > Orthoptera > Gryllidae > Teleogryllus > Teleogryllus oceanicus. The sequence goes on from CAXIVR010000007.1 coordinate 108,004,119, forward strand.
ACTATTTGGTCTTGAGTAAAATGCAACGTTTGGCAAAGTTAGCACTCAAAACGATTAAATGTTACTTTGACATTTAACGATTTAACATAACGTTTAACGATTTAACGTAACATTTAACGAATTAAACGATTAAACGTAATTTTACGTGAAAATAAATATTTCATTTTCGAAAGTAAAACGAACATAAACTACCAAAAAGCTATCACAATGAACTTTGTACATAAAACAATTTTTTCTCTCTTCCTATGTTTCCTGAACATTAGTAGTGAAACTGCAAAAAATGATGAAAAACCTAGCATCTTTACCAGCCAACATATTTCTTCCAATATTTCGAAAAATTAAAAATACTTTCCGCTTGCTTATCTACATTGACGTAATTAGGAGAATGAAAGCATTTGTCTCCTTTTAAAAAGCAAAACGATCAGCCGTCAAAGTCGTTCTCCCGTCGATCGACCTAATCTGAGCCAAGTCGCCAGAACTCGGTCGACGAAGCTCTCCTCGCTTCCGAACTCTCGCGTCGGGTTGAGTCGCAACGGAAAGAGTCGTCGAAACCAAAAGAAGAAAGAGACCAAAGAGACCAAGCACATATCGTGTCTCGTGTGGCGTGTCGTCGCGCAGACCGCACGTACCAGGGGTTGGAGGGGTGGAGCCTCGCGAGTTGGCACTCTTAGATGTGGACAGCACATCGTTGACAATCGCACCTAGGTTGGACGACGAGGAGGTCTTGCTGGCGTACAGCTTGGAGTTCCGCGCTTGCTGCTGCTGCAGCCGCAGGTTCTCCAGCTTCACCGGCGACGGGATGAAGCCCACGTCGCTGCCTTCCTTCACCAGGCGGCCGATCCACCAGTTGTTGTCGTACTTTTCCTGGAAAGCGCAGCGCAGCGCCGGGTCATGGTGGAGGCGAAACACTCATGCACGGGGATGGTCATGTAACACTCGTTTTGACACATTTACTCATTTTCTCTCGCTATTTTGCACTCTCTTTCTCAATCACTCCTCTCTCCCTCAATCGCTCCCTCACCCCCTCTCAATCGCTCCTCTCCTCCTCCCTCACTCCTTCCCTCTCAATCACTCCCTCTCACTCCCCTCCTCACTCACTATCAATCGCTCTCTCACTCACTATCAATCGCTTTCTCACTCACTATCAATCGCTATCTCACTCGCTATCAATCGGTCCCTTCCCCTCAGTTGATATTTCTTGTTTGCTCCTCATCAATTGCTGTCTCCCGCCCAATCATTATCTCTGGTCCCTCCCATCCAATCGTGATACTCTCGCTCCTTCCGCTAAATCGCTCTCTACCACATTCTCTCCCTGTGTCGTATTGCGCAATCGTGAGGATTCAAATGGGGACCGATTGGAGTGGGAAGGATTAGGCCTGGTGCATGGCCTTTTATGTAAAGTACTACCAAGACGTGATGTACTTTGTGTAAGTTGCGGATAGAAAATTCCCTTGAAATTTAGCGGGGAGACCATAGACACGAGAGATCAGAGCAGTTGCCCTCAATATTTTCCTCCAGGTAGCGGTTTCCTCCAGGCTCGGCTGAACCTAACTGGTGTAAGGCATGGGACTTGGATATGAGCCCGGACGGTGTCGGAATCTAAGGAGACCAGCCCTCGCTTGTGGGAGATACCTGGGTGGCGAAAATCCTCGCAAGCCGACGTAGTCTCGGCGCCGGATCTCACCATCCATTGAAGGAAGATCACAGCCACCTCCCACGATAAAAATGTAACTACACTTACGGGACTAATGACACTAGTTACACAATGAATATTTCCGCTATTCTCTACAATGGTTCGCAAACTCAGGCACGCATACCCCTGGGTACACGGCTGGTTAGTAGGAAGTACGTGAACAACTTACAGGGGAAGATTTGAATGAGAAATTAACCACTTAAATGAAAAGTTAGTGGTTTATTCCACATTTTTCTATTTGCTTACTTTGTAGCTTTGTAACAATTTCACCAATAAATTATATGCCGTAACCAGCTAGATAAGATGAAATAAATCAAATTCTGGAAAATATCATCGTGAGGGTACATTAAACACTTCGTCAGACAAAGCAAGAACAACCGTTAAATGTTCCAAGCAGCACTAAACTAGTGAAAAAGTGTACGTGGCAGATTTTAAGAGAAGCATTATTTTAGAAATCGTTACTGGTCGATTTAACCTAAAGCCATTTAAATGGAAAAATAGAAACATTTTGGGGGGGGGGATTGGTAACAACGACGCGGCATCTTTTTGCCAGTATTTGCTGCCAAGACTGGGCGGGGCGCCCCGCCGCCACCGCCGCCACCGCCGCCACCGCCGCACGCGCACGCCGCTCGCCGCCACCGCGCCACTGCGCCTGCGCCGCCTCGGCTCGTGCTGGTGCGCGCCGCCGCCGCGCGACGACGGTGGTGGTAATGTAGTCGGCGGCGGCGGCGATGGGTGGCGGCGGCGATGGTGGCGGCGCGCGTGGGCGGCGTGCGGCGGCGGCGATGGTGCGGCTAGCGGTGGTGGCGGTGGTGGGACCCGGGAACCCGTAGTGGGCCGGCTCTGTCACCCGTGCGCCCTAGAAGCCCCGCGCTGCGGCAGCCACCCCTCCCCGAACCCCTCTCCGCCCCCCGCCCTACCCACGATGCGCCCCGTTGCACAATTCCTAACGCCCCTCGCCGCCACCGCCGCGCCGCGGGCCGGTCCGGGCCGCAGTGAGGGCGACGTAATATCTCTGGCCCTGCGGCACCCGCCCGAACCGCCCCTCCCCCCCCCGCCCCGCCCCGCCCGCTCCGCCCGCACGCCCCCTGACAACCAGCCAACCAGCCGGCCGGCCGACTGGGCCCTTGAATCGCTTCTCCCTGCAGGGACCCAGCCACTGCAGTCGTCACACGCCCCTGTCCCCGAAGACGTATCCCTCCCCTTTGCGGGCAATTTGGCCCATTCTCACTTCTAGTGGCTGCTTCTATGGTTCGATTCTTCCTTCTCAGCGGCATCTTTTGAGTCCCTGAGTCCGTTCGACCGTCGCGATAGTCAGATCGTCATTCCGTCAATTCATTTCCGCGACCGCTGAGGCCATCACTTGCAGGAATCATGCCAGTCGTGTTCGTCGTGGTACAATTGGGATTATTGCTTGCTGCAGCTTCAGCCGCATCATTTTATTTTAAAGTATTTTCTAATATTGTGTCAAAGCTCGTCAATCAGTGCTACAACTCAGATGGTTCAATTATTACTTAAGTTCCCTGTGTACATTGTGTATTAAATTTCATGAATTATTCATTAATAATGTCTCGGCTATTGGCGATTCACTTTTAGTACTGTATGTAGTTCGTATTTTTCTTTTTCTTGTTATCCGTTGATATTATCTGCAGTTATTCCTCACGACTCCTCATAGTACACTAATCATATTTTTCCTTCAGTGTCTTGTGAGATAATCTACTGTTATCATTATTGTATTTACGGAGTTTTTTTAGTAATTATCTAAACACCGCCAAACTTTCACTATCCTAAAGTTCTCTTTTCAGATACTTTCCGTTGCATCTTAACCAATGTTACGAACTATTTCAAGCCTTACATCTTATATTAAAGTGATGCATTCTATTCGTGACATATATTGATACGTGGTACCGATTTATGTTCTTACAACAAATAAATTCAAAGTAAATGAAATAAATCCGTAAGAAATCTGTGTCACAATAAGATTCATAATTTGAAAGAAGTCTAAGCGATACGAAATTAGTTATATCAACTTCTTTTGTTGTTTTTTAATAGAAAAATCCACGAGCAAGATAGCAATTGACTTTGAACTTTATTTTCAGTACGTAGAGGGATTTCGTACCATTTTACTCTGAACGTAGAAAACGATATTCAAATGCAATCACATTTAATAATTATGATATTTCCGTCCTGAGACAACTTTTCACTTCATTAAAATAAGAAACACATTAAATGTAAAAAAAATTCTCTGATTTTTCATAATCTTAACAAAAAATTCTTTCATTTTCATGATCTTAACAAAACGATTGTTAATGAGTGGATAGGAGCTTGGCGTTGCCTTCGTCGCTGCCAACTGTTCTTTGCGTGAGGCCAATCGCTCGTGGCGCAGGCGGGGCCACCCCTGGCGCGTGGCGCATCCCGCCAGAGGTCGGCGACCCCGCCGCGCCGCGCCGCGCCCCCGCCCTGCTGACCCGCTTCCCGACTGCGCCCGCCGCCACGCCCCCAATACCCGATCCTCTCCTTGTCAACCCACCCGTCATTCTCTTCCTAGACCCTCTCCGCCCCGCCACGCTCCGCCCCTCCGCTCTCCGCCCCGCTACGTTCCCTCCCGCCCCGTTCCGTCCCCCCCCCCCTTCCGCCCCCCCGCTTCGCCCCGTTGGGTGCCACCCCGTTTCGCTCCCTCCCGCGCCCGCTCCGTCTCGCCCCGTCCCTCCGCGCTCCGTTCCGCCATACCTCGCCCCGCACCGTCCCCCGGCCGTTCCGCCGTCCCGCCCCCCCGCTCCGTCCCGTTCGACTCGACCCGCGCCGTTTCGTCCGCCCCACTTTCGTTCCACGACCCAAAAACAGCCCATCCATCCCAATCCATCCCATCCCACATCCCATCCCATCCCACATCCCATCCCATCCCACATCCCATCCCATCCCACATCCCATCCCATCCCACATCCCATCCCACATCCCATCCCACATCCCATCCCACATCCCATCCCACATCCCATCCCACATCCCATCCCACATCCCATCCCACATCCCATCCCGCTATGGTTCCCAGACGAACAACGAAATTAATCGTCTCACTTTGCAGATAATGACTGTACTTCTTGGCTCACCGTTTCCCATCATTCCCCGCTACAGACATTGTCACAGTGAGCTCTAGTAAATGAAGAAAATGGATGCGTTGCCGGGAAAGTTAGAAACAATTCTCATATCTTTAATGCTCATTGTGAAGCAACATTACAACCAGCTCGCACTACGGATTACTGAGCAATAGAATTGGGAAGCATTGAAAGGAAGTGTTAGTGTACTTTTTAGTATTACGAGTGTTTTGTTATTGAACTGTGCTATCTTTTCTTTGGAGAAATTGTATTTTTCCGAGAAAAAATACGATTATTTCATAGTGGGCAATAACATTCTGTTTGATTCTATCCCAAAAAAGTAAACAAATGGATTTTTTATTGCAACGGTAAGTTGAATTCGTTCCCAGTTATCATCGTGAAACAATTCTGAAACACCGCAGCAAAATTTTTATTCTTCATTGTCCAATCTGCGATGAATGAAAATAACCTGAAGTTATTTCGTTGCTGGTCGTAGGAGAGTGGATTTGCCAAACCAAGGTTTCTAATATGATAAGCATTAGTACCATGTGCACTCAGCACAACATATAAACGGATCTATACTACAGTACCATTTCATACAACAATATTATTGCAAGGGACACGCCCGAACATGTATTAGAAACGTATGCACTACAATCCACTCAACATTAAAGTCGGAGTACACCGGGAAATCAAGCTTGCCGATGAATAAGTGTAACACAAAACTCAAAGTTGAGATAGTTTCTTTCAAATTGTAAGTGAACTTATTTTTTCCTTATCACAATATTATATTCGTAACTACCAAAATGTAATTTCATAAAATTCAAGATTTACATGAAATGTATATGTGCGAATAACGATTAATTTTTTTATTATTCGATAAAATACGTATTATTTTAGTAAACACCAGTTTTTTAACTTTCTACTTCTTTATCTATATTTACTAGAACTCTTCAGCAAGAAATTAAAAACGTTATCAATACTACATAGCTATTATTTAACGTAGACCCTCAAAAGCACCAAAATATCTTAAACATACGAATTACGAATAAACTAACAACGCATAAATTTCAGTTGGATGTTCCCCGAATTATTCTCTTGTAAATTAGGCCATTTCATCTACATGCTCCTTCCAGATGCCGACCATGCAATGGAAAAGCACCCTCGTTTTGCTTCCTATAAACTCTATAAACTCACTCGCAGTAGACTTTACAACCCTACAAAGCGAGATTATGATGTAGGAGGAATGCTGTATATTTTAGATCGCAGTGTGTTAATTGCTACGTGAGAGCAACAGAGTTGCGGATTATTATTGCCGGTAATCGGCCTTCTCTTGCTCAGCATATGCGACTGTATGAACCGTTTCTTTTTACCCGTCAGAGAGAACACGAACGACTATGGCGTCATTCCGAGGGTTAAAATCGTCAAATAAGTGAAAAAATGCGTCGGACCCTAATTGGTATCGGGATACGTATAGGGGACGTCTGTATTGTAAGTACTGTAACTGTCTGTACTGTAACTGTAAAGTTGAGCATCCGGGTCCCGCCAGTCGGGTCCCGCCAGTCGGGTCCCGCCAGTCGGGTCCCGCCAGTCGGGTCCCGCCAGTCGGGTCCCGCCAGTCGGTCCGCCAGTCGGGTCCGCCAGTCGGGTCCCGCCAGTCGGGTCCGCCAGTCGGGTCCCGCCAGTCGGGTCCCGCCAGTCGGGTCCCGCCAGTCGGGTCCCGCCAGTCGGGTCCCGCCAGTCGGGTTCCGCCAGTCGGGTCCCGCCAGTCGGGTGCCGCCAGTCGGGTCCCGCCAGTCGGGTCCCGCCAGTCGGGTCCCGCCAGTCGGGTCCCGCCAGTCGGGTCCCGCCAGTCGGGTCCCGCCAGTCGGGTCCCGCCAGTCGGGTCCCGCCAGTCGGGTCCCGCCAGTCGGGTCCCGCCAGGGGTCACTTTCGGGTGTAACCAAATTTGGAATAAATTGTTGGCTTTTAGAAAAGGTTTGTGCAAAAGTTGGGAACAATCGCACTAGTGGTTCAAATGTGTTTGTGGAAAAACATACAATCATCCATTTTTAAGTAGTAGTAATAATATGCAATAAGAAGTAATAAGCTGCACATACACATATATTCCCTTTTCTATCCATTTCTAAATGAGTATTATAGATGAAATAGTATGTGAGACATTGTATTGTTAATTTTTCCACTTATCTCCGGCCTATTACAAATGGAAGTCAAGTGTCGGGTTTCACCTCGGATCCGCGCTGCAATAGGACATTGGGGATCTTGAAGCGTCAGCTTGTGACGGTGGAGGAGAGGGGGAAGTAGCGGGAGCAGCGGAAGGAGCCTCGTCGAGGGTGTTTTCCCGGAAGTGAGCGGCGCGGGGCACATGTGAGGAGCAGCGGCTCGATAGTCTGGGAGACAGCGGAACGCGGAAGGGGGGGGGCAGATGTTGGGGGGGGGGAGCGAGAGAGAAGAAGAGGATGGCGGACTGTGGGTGGCGACGTGGGCGGGACGTCGGGATGACTGCGAGCAGCGGAAAGGGGGCGGGTCGTCAGTGACGGCGATGGTGGGATGAGGGTGAGGGAGAGGCGAAGGAAGCGACGATGTGAAGTGAAACAGAGCGGAAGGACGATGGGGTGGGGTGGGGTGGGGCGAGGCGAGGCGTGAGGGCCGAGGCGTGGGGGCCGAGGCGTGGGGGCCGAGGCGTGGGGGCCGAGACGTGGGGGCCGAGACGTGGGGACGATGAGGTCAGATACGGTGATGAGATATGGATGACCTCGGGGAATCGGAGGAAATGGGGCGGCGCCGGGGCAAAGACAAATGCAGGGCTGAGAGGGACGAGGGCGAGGGTGGCGCGGTGGCCGGTGACGATGAGGCAGGCAGAGGCAAATGCGGGGCCGGGGGTTGAACGTGGGCGTGGGAGGTGGCGGGGGCGATTCGATGTGGGCGGAGTGAGCGTGGGCGTGGAATGCACCGAAAGAAGCGGCAAAAGACAGGAAGCAGCGTCCCACCGACGGAACTCGGCGCAGAGCCACAGCCTTGGGGCGCTCCTAATAAAATGCTTCTACCGTCGCCTCACACGCGGCGTTTGCCGCCCCCGGTGCAGCTAACCAGAAAAGCTGAAAACTTTGCAAGCTATCCCTTGTTTCCATTGTCCCTAAAAACTATGTACCAACCCCTACCTCCTCCCTAAATTCCCATTTCCAAAATTACGCCTGTAATGTATCTTTTTCTTGAAGTCCCCCTTATCCTCCGTCACATGTTCTGTATGTCTCCTTGTAATTCATAACAATATAAACAGCAAGCATGATGATCCTGGAAAGTTTCGCTTTATAAAAGTGATTCATTTTCGCGTCAAGTGCCTTGCTGAATGTCTGCATAATTAGTGTGGGATTACTTTATAGAGTACTGTTCATATTTTTCTGTTTGTTATTGACACATTTAACTTACCTCGACACGGGCATTCACTAAAGTGCAGAAAAATAATCCAAGAAAATATTCCAGTTCTAAATAATTGTAGTTTTGAAGAAAGAGCGTGAAACCAAATAGATTATTCATGAATCAAAAGTAATTATTTGAAATATTCACAGGTAATTTTAAAAAATGTGTTAGTCACATTTTTACCAGCTCGCACAAAGATGTCGGGAAATGTTTTTCATGTGAATTTCGTCTTTCTCTTTGGTATCTTTTAGAACCAATCAATGTGTTTTAATGAATGAGGACACAAACGGAACTATTTTAAGTGTAGGAATCATCTAAACAGAATCACATTACTTAAAATAAATGTTTTTACATTATGTATTATAGTGCAAACGATAGAACAGCCAGGTACTGAAATTATTGCAACTGTTATTTATTACGACTGTTATTAAACTACAATTTTTCATGGGCACTTTTCTTCTCCCTAAGCAAAGAAAATTAGATGGTAATACGATTAGAATAATGTTCAGTTACACTTATCAAATATGTAGGCACATAATGGTGCAGTCAGTTTCTTCAGTATCTGCATTAAATTATAAAGCCATAACATTGAAGCCTAAATATTATATTATAAAGCCTAATCATTAAAGAGGAACGACCAATCTTTTCGAATTATTCAATATATTGGAATTACCTAAATGTTGAATTAACGGCAGTCAACTACTGTTGCTGATTGTCGCGCCACACATTGGAAATCACCCTGTCCGCGCAGTCTGCAGCGCACCCTGTGCCGCTGTTCTTTGAAGTACGTTGGGGGCAGCGCAGCGCAGCGACGGTCGGGGAGAGGGGCGTGGAGGGGAAGGGGTGAGGAGGGGGAGGTCGAGTGGGAGGGAAAGTGGGTGTGGAGGGGGAAGTCGTAGCGGGGGTGGACGGCGGCGTTCAAAGGGCCCTCTGCCGGGGCAACACCAGAGACGTTCTTTCCCCTCCATATCCCCTGCCCTCTCCACCCTGCCTCAAAGACTCCGCTCCTTTTTCTTTCCGCTGCTGCCGCAGCGCCGCGGCGTGGAGCGCGGGGAGTTGTGCTCGGCGCCAGGGGGCGGGGCGCGCCTCTCCAGGAAGCGAGGAGCGCTCTGTATTTTTATGCAATAAGAAAGAAATTATATCTGTGAAAGGGAACGCTTGGTTCAAGTGATAAAGGATACTCCACAATTGCTTCATTGATGATTAAAGCTACCGGGAGCGGTGGCTCAGTGCATCAACTGATGTCACTGTAGTGCCTCCGACCGGCAGGTCCTAGGTTCCCACTCCCCACGGCGGCAGGATTTTCGACACTAGCTTTTTAGCTAGGTCGAATACATTCGCCTAGCTGGATGAGAATTCTAGCGGCTGACTGCTCTGATCGGTAGTTTTCCGTGTGTTCTCCGATCAATACCAGGCGAATGCCGGAGCAGTACCCTAACAAGCGGGCCACGGACCGCGCGCGCGATCTGTCCTTCATCTTCCTTGTCCTATCATCTCCCCTTACACATACGCACTTACATGAACTACACTACCACATATCAGGAGACCGGTCGGGGACATATAACTTGTTCCGACTGGGGCGGTGCCCCGCTGGTGGGAGATATCTGTTTGGAGAAAACCTGCTAGTCGACGGTAGGTCGGCACCGGATCTCGCCATCTAGCGGGAGATCACCGCCACCTCCTGAAGGAATCATGCACTACACTTACGGGACTAATGACCTCGGTAGTTGACGCGCCCGGAATCACTAACAATGAATCAATCAATCGATAAGAGCTGCACGTCTTGCGCTCGTATTGGAAAATTCTTCACTCTGATGCTCATAATTTTCGATCTTATTTATCATAGTATGACGAATCGAAGTTATTATCTGGTAAAAATATTGTGTTGCTGTCCACCTATTTATTTTCAAGAGTAAAGGAAGACCATTGCTTTCAGAGCACATCACATTATTCTATTGCTGAATAACTGTTTTTCCTTTTGTAATCTAGAATACATTATTGTAGCCACAACATTCCAGTTTCATTTACAGGTACGCATTAAATAGTGTCGTTCAGAATCTGTATTGTCAGTGCATTGATTGCAATAAATATACTGCAATTAATTATTTTGAAAATTTAATTTGCATGAATAATGTACTCGAATCTTAAATAAAGCAAACTAGAAATGGAGCCAGGACATAGAAATTCATTTTCGAGATCAATGAAATTTGCGGAAAGATTCATAAATCCGCCAAGAATTTAAAACGGCTAATATAAACAACTAAATTAATTAATACTCGTATATGAAAATAATTACAACAACAATAATAATAATAATAATATTAATAATAGTAATAATGAATTTGGACACATTAATAGATTATTTCCAGTATCCTTAACTCGGGTACATTTTGAAAATAATGCAGGAAATCTGCAATATATGGTAACAACAAAAGTGTACTGTTCGTCAACTAAAAATTCAGGTATTCTAACTCTAAAGACGTAACGGCTTTAAATAGGCAATTCCGGCAAGCAGAAGATTATGCATTGCAACACAACGGAACTTTCAAAGTATTTCGCAGAATGCCGTCAAAGGAATGCGCTTTTCTCAGCTCCCAATTTTCGCTGCTTCTCGATTCTTTCTCGCGAACCATTAAAGATTCAGGATTCGCTGAATAAAGAACAGCTGGTGCATCTCCAGAGGCAGCCTTCGTCACCTAGAGTACTGAGTCCTCAGCAAGCTCGCATAAAGCGTTTCTCGCATACCTCACACCTCTTGGTCGAGTGTACGTCTTTGAGACAAACGCAGCAGCACATACTGCCTCGCATTATTTCTAAATTTGTGATTTCGAAAATTCAGTGTGTTCAATGAAAATGGGACCCGCACCATTCGTTTAAGCGTTCTGTGTTATATCGGTGGCAAACTATCGAAGAAAAATTGGAGCAGTTTTTGAGAAGTTTTTTTTATAAATTACATTAATTTAAGCATACGTTGCGCAGAAACTACTAGTTTTTCCCAAACAAGGCACATAATCTTCTTAAAGTGATTTGTAAAGCAGAGGTATTAGCTTTAAACACAATCTATCGGGAATTTTGTAATTTCTAAATGTGAAAAGTTTGCAATTTTTACAAATAAAAAGTGTTTGCTAGAAAAGGCACTAGCGCCAATTTTTTTAAGGTACCGTTCATCACATACGATGAGAAAATCTAAAGAAAATATTGGAGCCGTTTTTAAGAAACATTCTTTTAAAACAATTTTAAAATTGCTAACTTCACGCAAAATTACGCAAAAAAAACAGATTTTCAAAAAATTGTAAATGACGGTTCATCCGTTTTTAAAGAACAGATTTCATTAAGGAAAAAATTATCATCAATGTTGTAGTTCAACGAAGACACCGAAAAATAATATGAACTTTTGCAATTTTCAAAGAATGAAGGTTTTCAACGAAAATGAAACCTGCTTATTCCCTTAAGCATCCTTACGCTACCCGGGCACCAAGTTTAATAAAAAAAATTGGAACCATTTTTGAGAAAATGTTATTAATAATTTATGCAAAATACCTTCAAAAATCAAAATACCTGTTTCAAACTCTTAGGAATTTGAATTTATTTAAATCGATCTAGGAATATCAAATGGGAAGAACAGTATACTCGCGAGCCTGGACGGACGGACGGACGGGACGGCGGGCATTTTTGTCGGCAATCGATTTTGTGGTACGTTGATAAGAAACCGTGGATTCTAATAACACAAAGTGTTAGAGAAAGTAATGTTCGATACATAGGAACAAGATTTATCCACTTTTTCATTATCAGAGCCCGCCAATACGAAGTTTTGTTGACGAAAATCCGCCAGTTTCCGGCGCACGATTACAATACTTCACTTCTTACGTAGTAAGGTCGAGAAAGTAAAAACTAGTTTTGATAGTACTATATTGGATATCCACCTAAGCAACTATACAGACCAGCTGAGGTGACTCAGGGCATCAACTGGTGGCAATGAAGTGCCTTAAAGTCATAGTCCCAACGGAGGCACAATTTTCGACACTAGCTACATAGATACGACGAATTCAGCTGTTGTCGGCCGGCTGTTCTGTTTCAAACAGTCAGTAATTCCCTGATCGAGTTAGTTTTTCATGAGTCTTCTTTCCGATTGAATACCAGGAGGTGACGTGACAATGCTATTTTGATAATCAAACGGACAAGCGACCGTCACGAGATCTTTCGGGCCTAATCTTCTATTTCATGTCCTTCCCTCACGCAATCGACTTGGTTGGTTAAAACCTCTGCTATCGCTCCACTTTTCCAACTTGGACTGCGGTCGTTATTTGTGTCTACATTGGTCCAACAACGTGAATAACTACTTCACGATTGTTTAATGATAGAACGTAGATAGGATCCTGGGTGATCGAATTCGCAGATCGACTGTTCTGATAGGCGGTTTTCGTGTGTTTCGTGATTACATCGAGGTACCTATCTGAGCAGCTTCCGAAACAATGGACCACGAATCTCCCGCTATCTTCTCCTCTCAGTCGTCTCCCCCACCGCGCCGGGTAACGATGCACGATGGGGAAGTAGTTTCGATACCTTCCGCTTAGTATCTGACGGGCGTAGCTGGTGGGAAAGGAGATTTCGTAAAAATACAATTTGTTGTAGATATTGCGATTTCAGCCATTAATTCGTTTAATGACAAACTTCTTCGAGACATATTTCTGAGAGCAATGCGCACTCAAACATTGTTGGTATAAAGGCTGTTTATAATAATGTAACCTGTAAATACAGGTAAAATACCACCTGTTGAATATTTTCAAATTATTGGTAGGTATTAACTGAATTTTACCTTAATTTACATCTGTTATATAAATATTTTTTGATTTATACCAACTTTGTTTCATTATTCGTCTCAGCAAATGTAAATTTTACAGAATTTCTAACAAAATATTGAATGTGGTGTTATTACAATGGATATATTGTTATCCTATTACGCAAAATAATTTGTTTTAAGTGTACTGTGTTCACATAAAGTTTAACAATTGCAGGCGCAGACGCAAATGTTTTTTCGAGTTGAGAATCTCTCTCTTCAAAACCAACTACCAGTACTGCAAATGTCCATTTAATCGTCAGATGACTGGATAACTCATACATGACTTTCTTGACTTCCGTTGGTTTTCATGTTTCTGCCAATATTGAATGAGCTAAAAGTTAATACACTTACAAATATTACAGTGGCTTTTTAACATCTTTCGCTGAGTCTTTCAATTTTGATGGAGGAGCCCACGGTAATTGTTTTCAGCGCGGGTCAATATTCATACTATGGAGTGCAATAACCGGCTCAGTGCAATAATGTTGCCGCTGCAGCGTTTCCAATATTAGAAGGATCTGGAGGTCGAGTCCCGACGATGGAAGATTTTCAACACTAGTTAGGTTGAATTCAACAGCTGTCTGGAGAATCTAGCGACCGGCTGCTCTGATCGGTAGTTTTCCGTGATTCCCCCGATGAACACCATGCGAATGCCGGAGCAGTACCCTAACAAACGGCCCACGGACCGCACCCGATCTTTCCTTCGTATTTCGTGTCCTATTGGAGAAGACAATATGTATCTTTACACCTTACTTTCACACACTTTCACTTACATGCTCTACACTTCCATACATTTCGGGATACCAGTCGGGAGCTTAGAACTTGTCCCGGCTGGTGGGAGGGTGGTGGGAGGTCGTGGGTGGGAAAAATCCCAGCAAGCCAACGTAGGTTGGCGCTGGATCTCACCATCCAACGGGGGGAGATCACCGCCACCTCCCACAACAAAATCTGCACTACACTTACGGGGCTAATGACCTTAGATGATAACACGCCCAGAACCACTAACTAATCAATCCAATTATTCACTCACTCGCTCACTCGTCCTCTCCCACCCACTCGTTCGCTCCCACCCACTCGTTCGCTCCCACCCACTCGTTCGCTCCCACCCACTCGTTCGCTCCCACCCACTCGTTCGCTCCACCCCTCGTTTGTCTCACCCCTCGTTCGCTCCCACCCCTCGTTCGCTCCTCACCCCTCGTTCGCTCCACCCCTCGCCCTCCCACCCACTCGCCTCTCCCACCCACTCGCCTCCCACCCACTCGTTCTCTCCCACCCACTCGTCCTCCCACCCACTCGTTCTCTCCCACCCACTCGTTCGCTCTCCCACCCACTCGTTCGCTCTCACCCACTCGTCCTCTCCCACCCACTCGTCCTCTCCCACCCACTCGTCCTCTCCCACCCACTCACCCAGATTTACACTTCCCGTGGTTCGCGAATGGCGATTGGGAGGAGGGGACGGGGGGAGGGCAGCGGGCTCGCACAGCGGCGCGGGGACTTACCTTGATGTGCAGGAAGTCTCGCACTTCGAAGGAGATGGCGCTGCCGTGCACGGGCGAATCGTCGTCCAGGGAGCCGTCGTAGCTAACGTTGGTCCGCACCGCAAACGCCACCCCCTTGCTCTGCGGACACAACCACCCCCCGCGCACCCTTGAGACTGGGCCCTTCGGCGCACCGCTGACACTCTCTTAGCGCACTTTTAGGGCAGGGCTGCAAGTTGAAGCAGGAGGGTGCGGGAGTTTACTTATCTGGGCTGTGCAGCGTCCAACGAGGAATTTCTCAACGACGCCAGTGAGTCATATGAATATTAATGACTCGTGTGCAGAAGTTAGTGAGCAAAGTATGCAGGAAATGGTTTCAGAAGAATAACTTCCGACATCCTTAATATCTTTTCTTGTGAGTTGTGACCCTTTTTGTCATCTAAATTATAGTTTTATCTTGTTCTCCGTCTCCTTTTAGTTGTGTTAATTCTTTTTAGAAGAATTATTTTAACTGTTCGTAGTATCTAACGTTATTCGTTTAAGGATTAGGGTTCGGCGTAGTCTAGAGTGTATGATTTTTACAATATAAACTTCCTTGAAAAGTAAGCAATATTGAGCAAGTAGTAAATCTATTTCAAACAATTTCAAGGTTTCTAATTGTGTACTTGTTATTGTAAATAAACGCTGTTTACTTTGCGGGAAAAATTATTTTCCGGATCTCCCTCGAAGATCTATTTTGGAAAGCACACTTATAACGTACAATGGGAGAGTTTTTACAATGTGGGTATTTCGTAAAATCGCTAGACATCCTAGAAAACTCTCTGAGCTGATAGCCTTTCGTTGTCCTTGGCCCTGACAGAAATGTTGGTATGAATACTCTTACAAAATGTGCTGCAAATTACAGAAAGCGGTGATTTGTAATATTTTCGTGTATGCAGTATTCTATAGGTTGGGAACTTCATACGAATAATCATTCAAATATACTTACAGAAAAGTCACAGTGCGTAATATAACGGAATGCGAGAGGCCACAATCTGCGACTTTTGATTTTTTCATTGTAGTACCCTCCGGATTATACGCGATTTGCTGTAGATATTGGAATAGAATGTGATTTGTCGTATATGGTTGTGACTTTATCGTATCTGGTTGAAAATCAGGGGTTTAAGCGGAGTACATATGAAACAACGGGGAAGTATCCTCCATTTTTGTAATTCTTGGAAGGTCCTTTGGGTTTTTATGCAGACTTTTATGTTATATCAATTTTTATTTTTATTTTTTTACATTATTTAGAGACCAACGTTTCGAAGGTCATTGGCCTTCATCTTAAGAATATAATGAAATTAAATTATACATAAATTAAAACAAAAAGTTAGAATAATGAATCTCTTTATAGATTAGATAAATAAAATATAAATTAGATTAATACAACTTGCGAGAGAAACTGCATCAAAAAAATTGTAAAATTTTTGATTTACCTGAATTAAATTGTAGTAATATGTTGTGAGTGTTTTTGATTTGAAATAATATCTCACTCTTTTTTTTTATTCACAGCCTCCTAAAATTATAATAAAAATTGATATCATATAAAAGTCTGCCTAAATTATAATAAAAATTGATATCATATAAAAGTCTGCCTAAAAAATCGAAGGACTTTCCAAGAATTACAAAAATAGGCAGTCCTATAAATAATATCAAGAAATTTAACCTTCGAAAAGAAAAGTATTCTCCAATCTCCGCGTGAGCGTTGTTGCCAGGCAACGATCGGTGGCGGAGACAGACATTCGAGGCGGTCGGCGACTAACGATATTTTCGCATTGTATAACAATATTAATGATTCATAAGATAACAATACTTTAAATGGAAAAATGGAAGTGTAAGAAATGTAGTAGCTGTAATGAAATACAACGCCTAGTGTGTATTACGTGGGATACCATAAACCTTTTTGTGATACAAGAGTGCGAAATTTCATTAAAAATTCTAAAAATGTATTCCCAATATTTCGTGAATTGCTGTTCAAACCATTGATTTGTGTATAAATTAACATAGGAATTTCCTGTAAATTCTATGCCATTGCATCAGTATTACTACATTAGAAACGAATATCACTGTACTTGACCGTCATTTAATTTCCTAATAAAAGCGGGCATTGAGACGGAACAAAATATCAGAGCTAAATTAAAATAATGAAGTAAAATGGTTTCTGTAAATTAAAAATATTACACACAAAAAAACTAACAACAAAGTAATCGGGCATTAACTTTAAAACATTTATTTTCATATTTAAACATTAAAGACACACACCAAGTCTTTCAAGGCATGCGTAACCTGCTAAAAGTTCAATTTTTAGCACTAGTGCTAAGAGACGATGCCCAAGTGTTCCGATAAATCTCTGAATGCAACAAAGAAATCAAAATACTTTCGTCTGACCGCATTAACTACTATCAGTGATATCAACAATATATCTAGAGCTCACTGGCTACTACTGACATTAGTGTATAATTAAATTATATATCTTCGATTAAAAATAAAATGAGAGTCAATAAGGCTGTCTAAAAAATTGTGCATGAGACACGTAGTAAAAGTGATTTTTTGGGATTGCGCCAGGAGGCCGAAAGGCGCAATGCTAAATATTCACGAATATGCATCTCCTATTCGCAAAATGCAATGCCATATTTACTACTCGTTTCATAAATAACGATAATTATGTTTTTTACAGTCATGCTTCTTAAACGTTTTTTGTTTTAGAATACACAATCTTTAACATTCAAGATGTATAATTTTGAGAATTTGTTTTGTAAATATAATGCCTAATTCTAATATTTTTATTTTTATGATATTTACCTGAATTTTATTAATAATGAAAATAAGAAATTTACAAACGAATGGGTGTTTTATGTCAATTAACAGGAAAACGAGAAATATGACTATACTATTATAATTGTTGAATTAATTTATTCCTAAGCGATCTACTGAAGAAACACGTGATAACTTTACAATATCAAGCTACATATATCAATTACCGCAATGAAATGAGAGGCTTTTTATTTCTTTTTGGTGAAAGAAACCGGTCTTCTTTGGGTAACCAATTATCGTTTTAATTTTATCAAACCGGGAAAACGAGAAAAATTAAATACTAAGTAGATAATTATTATAAGATGGAACATTTCAAAAACTGGTATTTTTAATGAATCAAATTCCTCACTTCGCTTTAATGTAAACAAAATATATCTGTTGTTTTGTAATGTTATACAAAAAGTTACAATTGTGTGTTCATAATTGTCGTTCAGTGTTTTCATTACGCTTCCACCAAATGAACATTTATTTTATGACTGGGAAGAGGTTTCTTGATGAAATTATAGACCTTCAGTGGCACAATGCTTTAGTTTCATAATGTAGAGAAAATGTATCCTTCGTTCTTTATTTACATCGTTTCGTGGTCAAATTGGACCACATGTCGAAGTACAAATGTTTTGGAGAAAACCAACTAACGAATCATGACTCATGGAATCATGACTCGTGGTTAAAAATTCATGTAAATTACGCCGCTTATTTTTATATTTTTATAACATAAAGCGTATATATTTTATAATGTAATATATATTTTTCCATATACTTATTATTTGTTTTCCTCAGAACTTTTGTACCTGAAGAAGCGATCCTATCATACCACAAAGAAAAGTAAATAAATAAATAAAAATAAATTTTATCTACATTAAGAAACTGAACATAGAAAAGCAAGATTAGCAAGTACTGTGCACTTAATGTCTATAATTTCACCAGGACTCCCCTAACCAGTCATTAATTAATATAGATAATCATATTGAAGAATATTGTTAAATCATTGTAGCCCCTGAAGCCTATTTTTACACAAAAAATCCATCGATAAATGTTTCAAAATTTGTTTTTGGAAACATAATGCCTGTAAGAGTCTAAATGTTATAAAAGCAATTTCAAAGAAAATAGAACAAAAAATCGAATATATTACAAAGTGGGCATAAGTCCAGAGAACTTACGTGACATATTCACGACTTATTTATTCTTATTTCCAAAATTAATTTTCAGAAAGGCATAACGTTTATTTTACCAATAGAATTGAGACCACAACAAAATCAAAGAAGTAACTTCCTGATGACTCCGTAGTGTACGATTGAAAATATATACTATCCTTCATAGAAATATAGTTTTCCCAACATGCTTGTGGACGAAGAAAAGGATCCTTGAACCAAATCATTCACACAGTCCGGAAGACAGACTAAATTTTCAAGCTTTCAAATGATTCCTCGACGTCATTGTATTTGAAATAGTACAAGGTTAGCGATTCTCCTTGGGGGTTCCAGACGAATTTATCCTGCTGGAGAGATCTGGCTTGGAACAGATCCATGTGGAAACATTTCAAGTATAATAACCATTCCATAACGCATTGCGTGCAAGGCGAAGAGACCGTAGAAAGTTTCAGAAGGTCGGCAAAATATTCGCGTGACCCATATCGCACAGACAAAATACCACATTTGTTTCCACGCTGTCTCGACTGTGAGAACAGTTTCTATTACACGAATACTGCCAAAAGTTTGCCCTAAATTGGTAAGACATTTTCCCTCGACCAAATAAATTAACTCGCTCGCACGCATTGTGTTGCGCGTTTTTTTTTCTCTGGCGTCCAACGCAGAACAATTCTTGCGTTGAGAGGGTTAGCTCTTGGGAGGGGGTTGTTCACTGGGATGCACAGTGAATAAGGTCTTGCAGTGAGCTGAAATTCTGAGACGCGGGGCGAGTTAACAGCCGAAACTCCATTTATCGAACTTCCATATATCGAAATTAACTATAAATCGAATTATTTTTCGGATCCTTGAAAATTCTATTTAAAATCGTTTCTTTATATCGAAAATTATTTATATATATCGGAATAATTTTCTGACTTGACTATTTTTTCTATGAAATAAAAATGTACAATTATTATAATAAGTTTTTAAAAATATATTGTTTAATTTGGAAGGAGAGCATTACTACTGCAGAAAATATAACTTCCTTCTGAATGGGTGTGTAATTTAATTACCGATTATACAACACCAAAGTGTTTTCTGCGTCCAGTTCCCAGTTTCTCACGAAGGTAACTCACTCGCCTTTTCGTCTCTGAAGGAAAATCACATGCCCCTTCACCTAATGGTCCTACCCTACGGTTTTAGTTCGTCAGTTCAACGCAGGTTCAGTTTGCTGTTACGCGCTTAACAAGTGTGTTCGAAATGTCGAAACGAAAATCCCCTATTGTTACAGAAAAAGTGAACATGATCAAAGATGTGGAAAGTATTGTGAAAAAAAAGCTAGTGGCGCAGAAGTTATGAATCAGCTGGTACAGTTTCGACTATAATGAAAAACAGCGAAATTATTTTCAAAAATCTTGAAAATGAAGGAGGAGTTCGGAAACTTGCTATTCATCGAAGTTTCTATACATTGCGTTACGTTACGTGACTCCCCCTGTTATCGAATATTATCGAACGAACCGACACATTCGACTTACGGAGTTCCGACTGTATTTTAAGAGTACTGCTAAGGATGTGTCTGGATAAATATGAGAAAGGTCTAGGGTAGGGATTCCCAACGGGGGTCGATATCGATCCCTTGGGGGTCGATGGTATTTTGATGGGGCATGATGGCGATCAAGAGATCGACTAGAGTTCTAGATTTGCGTATGCAATCGCGACTGATCTGTATAATCTACACGAATATATTATTAATTGAAAAAATATATAAATTAAAATTCTCGTTATTTATTATTATTTTCATGTTATGGTCTAATAATAATAATAATAATAATAATAATAATAATAATAATAATAATAATAATAATAATAATTACAAATTTGTTCATTTGGAAAATTAAAAATTATAGTACACAAAATATTGAAACATTTAATAATTTTTTCCAAAACCATTAAATTTTTGAGGAATTATTTTTAAAACATTTATATGACATTATTTATATTATGAATAAATACTAGTGTATTTTATATTATGGAACAAACTTAAGGGGTCGATGAAACAAATAATTCTTTAAAAAGGGATTGATGAAAGAAAAATAAAGGTTGGGAATCCATCTACGGCATTAAGAGAGTTAATGTTCACTTTTTGCCAATTAATATATGATGGGAAAAATCATAGAACTTAGTTACACATTCCACATATGCTCCTAATTAGTAGGCACCTCGCCTACGATGTTGTTTGACCGGTACTTCATTTCACTGCGTCGCAACCTGTACAGCCAGACATTAGCGCATGATGAATAGGTAGCAATCAGAGATGAATGTCATTCTATAACTTCGTAATTAGAGATTTCCTATCATGAGTATTGGCTAAAATGGATCATCTTCGCCCCATTGCATGCCCTAGAAATTTGCATAATTTATTCTCTGTCATTCTGTATGATGAGGGCCAAAGCCAGGCCTGCACGACTGCTGCTTCTGCGATCATTTTGCACTCAAGATGCGGACGTCGTCCCGCGAGAGCGGTGAAAGTGCAAATAGTGGAGGGTAGACGGCTTTGAGGGGAGGCGAACAGCCTGCCATTGCACAGAGAGAAAGACGCGTTACGTTGATTGAATGCCTGGGCGGTTAATGCAATGATCCATGCTGTGAAATTGTTTGCCCACTTATTTAATTCGGTAATGCCTAATATTTATAGACAGAACGGCCATAACACATTATGTTCTTCTATGCACTGCTAAGTATCGACATATTTTCCTTTCTTGATTTTTTTAAAGTTAGTTATCGTTGTGAACAACATGTTATAACACTGGACTTTTTAAAATTTTATTATTTAATTCTAACTAATAGCAATTTACACTTTAATAATTTATTTTTCACCAGGAGTGTTATCTCCAAATGATAGCGCAAGCTAAACGAGATACCAACGAGCAATCCTCTCTGACGATATATTATGACAATCCTGAGATTATTGTGGTTTGTTAAATATACTGCAAAAGGCTTAATCTTTTTATAGTGTCGTAAACGATTATGAATAGTGTATGTGTTCGTTATTTCCTATTAGAAATATATAATGTACTCTTGACAGAAATTAGAGCAGAAAGTAATAATGATTTTTAAGAATATTTTTTTATTTGTGATCGAGTCGTATTATTCAATTAAACATCGTTATTTTAAATTAAACAAAAACGATTCAATATTACTTTACATTATCAGCTCTACTAGCAATTATAATACTTGGTGACCAAATAAAAAAATATATGAATGTCTAATTCATTTTAGGTTCATATTTTACATTGTCATCTATCGTCAACAAACACTTCAAAATAATACAAAAGACAATAACACTTCCCCACCCTTCCGCATTTGCACTCGAGTGGCCGACGCGTGGCCCCCGAGAACAGTGAAAGTGCAAAATGCTGTGTAGGTGTGGCCAAGACGGAACTGTTGTCCCTTCCCCCAATTTTCCTAATTTATTAATTTTCCACGGTTATTTTAAATATCAAATCCAAATTTTTAAAATATATGAATTTCTGTTTAGTACTCATTATATGAATGTGGATATGTTTAACCCTAAAGCAGTTGCGCTGATCCACTGCGTACGTAACTGTCACAGGTTATTCATATTTCCTGATAGATCATTAGTATTATTTTATTGCTTTGTGCTTTTACTGCATTAGCCTTTGGTATTTAAAACAATTTTACGTTTGATTAATAAAATCTAATTATTGAAAGTACTATAATCGTAAGCGAAGCTTATTGAAGTACGGCATATATCGCGTCACTAGTTACAGAAGTTTCCAGCAAACGGGCGAAAAGAATTTGTCATTCCTATTGGGTTTTCAGAAACAAGTGATTCACGACTTTTGAGTTCCAATGGATTAATATACTTTTAGAAATATCATGTCAGTAACAGAACGTGCACCTGTCAAACATAAGTGCATCATGATTTGCCTACCAATCAGGGACACACATTACGTGTGTAAATTCGTTTTCTGAGCTCTTCTTCCAACTGTTCATTGACAAAGACTATCTGCAACTCCCGCCCCCTAATGGTATAGAAGGTCATAATGCGAGGGTTGGAGCATTAGTTATAACAATTTTTTATAAGAATACGGGCACGGAAATGACAAGGTATAAACCAAGTGCATAGACATTTAACAACACATCAAAATTGTTTTTCTAATATTTATTGAGGTATTTAAAAGACAGTAGTGGTTTCACGTTCCAAAGCATTACAGCATATATGAGTTCACAACATTCCAGAAACATATTCGCTCTAAAGAGCCGATTAGACAGAAGCTTGATTACCGCACGTGCCTCATTGGTCCACACACTCCTATGTCGTCACCGTCATTGCTGATAACTGGTTGCTATGCGTCCTCGCAGAAATTTTACTGTCCATCTCACGACTGTCCGGTATGGAAAGGCATTATTCCCAACAGCTTCCATTAATTCCCTGATTGTCCTTCCTATATTCCCTGATTCTCAGGCATTTCTCCCATACCTTGGTGTAAGAGCGATGCTCGAAAGGAGTTACATTAATCTCGCACGGCGGTAGTCAATTGATTTTACGCTGGTCTTTGTGCTAATAGAGACACTCGCATAGCCATCTGTTATTGTGAACACACATTAGTACATTTCTTTCACGCGAAAAGTAAAATTGTGTGATCCGGTAACATTTCTTTTAGAAAAAGATAGTTGCCATGATTTCTGCCCAAACCTTCGCATTCTAAGATAGTATGTACTATAATGAAGAATTATATGGAAGAGTTCTCCTTTTTCATTACACGAATCGGTCTTGAAATTCTATAATGCCTCCCCCGTCTGATGCCTTCCTATGAGGTGACGTAGTGTAAATAGTACTGATCCCCATATAGAGTTCGCGAAATATGAGTGATCGGCAATACCCCCCCTTATTTTTAAAGTAAATAGGACAAATGGTATGTCGCCAATAAAAAAGAATTCAAAAATCAACATAAAATAAATGTGTGCCGGTTACCATGAAGTTTTACTGAGGTTTTGGTTTCCTTTTAACGTTGATGAATTTAATGGTGAAAATGTCAAATGCAATTCTTTCCATTTATGAAAATGAAAACAATCAAATAATTCTACCACGTTTGTTCAGGGCCTATTAAATATAAAATAAAGGTTTCACATTTTTTTAAATTTTCTTGTGAATACTGTTTGATTTGGACATTTCTATTTGATAAGATTTCATTAAAAAGTGCCATAAACATTTTTTTCTTTTACATTTCCATCAATATCTTTCAAATCAGTCCTTATAAGTGGATTTAAATTTCAACTATTTTGTTGCTTTAATTAATAAATGAATATCATGACGCAATCTTCTGTAAAATATGGCGTACCTTTGGGATAAGCAATTAAAATGTGTGTATGTGTGTGTATGTGTGTGTATGTGTGTGTATGTGTGTGTGTGTGTGTGTGTGTGTATGACATTTCCAAGGCATCCAGGCTTTTCAAACATGTTTGGAAATCACGAATCGCAGAGTTATTCAAAATGAGTTGGTAATAAAATGTGTACTAAATAGGAAATGAAAAGCAATGCTGGGATGCTTAATTGATAAACTTTTGCTTGACAACAGAAAATCAGAAATTAAAAGTCCGGGATATTGATTAACTCGGGTAAACAATTAGTTGTAATTCAGAAGCGTAAATCAGATACTTACATTAAACCTAAAATAACCTGTTATTCTCTTCCGCCTTAACATTTAAGTACTTTTTACATTTTATTTAATTGTATACGTTATTCCTTTTATTACTTTTTCGTTGTTCTCGATAACATAAACTACTAGTACAATTCATGTTACTCAAAATGTCAATTTGTTCCAAAGTATTGACAACAATACAATTATTCAAATTATCGTTTCCATGTTGTCGCGGCAGGAAGTATTATTCCGAAGGACATCATGGATAATAGCCAAAATTTATTGCCTTTAATCCTTGAAAATAGATTTTATTACATGGGAGTTTTTTTTCTCCTCCAGTTTTGAGTAGTATATGACTTAGTGTAGGGATCACAGAATTTTGAAAATGTGCACACAATTCACTTTTCCCCATTGCACGTCATACGCAGTTTTTAACTCCTTTTTTGACGTAAAAATAAATAAATAAATAAAAAAATAAACAATCTCGTTAAAATGGTTATATACGTGCTGAGGAGTGACTTACAATAATTGTACGCATTTAAATGTTATCGCTTTTGTTTACCTAGCATAAAATAGTATTCCTAGCTCAAGATTGCCTTGTGAAAATTAGCAGCTTTTGCTTCTGTTATCGTTTGGGGCGCTAAACTTAGTTTTAGTTACTTGCCGGCATTCAGTTACTTGCCGGCATTTAGTTGCTCGGTACCGTTCGCAAGTATCTAGGTACCGTTTATTAGTTAGTTGTTTATTTAGTTGACACTTTATTTTTACATTTTTTCACCATTTTTTTAAAATGTTTCCTTTTCCGTTTTCATTATTTCCTTTTCATTTACTTATTTCAACCCGCGTTCGGTTGTGGGCCAAAGTGCTCCGGTGTGCGCTGCACCGCTCGCTGTTGGTGCTGCTGGGGCGGTGGGGGCGGGGCGTCTGGTCGGGGCGCGCGTGAAAGCATCGGCGGCGGCCGCCAGGGCTGCCAACTCACCCGCGCCTTCTCCAGCTGGCTCAGCGCCTGGCGCTCCTTCTCCCTCCGCAGCGTCTCCTTCTCCTCGTCCAGGGAGAGGTCCGACGACGGCTGCGAGTAGTTGGAGTCGGCCGAGCCCTGCGCACAACGAGCCGCGTTACTTGGCTGTCGCACATTCGCGCGTGCCGCCTGACAGGGGCGGAAACCTGACTGTTTGATCTGGTTGGCTTATGTGAAGTTGGCTTATGTGAAGTTGGCTTATGAAGTTGGCTTATGTGGAAAGTTGGCTTATGTAGTTGGCTATGTAAGTTGGCTTATGAAGTGAAGTTGGCTTATGTGAAGTTGCTATGAAGTGCTTATGTGAAGTTGGCTTATGTGAAGTTGGCTTATGTGAAGTTGGCTTATGTGAAGTTGGCTTATGTGAAGTTGGCTTATGTGAAGTTGGCTTATGTGAAGTTGGCTTATGTGAAGTTGGCTTATGTAATTTGTTGGCTTATGTGAAGTTGGCTTATGTGAAGTTGGCTTATGTGAAGTTGGCTTATGTGAAGTTGGCTTATGTGAAGTTGGCTTATGTGAAGTTGGCTTATGTAGTCGTAGGCTTCCGCGGCCAGAGTTTCGTTTAAATGAAACAAAACTTCAAACATGTCACATCATTTACAACAAAAATAATTCCTTTAAATCCAATAATCTCCAATCGTAATTAAGTACAACAGGAGATATTATTATAATTATTATTTGCATTTATATACTATTTACTCTCCATAATAAAATAAAAACAATTCATACTAATAATTCCGAGGAGCGCAAAATTAAGATAAACCAGCCGGGAAATGCAAATGATCTTGGCTGCTCGGATGACGCCATGTCGAAGGCTGTGGTGCCGACGTTTCGGTCCTCTTGTCGTGGTCTTCCTCAAGGCAGACTATCCCTGAAGACCACAACAAGATGGTGGAAACATTGGCAATACAGTCTTCGACGCGGCGCCACCTGGACAACCAAGATCATTTGTATTTCCTGGTCGGTTTATCTTAATTTTCCGCTTCTCGGTATTATTTTTGTGGATTGTTTTTATTTTATTATGGAGAGTAAAGAATATATAAATGCTAATAATAATTATAATAATATCACCTGTTGTACTTAATTGCAATTAGAGATCATAATTGGATGTAAAGGAATTATTTTTGTGTGTTTTTAATTTTGAATATTAAACGAAAGATATAACTGTTTATAAAGGAAATTTGATCAAAATTTGAAAATCCATATTAAGTACTTATCCAGCGGTCAAATGGATGGATGTTTTGAAGTATTGAAGTGTATTGAAATAAAAGTATGCATGAGTGTGTTACTACGTAAGTACGTAATTGATTGTGGAATGGGATTGTTCTTACTCTAGTTAGTTAAATATCTAAATTTTATTTACATTTTGTCTGAGATAACGATCTATAAGGTTGCTTTGAAGCAATGTAGCTGGTATATATTTTGAGAGTAGTGCAACCACGAAGAGCACGCAGTGTTTTAAATCGATATTGTTGCTGAGTTCTTTGCAAAATGTATTACTTTCTATTTTCATGTGTTTTTTTTTTCAATTACAAGCAAACCAAATTGTGATCCATTAATGTAGTGTTATGAAAATGAATCGTATACTGTGAGAGAGTTTCAATGATATAAGCCACCATGAATTAACCAACTCTTCATATAAAGTAAAATTAGTTGTCTCTATATAAAATTAGTTGTCTATAAAGGACAATTGTCTACATATTTCTATAGAAAATCTATGTTCTCTACTATTTCAGAAAATAAGCACAGATATAACAAGAAAAAATCATACTAATTCTAAATCTTAAAAATATACCAGTTATAGCAATAGTTAATCTAATCTACGAAAATAGTACTGTTACGGCATGAAATATCCTAAGCTAAATATAAATTAACATGGAACTAAACAACTCTACAAGAATTACTTACTGAGAAGAAATACTATTTGCCCAAAACACAAACGAAATGATAAGTACTGAAAAGCATCCTTGTAATTAAAGACAACCAGGTTGCTCATATTTTAACATGGAAAATAATAGTTTTATTTCATTTATTTTAATGACAAATCGTACAAGGTCCTACGTTTCGTTATTAGTTTGATAACTCCTTCAAATACAAATGGAATGCATGCGAATCATAGTTTAGTAACTTTTATGTTATTAAAACTGATTAGGAAATAACATCATTAATACCCATTTGGAGAAATAAAATAAAGTGATATAATTACAAGGGTTCTTTTCACTATTCATTGTTTACAAATAGTAATTGTTGGCGTTTCTGCTAGCAACCTCATTTAAAATACATACGAAATGTAGACATATCTATGTTTACTGCCACATAGGAATACAACGACCTAGTTATGAGAGAGACAAAGTACTGCTTGGAACTGCAGATTGCATCCGACTGCCTTCAAGGGCGGCCGGAAGACGCAGGGCTTGAGGGCAGAGGGAAAGGGGGTGGATTGCCATGCAAACGATGCAGTGACGACGTGGCCGCACTTCTGAGGAGGAGAGAAGGGGGAGTATGCGTTCAAACTACTGGGGATCAGCAAGCAAGAAACACAGCCATCCAGAAAACTGTCGTAAGGGGGTAGAAGGCCGAGGAAGCTGACGTACACACTTCGTGAGCTTTGTTGTGCAAGGGAAAATATGAAATGATAAAAAATTACCCAAGTCGCGTGTAATGAAAAAATCAATGGGTAAGTAGGCATAAAATAGTAATATAATAAATTTTTTGAGGTCAAATTACTTTTTTGTGGATTGGATTTCAATCGAATCATCGAACAAAACTTTATACTGGACCGCAAACTTTGTTCTGAACGTATCAGAAGAAAACAAGAAACAAACAACTCCATAGATGTAAATGGAGTGGCGTTAATAGTCAATTTCCATATTTAAAATTTGGAAACTTCCAATAACCGACGCCCGATTTATATACTTCCTTTTGACTAACAATTTCGGAAGTTTTAGCAAACTCGCGCATGCGCAATGATGATTCTGAGGTTTCAGAGGCCTCACTGCGTATACAGTTTCACTAAGACCGATTTACACGCTTCCTTTTGACGAACGATTTCCGAGTTTAGCAAACGCGCGCATGCGCCAGCGGCTCCTGGGACGGCTAGCCACCATGCGCATGGCACGTAAGCTAAAACTCCCGAAACCGTTCTTCAAAAGGAAACGAGTAAATCGGATCTCAAACTGCGGAGTTGTTTGCCATATGGAAGCGTGTAAATCGGCTTTTACACATAGATTGCCGATTTGCACAACATTCCGCACGTGAGAGCTAAATCTCATATTGTATACGTCTGAACCTCGATTCCTCTCGAAAATACAGGGTGAAAATCGTGAACCGCCGTGAAAGCGGTTCAATCCAGAGAAAGTGGCTTACCAGTGGAGTGTACTGGGTCATAAGTTACAGGTCACACCACTATAGTGCAGCGGCATGCAAGAGATCAGTCAAAAAACAGAAGAGAGAAACAAGTGTTAATGAGAAAAATCATTAGCTTTAGTTTAACATCACCTGTAGATCGTAATGGAAAAATTGGAACAAAACACAATTTACAAGAAAGATTATAAATCGTAATTGTTAACAAACGCAAGACAATGTCTAATAATATTGTTATGCAAAAACGGTTTAAAAAATTCACGAAAGGGTATAAACATGTCAACATATTTTACTTCTGGAGATACGAGAAGAAAGAAAACCGACAAAAACGGAATATTTTACTTCTGTTCAAATATGAAGGCGTAGGGAGAAAGAAGCTTCAAGTTAACTGAAATTAACGAGGTGATTACAGATCTTATCTTCTAAGAAAGTTAATTTATTTAATGTATTGCTTTTGATAAAATTTTCCCTATTAAAACGGAACATTTTTGTACCTTATTCAACAACTCTATGAAAAATGTGCTAGTTTTGATTTGTCTTAATCTTGCTTTGGCTACGTCGTTAACATATTCCGTCACCACTTTTAGTAGTTACTAAATTGAGAGCATAATGCCATCGTGAAAATAAAATTTAGATATGTTGCTAGGTATAGTCACTAAAATACCGATAACACTTGCAAAAGACGTGTCTGTGTTCTAAATGCTCTTGATGCTTCTGAATTTGGAAAATTATCCACAGTTACTCCACAGTGAGGTGGGATATTTTTGTAATGTTATCGCAAGATTTGGCAAGTGCTCTGGTTTATTTTCTGAAGGAATGGAATGAGATGACAGAATATTAGGGTGTTTAAATGCAAGTAGATATGTTTAATAGCCTTCTGATTTTCTCTTCGTCTACTTGTATATCAAAAATTTGAAAGTTATTCTTGAAGATACATCTTATTCAAATAAGGAAACGTATCTACCCGCGCGACAGTATCGAATACAAAATTACGGCTTCAATATATTAGAGACAATCACATTTATTTATAAAACATCCCTTATATACATAACAGACTTTACAAAACTGCAACAAGCTCCTTCACAACTTTTCGGAGATCTTTTCGCCATCTTTAGGTGATATTTTCATGAGGTACATAGTACACCTTGTCAAAATGATTGTGAAACCGATATAAAAACAGCAAACACATTACTCTCAAACTCTGCGATAGTGGTCTCGGAATGAAAAACAGTGCAACACTTGCAAAGGTGTGAGTTGCGTTCACACTAAACGCAATCTGTTAATGAGATGAGAACTTCAGTGGATGAAATTGGCCAAATAAATGCTAAATTTTTATCGTACA
The DNA here is from genome assembly GCA_964035755.1 of Teleogryllus oceanicus. Lineage (NCBI taxonomy): Eukaryota > Metazoa > Arthropoda > Insecta > Orthoptera > Gryllidae > Teleogryllus > Teleogryllus oceanicus. The sequence goes on from CAXIVR010000007.1 coordinate 108,034,005, forward strand.
ACCATGTCTTCATTATTGCGTTCACTCCATCATTTCAGATCGCGATTTTTCCTTTGAGAACCTAAAAGTCACAGTGACTTGATTGTTCATCCGTTTTAGAATTATTTACAAGTTGAAGCCCTTATAATGAGATTTTGTCATTAATTTTACTTTTAAATTTTGAAAGAAGATAATTGATTGTAATGCGGATTACGTAGATCTATCGTTGCCAAGTTTTCTCTCGTACATGTTGTTTGTTGATCTTGTACAGGTTGTTTATTAATCTTTGAGAGTAGAGAAAACGTTAAATTATTTGAGTATTTGATACACAGTTAAGACGTAATATTGATGTTCTTAAGTCATTGATGCAAATTTATCAGTCTTGAACATGAAGTAAATAATCTTTCGTTTATTTAGTTCAACCAATTTGGATATAATGTTTACCCGATAGGAAGAAAATATTTGAAGTTCACGATCAATATTTCAGTGTACTTTGACACTTTCACGATAGGTAATCGATTCAATTTTTTCTAACTATAAAAATCAATGACCAATATTTCACTCAGCAGCGCAGAGAGAATCAAAAACACTTCATATATCCGTGATAAATATAAGCTCATAGGTATGTTCTCACTACAAAGATCGATATTCAGGGACAAAATTTGTAAGAGATGTCGACTATGACACTCAGTATACTCCAAGAAAATGCTTCATCGTCTCATGCTTCTTCGTTGACTTCGTCTTCTCTAAAATACACACATAGAAGGAATGAAAGAGAAAGAAACAATTAGGGAAGTAGACGAGTGCAATAACCAAAAATATTAATGGCAAATAATCTAAAAGAATTCTAAGAAGATAATAGTTACGAAAACCCAATTTACTGACACTGCCGATTGAGAGTGCCTACGACGACAAATATTTTCGGCCGCGTGATGCACTCATTCACGTTACCATCCAACGCGTTCCGGATGATTACTGAAGTCTCGTAGCAGTACAACGAATTCAGGGATGGCAGACGAAAGCCCAAACTGGGCTACAGCGCCATCAGAAAAAAATAATCCCCCCTGTGAAACCGCTGTCCTTCGAGCGAACGAGCGAGCGTGTTTTGCGCGTCGGCGGCGGTGGGGGTGGGGGTGGGGGCAGCTCCGTGACGTGACGTGCCGAGGGAGCAGCGCCTCTTCCGGGCGGCGAGCGAGGCGTGGGCGAACGCCGGCCGCACAGCGCCCCCTGCCCACCCTCATCCGGGGAAGGGGCACTGACGTGCGACACGCACAGGCGCGCCCACGCACTCGCCCGGGCGCCCGGGCTCGCACGCGCACGCGCACGCGCACGCCCGGCCAGCGCCACCGCACAGTGGCCCCAACCAGCGGCCCGGCAGGGCGCTCAGGGAATGGGATGGAAAGGAATGAATGGAAGGAATAGGAATGAAAAGAAGGAATGAAATGAAAAGGAAGGAATAGGAATGAAAGGAAGGAATAGGAATGAAAGGAAGGAATAGGAATGAAAGGAAGGAATAGGAATGAAAGGGAAGGAATAGGAATGAAAGGGAAGGAATAGGAATGAAAGGGAAGGAATAGGAATGAAAGGGAAGGAATAGGAATGGAATGGATTGGAATGGAAGGGAATGGGATAGAAGAAGAAGACCAACTGGATGCGGTTACTTTAAACAATATCTGTCAAATGGTGGTTCGTCAGCGAGCATCCTAATAATATGCAGTGGAAAGATGTCTGTTTCGAACCATTTACTCCATATACATGCCTTCTGTTACCAGATGATTTCGGAGTTTTAATGAACGAGCGCATGTGCAGACTTCCGATCTACACAGGACTAGCGCGCGTCCGCTAAAAGCCTGAAATTGTCTGTTAATAATGATAATGTCTGTTAATAAATCCTCTGATTGAGTGTAATCGGCTGTTGGACAGGGGTCTACTTTTTAGGCCTGTTTCAAACTAACTTAAAATATATATAATATAAAAGTTCACAGATCCTAGTGTTGGGAGAAAACAGACGCATGTGCAGCCTACAGCACACTTTATGCTGCAACAGCACCAGTAGCGCACTTTATATTATATTGGATTTTAATAGCGTGCATAACTCGGAAAAATGAATCTTAAACCATAAAACGTTTTTGTGACCATAAAGAGACACAGTAATATTTTTTATGCCCAATCTGCAAAAAAGGCTTTTTGAACTTACATTATTTAGAGCAATCCTCATTGGCCCTCTTCATTGGCACCGGCATTCAGAAACGGCTGGAAATGGATACCAGTGCGAAACAATTTTCATTTTTAAAATAATGATAAAGAAAGTGCGAAATGTTCACACGGTTCCATTATGAAACTATTATTACAGTAGTCGGCGTTAATTTATAGTGTAACAAAAACAAGTTAGAGTTTTGGCACGTGCTGTAGTTGCGTAGACTTAATTAAACCAATAACAATTCAAAATATGTCGTATGGAAATTGAGATTGAAAATACATAAGAAATTGGAAGGAATGAATAGAAATGGAAAATTTTGTTTCACAAAAAGTTGTAAACAATCAATCTTGTTTTAACAGTTGTTGGGCTAATCATTATATTCCGCCGAAACATCAAACTTTGAAAGAGCATTTTTATATCTCGTATATACACTTTTAAATAGTAGTTTATTAATACAATTATTATTTCGGTTTATGTATAATATATATTTCAGTTTATAATATTAATATTTTTTTTAAAATTTCCTTGGCGCGTGTATGCGCGTAGTTCTGACCATTGTTTCGCCTGCCCTTCGGTAGCAGGTGTGATGCTATCGCTTATTTTCACGTCAGGCAGACGGCAGCAACGTGATGTGTGTGTTTATGCTGCAGCCCCTCTGACTGCCTGCGACACTAAATACACTTCCAGAGTCGGTTCGACTGGTTAAACACTTCTGTGGAAACACGTTGCACGTCTCGTTTTCTGATGGTATGTGGTATTAAATGAGGAATGCACAAGAGTCCTCATGGAATGAATAAATCGTGATTATTTAGAAGATCTTAGACCAGCGTCTTATAATTGGGACTTCTCGTTGAAGACTTTGTGAAAAACTTCTATTGGGAATTTTCATACGTGAATATTACATATTGAATAAGTCGGTAACATTCTTCAAAGTTTAATACTTTCTGAATTAAAATGAGCCTTCGGATTCTCTATTGTGATTTCAAACCACCTGGGTTTCTGATCAATCTGCCGTGAATCAAAGAAACTTGTAGCCCGGAAAATGGGACCAATATTTCTCTCAGATAAAATATAAAAGGGTCAAATGAAGTTGTCATCAGGTCATGGTTGCCTCTTCTAAAATTCGTAATTATTAACTATGATATTTTTATAGGTCAATTTCAGCTTACAGCCGGTTACTCTGTACGTTCCGATGGGACTCATATTCGAGCATACACTATATACCAACGCACTTGCGGGCTCCTCCGATCTGGGGTCAACAGAGCTCGAGGACCTCCGCGACAATACGTACATAAGAGACAATGAACAAACAACTATGTCCAAGGCGGGACTCGAATCCGCGTCTCTTCGGACCGAAGCACTGAGTCAGTACATGCTCTTAACCACCTCGGCCATCCAAGTTGGCAAATATGATATAATATTATATTTTCTTGGAATAGAGATTTATGGAAAATGTGATATAATTTTATAGCATTTCGTTGAGAAGAAAGTCTGCCAATATTGCGTAACCACGTGATGAAATACGTAAATGGATCTCCGCCAGTTTATTAGTGCGTGCTCCTCTGTCAAAAGTGCTTGATTGAAGCTCACTGCCACGTCCCTGACAACAACTTTAACCTTAACCTTACTTCAATGTAACTTATTCTAGATTTACATTAATGGAATTTTCATGACAGGACTTAATGCGGAACCAACTGGTGCTTACGTTGCGCTCGAGTAAGGACACTCGTTAAGGAATGCTTATTTTAGACTATCCCCAAGGCGATGGGGTCCCTCCGGCGAGTGACAGGAGAAATGAACAAATGAGTGATAAATGGATGAAAATAAAACGAGCAAAAATCGCTAGCGTTTTAAAACTAGGAAACTTTGCAAACGCGCATGATTAATGAACTTAGAACTCATTTGAGTTTGTTTTTTTTTGCTGAGGAACTTTTTGTTTCCTTCGCGAACTCTACACTAATGCAGCTTTTTCGCGACATTGAGAATTCCACACGCATCTCTTAACTCCTACTTCTCCGAGTCGCAACAAGGAAAACAAACTTGGGTTTCTAGTTTTTTCGTGAGTTGCCCTGCGAGATTTGTTCGCGCTGCGTGTTCGACTTTGCCTAGCAATGTTCCGCACAACAACAAGGTTTTATGTCCTTGGCCCAAAACACTTTCACAAGGCATATCAACTTCGTGAGTAGAGAAGAGGCATTCCACATCAAACTGTGTAGCAACTACATGACATTCTTGAAATTTTACCATAATTGCTTTGAATCTATGCATAATTAAACATCAACTAGAAAAAATTAAAACTCTTATTTTTATTGTTAATCCCATTCCAAAAATCGTAAAATAACAAGGCGTAGTTTGGTATACACTCATAATTGTATTTTACATAGAAGTTCAGGGTTCTGATAATTTGTAATTTTAAAAAGTATATAAAATGTTACACATCTTTTTTTGATTTATTTATTTACTGTCCTGTAAACAATCGTGTAATGAGCAATGACTACTTTGTTTCACTCCCACGTTGCACATATAGATGTATACAAAATACGTCACGTTTTAGTTACATGAGGAGATAAAAGCCATTTCTTATTTAACGTTGTTTAATGTTTGAAAGTTTTGGGTAATTTGCATTTTACCATCAATTTATCAAATTGGTGCAATGAATTCAGAAATAAGCTAGAATACAATTTATTAATTGGTAAATGAAGTCAAAAGTAAATTAAATCCAAAGAACTATTGATCAAATTTGTACAATGAGTTCATAAATAAGATAGAATAAAATTTATCAATTGGTAAACTAACTCAAAAGTTTTGTGTTTACTTTGCTAGTATGTGTTTGGATATTTACAAATATTTTGTCCAAAAAATTAGAAATACCTTTACTATCCGGCGCGCTACTCGCACTTCCCAACCAACGAACCATACGTAAATGGCTTATCTCTCAATCTTTCAAGAACTAGAAAAGTTGACGCGCTCGAGCGCTGCAGTCCATTGTTTATTCATTGACTTAGAATTTTATCGCCGTCCGGGTTGCGCAGGGTTAGATGTTTGAGAAATTATTTGTTTCTTTATGTGGTTGTGAAGTGGTTCGAATCATCATTCTATTCGTCATCATTAATCTATCAATCACTGACTTCTCATGATCACCCCCAGTATCCTTCCTTACAGTGAAAAACAATGCCAAACCAGCTCCACGATCTTCCCAGAAAAGGAGACGGCATAAAGATGTAAGCCTCCATCCTCACCGACGCTCGACAACCGAGTCATCCACATCTTTCACAAACAGTTTATTAGTATTTCCCAACTAATACTTGTAAGTATTAGGAAACTCCGCATTTTGTTTCTCGATATTTTCTTTAGAATTTGCGTGCGTTCCCAAGTATCATTTTGCAGAACTTAAATATTGCAGTAACATATTTTACAAAACCCTGCACTGTGAATGGGTAAAAGAAAAATAAGCGCCTACCGCAATTTCGACCCTTCAGTACATAAATAAAGTTCTGGTCTTTGATCAATGTTTACCTGGCTGAGCGAAGAGAAAAAGAAATGTGCTGCTTTGGGGTATTTTTAATAGGTAGGTTTCAATATTTCTCTCTAGTCTTTACGGTTTCACTTTCTGCACGTCTGGTGTAATTGTAATGGATTTGATTTCCCGAGTGATACTGGGTGTATATGATCAATTGTAAATCCATATAAATTATTTTTCTCACAAATTTACAAAGTGGGTTACGTGTTAAGAAAGTGGTTTCGCGGATCGCTGATGTGACACTAATGAGGCTAGGCAAATGTATACTCTATTTCTCCTCCAACTATGCTACGTCATCAAAGAGTGACACGCAAGATGATCGCATTCCTAGAACGATAAAAATACAGTTCTGACGCGGAGGCGGACTTACCTCCTTATTCGTTGGCACTAGAAATGCTAAATAAAACATTATAATAAAGCAATTGCACGGGAGCGCTATGGCATGCTGCAATAGTTTCTTCGAGAAATTTTTTTGCTTTATTCTTCATCGAAAAAGCTATTAAAAACCTTTCATTATGCTACAAATGTTTTTTGTTATCTCTTTTCTTTATTGTGACGTCAGATTGATTCAAAATTTCCGTGTTTACCTTTGATTAATTTCTGGGCACAACTGAAGTAGTATCTTAACACATTAAACCCATAGTTAGCTCTTAAAAACGCAAAGATCTGGTTAACTTCAAATATCTGAATTTGAGAATTAAGACGTTTGTATCCTAAACCTGCCACAAAAACATGTTTTAAAATTTCTGAAAGATAATGTTTATTTGACCAAATTTGTTGACACATTTTACGCTCTTGTCCAGGTTGTATTCGTGACTTGCGATGACTAATTTTCTATTATAACCGTTCCTAGGTGTTATAAGCTTGTGGTTAAACTGGAGAGAGAGGCTGGTGTTCAACCAACTGTGGTTGTCCACCCCGAAACGACGGCTTTGTACATTTTATAAAAAAACTAATATAATCAACAGTTTGGTTTGGAGTGGCTAGTTGTACAATTGAACAACATAACTAGTGAGAACCCGTCAAAATTTGACGGTGAGATCTGAGATAAATGTAAAATACTGTGCCCAGACTAATGTTCACAATGTTGCATTGTTTGGATCTTCAGGGTATAACGAAGATATTTTGTGATGTGGAGTTTCCAAAATTTTGAACACGTCTGGCCCCTGACCAGGCAATGTAATAGCGGCAATGTAATATCGGCACCAAATGACACAAAAGAAAGAGCACTATTATACTGATTACGAGTTATTATTTCTAAAGTTTCTTGACATTCATCATCTCCTATAAACAACTTGATTTCTTCTCGCATATTGCTCGAAGTAAACTTATTTTCCCATTTAAGCAACACAGAGTAAACTTGTTTCAGACTTTCTCTCACACGGGAAGTACAAAGCAGAACAAAACTGACATTTCAGAGACAACGACCCAACAGAGAACGAAATGACCTCACTAACACGACTTCTACGCTGACTTTCTCTTTCCCTGCGTCCACTTAATGTACGTTTGCGTCTTTTGGGGCGCGTGAGCGGAATACGACATAACCTGTGTACAATTTCACTACTTAAGTACAACTGAGCAAAACCCACTGTCCGAATGTTCTCTACAAAATACACCACAAAAGCAAATACTGCAAACTGTCAACGCCACAATACAATTATTACACTGAAACAAAACCTTACGAATTGTAAACAAATCTCAACAATCAAAACAAAACATCAAGCAGCGCCAGCATGAAGCAGCGTGGACTCACATCTATCGACTCATATATATCGATTTTGAAACAGCAACCTTTTGGAAGAAAACAATTGACTATTGATAAGCGTCCTATTAAGGAATGATTTAATTAATTAATTTACACCGTAAATGTTGGTGAATCAACACTAACAGTATCTGATAACACATCTATCCATTTAAAGGAAAATACTACAATCGGTTCAGTAGAAGCTCTAAACGAAGCCATGGCAGAATACCTTATTTTTTTAAATATATAGATGGCAGTGCAGAAATCGCTTAGTAAACTGATGCTGCCAGATATCTTCTACAATGCCTCTGCACGCAGGAACGCAACGAGCAACTAAATTAATTGAGGCGCTAACGGGTGAACGAAGAAGTCACCGACCGCGCTAATCCTAGCTTCGTCTATCCTGCCTGTCCTCCCATTCTGAGGACCGGGCAATTGGCTGATTCTCGATTAACTCCATCTGCACCATCCGCTGCGATCTCTAAAGAATCCAACCACACTTTTCGGGAGTCCCGTTGAGATCTTTGAGCATGTCCCGGGCGACGAGATGCTACGAAGGGGAAGACTTCCCATTTCGATGTTTTGGTCGGCGCCGGATGACACCTTACAACGATGGGGTATTCCCGCAACCTCTAGAAATAAACATACACTGCGCTAACGCAACTAATAACCTACATTTTTGACACGGCCAAAATCACTAAATACTTGCTCACTTGCTAGAAAGATTTCAATATCACTGAGACCAGGGCATTAAGTGATGTCACTACAGTGCGTCTGACAGGGGTCCTAGGGACGCAGATACGATTTTCGACACTGACTAGAGATAGGTCGAGTTCAGCCACTGTCAGGAAGAGAATTCCAGTGGTCGGCTTTTCTGATCTGTTGATTTGATTTGATTTTTTCGTGTTTCTGGGCACGTCGACTGCTTTGGTAATTAGTCCCGTTAGTTTAGTGCATGTTTTTCTCGGGATATGCGCAGTGATCTTTCCCCGCTGGATGGCGATATCCGGCGCCGCCCTACCGTCGGCTGGTGGGGTTTCCCCGTAACCAGGACTCTCCCACCAGCGAGGCACCGCCCCAGCTGGGACAAGCTCTAAGCTCCCGACCGGTCTCCCGGAGTATGTGGTAGTTTGGTGCATGTTTGTGTACGTGTGTGTATAGTGGGGGAGGATAGGAACAAGGAAGAGGAAGGAAAGATCGCGCGCGGTCCGTGGCCCGTTTGGTAGGGTACTGCTCCAGCATTCGCCTGGTGTTGATCGGAGAAACACGGAATACTACCGATCAGAGCAGTCGGCCGTTAGAATTCGCCTCCAGACAGCGACTGAATTCGACCTAGCTGAAAAGCTAGTGTCGAAAATCCTGCCGCCATCAGGACTCGAACCTTCTCTGATCGGTAGTTCCCTTTAATTTCTCCAATCAACACCAGACGAACACTAGAGCATTACCCTAATAAATGGGGCACGGACCGCGCGCGATCTTTCCTTCCTCTTCCTTGTTCTAGCTTCACTCCTTTCTTACACACATATACACTACACTACCACACATGCTGAGAGACCAGTCGGACCCTTAGAGCTTGTCCCGGTTGACGCGGTGCCAGGCAGTTAGGAGTCACCTGGTTGGGGAATCCCCGCAAGCCGATATAGGTTGACCTCGGATATCACCATCCAGCGGGGAGAGATTACCGCTACCTCTCGCAATAAAAAAGTGGACTACACTTATGGGAGTAATGATTTTAGCAGTGGAAGTGCCCGGAATCACTAATCAATAATTCACTCAATATCACTGAGAGTCCACGGTCGTTACACCAGGGCTGGAAATACGGCTGCAGCGTCGCAGGGAGGAGGCTGGCCGCGGAGCGCCCGTTGGGAAGGCGCGAGGCTATCGGGCAGCGATCGGCGGACCCCGGGCTGCCCGCGCGGCCGCGCAGTCGTAACATTTCATAATTGATGGCGCCGGCGGAGGTGGGCGGGGCGTCCCGCGGGAAATCGCCCCCGCCACTGCCACTCGGGCCACTCCGCTGGCAGCGACTCAGCTGGCAGCGCCCGCGCGCGCTGCACAATGAGCTCGCGGGCGGCCGGCCGTGGGGGTGGGGGGAGGGGCGGGTCTGGTGAGGCAGGTATGGAGAGGAGCTGGGTGGGCGTAGAGCGGGTTGGGCGTGGAGCGGGGAGAGCGTTCCTGAAGATTGAGAAGACAAGGCAGTGAGGAGAAGGCGGGAAGGGTAGATGAGGGAAGGGCCGGGAAAGGAGAGAGGGGCTGGGATTGCGGGGCGGGGATTGCGGGTGCGGGGATTGCGGAGCGCTCTGGGGGAAGGGGTGCAGGAGGATGAAAAACGAGGTGAAATCATGGTGAACAGAGAATGTCTGGAGACGATGGATAAATAATTCGAAAGTAAAAACTATTATTGAAGAATAATCTCGTGCGTTGCAAATTACATTATAGAGGCGTGAAAAGCCCTATTTGATTTTTTTTTTCTTAAAAACAAGCAAAAAACAATAAAAGCTAGATGTTTATGGAATTAGGTTTCTAGATTCAATATTGCTTGACTTCCCTTCAGGAATCGTCTCATTAAGTTCATCAGTAGAGTTCATACTCCTTTTGTATGGCGTCTTTATGCGGTGAAAAAGATATACATTGCTTCAGGATTTTAGACCCGTACAGTTTCTCCTCTCAGCATTAGTCTCCTTAAGGCATTTAAACGAGTTAAGCGAAACGTGTGTTTAATTCAGAATCAATGCTCATGGTAAACTTCAAATGTTTGAAGAATCTTTCCTATCGTACTTTTGCATTTCGCTGAATTGTGGATAGTTTATTGTTATATGAGTAAAATATTTCTTTCAAATTTAATTGATATCAGAATGAGAAAGACATGTATTCTGGGATCACTTGATACTAAATTACAGATTTTAATAATAATAGTAATAATAATAATAATAATAATAATAATAATAATAATAATAAAATTAAGGAAACCGTAACATATTTCTAATTGAAGTTTATTTCTTATATGGTCGACTTTCGAAATGCCCGACAATTTGTTCCTTATGAACTCTAATGCAGCTTTTAGAAGAAGTTGTGCTCCGCTGCAGCAGTGCCACCACCGGAGAAGACGAGCCCTCGGAGGGTCTCTCCCAGCGGCACTCGGGCACGGCGCGAAACGACCTAATGAGTTCCTCCGCCTCAGCCGCCCCGACGCCGCTCTACACTTCACGCAGCTACTTCACCCCTTGACGTCCGCTGCCGCGCTTCACCACTGTCACCGACCGGGAGGGCCTAGGTTCGAGTCTGACGGGGCAGATTTTCACACTAGCTCTTCAGCTAGTCGAATTCAGTCGCGCTGGGGAGAATTCTGCGGATCGTGAGTGGCCGTGGTTTTTCCGATCAACATCAGGCGAATGCAGCAGTACCCTAACAAACAGGCCACGGACCGCGCGCGATCTGTCCTTCCTCTTCCTTGTCCTATCCTCTCCCCTTACACACTTCCTAACATGCACTACGACTTTTCCGAACTATCGGGAACTTAGACCTTGTCCCGGCTGGGGCGTTTACCCGCTGGTGGGAGAGTGCTAGTTAAGGGGAAACCCCACTAGCTGACGGTAAGTCGGCGCTGGATCTCGCCATCCAACGGGGGAAGATCACCGCCTTCTCTCGAGAAAAAACATGCACTACACAAACGGGACTAATGACCAAAGCAGTTAACGCGCCCGGTAACACGAAAAAATCAATCAATTCACCACCGACACCATTCTCACTACAACCCCTGCCACCGCCAGAATCACCCGCCCCATCTCGATCAGATTTTTCGACCAGTTTCCCTGATCCTTTGAGAAAATGCTGAGATGGCCCTTCTTTGCTTCTGAATATAAATGTAATTTCATTATCTATGCACGTCTTCTAGAATTCAGTGTGAAATATAGTTATTCAAATTATCGTTCTCCATGTTGTCGCGACTGGAAATATTACTCCTGCACAAAGGACATGATGAGGAAGACGAACCGAAATATATTGCTGATTTGCCCTTGAAAATAGATTTTATTACATTGTAGTGAATATTTTTGTTAACAATCCTTTCAAGAACTCTTATTTTCTTTCTGTATTCAAAATTCAAGTAGAATGTATGGCTTAGGGTAGGGATCATAGAATTACGTGTTCACATTGCACACCACACTTAGTTTTTAACGTAAAGTAAATAAAAAATAAATAAATAAAACCTCAACCACACCACCACAATCACCACCGCCACCTCCCAAACCCCTCTACCACCACCGTCACAGCTGCCTGGAGGAGAATTCTGGCGGCAGGCTGCTCTGATCAGTAGTTTTTCGTGATGAATGTTGCGGAGCAATGCCCTGACAAATAGGCCACTAGCCACGCGCGATCTTTCCTTCTCTACCTTATCCTATCCTATACTATCCTTACTCCCTACACCACTTCAATGCACTACACTACCACACATGCCGGGAGATCGGTTGGAAGATAATAGATTGTCCCGGTTGGGGCGGTGCACCGCTGGTGGGAGAAACGTGGTTGTGGAAAATCCCGCTAGGGGACGGTAGATCGGCGCCGGATCTCGCCATGCAGCGAGGCAATATCCTAGCCACTTCTCGAGTAAAAACATGCTCTACACTTCAGGGTGAATGATCTTATCAGTTGGCACGCCCAGAATCACTAGTAATCAATTAATCGTTATAGCAACCACCTCACCCCACCCCCACTAACATCATCACCCACAACCACGCCACCATCTCCAGCGCTACCACCATCCCACCACCTCCATGTCAATCTCTCAACCCTTACCCGTAACTGTAACCGGATCCATCCTAACCACTACATCCATCCCCACCACAACCACTGCCTCACAACCTCTGCCCCTACTGCCATCCCTAATCGCCCATCACCTGTAACATCGGTCACCACCATGGTAGTTAGATAACTTCCACCGCCTCACTCCTCTGCTTACCAACCCAACCCGACTCCCGCTCCACCGCTCTTCTCATTCCCATATCCATTGAGTATGTTCTTCTCTGTACCTTCTTCACTCCACTCCAACCCACGGCCACGTACCCACCATCTCCGATCTCGTTTTATTCCTATTCCTGCCTCGGTTGCAACCCTGGACCCAACTTCGTTGTACGATGTGCTGGCGTGGAGGGAGGAAGTGCGAGAGGAAGAGGAATACTTTCCAATATCCGCGATTCCCCTACTGCCGACGCGTACTGTCAATTTACTACATTGCATCCCATAAGGCCGATATACTTGTTTAATAACATTTATTAAACGCACTTTATTGTGAAGCTTCACACTCTTTCAGCTCATCCATTTTGTTCAAGAAGCATGGAAACGTATTCATACACTCAGTGTATAAACTCAAAGTACACCGTTAAATGTACCGTTATAAAGATATAGATCAAGTGCCTAGTAAATTCATCACTATCTTTGACGACTGTACTGTGTCGCGTAGCAGTTGAAATCAACCTTGTCCACGGTCGAACCAGGCGCCTCGCAATGTGCACCAATCTGTGCTTTCACCCATCCCCTACCATCCACGCACCTCCCATCTCCTCCTACCGAGAGAGGTGGCTCAGGGCATCAACTGGTCACTGCAGTGCCTCGGACCAGGAGGTTCTAGTGTTCTAGTCCCGTCGGTGGCAGGATTTTCGACACTAGCAACTACGTTGATTTCAGTCGCTGTCTGGACGAAAATTCTCGCGGCCGGCTGCTCTGATTAGTAGTTTTCCGTGGTTTATCCGTTCAGCACCAGGCAAATGCGGGTCAGTACACTAGTAAACTGGCCACGTACTGTGCGCGATCATTCCTTTCTCTTCCTTGTCCTATCCTCTCCCATTTACACTACTCACGCGCTGACTCAACCACATATACTGGGAGACCGGTTGGGAGCTCAGACCTTCTCCCGGCTGGGGCCATGCACTGCTGGTGGGATATACGTGATTGGGGAAAACCCCACTAGTCGACGGTAGGTCTGCGCCGGATCTCGCCATCCAGAGGGGGAGATCACGGCCACCTCCCGATGAGAAAACATGCGTAATACGTATGCGGCTAATGACCTAAGTAGTTGACACGCGCAGAATCACCAACAATCAATCAATATCACCTTCTCGTACTCTAACCTCTCCGACTACTCCAACCCCCCCCACCACACCAACCTCTCACTCCCCACCAGACTCACGCCCAAGACATCTCCAACCCCGCCCCTGCCACCGCCTCTCAGAGGGCCACTCTACTTTCACTGATGTCGTGTTTCTGGGCGCATCAACTGTATGGCCATTTGTCATGTAAGTGTAGTGAATGATTTTATGACGGGATGTGGCGGTGATCTTCCTCTCTGGATATGGCGTCGGCTTGTGGGGTTTTCAAGTCATTCAGGAATCTTTCACCAGCGGGGTACCTTCCTCACCAGCGGGGCACCACCAGGTCTCTCGACTTGTGTGTTAGTATAATGCACTAGTGATGTGAGTGTGTGTGTAAGTAAAAGGTGAGGATATGACAAGGAAAAGGAAGGAAAGATCGCGCGCAGTTCGTGGCTCGTTTGTGACGACACTGTTCCGGCATTCGCCCCTGGTGTTGATTGGAAAAACCACAGAAAACTATCAATCGGAACAGATTCATCACTAGAATTCTCCTCCAGACAGTGGATGAATTCGACCTAGCTGTTTAAACAGTATCGAAAATCCTGCCACTGTCCGGACTCGAACCCCCGGACCTCGCAATCAGAGGCCCTATAGTGACATCAGAGGATGCCCTGAGCCACCGCAGACAATCCTACCTTAGTGCATTTACTATCCCCTCCCAAAGCGAGTCGGCTGCGACCGGCCCGTTGGCGGAGACGGACAGCCACGCGGGGGCGGGGGTGGGTGGGGGTGGGGGTGGGGGCGCAGGGGGGCGTGTCGCGTCTCATGGTCAAGGGCGTTCGCCGTGTGTAGTTCGCGCTGACCCCGCCCGGAAGACCGCGGCGCTGCAGGCGTATTGATCTCCGGCGGTGGCGGCGGCGTTGCAACATCTATCTGCAGTCCCTGTGCCGCCTCCATCGCCGTCGCTTCCGTCACCACCATCCCGCCGCGGCGGTCTCTGCCCCGACACCCGAGTGCCGTAGCTGCAGCGTGGGCGGGGCGGGGGGGCAGGACGGGCAGAACGGGGCGGGGCGGAGCGGGAGCGGACGGGGGGGGGCGGGGATTGGCTGGCGGGAGGAGGGGCGGGGTGCGGGACGGACGGACGGGGACGGGGTGGTGGGAGGTATCCCCGGCCCGGCTCTGGATGCGGGGCGGGTTGTAATGCGGTCGTCTGGAGGCGACATGATGTGGCTGGCCTCCGCACAGACTGTGTCAACCTTTAAATCGAAACGGAAATACTTGACGAAAGACTCGTCTAGTTTTAAAGTTTTTGTAGCTAAATTATAGTTTTTAACGAAATAAGTTTTTGTGAAAAAATAACATAACATTTCTCTTTACTTCATGAATTCCGGGAAGATTTTTCGGCGATTTTTCTCCACCAAGAATTTTCCTCAAATTAAAACCTATTATAAATGATTCCATATTACATTCATTCCATGTTGTTCTATGAATTCCTAATATTTTTGAAACTAACGAACAAATAGAAATAAAAAATAATTAATTTTATAATTTAAAACAATAATGCCAAACCGAGTATAATAAAATCATACCATACTCATCGACTCATAAGATTAAAATAAGGAGAGCTCTGACACGATCCGTTATTATTTACATGCTGTGTAATAGAAGTGATACAATGTAAACTTATTTGCAAAAATTGGTAATTTATCCGAATTTAATGGTTTACTCCTATTCTACCGTTTAAACGTGTATTCAAAGGACAACCAATTGTGTTTTATTTTAATCGAAACATTCACCATTTTATTATGGGTGTATCTTTAGTCAAAAATAGATAATGGTATTATGTTTCAGTTATGGTATATTCTAGGTGCTGTATTCATTATTATAATAAAATGCAGAGTTCTATATTTCTTGTATGACACATTTTTTTGTTTTCCAATAACTACCTATTGAGAGTGGACTGACAGTTCTAAATAATTGGTCTAGCGTAACTGATATTTATAATTACTTTTGGAATTTTTTCTTGAATGTTTATATTTTTGAAAATTTAGTTTTTGATTAATTTTTTGGATGATTAATTTCTAGAATTTAACAGGAAATTGCCAGGTTGTATTCTCCATTTTCTGTACAGTATGTAAAATTTTGAGGGAAATATTTCTTTAGGGATATGGGAGCGAAAACTTGGGATTGATTAAGTGCTAGGGTAAACGAGTTGTAAAGTAATAGTAACCAGCTCATGTAACAAAAAATACTAGGGAGTCTCAGCTCAGCCGATTTTCAAGAACAAACTTTTAATGTTTGAATTGCACGTTTGACGTTAGTAGTCATAGAAGGGTGCATCGCACTCTAATATCTTATTTTAACGTACAATATTCTTTTTAATCCTTCTTGTTCTTTTAGCTTTAAAGATTTTTGTTTTTCATTATATTATTACTTTATGTGATCAACAAAAAATAACTGACATTTAATTGCTTTAAATGCAAAATCACAAAACCTCAATAAAACATTGCTCTGGTTGACATCACCAGTAAAATACTTTTGTTATGTATTGGGTGCAAATAGTGGAATAGAAATAATGTACATTTTCAGTGTAATGGCTCACTATATTACCAATTCTGATAGTTCGAAAGTTTCAAAAACTTCACTCGAACAATGAAAACAATTTAAAAACGAATGCGTGTGTATTCCTGGAGCCATCCGTTACAAAATATGGACGTTATGTGGAGTATAATAACGCATTCAACGGATTTTCTATTCAGGGAAGAGGGATCAACGCCATGCTGAAAGGTACTGAAAATTGCAAAAGAGCAGATTGAATGTTTCATACTAGTTATTATAAACTGGTTGAGAAAGCTTATACAACCCACACTACCTAGGATTTAATCATCCAGACACAATGTAATCTTATTCGCCTTTTTCGAAGAACAGCTCCAACGAAACGTACTAAAAATGACATGCGGCGGTGACTTGTCGATTTGTGCCCACAGTGCGCCCCCATTAACCTCCCCCCTGACCCCCCCCGCCCCTGACCACGCCACCGTTTGCGCTTCCTTCCGTATTCCCAACTCCTTCATTCTCTCGTTCTCTTCGCTTCTCCCAAGCTAGTTTGAATTTCTCGTCCACCATCCACCATCCACCGTTTCCCAACGGCCCGTTCCCCAAAGGCCCCCCAACGGCCCGTCCCACGGCCCGTCCCAACGGCCCGTTCCCCAACGGCCCGTCCCCAACGGCCCGTTCCCCAACGGCCCGTTCCCCAACGGCCCGTTCTCAACGGCCGTTCCCCAACGGCCCGTTCCCCAACGGCCCGTTCCCCAACGGCCCGTTCCCCAACGGCCCGTTCCCCAACGGCCCGTTCCCCAACGGCCCGTTCCCCAACGGCCCGTTCCCCAACGGCCCGTTCCCCAACGGCCCGTTCCCCAACGGCCCGTTCCCCAACGGCCCGTTCCCCAACGGCCTTCTCGAAAGGTGCCCAGCCTGACTTCCTCTCGACACCCCGCCTCCGATTTCACAGTGTATTATTTCGACAAAATTGCTTGTAAATATTTTGGACATTTTATTTACTCAGATTATCATACTAGGTTTGCACAATATTTGTTATTGATTATGTTACGTTTGAATACGTCACAAGTAATATGTTCACAATTGGATAGTAAACGAGACAAGAAATACCTATTAGGTCAAACTACATATGATATATGAGAATAATCATTTAGTGCAAGAGATTTGCGAGTTTTTCTTTTCTGACTCCGGCCCCCTTATCTGTAGGAGAATTCTAGCGGCCGGCTTCTCTGATCGGTAGTTTCCCGTGGGTTATTCGATCAACACCAGGCAAATGCCGGTGCTGTACTCTAACAAATCGCCATGGACCGCGCGCGATCTTTTCTTCGTCTTTCGTGTCCTCTCCTTACCCCTTCCACACACACACACACACACACACACACACACACACACAAACCACACACACACACACACACACACACACACACACACACTTCATGCCGTATTCTAACACAATGTCGTAAACTCAGCTTGTCCCGGCTGGGGCGGTGCCCCGCTGGTGGGAGATACCTGGTTGTGGGAAACCCCGCTAGCCGACAGGTAGGTCGGCGCCGGATTTCACCATTCAACGGGAGAAGATCACTGCCACCTCCCGAGGGAAATATATACAAATCTTACGGGAATAATGACCTTAGTAGTTGACGCGCCCGGAATCATCAATAAATCCGACTCCCTTCTGCCCCGTCGTCTTCATCGCTGATTTCCACACTCGGCCCGGCCGGCGGATCGGTCGGTCGGACGCAGGACCGACCGTTCCACGAGCGCTCGTCGACATTGAGCGGCCGTTGGGCTCGCCCACGCCCACGCCTCCAACCCCGCCCCCGCCCTCGCCCCGACTGCCCTTTGTTTTCGATTCGCCCGCCGCCAAAGCGGAGGCGTCGCGCGACATGTTTCCACGAATCGAAGGAAGCAATTTATTGGCCAGCCGGCCAGCGGCCTAGCTTTAGGAGTGCAAGAGGAGCCGCTAGTGATATGAGAGCAGCATCCTGGTAATTAGCGGAATTAACGAATCTGAAAATATCCTTGCAAATACTATACTCCTGACGTATGGGGTATATGTGTATCGAAATATAACTAGGATGGTGGAATTTTAAATTTAAAAAATCGCGTTTTGAAAAGAGGCTATAGATTTTTTTGTATACCAGAATTATAAACTATTTTCTGTTTGCAATAAATCGTTCATAAAAGGACCTTTTACGGCGCAAATGATGACGTATTAGATTTTACGGCACGAATGATTGCGTTATCACACATTCTGTCAATTGTAACGAGAGACACTTGTGGTAGCGGTAAATGGAACAGCCGATCACAGTCTTTTCTTGCAGATGTCAAATACCCGAGACGTCACAAGAAAATTGTTTCGCAACATTAAGTTTGATTCACTTAAAAATTTATAATGCTGTTATACAAAAAATCGCGTATAACACTCGTTTATAAGGTTGCTTTATTACATTCGTACAAATTTGAAAACTTGCTCCTAACGGCGCTCGTTTTCAAAACGCTCATGCAATAAAGCTTAACATTATAAACTAATTGTATGAACTACTACTATTGCATTATAAAAATTATTATAATTTTACAGCATTTGTTGAGAAAATTTTTATTAAGGGATGACTCTTTGAGATAAAATATTCTGGTGCATTTCAGATTTTCTCATTAAAAGAGAAAATAATGGAAATTAGTTTAGTTTTTGGCCATTTTTAACACGTACTGTTAAATTATTTAAAAACATTGATGTTTGTTGTCGTTGTCTCATCCCCAGTAAGAGATAAAACACTAAGAAAGCCATGAGCTGCAATTTAGCAATTATATAACAGATTAATGACCATTTCACAGTTTGTATGTGATTTCGCATTTTATCGTGGATTGAAAACGTCCAGAAAAAACTGCCCCTACCGTCAAACGTAAAGTTACTATTTTTTTCAGCGCTTGGTAACATTTTTTATTTTTCCAAAAAAATTTTTTCGAGTGGTATATTTATCTCCTCTCATTTTATTTTTCCAAATTTGCTATTGCATTCAAGAAACTATCCAATAATTGAAAATGAAACAAATTAATCTGTAATATTGATATTTCTGACAGCATTTGATGAAACACCTACTTTGGTGTTTTTCACCTCAACTTTAGAAGCGCAACAGTTTAATCAAAATAAAGGTCTCATAATGTTGCAGTAAAGCAAAAGCTTTTTTTAGAACATTTTAGAGAGAACTGCAGCCTTTTTTTGAAAAAGGATCGTTTAGGCGGTTTATAAAAGCGCCATTTCTATTTGTATAAGGCATGCGATCAAAAACAAACATTCTCTTTTGTGCATGAAAAGAAATGTTCAAAATTATATTACCAATCTCTCGTAAGTACTAATTGCAGAAGCATTATTTGTAAGTAAATGTTAAGTTAATTATTTTGTAAATTGATATATTAAAAATATTAATTTATTTTTTTATAAATGATTATTTAGCGTAAACAATTGCATAACAGGAGTTTTAACAAAAATTCTCAAATAATAATCCCACATTTAAAACGTACTTAACGTAATAATTTATGGCATCAAAATTCGTAATACCGTATCCAAACTTCGAACTGTGAAGTCAGAGTCCAATTTTAGATAAACCTGGCCGTCCTCACAGATTGCCCTAAACGTGGACGAAAAAAAAGCATCAGAACTTCGAGAAGGGTAAGAAGAGGACTTCAAAGAGGCAATGGCAAAGTATTGTCTGCCACTTACGGAGGAATTCGGATTGTGCCGGAGGGAAATTACAAATAAAAAGGGTTTGAGATGTTGACCAAAAGTAAACAGTAGAGATGAGCATGTTGGAATGAGGAAAATGTAGATGAAATAAAATGAAAAGGAGGCTGAGAAATGGGTCGAAGAGTTGTAAAAATGGTAGGGAAGGAGTGACCAGGTGAGACAATGAAATGGACTATGCAATTCTAAGTTCAGTAATGCAAAAAAAAAAATTACACAGATTAGAACAGTTTTGAAGGTAATCGTAGAAATCGGATCGACGAACTCAAATGAAGATGGGATGTGGAAAGGAATACAGTGAGATGGAAAAGTATTGCTTTAGAAGAAGATAGCTCATTACACTTGCCTCACTACTTGTAATGAGAGAGACGGAAGTTTAACAACGTGTCACGAGAAGTGTGGCGTGCGTGTATATAAGAAAGTAAAAAATCACAGAAGGAGGAAAGTTAGTAAAAGAATTGGCCAATTGCTCTGATGGTAGTTTTCCGTGTTTTTTTCTGATCAGAAGCAGACGGACGCCGTAGTATCATAACACAAACGTGCGACGGACCGCGCGCGATCTTTCCTTCTTGTTCCCCGAGCCATACCCTCCCCTTACTCTGAGACACATTTTTATCCATTAAACTACCACACATTTCAGTCGGTATCTTAGAGTTAGTCCCGTCTAGGACAGTACTCTTCTGGGGGATATACCTGAGCACTATCCAGCTGGGAAATGCTCTAAGCTCCCGACGTGTGTGGTAGTATAGTGCATGCAAACCCGTTTGTGTTTGTGTGTAAGGGATGCAAGATGGGACAAGGAAGAGGAAGGACAGATTGCACGTGGTCCGTGGTGCGTTTATTAGGGTACTGCTCTGGCATTCGCCTCGTATTCATCGAAAAAAACAAGGAAAACTACCGATCAGATCAGTCGGCCGCCAGAAATTTCCTGCACGCAGCTGCTGAATTTGACCTAGCTAGTGTCGAAAATCCTGCCACAGTCGAGACTCGAAGCCAAGCACCTCCGTTCCTGAGACACTGCAATGACATCAGTCGCTGCCCTGTGTCATCTCTCTCGATTTCACGCTTTGAGAATTCGGAAGGCCAGCTTCGCCCTTCTCTTTCCGGAGCTAAGCGGATCGCGGTCGCCATAGCACAGAGGTTGTCGTTTGCCGTTATTTAGAAGGCGCCGGCATCAAGGCTACAAGCGCCGACAGCGCGCGGCGAGGATGCGGCGGAGAGGCGGTCCGATGGGGAGATCGTATGGGGGGGGCAGGATCTGTCGGTGAATTCTGGGGACGAGCGAGCGGGAATTGGGAGAAGTGAGCGATATGGGCGGGTGAGGAACGGAAAGGACGAGTGACGCGGTGGCCGAGTTAGCGGGTCAAACAGAACAGGGGTGTCGTGTTGATAAAGGCGTGAACGCGAGGCGGGCGAAATGGGTTTGGACCCAGCCAGGTAAAGTAGTGCTCTTACCGGGACTCTCCCCTTCCCCTTGGGGAAAGCCGCGTTTTAGGAGCCGTTGAGAAAGGGACAATATCGGATGTGGAAGGAACGGGTCGAGGTGCGAACGACGCTCCTGCGCAGCGATGTGGCAAAAGAAAACGGTGCGGAAAGAGGGCGTGGCTGAGGCGGGCGTGGCTGAGGCGGGCGTGGCTGAGTCGGGCGTGTGAGTCGGGCGGCTGAGTCGGGCGTGGCTGAGTCGGGCAGTGCTGACGTCGGGCGTGCTGCAGTCGGGCGGCTGAGTCGGGCGTGGCTGAGTCGGGCGTGGCTGAGCGGGCGTGGCTGAGTCGGGCGTGGCTGAGTCCAGGTGATCGTGGCTGAGTCGGCGTGGCTGAGTCGGGCGTGGCTGAGTCGGGCGTGGCTGAGTCGGGCGTTCATGAGTGGCGTGGCTGAGTGCCTGGAGTCCGTGCTGAGTCGGGCGTGGCTGAGTCGGGCGTGGCTGAGTCGGGCGTGGCTGAGTCGGGCGTGGCTGAGTCGGGCGTGGCTGAGTCGGGCGTGGCTGAGTCGGGCGTGGCTGAGTCGGGCGTGGCTGAGTCGGGCGTGGCTGAGTCGGGCGTGGCTGAGTCGGGCGTGGCTGAGTCGGGCGTGGCTGAGTCGGGCGTGGCTGAGTCGGGCGTGGCTGAGTCGGGCGTGGCTGAGTCGGGCGTGGCTGAGTCGGGCGTGGCTGAGTCGGGCGTGGCTGAGTCGGGCGTGGCTGAGTCGGGCGTGGCTGAGTCGGGCGTGGCTGAGTCGGGCGTGGCTGAGTCGGGCGTGGCTGAGTCGGGCGTGGCTGAGTCGGGCGTGGCTGAGTCGGGCGTGGCTGAGTCGGGCGTGGCTGAGTCGGGCGTGGCTGAGTCGGGCGTGGCTGAGTCGGGCGTGGCTGAGTCGGGCGTGGCTGAGTCGAGCGTGGCTGAGTCGGGCGTGGCTGAGTCGAGGCGTGGCTGAGTCGGGCGTGGCTGAGTCGGGCGTGGCTGAGTCGGGCGTGGCTGAGTCGGGCGTGGCTGAGTCGAGCGTGGCTGAGTCGGGCGTGGCTGAGTCGGGCGTGGCTGAGTCGGGCGTGGCTGAGTCGGGCGTGGCTGAGTCGGGCGTCGGTCGGGTGGCTGAGTCGGGCGTGGCTGAGTCGGGCGTGGCTGAGTCGGGCGTGGCTGAGTCGGGCGTGGCTGAGTCGGGCGTGGCTGAGTCGGGCGTGGCTGAGTCGGGCGTGGCTGAGTCGGGCGTGGCTGAGTCGGGCGTGGCTGAGTCGGGCGTGCTGAGTCGGGCGTGGCTGAGTCGGGCGTGGCTGAGTCGGGCGTGGCTGAGTCGGGCGTGGCTGAGTCGGGCGTGGCTGAGTCGGGCGTGGCTGAGTCGGGCGTGGCTGAGTCGGGCGTGGCTGAGTCGGGCGTGGCTGAGTCGGGCGTGGCTGAGCGGCGGGCTGAGTCGGGCGTGGCTGAGTCGGGCGTGGCTGAGTCGGGCGTGGCTGAGGCGGGCGTGGCTGAGGCGGGCGTGGCTGAGGCGGGCGTGGCTGAGGCGGGCGTGGCTGTCATGGATGAGTTGGCATGGCGGGGGTGACGTGGCTGGGTTGGCGTGGCTGGGTTGGCGTGGTAGATCGAACCGCCGCCGGGAGCAGCTCTCCGCCCATGTATCCTTCGCTAAGCCGATGCTACGCCGGAGGATGGCATTAATTAAGCGGGAATTGATCTGGTGCATTCAATATTTTTTCAGTTCTCGCAGAGCAAAACAAATACAAATTATTGTAGACTGAAACTGGAAAATAATTGGCGAACTCTTTCTGTTATTCACAGTGTGGCAAAGCAGTGATGTCTGCCAAACTGTATGTTTAAACAACTGCAAACGTCATTGTACATTTTCTAGTATTAATATACAGATCCCCAACGGTATTACATTACTTTGTTTCGTTATATAACGTGTTACATGGGTGACTACCTGAGCAGCAAAAGAATGAAAGATGCGCTATTAAAAAGATTTAATGGAAATTATATATAAAGATGTCGACTATTTGTCAACAATAATATATATTAACGACAATATATAATATGTATATATTTCGGCAATCCGTTCTTCATTTCATACAATAACATAATTTTAAACTGGCTGATATTTAAAGCTATTATTTAAATGCTTTATTTAAGATTAAATAACAAACCTAAAAATTACTTAATTTAATTATACAAAAATCTGAAAGGAATGGTTGTCAGAAGGTTTAAATAAGATTATCAAAGCATAACAGGTGAAAAGAATAAACAAAACAAGGGCGTCCGGCGAACTTCGTTAGCGCGTCCGGAAGCAACCGCGAACTCGCAGAAGCGACTGCGAACTGCCCGAGCGCGCCCGTGTGCTCCCGGCGGGGCGGCGTGTCGCTGGCGGCGCGGAGGCGGTAGGCGTTCTTTATAATGGCGTTTGGCACTGCGGGAGTGTGGGGCGAGGGCAGTGGGAGGGGTGGGAGTGGGGTGGGGGTGTGGCGCGTCCAATTTCACGCAGAGCGCGCGGGCGGTCGCGCCGTCGCTGGAGCGACCCCACTGCGGAAGTCGGTCAATACACCACTGGGAAGTCCTCCCGTGGCGACGTTGGATGTGGTGGTGGTGTGGTGGTTCTGGCAAGGATAGGGACGGCGGCAACGGTGAGGATGGCGGTTACTGCAGGGCGGCTGGGACGGCTGGGACGGCTGGGACGGCTGGGACGGCTGGGACGGCGGGGACGGCGGGGACGGCGGGGACCTGGGACGGGGACGGCGGGACGCGACGGCGGACGCGGACCAGCACCGAGGGGACGGCGGGACGGCGGACGGCGGGACGGCGGGACGGCGGGGACGGCGGGGGCGGCGGGGACGGCGGGGACGGCGGGGACGGCGGGGACGGCGGCAGCGAAGCCTGTAACGGGAGTGATGGCGGAATAGGAAGGGCCTAAGTATCTGTGGCGGATCGGGGGCGGAATCTCTGTTCTTCCTCCTTCCCAAGCACCGAATTTGTAGTTATGGAAAATGGGAACAATCCTCCGGGGGACCATGGTTAAAGGCTAGTGGGCACTGAAAATGAAATACAATCTAAGTTCATGAAACAATCGGAGAGGACAATTGAGGAAGAGACTAAAGTAAGCTTGGTGCGAGGTGAGAAGAAAACATTGAGGGGATGGAAATAGGTTTGATGGAGATGAAGTAGAGAGGGAAAATCGAATGTTGAAATAGGCAGAACAAAGCGAGTTGGTGAGTGTATGATATTAAATGAAGAGTTATAAGTGTTTTAACTGTTGATATATTCGGAAAATTACTGGCTGGATACTGTAGAAACTGGGTAAGTGTTCATGTGCATAACACATCAAGAAAATGGAGACAAGCTAATGCCAGTATGTTGTGAACTAAAAAGTATCGAAATAAATCAAAGATACATGAAACTGAAGAAAGAAGGAATCCATGAAAAAATGAAACAAGCTGGGAGGAAATAATACACAGAAATGTGATACATTTAATTATGTTAATATTAATAGATCGTAATACGGTATGATGACTCTACATTAAATGAAAAGAACACTAATTCAGTGTGGACGTCTACCGAGGGAACATGGAAAATGGCTTCTGCTTGTGAAATGCTTTAGTCGTTTGGAAAACACGAATAGACTAGACATCGAGAGCTACGAAGTTGTGTATTATCGACGTTACTACAGGCACACGTGCTGTAAAACTATCCCATGTGTATGACAGTTTGGCTAACGGCCAAAGTTCTTCAATCGTACGCTAGCCCGCATCTATCTCCCGTCCTAGATACAGGAGTGATTAAGGAAAAGTGTGCGGTAGCCTAATATTCAGAGGGCTCTCACATTGTCCGACGATATTCTTGTTGCATTTTTATTACCCAGGCCCTAGAAAAAATGACAAACGTATCTCATGTCTCGTTACGGTGTGACAAGTTATTTCGCATACACATTGCAATACAAACCTCTAGTAGCCCAACATCTAACTCTTAATCTGAACCTCATCTCTGACTCACAATTCTTTTCTACTTACTCCGTCCCGTTCTTTCCTTCTGCTACCCTCAGCTCTGCTTTGTTCTTTCCTTGCCTACTGTGTGTCGCCTTCTTTCTTCCCCAACCACTGTCAGTCTCTATCATTTCTTCCCTACCTATTGTCAGTCCCGCCTCATTTTTCCCTACCTATTGTCAGTCCCGCCTCATTTCTTTCCCACCTATTAACAGCCTTATCCTCCTTCTCCTCACCTACCTCAGCCTCTTTTCTCCTGCCCTTTCCTTCTTCTTCCAACCTCTCATCTTCCCTTTTCCCACCTATTCTCAGTCCCTTGCGTTTCCTCCCTCCTCCCATTCCTTCTCTCTGTCTCAGCCATCCTCCATTCCTCACCTACTCTCAATATCGCATCTCCCTTTCCCACCTACTCTCATCCTCGCTTCCATTCTTCCCCACCTACTCTCAGTCTCACCTCATACCTTCTCCACATGCCCACCGTTGCGGCAGCTGGTCCTGCCTCGGCTGCGCCTTGCCGCTTTCACATCCGACATCCTCGGTAGCTGCGCGGAGTCCTACGACAATTAACGGGCGACAACCTTGGTCTTTGTCTCCCTCCTCTCGCTCTCGCTCTCGCTCTCAAACCGACAGCTCTCGCTGTTGCTGTGGTGCAGTGTGATGTGGAAAAACACGGAAGCTTTCCTGACAGTTCCCAGAGATCTTTACGAACTGACCGATGATGCGAGGTTTCTTCAACGACGATTTTAGAAACGCTTCATGTTTTCTTTGCGAAACCTCTTCATACTCATTGTACACTATCGACTTTAAAAAATGGACACTCACAATTCAGTACTGCACCAGTGTTCGTCGATTTATTATTTTTTTATATATCTCAGCCTCGCATTACCTAATGATTCACAAGACTAACTCGTGGAACTAATTCTCCTTCAACTATTCATCGAAGCAATAAGTGTTGATCTCCCAAGGCTTTGGACATAATTTTGCGTACATTTCAACGTATTAACGTAGTTCAAATTACTTGTTAATTAGTGTTTAATAACACCTTAATGAGGAATATTTCTTCAAAGTAAATCTTAAATTTCAACATATTTTTTAAGTAAATATGTACTCGGATATTCAATTTACATCGCCCAGGGGGGTCGATGTCGACCTGTTGGGAGTCCCTGGTGTAAATGTCGAAACTTGAAATGACAGTGACCCCCTTTGTATGTGTTGAGACACGTGAGTTCCTATAATACAATTTAGTTTCCGGTAGTTGGAGCGGTAGGTCCGCTCAGGGACCGAAGTCCGAGAACGAGGTGGGCGGGGCGCAGTGGGAGGACCTTCTGGGATGGTGCGGCGATGGAACTTGAAACCCTTCGGGGCCAAATCACGCAGCGCCACGGCTGTCGTCACCATCTCCCATGGCTCCTCACCTCTTACACTCTCTTCCTCTTTGGCTGCTCATCCTTCCCCTACACTGCCCCAAACACCGTCCCATTCTCTGGTCCCTTTCCCATTCATCACGTCCATACCTCTCACTTTCACAAAACTCTGATATTGCCGTACATTTTCTCTCTCCTATCCGTCTCTCTCCCTCTCTGTCGCATCACCCATTCCATCTTCTCCTCTCCCATTCCAATCTTTCCCTCTTCCATCCAATCTTTCCCTCTTCCATTCCAATCTTTCCCTCTTCCATCCAATCTTTCCCTCTTCCATCCAATCTTTCCCTCTTCCATCCAATCTTTCCCTCTTCCATCCAATCTTTCCCTCGTCCTTCCCAGGACTCCTTCAAATGCACACCTCCAGGTGCTTTCTGATCCCATTATCACGAGGAAAGAGAGAGAGAGAGAGAGAGAGAGAGACAGAGAGAGAGAGAGAGGGGGGGGGAAGGTCATTCCCTCCGGAGCGTTTCCCTCCACCCCATGTTCCCGGCTGCTAAACGACCAGAGAGGGAGTAGTCGTGGAACGTTAGGCCTGGTCGTTCTCTGTTTGCCACTCAGATGTGTTTCCTCTTTCTGCTTCCATCTTTTGTTGGCGGGCAGTTTGATTTCATAGACTGTGTGTGAGAGAGTGAGAATGTGTGTGTATGTATGTGTGAGAGAGAGAGAGGGGGGGGAGAATACTGTGGTCGCAGAAGGCGGGTCGCAGGCGACAGGTGCGCGCGATCTCAGGGTTGATTAAAAAAAGTTGGGCGCTGACGTCGCTGGGTGTATCCGGCTGCCAAGACGGCTGCACGTAAACTTGGAGCATAAAAACCTCGTCGCGAGAAGGACGCAGCCCTCACTTCCTGGAGACGCCCACTACCGTCGAGCGGAAACATGGTTGCCTCTCCAACAACTTTCACCGCGAGATTCTACAGTTTGAACCCTGACGGAGGAGGATTATCGGCACCGGCGACATAATAGCTGCATTGGATTTGGTCACTACCTAGCGGCCGGATGCTCTTATGGATTTTCTATGATATCTCCCATCAATACTAGTCTGAAGCTTGAAAAGTGGCTTAAGAAACGGTCACGGACCGCATCATTTTTCCTTCTTTATTCTTGTTCTTTCCTCCCCCTTTACTCTCAATCTCTCTTTCTCTCTCTCTCTCTGTCACTCATACTCACATTCTCACACTCTCACACACACACACACACTCACTCACACACACACATATACCCATGCAACTTTAGAAGCTTAGAGCTTGCCTTGACGGGTGCCCTCTATGAGAGGGATATCTGGAGGAGGAAATCTGTCAGCCACCGTGTAACTGGGCGCCAAGTGTCGCACTCCGATGTGGGAGGTACTCCGGCACTGTCTGGGATATGAGTTAGTTGTGACTGGAACCACTTAATACTCGGGCACGTTGGTGTTGCGAGAACTGTTTATCACAGTGGATATCGGCTGGTCATGATTGGGGAATTATTTTCAATCGATTAGTTTTTTTGAGGACCATTTAATTCATTAAACGTGAACCATTAAGCTTTAAGTCAATGTATTTTGTGTTTTCCCTTTGGGGAAGCAATTAGTAGTGATTGAGCCGGTGAAATTATTTCTTTTAGTGATGTGAAGTCTTACTTCACAGTAGAAGACATTGCATAAAGAAGTAAAATTCGAAATCATGCGCACTTTTAAAAATGCGGCAAAAATCAGTACAGAATCCGATGCGACAAGGGTAGACCAGTCGTTCGTTCTACCTCTGGAAGGTTGCGACGCAAATTCTGCGCCAGCAAACTACGAAATTCGACAACCGCGACGGTCGGGAGGACGCAAACGGCCGGGAAACAGCCTCTTAGCCCTTCCTCTCTACCACTGCCCATCCATCATTCTTCCCTCTTGCGTCCCTAGGTCCGTCCCTAGGCTTGTCCGTCCCTAGGCCATTGTCACGTCCCTAGCCATTGTCACGTCCCTAGGCCATTGTCACGTCCCTAGGCCATTGTCACGTCCCTAGGCCATTGTCACGTCCCTAGGCCATTGTCACGTCCCTAGGCCATTGTCACGTCCCTAGGTCCTTTTTGGGTCCCTGCGATGCCTCCCCCCTCACTTCGTGTGTCCCCCCCTTCTCGCGTCTCTAACTCACTGCATCTATCCCCTCTTCCTTCTTCTATCGCGCCTCTCCCTCCGGCTGGGCGAGACCCTCCTGCTTGGTACGGCGTCGCCAGGGGGTGGCTGTGACGTTTGTTGCCTCGCTTTCTTACGTAATTGAAACGCGAATTGAGAACAATGCAGCTGAGGTGCTTTCGCTCCGCTTTTTGCTTTCTTGCCATATGCCATTTCTTGGAAGTTGTAATTACGTTTTTCATTTTCTTCCTTTGGTTTCCCCAACTGAAGAAATGTTTGAATTGCGAGCGTATAATGTGACGTTCAATTAAAATCTTAAAAGGTTTCAGAAATTAAAATGAAAATTTTAGATAGATTCAGGAACGCTATAAAAGCCGAAAAACTGCCTCCTAGAAAGAAAAATCTAAACGTTGAGGTATGAGAAAAATGTATAATATATACACATGTGTTTTTTCATAAAATCTGAGTTAAAAATGATTTATTGAAATTATTAAAATTTTGAAATTTGATGTTTCATTGTTTCTAAATATCATGATACTGTAAATAGTGAAATACACGAAAAAATTAATTGGCTTTTCAAAGTCTAATTCGTATCGAGTGGAAAGTATTCTATCCACTCAACAATAGAAGTTTATAAGAGTAACCCAGTATTATTTTCGAAGAATATAGTAAAAATTGTAAAGCTGACATTTACGGTGAACTCCGGATATGAAATATAGTAGAAGAAATAGAAGTTGTTAACCGTGTAGTACAGGTTCAACGAGGTCTGAACCAAATGCCAACGTTGTTAATTGATTGATTATTTCGTGTTTCCGGCGGGTCGAGTGGCTTCAGGAATTTTCGTCATTCAGAAATCTCCACCAGAGGAGAACCGCCCCAGCCAGAACAAGCTTTAAGCTCCCGACCGATCTCCCAACAAGTGCGATAGTTCAGTGCATTGAAGAGTAAGTAAGGGGGTGAGGAAGAGGCAGGAAAGGTTGCGCGAAGTCCCTGACCAATTTGGTAGGGTACTGCTTTGGCATTCGCTTGGTGTTGATCGGAGAAACGTAGAAAAACTACTGATCAGAGAATCCTATCGCTAGACAGGCTTAATTCGATAAAGTTATATAGCAGGTTTCGAAAAACTACCACCTTTGGAATCGAACCATGGGACCTCCCGATCAGAGGTACTGCAGTGACATGGGTTGAATCTCTGAGCCAGTTAAGCCGATTTGTCTCTGCGGATAATTTATTACCTTTTATTTATTAATTAATGCTTTGCATGCAAGTGGCCGGGTTACCTGCACGACAGTCGTGACTTGCCGTACGACTGTCGTGCCTGGCTGACGCGATGCAGCATTCCGTGGTGCACAGTGCTTCGAAACTTTTTCCAGAAACTCTTATCGTATTTTCTATATAACCAAGCATTCACCTATAAACATATGATGTAATTCTAGAAATTTGGCTTTGTAATCAATAATAGGACATATTTCTTGCTCTATTCCACCTTATAATTTGTATAACTTTTGGAATGACAAGTCTGTATATATATATATATATATATATATATATATATATATATATATATATATAAACATGAAATAAGTTTTTATTCAGGTACATCAAGGTTCATGTTTTCTTTCAACGATAACTTTACTTCCGAAAAATATGAAAATGTCACTCGTAGCACTATTTCTCATTTACACGTAAAATGAAAACTTTGCAAAAGGTATTTTTCTTTTTGCAATCTGTCCTTCTGAACTTGTGAATGAAATGTCATTCATTCATTGGTTATCGTAATCGACATTTAATTCTATGGGCAGAAAATAAATGTATTCAATCATTTGTAATTAACATCAGCATCTCTTAAATCGTTCATGTTCATGTATTAAACATTTTGTACAATAGAACGTGACAGACTTTTAATACAAATTGCTATCGTTCTTTGAAACGGCGAAATAATGTTTGATGGCGTAATAGCGTAATTATAAAAACTAGAAAATCAGCAAAACATACATTTAGACGAATATTTATTGAAAAAGTCAGTAACTGAGAATTAATCATTTACAATTATTCGATTAATTAAAATGTCCTCTGGAATTACTCGTAATTCTGAACAATTTTTTAATATTAATTTAATTTTCCGTAATTTTCTAGTGAATGTGTCCTTCAGCCAGTCGAAGAATTCTTTGATATGAAAAATAAATTTGGAAAAACTGTGTAATATCATTTAGAGGACCTTCATCGGTTTTATGTGTAGATCTATGTATGGTGTATGAAAAGCGTCTGTAAACGTAAACAAGTCTTCTTCAAAAATGTCTGGCTCCCTAAAAACAACACTTGTTCGGGTTGACACTCAACTTAAATTGAGTCCCTGTGTATCCAGAAATAGACTTTACATATAAATGTGTAGATCTTTACAATAGTATTTGAGAAGAGAATGAAACAGAAAGCAAGTTTTATTTAATAAGCGTCTGGCTTACTAAACAATATTTTTCTTTCCAAGAATAGATTCCGTACTGTCGATCACCTTTAAATGGACGCCCTGTATATTCGAAACTAGGCTTCACATTTTGGTAGGTACTTTCCACACCGCTGGAAAGGATTTCAATAATTTTGGCTGTGCCTCTGCGATGTGCTGGCGTGGGCGCGCGCGCTCGCTGACCGCTTGGGCCCAGTGCGGGGCGCCGGCCGCAGAGCGAGAGAGCACCAACAGCCGCGCAGCGGGCCGCGCTCGCGCCCCAAGGCCGCCTGAATAATGAATGGGACTGAAATGCGGCGCTCTTGCACGGCCTTCGCTCGTTGAACCTATCGCCTGCCTGCTCACTCGCTCCACCGGCCGGCCCACCCGCCCAATCGCTCGCTTATCCGTCCACCGTCTCGCTCAACCGTCCTCCCGCTCACAAACCGCTCGCCCGCTCAACGCCCGACCACCCGCCCGCCCGACCACCCGCCCGCCCGCCACCGCCGCCCGCCCCGCCGCCCTCACCGCTCGCTCGCCCCACTCAACCGCCCGCCCACTCAACCGCCCGCCCACTCAACCGCCCGCCCACTCAACCGCCCGCCCACTCAACCGCCGCCCACTCAACCGCCCGCCCACTCAACCGTCCGCCCACTCAACCGACCCCCACTCAACCGCCCGCCCACTCAACCGCCCGCCCACTCAACCGCCCGCCCGCTCGACCGCCCGCCCACTCACCCGCCCGCCCACTCAACCGCCCGCCCACTCAACCGCCCGCCCACTCAACCGCCCGCCCACTCAACCGCAATCGCCCGCCCGCTCGCCTCAACAGCCCGTCCGTTCGCTCAACAGATCGCCCACCCGCCCATCCAACTGCTCGCGCAACCGCCCTCTGCCTGTCTAACTACCCGGGTCAACCCGGTCAACGGCCACAGAAGGTGCACGCAGCATAGAGCCAGATAGCAAAGTTATTAACCATACAGGTAATGCGACACACGAATTGCAACGAATCGTCTATAAGACGATTTAGCGGCGGAAACCTGTGTTTCTAAATTTCTCTATTTGTCTGTCTATATTTAAAATAAGTTTTTCGCTGCAAATTTTTGAATGCAGCCGAGTGTTTCTCGAGTGTTTAAATTGAAGGCTTCGGGCTGAAATTTTTGTAGTTTTCATGTTTTACTGTAATTCATACTAAAATTCTGTAAAACTAGGGCTTATAGTTTGATGAACTTCTATTTCACATTCAGGTACTTTGCCAATGAAAATTCTTAATACCGAACACCGGCTTATTTTCTCATTCCGCAATTCCATATTTGGACTTCCATGTTATATCAAAACTAATATATTATACCTTTATATTTTTAAGAAATATCAATTTTAAGGGGATTAACTTCAGAAAATAATTCCCTCATCATTCATGGGCTGCGAAAGTTATAAACAACCTATCTCTGGCGGAGTTATCCGAGAGTATTTTACGGTCAGTCACTATCGCTGATTTTGAACGAAGCTATAGATTTCGACCTAAGCCATAGCCACTATCTCTAAATTTGCTATCGTTTTCGTGTTACTTTTCTTCTCTTTCCCCTCAAGTTCTGACACCGTAAACATCCTGCCTCTAGCTAATCAACAAACTTTCAATTGGTTCAGCCTCCCTGCGATCAGTTTTTGTGACTCCTTCGAACTTTTGTTTTCAATGTTGGCAGAATCGAAACTCGTCCAGAACACACGACGCCATCCCTAGCATGACATTCCGCACTCCTGGTTTAAAACTGCCAGCAGATTGAAAAGCCGCTCGGCATACTTATAAAGATTAACTGATTATTTGGCGTTGCTTTTCACCCTTCCAAGCCGCTCTCATCAGCTCTTCCCGCTCCGCCCACCGTACCTGTATCATATGCATTGCAGGAAGCATACTCATTTCAATTTTATATGACCCTTTCTTGCAACCCCATCTCTAGAAACACTGCCGATTATAAGTAATATGAACTCATCGTATATTTGAGACTTCTCCGAGATCAATAACTGCTGTTTTCGATAATGAGTGGGAAATTTGGATGAAGGGAGTTTTTCGGTAGGATTTGTTGTGATTTAAGAATATGTTAGCATATTTACATATAAATACATTACATATAAATACGTACTTTTTTATTTTAAGCACAACGACCTAGCTGCAGTGGATTTTGGTAAGTTCTCGGTGAGAGGGGATTGTGGGGAAGAAAAGAAAAGAGCAGGGTGTTCGACTTTGGCCATCAATCACTGCTATTTTCGAAAATCGGGAACTTCGTAACTGGAGGAAAGTTTCGACGAATAATGTTATTTGGTAGGATTTGATGTGATTTAAGAAAAATGAGAACGGGGAAAGGTCACAGAATGTTGGAATTTGACAGCTATATAATGGAACATTTACTTTAAAGAAAAAGTTGTGGCCTTCGTCATCTCTAAATTACGTGAGAAGTTCAACTAATTTCACGATTTCTATATTTTTCTTGGAAGTACACGACTCTGCCTCAGGTTCTTTCAGTTTCTGTTTCTGCATTTGGAATTCTTGTGTAAAGCGTTTTTAGGGCCTTAAACTTGCTTATGCTGTGTTCAAGAATACTTTGCAATTTCTTAGCTATCAATATGTAAAAACAAATTATGATATCAAGTTAGCACTGCTGCACTCCAAGCAATTAAAATAGAGCAAAACATGTGAAAGTTAAATAGTTTTCAATACATATGTTTTTGTTAAATATTTTGTAATAATTGAACCGTGAGTCCGAATTCAGGGGCAGTCCCCTACGTTCTCATTAGATAATTTACAAACAAAAATTGTATTGCGGTTTAAATATACATAATGTATTTAATATTCCAAAGATGTTAACACCATAATTATTTTATCTTGCAAAATGGATTATATTGGGGACGTTTAAACCATACTCAACTCGTGATATACGAAATCTTTAGTAAGCAAATGGAGAACACCCCCCCTTGCAAATATTTCGCATCTGGCATTTCTCCCTTCCGCGCAGCTGCGGGGACAAGTGTCAGGGGGCCGCTGTCCTGCGAAAGCGCGCCCTCACTGGAGGCGACAAGTTACACTTCGCGCTCCGCTCACTCCTGCAACTCACAGCGGCGGCAGCCCCGCACCCCTCGACTTCAGGGCACCCCGTCCTCCGGCATCCTGACCCAGCGGCTTCCCGACTCCGGCATCCTGACCCAGCGGCTTCCCGACTCCCGGCATCCTGACCCAGCGGCTTCCCGACTCCCCGCACTCCGATCCCACCGTCTCCGGCATCCCCACATCCGGCATCCAGACACCCGGCATCCAGACACCCGGCATCCAGACACCCGGGTCAGGCCCTTCTCGTCAGTGCTCTCACCTCGGCTGCAGCTCGACCCCTCTTCGCTCTGCCTGCGCTCCCGCCCCGCCTGTATCCGCCACGCGAGCAGCGCTCCAGTCGAGCATTGCAGGGCTTCGTCTTTCCCGTGACACGTCTGCTCCCACCCCCCTAACGCCATCTCGTCTTCTTCCTTCCCCCGTCGCCCCGCGTCCCACCCAGACCCATCTCAATCCCAGCGTCGCGTCCCCAGCGCCGCTCCCCCCGTTGTCCTCGTCATCACCCGTAACAGCGCTTCCTGTTTGCTCAGCATTCCCTTCTGGCTTCGCGCTGGAAAATGAGAAACGTGAACAACGTGTAAATTCGTGTCTCTCTTTATTGATCTCAGCTTGAAACTCTACGTTCAAATCCCCAGACTTATAAAACGTATCTCGAAGGCACACTACTAATTTCTTTTGTTTCCTTTGCCTTTTGCTCAATCCTGTCTTCCCTCCAGTCTGGTAATTTTTTGCTTCGTTCATGAAGAAAATATTAATGTAAATATCACATCGTAATATCAATCAATAACAAAATAGACTACAAACATTTCACACGAGAGAGATGACCTTTATCAGTTGATTATATTGAAGTAATTTATTAATTCTACCAACGTAGGAAAATAAAATTATTAAAACTGTAAGAGCATGTTGATGATTTACAGTATTTTACAGGATACAGATCTTTAGCACTTAATTATGAATAGCTACTTAAGTTATGAATACAATTTATAATCATTATATATAAAAAAATCTAAAATTGTTGCACATTTTCGGGAAATAGCAGCAATTTAATTTTAAACTTTACATTCAAAATAGTTTTGATACATGGGAAATCCATTTTATGGGTCCGATTTTGAAGTGGTGCTTGAATACAACTTCCATTTTGATAGTCACCAAATTTCTTCACCCCAAACGTAAATTAAATTTGAATTTTCTACCATGCGTAATAGTATTTGCGGGCATTTTCCGTGGGGAAAAGAATTGTTTAATATAAAGACTGATGTGGATAAATTACATTTCGGTGAAATTCCTCTTGTTATAGAATATAAAAACCAATTACTTATGCCAATTGGAACACTATCTTGTGAATTTATGTCGCACCTGACTAGTAAATCCTACGCACTCTTCTACTTTCTTGCACTACAATTTAAAAAAAGTGCAATGAAGAAAATTAAAGTATTAAACAATACACAAGTACTAAAGTGCTTTATTGAATATTGAAGGCATGAAATCACTTCGTATCTGCAAAGAGAAATTGTAGACGTTCTGTGACAGTGGTATGCGTATATTGTATATCACATTTTCAGAATGTGTTCTATCATTTCTATCTTACAGGATTGTCTTTGTTCATGAAATGGTTCCAAACACTTAATATTCATATCCATGACAACGCAAC
This sequence comes from Teleogryllus oceanicus, assembly GCA_964035755.1. Lineage (NCBI taxonomy): Eukaryota > Metazoa > Arthropoda > Insecta > Orthoptera > Gryllidae > Teleogryllus > Teleogryllus oceanicus. Next base: position 108,069,985 of record CAXIVR010000007.1, read on the forward strand.
TTTTTGAACAAAACTGAGGTGTAACCGTAGGATTGGTAAGCCTAATCAAAAAGGCATGAAATTGACTATAAACAGAATTCTGACAGTACGGGCATGAAGGAGTACGGACATAAGAGAAGTTCTTCAGATTAATGTGAATTAATCATAATAGAGTGTGATTTATGCAAAAGGGTGGTGAGACAGAAACTATGTATGTCTATTTCACCACATGACGTTTCACAGAACGCTCTTAAGATCCCAATGAATGGACATAAATATAAAAATACAATTTGACTGATTATTTTCGAGGATAAGCAAATTAGTTGTCAGTGCGGCTTTCTTGCATTAATACAATTGAGAAAAGGTTTGTAAATGAACAAACATCTCTTTAGAAATTTTTACGGAAATTCACGCTTTGAGATTCTCTGTTACTAATTTTTTTTTTTCAAAAACGTTAATATTGACATGGTACGTCTGTGAACTTACAATAACCGTACACATTTTTGTTGCGGTCTGCAGCTATGCGAAGTACGCAAATCGATTGAATTCTGGAAAGCGGCCAGTACAAGCAAGACTGCTGCCTTGTGCTGCAGGGAACCTCACGATCGATATCGTAAGTGCCGAATGGAAGTCTACGTGGAGTAAACTGTTACGAGGACCTACTATAGCAGGCGTTGGCAACTGTTTTGACTGCGGGTCAAAATTATCTAAAGTGTAACTATGAGAAATTTGTTAACTACTCTCAAATGGACAAAAAAAGTAGTCTAAGTAAGTAAGTAATCTAATAGGAGAGTTGAATCAACAACGAACTTACTAATCTTCCAGATAATTTGTGATGTAGCGTATTCCTAACCCCTTTTTTCATATTATTTATCGAATTTTTCTTTTGTCAAAATACGCGATACATATTTTATTATTTTATGAGGTTGATATTGAGACAAGATTGATTTTAGTTTATTTTGACATTGAAGTGTGTATTAACTATTATTTGAAAACCTTTAATTGTTTAAAAAGCGGTAAGATTTTTTCTTAGACTTTTTTCTTATGTCTTCCATTTGTCCAACAAATTTTGAAATAATTTCAAATAATATAAATTTTGCAATATTATTTCTTTAAATTTCGAGGAGTTTTAAAATATATTTAAAATTACTGAGACTATTCCACATGTGAAATTAAAACCAATTGGGTTTAACTATACATACATGCGATGTATCTCAAAAAGATTATCGCTTTTTCTATCCGTTTTTTTACCGCTTCTGCCTATTAGCTAATCATAAACCATTACTCATCAATCTTAGGATGCGGTATACATTGATATGCAATAAACCGCGTATGTATACATTATTATAGATAACGTAACCTCTTTGATTTTAACTTAGTATATTATATTCAATATTTGGCACACTTTAGAACTCTGCTGGGCATCATTTCTTTCGTAGATTAGTCCTAATATATTCCACTCGTGTTTTGAAAATTCTCATATGAATTCCCGACTCGCGAAGCGAGTGATTTATCGATAATTTCCAAAGCACTCGAGGTAATACCTATTATAAAGAATACACTACCTTTATCAATTTTGAACATATATTTCATCTTCGTTCTAATCGTGTAAATTTTGTCGGAACATTTTTATCCACAAAACTTAAAATGTAATTTGTATCGAAGATATAAATGAATTAACAAAATGCAACAAAAATATATCAATTATTTATTCACATTCAGCGCATAAATATTGTTTAGAAGAGTTTCATACTACGTAATAATTGTGAATGATTATCCCACTAAACACATTTTAACAAAATTTTTCAATGGTACACGATTACTGAACCAAATTACATTTGTGTGTAAAATAGTTATAGCAGAGTTTCTTGGTAGTAGAGGCTGCAGTCTTACATACCAATTCAGAACCGGGAATATTAGAGAAAACTAACATGTTTTCAGTTTCATAGAAGATGCAATAAAACAGTTCAAAGTGGTCGAATCATAAATAGAATGAATTTCAATCGTTTAGATAAAATTATTTCTACGAATTTCAGGCTTGGCAGAAGACTTACATAGATGCATAAAAAGGACTCCACATATTTGGCTTTCAGCGAGAAGCAGCGACCACACTCTCAGTCCTGAATAGCCTTAATACTCGGCGAATGCCAACTTCCTTTGATTGCCGAAAACGACCGACACGCCGACACGACCGACAGGGTAGCATCTAATGTTTGACGATCGGCAAACAGCAAAAATCTCGACTCCACTACTCAGGATTCGGTTGCCACTCACTCAGTGTTCCTCGAATGCTGAATGTGTGGCGTTGCCTTAGGATGACACTAAGCCTGTGCAGGCCAGTAGGACTAAACCATGAAAGAAAGAAAATAATAAAATAAGAAGAGGAGGCGACGGAAATAGGCGATGAAAAATGGTTGGTTAGTGATTCCAGGCGCGTCATCTACTATGTAATTCCACCCGTAAATGTAGTACATGTTTTTCCCTCGTGATGTGGTGGCGATCTCCCCCGCTGGATGGAGAGATCTGGCGCCGGGTGGCAGTAACAGATGTGATCCGGCGCGGACCTACCGTCGGCTAGGGGATTCTCTCATCGAGGTATCTCCCATCAGCGGGGCACCACCCCAGCCGAGACAAGCTCTAAGCTCCCGACTGGTCTCCCGTCATGTGTGGTAGTGGAGTGTATGTTAGCATAAATGTAAGTAAGGGAAGAGGAAAGGACAAGAAACATGAAGGAAAGATCGCGCGCGGTCCGCAGCAGCAGCTACCGTTTCTTAAGGTACGACTCTGGCATTCGCTTGGTGTTGATCGGAGGAACTACGGAAAACTACTTATCAGAGAAGTGGGCCTCTAGAATTCTACTCCAGACAGCGACTGAATTCGACATAGCTGACAGACTAAGTGTCCAAAATCTTGCCACTGTTAGGTCTCGAACCTAGGACCCCGGTCAGACGCACTGCAGTGGCTTCAGTGGTTCACTGAGCCACCTTTCCTGGTAGGCGACGGAAAGAGGAGGCTACGGGAACAGAATGCGAAAGTGTAATATTGAGCTATTCGACAGAGTGATCGCTGTCCATGACCTAGCAGAAGCTCTGAACCGGCTGCCCGACCTTGTGAGCCTGTGGGGCGCCAGCGGTGGCATCCCTAGAGTCCCTGGATACAGAGGAGCGCATTCCTTTGCGCCATCGATGCGGCCATTTTATATCCAGTTGAACTAAGCGATATTGTGGGTAAGTTACGAACCACCAATCTACCAAAAACCTATGATAATTTACTCAAAATTCCTAATAATGCGTCCGATTGCTCGGTTGTATCCTTAACTCTGAATGCTGCCTGGACATCCAAGTGAAAGGATATTAAATGGCCTTCGGGTTGCGCTACTCTCCGTATCTAGGGGCTCTACGCATTCCAAGAGCTTACCACATCCTGGCGTCCATAACAACAGCGGCAGCAGCTACCGCAACGAGCGCCCATCACTCCGTGGACAGCCCTTCCGAACTAATGTGTCGGATCCCGCGCCACGGCCAACGCTAAGTGGCCATCATAGCCTCATGACCGTGGCGTGTTGGGCTTTGACATTATTCTCTATCTTCCTTTCGCTCCCCGTGATGGTGTGTTTTCTCTCTTACTTCAAGTTTCATTCTCCCCTTGTGTGCGGTCGGGGGAGCCACGCGTCAGAGCGATTGGGTGGGCGTGTGTGGGCAGAACGTGGGAACTGCAGGACTGACATTTAAATCCCGGCAGTAGCATTGCTAAAATCTCCACAAAGTCGCTTGAGATTCAGTGTAAATAATGGTGAGCGTGATTATTTACGAGAAAATGGTAATGGGTATGTTTTATTTATTATTTTTCTTCGTGAATTTTCCATAGGTGAATATTTTACTTATTTGTCTACGGTTTACTTATTTCTTACTTACGATTTGTACAAGAAAAAGGATATTTATCCCTTATATCAATGGTATCATGTTGTCACAGCACCCTTGATAGCGCTTATACATATAATAACATATTATCTCAAAGAAAACCTTTAAATAATCCACCTGAAAGATGAGAATCAGGCAGACCTGAACTGAAATCATTCACTTGAACTGATTGCCCAATCCGAACCTTCTGGAAGAATACCTTAAAATAAGAATCTGTGTCAATTATACGCTAATGGGTTACAATATTTACCTAATTTCAACCAAAAATAATCTCAAAAATACCTCGTTTAATGTTGCGTTCTAAACATCAAAATTTCATTTCTGCAATCTAAGATATATTTCACGATTCTCCTCTTAATTTAAACGGTCGGTCGAGATGGTGGTAAACAAGATAATATTTCAAGGAAATGGTGTATGATGAATCATAAATATTAGATTCACTGGACAAAATCGCAATAAACTGATGGCACTAAATTACTCTGTACTCATGGGCAACACTTCACATGCTAGAGCTGTAAAACGTTAAGTTGAACAGTACCACGGCAGTTGTTGCACAAGTTTTCGCGAGGGAGGAAAAGATCGTATTCACTAATATTTATGATACTTCATAATAATGAGTTTTGCAACATCGTAAGCGACTACATCATCTCACATATTCGCTTACGAAGAAAAGTTTCTTGGAATCAGCATTCATCCATTCCTTCCGTCACAATCTCGACAAACTTTAATTCGCTACCTCGAAATTGCTTAATCTAAAAACCTCTAGGCCAGAAACTGCATGGAGAACATAGCAGGGGGTTGGGGGTGGGAGGTAGGATTTGCTGCCCATATAAATCGGGGGAGATGGTTTCCAAGATTAGATTCTCGACTTTGAATCAAAACAAGACTGCCACAAGAAAGTACATTCTATCCTCTTCCAATTCAGCAGCAAATGTAAGTCTAGAAATGATAATGTTGTACTCTAATTAAAATTGAAAATGAGATTTCGAAATGCTAAAAAGACACTTATGACTGCAGAGAACGAAGGATAGTAATGGTTCATTTCACAATAATATTGAACCAATGCAATATTTTCTCTATTTTTTTTTTTTTTTTTTGCATTTAAAATCTCAGAATTATATTCGAATTATTTTTGTGAGGCAATATTTTCTTTTTAACCATGACGTTGGTCGATATTGTCGCTGACAGGACATTATGAACTTCTCAAGAAACAAATCGATTTCGCGTGACTCGCCGTGACATTTTTTCGTTAAGAGTTAAGTATTTTATTAAAATTGACAAGTGTAAGGCGAAAAATGGAGAATCCCTACATAAATACGAAGACATTTTTTGAGCCCGTATTATATTTTAAAATTAATATCTTCGATTATTCATGTAATAAATATTTCCAAAATATGTATATCGGTTTTCTTTCTGTAAATTTAGTACTTTGCTCTCATTATAACGTGCCACATTCTTCATATTATAAACGAAGAACAATTTGCACGAATGTAATGAACCATTCTGAGTACTCCGATCTAATATAGAATTGGATCACACTTAGGCCTGAAATAACCGCGGGGACGGAAGAGCATGTAGTGCAGAGGATGAGTGGGCAACTTCTCAGAGGCAGCTGTTCATCCTGCAACTCTGGTGACAGCGCGATGCCTACGATGGCCAGCGTTGAAGAGGCGCCGAAGGCGAAGCGCCAGGCGAGGACAGGGGGGGGGTAGAAGGGGGGATGGGGAGGACACGTGACCGGCGCCGTCACAAAAGGCTCCAGGCGGCGACATTGACGTCACCAGCGCCTCGCCTGGAGGATGATCGCAGCCTCTCAAGAGACGTCTCCCGGACGCTCCAGGCGAATCAAGCCGATATCCTCAACGAATCCCCTCTACTCGCGTCCCTTCTCTACGCCCTTCGTCCACTCCAGAATAACGTAGTCATTTGTTGATTGATTCATTATTAGTGATTCCGGGCGCGTCAACCGCTAAGTTTGTTTGTCCCGTAAATGTAGAGCATGTTTTTCCTCGGGAGGTGGCGATCTTCCTTCAATGAATGGCGAGATCCAGCGCCGACCTACTGTCGGCTAGCAGGGTTTTCCCCTCAATTAGGTATCTCCCATCAGCGGCGGGGCACCGCCCCTGCCGGGTCGAGTTCTAAGATCCCGACCAGTGCCTTGGCATGTGTGGTAGTATAGTGCATGTTAGCGAGTTTATAAGTAAGGAGTGATGATAAGACAAGGAAGAGGAAGGAAAGATGGCGCCGCGGTCCGTGGTTCTTCTGACAAATCACTGCTCTGGCATTTGCCGTTGTCATTTATCGGACATTATTTGAGAGTACAGTAGCACCGTATTAATCTGAGGTAATAGGGGCTGATGGTACATCGGATTACAAAATAACTGATTACACGGAAACAAGTAAAATAAATTACGCAATTTTCAACTACAATATAAAACAAAGTGAAATTTAATGTGCAGATACTATTAAAGTTACACATACATTTATAAACGTACATTTAAGTACTTCCTGTAGAAACGCATTGTACAACGAACGAAACAAATGAGCGTGAACCGGTCCCAACAATGTAGCAGATTGACACTGGCAAAACGAAACGTGAATTTCAAGGCAGTTTTGCCAACCCGTCCAGAGCCAGCTCTAGATTATAATCGCTGCTCGCTAATTATCGCTGCTTGTTTGGATGTCTTCACGCACATCAGGCTGTATTTTCATCTCGGATTGCACGTAATCTCGGATTAGCGAAGCTCAGATTATCGCAACTCTACTGTATTTCGTGTCTCCTGGCGCGTCAACTACTGTTAAGCGTTAGTCCCGTGAGTGTAGTGAATGTAATAGCCGGAAGGTGATAATGTTTGTATTGATTCAGTGGTGAGTTGTAGTTGACATTTTCATAATTGAAATGATTGAAGGCGTTGTCATTGTCGACAATAGTAGTTTTTGTGACTCCCAGACAGCAGAAAACTGATGATGGCTAAGCCATCGAATGCTGCTATTATTGAAATGAATACTATTGTTGACAATGACAACGCCTTCAATCATTTCAATTCGATAATGTTTGTAGCCTGACGGAACGCGAGATCCGGCGCCGAAATACATGTCGGATTACGATGTTTTCCCCAGACGGGTGGTACCCTAGCTGGAATAAAGCTGTAAGCTCCCGACTGGTCTCTCGTTATTTGTGGTAGTGTAATGCGTGTAAATGTGTGTGTGTATGTGTGTGTGTAACGGTAGAGGAGAACCGAGAATAAAGAAGGACTATCGTGCGTTGTCTGTGGCCCGTTTGATGGGTACTGCTTCGGCATTCGCCTGATATTGATCGGAGAAATCACGAGAACTGCCAATCAGCGCAGATGGCTCTCAAACTGTGATAGGTATTTTTCCAGAGGGTACGCGGCAATCTTCTCAGCAGTACACACAATTTCCATAAGAAAATTTGAGCAAGATATAACCAAAATTCTGGGTTTACTTTTGTTTCAAAATCTTGCGAAAGTTAAAATACAGATTTGGTACGTGCATGGTCACGACATAATTTTAGAAATCTGAATATGTTTGTGATGCAGTATAACATTAAAACGATTAAATGAATACAAGTCTGTACAATTTTTGTGTTCAAAATATATTTAATTATACATACACAAATCAATTCTAAAGCCGGGTGTTTGGTTCTCTCGCCGCAGCCCCTTCTCGTCCTCTTCCCTCGTTTACTCCCCTCCTCTTTCTTGTTACTTCCCCTCTCCTCCTTTCTCGTTTCCTTTCCTCCCTCCTCACATTTCTTCTCATTCCCCACCCTCATCTCCGTTCCTCTCCGACCGTTGTCATCCTCCGTCTCCGGGTGCTTGGAGCCACAACGCCGCAGATATTCTACGTCGAGAAAGCCATTCATAATTCGCGGCAGGAGCGGCAGTTTTGGGATCGGCAGTTTTGGGATCGGCAGTTTGGGATCGGCAGTTTTGGGATCGGCAGTTTTGGGATCGGCAGTTTGGGACGTTTTGGGATCGGCAGTTTTGGGATCGGCAGTTTTGGGATCGGCAGTTTGGGATCGGCAGTTTTGGGATCGGCAGTTTTGGGATCGGCAGTTTTGGGATCGGCAGTTTTGGGATCGGCAGTTTTGGATCGGCAGTTTGGGATCGGCAGTTTTGGGATCGGCAGTTTTGGGATCGGCAGTTTTGGGATCGGCAGTTTTGGGATCGGCAGTTTTGGGATCGGCAGTTTTGGGATCGTTGGGACGCAGTTTTGGGATCGGCAGTTTTGGGATCGGCAGTTTTGGGATCGGCAGTTTTGGGATCGGCAGTTTTGGGATCGGCAGTTTTGGGATCGGCAGTTTTGGGATCGGCAGTTTTGGGATCGGCAGTTTTGGGATCGCATCTCCGTTTGTCGCTTCGATCGGCGTTGGCATCTCCGTCTCCGGGTGCTTGGATCACAATCGCGCAGTTTTGGATCGTCGAGAAAGCATTCGCATATTGACGGCAGTAGGAAGCGGCAGGGGACGGCAGGGGATCGGCAGTTGGGACGGCAGGGGACGGCAGGGGACGGCAGGGGACGGCAGGGGACGGCAGGGGATCGGCAGTGGGACGGCAGTGGGACGGCAGGGGATCGGCAGTGGGACGGCAGGGGACGGCAGGGCGGCAGGGGACGGCAGGGATCGGCAGGGACGGCAGGGGACGGCAGTGGGATCGGCGGAGCGGGATCGGCAGTTTTGGGATCGGCGGTCGAGATGGGGGCGACGGCTCTAAGGTGTCAGACCAAGTCGGACGAGGGTGAGAAAGAGAGAAAACAGCAGGCGAGGAAGGTGGGCACCTTCGAGGAAGTGAATGCTGCTTGGCACGGGTGTGTGTACGTCCAGACGACGTTGGTGAAGCCTTGCGTAAAGCAGATCTGTGTCGTTCTGCACTCTTGGCAAGCTAGTGTCACGGCCAGCCGGATCCTGCTTCGGTGCGTCGTGGGTTAACACAATGTTGCCTCCCCTGTCCGCGTTGCGTCGCATCAGAGGAGCGTAGAGAATTTGTTCTTCAAATTGGGTTTTAAGGAATGTGCGGGAAACACAGTAGCTTTTTCCAGGAATCGTGGTAGAAGTTAAAACGAGTATGTCGCCCGTGTATTGATGTGTAGTCTGATGCACGTGAAAACGAACTGGCCGGACGGGACGGACTTGGATGTGGACGGGTCGGGTTTGCCGGAGTGGCCCGAGTGGCCCGAGTGGCCCGAGTGGCCCGAGTGGCCGAGTGGCCGGGCCGAGTGGCGAGTGGCCCGAGTGGTCGAGTGGCCCGAGTGGTCGGAGTGGCCCGAGTGGTCGGAGCCCTGGTCGGAGTGGCCCGAGTGGTCGGAGTGGCCCGAGTGGTCGGAGTGGCCCCAGTGGTCGGACGGGATGGCCCGACCGGGCTAGCCGGACAGGACAGACTTGCCGGACCAGACAACGGTAATGCATGAGAGCTAAGACAGGGTCTGAACTACAGTGCAACACGAGCATGCACTTGCATCGAATGCAAGCGAGTCTGCCTGTAAGACGTGTAGAAATAGAAAGAGACGCGTGCGAGTCGCAGCTGCTGCAGGTGGGGGCGGGGGGCGAGCGCCGAAGGGTGGGGTGGGGGACGGGGAGAACCGGCTGAATGGAACGCGATGACGCCAGCCTGCACGTGACCTCTCCACGGCCGCCGCCGTCGCCAACCCCTCGCGGGCGCGGGTTGCGGGCGTCAGGTGCGGGGCGCAGAAAAACCCGCGCATCGCCGCCCCGCCCCCCCGGCCCCCCGGGGGCGCTCCGCCCGCCTCAAGAAAGGTCCTTTAAATACAGTCGACTCCGGTTAGAGAGATCTGGGAACCAACATTTTTGGTTCACTATATCCGAGGTTCACTATATCCGATCATGTCAAAATTAAATAGAATTTCTCCTCTATGATGGATTTTATTAATATTGAAATAGAGCAAAATACAGTAATAGCACAAACTGAAAATTCAAATTATTCTTAAAACATCAATTATTTTCTATTTTTTGCTTCGTACATTTTGCATTAGTAATTTTTTCTAGATCCTTCAAGTTCATGCTCTCTCCATTATGGATTCTTCATTGTCCTCTGAGTCTAAGTATCGTAATGCAGTCTTGACACCCGTCAATGTCTCTTGCACTGTTGGGCAACCGTCCCACTCTCCGAAGACCCTTTTACTCGCCTAAGAACATACGAGATCCTTTCGTTATTTCACGTTCACTATAACCAATCTTCTTAAGCTTATTTGTAATGCAAGTGAAACGAGACAAGTTATATTCACTATATTCGAGTTCCTATAACCAGTCGACTGAATGTTGGTTTGACGGCCACGGTGAAGTATCTTCAAAAATACTTTAAATGAAAGTAAAGTTCTCTGTTCTTGAAGATGGTAAGAAAAAATGGCATAGGTTTTTTAAGTTATTGAAGAAGTTAAACGGTGAATGTACCTTTGTCTATATTCAAATCGTAGTAAATTGTTTGAGGAATCAGGTGACATTAAATGCGACATACCTCATCAGGCATTTTGCGAAGTAATTGAAAAACTTCTGCTTAATTCATCGCAACCGGAAATACTAGTTCTCGACCTAGGAGTTAAGCCGCACAAATCATGCTGGACGCATCATACATACAGCAATCCTACTATCAGCACTTTTTCTCTTGGGGTACGAGTGAAATCCACCCTAAATTAAAATTTTGTTCCAGTACAAACAAAATGTGTGTGACATTGACGTACCTGTTTGAGGATAATTCTCTTTTACTGTAAACAATGTGGTTTAATATTCAAAGCAGAAAGAAAGAAAAGTACAGAGCCGAAGTCAACCAACCTATTTTAGGTAAGTCAACTTATGTAAAAATGAAAAATTGTGCGAGAGACTAAATTTCTATAATAATTGTTTTTCTAGATCAATAATTCAATACATCTTCTAAACATTTACAAATAATTACTTAAGTGCTCCGTTCACATTTAGAAGCAGATATTATTAATTTATTGATTTAATAAATGATTAAGTTTTTGACTAGTGACTTGCGCGAATAAAGTACCTTAAACTGGTAACAAGAACTGCGAATCTTATTAATGTGGAAAACTTAACCTTGCATAATGCCGGGACTACACGTAGTGTCAGTGTTGCGGAGGATTTGTGTTGTTCACGGTTACACTTTCATATTAATTACTCGGCCAATGGCTCGGAAACCTGAAGGTTTGGTACGGTCGAGGCGAGGCAGTCTGTGCCAGCGAGAGGGCAATGGAAAAAGGAGTGAAGGTGACTGGACCGGCAAGGCAAAATGAGCAATGGTGGCGGATGTTGGAGGAGGGAGGCTGGGTGAGGTAGGATGTAAATAATGTGGCGGTGGGGGTGAGGTGTGATTGATTGATTGATTTTTTTTCGTGTTTCCGGGCGCGTTAACTGCTTTGGTCATTAGTCCGTTTGGTCATGCTTTTCTCACGGAGATGGCGTGATTTCCCGCTGGATGGCGAGATCCGGCGCAACCTACGTCGGCTAGTGGGTTTCCCTAACCAGAACTCTCCCACCAGCGGGGCACCACCCCAGCCCAGGTTTGGGGGAAACCTCACTAGCCGACGGTAGGTCGGCGCCGGATCTCGCCATCCAGCGGGGGAAGATCAGCGCCATCTCCCGCGAAAAACATGCACTACACAAACGGGACTAATGACCAAAGCAGTTGACGCGCCGGAAACCGAAAACACAAACCAAACAAACTTTACGGGACTACTGATCCTCAGTAATTGACGCGCCCGGAATCACTACCAACCAACCAACGAACCAACCAACCGGCCGGCAAACAGGAGAGCGGTCGGAAATGCTGCTGGGGGCGTGGCAAAGGGGGGGGGAGCGAATGCACCAGGGGCGAAGCTTCCGGGAACGGGCGGGGCCGGGCGCGGCGCACGCGTGCCTGAAGCGGCTCCCCGGGGGCCGTGACGGGAGGCCGCGCGTGCGCTGGGGTCACGCGAGACGCGAGACGCGCGCCGCATAAACAAAGCAGCCTCATGTGCGGACGGCGGCAAACACCCGGAACTAGAACAAGGGAGTCCCGGAACAACTGCTTTCCTATCGAAGTTGCAGCTATCTGGCATTAAAATTTGAATACGCGCGGAACGCGACATGGCTGAGTGTGAATAGAGTGGGTTCGTACAAGAACCAAACACGTTCAAAATTCCATATTTTGTGATGTGGGTTTTGGTTAGGCGGAAGAACAGGCCTTACGGCCTGAGCGTCGCCAGCAATAAAGATATTCCACTTCTTCTTCTTCTTCTTCTTCTTCTTCTTCTTCTTCTTCTTCTTCTTCTTCTTCTTCTTCTTCTTCTTCTTCTTCTTCTTCTTCTTCTTCTTCTTCTTCTTCTTCTTCTTCTTCTTCTTCTCTTTTTTTTCTTCTTCTTCTTCATTATTATTATTATTATTATTATTATTATTATTATTATTATTATATTTCATCTAGTTATTCCCTTTAACTGGCGCTACCTGCTGGGACCATTCCTTTCGGAAAGGGCTAAACATATTATAAGGAGATAAGGCGGGGAAAATCGGAATTCCACTTCAATGCACGTCTACGCTATGATGTTTTTGATGACGCCTGAAAATCTCAAATTTCGACTTGTTTGGTTCTTGTAAGAAACCCTTCAATTGAGTGTAAATCTTCTAACAAAAAAAAAAAAACTTTATGCCATTCATAACTACTCATATGTTGTTTTTGGTATAGTTTCTAGGAAAATAAAAACTTTCTTTCCCAAACTTTTACAGGTTTGTTTATCCATGTAGGGCGACCTTATTGAAAAGGAAGAGATTTGTTTACATGATATTGTGCCGGTAATTGTGTGTGCGTCGTTCTGCCTTGGGAACGGACATCACTGACTTCTTTATATTGATATTTGCACGGAAACGTTTTATTTAAAAGGCGACGCAAGTCAACACACTTTTCATGATGAAGGAATCGTACATCTCCCCATACTCATTTATAATTAAAATATGCACATATAATTTATCTGAAATTTTCTTCAAATGAAAATAAATTTTCCCGAGAGTACGTGTGATTAATATCGTTTATAGTTTTATTGTTTTTAAATTGTTTTATTGTTTTCTTTATTCAACTTTATAAGCCATCCCTTTTTGATTTTTCATACAATTTTAATCGGTGATGAGTCGATGACTAATATTTCTCATTCTGCTTATGCATAAAATCGCAGTTTCTTTCTGCTAGTTGAGAATAATATTATTTATGATCAAAAGATTTCATTCAACCTTTCCATTTAGTTTCAGATGTGCCGGATAATATGATAAATTACGAGAACGCGGCAAAGAAATATCTTTTTCAGAAACTCCGTTCTAACGAGTTTTGAAGTATTTTTTTCCCCCACAATCTTTTCTCCTAGGCCAGGAATTTTCCTTCGTCGTCAATGTCAGATCGTGATGACGCGCATTTCCAGATCGAATTTTGGAAGTTAGCCAGCTTGAATAAGCATCTGCATTGCGGTTTCCTTTGTATACTTAGTGGAGGTTTGGTTGATGTCATGGATGGAGTGATTGACTAGGGCTCTGATACTTTGAGGAACTAGAATGGCACCTTACAAATTGATACTTAAAACGATTAGCTCTGCCAACAAGGTACGGAATGTACGACGCTACATAACAAGGGGATTCCGTTACTAATACAATACAAATTACTTAATTTTATTTAGACGTTCACGGAACAATTGAACAAACCTCGCATTCTACATGCTGATTTTTTTAAAATAATCCCTTTTTAAAAGTTTGAATCGTACACTTTTTAATTTACATTTAATGACCCTGCCCTATTTTGTTTCCATTCACATCCCTTGTATTGATAATAAATAACCTGACATATCATATTTTGACACGTGTGGACACATACAAATTACCTACTTTGATTTTGTTTCAGTGACATAAAATTCGGACATACGTGGGTTTCTTCACTATCAGACAATCTCAGCAGGATTAAACAATTTTTTCTACATTGATGATGCAGTATTATAGTTTTAATTACTATTAATGTAATGCAATGAGAAATAAAAATTTCAGTATTTCTCAAATTTTGGAATTTTGAGAAATGGAGAATTAATTTTATTTCTTTTAGGTCAAAAAAAGTAAAAATGTGTTTGACGTGCTACGGAGAGGAGTGTATTTTGTGCACATTTTTTTTAAATTCTGGGATCCCTTTCTCTAAACCATATACAAGTTGACTTCTGAATTCAGGAAGAAATGAGCGTTATTGTCCAGAATTGTTAACAAAATATTCACTCCGATGTAATAAAATCTATTTTCAAAGGCAAATCAGCTATAGATTTTGGTTCTTATCCTTCATTATTTTCTCGTGAAATAATATACTTTTTCTGCAGTGACAATATACACTTTCAATTTTTATCCATCTTAGCTTTCTCCGTCACTTAGCTTATGTCACTTCATTTGTATTGTGACATAATTCAACATTCTAATATACACTTCTACCCTTAATACTATAAGGGAGAATGAATTAGAGAACTTCGACCTATCTCCTACCCCTATCTCGCTACACTTCGACCTATCCGCTACAACTTCGACCTATCCGCTACAACTTCGACCTATCGCGCTACAACTTCGACCTATCGCGCTACAACTTCGACCTATCGCGCTACAACTTCGACCTATCTCGCTACAACTTCGACTCTATCGTCTCTACAACTCGACCCCTATCGCGCTACAACTTCGACCTATCGCGCTACAACTTCGACCTATCGCGCTACAACTTCGACCTATCGCGCTACAACTTCGACCTATCGCGCTACAACTTCGACCTATCTCGCTACAACTTCGACCTATCTCGCTACAACTTCGACCTCCTCTACAACGTCGACCTATCTCTCTACAACGTCGACCTATCGAATGTCCGTTGAACAATTGCGAATAGTTTAGTTATATTCGACTCAACGAGGAAAAATAATGTGAACTGCGAAATAAGTTTAAGGAACGAGGAACGTTGGAGTGCGACCGAATCTCGACTTCAACGGACGTGCATTTGTCATCGCGCCAGACCCGCACTGCGTCTCTCCTTTTCTCCTTTCTCTCCCTCCTCGCCCCGTCCCCGCCTTCACCTATCTCCCCGTCCTCGCACACGTCGCCGGCACCTGCTCGGAGACGAATGGAGTCCTTGCCACGCCCCTCTGCAGGCTTCTGCTACTGCAGCGGCAGGCGAAAGGAACGAACTAGGACACTTCCCTCGTTCCTCCTCCTCCACTCCAAACCTCTCACTGCCCGTGCACCGCGATTTCGCTTCCGTACAAATACGCTGTTTTCTCTACATCTACACTTTCTCGGTCCTCATAATGACTAAGGTGGCTCAGGGCATCAATAGATGTCGCTGCAGTGCCTCTGACCGAGAGGTCCTAGGTTTCGAGTCCTGGCGGTGGAAGGATTTTCGACACTAGCTACAGGGTCGGTTTAGCCGCTGTCTGGACAAAAGTCTAGCGGTCGGCTGCTCTGAACGTAATTTTTCGTGGTTTCCCCAATCAATTCCAGGTGAATGTCGTGAAATACAGTGCGATCAATACAGTACACTTACATGCACTGTACTACTACACATGTCGGGAGACCAGTCGGGAGCTTAGAGCTTAGCTCGGTTGGGCTGTTGCCCCGTTGGTGGGAAATGCCTGGTTGGGATAACCCCACAAGCTGACGTGCAGGTCGGAGACGGATTTCGTCATCCAGCGCGGAGAGATCATAGCCACGTCGCGAGATAGACATGCACATACTTACGGGGCAAATGATTTTAGCCGTTGACGCGCCAGGAAACATCAATCAATCAATCAATCAATGTACTTCCTTCTTTCCAAACCTCTCACCACCCTGCACCGCAATTGAGTCTACGTACATTGTTGTCTCTAGATTTACACTTTCTAATTCCTCACCCGCCTTCTCTCATGCGTGATTTTTCTACTTTCCTCGTACACATGTGTCATCTCTTGCTGTTCTTTGGCCTGTATCTTTTGAAAATAATAAATCAAAATGTTCCATGGTAGGCCGGGGCCAGAAAGAAATCTACGTATGATACGCTCAAAGGCAAAACTTTATGAGAAGTTAGTCAGTGTTATGGAGAACAAGGAAACGCATGTATGGCTGCCTGTATGTGACGGCATTGCGCTGCACAAATTTTTGAATATGTCGAAAAAAAAACAGTGCCATTGAGGAATGAGTGCTCAGCTAATTCTTGTTCTATGTTGTTCTTAAAATAGCCACAGTGTGAATGAGTGGTATATCCTACCGCAGTTGCGTCTCAAACTGTAAGCCATATTAAAGTCAAAGTGTCAATTTTAATGTCCTCTTGTATTACGAGCTCAAAGCTAATTTTTTTGTCTAATCGTAGAAAATCATTTTTCTTTGAAACGCCATACCGTTTTGTCGTCTCTAAGTCACCGCCGTGATAATATCTAAGAAGCTCTAAATGGATTCAAAGTTGTCCAATTTCACTAGAACATGTATAATAGGTACCCGAGAGAAAAATCGTTTTAGTGTCTACAAGACATAAGTGCAATACCGATTGGATGTTTCGAACGTGAGAAATTAAGTTCTAAAGTTGTAAACTTTTTACAAGTGCAATGTACAAGGTACTCGTGCCACTCTTAGGTATTTAGCCAGGTTTAATATCTGAAATTTTGAGGCAATATTTTAACACTCAGAAATCCTTTTTTTTCCTTTTTAGTCAATGAATGTAGACATTTTCAAACAAATGCATAATGGTACTGGAGTAAGACTTTTCATGTAACATTAATACGCATCATCAGGTGAGAACAAAAAATAAATATACTTGTCTGTAAATGAAAACAAATTCCATTATTGTTTTGAATAAAAGTATTTAAAATTAATTTTTCAGTAATCTGAAATAAAATTATCGAATAAAACAAGTATAAGTAAAATATATGTAGGAAATAAAAAACATATATAGATAGATGAGAAATAACTTACTAAATTATGTTAATATTAATACAAATGTATTCAATTAAAAATCAAAATCGAAAATAAGATAAATAAATAAAGGAAAACCGAGCTTGTCACAAAGCATAATTATTTTTTTGGGTTTTGTTATTTTAGTCAGAAAATAGTCATAAATGTTTGTGAATAAATGCGATTCCATGGCATTAATGGTATTATGTGTTTTTGTACATAATATCTCCAGGATTAATCTTTAATAGTTTCTGAGTTAATTATCCAAAATGGCAAAATTGAAAAACTGAAAACATCACGGCAATGATGAGAAAGTGAGTTTATTTTTGTGCCAGTCTCCTCAATGTTATTAACATGTTCTTTAATTCTTTTTTCGGAAACACGTTTTGTCTGTCCCACAGACAGAAATAGACAGAGAAATTACGATAATTGAAGCAAAAAAGGACATTTTCTTTATGTTAGAGAGACTTTATCTATTTGGATAATCCACCCAGAAAATAATCAAGATTAATCTCAGAGACATTACATATAAATCTATTTAAAAGTACTATATAAAAATACGGTACAGTATTTCTTTTAATAAATTATTAAATTCCCAATATGTCATAAAACTCTGCAATTGAACCATTTACTTTAATTTTTTTATTGTTAAGATTATACAATTATTTTCCAGCACTTACAAATTATTTTAGGAAAAATTTGAAAAAATTGTTTTTTCAGTTTGGCGGCCATTTAATGACGTCTTACAAGTGTGGTATTGCATCTATTTATCAAAATGGATCATGTGGAGTTCTGGAACATGTACCGCCATACTCCTTGATACGTAAGTACATAGTGTAGTGACACATTGGGCCTCTTTTAATCAGTATGGCGTGGTCATAATCGTCTCCCGGCCTATGGAGAAGAGGAAACTTTTAAATTGACCTCGTAATTTCTCTAAAGTTCAGCTTCTGGATAAATGTTTTATTGATCATGTTTTAAATGGGCTGCATTACCAGAAATGATTTACTTGGCACAATAACGGTGTGAGTTCAACTTACTTATTAGCAACCATTGCCTAAAATTGCGACATAAATAAGTTAAAAAAACTTCAGAAAGTCTTCACTATTGACACATATTCCAAGCGTTACTCCAAGTTTCCAATTCAAAGTGTCTTGTAATTGTGCCACGATCTTAACGAGTCGATGGCCAGTTACTTCATGACTCTCTGACTCTTATCTGCCAAGAGATGCTTTTTTGATAACGTGCTGTTGTGGTGGATTGTTTTACTTTCACGTCACAGTCGGTTGGAGAAAACATTTCTATTATTTATGAGGAATTGGAATCCTATACCCCTACGAAGAGCTGATGCCACCTCTTCAGCTGGTGTCTCATATATGCTATTTAGATAAGACTACATTTTTCCTATTTTCATTGGAGTATTTTTTCAACACTGGTCCCACCAAAGCGATCGGTGGGATTGTGATCAGACCGATCACCTGCCAGATTTGGAAACCGGATTCCATATCCTGTCGATCCCGGACAAGTTTTCCAACAAGTGGAAAATGTGAGGGGCAAAGAAAATTCTGGGTTTTCCCGTTTCCCCCTTCGTCTCATTTCACTAGTGTTCCATAATTCGTATTATACCATCAGTCCGACATGACTACTTACATTTTTCTATATCTACTTATTTCAAACTCGTCTTAGATTTTATTGTAAAGTTATTGCCTCGCTATTACTTTTTTATGGAAGCGAGAGCTGGACATTAATATCAGATCAGCCGAGGAGAATTGAATCTGCAGAAATGAGATTTCTTCGTTTTGTGCAGTGTAGATATAAGAGAAGAATTAAATATTGAGTATGTTATAGATATCACAAAGAAATATTGAGAAAACTGGAAAAGTCATGTCCTGAGAATACCAGAACATAGGATGAGTATAATTATTCTTCAGAATGCATCTAAAGGAAAAAGGAGGACAGGACGTCCCTTGAAAATCTGACACGGACAATTTTGACTCAGAACCGATCCAGAGGTCTAATCCTTACTGTCGATGATGATGATGATGATGATGATGATTCAATTATTTGTTCACTCCAGGAATGTCTAAAGGATTAGGAACGGAGGATCAATATAAACACAACACTGCTCCAATAGTCTGGCGCCAGATTTTTGCCGCCAGCGACCTTGGAGTCAGTGCAAGTGCCATCAAAATCCGACTCGCCGAGTTCGAAACTTCACCTGCCTGCGCTGGAGGGCGCGTAGGAGCGGGCAACAGGGCGAAGGCAACCAAGAGCGAGGCGCTGTCGGGCTCTGATCGTCTTAACTTGCGCCAAGTTAAAATTAATAACAACTTTCTCCTTCAGTCAACGCAGCGGGCTGCGCGGATTGTGGAGGTGGGGGAAGTTGGGAGGGAGGCAGAGGAGGAGGGGGAGGGAGAGACAACGGCGTCGCGATCGGAGAGAAATTTGGGACAGAAGTCTGATAGAAGATAGATGATAGAAGGCGATCGAAGCGAAGACTCAAAAATGGTTAACGTTTGGATGCTTGAGAATAGTGAAATGACGTAAGTAAGGGTTTGACTAGTGTACGAGCATAATACGCTTAACGGTGGTTTATTAAAGTGGCTTATTTACTGACATTGGATAACGATTAATTGAAAAACAACAAATAAGACTTTTTAAATTACTTTTTTGAAAGAGTACTTTTAAGTTTGGATTACGTACTCGTGGGATGTGTTTATACACATTATAAAGAACACACGTGCGTTCTTGAATTTTTCAGAGAATCAACAGAAAAACCGTTGTTTCAGCAATAAAACTTCGTTTCTACATTTCAGTAATACACTCAAGTACCTTATTTTCCGCCCGTTATAGTGATTTTAATGTTCATTGAATGTTCATTGCCATCGATCACTGAACCTTAATCATCGTAAATTCTTAATCATCTTTATTAAATGAAATATGTAGATTAGTTAAAACTGTATGAGGAAGGTTAGGTACAAAGTCCATTGTGAAAACCATAGCCGCTCCTTTACGAAATATAGCAAAAATATATTATAATATAATTCCTGTCAATCAGAAACAGAATAATTAATGGAAGAAATGTGAGAAATTAATCTTATTTAATTCCTCATCAGCTATATGCAACAATAAAGTGTTCTTTGACTTTTAATCTCTGTTGGTCTTTCCAGTAAAAAGTTTATTCACATATCGGATCTTTCAGAAAAGTAAAGATACGGGAGTGAACATCACTATTCTAACATTCTTTGGTTTATATGTCCTTGGTTATGAACATATTGCAATGGTTAACATTTAGCAATTACATAAGGTTTGAAACAGTCCAGGAGATAATTTTTACAACGTAACATATCAGCCCCTCAAAGTCTCATCAGATCCCACAGTGAGCAAGTGTGTGGGTTCAAAGAAACTGGTATAATCACCACAAAAATAGTACATTTTCGATCTTGCTAAACAAGAGCTATGTATTCACTGCTACCACGTGATAATACATCTCAATTCCACTTTTGCCAGCGATTTTTACAGAAATTTTACTTTTTACAGCCTCGCCATGGAAAATAAGGCACGAATTGAATAGAATTATCATAATGAACAGTTCAACCTTGAAATAACGTATTGTAGTGATGAAGTACGGTTCTCTTCGAGTGGTTACGTTAACAGGCAAAATAATCGCTACTGGCGTTCCGAAAATCTACATATATTTCGTCTCCACGAGACGCCATTGTGTAATGGTTTGTGGTGCTCTATTAGTGCTTGCCAAATCGTTCGTCCGTTCGTTTTTTAGAGACTGTTACATCAGAGCGATACATCAATATTTAAACAGTTTCTTTCAAAAGCTTGCGAAGAAAAACTTAAGATACTTTCAAGATTCTGCCACTGCCCGTAAATCAAGAAATTTTATTCAATTTGTATATGAAGTATTCACTGACAATCTGGCCAGCGAGATCCCCAGATCACTTCCCCTGTGATTATTTTTTGTTTTTGTAAAGGATACAGTTTACGAAACCAATCCTCATTCAATTGTGAAGCTTCAAGAAAACATATGGAGAGACATCTTTAACATTAGCGAGAGGGCTCTGATATGTGTAGCATGTTTTGTCGGTGCCAGAAGTGCGAAGTAGGCGACGAGTTTATCGATTGATTAGTGATTACGGGCGCGTCAACTACCAAGGCAATTAGTTCCTTAAGTATAGAACATATTTTCCTCGGGAGGTAGCGATGATCTTCCCCCGCTGGGTGGTAAGATCCGGCGTCGACCTACCCATCGGCTTGCGGGTATTTTCTACAACCAGATCTCTCAAGAGCGGGGCACCACCCCAGCCAGGACAAGCTCTAAGCGTACCGTTAACCCTTCTCCCAAAGTATGCGGTGATCATTTCCAAAATCTGCTGTAAAGATGTTGCGCTGGAACGACCGGCGTGTCAGCCGAGCGCGGACCTCACATAGTCTCTTTATTTATTTATTTATTTATTTTATGTCAAAAAAAGTTAAAAACTGCGTATGACGTGCTATGGGGAAAAGTGAATTGTGTGCACATTTTCAAAATTCTGTGATCCCTACACTAAGTCATATACTACTTAAATTTTGAATTTTTGAAAGGGAGAAAAAAAACAACAAAAACTCCCATGTAGTAAAATCTATTTTCAAAAATAAATAAGTAATAAATTTTGAATTTTGAAAGGGAGACTCTTACTGGGGAATCGAGGGCCCGTCGTCGCAGAGATCAAAAAGACGTATTTCTAGAGTAGAAACCCACTGTTTGACTGCCCAATGAAGGATGACATTCTTTAAAAGATAAATGCGAGAGGCTTAAAGGCATCTAAAACAGAAATATTAAGACACGTACTAGTTGAATTTTAATTAGCGATTTATGTATACCAGTAACACTGTTCTGTTATTTCTTATTTACTCTGTTTTTGTTTGCGTAGGCATGTTCAATTCTTTGGAGGATCCTAACTTCATTACTCAAAGTAGACATTTGATTGGCTTCCTTAGCTATTTCAGAAAACGTACTTTAAAGAAGAGCATTAATAACATCACCTCTCAGATTCTTCGGCGTTGCGGCGTTGCGACGTCCGAGGTAAAGGCCCACCAGGGAAATCCGCCCTTTAGAGCATTAGAGAAATCCGATTTGATGACAGATTTAGGTCATATGTCAGAAGAAATTCTACAGGTATGACATTTAAGGTGACACTAAGCTCCATTTAGAAGGGCATTAAACTTCCTCTAAGTAACAGGTTCTCAAGGACATGACTTACCAGGTTTCAAGTAGGGTTTCTAAAGCATTGAATCATGTCTATGTGCATCCTTTCAGCAAATTCGTGAATACTTTCCTAGAAATCATACTCCTAATTAATATATCATGTTACTTCATCTTCTGGTCAAATACTATATTTACTAAAAAAGAAGAAAATGTTTATATAAAGGTTTATATTATCTACGAGACGAGAAAACGTAAAAGAACATGTTCAGCATATTGGAATTTTTAAACAAATTCATAATTTTACATATGACCTCGTTATTTAGTTAACCACCTTCAATGAGAAGCCAAATTTCACTTAACAGTCAATCCAACAGAAAATTAATTCTCAAAATTAAAACTACTACTTGGCGGTCTTAAAATCTTATCTTTTGTAAATTATTCTCACCAAAAAGTTTACTTCTTTCACTTTTAGTTTCACTTAAACCAGCGCATAGTTCGCAGGATATCAGATATTTACAACAATGTCATCGAATCCGGTAAAGGTGGCTCAGGGTATCAACTCCTCACTGCTGTGCCTTCGAACGGGAGGCATTAAAGAAAGGATATCATATACCATGCACTTGAAACAACCTAGTAAACTATGTTTGTAGGTAAATAAGGCGAGTCTATTTTCTAACCTGCACCCAGACCAAAATCGATTCTTGGTGGATTTGTCTCGCGTTTTTGTCAGATGACTCTATTGACAAAAATCCCCCTGTGAAGAGCGTCATTGCTCCATTTAGACGTACGGCGTGGTCTGAGAAGGTGGAGACGGCGAGGAAAGAGGAGCGGAGCGGAGAGGAGAGGTGAGGCGATGCGTTCCGTGACGTGGGAGTTTGAGAGGAGTGGAGGGTGCAAGGAGTGTTGGCGTGTCGGGTGTGTGGGCGTGCGTGGCGTGTCGTGGCGTGGGGGGGGGGCGCAGGGCAGAAAGGAGTGTGGGGTGGGGCGTAGCATGGCGTAGCGGGGCGAGTAGGGTCGAGTCAGGCAGGGGAGGGGTTGGGGCGGAAGGCACGGGGTAATGAGGGGGGCGGGGGGGGGGGGGGGGGTTTGGAAGGACGGGGCGGGCGGGGGGGGGGGGGGGGGGGCGGGCGAGGGAAGAAGGCGCGAGGTGTGACGGGAGCTGGGGCAGGACATGGTGAAACCTCCGGTGACGGCGCCGGAAGCGGCCAAGTTACAGACAGGGGCGTCGTCAGAGAGAGCGAGGAAGCAGCAATTGTAAGAGCAATGAGAGAGAGAGAGAAGACGGTAAGAATGGAAGAGGTGACTTGATAGAGGCACATAGATTAGATGGGAATTGTGTAGTTGGATTGGTACCGGAGACGATTTGCCAATGGAGGCTCTGGCAATATTGACAATGCTGGCTTCAATGACAGACATGAATTTTAGATATAAAAACTGTAGCATACCGTCTGAGATAGCATATGAATAAGAATGTGAAAAGGAAACAAAAATTACGATGAATCCGGAAAACGTTTAAAAATATTTTTAGAAGTAACAAAATTTCGGCGATTACGATAAGGTAAAAAATGTGAATGCAAAAATAGTTTCAGCAATAATGCAAGAGAACCACGTAGAAGAAGCTATGAACAGTAAGAAAAAATATGAATCTATGTAAAGTTCACGTATGATGAGAAGGTGTACGCCACGTCAAGAAAATTAGTGATTGAAAATTGATTGATCCATCCCCATGTGCTAAAAAATATCAAAGTGTTCACAAATTAAAATTTACAGAAAATTTAAAGTTGTAAATGTTGGTAGAAATTGTGTGAGGGGAAAATCAGAAAGTTAATCTGAAAAGTCTGCTTTGGATTTTCTTATATATCTGAAGACTACAAAAACTGACGTGTCGGTAACTTTTCACCTACCGATACTTTTCACCTACAAGTATACATGTAAACTTAGGATCCGACACGTAAGACCTCATGCTCTTGTTTCATTTTTAATTGCCTTCTGGGCACATTTTACTTTTGTATTTTTCCCTTCGTTTTTTGCCCTTAACTCATTTTTAATTATCATAATTATGTTTTTCTTTTCCTATATAATAATAAGTATATTCAGAATTTAACAACTTAAATTATGTTCACATTCACAATCTCAACTTTCGTAAGAAACCTCCGGCAGTTATTTCAGCGTTTAGCACCGGGAACGGTAGCTCAGTGCATCAACTTATGTCACTGCAGCGCCTCTGACCGGGAGGTTCTAGGTTCGAGTCCTGACGGCGGCAAGATTTTCGACACTAGCTTTCCAGCTAGGTCGAATTCAGTCGTTGCCTGGAGGAGAATTCTAGCGGCTCGGCTGCTCTGATCGGTAGTTTTCCGTGGTTTCTACGCTTGTCCCGGCTGGGGCGGTGCCCCGCTGGTGGGAGAGTTCTGGTTAGGGGGAAGCCAACACTAGCCAACGGTAGGTCGGCGCCGGATCTCGCCATCCAGCGGGGAAAGATCACCGCCATCTCCCGAGAAAAAAACATACACTACACTAACGGGACTAATGATCAAAGCAGTTGACGCGTCCGGAAACACGAAAAAACAAACCAAACCAAACCAATCGGCGTTTAGCCCCTTCAGTAACGAACGTACTACACTGTAGACAGTACTTCTCTTGGCACAGACGGAGGAGTCGCAGACGGCGAAAGAGACGACGACGGCGCCTATGGTGACGTCACCAGAAGACGCCGCCGCCACCGCCGCATGCCACGGGGGGCCTTGGAGAGGCGGCGGCGGAGACGACGCAAATAGACGGCATCAGCGGCGCCGCGGTCTGAGTCCATTGTACGACGCAGGGGGGTGGATCTGCCTCTGACGAGGTGCTTTGCCCCGCCCGTCACACCTGCCCGTCACCCGGAGTTCTTTACTATTTTTCCCAGTACAGTACTGTTAGGTCGCCATAACACACACGGATGAAACGCCGTCCATTAAGACTTTAACGGCCTCCAACCGTTAATGAGAAATGAAATGAACGAGTTATATTTTGAGATGGCTAAATGAGTACTCATCTTCCAAGAACCCTATAGGATTTTTTCGTTGTGTATCATAGTACGACACAGGGGCAGATCTGCCTCTACACGAGATGCATAGACACGCGTTGACCCTGTCACATCTGCCCGTCACCCGGCGGACCTTCGTTCTTTATTATTTTCCCTATTACTGTACCCTACATGGACATAACGACGCAAACACACAGGAATGAGACGCCGACCGTTAAGAATTAACGATCTCTTTCCGTTAATGAGAAGGAAAAAGAATGAGTAAGATTGAATAGAAAGACAAAGAATGATATTTAAAGAAGGCTAAATGAGTACTTGTATTTCAAGAATCCTATATAATTTTTTCTGACAAGAAAATGATATTACGAAAAGTATAGAACGAGATATAGCCTCGTGTACATAATGAACCAAGTAATTGGTGATATCAACTGAGTCTACATCCTCTAGAATTCTTCTACATACTGTGGCTGAATGCGAACTAGCTATGTAGCTAGTGTCAAAAAACCGCCAACGTCGGGGCACAAACCTTCAAACTTTACGGTCTCAGCCGCTAGAGATAGCTCTGACCAAATTCGGCTGTGGCCTATCACGGAGGCCTATCACGGAGCATAAACGTCACGTTTAAAGGCCAGCATCCGTTAAATTAATGACTTAAGGAAGAATTGGTACTCATATTATTAGAAAAGCTGTTTCTTATTTATATGATTTTTATCGCACGAAGATGGCATTACGATGAATATTAAATGACACATGGCCGATATCTCAAATAATGAATTATCGCCTCTGTTTACTAACTTCAACCGCGTCCGTTATGTGCTTTATATCGACCTCATGACAGTTAACATGATATCAGTGTCTAAGTCACATAGTCTTACCTTGAAATGGGTGAATGATTTTGGTGGGTAGGTGAAGAAGAGAACCACGAGAAAACTACAGCGAACTTGCTTGTTCCTCCACAAATCAATCCTTTATAGAGAGCTCGATCCGGCCGGACCGACATATCGTCGTGCCGTTCCCGTGGCTCAAACTTCTAGTAAACTTTTAGTGAAAATAAACTCATTCTGCATTACAAAAGGCGCACAGCTATGGCTATATGAAAACTTTGTAAAAATCATCATTCTCTAAGACGGGTTTGTGTTTTTGATAACTTTACATGATGTATCATGTTTGTGACCAAATGCAGTCGATGGCATTATTCAAGTAAGAAAAGATATGTAACTATATGTACCACCCTTATTCTTTGTTAACTTTAATATTTTACCTTTATATCAAAACTTCCTTATTACTAAGTTCATGATTTGATAATTCTTTCAAATATACCACGAACGAAAATACGATGGACAAACTTCCCAGTAGAAATTGAGAACATTATCTAATAAAAAGATAAAAATGAAGAAATATGCTGTTCCCAGAATTCCTAACCAAACCATGAAACAACGTGCTGAACAAGAGGTATTCGTCATGTGATGATAGCTGAACAGGGTTGGAGCCTAATTCAGGCGGGAGGAGTAAAGAAGACTGCAGGCGGTGCAGATTAATTTTCCTTGCGCCTGGCTTCTCTCATGCTGCTCGAGACTCGGCCGTTGACTCATTCTCAAACCTCGTGGAGACTGAGGGAGGAGATCCGGCATTCCGTCTCTTAAGAGCGCAGTGTGCGAGTTCGTTGTTTATACCGGGGAGACCGCCAGAAGGTAGTTCGCGGAAATGACTGTTTTCCTGTTTTCCGCTTGCGTTAAAAGCCAGCGACACGTGCACAGCTGCACACGGACATGTGTGCGGTCAGAATAGCGCTCCATTCAAGAAGGAACTTGTAGTTGGTGAGTTGTAGGATGGTCGATATGATTTTACAAACATTGTGGTATAACTTGGTTATGATTAGGGAACGGATTTTCATGTAAATACATATTTTTACAGGGACAAGATACCTGCATTCAGTAATATTTTTACACTTTACACGACGTTCTGAACTAATTTGAACCATTTCTATTTTGCATATATTTTATATTTCTAATTATTATAATTACATTTTTTACATATTTTATCTATAGCTACATATTTCGTTACATTTTAATACGTCGAAAATGAACATTTCACTTGTGATGTTCGAAATATGTTACTTGAAAACTAACTTAGTTACTGAAATACTTAAAAAATACGCAATGCGCTTGTACTAAGCCGGATAATCGCTATTAACTGTCAAACTTATCTCCCCCCCCCACTGCTTCTTGGAAACAGCGTAGTCGGGATCAACGATGGGCGGATGTAGTATGTGAAGCAGAAGGAACTTCAACCACGTGATTACTCGTATTTCATAGACCCCATGCGTAACTCGATAAAATTCAAAACATTGTCTTATCCCTTTTCCGAAGTTGGGGGGGGGTATGCTCCCTTTACCCTCCCTTCTATCACAGGCTACATGGTACTATTCACTTGAGCTCCGGCTCCTCGTAAACAACATTGTATATAATACGAAAGTATTATATGCTTCAGATGAAACTAGCGAGTACTTGCTTCTGTAGATGTAAAACTTCAACGTACTCTGCTCGGAAAATGCTTGAAGAATGTAATTATAAACATTATAATGAATATTTATTTCACATATTTCCTATTTTTTCTTAGATATTTTTGACAACATAAGTACATATATATGTACATATTTTGCTTTTTTTATTACAATAAAGTCCGTTCCCTAGTTATGATTAATATTTATTAGGTTTCAGTTTTCACGGATTAATGAAGATGTCTTATTACGCATACACTGGTACTGATAGAAGGGGCTCAATGCATCAATTAATGTCACTGCACTGCCTATGATCGGAAAGTCCTAGGATTGACGGTGGTACAATTTTCGGCTACATAATTAGGTCGAATTCAACCGCTGTGGGTAGGAGAATTCTAAAGGCCGGCTGCTGTGATCGGTACTTTTACGTGGTTTCTCCGATCAAAAATACCAAGCAAATGCTGGAGCTGTACCCGTAACAAACGGACCACGCACCGCACGCCATCTTTCCTTGTTCCTTGTACCTCTAACCTCCCCCTTACTTAACCACACTAACACATATGCTTTACACTACTACACATTTCGGAAGACCAGGCATCTCCGGACATGTGATAATTAAGTGCATGTAAGTGTAAGGCTTTGTAAGAAGTGAGAATAGTTTGAGGAGGAAGGAAATATCGCGCGCGGTTCGTGGCCCATTTGTTAAGGCACTGCTCTGACACACACTTTATATTGATTGTAGAAACCACGGAAAAATAGCGATCTGAGCCGACGACCGCTATAATTCTCTTCCAGACTCATCTTCGGGCTAATTTATTGCCCCGCCCCCCGCTCCCTATTGGCTGTGGACGCCGATTCGCACGCCTCGCACCGGCGCTGGACAATCGCCAGCGGAAACTTCGCGTTCCCGTGGAGGTTCGAGTGTCGCACCCGGAAACCCCTCGATTGAGCATCGCGCTGGAAGGCCGACGGCGTGGCACGTGGCAGCGGCGGAGCGATGCGGCTTTTCATCGGGTTAAGTGTTCAATTGGGCGTAACGACTGGGCTGAAAGCGAGGCAAAGCTTGTTAGCCGATGCCAGCACGAGACCTTCCATTTCCTCTGGCATAACGGCCGCTATTACCGAGAAATCGCGGATACTTGAGGGCTAACGCGCGAGTGCACGTGGACGCTGAAGAAGGTGAGACGGAAAACGAAAGAAGAAAGGTGGAGGGGTGGTAATGAGTGGGAGAAGAGAGGAACGGAAAGAAGACAGAACCGGGGACGGAACAGGGGGTGGGAGTAGCGGGGCGGGGAGGAGCGGGCGGGGAGGAGCGGGGCGGGCAGGAGCGGGGCGGGGAGGAGCGGTGGGTGGGACGGAGAGGAACGGTGGGCGGGCGGAAGGAACAGTGGGCGTGGGGGGGGGGAGACGAGCGTGAACGGGGCGGAGGGAAGCGGTGGGGGGACGACAGGAGAAATGGGCGTAGCGGAGGTAGCGGTGGGCGGGGCAGAGGAGAAATGGGCGAGGGTAGCGAAGCAGTCGGCAAGCGGAGTGAAGCATTGGGCGGGGGGATTGTAGCCATGTGCGGGGAAGAGCGTGAGGAGGTTTGAGAGGGCGGTGAGCGGAGTGAAGAGGAGAAATGGGCGGGGCGGAGCATTGGGCGGGGGGATTGTGGCCATGTGCGGGGGTGGGGCGGTGGGCAGGGTGGAGGGCTGGGCGGACGTAGCGTGCCGGAAGCCGTCGATCGCAGCCCGCCTCCCGCCACGTGCCGAAGTGGCTTGGCGGTAAGTGGAGCCGCCGCCGCCATCTCTTTCCTTGTTCTCGACCGAAGTGCTCTTGTATCGCAGTGGTTCGAAATGGAATAAATCACTCGCGTGGGATGAGCACATAAGTATGGCTTAATTTTACATTACAACTGGATGATTAGTTTCCAAATTTATTTAATTGTAGAAAAGATTGTAATTGCTATACCTATTAGATGGACTATTTGAGATGTTAAGTGTTTTCAGGTAATGTTTAATTTCGACTAAGTTTATATGCTTCGATAAATAAAATGTGTAATTTAAAAATACATTATTCACAAATTCCACCAGAAGAAAATTTCTAATTACATATGGCGTAATCAAATTATCATAGTAGAAGAGACATGAAAGTAACGGGACAATTCAAATAATGACCACCTTCTTAAAATTTAATAAAGATGGAGCTAGAACAAGGACTCAACATGGAAACATAATACGATTTTCTTTGCAAAAATAAATTATTTCTATTCGTAATACTCCTCCAGAACATTAGAAAATATTTTCAGCATGAACCCATCGTGAATAATTCAAATCGCGCAGAAATGTTGAAATAGTATTGCTTAACGAATTTGGTTTGAGAAGTTTTCTTTTTGAAACAATTTCTTTTTTGTACACGTTTAACTGTTTACATGGAAACTAAAAAAAGTGTCCCATGCGCGGTTTTAGCGTTTTTGGGAAGCAAGTTACGTAAGCATAATGTCAATATCGTACTCGTATAAAATGTGTAAGGCCTAACAAATAGGCCACGGACCGTAGGCGGTATTTCTTTCCTCGTCCTATCCTCAACCTTCTCTTACATACACTTACATGCACTACACTACTACTCATGCCGGAAGACCGGTCGGGGACCTAGAGCTTGTCCGGCTGAGCGGTTCTCCTCTGGTGAGAGATACCTGATGAGGGAGAACTCTGTAAACCGGGCGCAGGTCGGCGCCGGATCTCGCCATTCAGCAGAAAAAAGTTAATGCCACCTCTCGCGATAAAAAGAATACGCTACAACTTACGGGACAAATGACCGTAGCAGAAGACGCGTCGGGAATAATAAATCAACTTCGACCACATTTGTGCCGCTTGCTAACAGGCAACCCATAGTACTTGCTCGTGATTTACGTGCATTCGCTTCTACTTGGTCAACGACGGGGTCTCCCATCGTTTTTTTCAGAGGCAACGTTTGCATTATCCTGACGAACTATGCGTAACTGCATTTCTCATGGGTCAGGGTAACGTGGAGACACAAACCTTTCACCTCCTACTACGTCTGGAATTAAAAGTTCACGATGTGCTTGTATTTTCCTCTGAGGTATAATTACGAAATAAAGAAACGATAAATTAAAAAATAATATTTTGTGTAAGTTGCTTGTTCACAAAGGAGACTTTGACGTAAGAATAAATGACTGACAAGAGGACGAAAGAAACAAAGTGAGTGGAACATAAGAATTTTGAGAAAGAGTACAAAAACGGCTTTCGTGCGAGTTGCCTACCTTCGGTTTTGTAGGATTCATGGAAACCTACAAGAATTTTATACTTTTCATATTATTCACAATATTTGAGTTACTAGCCATTTTAGTTCACGTCGTCTTAATGTTTTGTTAAATATTTTATTTAGTTTCCCTTTTTTGCAGCTCACATTTCTCTAAAATGCTTCTTTGTTGTACGTGTACCGCAAAGGAACACATACCAATCAAAAACTGAAGATTTTCTACGCAAGATTCTTAAAATTAATTTTTATACACCCCCCTTCAAAGAGATTTTACGGAATTATTCTTCGAAAATCTAATGCGGCCTTCCTAGGCCGAAATTTGCCTACGAACTCGTTAGCAGCGTCCTCAGTTGAAGGAACGCCTTACGAAGGAAAAAACGGATTTTTTTTTTTGGAGATAACCTTTATTAAAACATTGAACATGGAGGCAAATGTTAATTAACTTTCATACATTTTATTTTGAAATATGCTAGTAAAATACTCTATGATATTACCCCTTTATGATATTAAATGTAGTTAAGATTCCTTTAATACTACCGTTCCTCAACGATACACCATTAAAATTTGTAGCGCCTTCAATATTAAAGAAACGTTTATAGAAGGAAATTGTTTCAATGATGTTTCGAATTACAAATATCAAGAAATAAATAAAACAAATAAATAGAAAAATAGAAACGATGTGAAGTAATAACCATTATAACGACATCTGTGTTTGAAAGGAGCGTCATTTAAGTTAAGGATGAATCAATGGGAGTGATTTTTATTCTATCTTAAAGTTCATGGGAGTTTTTTTCTCCTTTCAAAATTCAAATTTAAGTATATGACTTAGTGTAGGGATCACAGAATTTGAAAATGTCACAAATTCACTTTTCCCCATAGCACGTCATACGCAGTTTTTAACTGTTTATTTTGACGTAAAATAAATAAAAATAAATAAAAATAAAAATAAAAATAAAAAATCTAATTCTCTTTGCCTGCCAACGAATCGTTGACTGGATGTGCCGCGTGTGGTGGCGGCGGGTGCGAGAGAGCCCGATGGGCGCGACTGTGATCGACCAATTCGCGGGCGGAGATGACAACTGTGCCCGGGGGCGGCGGCAGGGGTGGCGGGGAGGAGAGGGGCGGCGGCGGCGCCAGCTGCGCTGCGCCAGAGAGCGGGTGCCCTTGGCGGCCGGCGCCAACGCAAATAACAACAGCGCAACGCCGCGCACGAGGCTCCTCCCACGAGGCAGCGCCGTGGCCACCAGTAGCTCGACACCGCTCGCAGGAGGCCCGGGAACGGTGCTGCCTTGGACTCTTGCGCGCACCCCCTCTCCCCCTCCCTCCCCCTCGCACACTCTCGTGGACTTAGAACTTCTCCCGGATGGGGCGGTGCCTCGCTGGGGGGAGATACCGCGTTCGGGAAAACTCCGTTATCCGATGGTAGGTCGGCGCCGGATCTGGCCATCCAGTAGTGAAAGACCACCTCCACCTCACGAGCAAAAGAACGCGCTACATTTACGGGATTAAAGATCATCGTTGACGAGCCCAGAATCAGTAACAATCAATCACGAGGGCAGTGATGGCAAAGTAGGGGATGGAGGCATCACTGCTCTCGACGCGGTGTCACTGGGATAGCCGTGAGCCGTGAGTCACAGGCCATCAGATATTTCCACTGCAGTGTTTCTGACCAGGAGGTCCTAGGGTTTGGGTTTCAGCTGTGGCGATTTTCGAATAACTTCATACAGAGGTCGAATTCAGCCGTTGCCCGGAGGAGAATTCGAGCTGCCAGTTGGCTGTGGTCGGTAGTTTTAAGTGGTATATCTGATCAATTCTAGGCAAATGCAGCAACAGTACCTTAACAAATGGGCCACAGACAACGCGCGGTCGTCCCTTCCTCTGCGTCGTTCCCTCCTCTTCCCTTACAAAAAACTTGCCTTGACTGCGGCGGTGCCCCACTAGCTGAACACTGAGGGGGAACCCAGCAAGACGACATACAGGTCGACGCCGGTCTCACGTTCTCAACGGATAGGAACACCGCCACCTCTCGCGATATGGCATTCACTGTGTCATAGAGGTTGGCGCGTCCGGAAACAAAGAAAGCAATCATACCCTCTCATCCTTTTTACACATGACTACCTACCTCAAATTCTCTCTTTCTCTCTCTCTTTCATCGGCCTGGCACTGGCACATGCGTAAAAGTGTTGATGTTTGTTATATCAACATAATTTGCCATATCATAAATCAGTTTAAATTTGAATTTCAAGAAAAGAAGTATTTTCACCGGATATTGCAATTGAGCGTCGTTTTCTGCAATGTATCATTTATAATACAACGATGAAATTTGTCAAAGGGTGTAACGTGTAACCGAGTACGTATAACTGCTGCATTGTACTCTCGAAACAAACTATTTTCCATTGAACTGGCAAAATTCGACAATGAATGTAACCCCCAATTATGATGAGAAGCGAGAATGCAAAAGTGGCAGTCCTATTGTCGTCCGATTTTTTCTGCTTCATAAAGCCAATTATTACATTCTCACACCAGCCAGTCATGTGATCAAAGCGTCGGCAACAAATCCGGATAATTTCATTATTGACGTCAATGGGGTTGGGAGTATGCCGACCGGTGGAGGGGGGTGACCGAGGTCGAGGTCGGCCTGCTCCCTCATACAATCCCTCCTTTATTTTATGCCGCTTCTCTCACAGCTCTGGCAATTTTAGTCGAGTTCAGTTCATGCCTGACTTTACGTGGCGATACCCGGACCGTCATGCCTGCTCTTCCGTCTGACCAGCCAGATTTCACTACGCCCCTTGTACCATCTAGCGGAGAAACAAGGTATCACTCGGACGAGAAAACAGGCGTTTTAGATTTAGCTCAGAGTTCTTTTTAGGCTTGAGAATCTTTTAGATGCCGTAAATCTACTACATACAACAGCCGGTTTTATTTCTCTGAAGAAAGGTCTACAAAAGATTCTTGTGCTCCTAAAAATCCACGGCTTCGATCGAGTTTGAACCGACAAACTTGGGTACAACAGCTCGATGCGCTACCCGTTTTACTACTGAAACCTCAAATTTTATTAAAGAGAAGAAGCGTATCCCTACTAATACAATTTATAACTTTCAATTTCTGATTAATAGCTTACAATTCACTGAACATTAGGCAAGAAAGAGCTACGTATTTTGCAAACTTAAAAGGAAGATTTTCAGAGGTGAAAGGGACTGATTATTCGAAAATTAAAAGAATTTCTGGGAATTTTTAGTTATTTCTTAAATAGAATCTTTTAAATTTTTGTATAAGTTCTAAATCAAGGAATTTTTAACGTCACACTTGTTTTTTTGTAGAATTTTGAGAATTTTCTGGAACTATTATGAAATTATTAATTATTATTATAATATTAACAATAATGATAATAATAATGATAATGATAATGATAATAACAATAATATGATAATAATAATAAATAATAATAATAATAATAATGATAATAATATGATAATAATTGTTCGCCAGCATCCTACTATGCACGAAGAATTAATGGACATTTTGTCAAAATGCGTCAACAAAGTTTTATGTCCTATTCAACAAAAGAGCTCTTCCATAAAAACATGGAATTAACGTATGTTGTATATTGAATGTAAAACAAAACAAAAAATAGTTTCTTCTCATAGGAATATTGAAGCAGGATACGTTGAAATCATCTGATTTTCGCTCAGAGACATCGGCTCTGACCAGGAGGTACTAGGTTTCGAGACTTGATGGCGGTTACATAGCTAGGTCAATTTCAACCACTGTCTGCAGGCCCATCTGGCCCGTCCGTCCAGGTCCAGAATTCTCCACCAGACAGCGACTGAAAACGACCTAGCTGAAAAGCTAGTGTCGAAAATCCTGACAACGTCAGGATTGTAACCTAAGATCTCCTGGTTAGAGGCGCTGCAGTGACATCAGTTGATGCACCGAGCTACCGCTCCGGTTTCGCTTCCGAACCGTGTATAATTTTTAGTAAACGAAGCAGGCAGGAATTACGTTTCCTCAGGTATCTTCTGTTTTGTGCCTCTCATTTCACAATGTATTCTCTATTTTCATACTTTATTATCTATATTCATATTTACACGCCCTAACATCATTTCGATGATAAATAACGATAATAACAATGTTTCGAGTCTCGGCCGTCGTGCCCGCTCTTCCGACTTACCACAAATATTATTTCACACATTTTAAAAACCAACGTCTTATCTCTCCAACCGAGATCCTACAATCCTGCCGAAATTTCTGGCTTCGGAACTATACGTCCATTGTGCCGTGTCTCCGAAAATCCATGCTATCCGATAAATCCGAGTGCACTTATATTGTACGTACACATTTCCTAGTTTCAAGGGAAACCAAGTGTGGGCGTTTGTATAGGTACAGTTCCTATGGAGTGAGAATGTTTACTTTCTGGAAAAAACGAATGTTCCTCGTACATGGGCATACAATTCCTGTACATCAGATACTTATTAATGATAGATCTCCACAAATGATATTAAGCTACTTCGGTGGTGAAACTATTAGCGTATCGGGCTTCAATTCCCAGTTTGCGGGTTCTAATCCGATCAAAACCGTGGATTTTAAGGTCGAGAAAATCTTCGTACGTCTTCCTTGGGAATAGAAATAAATTTGGCACTTCCATGTTGTAAATTTACTACATATGTAAAAGGTTCTCAAACCTAAAAGAAGCCTCTGAGCAAAATTCAAATCAACAGTTTCGTCGCCCTTTATACCTTCTTTCTCTGAGAGATAGCGAAAGGTAGGTAGCGAAATTCGCGAGGTCAGGCGGAAGAGCAGGTCTAATGGTCGGAGCCTCGGCACTTAAAATAGGACAACATTGAGTGACTGACTATTTTAAATTATCATGAGTGGAAATACAATGTTCATGCACTAAGCCATCGAAATAAATTAAGCCTTTATTTCAACCTGTTTTTTATTGTATCGATCATCTGGTGTACAACACCACCAAGCGTCCGTCCCTCTTGTCCTTTCGCCTTCCGACACTTCACATCATCCCTCCACCCCTTCGACGCCCGAAAACTTCCGGTCGCGCGCCGCGCAATATCCGGTGGCGCGCCTGCGACAAACAGCCTCTTCCGGTCGGCAAGTCGTAAATAAGTAAGCTCTACCTATGTCACAGCGCATACCTGTGTGGGACACACCCACTTCCATGATGCACATGCTACAACCACATCACCGGCTAGTTTTACGCAATCGGGTCAAG
The DNA here is from genome assembly GCA_964035755.1 of Teleogryllus oceanicus. NCBI lineage: Eukaryota > Metazoa > Arthropoda > Insecta > Orthoptera > Gryllidae > Teleogryllus > Teleogryllus oceanicus. Next base: position 108,106,025 of record CAXIVR010000007.1, read on the forward strand.
GGTGCAATTACTTACCACATAAAGTTTCTCTTGGAAGATAACAACTGAAGAGCGAAAAACATTATGAAGATGTTTCATGGAATTATGTTTGTTTGGAATTATGTTGATCCGTAATTTGTTATTCGTACGTTGTAATCAATTTTTATGGAATTTACTTCTTCTATGAATGTAGCTTTTATTTGTATTGTAAATGTGTGAAGAAAATACTGAAATCAAATGTGTAAAAATGTATAGAATACAAAAAAGCCAAAAAATTGTAAATAATAAATTCGAATTTACGAAATCAAAGCATGATATACTGTATGAAAATGGTAATTAGAAAATAAGTATTTATCACTTGTTTATGTTAAGACGCCTATAGACCCGGGAAACTTAAATTTCGTTAAAAAATAGGTTTCAAAATAAATCACGGTTTAGCACCAATATGTCTGTATCTGCAATCCGTCAAGCGTTGACACCATAAATCAGAACGTGTAGTCGTTTTCGATTAATCAAGAATTATCCTCCACTGGTGGCTGAATTCTATCAGAAAGACAACATTGTTCTTTCAGCAATCTGCATTCCTCAGTTCTCCTTTAACACCTGTCCAGTAATACAAGATAACAAAGCGACGTTATAATCTGTAGCGGTTTGTAAACGTGTTCAGATATCCACATGTACATATGGATTGTTTCGGTCCAATAACATCTTCATAAAAACATCCAAACAAATTTGTTTCAATAGTTTCTATTTATTATATTTCACCGTCACCGTCACAGAGTCAGCACGAGTCACAGAGTCACACAGTCACAGCACAGTCCACACACATACAGTCACACACAGTCACCAGTCACACAGTCCACACAGTCACACACAGTCACACACAGTCACACTCATACACACAGTCACACACAGTCACACAGTCACACACAGTCACGTCCACACAGTCACCACAGTCACACACAGTCACACACAGTCACACACAGTCACACATCCACACAGTCACACACAGTCACACACAGTCACACACAGTCACCACACAGTCACACACAGTACACACAGTCCACACAGTCACAGTCACACACAGTCACACACAGTCACACACAGTCACACACAGTCACACACAGTCACACACAGTCACACACAGTCACACACAGTCACAGCACAGTCACACACAGTCACACACAGTCACACACAGTCACACACAGTCACACACAGTCACACACAGTCACACACAGTCACACACAGTCACACACAGTCACACACAGTCACAACACAGTCACACAGTCATCACAGTCCACAGTCACACAGTCACACACGTCACACAGTCCACACAGTCACACAGTCACACAGTCACACAGTCACACAGTCACACAGTCACACACAGTCACACAGTCACACAGTCACACAGTCCCCACAGTCACACAGTCACACAGTCACACAGTCACACCAGTCACACAGTCCTCACAGTCACACAGTCACCACAGTCACATCACAGTCACACAGTCACACAGTCCACACAGTCACACAGTCACACAGTCACACAGTCCACAGTCACAGTCACACAGTCACACAGTCACACAGTCACACAGTCACACAGTCACAGCACAGTCACACAGTCACACACGTCACACAGTCACACAGTCACATCAGTCACACAGTCAACAGTCACCAGTCACACAGTCACACAGTCACACAGTCACACAGTCCACAGTCACACACAGTCACACACAGTCTCACAGTCTCACAGTCTCACAGTCACACAGTCACACAGTCACACAGTCACACAGTCACACAGTCACACACAGTCCACAGTCACACAGTCTCACAGTCACACCGTCACCGTCACCATCACACTTCTTCACCCTAACTCCGCCTTACCTTCAGTTACATGCGCCTACTAGCGAGGTTGAGTTCGTTTGGGCCGTTACTTGAATATCAATAGTCTACCGTGTTCGGAGAGACCGGAAGCAATATTGAAATCACACGTTCCTAAACCTGATTCGAGGAGATAAAGTGCACTATGGCGTGAGCTCTGAGGCCGCAAAAACCACCATCGGATCCCTACGACCACGCCATTGACGAGCAGCGAAGCCGGGGAGGGGGCGAAGAGGGAATGATGTGGTTACGGAAGCTGATGGAGCAACGCCGTTGGGAAATGGACCGACCCGGTCGGCCTAAATGACAACGACAGGAGAGTGAGGGAGTGGAAAAATGTGTGGAAGAGTGTGGGGTGGGGGTATGAAAATTGAAATAGGAGAGAAAGTGGGGGGAGAAGAGACGGAGAAAGAGATTGAGAGGCAACGAAAAAGGAGGAGAAGAGAGGGGGAGGAGACAGTAAATGGGAAGAAGAACAGGAGAGATGATAGCGGAACCTTGAGAAGGAGGAGGGAGTGGGAAAGATCGATGAGAGGCGGGGAGGAAAGGATAAAATGGGACGCAGTTTATAGAAAATGGAGAAACGGGACGGCAAAGAGAAGTACGCGTAATTACGCCATGTTGGGTTAGTAGATGCTAAACGCCGAGATACCGTATGTTGCATCTCACGCGATTTTTCTTTACTGAAAGAGACACTCCAGCTGCAAAGACTCAATTATAATATTTTCTTTTCTATTGGCAATAATATAATCCTTTCCTATTTACCCTCAAAGGAACGGATACTCAAGAAAAGTGTTATGCGTGACGTTCAACTTTTCTCTTATGCGAACATCGCTTGAAAGAAACTTTTCACACGAAAGGTTTCTAGACTCAGGAGATCATTAGCTGATTAGCCCGAAAACATTCTCTTTAATTCCTGAACTTCACCGTAGAATATTACCTTACTCTCACTTTGGTACTAACACTCACTCACATGTGTTATCGATTTACAAAAAATGCATTTTCATCACTTGCATCCGAAAAACGTTGATTTTCTCTTTGATGATGTTAATTACAATGATTACCCGATTTCGTTCATGATAAAGAGAGCCTTCTAGACAAAGGAGACAAAAAATATGGTCGACAATCTGCTGGGCAACATCGAGGGTCTGTCGTTTTTGTAATATTTATAAACACTATGTGGATGAAGTTGTTACTTAGTCCTTCCTTTTTCAGTAAAATAAATGTATCTGTGTGTATCTGCATGTGGTGATTGCTGATCTGAAGAACCTCTTAGTTTATCATAAATTGCATACTACGAGTTCTAGTAGAGACTAGTACTGATAAAATGTAATACAAGAATTTAGTTTACATATATTCAAACTTTTAATAACTTCGAGCACATATTGAAAAAACAATAGTGCACAAAAATATGTGAAAGTTTATACTTCAATTCTCTTCACTGCTGTTCGGTTTTGTTACAAGGGCCTCTAAAAGCCAAGTTAATTTTTCGATGGCGAGCAATTTTATTGATCCTAAGCCACTGTCAATATTTATAAATGTAAATAGCGCTTTGCAGCGCGAAGGAGCCCTATGGATATTACGAAATCGTACTCGAATAGCGACAGTTGTAATCGAGGCCGCACATGGGACGGAGACAAAGGAGCGCGATGGCAGCCGATGATTATGGTAGGGGCGCAGTCATTAATTCACCACATGCGCAGAGTAAGTTCTTTTTCTTAAGTAGTTCACGTACAGTATTTATTTAGTTTGGTAGCGTGTATTTTTCAGAAAGATTTTCCTTTATTTTTCCTTCATTTCTTGACATTTAGCGCCTGTCTCGCTTTTGTGGGGTTGGGAGCGCGGACTGTGATACACCGGTGTGCGGCGGGATGCCTACTGACCCACTTCACGGCGCAGGTTCTGGTGAAGAAGTAATGACAGGCCGTCCCAACAAGCATTATTGCATGCGAGTTCCTCCCCTCGCCTTCCCCCTTCCATTCTTCTGCTCCCCATCCCCCTCCTCTCTCCCCCTCTTCCTGCCTCTCACCATTCGTCTTTCTCTCTCTCCCTCTTCCTTTCTCTCCCCCCTCCCCCTTCCTCTCACCCCTTTATCACCAAATTATAGTCAGAATTTCAGTACAGAAATACACAAAAAATCTTCTAAATGATTGTGATTTCAATTTAGAAGCTTTCTTTTTTATTATCAGTCAGACATATTTTATGGAAACTGAACTATAGAACTTTGTTCTCAAACTAAACAGATATTTTATTTCCTACTAGAATATCAGCCGTATTTCACTCGCCTCTGGAGAAAACGTCTAAGGAATATGGTGAGGTCAACAGTCAAGGCGACGGATACAGAATACGGATACAGATTTCATGGGAAGGACATTTTCTGTTCGTAACAGATTAATATTTTAAAATCAGTTTCGTTTTTATTACCTAGTAATAAAAATATGTATTCTTCATTAGATGTGACGCGATCAACATAAGGTAAACGTACTGAATAAGTCCAGAAAAAAATTGGAAAATAATGTTAATTTTGAGGGAAGATCGTCATGCCCCTCAGGTTTTGTCATTGTTCATAGAGGAAGATACAATGTGAAAAAAGAAGTTCGTGAAACTTACAGTTACTTCAGCATGTATTATTACCCCCGCTTTCGGGCAGCATACTAGATACTTTTTATTTTGTGTACTGTAATAGAACTATATATATATGCGTAAGCAGCCACATGCTCTTCTCGCATTGAGTCTTAAGCACAGAGATTTATGACAATGAGCAATTATGATGTTGATTACAAATTACAACGGTTGATGATATAAAATGATAATAATATGATAATAATAACATAATAATGATAATAATATAATAATAATAATAATAATAATAATAATAATAATAATAATAATAATAATAATAATAATAATAATAATAACGATGATTATAATTGGAATGTAGGCTTAAATAGTCTTGAACTTAAGAAAATTCCAGAGCATGTAGCGCTCCCTTTATTCGATTTCCTTCCGAAGTCGCTCTCTTTCATTCAAGGGAAACCGTCCGGAGATCCCATTGGTGAAAAAAATTCTGAAGAGGGGGCGTGTCTTATGCAACCCTCTTACGTAAGCCCTACGAGTTGGCCGCGTCTATTTTTAGTCGCAGCCCTTGCCCAAAGCTGAACTAATGCGCGGAATATGAGGCTAAAAATTACATTACGACGACTTTGCGCACCGTGTCCCCTGCTCCGACGGCGACGCCGCGGGGCAGAAATAGACGAGGCACGCAGACGGACGCCGCGGCGCCACCGGTCTTCCTGAAGGCGCGCGGAGGGTAGGTCGCGAGGGGACACCGTTTGTTAAACCGACCGTTCTCAAGCTATAGAAATTTATGCAAAAAATAATTTAATTGGTTGATTGATTAGTGTCTATGGGTGTCTGAACAGCTAAATTCATATGTCCTGAAAGCGTAGTGTACGTTATTTTCTTCAGGAGGTGGCGGTGGTCTTCTTTCGCTGGTTGGTGAGATACGGCGACGACCTACCCAACGGCTAGTGAGGTTTCCCCAACCGCGCGTCTCCCACCAGCGGGGCATAGCCCCAGCCGAGACAAGCTCTAATCTCCCAACATGTGTGGTAATGTAGTGCATTTAAGGGGAGTAGGTACTGCCTATACAGCCCCATGTTAAATTACCTTATTTCAGGTTCGCTTAGCTTCAACATTCTCTTTCCTAGCCAATTCAAATTTTAAATACATACTTATTAGGGTCTCTTTGTATGATTAAAATATTTGCCATTTCCATTACTTTCATATTTATTACAAGAAAAAAAATATTTTCATAGTGGAAAAAAATACAGAAATTTTTCAACTATATCTGCATCTAGATCCAAAAACAATGATTTATTTTAAATGAATACACCTTCAATCAGTAGACTTAATTCACTTCTATAACTGGTATAAATTTCATTTGAATATCTGTATTCATTTCAGAGGTAAGCGTACCTAAAAAATAAAAATTACAAATATCGGGAAATGACACTCAAAGTTTGAAGTAGTAATTTAACTGACCTTAGTATCCACCAGGTTCATATAATGATTTTGAATCTTCCTCATCATCATTAGATATTCTTTTCTTCTTCCTCAGTTCTCTAACTTTAATTTCAATAGATTTATTAGCCTTATATATTCTTAATTTGTCTATCCTTCAAATGAAGTAACTGTGTTGTAGCCTGCACTGATACCTAAATCTTCTAAAACATTTAGCCTTCCATGCATCCCTCATTAAAATTAATAACAGCATCCAACACTCCCAATTTTAATGTCATAAACCCTACAAACACACCTTTGGAATTCTGTTCCAAATTAAATTATTAAAGGATTCATTGACATTTTGTGTCTTTCCATGCAAACACCTTTTTAATAATTCTGGTTTGGAAAGATCTCTATAAATTGGTTTTATTGCTTCCATTACATCACTAGGAAGGCCATGATGTTTATAGTTTTGTGGGTCTTTATTATATTTACACCAGGAATCTTTCGGACACAAGGAATGCATGGGATTCTCATCCGTTGAAGCTTTATGGAACCAAGTACACCATACGGCTTTCCTCATTGCTTCTAAACTGTCAGTATTATTTCTAATTGCATTACCATAATAGTCCTGCAGTTTGTTTATTTCACCTCCTGTTAATCTATTCTTTCCACCTATTGGTTTCCCATCAGCCAGCTTCTTCCCCTTCATATCTTGCACCACACGTCTTAGTCTAGCACCCATTCTTTTGTGCACATGCCCAACACATTCAAGTTTATTTATTTTAATGTCACCATAGGGTTTTGATTCTACAACAGCATTGTACCCTTTACTGTCTCCATCACCCAAATATTCAGTGCACTGAACACCTCTCTTTTCCGTAGACCTATTAAAAATGTTTACAGCACCTTCCACCTCCATCCCACCTGAAGAACCACTGTAGTTAATGACACAATTACTTTCATGTTTTCAGTGTCTTTAGATTTATTGCAACCATGGCACTATTTTGTCAGCATGTTAACATCAAGCACTTTTACACGTATCCACACAGGTTGCTGTCACAACACCATTCAAACTTTTGTGACCTCTTCTTTGCCAGCTTCCATCAACAGCAACAGCAATTTCTGTACAGCCATTGTTCTCTTCTACAGCTTCTAATGCTGCTTGCTTCATTGATATTTCAGCACATTTTTCAACACTAGTTGATATTGCTGTCATAGCTGACTTAAATTTTGTAGCAGGGTTAGGTAGATTCATTGCCCCGCACAGCACTTTGCCTCCTTCTCGTCCCTTGCCAATGCACCGTAAACCATACACAAACCTTAAATTAACCTCAAAGCCATTGCCAGTTTTCTTTGATGTATCAAAGCACAGATTGTGTTTGCAATTGTCACAGATAATGACGAGACTGCAGGCCAATCCCTTTCTCTTCTTCACAACTTCACCAACAGTTAAACAATTTTCACCATCACAATATTTACATTTTGTAAAGCTGTTTACAGCAATTGACAGCATATGTAAATCAATTAGCTGATATCCACTTTTCAAAACGCCGTCGTTCATTTGCATTTCCTCAGAGAAATCGTTGTTCAAGCATTTTCAATGGACAGTTTCCTCTCAGCAGAGCTGACTTGCTTTAGTTCCACTTGCACCACTGGAGTTGGCGTGGTAATATTGTCTTTCACATTTTCATTCTTTTGATATTGTGCTGATTCTTATGCACTTTTCTTACCCCGAACTTCTTAATTCGCGGCATATTCGCGGCACTATATAAATACTTTACGTCACTTCACAAATAAATACTTCACTTTGCAATGCAGATCTACTCACAAGTCAAACTCACAAATTCGCGCAATACAGAAAACAAACAAAATACCAGAGAGAAACTACGGAAAGTGAGTTCCATGGTGGAAATAAGTGTAGCCAACACTTGAAAAGATAAATTTCTTTCTATATCTGAGTGCTTTCACAAATTCAACACACACAAACACGTAAATAGATGCAGGACAAATGCTTTTGTGAAAAGGGGGCGTGGCCATCAAGTGTTGACATTCAGAGAAATGTATAAAAAACACATTTCTGGTCGGATTTTAGCAAAATAAAAAGTAGCACCAAACTCCTAAATACACAGGGAATGAAATTACGTAAAAAAGGGAAAATCGAAAATTTGACCTAAAATGGCTGTACCTACTCCCCTTAAGTGTGTTAAAGTAAGAGGAGAGGATAGGATAAGAAAGAGACAGGAAACATCGCGAGTCGTCCTTGGCCCGTTTGTTAGGTTACTGCTCCGGCATCCGCCTGGTGTTGATTGGGGAAACCATGGAAAACTACCGATCAGGGCATCCGGTGACTAGAATTCTCCTGCAGACAGCGTCTGAATTCGAACTAGCTGTCTACCAAGTCCTATCACCATCAGGACTCGAACGCTAGGATCTCCCGATCAGAGGTACTCCAGTAACATCATTTGATGTCCTGAGCCACCTAAATCACGTTCCAACTTTCTCGAATCGAAGAGGCCTCCAAGTTATAAGATAACATTGTCAACTCATTACGCAAAAAATGCGTTTGCAGTAGAGAACGAGAAGGTTAAGAGATCCACTGTGAAGTCTGTGGACAGGGCAATTGATTATTCCTGACGCGTCAACGTCTAAGAATATTAGTCCCGTAAGTGTAGTGCATGATTTCTCCTTGTGAGGTTGCGGTGATCTTCCCCCGCTGGAGGGTGATGTCCGTCGCCGTCCTATCGGACGGCCAGCGGGGTTTCCCTCAACCAGGTACTTCCCACCAGCAGGTTACCGCCCCCAACCCGGACAAGCTCTATGCTCCCGACCAGTCTCGCGGCATGTGTGGAAGCGCAGGGCATGTAAGGATCCGTGGCCCTATTTGTTAGGGTACTGCTCCTGCGTTCGCCTGGTTTTGATCGGAGAAACCACGGGAAACTACCGATCAGAGCAGCCGGCCGCTAGAATTCTCTTCGAGACAGCGGCTGAATTCGACCCAGCTGTCTAGCTAGTGTCGAAAGTCCTTCCACCGTCCGGGCTCAAACCTAGGACCTCCAGGTTAAAGACACTGCAGAAACATCAGTTGTTGCCCTGATCCATCTTTCCCGGACCAAGTTGGCTGATAATAGAGAGTTTTTGCGATATAGGAAATTCATGGTCGTAGTACGTAAACATCATCGTCAATAGAAATTAATCTTCAGAAAAAATAGATTTTGCATGTCGTTCAATCGAAAAAATACATTAAAACTAGGAACTAATTGGAACTGAATATCTCTAACAGGATTTAAAAGCTTTTATTGAACCTCTCTGTATATCTCAGTCAGTTTTTGATTTTATAAGCATTACACGATAGTAAAACGTATATGAAACGTATAGTAAAACGTACTTAACATAGTATTATAACTCATCCTTCACAATTACGTTAGTTTATTTCTGAGATATTTGAATTAACTAAAAAATTAACCATTAATTTCCTGCCTTTGATATTGGTAATATGGATATTGTATTTTTTATTACTTCCATACTTATTGTGTGTTACTGTTGAAGTCATGTTTAGAAGTGTCGGCGAAAACGTAAAGTGTAAGTTACGAACACATTTTGTCGTGATTTGTCGTAGACGATAAAACAGGGGGAAGGTCGGGACCGTCAATCGAAATCCGTTATTTGATTGAAATGATTGAAGGCGTTGTCATTGTCAACAATAGTATTTATTTCAATAATAGCGACTTTCGATGGCTTAGCTATCATCATCTGTTTTCTGCTATCTGGGAGTCACAAAAACGACCGTTATTTGATGCTGACGCATGCGCAGTTCAGTTCTGCACAGAATTGTGTTACGTCTTTCAAATCAACGACTTGCAAAAACTCTCCAATATTGTAAACCCGCTACGTAAACGGTTACACGTAAGTACGTAAACGCGTTTGCGGTAGAAAGCGAGCGGGTTAGGCGCGCTGAGGCAGCGCCGGCCGTGAGGTCAGCAGGCCGGGAGGCGAGAGCAGGAGGCCATGCTGGTCGAAGCGGGGAGAGGAGGGAGTATGTGTGCAAATTAAATTCTGGCCAGAGTCCATTAGTTGATTACCAGGGCACTGCGAAAGCGCGCTGTCTACCAGAATATGCTCACCGCGAAACTCTAAACGAGAGTACGTTGCGAATATTAATGATGGATCACCTGTCACTTGTTACCTCGCTATTCAATTTTTTGGTGGTACAGAGGAAACTCGATAACTCTAGTACAAGAGAACAATTTTGAGGACATGTAAAATATTCAAAATATTGAATATTCGAACTAAAGGAAATGGTGGGGAAATTAAAACGATGTTTGAAATCCAAAAATCATTATTTCATTACTCCCCAATTTCCTGTTTTAGTTTATTACATTCCAGTTAATATAAATATGCACATTTAACATACAATGAAAGTATTAGTAATAATTAAAATAATATTAGGAAATTTTGATCTCATAGAAAACCTCACGCAAAGCCAATGGATTGTCTAAAACAGTTCGTAAGAATACGTCTACACAAACTGCATTAGCAATTGTTTTTAAGGTTTCAAAGCGCATTCAGATTTTTCACTGGTCGCGATAAACTTTGACCGAGATTTCATGGGTGCATTGCAATGGATTGTTTGAAATTTGACCCCTCATGTGCAGAAGTATGAAATGAAACGGTCATTCAATGAGCTTCAACATTTAGTTACTTAGAGGAACACATCGCTTGCACATGATGCCCATATCCCTTGTATTTGTCTTTTCAATTACAAAAAAGGTAATTGCGTAGCTTAAAAGCCAGATTCAGAAATCATGAAAAATTATGTTTACTTAAATGTTTGTTTATTATTCGACATATCAAAATAATTTAAGGCATGCGTTCGTATATAGTTTGAGAATGAAATCGAGGGATCAAGGAATTTGACTAATCGAATTTCATATTTTCACACCACAACAATTTTACAAATATGAAGCAATCAAAGTACAAGAATGTATAAAGAATAATGGCATCTCTGCAAATGCTAGTGTGTCAAAGAACGCGCAGTGAATTCTAGCCGTCAATATTGTGTGTTCTCAAGAGTAAACAGGCAGAGTGGTAATCAGAGAGAATGAGTCATCTCTTGTGGCCGTGTCCGAGAGAATCAGTTCCAACGCAGAGATTATACAAAAGTAACAGTATCGAAATGTAATGTTTCAATGCTTTAACGGAAAAGTAAAAAAGTAACCAGGCTACCTACTATATTCAAACAAAATGTACATCAATCATTGATGTAATTTAAGTATATAGTTTTAATATGTATTTTTTAATAAAATACTAGAAATTAATTTAAAAAGAGTCGTGATGTAATGGAGGTTAAAGACAATGTACTTCGGTAGTTATGAGACAGAGGTCTCATATCTGTAAAACGTTTTTGATTAGGAAAGGTTTGTAAAAGATCCCAATATATATATTGAAGTATATATTGAAGGCTTCCCGTCTTCCATTCAAGGAAATAGAATCATCCGGGTGAAATGAAATTAACAGTATTCTTTTGAGTTGAAATTTTCAGATATAAACATCGCAATATCAGGCTTTTCCGGCTCTATTCGTCATTTTCGTAGCTCAACGCTGGTTGTATTAACTTCAGAAATGTTTTAAAGTTTCTACCTTTTTTGAAAATATTTACTTCCCATTCCTGAAACTTCTATTGTCGCATTGGGCGTATTACGTCGCGCTTCATTCAAACGAAGAAAAAAATACTTTCATTCATATTTATTCATCACAGACCCCATTCTGCCCTGCGTTTCCTTTGTGCATTAGAATCAGCCGCCAAGACCTTCCGCCGAATTGCTGCCTCCGATGCACTCTGGGTCGAAACCAGCTGAAAGGCGCGCCAACACAGAAGCGCAACAATCCTTTGAAGCGAAAAGGAGCAACTTTGAAGCAAAAGTAAGATAGGATAATTTACAGTGTTTAGTGTTTACATGATAAAGTGTGTAATTTATTAGTTGCCCTTTCAGCTGAACGGTACAAAAAAACGATATTTTCTGTAAAAACCCAAATTGTGTATCTTCACGTATCTGCATCAAATGAGTGTGTACTGGAATTAAATCCTTTATCGTTTCCGTTATACATGTAGAATATTGATATAAAATACATATTGTTTCAACGACTACTTTTCAAACCATGAAGAACAATCTTCAAAACACATTAATTATTTTGTTGCTCATATATGAAACAATTTCGAGAAGACTCACTGTGATAATAAAGGTCGTAATTAGGTTTGCCTATTAAAGACTGAAAATGTTGCCATTTATGACGAAAAAAAATCTTAATCTCAAAAATATTTTAATTTCCATAACTAGTGAGAACCCGTCAAAATTTGACGGTGAGATCGGACATAAATGTAAAATACTGTGCAAAGACTAATGTAACAATACGTTGCATTGCATAACTAACAATACGTTGCATTGTTTGGATCTTCAGGGAACAACGAAGTGACGTGGAGTTCACAAAATTTTGAACACGTCTGGCCCATGACCGGGTGGCAATGTAATATCGACACCAAATTACACAAAAGAAATAGCACTATTATACTGACGGTTATTATTTCTTAAGTTTTTTGATGTTTCATCATCTCCTATAAGCAACTGTTTGATTTATTCTGGCATGTTGTTCGAAGGTAAACTTATTTCCCCATTTAAGCAATACAGAGTAAAGTTGTTTGCAGAATTTCTCTCAAACGGGAAGTACAAATCAGAACAAACTGACATACCTTAGACAACGACGCAACAGAAAACGAAATGACCTCATTATCACGACACCTACGCTGACTTTCTCTTTCCCTGCGTCCAGTTAATGTACGTTTGCGTCTTTTGGGGCGCGTGGGCAACGATTCGGAATTCGACATAACCTGTAAACAACTTCACTACTTCAGTACAATTGAGCAAAACCCACTGTCCGCATGTTCTCTACAAAATACACCACAAAAGCAAATGCATGCAAACTCAACACCACAATGCATTTATTACACTGAAACAAAACCTTGACGAATTGTAAACAAACTCAACAATCAGAATAAAGCATCAAGCCGCGCCACCTGAAGCAACCACTCTTTGGAAAAAACAATGACTATTGATAAATGTACTATTAAATAATGATTTAATTAATTAATTTACACCATAAATGTTAGCGAATCAACACAATCAATACATGATAACACCTTTAGAGATCCATTCTTTCATTTAAAGGAAAAAATACTACAATCGGTTTAATAGAAGGTCTAAACGAAGCCATGGCAGAATACCTTATTTTTTTTAAATATATAGATTTGCCAACTGTCTTTTATTGACATTACTGCTTCCCAGATTCGAGCAAGTACGTTAGTCGTCTTTGACATTCGGATAACAATTTACATCGAAAGAAGAATAAAACTTGATTGGGATTTGATTTTAAAAGAAGTATAAAGAAATGAAGAAAGAAGATAAAGAAGGAAAAGAGATAAAGAAAAGTCAAAGAAAAAATAAAGTTGAAAAACCCGTAAGATGATGTAGATGACATTATTCATTTAATATAACCAGAGAAATTAAAATACTATCCATTGTATTCAACATTCCTTTGCAGATATATCAGCGAGAGGAAAAGAATAGGTAGAAGAGGAAAAGAATAGAAGAAGTTCGAGGAGACCCAGAAGAAGAAGTTGCGTGTGACAGAACGAAGGTTCGAGGAGTCCAGAAGAAGAAGTTCTTGCCGTCGCGCAGAAGAAGCAGAGTCTCGGGACCCAGAAGAGAAGTTCGAGGGATGACAGAGAAGAAGTGAGGGATCCGGTTAAAGGAGAATCGAGTACCTGAGATGTTCTGAGGGACACTCGAAGAAGAAGTTCGAGTCCTATGAAAAAGTTCGAAGGAGTACCCATAAGAAGAAGTTCGAGGAGTACCCAGAGAAGAAGTTCGAGGAGTACCCAGAGAAGAAGTTCGAGGAGTACCCAGAGAAGAAGTTCGAGGAGTACCCAGAGAAGAAGAAAATAATTTGCCGTCTTGTGATCTTCGCACACTGCGCGCCTCATCGAGATGAATTGCAGAGCACCCCTCTACCCGCTCTCTTCTCTTTGCCGTCGCGGAGCATAAAGAAGCTCAGCTTTCCGCCCCCTCGGCGCCCCACCCCCGGGCCCCGCCGTCGGCTGTGATGATCGGGAGGGGAAGGACCGGCGAAGTGCGCGGGTTTAAAGGATGAATCGACGTGGGAGCTGGGCATTCTGTTTTTGATGGGCGGACAGGCTGCTGTTTAAAAGATCACATGTACGCTGGTCTTTGCTATTTTGTAATTTTTATTTTTAACTTTTGAATTCCAAATTGCTTATGTAAATGAATGTAGTGTTTTACAGCAATTTGAAGAAATATATTTTAAAAAGTCATGTTACTAGCGACGTATGGAAAGTGTTCGTACTGGTTTCTTTTGGGTAGGAGAAATGTCCATTTAAACGAACTGCACCATTGCCGCTATAACTATCAACATTTCAAAATGAGTCAAAACACACATTCTGTAAAGTATTCGGGCACACACGCCCGGACACACCACACACACACACACACACACACACACACACACACACACACACAAATATGCAGGTACAGAATGCTTTTGGCTACATTTAGAGATATCCATTGCGTCTCCTCTGGCTTGAATATCTGTATTTTCTGAACGATTCATTTCCCACATCACGACCAAACGTGAAGACTTAATTTCTTGTGTCTCAGTTTAGGTGTTTGATCCCATAACTTGTCTTGTAACATAGAAAAAGCTGATTGTATTGTTTATTGACATAATTTTTTTGTTATATTATTTATTAGCTACTTTACACGGCCCTTAGATTGGTTACTAGTGTTTGTCCACCTCAATGACCTTAGTACTTTCCCACGAAAGCTGGATGGTCTTCTGCAGTTGGTGGATTAAGTACCAAATAAGAACTAGAGAACGTACATTGTATTTCTGTCTCACAGAGCACCTACGAAACCGTCTTCCAGAGGTTCCTCAACTTTATCTTGACGTTTCAGAATGTTTGTTTGAGGTCTTTTTGAATCAAAGAGTTTTCCGCAGGAATGGCTACGTCCACTACGTTCATCACCTTCATTACAAGATTCAAACATTCGCATAAATTGAAGGAAACCTAAGCAGTTTCTAGTCATGTGAGAGGTGTCAATGGTTTCGTTTGATATCAAAGAAAAATGGAAAATACAAAAAAGGAAGCAATTTGGATTGAGACTGAAAACGCCACTACTTGATTACGTATGCAATATCTCGTACCTACAGGTAGGACAATTTTATCATTCTCTGTGCGTCACTGCTTACGACAGAGCTGACGTCATGCGACAAGGAGGAAGAGGCTCCAGTTTTCCGTTCCGTTTCAGAATAGCCAATTTTTGCTGTTACAGTTCCCCATTTTTCACACACTCGTGGCAATTTTTGGTGGGGCTGGTTACTAGTGCAGTATATTATAACATCATTTATATTACTTCTGTAACGTTTTGTGTAAACATCCCTTTTACAGATTAGCTGCTCGCTCAATCGCAATTAATAATGTGTCATTTTAAATCTCGAAGTTTCCAATGTCTGCAAGTGTAGATTTCATCTTTGTTCAGGTTATATAAAAATTGATATGTAATAAATGTTTGAAATGGCATCACGCACCACTCGGCGGTAAGGCGGGTAGTATCAGAGTCAGGCAAAGCCGTACAGGGCAAAGACTGCAAGGAGCAGAGAGAGTTCGAAAAGGAAGGCCAGACTAGGGAGAGATACACTGTACACAGAATACATTCCTTGCCCGTCTGAATAGATGAGTAAGGTAAATAAACATCCAGGCCAGTAGAAGGATTCGGCCTTTAAACTTCTCGTGTAATTTAATCACACGGGCTCCTACTAGTTAATTATTATTATTAAATAAGGTAATTTATTAAACGGTAAAAGTGACGCAGGACAACTCCATGGGTTCCGTGATTTCCGTTTTCCGTGGTTTCTTCGATCAACAGCAAGCGAATGCCGGAGCCGAACCCTAACAAACGGACCGCGCACGCGACCTTTCCTCTCTCTTCCATTCCTTTCCCTAATCCCTTACGTAAACACACAAAATCAAATGCACTACATTACCACACTCGTCGGGAGTTTAGAGCTTGTCTTGTCTGGGCCGATGCCCCGCGGATGATGGAGATACTTGATGGGAGAAAATCCCCGGAAGCAGACGTATGTCGGCAACGGATCTCGCCATCCAGCGGGGGAAGATTACTACAACTTCCCGCAATAAATCATGCACTACACTTAGAGGACTAGTTACCTTAGCAGTTGGCGCGCCCGGGAACATCAATCAATGAATAATTCATTAATAAAATAATATAATAATACAGTTGACTTCGGTTATAGTGAATTTTAGCCACTGATCCCTTTCACTTACATTACAAATAAGCCCAAGAAGATTCGCTTATAATGAACCTGATTCTCGGACGTAGTGAACGTAGGAAATAAGTCCTGGAAATTACTTGGCTCTCGTACGTTATTATGCGATTTGAAGAGCCTTCGGAGTGTGGGACGGTTCCAACAGTGCAAGAGGCATTGAAAGGTATCATGACCGCATTTCAATACTTAGAAACAACACACAATGCAGAATCAAGTATGGAAAGAGCACTAACTCTGGAGAAGGATCTAAAGAAATTACTGATGTAAAATGTACGAAGCAAATAATTGAAATTAATTTATCTTTTAAAGACAAATAAAGATATTGAAACTTTCAGTTCTTGCTGTCAATGAATTATGCTGTACATCTATATTAATAAAACCAGTCATTGTGGCGAAAATTCTATTTAATTTGACACCATCGTATATAGTGAACCTCTGATATAGTGAAATAAAACCGTTAGTCTCAGACGTTCACTATAACCGAGTCAACGTATGTGGTGAAGAGCCCAACCCTCCATTTAGACATTACAAGACATTACCCTCCATTTAGATCCTCAATTTAGACATTACAATTAATGTACCTACACGGATCACACAACATTCGATGAAGGCAATTGATCAAATTATAATTAACAAAACTACTACTCGATATGAAGTTGAAACAAAGATTTAGGATACAGTGACCACGATGCAAAATTCTTACCATTATAAGAAATGCGATCACTGACACAATAAATAATACACGTATGACTAGATTGTTTACTAAAAGTAAAATTAAATTATTCATTGATTACTTGATGCAGGAGTCATGGGAAACGGTTTATAATATTGCTGATACAAACGACAAATATAATTCTTTTTCAACTCTTTCATTTCATTTTAACACTTGCTTTCCTCTTCAAAAACGAAAACTAAATATTTCACGGAAAAGCAATTCTGGGATAACACAAGGGATTAGGACATCTTGTAAAAACAAGCGAATTCTTTCTTTCATTTCTAAACGTCATGACGTATCTCAAGATTTCCTTATCTACTTTAAAAATAAAAACATTGTTACGAAAAGTCCTAAGGCAGGCTAAAATCATGAAAACGATCAGGATACTTTGAACTCAAATAATAAAACAAAAGCAATGTTTAATATAATAAAAAATACTACCAAATCAACTAGGAAACCCGTAGAGAATGTTGTTTTAAAATATAACGATATAAATGTGAACGATCCGGCAACAGTGGCTAGTCTCTTTAACCAACACTCCTCCTTTAGGATGAATTTCAGACCGCCTTCCTCCCTCCCGAACTGCGTAGCGAACGCGGGCCGGGATGTTGCCGGTCGGCGCGAAGGTCGCGTCCTCGGCGGAGGCGGGCGTGGGCGTGGGCGTGGGCGCGGGCGCGTGGGCGATCGGCCTTCGCGGGCGAAGGCGCGTGGGCGCCGCCCTCTTCGTTTACTCCGTTCATATTTCAACGTCAGTATCGAGGCCTCGTAATTGCGTCCCGGAGGATGAGATGCCAGTGGCAAAGAGACGCGGAATTTTGAACTGCTCCGAGGTTAGTAGGTCGCTGTGAAATGTGCCGTATCTGACTGCGTTTTGAATCATGATGTACGGGATGCAGTTGCAGACTTGTGCATTTTGTCAAGTAAACGAAACGAAACGAAACGAAAAGTACAGTTTTCGCCTGTTCTAATCGTTTGTAAACATGAAGGCAACGTTTCATGCTCTGCAATATCGTATAAATATTGCTAGTTCTGCTAAGGAACTGTAGGTAATGGTATATAGAATGCATTTCAATCTTCGAAAACTGGGTTTTAAACGTTATTATCAAATTACATTACTAAGTAATATGTTAAAAAATTTAAATGTTACATTTTACTTTGTTCTACGAATTCGTATTTGAAAAGTGGCCAAAATATGAATATTTTTAATTATATACATTAAACAATTAAATTTCATGTATTACTCTCATCTTTTGAAGTTCCTATTTATGGATAAAGTTATTAATGTAGTTAATTTCACAATTGCATATCGTAGAGCATATAAATAAATTTAATCAAAATTAGCGCATTTAACATTTTCACTCTGACTCACACATACCATGAGATTTTGTTTCTTTGTAGCTTTATTATGAAGGTGTATGCGAAGAGTGCAAAGGCAGAAAAGAAGTTCAAGGACATCAAAGAAAAGAAAATCAAAGATAAAATATTATCAGGATGGCAGAATTGCTTTGATGCAGTTGAACCTCCAATTTCAGAATAAAATTTCTTAATATCTTCGAATATCTTCCACCTCCATTTCACTATAAACTATGATATAACCTCTCTGAGAAGAATTTCATAAACCGAATATTTTTTGTTTGCTTTTATTCCATTAAGGAAGTTACTTTCTCGATATATTGAGAAGTCAAGTTGCACAATTCAAATAAAGATTTGCGTGTTGAAACTAATTTGAGTATCCGTCGAAATTCACGAGCATGCATACTCAGTTGTTTTTAGTTGTACACGTTTACTAGTCAGACACAATCAGAATACGCAGTTTTGTACGTGCCATATTATCCCTTCCGGGTAGATGTATAGTTAAACTCCCAAGGATAAAACTGTCACGAAGAAAATCCGTTCCTGATTTAAAAATGCAGTTGATATTCACTGTATCTTGAACGTATTTCACGTAAACTTTCTCCGCGTATTTTTTTGCCAGTAAAAGTGGAAGCGGTTTTTTCTTCGAAATACTGTTTATTCTGTTGCATCCACATACCAGGTGGGGAAAGAAAACATTCTTAATGCCCGGAGCCCGTTAAGGAATTTAGCAGCCTGCTCTCCATTAAGAACTGTCGAAATAAACGAGATGTAGCCAAAGATGGATATGAATACTAGTATTTCAAGATGATGCTTTTCTTGTTTATACGTTTTTTCTTGTAGAAAGGTGGTTTTACAATAAACCCACACACGGCTACTACAGCAAATAAAGGGCTTTAGTTTAAACGTCTCTTTCTACAAAGTTCATCCGCGTCTTTTATTTTACAATTGTATTATTTTAAAAAAATTTAAATTTGCTCTGCGGTAGAAAGTCGAATCTGGCAATTGTAAGTACCAGGAAAGGGTTCCACCTCTTTCAAATGCAAGGTTCATTTTTTCCAAAATTGTATTTCCCTTCGAGATTTTTTCAATTTCACGTGGGCTTTCGCATAAACGCGATCAGCAGTGCCCCACACAGGTATAGCTGCTTGTAGCCGAGCAAACCATTAGAGGTAAAAGTAGTTCGTATCCCGCACGCGCGTCTTTAGCGAGCGCCAGATATCGCTCGACGCTCTTCGTATGTCAACTGCTCGGTGGTAACAACCTCTGCCACCAGCCAACAGCCGAGGGCATCGTCTCGCGTAGCAACGCCACAGTGGCAGGGCGGAAGGGTGAAGTGATGGCGAGCGGAGAAGGGAGGAGACGAGTGTGGAGGTAGTGGTGGGGAGCTGTAGGGCCAACGACCGGGAGACCTGACGCGACGGTGGCGCCGCTGGCGGCCGCGGGCGACGGCAGCTTTGAGACCGCTCGCCCGTGGTGCCAAGGCTTTTCAGAGAAGCTGGATTAATGAGAGTGTAGTGGTAGTAATATGCGACGATAGTCACATCAGACTGTACGAGACAAACACAAAATGGGAAAGACCAGAGATTGAAAAGGAGAATGTTTAAAAGAAAAGATAACTATTGGGAAATTAATGAAAACCAACCAGTATAAACAAAAGATATTAAAAAATAGAATTGATGCTACAGGAAAGTTGAAGGGTGTAAAACCTGTCGGAATAGGAATAAACCAACTGATTTGAAGGAAAAAATAGGTAAACGATCAACCAACCGCTCAGTAAACGAATCGACCAACCGCTCGGTAAACGAGTCAACCAACCGCTCGGTAAACGAGTCAACCAACCGCTCGGTAAACGAGTCAACCAACCGCTCGGTAAACGAGTCAACCAACCGCTCGGTAAACGAGTCAACCAACCGCTCGGTAAACGAGTCAACCAACCGCTCGGTAAACGAGTCAACCAACCGCTCGGTAAACGAGTCAACCAACCGCTCGGTAAACGAGACAACCAACCGCTCGGTAAACGAATCAACCAACCGCTCGGTAAACGAATCAACCAACCGCTCGGTAAACGAATCAACCAATCGCTCGGTAAACGAATCAACCAACACTGGGTAAACAATCAACCAACACTGGGTAAACGAATCAACCAACCTCTCGGTGAACGAATCAACCAACCTCTCGGTGAACGAACCAATCCACCAATCTGCGAACATGAAAATACACGAGAGACGCGCACGCACGACATGGAAATGTACGGCGAACCTATTACGTGCATCATAAATTCCAACTGGAGAAACCAAGATTTAAACCTCCCCGAGTACAACACCACTGAACGTGTTACGCTGCGGGTCGGCTTGTGCGTGCGTTGTGGAAATCAGATGACAACAAGCGGACAGCGATGTCGCGTGATCGACGAATGAGTCAGTTCCTTAGCGCGGTCGCTCTACCAACGCCTCGTTTCCGCCCGAGGTTTTCTACCGCGCCTAACGACTCCCGATGGTATCTAACGTCACAAAGGCAGCGACAGAGCGGTGGACGCGATGTCCATTGTGCCGATGGCAACCCCCACTCCCTGGCTGTGTTTAGAATCCGGGACCGTGGGTATTAGTGGGTATTATTATTATTATTATTATTATTATTATTATTATTATTATTATTATTATTATTCAACCATTATATATTATATATATATGTAATTCAACCATTCTTATATTATTATTGTTATTATTATTGCGTATCTGCCATTTCTGACCACGCTACACGTTCACATCCGAGGCCCAGTCGTTTTCTATCCAGGAGAGATTAACGTGTTTCATTATGGGGATAAGCTTCGCGGCTATATCCCTTGACAAGAGGAGACAAGACTAAAATGATGAATTATGACGTGATAAGATGGTGAAGGGTGAAGGGACAATCACAAATACAACCATGCCTCAGCGGGACTCGAACCTGCAGCCTCTTCGGCGCAGACGACGGCGGTCGCAACCAGCTGCGCAACGGAGCCGGCTTTACTATTATTACTATTATCATATTATCATATTATCATATTATCATTATTGTCATCTATTGAACATTAGTCTTCATTAGTACTCATTTTACATATTTTACATTATTACATTATTATCATTATTATCATTATTATCATTATTATCATTATTATCATTATTATCATATTATCATTATTATCATTATTATCATTATTATCATTATTATCATTATTATCATTATTATCATTATTATCATTATTATCATTATTATCATCATTATCATTGGGACAAATTGGCCTGCATCTATACTGAAACATTTCTCAGGTCTTTCAATTAGTACATCATTTTTACAAAAATGTCTGAACAATTAGACAAATTAAATAGAGTATAATAATTTTTTCGTGATGACTTCCCTTTATAATAAAACAGAATATACATAAAAAAGTAGCTGAAGTCGCGATAAAGAATGAATTGAATAACTAAAAATATAATAATTGAATATAAGGATTTTTGACACTATCTAAACAGCTAAGTCGAATGCCGCCGATATCTGGAGGAACATTCTAGCGGTCGGCTATTTTGTTGGTAGTTTTTTGTGGTTTGTACGATCTATACGAGGCGAATGTGCGAGCATGATACTAACAAACAAGGTATGGACTGCAAGCGACCTTTCCTTCCTCTTCCTTGTGATATGCCTCGCTTTACTGATACACATTTACATGCACTACACTACCACTCATGCTGTGAGACCAATTAGAGCTTCCAGTTCGTTCCTGCTGGAGCGAGATACTTTGAGAGGGAAATCACCCGTAAGACAACGTGTAGATCGGCGCCAGATCTTACTATCCAGTAGGCGAGGAACATTGACGTCTCAAGATAAATCATTCGTTACATTAACGGGAATAACGACCATAGCTCTGCGTGTGCCGCATCGATCACATCATTCAATCCCCAGCTCTGCTCTCCCACCTTGGCCCCCCTCCCGTGTCCGCGCCGCCCACCCCCTCTCTCCACATCAATTACACCGGCTATATATACTGTTGGATGCAGCATTTCCACTTAAATTTTGAATTGGAACTGAAT
Source organism: Teleogryllus oceanicus (assembly GCA_964035755.1). Lineage (NCBI taxonomy): Eukaryota > Metazoa > Arthropoda > Insecta > Orthoptera > Gryllidae > Teleogryllus > Teleogryllus oceanicus. Next base: position 108,128,444 of record CAXIVR010000007.1, read on the forward strand.
CTGGTGTGATGTATTAAGAACGCGAGCTCGTTACTCCTTTGTTTTTCTTGTCTACTCAAGAGTGTTTGTGTAAAATTTGAGAGCAATATTGCCAGTGGTTCAAAAGCTGCTTTGGAAGAATCCCACATACATTAACGAATCAAAATTCGCAACTGTTATTACAGAAGGCAAAATAGTGTCTCAGAAGTAAGTCATGAAACCTAGGCAGTAAATTCCACGCACACTGTGTGGGGTAATAAAGGGCGAGCAGCGAATGGTGCTTGCGAGTAACGAGGTCGGGAGGCACCGTGAATCCCCGGGGAGGTGAGGGGGCGGGGCTGGTGGGGACGATAAGCCTCGCCCATCCCGCCTCGTCCGCAGTTACCGCGTACGAACTGGTCAGGTGCGTGAGCGTGACAAACGATTATGGGACATCGCTGCCTGCGCTTGTGTGAACGCGCACGTGTGTCCAAACAAAGCTCCATGGGAAATAAATTTTAGAAAAACTGAATATTCCATTTCAATGGACGCGAAACCCTTTCCTAATACACATAATTGCAAGATACGACTTACTACCATAGAGCAAATTCAAATTAGCTCTCTGCTGAAATCCAACTATATGGACTGCTCTCTGTGTGTTTCCAGAGATACATCTGAATGTCCTTTTGAATATTGGAACAACATTCATAAGTTGCTTCTTTATTACCATCTTTTGAAATAGGTATTTGGAATAGAATATTATTTATGAAGTTTCGACTGTCTACTTCTCAATACAGATTCGCCGCAGCTCAGTGATACTTGCAGATTTGGAGTACCCAGGTCCGAATCCCGACAAAGGTTTGGATTCGTATCTGGCGATTTCCATTTAGGGCGGCACTGAGGTCGACTTAGCCTTCTTTCCAATTATTCCTCCTTGCCTTACCTGGATCTTTCTGGTAATGGCGACGGCTTGTGCCACAACCTCCTCTTAGGCCGATGGGAAACGAATAGATGGAGCCTATTTCACCTCCCCTGGCACTCGTCTACGTAGTGCCATTAGAACAGATTTGAAATTTAGTAATTTCACACCCTACCTACGTATTGATACAGACTGACACGTCCTGTGTACAATTGAACAAAGAGGTACATTTACTTTTGTATTACTTTTACTTCCCACTACACAAGAATTGAAGAATATACTTTTCAAAACGTGCATTACGAAACAAACATTAACTTTGAAATAAATTGCATAAGTAGCATGCTAGCGGTATTTGTCTGGCTATAAACATTAAATTGAAGAAGCATAAACTGGGAGAAAAACTGAAAGAGAGTGATAGGTTCTTGTGCGACTTCAGACTCGAGGAGATGCTACCTGCTCCAAATATAAACGGGCTTTCTGCCACGCCCAATCTCCTCACACGGGCTGCCGCCCAATGTGTTCGCGGATGTCCGGGACGAAGAAACTGCTTTATCATCTTCACGCCAGCTCAGGTTGACGCGCGCCGCGTGGGGGCGACGCGAGGGTGGCGCGTAGGGAAGCGGATGTGAGGAGAGGGGGGCTTCAAGAGGTGCCATAGGAGCCACACCCCGTCCTTTTAATAGTGTGGCGTCGTGGTAGCGAAATAACAACACAGACACGAGCTCTATTTACAAATCTATTTTTTTACAAATTTACTCAATTTACAGCGTTGGGGTTACGTTCGAAATCTACCTCCGTGACTCCCATGCACACTGCCCTCCGTGTCTAGGCTAGTGCATCCTCCACTCAGACGCTTTACCGCGTAGGTGCTCTGACATCCAGTGGTACGCATTCGCCGTGTGACAAGGAATACACTTCCGCCTCCGGGGAAGCAGTTGCGCCCGCACGCGAGGCAATCTCAAAACGAACTCCTCTCCGCCTCCCGGGCCGGCTTACGTCTTGGCGGTCATGTGATACCCCACCCCTAGCCTCTGAGGAGTGCAGGTGGCTCCTGGGACCATATGGCCACTCACAGGGGGGCAGTCTCCACTGCTCGGCCCGTCTCGCATCACGGGGGTCGTAGCTCCCTTTTCAGTTGGCTCGCAGCCCCCCAACGACTTTGTCCTAGCCGGCCTTTGTCGTTCTCATGTGGCGGTCAGCATCCGACGCCCTCTAAGGAAGTTCGGACGCCTGGCCACCATGTGGTGACGTTACAATAGTATGTTATTCAACTACAGTTCCGGCAACGTATAAGCGACTCTGACAGTGATCTCGCCACGTGACTGTTGTAGATCATGTGACCTGCTCTGAATCAATCAGCTTGCGAGGATTTGTTTACTTTGTCACGCCAGCGTCCGCGTTGCCACCATCTGACTCTCTGACATCATGGAAAGCGCTGGGGTCGATTCCTTTGGATCAAACATTGGACAACGCGACATACTATTTCTAAAGCTTTTTTGAGAGCAATAAAATAACAAAAAATAAATATCAAATATTAGATCAAATGATAGATCAGAAAAGCCAGGCAAGTTATGTGCTCTGTAAAATTCTGGCAATGGCAGAAACACGATAATGATAGTAAATGCATATGACAGGTAGGTTTGTAAATTTCGGGCTGATGCCCCTTACCACAAGAATTGTTTTCTTTCCGAAACCAGATGCACATATAATCGGTACGGTATAGGTATTTAGGAGGGCCTAATGGGTCTGGTTTATATTATTTTCAGTACAAATGGGTTGAAGAGTGACGAAGAATTAAGTAAATTAACTTAGTGAATTGCAATGAATGTGAAACTCTGGGTAATAAAAAGATGCCGGGGTCGATTACCTGAAGAATAAAATCACTGCACAACCTAACACACCATTTATAAAGCATTCTTGATAAAATAAAATAACAAAAAAATAAAAATAATATCAAATGAATAGATTTGACAGAGATCAGAAATGCCAGGCAATCTCTGTGCTCTTTCAAAAATCTGCCATTGCACAGAAATCACAGGATGATGATAGTAAATGCGTGTGACAGGTAGGGGCCACAAGTTCCGTGCGGTTGCCCCTTATCGCACGAGATTTTTCGTTGACCGATACGCGGTTCACTGGCGTTCCTATAGCGCCGCGGCAAATCCGACACTGGCGTTACGGAAGAGGGGGGTGCGGGGGGAGGGGAACAGAAGGGAGTCACGCGTCACGGCGGGCGTTGGCGTGACCGCGGCGGTGCGCGCGTCTAAAAATACGCGGTCGATGGTGCGCGCCAGTGAATAATTCAACGCCGTCTATGTTTGTCCGGCAGCGCCTGCAGTGGCACCTCCGCCGGTTCCGGCACCAAAATCGCCCCCCCCCCGCCGCCCCGCCCCCTCACCATCCCATTCACCGAGCCGCTCGTTGCGGAACCGGTTAAAAGGAACCGGATCCGTCCACTTGCTGCGCTCGTTAAGAAAGTCGCGCGTTAGTTTGCTGCATCGGACATGAATGAGAAATGTTGGGGTGGCGTTCATGATTCAGTTACGAGCGTGTAGGAAACATTGTCTTGCCCTTACACATGAGAATGATAAAGGACTAGTCTTATTAACAGTTATGAGACAGAAAATTTCCGTTTTTTTAAGGCTTACATGTAAGAGTACAGTTTTGTAAAAAAATAAAATTACGTCTGCTCTGAGATGGTTAGAAGTTCTCTGGCGTTGCCGAACCGTTTAAAAGGAACCGGATCCATCCACTTGCTGCGCTCGTTAAGAAAGTCGCGCGTTAGTTTGCTGCATCGGTCAGGCACATGAATGATAAGTGGAAGGGTGCTGTTCAAGATTCAGTTACGAGTGTGTGGGAAACGGTTGCCTTATCCTTATGATAAAGTACTAGCCTTATTATGAGTTATGAGATTAAGAAATTTTGCTCTTTTTCAAGGTTTACATATAAGAGTAAAGTTTTATACGAAATATAATTACGTCTGCTCTGCGCCCGTTCGAATTTTTCCGGCTTTGCCGAATCGATTGAAAAAAACCGGATCCGTATATTCGTTGCACTCGTTAAGAATGCCGCGCGCTGCTTCCCTGTGCCTGGCAGGCATATGAATGAGAAATAGTGAGATGAGGGCTTAATGATTCACTTACGAGCGTGTGGGAAAGGGTTGTCTTGCCCTTAAACAAACTTGTGAAATATAATGGACTAGGTTTAGGTAAACCTAGAATTCGCTAGGTTTAGGTAATAAAAAACAAGAGACATTTTCTCCCTTCTTATTGTTTAAGTATACGAGGACGGTTTTGTAAGCAATATAATGCCCTGTGCCCGTTATAACTTTCTCGGCGTTGAGAAATCGATTGAAAGGAATCGGATCCACTCGTTGCGCTCGTTAAGAAAGTGGTTCATTAGCTGCGTCATACAGGCATGTAAATGAGAAAGAGTGGGGGACCCTTAATGATTCAGTTACGTGGTTGTCTTACCATTAAAGAAACTTGTGAAAGATTATGGACTAGGTTTAAGTAAACCTAGAATTCGCTAGATTTAGGTAATTTAAAACAAAAGAGAAATGTTGCCCCTTCTTATGGTTTATGTATACTAGGACGGCATTATAAGCTATATAATGGCGTTTGACCTGCGCCCGTTATAAGTTCCCTGGCGTTGAGAAATCGATTGAAAGGACCCGGATCCGTACATTCGTTGCGCTCGTTAAGAAAATCGTGCATTAGCTTCGTCACATAGGCATATGAATGAGAAAGAGTGCAGTGCTCTTAATTATTCAGTTTTGAGGATATGGGAAATGATTGTCTAGCCTCTAAACTTGTATGAGCTTAGTTTTATTGAAATATAATTGTGTTTTTTGTGTGAGTTTTCTGCCCCCCCAGAAGTTTCGTGTTCGGAATCGATTGAAAGCAATCAGATCCATCCACTGAATCAACTCGTGAAGAAAGTCGTGCAATAGTGTACAGGCAGTGAATAGTGCGAGGCAGTTAGTAATTCATATAGGAGCGTGCATCAATTGTCACTCGCCTGTAAACACGGTAGCGGAAGAGTATGGACAAACCTTTTGTAGTTTAGAAAATGGTGATACTACTACTACATGTTGTAGATTTACATGTAAAATATCCTCAGTCCAAAAGTAATCTCTGAACTAAATGCAAATAGCACGTTTCGTAGCCCGAGTAATATCTTCTTTCTCCTCTAGATGGTGAAAGGAGCATAGCGAAATTTGTGTTGCCAGACTGAAGAACAGGCCTCGTGGTCCGAGAATCGGCACGTACATTGAGGTATTAACTCACTGACTAAATATGATTAACACATTCTACAAATATTGTTCTGTATCTGAAAACCAACTTACAGTTGGTTTATCTTAGAGTATTGCGTAATTATACCTATCAATCTTACAGTGTGGAAATTTCCTTCCAATAATGCTTGCAATATCCTTGAGATTAAAGAGGAAACGATACCCGACAACTTCCAAGTTTCATGATGAGTGCCCTTACCAACCAACACCATTCTCCAATCAACTCCTACGCCTATAAGCATACACCCTCTCCTACCTCTTTTACCCACTTTCACCTGCTCCTCTCCACTTTCTCCCGACTGTCCCCTCCTGCTCCCTTCCAGGGGTTTACATCCAAGTCAACGCCTTCTTTGTCATTTCTCACTTCGCACCCCTGGCGCACATTGCCCTACATTCTCCCGCCCTCCCTTTCCCTTTGTGTTTCCCTTTCCTGGCTCATGCCGCGTCACGCCCTCCGCACCTCGACCCCCACGCTGCGCGCCTCGCTGTCCAAATATTTGCCGAGCGCACTCCGCCCCCTTCGCCTGACAATGCACGGCGCGGGCCGAAGCGGGATTAGGGGCGGTGTTGGCCAGGGCCGCGTTTCGGGGGGAGTGACTGGGGTAGGGTGGCAGGGTGGGCGGGGCGGGGGTGAGCCGGAGTGGGGAGGAGGAGAGAGGGGGGGGGGGGGGGGCGGGGCCGGAGGCGGGTGAGGGAGGGGGGGGGACGGGGTAGGAGAGGCGGGGGCAGGGAACAAGGAGAGGAGAGGCGGGACTGCGCGGGACGCCACGGCACGGGACGGCATCAGCCGGGCCGGGGCAGAACTAGGGCACCGTCCACTTCAAAGCTTAAGAAGGGAAATGCAGAAGATGAGAGCGTCGCAGGAGCGCCTCTTGTTATCAAGAGCCTATGCAGTGGAACATTACGCGACATTCCAGATTATTTGGATTAAAATTTGCAGTCAAAGGGTAGCTAATAGGTACTGGAAACAATCCTGATTGTCGGTATTTTCAAACCGCATACTGCCATTTTAAGAGTAGTCCCATACAAAGAATATTTGAGGTTTTGTGGATAAAGTAAGTGCAAGTTTTCAATTTCCGAATGCATCTCCCCGGATGTTACGATACACAGAAAACCTAACTTCTGTGAAGCAAAATTAATTATAATTGTGTCCAAATGTATCCAAATATTTGAATATCTCGACGATGTTTATTATTATCCTATAAGTAGTAAAGTCTCATTATAAAATATACACACTATTACAAAATCACTACAAAAATGAAAAGAAGCGACACTTATTTCTAGACTCTTTCGAAGCGCAAAGTTTACTATTACATGCGAGGGGCAATTGTCAATTTCCCATATCCAATCAACTTTCTAGTTCTCGTTTTGAGATGGCCAAATGTGTCGAAAAGAACATGTCAAAATGATCCAGACAGCTTGCTGCTGTATTTCAATACAATGAAACTACCCAGGACTTTCAGAACTCCAGAAAGTAATTTAGCAAAAGTAATCAGAAGAAGTTGATGGAAATTAAAATGATCCGGAAACGTCTTAGACAGCACAAGACTTGTAATTCTTCCTGTAAAATTCCTCGAGTTTGGTCAGGGATTTTGACGAAAGTAGTGCCTCTACTCAAATTCTTTCAATTCAGTGTTGTGCGCATAAGAGTGCGCTTGCGCGAGCAAGTACGCGTTCCAGAGCCAGTGCGCGTGCGAGTGCCAGTGCGCGTTCAAGGCATTTGAAACCTGTGCGAGTGCTCAGCGAGTGCGAGTGCGCGTGCGAGTGCGCGTGCGAGTGCGCGTGCGAGTGCGCGAGTGCGCGTGCGAGTGCGCGTGCGAGTGCGCGTGCGATGCGCTGCGAGTGCGCGTGCGAGTGCGCTGCGAGTGCGCGTGCGAGTGGGCGTGCGAGTGCGCGTGCGAGTGCGCGTGCGAGTGCGCGTGCGAGTGCGCGTGCGAGTGCGCGTGCGAGTGCGCGTGCGAGTGCGCGTGCGAGTGCGAGTGCGCGTGCGAGTGCGCGTGCGAGTGCGCGTGCGAGTGCGCGTGCGAGTGCGCGTGCGAGTGCGCGTGCGAGTGCGCGTATCCTGGAGTGCGTGCGATCCGTGCGAGTACGCATGCGAGTATCCGTGCAAGTGCGAATTACTGTGCCTGTGCGCGCGTGCGAGCGAGTGCGCATACGCGTGCGAGCGAGCGGGCGGGCGGGCGCGCGCGCACCTTTCCCCGCGCCGCGCCGCCGGGCCCCGCCCCCGCCTCCGCCCCCGCCGGCCACCCGCGGCCGGCCGCGCGCCTTCCCGTCCATCCAGAGGATGCTCCGGCTGCCGTCTGGCGGTTCTCACTCGCCCGCTTGCCTTTGCGCCCGCCGGCCGCCGCCGCCGCCGCCGCCGCCGCGGAGGCCTTGGCTCTCGATACATATTGAATGCGCCTCAAAGGCCTCTCCGGCCGACACCCGCCGCAGACGGAATCGATGCAGGCGCCACGCCACTCGCTTTCGCCCGCGCCTGGGAGCCGCTCACTCGGAGGGGGGCCTGGGATTTCTACACCGGAAATAGACGGAGCCAGTAAAGACCGCAATGAACTGCCCCTTACCCGGGACATCTTTATATGGATTGAATAGAATTGCTTGTTAATGCGGTTCCCTTCTACCCACGATATTCTTACTTAAATTCTAAAAATTTTATTTTGAATTAGACAATAACAATTTTTGAGGAAGTAAATTTAGTTCGAAGTCAGATTTGAACAGCTTTTTAATTAATAGATCCTTAATTTTAACAAAATTCTAATCAGAAACTGAACTGCTGCCAAATTCGTCAATAGCAGAGAGCATGAGCGCCCTGGGAGATTAGAAATCTTCATTGTTCTCCAAACAGCAGTGATCCAATCTCAAAACTTCCAGGTTCTAGCGTCTTTGGCGTCTAGACGTCACAGCTTGCTAGTAATTTCACTTCTGAGGGAGACGCTCTGTGTATAGAAAATAGAAGTAGAAGTTGAAGAAGAAGAAGAAGAATGAAGGTAAAGAAAACGTATTATCTACACGTATTCGGTAAATGATACGTTCGCAATGACACTCAGTTTTATTTAAGATTTCTAGATTGGCATTTTTTTAAGTGAAACGTTTCTGTCCATTTGAACGTCTATAAAGAAATTATGAAGTCTCATTTACCTATTTACCTAAAATATTATTTAAATTGTTGATTTTTAAAATCACTATGATGCAAAATCGATTTTTTCGAGCTACTCTGCAGTAAGAATTGGTTCCACTAGCCCCCTTGAATATAAAGAAATTATTTACGTTACACATTATTAAAATTTGCTGTTTACATTCTCATTTTCCATATTGATCAGAAATAATCATATTTCTGATTATTATGCTTGAAACTAAAAAATATAATTCTTCATAATCTATCCAAAATATATTGCAGAAAATCAGTTTCTTTCATATTGTGTATTGAAAATAAAATGTTTGCTGAGATTTATCATGTCAGAATGACTAGAGAAGCTTCTGCCATCATTTTATTCAGTGATTCATTTACTGGTTAAGATCCTACCTTAAGATACTTGTAGTTAAGAAGTATTGCCATTGAAAACCTAATACGGAGAATGAGGATTGTAAACAAAGGTGAAACTGCGAAAATTAACCCATTAATAGAGAACTCTTTTCACGTAACCCAATAATTTTGTACAAATGAAGTGTGTCAAGCGACTATCAAGATTTGAGAAATATTTGTTTTACAATGACCTTGATCTCATCGTAAAAATACCATCTGATATGCTTCTTGTGGATCTGATAAGTTTCTCGAATTATGATCTGAAGAGAATTCACAATACAATTTTCCAGAAATCGAAGAGCGGTAAAAATAACGCGAGTAATCCCTTACTCTTCAACAGGAAGAAAATCAATTCAGCTCTTTCTACGACAGGAAACTTCCGTGAAGGTGGCCACACTCGGGTTCTAGAAATCGGTGCGCTACGAGATGAATTATTAGAACTTCTGTCATTCGTTGATTCAATCACCAATTACATTTTCCCTGCCCAGAAATACACAGAATGCCTTGTCACTCGCTTGCGTAAGCGTGTCTTTATCGATTCTTCCGTCGATGTGCGCTAGCACGTGCGTCAAATGTTCCTGGTGCTGACATCAATGTGGAGCTAAAACAAGTGATGATAGTACGTGGGAGTATAGATAGGCGATTTCTACCTGTGTGAGTTTTCCTGGCGTCCGAAATCCTTAACCCATCTACTTTACTGTACGCGTAATACACGTACGCTTTAGTTGAATGGTGGTTCAGCTTTTACGAGCTGCCACTTAAAACATAGCTACACCCTATTAATATTTCCAGCTCTACAGTATTCAAAAATATTATTTTGCGAATAAAAAAACTTTCCAAATGCTATTTACTATTCGAAAACAATACATAATTTTTAAAAAAATTACTGGATTAATTTAATGACTGCCTTACTAACAGTTTTTCTTTTTCTTGTTTACCTGTAAGAATACTCTTTAATCAATATTCCCCATTCATAACGTGACTTTCAACTTCTCTCTGGGCAGCACGCAATTCTGCGGTCGATACAACGTCATAAGCACTTAAAATCCTAATATACGTTTCTAGTCAGTTTTAAAAATTAACTTTTATATAAATAATTCGTTCTAAGGAGTATATCCATCTCTCCTCTGTTCTAATCCCAAATTTGGTATTGACCATTAAATGTCTTTTAGTTGACGTCATTGCAGCAGATTTCAGAGAGCTACAATCATGTGCAGACCAAATGTTCATTCACAGAACTACAAGCTATTCGCGAAATAGGGAAACTGCATGAATGACATGCAATTGTTTAATATCTTTTTAAGTTCTTTCTCCATCCCACTCTCCATCCCACTCTCCATCCCACTCTCCATCCCACTCTCCATCCCACTCTCCATCCCACTCTCCATCCCACTCTCCATCCCACTCTCCATCCCACTCTCCATCCCACTCTCCATCCCACTCTCCATCCCACTCTCCATCCCACTCTCCATCCCACTCTCCATCCCACTCTCCATCCCACTCTCTTCATTGACAATACAATACAGCCATTGATCCCAATATTGGTCAAGGCCTCCCACTTAAATAGTGGGGTGGCTGAAAATTGTAACCGTTTTTAGGTGAGCTAGTCCTAGAGAGCGTTTACTCAAGCGAGCTGTCCTCTGTCTATATTATTGGTCCCTGTTCACTTTATTCACTAACCATATTTTTATTGACCACTGTCCATGTAAATACCCACGGGCCATATTATTGTCCACTTATCTGACAAGTGCTTATACTGCTATCATTAACCATTCACTCAATGACGCTGTAGCCTTATTTTGGCCCTCCATGTGGGGTATGGTGAGACATTTCCATTTTGGCAATATTGCCGAAGTTTATCGCGTTATATAAAGAATAATAGAATACAATTATAATTGGATTTTTAGATATACATTCGATGATTTATTTTTAAGAGCGTTAATAACAACCCACATATTCGGTTATGCCTACCAGCTTACATTCTGAAAATGTGTATGCTAACACTAATCTGCTAACGCTAACACTGTCCTAGTAATAAATATGACTTCGAGTGATAAATTTACATAATAAAAGTGAATAAAAATACCTACTTGTCGTTGTAAACACACGACTCCATTTATACAAAGTTCTTGATTTCACATACCTTCCTAATTAAAATTTTCTTGAAAAAAATTGAAAATTGATAAAATTAGCTAAGGCTCTCTAAATTGAATTTAAGCAAAAACAAAAATAACCAATGGCACCATTACATTCAAACTGAGTAAATTCAAAACCTTCAAAATTAAAGAACAGGCATTCATTCTGAGCTCTTGAAAGAAAATATTTAATGTTTTTACACATCTTTTACTTTTTTCTGTAGATAAACAGCAAGAACTTTCAACATCAGTCACAGTACTATACCAACGTGGAAGTTGTTCAGAAACTATATATTTCAACATACCATTTTCGCATTATAAATTTATAGTTCCGAAAACATTACTTCTCTGTTAAAATTAAACGTTTTAATTTAATCAAATTCATCCAGATTAACAAGCTTATTTGTCACTTGACTATGCATTTGAAAATTACTGTGACTGATACCATGACCACACGTTCAATTAGATATGCACAGTCATCGCTCTGTCTTCTCTCTCCTCTCAAAACCAACCGTACAAAAAACGCTCAATATTCAAAAAGACTCTAAAGAGGTTTTATCGTTCTTTGGTGGATATTCTCACACGTTACAGTACTTTCAAGTTAATTGATGAAAGAAATGCGAGTTTTTAAATTTATTTTTTATTTGCGGGTCATTTCTTGTGTGCGAATACAAACTGAGACAAACCAAAACAAACTTTTCTTTCAAAGGATTGCTTAATAATTGAAGATACATTCCAACATTAACCGTTACAGCTGTTGCAATTTCCAAAGTGTAAGCATATTCTTCAATTTTGGCCGATAACGTACCCTGATCATTCACAGAACGACGATCCAAAACACTGGCGCTACCGAGAACCAAATGATTGGCATCTAAATGTTTGTCTCTTCTTTGTAGTTCTTTCGCAGCTTTTGGAACGCAGGTAAACAGAACGTTACAGCGCCGAGACCAGACAAGGTCACGCACATAAAATTTAATGTGCAGTAAAGTGTCTGAAGGTCAAGTTCGTATGTAAGTTTAAGCCTTGTTTACCATGAGATTAAACTGTTCATTGATTACGGCTCGCTGGAAAGCAATGAACATGCGTGGAGTTGAAACAAATGTTTAATTCAAGCAGTTTTATTTTCAGGTGTATTTGACACAAGTATTCAACTTCTGTTAAATAAAGAAAGTAATTAAGCTCCAATGGGTAGCAATGGAGTCTTCCTTTTGAATTTTACAGTTAGAAAATAAGAAACTGTTAATTATATTATTTACTTTCTGGTCAATTTGTAGCGATTTTACAGAGATTTTGTATAAAAAATCCAATCAAAAGCTGAGCATTCAAATTCCAACAGTACGCACAGGCAACTAACCATCACACTCATGATTCGGCCATCTCAGAATTTCCAGCAAATAAATGTTTGGCATCATCTTTCGACGCACGCCCCGTCACGACGATTATGTAAAATCTGAAACTTGCAATTTATATAGCCTGGATTTCTAACCATACTCCTGTCAATAATGTATTTTATTTACTGTCAAAATCTGTAATAAAAGGTACACAAGGTGTGCGGAGAAAACTATAATATTAGAAGTTATCTTGAGGCTACAATCCCTACGTTCCATTTTACTACATATAAAATTTATTATAAATTGACGTCAACGGGCATGGCTGGAAAAATTTGGAAATAGAAAATTTCTAAACCAATTAATATAAATATATTCCCATCAGCAAACGAACAATAGAATTGTTTTTACAGTATTGTTAACAAAATAACCATCTCCATTTGCCCTACTCTTGCGGCAACTAGTAACAAAAGAGTGATTAAGAAAACATGCGCAAAATGAAGTTACATGTATGTCCAGAAGAAAGAGGTCTTCAATTGATCAAAGGATCAAAAACACCTAATAAAAATACGATCGAGCAATGTATGGTGACAAAGCTTATGAAAATATTCTACAACCACTAATAAAAATTCGGCTCGCTGTCGAATAGAAATCTTGTGAGCAGTTAGTATTTGTTTCTCGAACGATAATTTTGTTTAAAAAGTTACTTCAAGTGTGTAATCAGATGTGCGTGTAACAATGCACTATCAGATATATCAGTTTGACAACCTCAACTGTCGCACTATTGCTGACTAGAGGAAATGATTTACAATCTTTAGCTGTCTTGTCCCAACTCTCCCCGACCCCTCCCCCAGCCCCTTAAAGTTGGCAACATTTCGTGCCCAGAGCTCTCGTTGTGGAAGGCGATAAAGCACGACACAGTTCGCCAAAACCTTGGAAAGCTTCTCGGAGGGTGGGGGTTAACAGAAGCGAATCGGAGACTGTTTTTACTACAACTTTTTTTTTTTTCACAGACCAAGCGCGCATCGCGTGACGGTTCCCGTGCTTGCATACGCGTGCTTTGAACGGCGCTGGGCCGTGATGGCGACGAAACTCTCAGTTGCGACCGCTCTTCGACGCATCCAATGACGCATTGCGGGAAAATGTTCGCTCTCTTGTAAAAAGTCTAGAAATGATGTTAATAGTTGTTAAAGCCTGTTTTACACGGTCATTTTTTCATCATTTCCCGTCGATACTGAGCAGACTGGATGTAATTTGTACGAAAAAATGATGCATGCTTAATGTTTCCGAACAGATTTAATCCAGTTTGCCTACAGAGCCTCTAGTGTCACTTTATGGAACTTTCTTTGATTGTGTGGGTTCTCCGGTAGGGAGTATAATGTGTGTGTGTTTTGTGTGTGTGTGTGTGTGTGTGTATATATATATATATATATATATAACCCTCTCGCAAATAAAACCACAATAACTCGCATGTTTCTACTCCTTACTCTGCGAATTCGTAACTATCTGATCATTATTCCCGCTAAGTTAATTTGTTTCCGTAAATGCGATGTTCAACTGTTAAACTTTCAGCGCTTTTTGCGGCGATTGGAGGAAATATTTTCATCACGATTACGTACAGGCCAGGAGTGAGTGAAACGTGGATCCGTTCATCGTACGCATAACAAGAGCGTCAGTGAGGGTTGACCGTGTAAAACAGGGTCTGAGGTTTTGCCGTGCTAGCCAACTCATTTCAAGTAAATATTTCTGATTTAATGAAAGGAATTTATTAAATTAATGAAAGTTTGTCCTAAAACAGCGCTACGAATACGTAAATAATTATGCACTTTATAAAATATATAAATAAATATAATTATTATTTTGTGTTATTAATAGTAACTATAATATCTTAATTAGCTATGTTAATCCAAATGGAAAAACTACTACTGGATACCATTTTCTCTTCATTGCGATTTTGTCCTTCAAATACGAAAAAAAAAGTAATATTTAAACGAGTAATTTAATGCGTGCATCTCCGGTCTTGTGTAATTTTATAGCATGATTCTTTTCAATTAGTCTCGCTGTTTCAGATGAAAATCCATCGTTCACTAACTTCATTGAGATATTTCAGAGAAGTATATTATCACCGGGGTTTACACCTGTAGTAATAACTCTCATGATAACCGTAAATTAAAACGGAAGAGAATGCGAAAACATTCTCTCATAACTCATATCCACAGAACTTGCCGCGACAGGGTTTCGAAAGGCTTATGCGGCCAATGTGAGGTTGCGGAACTTTGCGAAACTCCTTCATGTCGACAGCGTTGCAACACCAACACTATGCAGGCAGGCAGGGGTGAGGCAAGCACGTTCCAAACTCCGAAAATGCAATATTATTGCGCCTACATTCCCATGCCACCACGGAGCACTCGGGGCATCCCTGTTATGCAGACGCCGTTAAGATGTGTGTTAGGCATCGCCCATATTTCTTGTTAATCAATTATGGATCTCGAGTACAAGCTTACAGTACATGAGTTAGCAAAGGCAGCGAGTGCCAAGAAGGCAAACAAAGCTACTTTCGAGGTTGAGGGGGTTGTGTAAAAGAGGCAAATAAAAGATAATACCGTTTGGGGGAAAGAATCACAACAAATTTGGTACTTAGGTGTCAGCATTCTATACCAGAGTGGTGGTTATAAATCAGAAATAAAATTTCAAGCACAACATTACAATTTGTTGAACTTTAATCACTCTAATATGAATAGAAAAGAATTTTTATTAATAGTAAAATGAGAGCTATCCAGAAATTCGAGTAATTGCGATTAGTTACAATTTTTCGCTGTATTACAACGTATCTTGACAGCTCATCACTTGTTCATACTATAGAACTTTTAGTTCGACATTCCAATTTCAGGAAAAACCTTTATTAGAAATGAAACCTTTATAGAAACCTTTTATAAAAAACCTTTATTTATTTATTAGAAATTAGAAAAACCTTTATTATAAAACATCTAATTGTTGAATTTCAAGAGTAAACTTTGATTTCTTGCAACGCCAAAAGACAGTTACAATTTATCTAGAACATAATAGCATGCCGTCATGGGTGAGTGAATAAGTAAGGGAGTGAGTATTAATCTAGGTGGGTTGAATATAGAGGTCAATACTCTCACAAGTATGGTGTATGCTACACCCCGAAAGTGGCGGTGTTCCTCCCCTCTTGGAACTTCACAAGGTGACCTACAATTCGAATTGCGAGTTTCTTCCTTACATGTATATTCTCTAGCGGGGCACAATCTGTAAACTCTGAGTCATGTACATTATATATATATATATATATATATATATATATATAAAGTGTGTGTGTGTGTGTGTATGTGTGTGTGTGCGCGCGTGCGTGTGCGTGCGAATAATGATGCGTGGTTCGTGACCCGTTTGTTCGGATACTGCTCCACCATTCGGATTGGTACTGAGCGAGTAAACCTCGGCAAACTCCTCATCACAAGAGCCGTCTAATATAATCCAAATTTAGCATTTGAATTCGACCCACTTATGTCACTAATGTCGAAAATGCATTATAGTCGAGACTCGCACCCAGAGCCTTCTCGGTCAACGATGCTGCGAAGACAACTGTTTCCGCTGAACTACCGCAGCCGGCTGCTGTCTTCGATTACTCGGTGCATTCCGATACTTTTTGCCTATTGTTTGTTTGTTTGCTGGTTGATTTGTTTGTTTTGATCGTCCGTGCGGCAGACGCCGCTCGTGAGCAACGACCCGTGCAGGCCACACGCTTCGATGGGAGAGAGACAAAGTGAAAAGAGTCGCTTGAGCAGGTAAATCAGCTCGTTCTCCTGCTCAAATTCAATGAACACGTCCGCGATCGAGCAGAACGCAAGGCAGAAATCAAAGCTTCATCGAAACTTGTTAGTTTCCATTACAACCGATTCGTAATGAATACTTATCAGAAAATATCGTGAATTATCAATAATTTTATTAATGTTTTCCTGGATTCAGTTATCATTAATTGCCCATTTTATTATAATTCGCAATTTTCTTTTTACAAAAATAACCTTTTCGTATTCAACGCCTCGTTGGACTAAATCTATTAACGCAATGTAGTATGCAAAGTGTATTTCTCTCTGACAACTGGGAAAAATCAGTACGGCTAACTACCCATCGATATGGTACATCTGGCGACATGGAATTTTAACCCTTCAAAAACGTTCTCATTTAGTACGTTTTCACACATTTTTGTAAATTAAAACATAGAGCAAGGTGGGCATACAAATTCTTTAATGTTTAGGTCTATTGGATTCTTGCCTCCTCTCAAAATATATTTATGACAAAGTTCTAAAGAAACCAGTCAGCATGAAACTTGGGATACGATAGAATATCGTCAAAAGTCACCGTACAAAAGGCGTTAGGCAAATGTAAGGCCTGACTTCGTAAGATACTAGAAAATTCGGGAGTCGCACATTTGTGATGTTACTGACAAACCTTTCACGCAAACCTGTTCTCCGAGAAAGTGATATTTAAATTCTGGTGCTCGTGAGAAATGTTTGCTGTCAGTAGATTGATATGAAAACGCAATAGATATATGACCGACTTTCAATATGCTACTGCACTCCATGCGACTGTTGATTCGAACGACGTGTTAGCATTACATGGAAGCGGCACCTTTGTAAAAGAAAGATAAAGAAAAAGAAAGAAAGAAAAGAAAAAAGCAATTATATCCACAAATATGTAGTAACATTCTCAATATTTCAAATGAACTGCTCAGCAACTAGTTGGCGGTCAGTATTCTCATAAAAAACCGTAATTTATTTGGATATGAGTCCAGTCCTTAAAAGTTTTAATACACGTCAACAGTCAGTGCCTGACTTTTACTTACGTGTACTAGGTTGCCAAATGATTTAGCGCCCTTTTAATTCCCTTTTTTAACATTAAAGATATTTATATTTTGAATGAAAAAATGTTGTACGATATTTGTAACAGACGCAAATATTGTGTACGTATGAATAATTGATTATACGTTTGGGTTTAAAAAAAATCTCACACTAAAGTTCTCCTTCTCACTCATTCACAAGTTCTCCTTGTGAAATTTTCCGCTGAAATTCGTCCGCCCCCAAAAATCGCGCGCCCCAGATTGCAGCCTACTCAGCGTGTTCGGTAATCTGGCACTGTCAACAGTTCTGTTTTCCGTACATGTAAGGTCTTTACACAATCGTAATTCGTGTCAGTTTTACCCGTAGGTGTTGCGCATGTCATTCTATCTCTGCGGTGACCGAGTGCACCTACCATATTCCCGGCATCACCGCGGTTTACCTTTGTCCGAGCGAGTTCGTGTCGCTACATACGCTGTAGTGGTTTAACAAACTTATACCTTCAAGAGCATTCAGCACACAGAATTTCAGGAGAGAATTTTACGAGAACTTATAATATAAAAGAATTCAGAATCCGTCGCGTTCCGTTAATGAAATTTAATCTTCGGGCTCATGTTTGTCTGAACTAGCAAAACTATCCGTCTCACAAAACTCGTGTCCCCACAAAAATCATTGGTTACCTCCTTACTAGTGTCGCTTTTGGGACGTACATAGTTTGAAGGGAATAGGCATAATTTCCGAGTTAAAGGTGAGTATAATGTGAATGGCAGTATTTATTTTGTATGTCATAATTAGGTAAAGGATTTTGAGGTGCAAATTATTGTAGTAAAAGGTGAAACAAATGTTTTGAAAATACATACAAAAAGGTGCTGTTGAAACAAATGTATTAAGGTTTAAATCAGTTACATGAACATAGTTTCTAGAACATACATATCATTTTGCACCTAATTTATATTCTTTATAGAGTCCCTAGGAGGGGATTCATAGTACTTTACCCAACACAGTAAATATTGGCTGCTTCACAGGGGCTAGACCAACTCCTGTGAAGTGTCCTAAATCCTACCCCTATCCCTTATTCCTTCCCAATTCTGGCCGCTGGGTAGTGACGCAGGAGCGCGTAGTAAGAGGCGCGTACGCGGAGATGCTACCTGGCGTTCCTCTTAACAACCGACTGGACGTGACGTGACGTGACGTGACTGACTGACGTGACATGACTTAAAAGGTAATGGAGGATTACTTCCCGACCAGAGCACAGCACTGAACGTCCCTTAAGGGTTTGGAGACGCGTTGCGTCAATATGTAGACGCAACAAATTTAAAAAAAAATAGAAAACTGCTAAACAATTGTCATTACTGACTGAACTTATTTTCCCCGCGGTTTGCATAGTAGTACATACTTTGCAGGCGCGTCAAACTACGCTCACACGAGCACTTGTACACGGGGGAACCTCGGTGCTGTTGCGGGCTCAGGCCACTTCCCCTGACTCCCCTCCGCTTACCCCTCCAAATCCACAAGTGCTGCTAGTGCTCTTTTAGTATTGACTGCGTTACCATGGCTAGAGTAAACATTTTCCTCAGGCCACAGAGAAGTGGATTTCTGCACACCCACTTGAATGTCCCGATTTGCGTATCTGGGCAGCACTTTAAATCCAATGGAAAAGGGTTAAACATGTTGCAGCAACACTGTTATATTGAATTTTAACTTTACAAGTGGAAATTGACCATTATTACTGGGAAATAAATACTGGTGGTTTAGGTAAAAGATATTTTAATATTTATTAAATTTGTTGATTTCTCATTAAATGAGGTTTTAAAAAGTTCAAGAAGAGAAAAAGCTCATTTTCTTGCCCAATCGTTTAAAAACGCAGAAACAACTGGCGAAAAAGGTGCTCAGGTTTAAAAAAAGAGGGAAAAGGTGGCAAAATGTAGTAATATCACGAGAAGGTGCAGCAAATTGTGTTTATTTCGCTTCATTACATCGCCCCAAATACATAGTATTAAACTAACCGTATGAAAACAGTTATAGTTTTGAAAAGGTGCGGTTTAAAATCCTTTTCCTAGTCATAATATTCAAAATTCTATTTTTTGTCTTAGATTTGTTGAATGCAGGGTTAAGGAGTAATTTCCTACCAGCAGTAGCGCAACTCAGTAATTTGTTTTCAAGGATTCTTACAAGTGCAATGTATTACATGTATGCATGTAAACCCCTTGAACATTGCTAGGCGAGAAGATAAAAATGAAGAGAGACAAGAGAACTTTGAAAAAACTGTGTAATATGAAAAACCAAGTTTGAGAGAGGTCGTTTTTAGCTATGTTAAAAAATAAACAATGCTATAGAAATTGAGTGAAGAAGCATTCCGAAAGCCATGTCCTGAGAATTGGTGTGTTTTATTGTGCTGGTGTATCATAAGAAATATCGGGCATATCTAAAATGATACATTTCGGTACGTCACACAAGAGTTGAAACCCGTCATCTCTCCACGTGTGCGGGCCCCTTTAGCTCTGCAGCTAGAGCAGCTTCCTGGTCGTCCCCTCGCGGGAAGAAGATGAACGAACGGATGAGCGCGCGATGGGTGATGGGCGAAGAGCGGCGACGCGTGGCGGAGCGGCGGCGGTGGGGGCAACGGGGGCGGCGGTCGCGCAGCTGTCGCCCGCCGGTCAACGGCCTCTCCGCCGCTTCGCGCGAGCGCGCACACGCACGCACGCACGCACGCGTCCTCACGCGCACCCTCCTCGGGCGCCCACGCGCGTGGCGCGTCACACGAAGGGGCGGGGTGGGGCGAAGGCGGTGGCGAAGGCGAAGGTGGAGGCGAAGGCGGTGACAATGGAGGCGGTGGGAGAAGGGGACGGGGAGCGAGGAGGGTAGGGTGGTGGCGAAGGCGGTGGCGAAGGCGAAGGTGGAGGCGAAGGCGGTGACAATGGAGGCGGTGGGAGAAGGGACGGGGAGCGAGGAGGGTAGGGTGGTGGCGAAGGCGGTGGCGAAGGCGAAGGTGGGGGCGAAGGCGGTGACAATGGAGGCGGTGGGAGAAGGGGACGGGGGAGCGAGGAGTGTAGGGTGGTGGCGGAGGCGAAGGATGAGGCGAAGGCGGAGGCGAAGGCGAAGGTGGAGGCGAAGGTGGAGGCGAAGGCGGAGGCGAATGCAACGGAGGCGGTGACAATGGAGGTGGTGGGAGAAGGGGACGGGGGCGAGGAGGGTAGGGTGGTGGCGAAGGCGGTGGCGAAGGCGAAGGTGGAGGCGAAGGCGGTGACAATGGAGGCGGTGGGAGAAGGGGACGGGGAGCGAGGAGGGTAGGGTGGTGGCGAAGGCGGTGGCGAAGGCGAAGGTGGAGGCGAAGGCGGTGACAATGGAGGCGGTGGAGAAGGGACGGGGAGCGAGGAGGGTAGGGTGGTGGCGAAGGCGGTGGCGAAGGCGAAGGTGGAGGCGAAGGCGGTGACAATGGAGGCGGTGGGAGAAGGGGACGGGGGAGCGAGGAGTGTAGGGTGGTGGCGAAGGCGGTGGCGAAGGCGAAGGTGGAGGCGAAGGCGGTGACAATGGAGGCGGTGGGAGAAGGGACGGGGAGCGAGGAGGGTAGGGTGGTGGCGAAGGCGGTGGCGAAGGGGAAGGTGGTGGCGAAGGCGGTGGCGGTGAGAGAGGTGGTGGGAGGAGGGGACGGGGGAGCGAGGAGGGTAGGGTGGTGGCGAAGGCGGTGGCGAAGGCGAAGGTGGAGGCGAAGGCGGTGACAATGGAGGCGGTGGGAGAAGGGGACGGGGAGCGAGGAGTGTAGGGTGGTGGCGGAGGCGAAGGATGAGGCGAAGGCGGAGGCGAAGGCGAAGGTGGAGGCGAAGGTGGAGGCGAAGGTGGAGGCGAATGCAACGGGGGCGGTGAGAATGGAGGTGGTGGGAGGAGGGGACGGGGGCGCAAGGAGTGTAGGGTGGTGGCGGAGGCGAAGGCGGAGGCGAAGGCAGCAGTGACGGAGGCGGCACACGTGACTGCAGTTGACCTTCCTTCCCAGTGAAAGAGCGTCTTTTGACGAGAAACGTCTTTGATTGTCGTTTGTTTGGAAAACGGGCGGTCATTTCCTAATTCCGCAGTGTTTCGCAGTATGAAGGGATAGATTTATACACAAGCAGTGTAAGCAAGGGTTTTAAGCCTAGAATATTTTTTGTCAACTGAAACGTATGTTACCTCATGCATTCATAAACGTACTTGTTAACCATTTTACTAATTCAAAAATTAGAAAAAATAATGCACTATTGAAAAAAGTACCACACATTTTTACAATATTTCGGTTACATAGTTCCTGTTTTGTTGTGCTTAGCTCTTCTAAGAATATTAATCCGGCCCCGGTAAAATTCAACGAAAATTCCTCATACAAAAGCCCTTTCTTTTTGCTAAGTTCTACCCGTCTTTTTTTGTGTAGCACAAGTACGTCAAACCGCCCCCGCCGGAGCAACCTACGCGCCAGTAGAACCATCAATTAATTTGCTGAAGTACTTTCCCCATGGTATCGCCAAATTTCCAAAATCGCTACTAATTGGACATTAAAATCAGAATTTTACATTAATATTTCCGGCCTATATTCAGGCGTCCATCCATTCGCTAACTCAAGTTAGTCTTCCTCAACAAACTTGCGGCAATGGTAACCGACGCTACATCCCTCAATTGTTCTTTACTATAGTTCATACAACTCGTACATATCTACATTTTCATTTCGTAACAACTTTCCTCTCAATTGACAATTTGAAATTTGACCTGTGTATTATTTATGATTTTAAGATTTTTTTCTTTGCTTTAGTAGAGGAACTAGGGAATTAATATAGCTATATTTCGAATAATTCCAATTACTCGTCCAAAAGACTGTCAAGGACCAAGTATCCAGTGATGTGCCGCCATTTCCGAGTAATTTGTACATTCTTTTCTTTGAAATGTCAAGCCTATCGCTCAGGACTGGGTTCCCGTGTACCCTAGTAAGCTTGTTACTTTACCCGCGACCTTGATAAGCCAGATGTACAGGAAGGTGGCTCAGGGTTTATCAGCTGATGTCACTGTAGTGCTTCTGACCGAGAGGTCCTAGGATTCTACCGCTGACCATGGTAGGATTTTCGACACTAGCTTGGCAGCTAGTAGGTCAAATTCAACCACTGTCTGGAGGAAAAGTCTAGCAGCCGGCTGCTCTGATCGGTAGTTTTCCGTCCTTTCTGCAAACAATATCAGGCGGATGCCGGAGCGTTACCCTAACCAACGAGTCATGGACCGCGCGCGATGTTTCCTTCATTTTCTTTGTCCTACCCTCACTCCTTACTTATACAGACTTACACTCGCACGCACTACACTATATTTCTATTTATTTAGAGCTGCACTTGGCAGGTCGTCAGCTGTTCCGGTGCCTTCCAATCGGGAGCTTACACGTCACTACAGTTACGTCACTATGGTGACTTTTAACCTCCCGATTGGATGACACCGTAACAGCTGATTTACGTCAAGTGCAGTTATGAATTAACCCAAATATATCACACTTGTCGGAAGATCAGTCGTGATCTTAGAGCTTGTCCCGGCTGGGGTGGTGCACGGTCGGTGGGAGATACCTGGTTAGGAAAAATCCCCGCAATCCGATGTAGCTCGACTTCGGATTTTGCCATCCAGTGTGTGAAGATCACAGCCACCTTTCGCGGAAAACATGAACTACACTTACGGGACCAATTACCACGGCAGTTGATGCGCCCGGAATCACTAATCAATCAATCAACCGCAGAACTGTTATATTTCGTATACATCGGCAAAAATAAAATAAGATTTTAAAATGATTATGAGTAGGCCAATGATCTACCTCGACAAAGGAGCGTCAGAAGTGAAAGACCATGTCTAAATCCAACAGATATAACAGAACCAAACATAATCCAACAGAAATAAAGAAACCGTAAAAAGTACAATATCAGATGTTTCAAATTGGTTCCGAAATAACAAATTAATAGTAAACGAAAAGAAAACGGTTGTAATGCAGTTTTCCATTTCAAATAAACAATTCTGTGCTCCATTGAAAATGAACGGTGTACCATTGACTGATGTTATGGCAACAAAATATTTAGGTCTCTCAATTCAGTCAAACCTTAAATGGAACATCCATTTAAATGAATTGAACACAAAATTAAGTTCATTATGCTACGCGTTCAGAATTCTTGCAAATTCAGTCAGCCTTCATACTGCTCGTTGTGTATATTTTGCGAATGTTCATTCCCGCCTGAGATATGGCATAATATTCTGGGAAATACATCTTATAGCTCCCAGACTTTAGATTACAAAACGAATTGTACGAATAATAACCAAATCCACCCCGTGATTCATGTAAGCCTCTCTTCATTAATCTAGGAATTTTACCATTACCTTGTTGTTTATTTACGAATCAGTGTTTTGTCAAAAATGACCTTGCTTAAGGGCGGAATATATTTTCAAAAATGCCGATGTCCATTACTATAATACTCGACGTAGAAATCATATTCATCAGGTGACAGTATCAACAGCCTATTACAAAAAATTCACATACAATTCATGTACATTATTTTACAACACTTTGCCAGATGACATTAAACAATTAAATTCGATAGAAAAGTTTAAATCCCAAGTGAAATCGTTTCTGCTGCATAACTGTTTCTATACAATTAGAGACTATACTGAGCATCACAAGAAAAGTAACATTAATTTTAACAATTATACAGAATGCATTATTTAACATTTGAACTGTATAAATGTGTATAAACAACCTGTAACAAGTATTGTATTGCAGCCCCCGGGTCAATGACCCCTATCTCGATCAGGTTTTTCGTCCAGTTTCCCTGATCCATTGAGCAAATGCTGAGATGGCCCCTTGTAACTTCATTTTCTGTGCACGTCTTCTAGAATTCAGTGGGAAATACAATTATTCAAATTATCGTTTCCATGTTGTCGCGGCAGGAAGTATTGTTCCGAATTTCCGCATTTTTTTCTTCCAATTTTAAGTAGTATATGACTTAGTGTAGGTATCACAGAATTTTGAAAATGTGCACACAATTCACTTTTTCCCATAGCACGTCATACGCAGTTTTTAACTGCTTTTTTGACGTAAAAGAAATAAATAAAATAAATAAACACAATGAACGTTCACTACATTATTCAATTTCTCACCAACGTGGTAAGTGCCAATGAAGAAAGTAGTAAGATGACGTGCTAGCTAGTTTGAATGAAGTAGTGAAGTAAAAGTGCACAGTTTTAAATTTGTCAGTAACATAGCGAACAGTGTTACTTGTTTTGTATGTAAATAGTGTTTACATTTTCTTAAGTAGTGTGAAAATAGCATCTGTATAAGGAAGTTCCCAAATTGAGTGCTCGGAAATTCTACCTCTGTATAACAATGCGACAACCGGAGGCCCTTGCCCTCTAGGGGATTGTAACGGGCAATAATAATAATAATAATAATAATAATAATAATAATAATAATAATAATAAACATTACAAACTTCCACATCATACGCCAGCTAAACTCCCAGGTCATTCAAAAGACTGAGATGTGCAAGATATTGCTTAATTGAGAACAGCCCACATTTTGCGAGAAGTATTGTAGGAGCACCGACATTCCCAAATAGGCTCCTTAGAAAGCCGGTTGCAACGCGGAGTAGATGTTCATCATTATATCATCTTTGTTCGTGAATTAGAGGTATAATAATAATAATAATAATAATAATAATAATAATAATAATAATAATAATAATTTATTATTATTATTACAATGAAAATAATAATAATAATAATAATAATAATAATAATGGGTTTGTCTGGCTGCAAGAGAACGCCCAGAATTTTTCCCACGAAAATATTATACATAGTGACGGCTTATTTTTTTTTTTGCAAACATTCTACCAGCTCTGAAAGAAGTAAGAGTAAGAGTTCAGAAACATTTTAATAATAAAAATCCTAAAATATGAAGCAATAACTCTATACCTAATCAAAGATATTGAAAAAAAAACACTCATCGTTAAGTACCCCCTCCCCCCCGTCACCCATTGTAACGCGAGTTTGGAGTGGAGAAATTGTGTTTGCGAGGTTATCGAAGAGGTCTTGCATTTCTGTTGTATCTCATCTACAATAGCTCCATCATGTATAAAAGCATCCAAACTATCATCTATTAATTTCAGCCATTATATTATAGTTTCCATATCAATGTATTTTGAAATTCACTGTATTAGATTAAGTGACATTCTGACTAGGGGAAGAATGTCTTTATGTGGAGAAACATCGGAATCAACACTATAACAGACACTTGGTACACGTTTGTTTTCTCATTAAATTAACTAGTAGCAACACAGGCATTACGAGGTGTAACGACTTACATATGTACTCCTGACTTCAGAAATGAATGGAAAGTTGAGAAATGAATTAATCTACTTTCATAAACAACAACTTTCTTAAAACTTCATTTCGTTTTCAAGTATTTTTTTCTAACCTACTCCTTTGAAAACTGTTCTGTTGACGACCACGGCCCTAATGTTAGTAAAGACATTCGTATGTAATGAGCGAGCTGTAAATTTCGAATCCTGCGCATGCGATTATATTATATTTTTTAAAAATCGGTGATCTAAAAAATGACAAAGTGGCATCCGTAACAACGTCCTTGCTGTCTGAAGAGACCACGAGTGCGCAGAGCCCGGCAATTGATTGCGTGCAGTGCAACGCAGTGATACACAATGCAGTCGGCGCTGCGCAGTGCGGCGTGGTGCCGTGCAGTGAGGAACGAGGCAGGGGGGGAGGAAAGCGGGGGGCGCGAGGAAGGGGGAGGGGGGGGGGGGGGGCGGGAAGGGGGGAAGGAGCGCAAAGAGCGGGGAGGAGCGAGAAGGCGAAATGAATAGGGGTGGTGTGGGTGAGGGGGAAAAGGCATATTATGAATATTTTGAATCCGGTTCAGGTAATGGTGTGTGTGTGTGTGTGTGCGTGCGTACGTGCGTGCGCGCGCGCGCACCCGCGAGGCTGAGTAGGTGCGAAGATAGTTGAGTAAATGGTTGGGGGGTGATGAGTAGGCGAGCGAGCGGACGAGTAGATGCGGGCGGGCGATTAGGTGGAGAGGCGCGGGGTGGACATGTGAGTAGGCGAGAGGCGAGAGAGCGAGTAGAGCGCGCGGAGGTAGGGGTTGGCGAAGGAGGGGGAGGGCAGCGGGGGCGGCGGAATCAATTGAGGGCCGCGCGTCGACCCCGGGCGCCGCCGGCGGCCGCGTGGCGCGGGGCAGACGCGGCGCCCACGCGCCCGGAAGGGCCACGCCGCAGGGGCAGTCGGCGAGTGCGCGACGACGGCAAGGGCCGGTGGAGAGAGTGACACAAGTGAGAGAGAGGAAGGCGAGAAAGCGACAGGATGAGAGGGGAAGGGGCGACAAAGGAGCGGGAAGGCAAGAGGAGGATGAGACCGGTGATGAGAGAGTGAAAGGACGCGAGTGAGGAAAAGGAGGAGAAAGCAAAAAATGACGGAGGGCGAGGAGGACACAGAGGGGAGGAGGGACAGAGGGGGGAGAAAGCAAAAGAGGGGGGGAGGGTGAGGGAAGGGCGAGAGCGAGAACGAGTTGAAGAAGCGATGGGACAAAAGTAGGCGCTGTGGCCAGCTGGAAGTCAGCTGTGCGCTGGGTGTAACGTTTAGATAACTGAATGTAAGTTTTAGGTAACTTTTTGGCAATGCTGTAAATATTAGAGGCACTTGGCTTATATAATTGGTCCTATTTGATATTGGACCTGCATCGTTCGTCATCGTATTGAACGTTATGTATAATACTTAGCTTATAGATCATTACAGTATTATTTTTCTTTTTTTTTAAAAAAAAGATTTGGTGACTACATACAGAATACGGTGTAAGGTATAATGAATTTCAAATTTTCAAATTAAAAGCAAGAATATAGTAATATTAATTAAATTGAAATGTAAGGTAATGAGAATTTACAAGAGACCTAATAAGGTAACTATTTACAACGAAGAGACTTAAATAAACGTCAATGAAATAATTTTCCTGTTGTGTTACGTTGGACGTATGTTGAAGGGTAATTGTTTAATAATACATGAAATAACATGAATTGACTAAAATACGGACGGAAGTGAAGTTCTCAAGTTCAAGTATTCGCCTGTGAAACGTTACATGGGATGTCCTTTTGCTACGTGCATAATCGCTACGTGCCATAAGACAAGGCGATTTCCTTGTTGTTTACGATCATAATCCTCTCTGACTATCTACGAACGTACTACAAGAGAAATAGTAAAATCGTTTGATACTAGATAAATTCTTGATTTGAAAAGTTTGAGTATTGATTTCATATTATTATTATTATTATTATTATTATTATTATTATTATTATTATTATTATTATTATTATTATTATTATTATTATCATTATCATTATTATTATTATTATTATTATTATTATTATTATTATTATTATTATTATTATTATTATTATTATTATTATTATTATTATTATTATTATTAATTTAAATGTTCAAATACTTCGATGCCTTGATAGATAAACAATTTAAAAAATCGGAATTTCCTAGAAGATTTGTCACTTGAAAGTGTACTATTTTAAAATGATAATTTATTTACCTCCTGTTCTGCTGTAATCAGTCACGTTTTTCCTTTGTATACTATTGAAATATAATATATACATCATGACTCATTTAAATTTTAAATAATAATAATAATAATAATAATAATAATAATAATAATAATAATATCAACTTATAGAAACAGAAATTGCATTGGTCTTATTGTGATCTTATATAAATTTGAAAAACTGACAGTGTTTCTTGATGATATCGTAAAAATCGTATTTCGTTTCGTAAAAATGGTTAATCGTTCCACACCTTGATTTTGCAATTGATAATTACAAATATTAAATTATGCATAGTAGTGCTGTCTTTTTTCAGGTTACAATAGCCAAAATCTCTTGCCAAATGCGTATTAGATCCGAAACCTATTTATCTTCGTTGTCTCAGTTCAGTGTGCGACGTGGATTGAAATAGTATTTAAATTATACCGGTCTACTCATTGTAAGATGTTAATTGTCTTTATGCTAAATACAATTCAAGCCATTCTTGCTCTTTTTTCTGAAATAATAAATATGCTAAATATTTGTGTGAAGTAAGCTAAATATAATTCACAAATGTAGATGGATTGTTTTATAATGAATTTTTCTTCAACATATTTAATTTAGTAATTTTTATTTCTGCACACAAAGACTTAAATTATCTCATACAATTTTTCCAGATAGTTCTGCCTTTGGCCTATGCCATTTTATGAAAGAAAATAAACTTTTCATTTTATGAAGTTGTAATTACTGTTTTCTAGGGAAATTTAACTATTACTGATTGAATTCTTCTTTGTATAGATAAATATACTGTAGTTATTAAGCGGATACAATAAACTTATTTTTAATGTAATTGTACGTAATTAATCAAATGACATACATTCGATTACCTATCATCTTCACTCTTTTTTTAAGGAGTTTTTGGTTTTTATTTTTTTATTAAAAAAATTTTTCCCATTATTCTGGATATGGAACAAGGATAATGGAAATTAACTACTATTTTGACAGTTCAAATTACTGTCAATGAATGTAAGCTATTTACTTCTGATTTTCATTTTTAAATTAAGTTTTTAAATGTATTACAAAGATATAACCATGTTAAGTAAGAACCGAGAGTCAGGTTTTGAGCTGGGTGAACAGTACCCATACCTAACGACAAATTTTATATGTTAATAAACAATTGACATTATTATTATTGTTATCTATTTTTATTATTATTAAAATTATTAATATACGCATTGTATTTCGTTCATTGGATTTTAGAATTTTATTACAATATTATTTGTGCCACCAGTTTCTGGAATATGCGGAGAGATCTGGGATGTTTTCTATGCGGTAATATAGAGAAAGTATGAGACCATAGAAATGATGACGTGGAAGGAAATTTAGTGGCGAAAATAATTTTAAAAAATAAAGAAGGGCATAATCGCAAAAGAAATGTGTAATGTAAATATAATAAAAAGAAGCATTTCCGACCAAAGGATTGATTTGACATGATTCTACTGTCAAATAAGAAAATCTCCAGTTGGAAAGGGAATATATTACAAATGTTTACAAATATAATTTTTCCGTTTGAACATTATTCTATTACCTTTTGTTTTCATATTACGCATTAGATTTTGAAGATCTTTAGATATTTTTCAATTGGTGAGTAATATTTTAAAACAATAGATAAAGTTTTAAAAACCACGTTCTTTAAGATCTGCGAATACATTCAAAAACACAAGGCAAAATCTACAGAGCATTATCATTCAACCTGCAATGTACATGCTGATTACCCGCTATCAGCTCTTCACAGATATCTAATACATGTGGGTGCCACGTGCCATGTTGGGATTTGTCTGTTGATTAAGGTTTGATACTCTTTGCGCTTGTGTATCCCACGAGTAGGGTAGTCCGGTTATATCTCGTCGTAAGAGACTTTGCCGTTTTGTTATGCTCTCAAACGAATGTCTTTTTATGTCGAAGGTGCTCAGTAGGCGTAGAATTATTTCGGAATTCGTCCTTCACTCTACAGGTGACTCTTAGCATACGACTAGCCGTTTTCGCTAGAAGGGTTCCCAAAGAAGAACAACAACACGTGTTCGTGTAAAAAGAATGTGCAATTGCGGGTTCGTAGACGTTCAGTTCCGTTTCATTCATTATCAGAACTGTCGTGCCGAACCGTCAAGGGTTTCCGGCGTCGATGGTTAACTCCCGTGAATTGCAGAACCCCCCGCGCCGTGGCGTGCTGGCCGGGCCGGTAACAGTCCGCGGACATAGCGGTCACGGCATCGCGGAATCGCGGCCGGAGCGGCGGCGTGGGGGCGTGCGGAGGGGGCGGGGGCGGCAGCGTGCCCGGCGAGAGCACTGCCCGGCGGCGGCGGCCGTGGCTCGCGGGGGCGGCACGAGGGCCGGGGGGGGCGCGAGAGGGCGTTGCAGCGTCAACAAGACGCCGCGGGCCGACCGACCCACCCGTCATGCGTCGTGCATGGCATGCGAACGTGCGCATCCCTGTCAGCCTCCACACTCACAAACAACGCACGCCCACGCGTGTGGGGGGTTGTTCCGCACCTCACACGTTATCGAGGGGAGAACGGGGTGGGCTTACCTGCGTAAACAGCTTGTTGTACCCTTGCTGGCTGTACTGGTTGTAGCCTATCATGTTACGACATGTCCCTGACTCCCGCTTCTGCACCATGTAGTCGGCCGTTTTTGACACTTTGCACGGCAGAAAAACGAGCTCACGATGGAGCCGGCGGGACGCTGGACGGCGTCGGGGGCGCAGGCAGCGGCGACGGCTGCGGAGGCGGCGGCAGCGGCTGCGTCGGCGGCGGCGGCGACGGAGCGTAGCGGCGGAGCATGGCCCACACGCACGACGGTCAGCGGCGGCCGCGGGCAGCCATGGCTGGACGAGGGGACGGCACTGGACGCGCGGGGCGGCGCAGGGGAAGCACGACACACGCGGGGCGGCGCGGCGCTGCGACGAGCTGCGGAGCTGGAGGGGCGGCGGCGGCGGAGTCGGCGTCGGGCTGGCGCGAGTCGGGCGGCGCGCGGGCGTCTGGGACGCGGGGCGCGGGGCAGGGGGGGGCAGAGCGGAGGGAGCGGCGGCGGCGGCGGCGGCGGCGGCGGCCGGCGGCGGCGGCGGCGGCGGCGGCAGTACGGCGCACGCGCCGTTATCGATTGAGATTTTCGGGGCAACCGCGTCCATTTTCCTACTGAGGTGGGGGGGTGCGTTGCGTGGCGTAGCGCCGCGCAAGCGAAGCCGTCCGGCCGCCGCCGCCGCCGCCGGCGTGTCGCCCCCCCCCCCCACGTCCCCCGTGACGGCCTGTGTCCCTTCACTTTCACCCCCTGCCTCGTGGCCCTCCCACTCGCCCCACGCTGCAGTCGGGGCTCCCCGACCTTGTTTACAGCGGTGATAACGCCCCATCTGCATTTTTGCTCCGCGCCACGCCGCCTCGCCCTGGTTTGCGGCCTACCCCCGCTGTTCGCCGCCGCCCCTCCGCGCGGTCCGCGTGACCTCCTGACACGGTGGCGTGGCGGGGGTGGCGTGGTCGGGGGTTCGCCGCCACGCGGTGGTTGCGAAGGGGCGGGAAGAGAGGGGCGGCTGCGGGGAACAGTGGGGAGAGACTGTAAGGGGCGGGGCGGGGCGGGGAGTGGCGAAGAGACGAGGACAGAGATTGTGCAGTGTCGTGCCGCACGTGGAAGCATTCGCTGTACTTGATGTTCTTCTCGCAATCGTCGCCGTTTCCCCTCGGGATGCGACGAAACTTCCTGTGGTACTGCAGGTACGCAATGTTGTTGTCGTCTCTCAGTCTCCCGGTTGAGTGGCCGTTGTCAAGAACGCTTTGAGTTAATATACTCGTATGTCACTGAACGGATTTTGGGAAGTCTTGAGAAAGAAAAATTGTTCATTGTCATTTGTATTTCCTCATTCAATCCCTTCTACGTATATTTATGGAAAGAATCAGCCATTTTCTATGAAACATCATACTTCGAATTTTTTCGATCCACCTTCAGATAGAAGTTAAATTCCAAAATATTTATGTCTAGGCATTATGCAAGGGAATTGTATAATGTTGCATATATTTTAATTTGTCAATGTGTGAAGATATTGCAATGCAGTTTGCACGTAACGTAAAGAGCGTGGAACTACTGTGTGTCTATTTTTAGTATTTATATTTTCCGAGATCGTTTTCTGAAGTGGAACTTACATATTTTTTTACGACAACTTCCATTAAATTGATTTTACTGAGTTTACTTTTCATTCATTTCATTTTTTTATGACTCGTAACTTACTGACTCTTCAAAGGTATAACTGGTAGCAGTGCATGTTTATTGAAGGCCCTGCTTTTTCCTTGTCTGCCAACCGGACGGAAAACTCCTTCGAAAATTTCATTGGATTCAAGTCTGGAAGCACTCAAGTGCATCGCCTAATTCGCGTTGCTAAGTTTATTACGAGTACTTTAATATCTTAAATTTAAGTCACCCAAAATATATTATAAATAAACATAATTTCGTATGAAAAACTGTTTCTTTCAGATAGTTAGATAAAGTGGAACAATCCACATTGCAAATCGTTGAAAATATGTGAAAGATGCGAAACATTATGCGATTCGGTCTGGAATTTCAGTAGGATCAACTTTGAACCTTTCCTGTTTGGGCTGATAAAGTATAATGAATGTATATCCTGCAAATTTCGAGGCTGAGGGAAGAAGAAAAGTTTTCAATACTTCCCAACAAAGCGTTTGTTATTCCGAAAGGTTGAGATTTGGCGGTTCTGGTAATAGGTCTGGACTTGATATTGAAAACGTTGTAGTATTTATGAAATGGGAAGCTAGTGATTGCCTAGTCCTTGTGATGGGTTTTAACTATCTCATATGTTATTGTAGAATACGATGAAGATACGGATCTCTAATACTTTATTATTATTATTATTATTATTATTATTATTATTACTATTATTATACTCCGATTTAAACATAGTTGCACTTCAAGGTCACGAGCTGAAAGGAGAGGGAATACTGTTATTCAATCGGGCGCTTTGTTTGGGCTTAAGTTTTTGGTATTGGGGCGCCCGTTTGGGTAACAATGTCCCTTCTATTTTCGGCTCCTGACCTTGAAGTGCATCGAAATGCAAGTGTAAAAGGTAATTTTATATTCTTCTGAACATCAAACCACGAGAGAAATATTACATTGGCATGCAATTTTGAGTCTCTTTCCAAGGATCTAATCAATTATATCTTCAATTTCAACTTCATTCTAGCGCTCTTCAGCTGTTTTTAGTATGAATTGATCTAAAACTGCCCTGTCAACACAACGAAAAATATGGTCGTTAAGTGTTTATTTCCTTACTGGCCAGTACTGACCAGTATTTGTTTCTCTCAGAATATAAAAATATCTGGCACAGGTGACTTCATAATTTCTATTTGATTAGAGTTCATTAGGTATTTCCTACTTGGAAAAGTTTTTTTAGGTCATAGACGTTAGTTATCGCTAGACAGTGAGCAGAGAACAAAGAAGGGAGTATTTTATCTCCTTAATATGTAAACTATAACCTGAAAGTCCTCTGCGCCGAATTTTCTGCTTGCAACGTTCCCGCGGTTAAGAATTTTTTCGATAAACCGCTGAAGTATGTGCATGGGGAACACGAGGTAATGCGCATGTTAATTAAGTGGAAACTCTGCAGTACTGCAATGACTACGAGTCAAAATAAACCGTATCTCTCTCTGCGGTAGACGCTTCGAACATTTTGGGGTGACTAGACTAAGATGTTGAATATTAATCGCTGATGTGGAAGACCAGAGCCTACCCCAACAAAACTCACACGCTCTATTTATTGAATTCCATCCCACGATCAAGGGCATTCCGCACAATTTTTATTTATCCATTTGCGTTAGCAGTGAGTCAAACACTTCTTGGTTCCCGTCGCCGTCATTTCTTTCTGTCGCTTCCGCCGTACCTTACGGAAGGTTGTCGCTTGGTCCAGAATCCCTACAGGCGCACCCGAGGCATATTCTGACCCTCTTGCGGCAGCGGACCTGGCGAAATACACAATCTGTTGCTATTAACAAGCCAAAGTCACAGGTTATGACTTCTCATGTCCCGAGATTCCTCACTGAGACTCTTTTCTGCGAGTATGTAAGAAAAAATGTTTCCTCTCTGAAAAAATCTGTGAAAACATTACCACTTTGTTCCCATTCGCCGTAATTTGCATCTCCTCCTATAGGGCGCGTGATTCGAAAGCAAAATTTCGAGCATTTATGTCGAAGCCATGAGGTCGCTGCTGGCAAGCAGCGTAGGTTCGGCGGCCGAAGGTTTTTCTGTGGCCTTCCGTGACATAATATCCGCATGCTGTGTTTATATTGCACCTGCCTGGGTGACGGAGGTGGCCAAGAGCGTGTTCTGACTCAACACGTTGTTCCGAATGGTCGCGAGTTCGAGTTCTCCCCTGGGCATGGTTGTCTCTTGTGTCTCATGTATCTGTTGTCGCGGAGGGCCTCGCGTTCTTCTAACCTCTGCTCACCTGAGATCAGAGAAACCGCTAGTGTGGTAGTGTCTAGTGTATGGTCGAATATGCGTCCCATCGAGACATGAAAGGCAACAGGCTGTAGGCTGGATGAAAGCCTTGGGAAAAAATGTTTATATTGCATTGCATAGCCTCGCAGAACCGAGTGAACTCGTCATAGGAAATCTCGTATACGGAAAGTGGCTTTGGAGTTTTGAGAGCCAATCTATGCTTTTGTTGATGTATACGGAGAAATTTAGAAATCCACAAGAATATTTTTCATGTAATACGATACGTGAATCTGCAAAAACTTTAACGAAAATGAGGGAAAACTGTGTGTACATGTTGTATGTTACATACTCTCTAACTACAATACAAAGGTCTAAAAAAGGTTTAATTGGGTAAAAAGAAAAGTGTATAGTATTTCTTCACTTGTCACATAAGAACTGGTAAGATTGATGCACTACTTAAGCGTCAACTAAAAAAGGAATTGTTCATGTGTTTTGTACCTATGTTTTTTCTAGTTTTCTTTTTTCCGTTTTGATTATTTGATTTTATAATGATGTCAATACTGAATGACGTTTACATTGGTGTAGTAAGTATATTAGCCATGAAATAGTGTTAATGCGTTGATTTATTATTTTCCCTCGCAAACCTCAGATAGAGAGCGCATTCATAAGAATTTCATTTACAGATAATTTCTAAAACTCTCGTGCAATTATTTGTCGATGATTGTAAGACATTATCGTTAATTAGGATGTATAAAACGATGATGATAAATCGATGGTGCGTTGGAAGGAAATAAGCTACCA
This sequence comes from Teleogryllus oceanicus, assembly GCA_964035755.1. Classification (NCBI taxonomy): domain Eukaryota; kingdom Metazoa; phylum Arthropoda; class Insecta; order Orthoptera; family Gryllidae; genus Teleogryllus; species Teleogryllus oceanicus. Next base: position 108,163,321 of record CAXIVR010000007.1, read on the forward strand.
GACTATTAAATAGTACACGCACACAGCGTCCTTAAGAAAAATTGGACGTAACACGGAGTCACAGAAAACGCGATCATCAGCAATGACCTATCGTGAATATCAACCGCTGAATAATAAAGGAAGCGTCATATCGTTCTCGATGTAATTACCCAAGTTAATTACCCATATGTAATTACCCAAGTTCGTGTGCGCACAGGAACCGTTGGAGCCCTATAGCAGCATGTTTTTTCAACATTTAGTGCTAACCAATTGTTGTATTGCTAAATATTTACTACTAGCTCCAAAGCGCAAACCGTTGGTTATATGAGCATTTTGTTTCGATAAGAAGAGCAAAACCACTAGACCTTAGCTACATATGCCCCGTGAACTGTCTGCTTTACACCAGCCTCCCCCTCCGATTAACGACAGACCTATAGCTGCTAACACTGTTTTAATGATTCGAACTGACACAAGTCATATGTATACCCTGGCCAGGAGTATACGATGCCTTAGCGATCACTAAATCGACATCTGGCATTCAGGAATGAAAAATCTTGTCTTTCTTTCTTTTAGGTTGTTTCTTTCTATTGAAGAAATACGATTTGCGATTTAGTGCAAAAAGGTGCAAATACGAAATGTTAGAAATATAATATAAATGTAAGAAGGGGCACTAGAGGGTTAAAACTGGACGTAACCAATGGCGGCTCCTCGTTAGGTTGCACGGTTGCAAGACCCCAGAGAATGAAAAGGATTTTATATTATCTTAAGAATATACATTCTCTTTTTAAAACAATCCACATTGAAGATATTGCTAGCAATATCGTAGTGCATGAAATTATTTTGAATCCAGAGAGCGTCCAACTGGCCCTTTCTCCGATATCTGGTGCCTTGCCAGGAATTGCACCAGCTGTTGGCTGTATTAATGAGTTTATAGTTTACTCCTTGGCCCTTCCATTTAACACGGGGAACATACGACCTTTTGGTTGGGCAACCAGCTAGTGGTGCTGTCTAGCGCTGCGCGGCGACTGTGGGAATCCCAGGGGAATACCCATATTCTGTCTTCGTCTGACTCGCTGCAACGTAATTTTATGATTTTCGCTTGTTATGAAAGTACCCAAGTTCAGTCAATTATTGACGCTATTCAATGCAGTGTTATGATATTTGGAGAATTTGTTTTCATTTGATATTAGGTTTGTTGATTCAAAACGTACATTTGGTGAGTTCTTTGTGTAAAGGTGGCCGTTCTGAATGGAAGTCCCTAAGCGTCTCGCGGAAGCCAGTGTGGCTGCAGCTGGCCAGCAGTTTGCGATCGTTCTTGAGAATACAAATGGGTGTCGAATATCTCTCATTATTGCCAACTATACCAGGACAGTAAAGTTTTCGTAATAAAATAATTTTATTTGTGTGAAACATAACGAATCAATAGTGCTTGATGTGATGTGTTGGAGTCGAATTTAAGTGCCCAGTAGAAATCAAAGCCAGAACTACGTGCGAGGGAAGTGTATATGCCTTACACGGACCTGACATATAAAATTATGTAAGTAGTGTTGCAATATACTTTTATTTAACTTTGTTTTAATTGATTTGAATTGCGTACATGATTATTATATAACTCGTATTTTGAATTTTGGAAATTACATTTCCGTCCGTTGATGGAGATGCAACCTTCTGACTGTTGGGGTACCAGCCGCCACTGTACGTAACACTGAGTCACACAAAACGCGCAACCATCAGCAATGACCTATCGTAAATGTGAGCCGCTGAATAAGAAATAGAGCGTCATATCGTCCGCGATGTACTCGCATGGAAAGTCCCGGACCGCGTCACGCGTCTCTTTCCGGGTCAACTGGCGTCGGGACGCAGCGCTGGCCTCGCGCTCAATAATGCGAGACGAGGGGACTGTGTCGTCCGTGCCAGACGACACTGCGGTTTCTACAGAACTGCCTCTCAATTCCACTTAAGACCCGTCGCCACGGTGGCATTAAGGCGGCCGGCGGCGCTAGCCGAATTCGTTTACTACGCTCCGTGAAGTCAGCGAATTCGAGACTCGCGAGTTCCTGGTTGGGTGACGGGCCAGGAACCCCGGGATCTAACGTCGTTGAGCCCCTGGCCGAAGGGATAAAAGGCACTGACTGACTGCGACGTGACGAGACTTGACAAATATAGTAATTATTCAGTGTAATAATTACACACTACTCCAGAGATTACTCCAGAAATAAAGCACATTAATGGAGGATTACTCCCCAGTACAGAGCGCTCAACGCCCCTTAAGGGACTTGGAGACGCGTTGCGTCAAGGTGTAGACGCAATAAATTAGAAAAAAGGCACGTTTTTCGCGTCTTTCTCAGTCGTGCCGCTAGGTGTCGCATGCTCGCGACCGGATCAAGCAGTGGTATAGATGTAGCGGCTCCAGTGGCACGACTAACAAGGACGCGAAAAACCGTGCCATAATGCCACCGTAGTGAGGGGCCTTGAGTGGAATTGAGAGGCAGCTCTGTAAAAACGGCAGTATGGCCCCAGTGACTTCGTCTTTGCGGTACATTGCCTAACCGACTCTTGAATTTGGACTGGTGTGTTGTGTCAGGGATCCGAGAACGTTTCGACAACCTTACATTTGAAATTCTCTTTAATTATACAATTTTAAACGTCTATTGTTTGAAAATTTAAATAATGGTTCCCGGAAGGGACAATCTTCCATTATGAAAAACTACAACTTAAAAAATTGTACTATTCGTACGTCGTGTTTACTTTCCAACGATTCTGTAAATTGGTCAATCCTCTGCATTAGAAAAAAACGTAAAAAACAAAAAAATATTTAACATGAAATTAAAAACTATTTAAAATTAAAGTTTTAACTTAAATTTAACATATTCATGTGACAGATGTTTTATTTAAAAAAGCAAGTACAGATAATCTAAAAATTAAAATTAATTTTTATTTTAAGTTTAAAGACCTTGAAAAATCAACATTAAAATGAAAATACACATTGTTTTCTGTATCAACAGTGACATCTAACAGATGTGCGTCTTTAATTAAACAATTTAAAAATAAAATATCATAAATTTAAAGTTTTCTTACTGATAACCAAAAAATAAAATATTGGTTTTTCAAAATTTTCGCCCCCTTCTACAATCATTGCACTCCCACCTAAGATTCGCGTCCCCACGTTTGAGAACTTCTGCCCTGAAGGAAAACATAAGCCCGATTAATCGCACGCATGTACCAAGCCTGAAATAACTTTCTACTACAGACGACATATGCGCATCCATGAGTAATAGCCGGGCTTGTCCCCTATTGCTCGTGCGTTCCAGAGTACTGTCTCTCGCCTCTCCATCCCTTCCACCGGGAGAGGTGGCTCAGGGCATCAGTTGATGTTACTGAAGTACCTCTGGCCGAGAGATACTAGGGTTCGAGTCCTGATTCGACACTAGATAGATAGATCAAAAGCACCCGCTGTCGGGAGAAGAATGCTAGCGGCCGGCTGCTCTAATTGGCAGTTTTACATGGTTTCTCCTATAAACACCAGGCGAATGCCGGAGCGGTACCTTAACAAACGGGCCAAGAACCTCACGCGATCCTTCCTGCCTGTTCCTTATTCTTTCCTCACTCCTATTTGCATACACATTCACATGCACTTCCACCACTCTTTTCAGGAGACCAGTCGGGATCTTAGAGCTTGTTCTCGGTTGGAGGTAGTGCCTCGCTGGTGGGAGACCCCTAGTTGGGGAAAATCTTCGCAAGCCCGACGACAGTCGGCACCAGATCTCACCAGCCAGCAGAGGAAGATCCCTGCCAAATCCCACGATGAAAATAAGTACTACACTTACGGAACTAGCGACTTGTGCAGTTGCGCGTACGGAATCACTAATCATAATCAATCGGTCATGTCTGAAATAAATTGCGACTACAGTCGTAAGTGCGCATCCACAAGCAATCCCCGACGATATAGGCGATATCCTTGTCCTCTATTGCTGGTTCGTTCCACAGTACATACTGCTCCTCCTCTGTGCCTCGCGTGAGCACACACGCGTGCGCGCGCGCTCGCCGGCCTCTTCGCGCGACGCACAAAGCGGCGGTACAAAGGCAAGCGGCGGCGGCGGCGGCGCCTCGCAAGACGCGTGCGCGCTCTTTGATTTCCTGCCTCGTTAGCGGTTTTTGCGCCGCGCGTCGGAGGGATCAAGGCGCCCTCGCCCGAAAGCACCCCCCGCCCCCACCCGCACCCGCTCCCACTTTGCTGGCGCTTCGGCCCGCGCAGTGGGTCGAAATAAACGAACGGCGGGCGCAAACTCGCAAAAAGGATTTGTTTTATTCGAAAATGTTAGTACCGGTAGCGGTAGCTCAGTGCACCAACTGATGTCTCTGCAGCGCCTCCAACCGGGAGTCCTAGGTTACACTTCCCACGGCGGCAGGGTTTTCGACACTAGCTTTTCAGCTAGGTCGAATTCAGTCGCTGGCTGGAGGAGAATTCTAGCGGCCGGCTGCTCTGATCGGTAGTTTTCCGTGGTTTCTCCGATCAACACCAGGCGAATGCCGGGGCAGTACCCTACCAAACGGGCCACGGACCGCGCGCGATCTATCCTTCTTCTTCCTTGTCCTATCCTCTCCCCTTACACACACACACTTACACTAACATGCACTACACTACCACATATTCCGGGAGACCGGTCGGAGCTTAGAGCTTGTGCCGGCCGGCGTGCCCGCTGGTGGGAGAGTCCTGGTTAGGAGGAAACCCCACTAGCCGACGGTAGGTCGGCGCCGGATCTCGCCATCCAGCGGGGGAAGATCACCGCCATCTCCCGAGAAAAAACATGCACTACACTAACGGGACTAATGACCGAAGCAGTTGACGCGCCCGGAAACACGAAAGAATCAATCAATCGTAAATGTTAGTGAAATTTAAAAATTCTATGATTGAATTGAAGCCTTATTTTACGTGGTGACACTCGGACCATGAGGCCTGCTCGTGCGTCTGACTGGAAATTTCGCTCCGCTCCTTCCACCAACTAGGAGCGAAAGAATATATTACTTGGGCGACGAAACATGTAATCTGAATTTAGCTCAGTCTTCATATTTAGGCTTGAGGATATTTTACATGCAGTAAATCTACTACATGGGACAACCGGCTGTACTTCCCCTCCGAAGGAACGATTTTATCGCCCTTGAAAATCCACGGCTTCGATCGGCTTTGAACCCGCAAACTTGGATATAATAGCTCGATTCGTTAACCGTTACACCATCAACACCACAAAACTCCAATCCCCAGTTACTCTCGAATTTTGATTCCAAATGTTTCAGAATTTAAAAAAAATTGAATTAAACACTGAATGTTGTGCTGACGCGCATCACTTAACGATGACGTTATCTAGGACGATGCCTGAGCAGACGAGTCGCTTAACGTGCGTCGTACATTAATGCTATCTTATGCGAAACGACACACGAGCGCTCTTAGCTACATTCGTTAGGCCACAGCTCAAGCAAGACGCTCAAGCTGCAACGTAAGCTAAGAAAACGGGCGTCTTGTAGTTTTCAACACGGGACGTCCGGTAGGTGACGTGTGTTGGCAACAACGAACGTCGACAAAAGCGCTCGTGTGCCGTTGCACATAAGGTAGTGTTAATCTATGATGGGCGTTAAGTGACTCGTGTGTGCAAGCATCGACGCAGCAGGCGTCATCAGAGTTGGGTGACGCACGCCCACGCACGTTCGTGTGACAGAGGCTAAATGTTAGTAGAAGTTCAACATCCAGGGATTACCTCCAATTTCGATTGTAAATTTTATAGAAATTAAACAATGAATTTTCTCCATTCCTATTTGAAAAGCCTTTAGAACTTGGATTCTAACATTTTTTTAATCTATATTTTCAAGTTTTCTAGGGTCTCCATCCTCGAATTTTCAGTAAAGCTCGAATTTCTGCAATCTTCATTCTCGCATTTTCTACTGTATCTATTTTCGATTATTTTAAAATCCAAATCCTAAAATGGCTTGGATTATGTCTTACGTCTGAACTCTCGACGACACACAATATTTCAATACAATATCAGAAGAAAATGCCTTCCGGGTACATCGTAAGATAAGATAATTGTTAAAATCTCTTTGTATTCCCACTGAGCATTCACTAAAATTAAATAAACATATCCCTTTCTTCCCAGAATGAACCAAAACATGCAGAAGGCCTGAAACAACTCTTTTCTGCAGGAGATTCGCATTGTCGTGGCATAATATATCCGCTCAATTTCGTAATGCACAAACCATCCCTTAAAAATATTCGTTTCTTTTCTAACGTCCCTTGCCCTACTATTGCTACCGTCATCACCGTTTCCGCCGCCACCACCGTTCGCACCGGCGGCCTTCGCCCCCCCCCCGCCTCTGCCTGGAGGCGCTTGTCGAGAGGAGCGGGCGCGCGGAGAGACAGATAATTGAGGGATAACGAACCGGAGGGCTTCATCGCCCCAGATTGCCTCCTATTTGCCACCGGGCAGAAGCTGACCGCTGCCGCCGCCGCCATCCCGGCGGCTGGAAGACGCCCCGTAAACAAGTCTCGGACGCTACTGCAGCGTCCGCAACTCAGCACGCGGCGGCGCGAGAACACTTCTAAGAGCGGACACGTGTGGAATGCTCTGTACTGAGTAGGAAGAGGCGAGGGCCTAGCCCAAGGGTGCAGGTCCAGAGGGAAGGTGCCATGCTGGAACCAGATATGGCGCAAGACCACGCAGTTTCAACCGTGGGGTGGTCACTGCGAATCTGTAAAGGCGGGTGGCCCCTCCACAAATCTCTCTCGCCGATCCGGTGACTTGGGGTCGCTAAGACAGTTATGTCGTAGTGATCTCGGGCCAAAGGGGCGCGGGTTCTAGTCCCGCCTCTAGTCCCCCCTATTGATTGATTGTTTTTTCGTGTTTCCGGGCACGTCAACTGCTTTGGTCATTAGTCCAGTTAGTGTAGTGCATGTTTTTCTCGGGAGATGGCGGTGACTTCCCCCGCTGGATGACAGATCCGGCGTCGCCCTACCGTCGGCTAGTGAGGTTTCACCCTGACCAGGACTCTCCACCAGCGGGGCACCGCCCCAGCGGCAACTCTAAGCTCCCAACCGGTCTCCTTGAATATATGGTAGTGTAGTGCATGTTAGTGTAAGTGTGTGTGTGTGTGTGTGTGTGTGTGTGTGTGTGTAAGGGGAGAGGATAGGACAAGGAAGAGGAAGGAAAGATCGCGCGCGGTCCGTGGTCCGTTTGGTAGGGTACTGCTCCGGCATTCGCCTGGTGTTGATCGGAGTCCCGCCTCGGGCATGGTTGTATTTGTGTTTGTTCTTTTACCCCTTATCATAATCATATCGTTTCATCTTCATAGTTACCATAACGCTAACTCTAGTAGTCGCCGCTAATGATCTAGATGTTCATGCGACCTTAAATAACAAACAAAAACCCTCTGGCGCGAGGACGCAGTGTGCTTAGGAGGCTCCAAGCTTTCGGGTATGAGCGCCGTGCTCGTGTTGAACAGTGCGTTCGGTAGTTACAAGATGCTAACGGAGAGCAAATGATTCGATAGTAAATGGTACGGCTCACATATTCTCGCACGTAAATAAACCGTATAAATACAGAAGCCTGCTTATCTGTGTTTTATGCAACCCACGACGTCACATTAGCAAGCTTATCAGTAGGGCTGTGATTTATATACAATAAAAACAGCAAAATATGCACACATATGTAAATATATTTTTAATATATGGAATTAAAAAGGAAAATGTGCAAAATAGTGTAATGTAATGTGTAAATGTAAAAAATAAATAAAAAGTGTAATGTGGAAAATATGTTTACAGCAAAAAAGATACAGAAATATATAAATTGTTACAAGCAAAAAAACATTACGTCAAGGGCTTAATTTTGAAAACACTGTTTCTAGGAAAATAATGGAGATGCAGTATGTACATTTCACAAAATAAATAATATAAAGGTATTGCAACAAAAATATGACTTCCTGTCGATTATAATAAAATCTAGTGACCGTATAGCACGTGGCGAGAGAACTGTCTGTGCCGCTTACACGCTGACGGAACTGGAACTGTTGGGCTTCTTTTCGCGGATGAGGGGTTAATAGGCAACAAAAATATGCAAATATGGCCCAAATATGCAAAAATAAGCAATTATGGTAATATATGCGAAAATATGGAAAATAAAAATATCTTAAATTGATTCATAATGCCTCAAAACGTATTCAATTTGTTAAAACGGTATGTTTATTTAACAGAAAAATATGCAAATGCACATAAATCACAGCCTTACGTATCAGCTAAAGCAACCCATTATGCAACCCGCACGACAAGTTTGTACAACATCACGTTGCATGTCGCCCTCACTCGCTATAGTTAACCGTGCCAGACGTTCAAGTGTAACTTTCGACTTCATCCGCCGGTGGGATATCATTGGAGGTTCATCCATGATGAATGAGTGAGCTATTGTGCATCACATCCGACTTCAGCCAATGAGTTTCAGGCAACAATTTCCGTCACAATATTAGCGGGGATTTTAAATGCAGTCAGATATCAAAATTATCACCTTGTTACAAGTCATTGAAACAGATACATAGAGAATTTTTGAAAAATATTGCATCTTTTATTTCTGCTCCTTCGTGTTATTTTTGGTTGACCACCGTTGAAAATTGTCACCTTATGCTACGTTTAAAATATTTCTCAACACTTCTCACTCTATGTAACATGGCGGTCAGGGTCTGGCATGGTATTTCAAACGACGTTCGCGTGTTGTGGTCATATAGTATGTGCTCGAATAGCACTAAGTGGTAAAGCATGCTATGGATAAGATAGCCTTGAAAGAAATTTTCCTAGCGACTGTCTAAAAATTAAATTATTTTGTACAATGAAAGGAACGTAAATGGTCACCCGTAATTCTATGTCTTTCAACTCATTGACTTGGTTCAACAGTTACAAATAAGGAGGTAACAGTATGATCTCTCTGGAAGTTCATGCAAGGTGTGTTCACGATGTTAATGCTACAAAATATTACAAAGGAATAGGACGTGTTTGTGAACAAACGCGATGGTGAGAAAGTTACATATACAAAAAATATTTCATCTTTTTCTTCTGTTAAATTGGAGACTGTTTGTAATGTTATCATAAAGAACTGAAGCTCACACCAAATACGTACCGTTATACTCTTTCAAAAGATTAATATCAGCGTTCTTAATTTTCTCATTTAAGATTATTCTAAAAATTAAACATTAAAGAAAGAAAAAATGTAGAAAACTACGGAAACCTTTATATATTCTCTTAAAAAAACAATTTTCAAATGAAGAGAAATATTTAGTATTAAGTTTGCATTTATCCAAGCACGGGTATTAAAAAAGATAGAGATGCATATAGTTAATGCGGAATATTCCTATTTCAAACGTCACATTAATCAGTGGCATCGAGAAATCACGATTGCAAGGCCTGAAATACGGTTGTTTTAGGCATGTTCTCGTTTGTGGACACACTAAATTTACCTCCGTACTTTGGTTATCTGCACACATTATTGTCGTGGAGATAACTCCGGAATTCGATTCCACTAATGTGTGGAATTCTTTCTCGACTCTCCCAACACCGGCTAATTGCCTTTAAACATGCAATACGCGCCAGAGCTCGTGCAATCATTCATTCCAACGACAGCCTTCGATGTTCTGGCGCAAGAAGTCCTTTTGCCTGAAGTCGTAAGCTTTTAGACGCTCAAAAATAGGAAATTCTTCTTAAAATTATGAGTGGTGCACGAAAGTATTAACTCATAATCTGAGAAGCAAGTTTAACTCCTTAAGGTATATCTTCTTCTTATAAAAACACTTTAAAAACTTCACAAGGTTCAATAAATTCATTGTCGATCACTAATGTGACACTTCTGGGGGCTTCGATAATTTTAGGATTTTGTTTTCTATTACTTCATCGTAAAATTAAAATTTTTAAAAATTAAAATTTTTTTTTTTATTTTTGTTGTTTATTTATAATTTCATTTATCATTTATTTTTTTTAATTTTTAACAATTATTCCCTTTCATAATTCCCGCTATAAGAGAACAAGTAGCATCAATCCACTGTTTTCATATTTCCTTCGTAACTGTAACGTCGTGAGTAGGGATCTACACCACAAAGGAACAGACACGAGTGGGTATTTACAATTTATTTACAATAAATTATGTACACTATTCACAGACCTCACTCTAAGGTGTTTGTCGGAGCTACCTGCAGCAGCCCCCCTCTCCCAACACGCGCCTTGCGGCCGCGCCTGCGTTTAGCCAACTCGGCAATCGCAAATGGCACCTGGTGTGCCTCGGCAGACAATCTGCCCCGAAGTATCAAACATACTTCACAGTGCTCGAGACTCGAACACCTACACGTGCCTCCAGCACTTCCGCGCCAGACTTGGCCGGACAAGTTTTGCGGTGTTGTGCCGCGAGGAAACCAGAAATGTTACCCAACCCAGGCTTTTTGCCACCACCTTTATATATGCTCGAGTCACATGACTTCCTGCGTCGTCTTTCCCCCGCGCACTCGTCTTGAGGCGCCTGCTTTTTCCGTTGCAATTTGCACCCGGCACCTCCAAGCCCTCTCCCCTTTTGGACTTTCCCTGATGGGTTGGCCTTTGTTCGGGAGCCTATTTTTGGCTCCCTCATTCCCATACCTTGCAACTTGTCTCTCTGGAGCAGGGAGTCAAGTCTATGACGCTACAGTAACCACGATCCTCCCGATCTAGTATCGTTATATAATGTATATCAGGCTCCTTATCGAAGGCAATAACAAGCAGTAACGAATCACACTGGCAAAACTGGCTCAGGGTATCAACTGATGTCACTGCAGTGTCTCTGACTGGGAGGTCCTATGTTCAAGTCCAGGCCGTAGCATGATTTTCGACACTAGCTTCAAAGCTACATCGAATTCAGTCGCGGTCTGGAGGAGAATCTTAGGGGCCGGTTGCTCTCAACGGTTTTCCCGTGGTTCCTCCAATCAACACCAGGCGAATGACGGAAATGTATCCTAACCAACGAGCCGTGGACCGGTCACAATCTTTCTTTTCTCTTCCTTAACCTATCATCACCAGAAAATAAAAAGAAAATAATTTGACGCTTCGAATATAAGAAACTATGGAACGCATTTGGGCTTAGCCCGCCCCTCAGAAAACAGACGCGACCTTGGACAGCGAACCGAAAGCCCGCGCTTCCGCACCCCGTTACTTGGTTGATTATTAGTGATTCCGGGCGCCTAGAATGCTAAGGTCATTATTTCCGAAAGTGTAGTGTATTTTTTTCCTCGGGAGGTGGCGATGTTCTTCCCCCTTTGGATGATGAAAGCTGGCGCCGGTCTACCGTCAGCTGGCTCGGTTCTCCCTCAACCAGATACCTACCACCAGCGGGAAACCGCCCCACCCGGGAGAAGCTCTAGGCTTCCGATCGGTCTCTCGGCATGTCTGGTGAGTTGTGTGTGTATAAGTTAGGGGTCTGTACATGATAAGAAAGGGGAAGGAAAGATCGCGCGCGGTACGTGACCCATTTGTTAGGGTACTGTTCCGGCATTCGCCTGGTGTTGATCGGAGAAACCACGGAAAACTACCGATCAAAGGAGCCGTCCGCTAGAATTCTCCTCCAGACAGCGACTGAATTCGACCTAGCTGCCTAGCCAGTATCGAAAATCCTGCTACCGCAAGGACTCGAAATCATTCGGGTTTAGCCCGTGACCTTGGACTGCGCACTGAAAGCGCCCGCTCGCACGCCCGTCGATGCGCCGTTGGGGGTGGAGTTTCAAATTCAAAGTCGCCTCCTCCGTTGCGGCGTCGCGCAGCGCATCCGCTTGACGCAGAGTAGGACGCGGCCTCGGAGTGCAGAGCCCCGTTTCCGCTTCCGGGCGAGGTGGGTGGGGTGGAGGTAGAGGTGGGGACGAATGAAAGAGACGGGGCAAGAGGAGGAGTCGGGCGATGCGAATGGCAGGGCTGGTGAGGGGGGGGGGGGGGGGAAAGTAATAGTGGGTGTTTCTCGGGGGGAGGAAGTGCTAGAGGTGGACGTTCCGAGAAGAGTGCGGGAGAGCGGGAAATGCTCGGACGCGGATGAAAGGACTTGGACATTGAGAGGGGATACAGGGTTTTATCGATTTATTAGTTCTCGGGTGGTCTACTGTTAAGATTAATCCAATAAGTGTAGTGCATGTTTTTGCTCGGGGATTGGGGTGGCGGTGATCTTCCCCCGCTCTGTGATGAGATTCGGCGCAGACTTTAACGTCAATTTGCGAAGTTTTCTCCAACAAGGTGTCACTCATCAGTGGGACGCCGCTGCAGCCGGATCAACCTCTAAGCTCCTGACTGGTTTTCCAACATATGTGGTAGGTTAGTGCATGTAAGTGTGTTCATAGGTAAATTGTGAGGACATGACAAAGAATCGGAAGGGAAGATAGCGTGAAATTGCGTGCTGTTCATGGCCTCTTTGTACTGTTCCGGCATTTGTCTGGTGTTGAGACGAGCAACCCCAGGCCACTACCCATCAGAACAGCTGGTCGCTATAATGTGGGATCCAGCGCCGACTAAACGTCGGCCAACGATGTATTACCCAACCAGGTATCTCCCATCAGCGGGGCACAGCCGCAGCCCCCGGCAGCCCCGATCGGTCCCTCGAAATGTGAGGTAGGCTGGTGCATCTTAGTGTCGGTGTAGAGGGTGAGAATAGGACGAGAAAGAGGACGGATAGATCGCGCCGTTTCCGTGGCCCGCTTGTTAAGATACTTATTCGGCATTCGCCTGGCATTGATCGGAGAAACCCCGGAAAAGAACGACCATAGCAGCCGGCCGCTAGAATTCTCCTCCCGACAGCGGCTGAATTCGATCTAGCTCTGTAGCTAGTGTCTAAAATGTTGCCATCGTCGAGATTCGAACCTTAGGACCTCCCGATCATATGCACTGTACAAAACATCAGTTCCCCTCAGCCGGTTTAGTAGGGATTCGTATGGGTAAGGGTTGGTAGAGCAGGTTTGGTTTGGTTTGTTTTTTTCGTGTTTCCGGGCGCGTCAACTGCTTTGGTCATTAGTCCCGTTAGTGTAGTGCATGTTTTTCTCGGGATATGGCGGTGGTCTTCCCCCGCTGGATGGCGAGATCCGGCGCCGACCTACCGTCGGCTAGTGGGGTTTCCCCCTAACCAGGACTCTCCCACCAGCGGGGCACCGCCCCAGCCGGAACAAGCTCTAAGCTCCCGACCGGTCTCCCGGAATATGTGGTAGTGTAGTGCATGGTAGTGTAAGTTGTGTGTAAGGGGAGAGGAGCGGACAAGTAGAGGAAGGAAAGATCGCGCGCGGTCCGTGGCCCGTTTGGTAGGGTACTGCACCGGCATTCGCTTGGTGTTGATTAGAGAAACTACGGAAAACTACCAATCAGAGCAGCCGGCCGCTAGAATTCTCCTCCAGGCAGTGCGACCTAGCTGAAAAGCTAGTGTCGAAAATCCTGCCGTCGTGGGGAGTGGGAACCTAGGAGCTCCCGGTCAGAGGCGCTGCAGTGACATCAGTTGATGCACTGAGCTACCGCTCCCGGTTTGGTAGAGCAGGGATTGCAATGGATGTTAGTAGTGTTAGGGGAGGGTGCTCCCTGGGCTGGCTTCAAGGTGCGGGGTGTAAAGTGCGGGGGGGGGAGTGCGAAGGGGCGAGGCAGGAGAAGTTGCAGCGCTGCGACGAGACGAGAGAAGGCCAGGGAATGGGCGGGGCTTGGCAGCCAATCAGTCCCTTTCACGGAATAACGCCTCAGCCTCGGTGGCTGTTGCCACGCGACCTCGCAACTCCTTCACGAGAGGGCATATCGCCTGAGAACGGAGAGAATGAGGACGTGGAGAGCAAAGAAGGGAATTGCAATTGCATGAGGAAGATAAAAATTAATTGGTATAGTGGCCATCGTAAATGAAAATTATGACTCCAAGAAATTGGAATGTAAATTTCAGAAATGTCTTTTTAAAATGTTTTTCCAACTTGGAATTATACCAACAAACATAATGGGTCAATATTAATGTTTTATCAATATAAAATTATTCTCGTAATGATTAAGATCAGCTTGGGGTAAAATTGTATGTCTCTCGTTTCATTCCAGTTTTACCATATCGGTATTACAACAATAAAAACAGGAAAAGTAATGAAGATGCGTAATATATAAAGAAACTACTTGGAATATAATACTTAATGCAAATCCCAGAATATGATAAAGTAAACATGACATTTACTTCAATATAGTTGAATCTTAAAAATTTTAACTGAAAAATGAACAGGAATATGTTTCTTATTACTGTGTATATATTTAAGTATTGCGATAATATATTTTTTTTATTTTAATAACTTGCGTAAACTCCCGTGACTATGAACGTGAAAACAAAAGTTTTAAAAAATGTTATATAAACAACGTTTGAAAAAGTCTTAAGTCGTACAAAATTATTGAAACGTTTTAAATATATTTTTAATGAGACGGAAAAAGGACCATGTTCATTCATTCTTAGGTCGAACAACAATCAAGCTGATAAGACTGCTGAATCGATATTGAAGAAATGTATTCTTCGAAATCTAGTTATTGAATTAATTTCGCTTTGATTTAAATATACTAGTATTAAATTAACGTTCCATACTACGTAGGGAATAGTATGTCGTGAAATCAACACTTTCGTCTACAGCATTACATCGCTTTCTCTACTCTACAAAGTAAAAATTGATTTTTGGGCGTTCGTCCAAAGACGGTCTGGAGAGTGCATGCGCCATCGGCTGCGAAGGGCAGCTTTGAGCAGAGCGTTGCCACGGGCTCTGGAGGGGGCGAGCGAGGGGCGGGGGACGGTTGGTCGCGTCGCGTTGCCATGGCACCCAAGGTGTCTTTGAACTGCGCCCCCACAATTCCGAGGACGGACAGTTCACGACACAGGATAAATTGAAAGGGGCCGTGATCGCCTTTGTAATTGATGATTTGCGCGCGGATTTAAAATCTGACACTGCATTTGCGCTCGTTTTCATCATTTCCTTCTTTTTGAGTGAGTGGAGCAGAAAAAAACTGTAAAACCAAAAAATTAGATGTTTATGGATGTTGTATTAATGTTTTCTCTCTCAGCTTGAATGTTTCTTTAACACGACACATATGCAAGTTTTCACTCGGAAGACCCACAACTTTAATTTTTTTTAATTCATTTAATAAACTGGCCTTTCAGTCTTCAATATTCACAATTAATTACTGGTGAAGAAACAATATAGATATTGCCCTCGTAATATTGCCTTCTGAAAAACTCAAACAGCATGAACTTTCACACTGATCTTGTTCGTGCACATAACTCTTTACCATTTTGTTTCACATGCATTTTCATACAGTGATATGATACACGCAACAAAAGAACATATCATTACTCCAAACAACGTACTCGTTTTCATCATAGTCGCAACAGTGTCCACGAGGTATGTAAGTTTCTACTAAAATGGTGACCTTCAATTTATTCCGCGACAACAACGCCTCTCAATTTGTTTGTTTCTTCCTAGGGGTTTTTATAGCTTCAGGGAATGCAAATTTTGGCTTTCCCCACCGGCTACCCACTATATTAATCTTTTTACACTAGACACACATGCGGGCTTCTCAATCTGTGGTCAGCAGACTCAGAAGTCCTTCTGCGACAAAACATACATGAAAGACAAGGAGCAAACAACACAGGAGGATTCGAACCCGTGACCTTTCGGACCCAGGCGCTGAGTCGGCACACAGTCTAGCCACCTCGGCCGTCCAGGTCGACGACAGCAGGGCTACCAATAAATCTAGTTTATTTCTATTCCAACATCTTTACTTTGAAGGCATTCTCCCACTACTCTCCACGCCGATACTGCATAGAAGCAGCTTCCCCGCCGCTGATACATTTCTCAAAACATAATCTTCCTTAATAACGTGTGTGTAGCTTTACTTTCATTCATCAGTGCAATCACTGCGCTTTCCCGCAGCGATATGTATCAAATCGCTGGGTTTAATTTTCTAATTAGTCCTTAACTTGCGAATTGAGTTCCTGGGTCGAAAATTGGCTACAAAGATTATCGTTTTATGTTACAGAAAGGCCCCTCGTATTGAAGGTGGCTGTAAAGTACCCTCTCAGGCGGCTTTTACTGGGAGATTACAGCGGGTTCCAGAAGTAAGGTACCGTAAGTATCGGACGGTCATGACTATTAATTTAATTTTAACTGATTCTTACAAATTTGTTGTTAAAATATAAATACAATTTATAATGAACATTTTAATATTATGCAGATGAGGTTTTCATAATCCTATCACATACGAATATATGTATTGTCCATTAGTAATTTAAATGAGACATATTAAACAGACAATTACGCATTATCTCTGGAAATATGAAGTCCGTAGGTAAATGTGTTGATACTTTCACATTATTGAAGTATTTTCAGGTGTCTCCTAAATTAAGGTTGTACAAACAATAACAGTGAATAATTCCTCTGGTGTATGTCAATGAAATGAAGATAAATACGAGTAGTATAGTCCTGAGTTAAGGAAAACTAAATGATGTGTTATTTTGAAATTTCTCATGTAATAGAATTCGATGCCGATATCGTACATATGAGAAATGTTGGGCATCATTAGTTATAATGAACATTAATGGCTCAATATTTGTAAGATGGATTCAGAATATTTTTTCCAATTATTGCAGATTCAATTAAATAAGTTTTCAATGGTGTGTGTCTTAAAATTTAATTACAGTAAGTAATTATCCATTATATTTAAAGCAATTCAAGCGATGAAAATGTTGGAATTTCTGTCAAGACAGAGTAGGAGGAGGAAGAAGTTGGAAAAGGAGAAAGGAAGGAGAGTGGAGAGCCATGTGAAACACGAAGCAGGAAACTTGCTGGAACGAGATTGCACTGTACTCACCGGAAGTTACGAGCAAGGAGGTCATAGGTGAAAGAGATAACCCGGCTCGTGCCCATAAGCGAACACAAGACCGGGCTGCACGAGCCGGCAGGCCACTAATGGAGCATACGTGTAGAGGAGGGAGCGAGAACACAAACGAGTTCTCAGGAAGATGCCTACCAGCGACAGGCTCTCTCTACTGGAGGACAAATGGGTGATATCCTCAGCGTTAGTTTGATGAAAAGCATCAAAACGACTTGCAATGTAGGGTAGAAGCGAAGGGTAGGCAGACGATAAATACGCCTGAGATTTTATTTGCGTTTCAATGAAGAGGTGTAATACTTCCTCTTTTCCCCACTATGATTTAATTTAGACAAACTGACAAATATCGATGTATTCATTATGTCAGTATAAAGAAAATAATTCTCGTTTGTTTTTATTTACGGTGAGTAGTATAATTTATAAGGATGATAGGCACAAGAACCTACATTTTACAGAAAAATATAGATTCAATTTTACACGAAGCTGGGAACAAATTATGAAAAAATGACAGCAATTCACATTCCTAGCTTTCTCCAAAATCTTGCTAGTTTCCGACCTTACAAATCCAAATGATCTTCCATTAATGACGCGTTTGGGCGTACATGTAAATTATAAAATATATAATGTCTGGGAACATCAATAAAAGTAAGTGGGACTATTTACCAATAAAAGTGATGTAATTAAAAGTCATCAAATCTTCATTCCAAGTAATGAAAACTGGATTTAATACACCGCCACAAAAATTTCAAATGTGCCAAAAGTGTTAATATTAAGGGCCTGTGCAGGGGCTGTATTATTTGCTAGTAATCGAACGACAATGACGATAGTAATGTGTAACTCTTGTCAGATACCACTGTCTTCTAACTGGCAAGAAAGTGTGCCCTTGCAGATCAACTTCTATCTTTTATACGATCTGTGAGTTAAAGTATATCTTCAAGTTCTCTTGTTTCTGGAATTTTTTTTTAGGAAACCCTAATACATTTCTAGTGTTGTAAATTTTGAACACAAATTTAGGAGGATATTTTCGTGTTTGCTTTAGAAGATGAACACAACCTCATACCAGTTTAACTCCTGGGAAAAACTGGAAAAGGCGGCCGTAGGAGAAAATGCGGACAAGGTTGGAAGGATGGACGTGGTTGGGGACAGGTGGAGGGGGTGAAGGGAAGAAGGTGGATGGGGGAAGGTGGAGGGGGTGGAGAAAGGGGGAGGGGGTGAGAATATGCTGACGGGGATGGGGAAAGGCTGACGGGGAGGGAGAGAAAGACGGGGGGGGGGAGGGGACGAAAGGAGTAGAGGTGGACGGGGAAAGGGGAAAAGGTGAAAGGGGGGGAAAGGGAGGAAGGGGGGGTTAGGGGGGGGAAAGGCGAGGGGGGGGGAAAGCAAACAAAGAGAAAGCGGACGAGGAAAACGTGGACGGAGGACAAGCGGGTCCTGGAAGCGCACATACAGGCTCACTCCCGATCCGGCCTCGATCCCAACAAAGGAGCGACCCGGACAAGGGGGCGTGGCCGCTTCGCGATGCGTCTTGGCTCCGGGCGCGGCGCGCTGCGGCGACTGCGTTCGCAACTGCGGCACTCCGCCTCGGGCCACATGATGAATATTACGCGTGAGGCCTAGAACTGGGGCGCCTTTCCACAAAGGAATGAATCTTCCCCAAGGGTCACAGCAGCGGAGCTGAAATTGTTTTTGCCCGGCGACGCCTTAAAACGGTCTCATCGAAATGGATTGTGAGCGCCTTGTTTTTATTTCGGTGTTTATTTGCTGGCGTTGTCTGTCCTGAAGACGCGTCTTTGTTTCCACAGTCTCTATTGCCAATCCTTTTCAAGCTGTTCCGTTTTTTCTTTGATTGTGAGTGATTCTTAACCGTCGTTCCGCGGCATTCAGTGCTTTCTTAAACACAATCCATGATAGAGCGGTTTATAGAGTTAATGAATAAATACGATCAATTTTTTATATTAATAATTTCGATTAATAATGTTTTCTGAAAACAAATTTTCCGTAGATAACCAATAGTGGCGACAATGAGCAGGAACTTTGACAAAACCTTGGATAATGTTACCCTCTCGACCAGTGGCGAGGCGTGGCATTTTTGCGTGGACTTTGCTGGATTCGCCCAATATTCACATCTATTTTCGTGAAGGGTGGGGTAAGTCGCAATATCGTATGGTGTTCGTATTTCTTAAATGCTCAAAACTAAGCTTTTTTAATGTGTTTTTTCATTAAAAAATCTCCTCTCCTATCTTAAGGCAATATTGAACCGCTTTACAAATATCGGTTTGACGGCAAAACTGAAATTCAATTTGCACCCACTACATGAGAAATTAAATAATTATTCATTTAAAATGTTTGTTTTTTGTATATCAATAATTACGATTAATTATTGTTCTACACGAAGGACGAATCTTCCGCGCAATCAATTGGAAATGGGTTTACACTCGTCTGAGGAGTCGATGCCATTTAAGCAACCCACGCCATGAAAGGTTGTTTCACACAATCTCGCCGCCTACAAGCCGAGAGGCTGTGTAAAAAAAAGAAAAAGAAAAAAATGAGACCGAATGTCACACTATTGGAAGTTGCGTACCCGATGCCCACACGCTGCATCTGGGTTGGTTACACTCTTACTATCTTGCCGTAACACATCAGAAAATCAATGCAATGCTGGCAACCTTCTCCAAACCAACGACGCCCTTCCTGATGGCTTTGTCACAGGCCAAGTTATTGAACCTTCTGATACAGACGAAGGCAAAATGTATTAAGGAACGCTAGACATTGCTTCTCATTCGCAATACCTCGATAAGAACAGATTAAAATTCTAATTGATTTAAATTCATAAAAATTAATTGAATCATGTGGTCCCCAATCCACAAGCCTGGATCACTTCGCTGGCAAATTTTTGAAATGAACACCTCCGCTTAACCGACTAAAACAGAGGGGAAATCCTACCATAACTTACTTAAATTACATAACATTCGTTGCTACTTAAAAGGAAATATCAACCTATTGAGAACCTTTGTCATTTGAAGATAATGAACAGTCCTTCGAATGACAAAATCCAAACCAAATTATTTATTTGTCAAGCGATGAAATTGTCTTGGCTCTTCCGTGTGCCGGACAGGTACATGGGAGTGAGAGGAGCCGGAAATGTGTGCGTCATGCTAAATTCAATTCCGTATTCATGAAACCCTGGAAATATTACATCTCACTGTGTGACTGCTGTGGGAGAATAGCGCTAGTGGGACTGCGGGTCATGGAGAGAAATGGCCATACGGATGATTATATTCGATAATTCATGAGGATGTGCAGAAGGGAAATAGAGGTAGGAGAGAGCGAGAGCGAGCTAATGAGATCACAAAGCGAATGTAAACGTTGTGGAGGTAGACACATTTGGACACTCCTATACCATAGCGTAAAGAAAAATGCAAGATACAGCGCGACTTCTACGCATAGTATATAATTCACAATTTCCATTACATTTGTATTTAAATATAAATTATTTGATTCAATGTTATCGATTGATGAACATGTACGTTTATATAGTAATGTTGTAGAAATCGAATTTACGAAAATTTGCTCCGTCAATCTACTTGCATTGCTTGGTTACTGTGAGCTAGTGTCCATTTAACTAAGTTAACAAAGCAACTGTTAAAAGGGCATCGTCATTTTTATACTTCTTCTACTCTTCGAGCAATCTGTGCTCTGCATCAGTTTATCTGAATAAGTATTCAAGAAAATATGAGCCAAACGCTAAAATACATTTAGCATTATATTATAGATAAGTTCATAAAAATAATAAGTTCAAATATTTTAATAATAGAAAGTTCAATAACTGCTTCGTTTCACTTACTCGTTAGTATAAAGTTAGTCGTTTCAACTCTAAAATTATTTTACCTCGATACTGGTTTAGGTTTAAATGGAAGAGTAATTGCTACAACCAGGTATCTCCCTCCAGCGGGGTCTCACCCCAGCCGGGACAAGCTCTAAACTCCCGACCAGCCTCCCGACAAGAGTGATAGTGTATTACATGTAAGTTTAAGGAGTGTGTAAGTAAGATATAGGATAGAACAAGGAATAGGAAGGAAAGATCGCGCACGGTCCGTGGCCCGTTTGTTAGGGTACTGCTCCGGCATTCGCCCCCTGTTGATAGTAGAAAGCACATAAAAGTACCGATCAGAGTAGTTGGCTTCTAAGATTGTCCTCCAAACAGCGTCTGAATTCGACTTAGCTGTCTAGCTACTGTCGACAACCGTGCCATCGTCGGGACTCGAACCCTAGGACCAACCCGGTCAGAGGCACTCCAGTGACGTGCCTGTCCTGAACCACGAAAAGCGAGAAGCGATTTATCCCTCGCAGAGAATAGCGGTTGCACTCGGATACAAATCTGAGTATCTGATAAGCTTAAAGATGGCAAATTCGACCCCTTCAGGTTAATTAAAAAATGTTCTTAAAGCTCATTTTGCGGCGCATCATGCGCGGCGGCGATGGTGTAGCGGTTAGCGTATCGGACTGGTATACCAAAGTTTGCGGGTTCAAACCCGATCGATTTTGATTTTAACGAGACGCCGTGGATTTTTAAGGGCGAAAAAATCCTTCGTACGCCTTCCTTCGGAGAAGAAGTAAAGCCGGCTGTCCCATGTTAGTACATTTACTACATGTAAAAGAACCTCAAGCCTAAATGATGCCTCTGAGCTAAATACAAATCGCCTGTTTCGTCGCCCAAGTAATACCTTCTTTCTCACCTAGTAGGTGAAAGGAGTGTAACGAAATTTGCGTGGTCAGACGGAAGAGCAGGCCTCATGGCCTGAGTCTCGCCACGTAATTCAATTCAATTCAATTTTCAATCTCACGTACCCACGTGTGTGCCCGACTGTACGCACCAGCGATGGAGTCGGTAGTGACACCCGGAGGCAAGGAATCCGTCCTAGGGCCTGAAAACCACCTGTCACAAACAAAGCAGTAAAGCAGGCTGCAGGCATGCATCGCCTGGCGGAGAGCGAGGCAGTAAAGAGCCGTTACGACCGGGCCATCGTCCCGCCCGCCGGGACTTGCGCATCACCCGACTCCTCGCGTGCGGGATACAGCGTCACGCCGCGCCGCCGCGCGAGCCTTATGCAAAAGCAATGCGCAGAGAGCAGATTTTGTGTAAAGAGGAAGGTGCGCTTAAACGTATTGCTTTTGCGTGACGTGTATTAAGCCAACGCTAGTTTCCATAGTTTTTCAGCGTGTAGTTAAATTAGAAGTCGCACAAATAATGATTTTGTTTCAAATTAGTATTCTAACACATTTCGGTGTTCTTCAAATGTATCTTTGAATGCAGTATAATATATTGAAGACGGAATGTTCTGGTACATTGAAATTATTTCCGTCTTAGCAAATTTCCGCCTTACTGAGTTTTCAGTCATTCACTTCAGTCATTCATGATAAAGCAAGTTTTATGCTTGAAAACTGATTTTCGGTCTACTTACTTCTAAAAATTCTTGACTTTGTGTGCATTCTTTCTTTTGATTTAAAATGTTTCATTATATATATTTTTGATATTTGATAATGTGCGTTATCATACCGCTATAAGAGTATAAGAAAAATAATTATAAAGATTCTTTGAAATTAAGTCAGTTAATTATACTCTAGATTAATAAAACTGTCAATAGACTTGATGAAAATATGACTTGTGAAGACCAGAGCAAGAAATTGAAGAATGAGAACATTTCCATTAAGGAAAGTTTCGAATTAATTAAAAATCATTTTTATTGTTGACTTTGTTAAAGATTAGGTAATTTAAAATTTCCTTGTAACAAGAAATAAATCCTGATTCCCTGTAAGTGGATTATCCCGGAAAGAAAATTCTGGCTGCGTTTGTGTCTGGTTTCTCACAAAATATGATTGCCCTTTGAGAGAGGAAACGGAAATTCAAGCCTCGCTGTTTGCTCCGGCTGCTACAAATTATTCACGGCGTTGCACCTAGCTGCGGGATACGGAGGTCGAAATCGCGCCGGGGCCTCCCTGCACCGCCGCGGCGCAGAGAAACGGCCGCCTGCCGGAGCAGTGGCACCTCTGGGAGCGGCCCAGCTGGTGAAGTGGGGGGAGGGCGGGGCGTTTCTTCCTGAGCCATGGCCGGCTGAACCGCATCTCTGCCTCTACCTTCACACCCGCTTCCGTCCATTCATGGCAACTACCATACTCTCCGCCTCAGCTACCGCACCCGCGGTGAACGCAACCGTTGGTGCATCCCTCACCACCAGCATTTACGTATTTATTGATTATTTCGTGTTTCCGGGCGGGTCAACTGTTATAGTCATTAGTCTCCTGCGTGTAGTGCATTTTTTTCTTTGGGAGTTGCCATGATCTTCCCCCTGGGTGGTGAGATCCGGCGCCTCCTCTCTACAACCGCGACCGGGACATTCTCTTAAGCTCCAGACTGGTCTCCCGACATCTGTGGGAGTGTAGTGCATGTACGTCTGTGTAAGGGATAAGGATAGGCAAAGGATTAGGAAGGAAAGGTTGCATGCAGTCTGTGACTCGTTTGTTAGGGTACTGATCCGGAATTCGACTGGTATTGATCGTAGAAACCACGGAAAACTATCGATCAGAGCAGCCGGACTCCAGAATTCTCCTCCAGACAGCGACTGAATTCGACCTAGCTGACAAGCTAGTGTCGAAAATCCTCCCACTGTCGGGACTCGGACCTAGGATATGTGGGTCAGAGGCACTGAAGTGATATTAGCTGATGTCCTAAGCCACCTCTCCCGGTTTAAAAGTTTGATTTAACCCAGTCTTGTAATACATCTTAAAAGGAATGTATTTACAGTGCTTGATTCCTAAATTTTAGGTTCCGGAACGCGCTACAAATAAACATTTAAGAGAAATGTTATATATTTATAATATAATTTAAACAACTTGTGTCGTACATAGAAAGAAATCACCAACCTTTTAAATGTAGAAGCCCTAACTCCAAAAGTTCTGTTGCACAAGATTCCTGTGCTTCTACCCACGTCTTCCCACCTAGCGTACCCTCCTTGCAACTGCGTCCCACCTCTTTCCGTCTGCCCACAGGTTTTCTCTCTCTCTCTCTCTCTCTCTCTCTCTCTCTCTCTCTCTTCCCTCACACACACACACACACTCTGTCTATCTGTCTCTCTCTCTCTCACACACACTCTCTGTATCTCTCTGCCTGTCTCTGTCTGTCTCTCTCTGTCTGTCTCTCTCTGTCTGTCTCTCTCTGTCTGTCTCTCTCTCTGTCTGTCTCTCTCTGTCTGTCTCTCTCTGTCTGTCTCTCTGTCTGTCTCTCTCTGTCTGTCTCTCTCTGTCTGTCTCTCTCTCTGTCTGTCTCTCTCTGTCTGTCTCTTTCTCTCTCCCTCTCGCACGGCGTACCATTCGCAGCTCTCGCGGGCCCCATCTGTCAGAAGCGCCCCCGCGCCGCGCCGCCCATCCCCACCCCTCCCCTCCCCTGCCCCGTTCGCCCACCCGCGCGCCGCCCCCGCAGCGGCAGCCGGGCCGCGGAGGAGGTGCGGAGTCTGCTCGCGTGGGCCAAGCGCCACGAAGGTACGACGGCGCACACTGGCCCCAAACCCATCCTCTGCAGGAATAATTATTTTGCAATAGCCGGCAAGTTGGCTCAGGGCATCAACTGATGCCACTCCAGTTCCTCTGACCGAGAGGTCCTTGGGTTGGGGTCCTGACGATGGGAGTATTTTCGACACTTGCTTCGTAGGATGAATTCAGCCACTGTTTGGAGGAAAATTCTAGCGGCCAACTGCTCTGATCGGTAGTTTTCCGTGGTTTCTTCGAACAACTCCAGGTGAATGCCAGAGCAGTACTCTAACAAACGAGCCAAGGACCGCGCGCAATCTTTCCTTCCTATTCCTTGCCCTAACCTCACCCCTTACTCACACACACTTATACTAACATGCACTACACTTCCACATATGTCGGAATGCCAGTCGGGAGCTTATAGTTCGTCCCGACTGGGGGTGGTGCCACGCTGGTTGTTTGGGGGAAAATCCCCTCAAGCGACGTAGGTCGGCACTGGATCAGGTCATCCAGTGGGGGATGAGGCTCCTCCCGAGAGAAAATGCATGTACTACTCTTTTGGAATTAATGACCTTAGTAGTTGACGCGCCCGCAATTATCGATCAATCAATTTTTGTAATACTGTACTAAAATAACGCAACTTAGCAGATGAACGTTACGTCGCTCTTCATGACCGGCATGTGTTAAGAATTTAAAAGATCGCCGTCCGTCAAGATTAAAAAAAACGGCTAAAAATTGCTTACGAGTACATTTATTCTAAGTAATTGTGTTTCTTCTTTTTCTTAAGCCGAGGATTTATTATGATATAGTTATTAACCCATTAAACCGAACGGTTTGCTAACAACGGTTTGGGTTTAACTTTGTTAACTTAGGCTATACCAAGTTTTACAACCAACTAAGCCACTACTTTGTGATATTGGCTGAATTGTCGGTCAAAAGTTTTTGTTATGGCGCCTTCTTATGTGAAGCAATAAAAATAAGAAATACATTTTCTTTGAATATGAGGATTCATACCCAATCTCTGGGCAACTCCTTTGCTTCTATTCTTAATACTCGGCACAGCAGAAGCTTAATTGTTCCGGCAAGATATTAATGCACCCCACAAATGTCTGACATCATGATCGAGTGTTTATGCAGCCTTCAATTTACTCATCGTTTGTATGATGCGTACAGAATTGCTACTTGTACATGCTCTGTAAAGCTTCACAGAATCGCAATATTCAAGCCGCTTGTTTTATTGCGTCATGCTACTTACGACGCCGAACGTACCAACGACGCAAGAAGTACTATCACTCGCAGTCGGAGAGCAGCACACAAATAGAGACAGCACCACGGACCATCTGATTTCTAAACTTATAATGTTATTTTTAAAAATATGTACTGTTATCTTAATTTATACCTTTTCTAAAAGTTAAAATACTAGAGAGAATTTACTTTTAAAATGTATTTTAACTTTCGACAACCTCACGTCTCGCGATAAAATACTCACTACCTTATTAACCTACAGCAGTTGACGTGCCTGAAATCAACAATCAATCAGTTAATCAATCAATCAAGGGATGTCAATGGGCAAGTGTCCAGATCCCGGGTATTAGACAACAATAACAAGACACCGGGAGCGGTAGCTCAGTGCATCAGCTGATGTCACTGCAGCGCCTCTGACCGGGAGGTCCTAGGTTCGAGTCCTGACGGCGGCAGGATTTTCGACACTAGCTTTTCAGCTAGGTCGAATTCAGGCGCTGCCTGGAGGAGAATTCTAGCGGCCGGCTACTCTAATCTGTAGTTTTCCGTGGTTTCTCCGGTCAACACCAGGCGAATGCCGGAGCAGTACCCTAACAAACAGACCACGGACCGTGCGCGATCTTTTCTTCCTCTTCCTTGTTCTTTCCTCTCCCCTTACATTCACCAACATGCACTACACTATCACATATTCCGGGAAACCGTCGGGAGCTTAGAGCTTGTCCCGGCGGGGGCGGTGCCCGCTGGTGGGAGAGTCTTTGTTAGGGGAACTAGCCGACGGTAGGTCGGCGCCGGATCCGCCATCCAGCGGGGAAGACCACCGCCATATCGGGAGAAAACATGCACTACACTAACGGGACTAATGACCAAATCAGTTGACGCGCGCGGAAACACGAAGAAACCAAACCAACAACAATTCAATTTTATTCCAATGTAGTGGCGCTGTCCAGACCTGCTCGACCACTGTGCAGCGTGAACTGGGCCGCTTGTGTGAGAAGAGCGGTGCAAGGTGCTGCGGGAAGGGGCGGGGACGGGGCGGTCGAAGCGGGGCGGCGTGAAGACGCATGGGGGCTCACGGGCCATTTTCTCAGCCGCAAGGCCCGCACCGCCGCCCCCTCGGCTTCTTAGCCGCCCAGGGGCGAGGGCAAGGGTGCCGGAATTTACTATTTACGATTCGGAATAAATTTGCGGGTGCAGGTCTGCTGCGGATTGAAGCTAGAGCTCTCTCGCCCCGACCGCGGCCGTGAAATACGGAGCAGAAGCCGGCTGAAGGAATCGGGCTGTCGGGAGGCACGTCTTTGCGGATTCAAGTAGAGGAATGTGTGTATGCGCCCTCTTAATTTCTTCGTTTTCTACATCTTCCCCCTTTCACTTCTTCTTATTCTCTCTTATTCTCTTCTGATGATTCTCTCTTATGTCTATTTCTGCTGATTCTCTCTTGTCCCTTCTGCTTATTCAGCTGCAGATTCTACAGGTTCTGAACAGATGGAGTAGAATCCAGAAGTGTCTAACCAGAAAAAAATGTAATAGAATATTCCAAAAGATCTCATCCTGTAGAATACGATGTGAGTAGCGTTTCTTAGAAGCCTTTCGTCTCAAAAATTTAGTTTTCAAGGCCCTAAAACGCTTTGTTCAGGAGTTATGTAACAATATAGATTAAAAAACCGGACGAGTGTTGCGGGTTGCATTTAACAAAAATTATTTAGATTTTTTTTTTTTAACAAATCCTTCCTATTTTAAATGTGGAATGTGTAAATGCTTTATTCAGAAACCTCATTTATAAAGATAAGTTGCGTCTGAGAGCCGCAAAATGTATTAATACTACTGAAATAATATAGGAGGCGATTAGTTGAAGTGGCACCAATGTTGGAAAGGCTTTATATAACTCCATATATAAGTGTCCATCTTTACACATTAATATATTCCTCAAAATGCACTAACTTTCCAAAAAAATATTGTAGACTGCAATATTTAGGATTCTTCTAATGAACCGGGTGGTTATCTTTACTGTATATTTAGTATATTGTAGATATCGCATTTTATAAAAAATCGTGATTCACGTTTCTCAATTTTTATGATTGTGTACTGTGGGTGATAGGTACTCCAGACTCAGAGAATATTTTTGGGAAGACTGCTGAATTTTTTGGTTTTCCAAGGTTCTATAGTTTATTTGAGATAATTTTCAATTGCGGTTAACAGCAACACGAGTTTCGACGGCGATTATCCATACGTTCCAAGGCAGATTCTTATTTAAAGAATATTTAAGAGTGAGAAAATTTGCCATTGCTCAAGACGCGCTCCTCACATTATCATAATTGCCATTACAATCTTCGCTTTTCTAAACAAATAAGAATCAAGAAATTACTGGCAAGAACCTAAGTACTCGGTGACACAGGTTACAGTTAATTTCTGTTATTTTCTAATTTCTAAATTTAATTACTCTGAAAATTTTCATTCTTCATATTTTTACATTTTAAGTTGATGCGTGTGGGAGATTGAAAGAGTGTCAACAATCCAAAAATTGCTTTTAAATACCCAAGGAGGCTTACTGAGTGACACGGGTTAAACTTAATCTATATTATTTTAATCTCTAAACTTAATTACTCCGGAAATGTTTATCCGTCATTTTTTATGGATTTTAATTTTCATATGTGTGGGAAATTGAAAGAGTATCAATCTTGCAAATCTAACATTCTCTAAAGAAATAACAATCCAAAAATTACTCTTAAAACCCAAGTACTCGGTGACACGATTATATCTCTCTAATTTTAATATCTAAATTTAATTACCTGAAAACGTTTATCCTTCATATTTAATACATTTTAATATTCATATGTATAAGAGATTGAAAGAGTATCAATAGTACCCTTCTAATATCCTCTAAAGAAATAACAATCCACAAATAACCCTTAAAAACCAAGTACTCGGTGACACTGTTATGGTTTATCTCTCTTATTTTCACATCTAAATTAAATTACTCTGAAAATGTTTATCCTTCATTTTAAATTTAATGTGTGGAGGAGATTGAAACAGTGTCGTTCTTACCAGTCTAATATTCTCCACATGCCTTCCGGCCGCCATGCTCACAGTAGTGCATTCTCCAGCCCAGAGGGAGGGGGGGAGGTGACTGCCCTGTCCAATGCAGCGGGGTCTCGCGGCCGCAAGGGCGGTCGACGCCTCCGGCGCCCGCGCGTGACGTGCTCACGTGTGCCAGTCACGTGACCCTTCCGGAAGTTCCGACCGGTAAGCGTTGGGGTGTAGGGAGGGGGTAGAAGCGGGTGGGTGACGCGCCACCGGTTATTACCCGTATAAACTGTGACCAGTCACGAGTTTTTCCAACTCGAACCGCGTCGACTCCGGGCGACTCTCATCGTTCTCCCGCGTGTCGCGACGAAGCAAGTTCAGAACGCCGCATGGTAATTTGCACAAGCGGCGACGGGCGGGCGGGTACCGCAGCAAAAATTCCTGTGAGGCCGCAAAGTAATTTATTCGGTCGCGTGTAATCGTGTACTGCGGATACTGTCGTAAATTGGAGGCAAGCTGCCGTACGAAAAGTCGGTCGGCCGGCCTAGGCAAGTGGGCGACAGGTATAGAAGCTGGTTTAGAGTTATGTGTTTTTTGGGGGTCTAGCTTGCTGAAAAAAAACTGTCCAAGTTAATGCGTGTTGTGGATCAATTTGTCAATCAGCTTTCACAGAAATGTTTTTTAATTTAATTTTTTATTTTCATAGACATTACAATTTAGTCTGTAGACTAATAAGTAGTGTTTTGGTCCTCAACTGCTAAAGGAATAAAATGTATTATAAGAGCTCGCTCATTAGCGTCTTGTAGATTCGAACTGAAAAAAACAACAACAGTTTCTTGTGCTTATGGACTAACACTGGTATTTTAGCTGGAAAATTCTTTTGACATCTCACTTTACACTAGTTGGAAAGCTATTTTTCTCTTTAATGTTCTCACTAGGTCCGTGTTTCCCAAGAGAAGAATTTCTTTGGGATTGTCGTGATGGTGCAGCCTTTCTTCGTGTTTCCTTGCGAGACGAGTGTGAAGGATTAGGAAGGAATATTAAGGTAGCTGTCTACCTGAGAATGATGAAAAATTGGAAAATTTCGTGTTTTTCAATTTTTATTGGGTCATAAGCTCTGTTTTATTCTCTTTTAAATGCTGAAAACAGTTTTTTGCTCTTTTTTTCGAAGCGAGTGTCAACTGTCAAGACCTTTGTGAGTGAACTTCAGATCTGTTTTCCTGAATTGGGAATTTGCAGCACATTCATGTCAAACAGCATAAATCATAAAATACTAAAGGTAATAAGATAAACAATTTTAGAATGTAACCCATGATTTTCTCTAGTAAATGAACTAGTTAATCTATAACTAAAAGTTTGTTTTATGAACTGAAATGTCCAGAATAAATATATAAATAATTATTTTTTCTGAAATAATAAAATCCTAACACTTTAGTTTTGAGAGTGTTTACTTCAGTTCATTGACTAGAAAATTCAATCATGGTAATTTTAAAAAATATTTATATCGATTTGTTGTAGAGTTATGATGTTTGAAAATTATTTATAAACAAATAAAAAATTATTTATCACTAAAAGCATAAAGAAATCAAAACCAAGCTCATTTAATAGTGAAATTGTAAGGAAATTGCTCAGGGCGTCAGTCATGGGTGGAGGTAAGCTTTCGCAGCCGCAGGAATAGAAGTCGTTCAGATTTGAGATAATCTTTAGTGTGGCTAACCAACCAAAACCTTTTATTGTTCAGTTTGTCTAACTCTATTGAAAGATAAATGATATTAAAAGAGAATTCCAAGGTCAAATTCATTTTGTAGTGAAATTAAATGCGATCATAGAATATTCAGACGATTTGCCTGAAGGCGACAGAAATGGAGGGTTTTCTTCCCTTCAATTTGTTCACAAACGATTCAACCAAATATTTTTCAGTGTGGCAGAAATTAAAAGTAATACGCTCTCAAGAGTTATTAACACTGCATGGTTCATCTCTTAAAGACATTGTAAAAAGTCGACATTGAAAAGTCGGCGATCGAAGTTGGCAACAGGGTGACAGGTACGGAAGCTTGTTGATAGTTTTTAAGAACGAACTAATTTAAAACGGTCAAAATGTGTTGATTTTATCTGGTCATGTAATATTAAAGGAACGGAGGTATAACGAGTAAGGTATTTTGTCAGGACTAATTTATTTCGTATTTCCATTGCACGGATGAAATCAAATAAATAACTTACGTAATCCAACCAAGGAAACGATGAGACATTTCTATGTTACTGAAAATTTACGTAGGATATTTTCAATGAATCTTACGATTGCATCATGAAGCCACGATTATTCATGCATTTACTCAGATAATAATTTTTTTTTACTTGCGACACACATGTGAAATTGATGTAAACATACTTTGATGAGGTTTCCTCCAGGTTAGCTATTTTATTTTTAGTTTTCATTTTGTTATTCACTGCTGTAGAGACGTATATCAAAGAGGCGAAGTAAAGGTGCTTCTCTGCCCCTAAGAACACTCGTTCGGAGCAGGAATTCTGACAATTTCTGCACGGTTCAACACGCAAAACATCAGACCGCAGGCATCACACGGCAGAGGGCACGGGGCTCAGCGGGCGCCCTCGGGCATATTTACCTTCCGGGGTCGGCCGAAGGGCTTGTAAGGCTCCCGCCTGCGAAAAGTGGTCATGGCGCTGCGCAGACGTCGGGCTCGGCGGGTGACACACTGACTAACGACTATATTTAGTGCTTCGGCCGCTATCACCTAGGGTCGGCTGGGATGGCGGCTGCGGGCGCGGGGGCTGCGGCGTGCGGCGCGCGTGCTGTCACGGCGCGCGGGCACACGAAGCGGCTGGTCGGCGACGGCACGCGCGGACGCATGGACGGGGGGCGTGGTCGACACGGCGCGGATCCGGGTTCACGCCCCCGCGCTGACAGGCCGAGCGAGCGAGGCGGGGGAGGCGGGGGAGGCTGGCTGGCGGGCGGGCTGGCTGCGGCTAAATTTACTCGCAAGTATGCGTTGCCTGGCCGCCGATCCCGCGGTCGCCGCTCGCAGGAGAGGGGAGGGGGAGCCGTGGGTGCCGGCAGACCCTGACACACTTCGGGCGACCGGGTTCGCTTTCGGGCACGCTCTCGTTTTTTTTCTGGACTTTTTTAATGGAATGATCGTGGATGCTGGAAGATGTTTCGTCATTATACTGCGACCTTCCAGTTAAGTTTCTGACGCCTCACTACGTGTTCATTCAAGGGCGATGGTGTTCGGATACACTTTCGCCAACAGAATTAGCATTTCGGCATGATCAGAATTTGGACTGGTTGTTTAAAATGTTCATAGATGCTGCAAGATTTTTCTCCATTCATTGCGGCCTTTTAGCTCAGTTTCTGACGCTTTACTATGTGTGCACTCCAACATCTTTGAAAGAGTTCGTTTCGCATTATAGATATTTTTTTATTTTTTAAAATGGAATATTCGTAGCTACTAAAGATTTTTCACTATTATATTGAGGACTTTCAGTTAAATTTTTAGGCATCCCTACATGTTCATTCAAACACGATAGATGCTCCAAGATTTTTCATCATTATATTGCGGCCTCTCCAGTTTCTGACGCATTGCTGCTCATTCAAGAGCTATAGTTTATGACAGACTTCTGTCGATAGGATTTGCATTTCAGCAGTTAAGATTTTTTCTGACCTTTTAAAAAATTTGCGATGTGCTAAGAGTTTGCACCATTATATTGCAACCTTTCTATTCAGTTTGTGACACATCACTATGTGTTTCTTTCAAGGGCGATGGTGTTCTGAAATACTTTTGCCGATAGGATTCGCATTTCGGCAAGCTCAGAATTTTTTCTGATTTTTTAAAAACTCGTAGATGCGGAAAGATTTTTCGCCATTACATTACGGCTTTCAGTTCATTTTCGGAAGTGTTACTACGTGTTCATTAAATTAAAATGAACTGGGTTCTGGGAATCAGGACATTATAAGGTCCACTAGGATTCGGGTGGAGGGAATCAACGAATTGATGAGTGAAACCTAACCATCTTCGCTGAATAAATCCTAAGAATACTCATAGGAAAGTTCTAATTTGCTTCATGTGGGATCCTTGACTTTTACACTTCAAAGTGTGAATGTGAGTAAATGATGAATTTCGAAATAAGAGTTGTGTTGATTCTAACAGACACGTTAATACTATTTTCGGTAGAAGACATCAGACTCTCTAGAGGAACGATTTTCGACATCCTTCCGTCAGATGCACCAGATGCAACCAGTCTCTTCCTTGTCATTGAATTGCAGCCTTGAATCACCGGGTTACACCCAATTGCTGTTTAAATAAATTTATCTTTATCTTTAATCCGTCTGTTTCGCTGAGCAGATGACGAGGCGGGTGAAGCAAGTGAAGCCGAAACCCCTTATTACGTGGTTTCATCGATCAATACTGGGTTGATTGGTTGGTTGGTTGTTGGTTAGGTTGGTTGTTGGTTGGTTGGTGGATTGGTGGGTTTGTGTGGGTCGGGTAGGTCGGATTGGTCAGGTGAGGTCGGATCGGTTGTTAGTGATTCCGGGCGCGTAAAGTGAGGTCATTATTGTGAGGTGGCGGTGATGTTCCCCCGCTGGATGGCGAGATCCTACCGTCGACTAGCGGGTTTTTTTCCCAACTAGGGATCTTCCGCCTGAAGGACACCGCCCCAGCCGGGACAAGCTCTAAGCTCCCGAACGGTCACCCGGCATGTGTAGTAATGTACTTCAGGTTAGTGTGTGCAAGGGGTGAAGATAAGACAAGGAAGAGGAAGGAAAGATCGCGCGCGGGCCGTGGTCTGTTTGATAGGGTACTTCTCCGGAATTCGCCTGGTGTTGATCAGAGAAACCACGGAAAACTACCGATCAGAGCAGCCGGCCTCTAGAATTCTCCCCCAGACAGAGACTGAATTCGACCTAGCTGACAAGTAAGTGTTGAAAATCTTGCCACTGACGGGACTGGAACCTAGGACCCCCCGGAACGAAGTACTAGAGTGATTCTGTTGATCACTGAGCCACCTCTCACGGTCAATGCCAGATGAATACCACTACAATACCGTATCAAACGGGCCTCGGACTTTCCACAGTCTTTCCTTCCTCATCGTTGTCCCATCCTTTTCCCTACACACCCACTGACTTAATGCACTACATTACCAGACATGCCGGGAGTTCAGACGAGAGTTCCTAGCTTGTTCCGGCTGGGGCGGTACCCTTCTGAGTGGATACCTGAAGAGAGGAACTCCCCGCAATCAGACGAGTAGGTTGGCACCGAATTGCACAATCTACTTGAGAAACATTCTCATCTTCTGTGATATAACAAGCACTACACACACGAGACTAATGGGCATAGCAATCGAGGCGTTCGGAATAACAAAATAATTAATCAACCAAAGATCCGCAGAATTTGAAATTTGACGTTGGTTTTGAGATATACCTCAGATGTATTTCAATTAATACTTAAACTATTAATTGGGTTGTAAAAATGTTATTAGTAATTTATTCGGTGTTTAAATTTTTTAATTGAGTTTTAGATTTCATGGCAATGTTTTTATTTTAGTAGTAAATATTATTAATATACGTCTCATAAGCTATATTGCAATTAGTTTGCAATTTACGTCACAAACTATCGTCAGTGCACGCCAAGAAAAAAGAGTTTAATGGAAAACTTCTGAATGATTCGACGACAATATCTCAAAACCATCGGCACAGTTCAAGATCATGAAATCATCCAGTTGGATCTGTGGCAACAAAAGATTGTTAAGAAAAAAATTAGTTTTAATTTGATGAGAATTTTTGAAAGACTTGATGTATGGTATTATAGTACGTTTCATGCATGAATGGATAAACATTAATTTTGGACAAGAGCTCTTAAATTTAAACTTTTAAAATTATATAAAAAAAGACTACATAACTTATGTGTTTAAATTGCCGACAACAGAGTGAGACAAAGGAAGAGTGTTTACTGTTGGAAAGAAGATAGTATGCATTGCTGATATGCTAGATTAATTTTCTTCGTTCAAATAATTAAGGTATTCTGCCATCGCTTCGTTTGGAGCTTCTACTTAACCGATTATATTTAGTTTTCTTTTAAATGAAAGAATGTCATCCCTAGATCTGTTATTAGTTATTGTTTGTGTTGATTCATCAGTATTTATAGTGTAAATTAATTAAATAAATAATTCTTGATTATTAGTAAATTGTTTACTCCCAAAGGCTGTGTTTCAATGTCGATGGATATGAGTATATCAATAGATGCATGCATTCTTTACAATTCATCTAGATTGTGTTTCAGGAGCAATTTTGCATTTTGGTGATGATTGTGGTTTTTTTTTTTTGGTGTATTTTGTAGAGTAATTCGGACATTGGGTTCATTCGATTTTTCTGAAGTAGTGAAGTAATTTCGTTTACAGTTAGGTGTTAATCTATGAAATGTCTGTATTGTTCTGCTGTGTACGTCCTGTGTGACAGAAATTCTGCAAACCAGATTACTTTCTGTTGTTTAAATGGAAAAATAAGTTTGCCTTCTAGCAACATGTCAGAAGAAAAGGTTGTTTATAGGAGATGATGGGACATCAAAAAACTTCAGAAATAGTATCCGTCATTGTAATTAAATGCCTTCTGCGTCATTCGGTGCTGATATTGCATTGCCACCTCATCATGTACCACATGTGTTCAATTGCGTAAGTGTTAGTATAAAACTATTTATATTGTGCTACATCTAATCATTCTGACAATAAACGTGAATATTTGCAGAGATGGAAAAAATTAGCATTATATAAGTTTGCTCTTTCTTCTTTTTATTTAAGAATTTGCTTTGTGAACATTAGTCTAGGCACAGTATTTTACATTTATCTCAGATCTCACCGTCAAAATTTGACGGGTTCCCACTAGTTGTTAATATTATTATCGAATGGCCGAGGTTTCAGTGAAACATAATCCCTCATTACCATCTTAGATATACATTTCCAAATACATTGATTCCATATGGACTGTCCGCCAATGCATGCAGTAAGCGTAAACATTACAACCAGGCGGGCAACAAAATAAAAGATGAACTGAAGATTGGTGAAATATTAAATATTTGCAAAATGTATCAAATTGAATAATTTTTTATCGCTACTCATTATTGACCATAAATATGCATACTAAAAACATAATTTGAAGGCTGATATTCATCAGCTTGCCTAAATAGAAGCACGAATGTGTAAATATGTATTAATAAATATAAAACAAGACGTTTTAATGGCAGATTTGGCGGAAATGCAATTAGTGATTCAATTGGTATGATAATCCGCGTGGAATCGGTAAACAAACGGACTGAATGAATCTCCTTGAGTGATACGCGCGTTTCTTTGTTTTTTTTCTTTGGAAGATTGGTGTATGAGAACATGATGGAAAATTGAAATGGGATTTTTTTCAACTGTGCAAACCAAAACTAAAATATAATTAAGTGCTGCTATTGTTTTTCTGCGC
This sequence comes from Teleogryllus oceanicus, assembly GCA_964035755.1. Classification (NCBI taxonomy): domain Eukaryota; kingdom Metazoa; phylum Arthropoda; class Insecta; order Orthoptera; family Gryllidae; genus Teleogryllus; species Teleogryllus oceanicus. The sequence goes on from CAXIVR010000007.1 coordinate 108,199,470, forward strand.
AATTTCTTTGCCTCTCCTTTCGAAAGGTTTCTTTGGAATATTTAAATAGGATTTTTTTCAGATTTTCGAGAAAAAAAAGAGTACATTAAATATAATTGTCATTGCTGCTTTGTGCGGTTTCTTTGTTTCATCTTTCGGAAAGTTTCTTTGTTTGTGTTCCTGCAAGGTATTAAGAACATATACTCGCCAAATGATTTTTAAGGTGAGCATTCGCATAAAATGTGTTGGTAATTATGTGTTGGACAGACTCAAGGATGCTTTATGTTAACGCGAGGGTCAAAGACCCGAACCTCGTTCTCAACTTGGACACGCGTAGCGAAGCGTCATAATTCCACGGGGAAAATGGTAGCAGTAGCTCAGTGACATCAACTGATGTCACTGCAGCGCCTCGGACCGGGAGGTCCTAGGATCGAGTCCTGTCGGCGGCAGGATTTTCAGTAATCATTGGAATCAGGAAAGAAAATTGCGGAAGATTTTGCGTAAACTGTCTCGAAGAACTGACTCACTCGTTCGTTGTAATGTGACTTTTGACCCGTTCTAATGGCAAAATAACTTTTAAATCAGTGTAATTAGTTTGGAGACATTTGCAACATCCAATATCTCCTGACCAAAACTCTATAACTGATTCATTGCCAGTTGTAGTCAGTTTATAAAGTGACTTGTTAATGGAGGAGAATGTCTCTTTAGAGACAATCACTATGAGATGGGTGGGAACAAATTTAGTAAGCCTTGGTGTGAGAATAATGTATTCCTAACCGTTGGTAAAGTAAAATAATCATTTTTCACTTGCGCGTCATCACGTCATTTATATAGGAATATTACCAATGCTTGGTTGTTATTTTCAACTCTATAACAAACATTCTTATTTGTATAGCAGTAATCTGTATATTAACGAGAAGAGAATTAAACGTTTTTTGTAAAATAGGCTCGTAATGGTAGACATCATCTCAGATAGACACCGTAAGAATGTCTAATAAAAGAAAACATTCCAAAAAAGGCGATAATTTTTAAAAAGATGACCATTATACGTAAAAGGAAAGTGTCTACACTGGTTTTCGAACACTTGATATAGTAATGATATGTAGAACTTCTCGAAAATACAATTAAATGTTCTTAAAATTAAGAACAGATTTCATGAAATGATTGTAGTAATTGACGTATATAACAAATGTTTCTTACTTACGCTTTGGGTACTTGAGTGTTTTTAATGGTTACATTCTGATAAATCTTATATTATAATTTTCAACATCAAGTAAATGATTGTGAATTTCAGTATAAACCAAAGTGCCAAACTTCTCTAAAAAGCAGGTATCTAAAATTAGTACAGATGAACTAAAGAACTTCACAGGTGTACTACAAATGAAATAATTAAAGAATTTGAGGTGCGTTTGGAATCCCTGCTCCCAAGAGCAAATGACTACCCGCCCCGCGGTTTTGTAGTTCCTCAGAAAACGCAAAAGGGTACTGATAACATTAATAAAGAATTATTATTATTATTATTTTATTATTATTATTAAATTGTTATTATTATTATTATTTATTACTTGCCTATTGCGTAGTAAGATAAAATATGGGCAAACATTAATGTCATTTGATGTATTGATTAATGAATGTTTCGAATATTAAATAGAATTTGTAATTAGTTAAACTTCCAGGTAGATCGTCTTTTGGGTTGTTATGTTTGTAGGTTATTCATCATGAGGGTTTTTTGACTTTTGGTTCGTTCTACTTTGGGGTTAATGAATCTTGGTACATTACAATAATTTGGGGACGAATACCAGTAGTGGCCACTGCCTCAGTAGGGGAATATTTGCGAAAATACGAATTCGGATTCGCACTTGCTTCAATCTTGCAAATTGTGAAGCTTACGAATTCTAGCGGTGAGAAGTAGAATTAAGATAATTTGTTCCTTTTCCTTTGTTTTATATTTAAAGAATAAGTTGAAAGACTAATTAATATTGACATTGCAATAATGTAACGTGAACTGGTACCTTTTTCGATAAAACTGTGTCTTCAACACGTTCAGGGGACACCAAGTCAAGAATCTGATTATTACGAAAATTCTGCAATTTTCATATTACAACCGTAACAATATCGGTGTTTGGGAATAAGTTAATAAGAAAAATAGAACGGTTTACGTTTTTGGCAAGGGATATGCGAGGGATTTATATAGATTCAGAATGTATGCAAAGGAATGCACCAATTGATTTGTTTTTATACGGCGTATTTATTTTGTAGCTCAAGAATTTTGAGAAAACTATGCAAATGTTTTAAACTAAAGTTGCTACTTACATTATTAATTTACAATGCACGAAGAAATTGAAAGAAAACAATGGAGTCTCCGATCATGTGAGATGTGTCTATCAATTTGTTAAATACCGATGAACTCTGGAAAAAATCCCAAACAATGAAACAGTAATGATTATGACAGAATATTTTGTATGATTGTGTTATCCCGCCCATTCTCACATTGCGCGTATTGACTAATTGTCGGATTCAGTGTGTCTCTCCTTACGGAACCTTGATGTCATGCGACATCAAGGCTCCATAGATGAGGCCTCTCGACATTGATCGGTAGTTTTCCATGGTTTCTCCGATCAACACCAGCCGAATGCCGGAGCAGTACCCTACCAAACGGGCCACGGACCGCGCGCGATCTGTCCTTCCTCTTCCTTGTCCTATCCTCTCCCCTTACACACACACACACACACACTTACATGCACTACACTACGACTTATTTCGGGAGACCAGTCGGGAGCTTAGAGCTTGTCCCGGCTGGGGCGGTGCCCCGCTGGTGGGAGAGTCCTGGTTAGGAGAAAGCGGGGGAAGATCACCGCCATCTCCCGGAAAAAACATGCACTACACTAACGGAACTAATGACCGAAGCAGTTGACGCGCCCGCAAACAAGAAAAAATCAATCAATCAATCTCGACATTGACTATATTTGCTATTCATGTGTTGCATTTTAGGACAGCAATTTTTATATTCTTGGAAATAAATAACTATTGTACCGTCTATGCATATTCTGTATTATGTCATTGCAGTATTCGTAAGGACTTTTTTCATAAATTCAGTATTTATTCAGTGTTATACGATAGTGTTTAATTTAATATTCTTGAGCAAAGTGCATGGAAAATTTTTTAAATTTTTTTAATGCTTAAATTTTTGGGAAATTAATAACTATTGTACCATGTATACAGTTATTTACAATGCTTCAAATAAATTTATATCCTTTAGACATTTGAAAACATTATATATGTGAGATGTTTCAGTAAGTAATCTGTGGAGACAATTTGAAAGTGAATGTGTAATACGAAAGTGTGAATACACTGAGAAGTCTATTAAGATATGTTTTTAGGAATGTTACAAAATATATAAAGTGATAGGGAATCTTTCTTAAACAACGTGAGCAAGACGCCTATGTGCTACGCCGGGTCTTGCATGAGTAATTTCTTCATCTCTTGTTTTAGGGAGAAAGAGCGTCATTATTAAAAATACTTTTGATTTGGTGGGGGTGACTAGGAAAATTATACGGTGTAGTGATCCAGTGTAGCTTAACACGTCTATGGTAGAGGGAGTTAGTTCCCTTTTTTATGTCGCTATGTGAAACTTTTTGTTTTTAGGAACGACAGGAAGACTTGTCAACAGGTCCTGCACCTCATGGGGAGGGGGACGGGGAGGGGGAGGGAGAGGGGGGGAGGGCGACGCGGCGGGTGGCCGGCGGCGATAGAAGGTGACAACGACAGGAAGAGCGCCCGTGCAGCATTGCAGCTCGGCGTCGCGCCTGTGCAAAAACAAGGCAAAGCCAGGACAGCAGTGGCGCTTGCGGCGGTCAAGCGACCAAGCACGAAAGCGATCAGCACCAACCAACAGTACATTATTAGTGATGGTAGATTTAGCACTTTCAATTTTTTTAAAATCGCATTTTGAAAACTAGGTTATTTATTATTATTATTATTATTATTATTATTATTATTATTATTATTATTATTATTATTATTATTATTATTATTATTATTTATTTAGTTATATATTATTATATATTAATATTAGTTATATATTATTATTTATTATCTATTATTATTTAGTATTTTAGAGCATTATAAAAATTAATATTTAGCATTTTGTAGCATTCGTTGAGAAAATTTTAATTGAGAGGGGCACTTTGGAAAAAAAATTGACGCTTTTTAGATTTTCCTATTAAAATCAGGAATAAGGGAAACTATTTAATATTTCGTCATTTAGAATTTCAACAAATACATTTAGCGTAAAAGAAAAGCCGGCGCCGGCGTCTAAAGGACTTTCTCTTCTTCCTGTGACATCCGTTCAGCAAACGGTGGAGACTAAGACCCCTTGAAGATAATCCAGAGCGCTCGGGCTTTCAGAATCCATTTTTTAAATTTTATTTTAATTTTATTATTATTATTATTATTATTATTATTATTATTATTATTATTATTACTTTGTTTCTTCAGTTAAATCTTAATTATAAATTAAATAAGTTAATGATCACGGCCACTCTCCAATTAAATGTTTTCAAATGTCAATGTGTTGTTGTTGACATCACATCCCTAGCTTGAAAACAAACACGAAGGAAACCATAAAATGCTATTTCGCAATTATTTACCTACCATTTCGCACTTTGTAGGTGATTTTGCGTTTTCCAATCATTTTCGCATTCTATCGCAGATTCAATCAGAAATATGCTGCACCGACCGTCAAACATACAATTACTAATTTTTTCAGCGTTTGGTAACATTTCATATTTTTAGCAATTGATAAATTCTACAATATCTATACATTATGCATCCACATAAAAAATTAAACAATGATTTTATGGATGGTAGGTGTGGCTGGGTTTTTGACTGGACATTTTTAATTGATTGTTTCATGTTGTAATTGTCATTCTGCCTATTCTGATACTGCGCATATAGGCTAATTGCCATTATCAGTTTGTCTCTGCTTAGGCACAGCTGATGTCATGTGACATCAAGACTCCGCGGAGGAGGCCCTCTAACATTAATTTTATTTGCTATTCATGGGTTCCCGTTTTGGAGTAGAAACTTTTTTATATTCATGGTAAGTAAATAACTATCGGACTGTGTATAGAGAACCTTAATCGTTCACAAAAAATATGTGTTACTTTATTATATGTATGGTACATTCAATTTAGATCTTCCATTTTACCAGACATGTTTCAAGGCATTTTACCTCATCTTCTGTGCTCCATATCAGATATATAAAGAAAAACATTAACGGACATTTTCGGAATAATTAATGTAAATACAGAGAAGGATAAAATAAATTAATATATTTAAATAAAATAAAATAAAATAAAATAAAACTCTGAACTTAACCAAGTAACATGGTATAAAATACAGCTGTTAAACACCCACCCTTGCCGACGTCTTTTTGTCCTTTTTGGTGGCATCGTAAATTAGGAACGGCCAGATGGGGCGAGGAAGGATGTGGGCAGGGGGTTCAGGATATTTAATAAAGAACTATGTTTTACATTTGTATCTTTAAGGTAGGAGGTAGTAGGAGTTTGTCTAGTGTATGAACTTGAAAATTTTCTAATATATTTACTTTTTGCCTTTATTTTCAACAAATAAAATTTTGATTTTTTGGGGGATCTAAAGCATCTTTTGTTTCAAGGAGATGGTAAGTGAAAGTGAAGTTGTTCTCTGGTAACCCCCATGCTCTATATTTACTAATTATCTGGGCTAATTTCCTCCCAGTTTGTCGTGAGAATGCAGAATTCCAGTCATTACAACAAAGCGTATACACCCCACTCTTATCTAATTTAGAAATGGAGTTCTTATTGTTGGGCATATTTCCAAACAAAAATTTTTTTTTGAAATAATAAGAACAATACTGATTTTTTACAAATTTTAGGATAATTTTAGGCGAATTAAGGCCTTAGACAATCTTGTTTCTACTTCCTCAAAATTAAAAAAAATCTGGAATATTTTTTTCCCCATGAACCTAAAATTAGCCTGTAATACTTTGAATTGTGTTCCATCGACGTTCATTATTATAAAGTGTAATTTTTTCTGTGTGAGTGTGCCGTTTTGATGCTAAAACTAGCAGTATCGACGATTTTCAGAAAACAAACTTGTTACTTTCTCGCATACATACGTATAGATGAAGTAATATATGTAGTGTAGAGAAAGTTTTGTGAAGCTGCTGCAAAAAGGCGAGTTTTTGATAGGAAAAAAAACATTGTGAGGCTCTGACACCGAAAAAGATGATAAATCTACTTCCAATCTGTTGTAAATTACTTCCTCTAACACGTGTCGCCAGAATCAATTTGTTGGCCCTTGATACAGTTAAATAGGTTTGGACGAAACGTCCGTTCGTCCATCCATCTGTACGTCTTGTGTCTACAACGCTATCACCTAAATTATTCATATACATTGTGCAAAAATTAATATTTTCGATCTTTCTGGAGTGGCCCTTGGCCGTGCGAATTTGAAAAAATTCTTTAAATTTCGGGGATTGTCCACTGTGAACTTTGAAATTTCGAATATTGCAATTGTTTGAAAATTCTGAACCCCTTGCACAAGAACATTCTTGAAGATAGATATATTTTTCTGCAAATGATATTTGTTTTTCACAATTAGTTTTATTATTTCAGATTGTGCTTAATACATTACATAACATGTCAACATCATTTTAATGTATTATTGGCTTAAAAAACTGCAAAATGTCTTTTTTTAAAAAATAACTCTCACGTAGTTATTACTTACATTAAAGGTATTAAATATTATTCCTTCTGTGAATAAAGTAGTATCAATGATTTCTTATTAAGTTTCTCGAAAACAAAAAAAAAAAAGTCTGTGAAAATGAGCTCAAAACTGCGCATTTTCAGAAACGCCCAAACAATAATTTCTCAAGAGCTGCTTGAAATTTCCAATGAAATTTGTACATAATCAGGTTCAGATTTTACTTCCCGGTAATATTTTTAAATGCATTTTTCAGTTCTACTATTAGAGCACCGACAATTTGAGAAAATGTGCCGATTATCTTTTACGCACCATTGCCTAGGAAGAGTATTTCTATCGCTTCGATTCGCTGAATGTGTGATGATACAATTATTTGTGCCATAAACGGCAATATCTCATTATCTGTGCTGTAAGACGTCACTCACTATTTCTTCCAATATATAACGTTGTTTATAATGCGGAAATACAAAAATTATTATAATACATAACTGCATTGCATACTTCGCCGGCACAATCTCCTGAATAGCCAATATTTTTCTTTTCACAAGTTATTCTTCGAGAGAGAGCCTTGGGTGGCCGAGGTCGCTGGTCTGTGGCCTCTGTAGTCCGTGTTGTATCCCGGCACTCGCCGTAACGTGCAATTTTATCGAAGGCAGCGCGGCCTCCGCTTGCGCCGGCGCCATCTCGTTATTAATGGAAACTCCCGGCCGCGCAGCCGCCCCTGCGGGCCAGACGACGGCCTGGGATGTTCTCGCCCCACCCTCGGCACGCCGCCCACGCTCCGCCACCTCACCGGCTCTCGCCCCGGCTCCTCGCCCGCGCCCTCGCCCGCCCCTCGCCCCGGCGCCCTCGCCCGGCCCTCGCCCCTGGCCTCGCCCGGCCCCGCCCGGCCTCCCGCCGCCCTCGCCCGGCCTCGCCCGAGCCTCGCCCGGCCTCGCCCGCCCTCGCCCCGGCCTCGCCCGCCTCGCCCGGCCCTCGCCCGGCCCTCGCCCGCCTGGCCTCGCCCGGCCTCGCCCCGCCTCGCCCGCCTCGCCCCGGCCTCGCGCCTCGCCCGGCCCTCGCCCCGCCCTCGCCCGCCCTCGCCCGGCCCTCGCCCGGCCCTCGCCCGCCTCGCCCGGCCCTCGCCCGGCCCTCGCCCGGCCCTCGCCCGCCTCGCCCCGGCCCTCGCCCGGCCCTCGCCCGCCCTCTGCCCCGGCCTCTCGCCCGGCCCTCGCCCGGCCTCGCCCGCCTCGCCCGGCCTCGCCCGGCCTCTCCGCCTCCTCGCCCCGGCCCTCGCCCCTGGCCCTCGCCCCTGGCCCTCGCCCCGCCCTCGCCCCGGCCTCGCCCGGCCCTCGCCCGCCTCGCCCCGGCCCTCGCCCGGCCCTCGCCCCGGCCCTCGCCTGCCTCGCCCGCCTCGCCCGGCCTCGCCCGGCCCTCGCCCGCCTCGCCCGGCCCTCGCCCGCCTCGCCCCGGCCCTCGCCCCGGCCCTCCGCCCCGACCCTCGCCCGGCCCTCGCCCCGGCCTCCTCGACCTCCCCGGCCTCGCCCCGCCCTCGCCCGGCCCTCGCCCGGCCCTCGCCCTGGCCTCGCCCCGGCCCTCGCCCCGGCCCTCGCCCGGCCCTCGCCCCGGCCTCGCCCGGCCCTCGCCCGCCCTCGCCCCGCCTCGCCCCGGCCCTCGCCCGGCCCTCGCCCCGCCCTCGCCCCGGCCTCGCCCCGGCCCCGCCCCGGCCCTCGCCCGCTCCTCGCCCCGGCCCTCGCCCCGGCCCTCGCCCCGGCCCTGCCCGGCCCTCGCCCCGGCCCTCGCCCGGCCCTCGCCCGGCCCTCGCCCGGCCTCGCCCGGCCCTCGCCCGGCCCTCGCCCCGGCCCTCGCCCCGGCCTCGCCCGGCCCTCGCCCGGCCCTCGCCCTGGCCCTCGCCCCGGCCCTCGCCCCGGCCCTCGCCCCGGCCCTCGCCCCGACCCTCGCCCCGACCCTCGCCCCGACCCTCGCCCCGGCCCTCGCCCCGCCCCTCGCCCCGACCCTCGCCCCGACCCTCGCCCCGACCCTCGCCCCGACCCTCGCCCCGACCCTCGCCCCGACCCTCGCCCCGACCCTCGCCCCGACCCTCGCCCCTCATGTCCCCGTCTCTTACTCCAGACACCTCTGGTTTCAACTTCGGCACCCTCTGCCCCTGCCCTATACTGCGGTTTTTTCAGACCTGTGTTTGATGTAAATCAGCTGTTACGGTTTCATCCAATCAGAAGGCTGAACGCCACCTTGATGACGTCACTGTAGTGACGTAAAAGGTCCCGATTCAACGGCACCGTAACAGCTGATGAAATGTCAGGCGCAGCAAAGTAAAAACCGCGCCACGCTGCCTCTGTCTCCCGTCCCTGCTTCTCCCTGCTCCACCACACTGCCTCGCAGCCTACCGCCCCATTGCTCATGCCTCTGCACTGCCACATCCCTCCATGCTTCTCGCCGTCCCCGCTGAGCCGACCCGCCCATGCCTCTATGCCTTCGTCTCTTATACTACCGATACCTCCCGCCTCAACCTCGGTACTATGCTCGCTCGTGTTCTTGAGTCCCGGAATACTTACACCGACTCCTTTGCCAATATTTGTTAAATTAAGAGTAAATGATAGCAACATTGATGATGAACAACAAGAATAGACAAAATTTGATACCATGAATGTTCGCGCCCGTGTAGTAAAAACTATTTTATCGAAAAACGAATTGCAAATTTGATATAAAATTCCTTTTGTCTAAAATAACCTACCTCCCCACTCGTCTCACAACTAGCGAAGCGAGGGCTCAAGAAAACGTGTGCGGATAATACCTCTCCCTCGCCACTGTGGCCCGCACTGCCCCAGTCTCCCGCCCACGCTTTCCCCTGCTCGGACCACATTCCCGCTGCTCTCCAGACCTCCGTCTCATTGCTCCCGCCGCTGCACTGCCACGCCCCTCTAGTCGCAGACTCTGCTCGGGTTCCTTCTCTTTTCTTCTGTCCTCGCCGTAGCCACAGCCACCGGCACTCTCTCGCTCTTCCCCGCCCCGTGGGGGCGAGTTCGTGGAGGGGCCTGGAATCCGTCCGTCCCTACCGACCCTTCCACGCTGCAGTCCAGCTCGCCCCGCCCAGCACTGGTGCATTAAATCCCATGGAGCTTCCGAGGACATGAAGCAGGGCATTAGGGAGACCCCAATTGGAGTTAATTTTATCGAAAGTGACCATTGACTGACCCTGAAGTACTACCTCAGTAACAATTCATAGTTTGCGCACCGTTTTCTCAAATAAGGTGACCTGTGCTTTTAACTCGTTCCGTGGATGCGATGTTGAGAGTACTGAGTAAGCAATAGCTTCTGTTTCGAAGTGTCAAAATGCTAGATCAACCACAAGTGATGATTTTCATTTCTTAATTGGAATTGAATGATTAATCAATACATTGATTTTTTAAGGGCACCAACTTCAATGGACGTGTCTCGTAAGTGTAGTGCACGTTATATCCCGAGAGTGGCGATTTACCTCTCCTTCTCTCGCCACGTGCTGTGGTAGTCATGTGACCTACTCTGAATATATCAGATCTTAATTGATCTTCTTATTAAACTAATGTATGTTCACAATTATTCCTTCAACGATTCAAAATAACATTCAAAATACTCTTTTTGATTTAAATTTCAATTAAAGCATAAATCAATTTGACTGATAGAAAGCTCCAAGTTCTTTATAAATTTAAGTCTTTCTTTTAGTGTTTTAAATTACTGTGTTATTTTTTTTAAGACAGTTTTTCGTGGATATTAAATAAATAGCGGTCACAATACGGATCAAAAACTAAAACTCTTCTTTTGGTGTTTCAAAAAAATAGATTGTATTCTTCTTCACTTCATCGACCACGTTATTTCTGTTCCTGCGCAAGAACTCGTTGTTTCCACTTGTGCTTTATTTATACATCCACTGTCTGCAGGTTTCTTCTGTGTCCAATGTATCCTTGTTGTAATATTCTTCTATGCTGCTTTCTGTGTGCTCTACTTTCTATGAAAAAGACGTCGAAGTTCATAGAATGTCTTTGTAGATACTAACCTTTGCCTTTTACTTTATGAATTTGTTGAGCCTAATTAGATACACCCAATCAATTGGTTTATCGTATTTATTAGTTCTATTAGTGAACTATTTTCATTTGTTACAGCCATCTAATGGGCAATATTTAAAAACATGTTCAACAAATATGTTTGTATAATTCCAACTCTTATTTGGAAATACACAAACTCATTATTATATATTTAAATCAAGTATTATTTGTGTACTGATTGTTACAAACTTAGTCAAAGAAATCTTCATGATTTATATATTTGTCGACATCTAATGATGACATAATCACTCTTCCTTTACCAGTTTGCAAAAATGCAGATAATGATTGCCTACCTGCTTGCCGAACCCGCTGTCTGCTCACATATCTTGGATTGTTTTATTCTAAACTACATTAAATTAATAAATACTTGGTATATTATCTTGACTTAGACATTTTAGTAAAATCCTCTTTATTAACGACGCTTTGCTGAAAGGAAGGGTACTTGCAAACATTTCCTTTAATCCTCAGCAGTGAGTGCGCCGCTTACTTGATAATTAAGATAGAAATTGAATAAAAAAGAATTCTCTATGTACCCTCAAATGCTGTCTATCACGTATCTATACATAACTACAATGTTTTGTTTAATTTCTTTGTTAATAATAGGTACAAGATAGTTTTCTTTGCTTTTTCTTCTTTTTTTATATGTTTAATAATAAGCATACTACACAATGAAATTCTGTAAACCAAATGGGTTTCATGGAGGTAACTCCAAACCGTTAAGTTATTGTTTCTGTTCTTGAATAAAAAAGATTAAAGTAATGGTGCTAAACCAGCACGTACTTTATCGCCGGTATTTTCACGCAAAATTACGCAAAACGAACTCAAATTTTCGAAAAATTATGCATGATCGTATTTCAAAATATATCTTTAAGGAAAGTTTCATTAAAGGAACATCTGTATCTTTAATATTTTAGTTGTAAGAAAACGCCGGAAAATTTTGAATTTTTGCAATTTTTGATAAAAATCAGGGTTTTCAACCATCATGAGACATGCACCATTCTCTTACACGTCATTCACACTATCTAACAAAATAATTTAATTCAAAACGATAGAGCCATTTTCTGTAAATTAGGAAAATGTCCCAGGGGCTTCATGTAAAGTACTCCCAAAATTTAAATATGTTTCAAATTCGTGGGCGCAAAATCAGGTTTCAATTGGGTAATATCAATTTTTGAGAAAATCGACTGAACAGTTTAGCCGCTAGCGTTGCGGACGGACGGACGGACGGACGGCGTTTTGCTGTTATTCGATTTTTCGGTATTATTACCCACAAAACATGGATTGTGGATACTTCGTATGATAGAGGATTTTATTCTTCTAAATTTAGCAACTCGATTTATCCACTTTTTCGTTACCGGGGTCTGAGTTTTAGAGTTTTAGAGTTAAGAGTTTCTGCCGGAAATTCGCCATTTTCGCGTAGCATTATATAACTTTCTCTCTACTACGTAGCGAGAAATAAAAATTAAAAAAAATTTACAATGAGACCATTTTGCAACAATGGCCTTTTTAATGAACTTGGTCCGTCTTAGCAACAGCTTTCCGATACTCTCAGAAAAAAGGGTTTTCGAATGAGCAGCAAGCCATGGATGCTCTGATTCCTCATCCAATCTCTTGCTTGGAGCTAAATCTTCGGGTCCTTAAAGTAAAGGAAGATGGCGTGGGTCCCATTTTCCCTGTTTATTCAGAATTTTGAAAAATACATAAGTTTGAAATCTCTTTTTCCTACAACTACGTACTGAAGATAGCAATTTTTTCTTCAAATAAAATTTGTTCTACAGTTTCTTTAATTCAATTCTGTAAATTTGTTTGAAAATTACATGAATTTTTATTCCATTTACATGACGTTTTTGCCCCATTTCGAGTGAAATATGGACAATCTTAAAAAATATTGAAAACAAAATTTTCTAAACACTGCAATTTTTTTCAGTTTTTTTGTAACGATAGTGCTAAAAGCAGTGTACAAGACGAAATAATTGCATTTTTTTGCATCCTGTTGTTATTAAAAACACAAGTATAATTTTTTCTCTCTCCCACGTCGTTAATTACCGGTGATTTGTTTACGCTATTTTATTTGTGATATAAAAGTTTTAAATCATGGATTAAATTTCATGAAATCTCAAAATTTTCTTTGAAAATTAACTTAACTTTGAGCAGTTTTACAAACGCTCCATCGTCACTTTCTCGAAAAATACACCAACTTTTTCTTACAATTTTTTCTATCATTAGTTCTAAATCCACTGAATAAAATGGTCGAAAACCATTTTGCTGTATTGTTTTGTTGTTGTTTTTCTTCAAAAATTAGATAAGGTTTTTTGAAGAACCTATTGTATTTGAAGTACTTGGAGTATTTATTATGGTAATTTTTTACGCATTATCACATTTTTGAGTCCAATTGATTCAAAAAATTTCTCATGAAATTTCTCGGAAACTCAAAAATGTTGGATAAAAATAACTTCAAAATGCACATTGTCAGAAAAGCTCAAACGACATTTTCTCAAAAACTGCTCCAAATTTTTCAACGAAAATTTGCATATACGACCAGGAATTGTGGGAATTCTGATTGGATGTTGTTGACGTTCTTATAAGAAGAAATAAAAGAAGTCATCTTCGTCAACATATCAGCTTTATTAAGATAGCCGGCTTTCGACGGCTTTGCCGTCATCGTCAGTCTCGCTGTTGTCGGCAACAGTCGCAGGCACAGTCGCTCGACTTTTGCCGACAGCAGCGAGACTGACGATGACGGCAAAGCCGTCGAAAGCTGGCTATCTTAATAAAGCTGATATGTTGACGAAGATGACCTCTTTTATTTCTTCTTCATATACGACCAGGTTCCGGACTCCTACATTATTATTATAAGTCATTTCAATTTTACCATTAGGGAAAAGAAAAATTGAAAAAATGTCCTTAAGGCGTCAATAGAACGCCGCTGAGAAGAGGTTGAACAATGCCGGAAAGCTAACCCAGATTGAAGGGAGAAGGAAACTAATTAGTACGACGAAGGCTGTGCCATTCTCTACCAACACTAGTTACTTTCTCGCGTACTGCTTATGCAATACAGAGTAAGTATTGTTAATGCTGCAGGGGAAAAAACAGCGATTTTTCGACCGCAAATCTCTGATTGTCAGGCCCTGGTAATGAAAAAAACAAATCTTATTGCTATATGTAGTAAATCACTTCCACTAATACATTAAGTAGTCAGAATCCATGTTTTTTCTTCGATCGATACCAAAAACTCGATTGACAACACGTCATGTCTGTCTGCGCTACACCCTTCACACACTAGCACCTACACCTTTCAGCCTATTTTCTCAAAGATTTATATTCTCTGATCTGTTTGAACGAACTCAAGATTTGGGAGTTTCAAACGGATATTCTGATTTTTGCCTACTTTACATTAAGCTTCCAAAAAGTTTCAAAATTATCTCAAAAATGGCTCCAAATTGTTTGATTAAACTTTGCACTCAGAGAACAAAAAAGGGCGCTTAAGATAATGGTGCAGGTCTCATTCTGTTGAAAACCCTGATTTTCCGAAAATAGCAAAAGTTTAAATTACTTTCGGCGTCTTCCTTTAAATACAATATTGAAGGTAGATATTTTTTTTCCTTAATGAAATCTGTTTGATAAAGACATCTTAAATAAAGTAACGTACAATTTTTGGATAATATGAATAGTTATCGCGAAATTTGCGTGAAATATAGGCAATTTGTAATTTGTTTTAAACACTTTTTCAGAAACGGCTTCAAATTGCTTTTAAAAAGTTTCTCCTAGTGAATGAGAAGACGATAAAATACTGGTGCTAATATCATTTTCGGGGAACTCTATATTTCCGAAAATCGCAATAATTCAACATTTGGAAATACAAAATTGAATATGGAGATTTTTGCCATAAACAAAATCTGTTTAAAAAATATCTTAAAAAAGGACATGTTCAAGTTTTTGAAGAAAAAAAACAACAAAAAACAACCACAGTAGTCTTCGCCCAATTTGTGCTTGAAATTATTGCAGTTTGTAAAAAAAAAGAAACTTTTTCTCAAATACCACCCAAATTTTTTTGTCCAAAGTTTTTTCACGGATCAAACAAGGAACGCTTAAAAGAATGACACAGAGTCTCTGAATCTTCAAAAATTGCAAATTAAAAAAATGCGAGAAAGTGTGTACTGTTGTAGTTCACACGTCCAAGGTTAGTTTGGAAAAATTTGTACCACTAGTTCAAGGCTAAAATAGTATTTAATTGACAAGTTTGTGTTGGTATTTTCGCTTTAAAAAACAGTTTTGGCACAAATTATCTACGATTTGTAATGAATGATTTGAAACAAATGATGACTAAGGAGTGTTAATATGAATCGAAATTGCGGTATAATAATATTACATGGCCATTACCAAGAGCCAGAAAGTACGTGCTGTTGTAGCTCAACTAGTTTACCTTTCTATGAACAATCATTAGTTTGCTTTTCATATTGCATGTTCGAAAATCACATTATCCCAATTCTATTGTTCAGGTCAGTGTCATTACAAAGTACGCGGTAATTTCCAAAATGGGATAACATGTCTTCAATTTTAGCGCCTCCTACTCCGTTCTTTAAACGTTCAGAGACTCCTTACAGAAGACTTGGTTATATAATTATACGAGACATACGATGTTTGGTTGTACTCTAGGGTCTAACATTTTGATTGTTCTCTGGTTGTCTGGCCTTCATTGAAATCAATTCAGCGTGTGAAGTAACGTTGAAGGTAAAGTGAGGGTGTTTCATTCTCTTGCATTGAAACATTCACCTACGTCATGTAAATATTAGGAACAATTAGTAGCGAACACATTTTCGAAATCTTGAATAATTTTAATACTGCATTTGAATTTTGTTTTTAAGTTTTCATTCTTCATTGTAAGCGAACTCTCGGGCTAAATCAATTTATTTTGGCATCTTCTAGAGAAAGTACTTAAATGTAAGTTAAATTATTTTAATTCGCTGCGTCCATTACAATATGTGGACATTTTGTTATTCTGAATGTGTAAACGGCACATATTGGGAAAAGCTGAAAAAATCCAGAAAGGAAAGAAAGAAAGAAAGAAATAATAAACACTATTTTCTAGGAACTAGAAATAACCAAATGAATTTTAAATTCTATTGTATTAAATGTTACGTAAATTTACTGTCCTGTAAATAATGTGTAGGGTTTTAAATGAAATTAAAATGTATATCAACGAAACGCTCCAATAATATACTTAAAAAATAACATATTCACCCTTCTCTTCCGCTCCACATTATTTCTCGCGAACTGTCTCTACCTTATATGTATAACTCCGATTCTATTCCTAGTATCTGATCTCTAAAGTGCCGATACATCGAATGGAATCGTTTATGCCGAGGAACAAAAGTAGTGAGCTGATTTCTATGATTTTGCATAATTTGCCCGTTGCTTCAGTGCATACCTAAGTGAAATTTCTTGACATTTGGTTCGAATTTTTCATTGAATCTATTTATTTGTGAGTGTTCATTGATTCGAAATAGCTAGTCACTGTTCGCGTTTTTTTTCTATAGTTAATAAATTACTTGTGCAAACATAGAATATTTCATGATAATATATTGTTAACAAGTGAGAAGAAATACAAGACATGCAATGTACTTTTTGTACTCTAAGGTGAATATTTACTTCAATTATCTCTCAAGTAACTTATTGATTGTATTATATTTGCATAAAAACTATCTTTTCATTCCAAGCATGCTTCTCCTGAATTTTACCAAGAAAGGTTTTCACAGAAAAGGAAATATTGTTGATTTTAATTGCATATTAAGGTGCGTATTTTACAATTTGTTGGTCATAATTTCATATTTTTAAAAGCATATTTCATTATTTTTTAGGGCAAACAATCCTCTCCGTAAACATGACTCCATTCGATGAATCGGCATGCCGCGTGGGGTACGTCGATATACAATGATCGACTTCTTGGGGAACCGGCAGCAAGAGCTTCACTTGTTTGCCACTAGATAGCGGCATTGAGTCGCGTATCTGCTGCTCTCTAGCGGCGCTACTGCAGTGCTCCTACGGTAACAAATGTAACTACCATCAAGGATGTCACTTGCAGCGCCTGGTACGAAATGGTCATCAGAGCTTGATTCAAAACTTCTTTCGAAAGAGAGAAAAAAACAGTTAAAATGACCTGCAAATTGTAAATGACAGTAGTAATACATCTCTCTAAATAGGTTTAATTATGTTAACAAATAGGGAAAGGTTTTGCAACTATTTTCTTAGTTTCCAATTGAAGGTCCAGATAGAGAACGAAAAGGTATAAGAGAACATCTATAGCTCTTCTTCGTCACACAAGAATCCCCGTTACGCTAGAGATCCTCGGCAAACAGTCGAAATGGACATTTACTTTTCCAAGGTTTCTTGCACGACACTGGATCTTCGCATCCAAGAATAGTCCAACAAACGCCCTCCGCAAATAAGGGAGACCGCGCCCGCCTTCCTTTTATTTTTATTCCTCCGACTTCGATTTTATCGGCTTCGTGCAGTGGCGCGCCTATCGTTCGGCGGCGGAACTACGAGGGAGAGGCAGCCGCCATTGCGACGCCGAGTTTCTCCGCGTCGCCTCTAGATGGGTCTGGGTGTCGATTGGACGGCTCGGCGGGAGCGCCGGGCCGCGGCACTTGGCCACGTGTTTGTCAGCTGTTGTGGTGGGGGGCCGCCTCGGCAGCGGGCGGTGGTGGGGGGTGGGGGCGGGCAGGCCGGGGCGTTGCGCCGCGCGGGGGGGGGGGGCGGGAGGCGGATCATGACGCCCCGCTCGGCGAGCGGGAGCCGCGAGCGCGCACCTACCGGATGCCAGCCCGCGGCGACGCGGCCGCCTGCACGCCGTGACCCTCGCCGCCCCCGCTGCCCCACCCGCGCTGCCTCCGTTCCCCTTTCCCTTCCCCCCTCCCCCTCTCCCCCCCCCTTCTCCCCGCTCCCTCTCTTCCCGCTCCCATTCCCGCCGCGTGTCGTCTCTCCGCGTCGTGCCCACCGCTCCCTTCCCCTTCGCCGCGCTTCGCCGTCGCTTGACGCGGGGTTAACCGCGCGGGCGCGGTAAAAATAGGCCGCTTCTATTTTACGTACACGCACATGCGTACTCCGCGGCGGCGGCGGAGACGTCGCGCCGCCGCCGCCGCGTGCGGCCTCCCGAATTACCCTGCGGTCGCCGCCGTCGCGGCCGCGGCCACCCCGGGGTTCGCGACCGAGACCTCCCGAGCGGCCACGCCCCCTCGCCGCCGGCATGACACGCAGTCGGACCTCCATACATCGAATTTCTATCTATCAAACCTCTACACCTCCAAACTTTATATCTTTACCCCAGTGACTAAGCTGATAAGTCAAAGGAACTTAATTTTACAGATGCGCAAAAAACACTTTAAACAAATGCTCTAAATCAGGGATTAATGATATTTAAACAAAACCTACATACAACCAGTTTTGTTTGAATATTTCCTGTATTAATCTAATATATTCAATATAAATAATCCCGGATTTACGTCATTTGAGTTGTTTTTTGCTTTCCTGTAAAGTTAAGATATTTTGGCTTATTCACTGGTGTCGAAGATATATCGAAACTCGATAAGTGGAAGCTCTATATATCGAATCTCTATGTATCGAAACTATATATCGAAACTGCCTATCTATCGAAACTCTCTAAATCGTTTTTTCTGTCCCTTGAAAATTCATTTAAAACGTTTTATATATCGCGAATTATTTCTGTATATCGAACCATCCTCTGACTCGACATTTTTTCTAGAAAATGTCATTACATAGAAGAAACGTAGGTACAAAAATCCTCCAAAATTCAAATGTTAGCAGCTTTCGAGACAATTCGGTATCAGGGTTTTCGACTGAGAGAAAATGTTCCAGATAAAAGTTTCAGTTGGTTAATTGAACAGTATTATGAACGGATTGCATCTACAATGGGATTTTTGGTTAAATTTCGATTCAATGGTTTGGTCAGGTACGTATACGATACAAATTTCTTGTTATTACTCATAAATATGGGGTACAAATGTTAAATTTGTTAATTATTCGTTGTTGATTTTCCATTTTACACAATATTTTCAAATTTCTTAGAATATTTTCAAAATTTCATAATTGTTTCTATTTTTTGAAGCTTCTACATACTGAATATTATGAAAGGAACCGTCGGATTCGATATACCGAAGTCCGACTGTATTCCACGCGTGCGTTTGCGCTCGCGTGTGCCTGTGTGCGTGGGTTTTACCACGCGTTCGACTCGTGAAACGGATTTCCCCCCTCCTAATCCTTCCCGCTGCACGGGATCATGCTCTCTAGAAGCAACTGGGTTTTTTCAAAATGGCCGTGCCATTCCTTGCTGGTGAATCACGTGTTAGGACTACCGAACGAGGTGGGAGATGTCGGAATGGAATGGAGAATGACGGGGGAAGTAGAACGTCGGAATGTGTTCGCGAACGTTCGTCTTGATGGTTAATCTTCACAGATTTCTCAATACTAATTCGGGTTCTCGCTGTAAAAGCAAACAGATACATTTATGTAATTGAAAATCGTGTAACTGTCGCGCATTATTCTCACTATGCTTTTATAAAAAATGTACCAATTCTCAGATTGAGAGTGCTGGTACTGCATGGTCACAACAATTTACGTTACACAGCTTCACCGTGCCTGACATTAAAGTGAGGTCCGCCAGCTGCAAGGGAAATAATTGCAGAAGTTCTAACTACATATCATTAATTCAATAATTCTGCTTATATTTGAAAGTTGCGCTAATGTTTCAAGAGATGTTCTATACATAAATAAGGACAATCGGGAATTCTGAAAAAAAGAGTATATGAAAGAGATGAAGATTCATCACGCTCTTGTATTGGCTGACTCTTCACACTTAGATGTAGTTTCTTGCACATTTACATTCGCTCCGTATCTGTAGACGAACTAGAAACGCTCTTAATTTTAAGTAATTTTTTGAAATCATATTGTTAAAATATATTATTCTCAATATTTACAGCGTAACAATTTTTCTGCAAATTGGTTAATTACATGGCTATAACGTTGAACTTTGAATTAAATCAATTTATAAAATAAAGTTGGGATAATCGTCCACTAATTTCAACATTTTAGCTAAATCACCTGCATTTATTTCCAATACATACAAAAATAATGTATATATTACTCGTTTTTTACGAATTTCAAAATTGACAGATGAGAAACTAATTACAACCGTTCTTTAAAATTTTCTTTAATGATAAACCGATATCTACTTACCGTTCTGTACAATACTTGTTGAATATTAGCAATACTTTTTACGAAATTATCAAGTGTCACATTTTAAAAAAAGTGCGTTTCAAATGACCAGGTTCAACAGATCCTTTGTAACATATATTAGTTTAAAGTTTTTTTCCTAGGCTTTTCCAGCCGACAGGCGGCTACTCTTTACATCCTGACTCAGTGTCGACCATCACTAACACCAACAACTTTTGCGGACTCCTGTGATTTGGGATCAGCAGAACGCGAGGTCCTTCGTGACAACACATGAGACAAGGGACAAACATCCCTTGGCCAAGGCGGGACTCGAACCCGCGACCCTTCGGAACGAAGCGTTGAGTCAGTCCACGCTCTTAGCCCCAGCGGTCATCCAGGTCGGGAATTTACACGTATTAACAATAAGCTGAATATTTCCATAGCTTTTTTTTTCACTTGTTCTAGATCTTTTGAGCAGAATACTTCGATGTTCCTAAAAACTAATTGTAGCTCTACTCCCTCCCTAACGTCACACACTTATTAGCGTATTCTTACAATGAATAAATAAATAAATATAAAAATATAAAAATAAATATAAATATAAATAAATTAAATAAAAAATAAATATAAAAATATAAATATAAAAATATAAAAATATAAAAATATAAATATAAAAATATAAATATAAAAATATAAATATAAAAATAAATATAAAATAAATATAAGGTTACATAGTTGCACTTTTGTAGTATCCTGTTCGTGAATGTTGATTCTCATGTATTTCATCAGCGAGTCTTACTGAGGACGCAACTCTGTAACTTCTCGGCGCCAGAAGCTTATCCCCTCATCCCCCCTCCCCTGCGCTCACTTGGTCTTACCCTGGGAATAATCCTGTTCTTCCACGATAATTTTCCATTGCGTCACGAACTGCTCCCACGAGGCGAGCAATGCTGCTCGATGTGCAACCATGGCAATCAGCGGTTCGTGCCGGCATCAGCACATCCGAGTGCTGGTTGGAACTGTTCAACACTGGGCAGCCGCCTGGCGCGTGTACAAGGTTGGGAAGGCGTCGGTCTTCTGGAAAGCTCGCCAGGGGCATCGAAAGAAAATGTTTGAAAATTTTTTGGAAAAAAAATGAAACAAATATATTGTGGATCCAGAAAGTTTTAGATTCAACCTTCGCTAGACCCACACGTGATTTATACCGCCACCAACGAATGATTTTTCAAAATGTTCGACAATTATGAGTGAGAAATGTAATACTAGTTATCGTTAAGTAATATTTGTTCTCTTCCTTAATATTTGAATCATTAAATCATCATATTTATGTACATTTGTTTAGTTGTTTGTGATCATATTATTTCGGAGTGACTTCTTGTACCAATGAATCCATTATAATATCTATCGATTTGTGAGTGATGTAGTTCCTCATTCACTGTTGAAGATTCCATCAGTAACAAGTCTTTCTAATTTGAACATTACCTTTACTGTAATTAGTCCGCTTCTACTTTGAATTGAGAGAACGTACACCCGATTTATTTAATGAGATTCATTAAATATTAATCACAATTATAATTTGTATCAATAAATTAAATATAAAATATTATATAATTGTATTATATAATATATTATGAAATAAATAAAATATATTTAATTTTCCTAGGCATTCTTCTTATCAATACTCAACGACTATGTTGCAGATGTTATTTTCGTCAACTGAACACCCCTACTCAGAGTGGTCTGAGAGATTTCTGTGCAGTGTGATTTTATTGTTCTTTACATTTCTTTTCAATTCGTATCAACGTATATTACTATTTCATAATTCCTAATCGTCCAAGGTAACTCAATTTATGGAGGTTCATTTCGCTCTCGAAAGCAAACGTAAGTGTTAATCTTATTCTCTTTCCTAAAATGTAACTGTGTCCTGAATTTTTGTCTGAGTGAACTTATTGTATTATTTTCGAAGGCGAAATAAGAATTGAAGGGGCTTTCGTCAGATTTTGTTGCATCAAATAGCGGAAATTAAATTTCTTGTTGAACAAACGAGCAACATTAGTTTCGGAACATTTTCCACGTCTTTAACATCTTTTACAAATAATGTATTTTTTGTCACTCTAAAAGAAAACTCCTTATATCTCCAGAAAAAAATGCGCGTTGTTCCATTTAAGACGAAGAACCGTGTACTGAATAGACAACGACTAGAAGCAATCTTTGTGTGTTGTGTTAATCGGTTGATGGGTAGGATATTCCGAAAGAATATCATAAAAAATTGATAGAAGAAATTAGAGAAATTTAATGTAATACTGACAATGATACTAATGGTTTCATGGAACTTAATTAATTGGAACGTTATATTCAAATTATTTATTTCGTTGTTATAAAAACATTTTGCTATCCAAATCTCTTAGACTTTACGTAATTTTAATTTTATTTGTCCAAGTGTCACATTCTTCATAATCCTTGTCCGTCAAATTTAATATTTAACTAAGATATCAATATTTTTGCACGGGGTCATTTTAATTTTAAGCACGAAGCAGTTTTGTTATTTTCTTAAAAAAAATGAATTTTCGACGTTCTAACACTCCTATTTATACTATATTCTATAACAAAATCTACAACCATTAACCGCCTTTTATGATGTGAGATTTCCTTGTCGCCGAGATAAAGGTGAAATCTCGGTCTAGTTCTGGGGCACACCTGAACGACAAATACTGCTACAACAGGAAGTGTCTTGTCGTTTCCAGTTGCTCTCTGCTGCTGTATTGTAGCTGCGATCAGAGGATTTCACATTCCACAAACGGCGCAAGAAGGTACTAGAATCGCGCCGTCGTCTGTGCAGACGCCAGTCACAACAGTACTTCCCCTCGCTAATGCGCCGGTTGATATATTTTGTAGGCCTTGTTTGGTGCGTGAACGAGGCTTCGACAGTCGGACACCGTACGTAGCCGGAACGCCATTAAGGTCAGCGGTTTGCCTCATCCCGCCGGTGCGTAGAAACTAGGCCGAGTGTTGATCCGGGTGAATACACGAGCCGCTGTCCTCATTGCTAGGCGAGGTCTTGTTCATAAAGCAACCGCACTCCCAACCTCTTCCGTGATTCTCGGAGCGGATCATGCGATGCTCAATTCAGAACTCGTTTTTATCGGCATGGAAATGTTGTTAGCTGTTGCGAGTTTTCCTTCTACAGCTGTGCAAGTACGACTTCTTTTTGAACTTGTTGCCTACTAGACCCCCTATTGGTTCTGTTCTAAAATTGTTGATGTAGTAAATTACGTGCGTTAGCGTATGTAGTCTTGAGTTCGCTTCTGGAGCTTCGTAAACCGGGAAGTCATTGGTTCCAGAACCGAGTTAGGTTAATTTTGGATACGAACTAGTAAAATACCCGAATTGGACGATGCTCCTACCTTAATTATAATAATGGAAACCCATAAATGCGCAAATATTAATACTCACGAGAGAAAATTTCTAGTTGAAAACTTGCCAACAACGCTTGTTTCGCACTTTTATTCATAATCAAGCTGCGTATTAGTAAAATTGTCTGGTAGAAATTCTGCTGTTCAAAACCAAGGTGTGTAAATCTAACTTCTCCTTCATACATCACATACAGTTGTACCTATTTTTTGTCGATACATGAATCAAATCAAAATCAAAGCCGGCTGTCCTGATCGTTCGATTTTCTTCGAAAAATTTCAGACGATTGACTGAAGAGACATTAAAAATCGGGCTACGGACCGCGCGCAGTTTTTCTTTTCCCTTTGCCTAAAGACCGCCGCCGTACATACATTAATTGTTATCCCAAGTTTGTGACCAGAGTTGTAAGGACAGGTGAGGGAAAAACAGAAAGAGAATGCGCACTGCGGCAATTAATTGGAATATCTAATCCAAGTTGTGTTCTTCCATATCCAGACAAAAAGACAACTGGAGAATCGATCGTAGATTTTAACGCCTACGGGCACTAATGAACCGCAATAAAGCGAGTCTTGCCCATTCTTAAGGACCTGATATATAACAACAAATAGTTTCATGAATACTCCCTCGACCCTTAAAACTCCCAAGAAGCAAAATATTAGAAAATCGTTAATTTTGTAAGTGTTAATAGAGGATCTACTTGAAAATTTCTCATTTGAAAGTCATGTAGCTTTGAAAACTTAAGAGAATGAATAATGATTGTCAATGAAATGAGATTTCGTTTGGCAAATAACGACAGAAAGAAATATTCATTACACGAAAGAAATGTATTTAAAAATCAAAATTGGATTGTACAACTATCTTAGTGTACTTTCCGTTATACTATATGTCGTGAGCATCAACAAAATTATTCTGCCTAATATAATCGCAGACACTGTTATAGATGTACTAGAATTAAATTAAATTGAGCATAAGGTAGAAAATATTTAGATATATTGAAATACGTCAGTCAACAGAAGTCACATTTCGTGACGTCAGGCAACGTCAGTTGATGAAATCTCAAAATTAAGTCGCAATTTGCGACAGAGCTAAGTCTTTTGCACATCGTCTTATTTTTCCTTAAGTATTGGGTGGAATGATCTAGATCACCTACTCCCCCAAAAACTTTTCATTTTAGTATCGTATGAACGAATGCCACATCAAGTTTCCATCTTTTCTTGACTGAAAACAAGTGTTGCGACGAATTTAACATTTCTCTCCAAAAATCGTCACAAACTCTGCAAGTTCTACATATTTTAGCAGTCACTACTCACTACAAAGGTACGATAACCTATCTTTTAAAAGTGAGATACTTCGAGACTAGACTCAAAACAATCTGAGAATATGCTCACGAAAGGGTTAAATTCTCGGTTTTTATTAATATTGATGAACATATCTCTACTAGCTTAGGAAGTGATATTTTCTAAGTTTGAAATTTACTCATTTTTTAAATATTCTTGAAACTTTTATTATACGCTACCGAGCATCAGTTTGGAAATCGCGAGTAAATACATATGCACATTTTTATTCATATCACTCATTTTCACTTCATTTTCGTCCTGATAATTTTCGAGTGGGCGGGGTTGTGGGATCTTCGACCTGCATTCTGCTGCCCATGTCGCCAGCGACTTGTGTAACCGCCGGATCCCCGCCGATGGCCGACGATTCCTTCTCTGGAATGTTCACGCATGACAGTCTTGTCGGGGACGTTTAGGCTTTCGCAAGGTCGAAGAGGGGGGAACGCCCACGCATGTCGTGGAGCAAGCTTTCAGCTTTCTCAAAGATGATGCGGCTCTAAAAGAGATAGTGAAATCTACTCACTGGCCCAAAATCAACTCTCTCATGAAGTGGCGAAATAATAGCGGATGAATAACTAAGATTTAATAACCAATACAATGTCAAAACTGGAGAACGAATATACCATTCAAATTTAAATAGACGTTATAAAAACATACATTTTATCTTTGAAAACTTAATTTTGAATAATTTTGGATTATATTTGGAAGATACTTTTTCAAATATAATAGTTCTAGTGTCATTACCAAAAGCAACAATGCCGCTAATGAACAAATATATTAGTGGCGTTGTACAAAAAAGAGGGAAAGTTGCGTTGTGAAATGTACCAATGTCAAGGGTCACTTTAGAAATAGTAATAGACCGGAAAATTCAATTATTCTCAAGAAGATCAGAACGTTCGAGTGAAAAAAGGTATTGAAATGTTACGCGACTTGGGGTATTCTTTTCGCTAACGAATGAAATTAATATACTTCGAAAACGTCTTGAATAATTTCTGTACAGACATCCAGATATATTTGCTAAAAATTCCAATTTCAATGGAAAAAAATATTTTTTAAAATAAAGTAAGCTTCTGTCAAGTTAGATACGTATATTAAAATATAATAAAAATTATACAACCCAGTTTTTTTTAAAGAAAATGTGATTTGTAAACCAGGTGTCTCAAGATGGCTATAAGGTTTAGACGAAACTCACTCACACAAAACTACAATGTAAATAAATTTAATCACAATGAAGTACAAGAATAAATAAATCTGTCAATTGCAATCAAGGTGGAACTGTTTTAATTAATAAGAATATGTTCTTTCATAAAGCATAAAGAAAAACATTCAATGTGAACAAATTTTCAGTTTGAAGTTGCATACAGTCGTATACAGACGCACCTCAAGCATAAGCAAGAATTCTTAGCGCATAGATACAATATCTTTCGGAGTTCAACACAATGTTTACATCTCTCCATGAATATTCTGATGGAACACATTTTCCGTCGCGGTTGGCGGCGGTACAGCGGAAGCGAGCAACCCCCAAGAACGCGCTACCGTAACGGGACAAGGCGCGAGCGGAGGTGAGGACGAAGTGAGGACAGGCGCGGGTTGGGACGAGGGCGCGGGTGGGGACGAGGGGGCGGGTGGGGACGAGGGCGCGGGTGGGGACGAGGGGCGCGGGTGGGACGAGGGGCGCGGTGGGGACGAGGGGCGCGGTGGGGACGAGGGGCGCGGGTGGGGACGAGGGGCGCGGGTGGGGACGAGGGGGCGGGTTGGGACGAGGGGCGCGGGTGGGGACGAGGGGGCGCGGGTGGGGACGAGGGGGCGGGGTGGGACGAGGGGCGCGGGTGGGGACGAGGGGCGCGGGTGGGGACGAGGGGGCGCGGGTGGGGACGAGGGGCGCGGGTGGGGACGAGGGGGCGCGGGTGGGGACGAGGGCGCGGGTGGGGACGAGGGCGGGGACGAGGGCGCGGTGGGGACGAGGGGCGGTGGGACGAGGGCGCGGTGGGACGAGGGCGCGGGTTGGGACGAGGGGCGCGGGTGGGACGAGGGGCGGGTGGGACGAGGGCGGGTGGGGACGAGGGCGCGGTGGGACGAGGGCGCGGGTTGGGACGAGGGCGCGGGTTGGGACGAGGGCGCGGGTTGGGACGAGGGCGCGGGTGGGGACGAGGGGCGGGTGGGACGAGGCGCGGTGGGGACGAGGGCGGTGGGGACGAGGGCGCGGTGGGGACGCGGGCGCTGGGACTGAGCTAGTTGGGGCTGGTGTGCCGGCTGGGAGGAGGGTGCAGGCGGGGATGAGTGTGAGGCCGTGGAGGAAGGTTCCGTTGGGAAGCGGAGCGCGACCAGGCCGGAAGCGCCCGCCCTGAGGCATGCATCTGAAACGTTCGACCGAAAGCCCCACGCCTAGGCAGAACCGCATTCGTCCCTCACTCAGAGACGTTGATTAGGGGAAATAGTTTTTTTCTATTATTTTTAGAGGTAAGCCGCGTGCTTCCAATTATAGATGCTGTTAAATTTACGAATTATTTTATCGTTGCCGTGAAGCCAAATTTCGTCATTATCCTCTTGGTGGATAAAAAAAGTGGCATAATTCATATTGTCTACATGAGGGTCAGGTCTGACAGACTTCAGTGATACCACCGTATTGTAGCAACGACTTCAGAATCCATCTTTAGTTTTTTACAAATATTGATTCATCTTTGTTCGGTCATAAGGTGTTTCAAAGCTTTTTAAAGTAATACAAACAATACTTCACATAAACATATTTGATGCAAATACATACAATACATATATATATATATATATATATATATATATATATATATATATATATATATATATATATATATATATATAAAAAGAGAGAGTGTGTTTTAGCACATTGACGTCAGCAAATTACGGAGGTTGCTATAGGTCTCCAGAGAAACGAGTTTTAATTATAGGATTTGGTTTAGCTGATTTGCCAAAAGAGAGGTTTTTTGTTGCTGGGCACCCTCAAAGTGAATGTCTAGGATTTGGTGTTCCACCCATTCCACGACCCTTGGGTAAAACTATCTGGCACAAATCAATTTGTTGCTGACTCTTTCGACACGGGCTAGATAGCCGAGTCGAGTTCAGGCGCTGTCTGGGGGAGAATTTTCCGATCAACACTAGTCGAATGCCGGACCTGTAACCTATCAACAAGGCCATGAACCGCGCGCGATTTTTCCTTTCCCTTCCTTGTCCTTTCCTCATCCCTTACTTACGCCCACTTACTTGTCCCGGTTGGGGAGGTGCCCTACTGGTGGGGAATATCTGATTGGGGATACCCCGCTTGACAATGATAGATCAGCGCCGGATCTCGCCATTCAGCGGGAGAAAATCACCGCCACCTCACGGGGCAGAAACATGCACTACACTTACGGAACTAATGACCTTGGAAGTTGACGCGCTCGGAATAGCTAATCAATCAATCATTCTAACTGTTTCAGGACTCGGGTTCATGTTTGTCCTAATCTGAATGTCTGTGCACCTGTTTCGATTGATTGATTGATTTTTTCGTGTTTCCGGGCGCGTCAACTGCTTCGGTCATTAGTCCCGTTAGTGTAGAGCATGTTTTTTCTCGGGAGATGGCGGTGGTTTGCCCCGCTGGATGGCGAGATCCGGCGCCGACCTACCGTCGGCTAGTGGGGTTTCCCCCTAACCAGGACTCTCCCACCAGCGGGCACCGCCCCAGCCGTGACAAGCTCTAAGCTCCCGACCGGTCTCCCGGAATATGTGATAGTGTAGTGCATGTTAGTGTAAGTGTGTGTGTGTGTAAGGGGAGAGGATAGGACAAGGATGAGGAAGGATAGATCGCGCGCGGTCCGTGGCCCGTTTGGTATGGTACTGCTCCGGCATTCGCCTGGTGTTGATCGGAGAAACCACGGAAAACTACCGATCAGAGCAGCCGGCCGCTATAATTCTCCTCCGGACAGCGACTGAATCTGACCTAGCTGAAAAGCTAGTGTCGAAAATCCTGCCGCCGTCAGGACTCGAACCTAGGACTTCCCGGTCAGAGGCGCTGCAGTGGCATCAGTTGATGCACTGAGCTACCGCTCCCGGTACCCGAGTGTAGTTAAACCTCTACAGGGCTGGGTGCACCTTCGCCGGACATGGCAACGAAGGGACTGGGGAGCAAGGGGTAGGTAGGACCAGACGGCCACCGAAGTGAGATCACGAGCCGCGAAAATCCGTACGAGTAAATTTGTCACGTATCCCGAACGGGATGTGCCCCTGTACAGCAACTCGTCCTCTTGCCAACGGGAGCACTTCGAGATGTGAGAACCTCGTATGAAAACGGCCGCGAGGGTAGCAAAGTGGGCGGTAGAACCGTGTGTTCCCGCTTCCAAAGAACAATGCGACAGGCCTCTGGGAAGGCGGTCCGCTGCACGTAAGACCGGGGGCATGTGGCAGATAGGAATCGCGTCTATCGCTGCACTTGATCTCCGCGACCGCTTTTGGGCGACGGCAGCCCGGCGTCGGGGCGTTCCGGCGTTTAACAAGGAACCTCAGGCATTTGTGAGTCTCTCTCCACCCGTTTCCTGTGCGTTAGACTCCAGCCACTGGTACCTGGAGATGGCTCAGGGCATCAACTAATATTACCGCAGTACTTCTTCGCTGGGGTTCGAGTCTGGACGGTAGCAGGATTTTCGACACTAGCTAGGTCGAGTTCACTCGCGGTCTAGAGGAGAATTGTAGCGGGTGACTGCTTTGATCGGTAGTTTTCCGTGTTTTTTTCGAATAACACCAGGCGAATGAGGGAGCAGTACCATAAAAATGGGCCTCGGACCGCGCGCAATCTGTCCTTCCCCTTCCTTGTCCTATCCTCACCCCTTTCTTAGACACACATGTATACTCTTTTACACAAGTCGGGAGAGCGGTCGGGAGCTTAGAGCTTGTCCCGGCTGGGGCGATGCTCCGCTAGTGGGAGATATCAGGTTGAGGAAAAACCTGGGATCCGACGGTAGCTGGCGGTCGGGGCTAGACGGCGGTCGGCTCCGGATCTCACCATCTATTGGAGGAAGTTCGCCGCCACCTCCCGAGAAAAAAAAATGCACTGCACATACGAAGTAATGATCCTAACAGTTGACGTGCCCGGACTCCCTAATTAATCAATCAATCAATCAAATCAATCGGCTACTGGCTACGATAGTTCTGCGGTTACATTCGTTGCCTCTGGACCGTCGTTGATCGCGAAGTCGTAATCCCAATTTCCCCTCCAGTCTCAATTTAGAGGCGGGAATTTATTTTCATAATTTGGGTTAAATTGAGCTTCTGATTGATGACTAAAGCAATTAGAAGGGGAGGGAGCGGGGCTTTTCTTAACTCTACGGCACACGTGGTCGATTTATCAGATGACTGCGCTGTTCTTGCGTTGATAGTCATCGAATTATTTGAGAATATCGTTGTGCTCACTACCTCTTTTATTGTTTTCAGATCTCATAGCTACCAGTTCGTGCTCCTAGGCTCTATGACGAGAATAATTTGTCAAACTGCATGTAGCGCCGTTTACCGCAAGCCAGAGTGAGTAGTACAATTTAATAATTTATATCTTCCTCTTATTATTGATAAACATTATACTTATAAATTTTGAGAAAGAATTAATTTTAGCTTATATTAATTTACAGTTAATATGTAAGCACTTAGTATACCTAACTAAAATTTATCTTTACTATCTTTTATAACCTTCTTTCCATTTCTCATTGGAGCATCCGGGAGTGGCGGGTTTTCGATGCTACATATCGTAGCTGCGCGAATTCAAACTCTGGGAGTATTCTGGCGCCAGCTGCTGCCGTGGGTACTTCACTGTGTTTTTTCCGAACCCAGACGAATGTCGGATGTTAGATAAAAAAACGGACCGGGACCGATTTCCGTCCTCAGCCTTGCCGTCCTCGGCCTTGCCGTCTCGGCGCGTCCTCGGCCTTGCCGTCCTCGGCCTTGCCGTCTCGGCTGCCGTCCTCGGCTTGCCGTCCTCGGCCTTGCCGTCTCGTACCTTGCCGTCATCGTCTTGCACGTCATCGGCTTGCGTCATCGGCCTTGCCGTCATCGGTACTTGCCGTCATCGGCTCTTGCCGTCATCGGCTCTTGCTCGTCATCGGGGCCTGCCTCTAGCTGCCGTCATCGCGCCTTGCCTGTCATGGCCTTGCGTCGACGGCCTTCCGTCATCGGCCTTGCCGTCATCGGCCTTGCCGTCATCGGCCTTGCCGTCATCGGCCTTGCCGTCATCGGCCTTGCCGTCATCGGCCTTGCCGTCATCGGCCTTGCTCTTACATACTACACATGTTGAGAGATCGGTCGGAAGCTTAGGGCTCGTTTCGACAGTGGCGGTGCTCCGCTGGAGGAGACACCTGGAGGTGAAAACCACTACAAGTTCACTTGCAGGTTGGCGTTGGATCTTACGACCCTGTGAGTGGAACACGGTGACCTCTTGTGATGTAATAGGCTCTGCACTTAAGGGACAAACAGGACCAACAAGACATAAAGAGTTGTGCACAAAAGGGACTCTGGAATTCAGCGGGGGAGGATCCCCGCCACCTTCCGATGAAAATCATGCCCTACACGTACGAGACTAACTCATTAATTGATGCGCCCGGAATCACTAAGAACAACCAACCAAACAAACAACCACTGCATTATCCGACCCTGAAATGCCGACTACGTGGACTTACAGATACCATCTCCTTATTCGGAAGAATTTGGTCGCTTCAGTACATGAAAATTACGAAGTCGCCTTCCACCTCTGTTCTCCCGGCCAGGGATCCATCACCGTGTTCACCCACGTTCTCTTTACTTCAGAGATAATGACCAGCGAGATAATCGTAAATAGCGTCAAAAAGTGCTGCGTAGTTGTACGTCATACATCAATGCTAGACAATTGATTACTCTCTGGTCTGAAGTACGCTTTGTATCTTGAGTGTCATTGTCTTTGGATTTAATCTAAATACATTATTTACCGTTCCAGAGTACTCTGATTACGTCGAATGAAGAAGAGGTGTAAAAAAGCACGCCAAATTAGCATTTGCATTTGTGTGAAAGATTAAAACTATTTTCAGTAGTCACACGTGTGATGTTAATGTATGCCTTTATCAGTCATGCCTTGCAGGTAAATTGGTTTTGTGATGGTCAAGGTGTTTGTTGTGTAATCATCTCTTGATTCAGTGTTTACGTGACACAAAATTAATGTGCCTAGGCCTCATACTCTATAACTCGATTTCTACATTCCTCTTCACTTTCCCCATATCCAGTCGTGGTAAAATGCTTGTAAAAGTCCAATACTATGAAAGAATTTCTGTATTCCACATTTAGCTGTTTTTCATACTTCATTTAGAAACCTTCCTTGTGGAAAAAATTTTTTATTTATATGATGAACAGTATATTTTAAATTTTGCTTCAGTTTTTGTGTGTTTAATAAATATCATTTTGGCACGAGTAACGAAAGACTACAACTTGTCTTCTATTGCTGATGCAAGAAGGCATTTGTGTTTGTGTACTTCCAATAATGTTTCCTTCTTTTAGGGCCAAAATTTTACAAATGTAAAGAAAGAATTGAATTTCTGAAGAATGACGTAACGGAATTATTCGTTGCTGTTTTTTCTATCACGATAAAATTTCTCCTTAGTAAAAAAGAAAGAGTTCATTTTTGAAAGTCGCAGTATAACTTCCCGTTGTGATGCAATGTTTCTCGATTGCAAGATGTCCTATATGATGCGAATTTCACATTCATCATTACACAAACCTTTCATCTCTGGAATATCAAATGCGTCACTTGTGACACATTCTGACGTACTGCTTTTCTTACATAGTTCCTAAACTTTTATTTACAACTCAATGTTACAATTATCTTCAAACTTGCTCCTAGAAAACAATAATTATTCAGTCGTCAAGGAAAATGTTCATATGTTTTATGTGCGGTCTAAAACATTACAATGCCGTAAGTCACTTTTGTCATTATAATATTTGATGTAGTACTCCTACTTTAATGAAATATTACCAATCTGAATGCAACCCATGTTAATATGCAACCCATTTGTAAACGCTGCATTAACCTCTTCCAATCGCATTAAGTCATTTGAGCAATAGTGGTTCTTGTTGCCGGCAAGGTTGAACCCACTTCCCCACTGGAACGGAATTCTCATAATTGTTGACAAAAAGCCGAGAAGTCCCCACAGAAGAGGCTATTCCCGCTACTTCGCTCGAGATTTCCGCTACGTTTCCGCCGCTTTGTTTACAAACACGCCGTCCGTCCGTCCGACCGATAGTCCGTCCGTCGGACCGACCGACCGCTTGCTCGAGCGGGTGACATAAGAGGGGAAGTTCGCGGGGTCAGAGGGTCCGTGGCGGGGGAGGGGACACAACAGTCGGTGGGAGGCAGCGGGGCCTGGGGCGGGGACTGAGGCGGGGGCGGGGCCGGTGAGAGCGGGGGCAGCGGCGGCGGTGGCGGCGGGGGCGGCGGAGGCGGGTGGGAGCGGCGGCGGTGGTGGCGGTGGCGGTGGCGGTGGCGGTGGCGGTGGCGGTGGCGGTGGCGGTGGCGGCAGCGGCGGCGGCGGGGGCGGCGGGGGCGGGGGGGGCGGCAGCGGCGGCGGCGGCGGTGGCGCGATAAGGGGACAAATCGCGGGGCACAAGCGTCTCCTGTTTCAAAAGCGCAGCGGCGCGGGCTATTTACGCCTGCGTTTGAGAGCGCTCGCCGCTTGTTTTAATCGGCCCCTCCCCCTGCCACGCCCCCTCCCATTCCCTCGACCACCCGTGGGCGAATCCCCCGCCGTCCCGCAACCTCCGGCTTGGCTCCGGAACTGCATCAGGAAGCGCTGCTCTGGCCCAGCCGAAGTGGGACATTGCTGGAGATGGATGTTAGCAATTGGTAAAAGAGCGAAATGTTATCAAACGCTGAAAAAAAGAATTATATAGTTAACGGTCGGAGCAGTATATTTCTGTAGGTATTCAATCTGCGATACAGTGCGAAATTTATTGCAAAATGTGAAATCACGTACCAAGAGTGAAATGGTCGTGTATACCCGATATAATTACTAAATTACATTTTATGGTTTCCTTAATGTTCGCTCTCTAACTAGTGATGAGACATCGGCAGCAACACGTCGTTGTTTGAAAATATTCAATTTGACAGTGAAACTTGAAAATATTCAGTTTGAGAGGGCGTGTTGAAAAATAGTGAAATATTATATTAGTTTCTATAATTTCTCGATTTTAATGCCAAAATCTTAAGGGGATTAAAATATTTTTTTCTCTTGGTCCTTCCTTAATAATAATTTTCTCAACAAATGCTACGAAATCCTAAATCATATTTTTTATAATGTAATAAATTGTTATGGCCTTGTTTTCAAATGTGATTTTTTAAAATTTAAAGTGATAAATTCTACCATCACTAGACATTGCATTATGTATGGTGACATATTTCACTGTTTATAATATATATTTGTAATTAACTGACATAAATTAAAGTTTTGCTCTCTGATTTGTTCCGTAAGGAGGAGGTACAAAATGCATCTAGTATAGCCTCAGCGACTCATTAGTAAATCACTTGTGCGGTTTTAGAATTAATAATTCCACAAAATTAATTTTCTCCTTGATAGTTTTGTAAAAAAAAACAGAGTAAATTTAACAAAACAGAGATTTTTATCAATTTAGTTTAATGCAGTTAACAAAAATAGGTTTCTATTACTCGCTGATTTGTCTGAGCTAGAAAATATTTGCGGAAACTAACTAACAAAACTAATGGAATCCATATGAACATTCCGAACTTTTGTATTAGTGTTTTAAATGTACAAATAGCTTCATTCTGAAACCCTACTTCAAATAACCAGGCCCTGTATAATTATGCAAAAGTATTTGATGCGTTTTGGTGGTGTAATTCTAAGATAATGATTATGCCTGTAAAAACTGTTTTAATCAGGTTCTCGGATCGGATCGGTTCAACTTTCCTAGATCCACTGAGCATTTGTTGAGACAAGATTTTGTTGTACTTCCGATAGTTAAATGCAGTTTTTTCGTCCCAAACAACATACGAACTATTAATTTTATGAACTTAAATAAATAAATGACAAAGAAATTTAAGAATTTATTTGTTATTTATTTGTTTAAATAAATGTATTTAGAAATAAATAAGCCCAGAACTCTGCATGGATTAAGATTCTATAAATCTCAAGTGCGTATTACCAATCAGTCTTCGAACCAGGTGATAAAATTGAACACAATGCCAAATAATTTACTTAGTTTTACATAAATTTCGGTTCAAAGGATTGAGGCTTCAAAGAAGAGCTCACTTTCCGAAAATGTAATAGAATGGTCATTTTGTGAATTGTGGCCTTGTGAATAAAACCCGAAGTTTCGGGCTCCAAAATTTGGGTTTTAAGAGCTTCTCAATAACCTTCTGTTTTTAGTAATGCGTGATGAACAGAGGTATCATGTGTTGTTGACGTATTGTGTATTCAGAGCGTTTGAGATAAATGATGCGTGTTTCTCTAAAATGATTGAAAGTGTTCAGTAAATACAAACGCAACCGTCAATGTGTAACAATCTAAAATTAATGTCGCGTCAGTATAAATTTTGAATATTTAATTATTCAATACAGGATATCCAAAATCTTGAATAGAAATTGACATAACCTCGTCTACAGCTAATATTTAAGGACATTTGAAGAAACGATATCTGGAACTTGCTTTTTTATTATTATTATTATTATTATTATTATTATTATTATTATTATTATTATTATTTTTTTTTACGTACCTTGTACGAACTTTTTTACCCAACAATTTATTTTCTCTATATTTATAGTTAGCAATTAAATTTATGCAGCGCCCATTGTCAGAATTCTTTTGTCCTTTTTCTTTCTGTACACTGCCTCCCATTCCGCATGTAGCCTTTTAAAGGAAATGACGTACGCAACACGGGTGGTCTTCCAGTCAGAAGCAAGTATGAAAATGCCTTCACAGAAATTCACGATACATTCTTCCCCTTCATTCCAAGCCTGCGTCTCAATTACTGGATGCTTCTGGGTATTGGACGAGCATGACAATTGAAGGAGCTTTTTGTTCAGTGTGATCGGAAGCAATGTAAGAGTATACACATTCAGTAGAGGATCGTTTGAAGTAGTTGCATCTTTTTAACGAAATGTTTCAAAATTCTTTGTCTTTGTGACAGGTCATAATCCCTGAAGATATTATTTCTGTTCAAATTATCAATGCTTCAGAAGTGTAACGCATGACAGGTTTTGGAATACATAAACGTGATTTGAGCATCTCCTCCTCCATTCTTTAAGTAATGTCTCCAATCGATTATCAGCGGAATTTTAAATGTTCGTAATGTCTCCTCTGCGATGTACAGAAATCCTCTATCAGCTACACATATCCACGTTCGGCCTCAGAGAACGTCCTGAAGTACCCGGAAAGCTTCCTTAACCATTTCCACTATCTCTTCCCTGAGTCCGGCTGCCGGCCCACGAATTCGGCAGTGCTTTTCTCCTTCTCTCTCAGATAAGCAATCTGTTCCCCGCGCAAGAACTCAAGACGGCAGTATCATTACCTCGCACGAGACTTGCTAGGCACTGCCTCCCATCCAGCGCCCCGGGAGGGAAAGAAAAGACGCGGTGACGGGCACTTAGAGGCAAGAGGAGACACAGCAGAGGTTAGCGCGGGCACACGCGGTGTCACCGGGGGGCGGGGCGGGGGGGTGTCTCGTCTCCGGGCGCGGGGCATGGTAGGTAATTTGGGCGGGACGCCGCGGGGGTATCGCGGCAAGCGATCTTGGCGACGACAGCCGCGATGCCATCGGTGCCGCCGCGAAAGCGAAGACGACATTAAGACGGCCAGATAGAGACGCGTGGAGGCGGGGCGGGGCGGGGCGGCTTGCGCTGGGGGACTGATTCGCGCGCTTTCCGGTGGCGACGGCGGCGCACTGAATGCCTAGAATGCCAGATCTGCAAAAGGTTTAGTTAGTACATTCTTTATTTTACGACGACTCAGGCCGTCAGGTCCATTCTTCCGTCGGACCTCGCCAGTTTCGCTACGCTCCTTTCACCATCTATCGGTGAAAGAAGGTATCTCGCAGGCGATTTAAATTGAGCTCAAAAGTTTCTTTTAAACTTGAGGATATTGTCCAGTCAGTACGTAAATCTACAACAAGGGACAGCCGGATTTACTTCCCCTCCGAAGGAAGGTGTACGAAGGCCATTTTTGCCCTTAAATATTCACGGCTTCGGTTGGGTTTGCGCTCGCAAACTTGGGTACTACAGCAGCCCAATACGTTATTCATACTCATCATACCACCGAGCAGAAAAAACGAAAGCAGCGAATCGAAGTGGCGGAGGCAACGGCGCTCAGAACGCCGAAGAAAGGCCGCATCTGCGAAAGGTTCAGAGTCGGATACAAAAATTAAAGAAACGCAAGAACACTTTAAATTTAGCATTATCACGAAACTTCTTTTCTTCTAATAGTCTCTTCAAAGTCGTTATTTATGTACGTATATCTTCATAATCGGCTACCAATTGAAAACCTTCACCCATTTCCCAGTACGGTCAAAGGTAAGGCTCGGAAGTTAATGCTGTATCAAAAGGAGATATATGCTCCAAATATACTCTAACATTTGTTAATTATGCGCCACAACTATTGAAATATGCTCTAACAACTAATTGTTTTATGTATTCATGAACAATTACAAAAAGTTCAATTTTAAGAATTAATTTTACATTTTTATGTCCTCCTAGTATTCCAGCGATAATTTTTATAATAAATGATTTCGTATGTATCTCGCCGAAGTATCAATTCTAATCTCATAAATTCTTCATCAAAAATAAATTATCACATAATTCATAATCTGACAAATCGTTTCCGTGTATCTGCCAGGATATCATCAAAAAAAGTTCAGACAAATTCTGCTGCAACGAACGAAAGACATTTCCACGATTTCTAATTAATAGGATTCGCATTCACATTTGTTGAGTACGCTTTTCGGTATGAGGAGGCAAATATGAATATTAAAAACTCCAAGGGTAAATATGCCACACTAAGACAAAAAAGCATTAAAATATGAATGTTTAATGAAATAATAACTTAAATATAATGGAAATATGGTGCATTAACACAAAATGCACTAAATATACACTAATATGCTATATAAAATCACCGTATTTCCATTCGTTTGATTGTGTTTTGTGGAAATTTGATAATTAGCATATTTAAAGCTCGTAATTAAAATATGATTTTTCATAAATTTCGGGCCTTAGTCATAGGGTTTAGTACTGATAAGTAGAAAGAGCTTTAAGTGGAACTGGAAAATTTTTTTTCATAATTATTGTTTAAAATCTGAATTGAAGTTTTGTGGTAATGTTGATGGTCATTGACATTTAACGGTTCACAAGTTTATTCAATGTGATACTGTTTTACATAAAACAAGTGGCACTGGCCATGAAGTCTTGATAACACGTGGATTAAGCACAGAGCCCTCATTCAATA
This sequence comes from Teleogryllus oceanicus, assembly GCA_964035755.1. Taxonomy (NCBI): domain Eukaryota; kingdom Metazoa; phylum Arthropoda; class Insecta; order Orthoptera; family Gryllidae; genus Teleogryllus; species Teleogryllus oceanicus. Next base: position 108,237,720 of record CAXIVR010000007.1, read on the forward strand.
ATATCGATTTCCAGCAAATCGTCCCATGCCATTATTTACATTCAAACACTTAAATTAACCATCTTTCCTGTACTAAAATTGATAAAATATATTGGCTATATCTGCGCATTAGCAGTATCAATTGCTAATTGATAACCACAGATTATCTTCTTGAAAAGTGGTTTGTTGCTCACGAAAATGGAAAAATTCATCGTTAAAAAGGCACATAAAGTTTAACATTTGAAATGAAAATTACTTCAGTGGGTCTCATTGTATGTATTTCGACAAGATATTTGACGGTATGGATATTGTAAGAATTACCGTTCTGTTATTGATGTTGGAAAGTTATTGGTTAGTCATTCAGTACTGATACGATTAAGGTTACTGTTTATACAAAAAAATCTTGAAGATAGCGTAAAATGAATTTTGGGTATTACTGTAAAAAAATTGCAATTAATAATTAAAATCGCAATGATTGCATTTACGAAACTACAGTACTCTCTTCTTAATTAGAGAGAAAGATAATATGAAGCTCGAATTAACCAAGAAATATATTTTATTCTAAACAACAACCGAATAAATTCGTATACCCTCGTCAAACGTAAAATTCAAATTCAAGGAGCGCGACTGCTGCAATTAATGCCGTACGTGTAATGAACGTTTTCATCGCGGAAGATGGCAGTTACCGCCCCCCCCCCGGATCGCGAGATCCACGCCGATCTACGATGGCTTGTAGGGATTTTCCCAAGCAGGTATCTCCCACCAGCGTGGTACCGCCCCAACCGAGTGAAAATTCGAAGCTCCCGATTACTGAGTCTCTCGATATGAGATCTAGTGAACTGCATGTGAATGTAAGTGGTTGTCATTAAAGGGTAATTTAGAAAAGGAAGAGGAAGGGAAGATCGCGCCCGGTCCATGGCGCTTTTGCTAGGGTACTGCTTCGACCTTCGCCTGATGTTGATCGGAAAAACCATGGTAATTTAGCGATCAGAGCAGCCGCCCGCTAGACTCCTCATTCCGACACCTGCAGAATCCGACCCAGATGCCTAGCTAGTGTCGAAAATCCTGCCACCGTCGGGCCTGGAATCCTTGTACATCTCGGTCAGAAACACTGCAGTGACATCAGTTAATGCCCTGAGCCACCTCTCCCGGTCAGCTGCTTCGTTCTCCCCCATCCCCTGCCATCGAAAGCGCTTCACAACGTTCTCGCGGCAGGAAAGACAGCGATGAGAATGCACCGGGACCCAAAGGCTTGCAGAGGACGCAGATTTCGTGTCACTTAATTACCGCCGAGACGGTGTGTTTAAATATCCCCGCCGGCCCGCACGCGATGCCCGTATTACGGGTACTCTGTGCACTGCGAGGGCGGATCTGCGGCCGGTGAGTGCCAGACAAAGCGGCCGCCCGCCTGAGAATGCTCATGACGGACTCGCGTTTTCTCGGCGAGCGTTGACGCGACAGATGAGAATTGCACTGAGACTTTGCGACGTGTGTTTGACGGATCTGCAGCTAAATGTCTCTTTGTTTGCTTAAGTGTAATAGTATTGTTCTTTGTGTGGTTGCTACTAGAGGGAATTTACAGTTAAAATATGTCGGTCAGTATTATTACCCTAGCAATATGGGTTTGATAGATTGATTTTTTCGTGTTTCCGGGCGCGTCAACTTCTTCGGTCACTAGTCCCGTTAGTGTAGTGCATGTTTTTTCGCGGGATATGGCGGTGATCTTCCCCCGCTGGAAGGCGAGATCCGGCGCCACCTACCGTCGACTAGTGGGGTTTCCCCCTAACCAGGACTCTCCCACCAGCGAGGCGCGCCCCAGCCGGGACAAGCTCTAAGCTCCCGACCGGTCTCCCGGAATATGTGGTAGCGTAGTGCATATTAGGTAGTGTAGTGCAATGTACCCTGCTCTGGGCTGTCACTCAGCTTTCACTGAGCCAGAAAGTACCGTCAACTCCGGTTATAGTGAACTTCTGGGGACTAACAACTTTGGTTCACTATATCAAAAGTTCACTATATCCGAGGATATCAAAATTAAATAGAATTTCTCCTCAAAGCAAAATACATTAGCAGCACCTACTTACAATTTCAATATCTTTATTTGACTTTGAAAACCTCATTTATTTTCAGGTGTTTGCTTCGAACATGTTTCATTACTTATTTCTCTTGAACCTTTTCCAGTTCATGCTCTCTCCATACTCGATTCTACATGGTCCCCGGTCTCCAATATCGTAACGCAGTCATGACACCCTTCAATGCCTTTTGCACGTTGGAACACCGTCCCACTCTCCGTCGACGCTTTATTCACATAATAACATACGAGATCCTTTGCTAGGGCATGGGAAGCGGCTAATGAAACTGAACGCTGAACGAAGCATTCTGGGTCCATTCGCCACCTCAGGGGAGACGTCTTCGATGATTACCTCCGGCTGACGAGTGCTGAAATTGCCTAGTGTTGGAATTTGTGGCAGTGAGGCGATATTTTTTTCCCCAGTGGAAATTAATTTCCAAGACGTATTTCCTACGTTCAGTGTAGTCAAGGTTCAGTGTTTACTATATACTATGCTTATTTGTAATGTAAATGAAACGGGACGAGGGACTTAAGTTCACTATAACCGAGTTCACTACATCCGTGTTCACTATAACCGAGAGTTCACTACGTCCGTGTTCGCTATAACCGAGAGTTCACTACATCCGTGTTCGCTATAACCGAGAGTTCACTACATCCGTGTTCACTATAACCGAGAGTTCACTATATCCGTGTTCACTATAACCGGAGTCGACTGTACATTGCTGTTGCACCAAACTCCATGACCCTTAGATCCAAGACATTGTTTTGTTTTCAAAGAACAATAAACACAAAAAAATTCAGTTTTGCCATTGCCCTTGAGCAAGCCCCGAGAGTTGATGTTCTTGCCAAAATCAGTGATACATTGCCTACTCATCAGAAATGTCACTTTTGTGTAACTTCGCTGTGTTCACTTTATTCTAGATTTACCACCACATGAAATAATTATCGACGTTGTCATTGGCAACAATATTATTTATTAAAAGAGCAGCTTTTGATAGGTTAGAATTCATATTATCAGTTTCCTGACACAAGTAATATAAACATTAAAACATGGGATGAGTAGATTACTAATAATGATTAATCGAGAGTTTATAATATACAATTTAAAATGGAAAGAAATGAAAGAAAGAAAAAATGGCGGAGTGATTAATCATTTAATAATACAAAATTTTGAGAATCTATGCAAGAAGTAAATGAAATAGAAAATAAATTTAATAAAAGAAAACATGAAATGTAGGTTGAGCTACTTGTTCGGAACTGTAATGACAATGTATAATTATTTCTTTAAATGTCAATAACGACATCCCCTAAACCAATTTAGCACTCCATGTTATTGCAACAGAGAACATCTTAGACTACCCTCTCCTACATGTCCTAGAAATTTTTAACATTTACTATGAATCACCTGTATAAGGAGAGCGTCTTGTGGCAAAAAAGTTAGGTTATCGAAGTCAGTGTCTTCAAAGTGGTTTTGTGAAAGCAACTAATAACAAGTCTGTTGTACCCAGTTGTAGGTTTACGAGGAATATACAACGTAAATGTGTTTTTAATGCCTTGATCAATGTTGAATTAAAGTTTTCTATTCACATTTGAAACATATGTGTTTTTATGTAGTTGCAGAAATACAAATGCTGCTTGTGCAAGTGTTTTATTATTTACGTTTATCACGTAATTTTTATTCAAGAAATGGCTATTCTTTATTTTATAATAAAAAGACATTCTCATTTAAAAAATTTACACAGAAGTGCACTTCCCACGATATTTATTATGCTCTTGAAAAATGCAATGCACGCGAGGATCACTTAAATCAAATAGCTCTCTAAAGAGGAAAAGAAAAAAAGTATAAAACGCTTTTCATAATCAATTTAACTTGGTTAAGAAGTTTGTTCGCAATGCAATTTCTTTCGATATAAAATTATCATTGTTATGTGTTCAGATCAGCTCTCCCTCATTTGCAATTGTGTTATTTTGTGACATTAATAAAAATTTGTTTAAGGTATGATTTACGAAAACGCAGTTAAAAAATATATTTCATAGTTTGAAGATACTGCAGTTAAACATGCACAGTCTTCCGCTGTTGGTTTGTAATATATGTGGAAGTAATTAATAATATGCTACGAGAAGAAGTATGCATCCTGGAATTATTTCATTGCTGATATCTCTCTTGTTTACAATAAATCGACAAATACAGTTCAACAATCATTTTCACCCTCAATGGTTCGTCAGCTGTTGCCTAAAAAAGATCTTACATATCAGTTTCGTCTTGTCAGGCTAACAAAATGTATGTGAAAAACATTGGAAACATCCTTCTACCAATTCCACAATCATGACGAAGATTTCAGAAATCTCATAAAATATTTCCTTTGTAAATTACAGATAAACACGCACAATAAAGTGTTCATGTTCCCACGCCTCTCGACCGAAGGGAACATTCCTCTTCTAATACCATCGCCTTTAGTGCATTTCGTGGTACTTCAGGGAAACATTTGTGTGCATGAATGCGGCGAGATGTCATTAGCATCGATCGAAAATAAGGAGAAAGGGGCAATTCTCATTTGGAATTCTCCCAGGGCGGCCACGGCGGCACCGCGGTCGCGCCCGAGTCCTCCACCGAAGCGGTGGGCGCTGCGATCCGTCATCGGCGCCGGGCTGCAGCGAGCGACAGGGCGGGGGAAGGGGGCGGGGCACGATAGCTATTTCTGCTGCACACGCTACGGCCGGCGCATTTCCTGGACGGGTGTAATGAATTCTTCCCCGAAGGGACCGCGCGTCTCGGCCGGCCGCGTACAGAGAACGAATAGTGAGTCGCCCCGCCCCCTTTGTAACGAGCGGACCGGCCGACCGACCCGAGCCAAGTTAGCTCAACCACACTGGGTTCGCGGAAAGCGCACCCTGCCTGCAGCTGTTACACACACACACGCCCTAACTTAGAAATTTCAAATGCGACGCACTTTCGGGGCCGACCAACCTGATATCCATTTTGTAGTCTGGTGTACCTACTTTACCGTTCGTAGCTTATAGTTCATCGTGCGTTGTTCTTCATTCTCGTCTGTTGTTGTCAATTATCGTTCGTTGTTCGTCAATTATCGTTCGTTGTTCGTCAATTCATCGTTCGTTGTTCGTCATTCATCGTTCGTTGTTCGTCATTCATCGTTCGTTGTTCGTCATTCATCGTTCGTTGTTCGTCATTCATCGTTCGTTGTTCGTCATTCATCGTTCGTTGTTCGTCATTCATCGTTCGTTGTTCGTCATTCCTGCCTTTCTACAATTCTTATCAGCTCAGTTTCATGCCTTCTTTCTTTCCTCTTCCATCATTCCCTTGCAATACCGTTCGCGTACCATACCGTTCCCGTTCCATATCTAACCCTTTCCAGCGTTTCATTGTCTTCGTTTGTGTTTGTGTCGAAAAAGCGACTAGAAAGTGTTTGTTTAGATCTAGTATCTTCTTTAATCTATTTGTAGTAATGTTTTGTTGTTTTACATACTTCGCTGGCCTATCGAAATGGCTCGTTTTCTATTTCTTTCTTTTCCATCTATCATTTTCATCGCTTCCAACATCAAAACCCCTTTCTCGTCGTCATCGTTTAACACTTTCAACTCCAATTATTGGTAACTCCACTTTACACTTTCCCCTTCATCTTGATATTACAACTTCAATTACCTTTCTTGTTCCAGTTGTCTCTGATAATGCCTTCCACTAGAGGTACAAGTCGTATTTTGTGTCTTCCACATCTCCTTGGTATTTCCCAATACACTTCCACATCTAGACTCGTACACGTTATTTTTCCCGCTCTCCCAGCTTCTTTTCGTCTCTGCCTCCCAGTGAGGCCACCCACCCTGCCGCCCTCGCGTCCCGCGCGAACAGAAGCCGTCCGCACGCCCGTTCGTTCGCCGGCAGCGCCGCGTGGAAAAAGAAAACGCGATGCGCGGGCAATTGAAGAGCTGCAGCTGCACACACTTGTCTCAGCACTCGCGCTGCACGCTCCGTCCCAACCACGCCCCCTTCCCAGTTCTCGCCAAGCTCCCCCACCTCCACTCCGTCTGCACCCGCGCCATGCCTCCCAACGCTCCTCCAAATCTTATTCCCGCCTCCCCTGATACCTCAAACGCCTGTCGTGTTCCTTGCGACCCCCGCATGCGTCTCCGCTGCCGCCGCTTCCTCATCACCCACCCCCACAACCCTCAACGCCGCAACCCCGCCGCAACCCTCGCCCGCAACCCCGCCAACCGCGAATTCCCCTCCATGCAATTCCTCGCCTGATTCATGCCATGTTCTTGCTCTTTCCCCTCCCCAGTCTTGCCCTTGCCTATTACACCCTTATGTTGCAGTCCACCACAATCCTAGCCAGTCTTAAACATGCATCATCACCGCTATCGCCTTCCCTACATATTTTCTCCACCACCTCCGAGATTGCCATACATTTACAATCTCTCCTGTCTCAGACTCCATCACATCCCCTACCACTGATGGCCTTCCCGCAGTGGTCACTGATCTGCTCCTCATTACTTACTTCCACCATCTGGCATTCCGGCTCTCGGTGCCTCTTAATTATCCAATTCTGTTCTATCGGTTCCCGCGGCCCATACCAGCTTCTTATACATCCCCGTTTCCATTTCGTCCCCTTCCCCATCACATCCTCAGGTCAGGCTGGCAGTCGTCCTCCCGCCGTTGTCACCGCTACTGGTCCATTTCTAGCACCGCTCCATTACTTCCACTACCATGAATTCCAGCTCTCGGTGCCCCTTATCTATCCAACTATCTTATAGGTTCCCGCGGCCCGTACCAGCTCTTACATACCGTCCCCTTCTCCATCACCTCCTACGCCTGGTCGCATTTCTCCTCCCGCCGTTGTCCCAACCCGCGGCCCGTACCAGCCTTTTACATACCGTCCCCTTCTCCATCACCTCCTACGCCATGGCTCGCATTTCTCCTCCCGCCGTTGTCACAGCTACTGGTCCATTCCTACCACCACGCTGCTACTTGTCCATTACTTCCACCACCACGAATTCCAGCTCTAGGTCCTCTCACAAAGACCCCATTTCCCATTCCCGTTCTCCACCACCTCCTCCGTTCCCTCTTCGAGTCCTCTCGCCGCCGCTGCAGTGCCATTGCCGCCACGAGTACTCGAGTCCTCTCGACGCCGCGCGGCCGCCGACAACGTCTATCCGGGCGCCCCGCGGGCGGCGGCTGCGCGCGCCGGGAATGCGCGCAGCGATTGCAGCATGACTGGTTCTTCACGGAGCGCATGCCGCGCCCGCGCCGAGGGAGGGCCTGGTCGAGATCCAGCTCGCGCTTCACGCTCGATGTCGTAGCAAGGCCTCCTCACAACGCTAACCTAAACGTAAAGTAACCCCATCTCGTAAACGTAAACCCCATCTCGATCGGTTTTTGTCCAGTTTCCCTGATCCATTGAGCAAATGCTGAGATGGCCCCTTGTTTTGCTTCTGGACATAAATGTAACTTCATTTTCTGTGCACGTCTTCTAGAATTCAGTGGAAACACAATCTTCAAATTATCGTTTCCATGTTGTCGCGGCAGGAAGTATTATTCTCAAGGACAACATGGATAAGAGCCAAAATTTATTGCCTCTTTATCCTTGAAAATATATTTTATTACATGGAGTATTTCTCCTTTCAAAATTCAAAATTCTAAGTAGTATATGACTTAGTGTAGGGATCACAGAATTTTGAAAATGTGCACACAATTCACTTTTCCCCATAGCACGTCATACGCAGTTTTTAACTGTTTTTGACGTAAAATAAATAAATAAATAAAGTGATGCCGTAAACTTAGCCGTAAAATGTACACGTAAAAATGAGCATTCACAATGACGAACGTAAGCTGGAACGTAGTTTCGCCTGAACCAATCAGAATTCAACGTACTGAAACTTGATCGATTCGTTTTTAACACGTTGAAAGATCTTTCCACCATATTTGTAGCTTTTCCTTCGACATTCTATCGATTTGTATTTATATATGTGAGAGTTGCTGTTGTAGTGTTAGTATTTCCTCCATCGTATAAACAAGGATTCTCTTGTACCAAATTCACGAGTAATTCGTCGAACATAATTCGTTTATTCGCCATGTCAAGTCAAAGTCACAATACAAATTGCCCAAATTCGTACTTTGAATTCACTAATCGCATTAAAACTGTTGGCAAACTAGTTTTTTGCATTACAATAACAAAATGACTAACACAAAATGCTCAACACAATCTAAATCGACCTTCCATGCTGCTCTCTGATTGGTGTTCGGTAGAATTCCGACGTAAACGTAATGTAAAAACTTCGAACTTAGGAACTCTTAAGTTTACGGACTTGTCTAGGTTACGTCAAGGCATTGTGAATGGTCTCACTTAGTAACTCATTTGTAGGTTTTGCGGCTACGTTACGTTTACGTTTACGTTTAAGTTTGCATTGTGAATGAGGCCTAACAAAACATCCGTTGCGGACGGGAACCGTCATTGCTTCGCAATTGGATGGTTAGGTTTTCGAGTTCTGGAGCGGGTTGGATGGGGGTGCTTTTGGTATCGGGAAAGCTTCTTTTCCCTCTGTTGAAATCTTCTTTTGGTTCCCTGTATTACTTATGTAGTACTCCTCCCGCCGTAGTCACAGCTACTATCCCTTTATTCCTTCTTTGATACTCCTCCAGCCGTAGTCACCGCTACTATCCCGGTATTATTCTGTAATATTCTCCGCCGCAGTCACCGCTCAATCCCTATTGTATCTCTATATCACTTGCTACTATCCAACTTATTCTGCCGTGTTCAACTACATCAGTGTCCAGGCGTATTCACACAATGCATCAATACAGATTTTTAATATCAATAAACTTTTTTTTGTACTGATATTTTATTTCCCTCTTATCTTGGACTCCAGTATTTATTCTTCCTTCTTTTAATATTAACCTTAATTGAAGTTTGTTTCATCTGAGTGATACCAGCGAAGTGATCAAAAACTCTTCCTCCTAAAGTTGATGACACCACGAAAGCCCACCACGGCCTACGTCTTACGGGGTTACCACGGACGTTACCACGAACGAGACCAATATCTTAAGATAACCAGACACCCCTTTAAACATTAAGTATTTAATTTATTAGAAACATTATATTTGAAAATTCGAATATTAAAGGACACAATGCACCATACTCACAAGCTAAGCTTTCCGTAGAAAATAAATGGTATTTCTGTGTACCATCCCTTTTCGTATACCTGTTTACACCTGAATTTATACCTGTTCTGAAAGATAGATTACAAGGATTGAAATAAATCGACGCTGGCTAAAATACGACTCCTGTTTGTTTCTAATTACCTATAAGAAGCGATTCATTTATGAATATCTGTGAAAAAAACTTCCATGTCAGTGCTTTTTAATCTGAATGACTGTTCTATATATCACTAACATTTAACGTGACTGCGCGAAGGAAGGATGTGTATTTTCATTGTTTGAACGTATTTCACTTATATTGTTGTGCCTGCCTACATATTTCATGTTACCGTAGGGAGGGGTACCGGGGGCCCCTACTAGGTACTAGAAATTGAAAATGGATTTAATTTGTTCTTGCCAGGGACAAATTTCCTGATGAATTTCCACCAAGAGAGGTGGATCAGGGAAAACACAAGAATAATTGATGTCACTGTTGTGCCTTTAGCCGGGGGTCCTACATTCGTGTGCCGACAGTGGCAGGATTTTCGACACTAGCTAGATTGCTAGGTCGAACTCATTCGTTCTCTGAAGAACTGTAGCGGCTGGCTGCTCTGATCGGTACTTTTCCGTGGTTCCTCCTATCAATACCAGGTGAATGCCGAAGCAGTACTCTAACATATGAGCTACGGACCGCTCGCGATCTTCCTTCCTCGTTCTTGTTCTATCCCAACCCCTTACTTTCACACACACTTACATGTACCACACAACCCCACATATCAGGAGACCGGTCGGGAGCTTAGAGGTTGTCCAGGTTGGAGCGGTGCCCCTCTGCTAGGAGATACCTGATTGGGGAAATCCCGCTAGCCGACAAGTAGGCCGGCTCCGTATATCACAATCGCCGCTGGCTCCCGAGGACAAACGTGCACTGAACTTACGGGACTAATGACCTTAGCAGTTGGCGCGCTCGGTATCACTAATCAATCTATAAACCGCAAAGCATTCTCAAAACGCTTAATTATGTTTTCCACGCTTTGAAATTTTCAAGGCATCCAAATCAACACATTTGTGAAAGAAATGTGATAGAGGTATTAAATACGGGAATATTATTGGTCAGGTTGCAGCTTGATTCTCGGGTACGTCAGTATTCGTATGAAAAAAGAATCGGAAAGTGTTGTCATGACATTTATGGTTGTTCTCTTGTCTTACTTATAACATTTTTGAATATTCCCCTCCTAGAGAAAATTTCCAATTAGCACTCTTCAAAAATTTTAACCAATCAATGTAATTTTGTGATTGGTGTTTTGTGTTCTTTTAAATCCGCTTAGGAATAATAGAAATGTAAAAATAACTGAAAATTAATAATTGGGATATTAACAAAGTAAAGGGCTTAAGGTTTCAAAGACTTCGTTATACTTGGTTTTTATTCTGATGACTTCCTAAACACCAGTTGGCATGTTTAGTGTTCAATTGAATCGTGATCTTGTTCGCAAAGTAGCGAAACCTGAGCACAAACCATAGAATCCAACGATCATAAATACGTTATAACCACTGGTAAACAAAAATATTCAGGCGAAAACATAACCAGTGTTGCCTTTAGACTGACTTTCAATATACTATAGAAATGGCATACGAGAAAGTATTGTAATTCAAAATTCGTAGATTTTTCACGACTGTGTTTTTTCGAAAGAAAAATCGTTTTGTGGGTATCTGATACCGACAAATTAGATAATTTTTTTTATTTCTCTAAATAGTAAATTACCTCCTCTATCACTTTATGAAGACATAATCCATTATTAATTATGGAGTCCTTGTTAACGATAAATTGTGGATAATGAGTACAATTAGTTTTAATAAAATTCACTTTATGAAGGTTGCAAACTAATTTCTTTTGTCGAAAATCGTTTCTACTTCGCAATCGTTGATGGGAAGCCTTCGTAGGATATGTCGCATGGAAAGTAATGAAACTGATACGAGCAAAGGGATGTTGAATGTGATTCAGTGTCATGGGAAGTTTTAAGACTTACATGAATGTCAGAGGAGAAATGGACACGAGTTACATCATGCACATCTGCTGGTCAGCTAGCATTTCAGCATATCCTTACTCAGACTGTTTTTCTCTTGTCGTTAACACTATGAAGATGCCTGCCAAGTCACGTAGTCGGCTACTCGTTGCAGCTATAATGCTTTACGAGAGTGCTGACAGTTTCGCACGAAAATGTGGAGTCGTGATCATGACGTTATAAAACATCTATGTAAGATTACTTCTCTCCCACTGCTTCTTTTCATAGTAGGCTTTTTATGAACTGAACACTTCGTGCAGTTCCGTAATACATGAAGAGCTGATATTCAGGTGTAGCGAATGCTGGCTTTATAAATATTTTTTAAATTTAAAGTTCAAAATGGAAGTAAAGACTATTTTTGAATTAACTTAATAATTTGTCACAACTATTCATCAATAGTTCATATACTTTACATTTAGTTTTGTTCATTTTGGTGCAACTACATCTGAAACTGCAAAAACTTTCCATTTCAACCAATAATTTGATTACGATCCTTCTGTAATACCTGAGAACGTACTACGAGGCAGGTGTGTTTCCACAATGACGTATACTAGCGAACAGCTCTAATATTTGAACTGTTTTAGAATCGAGATCATTTATGCTTTTTCCGCCTTAGTTTTCTTCTGCTAATAGCAATCTGCAACGAAATAGATGCTTTCCTTCCCTTCGTAAGAAAGAAGTATCAAGGATGCTTTCATCCCGAAAAGTCCGCTATTTCCAACTTACAAACTCGGGATTAACAGTCAGGTTTGGTGTGCGCTGCATTAAAAAAAGTCGCTATATTTAAGACAGAAAATATCAGGGTGCCATGTGGTAGTTTTCGCGAGCGCAAGACAAGTTGTCTAATCGATGGGTGACAAGAAAAAAAGTCTCCTCTGGCGCTGAACCTTTGCACAGACTGAATAAATCCTAAGAATGCACTTGTAAAAGTTCTCTTTTGCAGTATTTTGATTTTGATTCTTTGAATTGAACATTTCGAATTAAGCAAAAGATCAACGTATGATGTGGCACCTATATATGGACGTTTAATCGTGGCGGCTACAGTTTTCTTGATCATAGTTCATCAAGCTTTCTAGGAGGGGGAGACTGCTCTCGGGATCGCTTCTCTCACTCTTACACTCTCACTCTCTTACACCTCACTCTCTTACACTCTCACTCTCATACACTCTCACCTCATACACTCTCACTTTCTCACACTCTCACTTCTCACACACTCTCACTTTCTCACTCTCACTTCTCTCACACCTCACTTCTCACACTCTCACTTCTCACACACTCTCACTTTCACACACTCTCACTTTCTCCACTCTCACTTTCTCACACTCTCACTTTCTCACACTCACTTTCTCCACACTCTCTCACTCTCTCAGCTCTCACTCTCTCACGCTCTCCTCACTCTCACTCTCTCACTCTCACACTCTCTCACTCCACACCTCCTCTCACCTCACACTCCTCTCACTCTCACTCTCTCGCTCCTCTCCGCCCCTCACTCTCCTTCCTTCACTCTCTCACTCCTCATCACCACTCTCACTCACTTACTCTTCTCCCTCACTCTCTCTCTTTCACTCACTCTCACTCACTTACTCTTACTCACTCTCCCACTCTCTCACTCTCATTCTCTTTCACTCATTCTCACTCTCACCCACTCACTCTCAGTTCACATCCCATATAATAGAATTCAAATAAAATGGGATGCCATCTCACCACTTACGATTTGTGATGCATGGCGCTGAAGTAAGAAAAACTACAACCCGCAAGTTGAAACATTTATGGCACATAATTCTTACCAACGTAAGTGGTGAAGCGTAAAATGTTTGTTGTACTTCTGTGTAGTCGATGCATCTTGCATTTACTCTACATCGTTTCTTTTGGCATTTATTTCCTGTTGAGGCTTCCGCTTCTCGCATAACGTACGTCGTTCCAGTCTGGAAATAAATTCCGATGTCTTTTCATTCACATATTCGATACATTATCGGGAAGAACAGACCTAAACACAGAATATGAAATGAAATGATAGTGTTTGGGAAAATGCCGATAAGTAAAAGAGCAAATTATCAATTGTTGATAAATTGTCCGAGTAATTGCTCCATGTATTCTTTGGCTATATTGGTTGAGACACAGTTTCTCATTTGTGTACTCGTGGACAACTCCATATTAACATTTTGCTTTTTAAATATATTCTAGCCACAAAATATTAAGATGATGAAAATGTAATACAGAAAACTGTCAATTTCTGAAGAATTTGATACTGTTTTAGTGTATTATAGACTTCTGTCCTGTTTTAGTTCGTTTAGTTTTTAAAAGTTTCTTAAATACATTACAGCAGGACAATTTGAAATATTCCGAAAACAAAATTATCTCGACTCCTCATATAATATTGTCATTCACAGAATTCAGAGTAGGAATAAATTCAGTTTATGTTATTAATAACGGAGAAATATCATCATACCATCTGACTTCTCTCGCACATCGAATGTGTGTTTAAATGTCCCACTTTTGTCAATTAAATTGTCAAAAATATGTAAAATTATTTGATTGCGGGTTTTCCCAGAATACTTTGTTCTACCCTGGTGCACAATATCGTCTTTCACCTCCGCTCGATCTTTCTCATGCTTCCTCCTGCACCAGCTGCCTGCACACTTGCACACTTGACAGCGCGTAAAAATAACGCTGGACTGGAAAAAGGGAAAGGCGATACGAAGAATTCCATGGAAACGCGTCATACTGTACTACTCGCAGCAAATAATTTAGGGCACCCGACTACTAATCATCGAATTCAAGGAAATTTTGGCCCACTTCAATTTGATTTGATTTCATTTATTTTGTGAAAGAAGAGTGAAATCTGTGTGTGACGTATGGAAAGGAATACAACATACGCACGTTTTCTTGAGCTCTAAAATGTGCCTCTTGACCAACAGTAGCTAGCCGACTTTCACAAGAATAGCGTGGCCTAAAGCCGTGTTGGTGTTCAACTAAAACGTTATCCTTGTTCTACATACGTCGCTAGCAGTCGGCAATTTGATGTTCTAACAGTTTACATACTAACGATGTTAAGCTAATTGATCTAAAGATAACCGATCTCCACCTTTGTACATAGGAACGATAGTAGCTCTTTTCCAGTCATTAGGGACTTTACCATTGTCAATAGAAATTTCGAATTCTCTCAAACTGCTTCCCCTCGCAATCGTGGCTTCCTCTCCCAATCGTAGAATTCCTCAAGAATTCATGAGATCTCACGGTTTTCTTTTTAGCAAATACCGTGATTCGCTTCCGTAATAACGTATAAGACCACATAGATAAAAGACATGATTGATTGAATGGACCAGTATTAAACATTGAGTGGAACATTAGTGAGAGAGTTTGTAAAACATCAAAATACCGTCACTTCCAATATTGTTAGAACCGGCTTAGGAGACTCAATTGATGTCATTGCAGTGCCTCTCATAGGTAGGTCCTAGTGTTTGAGTCCCGACACTGTTAGGATTTTAGAAAGTAGCTAAATAGCGAGGTTGAGTTTAATGATGCCTGGAGGAGAAGTCTAGCGGCCGGCTGCTCTAATCTGTAATTTTTCCGTGGTTTCTCCACTCAACACCAGGAGATTGTCAGGGCACTACCCTACCAAGCGGTCCACGGACCTCGCGCGATCTTTCCTTCCTCATCCTTGTTCTATTCTCACCTTTTACTTACACACACTCACACTCACATGCACTACTCTGGTGCACATGCCTGTAGAGCAGTTCCGGCTGGAACGGTATCCCACTGGTGAGGGATGCCTGATTGCGGAAAAATTCCGCAAGCCGATGGGTAGGTTGTTACCCGATCATGTCATCCTGTGGGAGTAGATCACAGCATACTTACGAAATAAAAACATCTACTAGACTTACGGAAATAACGATCTTAGTAGCTGGCACGCCTGGAATCACTAATCAGTCAAACAATCAATCTGCTATTGTTAAAAATATTCTGCAACGGACGTTATTTTGCCAAGAAAACGGACTTTCGACAACGACTTCTATCTCTGTCCACTTGGAAAAAGCACTGGGTATCACCGCTCGCACCCACAGAACCACCGGCGAAAAAATTATCACCGTCTCCACAAACGACGTTTTATCCGGGGCAGCAACACCTGCCCCCCCCGCTCCTCCATTTAATTCCACTGAAATTTTCTTTTATTGAGAGCCACCACATAATTCGCTCGCGGACCGGCAGACACCTGGCCTATCACACAGCATTCGTCTCCAAACTACACGCGCCTCTTGCCACCAGGTAGGCAGGCCCGGTAACTCCTCGGCCACACACCCCACAGCCTGGAAATCCTGAGCTCCTAGCCTGGCTCCCTCCCAAGACTAGCGTTCCCGCCGCTTCGCGTCCTCGCCGCTTCGCGTCCCCGCCGCTTCGCGTCCCCGCCGCTTCGCGTCCCGCCGCTTCGCGTCCCCGCCGCTTCGCGTCCCCGCCGCTTCGCGTCCCGCCGCTTGCGTCCCGCCGCTTCGCGTCCCCGCCGCTTCGCGTGCGTCCCGCCGCTTCGCGTCCCGCGCTCGCTCTTCGCGTCCCCGCCGCTTCGCGTCCCCGCCGCTTCGCGTCCCGCCGCTTCGCGTCCCCGCCGCTTCGCGTCCCCGCCGCTTCGCGTCCCCGCCGCTTCGCGTCCCGCCGCTTCGCGTCCCCGCCGCTTCGCGTCCCCGCCGCTTCGCGTCCCCGCGCTTGCGTCCCGCCGCTTCGCGTCCCGCCGCTTCGCGTCCCGCCGCTTCGCGTCCCCGCTCTGCGTCCGCCGCTTCGCGTCCCCGCCGCTTCGCGTCCCCGCCGCTTCGCGTCCCCGCCGCTTCGCGTCCCCGCCGCTTCGCGTCCCCGCCGCTTCGCGTCCCCGCCGCTTCGCGTCCCCGCCGCTTCGCGTCCCCGTCGCTTCGCGTCCCCGCCGCTTGGCGTCCCCGCCGCTTGGCGTCCCCGCCGCTTGGCGTCCCCGCCGCTTCGCGTCCCCGCCGCCTTCCGCGCGTCCCCGCGACTCCAAAACCCCCTCAGCCCCACACTCGCTCGTATCTCCCGCCCTGCCCCTGCTGGCCCTGCCGCCTCGCAGCCACCGCGGCCGACGCGTCGACGCGGGCGGGCCGCGGGGCCGCCTCGCCTTTTAATTCCGTTTTAATGGCGGCGCGGCTTTTTGCGCGCGCTGCGGTCGCCGGGTAACGACCCTTTGATACAGCGCAGGGCGGAGCAGGCGCTCGCGGCGCGCCCACCACGCAGCTGCCGCCCCGTGCCCGCCCTCCGCCCCCGCGCACGCGGCCGCTAAACACTTCGCGATTCCCACATGCTCTCGAGGAAATGTCTCGACGCCACTTCCGGTGCCCATTAAACCCTACTGATTGATTATGATTCCAGGCTCTCAACTGCTAGTCATTTGTCTAGCAAGTGAGAGCACGTTTTCCCTCAGGAGTTGGCGACAACTCCCCTCCCCACACACACAAACACAAAATGGTGAGATCCGGCGCCGACCTACACGTCAGGTAGTAGGATTTTCCTCAAGTAACTCCCACCAGCGGGGTACCGCCTTAGCCGGGACAAGCTCTAAGCTTCCGTCTGGCCTCCCTGGCATGTGTGGTAGTGTAGTGCATGTAAGTTAGGGACGAGGATAGGAGAAAGAAGAGGAAGGAAAGCTCGTTTATAAGTGTACTGCTTCGGCATTCGCCTGATATTGATCGAAGAAACCACGGAAACTATCAATCAGAGGAGCCGGCCGCTAGAATTCTCCTCTATACAGCGACTAAATTCGATATTGCTACGTAGTGTCGAAAATCTTGCCACCGTCGGGACTCGAATCTAGGACCTGCCAGTGATAAGCACTGCTGTGACATCAGGTGATGCCTCAGTCACTTCGTTTAACCACCAGTTTAAACATCCTCCTGTCGTATTCAGGATGGACGTTTAAAACGTGTAATACAGGAATGGTGATTCAAGTGTTGCAGAAGGTTACTGTGGTAAACGCCCTACGAGTCGTGAATTTAAAGTTAGAATCAGTCTGGCAAGGCTATGTTTACAGCGTAACTTAGCAGTCTGTGAAAGGAATATAAAATTCTTTATATGCTGTATTACGAGAGGAGCCTTGTTCTGGCTCTTTGAATTACTCTACAACCTATTTATATCAGCACACTTTGTCTCTCCAAACATATTCTCCGCTGGCTAGTTCGCAGTTCGGAATACCCACATACTCCACAGAAAATGTGTCGACACCATTTCCGTTGTTCATTGCACTCTGGGATTCAGGAGAATGTTTAGCCCTTCAGCCGTGTCTTTCGTGGCTTGAGTGACCCCGTAGAGGAGGGCATATGCCGTCAGATATACCTGAGGGGTTAAAGTGTAATGTCGGGCTGACCCAGGTTCTGCAGAAGGTTGTAATGGGAAACTGCCTGCGTGGAACTGGAATTGCGATTCAAATTGGACGGCGGCAAAAGATGAAATCTACGTTTATTCCAAATCACAAGCTATTTTTCGTAACTGTTGGGGATAACCAAGTCAGTCATCACCATTATCCTTTCTTTATTAATAACACACACAATAACTCATCGGTATGTGGAGGTCATTTTTAGTTTGTGATATTGATAGTCCCAGGTGCTGCGGAAAGTTACTGTCGTAAACGTCTTGCGAGGAACCGACAGTTGATAGTTCGATTCTCGCCTAAGTCTGAGAAGAATGAGTTCGTATCTGATAATATCTGAAAAGGATAAGAATTAAAAATTTTCAATCTGTCATCCCAAGGAAAGAAGACATCTTTTGGATCATTGAATTATTGTATTTAGGACTGCTTCTTGTTTCCGATTTCTTTGATTCTGATAAAAAGCCGTTTTCAGCGATTCCTAATGGAAAAAATAATTCAAAATATATACCACTAAGTAATGCCCCCTCTTCATTCTCCTTCAAATCCTGTTCTTTCCTCTTCCTCTTTCGCCCTACCTATTCTCTTCTGGCTGGGTCATGGGTTGCATTTCTCACATACTCCTTAGGAAATGTCTAGACTCCATTTCCGTTGTTCATCATACGTACAAATGCAGGAGGAATTTTAAACCATAATGCAGATATCTTGATCATGGTACTCAGAAGATTGAAGTGGTAAACGTCTTGCGACGAACCAGGAATTGTAATTCCAATTGGATTTTCGAGGTTGGCAGCAAAAGAAACCTTAAGCTTATTCCAAATCATAAACCATGTTTTTAGAATTACTGGGGAAAGTCAAGCGAGCTGTCATCGTTATCCTGTCTTTAGCAATAATACAAGTCATTATGTTATGTGATTTGAATATCCGAATCCATCTTCGGACAATCTACACTATGCATGTTTGAGTACCTAGTAAATAATTATCTCAGACTAGCTTAACCTTGGTGATTGCATCACACAAAAGATCTCTAGGAAAGTTACAAAAGGAAAGTACAAAGTACGCTCGATATGCAAAATCGAATCACTCGCACAAAAAAAGAAAAGTTTCATGTCGTTAAGTAGTACTTATTTTTTACATATACAACTAATTTTAAAAGGTAATGCATTACATATTATCATAATCTGTGATTTTTTGTAAAGGGACACATATTTCAAACGATTGCATTTATATGTCTTACAAGTTTTGAATTTACAAACACTCAATCTTTGAACTAAAAATGTTGCTATATTCGCCACCTAACTTCAAACACTCATATATGCTTGTTCGCTCTAAACCCTAACATCAAATGCGTTCAATAGACCAATTGCAGCTCGCACAACGAAAGTACTAATTGTTGGCACATAGGCTGCCAAAGTTAATTCAAATTTAGCGCCGTACTTGGAATTCTATCATTAATAACAATTTGTTGGTCCTAATTAACAGCAAAGGGCATGCATTTTAAACGTCTCGCGTTGGACTTTCGATTTTTTATGTAAAAACCGCGGGCTGGCTTCCAGAGAAAGGCAAAGACGTCTTTCATATGAAAGTCTTTGGAAGGACAAATTGCTTTGAAAAGTTTGAACTCTTTCATAGACGCTCGCGAGATTGCGCCAGATACTGGGAACTCGCATTGTTGGCACTTCTGGGAATCATATGCGTTTCTTCATATGACGCCACGAGAGGCAATTGTTCGAACTTTTCAGCGAGCAGTTTCCCTCGTCAGTAAAAAGGCATAGTAGTAATTCACATCTTGGCTGCATTGAAAAATTAGATGTTTGACTGGTGATAAGCGGCAGCAGCCTTAGAGCCGTGTAGACTCCGTACACAATGTTGTTTTGGCGCGTACAATCGCCTGAAATTGAATTTCACCCGAATTACGACAGAAAAACGATCTTCTGTTTGCCTAAGACAAGGTAACATTGACAACTTCAATATTCAATAATTCTTACGCTGAGGTAAACTAACAGTTTTTTAAATAATTGTCTTTCAGAATTTTCCCTTGCGTCAAGCGAGGAAACTCTGGCAACGCTTGTAGACAACACTATTCATCTTCTGTGACTCTCTCAAACTCTGATGAAGAATATTTGGCAGCCTCAACATCAATGAACAAATGACGGCATATACAGGAAACGGTCGTACCTAGGGACACTTTTAATGTTTTAATTTTTCCCCTCTCCATTGGATATGTCATTGTTGATGTTTCTCTTTTTCAGATGCTACACATCTCAGCATATTTATATGCGGAATAATATTTTTGAAGGTTCTATAAGGTTATTTTTCAGATATTTTGTTTGTGTACAATGTGTTTCTAGATACATCGTCCTAGGTACCTGTGTACAATGTAGCGAAAGTGAAAAAAATCTGTAACGGAATATATGTATATTCTTTTTTCATGGAAAGAATATCACAATAACATTTATTGAACAAAAGGATCTTTAACGTATATAATAACAAATAGTGTGTAAAGAAAGAAATTAAGTTTTGCCACCCGTAATAACAACAAAACAGAGATTGGTTCTGGGGCTTATGTTCTGTCCTCGATATCAACTTCATAGGAACATATTTTGTCCCTAGGTACTCTGTCCCCAGGTATGGCAATTTTTCTCAAGCGTTCATTCTAATACTTTTAAGATATCATTAAAATGTATTCATAATATAAAAGCGGTTAGTAAATGTAAGCGACACGTCTAGGTCTCACTACCATTCATATAAAGCAATACTCGCCAAATTTGCTAGAGTATAAAGCTCAAATTTCATTGTAAGCAAAAAATAGTTAACGTTTTAAATACATACACAATCGGAGATCACACTGATTCCTCCCTATTGCCACCAGACTTCTAGATCAGATTGGCAATTCAGTATTTGCCTTTTTTAAAGGACGAACGATAGGATCCGTACACTTATTTGTATTATTTTCGAATGGGGAATGCCTGTTCTACTAATTAATATTATATTAAAGATCACGAAAATTGTGTATACTATTTCTCTAACTTCTATATGACGATCGTGAATGACATGACATCCTGGCAAGCAGCGGAAATGGGGATACAATATCTTTGAAATGTTTTCAATCTATCAGAACATACGTGGAGTTGGAGTGATTGAGACCAACACTCGTAACAGTCATACGCATTAATTTACTTAAATCCCGCTTTTTGCAATAAAATTAATTATATATATTGTAAATTACTGTATCCCATTAAGAATCCGTGTCGCGTAGGTTAAAACAACTGTGTCAGTTTTCAAGTTGGCTCAATTGATTTATGAATGCAGCTTCATACCACTACTACACACCTCTTTGAGAATCTGACTGAAACTCAATTGAAGCTGTTTACTTAGCTTTCGTTTGACACCACCATTGCCTGTACTTTGAAGTTACTGACGCAGTTGTTGGAAGGCGATTTATTTCCAAAGGTAAAATGCATGCATAAAAACAATTGTAGTTCGTCTAGGTATTGTTAGAGGAAAATTTAACAAGTCCATCAATACTTGAATTTCAGCATGCCAAATTGATACCTAACGACAAAGACAAAATAATTAAATTGATAATCGCAAATTTTAATAAAAGAACATGTAGAAATGTAAATCTTGTAATACATAGTCGATAGAAAAAACATGATCTGGAAGGACTCTGCTGAACGAACTGCAACAGAAGATAATAGTCCTGGAAGGAGGGCTTTTCCCGTCACAAACGACACACTCGAGAAGAGAAGCTACAATTCAAAACTGTTGATTATAATATATTTGATTTATTTGCCTTATTGGATATCACAATAATTCCTTAACTCAATTTCTCCTTTTGGAATTAAAAATGACTCACCTGATTGTGTTATTATTCTTTATTACACATTTTAAATATTGATGCATACACATACATCATGTAATTAAGTAATGCATATTGAATTGATTTTCATTCCACATTCTTCATTCCATCCAAGGCAATACATACTTTATATCGTAAACACAGAGATGAAAAGGATAAGAACACGTGAGACATCAAAAAATGCAGAAGACGCTTATAAAAGACACTTAAAACCATAACTACTGGGCTGTGAAATAGAAAAATTTGACACAACACACAACACGTAAGTGCGAGGACAAAAATGGGGCGGGGCTGTGCCAGTGATGAAACATTTCTGCATGACCATGCGGGTATGATCCAGGTCATACTGTGCAAAATGTGTTTTGGGTAATTGTGAGATTTTATGAATATCCCGCGTCGCCTTCGCAGTCCTTCATCTATCTAAAAAGTATAAAAGCTTCGGCACATGTTGAATGAGGACTTTGCAGTCTACCTACATGCTATTTTCTGCATTATGACAAAAAACGATAGTGTTGACAATGTGTTGTGAATCAAAGAGCTCCACTGTGTAATTTTTCTTTTGAGTTACAGCGTTCTGAGTTTTCTCTGGCGGAGTAATGCCCGTGATGTTTTGATGGCTAATTTAAAATTAAGTTAAATTCTAACTGCGGCTACATTTAACAGCAGTACGATTACCATCCCCACGATTATTGATGGCAACTAGTACATAATATGTAGGTATCAATTTTTTCGAATGTAATTAGGCTATAATTTGAATGTGCTGTACCTTCAAGGACTTCTATAATACAGAATTTTAGCCATTAAAGTTATGAAAGTATACAAATGAATCACACTGATTTATACAGCAATCTCATCAATTAGTAATAAAATATGACAATTAAGATTTGAAGGTTTTAATACCATTCAGAAAAAAAGTGAGCATGGGTTCTGAAAGTTACCAATTTTTAATGTGTAATGACGTATTTGGGGAATAGCATTTAGTCCTGTACGAGAAGTGTTTTAAAGTAGGGATGGTGCAAATGTTAATTGGTATTCTTTGCAACCAACGAACGAGTACATTCTGTATAGCAATCCCATATTATTAAATAAAAATGGCGGGCATGAAGTAACGATTTTAAAATATCTTCGGCAAAAATATAGTAATTTATCGGCATGGACGGTGTATTCTATAGTAAACCAGTAGATTATTTTTATTAAAGTTTATTTTAAGACAAGTTCTCTGTCGACGAGTGTCGATACAGACACATTTTTTCTTTCTTTTTACCTCGTTACATTTAATTCATTCCTAAGCAGTAATACTTTTTAAAGTTATTCTATGCGTTAGTCTATTGGAAGGCAATTTCATCTTTTGGTTATTGTATTTGCTTGTAAATTAAAAGTATATCTCCCAATTTTTCATTTGTATTTCGTATTTAAAATAACTATTTTTTTCTCATTTTTCTGTTTGTGTAAATAGGGGCGCAAATAATGCCGAGCCCCAATTTTAGGTTGTTCTGGATGGTAATTTTCATATATCCGAATGTGGAGTTAATGTGTGTGATGAATGAAAGGCATTAATGTGTGTCTGTACGTGTGTGTGTATGCAATTTGTGTTCGTGTTTCTACATGTCTTTTGCATTTTTGTGTATATGTGTGTGTGTGTCCGTGCGAGTGTGAGTGCTTGTGTTTGTTTGAAGTGGGTACAAGTGAGGGGGTGAAACAACACACGCGTCTGCACGTGGGGTACAGGTGGGGGCTCGTGCCTCCTCTACTTACGTCGGTGCGGTCGCTCTGCGCTCCATTGTGATCTCTGCTCTGCGCGATTGTCCCTTCGGGCGGCAAGTCGGGCCACTAGAAGAGAGCCAGCGGGTCAGTGACGTCACAACAACTCCAGTGTCACTCCCTCCCCTCCCCTCCCCCTCTCCACCCTCTCCCTCCGAGTCACCAGCCCGGCGACACCTGGTGCACACGTGGTTCCGCAACAAATGTTTGCGTCTTCCTGGCCCCAGGCGTCCAGATCTGCTGGGAGATTTGATAGAGTTTTATCTTATACACGGTGACCATATGGTCAGGTTAAACATTTTGAAATGAAAGGAAAAGGGAATAGAATTTCCTTTAGTCAGTTTCCTACTAAATTTGAGCTTCATTTTTAAACAGAAGAACTTGGACTGAAAATGCAAAACTTAAACTATCCTTGATGTTTGATGGTTTTATTTATTAAGAATAATATTTCATCATAAAAAACAGGAATGTCTGAAAAAACGTACAAGTTATTTTTTTTCAATATTCTAAAAGAGAACATCTACAAGTATATTACTTCCATACTATTTTCTTCAAGATTAATTTTGTTCTTTCAAAGACTTAATGTTTTAGATGGTCTATTACATCCTTTCATGACAGCTCTTTACATTTTTTATTCGAGAAGCATGACGTGCTGTGAAGGTCGGCTCTTGCCTCACGTTTCGATTAGTCACGAAGTCAGACGTATCTATATGCGTACGCAATGCCTGCCATAAAAGTCCCTCTCCGGAGCATGGAAATGCGTCTTGGAATCGTAAGGCGGTGCTCGTCTTGAAATATGGCGGATAAGGCCCGCCGAAGCGCCCCGCCCTTCTTATCTCGGAGCGAGGGATGTACGGCGTCCTCCCCCTCCGGGTCGATGACAATTTTCGAAGTCTGGGCAAAACCGAATGTACGAGTCTTTCACGTTTCCAGACGCCCCCTTTCGTTCCTCCTCAAGACGTAAGTCGGAATCCATATTTGCTCGGAGGGGCTACGTCGATGGCACGTGCGCGCGTGCTCGCGCACGTGGGAGAGCCGCACGCACGCGCACGCACGCTATGTATAGCTGCGTGCACGCACACAACGCGGCGCTCTGTGCAGCAGCAGCAGCCCGGGCCGGATGTCACGCGGCGCGTATTTCAGGAACGCCTTTGTTAATACATCATGCATCAACGAGGGAAGGGGTCGTGCGAGCATCCATCTTGTAACCATTTGGGAAGCAAATGGCGGGCGGCCCCGCAAGGCACCCTGGGACGCGCCTTTGCCGCGTGATGTGCCTGGCGGGCTCGCGCCGCCGCCGCCCGTCGCGCTCGATCGATAAGGCAAGATGTATCGATGAGCGCTCTGTCAGGTCACGTGATCTTTCCGCCTGGAGGCTGGCGGGGAAGGGAAGAAATTATTCACAAGTGAAACTTATACCCAGACGCATTACACCGAGCGATATGACGATACAGAACACTGAATTCACATGTTGAAATAAAAAATACACAAGACAGTGACATACAGGCGCAAAAGGAAGATAAAAATAAGACACATATATTGGAATGTGAAAACAATGACAGGCATAAACGTATATCAGCATCATCGAGGGAAAAAAATCAAGAGTTTCACCACAAGACATCAGACAAAATGCTTCCACTGAGAGAGATTATATCACATGTAAGTTTGTTCGAATATGTACAGAAAACATTACAAAAGGTGAACATGTGTTTAAAATGAGGTACACAGGTTTAAATATAGAAAATTACAACTAATTGAACATAGATAGGTTATCACTTGACACTGAATATTACAGGAACATCGGAACATCAAACTATTTCAAGACTGCTGGACACAGGACGAAAAGAAAAGCGAACATAAAACAGGTGGTAAAACACATTATCGGAATTTTGGGACAAGAACATGCATTGCAGTAGATGCAAAATTTCTTGGAAAATCTGAGTTGAGTATTACGTAATAATGTCGTTATAGATATCCAGAAAGTATTCACTTACATTAATTTAATAATGATGACAAGAGATACCTGGTATTTTCAACGGCGAGATCTTCAGAATTAGGAAGGTAGGAGGTTTATTATCTTAATTATAAACGTAGGATTAAAGTCTCTTTCCATAATTTCAATGGTTAATCAAAAGTTATAAGTTTTTGTTGGCTTCTCCTTTTATTACGACTTCTGTGAAATCATTATTATAAAAAAAATAAAGGGATTCTCAAACTCAGTTTATTGCAATACTGACCTGACCATTTCGTATTCAGTATGTGGAATGGGGAATCATCACGCTGAATCACGTCGCAAAGCATTGCGTTGCGTCCAGTCGCACCCATAAATGAGCAAGGGCGAAGACATAGGGCGTAAAGAAGACTCGCGACCACGGCATCGTGTATGCGTTGTGGCATGATGGGACTCTCCCAACCACCACGTGTACCTATTCAACCATATTCATTCCATATCTGTCCAGTCTAGTTGGCACACTGGCTTGGGGTATTTGCCTCCCCCCTCCTTATACTCGTTACATCGGGTCTGTGGGTTAGACTTTCACGTACGGTATGGATGTTGTCTGATGTGCCGCGATGGGATAGAACCAACTAACGTGTATCACCTTCTAAACCTCTTCCTACCCGTCCCAGTCATAGATATACCTTCACCAAACCGGCCATGTTTTGCCGAGATGGGTCTACGAACTGCCTCGCGAACATCACCTTTTAGAGCAGGGGTCCCAACGGGATCGATATCGACCCCCTGGGGATTTCGCTCTTAACTGCTTACAGGGCCCCCTTTTCGATTTTCTGCTATCGGATTTTCGAGAACAAAATTCAGGACAATACATTATAACAATGTATTCACAACATTACTGTATCACGCATGAAAATATTCCCCGGAATAAGAACTGGAGTTACGCAATGGCTATAATGAACTTTTTGCAAGCATTGCACAACAATGTTAGGAACTCAGCTACTCAAAAACGAAAGCGTCTTCGATTTAAATCCAGATAATTATGAAAATATTGGCGTAAGAAATTGGTATCTGTAAGGCAGGTGCAAAATTTTGTGTTATGATTAGGCACGCTGTTTATTGCAGAGAAATATGCAAGAAGGTTGATGGAACAATAATTCTTTTAGAAGGAGTCGATGAAAGAAAAAAGTTGGGAATCGCTGTTCTACAGTTTCACACATTGGTCTTACCGGTCGCTTGTTATCGTAGCATATTTGCAATTAATTTGGGCTATGTAGATATATCGTGAGGGTGAACAGGGAGAGTTTCAAATCCCGCCATAGAGGGCGATTTTGTTGGGGATAAAATTCAAGGGACGTGTGTGATGGTGATTTATTTATACACGATGACGATCCTTTGACCGTCACTTGAAAAATTCAATCCCGCTGTGTGTTAGTATTCAAGAAGTTTAAATTGGTGGGCGGATAAATGAAGACGCGGTTTCCACCGACCAAAATCTTTGAATATCGTCTAATGCATCATAAATTGTGCTTATTTGTACTCAAATGCTGAAATAATATGCATTCAGAGTACGTCTTGAATTCGAGTAGACTATTTGAATCAGGACTGAGTGCATAATTGCTCAAAGCCAGATTATCATTAGCCACGTACGTTCTGCAAGATGACTTTACGAAAAGTCATATTGCCGCCTTTTGCAATTGATCAACCTGCAAATGCAAGAGGCGCTTACTTTTATTGACGTTTATGTATAGATAATATATTGACGCAATCGACTTGCACAACTTTTTAGTAGCTTTACTATTGTAAACCAAAGACTACTGTTCCCAATCCGGCATAAAACATGCATGTTATGAACTCCAGCATTTATCTGGAATACATCATAAATATGTCGATAACCCATATTTGCTTTAGAAATAAGAATAAAAACCTAATGAACCATCAAAATAAAGTGAATTATACCAGAATTATTTGAAATTTTATTTATACCAATAAATACAGCCATAACCCATTTGTGATGTCATATTCCAAAATCTAGACATTTTTACGTCTCTGAAATATGATGGACTTGGCAATCGACCTACCAGGATTCTATCGGACTTACAATGCTGATGAATTCTTGTACGCGTTCAAACGGTCATTCTCTACCTAAAAAAAGTTGGACACTGTCCCTACGTTTTGGTCAATTATTTTTTCCAAGTCGTCTACGTTTAGGTGGTGTACATAGTATATTTTAACACGATTGTGGCATCACCTATTGTAATTCCATTAGTTGCCCTTGGGTCTTTGTCTTGTGTATAAGATCTCCAGAAGACGATTTACCGCAGGCCTATTCGTATATATTGATACACACGCACGAGTCATCAAAACAAATAGCACTTCTTTTAAATAAAACAATTCATTTATACCTACTTTATACACAAAACTATAATTATTCACTCTGTTATTAGGGATTAATTGAGTTAGCTGAGATGTGCCTTTACTTACTTCACTTACATTATCTTATTTACAGCTCCAGGATTTGTTTACAATACAAGTTTTGAATACATCAATGTGATACTGAAATGAGTTTCAGTGTAGTACATTCCAGATTGCCCTTAAGACTATCAATATCGACTCTTTTCACAAACCTGCAAGTTGTACGAATGTACTTCACTTGTTTTTTATTTTTTGGCGAAAATAAAAATCAATTTTAGTCATTGTAAATGGAAGAAACATGTTACGCAGATTCTTTTATTACATCATTTATGCTTACACTGTGAGTGCACTTAAATCATACGGAATTGCTTTTGGCTCTTTATTTTATTGGTCTGGTCTCTCGGCACACAAAAATTACGTTCGTTACCAATAGCACAGAAACTGAAACCCTCCGAAAGACGCGTATTTAATTTTACGAGAAATTCATTCGCCACAGCGACGTGAGTGATGCAGTTTTCTGCATAAATATAATCGTACGAAACCCTAAGGCCATTATTGTCTTCTTTTAAGCAGTCGTTTTTGTGCAATGAACTAACTCTAATGCAAAGGAATACTCATCTTCCTTTGAACTTCTTTGCTTTACAAATTCACCCAAATTATTCCATTAATCACGCCCCTTTTCACGAAGCAACCAAATAAAAATGATACCAACTGAACCCTAAAATTGGGCGAATTATGGCATGATAACGTTATTGCAATTTTCCACTGGAATGTGGAGGTCACTCACATTTTCTTAACTTAGCATCGCATGCCTCCCCTAATCGAGTTTGTCCGTGCGTGGGCTCGTTTTATATAACCGGCGATATTTGAGCGCCTGCCCTCTACCACTCGTCCTCTGGTGTCCCCTCGTACTTAACACTCGTAATAGGTTCTGTGGCCGGCGATGGCGACTCGTCCCCGTGCTACACTCGCTGATATTCCCTGACGTACAGTGGTCGGGAAAAGGAATTGTAAGCGGTGTAAAGAAGTTGGAATTTAAGAACTTGTTTCCAAAGTGAACCATCTCCATAAAACACTGTATGACATGAAACCATGTAATTTTTATAATATTCGATGAAGAAAGACAAAGAATTATAGCTAGTACAAGGAGTCCCACAGCGAGACATTTATGTAGCTTGCAGAAATGTTGCTCAAACTCATTTGCATAATTAAATTATCGTAATAAAAAATAATAAATTGTAAATTTTGATAAATGAATGATTCTAAATGTTATTTTTCTTTTTCTTTCATGCTGGTATGAACTGCAATATTTCATTAAAAGAACAAGACTCTGATATTTTGCATTTAGGTAAAAAATGCAGTGACTCTCCGTCAGTTTAAAAATCTGTACTCTAATATCGAGAACTGTCTTGTTGCAAAGATGCGATTATTTCATTTTCAAAGGTTTATTTTCTTTAACTCCTTAACTAGTTAACCTGTTTAGAACCAAAGACACACCGTCCTGGATATCCCGTTATCATTACAATGGAATCTGTTTCTTCCAAACTTTCAATTGATTAAAGAGAGATTTTTGTATAGTCAAGCCAGGGATAAACCGTACATATAATTATGTAAGAATTAAGCAGAAGAAAGATATAAGTGCAGTGATAAACTACATTAGAATAATCATGCCGAAACAAATGATTTTATAATGTTGAATTCAGAAATTTTCAGAAAGTAATGTACAATTAATTTTTTTTTCTTTTTCCGGTCATTTTATCAGCAGATGCCGTTACTCCCATTCTCTGCCACGAGGGTGCAGCACCAGCGCAGCAGTCCAGGAAGATAACGTTATTAGGTTTATTCTTCATTGTCAAACCGAATGACAGATACCAAACCGAACTTTAAGTAAGTGATCGTATGTGCTTACAATCTCAGAGCTCCCTTGCCTCAAATATGTTCTTTGAAGCCGAATGGGTAAACTAGGGTTGATTTATTATCACTAGGGGCGGATTGTAATGAAATTTCTTTTTTTTACTTTTAAGAATGTCCTTTAGTATAGAAATTCATTTTATGTTAAGACAAAAGGAAAGGACCCATTTTTATAGATCATTATTTTGTATTTTTTGTCAATTTCGGCTAATATCTCATTTTTTCCTTTTTTCTGTGGTTTTTAATGAATTTTGCGCTGATTTCATCGACTTTAAATGTGACTTTTAATTGTACTTGCTTCAAATAATATTTACTAGATTCAACAAATGTTCTTCGCAAAATTACTCAATAGCCTATTATTTTTGTTGCTCAGAAATTGTTTGACTGTAGTTAGAGTTTGTAATTCTTGTAACGTGGATCTTCGTCATTGCCGGTTTGGCCGATTTCGCGATAACTGAAGGCAGAGATTTCCTGGTAAAGAATAGTGCAAACCAAACGTACGAGGTTGAGTTTACTCGAACGAATGGAAGAAGTCTCGATTACATCAGAAACGTTTCTAACAGTTTGAGTTGTTCATCCGAACTAGTTTTGATAAGATGTTTTACGTCATTGTTCTTTGATTTTAGGGTATTTTAAAACAATTTTATTTCATTTATCATTTTTGCGATGTTTTCGGTCATCAAAATCCGCCCCTTAATTATCACAGTAGTGTATTTTGTCCATGAAATCCTCTTAGTTCAACCACTGTGGACTCTCTCTTCGCAATGCCCCCCACAGAGGATAAATAGTCAAGATTTAGCGCACTTTTACTTCGAAAGCGTAATGAAACCCCGACAGTAATGACGCGCGGGGTATGAGAGAGCGACCGAAAAGCCGTGGCCCCCTGGTTGCCGCCCGAACTCAAGGTCCCACAAGGCACCTTTCGGGCGCGGTACTTACTGCGCCAGCGGTGTGACGTTTATTTTTTGGAGGTTTTATTGAACAGTGAAGCTGGTGGCTATGCGCCGAATCGATGGCAGACATTAAGTGGCTTTTTTATTTTGATGCGATTTCTGTAGCGCGGAGTGTTCTTGCCTGAGCGGGCACTTCAACGAGGTGGGTTTGCGATAAGTTAAATAGCTTGCATTAAAGTACAGACCCAAGGTTAGAACATTCAGTGATGTTATTAAGGAATTATTCCGCTGGAAACGTTTCGTATTAATCTACAATTGGTGAGTTAGAGGCTGAAGAGCTTACATGGAATTCAGATGAACTGGGAATCAAGGCTGTTTCGTGTAGTTCATTGGAACTTCAAGCGGAGGGAAAATGGTTTGTAGAACGAATGCTTATCAGTATCATGATGAAAAGCATAAGTATCAGACTTCAGACAATGAACTGCAGGTACCAGTTTGTGTCACAATATTCGGAAATTTAAATTCAGTCAGGTAACAAAACTATCACTTTGTCACAAGTCATTGAAACAGATGTACGAAGCATTTTTTTTAAATATTGGAATGTTTTATTTCAATTACACCTTCATGATGTTATTTTTTGTTGAAAATTGTCACTGTATACCACTTTCAAAATGGTCCTCAATACTTCTGGCTCTCCATGCAACATGGCGGCCAGTGCCTGGTGAGAATTTTCGAAAGAAGTGCCTGTGTTGTGGTCACGTGGTTCGTCACGTAAACTGGTGCTGCGCAGAATGAGCAAAATTCGGTGCGCCGGACTAGCCCACCATGTCTTTTTCATCATACCAAATATAGCTGCAAAATATGAATATTGCTAATATAAATATTGCTATTAAATAATAAATATTGCTAATATAAATATTGCTAATATAAATATTGCTAATATAAATATTGATAAAATAAATATTGCTATAGGTATAGTTAAGAGCGAGTGTTACTAGTCCTCAAGGACGGGGGTGAGGGGGCAAAAGCACATATGAAGGGTGTCCCACATTGGTGTGATATCATTTAGTGGTGTGTGTGTGGGGGGGTGTCCTGCCAAACTGCGCCTCTGTGCAAAATTATACGAAAGTGTGCGTAAACGGAAGAGTTGCTGAACTGGAAGATTCACTTATCTGGATCGTCGGGTCGAAGTTAAAACAAGTTTTTGGCACTCCAAATGTGCTCCAATCAATACAGGTGGCGTAATTAAGGTTTGAGCGCTGACTAAGGAATGTGGTTTATGTTCGAAGTCTGGAGCAGTGCCAGCTCTCGTAGTTAATCATCTTGGGGGTACTAAGCACCTAGTTAGTCGTGCGACTTTTGCCCTTGGGCACCCCATGTTGTAGGCTTGCTGCTATGTACTTTGTTATTCATCCAGTAGATTGAAAGCATGTGCTATCAGCTACCCACCTTACATGTGAAAACGTTTTATCTGCCTAATTTACGAATTCTTATCTTTAAAAAGTTACATATAAGAAAAAACAAATATCGTAATCATTAGTTATCCATGCGAACTAAACTTTGAAATAATGATTCTATAATTTTCTGAGCATGGGTAGAGTTGATTTGTATTCTGTTTGAGCAAAAAATTGGGTTGGTATAATAATATTCAAATGTTATAATGTAATGCTATCATTTGTGAAGTTAGTTTAGTGAAACCTCTTTCTCGCTTACTACATACATAATGTAGAGAAAAATATGTATTGCTGCAGGGAAGGAGGGCGATTTTGCGGCAAAAAATTATTGAAGGCCCCCTATATCCAAAAAAATAGATAATACTTGTTTCTAAATGTAGAAAAAATACTTCCTCTAACTCGTTATGTACACAGGAGCCACTATATCGAAAAAAATATTTATGACTAAACGACTGTACGCCTCCCGGAAAAAAAACAAACCAAACCAACCTATCCGTCTATCCGTCCGTCACGCCCAAACGGGCGTCCGTCCAGTGAACAACGCCTGTGACTAAATCATAAGTAGGAATTTTACAAAATCTTACATTCCCTAATCAATCTGGCTGATGTCGTGGCTTCTTGAAATTTGAAACGGATACGAGTATTGATTTACAAGAAATAATGTGCTGCAAATATGTACTGTAACCGTTGAGATTTATTCATGTTTGTTTCTGGCTTTCGAAATAATTTTAGATTAGCTCCGCAGACGATTCGTTTCAATTGACTTGGTATTTCTGTCTGTCAGTGATGTATGAAGTGTTAGCAGAACAGTAATTGCCGTTTTATAATATTGCCTAACAGTTGTCAACAGTTGGAGAAAGTATGTACTCTTGTAGCGCCATTAGTTTCTAATTCAACTTATGGTTCACTTGTAACCAGCAACTCTGTACCTGAATGTGGAGATTCGCAAAAATAATCTGATATTCTGATATTGACAATTAAGAATTGTTTTCTTCATCGACTTCCTTACATTTTCTCTCTAACATACAGTTCACATCGTAGTCATAACACACACAATTGCAGAAAAAATGACTTGCAGATAACAATCAGAAAAATAAGATGTACAAAAGTTTGCAAAACTTGTTTATTAGGTTTGTTTTATTACTTTTGTGATATTATAATTTTTAATTTCACGAAAGCACGTTTTCCGAAATTAAATAAGTTTGCACAAACGTTCCATTTTTATTAAAAAATAATACGAAATTTCAAGAGAGAGAGAGAATATGTAATTTATAAGTTGATTTATAGTTTCATTTAAAAAACTGAGAAATATTATACTTCATTGTATTTGTGTTTCCTTTGAGATCTTGACATTGATCCTATTGATTAGTCATCAGGGCACATTCGGTTATCGACCATCTGAAAATCACTAGCCCCCTTTCAAAATTCATCGACACCAATTAGTTCGATACCAACCTCATTGGAAATCTCTACTCTAAGGCAGCTGGTCATTTGTTGCCCTTATTCATGGAACACAGTAAAGAAAACATTGAATATAAGAATGGGTTAATGAAAGCAGAAAACCACGAAACAGTAATAGGTGAGTAGCTGCTCGATAGAAGAAGCGAATGGCGTTAGGAGATCGTTTTGCTAAGCGGAGCGTGAGCCTTTGTCCAAAATTAGTCATCGTTTTGTCTCAAAACAACAAACTCTGTCTACGGAGTTTCGGTTGCGTACTCGGTGTGTTTATTAAGTTAGCTTGGTCATCGTCATGGAATGTCACATACCAGAATTGTGAACAAGATCTTTAGCTGGAATCCAATGAGTACAAGAAGAGGACGGCTTAAAAATAGGTGGGAAGATGTTGTTAAAGACATCAGGAAAATTAAGATTGACAATTGGATCGAGCACTCGAACAATTGGGGAAAATGGAAAAGGTTAGTTGAGCAGGCCAAGGTGTTCTATAGAAGGTCCTTAGAAGAAGAAGAAGAAGAAGAAGACGACATGGTGTGATTATCTCAGTCAGCGTTGCCGTTGACTCTACAGTGACTCTGGCCAGGAGGTCGTAGGGATCGAGCCCCCACGGTGGTTGACTTTAGGATGCAATATGTCTATGTCAAATTCTGCCGGTGTCTGAAGGAGAATTCTAGTACTTGCACGGGCTCAGTGTCATTTATCACGTTGCAAGTCTTACATGAAATCAATCAGGGGGATCAGCATTAGGCTGAATCCGATTTTTATACCCCAGGGTTGTTAGCCCTGGGGTAATGGAAGATGGAATGATGATGATAATGAAGGATGAACGGACGGCACACACAAACACACCCATGCCCGAGTGGGGACTCGAACCCGCGATCCTATCGTCCGAGATCGCCACGGCACTTCTGCCTTAGCGATCTCGACTACCCGGACTGGCGTTTTTATATTTTATTTTTGGAAAAATTTAATATAAAATAATTTGTTATAAGAGCTATTGAACATTGAGGGCCCTGGACCCGGGCCCATCGGGCCTGTGCGTTAACAGATTGAACGTTGCTTATTTATCCTTGAAAATAGATTTTATTACATGGGAGTTTTTTTTTTTTTCTCCCTTTCAAAATTCAAAATTTTTAAAATTAAAATTTTGGGTTTTTTTTTTTCCTTTAATTAAAATTTAATAGTATAGTTGCTTATTTATCCTTAAAATAGATTTTACTACATGGGAGTTTTTGTTTTTTTTCTCCATTTGCAAATTCAAAATTTAAGTAGTATATGACTTAGTGTAGGGATCACAGAATTTTGAAAATGTGCACACAATTCACTTTTCCCCATAGCACGTCATACGCAGTTTTTAACTGTTTTTTTGACGTAAAATAAATAAATAAATAAATAAATAAATAAATAAATAAATAAACAGAAACCTGTGCTCGGGAGAACACCCACGAGGCAATGGGTGCTCGCCTTGCAAAGCGCCTCCCGCGCTGCTTCAGGAACTCCTTCATAGGCGCGTGCTCGCGGCGCGGACGCGGTAGCCGAGAACACGCTCGGCCCTCGTTTGCTCTCTGCCGCGTGGGCGCGCTTCACATCCCGCCGCCTCCACCCGCCCTCCGCGCCCCGCCCACCGCTGCCTCTGCCTGGCTAAAGAAGGCGAAAGGCCACGACGCAAGCAAAGAGCGTATTTCCACGATGACGTATATACTTGAAAGTCCGATGGCAGGATTTTCGACACTGTCTACTTAGTCGAATTCAGCCGCTGACTAGAGAATTGTAGGGCCGGCTGCTCTGATCGGTAGTTTTCTGTCGTTTCTCTGATCAATACCAGGTGAATATCCGGAGCAGTATCCTAACAAACGGGGCACGGACCGCGTGCGATCTTTGCTTTCTCTTCCTTGTCTTAACCTCACACTTTACTTGCACATACACTACTAAGTATCTCGGAAGATCAGTCGGAAGCTTCGAGCTTCCACCGGCCGGGGCAGTGCCCCTCTGATAGGAGACACCTAGATGGAGAAAACCCCGCTTGCCGACATGTGGGTCGGCACCGGTACGAATAGCACAGTCGAACAGTGAACGGTATACGCCTTCTGAGGTCTCTACAAATTTTCCCAAAATGCTCAACTCGAAATATCATATAAGTGATTTTTTTAATCGAAAAGTCAGTTTGTTTCGTCAGCTAACATGTTACACATGAACCTCATGCAATCTTAACTATCAATGAAAACACTATGGTGAACAGACCATTCCTTTATGAGTAAAGCTTTCATACCACATCTCGACGAGCGACCGAATTCCGTCGCCTGCTGTACGGCGCTCTACCCGGGCCGCCCGACGCTCGCACCTCGAGCGCAGAGCCGCCCCCGCACTCGCGTGACCGCCCCCGCCCCGCCCCGCCCCGCCCCCGCCGCGCCGAATCCCCCGCCTCTATTTACATAATGCACGGGCCCAACCGCACCGCATCGCGCCTCGCCGGTAGGCGCACGCCGCGAACAGCGGTAATGGTTGTTTGAAATTTTAAAAGGCCGGTTCTCACTCCGAATTGGCCAGTAAAGCCGACTCCTTTGCCTATAATTATGCGATTACATTCCTGGTTATGAATAAGAAGAGCGTGTTGTGCTACTTCGTGGTCTTGCGAGGTTCCCGCTCCTCCCCCGTTGGCTTCCATGTTTGAGAGCCCTTCACTCCTGATTCTTTCGCTGGTTGCAGCCCGTTCACTGCGCCGCCTCTACCCCGATACCCCTCACCTACTATTGGTTTGGATCACAACCCCAGCCTCGCTCCACATCTCCGTCTTCTGCCTCGCCTCTGCCTCGCTCTCTGCCCGCTCTCGTGCCCTCGCTCTCGTGCCCCGCTCTCGTGCCCTGCCTCGTGCCCCGCTCTCGTGCCCCGCTCTCGTGCCCTGCTTCCGTGCCCTCTCGCTCTCGTGCCCCGCTCGTGCCCCGCTCTCTGCCCTGCCTCTCTGCCCGCTCTCTGCCCCGCTCTCTGCCCCGCTCTCTGCCCTGCTCTGCCCCGTCTCTGCCCCGCTCTCTGCCCGCTCTCTGCCCTGCCTCTGCCCCGCCTCTGCCCGCTCTCTGCCCGCTCTCTGCCCCGCTCTCTGCCCCGCTCTCTGCCCCGCTCTCTGCCCCGCTCTCTGCCCGCTCTCGCCCCGCCTCTGCCCCGCCTCTGCCCGCTCTCGCCCGCCTGGCTCGTGGCCCGCTCTCGGCCCGCCTCGGCCCCTGCCTCTGGCCCGCTCGGCCCGCTCGGCCCGCTTCGGGCCCCGCTTCGGCCCGCCTCGGCCCGCTCCGGGCCCCGCCTCGGCCCGCCTCGGCCCGCCTCGGGCCCGCTCGGCCGCTCGGCCCGCCTGGCCCGCCTCGGCCCGCTCTCGGCCCGCCTCGGCCCGCCTCGGCCCCGCCTGGCCCGCTCTCGGCCCCGCTTCGGGCCCGCTCTCGGCCCGCTCTCGGCCCGCTCTGGCCCGCCTGCGCTTCGCCCCGCTTCGGGCCCGCTCGCTCCCGCCTGGCCCGCTCGGCCCCGCTCGGCCCGCTCGCCGCTTGGCCCGCTCGTGCCCCTGCTCGTCCCGCCCGCTCTCGGCCGCCGCTCTCGGGCCCCCGCTGTAACCGCACCTCACAACCCTACTCATGACCCCGTTCGCTACCTCGGAGCCGACCCTTCCCGGCCGCCCCGCCCCCCTTCCCCCCTGTCGGTGAGGCTGAACTGATGGCAGTCTTTATGGCCTTCCATAATCTTGTGCGCGCCTTCCTTTGGCACCGCCGTTTAAACGCTATGGCCCCCGCCCGGCAGCTCCGTTCCTCCTTGAACTTTTCATGAGCCGAGTTGGAGAAACGTTCCTCTGCCAGTGAACGAAATATCGGGCGTGGGCGAGCCCCTGCGCCATGTACGAAG
Source organism: Teleogryllus oceanicus (assembly GCA_964035755.1). NCBI lineage: Eukaryota > Metazoa > Arthropoda > Insecta > Orthoptera > Gryllidae > Teleogryllus > Teleogryllus oceanicus. Next base: position 108,274,916 of record CAXIVR010000007.1, read on the forward strand.
TGGGAGGGCCGTCGCGGGATTTTCAGGTCAAGGAATTTTTACGTTTCTCCGTGAGTCCGAGCGATTCGCTGCATGATGAAGCGTTGTGTGGGAATACGACGTAAAATACATTGACGTGGGAGGAATTTCAAAATCATTTCTGATGATTCAAACAGGCTCCAGAAACCCTCTTAGTCACTATAATTCGAAGTAAATAATCATAGATTGAGAATATTTCAGAGTTCGTGTTCCATTAACTTTCCAAATAAAAAGTAGTCTACTTGGTTTAGGCTTTAAAAGTGATTAAGAACCAATCTTGAAAAATACTTTTAGTGGTTAATGAAGCTATTCGATAGAAATTTTTATTCCGTCCATAGATACCTAAAGCGTACAAAGAAACAATAAAAAGTACAGTTAACTTCCTCACATTCGAGTGAATAATAATGAAATATGGTTTATTAAAATTCTGAGTAATAAATAATTAATACTGAATTCGATAATAAATATAATTAATATTATAATTATGATAATATTAACGAAGTAATTCTCTTAAAATCTTATAATAAATAGACAAGGGTTAATATAAGGCTTTTATTTATCGATTTGAAAACACCCCATGGCCGGATTTCCCTTCATTTTAGTTCATCTGCATTTCACACGAAAGTGAAAGAGGGTATGGCCGTAATGTGGTGTGTTCCCCACTTTCCCATGTACGATATTTCTTGGGAAGTGGAAAAAAGTGTGCAATAAAATTCTCTGTACAAATACTGCGCAATTGAGCTCCACGCGAGGGGCTTGCTGGAAATCCCGCGCGGGGGTTCTCCGAAGCGAAAGAATCAACTTTCAAAAGGCCAACTTTTATTGCCAAACCACCTTGCGACGCTAAGTTCTATTCCACCATTATTAGGTTAGGCGGGCTTCGCCAGAAGTGTAAATAAAACATTGGGTGCGCATCCGTTGGTGGTTGCAAAGAGCAGGTGAAGCGGTGGTTTGAAGACGGTGAGTCAGCTTTCTCGACGACCGCTGCACTTCGGAGGACGAGGGGCGTCACATGGGGTCGAACTCAGAACCTTTCTTGTGAAACGGTTTCGGATAAAGACTTGAGCCGGTGTTTTTAGAATTTTAGATTGTTTTAACTACAGTTGAGGAGCGTACAATAATAATAATAATAATAATAATAATAATAATAATAATAAAATAATAAAGATAATAACAATAATAGTAAAGATGATGATAATAATAATAACAATAATAATAATACATATTATCCCCTTTGTTATATTTATATTGTTATTAAGGCACTTCATTTCCCAAAAATTGTTAAACATCTTAGAAAATTTTTTTTTTGTTTTTAACTGATGCATAACTCCTGGTCTATGCTCTTTTATATGGAAATCCGTATTTTCTTAGATCTTTTGTTCTGTTTATATTTAGATTTTTATGAAGCCTCCATTCTTGTCTCGTTTTTCGAACTGAAAGTAGTGAAATAAAAGAAATAAAACTAATCAAGTAACGGCTAACACCGAAACGAAAGAATAGAAAAAGATAATTTGTGGAAGAAGAAAAATAAGAAACATAGAGACGTAGAAAAATAAAATGCTTTCAAACATACATATGAAACTACTTTTGGTTAAGCACTGGATATAATCATGTGCTCATGAAAACTTGGAATTGAAACAATCTAGTTAGTAGTTTTGAAATAATGTTAGAGCACGGGGTCCGGTTTTCTATTTAAAATGTAGACATCTCCTAAAAGAAATGCTTCAGGATAAAATTCTTAATGTTTTCTTGTTGCTTGTTGACGTAATAATACTATAAACATATGGGAAAATGTTTGGAGTATAAGAAACGAAGGGTATTAAATACATTTGCTATCTAACAGAGTTACTGATTATTGTACGGCGCCTGTATGATGATACAGGTTTAGGCATGTAGTACATGTTTTATTCAATTGATTGTGATTCCGGGCGTGTCAACTTCAAAGTTCGGTAGTCCCGTAAGTGTAGTGTATGTTTTATCGCGTGAGTGACGGCTTTTCCCACGCGAATGGTGAGGTCCGGCGCGGGCCTGTCGTGCTAGCGATTTTCCCCAACCAGGTATCTCCCACAGTGGCGCATCGCCCCACCAGACGCTTTAAGTCCCGACCGACTCCTAACCTGATCGGTAACGTATTGCATGTAAAGTGCGTGTGTGTGTATGTGTGTATGTACTCCGGCATTCACCTGGTGTAGATCGGAGAAACCACGGAAAACTACCTATCAGAGCAGCCGGTCACTAGAATTCTCCTTCCGACACTGGCTGAATTCGACCTGGCTTGTGTCGAAAATCCTGCCACCATCGGAACTAGAACCAACGACCTCCCGGTCAGAGACCTGCAGTGACTCGTGATTTATTCAAAGATTCAGTCCATTTCGTTCCAAATCTCAGAGAAATAGGTTGCCAACAATAGTACTGTGCAAATAGTCATGAATCAGGCGAAGTTGCAGCACCAAGTTGTCCTGTGTAAGTGACTTGTTCGGAAATGTGCATGTTTTTTCTTTCTTTCAATTTTAAGTAGTATATGACTTAGTGTAGGGATCACAGAATTTTGAAAATGTGCACAAATTCACTTTTCCCCATAGCATGTCATACGCAGTTGTTTAACTGCTTTTTTGACGTAAAATAAATAAATAAAATAAATAAATAAAAATCAGAGTTTGTAATGCAAGGTAGACGTGTCAAAGTGGCAACAGTGAAATAAGAGTTCGTGGTGTCTGAACCAATAGTTTTGAGCATTCTTCATTAACTTTAAAGACATTTCAAAAGTTTGTTCAAGGTGACTTCTAAGAATGCTCATGTCCCTCCACAAGTAGTGACCAGTGGAAATTGAGAATAATTAGTTTTTGAGACGGATCCGGAAAATAGTTTTGCTTAAATCATCAAGGGAGATGAAACATGGGTACGTATTTAGAATCCTGAAACAAAACAAGAATCAATTGCAATAGAAACATGAAAGAGTTCGCCAACTCTCGAAATTATTCGTCCCCAAGCATCTGTTGACATACTCAAGGCCACTGTTTTTAAAGAATCACAGGGTACTCCGCTTGTAAAGTATATGAAAAAGAAGGAACAATTGAAGGGCTCAGTAGAAAAAGGGACTATCCCACACTGACATAGGCCTGATATAATGAGGGTTTTATCTGAAGTACCTCAATACATTTTTTAAGTTTTAAACACAGTATATTCGCATATAATTTAATACCGGATTTAAATAACATATTACACTAAAAGAATGATATTTCAAGTTTCGCATTATGCTAATAACTCAATTTCACAAAAAGTGTGGGATAGCCCTTTGTTCAACTAGACCCTTCAGTTACTGGAGAATCTTACGCAAACACTCTTTTCACTTGAAGGGATGCCACAACGAAGAAGCGTCTCGGGAAGCTGTCTAAAAGTGTCCTTACGACAATGCACCCGGATCCGACAAGTTCCGGAAATCAATTGAGGAGTTTCTTTCGCCAACCGAACAAGTTCAAAGTTCCATATTTTGAGATATTTCACCTAGTTTTTCTCTACAACTGGCGATATGTGCTAGGCCATTTCCTTTCGGCAAGTTCCGAACACATTGAAAGATATAAGACAGGGAAAATCTTAAATTCATTATCAGGAACGTCTATGCTATGAAGTTTTTAGTGCCTCCTAAAGAGTTTTCAATTTGGACTAATTTGATTCTTGAAAGAAACCTTTAAAGATAGTCCTTGCTGCTATTAAAGACTGTGTCTTTGAAGAATTAAACCACGCTACAGCCCAGATTTAGCCCTCAGTGATTATTTTCTGTACGGAAATCTTAAAAAAAGGAAAATAAGAAGATCATGCTTGGGTCCCGATTTGTGTCCAAAGAACAAACGAAAATGTGCTGTAAATAAATACTTCGAAGGGCAGAAAAATTTATTTTTATGGAATATCTTTTACTGCGTAGTGGAGAAAGTATATCGAACTGGAAGGGGATTGTATTGAAACGATATAATAGAATTTTAAATCTATCTAATGTATTTCTTACTTAAAGAAACATGGGTTAATTTAGTCCCCTCGTCCTAAGGCAACTATGATACATTTTTAATGTCATAATGTCCATACTAAATTGTGTAAAGTAGTTATAGGATGATTTCGAAGTTATATGTGATCGGACATAACCGTCCCCTTGCGCATTCATCACATCATATTAGCATTTCTGTTTCACAATTCTCAGTACTGTGCAACACTGCTGTAAATTACCACTCTCCTAATACATACAAGTATTTGATTATTGAATATATTTATATTTTAAGGTTTCACCTTCCAGAACAGATGTACTAGCAAAAGTTCTTATACATGTAATATCGATCGATTCTTATCGATAAATTCTTATCGATTAAAATAGGTCGTTACATATCAGGGAGGAATTTACTCACTACAAGTAGCACCGCAAAAGCTAAATGGTGTCTTTTGAGCTAATACTTTTTGGAAAGCCATTCACAAAGCAAGCTAAGTGCTTATTTATTTGCTATTTATGAAAATAGATTTTATTACATGGGAGTTTTTGCTTTTTCTCCTTTCAAAATTCAAAATTTTATTGCTTGTTTATCCTTGAAAATAGATTTTATTACATGGGAGTTTTTTCTCCCTTTCAAAATTCAAAATTTAAGTAGTATATGACTTAGTGTAGGGATCACAGAATTTTGAAAATGTGCACACAATTCACTTTTCCCACAGCACGTCATACGCAGTTTTTAACTGTTTTTTTGACGTAAAATAAATAAATAAATAAATAAATAAACTAAGTTTTTACCAAAAGACTCAAAGCAAGAATACAATATTATCAAACTGGGTTGTTCGTGGAGCAAAATAGTTTTCAATTATCAGGAAATTTTTAAAAAAATATATTGAATATTTTTCACTTTATTTCCTGAATGAACATTTCTCACTAAAGATTATCGATAATACCAATGTGCAGTTCCATTTTATCCTGAAATTAAAATTCATCAGTCATTATTTTTATTACTTGTGACCATTTTTTCCATTTCTTTGAAATGGAAACGCACATAATATTTATAATATATAAATATTGACTATTGAGTTTTTTGAATAAATTCCATGATATTCAAAAGTCGAATCTATATGTTGACGTTTACTCACGAAATTGGGAATTAACTTACTATTTAATAAATTAAACAATTTGCATATCTACTAATGACATGGCGGCTACCCAAAGGAGCTTTCTTGCTTCCACAAGGCAGCCGGTGGGATTTTCCGTGCAAAGGCATTTCCGGCGCAGCTGGCCTCGTGCATGCAGACAGCGACGCGGCGTCGGAGTTCGAACCGAGCACCGCCGAGTGGAACACTGGGAGGAGGAGTGGGGGAAGCTGAGGGAGGGAGAGGGAAGGGGTATCGCCGGGGGGCGTGCAATTTCCTTGCACTAACCGCAGCGGCCGGCTTCCGCGAAAGAAGTCCGCCGCCCCCATCGCCGCCGCCTCGCCCCTGTCGCTCGCGGTGTCATTTCCGGAGGCGCGTGCCCACGCAGGGGAAACCAACCCAGCCTACATATTGATTGATTGCTTTTTTCGTCTTTCCGGACGCGTCAACGGCTTTGGTCATTAGTCCCGTTAGTGTAGTGCATGTTTTCCTCGGGACACGGCTGTGATCTTCCCCCGCTGGATGGTGAGATCCGGCGCCGACCTATCGTCGGCTAGAGGGTTTTTTCCCCTAACCAGGACTCTCTCACCAGCAGGGCCCCGCCCCAGCCGGGACCAGCTCTAAGTTCCCGACCGATCTCCCGGGATATGTGGTGGTGTAGTGCATGTCAGTGTGTGTGTGTAAGGGGAGAGGACAGGACAAGGAAGAGGAAGGACAGATCGCGCGCGGTCCGTGGCTCGTTTGGTAGGGTACTGCTCCGGCATTCGCCTTGTGTTGATCGTAGAAACCACGGAAAACTACCGATCAGAGCAGCCGGCCGCTACAATTCTCCTCCAGATAGCGACTGAATTCGACGTAGCTGAAAAGCTAGTATTGAAAATCCTGCCGCCGTGGGTAGTGAAACCTAGTACCTCCCGGTCAGAGGCGCTGCAGTGACATCAGTTGATGCACTGAGTTACCGATCCCGGTCCCAGCGACACCTCCACCCCAACCTATTCCCACTCTCACCCATATGACTCCGGCAAACACGGCTCAGGGCATGAACTGATGTTTGTGTCTATGACCGGGAGATCCTAGAGTCCGAGTTCCGATGGGGTAGGATTTCCACACTATACGTGGGTTTTCGTAAGGTGGCAGGAGGGTATAATCTTCAAAATCGAATATGGCATTTTTTGTGTCTTCCACGGTCCTACTGCAAGATGTCGCATGATCGCGACCATATCAAGCAGTGCTGCAGATCAAACGACTCTAGCAGCACGACCGCGAAAGACACGAAAAGTCGTGCCATATTCCATCTTGAAGATAACACCCTCAGCTGGCTCGTTACGAAAACCCAGGTATAGCTAGACAGCTAAGTCGCACTCAGCAGCTGTCTGGAGGAGAATTGTCGCGGGTGGCTGTTCCAATCGGTAGTTTTCCGTGGTTTCTCCGATCAACACCAAGCGAATGCCGGAGCAGTACCCTAACAAACGGGCCACGGACAGCGCGCAATATTTCATTCCTCCTCCTCCTCTTACCTCACCCCTAATTTCACACACTCACAAGCACTACACTACTTCACAAGTCGGGAGACCGGGCGGTAGCTTAAAGCTTGTCCCGGGCTGGGGAGGTGTTTCGCTAGTGGGAGATACCTGGTTGTTTAAATATCCGCAAGACGACGTAGGTCGGTGTCGGATCTCGTTGCCGGCGGAGAGAGACCACAGCCACCTCCCTACTAAAATCATGCACTACACTTACGGGTTTAACTGGGTACGACACTTACGGGATGTTTTTAGCAGTTGGAATCGCTAATCAAAGAAACCGACATGCCCGTCATCTTCATCGCTTTTTGACGCACTATCTCCGTCGTGTGGGTATTGTCTTTTTTTTAAATTGGTTTATTTAAGGTCGCTTCAACATCTAAGGTCATTAGCGATCACTATTGCTGTTAACGGTATAGTAACTATGAGGATGAAACGATATGGTGATTGATGATAAGGGGTGAAAGGACGAACACAAATACAACCATGCCCGAGGCGGGACTCGAACCCGCGACCCTTCGGTCCGAGATCACTACGACACTACTGCCTTAGCTATCTCGGTCACCGGGCCGGCTGGGTATTGTCTTTGTTCAACTTCCGCGGGCCACGCCCGTGACACTACTTCGATTCAGCCAATAACACTCGAGCGATAACATATACCCAAAACACGAGCAGCTCCAAATTCTTCAGTTTGCACGACAAATGTATAGGCGATAAAAGGCATGACATCACATTTTACATCGAGACTTCTCTAGATATTATTTACTTGTTTTCATACGGATAATAAATATTTTCTTCGTTTTAAGACATATTTTCCCTTTTTAAACAAATGAAAAATAAATATTATCCGTTTTTTTACCATCTAAAAGTCCGATCTCTTCTAATTGCCATTACATAATTCACTTCACCAACGTGTGCCTCAGCATTCCTCTACACCTCTAGTTATCAAATCGTCTTGAAGTGATGCAACAAGGGCTCTATTTTGTAATTAGGACAACCTCATCTTTTCAACACGCTAGTGAAGAATGAGATATTTCAATTGTCAATATTTTTATTTCTTAAGTGAAAATGCTTAAATTAGTACAATACAAAGAAAGACTGCAAAACTTTACAGTGTTTATTTACTGTATAATGTTGTTTCTGAACAATATTTTTTCTCAGTATGTTTACTTCACATGTATTCTTTGTGTATTTTTCTCTGATGTGTTACTACAAAAAAAATCTTGTAAAGCTTGTAATTGCTGGTTGACAATTAAGTGTGTATGCGAGTCCCATCGTACCATATCATTATCATCATGTGGTTGTTCTGCCGACTTAAGTTTTCTTTGTTCCTAGCTATCCTATAGCCACCCCGTATGATGTTCCCTCCATTCATGCTTCAAAACGGAGACGTTTTATTCACATGTGCTGCCCCTGGGGTGGCCTTCTCAATACCCACTCGTCGTCTTGGTTGAGAGTACAGAGGCTGTCTTTGGCGGTTCCCGAGCATAGAACCTTCGTGGAAAACAATATGGAGTCTCAGTCCGAGAAGTGTTTCTACTCCGCCCACAAAAAAGCACTAATGAATGCAGGCCCCCTTTCGCAGTACGTTGGCGAATGTCGTTGGAGATTGCTCAGGTGGCTCTTATTACCATGTAGTAATACGTTTATTTTCTTTGCATTTCCTGCACGATTTTCGAGCATATTAAGCTACTTTCGAGTTTGCTTGTTTATTGCTTTATATATTAGCGTTCTAAAATTGTTTTATGAAATTGATACGAATAAATAGGATCTGCATTCTTATCATACTTTTAAAAAATCTTTAATACTTCATAAAAATGGTATTCAACTAACATGTTAGCAATAAACTTTCGAAACTTGTTCTGGAAGTACAGTTTAGGCTAATGGAAACTGGATTTATCGAGAGTTTTCTGATAATCCTACGTAAGGAGCACAATAATATTCCATGCATTGCAAACGTGTTTCTTTTGCATCGTTATTTTCTTTTGTTTCCTCGGTTTTGGGCATACATTCGTGTGGCATTTTGGCGATCGCATTTAGCTGTCTTGGGGTTGCTCTGGGTTGTTCCTTTTCGGAAATATTGCGTTACCAAGAAATAAATATCTGCTTAAACTTCACATCGAATATATCAAGTCCGGTCAATGACCCCCATCTCGATCAGGTTTTTGTCCAGTTTCCTGATCCATTGAGCAAATGCTGAGATGGCCCCTTGTTTTCTTCTGGACATAAATGTAACTTCATTTTCTGTGCACGTCTTCTAAATTCAGTGGGAAATACAATTATTTAAATTATTGTTTCCATGTTGTCAGAGGAAGTAATAGGCAAATTTATTGCTTATTTATCTTTGAAAATAGATTTTATTAAATGGGAGTTTTTGTTGTTTTCTCCTTTCAAATTCAAAATTTATTGCTTATTTATCATTTAAAATAGATTTTATTACATGGAGTTTTTTTTTTTCTCCTTTCAAAATTCAAAATTTATTGCTTGTTTATCCTTGAAAATAGATTTTATTACATGGAGTTTTTGTTTTTCCTCCTTTCAAAAATTCAAAATTTAAGTAGTATATGAGTAAGTGTGGATCACAGAATTTTGAAAATGTGCACACATTCACTTTTCCCATAGCACGTCATACGCTTTTCTGATTTTGCGTAAAAAATAATATTAAATCAAATAATAATCAAGTCAGTTATATTGTTTATGATCTGCATCACTGTCACAACTCGAATACAAGACGTTTAAGTTATGATAAAGGATTTTATAATAATTATTCCCAGAACTCCTAAGAAGCCTTTTAATGACACTTTGTTTTTCGTAAATTAGTGATTTTGTGATGCATGTATTTCAAACATCAGTCACAACTTTAAACATTTTTTCACAAAATTTAATTTCTCGAGTTTTCCACTTATTACAACCCATGAGTGTGTACATGTACATGTACATTGTGTACATGCGTTTTTTGTTACTAGTGTTAATTCTTCAGTTGCTTCTGCTTCCACTAATAATCGCCATAGGAGTAGTTTCAACTCCACCGGGTCCAGTGTGCACTACACTAATTGACCCTTTAAGTTTATCTAATTTTGCTACTGTTCTTGTCATATTATATCATCCCTACGATGATCTGCAGATAAATCATTTTTGTCGAACATTCTTTTGGAGAACATCTTAGGTGAATATGATGTACAAGAACAGAATGAATTCTTGATCTTTCGTCTTCGTAATTTTAAATTTAAAAAACTGAAAAACAAAGGTAAGAGTACTAAACAGTACTATAAAAATAGTTGATATTTCCTTTAAAGATTCAATCATCTCATAAAGATCCAGTATAAAGATATGTCTGCGAATGTTAGAATCCCAAATGTGCTTGCAAACCAGAACAGAAAACGAGTTTCCTTGGAAATGCGCGCATCTACAAAGGCAAGTCGGTACCGCCCATGGAAAGTTGCGATCGCAACCTCCGATCTTATTTTCTCCGTACCCCCTTCTCGACCCGTACTCTACCCAGAAACGCCCAGGGCCATTCACTTAACCGTCATGCTCGAACGATGATACACCAAGCAGGGGTTATAAATGTAATTTCTTCAAGGCATGACATGAGCCATTTCTAGATTCTCGGAATGGACAGAGTAATAACAGGCTAGCGGAAGGCACGGGTTGGCGATCGTCCGTCAGGCGGTCCGTTAGCAGAATGGAGAATAAAGATACATTTTTATTTCACTTTAACCATCAAGTACACTTCAAGAGAAAGGAATTCGCCATTGGCTTACAAGGAAAACTACGTGAGAAACAGAAGTGCGGTTGAAGATGAATAACAGCCTACCTACGACCGTGGGACTTTTCGAAGTAGACGAGTGCTTACAAGGTTAATAAGAATAAATTAAGTTGCCAAGGTTGTCTAAATTGCCTTTCAAGCTCATGAACTGATATTCATGAATGTACTTGCAACTTCCTTTCTTCGCATATGCCCATCACTCACAGCGCTTTTTTTCTGAGCTGCATTCTTGATCATTTTCATTAGAATGACCTGCGCAGGAAATTTCTAACAAGAGATCGTTAAAAACACCGAGTGGAGCATAATTTAGTTACCCTTCTCTTTCTCTTCTATTTCTTGAGAGCTTGGGAATCAATGTGTGATTCGGGCTTCGAAGTCCCATGCTTTTCTACTACAGTTGAATATTTTCCTCTCGCCCGGAAATGCCTCGAAGTCCGATCGCGTCTGATTATCAACACTTCTCCCTTTTGGTCTGCAATGCCATCACAAAACCTGTGACTTGTTTCAACAACACCCGTTGCAGGATCGTGCCCTCATATTGTTACTGGTGATTCACAATTTTTATACCAAATCTATTTTCTTTGTTGGAATAATCTTTATTTAGGCAATAATATTTCATAATATAGTTTTAAATTCAAAATTGTAAATACACATTTCCTTTTTATTGTTTTTATTAATTTTTCATTAACGGTGAAGAAAATTATATATTATTTATAGTATATTAAATTACTCAGAATGTTGCTTCGTGGGCTTTAATAATTGAGCAAAGTATAATTAAATGAACTTAACAAATTAAAAGATTTAGAAACTCGAAAGAAAAAAACAATCTAACAAAAACAATAATTTCGGCACTACTTGCACTCTTATCTCAGACGTCACATTCTTCCTAACCGTGAGAGCTACCCAGCGGGCAGTGCCACTACAGCCCTCCCCGTCTCTTCCTCCCCCCTCTCATTCCCCTTTCCCCTCTTCACTTCCACTCTCTCCCTCCCTCTGATAATCTTCCCTTCTGTCGTCCCCTCTCCCCGTCTTTCCGCTCCCTCCTTAACATTTCCCTCCTGAACCCTCTCTGCTTTACCCCTCTCTGCTTTACCCCTCTCTGCTTTACCCCTCTCTGCTTTACCCCTCTCTGCTTTACCCCTCTCTGCTTTACCCCTCTCTGATTTACCCCTCTCTGATTTACCCCTCTCTGATTTACCCCTCTCTGATTTACCCCTCTCTGCTTTACTCCTCTCTGATTTACCCCTCTGCTATCCCTGTTCCATCGAACTCTCCCGCCTCCCCCACTCCACCTCCTCATCTCTGGCGTCCTTCAAGTGATCCATCGCGGGCGTCGGGCGCGGCGCTGTAATTGCGCTGGCGGACAAAGCGAGTACTAGCCGGTGCGGGGTGGCGCAGGCGCACTGCGGCGCCGCTTTGGCGGTTCGCCGAACGAGCGAGCGGACGCGCGAGCGCGGCCTCGTGCGTAATAACACATCCGACCGTGGGCGACGAGAGGAATCTCGCTGGCAAGGAGCTAGTATTTCCGGAGCCGGGCCCCTGCCGCCGCCGCCGCCGCCGCCAGCCCCTGCCGAACCCGGGCGCCCGCTCGGCGTGCCGAGGCCATTAAGTCACTTGTACAGATTCGAATCTCCTCTGTTTGCTTTTTTTATTATTATTTCTCCGCCGCCGCCTCCTCCTTCTTCTTCTTATCCGCCCGGCCCCCGCGTCGCCGCGCGGCCGCTATCGCTTACTTTACGAACTTGCCGTAATGTAGGCAATACGCATCTACCGGCGACGGCGCGGGCGACCGCCCGGGTCCGCGCGACGGTTGGCTCCGGGCCCGGGCTAGGTGATACGCCCGAAACTGGTTTACCTCGCTTGTAATAGCTTTACTGCGGTAAGACCGTTCTCACCTGGTAGTATTGACCTCTGGGGCTTGCTGAGCCCCCCGCTCCCGCGCCTGGCCCCGCTGCCGCGCTGTCCCCGCGCCGACCCGCGCCTTCCCCTCGCCGTTTCGTGCCCGCCGCTGTCCCCTCGCCGTCCTCCCGCCATCCTCGCGTCCTCCCCCTGCACACTGTCCATTCTTCGCCCCTTTTTCTGCCCCCTTTTCCGTTCCTCTTCTCCCCTCTTCGCCCTCCTTCCCCTCTTCAGTCCCCTCTTCAGTCCCCTTTCAGTCCCCTTTTCAGTCCCTCTTCAGTCCCCTTTCAGTCCTCTTCAGTCCCTCTTCAGTCCCTTTCCGTTCCCTCTTCAGTTCCCTCTTCAGTTCCCTCTTCAGTTCCCTCTTCAGTTCCCTCTTCAGTTCCCTCTTCAGTTCCCTCTTCAGTTCCCTCTTCAGTTCCCTCTTCAGTTCCCTCTTCAGTTCCCTCTTCAGTTCCCTCTTCAGTTCCCTCTTCAGTCCCCTCTTCAGTCCCCTCTTCAGTCCCCGCGCCGTCCATCGTCGTCCACTGTACCGTCCTGCCAGGTGCGGTTCCATGACGGTTCCTCCCAAATTCTTTCCCGATTATATTCTCCGCTTTATGGCCCATTCCGACATCGTCGCCCATTAGTTGCTCGCTAATTCCTGTTGGCAGTATGCGTATTTGCGTGCTCTTATCTTGAGTTTTCTATGACGGAAATACTTTGATCCTGGGTTTTACGTATCTGAAAAAGCACTGTATTGCCTGTGTTTTACGTATCTACGTGTCCGTGTACAAAATAAGTAATTTATATAAAATTATAATGTTTGCACTTGAATGAAAAGAAAAACAGTCTTAAGAAAATATTATATTTTTATTTGTAGGCTCCATTAAGATCATTTTCAAAACAGTGTGTGTGTGTGTGTGTTTGTGTGTTTGTGTGTTTGTGTGTGTGTGTGTGTGTGTGTGTGTGTGTGTGTATAGTCAAATATAATGCTTTGCTCAGGATAAAATCATCTCCTGCAAAATGGCATCTTTTGAGACATTTGACTTGCCTTATGCACGGATAATATGATTCCGATCTCGTATTTCTCATATTTTTAAACTTTGTTCTCTGTACTGTAGTCTTAAATAAAGTAATTTTTCCTCTGAAGCATTATGCTCGTTTACTTGCCTGCTTTGGAGGTTTTCTGGATTTATTCAATGTTTATTATTAATTCAATTTATTATTATTATTATTATTATTATTATTATTATTATTATTATTATTTAGAGGTGACATAGAAAAGGAATAACACGGGTATCTTCAGAGATTCAAAATAAGCACTATGAAAAGATTAATTGGCGGAACATTACCTACAAACAAATTATTTTAATAATAATAATAATAATAATAATAATGATAATAATAATGATAATGATAATAATAATGATAATAATAATGATAATAATAATATAATATAATATAATAATACAATAGATCTTTCGCGTGTTAATTATTATTTTCGCATTATTCATTCTCCATCCGGTTGCTTTTTCACTGTCCGTTGTGGTCTTCCCTTCATACCAACGGAGTCTCCGTCCACCGCCTGAGACGTGCCCCTCCCCGATGGCACGAGGTCTTGCTTCACTCGCATTAACCGGCCCTGCCAGCGCCGACGCCGCCTCGCGTCACCTTTCGAAAGCTGCCGGTTGCGCGGGCGGGCGGGCCAGCGGTTCGTATCTGGTCAGGCGGATCTAGCGGTCACCCAGCGAACCAGCGAGCGAGACCACCGTAGCCACCACCACTTCACCCACGTAACCACTTCACATCCGGCCAGAGCTCGGATGTTCTGAAATGCCATTAGTTTCTACTTAAGCTATCTGCCTACCGGTGTAATCAAACTTCTGGTGTACGGGGTAAACGGTGATAATGGTTTCTGACGGTGCGTTTTCTTGCGTTTGGGTGATAATATCCAGGGAGAAGACCTTGTTAAGGCACAGTAGTATATTTTGTTATGCGAGGTGGCATGTAAGCACAATGTCACTCGTCGTCAACATAACGATAGTTATTTCTTTTGGAAGTATCGGCCAGAACACACTGACGGGCTCTTCAATATTCTTTGCAGCAATCTCATGGACGTTTTCACCAAATATTCAAATTGTAAAACCTCGTGCAACGCAGGGAAAATCGTTTTGGATAACCGATTTTTCATTCAGCAGAATGCAAAAATGTTTGTTTTCTTACTTCCTTTCCTGTAAGATATAGGATCATATTTCATTTCACTAAACTTTCTGGTGAAGTGTCGGGACTACTTGTAGCCACAATCGATTAATTGGGAAGGGTGGAGGCTGTATGTGTTGTCAGTACAGTTCTGCAAGAATAATTCGTCAGTGTTGGATGGACGAATTTAAAGCATATAAAGCAGTTCAAAGAAAGAAAGAAATTTGAAAATGTCCGTTCTTCATCCCGTCAATATACTGAACTCGAGACCAGTGGGACCGAATAAAATGCACTCCCATAACCATCCACTATCTTACATTCGTAAATCGTTCACTCACAATTGCCAATAGTTTCCTCCATCTTATCTTCTTGAGAACGCCTCTTAACTGCTATTTGCCTTTTGATTTCTTGGGCTAAACAGTTTACGTGGTTCGTACTAGATGCTATCACACTTGTCATTACAAACCCTTCAAACTCGTGGCTATTGGCCCTTGGTGTACACTTCACTCGCTATCGTATGGACTATTACTTAACTTTCGGTGAATGAAATGTATTTTAATTATCGAATGGGTGATGTCACATTGACCTCAGTGACATGTGGTGATAATGACTCGCGAGATTCCAGATGGAATCGATTACCTTGAAAACAGAGTGAAGTACAGTGTCAGCGACCGCCAGCCTCCTCCAGAAAGATCATCTGGCCATCTAGGGTCGGATCCGCAGGCTTGGGAGCTGACCGGGGCGGATCAACGGCAGTAAACAGATACAGATAAAAGTGGCGCATGCACGGAGCCTCCTCGCTTGCCGGCTCGGCGCGGCCGTTGCGCTGCGTGGCCTGGATGCCACGGAGTCGTGACGAGCAGGATCGGACGAAACAGTCGCGCGAACGCGCCGCGCCGCAGCGCTCGTGCACACAGTCTGTTCCCGTTTCTCGAAACAGATCATTGGCTCTAGGGCGTCGGATCCTGCAGGCGTTCGGATTGGGAGAAAAGAAACTGCGAGCGGATCATCGGCGAATAAAACAGATAAGTATATTACCGTGTGCTGCACCGTTTAGCATCCATCTATTTTCGGCTGAAATGCTATTTTCCTTTCAATGTAAAGATGCGCTGCAGCAGGGCTTGGAATCCACTTGTAGGTCTTGCATCAGGAATGGGAGCATAAACAGTCCTCGCGATTCTGCCGCCTAGCAGCCGTAAATAACTCTCCGTAACACCGAGAAAAGGTTCTGCTCGTTTTCGTCTTTCCGATTCTCCTCTGGTGGGAGAGGAGGCTCGGGGCGTCAACTGATGTCACTGCAGTGCCCCTGATTGGAAGGTCCTAGTTTCGAGTCCCGACGGTCGCAGGGTTTTCGACAATACGTAGCAAGATTGAATTTAGTCGCTGTCTGGAGGAGAATGTAGCGGCCGGCTGCTCTGATAGTAGTTTCGTGTGTTTCGATCAATACCAACAATGCCGGAAGTACTCTACCGCGCGCAATTTTTACAGCCTATTCCTTATCCTATTCTCGCCCCACCCCCCGCATCTCACACTCACACTTACATTCATTACGTCACCACACATACCAGGAGACCGGTTGGAGTAGTCTCCCGGTTGGAGTGGTGTCCCCGCTGGTGGGAGATACCTGGTTGTGGAAAACCCCGTTAACCAACGGTAGGCTGGTGCCGGTTCTCACCATCCAGTGGGGAGAAAGTCACGTCTCGCTACCGAGGAAAACATTCACTACACTTTCCGGGACTAGTGACTTCAGCAGACGACGCGCCCAGAATTATGAATCAATGAATCTTCTCTGGAGCGGTTGCGGTGGTTCAGTGGTTACACCATTACTTCTGCAGCGTCGCTGACGGGGTGATTGTAGGGTTCGAGATTCGACGGTGGCGGATTTTTGACACGAGCCACATAGCTGGGGCGAATTCGATTACTGTCACGTGGATAATTTTAGCAACCAGCTGTGCATTTTTTTATTTTGACACCCGCTGTCTCTGGTCTATACCGGACGAATGCTGAGGCAGTACCTTAATAAATGGGTCACAGATTTCATGCGTTCTTCCCCATCTCATCGTCATAAGTGTCCTTAGGGACGAGGCCAGGGGATTGGGGTCACCCCAATTTTGATAGGGGACTGTAGCCTTAAGTAGTAAAACATCTTATTTCAATGCAAATGTGCAATCCTGAATTTCCCCCTTTTTATGGAATAGGGAGCCCAGACGTGTAGTTGACGTGTATTTTTTTAGCCGCTCACTCCTATGCTCATCCTTTTCCCCTGACACACGTGTACAAACACCAAATCATTCAAATGTACCACACTCGCACACATGTCGGTAGATCGGTCGGGAGGTGAGAAGTTGTCCTGCCAAGGGATTCCCTGGTGGCAGATATACCTGAAGGCGAAACACGGAGGGGGCCAGCCGAAATTGGGAGTGACCCCTGATTACCCGTCGATGTTGACCAAATAGTCTAGGCAAATTTTTTGTGATGAAGATGGGTGACATCTTGTTTGGTGTCGATAAGTGAACCGCGTAAAGAAAAAACAACAACAAAACTTTCGCTTTGCAAAGGCATGCGTGGCATCAGGATGAAATAATTGAAGACATTTTTGTCGACTTAGATTTATTCAGAGAGACGGCTTTGCCGTCATCGTAAGTCTTACAATATGTGGCGAAAGTCGGGCGCGCACTGTTTCCCGACTTCCGTCATATTTTAGTGAGATTGATGATAAGGCTGTCGAAGCCGGTTCTCTCAATAAATCTAAGTTGATAAAGATGACTTCAGTTATTTCATCTTTTAATAATGTCTACAACACAGTCATCAGCATTCCCAAAAGCGTGGCATCAGTTGATAATAATTGTAATAATTATTGCATAACCCTACGATGCCACACACTGATCTTTTTCGCACTCAGCCCAGATTCTCCTACGTTTCAAGATACCAGTCCCTCCAGCCTCTCAGATGGTCGTTTTCCTCGCAATACGTATGCGGTATTCTCAACGAAAGGGAAGGTAGTTTCCATTTGGTAAATTTTCTCTCGTAACGTTTCAAAACAGTCTTTAGAAAAAACATTATGCAATTTCAAATATCTCAGATTCACACAAGTATACATTAGAATTGTGATCTGCTAACTTGGTATAATGTAGTATTTATACACATTGGTGTGAACAATACATGTAAAGATGAATTTGAAAGACCTCCATTAATTGGATTCCGCTGTATACTTTCAACCTAAAATCCAGAGTAAAATTATTCTTCGGAATCCTGTCGATTGCAAACTAACCTCAGGTGTTGGGTTTAAAGAAAAATTCTCTACTTAGCTGCTTGAGATTGCAATGCGACAGCGCCCTGCCTCTATCGCATTTCCACCATAAGAATCGTCGTCGCCATATCAGCATCCCTGTCGCTTGCACCCCTCTTCATTCCTATTCACAGAAATTATGGTCGTGATACTCTTTCCGGTTCCGCCAACTCCCGTCCTGATGACCTTCTACCCCGCATCCCTACTGTGAGGATTACAGTGACGCTGTGCGTGTGTATTATATCGGCCCCACGGTCCCCTTTGCCGCCGCCAACACGTCGCCCCAAAGTTGCTTGCCACTGTGGGCTATCCGCCTCTCGTTCTTTTCGCCACATCCACACCGTCTTGAATTCGAGAGTGAAGGAGGCCTCTCTTACTTGCGCTTCCGCGCTGTGCCGGAAGCGACGAAAGAAGCCCGGAAGAGTCACCGGTGGGGATGGAGGAACGAGTGCGGTACACGGTCGGTGGTGAGAGGGGTCCGCGGGTGTTGTCGGGGGTGGCGGTGCGGGAGTGAGTGGAGGGGACGGCGTCGGGGCAGGGTCGGGGTTGTGATAGTGGGGGCGGGGTTGTGATAGTGAGGGCGGGGTTGTGATAGTGGGGGCGGGGTTGTGATAGTGGGGACGACGTGAGCAATGGGGACAGGGTTGTGACTGTAGGGGCGGGGTTGAGCGGTGGGGGGGTTGTAGCAGTCTGAGCCATAGGGTAATGTGATCGGAGAGGGCAATATTGTAGCAGTGGGAGTGGGGTTGTGAGCTGGTTTGATGGTGGGGGGGGGGAGGGGGGGGGGGGGGGGGGGGCGGCGTTGGCGAGTGGGGCGCTCTAATGCGCCCCGCCCCCTCGAGAGTTTGGCAAGCATTTAACGGGGCGGATTATTGCTCTCGGGCGCCGCCGAGCATCATCAAGCAGCTGCCTGCGCAAGCGCTTAGCGCCGCCCGGCCGCCAAATGACACGGCGGCGAGAGCAAAAATGCGATCCCTTAATGTCCCCGTAAACAACGGCTCGTCCGCGTCTGCAAACGAAGCTCGACAGTCGAAGTGTTTGGCGAATAAAGTGTCTTTGTAGCACTTGGTTTCTTAATTATCGCTTCCCTGGCCAATCCTATTTGCCATGATTTTCATGATCATTATAACAATAGTAATAATACTATAATATAATAATAAAGTAATAAAATAATAATAATAATAATAATATATTAACACAATAATATAATAATAATAATAATAATAATAATAATAATAATAATAAAAATAAAAAAAGGATGATGAGATATTATTATCATTATAAATCTGAACCCTACTTGGCTTACCGGGAAGATACGATGATCTTGTTACGATTTCTGGCTTCCGGAACTAGTTTCATTGTGCCGTCTACCCGATCATGTATACTGTACGATCATTAAATAAATAACCTACTATCATTTTTGACTCGAATGACTGATAATAATTATTATAATAAATAAAGGATAACTGGTAGTCTGCAACAACAGAAATGCTGCTGAACAGAACCACATAAAATGTTTTCTTCACGACGTACATGCACGCTGCTCAAATATAACAAACAAAACTCTCGTATAACACTCCAATACGTTTGGAAGCACTACGTATAAGAATTCAGTTAGTACACGCAGAATATGGGGAATTACACAGTGAAACATTTGATTTTTTTTCTGTGATTTTCATTTTTAAAAGTATTTTCCCGAGTTCCTCGGTGTCTAGCAAAGTCTTAAGGCCCATTCACAATGCAAACATAAGCATAAGCATGGCGTTAACATAAAAGTTAGGACTACGCCTACAAGTGGACTCATTCACAATGCGTTCGCATAAGCATAACACGTAAGACGTTAACTTAAGAGCTTGCAAGCTTCAAGCTTCTGTGCTTATGCTTATGTCAGACATAAGGAATGAGCCAATCACAGTTCGATAACTCAAAATCAAGTATCAAAGTCGATAGGCGAAGTATTCGTGTGCTGCGTGGTTGTGGTTGTCGTATTTGTTTTGAAATCTCGAAATCGATTCTCATATCCAACCAATAGTAAACTAGAATGCCTCATAGCCAATAGAAACTCTTATTTTGCCTATGTTTATGTTCGACCTTGTGAATACGCCAACTCTTCGCTTATGTTAATGTCTATGTCTATGTGTTACGCTTATGTTTGTGATTGCATTGTGAATGAGCCTTTATACCCCTGTCGAATGGCAAGACGCTGAATAGTTTCTCTTTTAATTTCTTTGCGCCCTAAACATCATTAATCTACCGTAGATAACGAGTAATAATAACTGCATCGTTATTTTTAAAGACTGTTGCTCTCCGAGGGGTGTGGGCACAGGGCATGTGCAGGGGAAGGTGAGGCGCGGTCAGCTGTTCCGGGAGGAGGGGCGAGAGGCGGTGTGCCCATCTGCGGGCAGGGCACGCGGCACGAGACACTGCGCTCGGGGGCGGGCACGCGGTCAGGCGGCTTCGGCCACGCCCCCTCGCCGCACACTGGCTCCAAAGGCGCCGCAGCCATCAAAATCACCCTCTGCTTCGTTGAAGGTTTAATTTGGATAGTCTGAGACTCTCGTATTGGGTAAAATTGGATAGTCTAGGACTCTCGTTAAAGAGAAGAAAAAGATCAAGAGAAGAAGCAAGAAGTACAAGAGGGAAAAACGGGCAGAGCAACATGGAAAAAGTGGAAGAAGAAGTGGAAGAAGAAGAAGAAGAAGAAGAAGGACTATCGTAGATTTCCCCTACGCCGTGGATCACTGACACTTCTCTGATTGATTGATTGGTGTTTCTAGGCACGTTAACAACTATCACACACTAATCATCCGTTACTAATACTTAATGCAGTGATTTTTTTTGTTGTTTCTCTTCCGCTGGATGATAAAATAAGGCGGGGAACTATAGGTCGGATTGCGGGAGCTTCTCCCCCCCCCCCATGTATCTCTACCAGAGGGTCACAGCCCAAGTTGGGACGGGTTCGAAACTCTTGACTGGCCTCCTGACATGTGCGTTAATGTAATGCATACATGTGTGTGTGTGTGCGTGTGAATAAGAAAAATAAACGTGGACGAGGAAGGAAAGATCGCGCGCGGTCCGTGGTCTGTTTGTCATGGTACTGTGCCAATATCAGTCTGATATTGATTGGGGTAACCACCGCTCAGAGCAGCCTCAGAGGCTCTTAGAATTCTCCTTCAGGCAGCGGCTGAATCCGACCTAGCTATCAAGTTGATGTTGGAAATCAGTCACCATCGGCACTCGAATCCTCACACATCCAGTGAGAGGTGCTGCAGAGCCAGCAGCAATGCTGTTTTTGAGCGAAACTCAGCGAACTCAATTTTCTGGATCATCGAGTGAAAGGGAATTTGAGGGCAATTGGGTCCATTGGTCCTCGGAAATTTTCTAGATTAACGGAGAATGATGAATTCAAGGGTCTTTTGAGGAAACGAGATCAGCCCTTCTACAGGTTTTAAGAATGGAAATAACATGTCGGCGGAGGACAGGTCAGTGGCCCATTGGCTAATGCGTCTGGACACACGTAATAAGAATCAATCCGACCCCATAGGCTTCGGCCTAAAGAATCTTCATCGAGGCAGAGGACGATTTCGACGCTGTGCACACGCGAGTAGAACCTAACACCTCTCTTCACACTGCAAGCGACTGGACAAGATGGGGGCCACCCGAGTAGACCAAGGAGCACGATGCCTACCATTTTCTCACCCCCCGGCACCCGGACGGGAGTCATTCCACGGCAGAGCCTTTACACGTTGAACAAAAGACCTTCCCCTCCCCGCATTTTATTTTAATTTTTTTGTGAGTGTGTACTCTTTACTCATTAAGCCTACATCAACCTGGACTCCTGAGAGCTGGCGTCTCTTCCAGCCAAGTTAAATCGGCACCTTTGATGATTCATTCCTCCCTCGGGGGAATTCATTTGATCCCGCAGGGGTATCAACAAATATTCCACGTGAGTTTTTGGAGGCATTTCGAACCACTGTGCTTCGCCACCGCCATCATCGCCGCCGCCGCCGCCGCCGCCGCCGCGCCGCCCGCCGCCGCCGCCGCCGCCGCCGCCGCGGGCCGCGCCGCCGCGGCGGCCGGCGCCGCCGCCGCCCCTTGAGCCCGCACGCGTCTCCGGGCACGCGCCCTCGACAGGCGGCGGGCGGGCAGGTGGCGGCGGCGGCGGCGGCACGGCGATTGAGCCCCCACTCACACTCCCAAAAAAAGGGAGGTCTTCTTTCACCCTCCGGCGGAAGGGTCGCTGCGGAGGATGGTCGGGCGCGCTTCCCTTCGGTGTGAACCGCTTGATTAGGGCGCGGCGCAGGAGGACGGGCCGGCGGAGGGGTGGGGAGTGACGGGCCCTGGGAGGCGGTGGAAATAGGTCAGGTGGCGGCGGAACTGGCGGGGCTGGAGGTGACAGGCTGTTGCGATGGGGAAATTTGGGTCGGAGTTGTTAGCAAAGGGGTAAGCGACGTCGGATGTGTGGAAATGAGAGGTGTGGAGGGGGGGAGTGAGGGTAGGAGAGGGAGGAGTGAGGGTGGGTGGGAGGGAGGGAGTGGTGAGTGGGGGAGGTGAGGAGTGTGGGTAGAGGTGGGAGTGAGAGTGGGTGGGAGGGAGGAAATTGGTGAGTGAGAGGACGTGAGTGAAGTGACGTTTCCACAGAAAAATGTCTAGAACTCACAAAAACGCGTGGAATATATCAAAAAATAACGATGTGTTTGAACAGATGCCTCAAGATGATGTAAAATATTGTGTGTGATGTTCTGAAATAAAGTCTACGTTTCTGTAGCAAATTGAATACACTTTGAGGCTTTTTTCGCGAACTGCATGCATGTATCATACGGAAATCTTTTTAGATATAACGGGATGCAGTTTTGTGAAGATGTGCAAATTTGGGAGAAAGGAAAACAAGAGCGAAGAAACAGTGGTTATAATAGCCATGTGGTTGAATATAACGGAAACTCTCGATTGTCTAATGGAATCTTTGAAAGGCTTCAAAGGATTGGGAAAAATAAGAAGATAATAATATGTAATGAATAACGGGAGTTCTTGCGAAAATATCGGAATCAATTATGCATGTGACTAAGAAATAATTTGAGAGGAGATGGGGTTTTTAAAGGAGACGAAAATTATGAAAACAAAGGGAAAAAAAAAAGAATAAGAAGAAAAAAATGAAAAGGAGACAATAAAACTACGAAATTTTGGGAAATAATGTTTCAGGTGGCTTTTAGTAATACATATAGCAGGGTTAACGACAACTGAATTACCGGGAGAGGAGGTCAAGTTACTGCAGGGCGTCTGACTGGGAAGTTCTAGTTTCGAGTCCTGACATTTTTTAGGCAATATTTTAGACACTAGCTAGGTTGAATTCAGCCGCTGTCTGGAGGAGGATTCTAGAGTCCGGGTGCTCTGATCGGTAGTTTTCCGTGGTTTCTCCGATCACCTGGCGAATGCCGGAGTAGTACCCTAACAAACAGGTCACGGACCGCGCGCGCGAGCGCGATCTTTCCTTCCTCTTTCTTATCCTATACTAACCCCTTACATAATAACATGCACCTAATTACCACACATAACGGTAGACCGGTCGGGAGCTTAGAGCTTGTCCCGGGCTGGGGAAGTGCCCCGCTGGTGGGAGATACCTCTTGCGGGAAACCCCGCAAGCGACGGCAGGTCGGCGCCGGATCTCGCCATCAGTTTGAGAAGATCACCGCCACCTTTCGATAAAAACATGACTACACTAACGGGACCAATGACCTCGTCAGTTGACGCGCCAGGAATCACTAACAACCTACCCATCGAAACCTAAACTGCCAGTGCACTCAATAGCGATAGAAAGCTCGGCATCTGTGCCGCAAAGAGGTGAGAACTCGGAGCGGAAAGAATAGAAATAACGGCAGATGCAGCAGTACAAATGCTGGAGGCGGAGCGGCCCAAACCACCCAAGAAGCAGCTACCGACACGAGCGAGAAGTCAACTTTTTTTTCCGAGTGGCAGTTCTTTTTGTGTGTCGCGGTTTTGTAATTTGAGGAAAGACGAAAAAAGAAAAGTTAGATGGATGGCGTGCAAAGAAACGTGAGCATTGAATTAATGTAATACGGAGGCTAAAGAGGTCTAAACAAAGAGAAAAGCGACTGAGTTGGAACAGTTTCTTGCGTTCTTTTTGTCTTCTCTTCTCACTGATTTCCGAGTTCAACAGCAAGGGGTGAGTTTTTTTGAGTCGAAATTGGAATTTATTTTTGTGAGAGACTTAATGACAAAATGTGAACATTGTAACACTGCAGAAATTAGAAGTAGGTTCGTTACTTGACATCTGTAACATGTTTTTAACACGTTTGTGTCATTATTGGAGATGGAGTGATGAGATATGTGGTTATCCTATCATATTTGTGAATATTTCTTTTTGCGAGATATCGAAGCAATAGAATCGGCAATATTTCTGTATTACCTAAAAAAAATATTTCCGAAAAAAATAAATTCTGTATTACCTAAAAAATATTAAATTGAATACTTTTGTTATCGCTCTGTGAATACCCATTTTTTATTTAGAGTTTTTATTACTTAGATTTTGAGGGTATCACCTTTAATTGATTATAGTATTGAATAGTTTCGTATAAATACAATAGTCTATGATCTGTTGGCCCGCCTAGACGAATATGGCAGTAAAAGTCAGTTGGTAGTGTTCTAAGCCCATGTGGTCTCAAATTAGAAACTTCCCCATCGATTCAATTGTTGACATAGATTGCTATGTCAACAATTTCAGAACCCAACATTCGGCAACAACCACTTCATGCATCTTTCTCTATTAGGATCTCGATTTTTCATTTGTTCCTGGTTGGTTTAAACGTGGAACCATTTTGATTCAACTCCGCAAATCCCCAATCCAATGCCAGCCCAGTTGTCTGAGGGCTATGTAACCCAGAGTAGAGCATTTTTGTAGAGAAGACTAATCAAATGGATAAATTAAACACGTGAAGAATGTGATGTATAATAGGTGGTAATTCAAAACATTGTAGGTGTTTGAGTAGGGGTTCAGTTAACTTTGCAAAACATTCCTCAATTTTATTGGCCAATTTGTCTGATTTTGCTCTCTCATTTCCAAGTTCATGGCGTTGTTCCGGCATTTGACCTCCGCCATTAACAAATTGTAAGAGTTCAGACAAGGCAAAATTACCGAAGGGTTTTACACCCAAATTGTATAGATGATGATCACCTGATTGGCTTCCCTCACCCAATAACTTTTCATAGGTGTGCCCCCTGGGGAAACTTGGGAGACGTGACCCCTCGGAATATTTTAAAGGGGCCCCGTAGCTCTACGAGATAAAATACTTTAACTTATTTACCTTAATATGCCCAGTCATTGATTTTATTTGATATCATACTTTTTAGCCTGACAATTTGAGAAATTGTTCAATGGCAATTTGAACCGGCAATTGTTCAAATAGCAATTTGAACCGGCAATTGTTCAAACGGCAATTTGAACCGGCAATTGTTCAAATGGCAATTTTTTGCGGGCCATCTGGAAACAGTTTGTGTAAATGTTTCGCGTAAATATTTTAACTTAAAATCAATTGTATTTATTAGTTGTATCATTAACCGTTTGGTGGAAACATCGTGTCAGGCAGATACTGATTCTGTTGTTATCGCAGGGAGTTCTACAGGTACACCAAGCAACGTCTTCCTTCTCAAACGTTTCAGTTTGCTTATAATCTTAAAGGACATAGGATCATTGCAGCTTTGGCGTGCGACCTTTTCATGTAAAATATTTTAAACTAGCGATCCTCAGGTGCAGATGTTCCCACAGTTGTAGGTTTTGATATGGATTCTTCATGCCAGTTTCATGCAAATTTTCCTATAAATATATATTTTAAAATCTGCTTCTCAAGCAGACCTAATTATTTTGTACGACTATTAATTTTCTGTCAAGTTTTTTGGATTTTCTTAGTACGTACTATTAAACTTTAGCTACCACAAATAGTCTGACAATGACGATGACAAAGAAGAAATTTTCATGTACAAAATGAAATGTCGTATGTGAACAAAGAAGTTGAATGAAAAAATACGATGATCGATTTATATGGCTCAGGGCATCAATTGATGTCGCTGCAGTGATGATGATCAACTGATGTCACTCTGACCGGGAGGTCCTAGGTTGCGAGTCCCGTTGTTGACATTATTTGGCAATAGCTAGATAGCTGGGTAGAATTCAACCGCTATCTGGAGAACAATTTCAGCGGCTGGCTGCTATGAACAGTAGTTTTCCGCGGTTTCTTCGATCAATACCAGGCGAATGCATTACCCTAACAGACGGGTCACGGAACGCGCGCGATCATTCCTTCCTCGACTCTCTCGTATCCTCATCCTTCACTTATACACACTTACACTTTCATGCGCTACTCTACCAATGCAGAGAGCTTAGAGCCTATTCCGCCGAAGCCGTGCCCAGCCAGTAGGAGATACCTGGTTGGGAAAAACTCACAAGCCGACGTGGAGGTTAGCGCTAGATCTCGGCATCCAACAGTGGAAGTTCACCGCTATCTTCCGCTAGAAAAATTTACTACACTTACGGGAATAATAACCTCAGCAGTTGACACGCCCGGAAACATCAAACAATCAATTAATTAAATATAGTTGATCCCTCCCTCTTGTTGTTGATTGATCACGCCTCTGAACTGCTTCTATTAATGAGATTCGGTCATTCCGCACGTGTTCCGTTTATTCGTATGCGTTACTTGTTTGTCAAAAAAAAAAAAAAGAAACGCGGGCGGGTACGCGTCCCGCTGACCGAGCATCGCCTTGGCCGCCGCCCGCCGCCGCCGCCGCCGCGCCGGGCCAGATCGCAGCCCTTGCCAAAAATTCCTCCCGCTCCCAGCGCCCCCTTGCGCGACTCGGCCCGGAGCGGCGCCGCACAGCGCGTTGCTCCCGAAGGGGCCACAACACGTCCACGGGAAGGCAGAAGAAATGCTGCATCAAACACGAAACTTTTTAGAATAACTGTCTCCAAAAAACTGACTTTTTCGCGATTGCTAAGAGCGGGGAGCGAGAGAATGAGATCGTTGTTGTGCCGGAGGGAATGGTGCTGTTTAGTCAGCAAAGAATGGAAAAGTGTGTGTGTGTGTGTGTGTGTTGTTTGTGTATATGTGCGAGAGAGGATGAGCAAATGTTGATTCGGAGCGCGTGAACTACTGAGGTCGTTATTCCTGTGAGTGTAGTTCTGTTATATTTTGTGAGGTGGTGGTGTCACTCCAATTGATGGAACATAATATTCGGATTGTGGGTTTTTCCTTCCCAAGTCCCTCCCAGCGGCATGAAACGTGACAAGCTCTAAGTACCGACAAGTGAGTAGAGAAATGCATGTGTGTGTGTGTGTGGTGTGTGTGTGTGTGTGTGTGTATTTGTGTGTGTGGTGTGTGTGTGTGCATTTGTATGTGTGTGTGTGTGCATTTGTATGTGTGTGTGTGGTGTGTGTGTGTGCATTTGTATGTGTGTGTGGTGTGTGTGTGGTGTGTGTATGTGTGCGCGTGCGAGCGCGCGTGTGTGTGTTTAAGGGAAGAGAAAGTTATCAAGGATGAGAAAGGAAAGATCACGCGTTGGCTGTGCCCCGATTGTTAACGGTACAGCTACGGCATTCGCCTGATGTTGATAGGAGAAACGACGGAAAATTGCAATCACATCAGACAGTCGCTAGATTCCCCCTCCATGCAACGGATGAACTGGACCGCTTTTTTTTTATTAGAAATATATCCTTGTTCGACATTCTTATGTCTTTCAAGGGTTGAAGATACATAATATACATTTTGTTATAATTACATTTCGTCATGTTTGAACAATGTTAGAAGACTAATACTTACAATAATACAATAACAGCTAAGGATACCCAGGAAGGGTCCTTGAGAAAAAAATGCATACAATTTGAATTAGGACATGAGTATTTAATTTATAATTGTTGGAACCTGCTTTACAGCTAATTACGGAGGATGTAGTAGGTCTTTAGAATATCTTGATTTTATTCGTGGAAAAAGATTGGCTGATTTACCTAGAGTGTACAAAGGAGTGGCTGGGCAAGATGAAAGAGAAGAGTAGAAATTAGAAGAAAGTTTTAGGATCCAAGTTTTCAGAGGTTCTATAGATAGTTCTTTTAAGATTTGATCGTTTCGGATATACCATGGCGCTTTTAATACAGTTCTTAAAAATTTGTTTTGCAATACTTCCAGTTTTTGAAGGTTACTTTTTGCTGCACCTCCCCAGATTGGGCAGGCGTAGGTCAGTGAAGGTCGTACAATGTATTTAAATATTATTAATGCTGAGTCTATTGATATTTTATTTATATGATACAATTTTAATATTTTTATGTGTTATTGGAAGGTCGTACAATGTATTTAAATATTATTAATGCTGAGTCTTTTTGTTGTTATATGGTTATTAATTATTAAGGGATATGTGAGGCGAATCCGTTTTAAGGAAAAAATTTTTTGCTTGAGATTTTTGGTGATTTTTTTTATTTGCCAATCATTGAACCAAGATATGAGGAGATTTAGGTCATCTTGAAGATTGTCTCTACCTAAAAGAAGATCACTATGAGTGGTAAATATTGCAGTGTCGTCCGCAAATAAGGCAATATCTGAATGTAATAGGTAAGGCATATCAGAAATAAAAAAAACATTGAAAGCATAGGTGACAAGGGGGATCCTTGGGGAAGTCCAGCTTGTATATTATGATCAGTTGAGAGAGTGTTATTTATTTGAACTTTAAATTGTCGATTAACTAAAAAGGATTTTATTATATTTTGTAAATAATTTGGAAAACCAATATTTCTCAATTTGAAAAGTAATCCATCATGCCAGATTTTATCAAATGCTTTTTTTACATCTAGAAATATAGCAAGAGTATGACGTGATTTTTGGAAATTGGTGGCAATATAGTCTGTTAAACGTAGGAGTTGGTGCGTAGTAGAATGGTTATGTCTGAAACCAAATTGACTACTAGGAAGAACATTGTTTTGATTTAGAAATTTATTAATCCTGGTTAAAATTGCCTTTTCAAAGATTTTTGAAAAATTTGGCAGCAAACTAATTGGTCTGAAATTTTCAGGTTTAGTTTGATCTGTGTTGGGTTTGGGAATTGGCAGAATAAGTGCAGTTTTCCAGGAGTTTGGAAAGTAGTTGAGTCTGAAACATGCATTATAAATAGCTGTTAGTGAACTGAGGATGGGATATGGTAGATGTTTAATTACAATATTAGGAATTAAATCTAAGCCTGGTGATTTTTGTTTTTAAGTTTGGAAGTTATGTATTTGACTTCAGATGGGAAATAAATTTAATTCTTTCAGGAACTGTATGTAGTGGTTGGCTAATGATTGGACTATGTTTTGGGTAAAGGAATTATTATAAGAGAGATTATTAGTAAAGGAGAGTTCAAAATGATTTGCCAATAGTTCTGTTTTTCAGAATCTGTAGTTGCTACTGTGTTGTTATTATTATTTTTAATGGGAGTAATTGTTTTTGTCATTTGTTATATTTTTAATTGCAGACCAGAGGAAGCAGAGTTAGTTGAAGCTGGGATATATAGTTTGTGAATTTAGAAAACCTGTATTGTTCTAGTTTATTTTTAACTTCATGAGTAAGGCGATTTAAGGTAGTTTTAATTTCAGGATCTCGAGTGATTTGCCACTTTCTCCGAGTTACATGCTTGAGAGCAATTAAATTTAATATTTCTTTGGTAGGACAGGTGAGACTGATTTGTTAGGGTTATTACTTGTCTTTGTTGATAATTTAATAGCTTCTAATATATTTCTTTGTATTTTTAAAATTTCAGCATCTACATCTAATGGAGTATGGAGAGAAGTAGGATAATCATTTGTTTGAAGTATATATGACTGGAAAAGTTTTAATTTATTTTTCCTTTAATTAGGAATTATGGTTCTGCTGTGGAATAACATTATTAAAGTTAATTAATACAGGATTGTGGTCTGAGTTTAATGCTGGTATGCAGTACTGTGTGAGTGGGAAGTTTAAATTTTGTGAGACTGCAATGTCCAGAATATCTGGAGAAATGGTATTATTATATGGATAATGTGGGTTGAGAAGGGCATGTATTGTCCAGTTATTCGTAGTTGCTAGATTGAATAATATTATACCTTGAGGGTAGTCGTTTTACATCCCCATGCTTGGTGTTTTGCATTGAGATCTCAATTAATAATACTTTGTCATTATTATTGAAGAGTAGTTCCAGGTGTTTTTAGGTATTTTTTATTAGGGGTTTGTAAGCTACTATTATTTTAGTTTTCCGACTGGTAAGTCTATTGTTATTGCTGTTATTTCTAATTCCTTGAGGTAGGTACAAATATTTGTGTGTGTTTGATTTTCCTTTTGATAAGTATTGCTACCCCCCCCCCACCATGTAAAGAAGCTCTATCTTCTCTGTATGTAATATAATTTGGTATATTAACTCTTTGGCATTGTTTAGATGTGTTTCCTAATACACGCTATATCAATTTTTGGTCATTTAGAAAATGTTTTAATTCATTTATTTGGAAATAGTCCATTTGCATTCCAGTTTAATAATTTTATTTTATGGTGATCCATTATTTTAAGTTTGTGGTCCATTATTTATATAATTTGGAAGAATTTGTTGTATTAAATTTTGAATATGGGGGATTATAGCATTAATTATCTGTGTTGTTACAATAGGAATAATAGGTGTGAGATTGTACCTGTTGTTTTCAGTATTGTATTGTTGTTGTAAAACATTTTGAGATCTTTCAGAAGGAGTAGGTAATGAGGAAGTGATTTACACTTTGAGTATTTTGCAGGTGTAGAGTAGTATGTGTTGTTAAATTCTTGAGTAGACCTGTTATTTTGAAAATTATTTGTTTTTCTTCTGGTTTGGATATATTTTTGATTGCTAGAACTTTGGTTATTTGTGGAATTATTAGTAAAAACTGGACAACCTCTGTAATTTGCTGTATGATTTTTTAAACAGTTACAACATTTTGGAGTTGCTGTTTTGGTTTGTTACATTTTGAGTAATGGTGGTTGTCAGTACAACGAAACATCTAGGTTCCATTTTGCAGTTTGCCTGGGTGTGATTGAGCCTCTGACAATTTTTACATTGTATAGGGCTTATCTTATTTTTAAATTTAATTTTTACAATACTATTGAATAATTTGTTTAATTTCACTATATCTCTTCCTTGGTCATTATCATAAAGTTCTAATGCACAGCTTTCTAATGATTCTCTATTTTTGCCAAACAGTCTATAGACAGATATTATTGGTAATTTTTAAGTAACTCTGTTTTGATTTCATCATTTGAATATGATAATGGTACATCATATATTATTGCAGAGAGTGTTTTATTAGTAGGATCTCTATATGAGAAGTAAGGTATTTCATTGGAGTCACAGTGGGTTCTATATTTTCTAAAATCTATTATAGTTTTAAAGAAAATTGAGATGTGGGAGTTTTTAACTTTTGTTTCGAAATCATTAGTAGCTATGGATTTTATATCTGTTATAAATCTAGAGAAATTACGTAATATGTTGGCAGATTTTGGGATATTGATAGGAGGAATGTTAATACTCTCTAAGTTTGATGTGATATCACTTACGTCTCTATCTTCTGGGTCACTTGCTGCTGGAAGTCTGGTTTCAGAACTACCTATGTTATGCCTGGAGTTTGAACTAGCACTATTTTCATTACACTGATCGTCTGTTCTTTTCGCTTGGGGTTAGTATAATCGTTTTGGCTATTCTCCAAACTTGAATTAGGTAGAATACTATTATCACTTTGAGGGTTATAAGGAACACTTTGCTGGAAGGAATAAATTACCTCTTGTTGTGATTTTACAATTTCCCTTAGTTCTTGCGCTTGTTGCTGTAGGATTGCGATCTGCTGTTCTAAGAAGGCGATTTTTGGATCTTGGTAATTTGAGCCCGAACCATAAACCGTATTTTGCACTTCACCAAGGTTTTCATGTGGATTTGTTCCATTTACCGCAGCCATCGCTGCAGATATTATTGGCCTGTTGAAGGGCAACTTGTGTTGTCCATTTTTACCAGAACTTGCTACACGAAATTATGGTACAAGACGTTGTTTCGTAGCAATATGCGCAATGCGGCATTTAGGCCTGCCCACACCGACTTGGTGTGGTTTAGTTCTCACTTCTTGTTGTCGCACTAATAAGTAGTCACTTTCACTTGTTGAACGTCCGCTGATAGCGGTAGGCACGAGCGCTCGCGGGGAGGTCTTTCCTCTACGAGAGTTGAGCTCGAATGGACCCGGCTTTTTAGCTAGTGTGGAATATCCGAATCCGACGGGAGTCGAACCCTTATACTTTCCGGCAAACGATGGTTCCGAGGAAAAGACGTTGCCGCTGTGGTATCGTAGACGATGAACGCAAAAGAGTGTGAGTTGCTGCGCTAGGCAACTCTAGAGAAAAAAATATCGCGTCAAAATATTTTGGACCTAGCAAGTTTTGGTGAAACAGCGTAGTATAATACATCTCAGGCGTGATAATGTCTTAATTCAGCAGTTGAGATGAGAAAGTGAACAGTGTTATAGAAGTTACAAACAATTTGAAAATAATTTTAGGGTGGATAGAATAATAAACAATGGAATGTTAAGACTTAAAAATCTAGACGAAATAATTTAGGTTTTATAGCTCTTTGAATATGACGTTAGCCGTACGTTCAAAGCGCTTTGGTACGGATATATTTTGCTTGTTCAGTAATTTGTTTTTGAAACTTACATGTTTTTCTATATCAACGCTTCAATCATATCTAATAGTATTCTTTTTCTATATCTAATAACCGTATGTAATAATATCGAACAAAACATCCCATCAAATCCCTCGATCCAACGTTGTGTCAATGTTTTGACAACTCAGCTTAGCTTTAACGTTTTTGTTTCGGCCAGCTACATTCGACGATGGCACAAATACACATCAGCATTTCTTCACCCTTTCTCTCCTTTTTCGACAATACGATTTCATTTGCCGACTATTTCTGATTCGAACTTCCTCTGGCAATGCTGATTTTGGACCTAGCAAGTTTTTGGTGATATAATACTACATCTTAGGCTTGATAATGCCATAAATGAGTCGTTAAGATAGAAAAGTGAAGTGTTACATAACTAAGTTACAAACAATTTGAAAATAAATTTAAGGTGGATAGGATAATAAACAATGGAATATCTCAACTAGTAAGAATCTATGAGAATGACTTGACAGATGATTATTTGATTACTACTACTTAACTTTTGATTCGGGTTTTATTTTCGACTTATTTCTTAGCGTTAACTTCTTGGAAACATTTGCTCAAAACCACAAGTGATTAAAATTGAGCACGTTGGGCGCCATTTCGGCCCACTGTCGGCCGCTCGTCAACCGCGTGGCCTGGCGTGTGCTTAACTGCGCACTTTTTCAATGTGCGCTAAGGGCTTATCGCCCGACGTCGCATCAGACGGCCCATCTACAACTTCCGACGCCTCGCAATTATTCTTATTCCTCCCAATCTGAGCTTTTTTTGCCTGCCGGTGGCCGCTTGCTTACATTCAGAGACTCGAACAAGGATAAGAAGACGAGAAAAAAATGAAAGATAAAAATGAGATGTTTTCTTTCTCAAGCTTTTCTGCAGCTAAATGATCTGGGAGATCACGATTCTTTGCTGAATATGTTCGAATTGTATGATCACCAGTTATGAGGAATGAGAAAATTTGAAATGGTGCAGAATTTATATTTTTTTTTACTTTTGTGGTTTCTGTTTTAATAATTCGAGGTAATGCATCTTTCTGTAATACCTTACGGTAAAATGCATGCCGTACACAATTTACATGTGCGTTTTGAATAATTACTTTATTTGTATATTCTACATGATATGGGAATTTGACATTTATTTGTTACACAAGTTATTTCATTTTATACATTTTATATTGGCTTAGTCGGCAGAGCAGAGCAATATCAATTAATCACTTTGTAAATTTTTAAAACCTACTGTTAATTATATTCGGCAACAAAACATTTGTAAATCTTCGTCACACAATATATTACACAAAATTAAACAGATTATTCCATTTCAAAAACCGGGAGCGGTAGCTCAGTACATCAACTGATGTCTCTACAGCGCCTCTGAGCTATGTTCGAGTCCTGAAGGCGGCAGGATTTTCGACACTAGCTTTTCAGCTAGGTCGAATTCAGTCGTTGTCTGAAGGAGAATTCTAGCGGCTGGCTGCTCTAATTGGTAGTTTTCCATGGTTTCTCCGATCAACACCAGGCGAATGCCGGAGCAGTACTCTACCAAACTGGCCACGGACCGCGCGCGATCTTTCCTTCCTCTTCTTTGTCCTATCTTCTCCCCTTACACACACTTACACTAACATGCACTTCACTACCACATACTCCGGGAGACCGGTCGGGAGCTTAGAGCTTATCCCGGCTGGGGCGGTGCCCCACTGGTGGGAGAGTCCTGGTTAGGGGGAAACCCCACTAGCCGACGGTAGATCGGCACGGGATCTCGCCATCCAGCGGGGGAAGATCACCTCCTCTTCCGAGAAAAAAGCATGCACTACACTTATGTGACTAATGACCAAAGCAGTTGACGCGCCCGGAAACCCGAAAAATCAATCAATCTATCAATCAATCAATTAATCCATGTGAAAATTCATTTGACACAAGCTTATCTCGAAACCTTACACGTACATTACTTGTGAGTGAAAATGTGGCTACTAGTGGTGTCTAATTAATGCATATTTTATTTATAATATTATTCGTGACGAAGGCAAACAGGTTTTAGCCAAATTGCATATTTTGCTTAAAAAATCGATTAAAGAAGATTAATTTAATCACGTTTTACATTTGTCTTTTCTCCATAAACCAAAGAAATAATTCAGTGGCTGCTAGCAAATGGAGAATATAACTAAGAATAACATGTGTCGCAACTTATTTATGTGGGGAAATTCGAACTTGTGAATGTAATGCTGTTGTAATTCTGTTAACATCCAAAGGTCCACTGAATCCTGAAAATTAAGTACATACACACGTTATTGCAGTTTTATACTTACTACGGATGCAGATCACAACCGCTCTTACACTTTTCACAATCATCTCTTTTGCGTTCTTACAACCTACGCCAAGAGTCTTTAGAAGATGGGAACTAGATATTTTGAATAATTTGTTTAACAGGATTTTGTAAAATATAATCTTTCGCTGGCTTCTTAGTCTTCCAAATTTAAGGCCAAGTACCAACACGTAATTGGGAGTAAGATTACAATGGTTGCAGTCCTTACTTATTTGCTTACACGTTCGTGATCATTCTTCCTCATTTGGTATGATCTCTGCGTAACATCAGTAACTTGAAGGTTTTTAATCAACTGGAGAACAATATTTGTAAAAGACAATTCGACTGATTTCTCAGCCATCAAATATTAGTGAGTACCACTTGCAAATTTTTGCAAAGGTTCCCCATTTGTGTCTTTAAACGTTTGATTATTTCTCCGCTCGGGTAACGCGATAAGAAAGATACAGGGTGTTTTGAATCATATGTTTAACAGTGTAGAACAGAAACTTCTTCTGATTTCTCGATTTCTCGAATTTACTACCTATACGTAATTACGAATGTACTCCCTATGATTGCAGACCATTTCCGGCAGTGAAAGCTGACGCTGCGTGAATATCCCAGCAGACCGTCGTAACGCAGC
The DNA here is from genome assembly GCA_964035755.1 of Teleogryllus oceanicus. Lineage (NCBI taxonomy): Eukaryota > Metazoa > Arthropoda > Insecta > Orthoptera > Gryllidae > Teleogryllus > Teleogryllus oceanicus. The sequence continues at coordinate 108,310,375 of CAXIVR010000007.1, forward strand.
CAAGTCGAGTAAACGCGACCGTAAAAACTCGTAGGCTTATCGTCATACTTCACCGACGATGCTTCTGTTCTCGGAGAAGGAGCAACTTTCTTGACGATCGGAAGCAGAAGGATGCACTGGAGCGGCGTTTTATGTTTGGCCGTTGTCGGAGGGAGAGATTAGTGAATGGCCGGTCTGTGAGGTACTTCCTGCCTCGTGGAAGGGCGTTTTTACTGTCGGTTTACGTTGGACGACGAGAGAAAACAGGCCTCGATTCCGCGGTAATTTCATAAACAAAGGAAACTACACCGACTTCAAAGATTGGGAGTCCCTTGTTTCGGTAATTATGTGAGCGTATCCTTCCTATCGATTACGAATGGATGCAAACATACAAACTTGTAAGAAATAAACGTAGACAAACATCCTTGCAGACATAAATACTTGCGGTATAGTATAGTAATTAAATATTTTAATTTTTTACGTCAAAATATCAAAATACCTGTATTAATTTTTGGATTCAATATTTGTATTTGATTTCCTTTCAAAGTGATAAATATTGTAATGAATAGTATTATTTATGAATGTTTACCTTGTTAATAAGACACCATGCGGTTTCGAAACAAAGATTAAATCCAATCCTTACGCTTAAACGGTTGTGTACTACAATATCAATTCTCTTGAGCATGAATATGCAATGAAATATTTAGTTTTGTTATACAGAAATGAGACGTGAATTTCATATTTGATATACAATTTATTGTAAGTAAATTTTCAATGCCCACACTTCTAATAAACGACTGTCGTTCTCGAGAGTTTAAAGAAATTACTGAAGTTAACTAGATACCTCGAATGTTCTGGAGACTTCAAAATAAAACAAAGTCGAGGATACGTACAATCACCCGAAAAAAGAGAGAACAGACTTGCCGACTCACCTTCGGTGCCCTGTAGGAGGAAACGTTCCCGCAAACGAAACCACCCACGGAACGAAGGCCGAAATGCGGTTACATCTTCACTTCACCGAATGTTCGTCATCAGCCCACCCACCCAGTAGTCTGCCCGTCCCCAAGCCCGCCCATCCACAAGCCCTCCCGTCCACAAGCCCCTCCCGTCCACAAGCCCCTCCCGTCCACAAGCCCCTCCCGTCCACAAGCCCCTCCCGTCCACAAGCCCCTCCCGTCCACAAGCCCCTCCCGTCCACAAGCCCCTCCCGTCCACAAGCCCTCCTGTCCACACCCTCCTCCACAAGCCTCCGTCACAGCCCACCCGCAGTATACCGATCTGTCTGCACCCGTCTGTAAGCCCGCTCGCGTAAGAAGCGAAGACTTAGCGGTGCACGCCACGATTCGCTTTTGTCTCGTCTCGATTTACGAGGCGGGCGATGGCTGTTGAGTAACGCGGCGCCGCGGATAAATAATGGAAGAAGGGAAGGAGGGGAGGTGAGGAGAAGGGGAGAAGAGAGGAGAAGAGGCGGAGGGGCGGGGCCGGAGGGCGCATGGACCCCCAGAGAGAAAGTACGGACAAGATCACGTCTCTCTTAAGGTCACGGTACTCGTTGGAGCGAGCACCGATCGGTAAGTAGTGTTGCTCGCCAGGAACCCACGCTGCTCTGGGATCGTGCTCTGGTGGATGAACTGGAGTTGATCGCTGTTTTCAAACGATCTCTGAAGGCATGTAATGCTCATAAAAATGATTTCAAAATGTCGTAAAATATTTCCCATTTGTTCTGACGGTTTAGTACTAAAGAACACAATATAAATTGTATTACATTTTCGGTTAATATGAACATATATGCTACCAATTAATTCGCGAAATTATTATGTCATCACATTCTGAAAGGAAAAATGACAAATTACATTGAGAGTAATGTTTCATTTCGAGGGTCATGCCACTATGAGAAATAATACTGATGTTCCGGATTCGACAAGCCGAATCTCATTCGCGGAAGCGCCCCGCTGGCGTATGTAACTAATTGCAAATACCATTTAAGTAATTATAGTTATGTTTAATTACAAAGTTGACGGTGTATTATTAAACTAACGAAAAGTTCATAAGCTCATTCAGGATGAAAACGTATAATGCATAAAATGACGTATTAATGATTTAAGAGTAATAACAGTCCATGAACATGTGATAATGTTTGTCAATGTACTAATGGTTGCGGGATATCGGCACATTTATCCAATTTCTCTTAATTTGGGTTCTTGGAGGCATAATTTTGCCCTCAAACATAAGCTCTTACATAGAAAAACACTACACATTTACGCTTTTGAATTTCGAGAATTCATAATGAAACCAGGCTGAGGTAACATGTGTATAAAATTTAGTATTATTTCGAACAAAAAATAAGTGATATATATATATATATATATATATATATAAAATTGACACACATATTGAGTTTTTCAGTTATCTTCACTCGACTCTAGCAGTTTCCAAAGCCACGTGTTTCGGTTTCTGAAAAACGCCAAGCAACTGTCACGAAAGTTAACTTGTACTTTCTATCGCCTTGATGGCGGCCAACTGATGCTAGCAAATACAGCACCCAGGCTCGTTATGTACCTCGGGGCGAGCTCGGATTGCCAAAGCGCTCACCGAGAACCAGGACATTGGCTGCGACACAGCACGATTCCAAGAAGGTGCCCCGAGTGGCAGGGGGGGCCCTGCCGCATACTGACGCGGGCGGCCGCGACGCACACTGGTTCATTCGGGCCTAAAACCTGGTCGTAATTGCAAATGCGAGTGGATTTGCGTAAAAATGGGTATCAATGGGTTTTTGAGGTCGCTGAATCGGAATATAATAAATAAATTTCAAAATTTAAAATGGCGGCCTCAAATGATCTATCATTTAAAAACAAACAAAAATGCATAAAAAAGATACATATGGGGTTATGGATCACTGATTTCGAATATCATAAAGAAATTTAATTTCAAAATTCAAAATGGTGGTTGGAAATGTCTAACTGACTCATAAAAATAATGATATGTATAGTAATATGGATACAATAGTTCGCGGGTTAATACTGTTATCATTAAAATAATGTATATCTGTAATTTTCTTATTAAAAGTAATTTAAGAAAGAGAAATCGAAAAAATATACAGAGAAAATAATTCAATTGGGATATCTAGTGTTAAATGACTATGTAGCATTGCAATAAGAGGATATAAAACAAAAAGGTAAATATGTGCAACTGAATGTGTATTATTCTGATTAAGAGCATTCTTCTTGATAAATAGAAAAATTGATTGAGGCAGGAATACGCAGGACAAAAAATATAATCCACAATATACGTGACTAACATTGTTACGCTCTATACGTTAGAATTCAGCGGTATTATACATAAATTATTGCCCTTTTTCTTAAAATGTACCTAGCTTACAGTGAAAAGTGTCGTCTGTTCGGAAATACAAAAAGAACCCAAAACAGTGAGTAAGACAAAAATGATTGAAATAACTTTCTGGAGCTGATGTAGTGTGCTACAATGTCTTCCGAACGAGATTTGGTAAGTCAGAATTCCGCACGCACTCTGAATTTTGCCATTATGGCCAGGTTTTTGGTCCGATTCAACCAGTGTACGACGCGAAGCCACGCGCGAACGCACGGGCCTTTTAGAGAGCGCACTCGCAAAAAAAAATAAAAAAAGAATTGAAAAATTGCAACAGCTGAAAATTTATTCGGCGTCTTCCTACAACTAAAATATTAATGACAGAATTTTTTCTCTTAATGAAATCTATTCCTTAAAAATAGATTTTGAAATAGTTCATTTACAATTTTTCGAAAATTTGAAAACTTTTCGCATAATTTTGCGTGAAAATACGGGCTAGAAATTACGTTCTGTTTTAGCACCAATAGTTTATCACGATCGCGAGTATTTAAAGAGTGATTCGAATTAAGATAGCTAGGAGCGTTGAGTTTGCAAGCTGAATCCACAAATCTGAACTCCACTGAATCTCTGTTCCCAGAGAATCTTCTTTGAAGTGCTATCTATGGATATTGTTTTGAACTACTTGCCTCGCTTCGACTCATAATGTTGAATAACATGGAAGTTGTGATCTAGAAAGCAGAAAGTCTGAACCAAATGCTGGCGGAGCACATTATTCGAATTTTTGAATTTTAAAGTGATATTAAAGTTTTAATCGTAGTTAAAGTGTAATTAATACGTAGTTAATCTTCATCGAGTAAATTGATTTTTAACTTGAATTGTATTTAATTAATACACAGCAATAACGAAGCATTGTCGAATCTATTAGTGAGTAATGTACTAGTACATACAAATACTCCTTGCCTGGTCCGTCCTATACTGCGATTTATTTACTGATGCCTCTGGCAGTTCATTAGCTGTTACGGTGGCATCCAATCGGGAACTTAGACGTCACTACATTGACGTCTATTGTGGCGTTCAACCTTGCGATTGGATGACACCGTAACAGCTGATTTACGTCAGAGGCAGCTCTGAATAAATCCCAGTATACTTTACTATATTCTCTTTACCGTCCCGGACAGACCCATCTTCACATGTTCCGCCATACCACTTCCCGCCACACTTGCCACACTCCACTATGCTTCATCACGCCCCGCCATGCCAGGCCCCGCCCCGCCCCATCTCACCCTTCACGTCCCACCCGCCTCCTTCAGCCGACCACAGTCTCTGCCGTTTCTGCTCCGACCAGCCCCTCGGTGGGGAAAAAGCTCGGAAAGCTAGACAGAAGTGTAAACTTAAAATTTCTTTCTTCCTGTACGATGCCACGTCGACCCCCTCCGTTGAGAGCCCGCCCTGTGTTCAGATCCATCGCACTCTCCGTGGTCCAGTTCGCTCTGTCCTCCCGCCCTTCCCCGCCTTCCCCGTTCGCTCTGTCCTGCCCTGCCCATCCCCGCCCATCCCGTCCATCCCCGTCCATCCCGCCCATCCCCGCCCATCCCCGCCCATCCACGCCCTTCCAGCCCTTCCTCGCCCTTCCTCGCCCTTCCTCGCCCTTCCTCGCCCTTCCCACCCTTCCCGCCCTTCCCGCCCTTCCCGCCCCTTCCCGCCCTTCCCGTCCTTCCTCGCCCTTCCCGCCCTTCCCCCCCTCGGCTTCACATCCCATCCCCCCGCTTTGTCCTGCCGCCCTTCCATTTTTGTGGTTGCACACAAGCACTTTATATGATTACTGACGCTCTCCAAAGAGTTCAAAATGCGTGTGTTAGGTTTCAATATAATATCAGAAAGTATGATCACATATCGGATACTACAAAGCTAATAACATACTAAACTTGAAAGCCGACGCATGTTTCATAGTTTGTGTCTTTTCTACAAAATATTAAATACAGGTGTACCTACTTACCTCTCTCATAAAATTTCCTATCTTAAAACAAGAAGATTCGAGAAATCTTTGCTATGCAATATTCAAAAGCAACACTAACTTTTACAATAAATCTTACTTAGTAGCGACGACTAGGAGTGGAATAGCCTTCAGTAAATGTTAGGAAATGTAAAGTTTGCGATCATTCAAAAACATTTAAATACTATTTTCTGAGCTGATATTGTATGATGTGAAAGTGTGTACTAAATGTGTTTAGAATTGTAAGGTAAATGTAATTTTTATATCGCTTTTTACAGTTTTTCTTGTATTTTCTTAAGTTAGTTCTTAAGTGAGTTCAAAATTGTAAGTTAAATGTAAATTTTATAGGGCTTTTAACAGTTTTGTTCTTTTCTTTGTTTTCTTAAGTTAGTTCTTAATTTAATTAACAATAGTATAATTAGTCTAAATTAAGTATATTATAGGGTTAAAAGGTTTTTGTATTATCTACCAGTATTTTTCTAATTCATTATTATCTAACTTTGTCATGGCTCTGACTGAATGCGTCTTTTCCTTGGTACATGATGTTGAAATCTAAAATCGGCCCTAAGCCGTCGTCCTGCCGGGTGGTTGTGTGCATTTCTCATATTGCTTTTATGATTCATGAATGTTTTTAGATTTGTGTCAACATTTGATACGTATTGCTAAATTAATATCTCTTAGAATTTATATTTTCAGGCAAACCTTTGGAGTTTTCCTGAGTCAGTAATGTTTGTTTTGTTTTTAAAATTATCTTAATTATATTTTTTGTTGCTCAATGTTGAAGAGCATGCACACTTCCTTTGTTTTCCTGGTTTCCCCAGTCGCTTAAGGCAAATGCTGGGACGTTGTATTCTTGTCACGTTTGTGAGCCCAGGGGCATGACATCTGTAAGTTGTATTACTTACTTATTACTAAGTATTATTATTTATTTGTTTTTATTTACTAAATGTATCTATTAATTCAATTCTTATCCATAAATTTATGTATTACGTGGATTACTATATACAAGAAAAAGAGAAACCTATACTCCAAATTTCAAGTTACTGGCTATAGAAGTCTCGGTTCAGAAGTTTTTGAAGAAGTACTTTGGGTTGATAAATTAGTCATTATCTCCACTTAAATTATAGTATATTGATATACTGATAGCGTTGTCTATTGGACGCAACTATATTGAAATACGTCTTTATCAAGATTTTATTATTCAGTAGATTAGGGAACGCGTTGGCTTTCTTGTTGTGCTTCTTACCTTCCTGAGAGTAGATCTGAATATGATGACCAAGGAAATGAATGTTATTGGTGTGAGTAATAAAAATGTGTGTGAAAATATCTTCAATCACTAGTCGCAGATGATTCTAAATTTGAGAAATCAACACGCATGACAGCATTGATTAGTCGCGATTCTTGACTGAATATCCCACACTATGATTAAAATACAAAAAATATCGCCACTTTTGTACTGTTTCTTGTGATACTCTATTGTAGTTTTTGATGTGGGCAAAGAATCCACCTCTGGCGTACCGATTTATTGTCCTAAATATATTTAAATTTTGGTGATAATTCATGCAATATTGGAGTGACTGTTTTAGATTACCTAATGTTCATGTCTGCACTTTTTACTTGGAGGTTAGTCACATAATGTGCACTTTGAATGGACATAATTTTTTCGATGGTTTATCTACTGAAACGGTCATTTGATGAATTTATGACGTTTTCAAATGATCTGCAATCTACTACATTATGGAATTAGCAGCGACAGACTGCTGTCCATCATAACAATACTCCAAGGATTAAATTTTGAAATATATAACACATCGAAAATATTTAATGCTGTAGACTTTGTTAGATACATTAAACATTAACTTTAACTACGTATTGAAGATGAAATATGGGGGAGCACGCAGTTAATGAGAAGCGTCTTTGAATGAATTTTGATGAACTGAATTCTTTATACGGGTGAAACACTAAATCATGAAACGGAATCGACTTTGCACTAATAAAACTATTTACTTTATTGAATCATTTGAACAGTAGAATGTGTATTTAATTACATTACTGCACAGAGAAACAGAGTAGTATTACCCTTTGTATTATATCGTTAATATTCAATAGATGACCTACGAAATACAATTAACATAGATATTCAACACAGTTTTGGGCTTTGTTCATTGTTCTTAGGATTTTAACTTGTGTTCTATTATAATTAATGTCCATTGTTACTTTATAACATTGTATGGCGACGTTTGATGCCAAAATAAAATCAGTCAAATTTCAGTAAATATCAAAGAAAGGGAAGGTAGTATTCACCAAAAATTCATTTGATGCTTCGCGAACCACAGCGTTATATTTTACTAATGGAAAAAAAGTTATAAAAATCTTAGTCGCAAATCCCAGCCGTAAAGACATATCAACCAAAAAAGAAAATCGAAAAAAAAGTGAAGAATGAATCAAAAAAATAATTGGGTAATTTACGACTGCATCTCTGGTTTCACTTCAATACCGCAACGACCTCGTTCGCGTGTCCGCCTCCGCAAGTTTTCAAACGTCCACCAGTGTCGCGCCGCCTGCAAGCGCAGTTGCTGTCACCGCCCCGCCCTCCCCCCGCGATCACAGCGCACGCGTCGGCGGCCGCAAGCGCGTTGACCTCTGGCCCGGATCCGCGGACACGCGTGCTCGGCCGCATTGTTGCATCACGCCGCCGCCGCCGCCGCCGCCATCGCTGCTGCGGTCGGGGCGTGCGCGGCTATAAACGGCGTGCTTAGGGCCAAGTGCGTGTGCGTGCGCGTGCGTGCGTGCGATCCAGAAATAAGCGGCGGTAGTTAGAGCGCGGCTCTCGCGCACGCACTACGCCGCGTGCCACGCGCACCCCTGGCGGGGCGTGGGGGGGTGGCGGGGGTGCCGGTGCTACCGGTCGGTATATACGAGTTACTCTTAGGAAGAGAGGACCTGGCGATTGTGTGGGGCTGGGCGGTAGACGAATCCGGTCGGGTATATACGAGTTACTCTTAAGAAGGGACGACCTCGCGATTGTGTGGGCTGGGCGGTAGCAAACCGTCGGTATAAACGGTCACTCTTAAGAAGGACGACCTGGCAATTGTGTGGGCTGGGCGTGTAGCGAACCGGTCGGGTATATACGAATTACTCTTAAGAAGAGAGGACCTGGCGATTGTGTGGGGCTGGGCGGTAGACGAACCCGGTCGGGTATATACGAGTTACTCTTAAGAAGAGAGGACCTATTTGGGGCTGGGCGGTAGACAACCGGTCGGGTATATACGAGTTACTCTTAAGAAGAAAAGTAAAAAGCTAAGCGGTGACTTGCATTGTTGGCAAAGTAAGCGTAGCTGACAAAGTGGTCCCTTCTTATAGTAATATCTCTATAAGTTCATTGGGAGGGGCGAAGGACGAACCCGGTCGGATAATTTCGTTGGCGGGGCGATGGGCGAAACCGGTCAGGTAATTTTGTTCGTTGCGATTTCGTGCTGAAATCACAACTGCTGGTGAATCTGGAATATTGTCTAAATAATGGCTCTGTGAAATGTCATTGACACTCCAAATAAAATAATTAGAGGCGTTGTCTTTAACAACAATATTGTTTATTGAAGTAGCAGCTTTCTATGGCTAAGTCATCTGTTTCCTGGTGTTCGGAAGCCAGAAATCGAATACTAGTTGTTTCGAAGGATAAACCATCGAAAGTTGTCATTCAAAAATAATATTTTTGGCTGAGACAACGCCTCTAATTATTGTATTGTCTAAATCTCTGATTCCTACTTAAACCTATTCTGAAACTGTGTTCGTACCTGTGAGAAATGTATGCATTTCATTCAGTGTTTCAACTAGTAGCATACGTTAAGACTACAAACCCTAAAAGGTATCATTTGTACTGTATGGTCTAATAAGTAGTGTCTGCAAGAACACACAGGAGTCGAAAGACCGTTCACATATTTAAGAAATTGAATCATTAAATTTGTGAGTTAATTTTTGAAGTTAAATTATCTTTAAATTACCATCTCCTATATCGTGTTACAGGGTACATTCAAGTAGATTTTAACAGAATATCAAAGAGTGTTTACTTTGGTTAAAATTGTATGAATAATATCCTAGCAGTACTTATGTGTTTTAAGATTTTTTAATGAAGGACTACAATCTCCTAAATGTAATGTAAGCTTTTAAAACCCTAAAACATTTTTTGAAAAAGAAAAATTCTGAATTAATACGTCATAAAAATTGAACGCAGTAATCACAATGGGGAGGATAAATACACATGTTTGCAATTCAATTCCTAAGATGTTAGAACACTGGAATTTAAAATCTCCGTATAAAATACGAGTATTAAAAATTTAAGGCAAAACTGAATAAGAAAAAGCCCTTAAGAGATTAATTTCCTTAATAGTTTTATTGCAAAATATAAGGCAATACGTCATCTGCCCGACGTTGGAAGGTTTTGTATTAAGTAATCTTGTGCAATATGCGAGTTTAAAGTTTTACTTGATCGATTGAGCAAATGCTGAGATGGCACATTCTGTGAAGTTTGGAACTAAATGTAGTTAATGACCTAGATGTTGATGCGACCTAAAAAGAACCTCAACGCTTTTTGCAGCGTAACGAGTGTTGCAGCTTTTATATGAGTTGATTTTTTTTATTTTGATTGTCGTATGAATGTATAATTTAAATACATGATTAATGGTTTTATTTTCAACGTTTCGAGAACTATTCGTTCTCATCATCAGGCTAACATTATTAAGCGGTTTGATTTCATTTATTAAGTGTATTATACACGTATATAAATAAATAAGTGGATAAAGGAATAAAGAAAATAGTTTTTATACATGAATATTTGAAATGGATCATACATTCAAATTTGATAATTACAAAATACTAACATTCTTGTCTTAATCTGTATAAGCACGGTTTTTTTTCAAAAATTTTTAAGTTTTAATATTTATATTAAAGACTTCTGGGAAGAAGGTGGTTAGTTCTCTTTACAACAGAAACAATTTTATAATGTTTTGTGTCAATGAAATGGTTTCTATGCAATAAAAATCGTCATCCTTTCCTAAACGAATTTCTGCATTCAAGTGGAATTTAACCTGATTCAACCTTTATACTCCCACAAAGGAACGTTTCGTGGATCACACCCCAGAGTGTGAATCATGTTCGACAGCGTGAGTAGCATCACATGTGGATTACTGATTCCAAACACAAAACGTAACAGCCATGCCCCATGAAACTCGAAATTGTTACTCTTCGAGCATTCGTAACTACAAATTCTCAATATTACGCTCACCGGAAAAGAATTATCAAGAAACAATTTTCGTTGCTACGAATTCTTTCCGATCTGGAGGTAAACACATGTCATCATAGAAAGAAGCGGCAATGCTTTTACACATTAATTACACATTCTGCCTCCCGTGTTTTTTTTTTTTTGCCTCTGAAATCATTGAGTGCGTACACATTCCAAGAAACACCGCGCATAAAATTTTCCATCGAATTCCGCGTAATAACTACGCTTATTGACTTCGCCGCAGTTACAGCTATTTGGCAAGACATTTGCCCGAGAAATCCACAAGGTACAACTTTTCTAGGAACGCCGCGCCATCTGGCGAGGGACAGACGGCGCACGGCCACGATGGAAAGCAGAATAGACAGGATGCGGCGGAATTGGGCGAGACGTGACGGAATAGATGAGGGCTGGAGAGAGGAAGCGAGGAAAGGAATGGGCGTGGAATGGGCGAAGTAGACGAGGAATGAAGGAGGAAACTGAGGAGGAGACGTGAAGGAGAATGAAGGGAGAGAGTAAAGGAGGCGAAGGGAGAGACGTGAAGGGAGAGTGAAGGGAGGAGACGTGAAAGGGAGGACGTGAAAGGAGGAGACGAGAAGGAGGGACGGAAAGGAGGAGACGAAAGGGTGGAGACGAGAAAGGGCGGAGAGGACGGAGACAAGGGCGGAGACGAGAAAGGGCGGGAGACGAGAAGAAGGAGGGAAACGAGGGAGAGTCGGAGGGGACATGGTAGTGGGCGGAGGCTGAGACGAGGGGCAGGAAAGGGAAGGCAGGAATGGGGTACAAGGAGTCACGGGAAAGGGGGAGCTGGAAAGGCGGACGCGGGAGTGGGCAAAGTCGGGACTGGCCAGTGCGAAGAGATTTGGCGTGCGGCGCGTGAGAGAGCGGGGAAGGGCGAGACGCCGAGGGCGAAGCGGGGCGGGGCGGGGTGGGAGGGCGGCGTGGAAGCATAATTTCACGCGTGTTTCCGCCCACGCGCCCGCTTGCCGGGCTGGCGCGCGGGGCGGCGTCGCCCTGGGCGGGAGGGAAGTGCAGCTGCTGCGAGCGCTCCCGGGGCCAACGCGAGGAGGAAGGGGGCGGGCGCCGCAGGGCGCCGCCGTGGCGCCGGGCGCCGGCGCAGTGGGCGGCACCGCCCGACGCCCGCAAAAAAATCAAAACGTAATGAAAGGAAGAAAGGTAAAAGCAGTGGAAGTCGTGGCCGAAATCGTAGGCACAATAGAAAAAAAGTAAACAAGAGAAAGGAAGGATAAAGAGAAACAAAAGACATTTTTCGAAAATTAATTTTCAAAATGTCGAATTTTTTCAAATTTGAACTTGTAATAAATTTTTTCAAAAAATATTTTAAGGAAGAAGTATGATTTCATTGTTGAGGTGCTCTTTAATTTTTTAGACGATCAAATTAAAAAACAATCATAATTTGATGGTTAAATCAAGCTTTTCTTCGTTGAGTTAGTTGAAGATTAATAGAGGTTACAACCACTTTTCGTGAACTGATCCATTCACATCACAGGTTAAAACTGATAACACAGGATAAAATTGATATTTAAACATTCCCGTGATTTGAAGATGAAAAAATCTTCGAATTGCGCACTCGTTAATGGATAATTTTTGTCTTGTCGTTCACTTTTCAAATTTTTGTCAAGTGAGATTTTTTAAACAGTAAATGACTTTACATGAAAAAGAATTAGCACTCAATGAGAATTTTAAAATTTAAATAAATGGTTCTTTAGAATACTTGGGATTGGTTGGTTAAGAAGTCGGAAACTGAATAATTTTTATTCCGGGTTTAAATTATCACTCAAAACGAGTTACTCTTTCGTTCTTGGTGCAGATGTCATTATCTTACCCACTTTTCTATGTTATTATCTTAGCCTCGTTATGTTTTTAATAAGGGTTACAATATTTAACGGTAGATGCCTGATTGTTTTGTTTCGTGGCAAATATCTAGGCACTTAAAAGTGAACGGAAAATAAATTTGTTTCTTCCATTTACCCTGATTTGATAGATATTTTAGTTTCGATTCTTGAAAGTTTAAAAAATATATTTATGCAATATAATGAATGAAAGTTCCTGTTGGGCTTCTCCAAGTTCCGTGAACGCGATTTTTTTAAATTAATTTCATTTTTTGTTTTGTTTTGTTTTAGATATTGACTATTCTAATGGATCATCACCATCCCGTACTTCTTGAATTGATGATGATTTACATGTGAATCTGATATGAATAGCAACATTGTATCATCGTCATCATTACAATCTTTTACGGTCCACTGAAGTGGTAAGTAGATGAATTATATGTACAAGATCGCATTTTTGGAGGTTAATTGATGGATAAATGTGTATTAAATAATTTTAAGAGAAGAAATTGAGTATCTAGAGACAGTTTAAAAGCTCCAGAATATTCAGATGTTAAATTTTTTACAGATATACTTTACAGTGGTGCTTGTGCATTATACTTTTCGAATATTCTTTTGTATTTGGAGAGGCATTTTTATTAGTTGTACGAACTAATGGGTCCTTTTTACATGGGAGAAAATTACCAAATACATGATTATTTCCAAAAAATGTAATTGTTTCGTCGGAGACATTCAAACCTATTCAATTAAATGGGCATGCATAAAATGTTTTCAAATTTACACTTACTAGTTTTATAATTTAGAAATTACGTAATTTAACACAGTTGTAATAGTGTAATAGTGTTATTATGTAGTACTTAACACAATATTATATAGAACTTAAACTCATGTTGCTTGAATAACAAAGAATAATCCAAATGGAACTGACTGAATTTGAACGAAAAATATTTCTATTCACACAACTAGATTGATCCACAAAATAACACATTTAGTCCAAATTTCTGAAAATCGATTTTTTTTATAACAAGAGCATCGGGGTTATTTATAATCTCTGCAGTTATAAGTCTACCTGCTACTTACTTACTAGACCATTTAATTTTCATGTTATTAATAATTTTGTTGTTTTTGTGAGTGACTGTAGGGTTGATGACACAGATCCGGAAAGAAATGATTTATTCGAGACAAAATCGATGCATCAAATTATAAATAAACAACGCTTTAAGTACAACGGTCATAAAAGTTTCTTATATTCCATTGCTTAAACCAGCAGGTTTTCTCTTAGTCACCCAACTCCTTCCTTATTACTCCACCTTTGGGAGTTGTTATTTTGTTTATCTATCGCCCTACGGATCGCTTTACAGACGCTAGTAGCGACTGTTGGAAGTTGCAGTGCCAAAAACTGCGACCCTAGCCCCCGGCAGTCCGCAGAACGTAGACAAGAAAAGCAGGCATCCGACACGGCTGGCACGGACCGTCCTGAAACAGCCCTTCGGCACAGCATACCTCCATCTCCACTGCCACAGACAACGCTCTTGCCATAGTCTCCGCCTCCGATCTGAATCTTTCCCCGTCTCTGTCCCCGCCCCTCCCCTATACGTAACTCTCGCCCTCCTTACCCTCGCTCTCGCCCTCATTCTCTCCCTCGCCCTTCCCTGTGCTCTTGCCTTCGCCCTCGCCTTCGCTCTCGCCTTCATTCTCACCCTCCCTCGCCTTGCCCTCGCCCTTGCCTCGCCCCTTGCCCGTGCCCCCCCCCCTCGCCCTCGCCCTCGCCCCTCCCTTGTCGTGGCCCTCGCCCTCGCCCGTGCTCTTGCCCTTGTCTTTGTCCTCGCCCGCGCTATCGCTGCAATTCTGCCTTCGTCATCGTCATCACCTAGCCCACGTCCTCCCCCCCACCTCCACCGCCGTCACCGCTTCCATCTCATATCTGCACAACGCCTTCCACCTCTGACCCACGCCGTTTCCTCCTTAACATGACCACCCTGTCCTCCACCACCGACCTCCCCGCCCCCTCCACAAACTCTTCCCTGCGACCGCCACCGGGCCCGGAGTAGTCGGCGTGTTTTCCTTTCATTTGGGGGTCAAGATTCGGGCGCGTCCCTCCAGCAGTTTCTGGAGTTTCGAAGGGGAAACACGCTTGACTGCGGGGGTGTAACATCCACAACTAGATTCCCTTAGACGCCGTTGGACGCGGGGAGAACTAATTTAGACAGCGTGGGATGTCGGATTTCCAGAACTTGGGCAGTGAACGAACTCTTGAGTGACGTAACATGACGGAACTGATTGTTGAACAGTGATAAAAGTTTTATTTACCAATTTTCCTTTGGTTACCTAGTCAGAGGAATTTATTACAGAATAAAAGAAGGTATATCCGTGCATAATACCTTCATATCCATTTTGTAATGCACATTCTTATGAACATACATTATCTTATTAGTACGTACATACTTATTATTTGAATAATCTATGAATTATGAAAGTTCCTTGAGAAACATTTTGAGGATTTGACACTGAGATGAAACGAATTAACCAAATATTAAAACCATCTTTCATTACGAAATAGTGGAAATGTAAAATAGAATTTTCCAATACCATAGGAGTACAGGAATGCTCAATTTATGAGAGTGAAGAAGGCAAGAGACAGCATTGGAATAGCGGATGAAGTTCCAATTGCCTGACAACAAACAGCTCTCTATACAGCTGTCTCCACTTGCGATCACTTAAAGAAGGTCCATAATGACGTATCGGTCATACAACACTCCACGAGAAACGGGCCATTTAGATAAAGCCACGCACGACGCTCTTTGGGAGCGATACGCATAATGCGAAGGCCAAGTCCGAGAGCGAGAAGAGGGTTTAAAATCTGTCAAAATTCTTAACCGCGACCTTGGGGTGGATTTTTGTTGGTAACAAAAAAGAGTTGGAACTCTTGGGGGCCTCTTCTCGGAAGAGGCGGCAGTTAAAAAGGCATAAACTGGCGCCGTAATGAAACGGCCCCTCCCAGGGAGAGTACCGAGGGCCGGTGGCCCACGGGCCCCCTCCCTATTAATTACCCGTCCTCCCGGCTTTCTTAATAGGCGACCCCTCGCCTGCAGGGCCTACGTCCCGATGGTCAGCGCATTGCAAGTAATATATTCTGCCTCGGCTTTTAGCAATGAAATCATTCTTCGTGGTCGCTAGAATTTCTGGCGATAGGAGTTTTCCGTCAAGTACACCCAGCCAATGACATCAAGGTCTCGTATTGGTGGCAGTGGTAGGCTTCACGGCCCGTGGCATGCCCGCGCAACAGCAATTTTACAGCGCAACTAACATCAGGAATGGAAACTATCTGTAGTTATCCCGCTTTTTTTAAACTAGGTGGAATCGCATGTTAAAAAAAGAGGATATACATAGAAAAATAAAAGTAAAAATATAAATAAAAATAACAACAAACGTTTTTAAATTTATTTAGCCTATCTAAATACGTATAAACATATTTCATGTATAAAGCATAAAAGCATTCGGAATGACTTCGACTACCTACTGCTCTCTTGTAGCGAGGTGATAAACTGCGAGGAGAAGTAAGTTCGTCGTTCTACCCCTGCCACGGATTCCCACTGGTTGCATCGACTTTGACATACCTGAATAGCTGAGGAGACTCGAGTGAGTCGGAATGAACTGTTTCCTGGCTTGAAAACTTCATTTATCAGATCCGTTATTGTAGTAATTGCTATAGCCGGGAGGCTTTCCTCCAGATCTGCTATGTGAGATCCGGCACCGAACTGCACATCGACGAGTGGGTTTTCCTTCGCCGAGTTTCTCCCCCAGCACTCCATCCGGAATAACCTCACGAGCACACTATGCTGCTAACTGGTCTTCCTTGATGTAATACATTTCAGTGTATAAACGTATGAGGTAGTGCATTTCAGTGCGAAAACCAGGAGCCGTAGCTCAGTGCATCAACTGATGTCACAGCAGCGCCACTGACCGGGAGGTCCTAGGTTCGAGTCCTGACGGCGGCAGGATTTTCGACACTAGCTTTTCAGCTAGGCTGAATTCAGTCGCCGTCTGGAAGAGAATTCTAGCGGCTGGCTGATATAATCGGTAGTTTTCTCCGATCAACACCAGGCGAATGCCGGAGCAGTACCCTACCAAACGGGCCACGGCCCGCGCGCGATCTGTCCTTCCTCTTCTTTGTCCTATCCTCTGCCCCTTACACACACACTTACTCGAACATGCACTACACTACCACATATCCCGGGAGACCGGTCGGGAGCTTAGAGCTTGTCCCGGCTGGGACGGTGCCTCGCTGGTGGGAGAGTCCTGGTTGGCAGCGAGGTAGGGCGCCGGATCTCGCCATCCAGCGGGGGAAGATCACCACCGTCTCCCGAGAAAAAAACTTGCACTACACTAACGGGACTAATGACCAAAGCAGTTGACGCGCCCGGAAACACGAAAAAATCAATGAATCAGTGTGAAACGTACTCATCAGTGCGTAATAAAAGTGTCTGTGTGTGTGTGTGTTGTATGTGAGGTGGGAACATGAGGTAAGTATGGAGAGTCCTGGGTCTCGTTTATTGCTGCTCCGACATTCGCTTGGTATCGATGTGGCTGCATCTTAAGTCGTATTAATACAATGAATAGGTTCGTGATTCCAATGTCATGTGTATGGTCTACTTGGACCGTGCGTATATCATAGGCCTGGCGTTGTTGGCTCAAAAGCCGAAAAGCTCATAAGTACGCTGTAATTCTAAAACATCGTTGCAAATGGGGTTCTAGGGATAATTCAACAATATTTAAGTGTTGTCTTCAATTCACGAATTTATTTTCAAATATGAAAGGTGTTTCACGAATCTTCTAACAGTGATAAGGAAGCGCAGAAACCTCTTATCAGGAAAGTTGCTTACAAATTCGATACCGGCTGGCTCCACAAACACATGGTGTTTAAAAACCTGAAGCAAATTTTCGGTAATTCACAATGGGAAAAACTTTAAACAATCCCAAAATAATTCGCTCTCGATATCCCAAAGACATGTTTAAACCCCCATAAAAATGTATGTATAGAGTGTATCTAGATTTAAGAATGTATAATGTATGTAAAATTTGTGTATTGTATGTCAAATTGTTTAGTTGTATTAGAAAAAGTATTAAATCCTGTAAATTAGCTAGGAGTAAGATACAAGAGTGAGAGATTGTATGCTCAAACGTGAATGCCCAAACGTTATGTATTACAAATAAAAATGTACAAACCCCTGAAAGGCAAAACTGCCGAACATGAAGAAAATAAATTTAAAAAAATATTTTAAAAAAAATTCGGTACCGTGCATTGATCGAGCCCGCGACCTCCCCATCATCATTACGCTCGATTCGTAAGACACGTTACGTTCGCCGCAACCGGACTTGGCGACTAACTACTCATGATGATCAAAATAGCGACATTCGAAATGAGGATTACGCATAAAGGAAGCTTTTGTTGCAGGTGGTGATGAAACATAAGTGACAGCTCTACGTGATTTGGTTGAAGGAGCTGTTCAGATAAAGAAACTTTACCTCCATTATTTTATCGAAATAAATATTTGTTGAACTAATTGAACAAAGGTTTCAGAAACGGATTTTTTCATGGAAATCTAATTCATTCACTCACTCAGAACACATTTCTACAGCAGAAGACTTCCTTTATTGTCACAAAAATAATTTATAGGACTTCTTGAATTTGATAAATAATTCAACTTGTTCTGAGTTTTTTCTGAGTCATTGTCTTACGGCAGGGAGAACACAATGCCGTGGTCTCAGCAGCCGTTGCACCGGAAACGAGATTCCCATCCCCCATTTCGAGATGTCAGGTCCGAGTGGTTCGACTCTCGATTGTGGCGGAAAACTGGGGACTTCCGGGCAACCTTTTCCACGGACGTCGATCATTTTGTGTGTTTTCGACTTGGTTACCTGCTGCGCGTCTTTCTCTTTTCGTGAGTCAGCGTTTCTTTTCTCGATACACTCAACAATTGTTTCCATCTATTAATGCAGACACAAGTAATGACCACCTGGTTAGAATGGGAGGCCTGTGGCCAAAATGACCGAAACTGAGATGCCCAATTACTACCTATAGGATACAGTTGGTTGATTGTTAGTAATTCCGGGCGCGTGATCTACTGACAACATAAATCCCGTGAGTGTAGTGCATTTTTGGTGGCGGTGATCTTCCCCCGCTGGATGGCGAGATCCGCCGCTGAACTACCGTCGCCAAGCAGTTTCCTCTAGCCAGGAATCTCCCACCATTATCGCACCGCCCCAGCAGCCGGGGCAAGCTCTAAGCTCACGACCGGTATCCCAGCATTTGTGGTAGTGTAATGCACGGTAGTGTAAATACGTGTAAGGGGTGAGAATAGGACAAGGAAGAGGAAGGAAAGATCACGCGCGATCCATGGCACGTCTGTTATGGCATTGCTCCGGCATTCACCTGGTGTTGGTCGGAGAAACCATGGAAAACTACCGATCAGAGCAGCTGGACGCTAGAATTCTCCTCCAGATAGCGAACGAAATCTACCTAGCGGACCAGTCAGTGTCGAAAATCTTGCCAAAGTCGGGATTCGAACTCAGGCCCTCCCGGTCAGAGGCACGGTAGTGACATCAGTTGATGCACTGAACAATCTCTCCCAGATTTAAGTGATTCGTGAATTTGATAGTTTCATGTTTTGTTAATTTTTTTCTGTCCTTTAAATTCTAGTTTGTCTCATTTCATCCCTCTGTACAAAAATTTAGACCGTATTGTTGAATTCACTTACTATGTTTGTTGTTATTTATTTATTTTCTTTATTTATTGAACGTGAAAACAATAGGAATAATAAGATGTTGGATGAGGGTACATTTAGTGCTTAGAAACAAAGGAATCTATTTCAGAATTTGGTCTGGGGATCTAGCCCAATTTCGTCAGTGGACCCACAATCTTCGATTTTTGAGTTGGATACCTCGCACTAAGAAGAATTTTACAGAATTGTTTGCCTACAAAGTAATTATACAATATTAATTTAATTTACCTGAACTAATTACCAGATTCACAAATGCATAACTGCTGTTGCAAAAGATTTCCTTAATATTCTCTCGTTTCATTATGTCTTACTACACAATCTAATCTCTCTCTCTGCCTCGTCTCATTACTTCATTGATATTTTCGTCATCACCACCATCACTTTACTTCATAGTTAACGCATTCACAATTTGTTTCATAAATACCGCGATTGTGCAGTCTCCTGGCATTCCTTGCAATACGGTAAATAAATTATGTAATTTTGAAAATGCTGTTTTCTTTTAATTTGTTAGTCAGTAAAATCTCTAACTATACACTTATGCCGCAGAAAATACTGAATTTAGTATTCGAACTGGTTCATAACCATTTAGTATTGCTTCTTAATATGTTTAATAATAGCCGAATAAAACATGTAAGATGTTGAATTATTTCTAGAGTGTAGATTATACTACTACATTTGAACATGATTCCGTGGTCACGTGCTAGGATTGTTTCTTAATAGTTGTTTAGCTGGTAAATTGTTATTCTGTAGCTTCCGAATTATTTCATCTTCGATTTTAGAAAAAAAAGGAAGAAAATCTGAATAGAGTGTGATCCGCTAAACCAGAGTGAAGTGCACTAACAATATCACCAAAATAATACGCGGAATTAGTTTTCTAATAAAGCAACTTCTTGGCACAAGCTGACTAACGATTTCTGTTCAAACGTGCTACGCCTTTCCCCTTCCCTGAGAACCCCGAAATGCTAATTAATGTTTCATTCTCGTCATTAACCTTGAGCGGCCTAACGGCCTGGGGCGAAATAAATAATCGTAATTTGGGCGAATTTGAAACGCCAAATCTCCAGATCATTCAAATGAGTAGCAGTGGCGGGAAGTGAAAAGAGGGGCGGGGAAGTGAAGGGAGGGGAATTGTGGAGAGGCGCGGGTACAGACCGGAACAGGAGACGACGCTCCGCCCACACCACATCCATTCAGAATCTGCCGGCCGCTGCTCGGATCCGGGCCCAAACGTTTACTATGTTGGAAAACAATTACAGTGGAAGTGGAACCTTATATAGGCCATGTTTCGCATTGAAGATAATGAAATGAATTAATTGGAAAAAATCTCAAAATTAGTTCTAGTCTCGTTCCTCGGGATGATTATGAATAATTTAATCAGTTGATTTGAGAATGAATTGTGATCACAGAAAATAAATATCGAAATTATAATAGAAATAATAAATAAAACACATAAACAAACAATAATTTCTTCAAAAAATTGTAATAGTATTCCCAATTACTAAATTTTTGTGAATGTGTAAATTGTAATATTGTAAATTATATTATATACTACAATTTTGTCTTAATTTATTTTGTAATTAATGAATTTGAACCTTGAAGAAATGTTTTGATAATCCAGGGTTATCGATTTTCCGTGCCACCTTCTTCTCTGTCATAAACCTGACAATGAAGATTCTATTGTATTCCTGAATTTGTTAACAATATATATCTTGAAAATTTTCATTTAACAATTGGTTTCAGTTGGTTTTTCATATAACACGTACTCCACCTGATCCATCATCGAAAACATGACCATTCCACCTTCAACATCGTTCACCACTCAGGACCATTCCTAGAGAAATGCATCCAGAGAAAGACAATGAAAGTCAGTTGCTATCAGCGTGGAAAAGTGAAGGAATTACGGGGGATGGGTTCTCATTTCTATCAACAAAATAAAAATCTAAAAAGCCACCTAACAATTTTCATCTGCTTTAGTGTCACGGTTTAATATTGTGCAAACACTCTAGAACATATGAGTGTACATCTAATTTATTTCATTATTAATATAAGAAATGGGGAAGAAAGTCAAATAAAAAATCTTTGCCAGCATTACGTCCAACCAAGTTTACAATTGAGTTATAATTTTTATATTTATGCTTGACTAACAAGCCTCGTCACCTGTGCACGATACGTTGATTGCAATTACACTTAAGTTATACACATTTGATCACAAAGGACATTGTATGAGTGTATTATTTAATATTTTCCTGTGAAAAGCCACATCAGGTGACTGCTAATCATGGTGGACCAAAACTCTGTCGAGTACTTCCGCTTCAGTCGATTTTGGTCGATATCGTTTACGATTTTGTAATATTTGAAACATTTTCGTATGTATATATTACAAATAAAGAATGAAAGTTAGTGAATAAAGAAAGATTATTAGTTTATTCCAAAGTTTTGAACAATTCTTCTAAGACAATAATAGCAATATTTTTATTACTCAAATTAGGTGGCTAATGAGTCTATCAAACATTTTACCATCGATAGAAGCTAGAATTAAATTATTTTAGATGCGCATTGAAGATAAAGTCCTCCTCAAATTACTAAAGTGCCAAGGCAGAAGTACAAACTGGAAATGCCCTTTCGAAAGAGAAACTCCACAGGGGCTGGGTGAAGGGGAAATTATAATAGTGTTGTGTACACACCGGCCTGAGACAAACCGGAACAAAACCAAAGGGGCAAAACCAGAACGTGCAATCTGGAATGGAAGCAATAAGGATGCAGCTCTGTCCCAGGCGTAACCCGAGCGCTGAGCGGCGGGGTGGCGGCGGTGGCGGTGGCGGCGGTGGCGGCGGCGGTGGCGGCGGCGGTGGGGCGGTGGTGTGGCGGTGGTGGCGGCGGCGGTGGCGGCGGCGGTGACGGCGCGGTGACGGCGACGGTGACGGGGGCGGCGACGGCGGCGGTGACGGCGGCGGTGACGGCGGCGGTGACGGCGGCGGTGACGGCGGCGGTGACGGCGGCGGTGACGGCGGCGGTGACGGCGGCGGTGACGGCGGCGGTGACGGCGACGGTGACGGCGTCAGCGCCGCTTGCTGCGTCCCGGGACACACCGCCGTCGCCGTCAGCTGTGTCCGTAGCCCGGCGGAGGTGTAAAGTAGTTTTACAGCCGCCATCACTGTCGCGTCTCTCGTAAATCGTGCGACGCCGAGGGGCCCCGCCCCCCTCGTGCCCGTGTGCCCTCTTCGCCTCCCCGCCCCGCCCCTCCGGCCCGCTCCCCTCACCCCGCTCGCTAATCTCACAAAAGGATCCGCGCCTTCCGTCCCTGCCTCCCGAACCGCTCAGCGGGATACGCACCGTTTGGCCGCTGACGATTATGACTGTCGTAGCATCCGGCGGATTTTTACACTCGCATCTGGGATGTTTTAAACGTGTTTTGTGCCGGGTGCGTTGGTAGTCACGCTTACTATCTAAAATGTGTGGCCGAGCTCTTCGTGCGACGTAGTTCGTCCGCTGTTTCCGCTTAGAATAAAAGCAAAGATCGTTACGAAACGATAGTTACAAATGGATACTTTCTGTTGCCTCGAATGTTCTTTCGAGTTGCTTGTGATAGTGGATATGAGGTTGAAGAAGAAAGGTTTTAGCTGCTAAGTCTGGAAAGTTAATGCAACCGTTGTGTTTAACAACTGCTACGACTAATTGCACGAATCTGTTGAGTTACTGTACGTGGAGTATTGTGTATTTGTCACTTTTCAGGAATAGAGTCATTCTTGGCAGTTGTCCGAGTCCCAAGAAATCCGTACGATCTGGCACACGGCAACCAGCGCCTTGGAAAAACTAAACATTGACATTTTCAGTCTGTACGTCGCATATACAAAGAAGTCTCAGCGAGGGTATTGCAGCTTCAAGTGATGAGAATTTCAAATGCAACTGCATTGAAAATAATGCCACTCTCTTCCAAACATGCATTTAATCTCACTTTCTAAATAAGACCCAAGAATAGAAATCATATCGAAAATGAGACCTGAGAAATCGTATGTTCATTGTTGAGAAATGTTTGTCCACAGATATCAGAATATATACGCATAATTTTTGTATCAAGTAAAGCATTTGGAATTCCTCATACAAACATTCTTCGTAACACATTTCTTTCTCGAATTGAATAAGCTATGCTTTTTATTTCATTCAGCCACGTATTTCGTTGTTCTTTCAGGTTTTCTTTGAAGTTCAAATGGCACCATTTGAGCGAGCACTATAATTGAAGTAAGATGTAGAAACCTAGTTTAGAAAATGTTAATAAACCAAATTACTGGGTAAAAAGGAGATAAATATTCTTAAATTCAGTAAACTCAAAATAAACCCAGTCATTTTTTAACTGAAAATATCTGAGCATTCTATTTATTTAGAATCTATCTTTTCTCTTACAAAATTAATTGTAGGCGAACAGCTCCATTTGTTATCTTGGAATTTCTAGCAAGTAGTCCTACTTGTTAACTTCTAGCGAGACTTGTTCCCGCAATTTATAAGCTTTTAGTACGATGTCAAATAACATATTTATTTCTAATGTATTTTCTTAATGTTCATGGTCAACAGATAGTATATTTTGACTATAGATGTTATTGGAAGACACGGAGTTATCAGAAGGCATAACATCGCGATAGAGCAGCCGTCTTTAGGTTTCAATGACAGAATTTGGAAGAAAATTTGTGAAATGAAATTATTATCAAGCGGGAGTGGGGTATTAGAAGGGATAGAAGAAGAGCAAGGAAGGGATGCAGAAGATCACACAGAGTTCGGAAAACATAGAAGAATTAATAAATATTAGAAGAAACAGATTCTATTTTAGCAGTTGGCAAATAAAATATATACTGTGAAAATACTGCATTCGTTGGTTCTCTAGCCAGCAACCTCGCGTAAAATAAGGACGTGTATCTATCATCAGAGTTCGGTCGAGGCTGTGTGACTCGCGTTCGAGTAGTACGAAGCCAGGACGGAAAACGATGTTTAATGCGCGCGCGCACGTGATCGTCAGGCGTAAAGAGAAAGGCTTCAACGGCTGAGTGGGCGCATCAGCCGCTCCGGCGCAGTTACAGCTACCGCATCCCTCCGCTCCGCCCCGCCTCTCCTGCCACACCCCGCCTCCCCCGCAACCTTCCCGCCTCCCCGCCCCCGCCTCGCCCGCCCGCCCGCCTCGCCCGCCTCGCCCCGCCTCGCCCTCGCCCTGCCTCGCCCCGCCTCGCCCCGCCTCGCCCCGCCTCTCCCCGCCTCGCCCCGCCTCCCCACCTCGCCTCGCCTCGCCCCGCCCCGCCTCGCCCCGCCCCCCCGCCCCGCCTCTCCCCGCCTCGCCTCGCCTCGCCCCGCCTCGCTCCGCCTCGCCCGCTTCGCCCCTCGCCTCGCCTCGCCCCGCCTCGCCCCGCCTTCTTCACCATGTCTGCAACCAACACGCCACCATATCCTAAGTTACTTTCCCATTCCGTCCCCTTCTTGTGCTGTCACGTTCCCTTCACGTTCCCGCCACGTTCTCTTCACATCCTGTCACGTTTCCTTCTCGAAGCCTGTCACGTTCCCTTCATGTCCCGCACGTCCCTTCATGCTCGATTCACACACACCCTCACATCCCCGTCATCCTCACATCCAGTCTCAAGTCACACTACCACGTCTCCTGCCACGGCCTTTGTGACCTTCACCGTCACCTCCACCAACACAACGCCATCGCCGCCGCCTCTGCCGGCGCAGCGCGTCTATTTCAATCCCGCGCCGCCCAGAGAGCGCGCGGGCGGGCGCGGGCCGGGGAACAAGCGAACATCACAGAGCGCTCGCGTCCGCTCGCTCTCTCCCGGTGCGTGCGCGCGGGATAAAGAGGATATCGCGAACGTGCAAGCGGCGTTATTTTTAAAATACACTCGCCGAGTGAGGGACTACTCGGAGGCGCGTTATTTTTACGCCGCTGTCGCTGCTGCTGCCCGCCGCCGTCTGTGCGTACTGCGACCGTGGCGGCGGCGGCGGCGGCGGCGGCGACGGCGCTGCGCCCCAGGCTCTGACGGTAGCGGCGACGGTAGCTCAACGGGACGGCAGAAGCTCCATTAAGCTGGCGTCGCCACTGGAGCGTTCTGTTGTCGTTAGGCCACTTGATAGATACTTGGTGTATTTTCTCATTTTGTTTTTTCAATTTTTTTTGTTGTATAGTAAAATTAGTTTTACTGTAATTAACTAGTTAAGAATAATCTTATTTTTAACCAATCTTTGCTTTTCAGCTAGGTCGAATTCAGTCGCTGTCTGGAGGAGAATTCTAGCGGCCGGCTGCTCTGATCGGTAGTTTTCAGGTGGTTTCTCTGATCATCACCAGGCGAACGCCGGAGCAGTACCCTACCAAACGGGCCACGGACCGCGCGCGATCTGTCTCCTTGCTCTTCCTTGTTCTATCCTCTCCCGCTTACACACACACTTACACTAACATGCACTACACTACCACGCATTCCGGGAGACCGGTCGGGAGCTTAGAGCTTGTCCCGGCTGGGGTGGTGCCCCGCTGATGGGAGAGTCCTGGTTAGGGAAACCCCACTAGCCGGCGGTAGGTCGGCGCCGGATCTCGCCATCCAGTGGGGGAAGATCACCGCCATCTCCCGAGAAAAACATGCACTACACTAACGGGACTAATGACCACAGCAGTTGAC
Organism: Teleogryllus oceanicus; assembly: GCA_964035755.1. NCBI lineage: Eukaryota > Metazoa > Arthropoda > Insecta > Orthoptera > Gryllidae > Teleogryllus > Teleogryllus oceanicus. The sequence continues at coordinate 108,336,231 of CAXIVR010000007.1, forward strand.
GCGCCGGAAACACGAAAAAATCAATCAATCAATTACCCAATCTTTATTTTATTCGGATATGATGGATACGCCACCTAAATTGACATAACGTAGTTTTTTCGAGAAAGATAACGAGAAGTCTAGGAAAAAGTGAACATGAATGGTAAAAGAATTGATTTTGCGATATTATTGTGGCTGGGCGTGCGCGATATCGAGCTGGCGTAACATCGTTTTTCTTTTTGAGGAAACAAACAATGAATGAGTGAGTTGCGTTCATTTGGTGGTAAAGTAAATAAATACAAATTGTTACTATTCCCGTATTTGATTCTGCTACGGTGGCTCGGCCAGATGATGGACCTGCTTTGGGAAGCCGAATTGTAAAAGCGACGTGAACGTTGGAGGAGACTGAGGCGCAGTGATATCCTCTAATGCGCAAGGTTGTCGTCCAAAAGGTAGTAAGCCAGAAGTATCGGACTAATTGGGAAAGATAATCTGTAGGAACTTTAGAAGACAATGCATGAAAATTAAAAAAGAAGGGTGAAGTTCAAATACATAAAATGGAACAAGAGAAGGACAAAGCCTGTTCATTGAAGTATGGGAACATGAAACTGAAGAGATGACAGAATTATTCGCAAAAGAATAGGCTGTAGAAGTTAAGATGTAGGTGAAAGGATGTGAAGCGGGGATGATAAAGGAAGAGAGTCCTGGAAGGAGAGAGCGAAATAAATATGATTGAGGATGGTTGAAAGAACGGAAATGGGGTGGTTGAAATATGAAATTGACGTATTCTCAAACACAGAGGAAGCTGGGGATGGAAATTTAAGATCAAATGATAAATAAAAATCGAATGACCAATGTGGTTGAAAAGAATGAACTATGACGAGACCCTGCTCAGTATTTTTCTTTGATTCCACAGGAATGATCCAGAAAGCGTTCATATCAGAACGGCAACCGGTGAATGCCGAGTACGTTGTTACTACAGAAGACGGTCGACAAGATGAAAAGCTATACATGGATTTTTGTAACGTGTCGGATGACATTAGGTCATTTTTACATCTCCTGCCCTATAAAAATTAATCTTTATAACAGTGATAATCACGTGTTTGAGGCCATGATCCCCGTTGAGAAGGACGTTGGCGAATTAATTACAAAGATTCATTTTATAAGGCGAGAGGTGTAAGAATGACCTAATGTCACCCGCCACGTTAAGTAAAACCCAAGTATAAAGGTTGCAAGAGAAGACTCGAAACAGTAATGCGGGGGCGGTTGAACGGTAAGCGAGCGTGTGGTGCGTCGGCGGGGGCGTGGGGACGCCGAACGGCTTGGCGGGCGAGGTCGGCCGCCGAACGCAGACTCAGTCAGTGGGACGCGAGTTCAGGGCCGGGAGCTGCCGCGGGCGAGCGCGTTGCGATGAATGAACCTCCGCCCGCCCGCCCGCGCCTCGCCGCGCCGCGCCGCGCCGCGCTGCGCCCCGCCCCCTCGGCACGCTCCGCCGCCTGCGCCCGCGGCGAGCGGCGGCCGCGGCGATGGAGGCTGAGGTGGAAGCCTTAGAGGCGGTGGAGGTAGCTTAGATGGAGGAGCAACCAGAGGCAGACTGAGGTGGAGGTGAAGACGGTGTTGATGGCAGAGGCGAAGAAACGGGCTGGGATTGGCGATATCGGTGGCTGTCGTGGCGATGTCGGGCGATTCTGAACGTGCGAGACGATGCTGGCGATGTCTGAGCGATGTCTGAGCGATGTCTGAGCGATGTCTGAGGCGATGTCTGAGGCGATGTCTGAGGCGATGTCTGAGCGATGTCTGAGGACGATGTCTGAGGCGATGTCTGAGGCGATGTCTGAGGCGATGTCTGAGGCGATGTCTGAGGCGATGTCTGAGGCGATGTCTGAGGCGATGTCTGAGGCGATGTCGGAGGCGATGTCTGAGGCGATGTCTGAGGCGATGTCTGAGGCGATGTCTGAGGCGATGTCTGAGGCGATGTCTGAGGCGATGTCTGAGGCGATGTCGGAGGCGATGTCGGAGGCGATGTCTGAGGCGATGTCTGAGGCGATGTCGGGAGAGGCGATGTCTGAGGCGATGTCGGAGGCGATGTCGGAGGCGATGTCGGAGGCGATGTCGGAGGCGATGTTCGGAGGCGATGTCGGAGGCGATGTCGGAGGCGATGTCGGAGGCGATGTCGGAGGCGATGTCGGAGGCGATGTCGGAGGCGATGTCGGAGGCGATGTCGGAGGCGATGTCGGAGGCGATGTCGGAGGCGATGTCGGAGGCGATGTCGGAGGCGATGTCGGAGGCGATGTCGGAGGCGAGCGGAGGCGTGCGGTGGCGGTCGGAGCCATTGCGGGCTCTTACGCCGCGCCGCTTCTTACAGAGCACAGCAGGAACTTCTCCACGGCTCTAAAAGACGCGCTCCTTCGCACCCACATAGGCAGCTAAGAAAATGGCGCACTCATTCTAATTTTATCTCCGTCGGGACTTGAAAAAATTTACAAATATGTGAATAAATCGCCCGACAAGCTTTTTAAAATAATCCGTTTAAAAAAATAAATTTCCCGTACTCACGTGATTGGACAGTTTTGTTTCATCTTCGTAATTAAGATGGTTTTCTTGCAATCCGTAGTGACACGACGCAAAATGAGAATATCTCAATATAGTGACTTCAAGAATGGGTGTGAAGATTTCATTTGTTTGAGGGCGCTGACTGTTGTCTGAAGAAATCTTGTCCGCAAAATTTAAGTTTATTACACGCGCTAAGAATTTTATGAAGCATACTAAACTATGGAAATTATTTGATTAGAAATTGTTTAGTACCATTTATCCGTCAGATTGTTATTTACGTGCCTTGGATGGTGAATCCTATCAAATATTATCCGATCATTGGAATGGGGGGAAATAAAAAGCGACATAATAAAAATTGCGAAATAAAATATAATACAATCATCGACCCTCATTCAATTGACTTCTTTTAAGAAGAGATTTACATGAAAGTTTCAATTCTGATGAACACGCAAATTGAATTGACCAACTTCTAAAAAGAACTCTTGCGTAGTCACTCTGCTGTGTCTTCGAGGCACTACAATATTTGAGCGGAAATATAAGAAAATTTTAGTTATGTGATTACAGCGAAAAGTCGAACAATAATGTGCTTTATTCAGTAACGTTAGGCCTTGATTAATAACCAGGAAATTGATTCCGTCGCCTGATCATGAGCGAATTGCTCAATGACAGCTGTTGTGCACTTCTGCTTTCTACGTCGCGTCGAGTGGCTCGCCGGACGTGACACCCAAGCGACGGGCGGAGGGCCGCAGATCATGAAACAAGATCCACATTCTGGCTGCTCCACTCGTATCTCGACGGACGACTGCTTGCGGTCGCTGCCCAGTTCGTTGGACTGTTAGACGTCGCACCCACCTACCTCGCTGCTTTCGTCCCTCACGGGTGAGCAGTGCTATCTGTGCCGCCTCAGGGCGATTAATTTTATGACAAGCAGCTGAAGCGTAGTGGATAAATGGAGGTCGTGTGTTGAAGCCTTTATATAGATGGAGACAATTTAACATAGTTCTTAAATTTTATTCAATTTGGTGATTAAAAAAAGACGATTCTATTCGGTCAATTTGGAGTAGATGCGCTCGTGCATTTCCAAGTTACGCTTGGGTTTGTGGCCTCTGTGAAATATCTTTGACTTCACCCAATGCAAAATATCTAACGCATTTCCTACGTCAAACCACAGTGATGACTTAATTTTATTTCCTTCACTTGCATAATTTTAGTTACAGTGTGCTTATCATAAGTTTATAGTAAGTAATGGTGTAAACTGCATATCCGTCCTTCCATTACTCATGACATGACCCTATTTTGTATCCTTCTAATTCAATTAAAAATCTTAAACCTTACCGTGCACAAGACGGGAATTTTCATTATGTAGTTGTTGCATCATAATCGCTACGTTTCACCATCGCATTGTATCCATAACATCTGCCTCCACCGTTGATACATCCTCTCAATCCCTCTGCCTCGGGCTCCATTGCCACCGCGGGCGCAAACGTCGTCGCCACCGCCTCCGCGACCGCAGCACTTCACGGAGTTTAGGAACCGCGCACAGCGCCCCCCGGGCCGGCCGCCACTCCCCCACCCCCCCCCGCCTTCCCACCCCGCCTCTCCACCTCGTTACTTCATCACGCCACCCCGCCACGCCTTCAGCCTCGCTGTCCAGCCTCCCCGCCCCGCCTCCCACCCACCTCTTCGTCCCACCTCCTCGTTCCACCTTCTCGCCTAGGTCGAATTCAGTCGCTGTTTGGAGGAGAATTCTAGCGGTCAGCTGCACTGATCGGTACTTTTCCGTGATTTCTCCGATCAACACCAGGCGAATGTCGGAGCAGTACCCTAACAAATTGGCCACGGACGGTGCGCGATCTGTCCTTCCTTTTCCTCGTCCTATCCTCTTCCCTTACACACGCACTTACACTAACATGCACTACACTACCACATATTGCGGGAGACGGCCGGGAGCTTAGAGCTTGTCCCGGCTGGGCCGGTGCCCCGCTGGTGGGAGAGTCCTGATTAGGGGGAAAACCCGCTTGCTGACGGTAGGTTGGCGCCGGATCTCGCCATCCAGCGGGGGAAGATCACCGCCATCTCCCTCGAAAAACACATGCACTATACTAACGGGACTAATGACCAAAGCAGTTGACGCGCCCAGAAACACGAAAAAATCAAATGAAATGAATCCTCGTCTCTCCGCCATGCCTTTCCGTTTCCCCGTCCTACCTCCCTAGCCTACGTGTCACCATCTTCCGCCCCATCCCTTCCTATCTCTCCGCCCCATTCCTGCCCATCCTCCCGCCATCTCTCCACCCACCGCTTCACGCGCTTCCGCACTCCATCCCGCCTCCCCGACCCAATCCCGTCCCGTCCCGTCCCGTCCCGTCCCGTCCCGTCCACCTCGTGTCCCGCTCCACCCCCTCGCCATTACCGCCCGACTCTCTCCGTCTGTCCCGTCCATCCCCGCTTCCTACCCACCCCTTCCTCCACGGCCTTCCCCAACCCCTTCCCTCCCTGCCCCAGTCCTCACCCCGCTCCCTTCTTCCCTACCAAGTGATGTACCCTCTAGGCCTCCGGTGTCCCGCACCGCACTACCCATCCCGTAGCGCCCAGTCCCCGCCCCCGCCACCCCGCCCCGCCGCCGGGCGGATTCCAGGTCAGCGGCGGCTGTCGTCATTGCTTGTTTTCGAAGAAGTTCGCTACGCCTCGCGTCTCCGCCGGAGGAGGGCCGCCGGCCGCACGAGCGCCGCGTCCGTCGGCCACGCCCTCGCCGGCCCGCCCGCGGGCAGGTGACGCGCCGCCTCGCGCGCTTCCGGTCCGGTGGAGGCCAGTGGAGGAGCCCCAGAGCGTTCGCGGTGAATGGGCTGACGGGAGTATATACGTAGTATAGAGAAAGTTATGTAATGATTCCAAAAATGATTTCGAGATTTCAACGGAATAACTCGTTTTGGGGTATCCTGATACCGAAAAAGTGGTTCTTTTCGAAACGTCTGTCTGTGTCTGTTGTGTCTGTCTGTGTCTGTCTTGTCTTTTGTCTGTCTTGTGTTGTCTCTGTCTGTGTCTGTCTGTGTCTGTGTCTGTCTGTGTCTGTCTGTCTGTGTCTGTCTGTCTGTGTCTGTCTGTGTCTGTCTGTCTGTGTCTGTCTGTCTGTCTGTGTCTGTCTGTCTGTGTCTGTCTGTCTGTCTGTCTGTCTGTCTGTCTGTCTGTCTGTCTGTCTGTCTGTCTGTCTGTCTGTCTGTCTGTCTGTCTGTCTGTCTGTCTGTCTTTCTGTGTCTCTTCCGCCGGGACCAGGAGGTCATAAGTTCGGGTCTCGGCGGTGGCAGGATTTTCGACACCAACTAGATAGCGAGATTGAATTCAGTCGCTGTCTCGATGAGTATTCTAGCGGCCTGCTGCTCTGATCGGTAGTTTTCCGTTTTTTTTTTCAATCAATACCATGCCGGAGCAGTACCCTTACAAACGGGAAACGGACCGCGCGTGATTTTTCCTGCTCCAACGTTGTTCTATGCTTACACACACTTACACTTACATACACTGTCACACATGCTGGGAGACCGGTCGGGAGCTTAGAGCTTGTCCCGCCTGAGGCGGAGCTCCGCTGGTGGGAGATTCCTGGTAAGGAAAAACCCCGCTAGTCTATTCTTTTAATGAATATTATCCTAATATATCTGCTTTAAATTCGTATTGTTCTAATTCATATTACTCTAATTTCTATTGTGCCATATCATTTACAATACAACATTTTCATACTCGATATACAGTATAGAATTATAATGACTCATTCGTATCTACTCAACTGACTGACAATCATATTACCAGAATAATAAATTTGGAATGAAATCAAAAACACGTATTTTGTATCTAAAGCTACTACGGTGATTGCGGATGAATTGATTGTGTTGTTAATAAAGGCAATGGAATTTCATTTGTTTAAAATTTGTTTCTTCCTGCTCAGCTTAAAAGCTTTTCAGGGGTTTGAAACGTGGCGCATCACATTGATAATGCACTTTAGTGTACTGTTAATTTTTTTGGTTATGCTAAATATGTTTTTCTTCGTCAATATTATTTAATAGTATATTTTTTAATTAATTATAGAGGATGAAAATAGAAATTTTATTCCAGAGGGGGTAGTGATTCCGACACTACACGGCCAGCCTGCTCCCAATGAGTGTAGGAAAATTCCATAGTTTAGGAAGATCCTATTGGCGAATGCTCTTGGATTCTTCTCTTCTTACGATTACCAGTGCCCAATAATAGTTCAACCCACTTTCCACCAGACCCACGGATATCTTGGTGGCTCAGATCATTTTACAGTGTTCTTCTAGAAAATCGGGCAAATGCAATATCACGACAAAGTGCGGAGACGCTGTAAAATTGTTAGGACACTGTGTTTGTGATTTGGCAGCGCCAGCAACGACAAATGACGAAACATTCTGTTGTTGTTGCCAGCTTACATGTTTTCTTGCGAGAAACCGAAATGTCGTTCGATGGCTGTGTGACGGTGCCAAGGAGTTGGATAATGTGACGGAATTAATTGCACTGATTTAATGTTCAAAATGTAGAAATAGACTGGATAATATTACTGTCTCCACATAGGTTCTGTGCTACTTACGTGAAATATATACTTAGTTAATTCTTCCAAACTTTAAATATTACACGTTAAATAGTGTATAAAAGTTACACTTAGGAAAATCAAGGTTTCCTTAATTATTATGAGTTGTACCTCGTTCTTTCCGACCCTTACCGCACTCAGCATTTTATTACAACTCTTGCTTCAAACGATTCGTAAATAAATTGACAAATCATAAAAGATAAAATACATTTCTTAGCAACGTTTGTGTATTGTTCTTTATGTAATAGAAGCAGAGTCCAATCTCATTCGTTTTTAAATTTGTTGAAATGGTCTCTGTCTTACAAATTGGCATCAATACTTATAACTTGCACAAATATTTTGTAGTTCCATCCATTCTCTATGACAAAATAAATTGTCCCTTGTGTCTGGCACATCACATCTTGACGACTATTTAAAATTGGCATGATGTGTAGAGAAATAAACAGATCTTGTGATGTGGTGTTCACAACATGTGTCACATCTTAAAACAAAAATAAAATGGCAATTTACGTCCCCTCTGACGGGCTTAAGCAGAACAAGCACATTTCATTTGCATTAGCTAAGACAAGCTGAGAGAAACTAAAACGATTCGTTGATTCATGTGGCACATCCACAGGTTATGACAGCGAATCTGTACATTTCTCGACACACTTGGCATCTCAAAGTATATTTATTTCTGTAGTGGCAAGAAAACACAACGACTCTCGACTCTTATTTCCCCGAGTTGAGCGGGAAAACGTAGAACAAAACTGCGGCCATTCAGATGTCCGATCCTGCGGGTTGGTGAGGGCTGAATAGAAATAAAAGAAGACCACGTGAGAACAGAGCTGCGGTGGGGAGAGAGACTCTCCGCGACAGAGAGGGATGGTCGTCCAGGTCGCGAACCGAGGACCGTGACCGAAGTTGGCAGGCGCTCGTGACAAGTCGACCGTCCTCACGACTTCGCGTCTCGTTACGGGGAACCTCGCTGTGACACGGGTTCTTTCTCTGCAGCCATTTTAAGTGTTTCGTACTTCAAGGAATTGCAGTCTGCATTACTTGTGCAGGGCGCTTCTGTTACTGCTTGCCCGAGGCTGCATGCAGAGTTGTTTATGCGCCCAGAGATAAAACGCCGCGTACGTCAGTGTAGTACCGGTAGCGGTAGCTCAGTGCATCACCTGATGTCACTGCAGCGCCCCTGACCGGAAGGTCGTAGGTTCGAGTCCCGACGGCAGCAGGATTTTCAACACTTGCTTTTCAGCTAGGTCGAATTCAGTCGCTGTCTGCAGGAGAATTCTAGGGCGGCTGCTCTGATCGGTAGTTTTCCGTGGTTTCTCCGATCAACACCAGGCGAATGCCGGAGCAGTACCCTACCAAACGGGACACAGACCGCGCGCGATCTTTCCTTCTTCTTCCTTGTCCCATCCTCTCCCTTTACACACACACTTACACTAACATGCACTACACTACTACATATTCCTTTGCAATGTTACGCAACCATCACATAATATAAAATGAATCTAACTTTATTCCGTCCTTATTTTTCTTCTACCTGTTGTTACTATTATTATTATTATTATTATCATTATTACTTTTATTACTTTTATTCTCATTCTCAAAATTCTTCCCATTCCTTCTCCCCTTCTCCTCCTCTAGCAGTCTCTGGCAACCATCATTTCGCCGAGAGGTTTCGCAAACTACTTTTCGGTTTCTGACCTGGGACCTCCGAGGGGTGGCTGAGGGTCCTCCCGTCAGCGACGAGGCACTGCGAGTCGTCACTTCCCAGATGGCACCACGGCCTCCCCGCCCCCCGCCCCCCGCACCCGCTCACCACCTGCATCCTGCCCCGCGACCACCCATAGCCCTTGTTTCCACACGCTGCTTCATTTCGAGAGCGCTCTCCAGCCGCCCGACAGAGATCGTAGATAGAGAAGATGTGATAGTCGATCGAGATTGTGGCAATATACTACATTGATCAAGCACTTTGCGACTACAATCTTTATGTTATTGGATCATTAAAATGCAGACAAAAAATAAAATAAAATGACGAAATTAAATTGCGTACATTTATGTTTTATACGAGGAGGGTAGTCTTGTTTAGTCTGTTTGCGGACGTGCATGATTATTATTTTTCACTACATTCCAATCTTTGCCATGTCACTGTGTCTTCCTCCTGTTACAATCGTATATCCGATTGTAACAGAAGGAAGAACATCACAACTCTAACGCCTCTTCCATTACCACTAACTATACTTCTTCCCTCCCATATCACCGCGCTCCTTCTCGTGATCGACTTTTGTCATCTACTTGTCTTTACATCTTCATATTCTTTCCTTCAGCATGTTTTTCTCTTTCCTCTTGTCTTTCTTTTCTGCTTTTTCATCATTCACTCCGCCATCTTTGAGTCCACCCCCTCAGTCTCAGGCTTTTTATTCGATACTTCGGGTAATTACTTTAGGTTTGAAGTTATTCCGTCTTCTCTGCCTACAAGTCTTGGCCTGCTCTGCCTTGCCTATTTGCGTAATCGCGGTCTCTGCAGTAAGCTTCATTACTTTCACCTCTTCGTTCCCTCCCTTCCCCACTCCCTCTACTCCCCATTTCCATCGCTTCTCATTCCCACTCCGCTTCGCCCACCCGCTTCGCCCACCGCTTCGCCCACCCGCTTCGCCCGAACTCCGCTTCGCCACCCTTCGCCCACTCCGCTTCGCCCACTCCGCTTCGCCACTCGCTTCGCCTACTCCGCTTTCCCAATCCGCTTCGCCTACTCCACTTCACCCACTCCGCTTCGCCCACTCCGCTTCGCCCACTCCGCTTCGCCCACTCTGCTTCGCCTACTCCGCTTTCCCCAATCCGCTTCCCCTACTTCACTTCACCTACACCGCTTCGCCTTCTCCTGTTCGCCTGCTCCGCTTTTCCCCGTACTCCACCCTACTTCGCTTACGCCGCCCCCTTGCACGGTCTCTGCCTCCTACATCTCCTCCTCCCCGGCTCCGTCGCGGCCGGCGCAGTCGTCGCAGCGGCTGTGACACTGGCAGCTTTGTATTTTTAGGCCGGGCGTGCGCGGCAGCGCGGTTCGCGAGGTTTCATCGGAATGGCATGTTTTTGTTGCGAGGGGGCAGAAAGAGAGACGGAGAGACGTTTTTTTGTCGCGGCCCGTCCTTCGGACGCCTCAGCCGCTGCCGCCGCCCCCGGCGCCGAACCCGGCCGCTAAACAAGCGGCTCGTCGTCCAAAGGCGAATTCGGGGCCCACCTCTCGCATCCCCACGGCCAATCGCGACCGCGCCGCACAATTAGGCCCGGGCGGAAGACGCTACGAGCACCCGGGCGCTTCCGGGGCGGCGGCGGCGGCGGCGGCGGCGGCGCCTCCCGCACACACAGTGGCCAAACACAAGCTTAGGGGACACAGACCGAAACTTTCTGCGTCGATACTTCCGTTTGGCCTACAGGATACTACCGTCCTACCTTTCCACATCTGGTCTATCGAAATAGTTATAATTCATTTAGTTAAGTTGGTTGCAAGTGGTTATATTTTAATAAAATATACAAAAGGTTAGATTGTTACTATCCCGCTTTTTCGGTTGCATTTTAATATAATTGCTTAATATTTTTAGAATTTAAGTAAATTTAGAAAACCAAGTTGTGAAATGAGTTTGTTCCGATTTCATATTCCAATCACACGCACAAATCATTCATATATATATATATATATATATATATATATATATATATATATATTGAGATATACCATAATTTTTCCTCTCTCTCTACATCTATATCTGCTAAAGATCTTAGCGTCCGGCTTGCTGGGTCAATGGGTCACGATATAATTATAATCCTTATTACTTCTGTAATGGATTATAAGATCCGCCGACTATACAGCGCAGCTGGGAATCTGAAATAGAATGATTCTATTCCTAGTTCATTACTGTTTGGATTGACTAAATGAAAAATCACTTTCTTTTCTATAGAACAAAATTTAACAAAGTTTATTTTTACTTTTTTTTTATCAAACAATTTAATGAATTTAAGTTAGGCCTTTGATCATGATCTCTTTCAATTTACAATTTTACACCGCGGTTAACTTATCTTTTCTTCGTTGATGTCCCTCGTAGACTTCTCAGTCGAAATATCTTGCGATCTTGCCGTAGTCCAAAATTCCAACGAAATCCTCTTCTGCCCTATCCAAGCTGGTCTCAAACTATCAAAATTACCAGTCCGATTACGTCCTATGACATAGTCCGAACTTGATTACCACTCCCGACAAAGTTCCTATTTATACTTCAATATTGCTTCCACATGAAAATATCTACGATCAGTTCAGAAGCGCCTTTCAGAGCAGAATGAAATCTTCCTGCATGATTCATCCCTCGAAGACTTCGTATTAAACTCCCTTCATTTTTTTCAAAACATTTGACCGTCCTTCTCTCACCCAGCCAATCCATACGTTCGTTATATTTTGGTGTAGCTGACATTTTGATCGTGTTAACTTCTTCGCCCAATCCCAAATTTTCTACTTTCGGCATCCAGAAAACTGTTAATGCATTTTCCACCATATTGTCTACAAATAAATGTTACTTTACTTTAACGTGACATATCGGTATGTCACAATATATATATATATATATATATATATATATATATATAGGTGATTGGTTATAGCTTTATATCGCTGGGATATAAAGCGCGCAAGGTTCGCATTATAGACAAATTCAATAGAAGTAAAACTTAATGTGTTAAACATGGAATTACATTTCACATTCTTAAGACATGTATGTGATAGCGAGAGATTACGGATTGCCTGTATTTTACAATTCTTTGAAGATGATTCTCCGAAAACACTCTATCTCTATCATCACATTATATGGAGATATGCTACGTCCGCTTAGAAACGTCTAGTCGCCCACTGCGCGACGGCAGGTGCAGAACCTCGGCGCTAGCGCTCAGGAGGCGTCGGCGGCGGCGAAGGCGTCCCACTCATTGGGCAGCCAGACGCAGGACACCTCTGGCGCCGTCCCGCCTCGACGCGTGCGCCCCTGCGGCGCCGTCTGGCCTCCGCACCGGAAATCTGGCGCGCGTTTTTCCAAGAAAAAAAAATGTCCGCCCTGCAGGCCGATTTCAAATTGCAGCAGGAATTAAGACATTAGGATGTAGTCTTTGTGTGCCTCGAGGTTTGCGCAGGGATTACGAGGGTTTAGCGTGCATGTCAAGGATTTGGACGGCGGTTTGTGGGAGGTTACGGGACTTTTTTTCGCTTAAAAAAGATCGAAATTGGAAGGAATATCTGAAATGTTGACAGCTGCATGTCGTGATCATGCCATGATCTGTGGAGTATCTGCTTTGTGTATTGTAATGATAAAAATTCTGCAGTTTTGTAGAATCTAGTAAACACTTCAAGTTTGGCCCTTGGAGACTTCATAGAAAGTGTTCTTAGTTTTTCCTGTAAGAGCCCTTGCAAGATAATTAAGTTATACTGAAGAAAAAATATGCGTTTCTTTCCAGTTTCATTATTTTCATATTTTGACAAATTTTCTGTATTTTGATAGTTATTGTGCAAATGAATTTAAATATTTACTAAAATTTTCGTGGATCTCACTGTAAAATTTACAAGTCAACACTGGACGAAAATTCACTGGGGACGGTTGGCAAGTCAGGACCATGTATTATGTAGTTTGCCATGTATGACGTAGTCAGAATGTCTTTGCTTTTGCATCAGATGTTCATATTGTGACATACCAATATGTGGGACATTGTATTGCGTGACATTTATTGTAAACAGGGTGAAGTGTAAGGACAGACATATGTAAATATGTCTGCCTAGTAACGGTAGACGAGTTGTCGTCAAGGTCAACAAACTTCATTGCTTTGAACCATGGGGCGCGGCTACTTGATATAGTAAACTGTTTGGATTGCGAAAGCAATGACAGTCTGGGGCGCGGCTAGTTGATATAAGTAATTTGGATTGCGAGGCATGAATGACAATGTATTTGACGGAAGGGGCAATTTTCTGAAAACAGTAAATGGCCGAGTTTGAAGGCTGAAAGGAATATGTTCATTCACATGCCTGGTGCTATGGATCTAGAAAATTGATGTTGGGAGTTTGAATGTGAACGTCTACTTTGGAGCGTATGGTTGTCGGACTTTGATGTAATGTGCGGAAATTGGAACTTGGAAATATTTCGAGTGCAACAGCTAGAATTAAAACTGTGAACTTAGGTGAAATTGTCGGCAACAGGACTGGGAGTATTTGAAGCAGATAATAGTTTACTGAACTTTAATATTTTAATTATACGCGTAGAAAGAACTGGGAACTTTTAAAAGGCAAATTAATTAAGACTTATCTACTTATGAGGCGGTGAGGATCAGTGACTTGAGTACACTTGTGCCAGAACGGAAGAAAAGAAGATGGTATTTGGACCTGGAGCCATCGACAGCGGTAAAAATGAAAAATGGTTCTACGCGGCGACATCGGCCAAGAGCGCGCGAAGACGGGTATTGCAGTTTGAAACTGGTCATGACCGAAAGTACGTTCCGTATTGTTACCAAGTTAAAATTTCTTGGACATTGAATAAACTTACAAGTTTCTGTGAATAGAAAAAATGATTTTCATTTAGCCAATTCCAGAAAATGAGTAGCTAGAAATGCATATTTGCTTTTCAGATTCCTCGGCCACTCTGTACAGATGGCAGATCGAATAATCGGCTATTAGTAGGAAATAGCGATTATTTCTTATAAGACCCATCGACCCAGTTAGCCGGATATTAATTTATTGGAAATAGCAGTTCAAGATTAATTTTAATAATAGAATTAACGTAATCTTTTCCGCCCATATTTTTATATAAATTTGGAACGGGTTACGTTGATTATTATTTAATAATATTAAAGGGTTTAAAAATTAAATTAGACAGTTCGATTCAATAATAACCACGCGATATCCGATTATAGCCTCTTTTAACTACAATATTGATTGTAAGATATCGCATGTTTAAAAATAGCAACGTTTCATCGCAAACAGGCAACTTAAAAAAAATACTTTAACCGTTGGCGTGACCCTGTTTCATTCGATCACGTTATTCGTATATACAGAGTGCCCTGGAGGAAATGTGGAAAATGGAAAATAAGCTGTTAAGACAATTTTAAGCATTTTTGTCGAACTACTTTGATATTTTGAATGGATGAGCTGCAATATGCACTCAAAAGTTGTTTTGAAAAAATGCTTTCTAGGCAAACATTGTCTTAGAGATCATTTTACAGCAATTTTCGATGTTTCCTCCCCGGACACACTGTAGTATAATCCAACCATATTTGTCTTGGCTGCTGGAAAGCATTCGAAACGACGACGTAGATAAAGCCAAAATTGTCAAACAAAGAGCTGTCTTGTGAGCGAGTGAGGCTCTTTGGTTTCTCTGATTGCGGCACGCGACGCCTGTTCATAGAGGCCACCCAGCAGTGGCCAGGGATGGCAAAAAATGCCTCGATGTTTTTAAAACATCGATATTTTCAACCAGAAACATCGATATATTAACATCGAGATGTTTCGTGTTCAATGTTTTCTTCACATCCATATATTTTCATAGAATCTCGTTGTTCGAAATAAAAAATAAATCTCAGGATTAAATGAAATTTCAAGAAACTTATTTGTTGTGATTTTCTCCAACAGTCTTTTGTCACTGCAGTCAGCTGCTACCAACAGCCCAGTCATCGATCACTGTTGTCGATCCCCAAACCGAGAAATTTGTTTATGGTTATTTTTGGGAGTTTGCCCAGGATGTTTCACTATTATGATTTTAACAAAATATTTTTTTATTTCATGGGCAGTTATAAGGGCAGAGATTTCTTCTTTACATTGTTAAGATTATTTTTAACATTTATTGATACGTGACCAAACAATAAAATATAACTCATAAAAACAATAATTAAAATGAAATGGAATGGCAAAATAATTTTTTTATATTTAAAACATCGATATTTTTAACATAAATGTTTTCACCGCCATCAAAACTCTTGTGGTGATGTATAAAATTCAATGTATCACTGATGGGGAAAAATTTGCCTACTAGCAGTGGCTGTACGTTTTTAACAAAATGTTTTCCCGACAGAAAACCTTTTGATGATGTATCGAAATATCTGTACGTTTTTAACATAAATGTTTTCACCGACATGAAAACCTTTTGATGATGTATCGAAATATCGATGTATCGATGATAGGATAAACTTCGCCATCTCTAACAGTGACTGTACGTTTTTAACATAAATGATTTCACCGACATCGAAAACCTTTTGATGATGTATCGAAATATCGATGTATCGATGATAGGATAAACTTCGCCATCTCCAACAGTGACTGTAGGTTTTTAACATAAATGTTTTCACCGACATCGAAAACCTTTTGATGATGTATCGAAATATCGATGCATCAATGATAGGGTAAACTTTGCCATCTCTAACAGTGGCTGTACGTTTTTAACAAATGTTTTCCCCGACATCGAAAATCTTTTGGTGACGTATCGAAACATCGATGTATGGGGTAAAATGTGGCATCAGCAGCGGTGGCGGAGCGGCACGCCGCCTGTACGGAAGAGGAATGCGTAGTACCGAGGCGTAGTGGCTGGTAACGGTGCTCCGATGCGCGGCTGGGCTGGCGCAATAACAGCGTTGGAACCGGTCCCGAATCTACGTACCGGCGGCGCGCGCAGCTGAATTACGCAGCTTGACCTGATCGGCAACGAGCACTTTTAAGGAAGGGACCCACTTCCCGGCGGCCGAGCCTCGTTATTTAGCGGATGCGAGCAATTTAAAGATTTCCTAGAAGCGAGGAAAGAATCTTAATACATTAGTATGTCATGTTATAGTAAATTTATAGATTGCGCGGAAGCAACAATTAGTCAATTTCAGTACAAAAGCATATTTCCACACATATTTAAGCGCGTGTGTATTTTTGTCTGAATAATTAATATATCTTATAAGAATGAAAAGGTATCACGCGGCCGAAAGAAATATATTTTAGGGCTCCTTTGTCATTAAACTTTTTTATTTACTTATGTTTTTTACTAGGAAATGCATAAAATATACTACAAAGAAAAATAAATGGTAGTTTTCATTATAAAATTAATATATTTATTTTATATTATGTTGATTCATTGATAAGGTTGACAGGTGTTTTGAAAACCATTTTCCTCAAATTTCGTAAAACTGTTTTCTCTAAATTGTCAGAGTAAAAAAAGGCGACAATCAGGAATTGAACATACTCAGGGAAAATAAATAATTTATTACGTAACGCTAAGGAGCCCTTTTTAAATATTTTCAAGGGGACTCCTTCAAGGGACCTACACTTTATATAGAAATCATTTACCCCTTTTATTTCACATTGCTATATTGTAATCATATACATTGCATTTTTTGTGGCAAGGCGTAAGAGCTGACCGTAAGGTCTTTGCTCAGATCTATACCACTCCTTCAGACACGTTTAAAACTGATAATGGTAATAATTAAATAATAATAATAATATAAAATAATAATAATATAATAATATAATAATAATAATAATAATAATAATAATAATTTCGTCAATTACGCTAAGTTTTCATTGCAGAATTTTAGGTTGACCGCTATGAAGTGGAATACAATGAAATGAAAATTGTTCAAAATAACCATACAAAATCTTAGGCAAATTCGTTCTCAAATTAAGTAAAGTGTTGTAGCGTGGCAATGACTTTCAAATAGTTATCTAACTGTTAATCGAGCATTAAATTAAAAGTTAATTTTAGTAACACCAGTTGTGTCAGGCTGAAACGGGAAGGTTGCCCAAGATCTTATTCTCGACGATAACAGGGACCCAAATGCCCACCTCACGCCCGCATATTTCCGGATCTCGCAGAGAATCTCAACATGGGAATCCGAAGTGACTGCGCGAGACTCGATGGGAGATAGCAGTTCTTGGCGAGGGCTGGGCAAGCGGTGGTCACGAGTGGTTCCAGATGGTTATCACCCACTATCTAGTGGTGAGAAACCGCGGGTAGGTATGCAGATGCCAGACCATTCCGAAATCTCATCGGCTGTTCCTGTGCGGTTCATTATCACTAAAGATGGTAGCTTTTAGCAATGCTAAAAAAATACAACGCTAAAAAAATAGTAATTGTATGTTTGACGGTGGTGATGTATATTTCTGTAGATTTTGATTCTGTGATAAAATGCAAAATCGAGCACTACCGAACATCTCCGAATCCACAGCGGATTAATCTGATCCTAAAATGCCAAATACAAGGTTCAAAGAAACTCGATAGTTCGTGAATTGGAACGCTTTATTCTGATTTTTAATTGACCTATATTAAATGACTTCTTTAAAATATTAAATGTCAATTATTACTTATTTTACAAGTAAAACCACACTTAAGTATGGGTACCACCAAAGGAAGGAGTACTTCCTACGTACCTCCTCACGTACGTGTTTGAGAAATATTTCGGCCACC
The DNA here is from genome assembly GCA_964035755.1 of Teleogryllus oceanicus. Lineage (NCBI taxonomy): Eukaryota > Metazoa > Arthropoda > Insecta > Orthoptera > Gryllidae > Teleogryllus > Teleogryllus oceanicus. The sequence continues at coordinate 108,353,802 of CAXIVR010000007.1, forward strand.
CTCACTCAATTTTCTCATGGAACTGCGTTGGAATGATCGGCGATGGCGAAACACATGATGTCATTAGAACGCCCGATGACTTCAACGTAGAGGTTTGGATTGCGATTCCGGGTGATGTTTCCAACGGCTTCTAAAGCCGAGAAGATCCGTGTGAGCGAAGTGACACTGTCTCAGTGAACTGTTACAAAGAAACCCAAGTGGTGTGTGCTGGGCGCGGGAGGCAACGGTTTTTGGCAGGAACCGGGATCGCCTAAAGCCAGTGGGCCACTCCGTCCAGTGCTCTGAACAGGACTGAAACACATACAGACACAATACACAGGAGGCTGATGATGCTCACAAAACACTGAAGAGTGATGATGCAATTTCGGCTTCGGATTCAGCACGTCGACATACGTAGAAAACTTATGTAAACTTTTTTGTCTGACAACTTATTTTGTGTGCCTCTGTAATGTGTGTTTTGGACACATAGAGGTAGTGATCAACAACAAAACATCGATGTTGGCAAACGTGTAATTAAAGTTTAACTGAAAAAGTTAAAAAACGCCTCTCCCTGTGCAAAGTACCTACGTAATACCTGCGAAATATCCAGGGCATCAGGACCATCTCGAGAGAGGGGAAGTCTTCGCGGTGAAGATAGTACAAACCGTTTTCGTTCGTTCGATCACATACCTGACGGTAGGAAGATCAGGTTTTATTTTTCATATTTAAACTTTTACACAATTGGGGTTTTGAGAATTTTTCATTCCCAAACAAAACATCGAAAACGTAAAAACGTTGAGCACAAAACATCGATGCTCAGAAAATATCTGCTTCAATGCATTGATTTTTAAAACATATTTTTTCTAAAAAAAATCGAGGTTTTGGAAACACAGGCAGTGATGTCGCATTCCCAGTAGGTCGCGTACCTCCTCCTTAAAAAAAAAATGTATGCAACCACAAATTTACTATAAAACGTTTTTATGTGGCAACAAGTGTTGGATTCTAGTGATAATATTTCGGTTTTTAAACATTTTTTTGTGTGGTGATGTCGAACTTACTTCAGTGAAAAATGATAAAATTTTCACTCGCCTTGTAATGAAGCATATACTTTCAACAGTTTCCTTTTTGAATAGGGGTAGGGCGGGGCAGATTATCATAACGAAAATATACCATTTTTTGTTCATTTTATACGATAAATGTATTTTCCGAAGTTGTACTTTCGTGTTATTTTTAAATTAGACGTTTACGTAGTTAAAACAAATTAGAGCTTTGGTGGTGTAGTTTTGAGAGTTCATGTGGATATTTTATATTGCCATTGAATTAATAAAAGTGGAAATGCAATTTAAAAGCCATACAAAAGGACATAAAATTAATAACAATTTAAAAGCATATAAATGAGAATATTACAATCAGTTATTTCAGAAACCAATCAAGCGCCAAGTTTTCCAACTCCCGGAAAACGTTCAACGTAGTACTACAACAACAATACTGCATTACGTATTTATTTATTTATTTATTTATTTATTTATTTATTTATTTATTTATTTATTTATTTATTTATTTATTTATTTATTTATTTATTTATTTATTTATTTATTTATTTATTTATTTATTTATTTATTTATTTATTTATTTATTTATTTTTAATTTTACGTCAAAAAAAAAACAGTTGAAAACTGCGCATGACATGCTATGGGGAAAAGTGAATTGTGTGCACATTTTCAAAATTCTGTGATCCCTACACTAAGTCATATACTACTTAAATTTTTTTCCCATGTAATAAAATCTATTTTCAAGGATAAATAAGCAATAAATTTTGAATTTTGAAAAGGAGAAAAAAAACAACCAAAAAACTCCCATGTAATAAAATCTATTTTCAAGGATAAATAAGCAATAAATTTTGGATCTTATTACTTCCTGCCGCGACAACATGGAAACGATAATTTGAATAACCGTATTTCCCACTGAATTCTAGAAGACGTGCACAGAAAATGAAGTTAAATTTAGGTCCAGAAGCAAAACAAGGGGCCATCTCAGCATTTGCTCAATGGATCAGGGAAACTGGACGAAAAACCTGATCGAGATGGGGGTCATTGATCCGGAAGCTGTAGTACAATAGTTGTTACAGGTTGTTTATATATTTGTTTTTATTTTTTCCGAGTTCCTTAATATTTAACGATATCACAGACACCTCTCTCTAGGCCAGAGTCTCCATATATATCTTTTAACTATTGCGTGCATTGGGAATTAGTTATATAGATTCCATCATTAAATCATGTTTGGCGTTTGAATAATTTCTGTAATGACCGATGCAGTTAAATAGTATCGCTTTTTCATTACTAAATGGCAAGAAATTTTATTCAGTCGAAAATGAAAAAAATTTAAAAGTATAATATTTCTAGTTTCTATTATTTGAAGTTTTTAGAATAATACTTAATAAATTATCACGAAATTAAATAAATAACCGGGAGAGGTGGTTCAGGGTATCAACTGACATCACTGCAATGCCTCTGACCGGGAAGTCCTAGGTTCAAGTCCGGACAGTGGACGGATTTTCGACACTAGGTAGATGGCTAGGTCACATTCAGTCGCTGTCTGGAGGAAAATTCAGGCGGCTGCTCTGATCGGTAGGTTTTCGGGGTTTCTCCGATAAGTACCATGCGAATACCGGAGCAGTACACTTAAAAATGGGCCACGGACCGCGCGCGCTTTCTTTCCTTCATTTTTTTGTTTATCCCTCCCCCTACAACTTATGTACTCTACACTACATACTTGCCGCAAGGCTGGTCGGGAGCTTACAGCTTGCTATCTCGCTAGCCATTAGGTAGGTCGGCGCCGCATCTCACCACCCTTCAGAGGAATAGCACCGCCCCCCGAGGAAAAAAACATGCACTACACTTATGAGACTAATGACCTTACCAGTTGACGCGTCCGGAATCTCTAACTACAGGCGCGCGCGCACACACACACAGACACACACACAGACACACACACACACACACACACAAATAAACAAGAAAAGTTTACCAAAACAAAAGTCTTCACACATACTTCTCTATGTATGTCGACGCGCTGAATTCGAATCTGAAGCCAAAATTACGCCACCTCCATCCAGTTGTTTTTAAATGGCGAAACCCACCGTGAAATTGTAAATTGTAAATTTCACGTGTTTTTTCGTTGTTTTCTCTGTTTGCGATTTAAAAAAAACTGGAAGTAGATTCTGGCTTCGGATTCTGATTCAGCACGTCGACATACGTAGAGAAATTTATGAAAAATTGTTGGGTCTGACAACTTTTTTGTGTGCCTGTGCAATCAATCATTAAAAAATTAAATAAATTAAACAAATTAAGTAAAATAAATAAAATAAATTAAATAATTAAAATATAGTATAAAATTGATACACTGTTGTTTTAAAATGAAACTTTGGCCGCCTCTGCGACCGTTTCGACTTCGTTCTGGCCATCGGGCTGGGCGTTGGGTCACCAGGCGGCAGGTGGAAATCCGGCGGTTAACGAGCAATTTCAAAGTGCTGCCGTCGCCTCCCCAACGAGCACGCCCCGAAAATTTTTCGTCGGCTGTGCGTTTTTGGCCATTTCATGGAACTGACGAAAAGGAGATGACCCGTCCAGATAGTGTTAACTAGAGGTAATGCTCATTACTACTCTTCGGGACTCATTACTACTTGCTTTTTACAGGCAAGCGTTATCGCCACAAGAGATCGCATTACGTTCTTAAGTCTTTCACGTGTTAGGTTACAGAACAAACAGTAGGCTCTCTGCTTTTATTACGGGTGCGTAATTAGCATGGTAATTGGAGTACTTTGAGGTCCCCTGAAACGTTTACAGGATGCATTAAAATTTACTGGGCTTCTCGCCTGCTTTTCTGAACGTTGTCCAAGGAGAAATATGCATAAAATAATTTGCGTATTCACGGAGTGTGCCGCCATTCTGTCTAGAGTAATTTTTCTTTGTGAAGTTTAATCTTTGCCTTGCAAATTTAATACAAATAGTTTCTTACATATCAAGGTTGAAAATTATCTGGTTTTCAGCAGAGCAGTTTACCGGTTATGGCAAAAAGGAAATCCGAGGAACATTAGTAGTCGTATGTTAACAAACATTTATCTCTCTTAATTAGACTATACCAATGGATTTCTAGCTATCTATGACTATTTACTAACGTACTGAGACTAATATAAAACTCTATTCTTCAAAATAAACTTCATTCATTTTCTACTCAAAGATAAATCCTTCAACGAAGTCGATCATATAAAGCTTCTTTTGCTGAACTAGTCTTTACAGGCCTAGATCTCTCCAAACCTTATAGAACTGGGTTATAAAAGTTCAATTTTACGAACAAAAGCAGTTCTTAAATGCAACTTTAGAAGAGAGTGCACAAAAATCATTATGTCCGAATAAGTGCATTGAAGTAATAAAAATGAGTGAATTGAGAAACATTTTGGGATTTTATTGTTTTTTTATCAAATTTTTCAAATGTGAAATTTTTTTCCAACTTGAAAATGTTTATATTCTTTTTCTTCAGTTAAGTCTTTCACACATATAGCGTGTAAATATTTTATGTCATTTAACAAATCCAGTTTATGGTTTCACTTATTTTAGTATTGTTTATGTAGTGTCTATTGTAGCCTCATGAAGGAGACCAATGTAGTTTATCGTAGTAGTATGTATTAATAGTAATCTTACCGAATTGTTGCCAAATAACTACTTCAAAATCTGACAGTATTTTAAAATTAAAACAGCATAATGCCCTGAAAGTTTCCTTTCTACATTTAATTCTGTAATAATATTTGATGGCCAAGTGTTTGTGACAAACCATTCACAATTCCCTCAACACTCATTTACATAGACCGGATTTCTTGGCCCGAACAAAACTTTCTTCAATTTGAACCACGAATTCTCTTACGAAAGACGTAAATTCATTTTCGTAAGTTCGATCAAACGAAGTCTGAGAGCAACATCAATGAATTATTAATTTTTGTTCACGTAACTTTCTTTGAAATAACTCATGCGACGAAGAGAATTCAGTTAGTAGTATACAGAAAAACTTCACAGAAATAAAAGGCTCATGTACGTGATGGCTAAAAGTATTTTGAGACGAATAAGTGTTTGCCAAGAGAAAACAGTAGTATTTTCAGGTTTCTATTTATATCTTATAGCATTTTTGTCGACGTTTCAGCGTAGACACCTCTTTGCCTGGTTTATGGACTTCAGAAGCGTGCTCCTACAGTGATCGAGCGAAAAGCACGATCGGGATATAAAGTTCCCTTTGTATAGCCCACGCTGCTAAAATCGACTTGTTCAGTGAAGAATGGGAGAAAACGAAAGTTCGGCAAAGTACAGTTGACTCTTTTCGTCAAGATGGTGACCAGTTTGTGATATCGCAGTAAAAACAACGCAAAGTAGTTTATAAACTGAAGTGACTGTTCTAAACATTTCCATTGAAAACACAAAGTAATTAATTTTTGTAAGATCTTTCCAAACCACCTTCTTCAGTGTTGTCATGACGTCTGAGAGCTGCAATTATTTATTTTGAAGTGTCAAACTTGAATATCGCTATGCCGAAACATTCTTTAGCTTGAATTCATATACGACTTAATATCCGATAACTCGAACTTTTTCTCATCTGTAAGACGAAACAACGAGTTTTTTCTTCAAATGCGAGAGAGTGATTTTCACGTTTCTACCAATTCAATTTCGGCAACGACCATCGCTGTTGACACATCCAGAAACATCTACCAATCAAACAATTTCAAATAAATCTTAGGAAATGGAAAGATAGGCTTGAATCGCCTCGCACCGGCAGCTGCCGCTCGCCGATCAGGCGTCGACGTCTCCAAGGGGCCGTGACAAGCAGGTGCAACGCGGACCACGGCCTCCGCGGTAGAAGAGCGTGGTGGAAGAGACTCGTGAAATTCAGCGGCGGCGGCTGAGGCCTGAGGGGGGAAGAGCGGCGCGGCCGCTACGCACCGGTGCGTGTGGCCGCACGCACTGAGCACGCACCGAGAGTCGCCCAACCGGCCCGACGGCTCCGGTCGCGGACCGCGGCGCCCGACAGCCACACGTGCGCCCTCCAGCGGAGGCCGCGGCCTCTCGGGCCCCGGGCGCGCAGCCCAGAACCCCCCCTTCCCCCCCCGGACCATCGTCTCCGCCGGACCATCCCGGCCTCGTCTCCGCCGGTACCATCGTCTCCGCCGGTACCATCGTCTCCGCCGGTACCATCGTCTCCGCCGGTACCATCGTCTCCACCGGTACCATCGTCTCCACCGATACCATCGTCTCCGCCGGTACCATCGTCTTCGCCGGTACCATCGTCTTCGCCGGTACCATCGTCTTCGCCGGCACCATCGTCTCCGCCGGTACCATCGTCGCCGGTACCATCGTTTCCGCCGGTACCATCGTCTTCGCCGGTACCATCGTCTCCGCCGGTACCATCGTCTCCGCCGGTACCGTCGTCTCCGCCGGTACCATCGTCTCCGCCGGTACCGTCGTCTCCGCCGGTACCATCGTCTCCGCCGGTACCATCGTCTCCGCCGGTACCATCGTCTCCGCCGGTACCATGGTCTCCGCCGGTACCATCGTCTCCGCCGGTACCATCGTCTCCACCGGTACCATCGTCTCCACCGATACCATCGTCTCCGCCGGTACCATCGTCTTCGCCGGTACCATCGTCTCGCCGGTACCATCGTCTTCGCCGGTACCATCGTCTCCGCCGGTACCATCGTCTCCGCCGGTACCATCGTCTCCGCCGGTACCATCGTCTCCACCGGTACCATCGTCTCCACCGTACCATCGTCTCCGCCGGTACCATCGTCTCCGCCGGTACCATCGTCTCCGCCGGTACCATCGTCTCCACCGGTACCATCGTCTCCACCGATACCATCGTCTCCGCCGGTACCATGGTCTCCGCCGGTACCATGGTCTCCGCCGGTACCATGGTCTCCGCCGGTACCATGGTCTCCGCCGGTACCATCGTCTCCGCCGGTACCATCGTCTTCACCTGTACAATTATCTCCATCACAACAGCCATCACCACCGTATCCCTCATAACCGCCATCACCATCATAATCCTCACAGCCATGATCTTCCCACAGCCATCGTCTCCATCGCAGCAGCCATATTATATCCCACATGCGCCGGCATCACCATTTCCGCCATTACCAATGCCACTACAACCTCTATACCACTGCCACTACGACTATCATTGCCACTGTAACCACAAGCACCTATATCACCACCAATCCACAGGGAGGATCCAAAGGTCTGCCTGCGTGTGCAGTGCACCCTCCCACCTTGGAATTAGCTTATATACGTATTCCCCGCTGGCATTGTATTCATACTTTTAAAGTTTTCTTCTCTTTTTTCTCCCGTGGGTTCCCTAGGACCACTAGTCTCCACATCTTCTCGGTTCTCGAACTATGACCTCTTAGTTAAGTTCTAAAGTTCACTTCTAAAATATTCCGGTGTTTTATTACTAATTTGGAAAGAGGAATTTTTTACTTCTCCATTTATCCTTGCTAAGAATTCATATTCCATGATTCTCCTCGTGGCTTAGAAGTTGTAATCACAAATCGTTGAATAGTTGTAATTGTGATTGGAATGAGAAACAAAAACTTTAATTCAGAAAAATTAAGTATTTGAAATGAAAAAAGTTAAATTTTATTCTTCAGCAGCAGTTTACTCCAATATTCTCGAATATCCTAAATTGTGACAGAAAAAGATGGTTCTGACTCATGAGAGTCAACATGTCAAATTAGCTCAAATTTGCTCCGTAATCGAAGAGAATGTCGTGTTTAAAATCGTTTAAAAAATAAGTAAGTTGAACGCATTCATTCCGGCGATGATTCGAACAAGTTTTAAGATACTCTTTACTCTCAGGATTTGAAATTTTTCAATATTATTATCGACGTGCCCCGGGTTTGAGTTTATTTCTGATTAAAAGTAATATAAAATAATAATACTTTAATTTTTCATTGTATTTGGATTTTTTCGTTTTACTCTGCTGTATATTTTTCCGGCAAGTTATTTGTAGTTATATTCTCCATTTATACTCGACATGTATTAAGTTAAATATTTATCTTTCTGCAGTGCTTTCTGTAATGAAGATTCATTAAATATGATCTTTTGTTCCGTCAAGAATACACCAATACATCATGACACATTGTACTGCAAAGAACTGCAGGCGAAATTCCTTTATTTCACAGCATCATATTTTGAATCATTCATTCTCTTGTTGTAATTCTCTTTTCCGGACGTGGTGTGGGCAAACATAGAAAATTGATCCTTAGTATCTTACGCAATTATGAAGTAAACAGTGGTGATATAAATGACATTATGAAGTAGTGTTTGTCTGCCTTTCAAGCCTGGATGCAAGTGTGCCGACTTATGATTCAGTGTCTATGCTGTTCTCGGAATTAGAACGCACATGGCAGTACATTCTATCACCCCGTTCTACTTCTGATTCTTTGAAAAAATAAATCCTAACTCTAAATTTTATTTTCATTTTCTAAGAAACTCTGTACAATCTATAAAAATCTGACTGAACGGATATGATCCTTATTTTTTAATACCAGTTGACAAACGACGACAAAATAAGTTGCTAAAAGTCTAATTCAGAAAAACACATTTGACATGACAAATATGTTTTATTTCTCTCAGTGACATCTCAATGAATATACAATTTTAAAATAATGTTATTAATTCAGTCACCTGTGTCTGTGGACCAAATTTTTGCAGTCTGTATAACCATGCACAAAAGGGATCTGGAGTCTATGGTCCTTCGAACCGGGACAAATAGGTCGCTAAAGGAACTCGTCTACATCAGTCGGATTATCCTCACTTCATGTATTACGTTAATTGATTGATTGACTTTTTCGTGTTTCCGGGCGCGTCAACTGCTTTGGTCATTAGTCCCGTTAGTGTAGTGCATGTTTTTTTCGGGAGATGGCGGTTATCTTTCCCCGCTGGATGGCCCCACCAGCGGGGCATGCCCAGCGACAAGCTCTAAGCTCCCGGAATATGTGGTAGTGTAGTGCATGTTAGTGTAAGTGTGTATGTAAGGGGAGAGGATAGGACAAGAAAGAGGAAGGAAAGAACGTGCGGTCCGTGGCCCGTTTGTTAGGGTACTGCTCCGGCATTCGCCAGGTGTTGATCGGAAAAAACACGGAAAACTACCGATCAGGGCAGCCGGCCGCTAGAATTCTCCGCAACAGCGACTGAATTCGACCTAGCGGAAAAGCTAGTATCGAAAATCCTGCCACCGTCGGGCTTGAACCTAGGACCTCCCGGTCAGAGGCGCTGCAGTGACATCTGTTGATGCACTGAACTACCGCTCCAGGTATGTAATACGTTAAGGAATGACGACTGTTTTGAACGAATTTACAAAAAAAATCAGCATCACAATATTCTGTGAACTATTGCTACACAGGAAATTACCTCGCAGATCTGCATGAAACAAATTTAAGAGGAAAAAATACGTTTGTAGGTGTCGTTTGAAACAGATTACTGCAACACTCGTTAAGCTCGTAAACGATGCACTCTAGGCCCTTAAATCTAGGTATTCGTTTCCTGAAAAGGGAACAACTTTTGATGAAGAATGCGAGTTTTGGGAGGTCACGAGTTTTGGGAGTGGCAATTGGTGGACAAGGAGGGAAATGTGAGAAAAGGTGGGGAAATGGCGAGTGACGAGTTTTGATTTTTGTTTTGTGAAACATAATCTCACTTTTAGCGTTATTAAAATGTTAATCGTGTACAATCCCGGGCGTATTATGCTGTACCTCACAGTTCAGAAGCTGGCTGTTAAAAGTTAGCACCTAGTATGAAGCTAAGCTATTTTAGCTTTAAAAATGATTACATAGTCGGAATGTTTGCATGGGACCAGATAGTTCACTTTATTTTGTAAATGTACTGGCTTTAAAATTACTATCTACCATAAAATTAAATAACTAAACTTTATAATAGTAATAATTAATAATAGTAATAATAATAATAATAATAATAATAATAATAATAATAATAATAATAATGATGATGATGATGATGATGATGATGATTTGCCGATCCGGTGGCTGAGATTGCTAAGGCAGTAGTGTCGTAGGGATCTCGGACCGAAGGATGCCGACATCGAGTCTCGCCTCGGGCATGGTTGTATTTGTAATTTTATTCCTCCTTTGACCCCTTATCTTTATCATTTCATTTCATCCTTATCGTTTCATCTTCACAGTTACCAGACCTTTTACTCCAATAATGGTCGCTAATGACTTAGATATTGATGGGACCTTAAATAACAAAAAAATGGTAATAAATAAATATTAATAATAATTAATAATAACAATTAATAGCAATTATTAATCATTAATAATAACAATTACTAAAATTGTTAATTTTATTTTTACTATTAGTATTATTAGAAGTTCGGCTCATGGGCAGCATTCTAGCTTCCCGTGTTGCGATCCCGAGTTAGATCCCCGGACGAGGAAAATTAATGTACTGGTCCGTTAAAATTGTGTGTCACGAAGAAAAGGTCTGGCAGGCGTACTTAGCTAGATACGGCGACGGGAATACGTGATGTTCGCTACATGTCTCTCTTATCCCGCAAGCATGGGCATTAAACTAGACTCAGGCCTGGGGAACTCCGTTTGTCGGCTAGCAAAGTCGGACAATCGATCCACATGGCAAACACATACATACAATTAGTGAATAAATAAAGGAGCGCCTTTACTCCGTTTGGGAGCACTGTGTGGCTGGCTGTGGAGGAAGTGAGCGCTACGCAAGCGGTTGTGACAGATGCACGCTGCCACTCCGGCCGGAGACGACGCGCCCCGCGACTATCGACGCCCGGGGAAACACAAGACTGGACGCAGAAGACTTTCTTCTTTGGGTGCGACAGAGGTCGACTAAGTGGGGCTAATACACACACACACACACACACACATACACACACACATACACATACACATACACATACACATACACATACACATATACACATACATACACATACACATACACACACACAACACATATAATATATATATATATATATATTTTGTTGTGTTAATATTATAATTTTATTATATATATATTATATATATATATATATATATATATATATATATATATATTGTGTAACGAATAAAATAGACCAGTTGAATTCAGGTTACTGGAAAATTGCTGGTAAACCCCATTTTGTAATTTGTTTATTTTAGGTTTTGGTTCTTAGTCTAACTACCCCCGCTTGTATTCTGAAAATATACTGTTGAATGATCGCAATTTTTTTCATTATTAAAAAAATTACATGTTACGATGAAAATGATTGTGATTTACGACATAGTTCACTTTTCGTATTCCTGAGTTTTTTTGTTTTTTTTTGGTACAAACTGAAGACCACTTGTTAGTGATGTTAGAATTTGCTTCTTGAGTTTTTGCACTCCCCGTCCCAATACGCAAGACGTGCACATTTCATGTCGGCGATTTTCTTAGCATTCCAACGTAGCATTCTTCTGGTACATCTGGCCACAAATAATACAAAGCGCAAACACACACACACACAAACACACACACACACACACACACACGCACACCTATCGATTTCATTTCACCATAGGTGAAAATAACTAGTGGGGGTCTTCTACAAGCGAAGATAGGTCTTTTTGGTTGTTGTTTTTATTATTTTTAGGACAAATAATGTCTTTTCAGGTTTTGCATGGACTTGCGATAGAAACTACGAATTTGCCTTATTGATGCGTAAAAAGATAATCATCATTGCTGTTTTGAAAGCAATATGAGCATTAGGTCAGAGAAGGTTTAAACCTATGAACCCGGGACTTAGACGAAATATGAATGATAAGTAATTCAAAACCAATGTAGTGTTAAATGGCCAGGGACGTTCCACAGGAGCTGTTAACAAAAATTAATGAAACACTACTCTTCAACTTCAGATACATGTTTTATTTTTATGTCGAAGATAGAATATTGAAGTTTCGAAGTGACGTGAGATTTTGGCGAGCGAGAAGTGCGTAAAATTACGTTGTAATATATAAAGTTAAGTGCTCTTTATTCAAAAAATAGCATGCAGATTGCTGTTCTATGTAAATTTAGTAAGTTGTTTTGATTTTCCTTCAATTGCTTCATCGAAAGGCTTGCAATATTTTACAGCGTTACGTTTATTGGATTCTTGATACCGTAGAAGAGATAATCACTGCTGAATCAGCAAGGTCAGTCAATCGGAAGGTGTCTCTATCTTATAGTTTTACAAACTTCTCTCTCAGATTGGCTTCTCTCACGGTTTCCCCCAATCAATTCCAGGTGGATGCCGGAGCAGTACATCAAACAACGGGAGACGGACCCTACCTTTCCCCAACCACATGCGAACCTGCATTCCCCAATCGGTCTCCACCCCTCTCCTTTGCGTCAAGATATTTGCTAATCCCCCCTCCCCTTATAAAGCATCCCTGCTTATATCAAACTCCGGCAGTATGGCAATACTAAACGAATGTAAGACCAAGATTCGAATCGGGCTATAACATCATAGGAAGACATCGCAAGCGGCTTGCCCGCTCTCTGAAGGATTTCCCCGAAAGGTCATAGTAATGGGATTGTTAACTAAGAAACGATTTTATAGCTCTACCGGGCGCATTTCATAGCCGAAATTGTATATATTCCCAGGTTGTCAGAAGAAAATATATCGTCCACCTGGAGTACGGCCCGGGAGTGACCGTGACATAAAACGGCGTGCCTTTACAGGAGTAGGCTTACGTATTTAAATTTTATGACCACGGCGCTCCGTCTTCTTAAAAATAGAGCCCCTTGGGTCCGAACTATCATCCACGCTGCCCCGCCCCTTCCCTCATACTCCATAACAACTACGAGCGGTCCTAAAAAACTCCAAGATGGTGGAAATCAGCAGTCGTTGTGATTCGAAGAACACACTCGGAAATAACTTGGACGAAAGTGTGAAAAGGAGAATATACATGCAGCATCACAAAAGCGTATAATTCGTTTCCTTTATTGCGGAATTTGACTCGAGAAGTATGGTAATGATATTTTGCTGTGTACTCACGAGCATCGGTGAGAACAACAATTTTAAGTCATGAAATCTTGGTGATTTTTTCTTGTGTATCCTACGTTGCTGCACTTGTGAAATTTATCACATTTCTAGATTTTCTATCTATGGTCTTTAGTTTGCACATTTTGTACAAACATAGTAATTAAGTCTGCATTCAACCTTGAGGAATACTGTATGGATTTTACAACACTGGAATTTGAAGTTTACCGACAAAATGCAGAAGCATGAGGAATGAACTAGAAAAAATAGCATTCAGTCGAAGTGTTTGTGGTATTGGATTGAAAAAAACCAATTGCAAATTCTGCAATTGCCTTCAGAATGGCTTTTATTAAATCATTTACTATTTTAATTTTACTACTTCCATTCGGTTTAAAATTTGCATATTCCCAGTGAGGACAGTACATTACATTGCATGTGCATTTAGAAAAATGAGATTGATAATCATGGAGTGAAAAAACAGTTCTTCGATTACTGTTGGGATTGTAATAACGTTATAAAACTAGGAATGTACATTAAAGGAATACACAAATTTCATTTCAATAAAATAGAGAAAATTAGTTTCTTTTTCAATTTTGAGGAGGAAAAACTTTATTGTAAATTGATTAATTTTTAAAAGTATTTCTACCAAACATAAAATAAAAAGTTCCAATTTCATTTGTTGTTGACAAAAAAGTAGGTAACAAATGTTAAATTAGAAATGTTGATATTAATTTGTAAATATTGCCGGCTGTTTTGAAATGGCTGCCATTAATTTTTACATTGGCACATACCACGTTTTTTGAAATTTGTTATCAACCATCGACATTCTTAAGTGGGTATGAGAATTCTTTTCTTCTTTACACTGTAACAGAGCTCATCCCGGCTTGCGACCGTTTATGTAAACAAGGGCAAATCAACGTAGTACGAAATCAAACAATTCGTCGAGAGCCAAAACTTTACTGGAAGAATCTACCCCCGACGCTTAGATCACCCATTGAAAGCTAAACAATTTCTCGAGAGCCTAAACTTCACTACAAGAATCTACCCGTGGCACTTAGATCGCCGTTCGAAAGCCACGCTTCAACGCATCGCGACTCTTTTGTTCTGCGGCGTGCGTGGCTGCTTAAAAACGCCGCGCGCGATTGTTGAACCCGGGCCTCGAATTCGGCAGGATCGCATCGCGGGCGGGAGGGAAGGAGGAGGGGGAGGACCACTTTAAGGTCGCCCGGGTCCCCCCTCCCCCCTCTCCCCTTTGCTCTTTCGCCGATTCCACCGCGCCGGCCCAAAAACGATTTATTGGATTTATACGAAAGGTACATACCAAAAACAGACATTCGGCAGTCCCGTCGTGTCCGGAGCCTTTTTATTCCGTTCCCAGAGGATGCCTGTTTTAGCGGGGAGGAGTCGGGGTGGGGCGGGGAGGGGCAGGTGCTGACAACAATGCTAATTCCAGAGGGCGGGCTTGAGTTTCGGGGGTCGCACAGTGGTCTGGAAATCGCAAAAACAGGTGCGAATGGTCAAAACCTATGAAATATTTATTTTATGTTGATGAGTGACATACTCGAACTGCGAGTGTTGGCAACTTTCAAATTTGTGACCTCGGCTTTTCTGTACAGTTGATCATGGTGATGGTTCGCCTTTACCTTCCATTGGATGGACGTTGGTAGGTGGGATGTTTCGATCATGGGAGGTAAATGGTTTTTAATGATTGTAATTGTGATAGTAGTGGTATAGCCAACTATGCCAGAAACACGTGTTGAAACACCCAAGCCTTACGTGTAATTTGAACCCGCGGATTTCGGGTTTCTCGAACTCGGTTACTACTACTTTGCACCAGAGAGGCAGGCGAAATATTTTGTAATTCTTTTGTTGTTGTAATATTCTTTTTATAAAAGTAAACTGTGAACAAGTGTTTCCTTTCAATATACACGAGTCAAATCGGATAATTAATTAATTCAGAATTTTGCGAGTGAAATGAAAATTTGAAAACTTCAGTTTGGTCTTCCAGTGTCAACAGTGTCACTTGAAATGACACATACAGGTATTTGGTTTACTAGAACATTATTAAGAACAATTAATATGGATCTGCTCCTGCGAGTCCCAATAATATAAATAATTAAAATGTTATTGTATTTTTACATGATTTATTTTGAACTCAATGGTTCCAGTTTTCAGTTATAAACCGATGTAAAAAATACTTTCGCAAAATGTAGCTTTTTTTAACCCGATCCAACCTATGTGCGAGAATTCGTAATACCTTGGTTCACTCCCGCTGAGCTGAACATTTCATACCAAACTATGTAATTTTTAAATAGTTACAATGTAATTTTATACAAAGTTTCTTAATTTTTTTTAAATTAAGAAATAAGATAGTTTTGATGAATTTGAACACACACTTATAGTTCGGAATTGATAATACGATAAATAATACAAGAGTACTTATACAAATATTGTGAGGATGTTTATTACGTGTCAACTCCCCCCCATTTTTCATTGCAATATAGGAAACCACCTCTCCCTAATTGGAATCCTTTTTCGGAATGACCCCTATGGTTTGGTCAAAAGACACTTTTTCACCCCTGTGGACCGGTGCGAGCCGTGCAAGAATTCGTAATTCATTCCCGCTGAGCTGAACATTTCATACCGATCAATAAAATCATTAAAAAAAATATGATGTATTTTTATGCAAAGTTACTTAACTTTTTCAAATTAAGAAACAAGATAGTTTTGATGAATTTAAACACTCTTTCGGAATTGATAATACGATAAATATTACAAAATAACTTACATAAATACTGTGAGACCGTTTATTGTGTGTCACCCTTCAGCCATTCATCTTCATCGCAATATTGGAAACCTTCCCTGCCCCCAAATTGGAACTTTTTTCTGAATGACCCCTATGGTTGAGCCATAAGGGCCCTTTTTGACCTGTGTGGAGCGGTGCGGGCCGTCGCTCAAGACCGCGGGCTGGGCTCGGCGCCGCCCCGCGCAGCTCGCCAAGGCCGCGGCGACAAAGACGCGGCGGGCCGTCGCCAGCTGCAGAGGCCCAGCTGCAGATGACACGGCTGGAAGGGGGCGTGGCTTCGGACAGAACGTCAGATGCACTGCGCGAACTGCGTCGCGTTCGTTTCGCCGGATGCAAAAATAATATCCCACGAGTAGTCACATAATATCGGCAAGAAAGAGACTGCCCCGCACGCTTTCTTTTTAGCTCTCGTTGGTCGTTTCGGTGCCAGAGCTAGACAATTTTGGGCCTGGGACAATGCTGAAACGCAGCCCCCCCTTCCGAAAAGAATTAAAAATGTGAAATTTGTATCAAGAAATTACATCAGTTATTTTATTTCAACAAATAACAACAATTACAACTTTAAGTTTTTAGAAATATTTGTTTTAATAATAGTTTTAAGTAAAAGTATTTAGTGATTTAATAACAAAATTTCCACGGTGAGCTTTACACGCTAAAACAGTTGTCGTGTTTAGTTAATTTTTAATAAAATCACTTGTTAAATACATGAAATAATACATATGAATTCTAGTAGAACATATTTTAATGTTGGCGCCGTTTGATTTATTCCATAGAGTCCTACCTTATAAGTAATGACCGTAATTAACGATTCAAGGTAAAAATTAATTGAAAATTTTATAAAATGCCGCCTCACGACTTGTAAAATTCTGTACCGCAACTTACAAAATTACGATAAGCCATTTTATCGACTCTTTTTCAATTTTTTACTTTTTGTTCCAACAGTCCCATCCCTTGACTTGCGGGGTCCTTGGTGATCTCTCGATTGGCCCATGCCTAGCGTCGGCACTGGCTGCGATGGCTCAAACGCAGCACTGCCGTTGCCACAACAGCGTCGTTGAGCGGAGTACTGAATGTTCGAGTCCCGGTGGTGGTTCATTTTTGACACTCGCTGAATAGCTGTGTCGAATTCAACCAATGTTCAGAGACAAAGCACCATCTTATCAAATAGGCTGAGGTAGCTCAGGGAAACTGATATCACTGCATTACCTCTGTTTGGGAGGTCCTAAGAATCAAGTGCTGACAGTAGCAGGATTTGCGACTGTAGATCGGCTAAGTTCAGCTGTTGTCTGGAGGAAAATTCTTTTGGCCGGTTTCTCTGATAGAAATTTTTCCGAGGTTTCACCGATTAAGAAAGAACGAATAGTGGAGCAATACCCTAACAATTGGGCAAAGGATTGCGTGCGATCTTTCCTTCCTCTTTTTTGTCCTATTATTACCCCTTATTTGTACAAACACTACACACATACACACTTGCATTGCAGTACCGCACGTTTCAGGAGACCAGTCGGGAGCTTACATCGTGTCCCGGCTGTACCGTTGTCTCGCTACCTGGGCTCCCATCTCGCGATGGGAGATATCTGGTTTGGGAAAAAACCGCAAACGGGTGTGTAGTTCGGTGCTGGATCTCACCATCCAACGGGGAAAGAACAACTACAGAAATGCAGCATAACTGACACTACGGCACTAATTATCATAGCATTAAAGACATCGGAAACACGAAATAATCGATCAATCGAGTACACCAATTATTGAGAGGTCACGGGTTCTATACCGGCAAGGTTCTAAGCCGGAATTTCAGTTTATGTGTTTAATGGTGTGATTAGTGATTTCACTTTGATTAGCCACTTTGATCAGCTATTTTCCGACTGCTTTGATTAGCGAGTTTCCTGCTTTCCCGGATAAACTCCAGGCAACGAGAGAAGCAATACCCTAACAAACGGGTAACGGACCGCGCGCGATCATTCCTTCTTCTTCCTTGTCCTATTCTCAAATAACTTACATATACTTACAGTCACATGAACTACGTTACCACATATGCCGGGAGAACGGTCGGGAGCTTAGAGATTGTCTCATCTGGGGTGGTGTCCCGTTGGTGGGAGATACTTGGTGATGGAAAACCTTGGTAGCCGACAGACAGGTCGGCGCCTGATCTCACCATCCAGCGGAAAAAGATCACCATCATCTCCCGAGGAAAAAACATGCACTAGACTTACAGTACTAATGTCCTTAGCAGGTGACACGCAGGGATACCCTAATACCACCAAACCGGGAGCGGTAGCTCAGTGCATCAAGTGATGTCACTGCAACGCCTCTGATCGGGAGGTCCCAGGTTCGAGTCCTGACGGCGGCAGGATTTTTGACACTAGCTTTTCAGCTAGGTCGAATTCAGTCGCTGTCTGGAGGAGAATTCTAGTGACCGACTGCTCTGCGAGTAGTTTTCCGTGGTTTCTCCGATCAACACCAGGAGTAGGACCGTTGCAAACCAGGCCGGAGCAGTACCCTACCAAACGGGCCACGGACCGCGCGCGATCTGTCCTTCTTCTTCCTTGTTCCATCCTCTCCCCTTACACACACACTTACACTAACATGCACTACTCTATCACGTATTCCGGGAAACCAGTTGGGAGCTTAGAGCTACTCCCGGCTTGGGCGATGCCCCGCTGATGGGAGAGTCTTGGTTACGGGGGAAACCCGACTAGCCGACGGTAGGTCGGCGCCGGATCTCGCCATCCAGCGGGGGAAGATCACCGCCATCTCCCAAAAAACACCCACTCCACTTACGGGACTAATGATCAAAGCAGTTGTCGCGCCCGGAAACACGAAAAAAATCAGTCAATGAAACCTCATACCACCAATCAATCAATCTCTAACACTTCAATAGCTTTGCAACGGCCCATCAGCGGCGTCACCATTGTCTTTGTGTCGGTCAGCCTCCGCTTCGAATCCTGGGGTCGACGGCCCCTTCGTTACCCCGCGCCGCATCCACGCGCTGGAGCGCGCCCAGCCGCGAGAAAGTGAATTTTTAGCCGCTGACTAAAAGCGAGACCTTGAAAAGCACTCACAGCCGCGTGGGTGTTCCTAATATATCCGATACTCGACGTACAGCTCGCATCGATAAGCACCGCTACTTTTCTCATTGAAGAGGTTGTTTTCTTTTTCTTGTTTTTTAAGGGATTTTTGAACTTGAGGACGGTGGGCCAACATTTGTGGAAAAATACTGTTGACGAATCGCGTTTCAAGGCAAATAAACTGCTGGAGGAAGGCAGCAGCATCAGCGGAACAACGCGTGTGTTTTGCAATCCATATGTTGCCAGTGGGGCTTGTTTGCTCCTTCTCGTTTCGAATGAAACCTCAGTTTAAGATACTCGGTTAACGAGTACATACATTAGAAGTTCGTGAGATCTATTTATGCATGTGCTGTTGATTTTTAGTTTCTCGCCCTTACGAAGGTACTTCGTAAGAAGAGAAAGATATGTAAGTGTGTTCCGGAAAACGGCGAATTTTCGGCAGTAAAACTCATATTTTTGAAAGGGAATCTGTTAAAAGGGAAACAAAACCGTTAGTTCACTATGTTTTATTACTACTGATGAGATAATATATTAAAATATTATTATGTAGATAACATGAAATTATGACAATTATGGAAACAATGGAATAATTACTCGACCAGAGTTAATATCATCATACAATTAATTTGCCATCGCATTTTTTTCATGTTATTACTGCACGACCCATATACCTCGACGTTATCATTACTGCCTCGTATTTCTTTCAGTTGTTCGGGATTAAACCAGAGACTATCCTTTAAACTTCAAACATTCGCTCACATAAACACAATAAGAATTTCAAGTGCCATCAAAATGAAATACGACGGCCCAACACGCGAGTAATTAAACCGAACTCGCGCGCACTTCACATCCCTAACTGGACGCGACGCGACGCGATGCGCGCGCACACTAGATCCTCGGGATGGCCTTGAGCGCTAACCAAATGAGCGCCCGCCTTAGCGGCGACCTCTGGCGGCGGACGTGGCTGCTTGCGCCGTGGGGCGAAGATTAGAGGGCATTCTAATACGTGGCCACATACGCCGTTGCGTCGGTCCCGTGCCTAAAACGGTACATTGATGCAAATGGAAACCGTCTGAATAAAGGTTATATTACTGGTGGAAACCGGTGGTAGTTTGCAAGAAATGAAAATTTGATTAAGTGGTGAGGTGTAGTTGACATCTACATAATTGGAATGATTGAAGGCGTTGTCATTGTCAACAATATTATTTATTTTACAAATAGCAGCTTTCGATGGCTTAGCCATCATCATCAGATGATGATGATGGCTTCAACGCCTTCAATCATTCCAATTAAGAAATGAAAAACCGAATTCAAAAACAAATTATGATTACAGTTCAAACTTCTCAATCTCTGATAGTCTTCAGTTTTAATTTGAGGTGTAGTAAATTTATTAGTACATGAGAATGAAGAATGTTTACGTATACTTTAGTGATTATATTAACAGTTCTGTTAAAAGTTGTGTTGATTAGAAAGACAATAAGGGAAGATCTTCATTTGGTCTCGTAATTCCTAAGGTATTTTATTTTATTTTTATTTATTTTACGTCAAAAAACAGTCAAAAACTGCGTATGACGTGCTATGGGGAAAAGTGAATTGTGTGCACATTTTCAAAATTCTATGATCCCTACACTGTCATATACTACTTAAATTTTGGAAAAAAAAGCTCCCATGTAATAAAATCTATTTCGAAGGTAGTAGTCTAAGTTCCGAAAATTAGCTTAAAGTGTTGTAATACGAGGGAGCTCCTCTGTGAATTACGTGCAGAATAATATACATTATTGATCAGTGACTAAAATGGCGATGGCAATTGAGCAGTTTCCGTGAAAAGCGTTTCGTTGAATTTAACAGTTTCATAATAGTAGTGTGTTCTAAATTAATATCAAGAATTGCGTAAGAAATCATATTAACGATATCTCTCAAAATTTGTACTTCAATTACAATTGGAATATAACCACATACTCCATCTAATCGAAATTTCAACTATTTTAGGTCACTAATAATACAATAAGCTTGATGCGACCTAAAACAAACCATTATCTATCTAATCTTTTAGATTACTTCTCAAGTTCCCAATTTCTCGGTGATCACTACGTTTGTCAAGAGAGTTTTGAGTGTTTCTTTGGCTGCACTGCTTTGAAATGCGCAATACAATACTCTTGTGGAAGTGTTCGTGGAAACGAACTTATTTCAACTTCAAAAGAAAAAAATGTTTCTTTCTCATCCGATTGCAGGACTTGTATAAAATCGAAACTTGTATAATATCGAAAGACACGTTCTGTTTATTACTTTCCCGCTCTTACTTTGTAAGAAGAGAATCGTAATCGTGTCGTAGAAAACGGCGAATTTTCGGAATAAAATTTCTTATTGCGGGGCTTTGGTAACGGAAAAGTGGATATATACTATTCCTATGTATAGTAAATTACTTCCCCTAACACTTTGTGTTGTCAGAATCCATGTTTTGCGGGTCCTTGATACAGAAAAATCTATTGACGGTAAAACGACTGCCTGCCTGCCTCTCTATCTGTCTGCCTATCCGCTTGCCTACCTTCCTGTTTGCCTGCCTGTCCGTGTGTCTGTCCATCTGTGGTCAACCCATCACCTAAACCGTTCTACCAATTTTCTCTACAATTGACATTCTACGATCGATTTAAACAAACTCGAGGTTTTGGGAGCTTGAAAAGGATATTTTTATTTTTGAGAGTACATGAAGTCTAAAAAACGTTTTCCAATTTTTTTCAAAACTAGCTCACAATTTTTTCCTTGTTAAATGCGCTCCATAATTTATGATTGTATTCAATACGTGGTGATTAGGTACATTTATTTTCTGCTTTGTTTTCATTCGCTGAAAAAATTGCTATGATGGAAATGGTTTCATTTGAACAAAGTCTTCGCACTTTCGTTTGTTCGTGGCGACCACTCGCTCATCAGTGTTTTAGCGTTGGCGACGCGTTTGCTGTCGCCCTCAATTGTCACGCGGAGCTCTCGCGCTGAGCGGACGCACGCGCGTGCGGGAGCGTGGGCACGCGCCGCGTGCGACACGCACACGCGTCGGCGACAGTCTCCTGAGACCAGAAAAAAAGGTGCGGGAAAGCAATGCACTTAGCGTGAATTGTTGACTGTGGAAAAGATTCTCTTTTCTTTGTGAACACCGAATTCTTGGTAACGGGAACTGTGAATAATAGAATTCCTTGATGTATGGTGATGCGGCTGCTGATTGATTCAAATTTTTTGTATAATAGGGTAGAAAGGAGGTATTGTAAGATTTGTATAATAAAGTATCCTGTCTAAAACACTCAGCATGAATCGATGATCATTTTTTTATTCAGATGTTTCGTCATGCTAAAATTTGAGCTCTTGGCTTGTCTTCAGAGACTGAATATAAACAGAAAAATTATACAATTTTGAATTGTGTGCAGAAGTATAAATTGTTTGTTTGGCTCACTCTCTGGATATGTCAAATTTTCGTTTGACAGAACGTAAGAATAAAAATAAAATGAGTATCAGTTCATACTGAGTGTTTTTGACATGATACATTGATTCTTCCTTCCATATTTTACAGAATTCCTTCATAAATCTATTTTATTCCATCCTTCGTATACTTTGGAAATTAGATAATTACAGTATATGAGTGTAAATTACTCGCATGACATAGACGCACGTGACATAGAACGGTTAATTTCGGATAGACTTGCGGATATTAAAAGGCAAGAGATCCTGGCAGCAACGGCCGAAAAACGTTCGCTAGTTGCGCAAATTCACGCGAGTCCGTTATGGGGTTGCGAATGTTACGTAAACACACTGCAGAAGGACGCAAGAGGGGGATACGCTTGGTTCAGGGTCGGGGGGTGGATGCAACGTAGATTAAAGGACTCGAATGGTAATGGCATCTGTGTGCTTTGCGGTGATAGGGAAGACTGGATCCATATCCTTTTAATTTGCAGTGCGACCGAAACTTGGAGAGGAAAATGGATGGGAATGGGAAATTACTACTTCCAACATAGGAACGTAACGCTCGCCCAAAACATTCTAGGGGATAAAAGAGCTAACTTCATGAAAGAACTAGGAACATTTCTCGGAAAGGTTCGGACCACTAGAGAAACGGAAATTAAGGAGTGGGAAAACAGCAGTGGTTAGTACGAGCAGAGCCTAGACTGAGAGAAATATGTAATAAATCAATAAACTAACAATAATTTAGTTAGTCAGTAAGTTATGTTAGGTTAGTAAACAGTACAAAAAAAATATTAAAAAAAAGTTATAAATTGTAGTCAATTGTGAAGTATAAGTAGATAAATAAGTCAATAAATATATATATATATATATATATATATATATATATATATATATATATATATATAAAACTTAAAATAATTAAAATAAGTTAAATAAATTAAAATTAAATTAATTTAAAACAAGTTAAATAAATTAAAATAAGTTATATCAATTAAAATTAAATTAATTAAAATAAGTTAAATAAATTAAAATTAAATTAATCAAAATAAGTTAAATAAATTAAAATTAAATTAATTAAAATAAGTTAAATAAATTAAAAATAAATTAAATTAAAATAAAATAAAAGGAAACGGCTAAAATAAAGCACATTAGGGGGCGAAGGGAAGTGGGAATCGGAAATGTTAGGGCAGAGGCGTTGGTGCGGACGATTTTCTGTGGTGCTGTTTGTTTTCAGGTGCGGTGGAGGCCAAACACTGGAAGGAGAATGCCTGACGCCCGCGCCAAATAAATAAATAGTCTAAAAACCGGATAGAGTAGCATGTACTCGGCTTCTGACGGCAGGTTTTTCCCCTTCAGGGTTTTCCTCAGCCGTACCTTATGGTCTCGTTTCCGCGGCTTTGAGGCGATGGAGAGACCATTTGGGGTGAATACCAGAAGGCGAAAGGTTAGAACTCGGTAGAATGTAGGTATTGTAATGGCTTAAAGGCCTTCGGCCTAGCCACATTGGATCAAGTTTCTAATTTGGCTGTAATAATTACCTATTAAATAAAAAAAAAAAAAATTACTCGCATTCTTCGAAGTCGAGAAATTAAGATGCTGCTATGATTAGCCAACCCAAACAGAGCGTGGAAAACACTTAACCCAAAAATGTTTCAGTACATTATTATCATTTAACAGTTATTTAAATTTTAAAAATTATTCAGATGTTATGCAATATTATTTAGTTCGGTATTTGAATATTACAATCGATAACGTTCAATGATTGCAAATAACGGCTTTCTATCAAATAGCACTTCACAAATATTCTACACTTGTCTTTCCCTTGGTCACTTCCTGGACATTTGCCCAGTTCCTGGATGTGTGTTCATTGGAAGTTATATCGAAAAATTATTTCAGGAAACTCTTATAATGGAAATACATTGTGAAGGCAATTTATTTTGATAACTTACCGAGAGTTTCTAAAACGATGGACCATAATTTAATCGTAGGCTTGGGTATCGAAAAGAAAGTAGCGAAGCAAAAATATTAATATTGCATGCTAGACCAGCATATTTTAAGCATAAAACTCCATTATGTATGTCAATACAATGCCACATACTTAATATCAGAATTAAGGCTTGAAAGTTTTAATATTAATTCACCTAGATACTAGCACAATTGAACTTCCAAATGACGTATCTCCTTTGGCTTGATTTAATTCTAATTTTACGTTGCAGGATATTCATATGACGCTTCTTCATCCCGCTTCCAAATATTGTGTTGGAAACCAGCGTGTCTCGTACGTTAAACGTTTCATGAAAATTAAACGAATGTAATTGTAGTGTACATATCAGGCTAAATCGGAATATATTCCCTTCCTGAAAAATTATGTCTTGGCGGTGCGTCAATTGTGAAACAAGCTCTTGAATTCCCTCCTTTTCCACAGTCAGAGCTCCTCACGTGGCGTGGTCCAAACGCACATCTCCTCTCTCGGGCCGTGCGTGCGTGCGGTGCGACGCTGGGCGTGCGGCACGGCCAAGCGCGCGCTGCCGCCACCGCCGGCCCGGGCAGGACGCCCTGACGTCAGCCAATTCTTCTAAATCGTTGTTACGCGGCTACGTACGGCTCGCGCCGCCGCGTCCTCGCGCGGGCCAACGAGCAGATGATCGTTGTTACGCAGGCTACGTACGGCTCCCGCCACGCGCCACCGCCACCGCCGCCACCGCCCACCGCCACCGCCACGCCACCGCCACCGCCACCGCCACCGCCACCGCCACCGCCACCGCCACCGCCACCCCCCCCCCCACCGCCACCGCCACCGCCACCGACCGCCAACCCCACACCGCCACACCGCCACCGCCCACCGCCACCGCCAACACACCGCCAACACAACCGCCACCTCCACCACCGCCACACCGCCACACCGCCAACACCGCCAACACCGCCAACCACCCAACCGCCACACGCCACCGCCAACCCGCCAACACCGCCAACACAACCCCACCACCGCCACCGCCAACACGCCACCACCGCCACCATCACCGCCACACCGCCGCCACCGCCAGCACTCGCCACGCATCCCGCCGCCGCCATACCGCGCCCGCAGATACCGCCACCGCCAATGCACGGAATTACATGGAGCACTGAGTCGACGCGACGGAATAGCCACGCAGCTACCGCACCCACGTCATGGTAGCATCCAGCCACAATACCGCCACCGCCACTCACCGACACACCAACCACAAGCAGAATGCGTCATTTTGACATTGTATTGTCAAAATGACGAATTCGTGGCCGCGGTTTATTTTTCATTTTTCTCCGGTGAGAAGAATTTTTGAATATTACACTAAGAAATATTACTCAAAAGTTCTGAGATTTCGTTCAGCGAAGCCGCGCTCGCCACTAAGGTTGAAGAAAAAATAATTGATACGTGACTATGTTCAAAGATTCCGTTCTGCGGGATAGCTTTTGCCGCTCATTTAGGAATTACATTAGAGTGTTGTGCACGTCTTAGCGGACCGCACTATCTTCTGCGCATGCGCAGATGCACAAAAGTGATGCGAAACTAGAACTGCGCATGCGTAGAAGATCCATAGTGCTTTAACGTTCAAAGGTGCACAAACTCTCTAATGGGACTACGTGGGCGGTGCGATGGAAAGAACCCCTACGTCAGTGGTACCCAGCTTTTAACACCACTTGCCGCCACACGAGGCACTGTACAACAAGCTGTATCCGTGATATTGACATCGTATCGTCAATGGGATAAATTCTTCATTACTCTTTGATAAAACGACTAGAATTCTTGAATCAATGAATCTAAAACAAAACCGAAAAGAATTATTTGAAACAAACTTCTTGATATTGATTCAGTGGTGAGGTGTAGTTGACATTTACATAATTGGAATGATTGAAGGCGTTGTCATTGTCAACAATAGTATTTATTTCACAAATAGCAGCTTTCGATGGCTTAGCCATCATCATCAGTTTTCTGCTGTCTGGGAGCCACAAAAACGGACTGCCTAATATGGACGGAGTTCGTGTCAAATAATATTATAAGCTTTGTAAATAAACGCTTACTACAATTCATTCCAATCAAACTTCTTGATATATTTTTGAGTTCCGGGATATCGTCCAACGGGTCCGCGCTAGCCGGTAATGTTGAAAAAAAAAAAAAACTCATGGTACGTTTCTATGTTCAAAGATTCCGTCCAATGAGACTGCGGTAGCCGCTCTTGTAGGAATTACGATGAGAGTTACGTGAGGAGACGGACGGAAAGAACCTATACGTCAGTGGTGCCAATCTTCTGACACCATTTCCGCAGAAGTGCGAGACAGAGTATGCAAACGACTACAAGTAGTATTCGTGATTCCGCAAGAAGCACGACAAGCAGTGTCACTGTGATTTTGACGAAACCGCGATTTTGTCAATTGGGCAATGTGGTTGGGATTTACACTTCAATGTTCTTCCGTAAAACGATCGGAATTCATGAATATTAGTATAATAAAATTCTGAAACGTTTACTTAAAACATATTTCTGAATACATCTATAAGTTTCGAGATTTCGTCTATCTATACCGCTCTCGCCACAAATATAAGAATTGCGGTGGAGTTAAGAAAAATACTGAAAAAGACACAAAGCTACGAAACTTTACATCATTGGTACCCAGCTTTTAACATCAAACGCCACCGCACGAAACACTGTACAACAAGCAGTAGTCGTGATTTTAACGTCGTTTCCTAATTGGGACAAATTCGCGGTCGGTAAATATATTTCATTCTTCTTCGATGATTGGAATTGTTGAATATTACAATCAGATAATTTGGAGCGATTGTTCAAAAAGGAAAAGTTTTTGATTCATCTCATAGTTCGGAGATTTCGACCAGCGCATCTGTGGCCACCGCGAATGTAGGAATTAGAATGGACGTCCCGTAAGGTATGCGTCGATGAGAGTCAAAGCTCCAATGATCTATGTAGATCGTTCCCTTTTAACTTCACTCGCGGCCTCATGAAGCACTATACAACATGAATCAGTTGAGTTTTGCCAAATCATCTATTAGACAATTTCGTTGCTGGAATTTACTCTTCCTTATTCTTTGGTTAAATAGTAAGAAGTTTTTGTTATTTTAACATGATAATACTGAAACTAATGTTGACAATAGACTGTTGTAACGTTTCTAAATATAGAGAGTTCTCCCAGAGAAACCATATCGTTCTATCTCGTACAGGAATGACGATAAAAGGGACACGAGTTTACCCGATTGAAAGAACTACGGAGCTACAACCATATACGTCAGTGGTACCCAGTTTCTAATGACATTTGTGACCTCCCGGCACAACATACACCTTTCGTCATCTGCCTATAAGTTAATATATTTAATCCAACGTGACCACTATGTTCTTTCCTAAAGCAAATCTTACTGAGAGAGTTAATGGTTGTGATGTGGCGCGTCAGAAGGCCTTGGAAATTCTGTACTGCCGTAGTGATTCTCAATCTCAACAATTGCTGCTTCGCCGCACACCCCGTTCCATATGATTTTTGACAATTCGGTGAATTTGACAATATAACAAAGTTTAATTGGCAAGAGGGGTCCATTTAAGTTTATGTGAACAAACAAGACGGAAAAAGTACAAAGCTAATGTTCTCCTTTCGAATACGTAATTTTGCGAGGAAAGGCAGAAATACTGTGACCTGAAAATAATTAAATATTTGGAAACAATATGTATTTGTAATTCAAAAGCATGCTAATAACATATTTTGAAATGCTCAGTTTTTCTGTTACACTACCTTGCAATTTAGTGTTCAGTCTCGTGAAATTTTGTTTAATTTCTCATTCGTTTTAATTGGTATTAGTAAAGGGTCAGGATATTTGATCACAGAGCTATGTCAACAGAGGAAGTATTTCCTATCATTTCGTAAATCGTATTTGGTACATAAACCATTATTCACATGTTTTGCGCAAACCTCTTTGTATATGTAGAGAGGTGTAGCTTTACATTGAAAAGCTATTTATAGAACAAAAACTTTGCCTGTTTCTGAGAACGTATTTCGATCTCGTAAGAATTTATCGTACAGAGATCCTCTATGAATGATGTATTACTTCCAGGGAACGTCACGTTGAATTTTACACAACAACTTTGCTTTACGCAATAGCGTCTTAAAAGACTTGCCTCAGAATCCAGAAATGAATGCTATCCGACGAGGTTCGTCTTGGGCGTCCTTTTCTGTAAGAACCGGTCACGGTTGACCGAAATGAGGACTCTTGCGAGCCGTCTTTGACATGACATTTCGGCTATTTCTTCCTCTGTTTTTTGGGGCGTACGCAAGATATACATAACCTCTAGGAAAGGAGATACGGAGATACAATGTGGGTGTGTGCGTGCATGGGGTCATGAGTACTCGACCCGGCGATCTGTACAATGGCCGACAGATAACGAAACACATACAACTCCTTCGTCACTGTTCTGCTTTTGAGATTAACCCGGTGACTCCACGATAAGGAATGTATTGCGACTTGTTCACATTGCAATGGACTGATGGTTGCGTACCTGCTATAAAACGCGTTTGACTCCGGGAATTGTTGGATAGAAAATCATTGTGTATATTTTAGGATTCTATTATTTTAGTAAGGGCAGACTAAACACATTACACATTACTACACTGAAGATTTCACAACTTACTAATGCGAATGTTATTAAAATTTCAGAGCTTGTGCTTAAATATATTCCTCGTAGTATTCCTTTTCTTATGTTAGAGAAAAAATAATTCTTTAATTTTCTATATCTGTTGGTTTTCAATTGATTAAAGTTCGTTGTATTGATTTTAGGAAACTTCTTAAAGCCTGCAGCCTCTCCTACGCCAAAATGTGTCGATTGGATTTTGAAACTCCAACTGTTCATTGGATCAAACTTCTAAGAGTGGTAAGAAACTCTTAAAGTTCATGGTGGAAAAGCTGACTCTCTTTCCTCGCGCAATCTGGTAAAAATCATTATTCATTTTGTAAGTTTGAACTATTATGAAAGCGTACTGGAAACCTCACTTCGATTCCTCTTGACTATAATAGTCTTAAATGATCGCCTTT
Source organism: Teleogryllus oceanicus (assembly GCA_964035755.1). Taxonomy (NCBI): domain Eukaryota; kingdom Metazoa; phylum Arthropoda; class Insecta; order Orthoptera; family Gryllidae; genus Teleogryllus; species Teleogryllus oceanicus. The sequence goes on from CAXIVR010000007.1 coordinate 108,383,224, forward strand.
TCCGCTGTTGGATCATACTCTTTACCTATCCAGTACATTCAATCCCCCGCCTCTGGAGTGTTTAGCATTCATATCACTTCCAGTTGCTCACTCTCCACGATCATACATCCGCATACTTATGTCACGTCTATGTATCGGGCAAGACAATTCACATTCAGAGTGCGAGCATGTGCATACCATCACGAATGCATATATATCAGGACACATCCGTTCCCGTTTGACTTCAGCTGGGTCTAGTGATGAGATTTCGATCCCGCCAACGCGGCAGAAGCGGTGTTACTGTGAGATTCTGAGGTCAAACGGGTGGATTCAGAGCATGTGAGCCAAAAAATCTGTCTGCCTCTCGACGTTAGAAAAAAATATACCGCAGGAGTACAGGGATTGATTATTTCGTGTTTCCGTGTGCGTAAAGTGTATGAAATATAGTCCCGTATGGTCAGGATGTTTTTACCAGCAGTGTTTTTCCTGTTTGATTGGTGGGATTCGGTGCGACCCACACGTTTGCTTGCTGATTTTCCCCCCAAGTATCTCCCACAAGCAGGGCACTGCCCAGTCAAGACAAGTTGTACGCCTACGACTGGTACCGGAAGCGGTAGGTCAGTGCATCAACTGATGTCACTGCAGCGCCTCTGACCGGGAGGTCCTAGGTTCCCACTCCCCACGGCGGCAGGATTTTCGACACTAGCTTTTCAGCTAGGTCGAATTCAGTCGCTGTCTGGAGGAGAATTCTAGCGGCCGGCTGCTTTGATCATAGTTTTCCGTGGTTTCTCCGATTAACACTAGGCGAATGCGGGAGCAGTACCCTACCAAACGGGCGGCGATCTGTCTTCTCTTCCTTGACCCATCCTCCCCTTACACACACACTTACACTAAACTACACTACCACATATTCCGGGAGACCGATCGGGAGCTTAGAGCTTCTCCCGGCTGGGGTGGTGCCCCGCTGGTGGGAGAGTCCTGGTTAGGGGGAAACCCCACTAGCCGACGGTAGATCGGCGCTGGATCTCGCCATCCAGCGGGGGAAAATCACCGCCATCTCTCGAGGAAAAACATGCACTACACTAATGGGACTAATGACCAAAGCAGTTGACGCAATGTTTCGTAGTGTGGCGCCTGTAAGTGTAAAAGAGTGTAAGTAAGAGGGAAGATAGTACAAGTATGAACAGGATAGATCGCGCATGGTCCGTGGCCCGTTGTTAAGATACTGCTTATTGTCCTGAACTTATTGCTGCTGCATTGACTGGTTTCAGAGAAACCACTGAAAACTAACGACCAAGCAGCTGGACATTAAGAGTTCTCCTCCAGTCAGCGGCTGAATTCGACCTAGCTTTGTAGCTATTGTAAAAAATTTCTGCCGCTTCGGGACTCAAAATTCTGGTGAAGCACTGCGTACATCACCCTGATCACCTAAGCTGCTGGAGTACGGCATAAAAAGTACGGTATTAAAGCATCAGTCACCAGAAATATTTTCTCGATAGAGAATTCCGAAAATTCGAATGCTTTAATATCCAAAACTTTCTTTGTTGTCTTACGCAATATTCTTAGTCTTTACGTCATTCTAGTACGATTGGAGTTCCATTACCTGAGTCATTAAGTTCAAATTTTTGATTCATCCAAAACTGTTTCTGTTTACGTTCGATATATCAACACTCCTATGTTATTATAAGATGCCACTTGAGATATTGCAAAATGTTTTTGGTACCTTTTCTCTGAACACATTTGCTCGTCGGAATTGCAATTTTTGAGTTCTAATATCACCCCAACATGCTATTTTATGAATTGCTTTTGTTTTTAAATAATTTAACACTGTTTTAGATTACAGCAAAAATATTAATTTAAATTTTTTTTAAACCCATTGTTTAATTATGTCATTTGATGGCTGAAACCCGTTGCATAAAGATACTCATTACGATACAGATTTCATTATAAAACGGGTTCTTGACCAATCACAGAGATACTTACAAACCAAGTATTGACAATGTACAGATACTTACAAACAAAGTGTGTACAATAAAATGCATTTAATATTATATTTTGCTTCTCAGTTTTAATTTCTTGTATTAGTAGTATTTTTATGAGGAATATTATTTAAAATAAATTAGATCGTATTTTCACTTTGATCCTATTTAACTAGCGCAGTGGCGAGACTATTTGACTAGCGAGTTGGAGGGAACATTTGAATGATGTTAAGATTTGAACTCAACTTCTTTTTGGTTTATATGTTGCTGCCGTGTAGCTGTTCTTAAAATCCGGCCAATTCTTTAGTTTTAAATGTCTAGTAAGTCAAAGGTGGAATTGATACCTCCTGAAATAAGAGACAAAGCAAAAACGGCCACGTCGGAATTATTGCCGCAACTTTTGTTCTCCTTCGCAGGCGGTTTGGTAAAACAAAGCCACCTACAGTGAGTAGGATAGGGAGCTGTCCGCTAGGTGGCCTTGGTTGAATCCTGCATGTCAGTTGCCACGAAACGATTCAGTATAAAAGTTTATCCTTATAAAAGTTACCCAAGTCGTAGAAAACGTACCTAATGAAACTCGATGTTTTGGGTATAAAGACATTCGTGTGAAGTTCACGATACTCGCTCGTTCCTTGCTCGTATCGTAATATCACACCCGCGTATTAATACCCATCATCGTTTCATAATGTACCACTGCGGTTGGTTTTGAAATATGAAGCGTCCAGTGTGGTAAGATATTAGGAATATTACTATCGAGAAGAGATATTTTGCTTAACGTGTGTAGTGAAATATCTCAAAAAATAAAAGAGTGGTGGAAACCTGGCCGATTAAATCGCACGGGAAGTTTAAAGATAAATTCAATTTTGCATGCCCAGTATTTATTCATCATATTCTTCTATTCAGACAGGAAAAGGAATGTATTCTGTCTATAGGTACGCCCATGCTTGTTTGGCCTGTCTTACATCGAACTGTCCATATCCACCCTACTTCTTCCAACTCCTCGCCCTGTGCTGCCTCGCTGACCCGCTCTTGGCCGCCTTACCTTGCAATGCTCATTACGACCACCGTTACTATTCATCCTAAAAATTACCTACCAATTTAGAAGTATAGTGCAAGTATATAGTAAAATAAAAAAAACAACGAAACGGTTTAGTTTTTGTCGGAAAATGCAAATACTGATTGTATTTTTCCATCTATTCTCACGTCGCGCATACTGACTGAAATCTCATATTCATTGGAATACTGTTTACGGCATATCCCAGTTCATGAAACAAAAGCTGCAAGGAAGAGATCGCCTGGCAAGAAATATTTGCCATTCACCAACATTTGTATACAACATCAACTTTTGTATAAACGAGAGTATTTTATTTGATCTTCAGTAGTGCACCTGCTTATTTTTGGAAAACCATTTTGCGTGGCTTTGTTCAATAGAACTTTGGCTGATGTAGGCTACTAGTATAAAATATATTTCGTACTTAAAAATATCTCGAAATGATTCATTGGATTCTGGGTCTTGTGGGCACCTGGTATCATGTGCAAAAGAGGCCAAGGTCTAGATAAGAGGACTACTCATAAGCAGCCGGAAGATTACTGGCTTTAAAATCAATACGCAGCATAAATTTATTTAACTGTCTTTCAGTTTCGAATGGTTTGTGATAGATGGCCTGTCAATGAGTGTTTGCAGGTTCGTATGACTGTTGACCTAAACGGTTTGATTAAAGTGAGGTAATTAGGGGGAGCGTAAATATATAACTTGGGGAAGCGAAGCGAGAAAGTAATAATTATAATTTTGAGACATTAGTTCAATATGTTTTCATATTTATAAAGAAGAAAAAATTAAATACATTTGAAATTAATATTTTAATGGATATTTTCTACTAGAACATTATTACATTACTACATAGAACAAACCCATACATGCGAGAAAGTCTCATCGGTAGTCCAGAACCAGAAGGTCTCCCGTGACCAGAAGTGTGTAATGTAACACAATGGAATAGCGAAGTACGATGGGACCCACTGGTAAGTACATAAACACTTCGACGTGAACGTACGTGACAAAGATCATACACGTAGGAACACTTACATTTTACTATGAATGAAAGAACCATCGAGTTGAATGTAACAACTTGAAATAAGGGACCATATTTCTCCGTCTTCGTCCCGTCATCATCATCAATATTTTCAGCATCCTCAACGCAATCATAATCATACATTTGCCTGATAGAAAATCAGGTGGTTTGCTACTTTCCGTTAAGGTAGGCCGAGTCTAGATGTTTCTCCAGTTTCTTTGGTTTTTGTCCCCAATATCACTCTATGTATATATGTGAGTATACGTATGTATGCGTATACCCAATATATACATATATATAAATATAAGTACTGCTAATCCAAATAATACAAGTGAAAACCATATATTCATGTATGTGCAGAAGGTCTCTTCCATCTCTTCCACTGGCCGCATATTGAGCAGTTCTCCTTCACCATTATTTCTCCCCGGTCAGCGCACCGTCAGCCTCCTGGGAATTTCAAGAGCCCCCGCAGGCCCCACGGGGCGTTCGCGGCGCTGTCCGTTCGCCCATCTCGCCGTCCGCCGTCCCCACCCCTCACCCCCTGGGCCGATCAAAGGGCCCCGCGGCCGCGCGCCTGCAGCCTCCAGCCGCCGCCGCCGCCAGCTAACAAGCGCCGCTGCAAGAAGCGGCGTCCCGTTGCCCGCCGCCCGCCCGCTGGAGGCAAGAAGCAAAGAGTCGTTCCGCAAACGACCGCCGCAAAAACTCGCGTCGTTCGATACCCCGGCCGCCTGCGCCCGAATGACGACTCCGCGCGCCGAACAATTGGGCCCACATGGCGACGGCGCGGTGGGGCGGGCGCCCGCCGCCGGACGCGGCCTAAGCTCGCCTTCCGGCCAGCCGTCCCTTCATCACAGCCTCCCCCGCCAACTCCAACCTCACTGTCGTTTCTCACCGTCGACCATCGCTCAGAACGCTTCGTCGCGCACCGCCCTCCTTGTTCAACGCCCTCCCGCCCTCTGTGCTCGCCCTCTGTCGCTCTCCGCCCTCTGTCGCTCTCTGCCCTCTGTCGCTCTCCGCCCTCTGTCGCTCCGCCCTCTGTGCTCAACACCCTCTGTCGCTCTCCCCCTCTGTCGCTCTCACCCTCTGTCGCTCACCGCCCTGTGTTCTCACCGCCCTCTGTCGCTCATCGCCCTCAGTGCTCACTCGCCCTCTGTCGCTCTCCGCCCTCTGTCGCTCTCCGCCCTCTGTCGCTCTCGCCCTCTGTCGCTCACCGCCCTCTGTCGCTCTCCGCCCTCTGTCGCTCTCCGCCCTCTGTCGCTCTCCGCCCTCTGTCGCTCTCCGCCCTCTGTCGCTCTCCGCCCTCTGTCGCTCTCCGCCTCTGTCGCTCTCCGCCCTCTGTCGCTCTCCGCCCTCTGTCGCTCTCCGCCCTCTGTCGCTCTCCCCTCTGTCGCTCCCGCCCTCTGTCGCTCTCGGCCCTCTGTCGCTCCGCCCTCTGTCGCTCTCCGCCCTCTGTCGCTCTCCGCCCTCTGTCGCTCTCCGCCCTCTGTCGCTCTCCGCCCTCTGTCGCTCTCCGCCCTCTGTCGCTCTCCGCCCTCTGTCGCTCTCCGCCCTCTGTCGCTCAACACCCTCTGTCGCTCTCCGCCCTCTTCGCTCTCCACCTCTGTCGCTCACCGCCCTCTCGCTCACCGCCCTCTGTCGCTCTCCGCCCTCTGTCGCTCCCGCCCTCTGTCGCTCTCCGCCTCTGTCGCTCTCCGCCCTCTGTCGCTCTCCGCCCTCTGTCGCTCTCCGCCCTCTGTCGCTCTCCGCCCTCTGTCGCTCTCCGCCCTCTGTCGCTCTCCGCCCTCTGTCGCTCTCCGCCCTCTGTCGCTCTCCGCCCTCTGTCGCTCACAGCCCTCTGTCGCTCTCCGCCCTCTGTCGCTCTCCGCCTCTGTCGCTCACCCTCTGTCGCTCTCCGCCCTCTGTCGCTCCCGCCTCTGTCGCTCTCCGCCCTCTGTCGCTCTCCGCCCTCTGTCGCTCTCCGCCCTCTGTCGCTCTCCGCCCTCTGTCGCTTCCGCCTCTGTCGCTCACCACCCTCTGTCGCCTCCGCCCTCTGCCGCTCTCCGCCCTCTGTCGCTCTCCGCCCTCTGTCGCTCACCGCCCTCTGTCGCTCTCCGCCCTTTGTCGCTCAACACCCTCTGTCGCTCACCGCCCTCTTCGTTCTCCGCCCTCTGTCGCTCTCCGCCCTCTGTCCTCTCCGCCCTTTGTCGCTCAACACCCTCTGTCGCTCTCCGCCCTCTCTCGCTCTCCACCTCTGTCGCTCACCGCCCTCTAACGCTCACCGCCCTCTGTCGCTCTCCGCCTCTGTCGCTCTCCGCCCTCTGTCGCTCTCCGCCCTCTGTCGCTCAACGCCCTCTGTCGCTCTCCGCCCTCTGTCGCTCACCGCCCTCTGTCGCTCACCGCCCTCTGTCGCTCACCGCCCTCTGTCGCTCACCGCCCTCTGTCGCTCACCGCCCTCTGTCCGCTCCCGCTCCGCTCTCCACCTCTGTCGTTCTCCGCCTCTGTCGCTCTCCCCTCTGTCGCTCTCCGCCTCTGTCGCTCACCGCCCTCTGTCGCTCTCCGCCCTCTGTCGCTCTCCGCCCTCTGTCGCTCTCCGCCCTCTGTCGCTCTCCGCCCTCTGTCGCTCACGCCTCTGTCGCTCACCGCCTCTGTCGCTCTCCGCCCTCTGTCGCTCACCGCCCTCTGTCGCTCTCCGCCCTCTGTCGCTCTCCGCCCTCTGTCGCTCTCCGCCCTCTGTCGCTCCCCTCTGTCGCTCTCCGCCCTCTGTCGCTCACCGCCCTCTGTCGCTCTCCGCCCTCTGTCGCTCTCCGCCCTCTGTCGCTCTCCGCCCTCTGTCGCTCACCGCCCTCTGTCGCTCTCCGCCCTCTGTCGCTCTCCGCCCTCTGTCGCTCTCCGCCCTCTGTCGCTCACCGCTCTCTGTCGCTCACCGCCCTCTGTCGCTCACCGCCCTCTGTCGCTCACCGCCCTCTGTCGCTCCCGCCCTCTGTCGCTCACCCCCCCGCTCACTGACCTCCGTCTTTCTCTGTCGATCTTCGCTCAGAACACGTCGTTGTTCACAGCCCTCCATTACGCACCACTCTCCGTCACTCACTGTCTTCAGCGTTTCACCGTCAACCACGGTTCGTTGCCCTGCACCGCCCACTGCTCTCCATCTCTCACTGGCCTTTATGGTTCACTGTCCTCCATTGCTCACCGCCCTCCCTTACTTCCCCCGCCCTCCATTGCTCACCGCTCTTCCTTACTTTCCCCGTCCTCCATTGCTCACTACCCTCGATCGTCACGTCCTTCCATTGCTCATCGCCCTTCATCCCTCACTACTCGTCACCGCGCATCATCCTGTATCACACACCGCCCTGCATTACACACTGCAATTCATCAAGGTAATTCCTATGGCAGTCATTCATAAAAGTCCTTGGAAATTCCAAAAGACCACGGTCTGGCAATATACTTTGCCTATTCAGATATAGTTTTGGTATTGATCTTCAAAATGGTCAGTACTAATATTATTACGTCATACGAGGATCTTATCTCAGAGAGTTACAATACTTGCCAACTATAAGATATCTGTACTTGACGTTGTGCTTGACTGTACTTAACAATCTGCAGTCAATGCCTATTGCTGTTGTTCTACACCAGTCACCTGCTCTCGCGCTATGTATATATAGCTGACCTCATTCAGAATTTAGATGATACGTCCATTTATTTCTTCCTGAAGAAGCTTCATTTTCGTATAATATAATAAGGTTTAAAAGGGGAAAATAATTATTTTCAAAAGAAGCGCAAGAGAATGATCATCTAGCAGAATACGAAGATGAAAACAATTGCAGTTTTGAACACCGGGATTCACGGTATGTTAAAAACATATTCCACCATTAATTTTATTTGACGTCCACGTAAGTATATAAATCAAACTGATAATATAGCTATTCGAGAACACTAAACTCTCATCAATATGTAAAAGGTTTCTAATTGTTAAGAGCAGTCCATCCTGTATGTTGATAAATTCTGAAAATGTAGGTATCAGATGCATATTTTGACGAGGGGCACTGTCATACCTGTTCCATAGCATTTTTTATCATGATAATGGTTACATTGAGTAACTTTTTCCATATTTCTTGCAACAGTCAAGTCTGTGATTTGCAGCCTCAAAGATACTAAATTTGAATAATTGCAAAGTAATGAGCTATCACAAAAAATATGGTTCTTAATGAAAATTAAGATATCTTGTGATCATTGTAATTACAATAAAATAGTTACTAACGAAATAATTATTACAACAAAAGAAATTGAAAATAACTGATAACGCAGGAGAGTTAGTTAATCATGTCATGACTAAAATGTAAACCTTGCGAAACTTTCTTGCAAATATTTGAATGTGGAAAATCGTACATTCAGTCGAAGATTTAATTGAATGTATTTGACAGTCTTTGGTAAAATGTAATTTTTGGATGCGGTCCTAGTGAAGTAAAATATCAGTATATTTAGCCAGAGAGTTCACTACTATCATTTTATCAGTAAGCCCCTGTAAGTAAGAAGAGGTATACTTGAATCAGATATTGAACAAAGCCGGCTAAAGTAAACACGAAATGTATCAAATTGAGCACATAGTCACAAATCTACTACATCAACATCTGTGATATAATCACCCAGATCAAACATTTCAGGACAGTCGCTTCACGTAAGTTCACTTGTTTACAGTAGATTCGAATTTCAGCACCGAATAATCTGCGACATTGTATTTGACCTCCCGGACTGCCTGCATTCAGTTTCAAACCCCGGCCACTGCTGCGAAACGGAAAGGTGTGCCTTGTACGGTAGAAGTGTCTGCACTTATAAACAATTAAAGGGTTTCTTGAAAAAACAGCATTAGTACAAAAATTGAGAAAATGGAGTTAGTTCTGCCACCTTGCAATGTGAACGTTTTATGCATCAGAGGATTTCATCGAACCAGCCTAAACTGCATTAGGTTCAAAGAACAGGAGCGAAGAAAAATAGGTGATTATGGATTAACATCACATATCGAATGTGTTTCGGCAAAAAAAGCATTAGTTAAGGTCAAATTAAGATAAACCGTGAGTGCAATGAATGATCAGGTTCCAGGAATTTTTTTACAGTTTTTTAATAGCGTTTATTGCAGGGTATAGTTAATCTAGAATATATTAAAAACGCTTTGGTAAAGTATATGTTGGGCGTGTGTAAGTAATTTTATTTTTGCATGTTTCTGGTTTCTTGATGTGTAGATATTAGGATATTGGCAAATGCTATGATGTAATCTGCAATTTTTAAGCAAAAGTAAATTTATGTCCATTTTTTTCTTGTAACTTGTGAAATATATCGTATTATTTACTCACAACTTGTATTTTATGTTTCATGATGTGCAAAAGTATTCCCTTCAATTCATATCGATATCCAACATCTGACAAAATTATGGTGTAGGTGTGGGGGGGGGGCTACGGAACTGGGAGCTGTAGGCGGGGCGCTGGGGACGGGGCGCTGGGGGCGGGGCAGGGCGCTGGGGGCGGCGGGCGGGGCGGGGCAGGGCGCGGGGCGGGGCAGGGCGGCGGGCGGGGCGGGCGGCGGGGCGGGCAGGGGCAGGGCAGGCGGGCGGGCGGGGCGGGGCGGCGGGCGGGGCGGGCGGGCGGGCAGGCGCGGGCGGGCAGGGCGCGGGGCGGGGCGGGTCGGGGCGGGGCGGGCGGAGCGGGCGGGCGGACGGGGCGGGCGGCGGACGGGGCGGCGGACGGGCGGGGCGCGCGCGTGGCGACCTGGGCGAGCTGCGCAGGATGCGGGCTGGCGGGCGTGGCGCGCGGCACGGGGAGGCGATGCGGAGGGGCGTGGTGGGGCACGTGGCGTGGCGTGGCGTGACGGGGCGGGGCGGCGTTTAAATGCAGCAACCGCGCACGTCCCACGGTTTGCGCTCACCTGCAAGACTCGCGCTTCGCGGAACTGCGTGCTGAACCGGTTCCTTGGCCGCGCCGCGCAGCGCCGCGCGCATGATTGATTCGCGACGCGGCGGTGCAGCGCGCGCCGGCCCGCAATGGGCCCAAAGGCGCAGCGAGGAACGCCCTTCGTCAGGCCCGATTAATAAAATGGGGGCGCCTGGGCTCGCAAAATATGGAGATCCCGTTGATGGTAAAAACATATTTGCTACTAGTAAATGCTTAAATTAAATAGTTTACCGATAAAAATAACAATCTTTGCAATATGAGTTTTTACGCACTCTTTCGCCTACAAATGTTTCAATGATACTCTTGATATATATTTGTGGGGCCCGAAATGTTTGGGAACCTCTGGGCTGCAGCCCTTGCAACCCCACCTTAAATCCAACCCTGCTCTTCATCCATACACTTTACTTAATGTGATGGTCCTGTGATTTTGCAGCACTCGCGGTTGCTTTCGAATAGCGATATTTAGAACCAAACTCGAGCGACAGTAGTGGAGTTTGGAAAGGTGGGATGATCTTCTATGTGTTTGGAAAGATCCTCTGTGCACCATGTTAACCTTTTGATACGTAGAACATCTCAGCAAGAGTCCGGCAAAATTAAATCCTCCAACAATTCCATCTCTAATCAAATTCCTTATCTACAGCCAGGGAACCACTGAAGAAACAGGAAAACTGTGGAACACAAATAAAAAAATACCTGAAAATACAGTCCTGTCTGGGTGGGCCACTGGAAAGTTTAAAGAACACGAGAATTCAACTCTCAACAAAACAGCAATACGAACAATACAAACACAAACAACAAAAACAATTACACTTGTTGCATTATTGTTATTATTTTCGTTGTTGCTATTACTGTTTTTGATTGATGGTATATAAACGTAGTAAGAACTAAAATTTCAGCTTTATTCTCAATCAAGAGATATTATAGAGTTCCAGAGCCCCAGTATTAGATGATAAAGACAAATTCATGTCTCTTTTTTACACATTAAAAATATTTAATTGAAAATTGGTTTGGAACTGTCTGAACGCGCGCGTAATTTCGGCCCACTGCGCGTGTTGCATTCTCTCTTTGTGCGAGCGGCGGCGGGCGCGGGGGCTTTTTGCGGGTTGGTACCTCGCCCCTCGCGGGCGGCAGGGCGGGCGCAGGGACGCATCGGAATTGCCGAAATCGCGGGAGCGAGGACCTCTCGATCGACGCCACGTGCGTGACATGTGAGAGTCGCCGCCGCGCAGCTCCGCGCCGCTTCCCGGAATGGGCGACAAGCTGCGCCCGGTGACGAGCGCGCCCGCTTTTGTTTCGGAGCGCTGATTCATTAGAGGACGCCAAGCGTAAGGGCTCGCGATTCAATGTATACGGTACGTCTTATAGCGAGATTATCGTTCACTTAAGAAGCAAGGAGCCCCGCTGTTCCAAGGGAAGTGTTGTCCTCTAAAGTAGGGAAGCGACATCGACATCGAAACATCGATGTTTAGAAATTTCGATACTTGAAATTGAAACATCGATTTTTATTAATACATCGCCCGAAAACTGTTGACTTAAACATCGATAGTTTTCAAAGTAGATTAGGAACCACTAACATGTACGTTTGCGGGGGAAATTTAATTTAACATGGGACAGTTTATTAATCTATAAATAAGATTTAATTGACTAATAATAAAAATATATGATAATAATAGCGATAATAATAATAATAATAATGATAATAATAGCGATAATAATAATAATAATGATAATAATAGCGATAATAATAATAATGATAATTGATAAGGACGATAAGGACGACAAGAACGATAAGGATGATGACGATGATCGGATGATGACGATGATACGGATGATGACGATGATACGGATGATGACGACGATACGGATGATGACGATGATAGGATGATGACGATGATGCGGATGATGACGATGATACGGATGATGACGAGGATACGGATGATGACGATAATGACCATAGGATGATAATGACGATAATGATGATAATGACGATAAGGATGATAATACGATAAGGATGATAATGACGATAATGATGATAATGAATAAGGATGATAATGACGATAAGGATGATAATGACGATAAGGATGATAATGACGATAAGGATGATAATGACGATAAGGATGATAATGACGATAAGGATGATAATGACGATGATAACGATGATGATGATAATGACGATGATGGTGATGATGATAATAATAAGGATGATGATGATGATGATAAGGATGATGATGATGATAAGGATGATAAGGATGATGATGATAATAGTAATAAACTGATCTTGAAAGCCTGATGTCTCAAGATCATCTCAAAGAGTCAGATAATATTCAGTTCGGCGAAGAAGGATCCGGAAAGAACGACAAGGCTCCAGCTCTACTGCTCTTGCGTTTGCTGGCTCTCCGCTTGCGAAATATGAGGAAAGGCGTTAAAATCACCAGAACATCTGAAGCGTCTCTCGGTGGAGAGATTTTCTGCTAGTTTACAAAGGGTTCACTTCGTTCGAGCTCATGAACTGACAGTGGTATCATCGGTTATTATTTCATATTTTAGCTTTCACAAAATTGTTATCACGGACATTTTTCAAATACAAACAACATGACAAAATCCTGCGAGGTTTTCAAAACATCAACCTTGATTCGCTACCCTATTACAGACATTGTTTTGTTACTTTATCTTGGTGATATTTTCATACATTACAAAACCTGTTCTTTATCAGTTTCTTGTATCGCTCTCCTGCTCAAAATATGTCGCAGTCATTAGGTTCTTTGATTATGCAGATTGGATGCTTCCACAATAATGAGAGTGGGAAGAAACTTGCTAAAATTCTACAAAATGTAATACTTTGTAGGGTGACAAAACAATTTTAATTTTTTCTGTTATTTTTCTATGTCAAGAAACAGAATTTAGGAAGAAAAGTAAAGAAAGATAAACATATTGAGATTTAAGAGTTTGCAATAAGGAGTGTAAGGAAGTCCAGAAAATGGAGGCAAACTGGAAATGAGATGGAAGGGTGAATGAAAATGAGTCAGGGAAAAGGCAGAGAGGCGACCGCCTCAAGATGCAGTGAACACTCCAGCGGTGATTGATAACGGAGGCGACCAAGATGACACGCGATTGTGGAGTCAGTAGCAGGACAGGGGTGGTGAGAACGGCAGGGTGAGGTATGTGTTGGGGAAGGAAATGTGGGGATGATACAGGTTTAGATGGGACAGGTGCAGAACTAAACATGCGAGGCAGGTGGGAGTTGTGGTGAGGCGACAGTGGTTTGTGAGAGCATAGTCAATGGATGACGCAGACGAGACGGAAGAATAGTCGGTGATTGTGGCGGCAGAGCTGGTGGCAAGGTGGGCGACGGTGGTGATGGAGGTGAGTTGCAGGGTGGCAGCTTGAATTCAACAACCAAGTCGACAGCGGGGTAAAACTGAAAGCCAGAGACCGGCAGCTGAGGCAGCAAAGTTTTGATTGATTGATTAGTGATTCCTGGTGCGTCTATTGCTAAGGTCAATACTCCCATAAGTGTAGTGCATGATTTTTCCTCACGTGTGGGCGGTGATCTTCCCCCGCGGGATGGTGAGGTCCGACACCGACATACCTGTCGGTTAGCGTGGTTTACCTAACCAGGAATCTCACACCAGAGGTATGGTAGTGTAGTGCATGTAAATGTAAGTGTATGTAAGTTAGGCGTGAGAATAGAACAAGGAAGGGGAAGGAAAGACCGCGCTCGCTCCGTGGCCCGTCCCATTATTATTTTTGCAGAGAGGCACAGTTCCACAGACTTGGGAAGCGGGGGAGGATATAAAAGCGGGGAGAGGAGGTTGGAAGCGGGCGTGGGAGTGGGAGCGGCTATTGAAGCGGGGAGGGAGGAGGTTTGAAGTGGGGTAGGGGAGCAGATGTTGAAGGGGGGGAGAGGAGGTCGAAGGGGGGCTGAGGGCGCGAGGGAGCGGGGTGGAGCGAGACGGATGTTGAAAGGGAAAAGGGGAGGTTGGGAAAACCGGGGTAGAGGAGTGCATTGAAGGGGAGAGGAACAGGTTTGAAGCGGGGTGGTAGTGGGAGCAGATGTTGAAGGGGGAGAGAGGAGGTCGGAAGCGCTCTGAGGGAGGGAGTGGGAGTGGAGGGGAGTGGGAGTGGAAGTGGAGTGGGAGGGAGTGGGAGTGGAAGTGGAGTGGGAGCGGGAGGGAGCGTGGAGTGGGAGGGGAGGGGAGTGGGAGCGGAGGAGTGGAGTGGAGGATGTGGGAGTGAGCGGAGGAGTGGGAGGAGGAGTGGGAGGAGCGGGAGGGAGGAGTGGGAGAGGGAGGGGAGCGGAGTGAGGGAGCGGAGGAGTGAGTGGAGGAGGGAGCGGGAGGAGGAGGGAGGAGTGGAGGAGGGAGGGGGGTGGAGCGGCAGTGGGAGGGTGGAGGAGCAGGAGGGAGGGAGTGGGAGGAGGAGGGGAGTGGGAGTGAGGGAGGGAGTGGAGGGGAGTGAGGGTGAGGGAGGGGTGGGGAGGGTGCGGGAGGGTGGGGAGGGGTGTGGAGGGGAGTGGGAGGGGAGCGGAGTGGAGCGGAGGAGTGGAGTGGGAGTGGATGGAGCGGGAGTGGAGCGGAGTGGAGCGGGTGGAGCGGCAGGGAGTGGTGGCGGCAGTGGAGGAGGAGCGGAGGGGAGTGGGAGGAGGGGAGGGAGGGGAGGAGGGAGGGAGGGGGAGGGGGAGTGGGGGGAGGAGGGAGGAGTGGGGGGGGGAGGGGGGGGAAGGGGGGGGGGGAGGGGAGAAAGGGGGGGAGGGGGGAGTGGGAGCGGGAGGGGGGGAAGGGGGGGGTGGGGGAGTGGGAGGCGGGGGGAGTGGGGGGGAGGGGGGAGTGGAGGGGAGGGGTGGGAGGGGGGGGAGGGGGAGGAGGGGAGGGGAGGAGGGGGAGGGGAGGGGGAGGGGGGGGAGGAGGAGGGGGAGGGGGAGGGGGGGAGGGGGGGGGAGGGGAGGGATGGGAGCGGGGTGGAGGGAGGGGGTGGGAGGGGGGGGGAGGGGGGAGGGGAGGGGGAGGGGGGGGAGGGAGTGGGGAGGGGAGTGGGAGGGGGAGGGGAGGGGGTGGAGCGGGAGGGGGGGTGGGAGGGGCAGGAGGGGTGGGAGGGAGGGAGTGGGAGGGGAGGGGGGGGAGGGGGGAGTGGGAGGAGCGGGAGGGGGAGGGGAGGGGAGGGGAGTGGGGGGGGAGGAGGGAGGAGGGGGGGGAGGGCAGGGGGGGGGGCAGGGGGGAGGGGGGAGGAGCATGGGAGGGGAGGGGGGCGGAGGGGAGTGGGAGGGAGGAGGAGGGGGGGGGAGGGAGGGGGAGTGGAGGGGAGTGGGAGGGGAGGGGGAGTGAGGGAGGGGAGTGGAGTGGGAGGAGTGGGGGAGGGGAGGGGGGGAGTGGGAGTGGGGGGGGAGGGGGGGAGGGAGGGGGGGGTGCGGAGGGGAGGGGGGGGAGGGAGGGAGCGGGAGGGAGGGGAGGGAGGGGAGTGGGAGTGGGGAGGGGAGTGGAGGGGAGGGGAGGAGGGGGGAGGGAGGGAGGGAGTGGGAGGGGAGGGAGGGGAGGGGGGGGAGCGGGAGGGAGGGGGTGGGGAGTGGGGCGGGAGGGGGGCGGGAGGGGGGAGCGGGAGTGGGGTGAGGAGGGAGTGGAGTGGAGCGGGAGGAGGGGAGTGAGTGGGAGCGAGGGAGGGAGGGAGCGGGAGGGGAGTGGAGGAGGACGGGAGGGGAGGAGGAGGAGGGAGTGGAGGGAGGAGCGAGTGGGAGCGGAGGAGGGGGGGGGAGGGAGACGGATGTTGATGGAGAAGGAGGAGTTGAACCGGGGTAGGAGGCATTGAAGTGAGAGAAGAGGTGAAGTGGTGAGAAGTGGAGCGGATATTGAAGCGGGGAGGGAGAGGAGGTCGGAAGCGGGGCTGAGTGGGAGCGGGAGCGGCGTTGGGGATGCCGCGTGCCCGCTCGCCGCCGCCCTGCAGCCGTGCTGCCGCCCGGGCTCCGGGACTGGTCTCTGTGAATGTATGTGCTGTTCAAGGCTACCGAGGGTCCACTTGGGGCATGCGCGCGCCTTCACGTTGTTGCCTACTGCCCGTAAGAAGAGCTTTCAGTTGAAGGTTGCTCGGACCGGTCGTCGACTTCGATGGCCTTCCTTCGCCTGGCCGGCCGTATTGTGTATCTCTTGAACGTTCTTTTTTCTAACGATTACGACTTGCTCCCAATGTCCCTGTGAAGTAAGTGAGCGGCGCACAATATAATACAAGCCACCTTACGTGGTAAAGGTGAAGTGGATCTTTGTTTATTATATTTCTCACAAAATGTTGTTCTTGGCTGGGTCACAAGTGCCCCATTGTTTAGATGATGTTGTTAGGGAAGTGGATGAGCTATGTAGGCATATACGAGGTTAGTTGTTAAATTTTCCTTCCCAAGAACTAAGAGTGTATGTATTCAGCGTATCGGAGATAAATCGCAAACCGAGTACTGTACGTCTGCCTACGAGAGAAAAAATGTTTTATGTTATTGAGTTTTGATTGCTAAACGAAATGAATAACCAAGAAAGTTATCACAATTGTAAGAAAAGTGAATCCCAGTTTTCAATTTTTTTATTTGTTCGTTTAGAAATAGTAGTCTATTAATAATTATGTTTAAGAAAACCGAACAAAATTATAGCGGTGGCGTAAAATAAGTATCTGAAACTGCCACGAATAATACAAGTTTACAGTCAAAATATAAAGTTCCAAATTTTCTTTGAGTGGTATTTCCATATATCGATTACATAGTGTTATAAGGGACATCTGAGCATCGTAAGCAATGTTCACAAGCGAGAAATAACAATATCTAAATAACATAAGTACAGAGAATTAGCTGATAATTATATATAACGGGTCGACATTCCACCTCCAAAGCCCAAACCGGTCCACCCACAAGAGTTTACCGCTACTCTAGGGCCCGTGTCATCTTTCGGACTAATAATTTCGTATTCTTAATCTCAACTCTACAAGGTGTATCTTAAACGCGAGATCTAGCGTTTGTTAATTATCTTCGCGCTGGTTCACACAATTTTTCGCCTGTTTCAGTTCTATTTTGCGGTTTGGTGAAAGCCGAAAGGACACGCAGTGTTGTCTCACGCAAACGCAGCTCTTGGCATCGACAAATGGGAGCGTGCGCCCGTGCTCTATAGTATTTTCTCAACATGGGTTCTGCGGAACCTGGAAATGAGGGGCTTTGTCTACGTTATCCGGTAATACTGCTTCTTCATGAACAAAATTGCTTTCACACCTGGGTTTGCCTGACACAATAAGATCCGAGGTGTCACACCTTCGACAGTCGAGATGTCACACCTTCGACAGTCGAGATGTCACACCTTCGACAGTCGAGATGTCACACCTTCGACAGTCGAGATGTCACACCTTCGACAATCGAGATGTCACACCTTCGACAATCGAGATGTCACACCTTCGACAAATCGAGATGTCACACCTTCGACAATCGAGATGTCACACCTTCGACATCGAGATGTCACACCTTCGACAGTCGAGATGTCACACCTTCGACAGTCGAGATGTCACACCTTCGACACTCGAGATGTCACACCTTCGACAATCGAGATGTCACACCTTCGACAATCGAGATGTCACACCTTCGACAATCGAGATGTCACACCTTCGACAATCGAGATGTCACACCTTCGTTCGACATCGAGATGTCACACCTTCGACAATCGAGATGTCACACCTTCGACATCGAGATGTCACACCTTCGACAATCGAGATGTCACACCTTCGACAATCGAGATGTCACACCTTCGACAATCGAGATGTCACACCTTCGACAATCGAGATGTCACACCTTCGACAATCGAGATGTCACACCTTCGACAATCGAGATGTCACACCTTCGACAATCGAGATGTCACACCTTCGACAATCGAGATGTCACACCTTCGACAGTCGAGACATCGAGTGTCACACCTTCGACATCGAGATGTCACACCTTCGACAATCGAGATGTCACACCTTCGACAATCGAGATGTCACACCTTCGACAATCGAGATGTCACACCTTTGACAATCGAGATGTCACACCTTTGACAATCGAGATGTCACACCTTCGACAATCGAGATGTCACACCTTCGACAATCGAGATGTCACACCTTGACAATCGAGATGTCACACCTTGGACAATCGAGATGTCACACCTTCGACAATCGAGATGTCAATCGAGATGTCACACCTTGACAATCGAGATGTCACACCTTGACAATCGAGATGTCACACCTTCGACAATCGAGATGTCACACCTTCGGCAATCGAGATGTCACACCTCGGAAAATCGAGATGTCACACCTTTGAAAATCGAGATGTCACACCTTGGAAAATCGAGATGTCACACCTTGGAAAATCGAGATGTCACACCTTGGAAAATCGAGATGTCACACCTTGGAAAATCGAGATGTCACACCTTGGAAAATCGAGATGTCACACCTTGGAAAATCGAGATGTCACACCTTCGACAATCGAGATGTTAACGTTTGCTTTATAAAGAGTTCAATATGGGGAAATAACGAAAGGAGTGCTTATGGGTTTTTCAAGAGAACGGTACAAGTGTATACGCCAATAGAATCATTTGGTGTTGAATTCTCTCGATGCTATTAATATCAATTTTTAGATAGATCTGTCAGTATTACTGCCTTTTCGATAAATTTCAAGTTTTTTCTCACCGTTAACTCTAAATTAATGTTCACTCGTGCGTTTTCTAACCAGTCAGATGGAAGATTCTCTAAGCAACATCGAGTATTACCATGAGAATCTGGAGATACGCAATTTCATTGTCAAAGTGTGGACTTGAATTATTCCGCACACCGTTTGTTTAAGATTTCGTGTTGTTATAAGCAAATAAACATTTCTTTATAAGAAAATAACTGAGCTCCCTGTCCACGCAGCGCTAGGAGTCATCAAGAAAGCAGAAAACGTAAGTCTTTCCGCTCACGACCGTCCGCCTCAACTCGTGACGTTCTTGATGCAACGATGAGACCGCGGAAAGCGACCGACTGAGATTCATGATTTCCATTCGTCTCCCGCCTTGCAGCGCTGCGCAAACGCATCTGCTTGCGAGGCACGCGGTAAAGTAGCATGAATTAACGACAGGAGTTTTATACTCCAACACACTCATCGCAAGAACAAGTCGTCACGATCATTCTACGTAGAAAACGTCCCTTCTCTGATGAGACTGTCCCATGGAAGAGCACCTGGTTGATTGATTAGTGATACCGATCGCATGAACTGCTAAGGACACTAGCTCCGTAAGTGTAGTGAATAATTTCACCTCGGGAGGTGGCAGTGGCCTCCCTCACTGGATGGTGGGATCTAGCGGCGCCGACCTCCCGTCGGCTAGCAGGGTTTTCCCTGACCAGGCATCTCCCATCAGCGGGACAGCGTACCAGCCGGGAGAAGCTCTAAGCTCTCGACCGGACTGCCGGTATGCGTGGTAGTGTAGTTCTTGTAAGTGTAAGTGCATGTAAGTACGGATTAAGAATAGGTCAAAAGGAATAGGCGGGAAAGATCGCGCGCGGTCCGTAGCCCGTTTGCTAGGGTACTACTCCGGCATTCGCCTGGAGGTATTGATAGGACAAACCACTGAAAAATACCGATCAGAGCAGTCGCCCGCTAGAATTCTTCTCCAAATAGCGGCTGAACTCAAATAAGCTATCTAGCAAATGTCGACAATCCTACCACCGTCGGGACTCGAACCTAGGACCTCCCCGTCCGAGGCACTGGGAAGCGCACGATAAAGCAGTACGAATTAACGACCGGATTTTTATCCCCCACCCCCACGCCGCGCAGGAACAAGTCGTGAAGAGAGTCTCTCATTCATCGCGGGAGACGTACCCTTCTCTGATGAGAGGGTCCCATGGAAGAGGACTCGGCTCGAAGGCGGGCCCCGAGGGAGTCTTTTCAGTGGAGCTGTTAAGTACGCGATTACGTGACAAAGGGGTGAGAATGAGATACGCCGGTTGTGCTACCAACCGCGCGAACCGGTGAGTGGTAGTGCGGTGACGCGAGCGGCGCGAGCTTGCTTCGCAGGTTCCGGAACAACAGTTTTCCCTTGAGTGATGCGGTTCGCTGGCGGTATGCAAACCTTCCTTGCGCAGTGGGACGGTACGCCATCTGCGGGGACAAAACGCCTCGACCGGGAGGGAATGGGCAGAACTATTCGCAATTCGTTCCAAATGATACAGAAACGTAAACGAAATGTGATCGCAAACGTGATGTGACTGGTTATTTGATGGAACTGTGAATATGAACGGTGCATGAGAACGTAGGCTTCCGAGGCCGGAGTCAATAACTACTTGGTTTTATGTGAGAAACCGCGTCCTAGGCAAAGGTCTCAACGTTTCGACCGCCATTCTGCGACTTTCTTCAGGGCGAAAGGTTTACTCAGGCTTATAGCCAAGAGGAAGGTCACAGAATTGCGACCGAAACGTTGGCAACTGTACCTCAAACGCGGCGGCACCCGGACAGCGAAGTAATTATTAATCAACAGTGCATGGACGTACAACCTCGGTGTTATGTTATTCTATGGAACCAATCATAACTGTTAACATACACGTAAATAAAGCCATAAGATGTGACTGAACAAGTTCACAAACACCAAGTTTTCACCTCGTGATATTTCATTTATTTATTTATTTATTTATTTTACGTCAAAAACAGTTAAAAACTACGTATGACGTTCTATGGGGAAAAGTGCATTGTGATCACATTTTCAAAATTCTGTGATCCCTACACTAAGTCATATACTACTTAAATTTTGAATTTTTGAAAGGGAGAAAAAAAACAAAAACTCCCATGTAGTAAAATCAATTTTCAAGGATAAATAAGCAATAAATTTTGGCTCTTATTACTTCCTGCCGCGACAACATGGAAACGATAATTTGAATAATTGTATTTCCACTGAATTCTAGAAGACGTGCACAGAAAATGAAGTTACATTTATGTCCAGAAGCAAAACAAGGGGCCATCTCAGCATTTGCTCAATGGATCAGGGAAACTGGACGAAAAACCTGATCGAGATGGGGTCATTGACCCGGAAGCTGTAGTACAATAGTTGTTACAGGTTGTTTATACTCATTTATACAGTCCAAATGGTAAATAATGCATTATGTATCATTTTAAAATTAATGTTACTTTTCTTGTGATGCTCAGTATAGTCTCTAATTGTATAGAAACAGTTATGCAGCAGAAACGATTTCACTTGAATTTAAACTTTTCTATTGAATTTAATCGTTTAATGTCATCTGGCAAAGTAATGTAAAATAATGTACATTGTACAAATAATTCAACAAAACACTGTCGCGTATCGCAGAGAGATCTAAAGAACGTCTGTCTTAAGCTAAAAATCCTAAGTGAATACATTGCTTATTATTCCTGATGATCACTCACGAAACACTTTATTGAATTACTCGTCACGCCCATCGTGTGAGAAATAATTATCATTCTGACATGAACGTCTCCATTTTATTTACTGTCGTTCGATTGTAGGCATTCTGTGGTGAATATATATTGTCTCGATTCAGCATTGTATCAGTGAGTGACTGCCTTCACGTTTTTCTTCACGGCCATTGCGAGAGGTACATTAATGCTACCATCTCACGGCTAACGTGTTAAAAGTACATGTTTATGTTCTCACGTCCGGCTTAACGCTTTCATTGTGATCTTCTCTTTACAATGCGAACTGCATTAACTATGACGGTCGTACTGACAACCACCTCTGATAAATTTATTTATTACGCATGAAAACATCAAGTGTTACTTTTTAAAATAATGCAACAGTAAAGGTTTGAAATTTGAAGATAGTCAAACAACAGGGTCTTCATATTCAGTAGTATTGCTAGTCTAAGTAATCTAACGAACACAAAATTAACAGAGAGACCGTTTTATGCTCGTGTACATTAAAATAAATAATAATCAAGAAACGATAGATGTCGGTAATATTCACAATCACATTTAATGATACATTTGTTAACCAATATGTTGATTGACTCATTTTAATTGCGTAAGCTTCTTGGCATGTACTGTTGATATAAAAACATAACATAAAAATTATACACTGTACGCACAAAAATATATTTTCACTCATCTAAGTCTCGTGTTGACATTCAACAAAACGAAATGAGAGAAAATGTAAACTAAGAAAATTTAAGAAAAAAATATGACTACTATATTTGTAGGCTATAAATATTACGCTTAAAAGTTAATATCAACCTTTATATTGTATTTTATATAGAATAAAAGTTTTCTTAGAATAGAGATTTGATGGCTCATATTTTAAGAACATACGTTACTCGATTCAAGTGCAAGTAAAATCATCCATGCGAATTCTGTACTGTGAGCTTATGACACATTCAAAAAGTTGTGCAGCGCAACGACGGCACCTTCAGGGATACTTGCGTTTCCTGTTCCTCACAACATTGGCTATCTTCTAAAAGAGCTTTAGCTTTGAGCTTATCATACGTGCTTTCTCTTGCTGGCCCCAGTCTAAAAGGACGACGATTATAATAAATGTAGAATGCCAATCTCGTTAAGGTCGACTCATAGAAGGCCACGAGCATACAAACTTCTCCCTGGGATTCTGAGATTTAAATCGCTGTCGATCCGTGTGAAACAATTTGTGGTGGATAGGGAACGGAATTTAATGTAATAAAAAAAGCAAAATATGTACATATTTATGTACTTACTTTTTCTAAAGTATGTAAGAAAATGTGTGAAATAAATAAAGTGAAATAGTGAATAATGAAATAAATTCAGTATAATGTTTAAAATTCCATTCTTCAAGCGTTTTCCGATCAGAGTATGTTGCCGATCAGATCTTAACATAGATTTAGAGAGGCTGAAAGAGAGTTCTACATCTACAGAAGCAATTGTTTGCTAATTTCATCCGAAAAATATAATACTTTCGTAGTATATATAATGTTGTCTTCGAGGATCCGGTGCTTACGCGAATAGTACCGTGTAACCTGTGATAGAAAGAAGTTGTGTGTGTGTGTGTGTTAGGCACGTGTGTGGAGGATTAAGGCTTCCTCACTCAGACAAAGGAATAAACAATGTCCGATAACCGGTTTCAAGTTCAGAATAGTTTGAGTCTAAAAAATATTAGAGAATGTAGGTATCTTGCAGCTGTAAAAATATGTATTTACATGAAAATCCGTTCCCTAGTGGTGGACAAGGCGGGTTCCTGGCAGTTTTTCTTGAGTTTCTCCTATTTCTTTCCCCATGGTCGCTCCGCCATTACTCAAATAATATCACCTATCATCTCTGTTCCGTGGAACCGTCAAACATATCAGGCTTGATCTAAATGGTTTAGGTATTCAGGATGATAATAAAGATTACATAATATTTGTACCAAAGTCCACAACACTTCTATGTACTCGAATGTAATGTTCCTTGCACGCAACGCTTACCACAAATGTCGGGAGAACAGCCAATGACATCGCTGCTGGGAAGGTGTCCCCTGTGAGAGTTACCTGGAGAGAGAAACCCGAAATCAGATAACAAGATTGTCACCAGATTTCTGGTTTCGGCCGGGAAGGAACACTGCTATATGCCGGGATGAATCATGCTCTTTACTTACTGGCACTAATGACCACGGCATGTTGGAAACACTAAATACTCTTCCGAAAACTATTCCATGAGAGAGAATTTTCTAATCTGATTGATAGTGATTCCGAGCGCGTCAACTACTAAGGTCACTAGTTCCGTACACGTTGTGCATGTTTTCTCCTCGGGAAGTGGCTGTGATTTTTTTTCCTGACTGGGAGAAAAGATCTGGTGCTGACATACCGTCGATTAGCGCGGACTTTTCCCTCACGAGCTATCTTCCACTAGCGGATCATCCCACCTGCCGGGACAAGCTCTAAGCTCCCGACCGTTCTTGCGGCATGTGTGCATGTCACTGCAAGTGTGTATAAGTAAGCGGTGAGGATAGGAGAAGGAGGAAGAAGGAAAGACCGCGCGCTATCCCATTGCCCGTTTGTTTAGGGTACTTCTCGGCTTTCGACGTAGCTATGCAGCTAGTGTCAAAAATCCTGCCACCACTGGAACTCGAGCCTAGGACGTCCCGATCGGAAGCACCGATAACATCAGTTAATGCCGTAAGCCAACTTTCCGGGTTTTTAATTCGAAGTAAAGTGAGGTTTTGCAGATCCGGTGGCCGACATTGCTAAGGCAGTACGTAGTGTCGTAGCGATCTCGGACCGAAGGGTCGCGGCTTCGAGTCTCGCCGCGGCCATAGTTATATTTGTGTTCGTTCTCTCACCTCTTATCATCACCATATCATTTCATCTTCACAGATACCATAACATTAACTTCAATAATGGTCGCTAATGACCTAGATGTTGATGCGACTTTAATAATAATAATTATAATATAAACAAATAAATAATATAATAACAACAACAACACCGGGTGCGGTAGCTCAGTGCATCAACTGATGTCACTGCAGCGTCTCTGACCGGGAGGTCCTAGGTTAGTCCTGACGGCGGCAGGATTTTCGACACTAGCTATTCAGCTAGGTCGAATTCAGTCGCTGTCTGGAGGAGAATTCTAGCAGCCGGCTGCTCTGATCGGTAGTTTTCCGTGGTTTCTCCGATCAACACCAGGCGAATGCCGGAGCAGTACCCTACCAAACGGGCCACGGACCGCGCGCGATCTGTCCTTCCCCTTCCTTGTCCTATCCTCTCCCCTTACACACTTACACTAACATGCACTACACTACCACGTATTCGGGAGACCGTCGGGAACTTAGAGCTTGTCCCGGCTGGGGCGGTGCGCCGCTGGTGGGAGAGTCCTGGTTACGGGGAAAGCCCACTAGCCGACAGTAGGTCGGCGCCGGATCTTGCCATACAGCGGGATAAGATCACTGCCATCTCCCGAGAAAAAAATATGCACTACACTAACCGGACTAATGACCAAAACAGTTGACGCGCCCGGAAACACGAAAAAATCAATCAATCAATAACAACAACAACAACAACAACAACAAAAAGTGAGGTTTTGACCTTGTGTTCATCATTCGGTGGCACCGTGCTCCGTGCAAGGGGCTGCTGAGCACGTGCTACGCCCGGTCCCTGGGTACGTCGGCGAGATCCGCATTTCTTCGCACCCTCTCCCTGCATTGCGACGCCCCGGAGGGGAAGGGAGAGGGTGAGAAGGAGGGGGGGGCTGGCTCACCCTCCCGACGCGCGGAAATGCGTCTTGCCTACTCCTCAATTTCGGGAGAAAACATTTGTTTTCCTGTTGAGGGGTGCGGAGTTTTGAAGAAACATTACGCTCAATCCGCAACTCCTCCACTCGTGCGTCGGTACGCGGCCAGTGCGGAGGCAAGTTTTCGATAGAAGCTAGAGGGAACAGTGATGAGCCTTGGTGTGTTTGTTCAAACATAGTACTGCTCTGGGGTGTAGGTTTCGTAGAATATTAATTGAACTTCTCTAATTGTTTAGAGTAGGTGGTAAGTACGTCGTAGGCTTTTATGACTGCTTTGGTCTTACCCCTTTCGTACTGTACCGAATGTAGAGGTAATCTTACCGCCAATTTGTAGTCAAATTCATTTGCAGCCTTCGTCAGGGCTGCAATGAATGAAATGATCGGCGCATATGTTTATTTGTGAATGTCCTACATGACGTATTGTATAGTACGACATGCAGGCAAGTCATTCATTTTTGTCTTAAAAATAAATGTGAATGAAAATGAAACAAAAATAATTCGAAACCGAGACGAATCCCAAATTTTATTTACTCCTAATCGTACAATTCCAGGTTAATATGGCTTAGAAGATTGTTGAGTCGATCTTTGATGAGGAATACATGACTTGATAATGGTAGCTTTGAGAGTCAACATAGTGACGAGTGAGAAAATTCCGAACTATGCAGCCCAGAACGAAGATAAATGAATGGACATTTCTTTCGAGTTCGGACATGAGATAACAAACCAACAACAAAATAATTACGTATGATTCATGATAAATATTGATGTTCGTAAATTGCATGTTCTTAAATTTGATTGAATATTTTTATATCTTAGTTACGTTATATGTTATGATCAGAAACGAAATGGAAAAGATTTCGATAATGTGTTTTTTTTTTTTTTTAAACTTTTAAACAGCGGTTTGTCACAGAAAATAATAATATTTAAAAAACCAAAATACTTTATTCGTCATTCTTCGTGGAATGCAATGAATAATGACACTTGATATGAGTAATCGATTCACCGTCAAATTCACCCTAAAATATTCGTGCATCCCTAGAATGTCAACAGCACAATACATCTTCAATACACGTAAGCGTCGCCCAATACGGACCATCCACAGAACGTTATCGACTGAACGCTAACCAGACGCGACAAACGCCAGCCACGGCACGCAAAAGGCCCGCCGACCAGGTCCCTAACCCCACCTCACCCCTCCCAACCTGTCTCCCTCTTCCAGCCCCCTCGCACCCTACAACCTCATTCGCCTCCCCGCCCATCCCCCATCACTCATGCCTCCTTTGCCTCCTGCCCCTGCCCCTCCAGTCGCCGTCCTATTTTGCAGCCCCCTTCCACCCCGCATCCACAATTCCGCCACCCCCTCGATGCCCCGTCACTTACATTCCCTGCCCCTCCTCCCTGCCACCGCCCAACCCCGTCACTAGTCTCCGAGTCCCCGCATGAACCATTCTGCACTCCCGCCACCCCGCCCATCCCCCGTCACTGCCCCTCTCCCCAGTCCCCGCCCTCTCGCCCCCCATGCGTCTTCCTTCATTCCTCCGCGGCGATCGGAAGAGCCGGGCTAATGCAAATTTTACGGCCGCCAATAGGCAGAGAGGAGGAGAGATACGGCCCAATTCTGAGTGATCCGCCGCCGATGACGGATATGCCTGCTGCACGGCAGCCTTTCCCCCTTCTTTCCCTCTCCGATCCGACCGCAGTCCCTTCCCCTCCCCTCCCCTCCCCCGCCCCTTGAGAGATAAATCAGCCCCGCGACGCGACCGCCGCTCGGGTCCCCGCAGCGCACCCCAGCGGTCGCGAGCGGGAGGGTAGCGGGGGACGGGCGGGCATTTCAATTACAGATTTCAATATATCTCCGAATGCGCGCTCGCCCGGTCGCTCGCTCTACGGCGATTTATGCAGCACTAAATTACTCGATGAGTCTTGTCACTTAGCGGAATCGATCTGTAGGTTCGAGACGGATGCGCGATCGATTTCCAGGTTGAAGGCTGACTGGCTACTTACGAAGCATGGAGAAAGTATTGTAATGCCGTAAAAAAATGGAGGAAAAAGTCGTTTTATGGATTCCTGGTACCAAAAAAAGTGAAAAATTGTTACTATTTTAGTAAATTACTTCATCTTACCTGTTGGGAATTCAGAATTCATAGTTTGTGGTACATTGATGTAGAAAAATTGGTAACAGTAAAAACCGTCTTTTCATCCATCTGTCTGCCTGTTCATCTGCCTATCTCTCCGAATTTCCGTCCATGTGTACGTCTGTGAAAAACTCTAGTGTCTAAATTGTAGCTTAAATGGATATTCCGTCATCGATCTGACTGATGTCGAAGTCCATGGAATTTAAAACGGATATTTGATTTTCGGTTGTAATTTTGGGAGCCACAATCATATTTTCGAAATTTTCTCAAAAATTACTCCATTGTTTTTCTCAAAGAGAACGACGCGAAAGTGTCGCAGGTCCCAATATCATCAAATTCTGTAATTTCCGAAAATTGAAAAATTTACAAATAATCCGAGGAAGAATAGTTCAGTCCAGTTCATGCATTATTTTGTGTGACGAGACTCGGGCCATCAGGTCTACTCTTTCATCTGACCATGCAATTTTTGCTACGCTCTTTTCACCATCCAGGAGAAACAAGGCATCGCTCGGGCGAGCGAACAGGCGAATTGAATTTAGCTCAGAGGCAACTTTTAGGCTTGAGAATAGTTTACTACATACAGTAAATCTACAATATGGGACAGCCGGCTTTACTTCCACCTCCGTAGGAGAGCATAAGAAGGATTTTTCGCCCTTAAAATCCATGGCTTCGATCAGGTTTGAACCACTGAATCTTAGGTACAACAACAGCCCGACGCGTTAACCGTTATACGCACCCAGACTATCCTGATGACGATCCTCTAGTTTTATTTTTAAAATTTGTTTAAATTTTGAACATCCTATCTAGACTAACCGTTAAGGTGCCAGTAAAATCCAAATCTTTCTGCCCGCTGTCGCGACATATCTTTCTTTAAAGATAGACCTTATTAGAAGATCACGTTCAATTTTTCGAAAATATGAGTAATTTTTCGTGTAATTTTGCCGAAAAGTAAGCAATTTAATTTTTTTTAAAACCACGTTTTTCTTACAAACCGCTCCAAATTTTTTTCATTAATTTTCTTCTCGATTGTTACAATAAACGGTAAAAAATATGATCCTAGTCCCAATTTTGGCGAACTATCCGCCCAGCGTCCGCCGACAGCCGTCCGCAGTCCGCCGTCGCGGCACGACGCGCCTTCTTTAAAGAGAGACCTCATTTCTAGATCACGATCAATTTTTCGAAAATATGAGTAGTCTTCTGGTAATTATGCGCAAAATATAGACAGTTTTAATTTTTTAAACAATTTTTTCTCAAACACCTCTCCAGTGTTTTTCATTAAATTTTCACCTCAAATACAACAACGGACGATAAAAATATGTTCCTAAACCCATTTTCTGCGAACTATTCGTATTATCGAAAGTTGCAAAATTGCGTATTGGAAATATTAGGAAGTTTTTGAACGCCTTAGAAGGCAGCAATCTACTGCAATTTTGATCTTCTGCTCATGCAGATGCGCAAAACGTATACGAAACTTGAACTGCGTATGCGCAGAAGATCATTAGTGCTTTAGATTGCTTTAACGTTTGATGGTGCAAAAACGCCCGAATGGGTTGAGACAATAGAGTGTTTGTGTACGCTATTGCAGAGAGCACTATCGACATTCTGCGCATGCGCAGATGCACTAAAGTGATGCGAAACTTGAACTGCGCATGCGCAGAAGTTCGATAGTGCTTTAACGTACGAGGGTGCACAAACACTTAATTACTGCTGCCCAGCGTCCACCGTCGCGTCGCGCCGCCCAGATTCGCCGCTGACTCAGAGACTCAGCGCGTGCGTGCCGTTTGGCTCAAGCAGCAGCAGCGGCGGCGGCGACGCACGCACCGCGCACGCACACGCGTGGCCTGCAGGCCGCCGAGCGAGCGCCGCGGGCGGGAGAACGATCGGGCCGCCCCGCCCACCCGCATTGCCTGGCGCCGGCCCGGCCGGCTCCAGCGGGCTCGCCGCGTCCCATCCCGCCCGTCTCTCCCGTCTCTCCGTCTCTCCGTCTCTCCGTCTCTCCGTCTCTCCCCCTCCTGTCCTCCCGTCTCTCCCGTCTCCTCCTGCCTCGTCTCCCTGTCTCTCCCGTCTCTCCCCCCGTCTCTCCCCATCTCTCCGCTCCTTCCACTGTCTCCCGCCATCCCCCTGATCTCTCCGCGTCTCTCCCCTGATCTCTCCCTCCCTCCTGATCTCTCCGCCTCTCTCCCATGTCCCCTCCCATCCCTCCCTGCCTCCCGAACCTCTCCGCCATCCCCATGGCTCTCCATGTCCTCTCCCTGTCTCTCCCGTCGTCCCTTCTCTCCTGACTCTCCTGTCTCTCCGTCTCTTCCTCTCTTTCCTCTCTCCTGTCTCTCCTGTCTCTTCCGTCTCTTCCGTCTCTTCCGTCTCTTCCGTCTCTCCGTCTCTCCTGTCTCTCCGTCTCTTCCGTCTCTCCGTCTCTCCTGCTCTCCGTCTCTCCGTCTCTCCCGTCTCTCCCGTCTCTCCGTCTCTCCTGTCTCTCCGTCTCTCCTGTCTCTCCGTCTTTTCCGTCTCTACCGTCTTTTCCGTCTCTACCGTCTTTTCCGTCTCTTCCGTCTTTTCCGTCTCTTCCGTCTCTTCCGTCTCTTCCGTCTCTTCTGCCCCACCCTCTGTCCTGTCCCGTTTGTCCCGAATTCCCTCCCGACTCGTCCCACCTTGCCTCGCCCCTTCCCCCGTCCTCTCCCATCCCCGCCACAATATCCCCACTGATCACCACGCCACGCCATCCCTGCCTCAGCGCGCAACCAAACAGAGGCTGCCCAAGCGACAGTCGCCGCAGGAGGGCGACTTGTGGGAATGGTGACCTCAGGAATGCCAACTGATTAGTAACACACGGGAGGTCGTCACCCCTTTACAAGTCAATGACTCAAATTTACATACTTTTTACAAATTCAGAAAGAAAAAGTCAATATATTTTAAGTATGTATATTTTTATTAATACTTTTTCAGGTGAATATGCCTATAATTTGAATTTGTATTACTACCAAAATAAAATTATAATAAATTTAATAATTCTATTGGTATGTGGATTTGAAGTAAATGACTTTTAATTATATTTTATTCCTTAACTGAAAATTTTTAAGGTCTTTCTTATTGGCAATGATTGAATGATATTTTTTTAAGAGCTTGTGAGGTTTTCGTTCTACGAACTTCACGAAACTTAAAATGTCAGAAAGTTAGAAATGTGTGAGTATATAAAGAATTAATATACTCATGCCTATGGTACTTTCACATTTGACTCTATTATACTATTTGAAACGAGTTATTCCTTTAGGATAAATCAAATGAGAAAAACTCGTTTCAGTAATTGTCACATTTTGAATAAAGTATGTTTCAAAAGACCTCCCGATTTCTATATGTGTATAATTTAATCCAGGAACATTCATAAGGAAATTAAATGTTTTCTTACATCGAGTTACACAGAAAAACTATAACGAAGTTAAGGAATGTAAGATATGTAACTGATTTGTATTTAATTTTCTAACGAAAATTATAATTGTTTAGCTCTCTCCGACAAAAATAAAAAAGTTTTACCACTAGCCATTGTTTCATGTGTTTCAGGAAAATTTCAGAGATATTTAAAGTGGTTCTCATAAATTAAGGTTACAAGTATCGGTCCATTCTTTCAGTTATATATAAAAAGTAAGCGAATTTTACAAATATAATGCAGTAATTGTAACCACATACTGTATGTACCCTGCAACAGCGGAATATTTGGTGAACGCCGTCTCTCAAGTTTGATCCCTGGGTTTTGACCCAGCTTTGGGTGAATTGCTCCAGCTGACGATTCTGAACAACCACAGGAGAGGTCGAGCCAGTGCATAGGACTAAGGCATGCCTTCTCTATAGCTGGCTCATATCTGGCTAATGACATCGCACGTTTTAATGATGATGATAATGGTAATGGTAATGATGATAGCAGTGCATGATTGCGCCACCGCGAACGAGCGTAGTTACGAAGATGGCGATGATTAAACGGATGGGTCTGATAGTGAAGTTGTGGTGCAATCCGACGTTGAATAGGGATGCTAGCGGAGATTGATAATCTTCATATCCTCATAATGTCGGACAGGAACATTCACAATTCTCTGCCAAGCCGAACTCTACACCAATCTGGAATGCTTTATCCGATTTACCAACATCATTCAAATGGCTGTGTTAATCTCTGTGAAATATTGTCATGATTCAAGCGGTCATCATCCCCTGATATGAAATTCAATGCTATTCCGTTAATTTAGATTAAAGAAATGTTACTTGAAGACAGAAATTAATCATGTGAGTTTATATTATAAAGTGACATTTGTTTTACTGTGACCAGTACAATCATTTTTTCAAGCAAAGTAGCACATCATAACAAACTGTTTATCATCTTTACTTGTTAATTGTCAACATTTATTCATGACAACACATTATCACAAATTACCATTTTCAACGCGGTTTTTGGTAATGAAAATAAACAAACTTTAATAGATTCAGAGTACAAAGTTCAATGTTTCATATTATCTTACATAACTTAACACCTCTTGAAATTTAATACTACTGGGGATGTGTGCATTTTATGTTGAGGAACATTATTGTATTGTATATATTCCAGTGGACAGGGAGGATCTGGGGATAGCCGATCTCTTTTAATTTTTAAGGAGGTCCCATAGCCTGATGTGATAAAAATTTTGATTTCTTTAAATACGATGTTCAACCCGGCGTATGTTCATACCATGATTTTCCCCTATTTTAAAGTGAGAATTTGGGAAATTGTTAAATATTTGACGAAGTTCTCCAAGTCATCTGTAACTGTGTAAATAATTTAACATTAAATGAATAGTATTTATTAATTATACCATTAATTTTATAAATTCATTCTCATATTAGAATATTTTATTCATTGACTGGTAAAATATGTCCCGTGTGAATAAACAATTCTGTGGGAAAAGAAGCCGAAAAATGTGTTTGGCACCCTCTTGAGTTTAGCTACGCATGCCTGTCGTATTTTCCAATTCTTAATCAATACCGATCTTAAATGTTTGTACGGAAATGCTCTCTCCCGAGAATCTTAGAAGTGGCCGTGAGACGAGTGAAATTCAAAGATATTTTGTGACTAGCCCACGTGTAACGATGTATTACTTCCTGTCGTCCATTTTAAGTAGTAAATATCCTAAATTTCTCTATTTCAATTTGCTTATTTCTAATATAATGCAATAATTTGTATAAAGAAATGTAAATCTAGATAAACATGAATCTGCGTTGAAGTGACAATAGTTTGTGGTGGTGACTGAGAAGCGAAATATACAAAAAGTTAGGTGATAGGAAATTGGCTTGAATGTTTACGCGACTGCTGTTAGAGTTTCAGTGAAATCCTATAGAAATGAGGAAATGACGTCTCCTAAAAGATCAAAATATCAACACCAAATTAATGTTTGATATTAAAAATGTATCAGAGGCCCTAGTCGAAATATGTATTCAGATACACGAGTAGCTGCGTAAAAATATATACAAACAGAATAAACGAGGAAATAAACAAACCACATTTAAATAAAACAATATAAATTGCATGTGTAGGACTCCAAGAAGAACTTAAATCAACAACGTGGGGCAAATATTGTATGGCCTCATGTACCAGTAAGGAGTCAAGGTGAACGATATATTTGTGTTTCCGGGCTCTAATAAGGAAAACAGATGACAAACTGTCTTTATAGGCCGGAATGGGGGTTCTGAAGTGCAGACGTCGGCAGGAGGGAAATCAAGAACATTAACTTTTAGATCGGAGGGTCAGCAGAACCAGGGCATCGAGGGAGCATCATTCAATGCTAAACAACGGCAGATGAGCGAAAGACATTTAATATTTTTATAGATACTGGTTTGGTGAGTGGTGGGAATAATTAAAAGATGCAAAAATTATTTTTCCGGGATGGATGATTTCTAGTTACGAAGATGTCACGAAGAACATACCTGAATAACTATAGTATTATAGCAGATACATAAAATTTGCTGAGTGGTTTTTGGAAATACGTGTTTTTGTGGTTCTTATGTATTTCAGACTATGCAACGTTTGTTTGAATGATAGACAATTCTACAGAGGAATCCAAAACACACCAATTTGCAGATGGCACCTCGGGAGAATGGCGCAACCATATTCATAAAACAGAAGATCAGATTATTTCTAACCGATATCTACTCATGAGAGTAAACAAGATACAATTCAAACTTTGTTCAGCGAGGGAAACTGTGCGAGTCACAGAATAGTTATTATAGTTTTACTTTCTCGTAAGCGCACGTTTATTGGACTGTTATACCCAAGTTCGCGGGTTCAAACCCGATCGTAACCATGGTTTTTTAAGGGCGAAAAATCATTCGTACGCCTTCCTTTGGAGAGGAAGTAAAGCCGGCTGTTCCATGTTAGTAGATTTACTGCATGTAAAAGATTCTCAAGCCTAATTGAAACCTCTGAGCTAAATTCAAATTGCCTGTTTCGTCACCCAAATAATACCTCCCTTCTCCCCTAGTTGGTGAAAGGAGCATAACGAAATTTGCGTGGTCAGACGGAAGAGCAGGCGTCATGGCCTGAGCCCTGCGACGTAAAAAAGAAGGCATTAATTCACTATTTACGGAGTAATATATGTAGTAGAGAAGAAGTTACGTAATACTGCGAAAAATCGATTTTAAGATTTCAATGGAAATACACATTTTGGGGTCCTCTGATACCGAAAAAGAGTTTTTGTCTCTCCGTATGTCTGTGAACAACCCAACCGTCTAAACAATTCGTATGATTTTTCCAAAGCCGGTAGATTTGCCCTAATTCGAAGTTTTGCAATTTTGAAAAAACTTCTTAAATTTTGGGGATAATTTGCATTAAGCCTTTGAGACATTTACAAATTTTTTCTTAAAAATTGGCTCCAAATTTTTAAGAAAAAATAAAAGAGGTCATCTTGTCAACATATTAGCTTTTAAGACCGGTTGACGGTTCCATCATAGTCAGCTCGTTGCTGTCGGCAAAAGTCGGACGACTGGGCCCAGTCGACCCAGTCGTCCCAGTCGACCAGATAGACTGTGCACAGTCGTCCGACTTTTGCCGACAGCAGCGAGACTGACGATGACGGCAAAGCCGTCGAAAGCCGGCTATCTTAATAAAGCTAATATGTTGACGAAGATGACCTCTTTTATCTATTCTTATAAGAACGTCAACAACACCAAATCAGAACTCCCACAATCCAAATTTTTATTATTTATTCCTTGAGAGAGTGGAGGAAGTCCTTACGGCTGCACTGGGCCGTTCAACTTAACGCTCCGACACCGAATCGTACCCAGCATTGTTATTAAATTCAGTAGCGTCGTACACGACGGGTCGTGACTCATCGATTGCCACCACTCGGAGTCAAGGTCCTCGGAGGGAGCGCGTCCTCGCGTGGATTACTCGAGCACGAGCACCCTCCCTGCGTCCTCAGTCCTCAGTACGAGAGCCACTCCGCGGGGCTCCGGCGGGGGGCTCGCGACACGTGTCACTCCCGAGGACACGTGTGCTCGGGAGGGCGGGAAGGTTTCGATCGCGGGGGAGGGGGGGCGCTTGCGACGCAAACCGGTGTAGGTGGCTCAGGGCATCACTTGGTGTCACTGCTGTACCTTTGTTCGGGAGGTTTTAATTGTCGCGTTCGACGGTGGAAGGATTTTTGACGCTAGCTACGTAGCTAGGAGGAGTCTGGAGAAGGATTCTAGCGGCAGTGGCAGGCTGTCCTGATCAGTAGTTTTCTGCGCTTTCTCTTGTCAACACCAGGCCAATTTCAGAGCAATACCTAACAAATGGGCCAGGAGCTCAGTGGAGCGGGGAGCTTAGAGCTTGATCCGGCTGGATCAGTTCCCGCTCGAAGGAGATACCTGGTTGAGAAAAACCCCGCAAACTGACTAGTAGATCGGCACTGAATGTTGCCATCCAGTAGAAGAAGATCACCACAATATGTAGTGAGAAAGCATATGAGAGGAGGGAACATAAAATGAGGTGGGCGTAGGGAGAGAACTGGGTGAAGTGAGGAAGGGGTGATGTGGGGAATTGGGGTGAAGTGAAGAAAAGAACGTGGTGGGGCGGATCGTAACGGGAAGGGGCAGGGCGGGGCGGAGAGGGACAGGACGAGGGGAGGGAAGGAAAAGGCGAGACGAACCAGTGAGGCGAGGGCGGGAGCCGATCGCGCAGGTGGCGCGCACGAGCAGTCGGGCGGATGAAGTGAGGGATCAAAGGGTGAAGTGAGGGATCGTAGGTTGAAGTGAGGGATCGTAGGGTGAAGTGAGGGATCGTAGGTTGAAGTGAGGGATCGTAGGTTGAAGTGAGGGATCGTAGGGTGAAGTGAGGGATCGTAGGTTGAAGTGAGGGATCGTAGATTGAAGTGAGGGATCGTAGGGTGAAGAGGAAGTTAGGAGAAACGAGATGAGATGAGACGTGAAAAGAGGAGTTGGGAAGGGTGTGAGCTCCAGCGTTTTCCACTGCGGGGGAGACGGAGGGGGGGGGACGGGAGGGGGGCGGGGGGGGGGGGGAAGGGCGGGTGACGTGCGGCGAGCGGCGGCGCGCGTCGGACGGGGCGACGAGTCGACAAAAGGAATTATCGACTGCGCTAAATATAGCGCTGGGGGGAGCGACACAGGAAGCAGCGCGGTTGCGCGCAAATCCGTTTACATTTCGCGGTCCAGCGCAGGCCCTTGCGAGATTCTCTCGAGCCCTTGCAGCGCTCGCGGCCTTTGCAGGTCTCGCCTTCTGTGTGCGCCGATGTTATAGGCTTGAGCCCTTCTACCACGTTGGGTCCCTTGCCTCGGAAAGGGGCCTGTATTGGTCCCCGATACGTGACTGTTTTATCCGTATGGGCACCATCGTCTTGTTTTTAAGGGGAGCTCTCTCTCTCTCTCTCTCTCTCTCTCTCTCTTTCTCTCTCTCTCTTTCTCTCTCTCTCTTCTCTCTCTCTCTTTCTCTCTCTCTCATATTAATTTTTCTGTGCGGTTGACCATTTGTATCGGAAACTATTCAAGCTAGTTCTGTAAAGAAAGAAAAATGGTCTGTAAACGACCCCGATACGTGTCAGGTTTATCCGTATGTTTTCCAGCGTCTTGTTTTTAAGGGGAGCTATTCAGCCCTCTCTCTCATGTTAATTTTGCTGTACGGCTGACCCATTGTATCATAAACTATTCAACCTGGTTCTGTAAAGAAAGAAAAGAGACTTGTAAACGCTCTCGATAGTGTCAGTTTTATCCTTATATGTTCTAATGTCTTGTTTTTAAGGGGAGATGTGTGTGCTGCATCTCTCGTTTTTAATTTGGCTGCACGGTTGACCCATTTCAACAGAAAGAATTCATTCTATTTTTGTGATGTTTTAGGAGCATCTTGGTGGAAATATTTTAAGTAAATCCAAGCATATTTACATCTTAGAAATAGTTCTTGTAATTTTCAGCGATTGTGAAGTTGAAATAATATTTTTTACATTAAGGCCCTGTGGTTTTATGGAGAAATCTGAAAGTATGAAACTTACTATCATATATTTATTATTATGATGAAAAAAAAGAAAATTATACTTAAGTAGTTTCAGAGATAATGGGACAAATGTGTTCTAAAATGTTATTTTTCAGACATCAAATCGCAACGAAATCTTTTTAAAAAAGTAAACAAAACAGGTTTACCGCATAAATAGTTATAGATGATACTTCTGAACTGCAAGCAACAATTAAGAATACATTAACTCTAGCATTTAGTGAAAATCAGAGCCACCAAGATGAATTTGTTAAAAAAAAGCGTAAATAAGAGATTCGTAGCCAAATGATAGTCATTTTGACGCATGCAGGTGAAAGAAGAAAATAAAAACAAATATGTTATGAGTGTATTTCACAATGATGTGTTTATCATTTTAATCAGAAAACTATATTGTGACGTACCAGACTGTCACACAATATTTTGATGGGAATTGGGGACAAACATTTATTAAATTCATCGTAAAATGTGTAAATGTTGAGGGCATAGGCATGCAGGCAGGGCGTTCCTTAGCAACCAGGGAAGCGGAAGTAAATAAACATAGCGCGGCAAGTAACGGACAGAAGATTGTGATATAAGGGAATGTAGGATTGGTGGTAATCTGGTAATGGGGTATGACGTAGGAAACTAGAGATTGTTTTGAATGACAAGAAGGTATGAAGGTACTCGTCATGCCCCACTGTGCCCCGCACCGCCTCGTCACCCCACTACGCATTTCCATGACCCGCCCCGCCACCCTTTCATTCCCCATCATGCCCTACCATGCACCGCCCCGCCCCGTGGCGCCGGTGGCAGGTGTTGGTGGCGCCAGGCGGCAGCAGGGAACCAAGGTGATGGCGCGCACGCTGCCCCCCAGACGTTGCCCCCTCGCTCCCCAGACGTTGCCCCCCTTACGCTACCCCTCAGACGTTGCCCCCCCCCTACGCTACCCCCCAGACGTTGCCCCGTACGGTACCCTCAGACGTTGCCCCAACGCTGCTCCCAACGCTGCCCCCAACGCTCCCACTCCCCAACGCTGGCCCCCTACGCTACGCCCCCTACGCTACTCCCTACGCTACTTCCCCTACGCTACTCCCCCTACGCTACTCCCCCTACGCTACCCCCAGACGTTGCCACCCAACTCTGCCCCCAGACGTGAACTCACGCGCGAGAAGAAGAGGAAAAGTTGAGGAAGGAGGGGCTGGGGAGAAAAGGGAACGGGAGGCTGCGAAAGCAGGGTCGAGGCACCATATGAATTCCGGGCGCAGAGGGGAGAGGGATGGTGAGGCTTGTTGGGGATAAGGTGTGTGTGTGGGGGGGAGAGGTGAATGTTGCGATGGGCTAAGAAAGGAAGGGTGAGGGTGGACAGCATGATGAGGGTGACACGAGCAGTAATCAAGAAGAGGACTAGAATGGGAGGTGAAAATTCGGAGTTGAGGAAGAGGATGCGGCAGGGTGAAAGAGTACTTGGAACGGAGGAGGCAGATTGCGCAGAGAGGCTGGGGAATCAAATATAGTTAGAAAGAACCAAAGTGTACATTAATAGTACTGGATAGAACCGCTTATGTTTAAAAATAATAGTAGTAAAATATCTAGTTGAGCCTCTGGGATGGCTCAGGGGCAGCGTACTAGCTTCCCGTACTGTGATCCTGGGTTCGATACCCGATCGAGGCAAAAATAGAGTTATAGCTTTCATTTAAAATCGTCCCAGTTTCTGTAGCTGTACGACGAAGAAAAGCTCAAGCAAGCGGATCTTGCTAGTTACAGTGAAGAGAATACGTCATGTTCGCCTCATGTCACTGTTACTCCCAAGTATGGGAATGTAACTGGGCCCAGGCAAGGGGGACACCGGTAGCTGCCCGGCGAAGTCGACTGCCGGTCCAATAACGCCAAATACATACGTACAAAATATCGAGTTAGCCGTTGCAAAAATTTATTTGCTGAGATAAAAATAGTTGTATGTGAAATTCACGCTTCGATATTTGAAATCTATTGCTGATTTTCTACTGATACCTTCCCAGACTAGAAGTAACATCAAATTCTGATGTTTATATGACTCAGTTAATTGTACTTCATTATATCTGGTATAATATTAATAATATTCATACACCATGAAACTAACACTGTGAAGAATTTGAAACGACGTGGTGTGTGGCCTAGGAGCAGTAAAGGTAGCGGATGGGGAGCCCATCAAAATAGTTGTTCAACACTGCGAACACGGCAATAAACTGCAGAACACTAAAACTGTTCACACGTCTACCCAGTCCCAAGCAATGCGAGGAACGTGTGTTTCGTATGCACCAATCCAAACACAGAAGCGGGTTTGCGGAGGTTCCTCCTGTTCGCAGTTTCCCCTCATTTCCGAGTCCCCGACGCTCCGGCGCCTCGCCCGGAACCACCTCAGAACGCAGCGCTACGGCTCGGCGTTGTCTTCGCTCCTTTTTTTGTGGTGCCCTCGTAAATGTCTACTTTTCGCGAGCCGCTAACCACAAATCGCGCAGCGCCACTTCATTCCTCTTCCTCTCTCCTCCCTCTCGCCCTTCCGACCTCCTCTGCTTCTTCTTCGCTGGAGTTGTAGTGTCGTCCTGATCGCCATTTTATCTCCGTGCTCTCTGAGGTAACTGCGGGTGTGTTTACCTGCTTCAACTTTTGTTCGACTTCGAATTACTCCCGATTCCCTGTCGCTCTCTCTCTGTAGCTCTCTCTTCTCGTGCTCTCTCCTGTGCTCTCTCTCTCTCTCGTCGCTTCTTCGCTCTCTGTCGCTCTCTCTGTCGCCTCTCTCTGTCGCTCTCTCTGTCGCCTCTCTCTGTCGCTCTCTGTCGCTCTCTCTGTCGCCTTTGTCTCTCTGTCGCTCTCTCTGTCGCTCTCTGTCGCTCTCTGTCGTCTCTCTCAGTCGCTCTCTCTTTCGCTCTCTCGTCTCTCTTCGCTCTCCCTCTTCGCTCTCTGTCATTCTCTTTCGCTCTCTGTCATTCTCTTTCGCTCTCTGTCATTCTCTTCTCTCTTTCGCTCTCTGTCGCTCTCTCGCCCTCGCAACCCTCCCTGCCCAACTTTCCCTTTTACCTTCTCCCCAATATCTCCACCGTCATCACCTGGGGTAGAGTGTCGTCCTCATCCGAACTTCATCCTCGCAATCTCTGTGTTTACTCCAGGATTGTAACCTGCTTCAACACTGGCCTCGAAGTTAAGTTGCTCCCAAT
This sequence comes from Teleogryllus oceanicus, assembly GCA_964035755.1. Lineage (NCBI taxonomy): Eukaryota > Metazoa > Arthropoda > Insecta > Orthoptera > Gryllidae > Teleogryllus > Teleogryllus oceanicus. The sequence continues at coordinate 108,423,187 of CAXIVR010000007.1, forward strand.
TCCTAACCTTCTCTCACTCTCTCCCTTTCTTTCTATTGCTCTGTCCCCCCTATCTTCCCCTCCTCCCCACACTATCTACTCCTACGCACTTCCTCTACCGTCGTCTTCGCGGCGTTACTATCCCGCCCTCATTACTTTTTATTCCTGCGCTCTCTGACTTAACTCCAGGCGTGTTTATCTTTTCAACTTTCATCTCGACTCCAACTACTCCCATTTTCCACTCTTTCTCTCTCTCTCTCCTCCCATTCTTTCTACCCCCTACGCATCTTGGCCACCGTCTCCCGCAGATTACAGTGTCACCCTCAACGGTGTTTCTGCCCTGCGGTCTCTGAGTAAATTTCGAGGCTTGTTACTTTGTTTAACTCGTGCCTCGGACTTTTCTCAAGCGCGTCACACTTCCTCTCCCCTGAAACCAAGACTTCTCGCTTACCCTATTCTTGTTTCGAGATTCTTCCTATCACATTTTCCCCTCAGTTACATTCTGTGGGGACATTTCCCTTTACAAGTACTACTCTATTCCCGTTTGGAGATTCCTTGCACCAATTGCATTAAAAAATCGATGTTTTTGCTACAAAATATCGACGTGAAGGAAACATCAAAGCAAAAATATCGACGGTAATATATCGATGTTTCTGATAGAAAACATAGATGTTTTAAAAACATAGATTTTTTGCCATCCCTATCCATGACGCTCCTCTCACCTAAGCAATCAATTAGGTTCCATCCTCTTCGTTCTTTAAAACCACCTCCATCCTTCCAGACCCCTCGCCTGTACCAACTCCGTCAACCTCTCCCCCGCGCTCCATCCATCTCCAGCCCACTCCATCCCGCTCCACTCCGTCCCACCCGCTCCGCCTCACCCCTCCAGCCTCGCCCGGCCTTGCGCTCACCCGCGTCTCCGCGGCCATAAAGCCGGCGGCGCCCGGGGCGACACAAGTGGCGCTTCTAGGAACTAGCGCTGGGGCTGGGCGCTTTACGCGAACACGCCCTCCACCTCGCAGGCGCCCCTCCCATCCCCTTCCCCCTCCACCGCTTCCGGCGCAATTACCCGACTGCGTCGTTAATTTTGGGCGATTTTCGGTTCGCTCGCAAAAACCACTCCGCGGAAAGCAACTCGCTCTCTCGGGATCTCCGGGTCAGCGGCGGAACTCTGAATTTGCGTGAAGTGAAGTTGCGAATCTGGAAACAGGGAGAGCCAGTGTGGTAATGTTAATCTCGTTTGTAATGTACCCGAATGCCTTTGCTTGTTGGCTCTGCAAGGGGAACGAAATAAAATAAACCCTTTCCGGGGTCGTTCTTTAAATTGTGAGCAGTAGGGTTTACAAAAGGTAAAGTTTTTTTAAGAACAGCGTGTAAGATAAAGCATCTTGTAAATTTGCAGTACGAAAAGAAATAATAAATTACAAAGTCGTACAATATTTACCGTATGTCAGCAGACATAAATGGTAAAATCAAGACATTCAGTAAAATACAAGTCAGATATTAAAATTATGTACACAAAATGTACTGTATTATGGAAGTGTTGAAGTAAAACATTAATTTTTCTTCAACTCTTCCATAATACAGGCAATGACGGCCGTGTTCAAATTCTGGCTTCAGAACTACGACCATTGCGTCGCCTCCCCGAAAACTCGGGTCTAACGATACATAAATATATAAATGAATAAATAACCTTTTATAATCTTCCATCATAAGTGAACAACCTACCATCCTCAATGTAGTGAAAGACAATGGCAAATCACCACTGTAACAGTGTATCCAGGCAAGGGAACGGTTCAAAAAGGGTAAGTCGCCTCCCTTCCCTACCCTCAGCAATGAGCAAGAACTCTCGCCATCCTACTCGCATTTCATTCGAGACACCCTTTTGCATCAACTCCTTCTTTATATTGGGAAGCTCTGTTGCCTGAATCTGTTTCAAATTTTAAGAAATTAAATTGACCGAAATAGCCCAGGGGCACTATCGTTGCTTTTGTAGCATCGTTTCTTGATAAGAATAGAGGATTTAGTGTTAGAATGTCGATGGTGATGGATTTTCCCACATTAACTATTTGATTGGAATGCATCCGCAGTCTGGAGCAGAATGCTAGCGGCCGGCTGCTCTGATCTATTGTGTTCAATGTTTTCTCAGTTGCAGTGCCATGCAGGGCATGCCAGTAAGCAGAGCCCTAACAAACGGGCTGTGGGCTTTCGCAATCCTTCCTTCGTCATTCGTTTCCCCCCTCCCCCGTTTTCTCCTCCATTCACATTTATATACATTTACACACACACACACACACACACACACACACTTACATGCAGGACATTACCCCACGCGCGGAAGACCAGTCGCCATCTTCGGTTTGTCAGGCCTCGGGCTGTGCTTCGCTAGTGGAGATACATGAAGAGGAAAACTCAAGCTTGCAAGCAGACGAAGTCGGCGCTGGCCATTTGTTCAAGCGAAGCAAGAACGGCCACCACTTCCCGGGATATACCATGCACTACACTCACGAAACTAATGACTTAAGTAATAGACGCCTTGGAATCAAGTCTCACTCACTCATTCGCTCAGTCACCCATTCGCTCAGTCACCCATTCGCTCAGTCACCCATTCGCTCAGTCACTCATTCGCTCAGTCACTCATTCGCTCAGTCACTCATTCGCTCAGTCACTCATTCGCTCAGTCATCATTCGCCATTCGCTGAATCACTCACTCATTTGCTCACTCAAATCCTCCGTCCTTACTCATTCAATCACTTGCCACCCAGAACTCAATCACTCACCCACCCTCTCAAACCCTCACTCACCCACCTACTCAATCACTCATCCGCTCATTCCTTCATTCACTCACTCACTTTAAAATAAGAGAATATGTATTCGAGAAGATCCCCAAAATAGAATGACGGAACACAAATGTAACCTTTAGAAAAAGACATCTGCGCCACGAGTCACCAGTTAAACAGCTATTTCTTTCGGCGCAACGGGCGCGCATCATCGCGACAGAAGCGCAAGAAGCAGCAGCATATCTCTCCACCGAAACCTGCAATCCGGCACGTTTCTTCCCTACCCCCACCCTACCTCCCCTCTCCCCCTCCTCTCCACACTATTTCTCTTCCATTACACCGAGGAAACCGTCTTCAAGGTTGGCGCGAGTACACGGCGGTAGTGAGGCTCTATTACTTAGAAATTACAAACAAAAAGCTTTCCTTGGTCGGGTGATAATCAGAGCCTTATGAGCACCCGACATCCAAAACGACGCGCCACGAAAAAGGAAACATTCTCGGCTCTGTGAAACAAAACGAGAAAAATAACACACGTGGACGTGCGGTGCGACCTAAAGCCTGTGTGGGGATTAGCGCCGAAAAAGTTGGCGAACGTGCTGCATCTGTCGCGCGAGACAAAAGAAAGGCGGCGCACGTCGACTGTCATGGCGGACGGGCTAATGACGATGGCTGCCGCAGCGGATCACAGTGGACCGAAACAAGCACAATTTTTTTATTTATTCTTGTGATTTCGACATTCCCATCATTTAAAAAATGTAAATCATTAACTTCCCGTTACTTTTTGGGAGAAAAATGTTAGAAAAATCTAAAATTTCTTCACTTTTTTTCAGTGGCAGTAATGTATATTGACAGAAGAATGTGTGGTAGAAGGACAGTTCATTCAATTAGACCACGACCTATCGTCCCGGTAAGTAATTTCAACAATATTTTTTTGATATTATCAGCCCCTGTTTGATTTTAATCATTCAGGGTTGATGATTGTAGGGAATTAACGACAATACCATTCCAAATAAACATTTGGACTTCATCCACAAATGTGGTTCGTCGTTTTATTGGTAGAATACGTAGGTTTAAATCTCTTTCTCTCTCTCATAGGTACTACGAAAAATCATACATAAAAGGACATTTATTAAAAATGGTTTTAAAGTTTTAAATACTTAAAAATATAAATTTAAAAGATAAAAAACAATTACCATACTTTTCTTACACAATATAATTCTAAATCGTCACATCCATTATCAATTTTTATTATTACATCAGTCTATTTTAAGGCTAATGTCCAAATCTCGCTAATTCGCTAATTAGCCGGTTAATATTATGAAAGTGGGTGTGAAGTTCAGTGTAAAGTTTACGTGGGAGGGAGCATTAATGAAGTAAGTTGCGCATTTTCAATCAATTTAGCTTCATCCGACTTTCTGAGATGAAAGACGTCAATAAGAATATGTGAAGAAAGAGAATCCAAACGAATAGGTACTCACACAACCATCAAATAATACCATTTGGTAATATCTTTATCAACAAAATAATTATATGATATATGTGATGCTATATATTATCTACGTGAGAAAAACTTGGCAAATCAGTTCAATTTATTTTGTTCAAATGGAAAAATAACTTCATAAACATTGACAGAAGAATTTAAAAAGGATTATTTCTCATTCTTAGTCATTTGTACTGAATAATATTCAGTCTCTTTGACAAGAAGAAGTAATTTCATTTGCACAAATGCCAAAATAGAATGACCGCTGATAAGTCTAGTTAACGTTTATTTCTTTTTACTTCAGCATTTGCCGAGTAAAAGTGTCTGGTCACAGCATCGTTTCTTCTTTGTCAGTTCTCACGGTCAAATATTTACTGTTTAATAATATTTTTTATTTTTTTAGATTATTTCTAATCAGCAACAAAGTGGTTATTAGCGACTTTCTTTTACAAATAAAATACAGCAGAATAGAAATAGAAAAACACAACAATAAAATGTTCAATCATCTTACAGTAGTAATAACAATTCAAAACACAGTGACAATTCACAGTATCCATTAAACTTAATTTCAAGAAATATATTATTTGCTTTACAAAATTTAATTATTCTTTCTTTGTCTTCTTTAGAATGAACAATTGATTCATGATTATATTGTTTGTTTTACATGCACGAATTTTAATTTTTTTTCTGATATGACTCGACTGAACAATCACTTATCTTCCTTATTCTTTTAAGTTCTGTTCAAAGAATCAATCTTGGGATATTGTGCCGGCGCGCCCTAAAATATTCTCACATTGATTAGTATTTCCAGACATGTCAATGGCTAAGGCCATTTGTCCCGTAAGAGTAGTTCAATCTTTTTTAAACGCTGGAGGTGGCGGTGATCTCCAGCTGGATAGCGAGATCCGGCGCCGACCTATACATTAGCTTGTTTGTTTGTTAGTATTGCTATAGCATTCGGCTGGTGTTGATCGGAGAAACCACGGAAAACTTCCGATCAAAGCAACCGGCAGCACGAATTCTCCTCCAGAAGCGGATAAGACTTTTACTGCCGTAAAACTATTTAGTGCTTCTGAATGAAGTGTGGGATGAATTCAGTTTTGCGGTTATAGTAAGTAAGAGACTTAAGTTACGCAACAAATGTTGGATTGATGGATGCAACTCGTCGCAGCTTGTAATTGCGCGATGAAAAAATTGCAAAAATACAACTGATAAAATATAACTGATAAAACTGATCACAATAACAGCTAATTAAGAAATTTACGTCAATCCTCATGAGTAGATATATTTGTAGCGGCGACAGAACATATAGTTCATACGCTCTCAGTGTAGTTGAAAAAGTATACCTCTTTTTATATCACATTTTTATTTCAGCCGAAATGTATTTTTTTATTCAGGTAACTTAAATCCATCTTGTAAAGCATTTATTTATCTCTAGAACACTGGACAAACGAATAATGTTTTATCGATCGGGTTACTGCGCATATGATAAAAGTGAAGGTTGGATGCACGATAAAATTGAGACCGACTGTTCTCCCGTCTCTCACACATTGTCTAACATGAACCGATACTTATTCACTATAACTTATTCACTTAATGATAGAACTTTGGATACATTTAAGGTATTGATTTTCACCAGCCCATAGACGAATCAAAATTCATTCTGATCTGCTTTGTAAAGCAGTTTCCAAGGTTTCCTCTGTTCATTTTCACGTGAATGCCGTATCGGGCAGCAGTTCACAAAAGAAACTGAGTGTCAGACCGGCTTCCATCTTATTTTATTTTTATTTATTTTTATTTATTTTACGTCAAAAAAACAGTTAAAAACTGCGTATGACGTGCTACGGGGAAAAGTGAATTGTGTGCACATTTTCAAAATTCTGTGATCCTACTCTAAGTCATATACTACTTAAATTTTGAATTTTGAAAGGGATAAAAAACTCCCATGTAGTAAAATCTATTTTCAAACATAAATAAGCAATCAATTTTTGAATTTTGAAAGGGAAAAAAAAACTCCCATGTAATAAAATCTATTTTCAAGGATAAATAAGCAATACATTTTGAATTTTGAAAGGGAGAAAAAAAACAATCAAAAATCTCCCATGTAATAAACTCTATCTTCTCTCTTTTATCTCCACTCCTTCCTTCAGGACCGACTTGAATCTCCATCTTGTTATGGCCCATTTTCCTTCGATCTAGAAAGTCTCAGAGTAACGTCGGAGTCCCAGGATGCAGTGGTCTTGCGTGGCCAATAAGACTCCTCGTAGATGATCGCATTGCGGTGACAATTCTGGCACTACAAGCAATGATCATTCAGAAGTGAATTAAAATTCGTATGGTGTACCTTGCTTGCACAAACCGTCAGATCTCGAACCCATAATTTGTCCGTCAGAAGGGGGTTATGATACTTTTATTTTACGCTGTTCCTAATTTATTATGGCTTCTCTCATTGTCTATTTCCCAAACAGTGCTCTCTTTAGATTTGTCACTTTTTATGCAGGGATGCTAACTCTGGTCTTGAGTTTACATAAGTAAAGATAATTTTATAAATTAGGATATTTTATTTTTAATATGTATTATTTGTAAATTATTTATTTCATTTGTATACTAGACCCAATTGTTTGTTTTCCCTACGATTAACTTTTAATTTGTTGGCTGGATGCGCTACGTTTTTGTTCATTTCGACCCAGTGTGTGAGGTCGGTGCGTCCGCAGGTTCGATTATGAGGCTGCCGGCCGCACTTTATTTATAATCAGAAATCCATTTGCATGGCCCAGCACGTGCGTGTCCGCGCCAGATGCGGCGTCGCCCGTGGCCTTGGTTCGATGTCCGGGGAGAGTAACCTTCGCCCCGATGCACGATCTGTAGGGTTCCGCAAAAAAAGGGGGAGGGCCAACTCGTAGAGTAACGTGTCGTCCCTGGGTACCGGGTTTCAAATCCCGGCCGGTCCGTGTGGAATTTGTGATGCAATAAGCGGGTTTACGGTAGGATATTTTTTTGTGTGCTCCCCCCAAAAAGAGGGGCAACCCGTAGCATAGGGGTGCGCTATCTTCCATCTCTCCACCTCGGAGGTTTAAAATCCCGTCGATTCACATGGAATTTCTGGTGGGCGAAACAGGGTCGCGAAGTGTTATCTCGGGGATTTCCTGTTCTCATTCCATTACTCCGTCATTATTTATATCAACATTAGTATCACTTACTCATAAATTCAGTGAACCATTTGAAATACGGCAGTAGCCATAAGTATGGGGATCATAGTAAGGAATATTGCACTGTTCCTCCTTAGAGGGGGGGTCTACACGATTACGACTTGATGTTTTCTTATAAATAATTTTTCATTCATGATCAATATAAAATATAATTTATTTGATTTATTGTTGATATTTACACATGTTTTATAATCTCCAGTGAATGGTAATGTGCTGAAAGAAATGAATATTATAATAATGGGAAATGAATTTCGAGAATGAATGTTTAGACGTAAAATCTTGGGAAGCATTTAATTATGTTTTGAATTAATTACTCAAAAATGGTTTTAATACGACATATTAATAACGATTTAAAATATAAACGGAGTCTGTTTAGCTATAATAGTGATGAATTACTATATTTCTATTCCGTTTTGAAGATATTCATTATTGATGAAATACGATTGAATGTATTATATTTCATACATTTTACTCATTTGTTTACATTGCTTTCATATCTGACTAATTTCTTTGACTCAAAACATGATATCTAAGGTTATGAAGTAATGGCAGTAATTGTAACTCAACGAAGAAAAATGTAAGTATAATGATTTTTACGTTTAAAATTTTATTCAGCAAGTTTGTGCTCCAAAATTTTAACAAAGGATTTAATTTTAACACAATAAACGATTTTCGGCCGACGTCTCTGCTACAAAACCCAACATCTCAACCGAACCAAGTCTCATCACTAGAGACCGGATTTAATACATATTTTACATAATATACGGATAGGTAATTACATATTTTTTGGCATTCTACTACAAAATTCTAATCTTCGAAAATCGTCGCCGTCCTAACAGAATATCCAATGTTTCGTTACATATTTTACATGCTTAGTACTATTTTACATATTTTTATTATTATTATTATTATTATTATTATTATTATTATTATTATTATTATTACGTGCTGTCTACTCGAGACACGTTACATGCTGACATGGTCGGATGTTCTCGCAGTCAGGCGTGCCTGTTTTAGTTATCTCAGTGACGGGAAATGCGCGTCTGTGATAGATCATTTTCACTTTTAGCTGTGACAAGTATCACAGCCGGGTTAAGTGACTTTTAGCCTTAATTGCCGAGAAGCTTTGGCGATCGCCGTTATGTAACACTTCGTCGAGAATGCTGCACACTGTAGTGATTGTTTTCTATTCGTAGATATCGACAGTTTGTATGATGGCTTCTATTGCGTCTAGTTTAGCTGCTAACTTCCAGTCCTGAATAGCAATAGATGAACTGATGGGAAAGTTGTATGGTGCAAAGTGCATCAATATGTGCTCTCCAAATTATTTTTTAAAACGTTGTATTATTTTTAAAATTTGTATAGGAAGTTTTTTTGTAAATGTAATGTTGTATTATGAAATATTCGTTTTTAATTGGTGTATTTTAATATACATATTATATCATATTTTTCATATTTATTACATATTTTTACAGTTTTATTTCATATTTATGTACATATTTTGACGTTTCATACTACATATTTTCCGGTCTTTACTCATCACAAAATAAACTGTCTGGGGTCAGTGAGGTATCTACCACAATAGTAGGTATTCCACAAAATATAAATTCCACAAAATAGTAGTACCAGAAAATCTCCGCTTTTTTTTCTGAAGGCAAATACATAGGTAGTTATTACAACTTTACGTATGTAATTTTTATTACTTACTAACTTACTCTAGGCTTACATACTATACAAAGGGGAGGTTGCCCATTATGGGTCCTCTAATCTGGTTCTATGTTAGCGAATTTGATTTGAAAGATATGGAAAGGGTATTTATTTTGAATTCTGGTTTTATGGGTTGGATTTTGCGAGTCTGAATTCGGTGAGTGTTTATAGCTTTTACTTGTTTTGTAATTGTATGGGGTTTTTTTTTATTATTTTAGCTGATGAGTTTTGCCTTGGTTGCATTATCTTTGTTTCAATATGATCGCGCCAATTTAATTTTGAGTCGAAATATAGTCCTAGGTATTTAATTGGTTTGTTGGGAGGGTACCATTCTATTGGGGTATTGTTAGTTGTTAGCGGGGAGGGGGGAGTATATGGTCTAGGTGAGAATATTTTTGCTGCTGTTTTGGTGGGATTGAGCTGAATTTTGTATTTCGCGGCCCAGCTATCAAGTGTGTGTAGGTATAATTGTGTTTTTGCTCTTACGTCTGCTAGTGAGTTGCCAGAGATGTATAATGCCGTGTCGTCCGCGAATTGTGCCAAATGGATTTTTTTTGATTTGGGAATGTCTGCTACATACAGATTAAACAACGTTGGTGATAAGGGGGATCCTTGAGGTAATCCTGCTTTGATGCATCGGGGGTTAGAGAGGTGGCTGTTGACATTCACAGACAAGGTTCTATTTCTTAAAAATGTGTTAATGATTGTGTGTAGATAATAAGGTGTGCCAATTTGGGTAGTTTATAACTGAGAGCTTGGTGCCATGTACGATCAAATGCCTGCGCTACATCTAAAAAGAGTGATATGGTATAGTGTTTTGATTGAAAGACAAAATCTCCGCTGCCACCACAGAATAATACAACACGAGGGAGACCTTCGTTGCCTGCATGTTCCATTGTAGACCTTGGCCGCACCCGTCGCTACCGCAACCTCCCTGCGCGCCCTCTAACGTGCCCCGCCTCCCGCATCCAGCCGAACACCCCACCGAGATCCTCCGGGGCGCAATTTTTTCTCGCAGGCGGCGTCCGCGGCTGCCCGACACCTGTCCGGCGCTTGTTACTTGTTTCCTGACATCGTCCCGCTGCGTGCGGCCTCGTGGGCTTTTTTCTGCTTCGTATCACGTGCGCGAACAATGTCCGCTGCGAGCGCAGTCGATTATCGAGTCGCTCCAGTCGATCGGTAACTGCCCCAGCCGCCGGTAATTTGAATACTTAGTGAGGAAGTGGTGTGCGACCACAAGGAACCGAAGCACCCGAAGTTCTTTATGATCGAAAATTTTGAAATTACGAATCCGCCGGTGAACAAAGGCCCGGGCCGCCCTGGAATATCAGGAGCGGCGATCCAAGTGAATGCCTTCCGGCGAAAGTTGACGCAGTGAATTTCTGGAGAAATGTTTTTGTATAAAATACATGAAAGCGCTGCACGTTGTGTCTTCATAATTTGATGGTTGGAAACGTTATCTCACATTGATGCATAGCTGGTTTGTGGCCGAATGAAACAGCAGCTAGATCTCGTAGTTTCATGGTAATAACTCAGTTTCTGGCTCCTCTCTTGAAAACGTGCATTTCTTGGAAAATATGTACAGTTACGTCCAGAAGTCTTCTAGTAAGGATTGGATTTTATGTAGCTCCATTGTAGGCATTCAATAAATGATATGGTGTTAATATTTTGGCGACACAGCACGTTACGATATTATTGAAACAAGTTATTTTCATGGATTGTTATTAATTGTCTGATCTTCATTAGCCAAAGGTTTGCAAACTTGTATCTTTCGCATATTTTTATTCTCTAAGGCCGTTTCTTGGATAAGAATGAAAGTTTAAAACACCATTTAGTAATTTTTAGTGTCAGTATTTTAAAATTATACGTCTATTTTAGTTTCTAGAGTTATTTATTGTAGCACTGCGCCACTGAATAAAAATCCTCTTACTAAATAAAAGTTTGAGGGCAAGTGAGTGAGAACATGTAGAAAAAATTATGAATAAAAATTGTATTAAATCTCTGAAGTATTCACAAACGAAAATAAAATTTTTAGTAGTATACAGCTTTGACCTGATTTTTGAACGTCCTTCTGGAAGTTCCAGTTAATACGTAAACAGATAAGGATCTCGTTTGGAACGAAGCGGGTCGTATTGTGTTTATGCGTAGGTGCAGTTTTCCCCAATTGACACCACTCAAAGGAAGAACTGGACATTCTACGAGTTCGCCCAATTGTGGCGTCCGACGCGTTCGTCACCGTCCTTAGCATTTCTTTTGTGAGGATGCGACGCCCCGCAGTCCTCCGGTTTCCGCAAAGAAGCTTTTCTTTTCTTTCTCTTCGCCAAGGAAGTCCCTCTGGTCTCGCTCAGTTAACCCGTACCGGGAATCGAACCCGCAGTACCAGGTGCCTCGACAAAATATTCCGAGAACGGGATTCGAACTGGGTCAGCGCAAGTACAGGGCGAAAGCAGGTTTCTGGAATTTTCATAAAAGAACAAAAAGACCGAGTACTAGGGGGTCATACCGTATTTATGTACAAAGCGCAAGAAGCCATGAATGAACGTGGGACGTCGAGGAACAGGTTTCGAACCAGGGACACCGAGCAGACCAGCTGGAGCTCCACCGTGCGACCGCAGACAGAAAACGAGTAAAAGGTTGGTACTAACTGTACGGCGACGTACGCAGCATTCTTGGTCCCGTATTGTGCGCGTGGATGGCGGCGGCGGGAAACGAACCGAATGCCTCCTGCGGACGGGGCAGCCCCGTATATTCAAGGCGCTAAGATATGCACGTGACCCTGCAAACTGGTTTCGAACCCGAGTCCACCACCAACGTGGAGGTTGCACCGTGGGCAGAGCCCAAGGAAACAAAGGATGGCCAAAGAACTCGCCTGGACTCGGCTTCGATCGGCACGTCCGGTAAAGTACACGAAACTGCACTCCGCAAAACAATCTCCACGGTCCAAACATCCTCGTGTGGAGGTGATCCCATGTGTGAGGAACTTGCGTACACACAACTTGGGTGCTGATCGCCAACACCTATTTGAAGATTTTTAATGTACCTGGTTCTGGATGGAAAGAAGTCGCCGTAATATGAAAGATCTCAAATCATTGAACACCGAAGCCACCAACAGAAGAACTTCGAAATTCTTTAAAAGTAAATACAATACAATACAATACAATAAATATATATTCGCTAAATCGTTGTTCTTCAGAATGTTTTTTTGTAGATGTTAACCTACGCACCCTTTTAAAATGTGAGTCGAAACTTAGCAGCAGCAACTCTGGACACAATGGGATTGACTGGTTCATCAGGTGCAATGTTTTGTGAGCTCTCTTGATAACCTACTACACGACCAAAACTACGGCTGATAGGCCTAAAAGAGTAGGAAGTCCTAACGCAATACAGGAGAAAAATGCCAGACGTGTACAGCTTGTCAGGTACAGCTTGTCAGAAAACTCATTATTTTCAGAAAACTCATTGATTTCTACAATGGTCAACTCATTAAATCTAACGCAGATGAAGATATTGTTCATGAAACTAAAAGAACCTATTAAAAAGTGCTTAATAATCTGTGCATTAAATTGAATGCTTAAATTAAAATCGTGTAGATTTAGTGATCGTTTAGATCTTCCCGTTTCCCATGTCTCTCATCATTCAAATCTCTATTCATTATCACCAATCAATCAAGACCATCAAGGAATAAATATTCCTTCCTTCTAGTTATCAGTCGCTGTCTGGAGGAGAATTCTAGCGGCCGGGTGCTCTGATCGGTAGTTTTCCGTGGTTTCTTCGATCAACACCAGGCGAATGCCGGAGCAGTACCCTACCAAACGGGCCACGGACCGCGCGCGATCTGTCCTTCCTCTTCCTTGTCCTATCTTCTCCTCTTACACACACACACACACAACAACACTACACTACACCTACCCACATATTCCGGGAGACCGGTCGGGAGCTTAGAGCTTGTCCCGGCTGGGGCGGTGCCCCGCTGGTGGGAGAGTCCTGGTTAGGGGGAAACCCCACTAGCCGACGGTAGGTCGGCGCCGGATCTCGCCATCCAGCGGGGAAAGATCACCGCGCATATCCCGAGAAAAAACATGCACTACATTAACGAGACCAATGGCCAAAGCAGTTTACGTGCCCGGAAACACGAAAAAATCAAATCAACTCAATCCTTCCAGATATGACTATAAAGCGTGGACTATTACATCCTAATGTACATGTTTACGTTAAATTTAATGCGTGTTCATGATAATTACTGTAGAGTATTTTTCATTACAGTAACGCAGAAAGGGTATTCATTGGCGAACGGCAGCATTTCGTTCTCCAATCGTCCACGTCCTCGCGAGACCCCCACTCTGGGAAAGCGCAACGTTGGGGAACCCTGGCCGCTGGGACAAGGGCACTAAATATCGTCTCCTTCGCCCCGCTCCAGCGAGCGAGGGGGTCCTCTTGCATGCGGGGTGTCGGGGCGGGCTCCTAAATCGCGGGAGGGATCAGATAAGTCAGCACACGCGCGTCGGATTCAGCGGCGGCGGCAACATTCGCTCGTTTTCCACCAATCACATTTCGACACGACGGGTCAACGACTCCCGCGAGCGCGCGTTGCTTTTGTTGGCGGTCGGCCGGCCGGCCGGTCGGTGGGTCGGTCGGACGGGCGGGCGATCGCGACCCGCCGACCGTCCCCTGCCCGCTGCGGGAGAGGGGTGGGAGCCTCCGAAATTTTCTGTTTCCAAAGGTAAAAATAGCGCTTGATTTACGCGAGTTCAATACCTCGCCAGGGTCGCCGTGGTTCCGCCCGCGTGTTGTTGCTGCGTGGGGCTGCGGTGTACACGGGCTGTAAATCATGGGTCTCCAAAGTGCGAGCGGCGTAGGCCGCGTGCGAGGGCGGTGGGCGTGGTGTACTCGTGGATGGTGAACGTGGTGACGGATTTTGTGGCCGTGGATATTGGAATGAGAGGCGGATGAGTTGGATAACTAGGGGGGAGGACGATGGAAGGAACATGGTGTCGCATTTACTGGGTAATTTGATGTCGGGGGATATCAAAAGAGGTATATGGGGTATGTCGGGGGATGTCTGACGTGGTGTCTGGCCGTGATGGCGGATAAGTTGACGGAACGTGGTGTCCGCCGCGATGGTGAATGAGTTGATGAGATGGCAGATATGTTGGATAACTTGGGGGAGGACGAACATGTGGAACCTTGTATCTTATGTACGAGCTAATATGATGTCGGGGGATGTCGAAGAGGTATAGGGATGTGTCGGGATGTCGGACGTGATGCCTCCGTAATGCCTTCCGTGGTGCCGGCCGTGGTGGTAGTCGTGGTACTTGACGTGGTACCGAACGAGATGCAGATCGAGGTAAACGGCTCTGGGAATGTAGTAGCATGCACGAAGGGGGGTGTGGTAGCGGACATACTTGCCCGGACTGTGGCTGTTGCGATAGCCGTTGCAATTTGATGACGTACGTGACTGGATACTGTCGGCTGTGGTGGTCCTGGCGATAGTATCATCTGCTCTGGAGCAATGGGAAACGGCAGGTGAGAGTAACGAACAATGTCGGAATTAGACAATTTTGGGCTCGGGGCAAAGTTGAAACGTAGACCCCTTGCCCCGAAAAAATAAAAAAATGTGAAAGATGAATCAAGCTATACGTCATGCAAACGCAATTGAACGAACGGCGCTGACAGAGCTGATCGATAGGAGTCGTAGGTGTGTTGCGGCGCTTGCCATCTAATCTTGAGATTAGTGTTAGTGGTGTGAGTAGCTAACGAAATTACCCAGTGAGGAATTAGTAATTGTTATTTTGTAGTAAGGTGTACTGAAAACCTCTAAATTATAAACCACACTTCGTCTGTGTATATTGCAACTGCATGACGCCACACAAGAACCTATGAGTCATTTTATTTTAACAAATAACAAAAATTACAACTTTAAAGTTAGAAAAAAGGCTTTTGGAAATTTATTTTAAATAATAGTTGTAAGCAAATATTTGTGATCAAGTTATACAATTTCCACAGTGAACGTGAAACCTAAAAGTTTTGTTTAATACTTTTTAAGAAATATGAGACTACTGAACCATTAAAAAAATTATGTTAACGATTTTCTCAAGTTCTAATTTTTTTAACAATTTTTTATTAATTTCTCCTCATCAGTCCCATGATCGGGCCCCATGACTAGCAGTGCCTCCGGCGATCGCTCGGTCTGCTTATATCTAGCGCCGGCACTGATGGCGAAGGCGGTGCAGGTAGCGGCAACGGCGATTTGGGTGGCGACATGTCTGAATCAGCCGCCCACCATATCAAGCATGCAAACGAATTGCTTGTATGTGCCTACGCCATGATGAACCACAGGAAGATATGCGCGCCCTTGGGTGTTGCTGTTGAGGTTAGAATGATTGCAAAGCAGGTTAGAGACATTAATTCGATTTCGAGTTATGGAAAGTTATAGGTGCTGCTTATTGCTCTTCATTAAGATAATATTGTAAACGTCTAGTGTCAAATAGCAGAGGATTTTGTCTTCAAGGCAAATAGATGGCTATTGCATCTTCTCATAGCGAATGAAAAACTTGAAAATTAAATTATTAATTGTGGTATTGGAGAACGAAACGAATTCATTAGAGAAAAATAAAATAATCATTTATATATTTATTTGCGATCAATCGTGCTCTCTAATTACCAAAACGTATGATTTAGAGAATCTGTTTCTTTTATTGCAGATTCACATTCGAATCAACACTGTATAATTTTCTTGTTGAAAAGAGTTCAGATGTTGAAGAAAAGCAGCAAATATTTCCATCTAAACTAATGTTTTCGCTCTATGTTAATGTTCAGTTTAGCTCAAATAGTTCATTAACATCCCAATAAACACTCTCCCTTTTCGAGTAAATCGATTTCATGCACGAGGCCCGCCACTCTATTCGCACAAACACCCCAACCAACTCGCACCACTACGGCGCACTTGCAAATACAGCACTTAACGTATAATGACATGCATGTAGCGATTTCAGTGTGCTGGGCAGGGATCCACGATATCGAATCCGGGGGGCAGCAAGATTTGCATAAACAATCGAACTAATCGGAGAGGCATTCACCGGCGCATTTGCGATCCTAATAAGGGCGTAAACGGGTCGTTATGGACCCCTCGCCCTCCACGCCCCTTGTGTCCCGCCAGCACCCTCTTCTCCCCGTCTCGTCGCCAGCAGCCGCACATGGGCGGAATAGCTCCTGCGGGTCGCCCCGAACCAGGACGACCCGCAAATGCAAAACCGATAGCAGCGCGCCACGAGGAATATTGACGAGGCTGTGATTCGAACAAAGGAAGAACGTTTGCGCGCAGCAGCCGATATTTATGGCTTGTGGGCGATTCTCGGGATGTCTTTAAGAGGGTGGGGGTGGGAGGAAATCTCGTTCTTTTAGCAGCTTGAAGGGTGAAGGTGGCTTCCGTATGCTTCTTCAATTTCTGTCAGTCGGATGGTAAGGATGAGAAATGATTCACGGTATGCGTTTGAAGTATCGGAATGCTGAATATGATTGGTTAAGCCAAATACTTTAAGACGTGTACTCCATTTTATACTTTTTCAACAATCTTGCCACCATCAACTATCATAGCAACATTCTCCATCCTGGGCTTAAAATAACGTAACTCACAAATAAACTAGAATATTTGACACGCAATAATGGCAAGGCTTATAAAACATAGCAGTGTAAACATTTTGTAATTTGGAACTGCGACTTATTTGAATGCGGCGGCAACCGTTCTGCGATGAAAGGTTGTGAGTTCGAATCCCGCTTTTGATATGGCTATTAACATCTTGTGGTTGGGACGTAAGAATGAATGGCACGCCACTTAATTCTTAATAATCTTCAGCATTGTCACCTCTTTCGTGTTATACGTTCTCCTCTGAAATAATCCTTATCTAGCTCATAACGTACTTAAATATTCCGCAGTTATCCAAGTATTATGCTCCGCCTGTTCTCCTCACTCTGCTCTGCGCGGTCTAGTCGGCCCTGCCCTCGCCCAGCAAAGCAAAAAACAACAACAAAAAAACACAAAAAACAACAAAAAACAATGGCTCGCATTACTGGTTTCTAGCAACACGAATTTTGGGATGCAATGAAATTTGGGACAAACGTTCTGGGGACGCGAAATCCCTAATCTGATTTTTTTTGACTTCTCAAAACAAGAAAAATCACTCTAAATGTTCGACAGTTATTGTGAAACCATTCTTATATATTAAGACAATAATTATTTATTATTATAACGTCGATGGTGATGATGATGATGTTGATGTGGATGTGGATCGACGCTCGTACTGTGAAAAGTGCTGTAGAAAGTATCACTAATTGTACTCTTTTTGGTAAGTAGGTTGTAACATGGGGCCCAGAAATGTTTCAAGAGACGAATAAGAACCTAGGGTCATAAATGATTTGTTAATAATAATAATAATAATAATAATAATAATAATAATAATAATAATAATAATAATATAGATGATACATACTCAACTAACACCTACTTCAGTTTTTTCCTGCCTTCGTTTATTTTGAGTTTTGAATTACAAAATCCAGTCATTTATTTGATCTCATGAATTTGTCATCACGTTTGATCAATAAGGAAACTTGGGTGTCAACAGCGTTCGTGCATCACATTCAGTGTCTCACCCCCTCCAGACACGGAACACCTGAGAATCAACTCCTTACCACCGTTGGATCGCGAGCTATCGTGCACATAAATACCCCGTTTCTTGATGAATAGTACACATACAACCGCTTCAGTGAACTCTGATACCCAAGCGGCATCTTTCTCTGTAATAAGTTGTTAGCCCCAGGCAGGAACGCACGTGTGAATTAGTATCAGTGGTTGCGTTTCCGTTTCGAAGCAAAGAAACGACACACCAGCGACGAAAACGGGCGATCCAATAATTAATGTGTGTCGTTTAATTTCTAAACGTTTGTATGTAAAATAAACGGAATATAAAACATCTCTGCATTCATAATGAGCTTTTTATCAGGTTGCTTTCTCGGAACACGCGGGCCTCCCGGGGTATTCGGACCCGGTGAACAATAGTAACTGCGCTTTTACCGTTGTGTTCGGGAAAAGGGTTTCGTTTAATCGTTCCAGCATCTTTTCCCCAAAGTTCTGTTACGTATTATGATAATATTATTATAGCTGCGATAGATTTCCGCCAGGGCTGCTTTTTGGGCGCTGCGCTCGAGGTGTTTTAAATTAATGACGGGGTTGGCCGGCGGCGCGTGCCGCTCGCCCTCCGCCCCGCCCTGCGCCCCGCACCTGTCGGCAGGTGGCGGCGCCGCCGCTGCACCGCCGCGTGGCGCGCGCGGGGGTGGAGTAATGGCGGCCACTTCCGGCGGAGGGATGCGTGCTGACGATGCTGGTCGGGGTGGGGCGGTAGTGGTGGGTGAGATGAGGATGGTGGTGGTGGTGGAAGCGGGTGTAATAGTGAAGGTGATACTGGAGGGTGCTGATGTTTGGTAGGGGTTGGTGTGGTGTGGTAGTTGGATAAAAGGGGTTTGGGTTGGGGGCTGGTGGGGCGTTGGTGGTTGGGGCTTGGTGGTTTCGGGGGCATTGGTGGTTTCGGGGGGCATTGGTGGTTTGGGCGGGTTGGTGGTGGGTGGTGTTGGATAGCGGTTGCTGGTTGTATTGGTGGTGATGTTGGTTAAGGTGGTGAAGGTGCCGGCTCCTGCTACAGCTGTAGTGGAATGGAGATGATGACGATGTGGGCAGTTTGCAAAAAACAGGGAATCGCCAGTGTTGAGAAATACCGACGAATAAATTTGTCAGGTAAGAGGATGAGGACACAGAATCTAAAAGTTTTCGCACTTAAACATGCTTGATGACACGTAAATGAAAATGTATTGGAAATGGGGAGAGTCTGCAATCTGCACATGTTGTAAATCTGTCAGCACTGTGAACTGAAACAACTTGCGTACGTAAAGAACGGTAAAGCGTATAACATTTCACAGAATCTACACACAGAATTAGAGTCTATGAGACTTAAATCAGTTTCTCATCCATTGTTGTACTAAATTAATATTTCTACTCACAAATTGAAATTCATTTTCTTCTCGCGCCATTTCGATAAAACATTTCAATAGAACTCTCTTAAAGTGCTTTATCAATAGATATTCTCATGTACAATTTTATTTTTCAATAACACTCTCACGTTGAAGTTACATTTAACACAGTCTTTTTTGTCAATTAAATATTAACTCGAAATTGAACGTGGTCTTTTCTACCAACGATACTTTAGATTAACGTTTAAAAGTCTCTTCTGCCACTTATGTATTACATACGTATCAGCATACATTTCCAGCTTGATTTTCCTTTCAATCAAAGAACAACAAGAAAATAAATAAAAGTAATTATAACCACTCCATCTCTAAGTGCACAAGGAGATCTTATTATCGGTGACCAACATTTAAAACATGATATAATTCATCATATAAAGCCATGGGCTGAATAGTTTGAAAAAAATAAAGTAAAACAACTAAAACGTCGTCTAGGCACTGATATCTTATTACTTCGTACTCTTAAGAGAGATGTTATATTAACTTTGTAGCGTAACAATAGTATTGCTGGAATTTAATTGTCAGATTGTTAATAATCAGATAAATATAATTGTTTGTAAAAATGAGATTTATTCTGTAGGATTTTCCATCATTGACTATATTTGTGAAGAATCAGATGGTTTATATTTCTTTCTGATTCCTGAGTAACGAGTGCGTTTGTATTTGTGAACGTAAAGTAAATTTCATAAAATCATAACAAATTAAGTTATCTTTTTCGACGCAATGACAATAAAGCAGATTGAGTTCTCTAATTCAGTCTAGAATATTAGTTAAAATAATGGCAGAATATAAAGATTAATTTTCATATATTTTCAGATTGTTACAATGTTAAAATATCATGAAAATTTATATTGTGATCATGAAAATAGTGTAATGAAATTCGCAAAGGATATGTATATATTACGATGCCTTAAATAAAGGAATACGTATCTTTAGAAGATGTAATTTTTGCCTTTAATTAAAGGAAAGAATAATTTATATATGTATTACAGAACATCATAGACTTATCCAAGGCAAACCTACTGTCTCTTTAAAATGCTACAAGTACTTCCGAGTTACTGTCCGTAGCCGTATTTCCGAGTTGTCTTGACAACTGAAACAACAGAAACCATCAGCGTTTATTTGAGTGTGAAACAATTATGACATTTTCAAACTTTCAAACGTATGACGCCGCACCGAGGGTACCCTGTTTTCTCACCCTGATTAATTTATTTCGTTTACAGTTTTTAAATTACGGAAATGAATAATGAAATACTCTTTTAAAACGTTCTTTATTTGTTGCCTACAGATCTTATGCAGGATCGTTGGCCTCGTTCTATCTTGGTAAAAAGTGCGCCTGGAAAAGAGGCAATCTCGGCCTCCGCGTGCGCGCCCCGAGCAGAGAGCAACGGGCGGCCGCGACGAGAGCTGCAAGAGGGTTGCTTGAAGGAGCGGCAGGAGAAGGGGCGGTGGGTTGCACGCGGCGAGGGTGCGGCTCGGTACGGCGGGGGGGGGGGACCGACTCGCCCGTGGAACGGAACCTC
Organism: Teleogryllus oceanicus; assembly: GCA_964035755.1. Lineage (NCBI taxonomy): Eukaryota > Metazoa > Arthropoda > Insecta > Orthoptera > Gryllidae > Teleogryllus > Teleogryllus oceanicus. The sequence continues at coordinate 108,443,936 of CAXIVR010000007.1, forward strand.
ACCTCTTCCTTCGTGCTCCTTTTCGCCCACCCCCACGCCGACGCCTACGCTTACGTTCAGGCTTTCGTCCTCGCTCTAACTTTCGCTGTCGCCCTCATCTTCGTCCTCGCCGTCGCCCTCAACTTCGCCCTCAGTTACACCTCAACTCCCCGCCTTAGCCTCGCCTTTACTTCCTCTGCCTCGCTTCTCGCCTTGCCCCCTGCCTGCTTGCTCGCTTGCCCTCGCGCTCGCTTCTCGCTACCCTCGCCTTTACGTACCTCGCCTTACCCTTCTCGTTACCTCGCTTACCTCGCCTTTACCCTCGCCTTTACCCTCCCCTTACCGCCTTACCTCGTTTACCTCCCCTTTTACCTCGCTTACCCTCGCTTTACCTCGCCTTTACCTGCCTTTACCCTGCCTTTACCTCGCTTTACCTCGCCTTTACCCCCCTTCCTGCCTTCCCCTCGCCTCCTCACTGCCACCTCTGGATCGCACCCATGCACTCGTCCTCTCGCCCTCGCCATGAATTTTGCCTGTGCCCTCCCATCCCCACACCCTCTTTCCCCTTTTCATCTTCACCACGTCCTTGCCCACGCCGTGCCGTATCCCTGGTGCTTTGCCCTCGCCCAAGCTCTTGCCTTTGCCCTCTTATAGAATTTTGCCCCCGCCCTATCCCGTTGTCCCTCCTCCCACTCTCGTACCCACACTCTTGTACTTTTAATTCCCGTTTCGTCTCCGCCCCGTCTTCGCCCTAGTCCTCGTCACCACTATCGCAACTTCCGTCGTCATAACCAATGCCCCTCCGCTTCCCTCCTCCACCAGCGCACGCCAGGAGGCGGGGCACCGAGCTCTAGGATCGACCCGGGGCGGTTTTCTTTTTTACCCTCTTTTTTTAATTGGACTCGCGGCGGTGGCGCGGGTTGCGGAGATAAGGGGCGCGGCGGGCTGATTAACGAACGCCGGGGGTAAGAGGCGCGCTAGACAATGAAGAATAACCGCGGCGCCGGGGACGTGCTTAAGGAGGAGGGCGGCGCTGGGCGGTTAAAGCCGGGCGCCTCGCAAGACCTCCGGCCGCTAAGAACCCTGCAGCCGCCGCCCGGTCCAACGGAGGGAGGAGTGCGAACGTCGGCGAAGCGGTTTGGGGGAAGAGGTGGGGGAGGGGGAGAGGTGCGGTGTAGTTGTGTTGTGAAGATACTATATATTTTTGGGGCTGAAGGTTGATTTTTTTAAAAATTTTCTGTGAATTTACTACGTGAAGAACATTTCTAAACAAAATCAGTGAAGTCGAGAAATTTCAAGACATTACTCTCTTTACTTCAAAGCGCCATTTCGTGTAAAGCGTCTTTTAATCATACACTCATTTTAATTCTAATAATTCTAAACGTGTATCCTACTCATCAAACACAGGATTTATGCTATAGTTTTATTTAACTCACTGAAGGTGAACTTAATTTCGATTACCATTTCAGTCTTATTCAAGCAATATCCTTCATACAATGTCACTAATTTTCTTGAAATCTAAGGTAAGGTCATATTGTGAAGTGTTAAATTATATTACGTATTTCTATCAGTTTGTTTTAATAGATCAGTCGGTTACAAATCAACTTTCCCATAACTGGCTCGCCATAAATAACTCACGACAACCATACTTGGCTTACTATAACTAACTCAAAATTTGTTATAAATTAAATTAAAAATTAATTCTTAGTAATTTTTATACGAAATCTGGACAATTTCTTATTCAAGTTGATTTTATTTTCTGCAGCTTCTAAATTTTTGGTTTTAGTAATCGAAAATGAGTGTGGTTAGTCCCAATACACTCACGATGGTAGAGAATCTTCATAACCCACTGCCGTTGAAATAAAATGAGAAGTGAAGGAGACTTCGTTAATCAGTTAATTAATGAAACAACTGCGTGGCTCCGTGACCACGAGGGGGTTGTAAACTCCTACTCCGTGGAGGCATGGGACACCTTGAAAATCTCCACCCGGATATAAACCCAATGCAATGTAGCTTACACTAAAACATACAGACGTGGGTAAATCACTGTTTCCTTGCTCTCCCAAACTGCGAGAGGACATTTGTATAATTTAATTTAAAAAATATAAATAAGTATATGTGTTATAAGAAAGCCTGATTAATAAAACTTTTGATGATATAAAATTATTTTTCCAAGCCATAATATCTTGTATAAATATAATATAAATTAATAATATTTATGGAACGTTTTGAGACCTTTATCTTTACATCTATGTAAACCCACGATACCTATGAAAATATTTTAGTAACTGATATTAGAGACATGGACTTCGATGTTTTAACTTAAACATCAAAGTACGCAAGAACATGGGCACATTCGCTTATTGTTTTCGTTCGCTGACCATAGTTCACGACAACGGTGAGTAAATGAAATCGGTCATCAACATTCAAGAACAGATTGAACATGAAAGAAAAGAATCACTAATTTCTTAAAGATCTTTTTTTTTGTTTCTTGTTCCATCAATTGAGAAATTTTCTATGAGCTGACCAATAATACAATAGGACTTGTAGATTTGCCACTCGGTTGTACTTTTTGCTGTCATAACACTGAACAAAAAACTTGAATTTTTCTTTGTAAGCTGCAGCCAAAATAAGAGGACTCATTAACTTCTATGAAATACATATTACGTTGTGACTTCTCACGTAAAGGAAATTCGTGTTGAACAGTAAAGTGACAAGTTGGTCAGAGAACGGGTTACCATGCTCAGCAAAGTTCGTTGAGGGTCGCAGGGTACGAGGGGTCTGTTAAGGGTTGCACTGTACGCAGGGTCGAGTCGATATGTCTGGTGAATAAATTGAAAAATAATTCATTAAATGTGTGCTGCAGCAGTCGTTAAGTATTGAGAAGGCTGGCGTCTGAACAAGAAAGCTTGTGGTAAGTAAAGTTTCCACGTTTTCCAGTTGTAAAATCTTAAAATCCGTAAAACACGGAGATGGACTTTTGCCGATAGATATAGTTGACTATATGTTGCCTTGATTGAAATTATACATTTCATTAATTTGAACTTTGAAGTTTCCATTTATTTAAGATCTGTCCTTAAGAAACGGAGGATCGGTATTGAATGGCTTCCTAGACCATGAGGTCGACTGGAAGAATCGACAGGGTACGATTGGTTGACGTAGAGTCGAGCCGATATGTCGCGGAAAATAAAAACATTCGTAAATCGTGCTGAGCTGAGAGGTCGGCGTCAAAAAAACTGTGGAATGAAGATCGGCCTGACTAAAGATCGAACACGGAGATGGCTTGACCGATAGAATGTGACTAAGTCGGCCGATTGAAGATCGGCCGACATGAAGATCGGCCGAATTAAGATCGCCGAAACGGAAGATCGGCTGAATGATTTAGATCGGGCCGACTGGAAGATCGGCCGACTGGAAGATCGGCCGACATGGAAGATCGTCGACTGAAGATCGGCCGACTGGAAGATCGGCCGACTGGAAGATCGGCCGACATGGAAGATCGGCCGACTGGAAGATCGGCCGACTGGAAGATCGGCCGACTGGAAGATCGGCCGCTGGAAGATCGGCCGCTGGAAGATCGGCCGACATGGAAGATCGGCCGACATGGAAGATCGGCCGACATGGAAGATCGGCCGACATGGAAGATCGGCCGACATGGAAGATCGGCCGACATGGAAGATCGGCCGACATGGAAGATCGGCCGACATGGAAGATCGGTGCCAGACACCTCCCAATTTTGACGGAAAGACCACGTAGCTAGGGATCAGCTCCATTCTACCAGTTTCAGTTCACGAAACCCCGAAATGAAGGGCACTTTCTGGCATGGATCTTCGGCGTTTAAACTCTCCTCCAGAGGCAGTCGACCGTTCTGCCATCGCGCTTTCTCGCGTGGGATTGTCCGGGGGCGACCACCGCCTGCCCGCTCACCCGCCCGCTCCCGATCGGTCGATCGCCCCCCGGGCGACAGTCACGGGGCGGTCATTAATCACGACGGCTGGGCCCGCTGCACCGCCGTCTTCGCCCATCGCGCTACGCCCTTCCCCGCTCCGACCCGCCGTACACTGGGTCGAAATGGGCACGCGCAGACGTACAAAGAAATTAAATAATATAAATTCTTTAAAAAAAATAGAGGTGTTGAAGGTGAAGTCTAGAAAACGGATGTATTGAAACATGGTGATTTGAAACCATTGGACAAAGTATGATAATTTGAAACTGCTCTCAATTTTAGCTCTTGCTCTAGTAAGGACTGTTGTATATTGTAATAATTTTTGTTAATGAAGCTTATAAAAACTGCCAAAACAAATTTGATTTTAATTCTAAATATTTTTCTTTGATTCCATATTTAAAAAAGCAATTCGATTTTGTTTTTATCTAAATGCAAAGTCTTCCCGCATGTCCGTGAAAGACTTAGTAAATTATCTTTAAAATACAGTGATATATTAATGATACCTTATGAACTCTAAATGAAATTTCAAAGTGCTTTAAAGGAAGAAAGTAAACATTTTGTAATTACTTCGTTTTGGGTGTAAATCTAAAATACAACTCACAATAACGTTCAACAGTCTTTATTTGTAAAGAAACGCTGTTAGCAACGACAAATATTGGACATATTTTGAACCATTGATTATTAAAAAATAAATATATATTGGAATGATTTAACTTGCTGTAGTTTTTCAATTACACACTATTTCTTTTTATAATAGAATATGTACTTTTTGATGGGTTTATTGTGGATACGTATACACTGTGTGCTTCTGTCAGTCCACGCTCCCTGCTTTCAAATATAGGTTGCCACGTCTGCCCCTTGCCACCGCCTCCGACGTCTTAGTGATTGTCACCGCCATGTCACCGCCCCAACTCTCTCCATCCCCGCCCGCCCCGCGCTCCTAATGTAGCTGCATGCACGTCTTCGCCTCTCGCGTCACTGCCTGTGTCTCCACTACGAAATCCTTATAAGACCCGCAGTCTGTTTATTGTCACGCGGGCGGGGTTGGGACCTTAGTTTCCTGTTCTTCGCACCTATTGACTTGGTTCCTCACAAATAGGACCTGACTTCGAATTAGTTTGATTGTTTTCGAGCACGTCAACCATGGTCATTACTGCAGTTAGTGTAATGAATGTTTTAATCTTTGAGGTGGAAATGTTCCTCCTAAACTCGATTATGAGATCCGCGTCAACCTACACCGTCTTGAGGGATGATATGTCTCTCCAGGTATCTCCATTCAGCGGGGAACCACCGCAGCCGGGATAAGCTCAAAGTTTCCGACTGTTTCCTGACAAAGGCGGTAGTGTAGTGTGTAAGTGTATGTGCGTAAGGGGTGGGTTTGGACAAGGCAGAGGAAAGAAAAATCGCGTGCGGTCCGTGGCCCGTTTGTTAGGGTACTGCTCCGGCATTCGCCTGGTGTTGATCGGAGAAACAAACGGAAAACTACCGATCAGAGCGGCCGGACTCCAGAATTCTCCTCCAGACAGCAGCTGAATTCGATCTAGCTAACTAGCTGGTGTCGAAAATGCTGCCATCGTCTAGACTCAACCCGTAAGTACTTTGGTCAAAGACGTTGCAGTTATAATTGATTTCCTGAACCACCAGAGCCGGTGTTTTAATTCGAGTTCCGGCTTACCCGAATATCAATACAAAGACGTGATTGTGATCCTTCGGAGATGGAGGGTAAGGTTAGAGGACTATGGATCCTTTCGGAGTTCTGACCCCCCCCCCTCAACCCTGGTAAAAACCAATGTGCTTGGTGAAGTGAATCGCCAGAGGTTTTGCTATGTTTATTTTCGCAAACTCTTTCGATACAGTGGTTCTCAATTACTTTTGGATAGCGGCATATTCTTTCGACATGGGGCAACACTGTGTCACAACAGTATTGTGGCACCCCATGTTCCGAATTCAAACAAATATACGTGAATTAGGACCACAAATGCTCGGAAGACTATAGTAAGAGAATGCAGAGCAAATTGGTGCAACCACATAAAACGATTGGCAACAACTAGAGTTCCGTGATGTTCCTTCATATTATTTCCTTCGAAAAATAAGTATGGTCCAAGAGAGAGATGGGTGCAACCAAAATGGTGTAGAGCATGGGCACCAACACAAAACCTGAGGGAAAAGAAGCAGAAGGAGAGTAAGAAGAAGAAATGCTCTGAAGTTTTGTGTATACTTCCTCAATTTTTTACAACGTACCTATGTCAACATGAATTTTTAGCAATAGCTCACGTAAAAGAATTGGAAATTTCACTGTGAATGAAGGATTCAGATGGTTACATCTACATTGAATAGTCCCATTGGGAAAAGGAAATACTTCAAAATATTATTTCTGACAATTTATTTAAATCATGCAACCTATTCTTGACTGCAGTTTGTCAGGAGTTTAAAGGCAGACCTCTATCTGTCTTTAAATCTAGTTATATGAGACATAGCAAACATAAATTTAATTATGTCCGTGGTTTCTGGAACTCAAATTTCTTTTCTCCGTTGCATTTCTAAATCATTAGAGTTTTAAGAATCGATCTACGCATAATATATTTTTGAAACTTTTCTCTCTTCACAGAGTTTCAGTGATATTCTCATCCGCCTGATTTTTTCTCCTGAGACCATATACAATAAAAGATCTTTGTGTTCCAGCTGAAAGGCTCTCGATTTCGCTAGCTTGCGGGGTAGATAAATATTTACTCCTAGAACGATTCAAAGTGAATGAACGAAGGGGCTATCGTTTGATAATCTTTCCCAAGATATTGATTTCGAAAGAGACCGCTTACAGAAGATCATCATCTGAAGTGCTCTACTCAATGTAACAACAAAGAAATCAATTGAGCATTTTTAAATAATGAATTTAAAATACGTATTTATTTTCTTTGATTATAATCGAATGTTACGTAATGATTTTTCTCATCTTTTCTAGTTGAATAAGACGAAAAATGCGAGTTTATGAGATTTTTGAAGTTAAATATTTCTGTTTCTCAACTCCTCTTCGTCCTATTGTTATGTACTAGTCACTATACTCGTAGTTGCATTGTTGTCGCAGTACTGTTTCCTGCGATTTACCCTTCGTACTTAATGATTAATTTATACCCGTTTTATTCCTAGTGCCAATCGTATTCATTCTATTCAATCCTTGCTTTACCTTCATACTTACTCCATCATGCACTTATCTATACGTACTCGATCCCCTTTCTTCTTACCAACTCTCATAGAAACTCACTTCGCACGAACTCTACCGTTCAACACTTCGACCAACTTCTTACCACCCTATCATATTTTATCGTTCGACCTACATTTTTCAAAAAAAATAACCACTCTAACCTTACTTAGACTTACTTCATATTTACTCTATCCTTTTTTTTAATTGGTTTATTTAAGGTCGCTTCAACATCTAAGGTCATTAGCGACCACTATTGCTGTTAACGGTATGGTAACTATGTGGATGAAACGATATGGTGATATGATAAGGGGTGAAAGGACGAACACAAATACAGCCATGTCCGAGGCGGGACTCGAAACCGCGACCCTTCGGTCCGAGATCACTACGACACTACTGCCTTAGCGATCTCGGCCACGGGGCCGACTACTCTATCCTTATTCATTGAACGCGATCTCTTATTTTCCCTCATTCCTTTCTAACCACACGGTTAGCGCATTAAGCACTCGAACAGCGGAGTCACAATCTAACCTAGCGGACACGTATGATTAATTCCGTAGATCCGCCCCTCTACACGACAGAAACTCTTATTAAGTGCCTTGGTGACATGGCAAAGCGCTTATGACAGGTGGCGAAGCGCGCACAAGGTGTGGAACACATGAGGGCGTTTGCCAGCGTGTGTTTCACCTTCGTCCTCAGCTGACGTGGAAAATACTTACGACTCTGGGTTCTCAAGTTACCATCTTCTGAAGTAATTTGATGGGATCAAATGCCGGAGAGAAAATTAAAAGAAACTACACGGTTCTGCGTGTTTCAAGAGAAATGGGGAGTTTGAAATTAGTTATTGATTTTCATACCCCTACTAAAGTTTCAAGAAAATAATCTTTAAAAGGAGTTTTCTTAAAATAGAACTAGTGGCGACACTGTAAATCAAGATAACAGTGCTTTCGTGTTTTATTCTAATGGATTCTGCGTCCGAACATCGATAGAAAATTTAATCGCCATCAAATGTGACAGGTCGTCTGCGTCACGATTCGAGTCATGTCGTAAAATATTACATCCCTGGACATTGTGTAATTATACGAAAATATTAATCTGCATATTTGGTATGATGTAACCTTTCCCATGTCTTAGATTGTTAGATAACTCATGTTTCGGGCATAAACATCGTGGAAAGGGATGAAAAGGAATTACAAAAACATGACTTAAGTATTCTTATGTTATTCCGTAGGCCTGATGGCATGGACATTTTCAAGAAATTATGAAATTAAGCGGTTCTCTGAATAAAAAATCGAAATAGTAAGTATAGTTAAAAGCAAAGTTTTGCTTTAGACCAATTTTGAACAAAAAGGCCGCAATTAACTGTAAATGAAATTCGCGAGGAAAGATTTTTTAAGAAAGAAAGTTTAATAGAATCGGAGCGGTCCCCCTTGCAGCCGAGCAGAGCAAGATAGGACGGGTGACAACGGGCGAGAACGGGTCTGAACGGTTCGGAGCGAGGATCTTAGCACTCGTAGTTGGATTGATTGATTGAATGAGTTTTGCGTGTTTCCCGGCGCGTAAACTGCTTTGGTCATTAGTCCCGTTAGTGTAGTGCATGTTTTTTCGTTGGAGTTGGCGGTGATCTTCCCCGCTGGATGGCGTGATCCGGCACCAACCTACCGTCGGCTAGTGGGGTTACCCCCTAACCAGGATTCTCCCACCAACGGGGCACCGCCCCCAACCGGAACAAGCTCTGAGCCGACCGATCTCCCGGACTATGTGGTAGTGTAGTGCATGTTAGTGTGTAGGGGAGATGATAGGACAAGGAAGAGGAAGGACAGATAGCGCTTGGTCCGTGTCCCGTTTGGTAGGGTACTGCTCCGGCATTGGCCTGGTGTTGATCGGAGAAACACGGAAAACTACCGATCAGAGCAGCCGGCCGCTAGAATTCTCCTCCAGACAGCGACTGAATTGGACCTAGCTGAAAAGCTAGTGTCGAAAATCCTGCCACCTTCAGGACTCGAACCTAGGACCACCCGGTCAGAGGCGCTGCAGTGACATCAGTTGATTCGTAGTTGGAGCCGAACTGGACAGGCAGGGGAGGAGCGAGATAGGGCGGGTGAGAGCGAGACAGGCCACGTGAGAGCAGGATAGGGAGAATGAGAGCGGGTCGAGACGGGTGAGAGCGGGCGGCGCGAATGGGATGGGGCGATCGGATTGGGAGGAGCGATTCGGATCTGGGCAGAGCGGGGCGGGACATGGCGGATGGGAGAGGAGCGAAACGTGTAGGGTCGTGTTGGAGCGGAGTGATCGCACTACGCAGAGCGAGTGGGGACGGCAGGGGGGTGGGAGGAGGCGGCGGCGCCCGGGGCGACTGGACGGCGGCGGCGGGGGGGGTTGTGCGCCCCGAGCGGGGGGGGGGGCGGGGAGGACTCGCGGCGCGCGCGCAGGTGATGGATCGGCCGCGGCACGAGCGCAGGCGGACGCAAGGGCGGAAGGGCGCGCCGAAGGGCGTGCAAGGGCGCCTGGCCTGCCCGCCGACCCCCGGACGCACTCCTTTACCGACGACGCTGCCGCCCGCAACCCACGGCGAACGCCAACTTCCTCTGGTCAGAGTTGCTTTCTGCTCGGATGTGAAGTAATTCTCGCCTTCCACGACTTCTCAACTGCTTCCCAAACCGATAAGTTAATTAATTGTTCAATAACGCATCTGAAACCCCCTTGAAGGCTGAATTGTTAAAACTCAAAATCTCCCTGTTCAGAAAATCGTATTGAAGTTCACAATTTTTTTTTATGAGGAATACGACAAGAAATCATTTTACCGGAGTTAAATATTTTCATTTGGTTAACTCAAATACGATTTATGAAAATGCTTATAAAATGTATTTATCTCTTGATTTCAAAAATATTTACATGTTTCAAAAAATGAAACAAAGCAAGTTCTTCGTTTTTACATTATTTATAATAAATAAGTGATATTCTTCAGCAGTACGTTATTTTCACCGTCAGTAATTATCTGTGTAATTTCATTCATCTACGAAACATGTAAGTTAATATTATTTGATATGAGACTTAAAAACGTTTAGTAGAAATTTAGGAGAAATATAATTTAATAAAAATATTATAATTTGAAGTAACTTGCTTAAAAATATTTATTTGGACTCTTTCGAGATTCAGTAAATACTAGGATTAATGAATCTATATATAAAATTAATTCGAAAATTTGTTTCTATTTCTAGCTACCTAATCTCTTTTGGCTGATAGTAATAGCATTTAAAACATAACACACCATAATCATCTCCGAATGAAGGTAAACTTCTGGAAAATAAATATTGTACCACACACATTCCAACTAAACTCGAATTTTGAAACTTCCTTTCAAATTCTAGCAAGTATAATAATTTTCATCTGAAGTTAAGACAGTGATTCTTTTACACATTTATTATAAATAATAATTTACTCGAGGCCATCTCAAAAAAAAAGTCTCTGACTTTGTTAGATTACCTTCGAACTAAAAACGATGACGCAAAAGTGAACCCAGACAGCTGCATTTCACCCATCGCCCCTAATTCACCTTGTGCCCTCCCGTCCCTAAAAGCCAGCGTTCCAAATCTCCTCCCTCGGGGGGGGGGGTTCTTATTGGAAGCAACCCGGCCGTATCTCACTGCCACCTGGACACACATCCATTGGCCACGTCACTCGCCTCGGCCATATCTGGAAATGGGGCAGCAAGACGTTTCCTGTTGTGCACACATTTAGCCTCTCCACTCAATATCTTTCCTCCGCTGCACCCTGTTCCGGGTTCCTCCGCCCCGCCGCCTCCCCACTCCCGTTGTGTCCCTTCTTCAAAGTCACCTCTTGAGGGTCTTCGCCAACTGCACCTGCCCGACCTAGCCACCCCCAGCGGTCCCGCAGCTCGGGAATATAAAACATCCCCTTGATAAAAGACTTCCTTCATTACCTCGCGGTAAGCGAGGCCACGGGGTTGTGGCACGGAGGAGATAGAGATGGTGCTGTAAGCAACGGAAGGTAGAGATGGAAATCGTTTGCGTGGTAGATTGTTGGATTGGACGTGGGGCTATTGTGAAAAGGTTTGCAGGAGCGGGAAATCAACAAAAATGCCCGTCGGGAAAGGAAGAAAGAAGTTGCCGATGAGCTTGGAATGTGGCAAGTGGTTGGTGTAGAACGCGGGAGTGGAGGGTGTAATTGTGGGGAGGAGGGTTGTGGGTTGGGGGGGCGGGGTGAGGTGGGGTGGAGCGGGGCGGTTAGCGGTGCGATGGGCGGGGCGGGTGGTGGTGGTGGTGATGGCAGTCTCGGCAGCGGTGGCGGCGGTGGTTGGTGGTGGTGGTGGTGGTGATCGTCATCATCGTAGTGGCGGTGGCGGTCTCGGTTGCGGTGGCGGTGGTGGTGGGTAGTGGCGGTGCGGTGGCGGTGGTGGTGGTTGCGGCGGAGCGGGGCCGGGGGGGGGGCCTGAGTTGAGGCAGGTGGGGGTGGCAACCATAGCGGAGCCGGCGGCGGACCGCTGGGGCTCAGACCGCGACACTTGACAGATAACCGCGCTTCTCCCCCTAGATTACGCAGGTAGACGGAAATTCTACCTGCAGCTCTCGCACCCTCCGGCTCGCAGCCGCCCGCCGCCTCCACCACCGCTCTTTATATACAGTTATGCCACACATTTTTTTGCCCCGCTTGTCGAAGATATCCGAGCAGGGCGGAGCGGGGCAGAAGAAGGGAATGTGCTGGAAGGAGGGGTGCGGTGGGGGAGGGGTGCGGGCCGCGGGTTTCTCTTGCGCCTGGAATGCGGGCGGAGGCGGGGCCGGTGGTGCGGCCCAGCCCGCGGTACTGAGTGGTTTCCCCCCAGATGTATTTTTAAAAAGCGCTTTGCTAAGGCCCGGCCGCGAGTGCGCCCGCTCTATAATTGGGAGTCCTACGTGGCGCCGTCCTCCCGGCATGTGCGCGCCGGGCCCTGAATAATCTACTACGCCGCCTCAGGACTCGCGTCGGCGCGCAACTTGCATTCCGGCCTTGCCACCGACTGTGCAGGGTTTTCTTCCTTACTTTTTTTATTTTATATATAACTCATTTAGAAAGTTGAGTTACACGAAATTCTTCATTTGAATTGTTGGGCTTAAAAACTAACTTATTGTAAACTAAATACCTTTGACCCCAGGTGAATAAGCTGAGAAGTAAAAAAACGTAATTTTTACAAGAGAGCAAACATTTTCTAACTGAATTAAATCAGTTAATAGAGATAAATAATATTCAAACAATGTGAATTCAACAACTATTTTTGTGTAGGTTTTGTTTGAATATTATTAATCTCTTATTTATAGCATTAGTTTGAAGTTGTTTTGTGCTCTCGTGTAAAATTAAGTTTTTTTGGCTTATCAGCAGATTCACCGGGGTCAAAACTATAATCTCAATTATAATTGACGAGAGGACTCGCAGAACACCTGCAAAAATCATTAAGCTTTGAAAATATGGGCCGAAGGGAACGGATGGAATATCTGTTTTTGAATTTAAGAGTAGCTGGGTTTACATTACACTTTCCTAAGATAATGTGTCTATCTTTTTTAATGAGGTGAAGGTTTGAATTGAAATAATTGGCAGGAAAGGATTTGTGGTGTGCGATGAGTTTTAGGTTGAAGTCGTGGGGTAATTGAAAATAACCAGGGGGCTTGGGTAATATTACACAAGGTACTCTCTCAGAGTTGTAATCTCGCACAGTTGTTTCACCGCCCAATTTTTATCTCTTTATAAAACCATATGACACATTTTAGATATTATCATCATCTTAATTCATGTTCTAATGCAGAAAGAAAAGTACGTTGATAAATAAATAAATAAATAAATAAATAAATAAATAAATAAATAAATAAATAAATAAATAAATAAATAAATAAATAAATAAATAAATAAATAAATAAATAAATAAATAAATATTGCCTATATATTTCATAATCAGATTTAAGTTTATTGTAATTCACGTAATTTGATAACTTTATAAGAATACGATACATTTAGTCATTCTGTAATTCATATATAAAAATTCGTTAATTCGACAATAAAGTCAATTTAATGTTTCTGCATTCATTCAAAAAAGTCGATATTGAAGAAAGTAAGATTAACTATCACAATTAGTTTAGTATATTCCACAATTCATTATAAACAATTAGATCATTTTAATAAAACAAAGATAAACTGTATTCCGTCTTACATTAAGGAACTAATCATGCAAACAACTCTGTAGATTTTATAAAAAATGAATGTAAGTTTCATCATCACATTCAACAATTCTGTGATACCACTTTTGAAAATACTTCGTTTCCGAATATTATTACATGTTTCGTGTTGAGGCCACGCCAGAAGTTCTCGTTTTCTGTACTTTCCGTTCTAAGAGTACCAGAGCGATACCCAGGAGCTGTAGCTCAGTGCATCAATTGATGCCACTGCAGCGCCTCTGACCGGGAGGTCCTAGGTTCGAGTCCTGACGGCGGCAGGATTTTCGACACTAGCTTTTCAGCTACAGCTACATTTCATGCACCAAAAAGTTCATGCTTCATAATAATTATAGAAATTCTAGGTATTCATACTTTATAAATTGTGAAATACTATCACAATAAATACTTTCTATTACATATTTCTTTTATTACTTATTTAAAATATTATAATAAAATAATCAAAGGTTGTATGGATACAACATACTATATACTCCTAGTTTAGAAATGCTTTACTTTCTTATTCTACTGAGCGTAACAAATGCAGTGTCCCATCTGACAGTGCCGAGACAAAGTAGTTAACGAATCAAAATGATATAATGTATTACTTTTCAATTAGGATTTGGACATGCTGTGTTCCTTAAATACACATTTAATTTGTCTTTTGAAGTAGCTTCATTCTTTTTCAAACTCGATTTTTCATTGTAGTATTCTGATCGTCTCTTTTCTAATATTGCATCATCATGTGAGAAAAATATCTACAAAGAGATTTCTTTGTCGAATTGAAAGAAAAAACATCTTTCTCGTGATAAATAAATGGGTAAAATAATGTTTTGATCTCATAACTCACTTCGGAAAATTATATTTAGCTTTATTGCACTGAAATGTCAGTGGTTTCAGAAACTACTTCTGATCCACTATTTCTGTTAAGCAGAACGTTTGTCTATCAAAAGAAAAATAAGTTGTGCAATCACCATACGATGACACATTAATGGTTGGAAGATAGTGGATGGTGAAAAACAAAGAATACAGAACCCTACACTCCTGGCATGTCTCTTACATATTCAAGTACAAATTTCATCTAAACACGAATAAAGTTTATATGAAGTATTTGAATAACATAAGCAAAAATGTAAAGCGCGTATAAATACTGTTTATTTAATTTCCTTTAAACTGATCAGAAATAATCCTGCAAAATATTCCAGCGAGAGAGTTCAGTCGGGGCCGATCCAATCGTCTTTGGACAGCTGGAAAACGCCGCGCCGAAACATTTCATCGTGATTCCCCACACCTGCATGCACTCGTAGGTACGCGTCGTGCTTAGACGCACGCAGGGGGGGGGAGTGAGAGAGCCATTGACATAGCCCGCTCGGCGGCCGCACAAGAAGCGCGGGAGACGCGTCGCCCAACAGCCGCGCAGGTGGTGCTGCTGCGGGCGGCAGCGGCGAGACACCACTGTGGCTCGCCTTGCCAAAGCACTCGGAAGAAAACCGTATTCTTTTTTATTTTTTACTTGATTTTTATTTGCTTTTACTTACTTTTTATTTACTTTTTATTTACTTTTTATTTACTTTTATTTACTTTTTATTTACTTTTTATTTACTTTTTATTTACTTTTTATTTACTTTTTATTTTCTTTTTATTTTCTTTTTATTTATTTTTTATTTACTTTTTATTTACTTTTTATTTACTTTTTAAAATCCAAGCTTGGCTATTGGACTGTGCAGCCGCGAGAGACAAACTATATTCTCCCTCACAAAGGAACGAAATAAAGTTGAATCGACGAAGCACTGAAAAAGAGTACGTAATGGAATAGAAAAATTATTTAAAAAAACTTAACTGGTGGGAAATGATTGAATAAAATTGAATCGGCTTCAAAACACACAACTAAAGTATCTGAAATTCGTTTAATAGTACATTACTGCATCTCGTATGTTACTGTACTGTTACTGTATGTCATTGTGTTGTCATCCATTTCTAAATGTGAAGAGAATGATAATTCGAACAATAAAAATGGCACAAATATGCTGTATTATTTACAATACTTACCTGCCAATATTCCTAAATACTACATTTTTACGTTCATGGCGCAATTACGACCTGACTCTTAATAACGGCTTTAGATTTTTGTTGGGAGTGATGCAGCATTGACAGTTTCCCTATTTGACGTTTCCAATTGAATACAGGCCTGCATTAAAACAGTTTTTTTTTTTTTTATTTCCTTGAAGTTTACTTTACGAGGCAAAGTTACATATTACAAGATGACGCAATAATTGTAAAATTTTCTGTTAGACTCCACAACGTGAAAATGAAAATGCAACAAATTCAAAATATCCTACAGGCGTCCACAAGTTCACGTCTTCATTGATATTATAAAGCTTTTTTTTTACTCTAAATATTTCTTTCAACTTAAAAGTTCAAATTATATGTATTCATATTTTTGTACCTTCTCAACCATAGCTTTCTCAACTTTCAGTTCGTCAGCTCTGAAGTGAAAACTTTTTCCTTAGAATTAAACTGCTCTTTTTTATTACTTTCAAGTTTCTTCGCAATATAACGAATCATAATGTTTTGTTACGTAATGTCTATATGGTAGATAAAGGGGCACAGATCAGAAAGAACTTGATGCAAGTAAGAAGATCTTCGAATGAAAGAGTCCTCAGTATTCTGATTAGCAGTTTAATCCAGATTCGCTGAAACTGAACAGTGATAGAGACCAGATCCAAACTCTGATGATTAAGGAATGAAGAAATATCAACCACAAAGTATATTACAATATAATTTAATATTAAATTATTTTGTAATATTCTTTGTGGTTGATTCCTCCTCAAATAATGGATTCTCATTATGGATTAACACATTACTTTAATCATTATGTATTACCACAATGTCTCTGCTGCCACCACGGAATTTATCCCAGCAGTGATGAAGACCACAACACCGCATCAGGAGAGAGATTTCATAATTTCATGCAATTCGACGTTTTTGCTATGATATTCGCAACATGATCGAATTAAGGTATGAAACGCGATGATCCTTCTCAACGTTAATCAAAGAAATAAAAGCACCGGAATCACCCTACGGTACTAAGACGATCCTCCACTGTGTGGGGCTGCCTACCTGGCCACCTTCTCCGCCGCCGCCGCCTCTCCCGCCCGCGGCCATTTGCGTTTCGGAAACAGCAGAAAGAGCGGCGGCGAGTCAATATTTGAGTTGTGGCCCAATTTCCGACGATATCTAGGCAAACGGCCCCGCGGCCCTAGGGCCCACGGGGGCCCCTTGCGGAGTGTTTGCGTTCTGGGATTTGAGCAAGAAGTCCGGTATTATCCCAAGGAATGTCGAAAGACGCTAAACTGCTGTGGGGAGGATACTTCAGTGTTAATACAACATTCTTAACAAACCTCTTTCGGGAATGTTCGTTTCTTTAAAAAAAAATCTTTGTACGTGTTCTCCGAAAAATGATTTCTCGACGATTACAACTTGTTTTCGATCGGTGTTTGTTTGAGAGAATGGAAGTTAATCAATAAGCAAATTGCAGCAATAAGCAAGTTAAGCAATAAGCAAATATAAGTTGTTATTTCGATAAGGCTACTTCTCCAATATTCGCGAAATTGAGTTAAGTTCACAATTTCATTCATAATTTGCTTTTAAAATTGTTGTATGTGAAAACGCCACATCAGCTGTTTGTTAATTTAAGTGAATCAGAGAACGCTTCGGAGATGCGTTTTTCTACAAAGGGCACGCGTCGAACTGATGAAAATTGTATTTTCAAATAACCTATTCAATTAATTTTCAGAAGTAGGCTTAAGAAATAGAATTTACGAAACATTTCGCGTGAAAACAAAGGAAGGCCAATCCACTAATGTGCGACTATATTGTTGTTTGATTTTTTTACCACTAATGTTAAAGACAGACTTCATAAGTATCTTTCCTACTTTTCCAATACCTTCCAATGAACCTTATTATATCGAAAATAATTACATTTTGCACTTCTGGAATGATTGATATGATAAACTGATATTATGAAAGAAATGTAAGCAATTTCGCTGGCAGTCAGATGAATCGGTTCTCAATAATGTTTTGGTTAAAAAAAATATATGATTAATTTTCATTCATTTGCATAGGAATATCTATGTCTCGATCAACAAACACAAAGATAAATTTCCTTTGCACTTACATTGAGCTTGATCTAATAACCGGTTGTTCCTTTATTTTTTATCCTTTATTATTCGTTGTAACACTGCAATTGGCACTGTAACAGTAAATGGATGGTTTATTGTGATCTAGCTTCACGACCCATTAATTCATTACAATAAACTTAACTTTTATACTTAAATAAGTTAAACAACAACATATGGAGGAGAATTCTAGCGACCGTACTAACTGTTCTAATCAGCAGTTTTCTGTGGATTCTCCAATCAAAACCAGGCGAATGCCGGAGCAGTACTCTTACCAACGGGCCAAGGATCGCGCGCGTTTTTTCTTTCCCTTCTTTGTCTTATCCTCGCCCCTTACTTCCACACACTTACTCTTACTAGCATATATGCCGAGAGTCTGGTCGGAAGCTTACTTACAGCTTGTCCCGGCTGGGGGATACCTCGCTGGAGGGAGATAACTGGTTGTGGAAACCGCCGGTAGCCGACAGGAAGGTCGGCGCCAAATATCACCATCCAGTGAGGTATGATCACAGTCACCACCGGCGAAAATACCAGGCATTACATTTACGGGATTAATGACCTTAGCAATCGACATACCCGGAGTCACTAACCAATCAGTCAATTTACCACCACCAACAGCAACAACAACAACAACAACAACAGCAACAACAACAACAGCAACAACAAAACAGACAACCTCCAACGAACAACTGTTTGGAAAAGTAAATATTCCTTCCAAGACGGAAACTGCAGTAATCAACCTAGCGCCTGAAACAATCCACTAATCATACTTTGCTCTATTTTTAATATTATGTTCCGACCAAGGGTGACGATCGGTGCCGTGATGTTCGACCTCAGCAGCGGGCGTTGCGTCGGGGGCCTTGGCGGGCCCGGGGCCGAAGCGGCACCACCGCGCAGCCCCGCACCGCGCGGGCGGGCGGGCGGGGGCATAGCATCCGCAACGAGCAAGCGACGAAGCACGGGCGCCTTGAGCGCAATGCGCTGCGTCACTCGAGCCTTGCCCCCTCCCCCACTCCTCCTCCTCCTCCTCCTCCACCACCCACTCTCGGTGCCCCCCTCCCCGGCCGCGCCCCGCCCCGCCCCGCCCCGCCCCGCCCCCGCGAACGGCTCCGGCCGATAGTGCGCCCGGCCCGGGCGCGCGCTCGGTCACCCTTCTCCCGGATGCTGTCCCCCCCCACCCGGGCGCGCGGCACCCGAATTGAACGCACGCGCGGCAGCCAAACGGGTACATAATCAAATGAGCTACCTCGAATAAACAACCGAAGAAGTAGATGTCTTAGTAATTACACGACTTAAAAAAGTTTTTATTGTTGTTACGGTTGTTGTTTTCATTATTGCTACTAATTATATTGTTGGTAATATCGATATGATTAACGTCTCTCCTATATTATTTCTGAGGTGTACATACCTTTTGCGGTCCTCACACGTCACCAATATTTATAAATGTGGTGTCTGAATGAAAGAGAATTTCGCGGAGACATGACGAATTGTAATTTGACTTTAAAAATATAAGGATTTGTTTAAAAAATGCAACTACATATACATGTCAAATGCAACCCGCAACACCCTGCAGGATTTTTAATGAATATCTTTGAACAACTTTTAAACGTTTTAGGGCGTTAAAAACTAAAATTTTGAGGTTGAAGGCGAGAGCTACTTGAATATTTTATTACATTTTTTCAGTACCGGCGCTTCTCTGTATTACCCCATCTGCTCAGAGACGAGCAGAATCTGCAAGTAAATGTGAAATTAAACTAATTACTTGATATTTACGCGACTGAATTACGCGGGTGTACTTCTCTGCTCGGTAATAACGTTAAATAAGAATATTTTGTATTGACAAGGGTGTATTGTATTGTTGTCAATTACAAGGAGAGGGTGTAGAAGAAAAATATATATTACAGGGTCTTGAAAAAAATATATGTTAGAGGCTTAATATGAAAATGAAAAAAATAGGGAAGAGGTTGAGGTTTAACATGCGAGAGCTCTCGCACGGTTTCACTAGTCGTTATTATTTCTCTAAGTCACGACTAAAGATGTTATAAATCGTTTGATTATAATGTAAACTCCGGGTTGCAACCAGGTTCGTAAGGAGCAGTCCTAGGGTGCGTCGATGCCTCTATAACACTCGTACTTTGCGCAAAATGTTGGCTGTTCTCAATTAAAAAAATATATTGCACTTCCCAAAGTTTTGAATAACATGGGGTTTAGGCAAATTCTTACGCATTATTATTATTATTATTATTATTATTATTATTATTATTATTATTATTATTATTTAACTTTTATTTATTTTAGGAGAGATAACACAGCTAAGTCAACAACCTTATTTTTGACGGAAGTGACGAAAAATTAGAGGAGGGTGGAAATTCAATTACGTAGTTGTCGCGACAACTACCACGATCTCTTGAAGATGTCACATACATCTTACTAAACAGCTAGAAATGTGTTCGATTTCAGTTGTTTTTTTCTTTCTTTCGTGGCGCACGAGAGTTGAGACCTTGCCTATTTCTGCATGGGAAGCAACTTACTACGAGGTGAAGGAGAAGACTTACCTACGATGTCTTTTCCGCTAAAGTAGAGAGTTCTAAAGAACATTAGGACGGTGTTGATTACATCAGTCATATATCACTTCTCCAGACGACGCATTTTACAAGAGTCTCGGCCAACAGGAGTGATAAATTTATTCCTTTCGAAATGAAAGTTTCGTTTTCAGTATTTTTCTTTAGAATTTATCATTGTTTTTTTCGAAATTACAGGTTTGAATATCGGTTTCCTCGAAAGAAAATTAATCTCGAATAGTAAAAAAAATCCAGTTGTTTTTATTGTATTCCCCGGCCAAATAGTTGGGTAACATTCACTGGACTCCGTTGCTGGAATAGTGAGAAAGTGTTGGACTAGTGGAGAACTTGGTAAAACTTGTCCACATCAGAGCTCGATTTTTCAAATTATTTCTGTTCTTATTCTTACTATGGAGTCAATTCATGCCATGAATGATTGATGTTTTCGGGAACGTCAATTGCTTTGGTCATTAGACCCGTTAGTGTAGTGAATGTTTTATTCCGGGAGGTGGCAGTGTTCTTCCCCCATTTAATATTGAGATTTGCCGCCGATCTACTCTTTGGCTTGCGGGAAATTTTCCTCTCTAGCTATTTCCCCCAGCGGGGAACTGCTCCCAGCCGGGACAACCTCTAAACTCCCGCATGTGTGGTAGTGTAGTGTAAGTGTGATTGTGTGTAAGGGGTAGGACAAGGAAGAGGAAGGAAAAATCGCGCGCGGTCCGTGACCCGGTTGTTAGGGTACTGCTCCGACATCCGCCAGCTATTGATCGGAGAAACCACGGAAAAATATCGATCAGACCAGCCGGCCACTACAATTCTCTTTCAGACAACAGCTGAATTTGACCTAGCTGCAGCTTGTGCTGAAAATTCTCCAACTGTCGGGACTCGAACCCTAGATCCTCCCAGTAAAAGCCACTGCAGAGTTAGCGGCAATGCTGACAATAAGCTAAACTTAGCTGGCCAAAGAATGCATGTCAAATATCCATCGTGCTCTACTGGAATCTGTGGAATGTATAACTCGCTGCAATAGTGGAAGTGCTACAAAGTGATTTAAAACTTCAGTCAAAATTCTTTCAAATTTCAAGTTATAAACAGATCAGAAGTTGAATCATAACAAATCAGATCTCACCATCGTTGAGGAAGAGAAGTAGGAGTGAATAATAGAGTTGATCATCCCAGCTGTCTCCAGAGGAGATCAGAAAGAAATGGTAATATAATGACTATTTCACTTATGAGTTATTAGTGTCAGTCCGGTCAATACCGTAGCACCAATTGCGTATAGTCAGATGTAAGCCATTAGCGCATGATAAGGCGTATAGGCAGGCGTAAGCCAACAGCGAATATTAAGATGGTTTTAAACCATCACGGACACCCAAAATCTAAATTTTCACATTACGTTTCGCTGTCGTCTTACCGCACATGACGTTGAACTGTTTTGAAAAATAAATAAATATTCCTTCCGGAAACTGCAGTAATTCATATAGCATGTAAAACAACCCACCAAGAAATATTTTTCACAATTTCTAACATTATGTTCCAATTATTTATTGATATATGACTTTAGTCGTGAAATAGTCTAACCGAATTCCACTCGTGGATTAAAATTCTCAGAAAAGTTTCAAACCACTAGTGAAAGTACTGATCAAATATCCTGCTGCTGATCGAACAGGAAATACACCGATACTAGGAATGGGAACTTTTTAATTGGCTGAGCTGGGGAACGCTAGTAATCTTTTGCTTGTTTCATGACGGCGACAGTAGCCAAGATAGCTAGGGTGGAAATGCTGATCTGTCTTTATTCAATCTGTTCCGGTTCTACCTTGGCCGAGAATACTGACCTGTGATTGTGCACTTGGAGAGGATTTTACATCCGCAGTGATACAAAGGAAAGTAGCTAAAAACATGAATGATTTGTTACGATTTCCTTCTAAGCAGGTTTAAGTAGAATTACTGTTTTCAGTGATAAAAGAAAGATCTGTAAAACTAGAGTGATAACGTTTTAGCTTCATTTCCAGGCAAATCTGTTGGTGCATTGCTCTAAAATGGGGGATTATTGAAGTAAACATTCGGAGTAAGAGACACAGCTGAAAGAAGTAGAAACGAAATGCATTAAATTAATGTTGATAAATTATTTGTGTATATTTGATATGAAAACGCAGAAAAATACTGTTTTGCACGTATCTAGTCTTGTTGTACTTCATCTTCTGTTATTTTTATTTGTTCACGTAGTAAAAGATGTCTGATTCCTTCATAACCCTTACACGAAATGGAGTTCTAAAGTTAGTGAAAACTAGTTTTGTATTAGACATTTTCCAATATTCAGTATTCAATTTCCAGTAATAAATTACAACAGAACATACGATATGACTGAAATTAATCTCGGGTAGAGTTTTCTTAATAAAACCCTTTTTTTATTTTACCATTAACCAACGTAACTAAATAAATAAAAATATAAAAATATCGAGTTGTTACAGGAGGTTTAAATTCTCGTGGATTATGTTAATTTGATGGATAATGGTGGCGGACTATGTTTTTGCGTTACCATCCGCAGTTCGTAATATGTTATTTTTTATGATTTCTTGGCAGATTGTTTTCTTTATTGGAAATCTCATAAAATGCGCTATGCGTCGCGCTTTCGGAGAAGTTTGTGCCCACTGTGCAGCCGGCGTGGGTCTGGGGAAGGGGAGGACTGTGATGGTGGGCGAGCAATGGTGATGCAAGTGATATGGATACCCACGGAGTGGCGGTTGGGATGTAAAGCCAATGACTCCGCCTGTAGAGGATGTGGGGAAATAGGCGGAGGCAATGAGACAATGAAACGACGAGGACCATGAGGATTTAGGGAGGAGTTCTATATGAAGGGTATAAGAGATTATCTGTGGACGAGATGGGGGTTCTGAAATGGATGAGAGACAATGTAACCAGGGAAGCAATATAGTCTGTGGAAAGGAAGGAAAGGGATTGATTTATTTATTGGTGGAAGTTGTTTTAGACGTTTCAACTGCAGTTAAACCTGC
Organism: Teleogryllus oceanicus; assembly: GCA_964035755.1. Classification (NCBI taxonomy): domain Eukaryota; kingdom Metazoa; phylum Arthropoda; class Insecta; order Orthoptera; family Gryllidae; genus Teleogryllus; species Teleogryllus oceanicus. The sequence goes on from CAXIVR010000007.1 coordinate 108,467,013, forward strand.
TCAAACGGCAACGTCGATTTAACTGTGAGCAGTCCATTTTTTTGTCGTGGAACTGATATTTTTCTATAAGTCTCTCCAGCGACTCCCTGACTCAGCCGCCAGCTGCCAGGCACATTTGTTACATTGACGTTTATTAAACAGTCACCTCGATCAATTTTGAACTGTATTGTAATAAGGAGCGGAATAGTGTCGGAGACAACAGTTAATTAATATCTTCCAACGTCGGGACGCACTGTCAGTTCACTTCAAATAATGACATTCACAATAACTTTTTTCGAAAGGGGATTCCTTTCTGTTTCAGATAAAAGCAGACGATTTCTCTAAATATGTTCCAATGAAAGAAAACGTGTTCGCCTTGTGCGCGAATCCTTTTAAGTCATTTGCTAACTCATTTGTCAGTCGACTCTGTAAAGTTTAAACAGAATATGAATTGCGTCTCAAACTACACTTTTGAAGGTGCTTGCTTGTTTGATTCAGCGAGGACAGAAAGTAAGTTTATCAATGAAGAGAGAGAGAGAGAGAGAGAGAGAGAGAGAGAGAGAGAGAGAGAGACAATGATATGTTTTAGTGATAAAAAAAGTCCTATATGTCGTGTTTAAATTGTATTTTCTCAATTATTGTAATTAGAAATATTAAAGAGAATATGCTTCTATTCATAGCAATTAGCACAATTAGATTTGATACACGCTTCCAATAACCTCACAACCTTAATTAACAGGCCGCCTCAATTAACAGCCAATTTCATTCAGACCTTTTGGTGACTGCTTAAGTCAGATTGCGCTGTATAAAGAGCATTGACGTCTGGAGTGCGATAGAAAAGGGAAGGTAAAATCGCGCACACACCATGGCTTATTTTACAGGAAGTTGCATCTGTTGATTGATTGCTTGATTGATTGGTGATTCCGGTCGCGACAATTGCTAAGTTCTACCGAACTACCGTAAGTACTACCATCAGTGTAGTGCATCTCGGGAGGTAACTGTGATCTTTCTATATGGTGAGATACGGCGCCGACCAACACGTGAGCTAGTGGGTTTTTTCCTCAACCAGGCATTTTCCACCAGCGAGACAATCTCTCAGCCCCCGATTGGCCTTCCGACATAGGTGGTAGTGAAGTGGTGTGGTAATGAAGTGTGGAATTGTAAGAACAGGGGTGACAGTTGCATGGTGGGACTCCCCCGCTGGTGTGTATGACTGAACGCCGACTTGCATGTCGGCTTGCAAGATCTTTCCCACGAAATCTTCCCCAGCGGAGCACCGCACAGGCAAGGGCAAGCTCCAAGCTCCCGACTGATCTCCCGACATGTCTGATAGGGTAGTGCGTGTAAGTGGGAGGGAGTTAGAGAGACGGGTATGAGGAACAAATGATCCTGTGCGGTTCGTGGCCCAATTTCTTAGGGTATTGGCCTCGGCTTCGGTATCAGTCACCATCGGGACTCGAACCCTAGGATTTCCCGATCAATGAGCGAGGTATGTTGCCCCTGAGCCAATACAATCGATAAGAAAGGAATTCCGAATCTTGAATGGAGGAATGCAACAATCTAATTAAAATAAAACAAACACATCAAACGACAATTTGCAGTAGTAATTCCAAATTTGAAAAACTTAATCAATCTGAACATCATAAATAATTGTCAGTTAAGTTATTGAAGTTGATTATTATTATATTATTATTATTATTATTATTATTATTATTATTATTATTATTATTATTACTATTATTATTATATTATTATTATTATTTTATTATTCATGCGTTACAACTACACGTAACACACGTAAGCACAGTGACGTGTCAGTTTTCACAATGTTTCAGCGGGGGCAGGTCAAGCTGGAAAACTGAAACTGGGATCTGGAAGTGGGGAGAGTGAAGCGGACGTATAGAATCGGGCGGCCAGACCCGAAGAAGAAAGGGAATGATCCCAAACTGCGTAGGCTCTGTGAATGCTACACCAGTCGCACCCGAAAGCGTGTAAGAAGGAGCGCAAGACCGCTTGCACCGGCCGCGGCAACGGGGGCGATCACAACCTTCGAGAGGGTGACGGCAGCGGCGTCCAATCGCGCCCGCGCGTGCCCTTGGCGGGCCGCACCGCGCGAGCGAGCGTTTTGAGACACGAACTCGCCCGCGGACGGCAACAGGCCTCGAACCCGAGTCTTTGCCCCGGAGCCCCAAGGCCGACGAGTCCCCGCCACAACGCCCAGCGGAGGGGAAGGGACGCGAGAGAGCGGGTAAAGAAAACGAATGCGGTGTCATTCGCAGAACACTATTCGCGCACTGCTTTCCAGAACACGCTTAAATTTTTAAGTCGTAGTCATTTGAGCGGAATGTTCATTGTGCAGGAGGAGGGGCAGGAAGAGTGGGGGGAGGAGGTGGGCGCGCGGGCTCGCCCGAAAATCTCGGACCCGTGACCGCTTTTGGTGGGAAGCTGCGGCTCTGCACCGTGGCCACATCCCCTCGGTTCCGGCAGAGCAACAGTGGAGGCGGGATGGCGGTGTCCGAGGCCTGTTCGACAAGCGATTGCGAGGGCTATTGGGAGCTAAACGTGAGAAGGACGTGTAGGATTTCTAAGAGGGTACCGTCATAGGAGGCTAAGGTCATCAATTAATGCCACTGCAGTGTTGGTGATCGATAGGTCCTCGGGTTCGAGTCCAGTCGGTGTTAGAATTTTCGACTCTCTAGATACAGGTCGAATTCAACCGTTCTCTGTAGGAAACTTCTAGCGGTCGGCTGGTCTGATCGGCAGTTTTCCGTGATTCCTCCGATCAACACCGGTCGAATGCCGGAGAAGTACCCTAACAAATGGGCCACTAACCGCACAAGATCTTTCCTTTCCCTTCCTTGTCCTATCCTCACCCTTACAAAAACATGCACTCACTTGCACTACACTATCACTTGTCTCGGCTGGGGCGATGCCACTCCGGAGGGAGATACCTGGTTGGGAAAATCCCCAGCAAGCCGAAACATAGTACCTTCTGGTCAGAAGCACTGCAATGACATTAGTTGATGCCCAAAGCCACCTCAATCGGTAAATGCTGTCATAATTTCTTCAAACGATGAAGGGAACCGAAACTGAAAGAACCGCTTGAAGTGGCAGCGAGACGCAAGAGGCAAATGTGACTTAAGGGCCGCGCTGCGATCACCAGCGGCCCGACGCACCCTTCGCTTCCCTTCTGTCTCCACCTCTGCCTCCACTCTCACCTCTTCCTTCGCCTCCGCCTCCCCCGCCACCGCCACCGCCACCGCCACCGCCACCGCCACCGCCACCGCCACCGCCACCCCCAGCGTCTCCTCCACCGCCGCAGCGAGCGTGAATGAGTAAAAGCGACGAGACCCAGCGGCGGATCCCTGTGGAACACCCCTTTCGTCCCAGCGGCTGAATTACTCAACGACGCGCTGCGCTGCTCTGGGCCGTGCTGGGCTGCGGTGCGGGCCAAGGGGCGCGAAGCGGGCGTCGCCGCCGCTCAGCACCTGCCGCCTCGGAGGGGGCGTCGAACGCTTACCGAGCGCACTCGCGCGGCGAAAATGGATGAAATGCTCCGATGAATGTGAACTTCGTTCTCAAGAAAATGTAAGGGAGTGCAAACGATGGCTCAAGGCAATTTGGAGATTTTTTATAGCCTTGCCTCGTTCTAGTAGGCAGAATGTGAATTCATATTGTTTCTTAATATTAATGAATAATAATAAAATAATAATAATAATAATAATAATAATAATAGCGATAAACAAGTTGACTTGATTCAAATTGGCAATCAGAATGTCTGGCGAAGTCGGCGTTTTGTTCTTTTTGTTTTGGTTTGGTTTGTTCCTTTTGCTTTCTGGGAAATGTCTACGCAGTTTCCCGTCTCATAAGTTTGTTAACTATTTTTAACTTATTAATTAATTTTTTCAATTACATATGCGTTCGTGATTTGCTACTTTCATCCAATTTAAATACGTTCACTAGTTTGTTCTATACCTAATGTTTTTAATTATTTTATATTTCAATTAGAACAAATTTTTATACCTGTCAATCTTATATTTGTTTCTACTTGATGAGAAAGTGATTACCTTTTACTTGTCTACCGGTAGCCGTTGCTAACAAGTCTGTTGATGCGACAATCATCTAATTATCGTTTTTCCCTCCAAAATACCTGTGACGATAAATTGAAACGTAGGGGATACATGCCATTGAGCTTATTTTATGGGAAATGCATTTTCACGACATAATGTCATGTGTCATAATGGCACAGAGTAGTAAATAGCCACTTCATTTAACAACCACCTTCCAAATTAGAGTTGTTAAGGTTAGTGCCTTTTACACCATTTAGAGAAAACGACACAAAACAAATTACTTGGATGACGCAATTCGCTGCAAGCCACAAATCTATGTTTATTTTGAAATAGAAAGAAACAATTATTATTTTTAATCTAACTGCTCAAACATTTACAATTTAGACAACGAACCTCAAATATAAATATCCAAATTAATTACTCTTTGGCATACGTGCTGGATTTAGAACCTAATCATAAAGAACTAAATTGATTTAAAATCTACGTTCAAAATTTCTGTAAATGGTATATTTTATGAAAATATTGTAAGTTCCCCCCTAATTCTAATAAGCTGGAGTATATGTTTAAAATAAAATTAATTGTATTATTAACTTGCTGAAGTGCCGACTGGATGGCCGCGGTGACTAAGAGTATGTACAGATTCAGCAATTCGATCCGAAACGTCGCGATTTCAAGTCCCGCCTTGGACATGATTGTTTGTCCCTTGTCCCTAATGTATGTGTGGTCGCGGAGGACCTCGCGTTCGGCTGACCCGAGATCAGAGGAGCCCGCAAGTGTGTTGGAGTTTAATCTAAAAAAAAACACCGTGAAATTTACAATCTACAATTTCACGGTGGGTTTAACGATTTAAAAAACTGAAGGATGGTGGCGCAATTCTGACTTCAGATTGAAACTCAGAACGTCGACATACATAGAGAAATATGTGCCAAGCCCTTGGGTCTGACAACTTTCTTTTGTGTGTGTATATGCCTGTGTTATCGTTGCCTACACCATCATTGCTATGGGGAGCTATAAACTGAGGCATTATTTACATAGCTTCAGCAAACATCCAATAACATTATTTTCAAATTTAATTACAACATAATTGAGTTTCTGCATGAATCGGAAAGCATTTAGAAGGGAATTTTATGGGCTTTAAAAATCTACTATTTTTTTGGTGACCTTCTACGTTCTCAGGTTGATAGCGAAAAACTGAAAGAGTACACATTTATATTTTAATTTCAGAGTTAGAAAAGGAAGGCGACCTTTTGGTAAATCTCATGCACCCAGCAGTTTTTCTTGTTTTGAAACTCACGTCTACAAAACTTTTATTCAGATCTGAGTAAAACTGGGCATTTGAATAAACAAAAAACAAACAAACTAACAAACTTCCTGTATTTAACGAAGACAAAATAATAATTTTAGAAAACAGTAGCCGAAGTAATGCTCGAATACTACCTTTCAGTAATAACCGCGTTCAAATCAGTTCAGCTGTTCTTCAAAAAAATTTCCCGGTTAAACTGAGACCCAAAAATCGAAAAAATAAGTGTATTAGTTTCAGCTTTATCTACATAAACACAAGAGACTGTAAAAAGACCGTCTTTTTTTAAGTCACAGACACTACGATTTTCTTTATATATAGATAATAATAATAATAATAATAATAATAATAATAATAATAATAATAATAATAATAATAATAATAATAATAATAATAATAATAATGAAGATTTCACACCTGGTCCCAGTTGGAAGTTTATTTGTGGTCTCAGAATTTACCTTATCTCCTTAAGGCTGTTGGAAAAGTTGATTGTGTTGGTATCTCAAGTTAATTAGAACATCTGGAACATGAACCAAGCGATTCACGCTCGATTCCCGTCTGAGGCCACACAGATCTTTGAACAGCAAAACGGTCAAACTAGTAAGAAAATCTAGTTTTATTTTTCATGGAGATTTAATTTTCTTTCAGATATATTAATATATTTGAACATATTTTTTGTTTCAAAAATGTCCTAGTAACATTTCTACAATGCAGCTTTAGTACTCAAATTTTCTTAGAAACGTAAACCATTCCTTTCCTCGGGAATCCCACTAAACGTTTTCGTAGCCCCGACTTTTCTGGTCGTGGGACTTCTTGGAACAGATTCGGTCCAGTATTTGCAAAATCTCGCTTTCATCTCAAGGACAGCAACTTGGCTGCAGTGGTTTCTGGTGTTGAAAATCTTCTTGCAGCCACACATTCCTGTTTCTTTTACGTTGTTTCTCTCTCTGAAAATTGTTCCTAATTCGTCTTCGGAATTTTTCATTGAACATGAATTTGTAACTGGTTTTAGGTAGCATTTTCATTCTAGAAAGGTTGTCATTATCAATACGAGACAATAATTACTAAATCTACATCGTTTGCTTTGCGATTCATCACAAGGTTTTGCAGGTATGATTAAGATGAAAAGGAATAAGAAACACTAATACGAATTTAGTTATCTCAAGAATGTCAATCTATATTACTTATTTCAATGCGTGCACACATTAAATGAAAACTATTTATCCTTCGGATGGGTGACAGGTATCTTCGGTTCGTGTAATACCCAGGAACTCGGGGGAAGATTTCAAATCAATTAAGTTTCTATTTTGAATGAAAAATGCGAATATTAGATTGCGTTATCCCGCCTATTGTCAAATTGCGCATACCGACTTCATAGTGAGTTCGTGCACGCCATAGCGGACAACACTATCAGTGCAACTTCAGTGAAACCTAAAGTGATGTGCTTTTGCGCATGCGCAGAAGATCGACAGTGCTTTAACGTACGAGGATGCACTAACTCTCTAATACTCGCGTTCTGTGCTTGTGAAAGAGGTGATGTCATGTCCCATCTCGATCAGGTTTTTCGTCCAGTTTCCCTGATCCATTGAGCAAATGCTGAGATGGCCCCTTGTTTTGCTTATGGACATAAATGTAACTTCATTTTCTGTGCACGTCTTCTAGAATTCAGTGGGAAATACAATTATTCAAATTATCGTTTCCATGTTGTCGCGGCAGGAAGTAATAAGAGCCAACATTTATTGCTTATTTATCCTTGAAAATAGGTTTTATTACATGGGAGTTTTTGTTTTTTTTCTCCCTTTCAAAATTCAAAATTTAAGTAGTATATGACTTGGTGTAGGGATCACAGAATTTTGAAAATGTGCACACAATTCACTTTTCCCCTAGGACGTCATACGCAGTTTTTAACTGTTTTTTTTACTTAAAATAAATAAATAAATAAATGCGATAGGAAGGCTCGTAGGAAGAGGCCGTACGCCATGAAATACTTGCTATTCACGTGGTCGGGATTGCGTTATGAAACAGTTATTTCTTAATTTTCGTGGTATGTGAAGAACTATTGTGCCAGACTACAATATAATTGCAATATTCGTGAAGACTGACGTTTTTGTTGAAATATTTAATTTATTGTAGTGATGTTCTAAATTTATTTTTTCTTGAGCAGTGCGCCTGCTTCGTTTTAAAATCCTAATGTGTAATTTTGTTCAGCAGCATTTTTGCTGCTACAGGGCACTAAATAGTCGTAAATTTTGTTGACATGGAAAACATATTCATAAGAGAAGATACAATGAACAATATTGTTATTATCAATGCTTTTAGCTATTATAGCTATCAATTAGCTATTATATGCAATGTTCTATTTATCTCTTTGTATTCACGTGATTGAGGTACAATTTTCAGCGCTGATTATGAAAGATCCATATTGTAATACGCATTTAATCTGTGACTGAAAAGTAGGAATATAATTATCAAGGTAAAATTCCGTTTAATTTCTTTGCGATTTATGATTCAAAATTAGTTATCTATATTATTTACAGAATTCTTTTAAATCTAGCTTATTATGAGCGTTTTCACGTTTTTATGCCTTATAAACCTTTATTGTAAATTCTCTGGTTGAGTAGTAAACGATTGAGATGAAGCTTGCTTAGATTTCCCACGACCATTGTAGTTTTTTTCTCAAATACATGTGAAATGATCTCATCTGCTACTACACACGAATTCACGTGTCCCCTCATCATTTAGGCCTCAGCAAGCCAAAAACATCTGGAAATTCCGCCCACCCACATAAAGAGAAAAAAGTCCCGGGCGGGCACGTAAAATTCGGAAAGGCCGTTGACCGTCACACTCACAAAGCCTTCGGTCAGTGCCTTCTGATCACAATCGTTGCAGGAGAGTCGTCTTTCTCCAGCCCCTCCGAAGCGCGAGTCCGACTGTCGAGGTGGTTGGGCTCCCCTGGCGGAGATAAACGGAACGAAGGAGGGTGGGAGGGGGGCGTGCGTGCGAGCGAACAGATTCTGGCGCATGCGCGCCGGGGCGGATTCCTGGGGTGTCGCCGAGCGCGAGTTACGATCTTGGTCCCGTGGCCGGTCTTCCCGGTCCCCAGCGCGATCCCGGGAAGCGAACTGGGACACTCTGAATGGCCGACCCCCGGGCCGAGCACGTGTTGGTTAGGAATCGGACCCACAGTTTGCAAGTAGGGATGGCAAAAACAATCGATGTTCTTAAAACATCCATATTTTGGAGCAAAAACATCGATGAATTAACAACGATATTTTCTTCTGATCGATATAGCTGTTCAGAAATATCGATGTTTAAACAAAACAACCATGATACAGGCATAAAATTTCCAGTACTAATTTTTTTGTGGCTGCGGGAAGCAACAGCCACTGACAACTGCCACTGTTGTCGATCCCTGGCGCAGGAAACCCTTCGCTATTCGCAACCTTTCTCCAGTGTTGTTACCTTTTTTGTACGTGTTAATACCGTTAAACTGTATTTTGAACCTTCACTCCACAAAACATTGATTATAAAATTAAGATGACAGTCAAAATCTAGACAGAATATTCTTGAAACTAAAATTCACGTATTATGTATCACGGTAGAACCAGAGAATTTTACTTCCTTGATTTATGAATGAAAGCGAATAACGGGAAAAAGAGCAAAACACCATTATTTTTTTATTTTTTATTTTCTTTACATTGAATAAACATTAACATATCCCTGATATGTGACCATCTAATAAAATATACCGGTATTGACGTGCTCTAATTAAAAATGAAAACATGATGGGAAAATACCATCTGTTTCATCATATTTTAAACATCAATGTTTTTGTCGATATTTTCATCGTCATCGAAAACCTTTTCGTGATACATTGAAGCATCTATGAATCTGTGTTCGATCCCTTCAATTTCACGGAGCAGTTCGAGGTCTTGCTGACAAACTCTCCTACTCAAATGCCGCTGATTTGTACGTTTTTCATAACTATCCAACAGAATGGGTGGTGTTTTCAGTATAACCTTATTATTCCGCAAAATTTCCCTCAAAGCCGTTCAATCGCCAATGAAAGTGTGAAAGTTGTCTCTACAAGCAGTCAGTGTTCTATCTGGCGAATATTCACGAATGCATATCCTGTGTGAGGGAAATCTCTGTATGGTGTAATGCGTTCCAGGTTCAGCTGCAATATTATTATAAATCCAGTACCTAAGTATTTACATAGGAATGGTGGCGTGTTTGATGAGTAACTGATTATAAAGACGTTATACGAGAGGTGGCGCAGTGATGGAATGAAAGGCACAATAAATGCGAGAACCTTAAGGAAACATACCTCCAAATCAGTGTCCAAATGTCAGTCGACCGAGTTTGAACTCGGGAGCCCCGAGATCGAAAGTAAAACCAGTTGTTAAGCTACGAATCTCAGAAGTGGAAGGCGAAATTTTCGAAAAATGATCCTAACCCGACAGAACACTATTCATTCTTGAATCACTTCCGGCGGGAAAGTTTTGTCCCGGAACAACAGGCTATTCTCACTTCGCAAAACTCCCTGACAAGGAACCAGCCTAGTGCGTCGTTTCCCATCCACCCGTCATTAGCCCCAAAGTTCATTTTTCGGCCGAATTTCTGCCGCTTGAAGATACTCGCATCCGGGGTTGCGAAACGCACGAGTATCTCCAGCGCAATCCGTTCTCGCGCGGGCGCCATCCGCTCCCCCACTCTGCCCGTTCTAATTGCCACCCGCGATGCCGACTTATTACGCGATACCGTACGCTGATAGGCGTTCTGTGAGAGCGTGTGCACAGAGTAATTTGTTAATTAACTCACTGGTGAAGATGCCGCCATTACGCCTGCCTTATCCCTTTATCCTCCTCTCTCTCTCTCTCTCTCTACACACACACACACACACACACTCGTACACATACCGCCATCCCAGCCCCCCAACACCTTGTCTCTCAGCCCCATCCTTCCTTCGTCATTAACATTTGCCTTCGGCACCTCTGCCTCCGCCACTGTCATCACCCCCACCTCCCCTCCCCGCCCCCCCCACCCCGCCCTCCCCCCACCCCGTCACCGGAACTGCTACTGCCATTGACATCACTATTATTCCAGAGCCCACTCTCGTACCCGCCCCCTCACCGCACTCATCGCCACCAGCCTTTGCTCACCCCTCCTTGCTCACTGTCCCCACCGTCTCCTACAGTCCCCCACTGCCCCTCACCGTCCCCCACTGTCCCCTGTTGTCCCCACCACTCTCCAACGTCTCCCAACGACCCGCACCGCCCACCGCCCCTCACCGATCCGACCGCTCCACATACAAAACCCCGCAAAACCCCAAACAGCCTCTACCGACCCTCCGCTCCCTATCATATCCATTCTCGGTCTCCTTCCTTGCCCCCGTCCTCACCCCATCTTCTCATCGCTGCTGCCACTGCGCCGTAGCTACTTTTGCTGCCACCACCACCAGTACCGTCACCGAACACATCCCCCCCACCACCGTCCCACCGCCCCCACGGCCCGCGGCGGGGAAGTTGCTTGCTAATGCACGATATGCGTGCAGATTGCGGCGGCGTCCGTTGACAATGTCGGCGCCGCTCCTGAGAGATGCGCCCCGCGGTTCCCAGTGCTAAGCCAGGTTCCCCTCGCTGCGCCGCGCCACGCCGGCTGTCAAGTGGTCATCAGCCGGGAGAGACGCTGTGCCGTCTCGGCGCAGTAAGAAGCAGACTTTTTTTTTAATTGGTTTATTTAAGGTCGCTTCAACATCTAAGGTCATTAGCGACCACTATTGCTGTTAACGGTATGGTAACTATGTGGATGAAACGATATGGTGATTGATGATAAGGTGGTGAAAGGACGAACACAAATACAACCATGCCCGAGGCGGGACTCGAACCCGCGACCCTTCGGTCCGAGATCACTACGACACTACTGCCTTAGCGATCTCGACCACCGGGCCGGTGAAGCAGACTTTGTAGCGAAGCTACTATAACGTTTTCGTAACGCGACGGATGACATTAAGTCATTTTTACATCTCCTCCTTATAAAATGAATCTTTTTAATGAATTCGCGAACGTCCTTCTCAACGGGACTCAATGGCCTCAAATATGCGCTTATCACTGTTATAAAAATTCATTTTATATGACAGGAGGTGTAAAAATGACCTAATATCACCGGTCACGTTATGAAAACCCAAGAATAGTTAGATTACGCGTGGAACCTCATTGTACTGCGAAATCATCAACTTAGGTTGCTCGGGGCGTAAATGGATGTCAATGCAGTGCTTCCCGACGGGAAGTCCTAGGATTTTGGACACTGGCTACATAGCTAGGTCGCGTTCAGCGAGTGGCTGGAGGAGAACTCTAGCGGCTGGTTGTTCTGATCGGTAGTTTTACTTGGTTTCTGCGATCAATATCAGGCGAATGCCGGATAATGGTCCATGGACCGAGCGCAATCTTTCCCTTGCTTTTCGTTGTCCTATCCTCACCACTACTTACACATACATTTACATGTTCTACACTACACTACATTATATGTCGATAGGAGAGTCGGGAGCTTTGAGCTGCCCTGGCCCTATAGAAGTAGCAAGGAGGAGGGAGGTGTTAGAACTACCTCAACAATACGATTCCGAATTTTTGGTCGTAAAGTTTAAGGTTCTTTAGATGTCAGGATTAGGGTCTTTAAGCTTTATTTCAAATATTATTAAGATGTATGCTGGTAGAAAGGAGAAACACGCAATTTTGTATACGAAAATCGGGATGTATAGATAAATGAATGGAGGGAGGGATGCCGGTTTCTTCACGCTTAATTATCTGACATTGAAAGATTTTGAGCTGAAACTTAGTAAATACGCCAGGAGTCAGGTCTACTTTGCTTATGTGTCGTATCCTGTTTTCGCTACTAATTTGAAATGTCGAAATCCACTAGATTTTTAACTATTGACATGAATATTATTTATGCCATTAACATTTATTTAGTTGCAATTATTAATTTTTTAAAATATTATATTTTTAATTTTGATGAGTAATTTAAAGGATACTTAAACATTTTGTTGTACATGAATGTATCTGCATGAAATTGCGAATCTTCTATATTGCTGCTATTACTTACTAAATATCGTTAATGATTGTTTTCTTTATTCACGTGCTGCAGTTGATTAAAAAATTTAAGAAGATCTTTATTAGTTTTAATCAATGATAAATTGTATCACATTTAAGAACCTGCAAGTACTTAGAGGGGTCAATGTTTAAAAATTGTTCCAAAATTTTCCTTCAGATTTCGCTAAACGAATGTTAGAATATCTTCTGACTTGTTTTTATTTTCGCCTCTTCGACGCGTCATGTACCGTGAAGAAGAGAACTCTTACGTACAATAAAGAATGATCTGCAATTCTTGTAAAATAACAAGAGTTTGATATGTAATGTCTTCATGAAGAGTGTTCCTTTGGTACTTGCGTATTTCTCGGGGTCCTTGCGAGGACAATTATACCTTCAAATATACTCGCATACAGATAACATTGGTTAAGATCGAGGAATCTAGGCGGTAACAATCCGTGACTTACGACTCTTGTACGGCAGATCACCGCAGATACCACGTGTTTTCCTGCAGATAGTAAGCCATAATGCATTTGCTAGGAGACTGGAGCATGTCTGAGTCAAGGGGACTAAAGTGCCGGGACCGTGAGAGCACTGCTAGCAACCAGAAAAGGCTTCACTGACAGAAAAGAGTACTGCGGCGTCCCAAGACTTTCAAAACGTTCACTCTTTATATTTCTTTTTGACTACTTCTAAATCACGCTTCTGTTATGCGATTGGTAACCCTGAGTGCTTATCGCCTGCACTATACATAGATACTTCTTCGAGTTCTGTGGTTGAATCGTTTAGAAATAACCTTCAGCTGCCAAGGTGCTAAAATATTTATTGGCATCTGTGCTCCACAGCTGAATTGCTCAAAATAAAAATCACGTAAACTTAGTCACACTCACTTACTCTACAATTATGAATGTATCAGACGTCCACGGCTGTTGAAAGCCATGGACCCAGTAAGAATAATTAATTCTCTCTTTGTAATTGAGGACCAGGGTTGTCGTGCACTGCTGCGACGAGCCGTGAGGGACCACAAATAACCACTCACTATCCTGAATTAGGACTTCCAAACTCTCAGAAATGACGTTTTTGCAGATATGATTATTTCTTCGGACTATCGATGCATCTCGGAATGCGAGGGACAAAGATCGGGATCCGTCCCTGCGGTGACCCAATGGTCCTAACAAATCTATTCACTGTCCTGATGTCTTGCAAAATCCTCAACAATGACATTTTTGGAGAAATTGCTATTTTTTAAACTATATCGGGAGGTTGGCGGCCTTGCAGCCGGTTCGCATGCGGCTAGCCATCTGGGGCCTAAAATTCTATACACTATTTTGAGTTAGGACGTGGAAAAATTTCAGAAACGACTTTTTTTAGATACAACTCTATTTCTTGGGTCTAGCGATATATCGCGGTATAGCTATGGATGCGCGGCGGCTGCGGCAGCCAGGCCCTCCTTCGGTGAGGTGTGTGGGTCCTGACAAATATATTCACTATCGTGGGTTATGCCTTGCGAAAATCTCAGAAATGGCATTTTGAAGACATGACTCTATTCCTTCAGCGATACGTCCTGGGTGTGGATGAGGACTACAGCGGTCGCCACAGCCGGTGATCTCCTTCGGTGAGCTGTGTGGGTCCTGACAAATCTATTCACATCGTGAGTTTGGTCTTGCGAAAATCTCAGAAATGACATTTTGGAGACATGACTCTATTTCTTCGGTCTAGCGATACATCGCTGGGCGTGGGCGGAGGCCGCGGCAGCCGCCGCCATCCTGCGGCGAGTCGTGCGGGGGCAGGGAGTTCCCACCCGTTGCGTGAGCGTGCGTTATCTGGCATCGCGCGAATTAGCGAGGTTAAGATCGCATGCAACTGGTTAAGTGGGCGCGAGGGGCACCCGCCGAGCTCTCCCGACACAAATGTTCATTAGCGGCCGCTTTCGAGGAAGTGGTTGTTTTACATGTGGTTACATGTGGTTACTCATGTGCGCTCCCAGGACGAGTGCGGGTGGGGGCGAGGATTGCGGAACGCACGCAGACACGAGCATTGCAGGACGTACACGTGTTCGCAAATTGCGGCGGCAAGTGCGAAAATGTTTCTCTTAACTTTTCTATTACCGGCCGGTGGTCACGGGAGGACGTGGCGGCGCGGTTCGCAAGGGCGCCTCAAAGTCGTGGCGGTAATTATTGCCGGGGGACGTTGATGAACGTACAGCGAGATGCACGTACGAACCCACCGTGAAGAGCGGGTTCATGGGAAGAAATCTCATTACTAGTGTATAATTTCTGCGCGCTCTGCACGCGGGGGTATGTGTGTGCGACTCGTGGCGCCGGCTGCGGCAGATGAGGCGTTGGTGATATGGCCTTTTGATTCATTAAGTTTGGCTTTGTTCTAGTACTGTGGAATGTTACTCTCCTTTGTTATGAACAGTAATTACGAACGGATTCAGATGTACAATTTTTGTAAATTCTGGATGTGGGTTTTGTGTTCGAGTGATTTTATTTATTTATTTACATAATTTTATTAATTTTATTTTATTTATTTATCTATTTATTTTATTTATTTAATTAATTCAATTATTTCAATCGATTAATGATTTAATTAATTTTATTTATTTTAATTAATTAATTAATAGTAATAACAGTAATGATAGTAATGATACTAATACAATTAATATTAAAAATTTCTGATTTGCGAGAGAATAAATGCTACTGAAAAAAAAAAAACAGGAAAGTGTTTTTCAAAGGGTTGCCACAGATCTCGAGAACAACAAATAAAATAAAATAAAAAATACTCATATTACACCTATTACATTATACACTATCCTAGCAAATATTTTACGAAATCGGTGTTCTGGAATAAAGCAATATCATCGTGGAGTTTATTCGGATACACAGTACAACAGTTTTTTACGCCCCAAGAATATCAAAGAAGGTGTTTCAGAACACACCACGAGAATATCAAATACTTAATTGGGTGCGGCCTCTTCTTTGGTGCCTTGCTTTCGCATAACGTCAGTTCTCTCCTGTGTAGTGACACACTGAGGTTGAGAATTCATTCGCTGGGCGCATTCTGAGAATACGCACACTGTCGATTATTTGCTTTGAGAAAAAAAATGAAAGTTTTTCATTGGTTTTGTATTTTTCCCAAGATCTGAATATCTAACGAAACCCTTGACAACACTCACATGGTCATAGGCCGCTTAATTATTTCTCAATTTCCGCGCGTATATGAAATTAGTAATAGAAATAATAATAATTACTATAATAATAATATTATTATTATTATTATTATTATTATTAATGACTAGCTCAATTATCTGCTAATGTGGGAGCGTGATGGTTGAGAATGCCAGTTTCAAGGTCATTTTCCAACTGTGCTGTCAATTCTTGAGCACTCAAAACACAAGTTATTGTTTTTATTGCACCTTATCCCGGGGAATTTTCGGTCATCTTTCTCCAAAACAAGGTAATAAAACTGGATTTTCCTACGCATTCTCTACATTTGTATATGATCTGATAAGTTCAATTCCTTCTTGTTGCTATGTAGCGTCTGCTAGTGAATTTACTAATAATAAATGCTTTTGTTGATATGGCGAGGCTCGGGCCATTAGGCCTGCTCTTCCGTCTAATCACATGTAATGTATACAAAAAGTTCAGACATGTAATATCATATACATATGTAAATGTATACTAAAATGCCAAATATTTTTAAACTCGTTAATATCGAAGAGTTGCCAGATTATTCACAATGTATAATTGATTAGAGATCATTGGTTAATATCAAATGAATTACATTTTATTCACACCAGAATATTAGTTCAAATTACCATGGGATAACATTTTATTTGTTGTTCTCGAGCAGTCTGTATGCAACCCTTTAAAAACCACTTTCCTATGTTTTTTTCACTAGTATTTATTCTTTGCAGATCAGAAATTTTTTTAATAATATTACTCTCTCTTTTAAAAGTTAGTTTTCAATATTTGTTAACTTATTCGCCGGGGCCAAAAATAAAGCATAAGTGATCGTTTGCCCTTCCCTTTGCCGCCGCAGTCACACGAAGGAAACACTTTTACACACTTTCACAAACAACCTTCACTTATGCAGGATTCGAACTCGCAACCTTCCGTTCGGTGCAGAATGCCGCAGCAGCTCCATTGGTCGGAACTCGAAAATCTTTTTCGCGCTAAAGAAAATTTCCAGCAATAGGAAGGTATGCTTGTACCCCCATAACTTGCTTTCCATCTAGTCACCCATATATTACATGGTCGTAACATCGGTATAAAATAACCATTCGTCACTCGGACTGCCAGGCACCTAAGAAACCCATAATAATGTTCCGCCACTGAACTGACATTCATGCTGCTAGCGTTGTACTTGGCAATGAGGGAACGGAACATCTCCGTACGTTGCACTCAACAGTTTAACTACTTCATGTATTATACAGTCAAGATGTGTATCGGTATGTAATTGTGAGATGTGCTTTTCACTTTGAACGTATATATGTTTCAGGAAGTTATAATTTTACTTGGAGAACGCGAAAAAGTGTAATGAATTGTTAACCTTTTAATACTCGAAGGACAAATGCACAAGTCTTTCACGAATTCCGATTGATTAGACAGTGTCAAGAGATAATAAGAGAGCCTCGCCAATTGGGGCGTATTGAATTTACATTGACATTCATTTTGATTCACTCTGGAACTCGATACTGAGGCCATTGGGGTTATAGGTTGCTAACCTCAAATTCCAAAGTTCAAGATGTTTCGAAAATCACGATCGCCCCGTGGAGAAATAATACGATTTTATTAAGTAAAGCATGAAAAGAAACTAGTACTTTGTGGTTCAGTTTGATATTCAAGGAGTTATTAATTGTATCTTAATTTTTTTCTCATGCGTGTAAAATACGTATAATTTTGATTACTTGATCACCATCTCAAATTTGAAGGGAAAGAGGTTCGACTTACCAAATATTTTGACTATTAAAGGTTCCAGTGACTAAACACGATATGTGTAAACAAAATGAAAGGGAATGTAAAAGCGAATAGAGATTTTGGATTGTGTTTGCGACTACACTGTAATTTCTTTGCACGCGATTTTTAATTTTTTTTAATGCAACATCAATGACTCACTCAAAGCGCATTCGATATTCGGTGCTCTCAAATTTCAGGGAGAGAGAGTTCGATTTACGGAATTTTTCGGATCACCGAAATTCAAATTAACGAACTCGAAACGAAAGTTGAACTTATTGAAAAATACTTCATTTTTCTTTAATTCTAAAGCGTTGGTGAATTCCATTCACCAAATCGGCCTTTTGCTCTCTCGTTCTTGGGAAAGTTCAACAATACCCCAAACACCACTTGGCATCAATAATCCTATTTTGCCATCAACATTTGCTTGTTTTCGGAGAGATGTCTTGACTATTTCACTCATATCTACCCGTGCCATAAGTAACCAATGCTAAGCAAGAATATATTCCAATTTAATCAATCCCAGATAAGTATCGGTTTATAATGATCGATTTTGCACACTATTTTCATTTGTTTACCTTTTCGTTGTTATCAAAAGCAATTTTTATGACCGTGAGTCCTAACATTCGAGCCACGGAGAGCGCACGATCTTTCTTTCCTCTTCCTTTTCATATCCTCTCCCCTTACACACTCACATTTACATGCACCACATGTCAGGAGAGCAGTCGGGAACTTACGAGCTTTCACGGCTGGGGGTGGCCTGCTGGGGAGATACTTGGAGAGGGAAATTCTCCGACTCCGATATATAGGTCGGCGCCGGATCTCACCGCTCAACGGGGGAGAAATATCGCCACCTCCAGACACAAAAACCTTCACAACACTAACGGGACTAATGACCATAGCCGTTGACGTACCCGGAAATATCAATCAACCCACGGTCCTTCCCATACGAGTTGCGAGAGAAGCATGTCGAAGCTGGAACGGCCAGTAGAAAGCGAATCGGCCTCCAGGTTGCGTTGCGGTAGAAGCCGTAGCAGCACTGTGCGCCGCTTATTGACAGGCTCTTTGATCGACAGGGCAATTACCGGAACTCCGCCATTTCTGAGGAAGCCGAATGTGGAAAGCGGGCCGGCGCGTTTGGGAGTCCGAGGGACGTTCGTGCGGACTGGAGGCAGATTTAGGGAACGGCGTAGGATGTGGCGGGATCAGAACATTGGGAAAAAAGGAAAAGTCGCAGAGTGAACTGCTATTGAAGATTGACGAAGACAAAGGTCTGGAGAAAACTGAAGAATCGTTGAAAAATTGAACAAGAGGGAAAACCAAGATGAAGCATAAGCGTTGGAAAGAGACGAACTCCTTGAAGCAAGGGACCGCATTTGTTATTTGATCGGTTTATCATCTTAAGTCAAATGTAACAAAACGCGAGAGAAGCTTTTCTTGTCGGCATTCATTACGTTCCAAGTTTTCACATGGAAATTTAGCATGTCACGTTCATCCATATTATTGGAAGAGAGAGCGCGGTCGCAATTGTTCATGAAACGAACCAGTCAACCGTAGCGATATCCAAACTTTAATAAGACTAGCAACGCCCCAATTGTTATGAAGTCTGACCAAAGAAGTAATTCCTCAGTCTGCAGTACTTCCCAAGGCCGGGACGTCAACACTGCCACTAGCCATCTTCTTTCCGCTGGCTCGTTGGATTGCTTTCTCCCTCTTCCTTCTCTTTCCTCTCTCTCTCTCTCTGTCTCTCTCCGTCTGTCTCCCTTCTCTCCCTCTCTCTCTCTCTCTCTCTCCTATCGCCTCCCAATCACCATTTCCTAACTTCTCATATTCTGCTCCTTTCTCTTCCTCCCTGTTTTCCCTTTTCTCCCTCTTCATCCCCTCCCATTCGTCCTTCCCCTCTTCTCCTCATCCTCCCCTTTTTTCCCTCTTGTCTCTTTCTTTCTCCCCTCCTCGTGCTCTTCTTCCTCTCCTTCCTCCCCCTCTTCATTCTTTTCTTTCTCTACCCTTCCTCGTTCCCGTCTTTCCCTCCTCCCCCTCTTTTCCTTCTTGTCCGTTTCCCCCTCCCTCTCCACGTCCTCCTCGTCGTCCTCTTTTCCTGGAGGATCTCTTTAGGCGCCCGCGGGATTTCTTGCCCTTCCCTCGGCCGCTCCGCTCCCGCCGCCGTGTTCCCGGCCGCTTTCCCGGAATTGGTTTCTTGCGCCGCGTCGCCGCGCGCCGGGGCTTAGAGCTGCATATAAAGCGGAGCACCTGCTCCCAGAATGCACTGCTCCTTCGCTTTATGGCGGTAAGAAATGATTTATTTAACCGCGTTGTTCGGTTGTGCTCGCTTACTCGGCCGAGACTTTCGCGCTTCTCCGGCCCAAGGACAGATCAATAAAAATGCGTGTGTCAGGGAGGCTGTAGCAATCACCTTGAAGGGTGAAGTCGTCGACCTTTTGCTGGAGTTGATGTACCATTTGTTCGGTTGTTAGATGTGTGTGTGTGTGTGTGTGTTGTTTTTGGAATTTGTGCGTCGATAATATATTTTGCAGTAGAGATGAATTCACATGGAACAAAAAATACATGCTTTTTACGGTCTACTTTTTTTTAACGAATATACTAGTAATATGCAGTTTATTGAAATCAAATTTCCATTGAAATGCAATGAATTTGTCTGTAAAATAATAATCTATAAATAGAATAAATATAAAGCCAGCTAGTCAACAGCAACTTTCAGTAACCACTTCTTTGCTTTTTTGTTGCAAGTATGTAACTAGTACATTGTATGCTTTATATTACTTCAATATTGTTTTTGTAGGATTATTGGATGATATTGGCAAACTGAATCCATTTCTGCCTTGGGTTAATGAAAATAAGAGTTTGTTTTCTGTGGTCTTACGAATTCTCCTCCGGATTTTAAGGAAATATTGTAGATATTAAGAACATTTTTTGGAAACATTAACTTCTGCATCACGCTTTCAATTAAATAAGAGTTATCCGAATAATGTAGAATATTAATTAAAGTAAATTTTTTCAGTTACTTTGGTAATACTATTTACATCGCAACAACATGAATGTTCTTTTGAACCGGAAAAGCGCTTTCACGAAAACTATGTAAAAGATTTTTATATTCTTGAATCTTAATAGTCGTAATTTTTTAATTCATTCACAGGAACTCCTAAATTGTTTGGCATAGTGAAGATAAAGAATGTTCCAAATAACATCAATATGTTATTATTAGATATCAATATGTCAATATGTGCCATGTGCAGTTTTTTTGAGAATTTTTTATTTTTTCCGACTCATGTTTAAAGTATATTTTAAATGTAACAGTACACCAATCAAGGTTGCGTAGCTTTCTCTCTGCAATCACGTGCGCGGAGCGTTACAATATCCGTTAAATACCAGTCGCAAAACATCAAAATTACTCAAGAAAATGCTTAACTAATATACCACAATATGTATATCATTGTATTTGTCCTTTGCGCTCGTCATGATAGACTAAATATATGTTTAGTTCCATTAAAAAAAAACAAAGTTACCTCAATATTTCGTAAAATACAAGTGATAAAATCTACATGAATACTTGCATTAATTAGTCCCATTCCGTCATGTGCTTCCGTGAAAACTGCATTGCAATAACTTCAACTGTTCCAAAATTGCAGGAGATTCGTGACTTTTCCTGTTTGTGTGTATATTATATAATATACATACATACACACATATCATCACACAGTGCAATCTACCCTCGTTGGCGGCAGGGGCTTGACGCACGAAAGTAGACAGGTCTGACTCTTCCGTATTGATTCCCCGTGTAACTGTAGGGTTGTGACGTAGTTAACTCCTTATTCTATCACGTATTGTTCTCTCTCATGACCACCTCCATACAATGGAAGGCAGTCGTGTGAGTCAGCTGCTCAGAAAGTGAGAGGGACATAAGCATCCTTCTTCGGCTACGCTAAAAAATGAATAAGGCACTCACCACTCCACATACTTATTTAAAGCAAGACTACTGATAAGATTAAAGAATATCATAGGCAGCGTTCGGATTGTTAGTTTTTTTCTCTTTTTATGTTCATTCCTCAAAACTGTGATTTTGGCGAGTCAGGGAAATGCTATCACAATATTCGTGTTGCAAGTTGTTACAATTTTGTTCATATTTTGTAAACAATATTACATAATTTGCATAAATTCAAAAAAATCAAGACATTTTATTATTTTGCTTATTTTAATAGTGAATTTTGAAAAACAGTTATTATAAAAGAAATGGCATATTTGTTCTTAGGTACTAATGTTCAGACTTTCATTTTGACGACACGAGGTGCCCCACGTGAAAATGCTAGCAGATGCACACGACCTGTTCAGTGTAATCTCCATCTGAATGGCACACGGTACGTTGCGACAAGTGCGCTTTAGCGCTGAAAATATCTTTAGATGTGTCAGTGACGTCGTGTATCTTGATCTTTAAACTCAATTTCTTGAGAGATACTGGTTATCGGTGACGTATAGCACTACAAGACAATGCTATAGTGATTGTTTGCTGGTATTTTGCTTCGTATCAATGCTCTCAAAGCTCGAAATGTTCTCTTAAAATATTAATTACGAGGAGAACCAATATTTATTTTAAAAATTGGTATAATAAATATTTTATAAACGTAATTTCAAATTGTGTAAATTTATTTGTTTATTTGTAAAATGTACTACAAATTAGAGCGTGTTTGATATTATATCTCTTCTTACATACAGTGATATATTACATATTAATTCATATTTATATACATTCTTTGCTGTTTATTCTGTATATTTTTCTAGATTAGTCATAGTCCCATAATTGGCATGGAATGTTTCGTGAGCGGTAATAATGGAGTATGTAGCGTCTTCTTTCGCGGTGAGGAGAAAATGTTTGACGGCTTCGCTTCAGTCGCCTGACTTTTGGGAAGGCTGTACCTTCTCGAACGAAAAAGCGCCCGGAGAATACGAGCGCATTCGTGAGCCCACGTGTGTGTGTGTGTGTGTGTGAAGCGTAATTGATTCTTATTGCATCCAGGACCGGACGAGGCCCTTGATCTGCACTCTGCCTCCCAAGGTTGCATACAATTGCGCTCTCGTTCTTTCGTCCTCAACGATCTTCTTGTTCTCGCGCTCCTCACCCTCTTCCATCCTCTCCTCCCCCCACTCCCCCCCCTTTCCCCCCCTTCTCTCCTTCCCGCTATTCTCCGCCTTCGTCCCTCCCTCCTTCGCCCTCATCATCTTCACCCATCCCTAGCCTCCACCACCCTCCCGCCCCTTCCCCTTTTCCCCAACTATCCGCGCACCCTCACCCTCCTCAAGTCTCTCCGCCCTCCTCCATTCTTCCTGCCCTCTCCCATTCTCTCCGCCCTCCACTACTCTCCATGCCATCTGCACCCTCTCCGCTGCCTGGCTCTACCGCTCCTCTCCCCCCTCCCCCTCCTCTCCCCTCCCCCCCTCCTCTTTACTGTTCTCCCCTCTGCACGCCCTTTTACAGCCTCCTCAGCGCATCCGTCCTCTCTCACTGCCCCGTTCTACATCCCCGACCTCGGTCCTCATGCCTCTTTTTCGGTGCATCTTCCGCCTCGTCTTGACGTGTTACTACAGTCATAGACTAAGGGAAAATTCTTTACTCTATGCTACAGTCTTTGATTCAAGAATTGGAAAGTGATCCAATAAGATTAAACAGCCCTTGCTGGATCATATACGTCTTTCATAAATAATACGTCTCGTGCAATGGTGGCTCTTGGTAAGATTCATGTGTAATTGAGACAACCCTAATTTAATTAATAGAATAGATTCATCACAGCAGAATAGACAATTTCATTGCTACAAATTATTATAATCTCTCCGAAAAATGCATACTTCCTTCAAACTTATGTAATCTTTACTGGTGTACAAAAGTTCATTCGATGTGATGCTACTTTCGGCGGGTGTCTGTGCATTCCCGTTGGGAGCCTTTGCAACTTATAAAACCAGTTGCACGGGGAATCATTCGCAGTGATGCGCAAGCAATTACCGCGCAACTTTTCCTGACCGATGGCAGAAATTGGGTAGGTGGGATAGCTACAAAATCGGCCACTAGAGTTTTTTAAGTAATGCCAACCTCTGAAAATCAAAGAGAAACATCCATTTCAGTGTAATAAATGATCCGTTAATTTCTTCATCTGGGAAGCATACTGACTGAATGTAGCGACGAATCTTATTTTATTATAATGGCTTCCTTGTTATCGGCGGTATCAGCCTAAATAATAACTAACAACACAAACTTTTTAAAAGAGTAAATGTGCGGTGAATCATGCTTTCATTCAAGATCACTGGAAACTTGCTCAAAATATATACGAAAGTAACAGTTGCACGAGTATTCTATTTGGAAGGACCTGGACCTATTTCAGCCATTTCGTAATATTTTTGGGGGAAAACACGAATAGTTCTCATCTTCAGCGGCAATCGTCTTTTGTTTCAGCAACTTTGTAAATGCAACAGTTAAGGTCGACGTCAATTAAGTAAAAGGATTTATAGCTCGCATACTAAACCTGTGTTAAAATAAGGTCTCCAATTTGTTCATCATTGCTACAATAAAATTATTTCTTTACAATGTTCTTATTTCTTAAGGTTATCACTCAAGATTCGGGTGCGTGATGATTATCGTGAACTCTTTGAGTAATACACATCGTTATACCCTTTTCCACATGCGAGTATGATAATCTAGTCCAGTCAATTCTTTACCTCATATTGGTGGGTTAGGCGAAGTGCACCTTGGTATTTAATACTGCCAATTGGCAGAATTATTTCGTGATAAAGTCCTGAAATACCTGCGGATACTCGTCATTGCTACTAGTTAACTTCTTCATCATCATCATCATCATCATCTTGGAAAGCATGTCTGAGTGACCAAGGATCCATTTAAGCTCTCCGGAGCTATAATATATTTGCAAGACAAAACACTACTATTGTAGCTTCGTGTCCTTGTAGTTAGCACTTATTAAAGAAACCAGGCTACCTTTTCCCACGAAGTGAATAAAGGTGATCACGACATTTTAGTTAAAATCATGAGCACAAAGTAACAACTATTTCTTACCGCTAACAGGAAATGTGTGTGTTCATGGTTCCAAGAAAGTTCTTTTCTTATTTGTTGCTTTAGAAATCGGTGTTTTATCTTTGCATAGGACGCAATTATCTGTCGGTCTTCTTGACAACGATATTTTTGTTTCTTGATTACATTTACGCATCATAATAAAGCAAAATAACTCCTTTCCTTGCAATATATGCAACACAGAAGGCCTTGCTGGTTGATATTTAAGATTCAATCCGGCCTTGTGACGAACGAGTTTTTTTTTAGTGAGTAACGTATATTTTGTGAAACGCACAGTGATTATTTGATTATTTATTGATAATATATATTTAAGTGTGGTAGATTTAAGTGTACTTCATAATCTATCAAGATGACGCACATGTATTCTAAAAAGAAAATTAGGGAGATTTGCAGTCTTATGGACGCGCGATGGAAAACTGAAGAAAAAGTAACACAATACAGGGGTCTTCTAGCTATTTTTGCACGTGAAAACAAAAAGGAAATACATGAAGCAAACAAAGTTCGCCGACAGCAAGCAATGCAGCTTGAAGAACTTCGGAAGGACAACGCTCACTTCCGAAAAACCTTGGGCGATTCCATGTATGGCAATAAACAGCGGTTGAGGAATGCTTTACAACCCAATAGACTTATCCAGCTTTGCTACCAAAGACTCTGGCCTTCCAAATCACTTGAATTTTTCGAACATGCCATCAATAGAAAGCGAAAGGAATTGGATTTGCTGAAATACAAAAAAAGTAAGCGTATGGAAGTGTTCACCAACCTTAGATTTGAAAAGGCTGAATTGCAAGATCGTTTGGGAGCAGGTTTCGAAAATATTAAGTTCAGACGTACTGTACAGATGCTCACGAACAGAATAGAAATGTTCGTTGTGAGGCAAAATGCTGCCGCACAAGTTTATAAACTGTACAAAAATATGATAAACCTGCTTCAAAGTGATGCACATTACTTCGATGCCATTTTGGTCGTTATTCATTCTGTCACCGAAGAACAGTGTCGTTGTATATTGCAGGCCGCAGAGTTAGGTCAGTTAACCCATGAAGATCTAGTGGATATTCGAGATCAATACAAATGCCTTGAGAAAGAAGTGAAAATAAATATGAAGGAAAGAAAGCGGGAAGTCACTCATATTAAAAAAGTTGCAGAAGAATTGGTTCTTAAGTGCCAGTTACTAACTCAAGCGGAATCATACGGATTTGTTTTTAGAGCATCTGATAGTGCAGAATTTGGGGAAGGCAACAAGGAATTTGAAATTAAAGAATTGGAATTGTTGATGAAGAAAGTACAAGAAGCAACACTGTCTCCTTCATATTTTGACGTATTCCCAAGGATGTTAGAACAACTTCATCAAGAAGAAACTCTGATAAAAAACATGAAAAAAATGAGGCAGGCAAGAGATCGAGTGTTGCATATGAAACATCACTCACAGATGCTTTTATCAACGCTTACACATACGGAAACAGCCTCCACTTTGAAGTATAACGAGAAAAAAGCAGAACTGGAAAGAGAATTGGCTGAAGAGCATTTCCGTTTGAATCAAGAAACGGAAACCATTGAAGACTTTGGAAAAATGTTAGCTTCATTGAAAATTGCTCTTCATGCGCTTTACGAGACGGTTCATAGGTTGAAAGAGTTGCCAATTGAAGACACACTACAGGTCGGAAGTGACATAGAAATCGAGGTTAGCTTGACGGATATGACTCCTGCAGAAATAGAAGAGACGTTCCCAACACCTATAACCCTTAACCCGAAAATTCTGCTTGGGAAAATATTTGACGGTCTCACACTGTTTTCCATTTACGCAAGCGAAACTCTTGATGAAGAAACTCTTAATGAAGCGACGGTTTCTCATCAATATCAAGTACTGCTCGGTCGCTCTGATGTTGGACCAGTACTGGAAGTCGACGTTCCATTGCTTGATGAAGTAGTGGCAGAGGATGCTGGGGTACTCTCGCGGGAACAACTCAAGCTCAAGAGCAAGCAAATGGTTGAGGAACATCAACGTTTGGTTTTGTTGGCTGAAATGGGTCCTGCCGCTGCAGCGAAGTTGCGCAGGCGGTTCTAGATCGATCAGAATGTTGATGAGTAAACATGGGTGGTGGATGTATAACTGCGGTCGTACTATTTATTGAGGAACTATAATAGTACATGTTTTGTGCACTTATGAAATGGTACCATAAAGAACAAATACCAAAGACATTAGACTATGACTCATTCAGTATTCCTGGAGTAACGGCGTTCTTTTTATTTATAGAACTTGACCATACGTGACGATAAAGCTGCAGCCTCTACTTTTCCGCATGCAATATGTCGCAGAAGAAAAACTATTTCGTTCTTGATCGTATTATATGATAAAATATGACCCTGTATACTATTTAATTTAATAAACCAGAATCATTTGGATAAAATAGTTGTTTTTTTATTAGAGACATTTTTAAGTAACTAAGTGGTGAAAACGAACGTAATTGATGATTAAAGGAATTATTGACAGTTAAAATATTTTTATTGATGACATTTAATTGTATTTTTTGCTTTGTGTCACTTAATAATACAATAAGTTACTAAGATTGGGTAAAGTTATTATATTGCAGTGTTTTAAAAATTTACTTGCGTTCGAAAATTGTAAGTGGAAAACAACAATTATCATAGCCTTCTTGAACAAATCAAAACATAAGTTGTTATTTTTATCAAACTATAAGTATTCTCAATTATTGTTTATTTTGTTACAGTGTCTTTTTGAAGTGTTTTATGTTTTACAGCGTTTTTTATGTTTATGTTTTTTATACAATTTTTATATATTTTGTGAAAGTATTTAAATATATTTTGATAATTTTATATTGATAATTCAACAAATCAAGATGTCACACATGTATACAAAATCAAAAATCAATGAAATATGTAATCTTATGGACGCACGATGGAAAACCGAAGAAAAAATTGTGCAATACAGAGGTCTTTTAACCATATTTGGACGAGAAAGAAAAAAGGAAATAAATGAAGCAAACAGAGTGCGGCGACAACAAGCAATGAAACTTAAAGAACTTCGGAAAGACACTTTGTATTTCAGACAGTGTCTGGCAGACTCAACATACGGTAATAAACAAAGAATAAGGAATGCTTTGCAATCTAATAGGAAAATCCAACTGTGTTACCAAAGACTATGGCCTGGTAGAGTGTCAGAGTTTTTTGAACACGCAAATAATAAGAAACGAAAGGAATTAGATCTGCTCAGATACACGAAGGCCAAGCGTATGGCACTATTTACTAGCCTAAAACTAGAGAAGGCCGAATTACAAGATCATTTTGATATGGGTTTTGAAAATGTGAAAACTCGGCGAGCGAAACAAGTTATCACAAACAGAATAGAAATGTTCGTCGTAAGACAAAACGCGGCTGCCCAAGTGTACAAGCTGTATAAAAATATGTTAAATCTCCTGCATAACGATGGACATTATTTCGATGCCATTTTAGTAGTACTATATTCTGTATGCGACGAGCAATGTCGATGTGTGTTACAGGCTGCGGAGCTTGGCCAATTAGCATCGGAGGACTTAAACGATATCAAAGAGGAGTATAGGTGGCTTGAGAGGGAGGTAAAAGTAAATATGAAGGAGAGAAAGAGGGAAGTCATGCATATTAAAAAGGCTGCCGAAGAATTACTTCTTAAATGTCGATTACTAACTCGGGCAGAAGCCTATTCTTACGTGTACAATACTTCAGGATTAGGGTCAATTTTTGGTTCGGGTAGTGTCATAGACAGACAAACAGACGATTTGGAGAAAATTATGCATAAAATACAAGAGGCAACTCTGGCTCCGTCATATTTTGATATTTTCCCGAGAATGTTGGAGCAATTACATCAAGAGGAAACTTTGATAAAACAGATGCAGAAAATGAGGGAATGCAAAAACCGTGTAACTCGCATGAAGCTTCATTCCGAAAACCTCTTGGCGTCTCTCGTACAAGCTGTTAGCAGCTCTGCATCAGTCTTTGAGAGGAAACAAGATAAGTTGCAATACAAGATTGAAGAAGAAGCAGATCGCTTAAACCGCGAAAAACTAGCCATTGATGATTACGTGGAGATGTTAGCGAACTTGAAAATCGGTTTACAAGAACTATATGTAACGTTGCAGCGGCTCAAAGAAATTCCAATCGCGGAGACAGTTGAAAGTGCAAGCGACGAGGTAGATGAGATTGCACTTGAGGAGATGACACCTGAACAAATAGAAGAAACATTCCCACCTGTCGTGGAACCTAACTTCAAAAAACTCGTGAGCAACATTTCTGACAAACTATCGTTTTACGCTATTTACGCGTATGAAACTCTGGACGACATGACGCTGGCCGAAGCACAAGTCATCCACCAAAACGACATGGTGTACGACCGCAGCTCGGCGTTGCCAATCCACGAGTACGATGTGCCGCTGCTTGACGAGCACGAAGCCGAAGATACGGGTATAATGACCCGCGCCCAAGTCAAGGAAAAGAGCAAGCAGGTTGTCGAAGAACATCAGCGAATCCTTAGACTGACTGAATTGGGGGGACCCAGCGCTGTTCTTAGAAAATAGACGTTTCATTTTGTCGGTCGCACCTGAAATCAACAGACCTAGGAGGATGGTTTTCTGCCGGTTTGGACTTAATTTACATGTTACAATACTGTGTGACTTCTAAAACTGTTTTATTTCTTTTGTATCTATTTTAATGCCTTTAATACATTTTATTTATTTTTTTGTACTCATGTGTACGATTTTGAAAAAATCTATTATTTATTTTAGATAATTTCTGGGTTTATATTTTCAAATGCTGTGAGATTCATTACAAAAATTCAAATTTTGAATTCTCCTCTTAAGATTATTTTCTATATAAATTTATCAAAAATGTTGGAAAACGTGAGAGTCCCTACCTGTTCCGTAATACGTGGCGTAAATATGGGAGGGAAATGGATTTGGGGAATAACCACTCCCTCGCGAATTTTTTGAACAAATTAATGTTTAATTTGAAAACAATTCAAATTAAAATACTTGAAGCTAAGGAAAATAATTGATGAAATTTTATATTTCATAGTTTATTATTATTAAATTATTTATTATATAATTTCACCTTCAAGTACACTTTTGTCAGTTTGCTCAAGTGTGGTTGCTCATTACGCCATCACTTACTATTACACCGTCATTGAAATTCTGTCTACATTGTTATTTTAACTACCAAGTACCGAGCGTGGTCCACGTTTGCCTCCAAAGGCAAACTTTTAAATGTATGTTTAGTAAAAAGAAAACATGGCGGCATTTTTGTAATTATTGCCAAAAAGTCATAGAACTGAAGGTTTTTTGTGCACAAAAATCCTAATATCGTATTAAAATACATTCCCTGTCTGGCAAGGCTTTCCATGTTCCTGTTAATTTGTATCTGAAGTTTATTTATTTAATGCAAAAAACATTGTAAAATGTATGTCATACTACGAGGGGAAATGCAATCTGTTCACATTTTCTCGAGCTTTGGGATCCATATTCTAACTCCATACTCTATGTTGAATTATGAATACAGGCAGCAACGATCGTTTTGACAAAAATGATAAAATATTCACTCTACTGTAAGAAAAACTATTAGCAAAGGCAAATCGGCTTCGTATGAGGCGTTTATTCCTCATCGAGCCCTTTTTGAAAAAATCGACTTACTGCCTCGAGAACATGGAAAACGATTAGTTTAATGACTATATTCCCCACTGACTCAAGAAAATCATTTATCATATATCTATCATTTTAAAAGCTATATTATTTACTGTTTAATGCTCAATATAGTCTCTAAATTGTACAGAACAGTTATGGAGCAGTCAATTTTAGTTGACACTTAAATCTGTATATCGATTTTAATCATTTAATGACATTTCTAAAGAAATGTATACGTATTGCAGGTGCATTTTTGTAGAGGTTATTACTAACTCACATAAATATGGTTACTTTGTCGAGTGTAATAGTTATATACATAGGTATTAGTTGAAAATACGTTTCATACTGAGCAAGTGTGGACAAGTTTTGACAAAATAATAAATAAATATTCATATTTTCATAAATAAATAGACAAAACTGGTGAAATTCCTCACTTAATACAGTTACAGTATTTGCTTGCGTTTACAGAAATACTCATTTTAAAAGTAATTATAAGAATTCTACTGAATTTTCTACATGTTAACTTAGTGGCGTATATAATGGTGTGTTTTGAGGTTACCGTCCCCTTGAAAATTATAGCTAAATATATGTCCAACTATCGAAGTGTTCTGCGTTGTTCGGGAGTCGAAAATAAATATGAACGACATGAAATAATGTTTTTTACTCCCATTGTATTGTTGGATGGCTACAGCTCGTTGCGTAATTACATACATTATGATATGGTTTCATTATTCTGTAGGTATTTGATCAATCAAGAGAAGTTTACAATTGAATCATTGACTCTGTTTATTGAATTGAAGGAAATAATAGTAAATAACAATAGTAAATTATAAAAGTTATCAATAGACGTAGAAAAAGAATCGAATGAAACTATGTATTAATACACTCGTATACATTTAAGATATTCGCTTGATTCTTTAATGCTCACCATTTCATAATCGTTAGTCAAATATCATTTTGGGATTTTCGTCTACACAACACTGTAGAGGAAGTAGTTTATCAGATGCAGAAGTAAAAATTATCCAATTTTTCGGTATCAGTGACCCACAATAAGTGAGCTTTGCTCCTTAGTTTAGCACATATATGTATATATTGTATGTTGGTGTTAGTGTCTTTGTGAGGGAGACGAGGTAACGGGTTAATGGGTAACGGTTTGTTTTAGTGAACTGACGTCAGTCTTGGGAAATGGGATCAAGTGGAAGAATCAACATTGCTTAACCGAAACTTGGATTATGTATTTGGTCGTCTTATTGCTAAAAATCCCATCAACACTCCATTTTAATTTGATTGATTGATTGATTGTTAGTGATTCCGCGCGCATCAACTACTGATGTCATTAGTCCCGTTAATGTAGTGCATGTTTTTCATTGGGAGGTGGCTGTGACCTTCCCCACTGAATGGCGAGATCCGGCGCCGATCTACCGTCGAATAGCGGGGTTTTCCCCAACCAGGTATCTCCCACCAGCAGGGCCCCCAGTCCGGACATGTTGTAAGACCCCAACCGGTCTCCCGGCATGAGTGGTAGTGTAGTGAAAGTTAGTGTAAGTGGTGTGTGTGTGTGTGTGTGTGTGTGTGTGTGTGTGTGTAAGAGGAGAGGATATGACAAGAAAGAGGAAGGAGAGATCGCGCGCGGTCCGTGGCCTGTTTGTTAGGGTACTACTCCGGCATCCGCCTGGTGTTGATCGGAGAAACCACGGAAAACGACCGACCAGAGCAACCGGCCGCTAGAATTCTCCTCCAGACAGCGACTGAATTCGACCTAGCTGAAAAGCTAGTCGTTCGGACTCGAACCTGGGACGTCCCGGTCGGAGGCACAGCAGTGACATCAGTTGAGGACCCATTGCAGCCTATGGATGGCGACGGGCTAGAACGACCCGCAGACATTACTTTCGTGCCATGAGATGGACACTGCTGGCGCGATTCTACTTGCGTCAGGCGATCGAAGTCGACGTTTCTGGAAGGCAATCCAGATCTGAAGCGTTTGTTGTTCGTAAAACGATCTGTACCCTAAAGGCGGCGAATTTATTGGGAGTTGCACGCGCGCCTTTCGCAAGCTCATTTCCATCTCACGCAGCTGCTGCTTCGGCGTCGACGGCAACGCCGGCGCCACGCCGGCGCCGACAACAACTACTACTACTACGTGTACTGGCACCGTTAGGAAATTTTCCATTTTATGAACACACTCCGTCCGTCGCCGTCACCGCCGTCGTTGCCACCTTCATTCTGCTGCAGGGGCTTTACGACCCGCACCCCTCCGTCTGCTATCGCTTGTGTTCAACGTGGTGGAGCTCGCGTACTTTGGTGGATATTGATGAAACCGTTAAATAGGCACTCAAATGTTGTGTGTTGGGACGTGGGTGCGTGAAAATCAGAAACAGGGTAGCACACATTAATTTGGTTGTGCGGAACTGAATGTATGGTTAAATATGACCTTATATTTGATAATACAACAACCTGATTTATGTATGTATTTATTTATTTATTTATTTTATTTTACGTCAAAAAACAGTTAAAAACTGCGTATGACGTGCTATGGGAAAAAAGTGAATTGTGTGCACATTTTCAAAATTCTGTGATCCCTACACTAAGTCATATACTACTTAAATTTTGAATTTTGAAAGGGAGAAAAAAACAAAAAAAACTCCCATGTAATAAAATCTATTTTCAAGGATAAATAAGCAATAAATTTTGGCTCTTATTACTCTTTTAACTCTCCGATTACTCAGATCGCAGAGAAAGATATGCGGAACTAGAATATTAATGTTTTTAATGGATATTCTAATGTTAAGGAATCTGTCCAATTATCATTTATTTTCAAAAATGGATGTTGCTCTACCGAAAAAGTTTACGATCTTTGCATCTTTTTCAACCAACACTTGTACCCTCTGTTTTGTATTTGCATACTTTGATAATGATTTATTTTAGTAAATGAAGTCTATTTGGACATGTTGAAGTGTTTGTTATTGACATCCCTCTAGACTAGGAACAACGAAATATATTTTTTGCTATTAAATCCGAAGAACTGTTTGTGAGATCAAATCATATAAAGTAAAATCTGTATTAAGTATAAACTAGTCAGTTTTTAATTTTAAGCAGTTATAAAAATTAATAAACACAGTTATCAGATTATATTAGTTTGTGAACCATTTTTACGATTTGTTATTGAAAATAATCGAACGAAGGTCTTAGGGTCGTACCTATGCGCATAGAAACCTATGTAGGTACTCCTATCAATCTGTGCGTAGGCTTATAAAAATTCGTCATGATAGTTACTGTAAAAATGGTTAAAACTGGAAATATTTCATAAAAAAGACTGTCGCTACACACGTGTGAACTCCATTCACTCCGGATTAAGTCGTGTAAAACTTAATACAGGAGAATGGTCTAGGATTGAATTATTTGTAGACAGTCAATTTTATTTCTCTTGTCACATTTATTGGTATAAATTTATAATCCAACATTTCGAAACCTCTTCCAATCTCTTTCTCGAGGTCTACTAATGTAAATCATAATCAAACAATGAAATGTATTAGTTCACACCAATTGGTTCACACATATGTGGGCTATGTCAAAAGGATAAATCCTTTTATCTGAAATTAAAAGGTGGTTAAAATCCAATTCCTTTACTGAACAATATAGATCTAGGACAATACTGGTACGCGTTGCCAATGTGACCAAATATCATATCAAAATTGTCGCAAGCTGACTGGCTTGATAACTTCCTATCCCAAAAACAAATTACACGTGTAAGTGACACGTCTAATATTTTAGAAAACTTTCGTTTTCAATTATTGTGATAGAATAGCCATGCCCAATTTACTCTTATCGCTAAAGTTCTTAATGCGGGTTGGGTCCTGCAATTGCAAATACACTCATGCTTAGTAAGTACTCAAGCACATTTAGATAAATCAGCAGTTAATTAACAGGGGGTGAATTTGTCAGCCATGTCCATGCTATAGGATTACTTTCGGGATGAGTAATTCAGTTTTTAATTAAAAATTCCCCTTTGCTTTTTATGAGTACAATAAAATTATTGAACATTGAAGACATATTTACTTTCCCAGTAAGTCCCATAGCTTGAGATGAAATAGCATAGTTTAATGTGTTTCCGACTATGGAACATACAAAAAGTATTAGTCATGAAAGTTAATTATTCATTGAAGTACTTCAGGGTCAATAACATAACGGAATATGCGGGTAGAGTCACATTTCGAAGACCAGTACAGGAAGCCATAATGCGGGTGGCAGGAATTGGACATTCTGGGTAGGCACATGTAAACTAATGTAGGGCAAGGTTGACAGAATGTTTCATGCCTCAAGAACCCTCTCCAATGACGGAAGAAAACACGGAGGAGAAGAAAAATGTTTACGTGCTCAACGGACGAGAAGAGATTTTCCTTTACAAACGCTTACTGAGTCTCAGCAAAACACAAACAAAAATAAAGCAAAATTCAATTCATTTCTAAAAAATATGTGAATAAACAAGCAGCAGGTTTTAAAATATTTTCTTAACTCCAACGAAATGAGCAAATCTAACCCAATAAAGAAGCTGAGACAATATTAGTTCCATAATATCTAATTTACAATGTAGGCAATTGTCCAAAACATTTTCTTCGGCTCCTGTTGATATGTATTTGAAACAGGGGTGATAGTTTCCAACTATTTGCTGTATCATATTCACATTAACGTGTTTCCTTTTAACCCATTTATTATTAAAATTAAAATCTCGTTTGCAAAATACATTGTCACAAATCCTATCAATTAAGATGTAGTTTACAAGATTATAAACATAATCTGTTAGTTAAATAGTAGTTCTCGCATTGGATGCCATTGCGTATATTGAAAATGTGATATAGTTTTGCGGTAATTCTGACATCACCAAGGGCATTTTATTTTACGAGTTGCAAAGTATTGTGTTAAGCAACTAAATATTTTTAGTCATAAGATGCGAGGTTCTGATTATTCACTTAATCGGCAATCAAGATCTGATTTTGTTCTACCGTCTTTGCATGTATTACGTTTTATTTAACATCTGGAAAATTTCAACTAAAAATCTCTTTTCTATGGTACAAAATTTGCCATCTTAATTATGGCTTTCGTTATTGAGGGAAGGGAGTTGGTTACTTTGGTAGGCAATTGTATGATGGAGGAGAGAAATATTGAGAAATATCTGTAGCCTACAGTACAAACTAATCTCAAAGTCATTTCTGTACAAATATGAAAGTGTGTCCGACTAAAGAAGACTTACCGATAAAAACCCACAATTCACTATATTTTAACAATTCTTTCGGCTCCAATGATCTTATTGTGTTTACCTGGACATTAGGGTAGATCTTGTTTTTTAAGAAACTGTACGAAGGTGGTGGATAAAGAGAGAAATATTAAGAAAATTTAATAGACCACCTGCTTTGTTTTGAATAAAATGTGTTTGAGGTAAGGAACCAATAAATTAAACAGAACTATTTTGTTTTTCTTAAGTTGTATTTTCCTGTTCAAACCATCTTTTCAGAGGCTTTCAATATTATTTCTTTGATATTGAAAATGCACCACACTTTAGGAAAATCCGCATTTTGATTTTTTGTCTGCTTTTTCGTGTTTATTAGTCTTTTTATTCAACAATGCGATAGTGTTAATTTAAGAGATGACTGTTAAATTTACATTATTTGAGGATGGTTGTAATTTGAGTTTGGGGAAGCGTGGTTTGACATGCAAATCATCTGTTTTTTTCTAAATCAACCGTCTTCGGCGGTTTGGCGGTTAGCGTGTAGGACAGGTAGGCCGAGCTTCCCGATTTCAAATCCGATCGAAGTCGTGGATTTTTAAGGGCAATGAATATACACTTCCTTCGGAGGGGAAGTAAAGCTGGCTATCCCTTGTTGAAGATTTACCGCATGTAAACAAAATCATCAAATCTAAAAGAAACCTCTGAGTTAAAATCAAATCGCCCGTTTCGTCGTCCGAGTGGTACCTTCTCGCTGCTAAATGGCAAAAGGAGATTAGCGAAATTTGGGTGGTTAAGCGGAAGAGCCGACCGGATGGTCTGAGACTCGAGTCGTAAAGAAGGCATCTAATTGAATTGAATTGAATTGAATTGAACCAAGATCGGTGACGAGAAGAGTTAAGGCAACGCTTTACGACTTCAGAGTTCCAATCATTGGTAGTTGCGGGTTGGATTCCGGCTACGTGCCGAAAAATTGGCATGATTTGTCGGGGAGTTTGTAGCGACTGCCTGAATCAAATTCGTGTCGAAGCAATACCCCAAGAAATGGGCGACGGACCGCGCGCAATATTTCCTTCCTCTTCCTTGTAAGTAAGAGGTGGAGATATGACGCTTTACCTCTTACTTACCGGGAGCGGTAGCTCAGTGCATCAACTGATGCCACTGCAGCGCCTCTGACCGGGAGGTCCTAGGTTCGAGTCCTGACAGCGGCAGGGTTTTCGACACTAACTTTTCAACAAGGTCGAATT
Organism: Teleogryllus oceanicus; assembly: GCA_964035755.1. Lineage (NCBI taxonomy): Eukaryota > Metazoa > Arthropoda > Insecta > Orthoptera > Gryllidae > Teleogryllus > Teleogryllus oceanicus. Next base: position 108,503,623 of record CAXIVR010000007.1, read on the forward strand.
CAGTCGCTGTCTGGAGGAGAATTCTAGCGGCTCTGATCGATAGTTTTCCGTGGTTTCTCCGATCAACACCAGGCGAATGCCGGAGCAGTACCCTACCAAACGGGTCACGGACCGCGCGCGATCTGTCCTTCCTCTTCCTTGTCCTGTCCTCTCCTCTTACACACACACTTACACTAACATGCACTACACTACCACATATTCCGGGAGACCGGTCGCGAGCTTAGAGCTTGTCCCGACTGCGGTGGTGGCCCGCTGGTGGGAGTGTCCTGGTTAGGGGGAAACCCCACTAGCCGACGGTAGGTCGGCGCCGGATCTCGCCATCCAGCGGGGGATGATCACCGCCATCTCCCGAGGAAAAAACATGCATTACACTAACGGGACTAATGACCGAGGCAGTTGACGCGCCCGGAATCAAAAAAATCAATCAATGGATCAATTCATCTCTTACTTAGCTGACAGATAAGTCAACGCCGGATTTCAGCATCCAGCGGTAGAAGATCACCGCCACCTCCCAGAAAAAGCAGGCTCTATACTTACGGGACTAATGAACAGCTTACGCGGGAATCACTAACCAATCAATCGAATTCGTAGGCACACAGCTCTGTTCAGTGATTTACATGATTGCTCCTCCCTTACTTCTCATTGTCTGTCCTCTCATTTTTCATTTCTTATCCTGTTCCCTACTCCATCTTCGGTTTCGGTGGTATAATGGCGGATTCGATGGTATATGTACCGGACTGTCAGCGTACCGGACTGTTGTATCCGAGTTTGCGGGTTCAAAGCCGATAAAAGCCGTGGATTTTTAAGGGCGAAAATATCCCTCGTACGCCTTCCTTCGGAGGGGAAGTAAAACCGGCTGTCCCATGTAGTAGATTTACTGCATGTAAAAGATCCTTAAGCCTAAAAGAAGCCTCTGCGCAAAATTGAGATCCGCCTGTTTCGTCGCAAAGATAATACCTCCTTTCTCCGCCAGGTGGTGAAAGGAGCATATCGAAATTTGCGTGGTTGAGGCGGAAGAGCGGGCCTGATGGCCCGAGTCTCGCCACGTAAAATAAGGCATTAACTAATCTTTAGACAATGGCTCGAACGGCACATCCCCGCAGGGGTCTAACAAATATCCTATTCTGGTATCGGATGTAGATCAAGACAAAACTCTAACTACTACTGAGCTGATTAAAGAAAAAAAAACGTGAACATTTTCAGCCCTCGACCGTGTGTGCGGACGCCTTGGGTGACCACCATTCGGGGGCTGGCGCGGAGCACACGCGCCGGACACGTGTCGCCGTAGCCTCCAAATTGGATAAGCGGTCCTCGCCCCGCCGCGGGGCGGCTTCCTCGCCTCCACCCACGCCCCGCCCCGCCCCTCCCGCCCACGCCCGGCACTGTACGCTACCTCTCAGAAACCCAGGAGAGAACACATGCATGGCGAGGACGCCAGAAGTCTCTTAACAAGGGGACTTGGAAGAAAAATTATAAAATAGAATAAATATAAAATAATAGCATAATTTATCTGAAAAATGAACGTAGAAAATATAACAAAAATGGCGGATGTGAAGGATCTATCTGAAGAGAAGTTAACAGTGTACACATACAAGAAAAGAACGGAACGAGCCAAAATACATTATTGGAAGACGGAGAGATTGGAAACGAGAATTGGCATTGTTGTAGTCTCTAGTTGGCTGGAATGAAATTTAATAGTATTAATGACATAATAATAATAATAATAATAATAATAATAATAATAATAATAATAATAATAATAATAATAATATAAAAAACCGGTCCCGAGGCGCAAGTGGTTGCGGCAGCAGTCGTCTGCGTCAAGGAGGCTGCAGGTTCGAGTCCTGTTTAGGCATGATCATGTTTGTGATTCTCCCTTCACTCCTCACCATCTATTACTTCATAATTCATAATGAAAGGCATAACAACCTAGTCTTTGCAAGGAATACAGCTGAAATATCGGATCCCCATAATTACACACGTTAATCTCTCTCTCCAGGATAGAATATGACTTGCGCCTCAGAAGACAACGTGTAGCTTGGTCAGTAATGGCAGATACGCAAATAATATTAATAATAACAATAATAATATAATGTAAAAATAGAAAATTAATGTAGAAAGGCAAGAATGTAAAGTTTAAAAAATGTTGTTTCCTCTGTACCAAAAAAATGATGATTCTGATTAAAAATGTTTTAAGTGACGTAAAAATATTAATTTGTTCCGCCCCTGTAAGGGTGTAAATGGTACAAAACTCCAGACTACATAGTTTTTTGGTGAAATTGGTTGCTTTATATGAATATTATTTAGTTTACATGGAATTATTTTATTATTACACACTGAAAAAATTTGTTTTGAAAAAATTATTTAATGGATTATCCCTCAATCTATTAATTATAGACGGTCAAATTCATAATAATTTTTTATTAACTTACTTGCCACGTTTTACGAACCTACCTTACCTTACAAACCCTGTGTCTGCTTTGTAAGGTACAGATAAAATAGTAACAATAACATTATATGGATCCATTTTGAATAAATTAAATTGTACAAGACATATGACCGAACATAAATTCAGGTTTACCTTATCTTAATTCATTATAAATCTATTCCAGGCTAAATTGAGCACTGACATTTTTTAAAATTTCATCAAGATCAAATTATATGAAGTATGAGGATAAAAGGAATTTGATTGTCGTTAATAAATACTGTAATGCATGAAATTTACACAGACAGTCCAAAAAATAACCTTACGAAAGTATTTTAGTGTTTTAGTTGTTTTTGAAGTCCGTTAATTTTCTTTTAGACATTTTTGTCCCCTCGCTGTCCAGTGAAGGGGGGTCATCGACATGTCGCGACGTCGGCTTGATCCGTCAAGCGTCACATCGCGTCGCGTCGTTGCCGTCGGCCGGAATCGGAAAAAGTCGCCACGATGCGGTCGACAGCGTCTGTTGATTCTGATGGATGACGCTTCATTTGCACATCACCGGCCCTCGTCTTTGCCAATTGAGCGGCGATTCGGGCGTTTGATGATGTCATTAGGGCGATCATGGCAACGCGTTAGTGTAGCGAGCACATCCGCTACACCCCCGAAGAGAGGTTTAGACAAGGAAGAACAACTTCCCCGAGAGGGCAGTGCGGCTAGGTCACACATCTTCGTAACAGGATTATTGTTCAAACCGTGTAGAAGAAAACGTTTTGAAAATAAGACTGCCGTGTAAGTTATTTATCTACGCTTCCAGAAAAAGCTCCGTGGACTGGTTGCTTTAGAGCAGTCATGCGGGTGATTCTAAACGTTTCATTATACTCTCATTTCTGTATCTTGTTTTACTGTTTATATCCATGAAATTTTTAACCCAGATGGACGCAAAAACGTCTACACTACACGATTTCTGCACAAAAAATTGGATGAACAGATGAATGCGGTTTACGCATACGAAAATTTTATGGAAATGTTTTATTTGACTATCGCCATAACAAATATATGCTATCGCTTTGATTTTCCATTATGTTTGAAATTTATAATTGTCACGTTTTGGGCCTGTGGTGAGATGTGGTTTGGGACTTGACTGTGTGGATTAGTAGTGGATTAGGATCACAAATGCCAGAAACCTGAAAATTAAGCACTACCTCATCAGTGTTTTTTGTAAAAAATGACTTACTTGCGTGAGGAAACATTTTTAAGTAATACAGATTGTAAAACTATAAAACTGGGCATAGTAATCATATTTGTCAGATGTCAGCGTCAAAAAGCTCACTACAAAAACACTCACATAAAATACACGTACATTATTTTACAATACATTGTCAGATGACATTAAACGATTAAAATCGATACACAAATTTAAGTGCCAAGTAAAATATTTTCTGCTGCATAACTGTTACTATAATCAGTGACAACACCGAGCATTAAAAAGGAAAGTGCGAATATAACAAACACTCAAAGCTCACGTCAAGTATTTCGTGGTACCACCAGAAACGCCCAAGTGAAAGTTTACGAAAACTTAGGCATTATTCATTTTTTAAACCAAAAATGCGTCCATTCTGATCGTACATGTCATTGTACAAGCGAAATTTGAAGAAAATCATGCCGTGTCGTAATGTCTTTAAGCAAAAGAAAAATGTTCATTGTTGTATCTGCCAAATTACTCACAACTAGGTTACAAAGAGTTTATTCAAGCCCTCGGCGTGATATTCAGTGGATCCCGGGTTCATGAAGCAGGGAAGTAATAAACTAGAACATAAAAACATGTTTTGAATATGCACTTCGTTGCTGCGATGTTACGAAGGGGGACTTGATAAACTAGTGCCCCTTTGTATGGTCTCGTGAGTCACCTGGATTTACAAGCCCCGCCGACGAGGCTTTTGGCACGGACTCAGAGAACTGCAATCACGCTGCATTAGAAAACAACTTCAAATGAATTATTCGAGACTGCTTCTGTAAATGTATTCTGTTAATATGGCCTGCGCTGAAATATGGCAAATAAAGTAAGCCAGTGAAAGACTCTAGTGTGTAAGTCTGCAGTTCTAGAAAATGTGTTTTAGTTTTCTGTATATTTCTGCTAAATTCCACTGCATGCTGCTTATAACAGCATACATTATTAAAATTGGATAAAATGCATTTAACGTGGTAGTAAATATCTTCTAAATGCACTGGATATAAAATTATGATTAATAAGTTTAGAGTTGACGTAAAATCGTTTAATTCTTTTTTTCACCTTTTTTTGTTTTAAACAATGTTAATTTCGATTTCTCTGTGTAATAATGACATTATTAATTTAGATGAAAAAATAAAAGTAGACTCAAGAGTAATACGATAATTTTGAAGTATTTACAATATTTGCGACAATAATGCACCTATAAAAGAATTTGAATTCGGCGCCAAGCGCAATTTAAAATCTGGTTTTAATTTTTGTATTAAGGCCGGAGAATAAAGTACAATTAACATAATTTGTTATCAATTTGAGAGATGAACTTCTATGTTGCTTCGTTCGAAACAAAAACATTTTGATTTTAATTCAAAATGCTCATTTGGCAACTAAATACATAAAAAATTGTCTGATTTCTTTTCCCCTGGAGAGCCAAAACGCACCATTTAATCTGGCTGAAAATATCAATGGAACCAATGGGAAGATACGTGCTTTCTAATAAATACTATTCATCATATTTGGCTGAAGGGTTTTCAAGAAAATTGGAGTCAGCATGTCTACGGATCGAATTGTGAGCCATTTCCTTGTATGAAGTGTGTTAAATCGAGAGATCTAGCATTTTACTGAAGCCTATGTAATTTTTTCATTTTTCTTAACAAAAAAAACATTTTTTTTTTCAATTTTCTGTACAGACAAATGGATGGAAAACGTACGTTGGTTTCTACGTAGTACTATTTCGTCAATGAAACTGAATAAACCAGATCCCGCGCATTACACTGTCATTTCATTTTCTGCACATAATGATGAAAATATTTCCTTTGGACGCCGCACAAAGCCCTAACGATCTAACAGTTAAACATCGTTTATATGGTAACAAATTAATTTAGGACAAAACACGAGACGCGACGGTATTAGGACACAGTATAGTTTAATGTCTCACCACACTAATCACTTCACATTACAGTTCACTCTATTAGAAAACTGAATGCCGCACAAAAGGAACAAAGCACACCACTTTATATATCAAATGAGAATGTTTCGGAATGTGACGCTAGGAGCGCAGTAGTCAAAGTGGGTGAAATCTGTACCGAAAAATGAAGCATGCCTCATTTTCTGTACTAATTATATTCCATCTAGTCAATTTATTGCTATATTATTATATATTCATATATTATTATATATTCATACTGCTCGTTGTGTATACTTCGCGAATGTTCATTCCCGCCTGAGATATGGCATAATATTCTGGGAAATACATCTTATAGCTCCCAGACTTTTAGATTACAAAACGAATTGTACGAATAATAACCAAATCCACCCACGTGATTCATGTAAGCCTCTCTTCATTAATCTAGGAATTCTACCATTACCGTGTCTTTTTATTTACGAATCAGTGGTTTTGTAAAAATGACTTGCTCAAGGGCGGGAATATTTTTCAGAAAATGCAGAAGTCTATTACTATAACACTCGACGTAGAAATCATATTCATCAGGGGCAGTATCAACAGCTCATTACAAAAATTCACATACAATACATGTACATTATTTTACAACACTTTGCCAGATGACATTAAACGATTAAATTCAATAGAAAAGTTTAAATCCCAACTGAAATCGTTTCTGCTGCATAACTGTTTCTATACAATTAGAGACTATACTGAGCATAACAAGAAAAGTAACATTAATTTTAACAATGATACATAATGCATTATTTACCATTTGGACTGTATAAATGAGTATAAACAACCTGTAACAACTATTGTACTGCAGCTTCCGGGTCAATGACCCCATCTCGATCAGGTTTTCGTCCAGTTTCCTGATCCATTGAGCAAATGCTGAGATGGCCCCTTGTTTTGCTTCTGGACATAAATGTAACTTCATTTTCTGTGCACGTCTTCTAGAATTCAGTGGAAATACAATTATTCAAATTATCGTTTCCATGTTGTCGCGGCAGGAAGTAATAAGAGCCAAAATTTATTGCTTATTTATCTTTGACAACAGATTTTATTACATGGGAGTTTTTTGTTTTTTTCTCCCTTTCAAAATTCAAAATTTTATTGCTTATTTATCCTTGAAAATAGATTTTATTACATGGGAGAGTTTTTGTTTTTTTCTCCTTTCAAAATTTCAAAATTCAAAATTTATTGCTTGTTTATCCTTGAACATAGATTTTATTGCATGGGAGATTTTGTTTTTTCTCCTTTCAAAAAATTTAAAATTTAAGTAGTATATGAGTAAGTGTAGGGATCACAGAATTTTGAAAATGTGCACACAATTCACTTTCCCCATAGCACGTCATACGCAGTTTTTAACTGTTTTTCTGACGTAAAATAAATAAAAATAAATAAATAAATAAATAAATATTGCAAAAATACAGTATTAGACGAACAATATTTATGTACTATGTGGGTATATTGTAGAAGCTAATTATTGTTAAAATGAACTCGAACAAGTGATTTTCTTTAACATTTTATATACACATGGTTTCACATTCCAAATTTTTGCGCCAAGTATCACGTGTTGTTTTCCTTCGTAGTACATCATTTTCTGATTCCTGGGCCCCTTCAATTTGCAAGTAGTATTTTATATTGCATTTCTCGTTGAAAATTTGTCACGTAACGAAAGAGAAATATCATCTGCATCATCGTACGATCCGTAGAATCCCACTTCCTTCAATGTACTCGTCTTCTAATATTCGTTTATCTTTTAATTGTGTCCTTGGATTTGTTCAGCAAATGAAGATCATATCAGACCTACCAACTTTGAAACCCATGGTAATACACGATAGTGAAAACGTGTTGAAAATCACAGTAGCACGACAAATTTTGAAACAAAACTATTACTCGCGCAACATTTCTTAAACGATAACTTGCTTTCCCCTCTCTACAGAAAAAACAGTTGAAGACCAAAGCTCGCAGCGAGCACTGATGACATCATTCCAATCACATCTTCATTGGTGCGTAATAAAATATATTTACTGTTGAAACCGAGAACTCGTGGTCGTATTTTTCTAAACGATATCTAAAGAAATAGCCAAGGCGGATCCAGATCCATTGCAGGAGATACCTCGAACTCCTGGGAAAATTAGAACTCAATTGATTGAGAAAGTTGCGAAAGTATGACTGATATTCCAAAGATTGGCATTGCTTCATAAACTCTAGTGGCCGATGTCATAACTAATAGCCCCACTCTACCCGAATTTTGCCAATCCACCGTTCAAGAAAAGTTGCGCGATTAATACGTTTAATAATAATACCAGGTGCCCATTCTTCCCATGTGACATTCCCGGCCTAAAATGTAGGCGTCGGCGCAGACTGCTGGGCGCCGTACGAGGACGCCTCCCGAGGAATGAGGACGCGTGTGTGTCTCGCGTGCTGTGCGTTCGATGATACGACTCGACACGCCACGCCGCGCCGTTCCGCGTCCCCGAAATCGGCCGCTCGCTCTCCCGATGGCCCCGGGCGCCGACCCGCCCGCCACTCGACCCCTTGGCCGCACCGCCAGGGGACACGCCGGAGATGTCCCAGGTGTTATGATGTTCTTTTTACTTTCTCGCTAGCGAGTGCAATGCTGCGTGAAAAAAGGCGAATTTTCGTCAGAAAATCTTTTATTACAGAAATTTAATAACAAAAACGTGGATAAATCCAGTTGCTAAATTTTGAAAAAAAAAAAACTCTAATACGTAATGTAGCCACAATCCAAGTTTTTTGGGTCCTTGACGCCGAAAAATCGAATGACCGCAAAATGTCCGTCCGTCCGTCTCAGAACAACGCTAGCGACTAAATCGTTCATCCGATTTTCTTCAAAATTGATATTGCCCAATCGATCTGACTGATTTCGCGGCATCTTCAATTTGAAACCGATATTTTAATTTTTGGGTGTACTTTACATGAAGTCTCTGGAACTTTTTCCAAATTTTCAAAAAAAGACTCCATCGTTTTTATTAAATTTTTTTGTTGTATGGTGTAAAGGACGTTTAAGAGCGTCTGTTTTCTTAAAAACTCTGATATTTAGAAAATTGCGAAAAATTCAAAATTTTTTTCGGCGTTTTTCTACAACTACAATTATGAAGAGAGATACTTTTTTCTTTAATGAAATCTGTTCCTTAACTCGGGAGTGCCCGCTATTGATAGACCCACATCAGTACCCGCAATATATCTCTCAGATATAGCTGCAGATGTTTGTGAATGCAATTGATCTGAAGCTCTATTTACTCAAATACATATTTTTATTTAGTTTGTAAATGTCACCCAATGCAAATTTCAATGCATCCAACACCGCAGAAACCTTGTCTCAATACATTTGGTGAGAAAGGTAATAATTAACATGTACACGCAAAAATCATTAACCATCTTATTATTTTATTAAATATTATTAAATGCAATTTCCACAAATGATTTTGACATGTTCTAAACAAACATATTTTACATTTTCCACAAAAAATATTTAGAAAGTTTTTTTTTCCTTTTAGCAAGTTCGCTTTTTTCATTAGAAGAAGAAAATAACAAAACTATATTAAGAGCATATTTCACAATGATATATCATTTTACTCAGAAAACCCTAAATATTTAGAAAATATGAAAATCCAAAAAAATGTCAAAAATTCAAGATTTGCTGTATCTCCCCCTTGAAAAGTTGAAACATTATCACAACTGAATGCTTTAAAATTTTATTACAAAATTTCCATATTTTTTATTTCACGTTTATGAGATCTAAAACCCGAGTGATCACTTGAGTCACGAAACCATGCAATTAAAGCAGCATTCATGCAATCCAGTGTATTACAACTCCTGTGCCCGAGGCAGAAGAACTTTTTACTTCCGTCCAAACTGACTTAAGTTGCACATCGCAACCAATTAACAAATAATCTTAAATTCACGGTATTGCAATTGATACTATTTTAAATAACAGTTTTCATTTGCAAAGGAGGCCGTAAAATTACGAATGTACGTATTTAATGTACGAGAGTTTGAAGACAGCACGAGATTCGATCACTCATTCTTTGTCATGGAGGTCCTGATTCGGAATATTTTCCCTTCAGTCACCTCGGTCATCTCAGACAGAAAATAATATATTGAGAATATATACATTTAAACAAATCTTTTCGTCAAATTAGACGTACATTTCCGCTGTAATCGAGCATTCTCCAGCGCGACGTATCAGCGACGTATCAGCCACTTGCACGTATCAGCCGTCGACTGTCAGTTCTTGACCGTCCGACCGCGGAAGCGCGTGCTTGACCCCTGCGTGCCACCCCTCACTTCCCCTCCTCTTCCCCCTCTCCCCTTCCCCTCATGCAGCGTCCGGCGCCCAACCAGTTCCTTTATGGCTTCATCGGCGGCGCGCGGCAATTTTCATATTTATGCCGGTAGCCCACTGCCGTCGCCGCCTCCACCGCCCCTCACTGCGGTAACTCAGGCGGCGATAAGAAAATTACAATCGCCGCCGCTCGCGAATGGGTGGTTCCAATGCGTACCACCAGGGCGGATGAAGAGAGCCTGTGGACAACTTTCTTCCTTAGCTCAACCAAAAAAATGTATTTCCGCTCTCAAAATGATACATTCATATGGTTTTCACTTCATTACAAAATGTATCCTTTGTTTATAGAAATGTCCATAATTGCACCGCTAAAAATAAGTCTGCTGTTTCCGTTAAATAAAAACACCGTTAGCAAATTCGGTGCAATCGGTTTATTGTCGATTTTTTCTTTACAATTTTTTCTTTAAAACGTCTTGTAAAAATAAATTACAGTACGTTGAATTTGATTGCATAAGTGCAATTTTCATAAATGCTTTTCAATTTTCAAAAATTAAGCTTGTTTTCTTTTGCGACTCTGGACTGCCCAACATTAATAGCGTTGTAATGGTTACCAAGTTGAACTCATAAACCTCCTTTAGTTCAAAATCAAGGATAAAGCTTTTGCGGGTTTGTTGTACACACGGAGAGGCTTGTTTGGGGTAAATCAGTCCGAAGTGAAGTTGTCTGTCGACAGTCTTGGGAAAGAATGCAAAATTCTTTCAGAGGTTGAGGTACTACTACAATTTTACAAAATCGTTACAAATAATATAAAAACTATGTGATGGAGCACCAATAGCTTATAGGATTAATTTGCTTTCTATCCAATTAAATAGTTTTTAAATTTCGTTATGACAATGTTGTGACAATCTTTGATTTAATTCTAAAGGATTTCTAGTTCACTCATATTGCATATGTTACGGTTAGGTATCATAGGTGAATTGCGAAAAAGTTAAAAAGAATGCTCTACAAAAATCGCGATTAAGCAGTGAGGAAAGATCAACGGCTTAAACTATTATTAGCCTTAAGAAATGAATAAAAATGTTAATGAGTTAATTCTAGATGGAAATATCTCGGACATACAGAAACACTTGTATTGTCAGTACTTTGCGGTCTGATTTTTGTAGCAGAACAAATTGGCTGCCGAGGCAATAAATGAAGTGCGTATTCATCAAGTCTAATGTGCTAGATTTTACTTTCGAAATTTAATGATGAAATGAAAAAATAGCTAGTTGTATTTTCTACGAAGATAGTTGGAAAATAAAGAGTACAAAAGGGAGTTAAAAATCAGATGAAAGAATAGAATGTGCAAAAGTATCGTAGAATATATAGTAGAAATACTTTTGCATAGAAATATAGTTGCTTTGGAGATAAAGCTAAATGAAATATACTCTTCAAAATAAGACAATTGCATTTAGGGACCCTCTATGTCAAACTTCAGAAGACAACATATGTTAATGCATTGACACAGTTCATGAATTCTTCGAATGAGTGATAGTGTCATGGTTTCTATATATCTATTTATTTATCCTCACAACCCTTTTTAAACCCTTTCCGGAAATTATACAAATAAACAAACCCGTTTGTAGTAATTAATTGTTATCTTTCTAAATGTGGGTTGCAAAGCACTATTCAACGAAGTTTTTAAGGTCGTGAGCACGCGAATCGATCCTATACAGGAAATCGAAATAAAAATTATAATTCTTCGGGAAGTGGTATAAAATTTAATTACACAAATCTGTAACTGCTTGGCTTGTTTTCGTAGTTAACTCGGTATGGGATTGTTCTACTTTGTTAATAATTTCGTTTCGTAAATCGGCATTGCATGCTAGTTTTATATCTTTATTTTCGTTTCATAATTCTGCATTGGATCGCTTATATTCTGATTCGACTGCTCCATTTGATTACTTAATTCTGCTTGGCCTTCCTTTTACACTGAATTCTGCGAATAGCTATAATATCAATGATCTCCCGATTTCGTCACCTCCACTTCTGATTGGCTGGATAGTCTTCGCGACGCCGTTGCCACGTCCTCTACGACTTCCTCTACCGTTTCGGCAACGTTGCATTCCGGTTCCGATGGCGCAATTCCCAAGTCCTGGTATATTTCATCGTCGCTGGGAGCCGAAATAGTTTCCGATAAATCTTGCCTGGTCATGATACCTACAATTTTCCCACTTTTAGTCTCCTTAGTTACTTAAATTTTATAATTTGCCCTAACGAAATCCTGGTATTACAAGATGTCTACCTATTACGTCTTCCTAAACACAATAATAATATTGTTTTCGCCTACCGCGCTGGGCGCCAGTTGTCATGGTTTCTATCTTTCTATCATACAACATAATATACTCACAACCCCATTTTATATATTCCCAAAGTACATATTGAACCTCGCTCTTGATAATGCAATTAAATTAACAAAAATAAAATTCCACTGATACACTTTCAATTGTTCGTCCATATTTACATAAGAAAATTAAGCTTTCTTTTTCTAATTAGTGTCTAAATATTGAGGGCGTGCGAATAGACCGAAAAAATAGTTTATATCGTACAAAATGGCGACGCCGCGATATAATGAACATGAAAAAGGGATAATCTGACAAAGTTCTTTGTAATCATAATTTTTCAATGATATTTCTTGATACCTTAACCTAATCTGAAACACGTAAGCGTTGAAAATACTTTTACTGATTTATAACAAGTAATTGTTTATTGTTCCACGACAAAGAAACACATTGATGTAAGCTTTCGTACGCCAACGGTCTCGCATCTTCGAATCTGTGGAGACTGCTCGCGGGTTGTCAAAACGAAGGAGAATATCTGAAGATATTTCTGTTTCATTTCACTCAGTTTACATAATTCCGAGAATATTGAATTAGGCCCCGAAATGCACTTTCCATATATAATGTGATTACCGGAAGCCGCATCCACCATCCAATATCCTCTTCCGACTGATAACTCTCGACCTCGACCGAACGCGATCCTTCAATACAACACAATTTACCGAAGCCAGATTATGAGTGGCGTCGCTCAATATACACACAGCAGAGCTCTCGATGTTATATTCATCTTGTGAGGTCGATGAACTCGTGAAGATTCTTGCGGCATAACTCATCGAGCCAATATGATACGAAGAAAAAGCATTCGTTGTTTATTTTGGTTTTATGTAATGTTTGGAATTCTGTGTACTTCCCAGACAGATAAGTATTGAAATCCGACAAAACACAGTGTGTCAGTTATTCTTTTGATGTTCTTTTATTGAATGAGAATATGGTATGTTGTAAAAAACGTGGAGCTTAATTTCCATTGGAACATTCAACTAAAATAGATGTTCATAGAATAAATGCAGTTTTTCTGTTTTTGCTGGATGCTTGGTAACAACATTATAATATATAATAGTTATGATTAAATCACGAAATTCTAATAGCAGAATCAAAATAAAACTGTTAACTGACTCAAATATGTTACGACTGTGATACAGAAACATCTCAAAATGAAGAAAACTGAGGATTTGAGAGCGGAGAAGTATATATTTTTCATTTGTCTATGCAAAAGTCTCCTTTCAAGTATATTTGGTGTCAGAAATTGATGTAATGCAGCAGGAAACCGTGTCCATATTTTCACAGGAAAAGAGGATTTTATTAGCTTCTTTCAAAACGGTTGTCTTTCCATCTGTGGGCAACACTAACACCGAAATCTTTCACAGGACATTCTCCAAAATTCAATCCACCGCATACATTAAGAACGCATGCATTAGAATGTGTGACTTGTTTCTACGTATCAACGAGCGAAAATTGTAACAGTCTTCTGAGCCAATGGCTCCTTTGCGATCAAGTTTTATGCTTAGTTTCAACACTGGCTAGGATGGCCCCTAGCTTTTTCTCACAACATTTAACGTCGCTACCCTTTCTCTCAAACCCTTTTTCGTAGTTAACTATTGCTTTAAAAGTCTGTGAAAAAAATATTTCAAAAAAAGTAATCCCACTTGTAACACAATTTACGATAGCATATCGATTTAACAAGTTTCTCGTATCGTTTAACGGTACTCGAAGGCGTTGACGTAGCGAGTTAAAACTTTTCCTCGCAAGTAATTACAAGCGGACCCGCGTCTTGCAAGGCAACGTACAAGTACCTGTACTCGCCGGCCTGACGCCAAAAACTGCCTCGGGGAAGTACGTTCTTTCGCCCGGCGCACCCTCTGCCGGAGCGGAAGCAGTTTGGGAGCGCGACGCCTTTCAGTGGAGATTAAGAAGACGGTTTCACTCCTGCCCCTCCCCCACGGCACCTCCAGGATACCCCACCCCTCGGGCACCTTACCGGTAGCGGTAGCTCAGTGCATCAACTGATGTCACTGCAGCGCCTCTAACCGGGAGGTCCTAGTTCGAGTCCTGACGGCGGCAGGATTTTCGACACTAGCTTTTCAGCTAGGTCGAATTCAGCTGTGTCTGGAGGAGAATTCTAGCGGCCGGCTGCTCTGATCGGTAGTTTTCCGTGGTTTCTCCGATCAACACCAGGCGAATGCCGGAGCAGTACCCTACCAAACGGGCCACGGACCGCGCGCATCTGTCCTTCCTCTTCCTTGTCCTATCCCTCCCCTTACACACACCTTACACTAACATGCACTACACTACCACATATTCCGGGACATCGGTCGGGAGCTTAGAGCTTGTCCCGCTGGGGCGGTGCCCCGTTGGTGGGAGATCCTGGTTGGGGGAAACCCCGCTAGCCCGCAGTACTCGCCATCCAGCGGGGGAAGATCACCGCCATCTCCCGAGAAAAAAACATGCACTGCACTTACGGGACTAATGACCATAGCAGTTGACGCGCCCGGAAACACGAAAAAACCAACCAACCAATCGGGCACCTTTGCCCCACCTCCACCGATTCCCCCCGTTTTCTCTTTCCCCGCTCTCCGCACCCCTCCATTTCTCTTTCCTCGTGACCAGGTTGGTTGATCTTGATTCTGGGCACGACTACTAACGAGGCCATTATTCCCGTAAATGTAGTGCACACTGCTTTCTCGTGTGGTGGCGGTGATCTTCCGCCCTTTGGATGGCGAGATCTGGCGCCGACTTGCTGTCGGTTAGCGGAGTTTTCTCCCAACCAGGTATCACCCACTAACAGGGAACTGCCGAAGCCCGGACAGTGTCTAAGCTCCCAGCCGGCCTCCCGGCATGTGGGGTGGCGTAGTGCATGTTAGTGTAAGAGTGTGTGTAAGAGGTGAGGATAGAACTAGGAAAAGGAAGGAAAGATCGCGCGCGGTCTGTGACCGGTTTGTTTGGGTACTGTTCCGGTTTTTGTCGCCCCGCTTTCCACCTCCCGTCATACCCGATCCAACGCCCCGACAACCCACCGCCCCCGACAACTCACCGCCCCCGACAACTCACCGCCCCCCCCGCAACCCACCGCCCCCGCAACCCACCGCCCTCGCAAACCCACCGCCCTCGCAAACCCACCGCCCTCGCAAACCCACCGCCCCCGCCAACCCACCACCCCCGCAAACCCACCACCCCCGCCAACCCACCGCCCCGCATCCCACCGCCCCGTCACTTCGCCTCCCGCCTTCCCCTCCGCCATCGCCCTTGCCTGCCTGCCGGGACACCGGGCCCTCCGCAACTCCCGCCGATTCAACCGCCCCGCCCACGTCATCCCTCCCCCCCCCCCAACGTAAAGGTTCCGCTTCTCACCCCTCCCCCACCGCCTGGGAAGCCAATCAATTCCAGACTCCGCGTTCTTGTCTCACCGCCGCGGATCAATTAGAACCCAATTACTTGGCGATTATTACGCGATTTCCGGGACATTTTTGCGCCCTCGCCCATCGCAGGGATTTGCTTTTAATTTTCCGGAGAGCGGAAAAGGTTGCTTCACTTCCCTTTTCAGAGTATTCCCTGGATTTGGATTGTAAGAACACGAGATTAAAATTAAGTGTTGAGTGGGGTAAAATCGTTAGTTACCACCCTGCGAGTTCGATTTTCTTCTTTTTCTTAAGAAAACCCACGAAGAGATTCTTTAATTGTAAGAAAGCACGTGATGGAAAGACAGCCTCAATAGGGGCGTGGTACTGTTGAAACGATTGTCAATTTTTCCTTCCTGCACCTTCTTAGAAAAACTACACTGTCCGAAATTTTCTTATTACTTTAATGAAATATACATTAAAGTAATTATCGTGAACGCACATTAAATTTAATGTACACATGTACATTAGGATGCAAGTGTCAAAGCATATTTCATGGTTGTTTCTGCCTTAAACCTCTACCTTAAATCTACATTGATTTTAATTTATGCATTAAATTTAATGTAAAAATATATTCAACTCTTTAATGTTCAATGTTACATTAAGTTTCTTGTCAATACATACATTTACATTAAATTTAATGACATTTCTGACAGTGTACTTACAGTAAATCTCTTCTGGTACAAATTGTAAAGAGGTGTTTAATTCAGTGTGCATCTCTCAAGGCACTGCAATGAAAAATATTCCAGCATAGTTGTGAACGACAATGAAAGCAACATTTCCTTACACGTCATAAAGTAAATCAGCAATTATTATTCAAAAAGTATCGTCATTCACTTGCAGCTCTCTTGTATGTAGATGCTTACAAACTACGCGGAGTTAATATTTAAAGCGTTCATTTGAGAAGCTGCGCTCTGTGTAATTCGCTAATTCTCGCGCCGCAAATTGGTGGCGGGGCGTGTAGTGAGCGCTGTGGGCCGCAACGCCGCGAAAAGCGCGCAGAGAACATCTATACTGATAAAAAGTGAATTCAACGACGTGTTACGGACATCGATACCACAAAAAGTAGCGTATGAATAAATATGAAAGTTTTACAAGCTCTTCTTCAGTATTGTCGCAATGTCCTAGCAAAGTTTGGTAAAGATCAACACAACCCAAATACGGAAAATAAATAATTTAAATAATATGTTTGTAGATGCACCGCGACCATTTTTCGCCTCTTGCTTAGGGCATGTGGTTCCTAATATATTCCGCCAGAGCCCAGGAGTGCTGCAGCAAAACTGGTACCTCATTTATTCGCTAGAGACCAGCAGCGGTGCATAAGATAACAAAAATTTAATCTAATAGCAATGTGTTGTAAAATAAAATGAAGGAAAATTATAGTATTTTATTAAAATTTGAACCAATTACGTTAAAAATATTCATCTTAAACACCATAGATTATATGAATCAATCTTTTCCTTCATACGCAAGGATTGTATATGAAGAAAGCCCGGACAAAACCGGGTATTTTGCAAGTATGCAATAAAACTTAGCCGGCGGCGCTAGCCGAATGCGTTTACTACGCTCCGTGAAGTCACGAAGGTTAAGCGCATTCGAGACTCGCAGGTTCGTGGTTGGGTGACAGGCCAGGAACCCCGGGATCTAACGTCGTCGAGCCCCTGGGGGGCTTAACGCCCCTTAAGGGGCTTGGAGACGCGTTGCGTCAAGATGTGGACGCAACAAATTAAAAAAAAAACTCACTCAATGCGGTACGTGCCTAATACGGAAATCTTGTGTCGCGGTCCTGCCAAACATAAATTCTACAGTATTACATTGCATTATGCGGAATCTTCTCTAATTATAGTGAGAGAGATTCCACATTGAGCAAATTTTACTATATTATGATTTACCGGCAAAGATTGGAACCGGAGGAGACAATTTTCTACAAGGATTATTAGAACCTATTTGATGAAGAAATAATATATAAATTATTGCAAATGCTCCTATATGAATTGGGAATATGAAATGGAATGCAAAGAATCGAGTAAAGGTAGCATTATCTATTGTGAAACCTCTCATACTCGTTAGTTAAACATTTTTTCTCAAAAAATAGCTCCAATTTTTTTGTTTAAACTGTAAGGATAGAAGACATTATGCTGAATGCTCAGGTATTGATGAAGAATTCTTAACGACCAATTGATGAAATATTGGAGGGCAGGTTAACGGGGCTTGGTCATAAGTAAAAACGAACTACAAGTTGGTTGTTTGCCGACGTTTCGGAAAATTTATTTCCATCCTCAGGGCTTTCAACCACAACATGGAAACATAATTAATACATGTGCTGCCTGCTCCTCCATCTCAGGCTCTCTCGGGGAGTGAAAGACACACAATCCTCCTCTCCACACCAACACACACCGTGATGAATATGATACAAGTAGTAAGGTAAAGGTTGCATTCATGCATTGTTATGGGGTAACAGAAATAATGATAAGGATTTATTAATTATATAGATCATAATACAAAGGACTAAGCGACTGTCTTTTGGCACTTAATTTCAATCTCCCACTCAGAGGTGCTTGAGGAACATTTAAATAGTGTCCCCCTCCCCCTCCATCTGCCGGGTATGATTGGGTCTAGAAAGCGAGTTATTGCCTGCACAGACCGTGCCTTAAGGGCGAATTCGCTGGTACTCTACTCTTCAATTGTTGTATACTGTATTGTGTTTCATTTCGTACCCTAATGACCGCTTTATCTGGTATTCGTACATGTGTGTTTGTTCTTTCGTTTCCCATGTCGGGCCAGTGTGCGCGTGTTTGTGTGGTCCGGGTCTCCCGCGCAACGAGAAAATGACGGCGGCGCAGTCATAACACGGCTCATTGCGCAAGAGGGCGACCACGTGGCCGCGACCACGTGCCGAGTAGCAAACCGGACGCGATCGCGCGGGGGCGGTGGGGTGGGGTGGGGCGGAGGCGCGGGGCGGCGTCGCGGGGCGGCGTCGCGGGCGGCGTCGCGGGGCGGCGTCGCGGGGACGGAGGCGCGGGCGGAGGCGCGGGGGCGGCGGCGCGGGGCGGCGTTGCGGGGCGGCGTCGCTGGGGCGGGGCGCGGGGCGGCGTCGCGGAGGGGGCGGCGCGGGGGCGGCGGCGTGGGGGCGGCGGCGCGGTCCTGTCCGGAGAGCGAGCCGCGGTGTTCGCCCGTTCCGCCGAGTGCGCCGGGACCGGTCGTGTGAGGCTCGAACCCGCGACCTTGCGGCGACGATGCCTGCCGCTTGGGATGTTGTGGCTGTCGTCACTGTTCACTCGGGCCAGCTGACTCCCGCTCTCTGTGTGTTGTCCTTTCCGATTCCGAGCCTCTCTGGCTCTCCCCTTTGTCGTTGTTTTCGCGCTGGTCCCTCTCAGCCCAGATCACTTTTATGCATTTTGCTAAAACTACATTTCTCTGCCACCTGTTACTATCTGTGCCCCGTCTGTCTCTTATTCATTCCATTTTCTCTCTCTTCTTTTCCCCATCTACATTTGTCTCCCTCTCTTAATTTGTCACTCTCTATTCAATTGTCTCCCTCCTCATTTGTCTCCTTCTCTTCTATTCTATCCTCTTTACTATTCTCTTCTCTTCCATCTCTCTCCTTTTCCTCCCCTCTCTCTCTTCTCTTCTATTATCTCAATCTTTCTCATTCCCTCCCACTTTTTCTTCCTGTTAACGAAGAGAAGATAAGTTCTTTTTATCTTCTTTCTCCATTCTCAGACATACCGCTGTATTCTCCCAATACCTACATTAAATATCTTTTTTAACCTTCTTTTTCTTCCCTCCCTCTATCCTCCCAATCTCTGTTCTCCATACGGACATTATATTCCTCCGAGACTTAATACTGAGTAATTCAAATACGAAGACAAAGATTTTTCATGATTTTTCTCTCATTTCGTCATTTTGTTTCACTTCATTACGCCCTTTTTTGTTGTTTCTAATGTGCTCATTACATCTTTTTTTTGTTTTTTTGTTTTTTTGTCCACGATACCTATTCTCATTGCTGCTTTCATCCACTCACGCATTTCATTGCATGCCTTCTTATTCTACAAGTGTATGTACTTAATTTTCTAAATCTTTGTCTCGCAGCCTCAGAACCAACGAAGCATCTCTCCCCCTCCTCTCCTCTTCCTCTTCCTCCCCTGATTCGGCGGACGGGCACGCCCTGGTCCCGAGCGGCCCTGAACTCAGGACGGATCCTTCCACGGCTTCGCAAATAAAATCTCCACGCGTAAAACAACTGCAAAAAGTTTCCTCGCGCCTCCCTCAGTTGTGGTGGTTGGTTTTAGTGCCATATTCATTGAGATCTTTTTGGTCCTCGTTCCCGCCACAAAAGGGAAGGAGCAGTTGCGCAGAGGAAGGACAGGGTGGAAGGGGGCGTACCCCAGGGTCGTGTGGGGTGACCACGCGTGCTTACGTCACGAGGGCAACGACCCTCCGAAGGGAGGAACTGGCAAGAGAAGGAAAGGAGAGGAATGAGGAGAAATTTACTGCCGGCTTACGGCGTGCCTGGAGCTCGAACCAGTAACCCGAGAGAATGGCGCCGCACAGAGGTCCGAAATGCGTAAGCGGGCATGGTCGAAAGGTTTGATTTGATTGGGTTGGATTGTGGTTTTAGGGTGTTTCAACTGCTATGGTCATCGCCTCTCGGGAATGGGAAAGGAAGGAATGGAAAGGTGAGATCGCAGGGGGTCGGTCGTCCATTTCAGGACGTGTTGGCTCGTCAGTCGTCAGGAGGAGAGCAGGAAATGCATGGAATTTATTGATCAGAGCAGTTGGCGTACTGTTCCCTGCGACGTCCGCAAACAGACTGGTATTAAACTCTTGAAGTCACACCCTGTCGGGATTTTTCTGTCATGTCCTGTGGCTCGACAGCCTGCTACGAACCTTGACTGACCAGCAGTGACGCAGCCTGTTGCCCATGAGATAAGGAGTTCGTGTGGTTAGCATGAAGACGTCCCTTCACCGTATATTCTGGTGGTATTAAACTCTTGAAGTTTCTTCCTGTCGATTAGGAGGAGCGGAGGGCGTACCATTAAAATACTGGCTCCTAGAGAATTTCCTGTTTATTAAGGGACTTCTTACACTAGCAATAGACTTATTAATAACAATCGACTCACATGGTGAAAGGCCGCAGACAAGTCACTCGGCGAGGGCGGTGTAGGTGGCGGTTGGCGGCAAGGCTTGGCGGCGTCGACTCAACATCCACGGACTGGTTGGCTTGCTCTCACCAAGCGCCTAGTCCGTCAGGAAGCCAGGTTACTCACTCGGTGCAGCGTACCTCCCAGACCGCGGGGAACCCGTGGCAGTACCAGTACTTGTCCAGAGCGCCTGGTGCCAGCAGGCAGCCAGGGTTATTCACTCGGTGCGGCGTACCTCCCAGACCGCGGGAACCACGTGGCAGTACCAGTACTTGTCCAGAGCGCCTGTGCCAGCAGGCAGCCAGGGTTGTTCACTCGGACTGGAGTACAGGAGACTGCCCGGGTGGAGCAGCGCCGGAGATTTATAGGCCGCCTTGGCGGTCACGGGTCGTATGTCGTCATGGTGTGTCACCCGGCGCTTCAGCCGGGGCATGGGAGGGTGCAGGGTTGGTGCCACGCCGGCCTGGCGGCGGATGTGTCAGCCCGTCGTAACGGAAGGGTGAGTCGATGGGTACAAGGGCCGGCGCCGAGATGCGTCAGTCGGTCTGGAAAGAAAGGTGAGTCGAAGGCGCGGGGTCGCAGCTCGCGCGCCTGGCGGCGGGATGTGTCAGCCCGTCGTAAAGGGAAAGGGTGAGTCGGTGGGTACAAGGGCCGGCGCCGAGATGCGTCAGTCGGCCTGGAAAGAAAGGGTGAGTCGAAAGGCGCAAGGGTCACGGCTCGTCACCACATCACCCCGTCCGAAGATAGCCCCGGGGGGGGGGACCACAACCACCTTGGACTTGTCCGTGACCTTTCGAAAACCAGAGTCTTGGGTGCAGGTTAACCCAAAATTTTAGCGACATTACAACAATTAATATTACACTTAATACAAGAGACGTGCCATAACAATATTTACAAGAGCCAAAAATCTTCAAATCCACTAACACTAATATCCATATTCACAATGCTTCAACTATTAACAGACGCAGTCATTAGTCAAAACAGCTGACATAACAGTATTCACAAAAAAATCAAAGCAATTACACTGATACTTAACGAGATTATACTCACAAGACTTGTCAATAATTGGTCATAACAGATCCAGCAATATTCACAGAAAAAAATACATAATACTATCTGCAATTACAGAAATTACGGTCTTCAAGTTAGGGACCAGTGGTATCTGGTAGACAACATTTACAGGAATTAGAAACAACATTACAAACAACAATTACATTACTTTAGGAATTACAATCTTCCAGTTTAGGACCAGTGGTCTCTGGTAGACAATATTTACAGGACTTAGAAACAATAATACTTGATATGACTACTCACCGGATTAACAGATCTTCACTGACCAATTCACTCAGCAATTATGTAGGCAATACCTGTGTACGTTTAATAATGGATGTGGCGAACTAACGCCGAAAATCTTCATTAGTTCCGGAAAATCACTACATACACTTGCTTGAACACATACAAGGTACTGTATCCGTCCGGATCCACACGTTCCGGTAGTACCGTTCCAAGTACCGGATCCACACGTTCTGCCTAAGGAGAGAAGAAGTACATAGAAACTGTTATAGGGTCGCCTGTTCTCCTCATACCCTTCCGCTCCCCCTTCACTTTCACTTCCTAGCGCTACCTCCCCTTTTCTGTATCACCCCGTTTCACTCCCTACCACTATTCACGCACTGTCACTTCACTTTTTGGGATCCACACACTTTCCTTCCATCCGCGCCTGCTGCCTTCGCTGGCGGTAGATGAGGTTACGCCGACGTTGTGTCGCTTCCTCGCAGTAATTCCTCGCCTTCAGAACCCATCCCAGACCAAATGGTGGGGTGGGGAGGCTGGCAACTGGTCGAGGGCTTTGCCGCGGCGGGGGTCTCGGATCCCGAACAGACGGGGCTGAGTCGCCCGATGGCGGGCTGGGCCGCGGGATGTGTTGGCTGCCCCGCCCCGGGTCTAGTTTCACTGGCAGAAGGGAATTTTCCGATTGCTGTGCTGGTGCTGGCTCGGTTGTGTGGCAGCTGTCGGCGAACGAATCCCAGGTCAGGCCCCTCACTGGAGCTCGAGGCAGGTACTCTTGGAACAGACTGCGTCCGGGCGTGGGCGGGCAACCTCCTTCCCTACACTACGGGCGAGCCCCAGGTGAGCGCCTTCACCGGCGTACTGGGCGATCGACCAGAGAAGGGGTTTCGTCCGGGTGTAGGCGGGCAATCTCTCTTGACCGCGTATCTCGCCGGGGAGAAAATTGGGTCCGGACTGGCTTTTGGACTGGTACCCGCCATTGTCGTGGTGCTCTGCCGACGTGGCTCGTCTGTGCCCTCCAAATCCTTGAGTGGGCTGCCGAATATTTCCATGTAGCGACGTATCCTGACTGTAACAGAGCCTCCAGTTAGCGCCGCCCCGGGGGTGGCCGGGAGTTGTAACGGCGTTGGACCGCCCTTGCCGGCGTGTCCGCTGGGAGCCTGGGCGACTCTCCTGATGGCCCTGCGGTTTCCGCTCCGGGAGGTGGTAGAGGCGGTGGTGGCGTCGGTGGTGGAGGTGGCGGCGACGGCATCGGCTGGAGTGCAGGCGGTGTTGTTTGCTGGGGTGGCAGTGGCGAAGGGGGCTGTGGCGGCGACGGGCTTGACGGGAGGGGTGGCGGCGATAGTGGCTGGCGTGGCTGTGGCTGGGGGGCCGATGTTAGAGGAGGTGGCTGGGTGGTGGTGTCGTCGGTACCCGGTGACTGTCCTTGGCGTTCTCATTACCTGGTAGAGGTATGGGGGTAGGAAGGGTTGCGTCGAGTTCGGGTGGTAAGAGCAACAGGTTACGGTGGTGGGCCGTCAAGGTACGCCCATTCCCCGGGTGCTGCAAGTCAAATGTTACTGCACTTCTTACCTTCACTACTAGGTACGGACCCACCCATTTGGACGCGAGCTTCGACTTTGTCCCGTTGCAGGGCTAGATTACGCAGAAGTACCCACTGTCCTTCGGTTATGTTCTGGAGTGTGAGGTTGGCATTTTTCCTTTCATGTTCTTTGGCCGTGACCTCCGCATTGAATTCCTTAGCCTGGGCCAAAGCTATTTGCAACCGCCGTTGTAACACGTAGTGGTACGGGGGATCTTCTGCATATGTCGGAGCGAGAGGGCTGAGTATGTCGTCCCAAGGCATCTGGATCTCCCGGCCGTATACTAAATAAGCGGGGCTGAAGCCCGTTACGCGGTGCTTGGAGTTTCGATATACAAATAGCGCAAAATTTAGGTGTTCGTCCCAGTCCGTGTGATCTTGCGCGACATAGTGGAAATAACGGCCGAGAAGGATTGATGGGCTCTTTCTAGGCGACCATTGGCCGAGGGGTTGTACAGCGAGGTTAGTATGGACTGTACCTTAAGAGCCCCAATACTTCTTTCATCAGCTGAGATGTGAAGTTGGCTCCTCGGTCCGTTAGTAAGTACTTGGGTACGCCGTGTCTGCAAACAACGTTTTCAACAAACGCGCGGGCGACCGTTGATGCGGACTGATCTGGGAGAGGTATGGCTTCGGGATACCGAGTGAAGCAATCCTGACAGGTGAGAATGAATCTGTTTCCGTTGCGGGACTTCCTAAGGGGTCCAACGATATCCAGGGCCACTTTCTCAAACGGAAAGGTGGATTCGGTGACCGGCTGCAGGGGAACAGGCTCTTTGACAGCCTTCCGCTTCGTACAGGTTAGGCAAGCCTTGACGTAGGCTTCGTGTCCCGGTACATTCCTGGCCAGAAGAAGTGCCTTTAACCAGAGCGTATGTCTTTGACACTCCGAGGTGGCCGGCGAGAGGGTTGTCGTGGCACCTTTGTAGAATGTGGCGCGTCATGGAGGTGGGGGCGCACATGACAAACTCCGCGTCTGGAGGCCTGGCTGTAATCTTATAGAGCACGCGTTGGGCATCCACGAAGTAATCTGAGCTAGTCCGTCTCGCGCATTCGAAAAGGGGCTCGAGCCTTTTGCATAACCGTTGCTCTGAAGCAATCCTCTCCTTGTCCCAAGACGGTTCGTATTCAGGGAGAGGCTCGATCACGGAGACCGTCGGAGGGAGGCGTGAGAGAGCGTCCGCGTGAGAGATAGTTTTTCCCGGTAGGTGGCGGACTGTATACGAGTATTCCGAGATTTCCATGATCCAGCGTGCCAACCTGGGTTTCGGTTCTGAAAGAGTGAGGAGCCAGCGAAGTGGCTTGTGATCGGTGCACAAGGTAAAGTGTCGTCCTAATAAATACACTCGAAACTTCTTCATCATCCCGACGACCGCGAGGCACTCGAGTTCAGTGGCAGAATAAGATCTTTGTTCTTTATGGAGCTGTTTGCTTGCACATGCAACCATATGCTCGCCATCCTCAAACACTTGGGAGAGAATGCCACCAATGGCCTGTGGAGATGCATCCGTCGTTAAAACAAAGGGTTGGTGAAAATCGGGGAAACGTAGTACAGGGTACTGAGTAAGGCTATTGCGTAATGATTCGAATGCCCGTTGCTGTTCTTCACCCCAGACGTAGGCGAGTCCTTACTGGTCAACCTAGTGAGAGGGACAGCCGTTTCGGCAAATTGCTTAATAAATTTTCTATAGTAGCCTACTAAACCCAGAAAGGATTGCAGTTCCTTCACGTTGTTTGGTCTCGGGAAGTTTTTCACCGCTTCTATCTTCTCTTCGTCTGGCTCCAATCCCCTGTCCGAAATGACATGCCCTAGAAATTTTGTGCGAACTTGGAAAAATCGGCACTTTTTTGGTTTGAGCTTTAAGTTGGCTCTTCGCAACCGAGAAAATATTTCTCTTAAACCTTCAACATGCCTTGTGACGGTGACGTCGTAGCGCAGTATGTCGTCGATATAAATGACGCAGCCCTTATTAATGAGACCATCCATGACCTGGGTCATAAGTCTCATGAATAATGCCGGGGCGTTAGCTAGGCCGAACCCCATTCGGTTACATTCATAATGGCGGAAGGTGTGGTGAACGCCGTATATTCTTTGCTATCTTCGTCCATCTCTACTTGCCAGTACCTGACAGAGGTCGAGTGAAGAGAAGAATTGCGCGCCACCTAGCTGGTCAAAGATCTCATCTATATTTGGCAACGGGAACACCTCCTTTTTGGTCGCGAGATTGAGCGCTCGGTAGTCTATGCATGGCCGGTACTGCGCCATTTCCCTGCGGTACCTTTTTCTTAACTAGAATGATAGGGATGACCACGGGCTGGTCGAGGGCCTGATAATGCCTTGGTCTAGCATATCTTGTATGGCATGATCCAGCGTTTCCCGCTGGGCGTGGGGTACGCGGTAGGGCGCCTTTTTATTGGCCGGGTCGGCCTACGTCATGTGTGTTTCATGACTGGCGTGCAACCTAACCTTGTTGATCCGTGGACGAATATGTCAGAAAATTCCGAGATCAGGCTTGACAATAAGTCCTTAGCTTCTTCAGGTACTCCGTTGAAGTCAAAGCCTCGAGCAAGGGTTCTTGGGCAGAGGCTCCGGCCATAGTTCGGAATCATCTACATCGATTTGATTGATGTCAGCTACGAAGGGTTACATGACATTTCGTTCCCGCTGTTGACTGTTTTGTCCGAATTACTTAGGTTACATAAGAGGATCGGCACGTGGCCGTCCTTGTCGACTTTACTACCAGAGAGCATGTCTACTGCCAGATTCCTAGCGTCCACGATCCATTCTGACTCGGGAAGGGCGGAGGTAATCTTGGCTAGCACTATGACCGTGGAGGCACTTTTATCGCCCGGGAAAAAATCAATCGCCTGTCTGTTTCATGTATGTCTCTCTTGTCAGTCGGGACGTCGTCCTCCGGGTTTGGGATGTTCGTTCTGGGCTTACTCGATCCTACACCTCTGCCATCGTCGTCTATGCCATACTCCGTACGCTCGTTAGCTCCGCTAGTGAGAAGGGGGTGAATTTCTCCTTCGGGTGCGCAGGCACATTCTCCCACTGCCTCGCCCGCCCCCTCCTCTCTAGCCTTATGCACGTTAATCTTCTTTTCCTCGCCTTGGCCTATCCCGCTAAACCTGCTAGCCTGGTGAAGGTGAATTTCTTCTTCGGGTGTGCAGGCACATTCTCCCACTGCCTCACCCGCCTCCTCCTCTCTAGCCTTATGCACGTTAATCTTCTTTTCCTCGCTTTGGCCTATCCCGCTAAACCTGCTAGCCTGGAGAAGGTGAATTTCTTCTTCGGGTGTGCAGGCGCATTCTCCCACTGCCTCACCCGCCTCCTCCTCTCTAGCCTTATGCACGTTACCCTCCATTGTTGGCATAAACAAATACTCCTTAGCCCCTTCCGAACATCTTCGTCCCTTTCCACTGGTAATGGCCTAATAGATCTAACTCGGCTTGATTTGCGGTTGCTTCCCCTAAGCCTAGTTTTGGTATCCCGTATTTATTGCTAGCTGCGTCATCAAAATAAATAAGGTCGTATCCGTGATGTTCCTGTAATTCGCTCTTGTGATGTTCCCGAACGGCTGTTCTGATTACAGTATGTCTTATCGGTTCGTTATTTTCCGTCAATTCCTGCTTCCGAGGGCCTATCGTCTCTTGTAAAGAGCTCAGATGGCCAGGTTGGGGCTCCATATTCCGGGCGCGCGATTCCGGAGGGGAGAGGGGTCACGTGACCATTGTGCACCATCATTGTCTTTTCGCCTATGGAGATACAGCTTCTGTATTTTACCATGAAATCGAGGCCCAATATCCCTGCGTAGTTGGTGGGACCGAGATCTACTACTAGGGTGTCGTGGCGGTATGTCACGTGATCGATCGTGAGGCCAGCTCACACTGTCCAAGTATTTTAAAGGATGCCCGAGCGCTTTTAATTGCAGCGGCATGGCTTGAGAGTGGAATCTCATGAAAGGGAAAATCTTGCTATGGCAAATAGTCACTGCTGCGCCCGTGTCGATCAGGAACCGATGCTGTGCGCCTCCGACAGCAACGTTCACTGTCATTCCTCCTTCGGGGTTACGGCCAATATCCCTTTCTTCCCCGACCGCGTGGTCGGGACCTACACGTTTCCCGCGTTCAATGGTCTTTCCTTCTGCGAGCAATCTACGGCGACGTGCCCGTTCTGTTTGCAACTCCCGCATACAATGGCCGGGCAGTTCCTCATGCTATGGCCCGTCTGCCCGCAGTTGTAGCAACCGCGAGATCGACTAGGGCAGTTCCTAGCGATGTGTCCTGGCCGGTTGCAATTGTAGCATTTCCTCACTGTGAGCGGCTGTTGCGAATACGGGGGATTCCGCGTCTGCGCGTCGGCGCTCGGCGTCAGCGACGAGGGGCGCGGAGGCTGAGCGCTGAGGCACTGAGGGACCACGCTCCCGGCCGTGAGAGGGGCAGCTACATATTGGCCAGTCCATGGAGGATAGACCGGACCGGGTGGAGGCGGCGCAAATAGTGTCCTTTGCGTGTACGCCCATGGAGGAGGGGGGGTAGAGTATAGCGCGTTCAGGGCGTGTGCAGGGGCCCCGTAGCTCTTGGCTGCAGCTTCTTCAATACGGGCAAATTCTTCGGCCTCTAGAATAGTTCGTGGATTTCGGACCGCCACGAATCTGCCTATCTCTCCGCGTAGCCCGGCCAGGAATTGGGCAAGCAATCTCTCCGAAAATATTGTTTTCGTTTCTGTAGAGTTAGGGCTACTGTAACTATTCCTGAGCTGTCTCTCGATGGACCGTAGTCTGCCAGAAAAATCCGACTGACTCCACGTGAGTTTGAGTGCAGTCATTGAAAAGCTTCTCTAGCGCCGGCCGTGAGAGCGTGGGAGAGAACCTTTCCTTAAGTATTTTGCGAAGTTGGCGTACGAAGCTACTACGTAGGGGTTATTCTCAACGAATTCCGCTGCGACCCGGTGAGCCGTAGGCGGCCCACGTTCAGTATCTGTGGCTCGCTCCATCCACTGAACTGGCTCACGATTTCAAGTGTTCCAAGAACGTCTCGACCTTAGCGCCATCTTCCCCGCTGAAAGTGGGAATCATGCAAATCTGGCTGCCTGTTACTAGAGGGCATAGATGTGGGAGGGCCGATGCGGTAGTGACTCGGGCTTCGCGTTATCAATCGTGAATACGTCGTTCGTGAAATCCAAAGGTTGGTATTTCCTTCCCTGAAGGGTAGCAGCGGTGCCGTGAAGAGACATGCTGAAAACGGTAGGAAGTCGCAGTTCTTCTGTTACCCTTAGTGGTAGAAATTAGACTATTCCTTGAAAAGCGTTCAAAACGTCGTTGCCTAGCTAGTATAGAGAGAAATTCTATGCGGGTAATACGAAAAGCTAAGGAAATGAGAAAAAAATTGCATGCTAGTTAAATATGGCGCGCGGCCTTCAAGTTCGTGAGCTTCGTTTGTGTGCTATGAAGGCCATTTGCCCACTGTTCTAAACTAATTTTTTTTTGTCTTACAGAAGTATTATTATAAGTGCCCAATTCTTCCGAGCCCCCAAGTCAGTCTTACATGATATTCCTCCTCCTTTCCACCATATCCCTTCTCGCCCCCTTTCCCTAAGATACGAGCCAGTGCTCCGTTTCCGGTGCACGGCTAACATCCTACGCCCCTCCGGTTATAGATTTATGCACCACACCTGACACCAGAATGTCGTGACGCTGGCGACATTAGGAGGGAGCGGAGGGCGTACCATTAAAAATACTGGCTCCTAGAGAATTTCCTGTTTATTAGGGACTTCTTACACTAGCAATAGACTTATTAATAACTTAATCGACTCACATGGTGAAAAGGCCGCAGACAAGTCACTCGGCGAGGGCGGTGTAGGTGGCGGTTGGCGGCAAGGCTTGGCGGCGTCGACTCAACATCCACGGGACTGGTTGGCTTGCTCTCACCAAAGCGCCTAGTCCGTCAGGAAGCCAGGTTACTCACTCGGTGCAAGCGTACCCCCCCAGACCGCGGGGAACCACGTGGCAGTACCAGTACTTGTCCAGAGCGCCTAGTGCCAGCAGGCAGCCAGGGTTATTCACTCGGTGCGGCGTACCTCCCAGACCGCGGGGAACCACGTGGCAGTACCAGTACTTGTCCAGAGCGCCTAGTGCCAGCAGGCAGCCAGGGTTGTTCACTCGGACTGGAGTCAGGAACTGCCCGGGTGGAGCAGCGCCGGAGATTATAGGCCGCCTTGGCGGTCACGGGTCGTATGTCGTCATGGTGTGTCACCCGGCGCTTCAGCCGGGGCATGGGAGGTGCAAGGGTTGGTGCCACGCCGCGCCTGGCGGCGGATGTCAGCCCGTCGTAACGGAAAGGGTGAGTCGATGGGTACAAGGGCCGGCGCCGAGATGCGTCAGTCGGTCTGGAAAGAAAGGGTGAGTCGAAGGCGCAGGGTCGCAGCTCGCCGCGCCTGGCGGCGGGATGTGTCAGCCCGTCGTAAAGGGAAAGGGTGAGTCGGTGGGTACAAGGGCCGGCGCCGAGATGCGTCAGTCGGCCTGGAAAGGAAGGGTGAGTCGAAAGGCGCAAGGGTCACGGCTCGTCACCACACTGGGTTTTATAACCTTAGGGTGGGCGTTCCATCGTCACACTGGAATAGTTAATGGAACATTTGTAAGAAAAGTACCCAGTTATTATTTTGGTCCGGCAAGGAAAAGAAACCGGGGTTGGGCTGTGGAGAGCGAGCACTATAACCAACGAGCTACCGAGGGCTCCGGGATTGTTCTAGGGACCTTGTTTTACTGACACGCTCGGCTGTAATGTGTTGGGTTTTCCCGCGCTACTACGGGTGTCTGTCGCATCATTTGTAATTTTTGCCAATTTGCAAAACTCAGGAAGTTCAACGATAATGAGACCAGCTCCATTCTTAAAGGCTTTAAGCTATTTCGAAAAAAAAATCCTCATGATATTAAAGATAACTATTTAGAAAATATTTCATTAAGTAACCTGTATCATCAATATTGTGTATCATTAATATCCATTTTGTTTTGAAATTTTCGAAAATATGAAGAATTTACCAAAAATGAGAACAGTGCTATTTTTAGCGCCATTTATTATATCCGAGGAAAATATAAAAGAAAACATTTGGAGCTGTTTTGATATAATAATTTTTTAAAATGTCTTCATTTGTCCAAAATTACGGAAAATTACTCATAGTTTCAAAAAAATCAGGTTTTATTTAAAGATGTCTTTGAAGAACAGATTTTATTAAGGAAACATTCTTTATGTACAATATTGTAGTAGTAGAAAGATGCGGAAAAACATTTTAGAGTTTCGCAAATTCACAAATTTCAACTAAAATGAGACCTGTCCCACTTTATGAGACGTCTATTGCTGAATTCGAGGAAAAAGTTTAACCAAAAAATTTGGAGGCATTTAAACAAAATTAAAATATTGAGGTTCCATGAAAAGTACAAGTATCAAAATGTCTGTTTCGAACTTCCAGGACTTCGACGAGATCGATCACCCAGACGAATGTTCAGAAAGACCGTCGTTTTGCCGTCAACCAAATTTTCGGTATCAAGCCCCCACAAAACCTGGATTATGAACTATACAACGTGTTATAGTAAGTACTTTTCTGCATATAGGAACAAGATTTACTAACTTTTTCTGAATTAGAACAATACAAATTTTTCTTTATAAAAAATCGCCGATTTTAGCAGCAACATTACAACTTTATCTTCAGAAAGCAATACAGCGAGAAAATAATAGAAACACTTTAGGTAAGGGACGGTAAGGACTCGTCCTGCTAATTTTCACCATTTTCATCGACCATCTTCAATAACAGTGAAGAGTCCTGCCACTGTAAGAAACGCCCCATGTACCCTTTTACCCCGATTCCGGACCACTGTGGGCCGCTCCCAAGCGCCCCCCCCCCCGCTCGCGTCCCGTGGAAGGCCGTGAACTTCGGGGAGCGAGTTCGAACCCGGGAACGGTCGAGGCCACGCGCCGATGCTGCAGGCAGAGCGGAGATGCTTTCTGGCGTCGTATGTCAGTTGGCTCGGACGCATTTCGCAAACTGGGCTCCGCGGAACACTTGCCGTTGCCCAGGGCTAGCCAAAAACTGATGTACTTTCTATTATTGAGGTTTTGGCTGATATGTAAGCATGGTTTGGCCAACAGGATAACGAGGGAATATAGAATTTTTGTGCCTACTACTATACGAGTTGTCTCATCGCTAAATATTGATTTCTAGCTAACCAATAGAAAATCAAATAGTGACAAATTGATAAGATTTTGCTTACATCATTTAGCTTTCTGGCATACATTTTACACATGTATAGCTTTATTGTATTTTGAAATGTATATAATATATTAGAATTACATTAGTTCTACATATAATTTCGATGCAATTCACAATCTAAAATAGCGCATCTGTAAAAAGTATCAACTGAATTCTCTTCCAAGTTTGTTGTAAGAAGGATGTCTTCAAGTAATAATATCCGGACTCAGAAAACGAAACTATTTTGGTTCGGTCATTGATCCCCAGTTTTTTTCGCAGAATGTTAATAAAGTTGTTCTTTTTTTATGGGAGTCCAGAAGAAATATTTGTATCGTAATATTTTTGTCGTATTTGAACATTGTAGTTATATTGCCAGAGAGATGAGGGAAATGACCACTCTTGTTTCAGTGCTACTATAGGAAAGCCAAAAATTATAAAAAATTATACTGTTTATCTCACTAAGTTTCGGAGATGGAAGTAGTTTCAAGAACTGCGATAAAACAACTTTTTGAAAACGAATCACGTACTCTTGCTTTTCTTCTATTTGAAACATACTAATTGTTCTCACCCTTCGTAAAGTAACGCGTACAATAAATATTCAAAATAGCAGCTTTTCGCAATAAATAACACGTGGTACATTTTTGACTTGTGAAAGATTTCAACGCTTTTGTTGAGAAAAAATACTTTTCGCGTATTAAACGTCTCGCGTTTAAAATTTCGTTAAAAGATCGTTAAAACGTATCTCGTACAATTCATTACACAAGTTCTTTACAACAACCATACAGCTGTCTCTCGCGAACATTCCCACGGAAGTATACGTTGATATTTCATGAACCTATTTAGAGGAAACATTGAGTTGCTCTCAACCAGGCAGGTCGCTCCTGGTAAGCCATGCAAGAAACGTTAGTTGTCCGAACGGTACTTGGTAAGTGACATGACCGTAAGAGAGAGTGGAGTGCCCTCCACTCTACACACTCACGAGTCCAACCACATCGGCCACACACCCGCGCTCTACTCGGCTCAGGAGCACCGTATTAGATAGATAGATATATGATAGATAGATGATAAAATAATGAAGATAGATAGATAGATAATAATTATCCTGGATGGTATATACAACCTGCTGGCAGAACTCTACAATTAACATATTGCTAATATTAACTTTAAATTACTTAACAACGTAACTTTAAATTCTTTAAAGACACAATAATAATAATAATAATAATAATAATAATAATAATAATAATAATAATAATAATATGCTAACAATAATAGCATTAACTACATTTTATGGTTGACCTGCACAGTTATTTTAAATTATTAAATACAAGATTACACGACTTTTTAATTACACTTCACTTTCACTTCACTTCACTTCACTTCACTTCACAACATTTGAAATTCACTTCTCTTTCTACTTCTATATTGCACTACACTGCACAACACGTCACAACACTTCTATTGAAGTGTTCACACTATTGAAGTGTTTAAAAGCAGGCGCATTGTGGATGAAGCCATACATCTTCGTTTTATGTTGAACTGTTTCTATTTTTGAATGTTTTTGAAACCCCATTCTTTGTTTAATTTCTTCGAGAGCTTTTTGTACATTTCATAGTTTTTTAATCCAAACTAAAACGTTTCGTTCTTGTATAGCGTTGAAAAATAATTTCGACTTTACGATATGAAAAAAAAAAAATCCCAATTGTAATCAGAAATTATTTTTTATCTTGGGCTTTTTTCTTGTCTTGCAACTTTTTTCTTCCGTATATTTGTTGTTATCCTTCTTTAAACCGAATTTCGAATGCTGCTTCTCTTCCTTATGTTTCTTTGTATTTGCTTATTACACTTTATTATAATTACTCGTGCTTTGTATTTAATTAAAATAAAAATTTCGTTAAATCACGAAATTTAAGAAATCTTAATATTATATTTATAGAACATTTAAACGAGTATTATTTTTCATTTATTATCTTTGATTTTTATTTAATTTGTAGGATGATGTCAAATATTTCACGTAATAAGCACTTCAAAGTAATGTGTGTCCATACGTTTCGTGAATTTCACTGGTGTGTTAATCCCTTTTCCTTCCTAAATCTTTACTTCACATTCATTGAACCTTTTGAATTAAAAAAATTATCTAAAAACTAAAGTATACGCAATAATGTAATTTTATAACAAATCAAATAATTTGATTTGTTAGTGCTTTCCGGCTAGAATATTGTCCGCACAAGACACACGGCCGTATTTCTGTTCAAAAATTGGATTTAAGCATTATGTTAATTTATTTCAAAGTATGAAGTAGGAGCTGTTAACTTAATACATCCCAACAATTGCCCATATCAAGCATTATGATTAACTATTTTTACTGAAGAAATGTATTAAGAATAAAATTGTTAAATGTAAAATTATGGAGTATAACTTAAATTCAAAATCACGTAGCTTTTGTCACAACTCATAATGGTGAAATTCACTTCAAAATGTATTACAATTTAACACTCAGTAAGTTTAAATTGCGTGGAAAAATAAAGAAAAACAATTTCTGTGAAGACGATGACGAAATATGTGCGATGAAAACAATCAAGAGGTGTGGTATTTGGTACATACGTAACTGTTTCCATCGCTAAATTCGCAGCTTGCCTAGTCTTCTTGTCACATAAGCGCTGCTATTCTTTTTTTAAACCTTTTCTACTACGTTAAACTTCGACGAACTTATTTTTGTTGAATTTTGCCACTTCCTTTCAATGCAATCTCGTGATGAATAAGTTCCTTTTAAATGTCAAAAAGCAGAAGATTAACATTGATTTCTGTAGAAATTATTATTAAAAGAGCATTAATTTTGTTGCGAAATACGTGTAAAGAAACTTAATATTTAATGAATGTAATTTAATTATATATAATATATAAAATTAATGAAATAAAAATACATAAAATAGCACGACAGTGCGGAATGTACGAATGTTATAATTATAACATGACAAATTTATCTTATGTTTAAATACATTCAAATGATGCATTAATAAAGATACTTAGAAATCAAAATGTTTCATAAAAGGAATGCATAAACGTGGACATATATGTCCTACAATGAGAGACGATTTCTCCTCAATGGGTCGCGACAATTATCTCTCCCTCTGGATGTCTCAATGAAGCTGCCGTCTTGAGGCGTTTTCCGGCAACGCCTCCCGTCGCCTTCTCCCACCACTGGCGGCGCAAACTTCCTCATTGCCGTCGCCCCTGCTCCCTCGCTGTTTGCGTCCCGCCCGTGTCCCCCCCGTGTCCCCCCGTGCCCCCTGCCCCCCCGTGCCCCGCCCGCTGCCCCCCCCGTGTCCCCCCCGTGTCCCCGCCGTGCCCCGCCCGTGTGCCCCGCCCGTGTCCCCCCGTGCCCCGCCCGTGTCCCCCTGTCCGGTGCCCCGCCCGTGTCCCCGCCGTGTCCCCGCCCGTGCCCCGCCCGTGCCCCCGCCCGTGTCCCCGCCCGTGTCCCCGCCCGTGTCCCGCCGTGTCCCGTCCGTGCCCCGTCCGTGCCCCGCCGTGCCCCGTCCGTGCCCCGTCCGTGTCCCCGTCCGTGCCCGTCCGTGTCCCGTCCGTGTCCCCGTCCGTGTCCCGCCCGTGCCCGTCTGTCCCCGTCTGTGCCCCGCCCGTGCCCCGCCGTGTCCCCGCCCGTGCCCCGCCCGCGCACCCGCCCGTGCCCCTCCCGTGCCCCGCGCCGGCCCCTCTGCCTTGCCCCTGCCCCGTTCCCGCCCGCCCTGCACCGCCCCGACAACTACGTTGACACCACCGCCATCGTCTCCACGTCTCGTGACCGTCTCCCCCACCGCCCTCCTTGCCCCAACGGCCACAGCTTCCGCTACCGCCGACGCCGTCGCCGCGAATGTAGAACGGGCTCTTGTCTCCACGTGTACGCAAGAGACCCGCCAGCCTCCGTACACACACACGCACTCGCAACTGGAATCGGCCGACGGCACCGTAGCCATTCCGACGTTGAGCAAGACCTTCTAACGGGATCGCGTCTGCCGTCGCCGCCGCGCCGCCAACGCCGCCGCCGTGTAAAAGACCTCTTCCACGAAGGTGCGAGTAGTCTGCCATCGCCTCTACAGCTATTGCGGCATCAGCGCCATAGGCAGGATTTTCTATCGGAGTGCTTCACAGTTCAACGTTTCCTGTACGAACGTTCAAGCCCATCACAACACGTATCTCTCCTCAAACGTTTACAAAAACCTTATGCAAATACCATCACCCTCTGAATTTACGAAGCGCAAAAACTCAATCCACAATAAAAGAAATAAAAACAAATATCATTTTCGAGTTTTCCTGAAATTGTTCACGGAAATGGAATGAACAGAGGTGCTTCTATAGGGTTCCTCAACCCTTGTATTATTAGCTGTAAGTAATTAGTTATAATATAATTTTAAGCCACCATGGCATGTGACAAAACTGTATAAACTGTACAATGCAATCCTCTTGAAATGTGACAATAAAAAAACGATCAGTATTAAAGATCTGTCATAAGCCTCCAAGTGAGAAGTAACATAGCATTCAGCACCTATAGCTTCGTTCGTAAAATTTGGCAAAGGCCTTTTTCTATGCATCCATGTTAGAAGAGCGATAACTATCGTGATATAATATATTTACAGTAGTTTTTGTGCTCTTAATATAAAATTACTTCTCTTCATATTTGTGACTGCCGAAATACATCAGCATGCATTAGTTCAACAACATTAAACTGGGTTTTTTAATTTTCGAAGGATGTTTACCATCACAGCCTTTCTCTAGCGTATTGTCTTGTCAGGGCTGTCATCGTGGAAAATTTAGATATCTAGATTAATGCATTCCGTTAGTGTAAAACCGAATACGTGTTCGGCTGTAAGTTCTTATCGAATTCTAAGCAAATGGAGTGGTGCGATGTTAGTACACAAGGCGACGGCTTGCAGAAACTTTTACATCTCCTAATTTCAGTACCTCCAAAGAGCTCATTTTAGTTGAGTTGGTGTTTGGGCACTTCTGGAGATTTCGATGTAAGTTGTTTGGTGGAATGCTCATACTAGTATCCAGAGAAGTTGTAACTTCTCTCCACGACGATAACAAACCAAACGAATTTCGTTTTTGGCGTATGAAAGTTCCTTAACTTCTTGAAATGTATGATATGCAAAACAAGTTTAGTTGAAAAGCAAATAAAAAGTTCATTAAGTACTTAATACACGATATTTTAAAACAGGAATTCGTGGGAGAAAATGACAAGTCTAATTAATGGCATTATGCCCAATACGTATATTGTCTCCTCAGCTTTAGAAATATTTAGAATAACTTGCGTTATTGTAATCATGTACTGCAAATACCTGTTGATGAATAAATTACAGTGCAGTAAAAAACAGTGCAATTCTATTTCTAAATTCTCTATAGAAGACACCAGACAATTTTATCATCTATTCATCAGATGAAATCCAAATAAATATAATTTTACGTGTAGGCACGCCTTTGTTAGAACGCTCAAAATGACTGAAGACTCAATGAATACATGAATGTTTAGTTCATAATATATTTAATATCAAAATTTTACTGAAAAGAATAACTTTAAGAAAAGGATTGCATTGCAATTAATTTTTGCCGAACATTAAACAATATTTACTTCAGAAACGTCAAAAGTACAAAACGATGTTATTATCGTATTGGCATTGTACACAAAATCGACTTACAGATGAACAATTTCACCATGTCGTAAATTAGCCTGAAAACACATGGTATTAAAAAACAACTGAATTCACCGTCTCATGCAAAACAAATGAACTTCTCACTCTCCGTCATTTATTCCTGCGGTCACTTTCCAATTACCAAACGCCTCTCGCTAAATTTGTCGCAACCGTAGCAACCAACGCGTCGTACAATAAAAACGCAAACAACGCCTCGCCAGAAATCCTACGCTCCGGCACGATGACGACGCTAGCGTTCGCGATTTCGGTGGGCCTCTCTCGCAGGCAGTCCGCACGGCGGCGCTTAATGGCTCGGGCATTAAACGGGAGGAAAAAGCGCGTGCGTACGAAAAACGAATCAGAATAGTCATTGGGCGACGGGCCGCGGCCCGGCGCCGGACTCTCTTGTCCGTAACTGGTCCTCATGCTCAGTCTCCCCTCAAGGTGAACGTGTGCACGTTTACGCGATGTATTTATGGTGTATGTATTCTTAATGTGTGTGCGCGCGGGCGCGGATGCGGGCGCGAGGCGAGCGGATGGGCGGGCGGGTGGGCAGGGCGAGAAAGAGGGCGGGGCGAACAGGAAGGCGGGCGAGCCGAGGAACGAATCTGTGAGTGGGAGAGCGAGAGTACAGAACAGGGAGCATGGGAGAGGGGAGGTTGTGAAGGCGGGCGAGAGGCGAAGAGGGCGCGCAAGAGGGCGCGCAAGAGGGCGCGCAAGAGGGCGCGCAAGAGGGCGGGCAAGAGGACGGGCAAGAGGACGGGCAAGAGGGAGAGCGAGAGTACAGAACAGGGAGCATGGGAGAGCGGGAGGTTGTGAAGGCGGGCGAGAGCGAGGGGCGCGCAAGAGGGCGGCAAGAGGGCGCGCAAGAGGGCGCGCAAGAGGGCGGCAAGAGGCGGGCAAGAGGACGGGCAAGAGGACGGGCAAGAGGACGGGCAAGAGGACGGGCAAGAGGACGGGCAGTTGAGAGGGTGGGCGAGACGACATAATGGACGAGTTGTTTGGAGGACGGGCGAGAGGGCGGGCGAGAAAATGGACGAGATATCGGGTGGGCGGGCTAGTGGTGATCGAGAGGGCGCGAGCGGGCGGGGGCGGGGGTGGAGGCATTAGCATGAGCGGCTGGACGTGCGCGCGTGAGCTCGCGAGGCGCGCGGGATTCGGGATTCTGGCAACTGGCCCGCCGCGCCGCGTCGCCCGAAATGCGCGTGAACACGTTCACTCGAACATACCGCGCGCCGCACGCTCCCTGCTGGAGAGGTTTTGCGGCGCGTTGGCAGCGCTCGACGAGCTCTCATAGCCACCATCACAGAACCTAATGAAAATAATGGCGCAGTTTGTCACTGTTTATTACGAGGACCTCCAACGATAAAAATGCCTACCGTAAAAATCAGGATACTGCGGATTATTATTACATTTCCTTAGCAAGTGAATGTAAAAAATCAAAGATTAATTTTTTCCTATTAAGTAATTAGTTATTGATTTCTGTATTTAAAAAGTATGCATCATTTATTAGGTACTCGGAAAACATTTTAAAAATGATTAAGGGATCAACATTTTTTTAAAGTTGGTGAAAAATAATTAATGCTAATTAATTAACAATAGCTTAATAATAATAATAATCCCTATAATAATAATAATAATTATTCTTATTCTTATTATTATTATTATTATTATTATTAATTATTATTATAGACAATAGAATACGTAAAGATTTTGACATTATTATTTTTTTCTTACTCGTATACATACGTATAAACGGAGTAATATAGAGTAGTAGTATAGAGTAAGTTATGTAATGCTGCGGAAAATCGATTTCGAGATTTCAACGGATATACGTTGAAATCGGGGTCGCCTGATACCAAAAAAGTGTTTGTTTTCAAAAGCGTTTGTCCGTCTGTCTGACAAGATGTCTCAGAAGATAGAGCGTCAATTTACTAAAATTTCTTCAAATTTCATCTTTCAACGGATAATGTAAGACGTGTTATTAATTTTCTTCAAAGCTGGGTTGAGATTAGCTAGACCTGTGTAGGCGCCGGATTTCACCATCCAGCAGGGAAGGAGTACCGCCACCTCCCGGGATTAAAAAAAATACTACATCAATGAGAATAAAGCTCATAGCTGTTGACGAGTTCGGTAACGCAGTCCATGCCACGCACATAGCAGTTGACGTGTCATTGAATCAATTAATTAATCAATCAATCTTCGAAATATTTTTTCTTGACTTTCCCTCATATTTCATTATAATTCAACTGGTATCTTCGTCTTAACAGAGTGCATTTACTTTCCTTAATTATGGTAAACATATAATATTGTTTTAAACACATCTACTTATATTTAACTCGAATTATTATTTTGCATACATAAACAAACAATATGTACAAACCACTCATAACGACGTTTGAGGGCCGAATAAAGGAATATTTCTGTCTAATTAAACACGGGAACAAAAGAAACGTTCGTCTCTGCCATCCTTTCGTTAAAAATGGCCGCCCGAAATCTTGCCGGCTGCGGAATGTATCCGCGACCGCCTGGTCATGAAGTTGAGTGCAAACGAGGTTACGATGAGAGCAGCCGGATTCTTCTCAGTTGACTTCTCCCAAGGTTAATACCAACCGGTAGAAAGAGAGAGAAGGAGGGAGAAAACGCCAGAGACAGGAAGAGAGAACGGCAGGTGATAAGTTTCGGCGAAACAGATTTCTAGCAGGTTTGTTACAGCAGTACTGCGTCGTGAAGAGCATTCATTGCTGGGGACCTTTACGAAATAACAACACGAAAAATGCGTTACACCGTTCGTGCGTTGCTTTTAAGTGGATGTAAAATACCTCCCATTGCCGCAGTCTTCATGCCTTCCGTACAAGGAAAGATAGGATCTAAACATCTGAACTCTTCTTAAGCGTTCTTAATTCGTTGGTCATAGTTTTTTGTGTGCATTAAGCGAACACATGCTGCTGCGCTCTAGCGAGCTGATGTCGAGATAGAACTTTCAAAAATTTCTTGTCAGTACCACGTGCGTCATGCAGGAACTACTAGGAAAGTGCTCATTATCTGAGGAGTACTTGTACGATTGAGTATAATGACATGGCACTATCGCGTTTTCATCTCCAGTACTTATACGTACACGTAGTCCAAGTAAATTTTTTTTCGCGCAACTCGTCGTTGTATTTTTCCAAAGACACGAGTTTCCCCAGATACGACCTCCTTTCTCGCATGTACGAGAGCCCCCGAATTAAGCGGGTAGACTCCACATAAATCTTGCTTTTAATTGCGTTTTAGAGCAACGCTAACTAAACACGAAAAAAAGCGCTGCATGATAAATTACGACTAGTTGTTTCGACACGCAAAGACAACGCCTCTGAAGGAGAAACCTTCAACAAACACATCGTGATGGTTCTTGAATACTTGCTCGTGCATCTAAGAATCGGATAAAAATCTAGAATTTGCAATTATTAAAATCGAAATTAGTTACGTAACAATTTCTAAAGCATTTAGTTTTAATTTTATTTTTTACTTCGTTGTCGCAGATTTTAACGTGACTTAGGGGTTTATGTGGCCAACTGAAATATAAAGTTGTATGACAGAGGAAACAAATGAATAAGGCCAACTGAAATATAAAGTTGTATGACAGAGGAAACAAATGAATAAGAACACCTTAACAAACTACGTTATAATATAAACCACTCTGCATATTTTTTTTCTGTAATTGGGTTTTGAATGTTTGCATACAAAATTGATTGCTTTTATTTCTCTATTTTGTAGTACTGAGTTCTTTGAGCGTAATTACATTTTGAGATAAAAGTTATCTAAGAGCAAACATAGGATTGTTGAACGAAACATGTTTTAATTCCGTTAAAAAAGGACGTGTCTACGATTTGTCGACACGATTCGCAACATTCATATTTTTTAAATATTTATGAAGCATTTACACAATCATTTAAATTGATTCTAATTTTCCTGACGCGAGTGGCTAAACGACTAACAAGTGAATATTGCACGAAACTCAAGTACAATAATTGGCTTTCCATCAACTTGAATATTCTCGGGAATTCGCACAACGCACAATATTCTTCAGAACGAGCGCATCCCACTGAAACGAAAGTTTCCGTGGTCATATTATATGAAAGATAATAGCATAATTAAAAGCCCCAAAACACGCAGGAGAAAAATTCCACCTAAACGCAAGGAAAAATAAAACTCATTAGAGTGCACTCACGCCTACTTGCTCACAGACACCGTCCACGTGCTGAGGATGCTAGACGGAAAATCTGCAGACACGTGCCCACTTCATTGAACACGAAGAATAAATGGGAAGGCGAAGGCAAAGAATGTTTTGACAAACAAAGTGGGATTTCAAAAACAATTCGCGGGAAACATGTCCGAAGAAACGATCGTAAGACCTTAAATATGCGAGCGATGAAGGATTCTACGTGATCTTTTGAGATGTACACGTGAGATGCAGACTCTGGCGGGTGGGATGAAGATCCTTCAGTCAAACTCAAATGGCAAGTGTGAAGAACAAAGAAACACACAAGAGACGAATGTTCCGAACATGAAACAGAAATTCTGCTCGGGTACGTAAATCGTGAAACTTCGGGATGTAGTAAAATCAGTTGATAAGCCATATTTTCACTATGGTACGAAGGCGAATATTTGTAGATCATTGTATTAATGAGTTTGCATACTTTTGTTTCGGTTTTTATGCACTTATTACCTTAATTTGTATATTACGAAGCCCTAAACACACCAATGAAGAAATGAAATGTTTGTTTAGAGATGACGGGAAAAAAATTTCTCAAAAAATCTCACACGATTGTTACGTTATCATGTTGCAGACCATTTCACATCTAGGAGATGATGGAGTAAAGAAAAGTCTATTTTTCAACTTTCGTGACAATCGGCATTAAATTTTTAAAATATTTTGAAGTAAAATTAACTGGGTATATTTGAAAATTGGAAATAAGTATTGTAAAGAAAACGTTGAAAGTGTACTCGATCAACTTGAAATATAAAGTCATTATTTTCTTTTATTTCACAGAACGATATTTTGTTATATATATATATATATATATATATATATATATATATATAAAAATTTTTATATATAAATCATTTTATTAAAAAAAGATGTTTGGCGTTATATACAATAATCAAAACATATAGTCTCTAAAAGAAAGAACATTTAAGTTATTGTGAACATTGACGTGTTTTATCATTTTATTAACAGAATGTAAAGATATAAGTGTTTCCCACAGAAAATCTAAAGATTGCAAACTAAAATTGAAAGTTAGAAATCTATTAGAAATTAAAAGTTACAATATTTGAAATGATATTTAATTTCAGACAACAGTGTAATGATAAAACAAAAAGTAGTGAAAAGTGTTGCAATGTAATACCTTAGCGTTAGTCACTAATGGCCGTTTACATGAAAATATCGTGAAATAAAGTTTAAACTAGTCTTTATTAAGAAAACTGGGTGAGTTTTCTGGTCGGTCGAAGGTTTGTAAACCTCATCTGTGTTCATCAAATATGTTGACGGATCCGATTTGTTCATCAGATTTGTTGATGCTCATGGGAATCGAAGAGAACTGCAATGTGCTTATCAATCGACACGCAGAATCACGTGAAAGATAAATCGAACAAGACGTTTCCAAGAACTACTATGTTTCGGGAAACTAAAACTACATACAATGAGTCAAACAACCCTCACGGGACCACTACCGAGTCAATCCTACGTTGTCAGTCTCTGGTAATCTTGAGTGGAATGTTTGGACCTACTCTGTATACACTATCTTAAACCCCCTGATCTTCGTCGCATACTAAAATTCGTTTTAGACGTAAATGTATCTTTAATCGTTAATCAATACTGACGCGTGCTGTGCGAGGGGGCAGCTCCCTAAGTGTTTGCGATCCCGCAGACAGGGCCCAGCCCAATGCAATGCGCATCACGATTACGACCGCAAGTGTCAGCCACAGCCTCTTTTGTTTAAATTTATTTATTCAATCTTGGCCATTGGCCCTCTGCAGCCGCGTCAGACAAATATAGTAGAGATAGAATATTTAGAAGATATTATATGATACATAATATCAATATTCTAGTTTAAGATACAACACAATGTTGCGGTTACAGAGTTGATAAATGAGAAACATGTGTCTAATGGGGTAAGTAACAAATTCTCTTGGTAACTTTCTTTTTAATCTTTTGCGGTGTGGATTCTGATTACTAGGGAACGGAATTTATTGTAATAAAAGATGCAAAACATGTACATACATATTTACTTATTTTTTTCTAAAACATGTAAGAAAAAATATAAATTATGTAAAATAAAAATTCTTTATTGTGTTTAAATTGTTCTCTACAAGCATTTTCTGAGCATAGAACGTCGCCATTCAGTTCTTAAGCATTCGGAGTGGCTGAAAGTAGGTTGTACCTCTACAGAAGTAATTCTACACTAGATTTCACCACACACAAGAATTTCATTCCAAATATAAAATACGTTCATAGTGTATATTACAATGTTTACGACAAGCCAGTGTTCCAATGAATAGTAGTACCGTGTAGCCAGAGATGTATCGTGGGGGAGAGGATTAAAGGAATGCTCCCACCACAATCACCACCAATCGAACAACGCGTAAGAAAATTTTTCTGTAATAAATATTTGTTAGTTTTCGATCGAGTAACGAATGTGCTGTTGGAAATGTGAGCAAAATCGTAGTTGAAATTACTTTTGTTCACGGAAATCCGATCATTCTTGACTCCGAGTACGCAGTAAGCGGAGGTTTGACAATTATGGCGAAGATAAGGTAGTCATAGAAGCCCAGCAGAATTATATTTGATTTTTAAGAAAAATGATTCCGTAACATAAATTGCAAACGCGCATCTGAAATGTTCCGTTTCAACATATATTAAAATGTAACGAAATAGGTCAAATATGTAAAAATATGTTATAATATCAAAATATGTAAAAATATGTGAAATAAAAATAGTTCCAATTATTCAGAATGCTTGTAATACTAAAATATTATTGAATGCAGGTATCTAGTTCTGTAAAAACATGTAATTACATGAAAATCCGTTCTCTACGATTACCTAAGTGAAAGTGAATAGCCTCAGTATGCTGTTTTGTTTGGCGAGACCGGTTGACGAGTGAGCATCTC
Organism: Teleogryllus oceanicus; assembly: GCA_964035755.1. NCBI lineage: Eukaryota > Metazoa > Arthropoda > Insecta > Orthoptera > Gryllidae > Teleogryllus > Teleogryllus oceanicus. Next base: position 108,548,397 of record CAXIVR010000007.1, read on the forward strand.
ATGAAGGGCGTGTAGTGTTTATCAATTACGAGGTCACACGTACGTGCATTATCATATATTTGCTACTTTTGTACTTTTACATTCAATGCAATTTGTTTGCAGTGGGAAATGATGACTGTTTATGGCATTTGCGTCATTATAAAGTAATTACAAGGCGTGATTTTTGTCATATACATATCATTGAACAAAAAGCTTTTTATGCCGTATTGTGGCCATCTTCAACGTAATTATGTGGCGGCTGCAGACCCGGTTAAGACAAAACAGCTGTTGCAGCCTAAAAAGCTTTGTTGGATTAAATGTATACGACGAAAGCAGGCATTGTAATTACTTTTATAATGTTATATTGCGCTCCTTTTCAACGAGATCTCACACCAAGATTAGATTCAGATATCGATATTCACTTGTGTATCTGTCGGGCAAATCTTAATAAAAATATTTTTATTTCGACAATTAATTAGCGACTCTCCAAATCGTATGAAGTTATGTGATTTAAAAGAAAATATGAAATAACTAGTACCCTACAACTGCAAAATGCTGCTGAGCGATATCATTATTCATAAAGTAACACGCGAACTGCTCAAGAACAACAAATAAAATACTCTCGTATAACATGGCATTAAATTATTATTTTAAAATGAACACTCTTCACGAATAGTGAAATAACTTAAGATCGAATGTTTACTACAGTGCAACAGTTCTTTCCCTACCAACAATAACAAAAAAGTTTCTGTTCCATAAAGCAAATGATTAATGGCGAGCAGCCTCTTCCTTGGATCCTTCTTGTTTCATGATATCAAATATGTTGATAGCAGTGCAGCACTGCATATGAAAATACGCAGAATAACACAATCGAATACTTGCATTTTTCAGTCAAAATCGAAGCTGTTTTTATTATTTTTGGAGTTCCTGGGTATGTAAAAATATCATAGACATCCCCTTATATGGATGAAGACAGCAATTTTTTCTTTCAATTTCTCCGTGCGTCGGAAATTATTCATATTAATAGAACAAATGATGCATACATTTACGTAGATTGTGTTATAAATTAATCTGGGATGTAAACAAAGGGTTGTATGTTTCCTTTCAAATGCTAAAGCATCCAAAACCGGCTTCTCATTTGAACATGAAAAAAAAAAATGTTACGCTGGATTCTTCTGAGTTGGCGGGGAAGGTAACCCATCTCGCCATTCTCTCGAGGGAGGGGGGAGGAAGAAAACAGTGAGCAAAAAGGGGCAAGCGGGGCCCACTGGCGCTAAGGAATTGCGGAGTCATAGCGCGTGGAAGGGCGCTGGGGCGTTGGTGGTGACAGAGACAGAGGAGGACGGAGTATCGGACCGGGAGAGGTGGCTCAGAGCATCAATTGATGTCACTGCAGGGCCTCTGACCGGGAAGTTGTAGGGTTCCACTCCCAACGGTACTAGGATTTTTCGACAATACCTACATACTAGATAGGTCGAATGCAGCCGCTGTCAGGAGGAGAATTCTAGCGCCCGGCTGCTCTGATCGGTAGTTTTCCGTGGTTTCTCCGATAAACACCAGACGAATGCCGGAGCAGAACCCTAACAAACGGGCCACGGGCGATCCTTTCTTCCTTTTCCTTGTCCTGCCCTCGCCCTCTCCACACACATACACACACACACACTAACATGCACTACTCTACCACAGGACACAGATGTCACGTTGGAAGCTTTCAACTTGTCCAGGCTGAAGCGGTGCTCCGCTGATGGGATATACCTGCTCGCAGAAAACCTCGCTAGCCGATGGTAGGTCGGCGCCGAATCTCACCATCTGCGGGGGAAGATCACCGCCACCTGCCGGGGTGACACATGCACTACACTTACGGGACTAATGCTCTTAGCAATTGACACGCCCAATATCTATTTAATTATCAAACAAAAGAGCGGTGGCAGTGGAGGAAGGAGGAGAGTGAACGGAGGAAGAGAGGAGATGGTTGTAAAGCGTCCGCTACTCGGCATACGGCTACACAATAACCAGCGGGCAGCGTGGATTCTTCCGAGTGGTCACGTGTGGAATACACCACAATAGGCAGGAAGCGGGCGAGGGCAGAGCCCAAGGGTGCAGGTTCAGAGGGTAGGTGCCATTCTGGCGCCAGACATGTGGCCAGACCTCGCGGTTGCGACCACGGGGTGGCGGCGTGGTCACTGCGAGCCTATAAAAGCGGGTGGCCCCTGCAAAAGGGAACCATTATTCCACAACCCTCTGTCGCGAGGACGCAGTGTGCGTGGGAAGCTGCAGGCTTGCGGGCATGAGCGCCAGGCTTATGTCGATAATTGAGAGGGGGATAATTGAGAGCTAGGAGGAAATGAAGGGGAGAGGAGGAAAAGAAATAATAAATGGTGACTGATGAGGAAGCCGTGCTAGAGGAGACGATGGAGAAGATGGGCCTGGGGGAGGCGATGGAGGAGTGGGATGCGATGCAGAATGAGGAACAGGCAGGAAATGAAGGAGGGAAAGGAGGTGAGTGCGATAAAGATAGCGGCGGAGGTCGAAGAGACAGAGTCATTGGAAAAAAAGGGGGATGGGAGGAGATGGGAGGATAAGATGGAAGAGGTTGGGACGGAATATGATGGGAGAATGAGATGGAAGAGCATGGGACGGAGGAGATGAGAGGAGGAAGATGTAGAGGAGGAAGATGTAGAGGAGGAAGAGGTAGAGGAGGAAGAGGTAGAGGAGAGAGAGGAAGAGGAGAGAGAGATAGAGGAGCATGATGAGATAGAAGTGCCGGAGGACAGAGAGCTGACGGAAGCTGAGAGGGCCGAGGCAAAGTCGGTCGCGAAAGGGAGCCGGAGGCGGGGACGGCAGCAAGCGAAGGCGGGGGCACAGCGCTAGGCGGAGCGGGCGGGCGTTTCGGGCGCCGCGGCGGCTGGGTCGTAAAGTCGGGCGCGGTTGCGATCGGCGGCGCGGTGCGGTGCGGCAGCGCGGGCCGCGAGGCCTTGAACTTTCGGTCGCGTCGCCGCGCGCGCCCCGCCCCCTCGGCCCCCCTCCGCCCCCCTCCGCTCCCCGCCGCCTCTTGCCCCGATTGAGCGCCACGGATTGACACGTGGGCCGCCTCCGCCACGGCGTTTCGCAGCTTGGAGATCACGCTCGCGCTTGCGGGTGTAAATGCACTGTTGGGGTTGCATACGCTCTCATACTACGATGGAAAATTTGCGTTTCTATTTTGTATGTCAGTGTTGATTGATTAGTAATTCCGGGCGCGTCAACAGCTAAGGTTATTAGCCCCGTAAGTGTAGTGGATTTTTTTTATTGTGGAAGGAGGCAGTGATCGTTCCACGCTGGATGGCGATTTCCGGTGGCGAGCTACACGTCTGCTGGCAGGGTTTTCCCCAAACAGGTATCTCCTACCAGCGGGGCACCGTACCAGCTGGAACAAGCTCTAAACTCTCGACTGGTCTCGTGGCAAGTGTGATATTGTGGCATAGATAAGGGGTATATAAGAGTTGAGGATGAGACAAGGAATGGGAATGAAAGATAGCGCGCGGTCCGTGGTCCAAATGTTTGGGTACTGCTCCGGCATTCGCCTGGTGTTGATTGGATAAATCAAGAAATCTACTGATCAGATCCGCCGACCGCTACAATTCTCCCCTCCAGACAGTGGCTAAATTCGACCTCCTTTTATGTAGAAAATCCTGCCTCCGTCGGGACTCGAACCAAGACCTCCGGTCAGACGTACTGCAGTGATACCAATTAATGCTTTTAGCCTCTTCAGCCGATTGTATTTTAATGTGATTAACGCCATTAGGCCGAAATGGCATAAATAACTGACCCGGGGGGACTTTCGAGGCCGATGCTTGTAAACAGTTTGTAACAGAGGTTTATACCAAAGAAGTTTGTTATTTGAGATATCGGCCGTGTGTTGAATACTTTTCATAGCACCACTTTCTTTTTTAAAAAAGGAATATAAATAAGGAATGTATTTTCTGGTAGTAGGATTTCATCCGCCATTTTAGCTTCAACTCATTTGTTTTATTTTTTCTTAACGGACGGGGTACTGTAAAATTCTAAAAGGACTCCGGCAGATAAGATTTGCTTTTAGTTCCTTTATTAGTGGTCTTAACAGAGCACTATAACGAAACACTGATTAACGGAATATTTTGTTTACGCGAATATTCGTAAAGAGAGGATTATTGATAACAATTTCATTAACTTCTTTTCATGCATTTCCTGAAAATTACAGTTTTTATCCCTGTTTTAACAAAAAGTCAAAGCTAATAAGCGTTTCCAAATCAAATTTTAATTATTTTTGTTCTGAATCCTTTTATTTTTTACCATTTTTGGTGTTCATTCTTAAATTACGTCATTGCGTATGTCATTATGTTTTGATTATTAGTCGAAAACTTCCATATATCTAGGATGTGTCTGCGGGTGCATTTTTTCTGATGTTATTTGTGCGTCTGTTTGTGTCTGCTTTTGTATGTGAATCCTTATTTAGACCAAGTCCCAAATGTTCATTTTGGGGACACGGAGCTTGTTGAGGTTTCTTGATGTCCCTTCTGTCAACCTCTACAAGATGTCTATTTATTTCTTTAAGAGATTCCTGTACCAGGAAGGCGAAAACGGAGTCGTCTCATTTGGAAATTTTATATATATAAACAGCGCGATGCCGTAAATATTTTGCCGCGAGAGAGGAGGTGTCAGTTGACGGAAGCAGTCTACTTTAGCGGAACGTACTTGCTATGCGCTCTTGAGTCGCGTAAATGTTAGTTTCCGCAAGCACATGCTAGATTTCGCTCGGTTCTGAAGTATTTAAACGAAAACAAAACTAATAGAATGTTCCCTTCAAGCTGAAGAAAACATCGATACGTTTTTTGCATAATTTCTTCGAGTTTTCTACGGAGGTGTACTTTATTTTGCGATATAATTACTTACGTTTTAAGCGAAAAAAAAGTCAAAAACTTACGATTAAAAATACAACTAATTAAATATACTTAGTAATAAAAGTAAATGAATTTAAATGTATAATATTCGTATAACCAAACTATATGGTGGGAGAAATCTTTCATGCATTTACAAATACTGTCCAGAATTTTTCATTTGCATGGCTTTCGGGTTGCGTGATCCACATGCTCGACGTCAGAAACATGGAGTAAACAAGATGAACTGGAAGGGCACGTGGTGATGGTGGGCGTGATGGTTGTTCAAATGTGATGTATGATGGTGCGTGCTGTCAAATGTAGTGAAAATCCCCATGATTGGCACGGAATTCGTGCCAGCAATCTTCCACTCCCTGTGCACGGACTTTCTTTCACGTTCCACACTGAGAACCACAACTGAACCCAATATATCAAGGGATTTAAAACATTTAAAGATGGTACCCGTCGCACATGTCTAAGTTTAATGTATCTCCACGATGAAATTTCCCTAAATAAGGGATATGTAATGTGATTATCTCGCTAAATTATTTAGCTATTTTACATTAAGGTATGAAAGGTAATTTACCGAAGTATTACCCTTCAATTTACATAGTACATAATTATGGAAAAGTAAGAGAAAGCCAATTTACAGACAAAAACCCTCTGAAAGTCCCTTAGTAAAATAATTACATAATCTTGGAAGAAATTCCTTTTCATAACCAATCACGACAGGTAAGAGTCCGAACATTGATAATATAATAACAGAAACTTCATAATACGCGCTAATGTTAGGTATGTGTTCAATTTCGTTCCATGTCTTCCCATAAATGTAGCTAGAGTACACTTAATACCTTCGGTGATGGGAACGCAAACGACAGATCGAGGAATTCCTTCCCTGGTTGGAGTTATTATTCAGGTCCTCGTAAGCATGAGACGCTAACCACACATATTTCATTATACAACATATTTATTATTTAATAGTCAGTTCGTAGATGCATTACATTTATTTATTTAGAATACTTCCTAAACACAAATTTGCGAGTGGTATATATGATTTACTAATAAAGCGTGTGTATAAACCAAGGACAAAAAAATTAACCTCATGAAAATACAACCAATCAATAATAATGACCGTTTTTACTAAATTAATGAGTTTGGGCGTGTGTGTGGGAATCTAAACTTCTCTGCTCCATCTGCTAGCCGTAAATGAATTCGGGCCCGCGCTGCATCGAGGCGCGAAGAGCGTGGATGGCGGCGGGGGCGGCGGCGAGGGCGGCGCTGGCTCCGCCCACAAGCGCCCGTGCGCGGGCGGGCACGCGCTGCTCGGCAGCCGCCCCTCCGCCAGCTCTCTCGCTGGCACCTTTGCCACTGCCTTTAGCACGTCTACCGTCGGTAACTGCCACCTCCACCTCCAGTACCTCCGATGCTGCCTCCTTTCCCTCCGTCCGCGACCTCTCCGTTGCCGCCACCCACACCGACATCAATGCTCCCCCCTCCTCGCCTCCACCTTTCCCACTGTTTCTAGCACATCCTCTGCCTGTAACCGCTGCTCCGCCTATGCTACCCCCTCCGACGCCTTCATCACCTCCACCGCCTTCACTACAACCGCTCACGCCATTCCCCCCCCCTTTTCCCCCCCCTCTTCGCGCTCCCCCCGTCTCCTCTCACAGCGCTTCCATCGCCTGCCGCAGCCGACTCCGACTCTACCCTTCCCTACAACCCCGCCACCGCCTCCCTTTTTCCACCTCCTCCACCTCCACCTCCTCCTCCCCCCCTTCCTTCTCCTGAAAGTCTTCAACCTCCACCCCATCTCCTCTTCCTCCCGCTTTCTCCTCCTCAAACTCTTCAACTTTTTCTCCTCCACCTCGTCTTCCTCAAACTCTTCAACCTCCTCCTCCACCTCCTTCATCTCCACCTCCTGTTCTACCACCACCCACCATCCCTCCTCCCTCTCATTCTCCTTCCTCCGTCTCCTCTCCACCACCTCCTCTTCAGCCAGATCCTCCTCAAAGTCTTTACCTCCACCTCCTCCTCCCCTTCTTCCTCCTCCTCAAAGTCTTCAACCTCCACCCCATCTCCTCTTCCTCCTCCTCAAACTCTTCAACTTTCTTCTCCTCCACCTCGTCTTCCTCAAACTCTTCAACCTCCCCTCCTCCTCCCTCCGCCAGTGCGCAGCCACCGGCGCGGCGGCGGTGGCAGTGGCGGTGGCAGTGGTGGGGCAGCGGGAGCCTCGCAGGCGGCGGCGGCGGCGGCGGCAGCGCTGGAGCTGGAAGCTGCGGCGGCGGAGGCCGCGAGCTGCCGACTCGTTCAAGGACACTACGCACGGTACTTGTCGGAACCGGTATTCCCGAACAAAAAGTCGTTTTCTGGTTGTTTTAATGAGACAACTACGCTTAAGAGAGCAAGCGCGTCCCCTCCTCCTCCCCTCTCCCCAGCGGGGGGGGCGAGGAGCCGGAGGAGAAGAGCGAGGTGACCGGGCGCGCGCGCGCTGGACCGGCGGGCGAGGGAGAGAGGGAGGAGAAAAGGGGAAAAGAAAGGAGGGGGGGAGCGGCGAAGTGGCAGGACGCTGCCCCGCTGGAGCGCGCGAGGTGACGAAGGAGTAGGAGAAGGGGAGGGGAGGCCGTAGGAGCGGTGAATTCGGGAGTGAAGCGAACCCCCGAGGGGGTGGGGTGGGGGGGCCAACGTCGCATTTCGGAGTGTCCCTGTGCGGGCGCGGAGGTATTCGTACGCAGGCTACCGCGGCCGCAACCGCCGACGCACCGTCGAAGCAAACGTCGAAACAACGCTCGCCGATGGCCCTCGACCGCTCTTGGCAGCGCTTTTCTCATCCCAGTCGAATGGAGTTTTGCTTCCTTCGGGGCTGAATTAATATCACTTGGAACTATAGCATGTAGGAGAGTATGGGGGAAAGTATTGAACATAAATAATCAAAGTGAATAGGAATAAACTATTATCTTTTCAATTTAAAAATCTTATATTAAATGCTTCTTATGTATTATGAACTTGTATTCAATATTGTTACAAAAATTTATTGGGAACCCTGTCTAACAGAGGGTCTAAGCGATTGCTTACTCTGTTTAAGCATTATTTCAACCATATCAACCATGTTATATCCATACAGTTGTTGTGTCTGGTGGTTTTCATTTGTTACTACTTTTTACACACATGTGCCATTTGTTATTTCGTTCAATATCCTGGTCGTTCAATTAATATTGCTTTTCTTTTCTTACTGTTCACTATAAGCGTATTGATTAGAAACGTACTGATACACCTCAGTGCAATGGGATATAAGTTGCAATTCCTCTCTCTTTGCAGGTGCACGTCGATATTTGACAAACATGTCGCAAAGAGCCACGTACGGTTGGTTCAAGATACACCAATTTGGGTGTGGAATATAACGGGTGGGAAACGTCTAAAGAAAATAAAGTTTTATTTCGCGATAAATATTTTTTTCAACGACGCATTGTATGACCCTAGTGTGTGCTACTTTTTTTATTACCTATTTTCTTTTCTTTCACATCGTATTCAGGAAAACCTCAGTCAGGAATTGGAATGGGTCATACAAAATGAAATGTTCATAATCAATAAAAATGAGGATGGAAAAATCAAGTTATTGCAGTCGAAATTATCGCGTTTCCTCTATATGTAATTGCTTTGAAAAACATTCGATGACTTAGATTTCGTATCTTTTTCGTTTTACTTTGGCGTTGGTCATCTTCTGCTAATGAAGGGTCCGATGAAGGACCGCGGATCGCTAAAGCATTGTAAGATTCTGTGCGCTCTCTTCTAGCCCTTACTAGAGAGTTTGTTCCCGTCATAGCGCACGGCAGGGTAAGCAGTGGGAGGGGAAGGGAAGAGGGGAGGGAGTGGTGGCCTAGGGCCAACTTACTAGAGAGTTTGTGCACTTTCGAACGTTAAAGCACATCCATCTTCTGCTCATGCGCAGATGCGCAAATGTAAAGCGAAACTTGAACTGCGCATGCGTAGAAGATCGGTAGTGCTTAAACGTTCGATGGTGTACAAACTCGCTAGTAAGTAGGCCCTAGGCGTAGTGATGGCAAATTTTACCCAAACATCGATACATCGATGTTTTTGATACATCTCTAAAGGGTTTTCGATCTCGATGAACACATTGACGAGAAAACATCGAAGTTTAAAACATCAATGTTTTAATTATAGACTAATAAACATGTATTGTCCTCCATTTTTAATTACAGTACGTAAAGGGGATATATTTTAATGTTTGCTTACCAACATGTTAGCAGTGTGTAAAAATTATTATCGAATTTAAAGAATAAAATTAACAATAAAGAACATCGTGTTTTGCTATCGATTTCGTGTTTCACTGTCGATTCAGGCAATGACATGCCTGGCGATAACATGAATTCATAACACAAGCAGCTCCCAAACCTCCTCGGATTGCACAGGTGAAATGTGCAGCGTGATAAAGAGGATGACGCTAAACAACGCTATTGCTACTACTCTACAACGTGCTTAAACTCCCTTATTAAAAATAATAATAAAACCTCGATGTTTTTGCAACAAAGTATCGATGTGAAGAAAACATCGATACATATCTAGAGATCGATAATGACCATCGATGTTTTTCTGCCATCCCCACCTAGGCGTCACCACTCCGCTCTTCTCCCCCTCCCTTCCCTCTCCTCCTCCTACCTCCTCCCCTCCCCTGCTCCTCTGGCCCGCACCTCATCAGTCATCGCGCCCGTGAATGGAGCTCCCGTTCGTGGACGATCTCCGTAGGCACTCGGGTTGGTCCAGTTTCCTTCTCGGAATACCGGCGCGTTGCCTCTTTTCAGGTTGAAGTGAACCAATGGAACATTTTAATTGCTCGGGACTTTTGTCTGTGACAATAACTGATGCTATTTAAAAAATTAAAGTTAATAAATAAATAATAACTTGTGTGTGAAACTAGTGGACTAGCGGAACGTTGAAAATGAAGATAGGAATAGCACTAAAATTATATTCTGGAATGTCTGAGCGCATAGTCGAAAAGCTAGTAGGTCCTAAATGGGTTAGATCGAAGTACGGTTTGAAGGAATAATCTCTCGTCAACGAATCTGTAATCGAGGTATTGGCCAACCCAGAAAATGTGGAAAAAAATGACGGATCGGACATTTCTATGTCGATATTTCTATGCATTGAAGAAAAAGAACGAGAAGAGGAAAAAGGAGTAAAAGAAGGAGGAAGACTAGGAGAGTAAGTTGAAGAATGAGTAAAAGAAGGAAAAAGAGGGAGGAAAATGGTGTAGGAGAGATTAAATTTCCTTCTCATTTCTACTCTTCTCTTTCATATTGTCGAGTCACTCGTTAGTACACTCTAGGTAAATCAGTCAATTTTTTTCTATGAATCAAATCAAGATATTCCAAAGACCTATTAGATATTCAATAATTACCTCAAAACATGTTTAAACATCCCTTAATTTAAAATTTGCTTTGTACTCCAAATAATTTATGTATTTTTTCTGGAGGTCCCTTCCTGGTTTTCCTAGTAGTTGGTTCCTACTATAATTTTCTCCGAACATTGTAAATATATGGTGAAATTTAAATTCAAAAACCTACTATGTATATGTAATACAAAAACCCTTAAAAGACATAATTTTGTCGATCAAGGATAATAAAAACAATTTTTAAAAAGGAGACATGAAAGACAAAATGTTACGAAGAATAAAAGAATGAAAAGGCGAAAATCCGTTGAATTTCCAAGTCTTCTTTCGTAATTTTACGGCCGTCATCATGCAACCCAGGCCAAGTTCCGTATACCCATCGTTCATTTTTTGTAACGGATCTAGCAATTTTCTTAATTTTATTTTGATTTCTTTGAACATTATAGCAACAACAGTCATCATGAATATTTGTTTTCCCGCAACCTGTTTATATTAACAGTACAGTTCATTTTTTCTTTTCCTGCAGTCAACTTCTTTAATTTAAAATTCTGAGCGGTATTACGCTCATTTCATATTACTTCCCCTCTCCCTAAAGCCTCAATTTTATGAATGCGCAAGTGCTGTTTTTCCCTCGACTACGCTCGTCTTTCTTAGATCCCCGTAATGCGGTTCGTAATGATCCTTCAGCCTTTCATGCATCTCGTTTTTCTTGTTCTCCCAAGGCCGAATATTTTAATAATAAATTTTCCGTAGAGGATGTGTCCGTTTCCAAACATGCTTCAGAAAATTGAGTGTAATACGGCTGTCTTCCATGCATGGGGCAGAGGTGATGCACAACATATAAAATGCAAGTTTTAAGAATGGGAATTAGAAAATTGAAGGAACTAGAACTCAGTGTGTATTTTTGTGCTTCACATTTTAGAGAGAGGTGCCTCTCGTTGAAATCCTTTCTGAAAACAAACAGTGAGCTATTTTATCAGGATCAAAGAGCATTTCAAAAGTTTCTGAGAAGGGTTAAATCTTAGAAAAGTTTTCTTTGTCCGAGATATGTGAATTACAAACAATTATTAGGAAAAAGCATGGTTTGTTACATGAAATAAGACACCGTAGCAGGATAATTAGGTAGTCATTACGGCGGATAATTCAATGTAGTGACAGTAATTCAAGTAGACATCATGTTCATTAACATTTTTTTTCAAGGATAAGCATGAACCATCTTTTACATTGGCCATCAAATGAAAATTAAACTGACTCATATAATTTCGATTTGTATTACCATTTGAATGCATCTTCACATCGCGAGAAGATTAATAAAACATTGCAGAATCGATCTGAATAGACAATAGCGATCAGTGTATTAAGATACATCGTCGATTCTGATAAATGGAATTATCTGCCTGGAGTAGTGATTGTCATGACCCCTTTCAATTTCACTCATTTTAGATATAAATTAAGTGGTAGTACTACAAATTCTATGGAATAGACCCTATAATATGTAATAGTTGTCTGGCTTCAACCCTAGATTACAAAGGCGTCGTCTGTCAGACGACGCAACTAGTGCCGAAAGCTTCCTCCAACCCCCTCCCACCCCTCCCCCTCTCCCATCCTCCCCCTCTCCCTCCCGTCTCCTCCCCCTCCCCTCCCCTCCCCCTTCCCTTTCTGAAACATCATTGTGTGACTAGCCAGTGAAATTCACGTAACCTCGTGCGCGAGCCTATTTCCGGTATACGCCATTTTAACACGCGTCGCCCAATAAACTACACCGTAGTTACGTCAGCGATAGTATTGGTGCTTTACTGCCTAATATTGCAAATAATGAATACAAAATCCTTGTCTTGAAGCACTTAAGTTTTGTTATGAACATTTAGCAATCATAATGGGACGATGGCGATCATAACAAAGGACGTATGAGGAGGTACTACTGGGACGCTTCTCAAAAGCCGTGGATGGACAGTACCAAGCAAGTGTCTGTTGTGAGAATCAACTCTTTTAGGTATATCTATAAAACCCTTTAAAATGTATTTTGTAACTCCATATCGTACAGGTTCAATTCATTAAATCTGGTATTTCATTGTAAAAATCAGTTTTTCTCCATTTTAACCCAAAGTAGTCTGTCAGACTACGCCTTTATAATAACGCTTATCATATGGTATCTAGGGCTGTCTAGTGTTAAGATGCACGTTTAGGATGCGTAAATCCGCACTCCTCCAAAAAAACATTAATCTATTGTGAGGCACCCCGTGAATACCAATGACGTTTAACCTGCTTTTGCGTATCTCGTCCTCGATGCAACTTTCAGTTCATAAAGTGATCACACCCTCCCAATATGTGGGCGTAACTGCCTGCCGGAAATGTGTTCACTACGCACAATCCTAACCACAGAAGAAAACCTAGCTCCCAGAAATCCTTGTGCTGGAAGCTCCTTTCATGCCTTCGGCAGAGAAAGCCGCCAAGCTGAGTGAGAATAACTCCAATCGTGATTCTATTTCGGTGCGTTGGGAAAGAATGGTGGCAGTAAAACAATATCTGAACAGCGGTCTACATAAACAGTCTGAGAGAAGGCGGAGTTCAGCGTCATTGTAAAGAAAGAATTGATGTATTCAAAGAGAATTACAACTCGACGAGGTCATGAAATTCGTGTGAAGAGTGGTAATTGAAAAAAGGGTGGGAATGGTATGTGAACTTTTTAAAAAAGTATTGGAATAGTGCCGCTTCAGGAGACAACGGGAAAGCGAACTGTGAAAGATATTTAATGAAATGTTTACGGATCAAACATTTTATAGAGAGACAGTATTTAATATACGTAACACGGTTTATGAGTTCATCATGTGAACCTCATGTTTTTGAACGCATTTTCATCTCGTGACATTCTTAAGCGTTGCCTCATGTCATTCTTGACGTACGTGCTCTATAAACGAAAGCCGTGAAATTTGTCTTAATGGATGTAGAAAGTGCCGAACATTCGAGAAGGGGAAGGACACTTGCGTTTGTAAGTCCGTTGTGTAATTCTTTTCCGTTGGTAAGCTATCTGACCTCTTTGTAAGAGGCATAATTAAAATATTGGTCAATTCTAATTACGTAATAACAGGCGATGTTTTTTTTTCTTGACTGTTGTATTCGAAGTATAAATGACGTATTACTCAGGCGGATATTATGATAACCCAAAAATGACAATTGTGAATGCAGTAATTGCAGTTTCTCAATTATATTTGTCATGTTTGGTATTTTAGAGTGTAAATCACGATGATAAACAAGATAATTACCACCATCATTCCCAACCAGCCGAAATCGAAACACAAAAAGTACGTTCTTGCCAACTAGGCCTACAATGTAGTATTGAAGAAAATATCATGTGTTCGTTTGGCTAGCATCATTAAAAATGTAAATGCGAGGCATTCACGATATTGCAACATTGGCAAGAGCGTCATTTGTTACGTCATCATCAATACCACGAAGTAACCATCGAAGTACCATCGAAACATCACAAAGTAAAAACATTAAAAAACAATGTATTGACGCCAACAAAACTGCAACATTGTGTCGTCGTACTTGCTATATCCCAAACGTCATGTTCGTTCTGTTTTCATCATAATCAACATCATATACACAATTGTATTTACTCAACGAGCTTGAATTACATAGAGAGGAAATGAGTACTGATACAGCGCTCCTGGTTGAAGCTTTTTGCACTACTGGCCGCCATGTTTTCTGAGGTCAAAACAAATCAAGAGGCATTCGGGGCTTGTACGGACTCTTGTTAAGAAGTACACGTTTTCGGCGTATTTTGGTGTAGTGTGTTTAAATTTGCGATATCAAAATGCCGTCCTGTTGTTCTGCGTACAACTGCACCAATAGAAACGACAAAACTATTGGAATATCGTATTTTACGTAAGTATTTTCTCATTCACTCCACTGAATTTTTACCTATAACTGGTGTTAGTAACTAACTTGTTTTGTAACAATTTAGGTTTCCCCTGAACGACAAAGAATTGACCAGGAGATGGGTAGTGTTGATGAGAAGAGAAAAGTGGTGGCCTACCAAGTCGAGCCGCATTTGCTCCAATCACTTTGAAGAACAATATATGTACAAAGTGAACGACTGCAGGCGACTTTTGGGCAATGCAGTGCCCACCATATTTTCTTTTCCTGAGCACTTACAAAGGAAGGAGAAAATACGAAGAGCTCCAGTGAAGAGGACAGTATCTTGTTCTTCAGATGAAGAAACAGTGCAAATAGAGAATGTAAGTGATATTGCAAATGGCATACATAACTATAGCTTGCCAAGTCCCACAAAAATCAACAAAAAGTACCTGGAAGCTGTAACCAACTGCCAAATAACTCAAAAGCTGAAAACCGCCAGACAAGGAATGGATGTAGATGAAGAACCACATTACTATCAGTTGATAAAACTGCTTATACATCAGTACTTCACAATCCGGCTTCATTACAGTTGTAAAAACATAACAGAACAGCAAAGAGGAAAACCCATCTGACAAGTGTTCACAAAATTAATACACTTCAAAGGCCAGTGAAGTAGAATGTAATATATTTTTTGTAAATAATTTGTAATTTCCTGTATGTATGTTTTTAATAATGTAATAATGTTCAATCTGGGTGTAAACCCGTCTCGATCAGGTTTTGCATGCAGTTTCCTTGATTCATAGAGGAAATGCTGAGATGGTCCTTGTTTTGTTTCTGCACAGTAAATGTAAATTCTTCCCCCCACTATTAAATAAACCAGATGTCAAGCTTACCATGTGTTTTTTTCTCCCCCAAATGTACATGATGAATTAGGAAGCCAGATCAATTCCTTCTGAAATTGAACAAAGAATATCCAAGTAAAGTGAATAATTTATATTAATTTTTGCTTAATTAATGCACATTTTAAACATGATTTCTGGTGAATTTCAATTAATTTGAGGTTAGATCCTATTTTATCAATATTCTGTAGGCACTGCTTAAATGTATGGAAGTAGTTATAACAAGTTTATAAAATATATATTTTTATATCGACGTTACCGACAGTTGATTGGACTCAAATTATGACAAGCACATTTCCATAGAAATATCAATTTAATTTCAATTACTGTTATTCGGAACTGTATTATACTTCATTTTTTATTATAATACTCTGGGTATATTTAACATGTTTTAAATATTACATTCTTCTAAATGCACTTCGATTGAATTGACATTTACGCGCACGTTCTGACATTGCCCTCAGAAAACATGGCGGCTGTACATTCAAAAAGCTTCAAAGATGGCGGGCACATTGCCACTCTATAGATTTCTATCTCGTTGTATTTACTCTAAACGCCAAAACCATCCGTGACGACGATTGGCTATCTTGGGCGAGAGCGTCCCACCGGGTCCCGCATACGCCTACGACGAAAGCAGTCGACCAATCCCTTGCTGCGAACGCTGAAGCAGATTCGCAGGGAAACCCAGTTCGACCCCTCCCCCTCCCCTCTTTCGTCGCTCGCCTCTTAAATCTTGTCGGCTCTGCGGTTGTTCTATTGTTTTTGACCGCGAGCTTTTTGTCGAGGGGTGCGGAGCGGGCTACGGGCGGCGGCGGAGGCGGAGGCGGAGGCGGTGGTGGCGGAGGCGGTGGGCCGGCCCCGCGAGAGTCCGCGCGGCCCGTTTTGCTGCTTCTTTTAGGCCGCCTTGGCCAAGGCCGCCGTAATTTGGAGACCCTATCGTGTTGCGCGCTCTTTACAGCGCGCGCTGGAGCCGCACCGCCGCCCTGCTCTCCTCCACGCCGCTTCCCCTCTGCCTCCGCTCACGGACCCGCCCCGTCCCGCCCCGCCCTGCCCTTCCCCGCCCCGCCTCGCCCCGCCCCTCTCCTCTCCACCCCGCTACGCCCCCCCGCTCCGCTCCACCACGTTCCACCACGCTGTACCACGCTCCATTCCACCCCCTACACTCCGCTCCGCTCCACCACGTTCCACCACGCTGTACCACGCTCCACCACGCTCCACCACGCTCCTCCACGCTCCACCACGCTCCACCACGCTCCACCACGCTCCACCACGCTCCACACGCTCCACCACGCTCCACCACGCTCTGTCCCGCCCCTCGGTCCTCCTGACGCATGTCGCTGGGTCGCTGCTGACTTATTCATCCTCGCTGTCCTTTGGTGCGCCCTTCCTCGTACCAGTTACCTGCTCTCGTTTGCACATCCTTCGTCAGTGAAATTGTGCTTCTTCTCGTGTGTTTGATCGTTGGTACCGTTTGGTTCTTCATTTTCTCGGTCCATCGTTGCAGCGTTGCCCAATCGTGTCCTATGTTGCAGATTGTTTGGTATCCTCTACTGATGAAATTGTTCCTCACTCGTTGAAACGCTTTGCTCTCTTTTCATAGGTTGGTTCGTCTTTCTCTCTCACCTCTTTTGCTTCGTTACCTGAGTTTCGATCTATTAATGTTCCAGATTGAACACGTGGGCATTCATGGACGGAATAAATAGATTCTTGGCTGCTAGGCAACTTTGTCCTAAACACAGGGTCTCTCGGCAGCGAAGTACCTAATGCAAGTTCAGTGTTCTTATCTTTCTATTAACGTTTCCATCTGCTCAAAACTCTCTTTCAGTTTTTCTTGAGACGACTTCAGTCCTGATATTCACGTTTCTCTCTTCTTTTGTGTCTTTGATTTACTCACTCCAATTCTGTCCTCTCCCCCTTTCCTTTGCCATTAAGTGCATTTTCATTTAATTCGTTTTTCTGCCATTCTCATCTTCATTTCCCTTCCGCTCCTGGATCTCTTCAAGAGCTTAAGAGTCGACCGAAACAGAGGAGGTGACTGTCCGTCCGCTTGCCCGTACGCCGTCCATCCGCTCAGCCGTCCGCTCAGCCGTCCGCTCACCCGTCCGCTCACCCGTCGCTCACCTGTCCGCTCACCGTCCGCTCACCCGTCGCTCACCGTCCGCTCAGCCGTCCGCTCAGCCGTCCGCTCAGCCGTCCGCTCAGCCGTCCGCTCAGCCGTCTCGCTCAGCCGTCCGCTCAGCCGTCCGCTCAGCCGTCCGCTCAGCCGTCCGCTCAGCCGTCCGCTCAGCCGTCCGCTCACCCGTCCGCTCACCCGTCCGCTCACCCGTCCGCTCACCCGTCCGCTCAGCCGTCCGCTCACCCGTCCGCTCACCGTCGCTCACCGTCCGCTCACCCGTCCGCTCACCTGTCTCGCTCACCGTCGCTCACCTCGTCCGCTCACCGTCGCTCACCCGTCTGCTCACCCTGTCCGCTCACCGTCGCTCACCGTCGCTCACCGTCGCTCACCTGTCTGCTCACCGTCCGCTCACCGTCCGTACCGTCTGCTCACCTGTCCGCTCACTCCGTCTGCTCACCGTCCGCTCAGCGTCGCTCAGCGTCCGCTCAGCCGTCCGCTCAGCGTCCGCTCAGCCGTCCGCTCACCGTCGCTCACCGTCCGCTCACCGTCTGCTCACCCGTCCGCTCACCGTCCGCTCACCCGTCCGCTCACCGTCCGCTCCCGTCGCTACCCGTCCGCTCACCCGTCCGCTCACCCGTCCGCTCACCCGTCCGCTCACCGTCCGCTCACCGTCCGCTCACCCGGCCGCTCACCCGTCCGCTCACCCGTCCGCTCACCTGTCCGCTCACCCGTCCGCTCACCGTCCGCTCACCGTCCGCTCACCGTCCGCTCACCCGTCCGCTCACCGTCCGCTCACCCGTCCGCTCACCGTCCGTCCGCTCACCCGTCCGCTCACCCGGCCGCTCACCCGGCCGCTCACCCGGCCGCTCACCCGGCCCGTCACCGTTCACCTGCCCGTCCTTCCACCCGTCCGCCTGTCCGCCGTCCGTCCGTCCATCCGTCCGTCCGTCCGTCCGTCCGTCCGTCCGTCCGTCCGTCCGTCCGTCCGTCCGTCCGTCCGCTCGCCCGCCGGCCCGCCGCCGCCGCCGCCTGCCCGCCTGTCCGCCGCCGCCGCCCATGCCCCACCCGTTGCCGTCGATGCACGCCCGCGCTCCTCCACCGCTAACGCGCGAAACCGGTAACCCGGTGCCGGCACGTGCGTATTAATAAGCGAGAGCGCGGCCGCCGATGTAATTACTTAACAATGCCCCCCGGGAGCGGAGGCGGGGGAGGGAGCGGCGGCGCAGGTGGAGGGGGAAGACAGGCGCCGAGGCAGGAGCAGAGACTGGTACTGAGGCGGTTGCGAGAAGAGAGGCGGGGGGAGGTGCGGTGATGCTGGGGGAGCGGAAAGGGACGGAGGCAGGGAGATGAGAGGCGGTATAGAAAAGGAGATGGTGATGGGGGAGGCGAGTCTGGTGGAGTGGAGTGTGTATGTTAAACCGGGGGAGGAGGTGAGGCAGAGTTAGAGGTGGAGCGGAGCTGAGGACGAGAGCAGAACGAGGGAGGGTGGCTAGACCATAAACTGATATGTCTGCAGTGCCTCTGACCGGGATGTGCTAGGTTGGAGTACCGACTGAAGCAGGATTTTCGACACTGATTAGATAGCTAAGTCGACTTCAGGCGCTATCTGGAGGAGAATTCTAGCGGTCGGCTGCTCCGATCGGTAGTTTTGCGTGGTTTCTTCAATCAACACCAGGCGAATGCCGGAGGAGTACCCTAACAATCGGGCCACGGACCGCGCACGATCTTTCCTTCCTCTTCCTTGTCTTATTCTTACCACTTACTTACTTTAGAGTTTGTCCCAGCTGGGGCGGTGCCACACTGGTGGGAGATACCTGTTTGGGGAAAACCCCGCAAGCCTACAATTGGTCGGCACCGGATCGCACCATCTAGGGGGAATATATCACGATACCACCCGTGGGAGAAAAATGCATTCCACTTACCGGGCTAATGACCTTAGGAGTTGACGCGCCCCGAGTCACTGGTCAATCGATCGTCCAATCAATCGAGGGCGTAGTCCGGAATGAAGGAGTTGGTGACGGAGGCGGGAGAGGGAGCGGTGGCGGATGTGACAGTGGCAGCGGAATCGGAGTCAGAGGCGAAGCGGAGGCAGAGGTGTGGACGAAGATGAGAGTGTAGTGGAGGTTTGTAATTGAGGAAAAATATCCCTTTATGCCCAGTCGGTTCAGTTCGGATCAAACTGATCCTGCCGACCTCCCTTCACCACTCCGTTGGTTCAGATCGGACACTACAATGACACGCTGTAGATTCCATGCTTCATTACAGAACCAGTACGTATTTCATATTCCGATTACTTCAGTTTTGTAAAGAAACTCGCAGATTTGTCTGAAGTGGGAACACTCGGACACCGAACCTTCGCGTGTGTATAGAGCGTCAGCAACGGCTGCTGAAGACCAGAACGCAACGCTGCCAATTTATTTGGCATATCACAGCGAATCTAAGCGATGATTTCCACATACATGAAAAATTGCTCGATTTTCTCTAAAGGATTCCCGGGCCTTGTTCGAGTGAGATGGCTTGATATTCGAAATACAATTTTTAATTGCGAAAAATTGCTGTTCATTTCTGCATATTTGCAGACTTTTCTGAGAAACCTACATTGTTTTCTACAACACATTATTAACGACAATTGTCTAAACGATTGTGGATGAACTTTCAAATTATATGAAACAATACACTTTATGTTATGAAGTTAATTTCATCCAGAGCGTAAATAGCCATTTGATATATTCTTACACCCAAAACGATGTCGCATTCGTGAAATTTTGCCACTGTGCGTGAAATTATTCATCCAAGGTGGATGGATACAGGACTGTGTAAGTCATACAAATTAATTTCGCTGTAGTCTACTTCGTGGATGTGAAGGAAATAAGAAATTCAGAATGTATCAAACTTGTATATGTTTACTGTGTGATGTTAACATTTTTATGAGAACTCTTACAAAGTAAATGCAAAGATCTGAATTAATTAGTAAACCACTGAATGATTATCACTTTTTAATGTAATATAACAAATATGAATCATATCAAAAATATCTGAGAAATAATTTCCAATATTTTTCAGATTTCTGCGAATTAATTTAAGCTCTCTGTATTGATTCACGAAATTACTAGCGTGTTGCCCAATTAAAACGGAAACGCTAAATAATTGAACGATATATGAAACAAAACACGCGGAGTGGGACCTCGCATTCCCTGCCTAAGGCAGAGCCTAACGAATCTCTGAGAGTATGAATATACTCGCACCAACAACCGGCAAAGCTGGCTCAGGGCTTGATGTCACTGCAGTGCCTCAGACCGGGAAGTCTCACGCTTTGAATCCCGACGGTGGCAGATCTTTCGATACTAGCTGAACAGCCACTATCTGGAGGAGAATTCTAGCGACCGGCTGGTCTGATCGGTAGCTTTCCGTGGTTCAATCAACACCAGGCGAATGCTGCAGCAGCATCTTAAGAAACGGGTCACGAACCGCGCGCGATCTTTCCTTCCTCTTTCTTGTCCTTTCTTCACCCTTTACTTACATACCCTAACGTGCACTACATTATCGCATATGCCGGGAGAATAGACGGGAGCTTACAGCTTGTCCCGGCTGAGGCGGTGCTCTCCTAGCGGGGGTACCTCATTGGGGAAAATCTCCGCAAGTCAACGTAGATCGGCGCCGGATCTCGCCATTCAACGAGGGAAGGTCACCGCCACCTATCACGATAAGAAACGTCAACTACACTTACGGAACGGATGACCTTAGAATCTTAGCAATTGACGTGCCCGGAATAATCAACCAACCAGAAATTCTACCAACATGTAGCTATCCCTCGACAGCTGTGCCGGTAGGACGGGCGATGGCAGCAGTGTTGTCTTTGGCATCGTCACGTCATACCAGTCGTACCATCAAATAAAGAATGCAAATACATATTAGTTGTCGCTCCAGATTATTATTTTTAGTGAACAATTTTGGTGACAGCCAAATGTTTAGTTTGGATGATTTTCTTTAACATAAAATCACTACTCTATACATTCCATTTCATAAACAATGATTCCCATATGCATACTAGAAGCAGGCGGTGTGATTGGTATTTGTGGTGTTTTTTTGGTGGCAGTTAAAGGCATTTTTGGTGGTTTTGGCGGCGATAGATGTTAAAGGCATTTTTATTGATTTGGCACCAGTGGCTGGTAAGATAGATAAGATAAGATAAATTTATTTAAACTGCAATTGGGTGTAACCCGGTGGCAGTTAATTACATAAGAAATAATAATGTTGATAATAATGCAAAAAATAATAATAATAATAATAGTAATAATAACAGTAAGAATAATAATAACAGTAATAATAATAGTAATAATATTAATAATAATAATAATAATAAAATAATAATAATAATAATAATAATAATAATAATAATAATAATAATAATATAAAAACTGGTGAATCTTAAAACAAACATTAAATTACCTAAAAGATAAAAGAAACGTCAATCTAATACAGCACTGAGTGCTTAAACAATGAAGACCGCACTGCACTTGCCTACACTTCACTTAGGCATATGCGCATATTAGTAAAGGCATTTGCAATGGTTTAGGCGGCGATCGGTGGCAGATTCACCGGCTGGGGCGTCGGCCATGCGCATCTGATTTAGACGCTGGGACAAGGGTCGGGGTTTCAGCGACGATGGCAGCAGCAGCGACGGTGGCGATTTGGCGATGAGGGCATGGTAGTTTTAGGGAGGGTGCAGAGTTGGCTGCGGTGGTTTTGGCGACAAGAGCAGCGATGGGGGCTGTGACGGTTTTGGGATAGTCGAAGAAGTGGCGTTGGGGCGGTTTATGCGACGATGAAACCAGTGGCACTGGTGGCGGTTTTCGCGAGCAGCGTTAGCGACAGTGACAGTTTTGGTGACAGTGTAAGTCAAGCGAGTCAACGTCGCTGGCAAGGTAACAAGCGTACTAAAGCTCGCAGCTCGCATTTCGCTCCAAAGAAATTGGCGCGAAATTTAAAAGTAAGGGTTGTACAAATGCTACGGAGTGACGGTACGTCACAGGATACCTAGCCAATGTCTTTGGGAGAGGTTACTTGTCAGATATCATCACATATTTAGCTTTATTAATTCCCATTTCCTCTTTAAGACGAGTGATCAAAAACGAAATAATACAGCTGTGCAATTTCACATTCCCAACTGAGAGTAAAAAAAAAAATAATCAAAATATTTTTATTTTGTAATCTGTTTACCCGTGTGATATAAAAACCATTTCACATTATTGCTAAATACAATAAATAATTAATATGTAATAGCATAACACAAAACGAAAACATAAATAATTCACAATTCAAACATATTTCTGTCACTTAAAAAGAATATAAACGTTAAACAATCCTCGCTTATTTGATAGAAAAAAATATGGCAAACATATTTTCCCATGAATCCCCTGTTCACAGCCTCCCGCCGCTTCAGCTTGCGCATGTACATCCCTTTCTGAATTTTAAGGGGAAATGAGTACGGAGTTAAGGGAAGTTGACCGTGTCCGTAGGAGCACCCGACTTCCCAGGCGGGCAAGTAGCTCCTGTGGGCGCGATTTGACATGCCTGTTACCGGGAGCGGTGGCTCAGGGCATCAACCGATGTCACTGCAGCGCCTCTGACCGGGAAGTCCTAGGTTCGAGTCCTGACGGCAGCAGGATTTTCGACACTGGCTATACAGGTAGATCGTATTCAGTCGCTGTCTAGAGGAGAATACTAGCGCCCGGCTGTCTGATCGGTAGTTTTTCGCGTTTTTCCGGTCAACACCAGGGAATGTACCCGAAAAACGGGCCACGGACGCGCGCGTTCTTTCCTTCCTGTTCCTTGCCCTTTCCTCTCCCTTATCCACACACACAAACATACTAACATGCACTCACTACCACATGATTCGGGAGACCAGTCGGGAGCTTGTCTCGGCTGGTGCGGTGCCCCGCTGGTGGGAGATTCCTGGTTGGGGAGAACCCCGTTTGCCGACGGTAGGTCGGTGCCGGATATCCAGCGGGGAAAGGACCACCGCTTCCTCCCGAACTAAAACACGCACTACACTTACGGGTCTAATGATTATAGTAATCGTAAACGGGCCATAAATCACTAATAATCAATCAATCATTAACGTGCCTGGGGTAGGTAGTGGCGTTGGTGGCTGTTTTGGCTGCGGGAACAGAGTGGACGGCGGAGGTGGTTTTGGCGTCGGGTGGAAGTTTTTGGCGGCGGCGGCGGCGGCGAGCGCAGCGCGGTGCGGTCAAGGGCAAGGGCGAGCGCTGGGGAAAATAATGAAGGCGCGGACGCCCCGACGGCCTACTGACAGACGGACTAATGGCTTATTAAGCCGCTCCCTCTCCCTCCCTGGCCCCGGGCGGTGTCTCAGGCGGGGACTGCGAGGGGCGGGGAGACGTTGCATGGAAGGGAGGAGAGCGGAGAGTTAGAACTAGAGACCGGAAAAATGTAGAGTATGAAAAGTCAAAATACGTACATAAATATGTAAAAAAACAGTAAAAATATGTAATAAATGTGTAAAATCAGATATAATATGTAATAATAAAATACATCAATTATAAAACGAACATTTACATAATACAATATTACATTTACAAAAAACTCTAAACACATTTTAAAAATAATACAAATGCTTTAAATACAATTGGAGGGCACATATTGATGCACTTTGCACTACAACTTTCCATCAGTTGTAAAGGTTCATGTGTTGCTGCTATTCAGGAATTTAGCAGTCAAACTAGACGCAATAGAAGCCATCATACAAACTGGCGATATCTACGAATAGAAAACAACCACTGCAGTGTGCAGCATTTTCGTCGAAGTGTTACATGACGGCGATCGCCAAAGCTTCTCGGAAATTGAGGCTAAATGTAACGAAACGAGGCTGTGATACTTTTCACACCTAAATATGAAAGTGATCTGTCACAGTCGCGCACTTCTCGCTACTGAGATAACTAAAGCAGGCGCACCGAACTGCCAGAACATCCGACCATGTCATCTACATTGTGTGCCTCGAGTAGACAGCACGCAGCAATAATGGAGGAAAAAGTGCTAATTTTTTTTGAAAATACTTTTCATAAAAGGAAAAAAAAAATTTTTGTGAAAATAGCAAAATATGTAAAATATGTAATGTAGTACTAAATATTAAAAAATATGTAACGAAAACCGCGGATTGAAATTTGGATCGATTAGTAGAACGAAAAAAATAATTACATTAAAATTTCGGTCTCTAGTTATAAGACGGTGAAGATCGAGAACTTTAACAAAATCAAACTTCTCCAAACGTTTCAAATTAGATACTTAGAAACATTCGCGATGCTGTAAAGTAACAGTAAGAATTTCCTAAAATTCACATTTCTTCTCCAACTAAAACTAATTAAATATGAACTAATTTTAACAATATCTCTAAAGGTGCAAGCTGGTCTTAAATGTGTGGAGCATTTAACACATATATTGTTATTGTTTCAGAAAACTCAGATTGAGCGAGGAGAGAGAAAATATTCACTGCTGTTTCTTCAGTGTTGCAGCACCCTTTATTATACTGTAAGTAATTTAATATATTTTCATTGTTTTATGATAGTTGCTGTTTACAGATATATCTCTATATTCACAAAGTGAACTAACTTCTCTCACTGCATAAAAAGTAAACATTCCTATTCTCAACAAATTATTGTGTTTCATTTGTTTTTGAAATGCACTTCTCATTGACTGATATCAACAACTTTCATATTATTAGCAATCTTCAATGGTTTTATTATGATTACATAAGAAATTGCGATGCTCTTCTTATATTTTATTAAGTTCATTAACATTGATAATGTGGAAGTTCTCTAAACAAACTTGCGCAAATGCTTTCATGTTTTTAAGTCGTAATATTCAGAAATTCCACACAATTCAAAATAATGATTGAGTTCCCTGGCACAGTCCGGAAAGTTAGTGAATCTTTTCTAGTACCAATGGGATTCAGAAAGTATTTCGGGGGGGGGTTCAGATTTGCTATAGCGATGACGTAAAACCTGCAACAGTATGTTCGTGAAATGATATGAAATATTTAGATCGTGTAGGAACGTCAGTGTGCACAAAACACATCTTTTTTCACCAGCTGATACCTATTGGCGCTTAAAGACATATTTTCTCATGTTTTTAAATTTTTTATTCCCCTAGTAGCAAAATTAAAATATAGCTTTATGTGTATGAAAGAAGTACAAAAATTGTTATTGTAAGGAAATTTTCGTTGAAAAAATGTGCAGCCATTTTTGATAACATGTCGTGTGAACTTTTCAAAAATGCACAATTTGGTTCTCATTTTCAGAAAAGGAATGTTTTTTCGAGAAACTTGATAAAAATCCATTTGAAGCACAGGCACTCTTTTAAAAAGTCCTAGGAACAGTAAAATTCGATCTGCGCCATTTTATAAGCGATTTTGATACATCAGAAAAAAATATTCAAAATTTTGAACCATGTTTCAGAACAAATTTGAAAATGTCTTTCGGCTTCGTAAAAATTATTCAAAAAATTAAAATAACTTTTAAGCTTCAAGGGACGCAGTATCAGACAAATGAATCTGGCAATATAATTTTGCGAAAATATTGTTATTAATTAAGCTTCTATTAGTGATCTGGGGCGGTCCATGACCCGTGTATTAGGGTGGCACTACTGCGGCAGACACCTGCTGTTGATTGGAGAAACCACCGAAAAGTGCCGATCAAAGCAGTCGGCCTACAGACTGCGGCTTACATCGACCTAACTATCTAGCTAATGTCGAAAATCGGGTTCGAGACCTTACGGCGGTAGGATTTTCGACACTACCTTTTCACCTAGGTCGAATTCAGCTGCTGTCTGGAGGAGAATTCTAGCGGCCGGTTGCTCTGACCGGTAGTTTTCCGTGGTTTCTCGGATCAACACCAGGCGAATGCCGGCAGACCTACCAAACGGGCCACGGACCGCCGCGATCTGTCCTTCCTCTTCCTGTCCTATCCTCTCCCTTACGACACCTAACACTGCACTACACACCCACGTATTCCGGGAGGCCGGTCGGGAGCTTAGAACTTGTCCCGACTGGGGCAGTGCCCCGCTGATGGAAGAGTCTTGGTTAAGGGGAAACCCCACTAGCCGACGGTAGGTCGGCGCCGGATCTCGCCATCCAGCGGGGGAAGATCTCCGCCATCTCCCGAGAAAAAACGCATGCACTACACTAACGGGACTAATGACCGAAGCAGTTGGCGTACCCGGAAACACGAAAAAATCAATCAATCGAAAATCGTGCTGTCGTCGGGACTCGAACCCCAGCACCTCCCGGTCCAAGGCACTACACTGATGGCCTGAGCCACCCCTACCGGTACTAAGCCATCAGTATATCGTTTGCGAGCGGATTCCGCGGCGGCGAGTGGCAAACGGGAGCATGGGCGGCTCCGTGACCGCCCCCCCTGTTCCCCAGGCTGAAACCAGTCGGCGGGTAACGCGGGAGCCGAAGGCGTGCTGGAAGCACGGCGCAACGCGGGGGCCGCCGCCCGACCTCCTGGGAGAGCATCCGACGTGAGGCATTAGACGTCCTCCCTTAATGACCTAATTGCCATAAAACTGTACACAGTAATGAACGCCGGCTCCAATTAGCGCATCGCCGCCCCCGCCCCGCCGCCGACGCCCGTAGCGATAACGCCGGAAACGTCGCCTCCGGCCGGAAGTCGAAATATCGATCGCGGTGGTTACGCACCGCTCTATTTTTCTTCGGGTATTGCGTGAGGGGGAAGATCTAGGCGTGAGATTGAGAGTGACGCTAGTGCGCTGTAATCCTGAATAATTGCCTATGCTGTTTTGAATATGCGCGCCTCTCGAGATGCAGGAGATACGTTTTTCCGTAGAGTAAGTGGAGGTCTTGCAGGAACTCCTTAACTAAATTAGTTGCGACGAGCAGATGGTGCGAACGTGCTCGACTTATACCCAATTACAAGAGAAGATCTTTGTTTCGAAACATTGTTAGTTAAAAAGGTTGTCCTTACAACGCGGGTTATAAAATCTGTTAGCGATTAAGCTTCCTTGGTTTGGAAGAGAAGATGTTCGCTTTAAACGAACTATTCATTAGTCATTATGCATATCTTATTTTGTTAATTTATGCAAAAAAATCTAAATACAGTAAAACCTCTGTTAACCGAAATAAAGGGAACCCAGTTCTTTTCGGATAACAATAATTGAAGTTAAGAAAAAAGTGTCAATTCTTAAAGTTGAAGTGACATAAAAATTACTCTTTCAGTACAAAATGGACTTTTACTATTTAAACGTTGTACAAGTACAAACTACTTTGTTAAAGACCTGCTATTGCAGAAGTTCTTCTAGTTTTGAAAAAAATCATTTGTCCGTCTCTCTTCTCGGGTACTTTTCTAACAGCGATTCTTTGCCAATGCTCCAGCAATAAAACGTTAATAGGCCTAGCTTCTTCCGATATTTTCACAAACTTCAAGGCCCTTGCTTTAAATACTTTTCTTGCCGATCGTTTCGGTTAAAAGGGTTTCGGTGAAGAGAGATTATACTATATTACTTTTAACTAACTGGCCTGGGTAGACCGGAACGCGTGCTAAAATATCCAAGTATGCAAAAATGTATTAGGATGTCTGCAAGTATGTAAAACACGTTTTATAATCTCTATTATCTTGATTATTTATGAGATGTGTGTGCATCGCATCGTTTGTAACTAGCTCTGTGTGTACATTTATTTTGCTGAAGATAACATAAATGAACCTCTGCTTGTGTTACTCTACCAACGAAATGCATGCTCTTTGGAGGTCAATGATGTTGTCATACTCTCACGTAGTTTCATACGGCCATTATTTCCTGTGAAATGCGATAAGGAGAAAATAATAATTATCTCCATATGGTGCGCGAGAATCGTGCAGAATACCGGTTTAATTGCAAGAGCGTAATGGAAATGTACTGTTTATGTTGCATATCAGTAAAATCAGTATTTCACACAACCCGAAAAAAGTACTTTCTAAGAATCATGAGAAGCTACAAAAAGAAAAGTATGTTCAATAAAGAAATGTATTTTATTGCACAGATACCACTGAATACGTTTAAACACAAGAATTTTAATTTTAGAGAATATCCGTGAGATTATGAGAACAGAAAATTCCGTTCTTTCACGAAGTTAATGTGTTACCCAAAATTGTTAGTGCAACATCGAAATTTTCATGAAAATAAGAACCTGCAGTAAACTATTGCTAGTGTTAAGTTTCATCTATCCAACCTTGGCGGTTGTCAAACAAATTGTAGGTATATTCAGATAGATTATGCTGTATTTAGCTGAAAGGGGCCATGCTTAACGGCTAATAATCAAGATTATTATTCCTTACTATCGTCTTTATACAAAGGAAAAAGCGAATTATTTTTTGCGATATTTTCTTTATTTTTTACGAAACAGTTGTTTGCTTCAATCTTATGGGATGTTTTTAAACATTAATTGTTGGTAAAATTTTTGGGATCCGAGAGTATTATATTTCATTTAATATTTGGCGGTATAAGGAGAATTTTGCAACACGCAACGTGCCAAGGATCGTTCGTATGTATAAATACAAGTTTTTCTATCGACTCCATGATTCACTACTAAACAGTATTTTATGTAAATTAAAATTTTAATTAAAATGATACAAATTCTTAGATGGAAATGTACTACATACAGTTAATCTGCCATAAGCATAGTCACCATGGGCAATTACAGGTAAGTATTTACTACTTTTTTCTGGGTTTGGCTGGAAGACATGAGTAGAAGATTGAGAAAGCAGTGAGATGTGAATAACAAGAAGGGATTCACCAATCCAGTCGTATAATTTGTTCGTTATTTCCTCTGGTTTATAATTAACGTTAACGAACACTGTCACATTTAGCGTGTTGAGCGGTCATACCGATGTTCGCGGATTTGAATCCGGTCGAGGTAACCTTGAGAGCAGAATATCCTTTAATTCACACGTCTTCCTCCACAAGAGAAGTAGAGCAATCTCACCCATGCTGTACCTTTATGACTTATAACAGAATCGCGCGTTTAAACGTATCCTCTATGCCTTTGAAGCGGACTTCACTCAAAGCAATATGGTCGGTAGACGCGTGAATATCACAGTCCAAACAACCGTATTTACAGATTAATTAAGTCGAAGTTATTGTGTTAAATCCATTTTGTCAATGTCCTTTGCTAGATATGGGATAAAATCACTTTTTATTTAACATGCACTCTAACGTGTAATATTCCTTAAAAAATATCCCATGCAAAAAAGGATTTTTCCTGTAAGTTTTCTGTATGCTATTCTATATTATTATAAAACTAGTTACTATTCTATCACTATTGTGTGATAGTTAAAAACTAAATAACATACAATTTGCAAAATAATACTCCAAATCTCCAGAACCACACCAATGTCACTAATGAAAATAAATGTTACTTAGCGATGTAAATAGGTCAAAACCGTAGAAACTAGTCTTAGTGATTTGCACTTGAGTACTGAACGATATCTTCGTGACCACTCGGCATTGTGGCGTCAGTTTGGGCTTCAATTAGTATCAACTACTAAAATAAGAGATTTCAAATTAACGAAAGGCTAATGCAAGATGTGTAAAAAGCCTTCGGAACAGATTACAGCCTAAATTCGTGATAACGATAATCACCTAATGCAATTGTACATTCACACGGTCTCTCCACACCATGAATGAAACAACCCACCGGGCCACTACATCATCTCAGCGTACCGTCGGCCGCAAATTATTCCCCCGACGAACAAATTACTCGTATCAGTCATTGCATCGAGATGTACATCTCCGCTGGCATTGCGTTGTTCTTTGCGCGTGCTACTGCCGATAGCGACGGCATCGGAGCGGCCGGCCGCCGGTAAGGCGTCTTCCGGTGGCAATTCCGGTAGCGCGTTCGCAAGGCGGGTTCTGGTGCTAATGAAGGCGCGCTCCCGCCCCCGCCACGCCCCCCTCCCGCACACTACCCCGGCGCCACGCCGCCGCCGCCGCGGCTCCCGAGACAAAGCGGAAACACCGTGATGCGCAGATTAGCGAACCGGCCCGCGCCCGCGCCACGCCGCCACTCGCTGGCTGCTTGGGTACGGGGCACAAGGGAACTGGTTGACTACGTCATCAGATGGCCCAAATCAATGCCGTGCCTCAGACCGGGAGGTCCTGGGTTCGATTCCCGACGGCGGTAGGATTTTCGAGTCTAGCTTTTCAGCTGGGTCGAATTCTGTCGCTGTCTGGAGGAGAATACTAGCTGCCGGCTGCTCTGATCCGTAGTTCTCCGATCAACACCAGGCGAATGCCAGAGCAGTGCTCTAAGAAACGGGACACACACCGCGCGCGATATTTCCTTCCTCTTCCTTGTGCTATCCTCTCCCCTTACACACACTTACACTAACATGCACTACACTACCACATATTCCGGGAGACCGGTCGGGGACTTACAACTTGTCACGACTGGGGCGGTGCCCCGCTGGTGGGAGATACCTGGTTAAGGGGAAAATTACGTTAGCCGACCGTAGGTCGGCGCCGGATCTGGTCATCTAGCGAGGGATAACCACCGCCACCTCCCGAGCAAAAACACGCACTACACTGACGGGATTAATGACCATAGTAGTTGACGCGCCCGGATTTACTAACAGTGAATCAATCAATCGACATAGCTGTCGAAATCATGTCACCGTCGGTACCGGAACTTACGGCCGGCCGCTAGAATTCTGTTCCAGGCAGCGACTGAATTCGACCTAGCTGAAAATCCTGCCGCTGTCGGAACCTAGACCTCCCGGTCAGAGGCGCTGCAGTGACATCAGTGATGCACTGAGCTACCGCTCCGGTGGTCCTCCGGTCAGATGCACTACAGGACACCAATTGAGGCCCTGAGTCTGAGGTGTGATTATTCGCACAAGCTGCTTGGGAACGAGGGGTAGAGTGCGAGTAGACCAGCGGAGTCGGTAGACTTGGGTCTGCGCGAGGTCGCTCCCGGCGGCGGCGCGCCAATTAGAGAGCGGTGCGTAATGCGCGCGCCCCCGCCTCACGGCCGTGCGCCCGTGAATGGCCGGGTGCGTGACTCGGCGGCGCTGAGCGCGTACCGGAGCGTGTCGCTTTGGAGCCCGGATGTCCGGGCCGGGGAGGCGAGGATTTACGCCGGGGGAGAGCGCCCGCCCACGGCGCGGCGCCGCCCTCCGCGGCCTGCCACCCGCCAAGCGCCGCCCACGCCGCCGCCCGAGTTATACTCGTCGCTGTCGTTGTCGCCCTTCCATTAGAACGGTCATCGGCGTTGACTTCGTTACTCTCAGCGTTGTTGACGTCGTCGTTACCCTCATCGTCGACGTCGTTACCCTAATCGTGTTGTCGTGGTTACCCTCGTCGTCGTCTTTTTTATTCTCATCGTCGTTTCATTACCCTCATCGTTTTTGTCGTTACCCTCATCGTCTTGTCGTTACCCTCATCGTCGTTGTCGTTACCCTCATCGTCGTTGTCGTTGTTATTCTCATCGTCGTTGTCGTTACCCTCATCGTTTTTGTCGTTACCCTATCGTTGTCGTTACCCTCATCGTTTGTCGTTACCCTCATCGCGGTCTTACCCTCATGTTTGTCTTACTCATCGTTTTTGTCGTTATTATTTTATTTTTTTAAATTATTTATCTTGTTCGATACTACAATATATTTGAAGGGGTTGAAATAACTATCATAAAAATTAGTGCTTATGAGGGAAAACTTACAGAAGTAACATGAGAATATTCTACTGTAACACCGTATAAGTTTTCAAATTATACGTTGAGTAGTAAGTACTGCAGTACATCAAAAGTAATATGTTTTAAATTTGTAAATACTCTAGTTCGTTATTAAGAAGAAAAATGAGTTCATATGGAGGGTGTAGTAGGTCTTTAGCAAAGCGTGAATGAATTCATGGGTATTCTCATCGACGTTACTCTCATCGTCGTTGTTATAGTTACCTCATTGTTTTTACTTGTTGTCGTCGTTCTCGCATTGTTGTTCCTCGACGGGAGTTGTGTTCCCTTGTTCCGCCTAGTCAAGTTTGTCGTTAATCTCGTCAGCGTTGTTGCAGCCGTAGTTGTCATCGTTGACGTCGTTTTTGTTGTCATTGCTGTCAGCGTCTTTGTTGGCATGTCTTCGACGATGGTTTTTCTTTTGTTGCCTTTTTCGTGCCTTTGTCGTCACACTTACCATCGCAATTTTGCATGCCTCCTCGTCTCCGACAACAGAATGTGCAATACTTACGAGCTGAACAGATTTGAGATCATCGACATCTAATCAGTTTTATAATTAATTACAACTGAGAATTAAAATATTGTTGATTGAATTCATTTTGCTGTACAGTCTACTATACACAGTGGTTACAGATCATTGCTAAACAATCGTGGTTTTTGTTATTGTGTTACAAAATACAAGTAATTAAATATTTGAAGAATTGTTTTCAATGTTCAGATTTTTAAAAGAAATTTCATCATTTCGCGTAGACGACATGACCACCGTTGTGCTCAGAGATATAGGTACTTCGCAAGCCACACAGCATATAAGAACTTTAAGGGAGCAAGTCCATACATTTATATTAATAATAGGTCCCACTGATTTTTATAGACAATCATATTTATTACAATTCAACAGGTATTTATCTTTTCATAACATGATTTATTCGAATATACTGCAGTATCATATTATGAAAATATAAATACCTGTACAATTGTAATGAATGTGAATAAAAAAATAAAGAACCTATTTTTAAAATAAAGATACATTACAAACAATAATACTATTACTATTGAATTTTAAAGGAAATAAGGAATGAATCTTGAGTATTTTCGTCAAATGGATAGTGCTTGCTTAAAAAACACGTAAAAGATTCTTATCACTTTTGAGTCCTTTCCCAAGTCTTTTAATGTCGTCTGTGTGCATGCGTGAATATAATACCAAACACAAAGCAATAATTCATGCACTTTTAGTTAAAGTTCATTAGTTGCATATTTTTTATCGTGTTGGTATTGCAATGGAATCATTCCCCATACCTCTAACTGCTTCGGCTGCAAATAGCCTCTATGTCATCATCACACCTGCTAGCGTTGCAGAGGGGAACATCACTTTTCTAAACGTCGTTTCTGTAAGTTTCCGCCTCCTGTTCATCTTTCGGATCCAGTTATTTTTATGCCACGAATGTTCCCAGTTGCTTTGCTGCGTGTTTATGTGAGGCAGCAATGTGAAGATATTTTTATGAAGGTCATGCAACAACTATGTTAAAGGATGAGTTATAGCCATGTTTATTCTTACGACGACCGGAAACATCAGTAATGTCTGGTTTTGGATGCTTTAATGAATGTGAAATTTTAAAAATAATAATAATAATAATAATAATAATAATAATAATAATCTGCTTTTAATTTTTATGTTATTTCAAGCAATCCT
Source organism: Teleogryllus oceanicus (assembly GCA_964035755.1). Classification (NCBI taxonomy): domain Eukaryota; kingdom Metazoa; phylum Arthropoda; class Insecta; order Orthoptera; family Gryllidae; genus Teleogryllus; species Teleogryllus oceanicus. The sequence goes on from CAXIVR010000007.1 coordinate 108,581,975, forward strand.
GTTAGTGCAGTAGTGTTAAAGTTTTAATGCTTCGATCTATTTTAATATAAAGTTTAAATGCTTCCTGTAATTAAAATTATTATAATTTGCTTTTTTTTTTATATTAATAAAACTAAAATAATTAAATACAATCTAAACAAAAATTTATGTATATTATCAAGATCATAGTCTTCTGTTCCTATTTGAGCCTTTTGACTAAAAGTAAAATTCAAATCACATTATACGAGACAGTAATTGATTTTCGTCAAACCATTCATTCCAGCCTTCAATTAAGAGACTAATGATTATGCTACCTTTGCACGGTCAATATACCGCGGCAGAAAAATGGTTACATAACTTTCAAACTAATATTTTAATTTAAATGTTTTTAGTTTATTACATATCCATAAATATGATTATTTGAATGTATCTCAAAAATGCAACGTTCATGTAAAAATAAACTAAAGAAAATATTCCTTTACTATTGAAATGTAATAAATATTTCTCTGAAAAATTTTAATACACATAATAAGATCAAGAATATTAAAATATTGAATATTTCAATATATTTCATGAAAACATAGATATTTAAAATTTTTCTAGAAAAAATCTGTAGATCTAAAATAAATGTACATTACATTCAATACGAAGTTCTTGGTTCGCAGTCATTTTCTCGTGAAAGGTAACCATGGCGTAATGTGTTTGTCTTTTTAATGGGCTTGGAAGCGTGTTAAAGAGAGAGTGGGCTCAAAATCTGAATTTCTATGCAGGGGTCATTACTGTGTGGGCGTGGTTTCCCTTTACCTTGCGCCCCATTTCCGCCTGCTCGGGGGCGAGTGAGGCGTGAAGGGGGGCGCGTTGCAGGGGGGCAGGGCGGGAAACAGCCATTGGGGTTGATAAAAGGATCACTGACATGTATGCAAGAGCGATTCCGGAAGTGATCCCTGTAAAGAGCCCGGAAACTGGAATCTCAATTTCCGTAGTATTCCAGTACTGTAGTCATTGAAATTTTCTACTTCTATTCCTCATCGTTGAGTGTTATAATGTGGGTGTAATTATAGTTGCGTGTTTTGGAAGATATTGCTTCACGTTATTCTTAGACTTCTGAACGGCATCTCCTTGTACAAACGCGTCAATTACAGAATAGTCACTCAATACTGTCTTCAATAGAATATTGTCACATGTCCCAGCAAACCTAATTCGGTACTTTTGCTCTAATATTTACGTTCCGTTTACTTTCCTCATTTTGTCATGATTTTGTTTTATTACATTTATCAATTTATAATTTAAAAAAATCGTTCTTTATCGCCAAACCTCCAAGCAAATTAGTTTTATTGCTCTACTTTTTAAAATAATTACTGCTCGTAATTACATTTTTAATGACGCATGCGGTCCATGAAAATAAGGCTAATATTCCGGTGAGTTGTGCATAAAAATACTGATTCTAAAATTTAACGACTTTAATAGCCAGAATTTGATATTAACTAAAAATGTTATTTTCCAACGGAATTTTGAAAGTAGGTGTAAGCATGCAATATCATTTGATAAAATCTCTTAAAATAACCACTGGAAATAACATTGCATGATTACACGCTTGGAATTGGATAGTCGATATAAATATGTATTACCATTTTGATTTAGCGGTTTGTATGCAAGCGTTTGCATCACTGACCCAAACAAGAATTTCTAAAATTTTCTTCACTGCACCTGAAACTTTATAATACATTTTATATGAATGGATAAGATATATCTAAAAAATTAACAAGTCATTCTGAATGAAAATCTGCATAAACGTATGTGCTCTGATAAACGCGAATAATGTAAAACGGGCTCTTTTCAATGTTGGGACCTCCTAAATCATGCTTTTAATTTCTCTTCACGTGTACAAAGCCATTCCAGAGTATATCTGATAATGCATCTACAGTTTTCTCTGAAATATCCTTTTCGTAATTTTCTTGTTTGTATTAAAAATGCTCTATCTCTTTCGTGTCTTCTGCAATGACCCTTCGTGATAACTTCCTTTAACATTTTACGATCACAAAAGCACTTCTGTGCTCACGTAGGCAGATCGAAATGCCTTCTTAATGACAGGGCATGCATCGATTATATTCTGCCCCCCTCCATTTTTCGCAGAAAGTTTTTTCTTCAGTTCATTGTCATGTAGTAACGTTAATGTTTTAAAAGGGAACACTTCAGAGGGACCCCGCTCCTCTGCTGCTTCCCTGGCTCTCCGCGATTCCTCCAGTAGTTTCATTCCTGCCATTAACCCAAGTAACGACGTGGCGCTTACACCCCAATTACGCTTTCTAAACGGATACCCGGCAGACGGGCATGTCTCACGAGAACACAAGAATTATCACTTCGTTTCCTCGGGTAATGAAGGCTGCACACCGCTTATCGCAAGTCCTGCTCCCCCGCTCTCGGCCCCGCCCCCGCTGCCGCCGCCCGCCGCCGCCGCCGCCGCCGCAGCCGCCCCGCCGCCGCCACCTCCGCAGCGGACGCCGTCACCGCCCCGCCACAGCCGCCGTTCCCGCCGCCCTCGCCGCCCCGCGCCGCCCCGCCGCCCCGCGCCCCGCCGCCCGCCGCCCCCGCCGCCCCGCCGCCCCGCCGCCCCGTCGCCCCGCCGCCCCGCCGCCCCGCCGCCCCGCCGCCCCCGCCGCCCCGCCGCCCCCGCGCCCCGCCGCCCTGCCGCCCCGCCGTCCCCGCCGTCCCCGCCCCCCGCCGCCTCTGCCGCCTCCGCCGCCTCCGCCGCCTCCGCCGCTCCCGCCGCCGCCACGGCGCCCCCGCTGCCCCCGCCTTCGCCTCTGCCCGGCCACCGCCCCCGTCGCCACCTCTCAAGTGTACGCCGTGCACACATTCCCGTTTCGTGAATGAAATCTCCTGCCCGCTGCTTCTCGGCGCCCCCGACCCATCAGCTCGCCCTCTACCCCGTCGCATCCGGTGCACTGCCAGCAAGTCCCACTCTCTTTTTTTTTGTTCAGAGACTTCTCACCGCGGTTCAAATGCTATTTGAACCTTTCCGTTTTTCCGGATTCATCAGCGAAACGAGTCCGCCATTCCTTAGTTATGTTTTACAAACAGGCACAAGAGTAGTGATTTCCATACAATTCCATATCTTTGATTAACATAACTTGCTAAGTGCGAGGCATTATTAAAAGAACTTACCTTGAAGAAGCCTATCATGAGGATCTTAATTAGTCATAGCAGAAAACGAGTTTCAAACACGAAAAGTCACAGAGAAGACACTTAAGGCAATGCCTCTTTAAAGATGTTCTACAGATTTTATGGAAAGCTATTCAGTGCAACACGGAAATATTACGAGGTATGAAGAGGCATTAAGATGAATGGTGTGATTCCATGACAGTGCTCAGTGTATAAAAGTCCCAGCACTCTCCACTTCTGCCGTTAAGTGAACCCATAATTCAGAAGAATTGGAATGTCCTGTGTTCCCATGCAGATAAAGAATAGATCTAGTTACTAATGTTGAAACGATAACCAACTTAGCTCAAGATAACACTGGTTTAGATTACATCTTGTCAGAGTTTTTTCCTGAGAATTTCTTAAGTGTTATGACAAGTGTTCTTATTAAAACGTTTTATGAAGCTATGTTAGTGTCATATAAGGCGTGAAAACTTGTGTCAAGAAGCAGATAACATTACTCACGCGTTTCGATATGGTTGCTCTGAATGGTTTCCAGGGAGAACTTGTCACGAATTTGTGTGGAGAATTTCGGCTTTATATCTTCATTAATGCCATCTTAGTTAATTTGTTGAGAGTCGGGGAGCCATATTCAAAAATGTGGGAACGCCCACCCTTCCATTAGTGAAGGTTTCCATCATATTTTCCATTTTTATGTGCAATTTTTAATTAATTGCCTGTTATCGTACTAAATTGCTTCCGGCTATTTAAATAAATGGTTAGAAAGAACACATCTGTCTTTCTCGTGATTCTACACTATAAATGAGAATATCAGTATCAGCCACTTAAACAGAATTTTGAATTCCTTGCTTTTAAAAATAAGAAAACGTTAAACTGTTCCGTCAGTTTTTCAGTTTGAACATTAGTTAATAGTTCAATAAGGACCCGCAGGAGTAAAAAAGCAAAGAAAATCGATTCAAAATTTGCATTCGCTTCTTCAATTATTATACACTTGTAATAATTGTTGTAATCTTTGTGCATTTAAAAGTATTATGTTTCTGATACACAATCATTTCTTCTCGGGCAAAAGTGAACTGCATCCGATTTGAAGTAAAAGAACGAAAACAATGAAATGAAACAAATACCCCCAAAGGTAACAAAGCAGTGAAAATGCAAGAAGATGCTCACAATAGAAATAATATGAATTTACGAGTTTTGTTATCATAGTTAATACAACTTGCATTTGAGAAATCAATAAATTTACGGGTCGCAGATCGACAAAATGAAACAGGTAAATTTCCAGGGATTAATCTCGGATGGTTCCATTCTGGTTGGTTGACAAAGGTGAAATTATTAAACCCTCGTAGGTTTGTATGTCCTAAGTGAAAGTGCCATTAAGGAAATAAATGCTTTGGTTCCAGAAGCACGTAATCTTAATGAAAAAGTTTTCTCAGGTAAATATACGTAAATCCAAAGAGTTTTAGCCAACTCATTCAAACAATCACTCAGTCAGAAAATAACGACATTGTAAACAGTTCAAAAAATACTCTCCCACTCGACCTCATGGGACAAAAATGTAATATGTAGAAAATATTTCGCGTTTTTGGGGAATTCAGCACTACCTTCATTTGGAGTACAATGCGAATATCTAAAAAATGAAACAAACAGATGGAAATCTGTTTCTTATTGCTTGCATCATATTTTGTTTTTTTTACTATATCCTTTTTCTCTGAAAAAGTAAAATGAGTACACACTATTGATCTTAAAGCAATGAAAATTAACACATGCGCAATAATAATAATAATAATAATAATAATAGCAACAAACTAAGAACACGGATCTGATCCTGGCTAACCGATGTAATTATCAAAAGTTAAAATATAAGTTCAATTCTAGAATAAGTGGTTACGTACTTTTGCCCATCGCTCTGTAATCCACTAAACTAATATTTGCTCTCCGGGTTTTACAGCTGAAAGGACGAAAACACATTGAGTTTGAGCCAACTCATACAACCGCGTCATGCTTTGAGCCGTAGCATGAAAAATCTACGCAACACTGAAGCACAAACTCATTGTAAACAAACTTGAAAACATCTCCTTCCATTGAACATTTTTCGCAACAAACGCAACGTCTTTGTCATGTCTCTTCGTTTCACAGAACACATTACGTATCTCCCGCTGGCTCAAGTTCCCTCCCCGACGAGAGGCGTCCTTTTTAGCCCTGCTCCTCTAAATACGCTCGGGTACAGCGCACAGTAAGAAGAATTCTATTTGTATTTATGACTCGCGTTCTCCGCGGAGCTCTTGACTGCAATCACCTGCTGCTCTGCTGCGAAAATATGACGTTTTTTCATGACTGTGTAAAAAGAGGCCCTTGAGGTGGACAAGTGAACATGTTTTAATGTTCATTATTCTGTCAGGAAATGAAATATAACGCTGCAAGTGTCGTTCAAACGAGTCTTAACACGAAAAGAAAACAGAAATATTTTGGATAGATCTTGCAGAAAATCTAGGAAAACAAATATGGTAAAATCCGTGTTAAAGTGTTATAAAATAATGGAAAACGCAAACTAGGAACCGCAGGAGAAAATATCGGAGTGAAGGCGATACCGGTTACTAGTCGCACGCATGATACTGAAGAATGTGGAGGAGATCGAGAAGGAAGAGGTGGGATGAAGAGGAGGATGGAGGAGGGGAGAAAGAGAAAGAAGGAAAGGAGGGGTGGAGAAGGAGGAGGAGGAAAAAAGCGAGAGAGAAAGGAGAGGAGAAAGAGAAGCAGCGAGAAGAGAAGGAGGAGAAGAGAAGCAGCGGAGAAAGAGAAGGCAGCGGAGAAAGAGAAGGCAGCGGAGAAAGAGAAGGCAGCGGAGAAAGAGAAGGCAGCGGAGAAAGAGAAGACAATGGAGAAGGAAATGGAGGGGTGGAAAGAGAGGGAGGAAGGGAAGAAGGAGAAAATGAAGAAGAAAATGGTAGTGAGGACGCACACCTAAGAAAAGAGGACTGAAATCAATGTTATATTGTGAGCTTAATGTGATGCGAGGAATATGTATCTCCAGTTCCCTAGCTTCCGCTGGCTGGGGTTTCCCTCTGCGGAGTCTCCTTCGGCGCCGCCCCCCGCCGTTTCGGCCGCTGCTGTGGGGCGGTCGCGGTCGCGGTCGCGCTCATGCAGCGCAGTAAGAAGAAATCTATTTGTATTTATGAGTGGCGCGCTCTCCGCGGAGGCGGCCGCGGCAGCGGGTGGCGCCGGCAGGAGTCGTGCGCGGTGCGCCCCGCCCCCTGCGCCGCCCAGGAACGCCCCACACCAACACGCACCTCTTCGCCCCACCCACAGACCACCGACCAACCTGTGCTTCCAGCCCATCACCATCCCGTCACCACCCCGACCAATCGACCGCCACTCTCCCAACACTCCGCCGCCGTCACCCCCTACCCAACCCGCCACCTTCCCCACCACCCGCCACCTCCGCGCCTGCACCTCACCCCACCTTGCGTCTCCACCGACCACATACCGCCACCACCCTGCGCCCCATGTCCACCCCTGCCCATCCCCCCCTCACTATGCCGCTCCCACATCCCCGCATCTGCCCGATACCCTGATTCAGCTCTCTCCACTCGTCTCTTGCCCGCTCGGCCCCGCCCCTTCGACCCTTCCCCTTCGCATCGCCCGTCTACTTCGCTTCTTCACCGCGGTCCCCCCCGCCCCGGACTGCCCCGCCACTCCCTGCCCCGCGCTGCGGCGCACGCCCGTGACAATGCGACGCGCGCCTTATTTTAGTCGCGTGTTTACAAGCGGCGGCGCGGCGGTGGCGCCGACGCGCTTTCCACCGCAATGGGCCGAAAATCGCCTTATTCGTCAAGGAGATTGCAAACGCTCTTGCTGACCTACATGCTGGGTTTCGTCTTGACGAGTACAAGAGAAAACCAACCAATTAATGTGACTTACCGTTTACTTCCCTCTACTCGCGTTGCTTTCGGACACGTCATAACTTGCGGGATGTAATGAGTGCGTCGACAACGGAATGAATGTTTATTCAATAACAAACAATAATTTATTTCAATTAATAATATTTATTAATAAAGTGATAATTATCAGCTATTAATAAAATATTACCGTAAATATAATTTATTGGATTAAATCACATTTAGTGTTAATCTTATGGTATTTGAGAATTTTACAATGTGAAATGAAGTGTGTGTCTCTAATAAATGTTTTTTTAGAGTTTTTTGTAGTAAACATTGATATTAGTAGTAGTAGATAATAATAATAATAATTAATAATAATAATAATAATAATAATAATAATAATAATAATAATAATAATGAAGCAGAGGTCGTCTCGACAGCTATTGGAGCTCTGGGATTGTTCTACAAAATTTTCCCTCAAAAAACTGCCTGCTTACACACTTTTTCGTCGAATAAATTCGTCATGAAGAGATGGAAAAATGCTTGGCAGTATCTAATGAATAACTTAGTTTTGATTTTGGATGCAATAAATTTCCTGAGCAAATCGATCTTGTCAAGATTTTACATACACACACACACACACACACACACACACACACATAGATAGAAACAGAAGAATCATTTTTTATTGTCCTTAAGTATCAAAAATCGATGATACATGTAAATCTTACAAGAGTGAGAACACAACAAAAGGATTATTCTTCAGTTTTGACCTGCACTCGTACGATTTACTTTGGAAATTTATTGTACCCAAAATCAGAACATATAATGTTATGTTATCATGACACTCGGAAATAGTATTTGTGACACTCCTGAATAGTATTGTGTTATGACACTCGTTAATAGTACAAAAGCTTGATGTTCTGTCTACGGAAGTAGCTAAAATTCGCAATCAATAGTATCTTTGACATGTCATGTCAAATTCGTTATGAACAGCAGCGAGCTGCGAGATTCTTGCGGGTTTCCCCGATTCTTCTATTCCTTATTTCACCATTGTTCTATCAACGTCCATTCCACAACTATTTTCTCATTATATTGGAAGTTAAACACGAGATATAAATTTAGAGAAGCGGGGAATCTAATGCAACTTAATATTATCACTAATTGGTAACTTTTAATTTAATAAAAAAGATGAACGTTTCGAATAGGCTGATTAATATAAATGAGAATGGAAGTTATAACCTTAGTATTTACAAGTTATAATATTACAAGGCAATATGATCGCAAAATAAATGCTGTTGTTATTCACGCCCCGTCTAAGTAAAGAAAAAAAGAAATACTTTTTGTTATTTCTTGAAAGTAATACACAACAGAGGACACTCCAGAAAATGAAACTCTCATTCACACGCTTCTGGGAAGTTCATAAAAATATTTATAAGAGGCACTGGAGCAATAGATTATTATTAATTTCATTTAACGAACCAAATTATTGTGATCTGTGATGCAATATCAACATAAATTTGAAAACTATGGGAATCATAAAACATATTCGGATTTCGTTGCTGGTTGAAGCGCTGGTTCCGAAATCAAAGAAAACGCGCTCGGCGTATTTTGGTTCCAGTTGGGCCCACTGAGCGCCCCGAAGAGTAGGGGGCACTGCTCGAGCAGGGCCGCACGCATAAATTTTATTAACTACCGCCGCACGCGGGGGCTATTTCCACGCGCGCACATGTGGGCACGCATGAGAGTTTTTATATAGCCCCCGCGGCGACGGCGCTGGCAGTGGCGGTGGCAGTGGAGGTGGTGGTGGTGTGGTGGTGGTAGTGGTGATAGTCGCGGTGGTGGTGGTGGCGGTAGTGGTCGCGGCGGCTGTGGCGGTGGTGGCGGTGGTGGTGGCGGTGGCGGTGGTATGGGGTGGTGGGGTGGGGGGGGGGGGTGGTAGGGGTGGCGGTGGAGGAGGTGGAGGGGAAGGTTGTGGGGTTGATGGATGTCATTGAACGTGGAGGTCGCGTTCGGGATGTTTGGGAGGTGAGCAATTGCGTTGTTAGTTGTGATTCTGGAAGTCGGCGAGGACATGGTGATGACGGGGGGCTCAGTGGAGTCGCAGACTAAGGCTGTCAAACAGAGCACGTACGTCGTGCTCGGAGCAAGCTTGCGCTCGCCAGAGCACGCTGTGCCTGCAGCGAGGTGTAGTAGATGCTCTGATTTCACAGGGCTACAGAATAGGTAGCTATGATAGGACGTAATAAAATGTGAAAAGTTGAAGATAGAACCCTTAAAAAAATTCGAAAAATGTTGGAAATATCTTTGTTACATTTATATATCTTCAACATTGCTAGTAATTCCCATATTTCTAATAAAGTTAACCAACTGCCACTGATTCCTCTTCTGGGAACGTGTCTGTGGAATAGGCCGCGTGCGCCGAAGCAATATGAAGCTCCTTCCCCTGACAGTTCTGCCAGGCCAGCGATGCAAAATATCCAGGCGAATTGATTGATTGATTGATTTTTTCGTGTTTCCGGACGCGTCAACTGCTTCGGTCATTAGTCCCGTTAGTGTAGTGCTTGTTTTTTCTCGGGAGATGACGGTGATTTTCCCCTCGCAGGATGGCGAGATCCAGCACAGACCTACCGTCGGCTAGTGGGGTTTCCCTAACCAGGACTCTCCCACCAGCGGGGCACCGCCCCAGCCGGGACAAGCTCTAAGCTCCCGACCGGTCTCCCGGAATATGTGGTAGTGTAGTGCATGTTAGTCCAGGCGAATTGCTGAACAGTACACAAGCAAACAAGCCAGCGGTCGTTCTGGATATTTTCTTCATCATTGTCCTCTCTTCTACTTTTACACTCTCCCACAATTTCATTTCCATGCACTGCACTGCTACGCATGTGGTAAGACTAGTCAGGAGCTGTGGACCTGTCCTGGCCGTGTTGTCCTGGATGAGGCCAGGTTGTCGTGGATGCCGGATTAAATGTTTATCCCTGTACCAACCTTCAAAAATTCTGGTATTAACACAAAAAATCCTAGTACCAATGCTCATTTATTTAAATTCTGATATTGTTCATATTATAACTTTGTTATGTTTGTAACGCGCATAAGAAGTTCGTTAAACTTTACTCGATATCGATTCGTTTTATATTGATAAACTCAATGGAAGACTGCGACGTTCTTTTTTTTTTTTTTACTATAGCATATGTTAGAAAAAGACCATCCTATGCCACCCTTAATGCTTTTGCGTCAATGTTTGCACCAATATTATAGCTCTGTGTGATATTGATGTTAGTTTTAAATTATTGAATAAAATATATTATACCTATCTTAAACCGTACATTACTATGGACCTGAAATTCTGGTATTTAAACGTACCAGGATGACTTCATTCTGGCGAATGGCGGGGTACCAGGAGAGGAAAATTCCAGCAAACCGACGAGTAGTCGGCGCCGAATTTCACATACCATCTGGTACACCGTCACTTCCAGGGAAATTCTTACCCCACTACACTTACGGAACAAATGACCTTGTCAGTGGACGCGCCCGGAATCAACACGCTCACTGCTACTCAGGCGACGGTGTCGCAGAGTCACGCGTGTGTCTTTGCGTAAGAATGAGCGTGGATGCGTTGCAGGGGCGTAGCGCGCCGATGGAGTTTGCGGATGTCTCGAGTTGACTTTGCAGCGCCTCTGACTGGGAGGTCCTATGTTCGAGTCCCGACGGCGGCAGGATTTTCGACTCTAGCTTTTCAGCTAGGTCGAATTCAGTCGCTGCCTGGAGGAGAATTCTAGCGGCCGGCTGCTCTGATCGGTAGTTTTCCGTGGTTTCTCCGATCAACACCAGGCGAATACCGGAGCAGTATCCTAACAAACGGGCCACGGACCGCGCGCGATCTTTCCTTCCTCTTCCTTGTCCTATTCTCTCCTCTTACACACACACACACACACTTACACTAACATGCACTACACTACCACATATTCCGGGAGACCGGTCGGGAGCTTAGAGCTTGTCCCGACTGGGGCGGTGCCCCGCTGGTGGGAGAGTCCTGGTTAGGGGGAAACCCCACTAGCCGACGGTGGGTCGGTGCCGGATCTCGCCATCCAGCGGGGGAAGATCACCGCCATGTCCCGAGAAAAAACATGCACTACACTAACGGGACTAATGACCAAAGCAGTTGACGCGCCCGGAAACACGAAAAAACCAAACCAAACCAATCACGAGTTGACAGATCGCCCGCTGAGCGTCTTGCGACACTCTCTGCATTGATCCAGGCCGAAACGCTGCTCTCTTTGTCTCCCTGGGAAGTCCTCAGGGCACCTTCTAAGTGAAGTCATAGGCTTCCTCGGCCGGAGTCATGTGGATGATCTTGGCTGTGTTGCCAACGTTTCGACCATCGGAACCGACCATCGTGGCATTCGACCATCGTGGCAGACCAGCCCTGAGAAGACCACGAAATGATTGTCGAAACGTTGGCAACACAGCCTTCGACGCGGCGTCACCCGGACAGCCAAGATCATCTACCTTCGAAGTGTTTGAGGGGTCATTTGGGTGCCTGGGAAGCGAAGTTATCTTCCAGCCACCACCACCTATGATTTGCTGACGGGCTAAATAAATATATTTATTATTTAATAATTGTATATTGAGTTTTGTTTCTTATCTTTTTCAGAATGTCTACGATTGTAATTTCAACATTTCTACTACAATATGGGTTCATATGTACAATTAGAATTGAATACTTAAATCCATATGAATGTTTTGTAGTATGTAATTTAAAAAAATACATAAAAGATGAAAATGCAAGATGCGTTGGCAGGAAGTTTTTTGGTAGCTGAAGATCATTAATTAAACGCACGTGGAATATTTTGTTGTATTTTTTTATTTGAGCGTTGATGACTCAAGGATGTTAATCGTGGAACGTGTTGATGTTTTTTTTTCATTTTAAGAAGCGACGTCTGCTGTGGCGAAAATAAAATATGCGCAGAGAACAGTTATAGAACCCTTAGCATTTTGCTCGCGGAAATATCTGTGGATCTGTTACAGTTATGACCGGTCGCTCTATATTGTACAGACAAGTATATACCGTAACCGCTTTTTCCTAAACACGAGACTAACAATGCGCGAGGTGCGATTAAACCTACAACGGAGAGATAATGTATGTAGTACATGTTTCTCTCACACGTTGTGGTTTGCCTACGATGTCAAGACAAGTGTGATAGCGCTTGAACATGTAGGCACAAATTAGCCTTGTGCATTAAGTAGCATGGGAACGCATTGAGCTAGTTCGTTGATTCTTGTGTCATGACGAGGTTGCAGAGCACTACCAGAACCTAGACTCAAACGACAAAAATAATCGCCTATCGGAAAAAATATATTCTGTGAAAAATCTCGAATAATTCCCGGTATGTTATGATTTAAAAAATATGCTCGTAATTTTTTCATTAATACACTCAGAAGAACGACCTCGTTGAAAGCAAAGTCGACGTGTCCATTACCCAGCAAATACAAGAATCGAAAATGGAGCAAGACAGCACACAGCTGGCCAATCTGATGTACAGTGGATACTATCAAAACACATTCAAGTGAATGGTACTTAAATCACATATTAATTCACATCATTTGTTACGATTACAACACAGACATTCTGACGCAAAACTCACGTGCGGACCAGAACCAAATATTTCAAAATTCTAATTATATAAACGTAAATCAAATTAACGGGTTAGGGGGAAGAGCAGACCCTACGGCTTCTGCGACTAACATTGGAGTGTTCACTAATAAAATTGTATTATTTTTATTGCATTATTGACTGCCAGCGCGAACGTCTTCCGGTACTTGCCTTCAATGTTTAGAATTCCCGCCTCTGTAGGCAGAGATTCCAAAATATTTTATAAATAGAAGGCATGGTCCCATTAGGTTCTTCACCATTAGTGTTCTAGCAATCTGGTCTAGAAATATCTGTGGAGTAAAGAAAACCGACTACTTTTGATTTATTCGAATTAATCATATTTAATTTATACTGATTCTTTTAGAGGTCATTTTGTCTAGATGAAGTACGTATTTCCATCTCTCACATCCGATAGCGATTTTTTGGATGTTCTAAGTATGTAAAAATTAACAAACACCTCATTTATCCTGAAGTAATTTTACGTAGGACTGTATGGATTAAGTGCTATATTATTAGAATAATATGTAACTGTAACTAACTGAATTACATAAAGAATTGTGAGTGTACTGTGAAAGAACTGTGAACTTCAGGTGTGTGTGTGTGTGTGTGTGTGTGTGTGTGTATTTCAACTGTGTTCAAGTGTTGAATGAAATTTTGCCAATACCTAGCATGAGAAGCGGCTGATCTAATACATGCTCTACAGCTGTCCCTGATTCTTTGGAAGGACTTGGTTCGTAGGGAATTGTATGAGCTATAATAATAATAATAATAATAATAATAATAATAATAATAATAATGATAATAATGATAATAATGATAATAATGATAATAATGATGATAATAATAATGTTCGTAGGGAATTGTATGAGCTATAATAATAATAATAATAATAATAATAATAATAATAATAATAATAATAATAATGATAATAATAATAATAATAATAATGATAATAATAACAACAACAATTTTTACGTATAGATATGTATCTATGTCAGAATCCATTCGCTCCATTACTCTCAAACACGACCTTATCCAAAACTGCAAGCTTTCTGGGATGTGCGAGCGCCAGGTTTGCAACGGTCTCCTGCCGCCTCCCACGGGAACCGCCGCGCGGCGCACGTGCATTGCATGTGCGCGCCGCCGTCGCCGCCTCCCCCGAGTGCAAGTGCACGCGGGCGGCCGCGTCTAATCCTGTCGCGCACGCCTTTCGCCCTCCCGGGGGATGACCAGGGGAGACCGCCTCCCCGGCGACGCCGCGGCCTCCGAGCGTAACTACATCGTATACGGTTTATCATAGGTAATACCACGAGTGATTTGGAAACTGTCGATAAATCCCCGGCTCGACGAGCGAGGAGGGGATTTATCTGAGAATTTCCAAAGCACGAGTGGAATTTAATAAGACTATTCTATAAATGAAATAATGACGCCGACGCCGTGTTCTCCGAGGTGGAGGTCTAACTACATTTATACAGTTTATCATATGCAGTACCACGAGTGCTTTGGAAATTGTCGATAAATCCCCGGCTCGCGACGAGAGGGGATTTATCTGAGAATTTCCAAAGCACGAGTGATGTTTAATAAGACTATTCTACAAATGAAATTACGTCCAACAGAGTTCCAAATTGCGCCAAATATTGAAAATAACTGAAAGCATGTTAAAATAAGATGTCATGTTATAGTACATATAACGGTTAATTGCACGTCATTACAACAATCGATGCATACCGCCTCCTAAGATGGATGAATCGCAGCTTATTATGGCCAGTAGGGAAGAGCGGTGAGAGCAAATCGGAGAAAAAAAATTTTTTGAGATATTTTTTTGAGATACACCGCCCTGATTGGGGAATTTTATATGTATTGATAAACACTATTGGTTTTACTATCACGAGTGGAATAGTCATTGAGATATACGAAATCTCCCAAGGGAAAATTTGACATACATTTAGCGAGGCAGTAACTTATTTTAGAACATTGGAACTAGGAGATGAAAAATATGAGTAGTACACATTTACAAATAGAACATATGGTAGCCATGCTTGTAGATATGAAAATCAAACGTAAATATTACAATGCAATTTCAGGCGTATGTGTGCTGAGACTGAAAAGGCAGCGTATACCAAAAGTTGCGAAATTAGTGCCCAACTTGGAACTGTGTATAGTAAATTGTCACCAATGTATTGTTTTGATTCCAAATATTTTTTTCGGTTGGAGCAGTGATCTCTACACTATGACGCATCTGGACCACCGTACGTTTTTAAACGCTACTGTGCATGGCCAAGGGGAAACCTGGACCGCGTCCTCAGAGGTGGAGGCATAACTACACCTTACCGTTTATCCTCACCTCTCATTTCAATATTCTTCCCATAGGGAGTGGAACCTAGGACCTCCCGGTCAGAGGCGTGCAGTGACATCAGTTGATGCACTGAGCTACCGCTCCCGGTTAAGGTGTTGAAGACCAGTCACGTGCCCTCATATCATTTCCAGCCAGTGTCTCAGAATACTCGAGAGAGTAGAATGTCGGCCTTGGGTCTATCACGCGCTTGTACTTTACTAGAGCGAATTCACCCCGGGGTGGGCACTTGCGAGCTAGCCTCTATCCGCACCCCCCCCCCCACGCAGACCTACAAGTACGCCTTTGGGCTTGTTTCTGAGTTCCGCCAGAACGTAGTTGACCCTCACAGTAATCTCCCCATACAAAGCCTGGATCAGGCCGCCCTGCCAGCTCAGAGCTCCTAGATATTGTTGTGGCGTCATGGAGAAAAACACACAGGCATTTACAAGTATGTACAAGTTTATTTACATGTATGTACAATAACCAACTTCTGCTCCGAAACTACACACTTGCGAAAATTTCCCTGTGGATACCCCACATAGCTAGGGAGGTCCCGCCTCCTCTGACGCTACTCCCGCGCCACTACCGTGACCTCGTCACCCGTGCACTAGACACGGCACACTCCAGCCTGGGCGTAAAGTTTTGCGCATCGCGCGAGGTTTCCAGACTAAAACCCCCGTGTGAGCTCGTCGGCTCGATGTAGCTGGCTAGGCCAGAGTGTAGCCGTCACGTGACCGTCCTAGGTGTAGGAGGGAGGCTCGCGTGTACCACGTGACCTTCCCGGTCAAGCTGGCGTCCCTTTGCCTAAATGTATCCCAACGCCGGGGCGCCAAGCTATTATGCCCGCAGGTATGCGATACTTCCGCTCCTCCTCCCACCCACGGCCGCCAACGTGACGCTACACTGTATCCAGGCTAACCTCAGAGTCTAAACTATGCGCTACTCATATACGCCGGGAACAAGACCCTCCTCTTTGCCCAGAGTATAGAGCCACCGCCACGACGAAGTCGAGAGTACATCTGTGGCAGCCGAACTAAGGTTCGGGCGGCTCGGAGCCTCCATTCCATTTCCTCACTGCCTATATCTCTAGGCTAACGATGTATCGCCGGAACCTGGGCAAACGGAAGGTAGATGTCATTTTCCCGCCGGAATTTTCAATGAGAATTTGAGAGATGCCAAGGAATTTCCTTCACTCAATCCTACCCAAAGGTCGACGCGCCAGGGGTCCGATTGGTGTGTTACCGGGCAAGCGCGGCAACCAGGAGCATAGCATCGCCTACCCACTGCCTCCACCTTGAAGCAAACTGCGTGAGTTTCGCAGCGAAACTTTGGGTCGGGGTGATCATCGATAACTCTCCACTAGAAATGTACACAGCAACGTACGTCACCGTGATTTCTCCTTGACACTCGAGACGAAGAAACTGCTTTAATCTGTGCTCATGATTACAACCCTGGTGAAAAATGTGTGAGCGCTTGCGAATCATATCTGACTTAAGCCAATACGCCTCAGACACTATTTTGCGTCACAATATTAGCGGGAATTTTAATTACAGCCAGGTACCAAAATTATCCCCTTGTCATTGAAACAGATATGAAACTTTTTTTAAAAAATTGCATCTTGTATTTATTTACCCTTTCCTCGTATTATTTTTCGTTGAAAATTGTCATGTTGCTACTTTCAAAATGTTCCTCAACACTTCTCGCTCTTCATGGAGAATAGTGACCAGCGTCTGGTCCGGCTATTCAATCGAAGTGCCGGTGTTGTGGACACGTGGTTTGAGACGCAAACTGGTGCTGTGCAGAACGAGCAAAAATCGGTGCACCGGAGGAGCCCACCCATCTCCTTCAATCATGTTAACAACTACGGTTGTTAAGTCTTACAGAGAAATTATGGAATATGAAAAGATTTACTCTTAATGGCTTAATGTGCGACCCAAATATTGGTATAGCATACTTCTTCAACTGGTCGATAGAAATCATCGGAACGGCGAATCAGAGTAAACATGCCCTTGGACCAGGCGGTGGCGTGGACCGGTCAATCCGAAAATTAGCAACCGCCAGCACTAGAATCTCGAACTGATTGTGGAAAAAAGTTTCACTCGGCAAATTCTATAGATCTCGCGAAAGGGAGCTATAGACGTTCAAGATACGAAACTGTTTGCTCGGCCGAGAAAATACGATCGTCTGTGGTGACAAACAAGTAGCGAGTAAAACCGTCATACACGAAATCTCTCAGCACATCGTTTCCTTCAGCCTTTCTTCTCTATATTCTCATGCTCGACCGTATTCTTAATAACCATGCGCAATATACCTTCTGAAAACGATTTTCTTAAACCTTCGAAGATGAAAGACATTGCATGAAGCACAAGTCATGAAAAACACAGAAGGGTAAACCGGAGGCGTGACGAAATAAGATCCCGAGACACGCAAACTCGGTAGGTGAAACTGTGTCGTATTCGTAACGTGTGTGGGCCATTTTCACACAGACGATGCTCTGCGTTAATTGGAAGTGCTACCGTTTTTTCGAACGAAGTGCAAGCGCAATAAAGCGCTAAAAAGAAGCAAAAGAGAGACGAAGCGGCTGGCGTCGCGCAGCACGTGCAATCACGCGATGCGCGCCTGCGGAGCAGCGGGAAGTGGCGAGTGCAGGCCAAGTGGCCCTGCAGCCGCTGCCTGCGATTCCTAGAAGCCCAGCGGCGCACGTGCGACCGCCGCTGCGTGTGAGGGCCCGACCGCGCCGTTTCGCGGGCGCCTTCGTTGCTGCCGCCTCCAACTTCGCTTTCTGCCGTTTGTACCGACTTCATTGCTTCGCTCTAGTCGACTGCATCTTTTCTGTTTCTGCCATCTCCAATATCACTCTCTTGCCGTTTGTACCGACTTCATTGCTTCGCTCTAGTCGACTGCATCTTTTCTGTTTCTGCCATCTCCATTTTGGGTATGATAGTCACTTAGGACTTTTGAATTATTTAGACACGTATGAACTTTTCATTCATTGTTTCCAAAATACAAGGAAGTTATTTTAAAGTCAATTATGACATCCTTAATTTTTGTTCCTAGACCCGTCGTATTTTTCTTCCGCCTGTGAAATGAATTTTACGATAAGTGAACCACCGGCAAACAGCTGAATGTGAAGACTTCCGGTCTCTAAATTGTCCGCAAATCGACGAAACCTGTTTGACGATGGAACCGAAATAAACACGAAAATGCTCCCAAATGGAAGAGAGGTTCCCTAAGTAATCTCTAGTAACTAACATGTAGCAGTTTTAGGGAAGAATGTAATTTGTTGGAAATGAAAAAAAAATGCTTATCTACTTGAAAGTACGCTGAACAGGAAATTATGGTTCCCTCAAATAACCTTCCAGAGAAATGGAGCTGGTTCTAAGAACAAAACATCACATTTAAGACTTTTAGTGTCTTCAATTCATGATGTGTGATTAGTGTATCCCATGATGTACCCTCTTCCCCACTCTTAACTTCAAATGAATCATAAAGAGGGTCACACACACAAGGGATACGTGACGTTTACCCGTTCCGTTTCACCCGTCCGGTACAACTGTCACGAATGAAACCCATCGACTTCTCGCTTTCAACAGAATACTTGCTCATAGTTACCCGAATCCTGAGTGTCTGTGCACGTAACCTTTCTCTGAGAGCGGTATTGTCCAAAGCACGACCCGCCCCTCTCCACCCACACTTCCCCAGATGGAAGCGACCATTGGTCAATCGAAGGTGACCTAAGGGTGGGCTGCGCTACACAGCTGGTCGCCGAACTGAAAAAATCGGATACGGTAATCTGGTCGGACAAACTCGAATGAGATGTAGAAGAGAACTAATTAAAAAATAATAATTCATAGTACATTAACCTCAATTAGTTAAGGAATGTACAAATCTAAAAATGTCATGACCAGCGTGTATAATTAAACCCCATCGAAACAAGGTCCAACAAGAAGAAATATTTTTTAAAAAAATGAACGGGCAAAACGAGGCGTTTGTAGTGGACTGATTCGGACGGGTAGAGAAGTGAGACACAAATTCGAGCAGGTAAAAGTGTCACGTCTCCCGAGCGTGTGTAGAACCCTTTAATACTCTGATTTAGAGTGGTACTTCAAGGTAACGAGCTGAGAGGAGAGGGAGACATTATCATCCAATCGGGAGCTCCAATACCAAACATTTATGTCGTAACGAAACTCCCGATAGAATGATAGTGAACCTTTCTCCGTCCAGCTTGTGACCTTGAAGTGCCTGTCTGTTTAAATCGGAGTATAGACAGTAGCTTCTTCGCTGTCTGGGAGATATCGAGTCATAAGCACAGGTGCCAATGTTTCGGTCGCCATTCTGCGTCCTTCCTCAAGGCAAAATACCCTGAGAATGCATTTCGCCCTGAGGAAGGCCACAAAACGACCACCGAAACGTTGGAATCTGTGTCTAGAACGCGACGTCTCCCAGATAACCAAGCAGCTACTGACTCCGACCGCGGAAGACTAGGGTTCGTATTTATAAAGCTCTGCCAGCAGCGCTCTTAAAGGCCGGCCATCTGGGGGCTCGCTAGGAGCTCAAGGAGCGACTGGGGGCCGTTCATAGATCGCAAAACCGAACACTGGCAGCCTGCTGGGTCTGACGGCCCTAGGCTCTCAGGGGGTGTATGCGTTACCTTTCCTTTGTCCTGGCAGCGCAGTCTCCGGCGCTCGTCCCACCCGCGTCGGGGCACAATCTTTCTCGCTTTGGGCTGCAGGTGCACGAGCAGCGTGGGCGCCGGGGGCGACGCCTCCGTGGGCGCGACGCGTCGTCGCGCCCGGGGGACAGCGCGGGGGCGGCGGCGACGGCGGCTGCTCGGCGCAGCGGCGAGCGCACCAGCGGCAGCGAGAAGCTGATGGAGGGCCGCGGCGAGGCGGGCAGGGAGCGCGGCAGGGCGAGCCCCAGGCGCAGCGAGGGCGGGACCGGGTGCGGCCGGGGCAGCGCCAGCACCAGGTACGGCGAGGACGAGGACGGGCGCAGGCGAGGCAGCGCCAGGGCGAGGTACGGCGAGGACAGCGACGGGCGGGGACGCGGCGGAGCCAGGGCTTGGTACAGGGAGGGGGAGGAAAAGTTGGGGCGCGGCATGGAGAGGGTGAGGTAAGGGGTTCGAGACGAGGAGCGAGATGGCATGCCAAGTCTCGTAACAAACGAATAGAAAACTCAAAGATATAAGTCAGATAATAAAAGATAATCAGAGAGAGGGAGGATCAAATAAAGAGAAAGGTTTATTGAATAATAGAAAAAGAGGAAGAAAAAATGGCAATGAAAAAGGTCAACAAATTAAAATAAGAGAATATGATTACAAAGCCAAGAAGATAACAGGAATTGCACGAGTAAAAGAAAAAAAGAGAAGAAAAATAATAATCGTAAGAGGTGAGAGATGCAGGAAGAAGGAAAGAAGAAGAAACGAAATGTATGAATTGACAACTTGGATTACAAGCGGAAGGAAGAAGAAAAAGACTCAGAATGAAAGTGGAAGAGAACCAGAGACATCAAGGGGAACAATGGTTGAGAATGAACAGATGTCGAAGTGTATCATAACATGGCACATTTGCCGCGAGTGCTGGAGGAAACCACGTGCCAAACGACTCGGAAGAAAGGCCAGGAAAAAGGCCGAGCGTGACAGGGCACGCGGGAAGGGGCGGGGCGCGAGCGGGCGGGCAGAGACGGTCCGCGATGAAAGGCGCGCCGGACTCAACACGACGCGAGCGACCTGTCCTGACGCCGCGTGGCCACGCGCGGTAGCGGTAGCAGAGGCGGTGACGGTCGCGGTGACGGTGTCGATGGCGGCAGTGGTACCAGTGGCGGGGCGGTGGGGCGGGGGCGATGGTGGCGATGGTGGCGATGGTGGCGATGGTGGCGACGGGGTCGATGGTGAGGGGCGATGGTGGAAACGTGGTGCGATGGCGACGGTGGCGTGGCGTGGCTGCGGTGCGTGCGGGGGGGGGGGGGCAGTGGCGGCGATGGCGATGGTGGCGCCGGCGGTGGCGGTCGTCCGGCACGGCCCGCGGAGCTTACTGGGGCGTGGCGGGAATTCCCTTCCCTTGACGCGTTCCTTCCCCCTTCTCCCTCCCTTCCCACCCGCCCCTACCCCCTCCCTACTTCGCCCCCTACCTCGCCCTCTGACTTACCCTGTAACTCGCTTCCTAACTTGCCCCCAACACTTCTCTTTCGCCTCTACCTTTCTCTAACTCCTGTCTAATTCGCTCTTAACTCGCCCTTTACAGTGCTCTAACACGTCCATTCCTTCTTCTGACTTGCTCTTTGAAACAAGCTATTTCGTTCTCTGACACACCCCTCTTCTTTTCATTTTCACTCTTGCCCTTATTTTCGCTCATCCCGCCTTGCTTCCTCTTCCATCTCCGTTCCCCTCTCTTTATCTCTTTGTCCCCCCGCCCATCCATGTCTCCACACTTTCCCATGTTAGTCCTCCACAATGTCCTTGTCACCTTTCTTACCTTTCAACCTCTTATCCTCCCTTTCTTCCAAATCATTCAGGATATATTCCTTGTCTTGCCCTCTTTCTCTTTACTCGTTCTAGCATTCTTTGTCGTTCATGCTCTCGATTTTGTCTCCGCTTTTGCCCTTTCCTTTGTACTCGCTGTCTTCTCCACACTTGCTCCCATCCTCATCTCCGCTCTCCCTGTCACCCCTTTCGTACTCACCCTGGGCTTCGCTTCCCTACCCCCGTCGTCCTCACCCTAGTTCCTTCCCCCCCCCCCCCGGCCGGTTCCCGCTCGCGTCGCGGAGGCTGCTGCTGCTGCCTGCGGCCTCGTCGACGGGGCCGCATGCTCCGGAGATCACAGGCGGCGCACACGCGAACGACCTGCCCTCCGCTTCGCCCACCACACCGGCCCGCCATCCGCCCCGCCATCCGCCTTGCCATCCGCCTTGCCATCCGCCTTGCCATCCGCCCCGCCATCCGCCTTGCCATCCGCCTTGCCATCCGCCTTGCCATCCGCCCCGCCATCGCGCCATCGCCATCCGCCTTGCCATCCGCCTTGCCATCCGCCCCGCCATCCGCCCGCCATCCGCCCGCCATCCCCGCCATCGCCATCCACCGCCATCCCGCATCCCGCCATCCGCCCCGCCATCCGCCCCGCCATCCGCCCCGCCATCCGCCCTTGCCATCCCCCCCATCTGCCCATCCGCCTGCCATCCGCTGCCATCCGCCCCGCCATCCGCCCGCCATCCGCCCTGCCATCCCCGCCATCCGCCCCGCCATCCGCCCCGCCATCCGCCCGCCATCCACCCGCCATCCGCCCGCCATCCGTCCCGCCATTCGCTCCGCCATCCGCCCCACCATCCGCCCCGCCATCCGCCCCGCCATCCGCCCCGCCTCCGCCCCGCCATCCGCCCCGCCATCCGCCCCGCCATCCGCCCCGCCATCCGCCCCGCCATCCGCCCCGCCATCCGCCCCGCCATCCGCCCCGCCATCCGCCCCGCCATCCGCCCCGCCATCCGCCCCCCCCCCCCCCCCCCCCCGCCCCGGTGCTATCGGTTCTACCCCTTACTCGCGTCCTGTCTCCTCCCTTTCCCTCCCTTCCCCAACATACGTTTCACTCCCCTCCCTTCTGCTGTCGCGGCCTTTACCCCCTCCCCCCCCCCCGAGCAATGCTCCCCCCTCCTCCCTTCCCCCCCGTCCGTTTGTTCTCTCCGCTTTCGTCTCTCCTCTGGCTTGTGACGCCCCTCCTTCGCCCGCACTCGCGCGAAGCCTTCACGCCCATGCTGGCGTATATTTATCTGGACTAGTAGGGCATCTGATCGTTTTACCGGACGGACCTGACCTTCGGGTAGTTATATCCTTTATTTTTTCCTTCAATACCCAGCCACTCCGATCTTCACTGGCCCTTTGCCTCCCCTTTCCCTTTTTCAGCACTGAACTGCGGAGATTTAAGCATAGATCTCAACCTGCTAGCTCTATTCAAGGGTTTGAATCCTGTTCTACACCTGTGGAATTCGTGGTGAACAAAAAGGATTCTTGACCATTCCCGATGGAGAATTGGTGTAGGTATTGGAATCATAATGAATGATTGATTGCTTGTTAGTGATTTCGGGCGTGTCATGTGATAAAGTCATTAGTCCCGTAAGTGTACTGCATCTTTTTTCCTCCAGAGGTGGCGGTGGTATTTCCCCCGCTGGATGGCGAGATCCGACGCTAACCTACCGTCGACTATGGTTTTTCCTACCAGGTTTCTCCCAACAGCAGGGCACCGTCCCAGCCGGGACATGTTCTAAGTCTCCGATCGGTCTCCCGGCATGTGTGGTAGTGTATTGCTAGTTGGTGTAAGTGTGTGTAAGTGAGGAGTGAGGATAGAACAAGCAAGAGAAAGGAAAGATCACGCACGATCTGTGTCCCGTTTGTTAGGGTACCGTTCTGGCGAGAAACCACAGAAAACTACGAATGAGGGTGGCCGGACTCTAGAATTCTCTTCCAGACAGCGGATGAATTCGGTCTAGCTATCTATCAAGTATCAAAAATCCTGTCTCCGTCGGGAGTGGAATCTTAGGACCTCCCGGTCAGAGGTACTGCAGTGACATCAGTTGATGCCCTGAGCCACCGCAACCGGTAACATAATGAAGACTTAATTCTCATCCGCACGAGTTTACGGTGTCACTTTCGTACTTCGTCTGTGTCAACAGAAATGCCTCGTAACAAACACCACCTTATATTTAATTTATTTTTTATTATTTATTTACTTTTCTTTACAAATTTATCGAAATCAAGATTCTTCTAAAATAGTACTGACAGGCGATATGGGGTCTACCAGTGACTTACATAGGCCTCCTTTCTTTGAAAACAACCTCAGCATTCCACAAAAGAAGAAAAATCTGCAGTCTGTATTTCAGGAACAAAAATTCATTGTATTGAAATGCTTAGACCGGGCGTCGGGCATAAAATACCTGACCTTCATTTCCCACGAAGACAATGAACCCCTGCTGACGACCGCGTGGATTTATGGTATGTCGCGCGACGCGAAATCTTGAGCCGACTTTGTCGCGTCGTTCCGACAAGTCGTCGTCCCATGTTTTCACGTCAGCTTTTGCACGCGCACGTAATTCGCAGCGTCGCGCCAATGTCCGACCGAGAAGAAAATCCGCTATTGTGTTCGACCGATGGAACTGGACACCGGAGCAAATCCCGCAGACTCAGCGCCACGTGCCAGCGTTGGCGGTGGAGGCGGTGACTGCGGGGGGGGGAGGGGTGGCTGTGAAAGCAGTGGAGGCAATGCATGGCAGAACTTCCTCTCTTAGACTGTGTTTCTATCAATACGAACTCTTGAAGTAACCGTCATTAGTTATTTAACGATGTAATTTTAGCATTATAGTCTAAAAACGCGAATCTCAAGTTTTTTTAAACTTTTTTTCTTCTTAAGTGAGACTGTGTGTGCCCTTCTGTTGACTTCTTTACGGCGTCATAGATTTCTGTGAGGCGATCCCGAGTTTGATTCCCGCTCGGGGCAAAAAGTAAACTGCAGCTTTCCAATACAAATCGTTTGAGTTTCGGCGACGAAAGAAATGCTCAGGCTGGCCAACTAAGTTGGTTGCGGTGATGGGAGTTCGTCATTCTCGCTACTAGTCTCTCTCAGGAGTAGATAATAAATAATAAGGCCGGGCATGCGAACACCGCTAGCTAGCAAAAGTCGGATTAATCCGACTCCGAATACCAAACACGTACAAATGTGTGAGGTGCCGTATATTATTCCTAAGGAATGGGACTATATTTTGTTTAGATGTCGTGGAAAATCAAGGAAGCAATAAGACATTTTCCATGTCTTGAATGGATAAAAAATCCCTAAAATATTCATTGCCAAGAGTTTTGCAGAGATACGCTTTTTAGATATGATCAGAAATTTAGGTTTGGCTTATTATTATTATTATTATTATTATTATTATTATTATTATTATTGTTATTATTATTTTGGTTACGCAAATCAAAAACCCTGATGTTAATAGAGATATTTGAATTGTGGTTCGGAACTATTTAAAATCTGATGAAACTGATATTTCTTATTTTGGAACGCCACCAGATCTCCTCTGCCACCAGAGTTTAACAGTCCTTCGGTTCGCGATGTCTCTGTAGCGTGCGGCGTGCGCACGTGTCCCGACGAGGGCGCCTGTCCGAAGGGACTGGCGAGTGTGTGCGCACATGACGGCGCCAGCCGCGGCGTACGCATTCCGACGAGTGACCCCCGATGCACGCGGCTAAAATACACACAATGAAACAAAGCGCAAGTCACGCTGGGCTTTGTCGGCCCCGGCACGGCGCGGCGCTTCGCTCGCGCTTCCTAAGGGACACACACGTGTCGTCGACCATGCGCGGGGGGAATTCTAAAAAAAATACTCAGCGTAGTTCCGTTGATTGATTGTCGACGACCATACACGTTGGAAACAAATTCTAAAAATACCCAATCACGTCAGCGTAGTTGCGTTGATTGATTGATTGGACCATGCACGTTGGAAACAACTTCTAAAAATACCCAACCACGTCAGCGTAGTTGCATTGATTGATTGATTGTCGGCGACCATACACGTTGGAAACAAATTCTAAAAATACCCAACCACGTCAGCGTAGTTGCTTGATTGATTGATTGATTATCGTTGACCATACACGGGGAAACAAATTCTAAAATACAAAAATCCCCAACCACGTCAGCGTAGTTGCAATGATTGATTAATTGATTGATTGTTTCCGGGCACGTCAACTGCTGTGGTCATTAGTCCCATTAGAATTGTGAACATTTTTGAAACCAGAAGGTGGCGATGTTCCTTTTTTGCTGGATGGATTCTGGCGCTAACTGTATGTCGATTTGCTGGGAATTTCCTCTTCCCGATATCTCCCCCAGTGGGGCACCTCCTCAGCCAGGGCAAGCTCTCAGCCCCCGACATGTGCAGTAGTGTAGTGCATGTAAATTTGTATTAAAATTATAATTTATTTCTCTGTCTATAATTGTTCAATTTATCAGAATGATTTGGTTCTTCATTTTAAAGACTGAATATTATTTTAGAGTAACTGCTTTATATCTCAGGAGTTTTAGCCCCAAAAACTTACTCTTAAAATATCGGTTTCAAATTCAAGGACACGCAACATCAGCCACATCGATTGGGGAATATCAATTTTGGAGAAAATCAGCTGAACAGTTTAACCAGTAGCGTTTTTCATAAATGGACAGATTGATAGACGCATTTACGGAAGGATTGACAGACGGACAGACGGACGGAATGACAGACAGATTTTTGCCGTCATTCGATTTTTGGTATCAAGGATCCACAAAATATGGATTCTGAATATACCACTCGTTTTCCCCCTAAATTTAGCAACTGGATTTATCTACTGTTTCATTACCAGGCATCTGTAATAAGAATTTTCTGCCGGACATTCGCCAATTTGTGTGCAGCATTACGTAACTTTCTACTGCGGAAGCGGTAGCGAGAAAGTAACAAGCATCGAAGTGAGCCAAAATCTATCACGCACATAATCGAAATGATATAGTGTCTAGATGGGTCTAAGAATTATTTCGGCGTTATCTTCGGGGAGCATGAGAATGCGACAACAGTAATTGACTCAATTAACTATTGTAAAATAGGTTAATAAGCCTATTTTTCTACGTTTGCTTACTTGAGTGTTCTGAGCCAGGGGTTGTCCTGACGTAACCTATCATCATCCTTCTATATAGAACGCGTTTTACTTTGAAACTCAGAGAGGATTTTCTCTTGTTTCGATTTCTCTAAATTCCGCTCAAGTACCAGGGTTTAGCAGGAGTTTCGTGGAAGCTATTTTCGGAAGAAGGAAGTGTGTGAAGTTGTGAGAAAGATGAGGAATGGCCTTGCGTTAAATCTCACGAAAAAAACAGAGTATTTTCCTACAGCTTTATAAATCTCCGAGCTGTAGAGATTGCGCGTGTACTTGCCTTCCAGTCGCTTTCTATTCGATTAAGAAACGTTTGCGGAAATATCAGCGATCTGCGGCGCAACAAGAAATTTCGTTTCGTGTTCAATCACGTAAACAGTTTCACTGTCGACTCTTTACACGTCTTGTGATTATCATTCCGCTTGCGGAAACGTTTATTTTGAACTTCTCTCATTCGACATTTTCATCATTTACAATTGATGTTGAAGATACTGTAAAGATTTTCTTCAGTCGAAAGTGTCTTGTCACTTAGATAATTTGCGAATGATGGTTGGCTTTACACTGCACTAATGAGCTTGAGCGAGTCGCATTTCTTTCTTTCCCACAGATCTCTTCGCTTGCGGGTCCCGTTAACCGTGCGTACGTACGTGTTGCCGATCTCCCAACGGTTAAATGAACTCCTTAAGAAACTAGAATGCTCCTTTTGTCTTGTCATGTTACGCTGCGGCAAAACGAAACATAGTGCCATCTGCTCTTGGATCTAGATATAACTACAGAGGTACCACGATAGCTTGAACCTTGAATACATAAACTCGTGATAATTCGAACACGAATAACATGAACTAAGGTAATTCAAATGTTGATCATTCGAACATTGATCATTTGAACGTCGATCATTCAATTTCCTCAATATTTGGAATTCTATTTTTGTCCTTCATATTTTCAGAACAATATTTACATTCCCCTTAACTGACGTTGATTAGAGGAATATTATGAAATAAGATCCTCAACAACACGAATATTTGCTGTTTTCTGAACATTCCTTTTCACTTCGTAATACTCTTTTTTTTCCTTCTTCTGAAGGCTGAAATTCAGGAGTAACGTCGACGAGCATGGTTTCCGTAGGGGTGGCTGCTTTGTCAGCACGATGTTAAAGTTCGCTACTGTACTGTTTCCAATTACTTCATTTCCTGCCAACCCAGGCTACCTGCCAAGGTGCGCGTCGCGGTGTTGACTTCGCAAGCATCCGCTGCAACGCGCTACCGCTCCCGGGCAAAGGCCAACTCCAGGAGTGCCACAAATCCGAGTGTGCTCGACAACTCGGCTGGTATGCCACTCATTACTGTACGTATACTGTTTCTGCGTGCAAATAAATTACATGGTCCGCGTGTCACGTCTGTGATTTGTCTACCAAAATTTTGACAAAATAATAATTTCTTTTTGCGTGTATTTTATCTTACTGTTTTCTTTGTCTCCCACCAGCTGAGGTGGCTCAGAGTTTCAACTGATATCACTGCAGTGTCTCTGGCCTTGAGACCCTAGGGTTCGAGTCCCAACTTTGAGAGGATTTTCGTCACTGGCTTGGTTGTTAGGTCGAAATCATCCGCAGTCTGGAGGAGAATTCTAGCGGCTAGCTGCTCTGATCGATAGTGTACCGTAGTTTCTCCGATCAACACGAGGCGAATGCCGGAGCAGTATCCAACAAAGGAGCCACTGACCGCGCCCGATTTCATTCCTCTTCCTTGCCTTATCCTCACTCCTTACTTACACAATGCACTACACTACCACGTATGTCTATAGATCAGTGGGGAGTTCAGGGGTTGTTCTGGATGGGACCTTCCCCTAAAGTGGAGGATACTTGCTTGGGGAAAACCCCGCTAGACAGATAAGTCGGCGCCGGATCTCGCCAGTCAGATACAAACATGAATTATATTTACTGAACTTATGACGAAAGTAGTTCAAGCCCTTGGACAGTGTCTCATGAACTGTTTGTACATTACATTTAAAAACGTTGACCATCGTTTCGGGAGAATGAACTTGTCTCCGGAAGGCAGAGCGGCCAGATGACAAGTGGAAATCAGTTAGGCGTTCCTTCTTTAATCCTATGTTTCTTCCTTTCTTCATATCACATTTCCCCTCTCGAATCCTTCTCTTATCTTCATCAGACTAGTTCATTTCCATGACTAAGTCCCCTTCCCCACTCTCTCTTTCATCTCACTCTAAATTCTGTTCACCCTTAGAACGAACCTGATTAAAACGTGTTCAATATACCCTCTTATTTGTTGCTTAGTTTGCGGTTGTGTACTTGTAACATTCTGGAAATAATTCATGTCGAAATGTTCAATTTCATTGATTAAAAGCGAATTTGAAAATTATTGTATCATGTTGCTCTTACCAACGTTCCTTTTACACAATCTCCACCCCCTCCCCCTTCAATCATCTAAGTCAGGAATTTTCAACCTTTTTTCTTTCATCGGCCGCTTTTAAAGGAATAGTTTGCTTCATCGACCCGGTTACGTTATTCACCATATATCACAAATTACGAATGTCATAAATATGATTACACAAAAAATTAACAAACGTTTTGGGAAAAATTATTAAATGTTTTTTTTATTCTATAAATGTTTTAATTTACAATAAAAATAAGTGTTCAGAATCAAAATTGCAGATTCTAAAGGCACATAGTTCATCATCGTTCGTTAGTAAATCATCGTTCATCATTATATTATCAACGTGAGGCTCCGTTTCAGTTCTGTTGCTTGCCAACATCCCGTCAGGGTGCCAGGGAAAGCATTTCTCTGTTGTGACATGGATTTCGTGTGATTGTGTTCGTACCAATTATATTGTCATGTATCTTAACGTTAAGATAGCTGTTAATCTTGAATGTCGAATAAACCAAACACTATTGAAGGACTACGTGTTTTATGTAGAGTTAAGATCCACGCTAAAGTGATCTCAGCATTCTCTTCCCAGAGCGATTCCCCCGGCGCGAATCTCGCCCGATTGAGTTACCGTCCGCTTCGTGAGGACGGCGCCACCGGCAGCGGGCAGCTCGCGGCAACAGCGGGGGCGGTGGTCGGACGGATCACGGTGTCGCATGACGTCAGCAACCAAACATCCGCAGCGGCGCGTTGTACAGTAGCAGCTTGTACGTGCCTTTTTACGAGCCCGTTTGCCCGCGCCCGCGTGCCGGCTCGGCGCCCCCCCTCGCTCCCGGGTGCCTGCGCGCCGCCCGCCCGCCCGCCCACCCGCCCTTTCGGCTGCTCACTCACTCGCCCACTCGCCCGCCCACTCGCTCGCCCACTCGCCCGTCCACTCGCCCACCCACTCGCCCGCCCGCCCATCGCCCGCCCACTCGCCCGCCCACTCGCCCGCCCACTCGCCCGCCCACTCGCCCGCCCCTCGCCCGCCCGCCCACTCGCCCGCCCGCCCACTCGCCCGCCCGCCCACTCACACGCCCACCCGCCCTTTCGGCTGCTCACTCGCTCGCCTGTTCCAGCTCACCCGGTCACTCGAACCTCTCGCCCGCCTTTGTCCGGTCGTTCGTCAACTGACTCTTCTTCTCGTCCGTTCACAGCATCCAACCCCCCCCACCCTTCTTCGTCCGCTCCCCATCCCCACCCACGTACTAGTACACTCTCCTACACACTCACCCATACTTTCCCACCCACCCAAAATATTTCCCACCCACCCAAAAATTATGCCCCACCCACTCGCCTGCTCACTCACCCATTCCCTCACCGACTCACTCACTCGCTCACCCACCCACCCAATCACTCACTCACTCGCTTCCGCCTGCACAAAGCTCGTTGAACTTCGTGCGCTGGCAGCGGCGGTGGCGGTGGCGGCGTGTGGGTGCGCCAGCTACCCGACCGCGCACCCGTGCGCTCGCGCATGCGAGACCAAACAGCCCCGCAATAAATATTTGTGTTTACCGCCCGAACACGCTGTACGGTTTAGGGCCCCGCGGGCGCTGAAGCC
This sequence comes from Teleogryllus oceanicus, assembly GCA_964035755.1. Classification (NCBI taxonomy): domain Eukaryota; kingdom Metazoa; phylum Arthropoda; class Insecta; order Orthoptera; family Gryllidae; genus Teleogryllus; species Teleogryllus oceanicus. The sequence continues at coordinate 108,612,607 of CAXIVR010000007.1, forward strand.
GGGCCCGGCAGGGATAGTAGCTGAGTGGGAGAATTGTGGTAAATTGGCTCACGTGTCTTGTTTTTTGCGAGTTGTGCCACATAAAAATTTAATAAAAAATAATGTGGAATCAATGTATTATGACTCAATCTAATATATAATGTTCCGTTAACATTAACAAACATTCGTTCTGCTAATTTCTTTTTCGTGCTTTGCATCAAGCGAGGGCTTTAGTTCAAATGTCAGTTAGAGGAACAGAAATGTCTACTTTCCGAGCGACCGGGAGCAGTAGCTCAGTGCATCAACTGATGTCACTGCAGCGCCTACCGGGAGGTCCTAGTTTCGAGACCTGACGGCGGCAGGATTTTGACACTAGCTTTCAGCTAGGTCTTAGTTCAAATGCCAGTTAGAGGCACAGAATCGGTAGTTTTCCATGGTCTCTCCGATCAACACCAGTCGAATGCCGGAGCAGTACCTAAACAAACGGGCCACGGTCCGGACGCGATCTTTCCTTCCTCTTCCTTGTTCTATCTTTTCCCTTGTACATGCATTACACTACCACATATTCCGGGAGACCGGTCGGGAGCTTAGAGCTTGGTTCGGCTGGGGCGGCGCCTTGCTGCACTGGTAGGAGAGTCCTGATTTGGGAAGCCCTGTAGCCGACGGAAGTTCAGCGCCGGATCTCGCCATCCAGCGGGGGAAGATCACTGTCATCTCCCGAGAAAAACATGCACTACACTAACGGGACTAATGACCGAAGCAGTTGACGCGCCCGGAAACACGAAAAAATCAATCAATCAATGTACTTTCCGAAAATATATCAAAAATTTATCTACGGTATGGAGGCATTGTTATTGTGAATGATGCTACTCATGGGGTCGATTGGTGCTTTGGCAATATGTCTGGATAAGACTAGTAATTGCAACGTCCCTCACTCTCTCACAATTGTCTCATTGCCTGGGGGCATTCCACTACCTTTGCGGTTGATAAGACATCGTCCAACTGTATAACAGAATCTGAAAGATCTTATTTCGAAGTTGCAGTAAAATTGAAGAAACGAAAACCGAAAATTCGTGTTATGCTTTTTTTATGTGATGAAATAAAGAATAAATAAAAACAGAGGGGAATGCATCGCACTATGTTGGTCCCTTTAAGTTGACAAATCACATACTTATCATTTTATTTTCCATGTAATTGTCCCTGCCTAAGCCACGTTCGGAGAATATGTTCCGCAGACGTACAGCTATCCAAATTGTGACCATGTTACTGAGTAACAATGTATTTTAATAATTAACTAATTTATTTTAATAATTTGAACTAATTTAATTTAATTTTCCGTTTTATATTATGTTTTTACCATTCTAAAACCATTCTAATTTTTTACCATATTAAAATTTAATATTAACATTATATTGTAATATTGTTTTTTTTCCTCAATGGGTTTGAAGCAGATATTTTTATTTTTAGTTTTTGTAAGCTGAAGCTCTGTTTTGTTTCTCTCGTCCACAATCTTTCTCTCATCCACATATCGTTCAATAACACGTGCTTAGGAGGCACAAGTTTGACCGCTGCCTGATGTTGAGAATTTCATTTAAATCTCATCTCATTTCCACCGTCAAAAACAACTCCAATAACTCAATAAATAAATATGAAGGCAATATTATGATAATTCACAGAGTCAAATAATGAAATCAAAAATCATCGGTAATGCTGGGACACATAGAATTCAGAGATAAAATGTCAAATAATCCAGCGCACCGATTCATATACGATAGGGGGACTCGTTTTGAAGTTCGATGAATAAAGAATACATTAAATGGGTAAAGATGTATTTTAGTCACTTGTGTTGTTACAATGCTTTTCATAATTTTTCCTTTTTCTTTCCAGTTTCCTTTTTACAATTTTTCATTCCCTCCTTTCTTCCTTCCTTTCTTTCTTTTACTTTCATTCTTATTTTCTTATTTCTTTTTTGTTTCTTTCTGATGAGAACTACTCGCGCAACTTTTCTTGAACGAAGGATTGAAGAAATGCGGGCGGAGTGGGGGTATTAGTTACACAGTCGACGTCTAGAGTATTTACAGTAATGCCAACCTCTCGAAAATCGAAGTCAGACCTGCTACGTGTGCGGCCAGGTCATCGCTCTAGGTAGGCAACAGCAGGGACACTAATAGAAGTTTTAGATGCCTCCTTGAAGGACCTGGACCTACCTCAACCATGTCTTTAGATAATGGTAATAAAGCTCAACAGAAGTTCTCGACTATGAAAGCAACTAGTTTCTGATTCGCGCCAACGAAGCTTAATGCTAGGAACGTTGTCATTAGCACTCGCTGCGAGCTTTTGCCTCCAACTGTTAATTGCTCAAGGGAGGGGGAAGCAAAGTCATCGTTCAAGAAAAGTTGCGCGAGTAGTACAATAGACTACCTGACGGTCCTGTCCGGTAGGCTCTCTAGCTTTGCCCGTGAGCCCATTTCGTTGGCGCCCAAACGGACGGCTGCCCGCGCGAACTGCGTGTGAAGTGGCGTGTGAGGGAGGTACTACCCCGCCCTGCTCGGGTTTTACTAGTTAGACGGCTCAGTGCGGCTCAGTGCGGCACAGTGCGGCTCAGTGCGGATCAGTTCGGCTCACTTCGGCTCATTGCGACTCAGTACGCAAGTTGGGCTTCCGGGTTGTGCTTCTAGCCTTTTCAAATGTTAATGATATTTTCATCATTTTTCGAGTACACGTATAATATAATGAATACTTGCTGTGCTTCGAATGATGTTATTTCATGTTAGCAGCATGTGTCTCAACAACTGAAAACATATTTTTGCACTTCTTTTTGAAGATTTCAGTTGAAAACTAAACTCAATTTACAGCCGTAATCGATTTTTTAGTCTTACATTTGCTAAAGATCGCTCATTCCATCATAGAGTGAGATTTACGCTCAGAACACGGAATTGAAATGGTTAAATTTTGAACTTACTAATATTGTTAGTTACCACAGGAAAAAGGTGTACTTTAGCATATGTTTCTACAGAAATTCAAATTCCCGAATTGATGTGTTCAAACACATTTTCTCTTACACAAATGCCACTTTCATAAAGAAACGTTTTTTTCTTATTTCATTATATGGATAAATTTACCTCATAATATCTTTATCTTACGATTTAAGAGTTAGATATCAGTTTCATTACAAAATCGACATATTAATCTCACAGATATTGGAATTCCTTTTTTAAATAACATTAGTTCTCTTTTCAATATAGTCAATCAATTTACATTAGTAGGAAATATTAACTACAAAATAAAGATACGATACAGCACAAGAAATAATTAGGTGCTGTCGTTTAACACATATAAAAGAAGACAGGAAGGATATTGAGCTATAACACTGACCACAACATCGAACAATAATGAGCAGTGCTGAAGGACCACACATCTGAAATGCAATACATATACAAACAGAGAACATCCAACAGCCAGAGCAGGTGAAGAAGAAGGAAGCAGATAGATAAGAAGAAGCGTCTGAAACACATTAGAAGGAATTAGTGAGGCTGCGTGGCTGGCTGGCTACACAAAACACAGAGCAGGGCATCGAACTGAGCGAAATTCTTCCTATACTTCGGTTTTTTATAACATGGCGCGTGAAGACCTGTCTTCATGATGGAATATGGCACGGCTTTTTGCGTCTTTCTAGGTCGTACCACTAGATGTCGCATGGTCGCGACTGTATCAAACAATGCTGCAGATCAAGCGACATTAGCGACATGACCGAGAAAGATGCGAAAAGCTGTACCCTATTCCATCGTGAAGACGTCCCTCACGCGCCATTTTATAAAAAGCGAAGTTAAAACACAAAAATAAAAAAATAAATATAAGGATAAAAGGGTAGATTAGTCGAAAAGAAATTGAGGTTGTACGTTTTACAGTACACCAAAAATCTTTTTATTCCAATGCGTATAACAATTTTCATAAAGGGAAAGAATTTTACAAGTTCTGCAAATCTCTTACTCAACATTGCATTAAATTCTAAGTGAAATATTCCTAGTACAAAAAAGCATATACTCATTTGTAAACACTATTTTAAATTTAAAGTACTTCCCGTTATTACGAAATTTCAAGCTATGAAAAAAAACTGAAGTTGTTACAGTTCGATCCCTTGCAAGAGGGAGCTAAAATACTTCCATGCAAGCTCCTTACAATGAAACACATTAAAAGAGAATGGCATGCATTGAAGGAGTGTGAATGAGAGAGAGAGAATAAAAAGAGCTACACTAATTTAAGGCGTTTTCAACTGGCGTAAAAAAAATTATCTCTTCTGGCTACAATAATTATTGCTTCAAATTCATTGCTTGCCATTTCGAACGTTATACCAATTTGTTCGCTGCAGAGCAATTTTGCTGTTGAATGGGCATACTAATGCTCTGCTTGATATTAAACACATATTGTTTCGCCAAATTAGTTTTATAAACCCTGACCAGTTTACTCGTTAATGTTGAGTTAATCTATTCCGTAAAAAAATTGTTATTTCAATCTCCCTTTGCAAAATAAAATAAATATACTGCTGGCGCAACAATCTATCAGGTACCATCTGGCCAATCACCGAAAACTAAATTCCTGATAGGAAAGACTGTACATGCTACATAATTATTGAAACACGTGAAAGATGTACTGCAGAAAAAAATGAAGACAGATTTCTTGTATTAAGAACAACAAAGTGTTTAAAGAAAACATCGATTGGTTACCATCTATTCTCATGCGTCGTTCACAATGTCTTTAATAATCATTTGCTTTGGGAAAAAATTTTTATTTCCGAAAAAACTATATATGCAAGTCTGATGCAGTAATGCGTGTTAACTTCTATCTGAATTTGTAAAATTGTCATGTTCTCTTTATAAGCAAAACATATGGAACTAAGGACCTCAATCAATTTGGATAATAATAGACCCTGAGATCTGTAAGGGCATTTTGCCATCATCTTAGCTAAAACGTGATGCACGTTTGGGCAGTTTAAACATCATTCATATGTACTTTCTCGAACATAAATTTCATCTCTGAGTCTTAGGCCATTCATCACAGTCGATTACGTTATTCGTTGCATTACTTCCGTGCCTCCCACATAACAAAACTGACAAGAATAGCTTACCAAGAATACTAAAACATCTTAAAAGTGGAAGTTACGTGACTGTCTTAGGGGATTGTCTTCTGGTTAGACCTTTTGATAGTCTAGTGCAAAGACATGCAGGCATATTTTTGGAATAAAATAGCTGATTTTTCGTTCCAGTGATTATGCGAGGGATGGATCTAGACACGTAGAAAGAGTAGGGGCTGGGTCATGTAGTTCAATGTAATAAGCTCCAGTACTTTTTAATAAGTAATATGTTTAATGGTACGTCATGATCCTTAATCTTGGATCCCCTATTATACTAACTGAACTACGGAATCTGTCTTTTAGTGAGTTTAAAGAGCATCTTTCCACTATCTAAATTAAAGAACTTAGAATTCCTTAAAATATATTCTTATCCGAACGCTGAATATATGTGTTCACAGAATTACTGTATGGGTGTAGAAAGCTGTAGGAAGTGTGTATGTCTCTCACCTTTCCTAGGCATAAAAACGAGAATTATAACTGCTTTTTGCATAATGATATTCAAAATGACTACTTTTTTAAGAGAATCACTTAGACTACCTTTATCAGATATTACGTATAATCTGATAAAGTGATTAATTTAGTTTTATTAATCTCTTGGACCAATTTTCGTAGTTATTATACAAAATGACTGGGTACTTTTTATAATGACTGAATTAATTACTTTGTAAGATATACACAAGTTCAGACATATTTGGATTTACAAAACTTCGATTTTTTCTTTCTGACAAATATTTCAAAGATGTGGGTCAGCACTATGCGGCTCCGATCCTTCAATTACATTGCGGCATATTTACAAAATGACTGGGTACTTTTTATAATGACTGAACTAGTTCCTGTCCAGAATCACTACCGCTGATGCTTGCCAGCAATCCGCAGTTGACGGCCGGGAGGCGCAGACGGGAAGGGCGGGAGAAGGCGAGGGTCTACGCCGGTGGGGTGACAGGGCGCAGCAGGTCGCTGGGCGAGAAGTGCGGTGGGGGGGGGAGGGCGGGATGGGGCGAGGGTGGGGACGGGGAATGGGGCGGGGATGGGCAGGATGGGGCGGGGATGGCGGCGGGGATGGGGAGGTGAGGGCGGGCGGGCGGGATGGGGCGCGAGGGGGAGTGGGGGCGGAGATGGGGCGGGATGGGGCGGATGGGGCGGGATGGGCGGAGGTGGGGGGGGAGGATGGGCGGGGCGGCGGGAGTGGCGGAGTGGCGGTGGGCGGAGGGCATGGGGCGATGGCGCGAGGGGGGGTGGCAGAGGACGGTGGATGGGGCAGGGGCGGAGGATGGGCGCGAGGTGTGGGCGCGAGTGGGCGCGAGGTGGGCGCGAGGGGCGCGAGGTGGGCGCGAGGTGGGCGCGAGGTGGGGCGCGAGGTGGGCGCGAGGTGGGCGAGGCGCGAGGTGGGCGCGAGGTGGGCGCGAGGTGGCCCGAGGGGGCGAGGCGCAGGTGGGCGAGGTGGGCGCGAGGTGGGCCGAGGTGGCCCGAGGTGGCGCAGGTGGGCGCGAGGTGGGCGCGAGGGGGGCGCGAGGTGGGCGCAGGTGGGCGCGAGGTGGGCGCGAGGTGGGCGCGAGGTGGGCACGAGGTGGGCACGAGGTGGGCGGCACGAGGTGGGGCGCGAGATGGGGCGCTGGGCAGTGTGGGCGCGGGCCTGGGCGCGGCGCGCGCGAGGCGGGGTGGGGCGGGGAGGAAGCGGGATGGTCGCGGGGCGGGTGCGGGGCGGGAAAGGCGCGGAGGTGGGAGGGGCGAGCTTCGGCCTTGCGAACGCCGCGATGCATGCAGATTGCTGCAGCCGGCGGCGGCGGCGGCGGCAGCGGCAGCGCCGGCGCGCGCCCCGCCCCTAACTCATCTTTATTACAGTGTTTAGCGCGCTAATATCGATTATCGAACGCGCCGCCGCCTCGACACCTGTCCGCTGCGGCGTTGCCTGCCGCGCGCCGCCCACCGCTGGGCGTTCACCGCCTGCTCCCATCGACCGCTACCCACCCCCAGCTCGCCACCCTTTGTCGTTCATCACGACTCGTGTTGTCTCACATGTTCGGACTTGCTATACAACGTGCGTCCCCTCATGTGCTCTGCCAACCTTTACCCAGGCACCTACCACTGCGTTTTCGCTGTCAGTACTCCAGTCCTCTAACCACCTCAAAACAATCCAACCTGTAACTATCTTGTGACAAGGGGATTGCTTGCTTATTATCGTCGTAATAATGGCAGATCACTACCTTTCTTTAGTTCAGTGGTGTTTGTATTATTGTCAGCATTATTACGGCCATCGTATCTTCAGTTTTGCCGGTTACATAAGCTACTCCTTTTCGACGTCATTTGTTGGCCCTCACCGTCGTTACACTCTAACCCCGCCACCATGCTGCGATGTCCACTTCCGCACGCACCGTTCACTTTGAGTACATCCCAGCTCCACGCCTCCTACCTGAAATATACAACTCCTTACCGCCAGCCTACCTTGCACTGTCCTTCGGCAAGGCACCACCCACCACCAACTAACCACCACCCTCCACGGCCACAATTAACGCCGCCGCCACCGATACCACCAATTCGCTAAATCCGCCACCGCTACCACCATCTCCACTAAAATCTCTTACCATTCTGTTACTACCAACACCTACAGAGTTACAGTTACCTGCCTTTTCCCGACCATCTCTCCTTTTTACTCTCCCTATTTCCCACCGATTTCCTCGACAACATACCTCGACGACTCCATCTCCCTTGATCCCCTTATAATCATAATTTCCAGCATCAATAACCTTCATCGATTACCTGCCAACGGTCTCCATTGCCCTCCTCGTCAACCTCTTTCGTCTTTCGTCAACCTCTCGTCAACTCTCGTCACTCGTCACCTCCTCGTCAACTCCTCGTCACTCCGTCGTCAATCTCCGTCGTCAACCTCCGTCGTCTACCGGACGCCGCCCGCCCCGGCCATTGCCGCCCCGCGCGTGGGTTTACGCGCTGTCGCCGATCCCTCCGGCCTCGTGTTTGCTCACGCGCGAACGACAAACGATTGCTTTCCAAAAATAATTTTTGTATTAATAAATATAAATTCTAACGCCGACTTCAATAGCCGATGTGGCTAGCAGCGTGAACTGACTCAGCGCTTCGGTCCGAAGGGTCGCGGGTTCGAGTCCTGACTTGAGCACGGTTGTTTGTCCTCTGACTTTGTATGTTTGTCGCGGAGGGCCGTTTTGCTGACGCCTAGATCAGAGGAGCCCGCAAGTATGTTGGTGTCTAGTGTAAAGTCGAAAATGTCCCATCGCGTCGCAAAGGGTAACCAGCTGTCGGCTGGATAGAAAACCCTAGAAAAAAATCAGTTCTAGAAACCTCAATTAGACACTGTGAGAACCGATTGATAGCGATATCGAAAAGTTCATTGTTCGTAGACAATTTTTGTTGTTTCGTTTCGTAAATAAAAATGTTTAGAAAGGTAGTACATATCGTTAGAAATCAAAATATAATGCTATAGAAAAATATTTAGTAACGGTCCAAACAATTAAAAATTGAGGCGTTGCACGTAAATGTGCGACATTGATTGAATAGAAACTTCGATTTCAACAAAATATGAATGTTTTTAAAATCGATAACTTCTATTCGAAGTTTTTTCCACATGAATGATGTTCTATGTTCTATTTATTATTATTAATCTATTATTATTTTTTTATTTGTTTTATTTATTTTATTTATTTTATTTATTTTATTTATTTTATTTATTTTATTTATTTTATTTATTTTATTTATATTATTTATATTATTTATATTATTTATATTATTTATTTTTAAATTTATATTGTTTATGGGTTTTGGGCCCTTTACAGACCACTGTGCTCCGTGACACGTTCTTTTCCGTCGCCGGCCGCTGACACCGGCGCGTTGCTAATCGACAGATGCTTCTCCCCCCCCCCTCATGACCACGGGCATGTTTCTTTTTCCTTTATTTTTACGTTTACTTTTTCGTTTCCTGGTGACAAGGGAATGTAAAACGCACTAATTGTCGTGTAAAGTGCTAGCGAATGGTGTTTTGTGCGGCAAAATATGTCATTATGTATATGTTTGCCTGGTGACTGCTTGTACAGAACTGTTGTTTACGTCGGTGTGTGAATATCTATAATGAAAGATTGGAGACTTAAGACTTCTGTCTGTGATGATTGACGCTAGTGTGCGTTTATTCTCAAATTCATTTTTTTTTAATTCGTAACTTAAAGTCACGACTTTTTAAACGTTTAGAGAGAAACTTCTTCTAATGAAACTAAATTGAGAATTGTTTCCTTTTTACTATTAATAAAACATTTGATGAATTTTATGTGAATGCTTGCAATTATTATTTTCAGTGGAACAAGAGCTCTATATGATTACGTGCCAACCATACTTTATTCATGCATCTGCCATCGTTCATTAAAATCAATGAACTTCTCTAGTAGATCACGATTTTCGGTCAGTGTCATGAAGTGGTGATTTTTCTTTATCATTCATACGTTCAACTTGATACCGAATGAACAAATCCTGATTTTGTTTTGATTATAATTAGTTTGAATGTATTAAAATTGTAATGTTGAATAATCTTGCCGTATGGAATGGAAAAGATTTTCAGTTTTCATTCTTCAACGTTGCCAGTTACCTTCTGCTTCAATCCAATGTTTAAATTTTCATAATGACCGATGTACGATTGTTTTAATGATTACTGGATGTGCTATGATTTATCCACCTGGAATAATGGTATTCTTATTCTTTTTAAACAAAAAATTGCAGTTTACTAGACTTTAATACTCATCTTTAATAGCCAATATGTTATTCTTTAAACACCCCATTTCAGCAACAAGCCTAAAGATGATACAACATTCTCACTTTGTTAAACATGCGAAACTGTTCTGTTCTACAGACAACACAACTAAGCCGACACCAACCTGAAATGCGATTTAAATGATACAAGTTCTTAACCGCATTTGAGCAAATACGATACCAGTAGGACTACTTCTGTAGCTGTAACTACCCTCCAATCAAGTCCAATTAAAACGAGACACTCAGTTACCGGCGAAAATCACGAAGTAATTTCTGACTGACCGCACGCACGAATTTTTTGTCACAGGCGTCATTCTGTTCAGCGTTCTGTTCCAGGAGTAGGGATGACACATATTTTAAATCAAACCTTTTTTCACGTTAACGACGGGTGCGCAGTAAGAGTAAAAGCAACTCGTCACAAAAATGTGGCATGGAAGAGAGTAACAATATATTTAATTTCTTAATATTTTTCCTATTTCTTTTGCGTTGCTATTAAATGCGTTGATTCTCTGAATATGACAAATTAAAAATCAAAAATCATTGTTAAAACTGCCGCAATAAAGTGTGGAAAGATAGTATTAATATAGCAAAATAACAAAGGAAATAGTGCACCTACACGAGATAATATAAGCAAAAAATAAATTGAGACAGGTATTTGCAACAAAGCGATGTCCTTTCGTCCTGAAATAAAATTAAGTAACTATTGTACTATTGATCAGCTTTGTCGCATTGTATGTTTATAAAAACACTAGGCCTAATCATCCAATTCCGGGGTTCTGCGAACTGAATAAAAATCCCACTAACCATTCAAAAGCGATACATTTTGGATCCATACTTTCCTGAATAAAATGTTTTTAATTATTTTGTTTATTGCGTTTATTGGGTGACTGTTGTATTAAATTAGCATTGATCTAGTCTTATTTTTTGTTGATATAAAACTTAGCTCTATAGACTCGTTAGGAAAACAAAAAAATTAAACTGGATTATGCGCGCACAGTTGGTAGGTGACTATCAAAATGTGATGACAAATTTCTAAGTTAATTCATGAGCTATTTTATTTACGTCTTGAAAATAATTCAAATCAGTTGAGGCATCTAGAAGTAGTTAACCGGCAAACATAGTTTATTTATTGATATAGTTATTGGTGAAACCAAAATTTCGATACACGGAATAGCAATGAATGCACAAAATGGGTTGCAAAAATATATACAAAATTGTATTATTTTAAAACCTATTTCAATATTATTATTATTATTATTATTATTATTATTATTATTATTATTATTATTATTCTGTTCTTGACCGCTCACATCTTGTAAGTTGCAGTAGCAGTACACGGAATTCGATTCAAATAAATATCACTGCAACTCTGTACGTGTTGCACGCAACGTTGTCGTATACCAATGCATTTATTTGTAATACATGAAATGTCTAATATCGATACGCAGAATATTTTGCATAAAATATATCTATATATTTACTTCGATATTACAGTTTCAATTCCTAGGAGTGACAAAAGAAAAAGAAAATTTAATGAACGGTTAACTTGATGATTATAATATTGAAATGTCATTTTTGTTTGTCGCTGAAGTCTCCGGATTGATATGAACGATGAGTATTCTGAAATTTAACTATAATATTCGATACCTAGAATTAATTTTGGCGAATGCATCCAAATTAAAAACCATTACTCTTTTTCCACATATTTCAATATATCGAAGCAAATTATCGACAGAGATATAGAGATATATTGACAGAAAAAATGCCGTTATTTTGAAAAAGAAAGAAAAAAAGATTTATCGTCCTGGGAGTCCCTGTAGGCGGTGCCAGCGCATGTCGCGATTTAATCCAACATGGCGGTCCCGCAATTTTTTCACGTAACAAAAGCAGCTTGTCGGGCCGAGCCGTCAATCGCGCTGACGGGCGACGGACGATGGAGGGTGCCAACGGCTCGTATTCAGCGAGTACCCTACTGGACTGCCACGCTCTGATCACTGTGATACAAGGGTGGGAGGAGAAGAGTTAGTCCGCAACGAGCTGAAATGAGCAAAATAAATAAAAAAAAATAAACAAACTTTCCTAGGGGCGTCCCCTTTGTTGGAAAGTGATAGATCCCCATTTATTACAATTGGTGTAGATGCAGTGGTTTAATTCTCTGTTTCTCGGCGCTGTAACTGGGCATCGGAGCTTGAAATTATCACCATCTGCTCTGGTCTAAATCGTAAAATATATTTTTTGTATCACTATAAGGGGTCATAACGCCGGGCATAAGAGGAATTAAAATTGAAGAGGAACAAAAGTCTACTTTAACAGTATGCGTTTGTTAAGAAATTTAACGGTACGTCGTCCGTTAAAAACAGAAGGAAGTAATGAGTTGTAAAAAACTCCCATATGAGTACTCACATTAAAACACTATGAATTTCTTATTTTTATGCTTTTTTCTTGAAAGGAAGTGATATTACGAATTAAGAAATATTGAGCGACTCATGGACGGCATCACAATAACGATCTCCGTTGGTTATGAACTTCGACATTGCGTTGGTTTACAAATTTCAACTGCCCGTTATTTGCTCTGCGTTGGCCTCATGGCAATCAGACCTAGAAACGTGCGCTGGGCACTTTTATTACATCGTTGAAATCCCTACAAAAGGTGATAAGATCGGGGCACAAAATCATTTTTCATCACATTTTCTAAACTAGGTGAATGTTTTCTACGCTTGGTCCTGTGTTTTTTCTAACATTAACAAAAGTTGCGTTTCACCCGAACGTGATTTTTATTTTTATTTTCGATTTGTTTTTGTACAGGATTGTATTGAAATCTCAGGAAATGCGTTAAGCCGAACTTGTGAACATTAGAGGTGGATTCGGCACACTGTGCGTGCAGCGAGTTAGCGTTTACTCGGGCGACCCGGTGGCAGAGGCGTATCGATTACCCTGACGCGAGAGTAAATTAGTCGCACTTTGATGTGCAGCTCCCGGGTATGTTAATAACAGCCCCGCGGCGTCGGGGGCGCCGGGCAGGCGAGGGTGCGGCGGGGGCGGCAGCGGGTGAGACGAGGCCTACGGGGATGGGGGAGGAGGTGGGGGCGAAGCTTCTGCTTGGGGAAGACGGTAGAGGCCGCTGAAGACGTCAGAGATATTCGGTGGAGGAGGGGGGATGAGCGGAATATGCCGGTAGAGGTTTACATCGGAGTTTGATCACTGGGCAGATTGAGAGAGATGGGAGGTTTCTTAACGCTGATGGTTTTTTTTTAGGAATAGAGGTGTTGTGCAGCTAACTAAATTTAAAATGTGTAATGCAAATTAGGTGCTATTTTCTTCTTCTTAGGGTTTTTATCCAGCCGACAGCCGGTTACCCTTTACGTCCCGATGGGACGCATATTCGACCATACACTAGACACCAACACACTTGCGGGCTCCTCTGATCTGGGGTCAGCAGAACGCGAGGCCCTCCGCGACAACACATACATACAAAGACAAGGGACAAACAACCATGCCCAAGGCGGGACTCGAACCCGCGACCCTTCGGACCGAAGCGCTGAGTCGGTACTCGCTCTTAGCCACCTCGGCCATCCAGGTCGGCATGTGCTATTTTAAGTACCTAATTAAAAATACTAGCGTACCTGCGCGTGAACTATCGCATGTAAAACCCCACTCGCTTTCCTATTTTTCCATTTCTATATTATGGTGTAATATGTCTTTTTTCTTCAACACCCTGTTATCCTCCGTCACTTCTTCTGTATGTCTCCTTGTAATTGATAAGAATGCAATACACGCTTGTCAGTACAAACTATTTTATTTAACGTTATTACCGAGCAGAGAGGTACAGTGTAATTCAGTTCGTAGAATATCAAGTAATTAGTTTAATTTCACATACAGTTGCAGATTCAAGGCTCTGAACAGGTGGGTAGAATCGAGAAGCGTCGAACCAGCAAAATGTAGTGTTAATTCGTCCTGTAGAATATAGTGGGTGATATGTTTCTTTGAGGCCTTTGGCCTCAAAATTTTAGTTCTTACGGCCGTAAAGTACTTCGTTTAGGAGTTATTTAGCGATATAGATTTAAAAAATCCGGCTGAATGGGAAGATTGCATTTGAGACGAATATTTAAATGCGTTTTTTTTAAATCCGTCATATTCTTAATGTCAAAGTGCAATTCGTTCCCTTTCTTTAGAGACCAGATTTGTAAATATTGGTTGGGTATGAGAGCCGTAAAAGGCATGTATACTACTGAAATAATACAGGAGGCTATAACAAAATAATTTTTTATTGTTATTTATTTTTATTAATTTTACGTCAAAAAACAGTTAAAACTGCGTATGACGTGCTATGGAGAAAGTTAAATGTGTGTACATTTTCAAAATTCTGTGATCCCTACACTAAGTCATATACTACTTGAATTTTGAAAAAAAAAAAACAAAAAATAACTCCCATGTAATAAAATCTATTTTCAAGGATAAATAAGCAATAAATTTTGGGTTCCTATCCATGTTGTTCGTTCGCAACAAGTTCGAGTCACAACAATGGCGGATTTTCGACACAATCTACAAAGATTGAATTCAGCCGTTGTCTGGAGGAGAAATTCAACGGTGACTTCTCTGTTATGTAGTTTTCTGTGATTTCTCTCTTCATTACAAGATGAATACCTCCGTCGTACCCTATCATACATGAACTATACTTCCAAACATATTGAGAGGCAAGTCTGAAACGTAAAGATTTTCCCGCCGGTGCGGTGCCCTGTTGGGGGAATACTTGAGGGGGAATACTTCGCAAGCCGACGTGTAAGCTCGCGCCGGATCTTGCCATCCAGCCGTTTCGTCCGCCACCCGTTTGATTTGATTTGATGTTTTCGTGTTTCCGGGCGCGTCAACTGCTTTGGTCATTAGTCCCGTTAGTGAGTGCATGTTTTTCTCGGGAGATGGCGGTGGTCTTCCCCCGCTGGATGGTGAGATCCGGCGCCGACCTACCGTGGGCTAGTGGGGTTTACCCCTAACCAGGACTCTCCCACCAGCGTGGCACCACCCCAGCCAGAACAACCTCTAAAACTCCCGACCGGTCTCCTGGAATATGTGGTAGCGTAGTGCATGTTAGTGTAAGTGTGTGTGTGTGTGTGTGTGTGTGTGTGTGTGTGTAAGGAGGGGATAGAACAAGGAAGAGGAAGGACAGATCGCGCGCGGTCCGTGGCCCGTTTGTTAGGGTACTGCTCCGGCATTCGCCTGGTGTTAATCGGAGAAACCACGGAAAACTACCGATCAGAGCAGCCGGCCGCTAGAATTCTCCTCCAGACAGCGACTGAATTCGACCTAGCTGAAAAGCTACTGTCGAAAATCCTGCCGCCGTGGGGAGTGGGAACCTAGGACCTCCCGGTCAGAGGCGCTGCAGGGACATCAGTTGATGCACTGAGCTGCCGCTACCGGTCCGCCACCTCTAGGCGTAAATACCTTCACAACAGTAACGGGAGTAATGATCAAAGCAGTTGACGTGTCCGGAAACATCAATAACTCATTCAATCTCAACTCTAAGGAGTATTTGAAATATTCATTCGAAAACAGGCGTTTTTCCCCTGCGGAAATTTACCTCAACACGGCTCCACTGTGAACATACCCTTACGAGGCATCGCAAATTCAGTGCAGTTACGCCAGAGGCCCCAAGCCACCGCCACCGCCACCGCCGAGCCAACTTTGTACTTCCAGCAGCGCGTCTACGGCGCCGTCAGGGATGAGGAATGGTTTTGCGTATTAGTTCTGCTCCGTGCGCAGGCGCGTGATCTGCGCCGGAAAGATGGCGGAGGTGTGTTTGCGGCAAGTGCAGAGCGCATTTGTCTCAAGTACTCACAACTTCCGGGGGGCTCTAACGAGTCACGTGTTGCTGACGAATAAATGGTCCGACCCGGTTAAAGTCAACTATGAAGAAAAAGTGTGGGGCTGGTGAATGTATGTGAGAACGTGATAGAATTTTCCATTTCATATAAAAAGTAGTGGTACTAATACAGCACGTACTTTCTCGCCCGTACTCTCATGCCAAATTCCGTGCAAAGTATTCAAACTTTCCAAAAATTGTACGTGACCTTATTTCAAAATTAATCTTTAAGGAAAAGATTTCATTAAGAGAGAAAATGTGTTTCTGAAATATGTTAGGTGTAGGAAAACTCCGAAAAAAAACATGAACTTTTGCAATTTTCGAAAAATCAGATTTTTCAACGAAAATGAGACCTGCACCATTTTCTTAAATGCCCTTCATACTATCAAACAACAAAATTTATTCAAACACGGTGTAGACATTTTTTTGAAAGTTTTGAAAATTGCCAAGGGTTTTCCAGGAATGTACCCCCCAAAATTAAAATATCGATTTCAAATTAAATTCTTTTGATAATCAGCAGAACGGCTTAACCGCTAGCATTGTTCACAGACGGACGGATGGACAGACGGACGGGAAGACAATTTCCTGACATTCGATTTTTTGGTATCAAGGACTCACAAAACGTGGATTCTGGCTATATCACATGATAGAGGATTTTAGCAAATTGATTTTTTTGTAACCAGGCCCCTGTAAATAAAGATTTTCTGCCGAAAATTCGCCGTTTTTCACGCAGAATTACATACCTTTCTCTCCACTTCATAGCCAGAGGGTAATAAATGTTCAACGATTATTTAAAAACATACTCAGTGGAGAAGATACTGTTAGATTTGAGTCTCAGAGCAATTCTTGGTTAGAACATGCGCTGATATTGGGAACGGAAAGATTGCCTAAAACCGTTCACAAAATTAATATCCATGGTGTGAGAGAATGTGGTAGGCTCAAGATTATTTGGATCCAGTACGATGTGGATGACCTGAAGAAGAGGGATGTTATCGGATGTTGGCTTAGTTGAGAGAAGAGAGGAATGGAGGCATATTGTGAAGGCAGCACTGACCCAAATCGGCGTGTAGTGCTTTGGAAGAATAAATATTATTTAAAAAAATAAAATAAATAATTTTGGTTTTTTTATTGACATGCTCGGTTACATGTATAAGAATTTGTTTCCATCGATAGCTCAAGAAATTTCGGAAACTGCTGCAATCTCAGCACATTGTCACTTCAGCTACAGCTTGACAAAGCGGCGTTTTTCAGCCTGGCTACAGTCATTTCCAATGTATTTTCCGCTAACCTAAGCACAAACTGCCGAGTTTGGACTAGCAACTTGTCACAATTTCGTTCCAACAGGGCCATTTTGAGAAAGAGGACCACAACTCGTTTCAGGAAGAAGAGAGCACAAAACGAGCCCATGCGTCGCCAAAAGTCGGCCTCGCGCCCTTTCAAGACGATCGTTACCGCTCAACCCCACTCCCACCGCCGATGTCGCCGCCGCCCCGCCCCCTCGCCGCCCGCCTCCCCGCCCCCAAAACACCACTTCTACCTCCTTCTCCCCCCCCCCCCCGCTCTCTCTATCACTTCTGTCTTCCCCGTGCCCAACCCTCCTTGCCCCCGCCATCACCGGCCTTCCCGCCCTCTATCCTCACCGCACCCGCCATTCTCGCCGCTCCCGCTTCACCCAACGCCCCACCGTCAGCCTCCCTCAGTTGTCCCTGCCACGCCCCCTTTCCCCTTCTCTGAGAACCTCGCGACCTCCACCGACGCCGCCACCAACTCTGACACCCCCTGACGTTGCTATCTCTCAGCTCCCCACCTCCACCCCCCCACCTTCCCCTCCCCCCCCCCGGAACCCCAATTGGAACCGGGGGTTACACCCCCCCCCACCCCACCCTCCCCTCCCCCGCTGTCGGATCGCACTCACTCACCGCGACGCACCCACACCAGAATTCACCCCTCGGCACCTCGGCCAACGAAGAATGCACCTTGGGCAACATTACAGAGTTTTCGTAATTGACGTAACACAACCAGAGCCACTTCCCGGGCGTGACTGTTGAGGATTTAACAGTTTGTTCTCCGTTAAGTGCAGTTGAAAGAAATGAAGTCATAGGCTTCCGCGGCCAGAACATGATCAATTTCGAAAGAAATGAGTTCTAGTTAAAGATGACTGAAATTCTGTTCTAAGAAAAAGTATTTGTTATTTATGAGACTTTTTCTTATAAAAATTGGGTGTGACGAAAAGTATTGATAGTCACTCGGCGTAGACCACTCCCTATTCTACATCTGCCTAAAGATGTTCAAAAGTATCTCATCGCTTTTTAAATCATAAGTAACCAAAAGGCTTTGAGTTTCGTAGTCCCGCGTTGTAATATAAAATGGAGAGAAGACCATTTTCAGTGGGAATGTAATGTTTCTTCCGCAGAAATCTGGTGGCAGGGTGGTAGGGGTGGTGCTAAATCAGGGAAATTGCCTGGAGGGCGGAAACTTCGCAAGCCTACGCATCAGATAGTGTACCAGACGAATGCGGGAGCAGTAACCTAACAAACGGGCCACCGGCTGCGCGCGATCTTTCCTTCCTCTTCCTTGTCCTATCCTCACCTCTTACACTAACATGCACTACACTACCACACAAGCCGGGAGACCGGTCGGAAGCTTAGAGCTGGTCCCAGCTGAGGCGGTGCACAGCTGGTAGGAGATACCTGGTTGAGGGGAAAAAATCCGCTAGCCGACGGTAGGTCGGCTCCGGAATTCGCTATCACCGCTACCTCCCGAGGAAAAACAAGCACTACACTTACGGGACTAATGACCCACCCTGCTGACGCGCCCGGAATCACTAACAACCAACCAACAGACCGACGTGTCGGACAGCATCGGATTTTGCGTTCCAGAGAAGGACGAAGATTTTCATTTTGCGGAATATAACTCGCACTATATTTATGTAGCCAATCCTCTCAGTAATTGACGCACCCGCAATAAATTTTCACTCACGTAAGTGAAACATTACATTTTTCTGTTGCGTACATTTTGTATCACCATCTTGAGTCTGTACGCTCGCCTTTAGCATGTTCCTGACCTGCCCACCTACCGCTCGTTTTTGACACCTTTTCTGCTCTTGCTTCTCGTAACTTCATTTCCATGACCTTCGCTCTTTTACCATCGTTCTTTCCAACCACCCCGACTTGTTTCCCTTTTGACTGAAATGATGTTACCTGTGCCATAGAGTTTGCCCTTGTCATAGACATCTGCTTCAAAAACTACCTTCTCGTTTTTTGTCGTAACTCTTGTTGGACGCGTCATTGCCTTCATTTTTATGCTTCATCAAGTCTCCACTAATGTCCTTGTTCGGATACTTATGTGCTTCTCCGCATTCGGTTTTTTCCATAGTTTATCTCCCTTGCCCTTTGGTCATTTCTTTACATTTGTACATACCCCGCTTTTACCCACACACGTAACTTACGTACGACGCCCTCTCATTTTCGCCAATATTTGCTTTCATCGTCATGATCAACCCCATCCTTTTCATATTTTAATTTTCTTAATCCTTAGTTTTATTATTAATGTGGCGTTTAATATTTAATCTACGCTCAACCTCCTTCCTTCAAGCTCTCATCTCATTTTCAGCCCCCTCTCCAACCTCTTTCCCTCAGCACTGCTCTAGGCTTTGCACCCGCCATTCCTGGAGCAGCCGAGTCCCTCGGGAGATTGCATCTCGGCTGTGAAGCTACCGTTCTGACAGGACATCGTGGGACCCTTCAGGAATACACTGAGCGGCGCGGCGCCTGCCTCGGCGCTCAGCAACAGACTGCCTCACGGGCGCCGCCCGAGCTTTCGGTCTCGGTTGAAAGCTCTAGTTAACCTCCAGGCCTTAAGGCGCTGTTATCAACTTCCTGTGGGACCGTCATGGTGATGCACGTCTGCCTCTTAGACCGAAGGGGAAGATGGGATAAATAATAGCCTTTCCCAACGCACAAATTGAAATTGTTAAACCGTTTTTGAATAAAATGCGTAGGTTTGTATCAATTTTATTCAACAAACTTTTAGATATACCCAAATTTCAGAGGTAATGATATATTTTACTTAGTTTTCTGTAATTATTAATTTCAAAGTTGGGAATTTTTCTCGGGGGGAAATATTTGCATGTCATCCTATTTACACCTACTGGCGTACAGTACAGTTCCTCTCTTCCCTTGTTTTGCATCACGAAAATTTGGAACATCATTACCTTAAAAAATAGACAAGAATGTCATGGATACCAGATTTATGAAGAGTATTTTCATTATTTATTCATTGGAACAACAAAAAGACAAAACATGGAAAATGCCAAGAAAGAATTCAGGGGAACCCTTTGGATCAAATGTAGAATAAAATGTGTTCGTGAGTAAATACACGCTGAGTTTAGCTCAGACCCAACATTTAAGCTTTCTCTACAGCTACACTGATCCAGAGGTTCTAGGCGGTGGCGAAGTTTCGTTACTAGCTAATAGTTAAGTCGAAATCATCCGCAGACTGAAGGAGAATTCTAGCAATCGACCGCTGGGATTAATAGTTTTCCCTGATTTCTCCTGTCAATACCAGACGAATGTCGGAGAAGTATTGCAACAAACGGGCCACGGACCTCATTTTCCTTCGTCTTCCTCTCCCCTTAGACACATTTACACGCACTATCGTATCTCCTGTCGGGAGAACAGTTGGGAGCTTGGAGCTTGTCCCGACTGGAGCGGTACTTAGGAGAGATGTCTGGTTCGGGAAAACCCCTTCAGGCCATTATGTTGTTCGGCGCCGGATCTCTACTTCCATCTCCCCGGCGCCTCATCCAGCGGGAAAGGAACACCACCACAGCCATGACAGTATTTACCCCTGGAATACACAGAGGGGAGCCGGGGAACCCCAGAAGAATTTTTGAATTGTCGCTAGTCGCGCTGGTGTTGAGATTTTTCCTGACACTCCGGGGATTCTCATTGGAGTATGTCATCTTTGCACCTGTGCACGCGTCTTTTTAATACTTTGCGTTTTTCGAAGTACTGAAGCACCCGATCTGCGTATTAGGAAGTGTGAAATTTGGAATTGAAACATCGCCTGAAATCACTACAGGTCTAATAAGAGGACTGCCAAAACTAGCTGCCGGGGGGTGTATGTGGAAGAATAAAGGATAGAAAAACGAAATCTTTTGTGGCAAATGTAATATATTTGCTATTTGTGGTAAACATAAGAGAAAATGTGTGCCTGTCATGTAAGAGTAAACCTTTCAATTTTCTGTATTAATTTCGGTTGCATATGAGTAAGCAAATTAATCTGATGTAAATTACTTTTTAAATTTGAGTGCTGAGACCGGTTAAAATTTTCTGTGATTGAATTTAAGAGATTGACAGCTTAATTATTCTGTAAATAATGTTACGTGATCCTAAAGCACTAAAATATAGTTTACATCGTTTCAATACAAATAGCATTAGAACCAGTCTCGCTTATCCTTAGCGATCAATGTTGTTTGTAAAATGGGCCGGTGTACATCGATCATTTCATGAAAACTGCATGGATATGAATGCTTAATCCGAATGGATATTTAATATTCTTCAATCTGACATTCTACTTTCAAAACAGTTAAACCGGCTGCTCATTGTTTAACAATTACTCGCGACTAGTCATTGTTTACGAAAAACACACTTTTATACATCGTTTATACGTGTAGTTATTTTTTTTCTCTCTCCCATTCTACATGTTTGCAAAAGGGTTTAGGAAATGAACTAACACATTTATAATATGAGAAAAGGGACAGCAACAGAAACGCACATCAAAAGCAAACAGCCAAAAAGCGATCTATGAACATTGCCGTTCGCTTTTCAAATAATTTTTGTACTGGAAAGTATCTTTCACATACCAATATTTTTGTTTAAGTTCTTGGCATTAATATATTCGAATTTTCGTGGTTAAAATACAACAGATTGTTACTCTTTTCAGCTTTGAATGCATTTCGCTTTTATTTCTACTTAGTTAAAAATTAAAACTTACTTCCATGTACTCATATCAATTCTGTAGGCAGAAATGAAAACAACTTTCTGACTTCAAATAAATATGAATTATTTCTTTAGTGGATTATTTCGAACACACTACACTCAATGTAAACTTCTCTCAAATTTTAAATTTCCCACTTTTTATGTTTTTCAAATCAATTTTTAAAGTTTGAGGAATGACCTCTAGACGAGGGGATTCGAACTCGTAATTATCTGAGTAGCGAACGACATTGCCTGACCACTTATTTCGACACTCGTTTGTTTCGTGTGCAGCCCGAGAGATGGCCATCTACGAAACCTAGAAAGACAGTGAGACATATACACGAACAGACAGACATCCAGATATAGACACAGAGACATCGCGGCACGGCCGTCAAGGATGTCCTTACCTTCGACGACAGAAGAGTGAGAGTTGGCGACGATTCCTGAAAGCACAGAACGGTCAGGTCGTTAACAGAAGCCTCCTCGCTATACGCTACAGAGAGAGGTAGTCAGTGACACAGCGAAAGGAAGATTAAATGATCTTTCAAAGAGAAGATGGATTTGAGTTGGTTGATTTATTACTGTTTCCGGGCGAGTCAACTGCTTATACCATTAGTACCGTAGGTGTAGTGCATGTTTTTATCGCGGGAGATGGTGGTGATCTACCCCAGCTGAATGGAGAGATCCGTCGCCGACATAAACGTCGCTTGCGGGGTTTTCCCCGACCAGGTATCTCCACCAGTGGAGCACCGCCTCGCCAGAATATGCTTTAGACTCCCGACTGTCTCCCCAAAAGAGTGGTTGTGTAATACATGTAATTGTAAGTGTAAGTGTGGGTAAGTAGGGGGTGAGGATAGGACAAGGAAGAGAAGGGGAAAGATCACGCGCGGTCCGTGGCTCGATTGTTAGAGTACTGCTCCAGCAATTGCCTGGCTTGGAGCGGAGAAACCACGGAAAACTACCGATCGGAGCAGCCGGCCGCTAGAATTCTCTTCCATACAGAGGCTGAATCCGACCTTGCTATCTAGCTAGTATCGAAAATCCTGCTATCGCCGGAACTGGAACCCTAAGACCTCCTGGTCAAAGGCACTGCAGTGACATCAGTCAATTCCCTGAGCCACCTCAGCCGGCACTATACCTACCGAGAGAGGTATTCAGTGACACAGCGAAAGAAAGAGAAAATGATCTGTCACTGAGAATACGGGAAAAAGAGAAAAAGATATTATGGTAGAAGAAAATGAAATGAGAAAAAAGGCAAGCAATTGTTGGAGGATGCAGACTTTTTTCATTATATTTTACAAAGTACTTAGCGCGATGATAAACAGTTTTCTTGTGGATACTTGATGATAATTGAAAATAACAAGAGTAATTTTAATGGATCGTTTTGTCACTGTTTCTTCTTGCTTTGTAATTTTAAAGAATGTTTCCTTCAGTACAAGCGTCAAGAGCCTTGTATCGTGACTTTTCACACATGGCCTCTAAGAACGAATTACTTTTAACGTGAATAGACTAGTCTTTTCTAAAGAATAATTCTGAATGTCATGAAGGTAAGATGATATAGTCCAATACAATTACTGCCATAGTGCGTTTAGTTCATAAAGAAAAAATATGTCTCTAAGAAACTCTTTTTTTGCTTTGATTTGACCATATAAATATTTCTTAGTAAAGTAAGACGTTCTACACAGTTAGGTATGGTATATATACACAGTTAACAAGTGAACTTCACAACGCTAAATTTTCCGAACAGCTAGTACACAGAAGTTTAACAAAATGATACATAATACAGTAAACCCTCGTTTGCACGAACTCCCTTAACACGAATTTTGCCGTGACAAGAACAAAATGTCGGTCCCGAAGGGATTACGGTAATAGGACATTTATAATTCCGGAAAACACGAATTTTTATAACACAAACTCCGATAGTTTTGGTCCCCTGAAATTCGAGCTAATGAGGGAATGCTTATTGTATATTCTTTACAAGGGGCGGGAAAAGTTAATGTATGCTGGGTTAACGTAGTTTCTACAATGAAATATGTAAACTAGATAAACACAACACAATCTAGTATTAACGCACAATGGTTCTCATTCATTGTCAAGTTAGTCAGCAGCGTTTTTGGATTTCGCACAAGCATTTGCTCGTGTCCGTCAACAAGGCTTACTTTACAAATTATGACACGTAGAAACTCCCGACTATTTATTGCACACAATACAGTTTCATCTCAAATCGCTCTTTCTCAGTCAAATTAAACAATTGTATTTCTCCTCCCTCAATAATCCTCGCAAGGTTCCCTCAAGGGTCCGTGCTCTCTCCAACTTTGTTCAACACATTTACCTCAGATATACCCGTTTGAGACAAACACACATCTGCGCCTTATGCTGACGACACAGCCATCTATGTAGCGGACTCACAGATTTCCTCTATATATCACTTGCAAGATGCACTACCCATCTTGTAGAATTGCGCATCTTCATGGAGACAATCTAAACCCATCCAAATGCGAAACTAAAATACTCTTCGGGGCATCAACAATCCCTCTATCATATATATATATATATATATATATATATATATATATATATATATATAATAATCAAAATATTCCTTGCAATACTCCAAATAAACTGATAAAATATCTAGGTGTGCTCTTTAACACCAGACTAACTGGGAAAACTGACATTTTAAACAAATGTATTAAGGCACATGCCACACTTTTAAATTGTATCCTTTAATAAACAAAAACTCAAATCTTAAAATATATCTTGCCCTATTACTCTACAGAACTGCCATTCGTCCCATAATTACTTATGCATGTACGGTCTGGGGAGGAGCTGTCCCTCCGATACGTAAAACGCTCCAAACATTCCAAAACAAAATCCTTCGCACTGCCGTCAAAGCGCCTTGGTACGTGGCAAACAAGCAACTCCACAGAGTTTGTACTTCACACGATTGATCTTAAATCAGCCACCAATCTTTTCTTCTTTCCTTATCATCCTCCCCTGCAACTTTCATATTCAATCGAGGAAAATTCTATAAACAACACCCAAGAATCAAATCTAGATTCTCAAAGATAAACCTCCATCTCGATCAGGTTTTTCGTCCAGTTTCCCTGATCCATTGAGCAAATGCTGAGATGTCCCCTTGTTTTGCTTGTGGACATAAATGTAACTTCATTATCTGTGCACGTCTTCTAGAATTAATTGGGAAATATAGTTATTCAAATTATCGTTTCCATGTTGTTACGGCAGGAAGTATTATTCCTTGACGAAGGACATTATGGATAAGAGCCCAAAATTTATTGCTTAATAAAAATAAATTTTATTACATGAGAGCTTTTTTTTTAATTTTTGTTTTGAATTTTCAAAATTTATGTAGTATATGACTCAGTGTAGGGATCACGGAATTTTGAAAATGTGCACAGAATTCACTTCTTTCCATAGCACGTAATACGCAGTTTCAACTGTTTTTGACGTAAAATAAATAAATAAATAAATTTAAACCTCTCTAAAGAGAAACGTATGATTTTCCAAACTTACTTTCTGTAACTTTTTCCTTCCTGTAATACGCCCATATTCACCCATACATTTACGCATACAATAAATATCGATTATTGAGGTCTTCCAATGGGAGTATCGTCTCTCGTTCGTAACTCAAAGCACTACGCTTGCTAAGTTGCAGTTCCGATCAATCTTACAAAGCGCTTGCTTCGCTGTATGAAAATGTAAAAAATAAAATTTAAAAAAATCCAGTTATCAATGCTTCCCTTGTGCTGTACACTACTGTAGCATAGGATGACTGTTGCGCAGTTGTGACTGCATTTACTACTACTAATAAGAGTAACAGGATACAGTTTTTATTTAGGAGACTGCCTTCAAGCCAAAATCCCCTTTTAAGCCACACCCACTAGTTATTACAATGCGAAGAAAGAATGTAAATAATGAGCATTGTTTATTGTTTGTCGACTTGGATAACTGAGATCATTATGTCTTTTCTATTTATTCTTTGAAATAACAAATTCACCTCCACGATACACAATCTTGGTTTTAATAATGGAAATCTCCTTTGGAAGTAATTTTCTTACTTACTCGACGTATGTATTTGTGAAGAAAAAATCGGAGCGTAAGTACTAAACAGGTAATGCATTTTCCTAACAGAAGGAAGTTGAAAAAATCAATAAAAAATGTAATAAATATAAGTAATTTTTGTATTAGTATTCTGACCATTCATTAAAACAAACACTTCAATATTATTTTTTCAAATGTATCAATTATTTATTCTTTCAACATTATTTTACGAGCCGAAACAGTTACGAGCGAAACAGTTATTTCCGCCGTCTTCATCAATTCAGGTTATGTGTCTTGTTATGGCTTCTCTTTCAATTGTTCAATTCTTTATCTGCTTCAATTGTTCCTTCCGGCACATTGTAAACTGCCCTACGCTGCTACCTCGGGGTTTTCCTCAGCCTGCTCAATCAGTACGATATCTTTTATAAAGGTTTGTACCATTGTTCTTTGCTTTTTCTAGTTGTGTCGATTCTTTTAAAATGGCTTCCATAGATATAAATCGTGAACAAACTTCTTGGTTAAAAAAGCGTATTCATGTCGATTGAACAAAGGCCGTAGGGCAGGGTAAAACCTATCGACATTGTTACACAACCTTCCGAAGCTTATATGATCGTGAGCTGCGAAAGGCAGGGGTGGGAGGAGAGGGCCCGAGTATGCTGGCAAAAGGACGACAGGCTCCGGCGGAACACCAGGTGAGATGGGAAAGGAGGAACGGAGTGAGGTGGGGCGTGGTGAAGCAGGGCGGGACGAAGGGGCGGAGTGACGGGGCGGAGTGAGCGGGGCGGAGTGAGCGGGGCGGAGTGAGTGGGACGGAGAGAGCGGGGCGGGACGGAGAGAGCGGGGCGGGACGGAACCGCGAGGGACGGGATGGGGCGGAGCGGGGCGGTAAGAGTGCGGGGCCGAGCAGGGGGGTGGGCTTGTGCGGCTGGGTTGGTGGGCGGGGCACCTGCTATACTTCGATATTGACCAGAAGTTGCGCAAGAGGCGCCATCCTGCCGCCCGCCTGCGACCGTGGGGCGCCGCCTCCTTTCAAATTCCCGGCCTTCGTGCAGTGTAGGCGCTTCGACGAATGCCGCATGAAATCCACTAGGGATAGAGTATTTTAAAATTTCCACGACGATGTTTTTTTTAACATAGCATGCAACTGTTTCGGTGCCTTTGCTGCTGTGTAAGAACAAAGGAAATATACTACTTTCCACCGTTCTGTTCGAGCTAGAGAAACATTTCATTCTTCTGCAATTGCTTTATGCATTTTTCATGTGTTCAAACGAGGTACGTGCGTAACAACAGTCAATGACGTAACATGATAACTAGTTTATACATTTTTGTGCTGAAGATTGGAAATTTTCTAAGACGTTCAGGTTGTGAATCTAAATTAGTACATCCTTTGGAGAAATATGTATAAATTATTGAAATAAATTTTGTTCCCAAATGAAAGAAATTCTCCAAAAAGATGGATATTTTTTATTTATCCAGATCTTCCTATACAATGTAAGCTTAAAAGTCTAAAGGAGATATATTAATAAAAATAAAATATTGGATTTGGTTCCGCTTGCTTGCGAACTGATAATCTTCATCGAATTTTGCATGAAATCCATTAGCGAATGTGTAATGTAAAACAATGCAAAATATTTTGTTGCCAAGCCAATGGGCAGTTGTCAGAATAAACATCGCTTCTTCGTAACAAAATAAATGAAGTATGCAATCTTCCAAGCATTTCTTTCGAAAGGAAGTTTCCTTTAAAAGTTTCGATATTCTCAAATATTACTGTATGATGACTTCAACATTCTAGAATTAATTTTCACTTTAGAAAAAATAATTCAATACCGTTAGCCTGAAAATTTGAAAATTGCATTTTTGTGTCATTAGTCGCAAAAATAACTTTCTATGACCTTGCAATTAATATTTTAGGCTACATATAGCATTTTAATTAAAATTAAGGTTACAAAGTATTTACTTCAATCACACCAAAATTCTACATGCACAGAAACCTTGCCTGACGAAGATTCTACATTCATCGAAACATTGTTTAAATATATTAAATAGAAATGTTTTAAAAAAAATTATTAAAGTTTCATATTGTAACTTTCGTCAGATTCAACTTCTCGAGATAATTATATAAAAAGGAAGAAAAACTCAGGAGTTTGTCACAAAAATAAGTATATTGATTCTTTTAATGATTGTTGTCCAGGTGGAGTTATAAAATGAAAACTTTTGCCTTTGATTCCACATCCTGCATCCTGTTGTTTGATTAGCTCTATGAAAAAAAGAGCCAAATCATTTTTATACGTATTCCCGAGAAAATTTCATTCTAATAATAAAAAAAGGAAATTTCTCAAACCTTACTTCCTCTATTCGGGCATACCGGATATTCGGTACGAGTTTCAGTTTCATTAATCATCCTCTGATGAAAAAGTTGGAAGTTCAGCTTTCGTTCCCGCAGCTTTCGACCGAGGGATGTTAACAATGTATTGTTTATTCGGCAACCCAGCGGGAGGGGTCGAGGCGGGAAAGGGACAAGAAAGTCGCCGGGAAGGAGGAGCGAGTGCGAGAGATATCGACTCGAGCGTCGAGGGAATCCGACTGTCTTTTGTTCGGTAATTCGGTTGCCGCAGCGGGAGGGTCGTCACACAGCGACGGCAAAGCAGCAAAAGTTGCTCTGCACTTTGAGGACGGGCCGGGCACATGAATGCGAAGTTCCCGCCGCGTACGGAAGTTGCGAGTTTCTGCGTCTGACACGAGAAAAATTGCAGCAACAATTTTGCGAGGGCGGCTGAGGGGGGAAAAAATTGTAAGTACTGTGAGGCGTCGCGGAGTTTGTGTTTCTGAATTGCTTTTGCGGACCAAACTCCGTGGAGTTTTGCGCGGTAGGAGTGATAGTTCTTCTAGGCGTTGATGTTCTTTTCTTTGGAGTAGGCCCGGTTTCAGGAGTTCAGGTTGTGTGAAGGGATGCGTTTGCTTAATGTTGTTTGGTGAAGTCAGTGGATTATGATACGGCGTCCTTCTCGGCTGAATTTACGAGTCAGGACATTTTCCATTTCAATCCTTAGATAATGGTGTTCGGCACCAAGAAATCAAGAAGTTTTTGAAGGTGAATTGATGATTCATAATGTTTACAAGTGTCTGATTTCTAGGAGTATAAGAGGAAAAATGTAAAAATTTTAAATAAATTCCTTCTGTCTGTTATGTTCAATCGTCTTTACACTCGCTGACTGAAATTACAATTTTTGTAATAAATGTATCACTAGGGAATAAATCATTCTTTTTCCCGAATAAACAGATGGAATTTAAGAAATATAAATACTGTAAGAATAGTGATGTAAAAGAGAAGCTGCGCATCCTAACTTGCATACGATTAACATGAAAAGGTATCACAGGTGCAAGAAATGTTTCATTTAGGCAGGAAATGGAATCTTACAGCTATAAACATACCTAGAAATGTTATGAGTGTTATTATTGGGAGGCCAAAAATTAAAAACGATGCGGAGCCGAATTTTTAATTTGGACAGGATTGTTCAGCATTTTATCTGACACCATAAAATATCACGAATTATGCGAAAATTTACGACATTACTGCGTTTAGTAAACACATGAATTCTGTTGTGGCGGCACGTTAGTACGATATTGTGAGATGTGGTTTGCGATGTATTTATATAAACAATATTCGTATAACGTGGTTCGAGCAAGATGGATGCAAATCATTCTCATGAATCTAAAGATACCTAAAAAAGGACGTTCGGACAGAAAATTGGTGCATTGACTTGCAGTGGCGACCTCTTCACATCGTGAGTAACTATGGTTACCGGAGTAGAGTTTTTATTTGGTGGAATGAGAGGAAAATTAGGTTAATTTACCTAATATACATTTTACTATTAATATTATAACTATAAATAATAATTATTCTTCAAATCAATGTGAATTACTTCTGAATTGTTTGAATCTGATTTATTTTGTACATTGCCATGTTTCTTTCTTAACAAACATTTGACTTGCGATGAATCGATGATTGTTTACGTTGGCTAAGGATGTTAAAACTCGTTTCTAAGGATGTTAAATTTCTTAACAAACAGGTAGGTACAAGTGCTCGTAACAACCCTGCAGGGTTGCATGGGTTAAAGACAGGGGGGGGTTAAGGGGCAAAGGGTTAACGGGAGTTAAAGACGCAGGTGACCCATAAATTCTTTTACTTTTGATAACAAATGGGTTCTGCCTTATTCTAATAGACTTCCTCGGAAATAAGGATCTCCAACGCAGACATCTACACCACACGAGCCCGTTCTTTTCCCCGAAGACCCTTGCTGCGAGTGAGTCAAAGGAGCCCCTCAACGAAATGATCGTTACCCTCAAAGGGGCCGTCCATGTGCATCGTCGGCGGCCACGTAAGACCTCCGCTCTTCCTCCGCAAAGTGACCGCGGGTCCTGACCGCCCTTTCCCTGCCGCTGCCCTTTCCTAGGGCAGACGACGACGACGACCGGTCAGTCGTGCGAAGCCGTATCAAAGGCGGGCGCGGTTACGGAGGCGCCTTCGAATAATCAAAAGATCCGCCGCCGCCCCTTCAGCCCCCGCCGCCCCCGTCGCCCACGCCGCCCACCCGTCGCCCACGTCGCCCACGCCGCCCACGCCGCCCACGCCGCCCACGCCGCCCACGCCGCCCACGCCGCGACCACGCCGACCACGCTGCCCACGCCGCCCACGCCGCCCACGCCGCCACGCCGCCACGCCGCCCACGCCGACCACGCTGCCCACGCCGCCCACGCCGCCCACGCCGCCCACGCCGACCACGCTGCCCACGCCGCCCACGCCGCCCACGCCGCCCACGCCGCACACGCCGCACACGCCGCCCACGCCGCCCACGCCCCCCGCATACGCCGCCCGCCACCCCGCCGCCACATCACGAAGCCCCCGCCGCCCCGGTGTCCCCGCCTTCCACGCCATTCCCACCACTCACTGCCGTTCCCCTTCCTCCTTCCCCGCTCCCGCTATCACCCCCCCACGCCACTCTCATAGACCCCCGCCGTTCCCCGTTCCGCCCCCTGACCAACAGCCCCGTGCTACTTCCGTTGCTCCCGCCCCGCCGCCACCATTGTCCCCCACGCACGTCCTCCGCTGCCCCCAACGTCCCCTCCTCCCACGCCTACCCCCACAGCCCCTGCCGCTCCCTTTGCTCGCTCCCTCGCACCACGCCCCCTGTCCCCGCCGCTCCCTGCACCACAACTCCCTGCTGCCTGCACCCCCCGCCTCTTCCCGCGCTCCCGCTCCCGCCCACCAAGCAACCCCCTCCTCCCCCCGCCCCCGACGCCCATGCCGCCTCCATCGCCTTTCTACTTTCTGCCGCCCAGCGCTCTCTACTGCTGGCCAACACCCCCTGGAAGGCCCGACCCTCCCTCTTCCCCGCTCCACTCTGCTGCTGCCATTTCCCCCAACACCGACTACGTCCGCTTTCTCCTCCTCTGTCTCACTGCTCACTGGGTTCGCCCCCCCTTCGCCCGCCCCCGCCACCACCGTCACCGCAGCTACCATCGCCGCCCGCCGCTTCTGTCGCCCCAGCAACCGCGGGCGGATCGGCCATTTTTATTCGCTCGTCTTGGCCGCAGGGCCGGACGCGCGTCTTCTTTGCGATTGCGCTGGTGACGTCAGACGAACCGCGCTTCCCCCTTCGGGTGAACGTCCGTACGACGCTCGTCCCCAGACTTCGTCCTTCACCTTTCGCGCTCCACCTCCCGGCTGTCACACCCTTCTTTCGACGACTCCGCACACGGCCGATGCCCTCGCCATTATACACTCGACGCCGGTTATAGTGAGCTTCTTGGGACTAACATCTTTCGTTCACTATATCAGAGGTTCACTATATCCGATGATCTCAAAATTAAATTGAAATTCTTCAAAATGATTGATTCTATTATTGTGGGGATACAGCTAAACTCATTAACAGGACGAACTGAATATTCAATATGTTTATTTGTACATAAAAACAATTATTTTCAATTTTTGCTTCGTACATTTTTCATTAGTAATTCCTCTAGATCCTTCTCCAGAGTTAGTGCTCTCTTCATACTTGATATCCTCTGTCCCTAAGTATCGTAATGCAGTCTAGACACATTTCAATGCCTCTTCCACTGTTGGAACACCGTTCCACTCTCCCAAGACCCTTTTACTGCCTAATAATATAAGAGTCCAATTAATTTCCAGGACTTACTTCCTACGATCACTATAGGCGAGGTTCAGGTTTACTATAACCGAATCTTCTTATGCTTATTTGAAATGTGAATGGAACGGGACCAGTGGCTTCAGTTCACTATAACCGAGGGTTCACTGTATCTGAGTTCACTATAACCGGAGTTGACTGTATTCCTCTCCTTCAACCCCGATTCTCCCTCATGACAGGACGTTCCTCGCCGTTTCTGCCGTTGCCTCCACGCAGTCGCTTTCTCTAACAATTTTTCTACTAAATTTTATCTGTAATGCACATCCAGTTAACACCAACCGATTCTGCAGTTCTACATATTACTGAAGTTTCTCCTTTTGAGTATTATCTCTTTCACCTAATCATCATGAATTTTTACACTAAACGTTTTTACATTTTTATGTGAATGTCTGTTACATTTCCTGGCTGTAATTATACATTTTTATTTGTTTGTTTTATTCAATAACAGGAATAGAATTAATCGGATGTAGCCAGAATCAGTGCTAAATAACACAAATTTTAACGTCGCAATAATACAGTAATTGATATAATTTTTGAAAAACGTGTGCGAGAATCTGAAGAGTTGATGACCTTTTTCAAGAGGCGATCATTACCCCATTTGAAGGCTCATTTTGTAAACATAAAGTTATTTAGGAATGTTATAAAGTGTTGTCATTTCTATGAGAGCTAGAGAAAAATAAATATGTAATTGGTGTTCAATCATGAGTTCCGACGAAAAGAAAAACATTTGGAAGAAATTGTGATATGCTTGAAGTTAATTTCACATACGTTAATGGAAGTTCACTTTATAAATTTGTATGCTGATTCATCATCTAAATGTATATTATGTGGACTTGGTACTGTGATTTTGAAGGATGAACTGTGAATCAAGAATATGGAATTGGGAAATGAATAATCTATATTAGAAATTTCAAATAACACTTTTTGTTGCTGTTATTGTTCGAAATCTAGAATTGAATTTGAGGTATGCCTACGTTGATTTGTTTATGGAGAACTTAACACAGTCAACCCTATTTCGTATCAACGAGTTACGGCTAAATTGTACACCGTGGGCACCCCTCCGCTTCCACCAGTGTCCTTGCTTCATCCGCTCCCACATCCGAGTCCCTGGTCGCCGCCAGTCTAGCGTCTCCACCGCTTCCGCCCCGCCGCTCCCCGCCCCGCCCCGCCCCCCCGCTCGCGGCCGGCGTAACCTAGCAACGGGGGAACAGCGCGCGACCTGAGCGGATGAATTCATTACCGCAGATGTGTTTGCGCCTGATCGGACAGGGGACGGCGCAGCGGTGCGGCTGTGGTGGCGGTGGCAATGGTGGTGGTTGCGGCGGGGGGCGGTGGCGGCGGGGCGCGGGCGGAGGGTGGCGGGGCGGGCACGCGGGCGGCAGGGGCCGGCGGGGCAGGTGGCGGGGCGGCGAGAGGCGGCGAGGGGCTGGCGAGGGGCGAGGGGCGAGGGCGCGGGGCGGGGGGCGGGGGGCGGGGGCGAGGGGCGAGCGAGGTGGGAGGTGCGCGGGGCGGTGGCGGCGTGGGCCGGGGCGGAGGGGCGGCGGGGCGCGGGGCGACGGCAGGCGATGGGTGGGGCGGTGGAGGCGGCGAGGGGGTGGCGGGGGCGGTTGTGGTGGAGGTGGAGATGGCGGGGTTGGGGTGGGGCGGCCGGCCAGGAAGAGGGGGCGGGGGCGGATATAGCAAAGGAAAGCAGGCAGACTGGAGGCAAAGGAGCGAGCGTCGCGTAGCAGGAGAGAAGCCAGCGAAGAAGAGCCGGACGGACGCGGTGGAACGGCAAGAGGCTGGGAGGAGGGGAAACTAAAGGGGCAACGACGGAAAGGTAGGCGATGCGGAGAAGGGTGGTGAGCCGTGAATTGGGAGGAAGGGAGGCGAGAAAATGCGAGGCGGAATGAAGGAAGCAGCGAGGCTGGGCAAGCCGGGGTGGGTTAAGCCGTTCGGTTTTAACCGATGCGGGGTGAAGTACGACGAAATGAAGTGAGGCGGAGATAGACGAGACAGAGGCGTGGCGGGAGTTGGGCGAGACGGGGTTAAAAGAGAGGGTTTGTGAGCGGCGGTGTAGGGGAGTTGGGCTGGGAAGCTGGATAAACGAAGCTTTGTAAAACAGGTAGTCTTAAGCCGGTCAGGTTTAACCGAGGCGGGGTGAAGTACGATGAAATGAAGTGAAGCGGAGATAGACGAGACCGAGGTAGGCTTGGAGAAGTTGGTGTGAGTTGGGGGGCGGGGTGCGCTGGCGGGTCGGGCGAGGTGGGTCGGGCGAGGCAGGGTTGGGTGGGGCGATGTTACGCAAAGCAGGTTTAACCGAAGCGGTGTTAAGAAGGGCGGGATTAAACCTCCAGGGGTTAAGCGAGGCAGCAACAACCCAGATGGAGTTCACCGAAACGAATACGACGAGCCTACAGAAGGTGGAATAGAACCTGGTGATGGAGGTACGAGTAGAGTGTGGATGGAACAAGACGGTGTGGATTGAGTGTATGTCGGTGAGTTGATGCTTGGCGGCAAGGAATCGAGTAACGCAGATTTGAGCGAGGGGGTTCGGTATGAAGCCTTGAAATCGTTTATGTCGAAGGGGTGGGAGCCTTTTGGACAAGTCAGGTCGCAAAACGGTAGAAGATGTAGCGGGGAGAGTGATGAACAAGGGTGAAAAAGGCGGAACAGTTTGATTGATGAAAGTGAGAATGGAAAACGAAGAATGTGGATGGTACGAAATGTGGGGTAATGTGCGTTGTGGTGCAGGAGAGTGCAGACGCGGTGAACACCCCCGGGGCCGTGAGATGGAACGGGGTCTTGGAGAAACACAGAAAAGGAAGTTAAACGACGAAGCAGGGTAGGTGAGGATTAGTTAAGCGTGCAAAGCGGGGGAACGGGGCGGATAGAGGAGCTGGGAGACGAAAAAAACCTGAACGAAGCGGGGTTGAGGGGACTGACAAGAGATAGGACAGGACGTTGTTGTGATGTGCAGCATCGAGCAAGTTGGCAATTTACAATCGGATGTCACCGTACGTGGGACGTTGGAGCGTGGCGTGGCGGTGCGAGGCATGGCGGAGCTTGCGTGGCGATAATGGGTGGCGTGGCGTGGCGTGGCGGGCGTGGCAAGGCTTGGCGGGCAGGCAGGGTGTGGCGGGGAGTGGCGGGCTTGGCGGGGCCAAACGGTGTGGGGGAGCGTGGCGTTGCGGAGCGTGGCGTGGCGGGCGTGCGTGGCGCGAGCGGACGTGGGGGTGGGGCGGGGCCTCCAGGAGCGGAACGTATCGAAGTGTGGCGTTGCTGACTGGGACGTGCCGGAGCGGGGCACATCAGAGGGGACGTGGCGGAGCGAGCCTTCATGAAGCCGTGCGGCGGTGTGGGCGGTGCGGGCGGAGTAGGGCGAGGTGTGAATGTTCGGCTGGATTGATGATTTTTTGTTTCCGGGGCGTCAACTGCTTTCCGGAGCGGGGCACATCAGATGGGGACGTGGCGGCCCGCCCCAGCCCGGACAAGCTCTAAGCTACAGACCGGTCTCCCGGAATATGTGGTAGTGTTGTGCATGTTAGTGTGAGTGTGTGTGTGTGTAAGGGGAAAGGATAGGACAAGTAAGAGGAAGGAAAGATCTCGCGCGGTCCGTGGCCTGTTTGTTAGGGTACTGCTCCGGCATTCGCCTGGTGTTGATCGGAGAAACCACGGAAAACTATCGATCAGAGCCGCCGGCCGCTAGAATTCTCCTACAGAGAGCGACTGAATTCGACCTAACTGAAAAGCTACTGTCGAAAATCCTGTCGCCGCGGGGAGTGGAACCTAGGACCTCCCAGCCAGAGGCGCTGCAGTGACATCAGTTGATGCACTGAGCTACCGCTCCCGGTCGACTTGGAGCAGTGCGGGGACGGGGCGGAGCGGGACGGCCTAGAGTGGGGAGGAACAGGGCGGGCGAGCGGGGGCGGAAGTGGCGGCTTCCAGTAGCGGTGAGTGAAGGGGCCGTAGCTGTCACACGTCGCACCTTCCTCTCCATTTCCAACGACTCATCGCGAGGGGGTGCGTTGGACGCATCGATTTCTATCTCCCCCCGCGCTGACTTCCACCCGCCGCTGATGGAGCGTTACGCGTGTACAGAGCCCAATGAATGACATGCCTTTCGTCCACGATCAATACGCTGCCTTCCGACTCGGGCCGTGTTTGGAGAAATCGGCGCGCGCACAAACAGACACTGAGTGCTGACCCAATGCTGGCGGGTTTTATAAAATATTTCCAAGTGTGGGAGAGAGAAATCTAATGTTATGTGTAATAATATCTGATCTGCCGGGTTGAATGACGCAGAATTTAGAGCTTCGTCCGTGTATGCGGAGCTGAAAAATGCAACAACCTGTACAATTCTTCGTTTGTTTTATGTTGTTGTTCTTTTTCGCAAAATATAGTTGCGATGTGCATGTCTTCTCATAGTTGGTCACGTCTAAGTCATTCTCCCGTAACGTAATCATGATCCTTAATCCTTCACGAATACCCTGATTATCCACCCAGAGGAAGTCAAAGGCAACCCAAAAATGAAATCATTTGCTCAGGAAAGGGGAGTGCATACAAATCTAATCGTCTTTTCTTTTCTTCGCTCGGAAGTCTAGTAGAACACTCATAGTGATCAACAGCGTACCTCTGACTAAAGAGGCCAATACTCTGCTCCAAATTGGAGAGTGTAGAGTTGTGTAATGTGCCATTGAGTGTGATTGATATGACCCATAGACCTGTGGAGAGGATGGAGGATCAGGAAGACTGTAGCCTCCCTGATTAATTCGAAATGAGCCTCATAGCCATACGTAATTTTAAAAAATTCCTTAGATAAGATAATTTCCTGTTTCCCCTTTTTTAAGCTGACGTTTGGTGGAAGAAGGTCTTCAAATCATCCGACAACTCTGTAAATTATTGAATAGAAAATAAATTGTATTTATTAAATGTAATATTAAAATGATCATTTCATTTCCTTGAAGAATTGCTTCTTTTGTTTAGAAAAATTCCATATGAAAGAAATTGATGGAAGTGGGGCCCCTGGCGGGCTCAGAAATGTAGCTGCGCCCTTTTGTTTTAGGCTGCGGACTATGTAGTTGTGGCGTTGAAAGAAAATAGTGAGCACCTTTCTAACCATAATATCGCGCGTATCACAAAAGATTAATTCATGATTGCTTTAAATGTAGGAATAGAGTTGTTCCTTTACTCTCTTCTTAAGTAAGAGAAAGATAACTTAGCATTTCATTTGCCAATATTCCATTTCTGAATTATCAGGCCGCCATTTACAATCACTAATGTCTCATTTAATTATTCCCATTTTCTTTCTTCAGCAGTTCAATAGAAGTGATTGATTGTGGAAACAGTCATTTGTAATTGAAGTTCAATAGTAGTCTAAGATTGTGCAAACTGTCTTTTGTAATTAAAATTCAAATGCATGCGTTCTGTTCGTTTCATTTTTGTTTTTGTATATCTCAAATTCAGTGGAAACACTCTAAAACGAACTTCTTGAAAAAATAAAAAATAAAGTGTACACAAGACTTGATTTTAATTAGTTTACTTTAAAGTTTTAATACATCTGCGTCGCCATGGAAAGTTTCTGCAACGACAGAAAGTTCTCGGCCCCCTGACATTTGCTTTCGAGATTTTTCACTGTACGTCAACTATACTGATTACCCACCTCGTAGTCATCTCGTCTAAAAAAAAAAACACGTACAGCTTCAAGCAATTACATTCGATGTATAATACTACATGACTAAGCATTAATGCTTCATGTCTATTGGTTAAGCTTTAAAATCGATAGTTTCTTGTAGCATGATTCAAATAGTACGCTGGATATATTCTTTTTACATGAGATACACAGAGTATTCATTGTGGCCGTCCAAGGACGACTTCAATAATTACGCGTAGTGACGCACGTATCTTTTTAACATTGTGAAACGAAGAACGAAGACCATGTCCATGAAAATGACGTGTTGATCTATGACAGCATCGCTGCATTGGTAGTAATTGTTTAAACGGACCCAACAGAAGCTTGCTAAACGAGTTTAATGTTCTGTTTACTGCACAAAACTTGCTTATCCTTCCTTTCACTTGTCACAGAATCAACGCACCTCCATTACGCAACTGGACGGAGATTAAGAATCCCGATCCTCCGGGTAGTGCTTCGCGTAGTATGGACATTACGAAACAAGACTATTTGACGTATTAAATAACGTAATGAGACTTGTCGAAAACACTTTCTAGAGACTCCTCAAGACTGATAAGAAAATGACCGAACGAGCAGAGGTGGAGCCTGGGAACACACGTGGACGTGTACGCGCCCGCAAGTCCCGAGGTGGAGATCGTCGCCGACGATTGCAGCCGCGAGCAAATCGACGTAATGGCCGAAGATGATAGATGATGATTGCGACGCATGGAGGCGATGGTGATGGATGGCGAGTCGGCGCTGATGCTGGTGATTGATGATGAATGCGTCGCGCGCCGCGGGTGTGACGACAGCCGCGATGGTGATGATAGCTCTGCTGGTGACGATGACGAGAATCGATTCGCTCGCTTACCGTCCCGCCCCGCCCTCGCGGTTAATGCAACCAGAAGGGGAGCGACCGGAATAGAGTGGGGAGGGTTTCACGATTAATGCTGGGATCATTTTTCTGCGTACGTAACGTCGAAGGGATGTTTGATGATAAAATTATATTTCGGATCTAGTAAATCAATATTTTATGATTAAATGTAATTCTTTGGGGGATGGGATCTGAACGAGAAAAAGAAATGTTGAACATTTTGAAACCTTTAATTTTTTTCAATGATGTTGCCAAATATTATGTTTAATTAGGATTTTCATATTTAATTTTTATACATCAGTACTTGTAAAAACATACAAACTTAATAAACTTAATTATTTTATGAACGATTTCATAAAAAAATACCGTAGTACGTTTGATTCACACATGGCCTAATCTGAAATTAAAAAATAATACATAGTTTTTTTGTGGATTTTGGCTCTGACTGTTATGCATCTCTAGATTAATAACCATATCACGGTTTTATCGTTCTTATCCTTTCACTTTCTGATATTTCATGACTAAATCACTCACATCTGTCACTATTTATCATTGTAGTTACGTCTGTCCTCACCACAACCTACACCATTTTTACTTTTATTGCGGTTGTCACGTGGCCGTAAATACTATACTATTATCTTGTCCCGGGCATATTGCTGTCGATCCCAAGTCGATGCTGCTTTTCCCCGATTTCGCCCCTCGGGCACCGTAATACGACCACCGCCCTCCATCCGCCCACATGCAACCACCTTGGACCGCACATCCGCCCCGTCCATCCGGCCGTCTCCACCTCCGCATCCGCCTCCGTCCCCGTGCTCGTCCCCGTCCGTCCGCCTCGGACCGTTCGTCCGACCATCCGGCAGCGGCGGGAAGGCAGTAAATCGATAGCAGCGCCCGCCGTCCGCCGGTCATATTTCACCCACGTCGAACTTTCTTCAGGTGACTCGGCGGCGAGCGGGCCGTGGCCCCGCTACCTGATCCCGGGTCGCCGCCACCGCCGCCGCCGCCACTGTCGCCGGCGCCGCACCCTCGGCGCTATCGTCTCCGCCATCGCCATTGTTGCCTCCCCCACCACCTCCGCAGCCTCGGTCAACTTGTTGCCCCAGCGTCGCCAACGCGGCGCCACAGGCACCTCGTGACCCCTCGTCTATCCCACTCCCCGTCTACTCCGACTCCATTGCCTTCATCTGCACTGTCACCAACACCTCCATCTACTCCGCCACCGTCGCTTCCATTTCTGCCACTCCATGTACCCTCCCCTCCCTCCGACACCTTCTACTCCCCACCTCCATTTACTCCGACTCCCATTTTCACTCCTGTCCAACGCCCCATCTACTCCGTCACGTCGCCTCCAACTACTAGTCTCCGTCAACTCCGTCTCTGATACCTTCATCTACACCGTCTCCGATTCCTCCATCTAAACCGTCCCCGATACCTCCATCTACTTCGTTACCGTCATCTCCATCTACTCCGTCCCCAACACCTCCATCTACTACGTCCTCAATACTTCCATCTACTCCAACCCCAACACATCCATCTACTCCGTTCCGTCACCTCCATCTACTCCATTTCCGACTACTCCGTCACCTCCATCTACTCCGACTCCGTCACTTCCATTTCATCCGTCTCCGTCATCTCCATTCACTCCGTTACCTCTCCCCCCTCCGTCTAGTTCCGTCTCTCGCCATTTCCGACAGCTCGTCCACGGCCCTCGGTGCTCCGCGGGTCGCCCGAAGAGGATGGGTGGTTGTGTGCGTGGGTGGGCGGCGACGCCGACGCGTTGCGAGCGGAAACCGCGTCGGGGGCGCGCGAGTGGTCGCGTTTGGGCGTGGCCCACGTTGTGCGTCTTGCACGGAACGAGAGTTTGAAGAGGTCTAGTGATCCCACAGCTAGGTCGAATGCAGTCGCTGGCTGGGGGAGAATTGTAGCGGCCGGCTGCTCTGAGCTGTAGTTTTTCGTGGTTTCTTCGATCACAATAGGTGAATGCCCGAGTAGTACCCTAACAAACGGGCCACGGACCGCGCGAGATATTTATTCACTCTTCCGTGTCCTATCCTGTACCCTTACACAAACACATACATTTACATGCACTACATTATTACATATGTCCAGGAACCAATTGGTAGCTTATAACTTGACCAGGCCGGAATGGTGCCCCGCTGGTGCGAGATATCTGGACTAGAAAATTTCGTGCAAACTGACGTGTATAGGACGGCTTGAATTTCATCATCCTGCGCGAGAAGAACACTGCCATCTCCCTCGATAAAATCAAGTACGGATGATATGATAGTTGATCATGGCAATGATTAAAGCAGTTGATAAAGAATGAAAGAATCTATCAATTAATTCAATAATTCACTCTAACTTCAATGCGCTTAGGAAAGATGACGTTTCGTCATTTTTCTAGAAACCATCGACCAAAGCCCGATAAGTGTGCTGCTTTTGGGTGTGTGCTTAACCCTCAGTCCTACATCAGATTTGAAACGAAAACTAGTGGTGCTAAAACAGCACGTACTTCTCTTCCGTATTTCCACGCAAAATTATGCGAAAAGTACTCTTATTTTCGAACAATTGTACATGGCCTAATTTCAATATCTATCTTTAAGGAACAGATTTCATTACAGTAAAAATCTCTATCTTTAATATTTTTGTTGTAGGAAGACTCCGAAAACTGTTTGAACTTTAAATTTTAAATTTGGAAAATGTCCCAGGGGCTTCCTCTAAAGTATTATACCCAAAAATGAAATATCGGTTTCAAATTCAAAGGACCGCAACATCAGCCAGATTGATTGGGGAATATCAGTTTGGAGAAAATCGGCTGAACGGTTTAGTCGCTAGCCTGGTTCACAGACGTATAGGCAGACGGATGGACGGACGTTTTGCTATTATTTGATTTTTCAGTATCAAGCACCTACAAAACATGGATTCTTTATGGCCACACAAAGTGTAACAGGATTTCTTTTCTAAATTTAGCAACTTAATTTATCCACTTTTTCTTTACCAGGGCCCTGTAATAAGAGTTTGTCTGCAGAAAATTCGTTGGTTTTTCTCGCAACATTATTCTCAATTTAATTTTAAAATTCAACATCATTCTCTATTAACAACTCTAACGTTGCCTCTACTCCGTAGCGAGGAGTAAAACTAGATCAGATTATGGTGTAGAGGAGAAAGGAAACCTACATGCTACCTACAACACCGTTTACCTACAGCACACTTTACAAAGTACTCTATTATTGTCGATTTCTCTGAAAAAAAAAAAGTATTGTAGACTATGAAAACCATATTATCGTGTCTCCAACCGGGCTTGTTTTATGATTCTTTCGTCATAATCTAAACAACTAAATAATAAGATATATGTGAACGTTTTCTCTGAGTTTTTATGGGTTCTCTTACACCATACGATGAGTAGAATCTATGTGTATAGCAAGAGTAGAAACTCGAAATCTTTGTAAAATGAAATTGAAGGAAAGGTGACAGAAAGCATCTTTTGCGATCAAATTACAGTAACTGTTTGATTTTCTAGAACACGGTATGAAACTATTTTAATTTTTAGAACAATAATTTGCAAACTGCGGGTTATTCACACACGTCCAGGTAGTGTTCATGTAAACGCGTAGTTTTAACAAATTTAAAATTTATTAAAGCGAATCAGATATCAACTCAGTTTTATTCCACCACAATCTGGCTTGTCTCTCCGGTTAGAATAGTGTTAATATAGGAAAATATTTCTAATGATTCTTTGTAAGTAACACATGTTTAATGTTCTGATATTTTATAGTATAAAATTGTGGCCAGGAGTATTTATAGGGATTAGCTTTGTGAGAAGAGATACTGATGTGACCCAGTTTTCAGTAGTCTCTAGGGTTTTCCTCGCCAATAATTAAGCTTTTTTTAAAGAAATAATTCGAAAACAATTCTTTAATCTCTGTTAATTATTTCTATTCTTCCTTTCAGACTTTGCTGATGCTCGAGTGATCTTCGAAATAGTGAGTACAAATATTTTAAAGTTTTGCATAGAATTTTTTATCTGCAATGCCTTCCTACATGAATATTCTATAAATATTACAACAGGCTATGATTTTCAAAATGAGATCAAAATAAAGGTGAAATTTAATCGTCATTTCGTCATATTTTAAAACAAAGAACTGGTAATACTTCCTCTCCAAGGCAAGGATACTCAATAATAATTTCAGAAATATTTATTTCCTTGGTTTTGCTTAAACAAACCATGAAGGAAGATTGAATAACATATATAACAATGATGATTATTATGAAAAATAAACAATACTATTGATGAGGATGGCTGTAAAATAATGGTTTTTCGATTGAATAGGATGGAGGGAGGGGCATAAAAGTCATAGAAAACATGCACAAACACATTTTGTCCATTTTAAATTTCACACGCAGATATGAACCTTGATTAACAAACTCGAAGTCTTATTCCCGTATACTTGGAATATGTATGCTACCACGGGTTGGTGGAATGCAAGCGGTCTATGCTCTGTGCCTCGAATCACCGCTAGCTTCCCAGATGCAGGCGATAGAGCAAGTTTGAAAACTCCGTGGGCGCACGTCGACTGTGGCACCGAGGCCGCCCCGTCCCGTCCCGTCCCCTTGTCGTCTGCGAGGGCGGGAGAGATACGTCGTTGCCTGCAGAGCCCGCGGGGCCGGCGGCGGGGATGGGCTGACAAATCGAGGCTCGGGCGGGCGTCCGACCATTGTCTGCAGAGGTCTTATCGCGCGCCAAGAAAACTTGGGCGCGCCCGCGCTCTCGCCCTCGCACCCCCGTCTCGTTCTGGTCCACCCTCTCCCCACCCCTGCCTCCCTTCTCCTGGCCTCTTTCTACCCCTGTCATCCCGGTAACACGCTATCCCGCCATTCCACACTCTGCAACGCCTCACTCCCGTCCACCCCACTCCGCTACTCCTCTCCCCTGCTCCTCCTACCATCCACCCTTCCCACTCACACCATCCCACCCTCTCACACCACTTCACCACCTCTCACACCATCCCACCCCTTCACCTATCCACCCTCCCTCTACCTCCCACTCCCTTTCCTCTACCATCCATCCCACCTCCTCTTCACCATCTCACCCTCCTCACCATCCACCTCTCTACACCATCCCACACCTTCCACCATCCCTCTTCCTCCACCATCCCACCTCACACATCCACCCCCCACCATCTCACCCTCACACCATCCATCCTATCACACCATCCCACCCTGCACCATCTCACTCCTTCCACCATCTCCCCCTCCTCACCATCCACCCTCTCACACCATCCACACCTTCACACCATCCTCTTCCTACACCATCCCAACCTTCACCATCCACCCTCCACCATCTACCTTACACCATCCATTCCTATCTCACCATCCCACCTGCACACCATCTCCTCCTTCACACCATCTCACCTCCTCACCATCCCCTCTCACACCATCCACCTTCCACATCCTCTCTCCACCATCTCACCCCTTCCACCATCCATTCCTATCTACACCATCACCCCTGCACCATCTCACTCCTTCCACCATCTCACCTCCTCACCCCACCCCTCTCTACACCATCCCACTCCTCCACACCATGCCATCCTTTCACACTCTACCCCACCTCTCCACCCTCCCCCGCTCTGCCTCCTCGCCTCCCCATCCCTTCCGCTCCCTGCTCCACCTCAATGCTTCTCAACCTCATCCCTTCCACTTCGCCCTTCTCCACCTCACTACCTCCCATTCGCCCTCACTCTCAGCCCTTCCCCCCCCACACCCTCCTCAAATCGTCGAACCTTCCCTTTCCCCTCCCGACCGCGCTCCTCCCCGCCTCGTTAGGATCCTCATCCTCCATCCCTGTCACGTTCCTCTTTCCAATCTCGTGCTTAACGTCGACTCTGTGGTGTCTCGGACGCGCTTTTCTCATCGTCTGTTGCAGCTTTTTTGCGGTTTCCTCTGCGACACGTTACTTCCTGTACAGTTCTGTGAAGCCATTTTGTTGTTACCTCCGGTTGTTTATACTTTTCATTACATTGTCTTGCTGTCTTCGTTCAAAATGTATCTTTTCTAGATATATCTCTCTCATTCCTTTGCTGTTCATGGCTCCCTCTGACTTTTCATCCATTACAATTCGATAAAGAGTGTCGCACTTCTCTGTGGTAGATGTGATGTTTTATGAGCTCCTTTTATTGTTCTGTTTTGATCCTGCTGATGACCTCACCTCCATTT
The DNA here is from genome assembly GCA_964035755.1 of Teleogryllus oceanicus. NCBI lineage: Eukaryota > Metazoa > Arthropoda > Insecta > Orthoptera > Gryllidae > Teleogryllus > Teleogryllus oceanicus. The sequence continues at coordinate 108,657,330 of CAXIVR010000007.1, forward strand.
CAGTGTCCACACACTTAAACATTTTTTCTCATTTTATTTCTCACTGTACTAACATTTCATAATTGTTTTCGCCTTCGGCAGTGTTCATCATTTCGAGACAAGTCATTGCCATTATCATTACCGTACTACCTTCTTTTGGGAACGTAGCTTAGATAGTTGACAGTTCAATCAATCCACTTTTTTCTGCTTTCATTTTGTCGATCTTATCTTTGTGTGTTTGAATACTATCAAACATTTTTACTTTTTCGTTAGGAAGCAGAGAAACAGTTATGGAATGTTGCGCGAAAAAATTGCAAATTTTCGGCAGAAAACTCTTATTGCCGGGTCCTGGTTACGAAAAAGTGGATAAATTCATTAGCTAAAACGAGGAAAAATTCCCCTAACACGTGGTGTAGCCAGAATACATGTGTGTCCTTGATAGCTAAAAAATGATTGACGGTAAAATGCCTGTCTGTTTCCCTGTTCGTCTGCCGGTCTGTCAGTCCGTCCTTAGATCCTGATAGTAATATTATGCATTGTATCTCAATTAAAATAAAGATTTTAATCGTTGTTTTCTGTTTCCTGCCATTGCTGCTTTTCAAATATTACTTCCGCAGTGTGTTATACTTCCCCTTCATGTTCTTATTCCGTATATTTAGCATTTCTTTCTGATTTCCTTTCCGTTATCATTTTGGACCTCTGGTCCTCTTCCGAAGCAGCAACTTCTCTCTTGCGACACCTTCCGCGGCTTTAGTCGCGGGGCGGCGGCTGCGAGACGGAGGATTTCGGCGATGGCGGGAGCGGTGCCATGGAAGCGGACAGGGAGGGGAGGTTGGGGAGGGGAGGTTGGGGGAGGGGAGGTTGTAGGAGGGGAGGTTGGGGGAGGGGAGGTTGGAGGAGGGGAGGTGGGAGGAGGGGAGGTTGGGGAGGAGGTTGGGAGGGAGGTTGGAGGAGGAGGTTGGGAGGAGGTTGGGAGGAGGAGGTTGGGGAGGAGGTTGGGAGGAGGTTGGAGGAGGGAGGTTGGAGGAGGGAGGTTGGGGAGGAGGTTGGGAGGGAGGTTGGGGAGGGGAGGTTGGGGAGGAGGTTGGGGAGGGAGGTTGGGGAGGAGGAGGGTTGGAGGAGGTGGGAGGGGTGGAGGAGGAGGTTGGGAGGAGGTGGAGGAGGGCGGTGGGATGGAGCGGGCCAGAGACGGCGGTGGAGATTTAACAGCAGCGAAGACGGGGTGGGCAGAGGATGGCAGTGATGGCGACAATGGAAGTAACGCAGCGGCGGGGTTGGGAGGGCGGTTAGGTGGAGATGGGATTAGGGCGGACCGGAGGCAGCACAGGAGGGGACTGTGACCCACCAGCGTCGGAGACGGGGGCGATAGAGGTCGGCAGCGGAGGCGAGGTCGGTTGCAACAAGAGCAGCTGGACCGGGAGCGATAGCTCAGTGCATCAACTGATGTCACTGCAGCGCCTCTGACCGGGAGGTTCTAACTTCGAGTCTTGACGGTGGCAGGATTTGCGACACTAGCTTTTCAGCTAGGTCGAACTCAGTCGCTGTCTGGAGGAGAATTCTAGCGGCCGGCTGCTCTGATGGTCGGGAGCTTAGAGCTTGTCCCGGCTGGGGCGGTGTCCCGCTCGTGGGAGAGTCGTGGTTAGGGGGAAACCCCACCTGCCGACTGTAGGTCGGCGCCGGATCTCGCCATCCAGTGGGGGAAATATCACCGCCATCTCCCAAGAAAAAGTCATGCAATACAGTAACGGGAATAATGACCAAAGCAGTTGACGTGCCCGGAAACACGAAAAAATCAATCAATCAAATCAAAAGAGCAGCTGGGATAGGGTGAGTTAGACTGGAGCTGGAGAGGAACGGAGACGGCAATGGACTCTTGACGGAGTCGGGGGAGAAGGTGGTGGAGATTCAGCAGCGGCAATACGGGCAACGCGACGAGTGGTTGCGTCGATCAGAGGCGCGAGACCAGAGACGGGTGGATGGTGGATGGCACGGTTAGAAAAGAATAATGAAGAAGCGGGAGAAAAAAAGTAAAGAAGGAAGGGGGGGAGATGGGGCAGGCGGAAACGGAAGTGATGGTGATGGACTGATGTAGACGGGGAAATAGGGGGGTGGAGGAGATAGCAGAGGAAGTTGAGGAAGGTAGGAGGCGGTGATGAGACTGCAAATGGAAGGGAGATGAGGGGGAAGGGAAACATGGGAGGAGGGCGGACGGATGATGAGCAAAGACGGAGGAGCCGAAGAAACCGAAAGTGCGTTGGACTGGGCACTGTGCGGGGTGCTCTGTCGCGAAGCAAGGCAGAGGCGGGGCGGGAGAGGGCACGGATATCTGGCGGGGGCGGCGCGCCTCTCATCAGATAATGGGCCGTCGGGTCGCGTCGGTCGGCCCGCCGCCGCCTGTGACAAGTGTCAGGGCCGCGAGCTGTTAGTCCGACCCGGCGACCGCACCCCGCCTTTGTCTCCGCCCCCGCCCCACCCTCGTCTTCGCCCTGCCCGTCTACGTCTAACCCCGCTTCATCCCCGCCCATCCTCCGTCTCACCCCGTCTCCGCCCCGCCTCCGCCGCTCGCGTCCAAACCTGAGCTGTGCTACCGTAGCCGACAGCCTCCGCCGCATCATACATCTCTCTCCGTTCCTTCCTCTCCCCCATGCTTTTGCCTAGAGGAGGAAAGTATCTTTCTTCCTCATGTTTTCGCGTTCAATACTTAGCGACAGCTTCACTTTCTTTTCGGACTCTTTTCAGCTACAGTTTCTGACGTTCCTTCATTCTAATTGTCTTTCGTGTGGTTCATGTGCATATCTCCCATTCACATCTGTACTTAAGTTTTTTCATCTTCATCTTCGCCTCCTTTTCCATTCTCTTTATCTTATTTCCTTTGTTTTTTTCGCTTTTTTTGATTATTATTGTACTAATTTCCTTCTTCCTATGACTCGTATCCACGTCTGACCACCCATCGCTATGTACTCTTCTTCTCTTTTGGCACTTTTCTGTTCTCATTTTTGGTCACATATTCTGTTCAATCGTATTTTTTTCACCCACACACTTCGCGTATTGTTTATCCTTTTTTTCTCACTCTTCCTCCCCATCTGATTTCAATGTCTTTCTTCTTGTCGCACGTTCTCCACCACATGCACAGTCATTACGGCGCTAGGAAAATTTAGGTGTTCGAAGATGTGATAGGACCCTGTCCTCCCCTCCCTAACCGAAAACGTCCCGCCTCGATCCGCTCCCTTCATCCGTCTCTTCTCCCAAAATTCTCTGCAGATCATTAACACTTCTTCCAATATCACAACCCCTCCGCCTTTGACCGCCCTATCCGCCATCCCCGTCTGCGCTGCTCTTCTGCCTACCCGCTCCCCCCCGTCCTGCCCCGTCCTGTTGTGTCCTGTCCTGTCCCGTCACGTCACGTCTCGTTCCGTCACGTCCCGTCCCGTCACGTCCCGTCCCGTCGCGTCCCGGCACGTCACGTCACGTCACGTCCTGCCGCGCCCCCCGCCCCGCCCCGCCACTTCTCCCCCATCCCCGACCATCCCAGCTTCATTCCACTTCTCAGCGTCCCTCCCCGCCATTACCCTCCCCGGCACTCCTCCCTTCCCCTCTTCCGCCCTCCCCTACCTATCCTCGGTCGCTCCGTCTGCCCATCCAGCCTGTCCGCTCCACGCCTCTCCTCACAATCCTCCCCTGTTTTCCCCTCCGCGTCCGCCCCCGCCCCTGCCCCCGCCCCCCCGCTCCCGCCCCGCCCCCGCTCCGCCACGCGCCGGACGCTGCCTCCGCTCGCGCTAATGCCTCGTCGCGTAATGAAGAAACGTGACTGCTACGCCGCGTCGATGCGTTGCCCCGATTGTCCCGAAAGTGGCAGGGCTTCCTGTTCGCACGGATTTGTCACGTGACGAGGCGTAGCGTAGTGATTGATTGGTTGGACGCTAATGATGGGTGTAACAGAATGTATTTTGAAAGTTTCTCGATTTTATTAAATGTTTGATCACGCACTGTTGGGTACACGTCCAGGTCACTACTTTCTTGCAAGTTCAGAAAGTTACTGTGATGGTGTTGTGACACGAACGTTGCTGATTAATCAACAAAATTGTTATTACATGAAATTTATTACATAAATACAGTTTACTTCAAGTTGCTTTATTAAAATTGAGTATAATATTAAAAGAAAATCAAAAACAATAAATCACTTTTCCCCCAATTGGTTTCAATCCTAAAGTAAAAATAACTGATGTATAAATTGATTCAAAAATATGCAGTGACTGTTGTCGTCTCTTTTGTCAAGAAGCGCAACTAGAAGAATCTGCGATAATACATTTTACGCCTGTTTTCCAGCGCAGGAACGATTTAGATATTTTTGTTAAACTTTTATTTCCACCTTCAAATAATTGAATAGGCAATTTTAGTCTCTAAAGTCGTTTTTTATATTGTTTAGTATGAAACATGTCCTAACCATAGATTACAAAAATGTGTGGTACAGGTCGCTTTTGTAACCTGGAGTTACATAGGGTCGAGTGTCTACATCAAAAAAGAGGAATAATGTAGGCATTTGCCAACCCCAAAAATATAATTACAGTTTAATCTAGCCGAGTTTAACTCAGATACATCATTGCTGATAACTCTTCAGCGAATCAGACTAAAAGGTCCTAGGATTCTAGTCCCAATGAGGGCGGATTTTTATATACTAGCTAAATAGATCAAATCTAGCCGCTGCAACGAGGAGCAATCTAGAGGCCGGGCGATCTGTTCGGTAGTTTTCCGTGGTTTCATCGATCAACAACTGGCGAATGCCGGAGCAGTTCTCTAACAAACGGGCCACGGACCGCACGCAATATATCCACCCTCTTCCTTGTCCCATCCTCACCTCCCCCCCATACACACACTAACATGCACTACACTACCACATATGCTGGGAAACCAGCCAAGAGTGTAGAAATTTCCCCAGAAGACCCAGATGGTTAGGAAACCCGCCTGGTGTGATACGTGGAGGGAGAAAATTCCCGTGAGACGACGTGTAGATCGGCACCGGATCTAACCATCCAGGGAAGGGATAAAAAAATTGGCATTCACCTCCCGGGATAAAGAAAAAGCATTCACTACACTATTGGGCCCTGTGATCATAGAATTTCAAGTACCTGCAAACAGTCAATAAGTATTGCAGACTTTAATGCCTCAGAACTTGGAGGAAGTCAAGTACATTTCAGCAACAATCACCAAAGAATCTGAAACACAAACGAAACCTCGGACACTCTTAGCCAAGTGTCCCGACTTATGATGTGACATCGACCTTCGATGTTGCCGAGCATCGATGATCAAAATGAAAACATGGATGTTAATAAAACATCGACCAAAATCCATCGATGGTTTAAACTTGTTGTAGAAACCTCTTTCATTATATTCGTGCGCAACAAAATTTAATTTCACAGTTACCGTGTATATTAATTTATAATTAAAATTTAACAAAACAAACTTAGAAATGCCCCTTCATGTGCAAAATAGGAGGAAAGACGAAGAAAATATGAGAGCATTCTATCTATATTCTATTCTAGGGTGAAGGATAGTAGTCTTTTCGATCAAAATAATCCAAATCGCACTCGTGTGGTTTGAACACAAACACAGTTGTATCATCAGTTATTATTTTCATATTTTACGTATGTACAATATTGTGATTAGGGGCATTTTCATCCACGAACAAAACATCGAAAACGAAAAAACATCCACTCTAAGAATTCGAAAGTCCAAAACATCGACTTCAGTACATCGATGATTAAAACATCGACATTGATGTCACATCTTTAGTCTAAAAAAAAAAAAAACACCACCCTAAGAATTCGAAAGTTCAAAATTTTAGAAACATCATTTTTGAAAACATCGACATTGCATCTTTAGTCACGACGTCCAGGAGCAAAATATCGAAAACGAAAAAAACATCCAGCCAAAGCATTCGATGGTCCGAAAACATCGACTTCAGTACATCGACATTGATGCCGCATCTTTAGTCTCTCCGCTGCAAACGCTTCCGAGTGCTAGCGTCCACTCTCCGGCAGCTGCGGCTCCGCCCCCCCCCCCCCCCGCCCAGGCTGCTAGCGCTCTCTGCTCTGCTTGCCCTTTGCGGCGCAGTAATAACGCAAAGCGCGATCCAATTACGCCGGTGCTCGCTTTCCTCCTGCGGCAATTTTAATTAGGGGGGACGGGGACGGCGGGCCCGAAAAAAATGAATATATCTCCCCCTCTTCCCGACCTGGGGATGGGAGGTACGCCCCGTCTCGCGTGCCTTCCCGTGCGGGGATTACGGAAGAGATGGCGGTGCAAGGTGAGGTGAGGCTGGGGACGGTGACAAGGCTGCGGATGCGTGCATCTCCTTTCTTTCTCGTATGCAGTGTAATCTTCCACAAAGCACATTTGCCAGTTTAGACCTCCAACGTGTTAAGTCAAGCTTTCCGAGTTTTAGTATTGATGTTTAACGACCGTTTAGCAGACATTACGGCACGAAGAATTCCCGTTGAAATGTTAACATCGTACGAGTATGTAATACATTTACAGGAACTTACGAAATGTAGAAATCATCTCTTATTAATTTCAATAGCTGTGTTTCGGCTTTTGCTTGGAGCATTCCTCATGAACATATAGCGCCAGAGCATCATGAAACTCGAATGACTGCATGTGCTGATGCTACATTTCTCAAGTTACTGTAAATTTTATTCGTATTATTTTGGAATTTTAACCAGATGTCCTCATACTGTAATGTCTGCTAAACCTAGTTCATTACTATATTGTTTTATACATTTAATGCAGACGTGAACAGTTGTTAACGTTTCAATTTTCGTTTTATTTCAGTTTCTTAATCTGAAAGCAATTAAAACTTCACAACTTACATTTTTGTTTAAAAACTGCTTTGTAATTTTTTGAAATAAATAATCTTTCATTGTTTTCCTAACAAGTTCATTTAAGATTACCAAATCGTAATCTCATTCTTAATTTGTTTTGCTTGAAAACCAAGGACATGTGTCTCACATTTATGCAGCTGTTACTGAAACCAAATCTCCGACGCGTGTATGTGAGATATCTTTGATCAGCGGAAATGTGCTGTAAGGGGAAACAGTCCCTCACTCGGTAGCAGCGTTGAATTTTGAAGAGCATATAGATTTTTATGTCGGGTTCAAAAATGTTCAGGAAAATTATAAAGTCTGAGAAAGCTTTGGGTTAAAGTTTTAGAAATCACCGAATAGTTTGTCCTGATTAAATGGATGATGAGCTATGATCGTTTTTTTCAATTTTGTTTCTTTAAAATTTCTTCACGATACACTAACGAAGCAACGTTTTTGAGAAACGCACCTTTCTCAAACACTCAGGATCCTGGAAAAAATGGTCCTTCCTTCAAGTCTTTTCCACCGAACCTCCAAAGAGGTGCCTGTGGATGTGGCGTCTTCGTAGTGGGAGTGGAAAGAGAAAGAAAAAGAAGTACACGATGGTGGGCGGTAGCACTGGCGGAGACGCGCTCATCGTCATTACTTTACTCTCCCCTCCTCCCTCATCTTCTTTGCATCAACCCTCCAACCTCCAACCACTGCAAAATTCCAACCTTCAAGGGCTTTTTACCTCCTCGACGCCGCTTCGCCTCTCCAAATTTTGTGGTGTTTTCCCTTTCCGAGCACAACTTAATGGAATTAGAGCTCTTGGAATAAATTCCAGAGGGTAATCACGCTGAACTCAGGCGAATTGCGACGCCGGATGGGAGTAGCGTTTTCGAGAAACACGCGAAAAACTACCCTTACTTCCGTTAGTTTGAAATGCCGTGAGTCAAACACCGACTGAGGTGGCTCAGGGCATTAATTGATGTTACTGCATTGCCAGTGATCGGGAGGTCCTAGGGTATGAGTAGGGCTGTTCTGATCAGTAGTTTTCCGTGATTTTTCCGATCAACACCAGGCAAATGCGTGAGCAGTACCCTTACAAACGGGTCACAGACCACACCTTATGTCTCATTCCTCTTCCATGTCATATATGCATTCTCTTACTTACACACTCTTTCATTTCCATGCTCTACTACCACACATGATGGAGACTTAGAGCCTCTCCGAAATGGGACGGGGCCTGCTGGTGGGAGATGCCTGGTTGGAGTAAAGCTCGCAAGCTGATGGGAAAGCCAGCGCCGAATCCCACCATGCAGTGAGAGTATATCACCTCCCGTGAAGAAACATGCACAACGCTTCGGGAATAATGAGCATACCAGTTGACGGGCTTGGAAACACGATTTAATCAATAACAACACGACATAATCGTATCCCATAATCTTGTGCCAAAGCATTAGAACTGTTTGTGGCATTGATTTATTATTCTTCCGGCGTACTCATTTTCAATTTGAGCAGTATGTGTGTTTATGAATGGCACCCTAAAAATATTGCATTCCGTTCCGTGCGGTGATATACTTAACCACGCACTCCAGTTTCTAAAACCGACCTCGTCCCAAGTGACGCGCTCGTATATATGACGTATTCCCAGAAATTCACGAGTCAACTCGTCGGAACATGACGGAACGTGCGCCAACGGGTAACTGCCCCATAAGAAACGTATGCGGGCCCGCATACCTCGTAAAGGCCCGTTTTAGCTCTCATTCGTGTCGGCTTTCGGCTTACGTACACTACGGGCCGTTGGGGCGTGAGTTATCCATGGAATATTCTCGCGCTTCCCAGTTTAAATGCGCCTCGTGGCGAGGGGCTGGGCGGAGGGGTGGGGTGGCGAGAGTGGGGGTGGAGAAGAAGAGGGGGGGGAGAGCAGAGCGCGCGGGCGAGGGAGGGTGGGGTGGAGGGGCGGGGGGAAGGCGGCCTGGGGTGGGCTGAAGTTGTGCAGAGCGGGTTTAGGAATGTTATGGAATTGGGTGGGGGGGGAAGGGGCGTGGGTGGTGTGGAAAGGGGGAGTAGGGTTAGGTTGATTGATTGGTTGATGATACCGGGCGCGTCGACTACTAAGGTCATTAGTACCGTAAGTGTAGTGCATGCGTTTTTCTCGTGAGATGGCCGTGATCTTCCCCCGCTGGATGGTGAAATTTGGGAGGGACCTACCTATCGGCTAGCGGGTTTTCCCCAACCCCGGCCCAGACGGGGCAAGTTCTAAGCTCCCGGCCGCTCACGCGGCATGTGCGGCAGTACAGTACATGTAAGTGTAAGTGTAAGTGTGTGTGTAAGTGGCAGGGTTTAGGAATGTTATGGAATTGGACGGTGATGCTGGCGGGGGTTTAGTTTAGTTTTGTTTAGTTAACGCCTTATTTTACGGACTCAGACACGTGACGAGACTCAGACCATTAGGCTCACTACTTCATCTGTCGCAAATTTCGCGACGCTTCTTTCACCATCTAGAGGAGAAATAAGATATCACTGATAGGCGACGAAACAGGCGATTTCAATTTAGCTCAGGTTAGGTCTGAGGATCTTTTACATGCATTAAACCTACTTAAGGGAACAGCCGGCTTTACCTCCCTTCCGAACGAAGGCGTAGGAAGGATTTTTTCGCCCTTAATCCACGGTTTCGATCGGATTTGAACCCGCAAACTGGAGTACAACTGGCGATTCGCTAATCGTTATACCGCCGAAACCTCAAAGGGGAACGGAGTACGGTGTCGGGGCTGGTGTCGGGCGTGGATGTCAAGCAAGGTTTGAGATGGGTTGTGAGAGGTGGCGCTGCAGCCGGTGTGGACGGGAGCGGAGTCGTGAGTAGGGCGGTGACGGGTGCCGCAGGTTAGGTGGGGACGGGGATGAGGACACCCGTGCTGGTAGCGAAAAGGTGAGCGGAAGGTGACATTTGTCATGTACTTAAGCAATCCGATTTCTAATGAGAAGATTGGTTTCAATTTATTCAAGAAGTGTCAAAGTTCAGTATCTACATTAATTACCGGTACTGCCTCCATAGGGACATCATAATTTTCTTCTGCATTTTGGGAACGGGGAAGGACATGTGCTGTTTATCGTCACCATCCCACGGGGTGTCTCGATCCAGAAATATACACAATTCAACGATTCATTTAATAGGATGGTGATCAATGATTGAATACTTCTCCACTTAAAGTTATTTGTGATTGGTCCAACATGTGCTCTTTAATGTAGCTGTTTCATAATGACCATCATTACGTATCAAGCTCCGGCCATCTAATAAGACAATTTATAAAATACGAGTAGAAAAATTATTTTTTGGAAACACCTTTTACGGTGACACCTAATACAGGGTTTAGGTATGTTATGGAATTAGACGGTGACGCTGGCGGGGAATAGTTTAGTTTCGTTTAGTTCGTTTCGTTTAGTTCGTTTCGTTTAGTTCGTTTCGTTTAGTTCGTTTCGTTTAGTTCGTTTCGTTTAGTTCGTTCGTTTAGTTCGTTTCGTTTGTTCGTTCGTTTTTTCTTTCGTTTTGTTCGTTCTTTGTTCGTTCGTTTGTTCGTTCGTTTTGTTCTTTCGTTTTTTTCGTTCGTTTTGTTCGTTCTTTTTCTGTCTCTTTAGTTCGTTTCGTTTAGTTCTTCATTTAGTTCATTCTGTTTAGTTCGTTCGTTTATTGTTTTTGTTCATTGTTGTCGTTTAGTTTCTTCGTTTAGTTGTTCTGTTAGTCTTCGTTTTGTTCGTTTCTTTTTCGTTTCGTTTGTTCGTTTCTTTGTTGGTCAACATTGTCTCTTTATTGTAGCTGTTTCATATGCATCATTATGTTTAGTCGCCATCTTGCATTATAAATACGGTGAATTATTTTTGACACCTTTTCGGTGCACCTAATCAGGTTTAGTATGTTTGGATTGACGTACGCTTGCGGGTTTATTTTAGTTTCGTTTAGTTCGTTTCGTTTAGTTCGTTTCGTTTAGTTCGTTTCGTTTAGTTCGTTTCGTTTAGTTCGTTTCGTTAGAAATCCAATGGCGATTCTGTGCACTATGGTAATACGAGCACTTAACTTCGCGTGGATAGCAAGACGGTCTCCAGCGGGAGGCAGGTGGAGTTCCCAGGAAGTGAAGGGTGGCGGAAGAGCGCCTCTGTCGGACACTAGCGGGACCCGCGCATTGGGCGTTTGCGTGCGCGGGTTGGCCGCCGGGCGGTCCAGCGGCACGCACGAGATCTCAGCAAAGACGCCTCCGTCCCTGGCTCCCTATGTGCCGCCGCCTCCATTCCCCCCTCTCTTCCGTAACTCCATCTCTCCTTCCACTTGTGCCTGGCCATCTCCTCGTGTGACTCCTATTCAATTTCCTCTTGTGCCTCCGCACCATTTCGTTTGTGCCTCCTCGGTCTCCACCTCCGCCTTTTCCTCTCCCGTCTCTGCGCCATTTCTGCTTCCGCTTGCGACCCCATCTCTCTTCCTCTCCTCCGCCTCAGCTCCTTGTCCCCCGTTCTCCCACTTCTTCTCCACTCACTACCTCTTCTCCTCCCCATTCTCCTTTCCTCCAGCTCCGCTCCTGTCTCCGTCTGCCCATTCCCCTCCTCCGCTTCCAGCTCTGCCCCTGTCTCCGTCTCCACCTTCCCCTTCTCCAACTCCAGCTCTGCCTGCTTCCTCCTGCCTTCTCCCCTCAGTCCCCTGTCTCCGTCTCCCCATTCCCCTCACCTCCGCCTCCAGCTCTGCCCCTGTCTCCGTCTCCGCCTTCCCCTCCTCTCACCTCCAGCTCCGCCTTCTCCAGCTCCGTTTCCGCCTTCCCCTTCACCGCCTCCAGCTCTGCCCCTGTCTCTCCGTCTCCGCCTTCGGCTGCCGGAGCGGCCGGCCGGCCTGCCTGCCAGCGGGAGGAGGTTGGCGACTTTATAGCCGCGCGCGGGGCATTAAGCGCCGACCTTCGGCGGGCTGTAAACGGCAAAATGCCAGTGACAGCCGCGGCAGCGGGAGGGAGCAAGGGCGGGAACGGGTCCGGGCCCGGCCGCGCGGCGTGGCCCGACCCCGCACCCGCGTGCGCCCGGCAGCGCGCGCTGCGTACGCGGCCGCTCAACGCCCGCGGGCACCCACGCACCACGCACGCACGCACGCTCCGATACGGGGTCGTCCGTAAATGACGTAACGCTAGGGGGAAAGGTTTAAAATAGCGTTGCGCTGCGTTATATACGTGTAGGGGAGTATTAGTCTAGTGTTTCGTAACAGTGAGTTTTTTTTTAAGAAAAAAAATCAAATTAAAAAAATAATTCAATACACCGATAAAATTTTCATTGAAAAGAAACATTTTAAAATGGAATTACAAGAGACTAAAATAAAATTCGATGTGTAGAATCTTTCGATGTACTGAGGTTAAATTTATGAAGTTCCGACTGTATTAAAAAACTTACTTCGACCAGAATTCGGGTACGAATGTTTTTATCGTCCTCCCTTCGCGATTTTATAATTTTATTCCCCCTCTCATTTCATTCTTGTTAAAATTTCGTTTAGCCGCGTTCTTCTCGGACTACCTGTTTTCTGGCCTGGTGGAATCCATTCTAAAATTCTTTTCGAGTATCTTCTTCTTCATTTCTCCTCTGGTCATATGATTGGTTTCAGTTGCACTTGATATCTTGTGGAAGAGGATGCTAAAAATTTGGACTATCGCATATATGTCTTATAATATTTCAATTAAAAGCCTTATGAGAGGAACACGCTGAAATTGGTTTGTGTGAGGTTCGTTTTATCTAGATCCATACGTAGAGTTTCCACTACTTTTCCGTAATAATAATTGATATTTTTAGATAAAAACAATTTTTAAAGTAAATATTCACCGAAAAATATTATTTTTCTTGGTGTTGTTTTGCCTTGGTTGTGGTAGTATTAAAACACTCTTAAAATAGACAAGAAGAAAAACTGCAAAGATCGTTTTTTCAAACTTTCATAATGTAGGTTGTACGAAACACAAGGCAAATAAAAGAAGTAGAAGGATTTGATTTAGATTTGAACTTGAGACTTTAGCCAATCAAATATATTACGATGACAACATACAAATGTACTTTTTGAAAGTTTTTAGAAAACGTTCGTTAACAGTACTTTCATGTGTTGTTTTCTTCAATTTACGATGTTTAAAATGCCTCGAACTAGATTTAAACGAGCTACATAGAGGAAATTATGTCTTGACACAGGTCAGCAGGTCAATATTTTACGTATTTACTACTCATTCAATAGAGAAAGTTGTTTTGCCATTGACTGGTATCGTTTTCTCCCTTGAGTTACTTTGGTTGGCGGATAAGTCAAGGAAATGGTTCTATAATCTTTCTGATTTTAGTGACTTGCACATCTTGGAAAGTGGTTAACAGATAAACAGGAAATATTTTGCACTGGAAATATCACTTGGGGACGCAGCAGTCATGTAAAATAAATACGTTCTTAGTTTTTGTCGTCGATTGACGATTGACGTTATGATGATTTCGATTGACGAAGATTGACGTCGTCAGCGTCGTCAACAGTGAGAAGTTGTATGATCGACACATTTTATTCTCTGCATAAGTATACTATCTATTCATTATTAAAATATTTATAAATATAGTTATCATCAAAATACTGTAGATTAAAGCATCGTTACAATTGTCATGTTATTTGCATTACGGGCGTGCGGGTTCATTTTCTGTAATTCAGGCTAGTTAGAAGAATCTTTTATATAATGTACATATTCACTTGTCCCATTTTTGGTCAGCAGTACCAGACAAAAAGAGTTTTCCTGTCAAAATATCGCTGATTTCCGCTGAACGACATTACTTTGTCTTTACTACTAACTTAGCAAGGCGAGAAAGTAATAATGTAATTCGGGGGGCATCTCATATTGTTATTGCTATCATTCAATTCTTTATACTAGATATAATAAATTTGCCAACACGTGCACCAGCGTCCATTTTCTGAGTGCAGGCCCCAGTCCTACAGAGCTCTCCCAGTAAGCCAAATTCGCGCCGCGTGTGAACGCTCGGCCGTCGGCCGTTCCGTGGAGCTCGCGGCCACCATTTCTTTTACTGCTCTGCCACCATTTCTTCGGGTGGCCCTCGCTGGCGAAGGTGCTTTCGGTCTTGGTTGGCCCCACGTCCGCGTGGAGGCGCCAAAGTAGCCAGTGGCCATAACCCAAGATTACAAACGCGTCGTCTAAGGCAGTTGTGTCTATTTATTTATTTATTTATTTTACGTCAAAAAACAGTTAAAACTGCGTATGACGTGCTATGGGGAAAAGTGAATTGTGTGCACATTTTCAAAATTCTGTGATCGCTACACTAAGTCATATACTACTTAAATTTTGAATTTTGAAAGGAGAAAAACTCCATGTAGTAAAATCTACTTTCAAGTAAAAATAAGCAATACATTTTGAATTTTGAAAGGGAGAAAAAAAGCAAAAGAACTCCCATGTAATAAAATCTATTTGCAAGGATAAATAAGCAATAAATTTTGGCTCTTATTACTTCCTGCCGCGACAACATGGAACGATAATTTGAATAATTGTATTTCACTGAATTCTAGAAGACGTGCACAGAAAATGAAGTTACATTTATGACCAGAAGCAAAACAAGGGGCCATCTCAGCGCTTGCTCAATGGATCAGGGAAACTGGACCCCAAAACCTGATCGAGATGGGGGTCATTGACCCGGAAGCTGTAGTACAATAGTTGACAATACTATAGCTGTAGTACAATAGTGTCGTTGTGGTCGCGGGCCGAAGGGTAGCGGGTTCCAGTCCCGCCTCGAGCTTGGTTGTATTTGTGATCGTCCTCTCACCCCTTATCATCACCATATCGTTTCATCTTCATAGTTATCATACCGTTAACTCCAATAGTGGCTAATGAGTTCAATAGATGTTGATGCGACCTTAAATTTAAAAAAATCAAAAAATGCGTCGTCTCTCAGAGACGAAATAGTACCGAAAGCTTCCCCACTCGCATCCCCTCTCCCCTTTTCTGAAACAATTACCTTCATTACGAAGTACGGATTACCTTTTTACGAAGAATTTAATAAATTCTTGTCTCAATTCCCATCAAAATATTGTGTGACAGTCTGGTATGTCACAGTAGCATATGATTATATACTTTGTAGGTAGATAAGTATTTGTGTATGTTATCCAACTGTTATACATACGAATTTGTAAAATAAAATTCATTCATAGATATCTTCATTGCGTGACTAACAAGTGAAATACACGGAACATTACCAACCGCCCGTACCTATTTCCGGTATTGGCCAACACGCGTCGTCCAGTAGACTACGCCTTTGTTGTTACGTGTTTTTGGCACTCTATTGCCTAATATTGTGAATAATGTATACAAACTTCTTGTCCTGGAGCATTTAAATTTTGTTTTGAACATTCAGCAATCATAATGGCACGACGGCGATCATAACAAATGTCGCATGATGTACTACTGGGGACGTTTCTCAAAAGCCATGTGTGGTCAGCACCATGCAAGTGTGTGCTGTAAAAGCCAAGTTATTTAGCTGCTTCTACAAAAACCTTTAAAATGAATTTTGTAACTTCATATCACACATGTTCAATCCATTAAATTTAGTGTTTCACTGTAAAAAATATTTTTTTTATTTATTTATATCCAGAGTAGTCTGTCAGACTAAGCTTTTGTAATAATGCTTGGTAAAGGTCGTCTTTGTAATCTATGGTTAACTGTGAACGCGCACCACGTAACTTCAGTTCTCGAAATAAAAAAAGAGGCTTAAGTGATGAATCAGTGGTTCTCTAACTGTGACGTAATTCCCCGAAGGCACGCAGTTAACTTACGGGAACAATATCCACCGAGGATTCCTTGGATAAGAGAAATATGAATCATAACATATTTTCATAAAAATTAATTCAATTAGCTTTTTCACGGGTAACATTGAACTTCCGCAGGTCGCAGTAATTTTCTATCCAACATTCAACGATTGTGAAACATGCAAGTTGATTGTAAATATTGTTACCCCAACACCGCAGAACAAGTAATAAGCAAACGTAGGTTCAGTATCGTTTAATCTTGATCACGTTCTTTGTAGGATTCCGAATGCAGGAAATATTACTTTTTTTTGTCTACTAATATCATGTTACTTATTTATGACTTGATGGTAAAGATACCACAGCTTTCTCATCATTATTAGCTGATTGCTGCCTAGCGTCCCCTTATAATCTACTATGTATGATTCGTATTCGTGCATAGCAGCTTAGCCCCGATTCGAATCTATTTCTTTCAAGTTTTTTTTTCTTTGCTTTTCGTAGATTATTTCCACAAAAGAATCTTTATTTTCGTCTTGTTATGTTTTTGATTTCCCGTATCATAAAGCAGAAAATGATAAATTCTAAGAGTAGTAGGTAAAATGGTTGTAAGGTCATGAACTCTTGACCCATATTGCATGCCACTTTCGCGTTCGGTGATCCAGCAAATGTTTACATTTCCGTTCCTTGGCAACGGCGCGTTCTTTCTGTTTTCGCGATTTCAACCGCTTCTTCCGTCACAGTTCTCGTACCTATAGCCGCAGATGTGTATTAAAGGTTGTCAAAACTATATAATTCACTTCACTATCAGGAACGTCCCCGCAGGAATGATTGTCTACTTTGTAATATAGACGATAGGTATCTATTTAAAAAGAAATCAAAATGAATTTTCCATAAAAGGAAACTTTATTCACATGTCACATAACACACGAAATTTTCTGAGCGTATTAGTCACATTGTCAGGTGAAAATTCTAAGAACTGGAACAATAATAGAGAAGGCACACATGTCATGTGTAAAAACTCCATTAAAAATTATAGAATAAAAACAAAAAATCTTTAAAAGTGTAGAACACTAAAAGACTCCAAAACCACTCGTAAACACCATTCCGACACTTTTTCGTTCTATTTAATGCCACTATTTCTCCATAGACACTGCGAAAATCAGGAAGTAATTGTCATCACCAAGTGTTATTGTTGAGTAAACAATTATGTCGGAAATATGTTTGCACAATAAATGTCTTCCATGGTGCGAACTTGGTACTACTGTGTACCAAATGTATTATATTAATGAAACCCGGGATCAATTCCCGGTCGGGGTGTCTAATTCTTTCAACAATTTGAATGAAATAGGGCCTTCGCCCTCTCTCTTTCTCTCTCTCTCTTTCTCTTTCTGCGTCTCTTTTTCTATCTTTCCCTCTCTCTCAAGTGTACAACACAGTTACACCTGCACCTTCAACTTGTCCGTAGAAGAAGGCCCTACCGCCATCTCCATTCCTTCCTGATCTACCACACCGCCTTCTTCTAATCTGTTTGGGCCGCGCGGCACTTCGGCCCGTACATCCTCGTCCTCTTCCCCCCTTTCCCTTTCCCCCGCTCCTCTCCCCTCTTTCCATCTCCCTTCTCTCGCCTCTTCTCTGTCTCTAGCCCTCCCTGCCCACACCTCCCCTCTGACCTCTCTCTCCTGGCCTCCCTCGCCTCGCCTCCTCCTCCTCGCCCTCCTCGCCTCGCCTCGCCCCTCTGCCCCGCCCACGCCCACGCCCACGCCCTACGCCAGCCCCGCCCTCGCCCTCGCCCTCGCCTCGCCTTCGCTTCGCCCTCGCTTCGCCCTCGCTTCGCCCTCGCCTCGCCCTCCCCTCGCCCTCGCCCTCGCCCTCGCCCTCGCCCTCGCCCTCGCCTCGCCCTCGCCCTCGCCCTCGCCCTCGCCCTCGCCCTCGCCCTCGCCCTCGCCCTCGCCCTCGCCCTCGCCTCGCCCTCGCCCTCGCCTCGCCCTCGCCCTCGCCCTCGCCCTCGCCCTCGCCTCGCCTCGCCCTCGCCCTCGCCCTCGCCTCGCCCTCGCCCTCGCCCTCGCCCTCGCCCTCGCCTCGCCCTCGCCTCGCCCTCGCCCTCGCCTCGCCCTCGCCCTCGCCCTCGCCCTCGCCTCGCCCTCGCCCTCGCCCTCGCCTCGCCTCGCCTCGCCCTCGCCCTCGCCTCGCCTCGCCCTCGCCCTCGCCCTCGCCTCGCCCTCGCCCCGCCTCGCCCTCGCCTCGCCTCGCCCTCGCCTCGCCCTCGCCCTCGCCCTCGCCTCGCCCTCGCCCCTCGCCCTCGCCTCGCCCTCGCCCTCGCCCTCGCCTTCGCTCTCGCCCTCGCTCTCGCCCTCGCCCTCGCCCTCGCTCTCGCTCTCGCTCTCGCTCTCGGCTCGGTGGGTGGGAGAGTGAGCGAGGGCGCCTCTCGCGTATTTTGGCCATCGATCGCGTGGTGAAACGCGCCCGTCAGAGATTCGGCACGCGCAGAACAAAAAGATCAAATATCTCCCGGTTTCTGCTCCTCTATCAGGTGCGGGGGAAGGGGCGAGAGCGAGGACGCGGCAGCGCGGCGCGCGGACGTTTCGGGTACTAAATCACGCGGCGTCAATCCGGGCGACGATAGCGAACAAAAGCCCCGTAATGGAACCTCTCCTATCACCGTGCAGAGGCCATGCTGATGAGCAGCCTTCATAAAAGTGCGCCATGAGCGCAGTAAATAAACAATACGAAACGGAACGATCGCCATAAAAGGGGAAGTTATGGCGGCGGCCAAGGTGAACGCCGCGAGCAGTCAACGCCGTCGGAATCGGTCGTTTTCATTGGTTCCCGCCCAATGAAACGAACCTTTTCCCCAGAGAGATGCGGTGGTTCATTGATGAGTTCACCTAAGAATGTTGAGGCGCCGATGAAAGTGTGGGTTTTCTAGGGAAAGGATCCTCCGATGAACGAGTCGGAACGGAATGGAGTTGGGTTTCTTCTGAGAAACGGAGTTGGAGAAATTTGAAAATTAGGGGCTCCTAAATGTGTTCGCCGGCCAAAGCTCTGCCGAGTTTCCCTAGTATCCCAAGTTAAGTAACGAGGGGTATGCTATTCTTGGAATTTTGCTTGAGTTGAAGAAGACAAACGAATAATGTTCACAGGTTTGTGAGTTTCCGTGTGAAAAAGCTATGTTTTTGTAAATACCACGCAGATACGTATACATGCTTTCACTAACTTTATGTTACCCATTTATTATTATACAGGTTTCTAATCAACTAATTTATTGCAAAATTCAACATTGTGGTGTTAATGTAGCATATTTCTTTTCGTTGTCTGCAAATATCATTGATGAGCACGTATTGAAAGTGACATTAATCACCTTGGTGACTTGTAGTAATCAATTTTTTATTGCATATTATTGGAAAAAGCCTTTTTTTCTACTAGCAAAATTCGTAATTTTACGAATTATTAATTACGTTAATTCACAACTCGTATCGGTTGAATGACACTCGTAATTATTTTCCGAATAATTTAGTTATTGATTTGAACGCCAGGAAATAATTACGACTGTAACCCTGATATTTCCTACGTAATTTTAATATTTCTCATCCAAAATTATGCTGCTACCTCAGTTAATTGGGTTAAGTTCATAACTGTTGCTACTTACTCTGCAACCAATTACTCAATCTTCCATCCATACGGAGTGGCGAGAATCTGAAAATCGTATCAAAATATCTACTACTGGATTGCACGTAACGAATAATGATAATCAGTTTTCTTTTAAAGTAACAAATTGGAATTTATTATAATCTGCAATATTTGATTCTGATAAAATTTAAACAAGAATTGTTACATCGTTAATCAAAATGAAATTATCTTTGATCATGACCAGTTTTCTCTATCGGGTAATAATTATAAAACTTTGTTATATTCGCGGATCTTCCGCGCTCTTCACTTCTCCATTCGATGACCCCCGTAAAATCTTCACCGTCGTCGCTTTCATCGTACTACAGCAGAATTTTCCTTGTTCATAAAGTCCTCACAAATTCTCCCAGCAATACTATTATTACCCGTTACTTCCCTTACTCGCATCACGGGTAGACGCATATGCACGAACTGACTATTACTTTGTAGAATTACTTCGTTTATTCCCACAAGAACGTTTTATCCTAATATAAGAAGTGATGGACTTAATTATACTATAAGGTATTGCATCGGATTTGGTTGTCAATCAACAGTCCTTCCTCGACTTGGTAAAGTGTCAGGAGCCGACTCGCTCATTACCGCGTGGCTAGAGAAAGTGTCATTGTTCTTCATAAAACCCAAAGCATCAGAACTCTATATCATCCTCTTTTGTCAAACAAAAACAATACTATTGCTGTCTCCGCCCGGTCACTTCCACGCCCTCTTCATCTAGAGAAAATGACCTTTAACGCCGGTTGTTTGCTTGTCACATAGTGAACCCCCCACCCCCAAGATCGTCTATTGTAATCCCTATATTCTACTTCATACAATTGACATTTTCGTAAACAAAAATGGTTCGTCATTTTGGTATATCACATTATAATTGGTTCAAACTTATACTAATCATAAGAAACCATTTAGGCATTGATAGAAACCAGTTCCAAGCTTTGTGATATCACATCTTCACTTCTTGATCTGAGGCTGTCGGCGTACGTATCAAACCGATGCTTTGTCGTCTGGCACTGATTTAAGTAGAGCAGCTGGTCGCTGATTACTGAAATGAAATGCGTCACTTAAATCGTCCTTCGATGTTTCGTTTTGAATAATTACTTCAAGGTCAATGCAGTGATGTAAGAAGTAAATACAAAACATGGTATTATTCAAACATGCGACTCATCGCATGATTCACTCCACTAAAGTAACCCATACATTTGTTCGCGAACAAATATGGGCTAACAAAACCAAACATCAAAGAAAGACGTAATGTTTGTAAGTATGGGAAACAGGAAATGTTAGTGACGATTTTCTACTGTTTTAAGGATTGTGAGACTCTGAAATCGTATTTCAGAATTGATTTTTTTATTGTATAGTTTTCTCTCGTTCCCTCGGTGGCTCGTTGGTTAGCTTGGTCGTGTTCCACGGCTCAACCCCGGGTTCGAATCCCGGTCGGGGCAAACATGAACTGTGCGCTTTCCTTACAATGTCAAAGTATCCGTTGCTGTGTGAGGATGAAAAAGTTCACTGCTCAGGTTGAGAAGACCAGAGATATGGTACAGGGATTGCTATGTGCTAACCACACGAACCCCTTAACCCATTACCACAAGGTCGGGACGCCGCTGTAAAGATCGTCGTAAAGATCTGTTGTGCCAAAGTACTTACATACATATATACATTGTTTTTGCTCATATATTGAACAGGGGGTATTCCATTCATTTCGCATCCAAATTATCTCGAATTCTTTTAAATGCTTTTTCAGACACCAGTGTCTTTTTTAGGTTAAAGTTGGATGATGCAGTAAAAGTGAGATATACTTCGAAATTAAAACTGGTTCTTGGAATACCATATATTTCCAGAAGTCCCCGACCACAAGACGTCAACCATGGACGATAAGTGACATACTGGGAACCTGTTCCTTCAAAGTTAATTAAAAACAACCACTAGACACTAAGACAAATGAGATACTACTTAATGCATCATTCAGTACCTAGAACAATTAAAAACATGATGCCATTTGAACCGTTCAAGACAAGATGATTAATACAGAAAAGAAAAAGAAAGTGGCAAGTCGGCAAATGGCGAAACTCTTTCGCTTGGTGAAATTACATTCAATCCATGAATATCATGTAGTAGTAACAAGACGTTGATAATGCCAATTAGAAATATTTTGTTTCTTTCAATTGTACATCTTGGAATTAAAATCTTGGAAGAAATAAAAAAAACTACACTTCATTAACTATACAGAGATGAAGAGGACTGAAGAGAATAGAGTGTCATGGAAGACGCGACAAGGCATATTTTGCCTTTAGGATAATGATATTGGGATTCATCGTATATCTTGGGATAAATATTATCGCACTCATATCTTTCGAATTCGGGTAGTAATAAGACAATACTACTCATATTACTGTTTGTGAAAATCAGTCGTATTTCATGAGAAGCATGTAATTCTTTCAAATTACAATGGCTCTTGGAACAGTAAATTTTGCTGACTTGTCTCCAAACTCAACAGAAAGTAGAAAACGTGCTTCTAGGCACAACCTGGAGCTGTGTCCCTCGGCAGCTGCTAACGACCGCACGGATTCGTTTTCGGCAGTGGTCCTACCTTCGCGTTGGCTTTGCCGACCCCTGGTCGCCCTCATTGGTTCTCGAGCCGTTACTCCGCTGTTATGGCACAGGCGAGCGCTTTTCATTACCTCCTCCTCGGCGTGGTCCGAGCCGCGAGCCTTGCGGCACACCGCGTCTCGGCCGGCGCCTCCGCCGCCTCCACCGCCTCCGCCTCCGCCGCCGCCGCCGCCGCCGTATCGGCATCCTCCCTGTGTCCACGCCGCCTTCCCTTCCCTTCCGACTCCTCGGCGACCTCCATTTCCTCCGTTTCTACCTACTGCGCCATCCTCCCCGCAGTCTTCATCTCTGCCGCTGCCTTCGCTACGATTGCGACTTCACCACAATCACCTCCGACAAGTCAATGCAAACCCCTTTTCACTGCTACTTCTGAACGCCGTGTCCTTCGCCCCCGATGTCCCCTCCGCCGCTACATCTGCCTTCAGATCATTCTCCGTCTCCCTCATTGTCGTGACCTCTTGCCCCCGCCTCCTCATCTATCTACTCCCCAGACCCTCAGCAGCTACCTTGTCTTCACCTCCGCTGTCTTTGCTAACGCCAACGCCTCCTTGCCCACATCGCTTCCAACGCCTCCACTGGTGGAGGGCGCGTTCGCCACCGCCATCGCCTCCGTTTCCGCCACTGCCACCACCACCACCACGGCCACCGCCACCACCGCCACCACCACTACCGCCATCCCACCGCCATCGCCAACCACCGCCATCGCCACCGCCATCGTCTCAACCACTACCGCAACACAACCACCGCCAACGCGAATGCCGTCGTCACTCCCTTGGCCTCCACCACCGTTGCGCCTTCGCGTCCGCTCCCGTCTCCACTTCCTTTCCACTGCACCGCTTCCACCTCCGCGGCCGCCGCTCGTCGCGACCACGTGGGGCACACGTGCACCGCTCCGCAGCGGTCACGCGCAGCGAGGGGTTGCAAGCGACCACGCCCCACCGGCCCCTCCCCCCTCCCCAACTATAAAACCCCCTCGCGCACTAAACGAAATAGTCGTCAACCACGGGAGAAAAGGGGCCGCGGGGAGCAGGGAAAGAGCCAAAGAACGACAAGGAAGAAAAAAAACACTGAGACGCGCACGTGCTGCTACCTAGCGGCCTCTCAAACCAAGCGGCCGGCATAGCTCAGCGTCACGCACTCCGCGCAGATCGGACTGCTTTAATACGCTCGCGAAGGGACCAAACGGTCCTCGTCCTGAAATTGGAGATTCCGGCTAATACATGCCTGTTGCATTATTCACTTGCGGGACACTGTGATGTAAATTCCATGACCCTGTGCCACTTGAGCATAAGCGCACGGATCGCCCGTACATGCCGCTCGCCCGGTGTGATCTATGTCTCGTTCATTACGAAACATTATGCTGGAGTGATATTTGAAAGTGTAAGGACTGCACCTGCGTGGTTTGCCAATCTCGATCACGTTTCGTTTGCGGGTCGAGTTGACACTGCAATGTGTCATGGATGTTGAACTTTGGTGAGTCGTATTAAGGATAGAATTAAAGAATTAGTGTTCCTAAAACAATATTTTTAAACATTTCAATAATTTATTAGCCAACCATTTCTAATTTGGAGTAATAACTTCAACAAATGAATTGTGTATAACGTGGACACGTCTCATACCTGACTCAGAGATAATCAAAAGAAGGGTAAAAAACTATATAAATTAATTTTTACAAACTATTTGAAATTAAACTAAGATTAATATCAGAATATGTTTCTATTGAATTTCTGAATTACTAACATAATACAACAAAGATGTATTGTAAATAACTCGATATATCGTAAAACGTATTAGAAGTAATATAATGCAATAGAAGTAAAATCAAGTTCATTGTGTTGTGAAAACTATTATTTTATTATTTACTAGAAATATACACAATATGTCTTGAGAAAGTTACTTTCGTAAATTAAGAAATATTGGAAGGCACCACTAAAATTTTCAGATTAGTACTAAAGTCAACACTTCTGATATTTGATTTCAACATGCCAGATATTTTCCTTGGGTTGTAAATCCCACTGAAATCATAACAAAGAATTGTATTACAAGTGTTTGTAGACATATAAATAGCTGACATCCATTACATCTCGTAATAACAGTATTATTATTAAATTTCGAAAACAGAAAACTGATGTTTTGATCTAATTCCAGGATTCACGTCATCCATTGGTGGGTAGTGCGTAACGAATCCGACAGATATATTGCTCTGTCGTCATCGAAAGCAAAATGTGTGTCTTCCTGCTCCGGTAGCCATTGAGAAAACGACGACGCAAAATCGCTTCGCTGTATTGCGGGTAGTGTCCGCTAGGGGTCGTGAGATGTCGCTGTTCCAGAGTATACTTTTCCACCATCGAAATACTTCGTGCGTTTCCATTGCTAGTACGTTCGTGATGCCGCCACATTTGTTCGGAATTTAACCGCCAATATTATCACATTCTTCTTTGGCATATGTCTTGATTTTTGACATCATCACAAATGCTACTTCCAGCAGCGGGCGAGTTCTATCCAGTGACAACTTCAATACAACTCAAATATCAACGGATCACTGCAGCTATTGCCGTTTGTCGGGAGGTAACGGTAAAAGCCTTCAGTTTTCTTTGCCATTCTGTCGCCTTCTTGATTTCTACCGTTGTCATGCACTTAGTCACTCATCAATAACGACGTCAACATCACCATTATCATTCAGTTCCTTTGGTACAGCCATAAATTTCCCGATATTCCCTTCCTTGCAAATCATTCTATCCTCCACGAAAACGACCTTGCCTGGTACTCATCCTATTCTCTGTATCCATTGCCACGATAACGTTATTTAGGAAATCGGCGCCAACACCATCAATTTCCCACACGCTTTTTCTCCCCCTTTTGATTCCTACTATTATC
Source organism: Teleogryllus oceanicus (assembly GCA_964035755.1). Lineage (NCBI taxonomy): Eukaryota > Metazoa > Arthropoda > Insecta > Orthoptera > Gryllidae > Teleogryllus > Teleogryllus oceanicus. The sequence continues at coordinate 108,682,095 of CAXIVR010000007.1, forward strand.
ATAATTGGATATCGGGTCTAGCACGTCAATCTTAGACACATCCCGAACGCTAGTGCTCCCACAAAAGCTATTCGATGTTTTCCCTTTGTATTCATTCCGCTACGGAAACAACTTTGCTTAGCCATTTTCCTAGCGATGTAGCAAACATCGTTGAGAAGTACATGCGAACGCCTTCATGTACTTTTATTTTCGCCATCGTCACATCACCACACTGGACACTCGCCAAACTCCACCATCGCTTTCTATCCGGCCTCCCCCTCCCTCCCCCCCGGCCACCACTGCAGCCGTTACCAACTTCACAGCTGTCCCGGATGCACCTCCAACGCCGATTCCCTTCTTTCCGCGCCTGGCCCCTCCCCTCCTCTCCCTTTCCCTCCCCTCCCCGCACCGCGGCTTCAGCTACCGCCCACGCCGCCGCCTTGTTGTGCTCCCGGCGGCCGAGCCGTGTGACGTCACAGAGCCGCAGTGCAGATCGATAGGCGGTGAGGGGGCGGGGGAGCGGGGGCGGGGCGCGGGGCGGGGGCAAGTGCACCTGACGTCTGCCGCCGCTCTTCGCACCTCCCGCCCCCCCTCCGCCCCCGCAGCCGACGCCCCTCCCCCTCCCCGCCGGCCGGGAACGACGGAAGGCAGCAGTTTGCCTTTCCCCGCCCCCGTGTCGGCGAGGGAAGGTTCGCGGATTAACGGCTTTCTGAGGTTGAAGCAACCGCTGCCGAGTGTACCGATTCCGCTGCTACAATAACCGGTTAATCAGTATTTCTCCTGCTATATAAATCTACACACATCATGATTATGAAAGATCTTGCTGTTTGGCAAGATGTGACGCGGTATGCGCGAGGCGGCGGACGGACGGACGGACGGACGTTTTGCCTTCGATTGGTTTTTCGGCATCAAGAACCCACAAAACTGAGATTCTCGATACACCACGTGTTAGAAGATTTTTTCTATTAATTTAGCAACTATATTTTTCCACTTTCTTGTTTTCAGGTTCCGGCACTGAATTTTTTTTCTGTCGAAAATTCGTTTTTTCGTGCAGCGTTATATAACGTTCTCTATATTACGTAAATGTGCGTACTGTACGTATACGAGAAAGTGAAAACGAATTACGTATCGAGAGTGAGAACCAATTACTTATCTACATTATTAAAATGTTACATATTTTGTTTTAGTATTTCCGAAATTTTGACTAGACGTTTGGTGTGATCTAGAGACGAAAGCACATATTTGGCATACCTAATTTAGAACTGTTTCACATGCCAGTTGTAGCTTTCTTATCGTTAATCCGCCTTTTCAAATTACTTCTATCACTCTCGTGAGCATTTTGTGTTAATGATTTAATTGGAATATTGTTTAATTACTTTTATGGCGAAAAACTCTCTTGTTGAATGTAGTATTTTCTTCGTCGAATTCTGCGTTCAATTAAATTCAGCTAGATAAATGGAGTGAAACATCGTAGACGGTTTCATTTTGAATATTGCATAATTGCAGTTTATTTTGTTGTTTAAGAACAGTATTTTATTCTTTCATCGCTGAAAAAGAAACATTTAGACTAATACGTATTGTATAACTTGTTACTTATATCTTTGAACGCAGAGAATTCAAGTTTAGTTTATAAATACTTCATACATTTTATTTTCTTAAAAGTTATTTTATGGGATGTTTCTTAAAGAAACATAAATGTAATTTTAATAGATATCTATGAGCTGTAACTGATTTCTTTTCTCACCAGCATACTCTAAAAACAAGAACAACCTTCTCGAACAACTTTCTCGTTCATCAATTTAACTCCTAATGCATGCAGTAGAATCGCCTGTCCTCACAATGAACATCCAATAGAAACTTCATTGCCCCAGTACATTTGGAACACATGATAATTTGCTTTCTCTGGGTAGAAAGTACTTGCTAAGGCTAATAAAATACCTCGCCAAGTAAAAGCTGGAGTATCCGGTTCTTCATGTGATTCCTTCACTTTAAAGACATAAAAAATATTGCTTCAATATCACTTCTTTCAACAAGAAAGTGGAGAAAAATACATAGCGGTGCCGGACGAATTTTTATATTTCAGTGAATGTTTAGAATTGAATGTTAAAAATGGCAATTTTCCCCCCATTTGAGTACTATAAGCAAGGTAAATCCTTACTCTTCTTTTATATTTCGATTTGTTTGGAACTATGCTTTACTCCTGAACTATGTTTCAGTTGAATGGATAATAGACGACCTAAAGGAGATACAATGTGATCTATAAGATTTTTTATTGCAACTAAAACCTATAAAGAATAAAGACAAAGATAGAAAAATGGTGACTGTTTTAGTTCGTATATGATACTTAATATTATTGTCTTCATTGTTCTGTTTCACCTTTAATCCTGAAGTATAATCGTGTCTTTTTGGGCATTGCACACACATGGTGGTCAAATTACAAAAAATCTTGTGCACACTATCTTGGGATGCGAGTTAAAAATAAAGAATATACATTAATAATGCTTATTATTATGATTTTCCTTAGCTAAACCTTTTCGGCCATACCTTGGGATGAATGCTTTGATGGGTGGGCAAGGAGTGGTGGAAAATGATAAAAAGGATAATAAACAATCATGGTTAAAGATACAGGAGAAACGATGAAAAAAGATGCAGGAGAAACCCAAAAAACACTTAGTTTTCCTTTTCATTATAAATGAAGTCGGAATTTCAACAACGGGTCGCCACTTCTATCAGTATTATCCCGGGGTGTCTGTATTCTGGCTTCAGCACTGGGTCTTTAGCACAATGCTTTTCCAATATCCCCCCTGCTGAAATCGCGCCGATGCCCGCATATGCAAACGGAAAACTCTAACTGACCTTATATGTAGATGTTGGTCCATCAGCGTTCAACCATCTTCGCCCACGGTAACCGGCAAGATAATGCTTAATCTGGAGCGACTGATTGACCTGCTAACAGGTGTCGAAAATCCTCCCACGGTCTCAATGCGTACATGGAGGGAAGCAATTGACATCAAAGTGCAGCGATGACCGAGCTAAAGCAATCTAGTTTCACGAAAACTGAGTTTCCTTTGAGTGTTCTCCTTTCGATTCACACAACGCATCTTCGTCCGTTCAATGTGATCCGGACGCTCAGTGCATCAACTATCCTGCAGCGCATCGACTGGAGGTCTGGTTCCACTCCACGGCGGCAGATTTTCGACACTAGCTTTCAGCTTGTCGATTCGTCCTTCTGAGAAATTCGCGCCGGCTGCTCTGATCCGTAGTTTCCTTGGTTTCTCCGATCAACATCAGGCGAATGCCGGGCAGACCTATCACGGGCCACTGACCGCGCGCGATTCCTTCGCCTTCTGTCCATCCTCTCTTATACACATGAACTACATGCCTACACACTATTCCGGGAGACCGGTCGGGAGCTTAGAGCTTGTCCCTCTGGGGCGGTGCCCGCTGTTGGGAGAGTCCTGGTTAGGGAAACCCACTAGCCGACGGTAGGTCGGCGCCGGATCTCGTCATCCAGCGGGGGAAGATCCCCGCCATCTCCCACGAAAAAACATGCACTATACTAACGGGAGTAATGACCAAAGCAGTTGACGCGCCCGGAAACACGAAAAAAATCAATCAATCAAAAACTCCAATAGTGGTCGCTGAAGACCATAGATATTGATGCGACCTTAAATAAGAAAACAAAAAATGGTTTGAGGGCGCTGATTGCCGTCGCAGCAGCTCGCACGGCCGCCGCCGCCGCCCAACAATGCGCGCGTGCGCCCTAGCCCTCCGGCGCCGCCGCCGCCGGCGCGCACGTGCCGGCGCGCCGGGCCGCCAGGACACATTTTTCCGCCGCGTCGTCATTTCCGCGCACTAAAAATACGCGCGCGCCCTCTGAACCGCGTCACCCGCGCCGTCGCACCGCACCATCGCCCCGCCCCACGCCCCATCCCCTCCTCACAGGCTCTCCATCTCCACACCCTGCCCTACACCACCTCTCCCTGTAAAGCGACGCCTTGCAGTGCCCAGCTCTGCCCGTTTCGCACCTCTTCTTGACGACTACCTCCGGTTGGCCCCTCTCACCTGTCATCCTCACACAGCCCTATCGTCCTGCCCCGCCATGCCCGTTCTGCCATGCAATTTGCCATGATCTTCCCCGCCATGCACTTACCCGGCATGCCCTTCCCCGCCATGCTCTTTACCGCTATGCCTTTCCCATCTTCCCGATTCCAATTCCACGAACACATGCGCCACCTCCACATCGTTTCGCTTCAATGCTCGCCTGCCCCGACCCGCGATGCCATTCTCTCGCTGTCCCATTCTTCTCCGTTCCGGTGAGTTCGCCCTATCATTCACCGTCCTGCACCGCCCTGCTCCATTGACGTCCCTCCCTCTTCCCCTTCTTAGCCTATCCACCCCACCCCATATCACCCTCTGCAACCTTCCGTCCCATGTTGCATTCCGATCCGATGGTCTCTTTTCACCCGTTCCATTCCTGCAGTTTCCTTCAGACCCGTTTTTCCATTCTGTGTCCGTGACTTGCACCCCGCTCATCCCCCAGCCACCCCTCACTTCGCTCATCTTTCCCCGCCCTTTGATTGAATAATGATTCTGGACGCATCAACTAAGTCATTATTCACATAAGTGTAGTGCAGGAGATGGCGGTGAAGTTCCCCCGCTGGATGGAGAGATCCGGTGCCGACCTTCGTCACTTTGTGGGGTCTTCCCCAACCTGCATCTCTTACCAGCAGCAAACCGCTCCTGCCGGGACAAGCTCTAAGCTCCCAACCGATCTCCCGGCATGTCAGTGCATGTGTGTAGTGCATGTGAATGTACGTGTGTGTGCGTAAGGGGTGAGGAAAAGAGAAGGAAGGGAAAAAGATCGCGCGCGATCCGTGGCCAGTTTGTTAGGGTACTGCTCCGGCGACTCCTTCTCACTTCGACTCCGTCACCTTCTCCCGCCCGGCCCGCCCCTGCCCAAGATCCCGAACGAGCTCCCGGCGTCATGGGTTTGTTAGGGGCACCGCGTTCCTTTTTCTCCCGCCGAGATCTCGTTCCAGACTCTTTGATGTGGGAGATTTGCGTCACGCTCGGATGTATCTCGGTAATTTAACTTAGACTAGGTCGAGGAAGAAGGCTGATCTAATTTTTCAAACATTAAAAATACGCATTCTCTTCAACCTCTTATTTTTTTTCTTGAGCCTCGGTCATGAAACTAAGATAAAATTAAAGTTATGATGGTAAATAACGTTTGTAGTTCACATCGAGACAAATGACTTCTTATAGACCGTTAATTGATTTTAGAAACTAATTGAAATATTGTTAATGGTATCAATTGTTTCTTTATTTCCCTAACAACCAAAATGCTTAATAAAATATTCATGACCTAAGTATTATTCCTTTATTACCACATTGACTTAGTTAATTTGGTGCATCTATCAGAGAATATATAGTTTTAATGCCACACTAAATACTATAAATCTGTTTAAAAGTCTATTTCCTGAAACAAAAACAACATAAATTGAGAACAGAAAATACAAGCACGTGTAGGAAAGAAAATCCTTCAAAAAATGCAATTCAGTTAGAAATGCATTAACAATGGAGGGTGAGCCATTTCGAGGTGAGGTAAAATATACACCAACAAATTTTCTCTTCAGTTAGATGAACATGTTTTCTAGGAATCTTACTCTGAAACGCTTCGTTTCTGCACAGTAGTTCCTTGACGAGTTTTCCTCTTCATTGGCATCCAGGAGGTTGTGCTTGTATGAAAAAGAAAGAGCCGCGGATATTTAAAAGTATTGCCGAAGAAAAATCTACTGCTTTCAGCTACAAACAACGTTAAAATGAACATTTTTAATTGGTGGAACTGGGATTGAAATTACTACAACGGTGTATTTCGTGGGCCCTGCGATTACACGCCATTTTAGGCCGACAGGAACTGAGCCTGCCAGTGCGCCGACCAGTTTGAAACAATCCAAAATTTCTCCCAAACACTATCGTCAAGACAGTGCAATACCATTAATTACTGGGACTTCAAATATTGTGCAATTAAGCTTGACAAATCGGAAATGGGTTCTGTAATGAATTTTCAAAGAAAGGACTAATTACTCAACGATTTTTCTTCGCGTACAGAAAATATTAAAGTACTGAAGAATAATAACATAATACATTTTCATATGATCAATTATTTTATGACAAATCAGATCCCACACAAGGGTTTTTCTCACCTTATCGCAATACCGCGAAACCATCGTATCTCGTAACATTACTTTCTTTACTGCTTTCCCAACGCGTGCAGACATGTGGAACACGGATGCATCTGGCCTGGAGGGCACGCAGCCGGGGTTTCCAGGAAAGGAGGGCGCCGTGTCACCGGAAGCCCGCGTTTCGCGCATTGTTAGTCGCGTGAGCCACTGGCAAATCCTGTACATTATTTTATGTATACCGCACGTTTTGGAAGCTACCGCTACCCTTTTTTTTATTTTGAGCTTTTCTGACATTCCACTAATACGAAATTCCGTCCTTAATAATTGTTCTATAAGACAGTTACACAAACCACTAACTTCGGGATCATTAACAGACTCCATTTTCACAAAAAATATGAGAGAAGCTTAACTTACAAACGACTAGAGGAGGCCTGTTCACCGAATATTTTGCGGTGACTACCCATTTTTCTCCATAGAATATCTCCATAAAGATTAATTGTAGTAACATAGAGATGCAGCAAAACACATTAACAGCACGAACAATTAATACCTTTATTTGTCCTTAAAAAAACATTCTTTTCTGTTGCTTGCTTCGTACTTTTTCATTAGTAGCTTCTTTAGAATCTTCTTCAGAATTCGTGTTGTCTCCATAATTCATTCTACATTGACCTCAGTGTGTAAGTATCGTAATGCAGTCTTCACACCCTTCAATGCTCTTGCATGTTGAATTCAAGCTGCCTAGTGTAGGAATTTGTGGCACTGAGGCGATTTATTCATTTCCAGGAGGAATTATTTTTCCTCACTATAGCGATTCAGGTTCACTATAACCGAGTTTTCTTATGCTTATTTGTCATGTAGCGAAACAGGGCCAGTGATTTAATTTCACTACAACCGATGGTTCACTATATCCGAGTTCACTATAACCGGAGTCGATTGTACTAGGTATACCGGCGGTATACGCAGTGGCGCTATCCTAACTTCCAACATGACACCTCAGACAAAACCTTAAAACCTGAGCCCCCTTCAAAAATAGATCATGTTCACGAATAGAAATGAATACTCCTTGCTATGGATGGCCATATCCCAAACGTTATAGGTATATGTACTATTATCAAACTCCTCGAGAGACAGAAATGTCGAACGAGAAGAAATAAAAAAAAAAAAAGTTTATCATTAGCGGTGTATCGGAGAATTCGCCACTGGTATGCGTGTGGGCTGGAGGGCGCGCAGCCGGGTTTTTCCAGGGAAGGCGTGCGCCGCGCCACCGGAAGCGCAGGCGCGCGTTTCGCGCATTGTTAGGCGCGTGAAGCCGCTGGCAGCGTCGCGCCCTGCAAAGGCCCCGCGCCCACGGCGCCGCGGCGGAGAGAAGCCGTTTCGCCGCGCACAATGAAAGTGCAGCACCAGCGAAAGCCCTGGCGTCTTATCCGCCTTCCCCGCCGCACGTCGCCTGCTTCTCCGCTTCCTTCGCGGACCGAGCGGTCGGTTTCGCTACCGTTGTCTCTTTCCTTCCGCCCGCCTCTCCTTGGCCTCCACCTGCTTTTCCTTCGCCTCCTCCTCCTCATCACTTCCCCTCTGCCTCTTTCTCCTCCGCCCTCCCCCCCACTCTCACCTCCCCCCTCCACCTCCTCAATTGCCTTCTTCTCCCGCCCCCATCGTCGCCTTCACGCCACCGTCCTCAGTTCCCCGTCGTCACTGCCTCCACCGCCTTCTCCTCCCTGCCCCCTCCCTTCCTTGCCCACTGCTCATCCTCTCCTTTTTCTCCATTTCGGTTCTTGTTCATCCTTACCGTCTCTTTCTTCTCCGTCACTGCCCGATGCAGTGCTTGTGTTTCAGAAAAGGATGGTGTGTGGCTACGGGAGACAGAAGTGTCGGAAATTTCAGTGGAAGTGTCATGTGGTGATGGGAATGATTGTCGGCTTTATGGACAGTGGAGGTGGACAGTAGAAATAAGGTGATCGAGAAGAATTGAATGAATGAAGTGAAGAGATAATAATAATAATAATAATAATAATAATAATAATAATAATAATAATAATAATAATAATAGAAGAAGAAGGAGAAGAAAAAAGTAGTTTGAGAATCGGCGCACAGGAAGAGGGCACAAATATACGGTTCAAGTAACTGGTAATGATAATAGTATCAAGACTATAAGACTAACAAGACGATACCTCCATCAATTAATGATTGAGGTAGGATTGTGTGTTATAAACAGAAATAACTGCATGTATAACACCAAAAAATTTCAAAACATAAAAATAAAAGGAATACAGAATCAGTGGGAATCCGATACTAAACGAGACGAGGAGGACTGGGGAGATTGCATTAGGAAGAAACATGATATGAACGCCGAGATTAGGGCCCGAGAAGGTATGTGACGTGGCGGTCAAGGGTGGGGGGGCCCCACCCACCAGAACGGCGTAGCAAGTAGGCGGATCAAGAGACGGCAGTCCGCAGTCGCGAGACGGAACGCGGGCCGGGACTACACGAAACGAAACGAAACGAAACGGAGGCGGAAACTTGCACTAGCAGCAGGGGAGCAACGGAAGCCGTCTCTGCTGCAGCAGCAGCCGATTGTACAAGGGAAACGCCTAAGACGCCCGAGGCGGCGGGGGCGGCGGGGGCGGCGGGGGGGCGGCGGGGCGGCGGGCCACGGTGGCGGCCGGGCGGCGGAGGCAGGACGGCGGCGGGGGGGGGCGGGTCGGTGCGCGCGCAGCGGCGGTCGCGGATCAAGGCAGAGCGCGGGGCGGCGGCGAGGAGGGCGATGGCGGCGGAGGTAAAGGCAGTTGCGGCGGGGGCGGCGGAGGCGAAGACGGTGGCGGCCGAGGCGGGGGAGGCAAGGACGGCGGCGGGGGTGGGGGCGGGTCTAGGTGCGCCCGCAGCAAGACGCGGTCGCGGATCAATATGGCAAGACGCAGCGAGGCTGCGCCGAGCCGCCGGCCTTCGCCCGTGTCACGGCCACTCAGAAACGGCACTGCCGCCGCCCGCGCAACGCGCACTCACAGAAATGGCGGCCACGCGACTCACATTTGCGCGTCTTTGAACCCAGCGTTTTCATCAACCGAATATCGGAAGAATAATTAACACGAGTTACTATAAAGGGCTCAGTTCTACCTAAGCGGATTGCTAAGGCAGTGGCGTGGCGATTTCGGACGGAAGGATCGCGGATTCGAGTACCGACTCGACCGTGGGTGTGCTTTTGTGTATGCCTCTTTGTTTGTGCGAATCCATTCATCCTTCATTATCATCATAATTTCATCTTCCATCGTCCCAGAACTAACAACCATGGGGTATAAAAATCGAATTCAGCCTCATGCTGATCTCCATGAGCCAGTCTTGCAACGTAATAAAAATGATGCTGAGCCCGTGCAAGTGCATGTCCTGTGTGGTCCAAAACGGCCTATTCGCGGGAAAAAAAGAAGGGCTCAGTCTGGATACATGACATTTACGCCGGTTCGTGTGAGCGTGTTTCGAATCGCGAAGGCGTCGTCTTTTGTATTTAACCGTACGTGATGTCCATTTTCACCCGTCCGTTTTTGCGTGTTTCGCTGAATCGCGAATGCGCCTGGTTTGACCCGTCCGTGATTGTCGTTTAAACCCGGTTTCGAGTCTGATGTGATCTATACTCAGGCGTCCGCCATATCGTAGAAAAACAAATCTCTGAATCCACGACATCTAATCTGCAGTCGTCCAAAATTCAAGAAAAATAAGTGAAACTAAAAGGCACACACTTTCTCGCATTATTTCTAAATTTGTCTTTTCGAAAATTCACGGAGATCAATGAAAATCTGAATTTTTTTTTTTTTTTTGTGTAATTTTCAAAATACAAAAAAGGGTTTTTTTTTAATTCATATAAAAACAAAATTTTAACAAATAATTGCAGCAGTGTTTTTTAGAGAAAAAAATTGCTCATAATTTCCTTCTTTTTCACGCAAATTTTCGCGAAAACTACCAATATTTTCGAAAAATTGTACAGAATGTTATTTCAAGATAGTATGTTTTTGAAGAACAGATTTTATTAAGAGTAAAAATGTCTCTTTAATATTGTAGTGGTAGCAGACGCCGAAAAAATTCCGATTTGCAATTTTTGAAAAATCAGGAATCGTATCTTGTCCTGAACCTTTCCAGTTCTCGTCGTCCCGTCCCGCTCTGTCTCGCCCGTTCTGTCACGTCCCGCCCAGAAGGGTTACGTCCCCTCCCCTTCCACCTCACTCAGCCCCGCCCCGCCTCGTCCCGTCCCGTCTTGTCCCTTCCGCCTGTGTTCCCCTGACGTTCTACGTCCTCCCCTTCCACCTCACTCAGCCCGCCCCGCCTCGTCCTGTCCTGTCTTGTCCCTTCCGCCGTGTTCCCCTGCACGTTCTACGTCCCTCCCTTCCACCTCACTCAGCCCCGCCCTGCCTCGTCCTGTCCCTGTCTTGTCCCTTCCGCCCGTGTTCCCCTACGTTCTACGTCCCTCCCTTCCACCTCACTCAGCCCCGCCCCGCCTCGTCCCGTCCCGTCTTGTCCCTTCCCGCCCGTGTTCCCTCCCGTCGTTCTACGTCCCTCCCTTCCACCTCACTCAGCCCGCCCGCCTCGTCCTGTCCGTCTGTCCCTTCCCGCCCGTGTTCCCGACGTTCTACGTCCTCCTTCCACCTCACTCAGCCCGCCCGCCTCGTCCGTCCGTCTGTCCTTCCGCCGTGTTCCCTGCGTTACGTCCCCCCCTTCCACCTCACTCAGCCCCGCCCGCCCGTCCGTCCGTCCTGTCCTTCCGCCGTGTTCCCGACGTTCACGTCCTCCTTCCACTCCTCAGCCCGCGCCCGTCCGTCCTGTCTGTCCCTTCCGCCGGTTCCCGACGTTCTCGTCCTCCTTCCACCTCCTCAGCCCTGCCCGCCTCTCCTCCTCCTGTCCTTCCGCCGTGTCCCGTCCGTCCCCTCCGACTTCTCGCCGTCCGCCTGTCCGCTTCCACCCAGCCCTCCTGTATCCCTTCCAGCCCCACCTGTCCACCTCCACCTCTCCACGCATCTCCCCTCTGCCCCGCCCCGCTCCGATTCGACCCTTCGTTACTTACACCACCCACCCGCACTGGTCCTACATACCCCGCGCCTCCCGCTCCGCTCTACACAGTGCCCTTCCCCGCCGCGTCAGTGCCCGCGGTCGCCCTTGAGCCCTTGACGTCGCGCGCAGTCAGCGCCGGCGGGAGCCCTGCGATCGTCTCCATCCCGGAAATGTCCCGGAATAATTATTACGAGCGACCGGCTGCGGGGCAGAAAGGAGGAGATGCCGTCAGCGGTTTCCAAGGATTCAACTTCGCTTTCCTTAAAATATGCTGAATATAGAACTATTACATGGAAACAAACGTGATGTTTGTATCGATTTGTCTGTTGTTACAAAGTATGTTTTTTCAGCTACTTAGGTGGTGTCGAAAAGGATACGAACATAGGTCCACCAGCTTTTAGTTTTACGCCATTATTCTGATATGACTGATATGATACGAACATAGGCCCCTTTTTACGCCATTATTCTGATATGATAGCGTAGTGTAAACAAATACATAATTTGTATTATCGGTATTGTGTGTCGTTCAATACCTTCCGTGGTAGCCATCTTGATGGAAAACATTCAAAATATGAAATATCTTTGCTTTGCAAGAGCGTAGTTAGTAGTTATTCGTCATATTTATGTACTACTCTTTCCCTTATTTCGATTTGATTGTTGTATCAGAGACGGTGCAGTTGAAGAATGACTTTTCATTTTCCTGTTTCTTGTTTAACATCGTTGTACACTAGTCTTACGAACTTTAATCTTTAGTGATGGTCTCCCAAATGCATATGTCAACATTTAGCCTGCCCCTTTGTTACTGAGGTGGTTTGAACTTCGAGTTCGCTCAAATCATGCTGAATATGAGCTCGTAACAAACCGGATGTTTATATTGATTTCTCTGAGATTGGACAGTATTAGTTAGCATGTTACCTTACTTTCAATTTTGACCAACTTGGGATCACGTGATACGGTGTATTTAATGACCTGACTTACATTTACGCGGGGTGATTCAGTGAACTATTGACAATAACACGTTCTATAGTCTGATTGTCCTTTCTTTTATATTTTTGTTGAATCTTGCACAAATGTACTTCAAACAAAGCATGATATTGAGAGGGTTTATTCTTTGAATATGTCACACAATACAAGTACCGGATGCGTAATTAGCGTATCCTTAATTTGATCATTACTACGAATTTACGTGTCACGTATTCAAATCTCTACCAACACTAAACATGTCTTGTTTTTCTCTTTTTAATTTTCCTTGTCTTTGTTTTCACAATCTGGGCCAAACAGAGTAGCACATTGTTTTCATACAATAATATTGCGGCGAAAGCAGCAAGAACGAACATGTTTCGGTTCTGAGCCCTTCATTACCTCTCTACAGGAGAACCAACGAAAATGAATTTCAAATGTGACCAGCGAAGAGCATCAGTGCAACGTAATGCTGTTAGAAGCATTGGCGGAACGAATAAACTCATGTTCACACTGTTGTAGAGATAGCAATTTGGTCGAATTGTATGGTTTTCGAATAGATGTAGGATGATCTTTAACATGAAATAGTTTCAACAATTTAAAAAAGCATTCTCTTTAGATAACCTCATCTTAAAAGAACATCAGAGGTAGAAGCATGTAGTCTTTCAATCTCTTCTTTAAAATAGATTCTTCTCCACTCTCAATTAAATCTATAATAATGACATACAAATAACTGCGATCTTAAATAAAATTGAAAAAATGGGCATGAAAATTTGCCTAGTTTTTCTAGACGTATTATACTACTTATAATTTTTTTAACGTATTTTGGATACACACAGAGAGTGCAGGTATATTATCTCATTGGAGAAAATAGTTGCAGTTTGCCTTTGAAAATCCCTCTGTTCTATTCAAATTTGTTTCCAGAAAGGATTAGAAACATCAGAAGAGAAGTTCAAAGTAATTCACATTTGTAAACTGGAATTCTCAAACGTGCCAAGTCTCAACATACTACTTACAATTTTCTTTTTTAATTTAATATTTTCATGAGTTTTTGTAGCAGTAACAATATCATACATTACATAGAATTACATATGGATGAGTATATGACATTTCTACTTATATAACAAAATTCCAGAAAATAATTAATGTTCATCTTCTCAATAAAAAGGCATATTTACTCTAGCATTCTTCACCTTACAGAACTTCGATTTATTTTTATTTCAGCCCACGTTTTCCATAATAACCTTGAGCAAATGTCGTGGATTTACGACTTCGCGATATCCCAGGTGACGCAACAACGCTCAGCAATCACTGACAGCAATCCACTTCACACACACACACGCATGTACTCACACAAGCCCGCACTTCAATCAAACACACTCACTCACAAAGGAACGCACATAGTGCCTTTCTTTAAAATATTTTTCTTTCTGTGATAATTTTATCAATAATGAGCCATGCAATTCAAATAACATGTAACATCTCAGTAAAATTAGAAATATTGACTCGATTATTTTCGAAGTCTCTTTGAGAGTCGTACATGTGAGTTGAAAACGTTGCGTTCTTGCGTTGGAAGTTTGCGTTCTTGCGATATTCCTATGTCGCAGCGACGTTCGCTCAACGCACATGACAGTTCGGCTCGCGCATGAACTAACAAACGAACAAACTAACAAAAGATTGAATGACACGGCAACTTTTACACAGGTTGGGGAACCTCAAATAATAATAATCGTTTTAGTATTCAAGCTACCACCACATGCCACCACAAAAAATAACTAAATAAAGGGCGCATTACAATATAAAAATATATTTTTAGCACTAATTGATCCAAAATTTGAACTGAAAGCGTCCGATAAACATTCACGTTCTCGCTATCTCACGGTTGCCGCACCGATGTTGTCAGATCCGACGCGGACTCGACTCACGCACGAACAATCAAAACAACACCTAACAAACGATAGTCTGGCGCGGTATCATTTACTCAAAGTTATGCACTCTCTAATAATAAATTCCACTTTATAATTAAAGTTAATTCCACCTTCTTCAAAAAACAACTAAATAAAGGACGCATTACAAAATAGAAATACCATTTTATTACTTGTTCATTCAGCATTTGAGCTGAAAGCGTCCGGTAAACATTCCGAGTCCTATCAATCTCGCGGGTGACACCACAACGACCTTTCCTTATTTAAAATTTAATAGTTTCATTTTAGCATCTTTTGATGTAAAATTTGAACTGAAAGCGTCCGTTAAACATTCCGCGCCTCGCCATCTCACGATGACGCCACAACGACGCCCATCCGACGAGACTTCCGTTATCTTTTACTTGCAATAGAATACGCTGTACTAATAAATACCATTTTAGCATCATTTGATGTAAAATTTGAACTGAAAGCGTGGTTAACATTCCGCGTCCTCGCCATCTCACGGATGACGCCACAACGACGCCCAATCCGACGAAGACTTCCCTTTATCTTTTACTTGCAATAGAATACGCTGTACTAATAAATACCATTTTAGCATCATTTGATGTAAAATTTGAACTGAAAGTGTGCGTTAAACATTCCGCGTCCTCGCCATTTCACGATTGACGTCACAACGACGCCCGATCCGACGAAGACTTCCCTTTATCTTTTACTTGCAATAGAATACGCTGTACTAATAAATACCATTTTAGCATCATTTGATGTAAAATTTGAACTGAAAGTGTGCGTTAAACATTCCGCGTCCTCGCCATTTCACGATTGACGTCACAACGACGCCGGATCCGACGAAGACTTCCCTTTATCTTTTACTTGCAATAGAATACGCTGTACTAATAAATACCATTTTAGCATCATTTGATGTAAAATTTGAACTGAAAGCGTGCGTTAAACATTCCGCGTCCTCGCCATTTCACGATTGACGTCACAACGACGCCCGATCCGACGAAGACTTCCCTTTATCTTTTACTTGCAATAGAATACGCTGTACTAATAAATACCATTTTAGCATCATTTGATGTAAAATTTGAACTGAAAGCGTGCGTTAAACATTCCGCGTCCTCGCCATCTCACGGATGACGCCACAACGACGGCCGGTCCGACGCGGACTCGACTCACGCACGCCGCGGCGGCGGCGGCGACGCGGCTTAATAAAATACAGCGCGTCGTTAACATAATCGCTTCATCCCCGGCCGCTGGGGCCACAAATCAATGCTGCCGCCCGGCCGCGCCGCCTGCTGCCCCGCCCCTGCTCGCTCCGCCCCGCCCCGCCCTCGCCACCTGCCGCCGCCGGCTCGCGAGGTGCGAAGCGAAGACACGCGCCGCGTCAAGGCGCGCCTTCCTTAAGAGAAGGGCTGGTGCTACTGCGAGTGGATGACGTCACGCTTTTGGGGCGGTTGGCTGTTAATGAATGTATAGTGGAATGTATAGTGGAACTTAGTGTAAGGATCACAGAATTTTGAAAATGTGCACACAATTCACTTTTCCCCATAGCACGTCATACGCAGTTTTTAACTGTTTTTTGACGTAAAATAAATAAATAAATAAATAAATAAATGTGGATAGCGGGAACAAGTGTAACTGGAATTTGGGAATGTCTTGATGTTTTTATTGTCCTTAGTCTTCTCTGCGAACGTGATATTAGACGACCTCTACATCAACATCATGGATTTCCCTAAAAAAAAAAAAACTCTAGTTTTTTTTTACTTTTTCCAAAACTTCAATGAGGCAGTTTCTTCTATTCTACCTTCCAAATTCTAGAATCGGAGTGTCATTCTAGTAGGTATCTTAATCGTTTGGGGATGAGGGGATAATACTTTTATACGTGAAAATGAAAGTGAACAATTTATTTTAATGGTTTTTACTAATTACGGTGTCGAATCTTTTATGTCGGTTTCAGATGTCAAAGTACTGCATGTTTGTACAATTACGACATTTTGCTGTAAAAATAGGTCTAACACAAATAGTTATAACTTTACTAACAAACTTTCTGATTACTGAATAGTTTGCAATACGAAACTCACGCATAATTAAGTTTCTCACGCATAATATACTTTCCCTTGTGTCGTTATTTGCGCATTATTTACGCATTATTATTGTGATGCGAATTTGTGTTGTTTGTTGCGATGACTGCTAAGTGTCCGAAATAAACTTCTACTTCAAAATTGAAGAAAACTTGGCTTTCTTTTCAAGTAAAGGGATTTCATTTGAACATCGATGATTAATTAAAAAACACTTTACCTAATTCAAAACTTCATGATTTTCAAAGAACCCGTATATATTGTGGTTGGAGCTGAATATATTCATGTAGAGAATTGAAGAAAAATCGTTCTCATGCTGAAAAAGGTTGAATGGTAAATTGTTACTATCCATGAGTTTCTTCTTGACAAACAATAAAGCATGAGGAGAATGGGTACATGTGGAATGTGCATATGTCAGTAGAACTTAAGTTTTACGATGGAAGCTAGCCATGTTAGCAAGCCAGTCCGATCTCCTTTTGCCTTTCTGGAAGAGAATTCGTGCGATGGGCTGCTCCTCAGATCAATGATTTTCCATGTTGTGTTTTTAAATGAATAATAGGCGAGTGCCGTAGCAGTACCCTAATAAACGGGCCACAGACCATAAGCAATCTTACCTTCGACTTCCTTGTCTTATCCATTCTCGTTACTTAGACATGCACTCCAATACCACACACGTCGGGGGCTTCGAGCTTGTTCCAACTGGGGGTGTACTCTGCTGGAGGAGAATTTGGGGGTGGAGAATTCCTCCCCCCCCCCGCAAAGACTGCATGTAGGGCGACGCCAGATCTCACCACCCAGTGGGGCAAAGGAACACCGACATCTTCAGGCACAAAACATTAACCATACTAACGGAACTAATTACCATAGCATTGGACGTGCCCGGAAACACCAATTAATTTACTTATTTTAACCTAATACACTGTAAATTTTGCGTTCTCTGTATGCAAAGCTTTTTTAAAGTAAATGCTGAGCCCGAAGACTAGAGGCTTGCCTTATACATGAACGAGGGATTCTAATGAAACTTCCGAAAAGCAAATACACATTGTTTTGACAAGTTAACTTAGTCCATCATTTTTCGTACGTAAAACTTTTTGGAACCTCACAGTTATCCTATTCATTTCAGACGTGTTCCACTTACCAATATGTTTTAACAGTTTTCTAAAGGAAAAAAAGACCTACTCGCATAGGGCTATTGGCATCTTTAGCAGTGTCCGAGACACATCTAACGACGGGTTGCAGATGGGCGTGGCTCCCGAAAACTGGTATCGATGATCAAAATTATGAGGCGGGATTTGTTTTCTTCAACAAACATTGCTGAATGTTGCGTGCAGAAGCGAAAACGGACTTTATTTTGAGTTGCGTGTTAATGGTTGGGTGGGTTCGTGACAACATATTCTTTCTCGTTCAAACTTGCATCCAGAATTTCATAAGGGAAAGGGGGCGAAACTGATTTCATATCATAGTTTTAACCTTTCGTTTTAAGATTTGTTTGATAATTTGACATACAGTATTAATTTCTGGAATAACGTAGGTTACCATTTCTTCTATGAAAAATGTGCAATCTTGCAAGATCTTTCTCTTGAGCGTCACGAACAAAAATTATTGGTTCGGGAGGGAGGGGTGACGATGATTCAGTAGAAGGAGTGTAAGTATTTGGAGTTTTTCCTGGAAAATATTCGAAAACGAAATGTTTAAACACATTTGAGATATTCTGAATATTTTCGATCATACATTTAAAAGATATTTAAAAGCACCATCTCATGACAATCCATTTTGGAAAGTAAATAAATATTACATATTCTGTATTTCTCTAATTAAAAAAGACAATATTTGTAATTGCCTATCATTTCATGACAGTTCTCCTATATTTTATTGACACATGTAAGAAAAAGCAACTATTAGTGCAACGGCACTCGAATGTTAATGGGTGCCGTTTGATATTAACACAATAGAACCATCACTACACGAAATTTTGACTCTCTGCTTTCCTCCTGAAACATCTACAAACAAAAACTGACAGAATATATAGGAATCTGTGACAACACCCTCCTGCAAGCTGTTGCTATACCCTACACAATTCTTTTTAAACTTTTCAATGATTATTATAAGGTATTTTTGATAATTATAAGCGGAGTAAAACACAATATTATCCGCTTTTTGCTTAATCGATTTTAAAATGTGAGGTTTATTGACTGTATATAAGTTTATTGGGCGGTGCCTTTTTTCCCACTAGGTCTTCAAAAGATTTTTGTCTTAAAATAATATTGCGAGGGGAGGGCTCCTTTCCCGCCTCGGTGCCTTTTGTATTTACTCGCACTATTTTAAATATGGTTAATAAAAAAAATTCGTCGATATTTTCCGTGTAGTTTTCCCTTATGCTGTGTACTTTTCTCTTTGTATTTCTTCACATTTTGAGACTATGTGGATTAAAGTTTAGTAAATTAGTTCTTCATTATTTTGTTTATTATGAAGACAGTATTTAAATATTTTCCAATAATACTAATTTTTTGAGCATTTATATTTTTAAAACATGAATAAAACAATCAAATGTCTATTAAAGTGAATGATTACGATAAAAATACTGATTTTTTAAATTAAAATATTTATTATTTTTAATTGAAATGAAATAAATTTTCATTAGGTTGGTTAGAAGTGATTTTAGAACAAGTCGAAATAACGTTCGAGTTCTAAAGAGAAAATTGTTTAGTTCAAACAATTCCGTTAATCCAATTATTACACTTTCTAAGTGAAAAGTGAATGAGTACAGTGGACATGAACTCCACTGCACTGAACTTCTACAGCCAGTATGGAAATGTTCAAGGATTGCGCCCCGAGTAATAGAATAAATTTGCAAGTGGAAAGTGACCTGGCATTTCGACTTGGTCTCGAGCTTTCGCTTACACCTTGGGTCTTTTCCGTGTTCAGTCAGCAACACGGCAATTGTGACACTTTGCCCTCGACCGCCTCTGACCGCACTGGACCTCTTTTGCCGGCCACCGGCTGCTCCTCCTCGCCCTCTCTCCTGTCACCGGCAGAGGTGGCTCAGGGCATCTACTGATAACACTGTAGTGTCTTCAAATGGGAGGTCCTAGGGTTTTAGTCTCGTCGGAGGCAGGATTTTCGATATGAAAAACTTTGTTTTAAATGTGGTGACGTATAAAACTATTTTGGAGCAAAACATATTATGTGCATAAATGAATACAACGATGTTAATAAATATATATTTAATAATAAATTCATATTTATTCCCTTCATTCATTAGAAAGAATTTTTCAAAACCGACATAAGCAATTTTCTTCAAAGATTGTCATTAAAAATAGTATTAATTTCAATTTATCGATTCATAAAATAAAGACATTTGCTTTCTTATATATTTTATTCTTACTGATTCTCTTAACTCCAATGGAGTTACCATAATTAGTCTTACGCAAACCGTAAAATTCATGCATGTCATAGGAAATAAGCAAGGGTAATCACAGTGAGTAAGTTTGATATTACGTGTACATGTTTTCACATCATACGAATCCGCGTTGCGGGATAATGAATAACGAGATAATTGCTTTCCAGAAATCGCCGAGTCAGTAACCACGATACGCAAATGTTTGCCGCTAACGAGTCACAAAACTTCCCAAGAATCCCCGCCGAACAAACAACCGCCCAGTTGCGGTGGTGTACTCGTTACCCGATCGGCCGAGTGCGGTTTTTCGCGTGTCAGAGATGAGAGGAGATAGCGTGGAGCCGTTTCCGGTGCGCGGGCAGGACGCAGCGCGACGCAGCGGAAGCGACGTCGCCTGCATCGCCGGGAGAACCCGGAAGTGGTGGCGGGGGGCGGGGAGGGGCGCGGATACACGCTTTCTCACGGCGCGCCGGCGTGCGCACGCAGCACGCACTTCGCGCGCCGTGCACTCGCTCTGTGCGCTTGCCAGGAGCCCCCCCTCCCCCCCCCCCCCGCCTGCCTTGCCACGCCACGCTCCGCCCCACCGCTACGCCTCACCCCGCCACGCCCCCCCGCACGCCTCACCCCACCGCCCGCCCCGCCCGCCCGCCCTGCCCGCCCCACCCGCCCGCCATGCCCCCCCGCCCGCCCGCCCGCCCCGCCCGCCACCCCCCACGCCCCGCCCGCCCCGCCACGCCCCGCCACGCCCCGCCACGCCCCGCCCGCCCCGCCACGCCCCACCCGCCCGCCCGCCCGCCCGCCACGCCCCGCCACGCCCGCCACGCCCGCCACGCCCGCCACGCCGCCGCCACGCCCGCCACGCCCCGCCACGCCCCGCCACGCCTCCCGCCACGCCGCCACGCCACGCCACTCCCGCCACGCCCCCCGCCACGCCCCCTCCCCATCCCCGCCAACCGTGCGCACCTCGATTCAACAGCATTCAGTAATAATGTAAGAAAAAAATTGTTTAGAAAATACTTCTTTTTAAAAAAATGTATAACATAATAAAACTTAAGAAATAAAAAAAATATTTTGTGAAAACAGCAAAATATGTAATATAGAACTAAATGTGTAAATGCATGTAACGAAAAGATTGGATTTTGTGTTTAGACGGCCATGATTTGCAAGATTACAATTTTGAGAACGGTGAGAAGAAAGACAAAACATATGTAATTACATAAAGATCCGGTCTCTACTCATAAATCATATCTATCTCCGATCGGGAAGTCTGAGGGTTCGAGTCCCAAGAGTTTCGAAAATTTTTACACTAGCTGTTTAGGCTGGGTCAAATTCAGTAGCTGTCTGGAAGAGGCTGGCTTCTCGGATCGGTTGTTTTCCGTGGTTTTCCCGGTAAAGTCCAGGTAAATTCTTGTGCAGTTTCCTAATGAATGAGCCACAGACCGCACGATATTTTGTTCCTCTTCCTTCATCTATCGTTTCCTCTTACCCACACATGCATCCGTTCATGCACCACAGTACCACACGTGTTGGGGAACTGTCGGGAGCTTAGAACGTGTTGCGTCTGGTGCGGTGGTACTCACGATTTGGGAGTTTTGATACTTAGAAAGAGATTTTCTCCAAATCGTCAGTCTGCTTGTACGTACACAACGCGTCTGACAAAACTCGGAGTAACCTAAAACGGGGTATTTTTTAGCAACCGCCATCCATATTCAAGGCCATATTCAATCACCATCAATATTCATTCGAACCTGGCCATCGTCAGCCGACTGTCTGTCTACTCGCTACTTCCACCAATGATCCTAAAATTTCGCGTAAACTTTGCATTTGTGAAGTTGATTTTTTATAGCATTCCTTGATTAGTAAATTGAACGTCTGTGAAGCACATATGATTGGAATAGAAGCAGGTTTTTTTACCAAACTGGCCAGGCCATCCCGGAGCTCTTGATTATAAATGTACCATTCACACCTTGCCAGTATACCAACATATCCATGTTATGCATTGTGGAAATTGTTCAATTATGAATAAAGACTTTCTTTAGAATGTTTTGAATTCGTTTCATCTCTTTTGGTTTTTACTTTCATTATATTTTTAGACAAGAAGACGCATACAAATTATCGAAATATCTGGGCTTTAGATATTAGTACTTATACTTGTACGTTGGTGTCTTTCACCTTCCTTCCAAGGCTGTTACAGTCTCCAACGCCTTCTATCAGCTCCTTACGACTCACCATAATCCGCCCTGCCTACAATAACGCGCCGTGCCGTGAACGACTCGCAACGTGCCATGCCCACGACCATATTCTCTGCCGGCAACGTGGCCAGCTTACAACAACTTCGGCCTCACCACAATTAATCTTCGCGACCACAATCTCCCGTGACCACCACTACCCATTCTGCTGGACTCTCACCCTTCCTGTTGTAATGGCAGTACTAAGTCCTTCCATGCCTGCCACACATTGCATTTGGTGTAGTTCACAACAGGATTTTTACGCAGTTCATGCCCTAGAATTAAAGCACACTTCCTCTAATTGTTTTACATGATTCTCGCACCTATTTCCTCATTATCTATAGGCATTACTTTCAATCATTCTGATAGTGTTATTGCTCCACCTACTTGCTCTTTCCTCGTCAGCAACCCATCTACCCTACACTATTTCCGTGTCACGTGGAAATATATCTTTGCGATACGTCCTATTTAGCAAATATTCACATTTTCCAAAAGCTCTTCGCTTCATGATTTACTTAACTACGATTCTCCAGTTTTCCCTCTCTTATCATATGAGTGTTGCATTATGCTCCCCATGATCTAGTTCCTCCAGGATGTCAGTCTTCTTCACTCCTGGTAAAGAACCGTTATCAGGAAGTATTCATTTCGCCAACGCCTGTCATATGATTCGACGTATTTCCTTCTCTTACTTCTCTCCATTAAAAATACGTTCACGTCATCCTTTCCTTACCTCACCCGTTCTCACTCCACCCATTTCCCCACCATTTCCCCCATTCTCATCCCCCGCCCGCTCCGCCTCAGCCAGCTTCGGTCAACCCCGTCCAGCCCCGTCCAGGCCCGCCTAGCCCCACCCAGTGGCACCCAGCCCCGTCCACCCCGTCCAGTCCCATATACCCCACCCCGCACAACTCCTCGAAACACAACCCCGCCCTGCCCCACGCACCCCGCCCAGCCCCGCCCAGTCCGCCCGCCCCGCCCGCCCACCCCGCCCAGCCCCGCCCAGCCCCGCCCAGCCCCGCCCAGGGCCTCCGACCCGTCCAGTCCGTCCAGTCCCGCATACCTCCAACCCGTACAGCTCCTCCCAACCCCATCCAGCCCCGCCCAGCCTCTCACACCTCTGTTCATCCTCCCCCCCCCCCGGCCCCAACCCCGCTTCCCCGTCCGACGCCATCGACATGTTCAATACGTCCCCCGCCCCACTTCGGTACCCGCAGCGCGAATGCGGAGCCCGTCGCGAATTCGCGCGGGATTCCCAGAGACAAATGACGCGCGTACGTGCGTGTCCGAGCGAACAGGAAGCGAAAGCGCTGCGCCGGGCGGCGATCGTGCGCTGCCAAGGTATGACTGGATGTCGATGAGCATCTGCGCGACGCGAAAGGGAGGAGATGACAGGCGGAGAATGGAGCCGGCCTAACGAACGGGGTATACCGGCGTGCGTTGGCAGATCTTAACGCGGATCAGCCTCTGAAATAGAGATTTGGGACCGCGGTGGTTGTAATTCCTTCTCTGCTCGTTGCGTTTTTACAACATTCTACTTTCCTTTCGAAATGTTAGTGTCGGGTATTTTCCGAGGTGGATGATTATAATTTCTTCCCAGTTTGTTACGTTTTTACGAAATTCTACTTTTCTTTCGAAATGTTAGTGTCGAGTATTGTCTAGACTGCGATGGTTATAATTCCTTCTCTGTTTGTTACGTTGCTAGAAAGTTGTGCTTTCCTCTCGATATATTAATGTCACGTATTTCGTATGGCATGTTCGTTGGCGTTTGTATTTCTACGTCTGTATTCCGTATTTAATGGAAAATTCGAAAATGCTATTTAATTTTTTTGCGCAACCTACAATCCCGAAAATAGTGAAACCTCTAATAAGAGACCAACGTTGGTTTTAAGAGAAAAGTGGAATTTTAGGGGGGTGGGATCGCTTAATTTTTGACCAAGAAATGGTAATTTATTACTAAATATTGGACGTTAATATAAGTACCCATTTTCACCAAATGAACATGTTGAAACGCTTTTAGTGTGTGTGCACGAATTATGAACAATAACACTTCCCTTCAAGAATTTAATATGTGGGTTGTTTTTCACTATAAAAGAAATGAAAATATCTTTATGCATTCTGTTGAGTAAATAGGAATCGAAAAGAAATAAAAGGTAAATGATCAAGAATAGGATACGGATGTGTAATAAGAAATTATATATCACAATAAAAAAGCATATTACACTAAATTTAGATTTATTTTTACCCATCCACATGGATGGGATAATATTTCTGCGGTAACCACCGAATACATTATACGATACCAGGTTCTTAAAACATACGATATTAAATATAAGCTAAGAATTACTTCCTGTTCTGCCGCAATAATTCTGTATATGAAAATTCTTTCATCTCAAAGCTCTAAAGTTTTATACTGAAACTACAATAAGCACAATTACTTTCTTCATTTTCAAAACCAACATTCGTGACTGTTCACTTCTCTTGTTATGGTCCGCTAGCTCCCCGAGATGCAACTAAAACAGGCGATGAATATATCACGCCCTTAACGAGCGCATGAAATCACTCGACAATCATCCGTCTCTGAGAAAGGTCGAGACTTGCAATTCACATCCCGCCAAATACCGTCATATTGCTCTACTGAAGTTTCGTAGAGACGTGATGAAGGATAAATACCACAATAAAACCGCACTGCACAGTCACAAGTACAGCCTGGAAATCCCGACTCATAGATCCGCTTCTCTCACTCGTTCTTCTTTCATCCATCGCGTGAGAAGCAAAGAGGCAATGCTTGTTCGTTTATTATTTCGTGTTTCGTTCCAGCGGATACAGACGCGACGTACACTGGTCCGAAATAGGATAATAGGATTGCATAACAAAAAATTAAAGGAGTAAAAAGGTAATGACTGGTACCTCCAATAAGTAATGTCTGGGAGATAAAGAGATATGAACAGTGTTTTCCCGGATGGAGGTGTTACTTACAAGAGCTACAACTTTGTAATTTTCATCTGTGGCTATTTAGATCTCTTGAACTGGTGAGCAATTATATGCTAGTTTAACTGGTGGAATGGTGGTCGAATGTTTTCACGAAAACACATGACTCTTCAAAGGGAGATGGAACCATTCGTAATGTTTTTTTCTTCTTCTGGGAATAATGTGAAATTTAGAGATTAGCATCAAACAAAGTTTGAATGGAAATAAACACGTCCAAGGAACTAAGAGTATTAAGAAAAACGGGTATTAATGTTAATTATTTTCGTATCTATTGTGCGTATATCGGGTATCTCGTAATTATTTAATTTATCCATGAAATATACATATCGGCTTCGGTGACATTGACGAAAAATGTTTAGTATGGATGGCTAGAAAATGTTACAAGACATGCCACAGCTTAAAATAAAATCTTTATAGGTCGAGAAAGCGGCATCGACTGTTATTAAGGGAACACAGAATCAGCACACGCTTTTACATTCTTATTTAAAAATATTTCTTACAGAACCAAAAGAAAATGTTTTTTATGTAATGGAAGTCTGTAAATAATATAATGTAGATGTGATTTATTTTATTCTGAAGGTTAAAGCCATTTCAATTTTCTTAATAATATTTCGTCATTGCACTACTTCTCGTCCAGAAGTTATACATTTCTTTATTTACCATGTGGGCACCTCAGGGGGTAAAAGCGCAGAAAACTATTCAACTTACGTAACCAAACATGACAACGCGTAAAAATATTTTTTGTATAAAAAATGGAATAAAATAAAATCAAGTTTTACACCGACAATAAAGATGATTTATTCACTCAAGATGGGTACCTCACAAGCAACGAAAGAACCTTTCTATCGTTAATAAAGAATCTCTTTTGATTCTTCCTTAATAAATTACAAAAATCTGTTTTACAGTGTGGTGCTACCGACAATTTAGTTTTAAATGTGTTTTCTTGCCCGCCAACTGACCAAAATGTGTTAAATGAGTCATCGCTTGCCCCAAACGGTGGGCCAGAAGGCCTTTTTGTCAATTTATTTCCATGCTTCACGTTATCACTATTTCGTTTGTCAATATCTTCTAGCTATATTTTATATACAAAAATAATAACTACTGATTCACTGGAGCAAAACGCTGCTGAACAAAATCATACAAAATGGTTTTTCAAAATTTATCACGCACACTGCACAAGAAGAGCAAGTAAAATATAACAATACATACAAATTAAAGTCAGTCTTCATGAATTCTGCAATAAAGTAGTTTAGTATTCAGTAATTCAACGCTTTAAACACACCAAGAATAACAAAAATGTTGCCGTTTCATAACGCACCACACGAAAGGCAAGTATTTAATGGTGCGTAGGCTCTTCCTGGGAGCTCTGCTTCCTCGTGAGATCAGCCCCACTCAGCTGCAAGTAGTAACGCACTAAATAAGAGAATTCAGTTGGGCCGTGCAGCATGACAATATGCTGAATAACACATTCTAACACTTGCATTTTCCAGTCAAAAAGAAAACATTTTCATTGATTTTTTTTATTTTCTCCAAGTTCCTGGATATATAACGAAACAATAGAGATCTTTAACAAGATCGGAAGCTAATTTGCTTTCAACTTTCGCGCGCATTGAAATTTTGTTATATAATAATAATAATAATAATAATAATAATAATAATAATAATAATAATAATAATAATAATAATAATAATAATAATAATATCGGAATTGTATTTTTTCGGCTGATCATAGTCCAATGTTGCAGATAGATAGCCCGTTTTAATTAGTTTTGGACCATATAGGATCAAAATATATACAAAAGTCTTAATTCCTGATATCCACGTAAGATTGATTCTGTGTTGTCCAAAATTACTTAAAACGAGCCATCTATCTACCATAATAAAATTTACAATATTCATAAAGTAATTATAATGCTAATAATAATAATAATAATAATAATAATAATAACGCCTAATTTTCCTGACTCCGTGATTCGGAGGGAGGGTCTAACCATGAGTGACAGACACACGCAGGTTACCAAACAATTATTGCTAAAAATGCGAAAAGTAAGTGTTAATATCCCATTGGAGCCATTTGGGCCCATTGTGCTTGGGCGGGAGGGGAGGGGAGGGGGCGCAAGTAGGCCGCGCCAAGTGCTCCGTGAGTCAGCGCGCAAGCGGCAAAGAGCGCGTTGCGCGGTGAATCACGCGCGAGTACGGGCGCGGGGCGCGCTCTCAGTACCCAGCTCCGGGAAGGCGCGGCGCGTCACGCCGCCTCACCTCGCGCCACCTCGCCCGCCACGCCCCCTCGCCTCGCCCACCACTCTGCCTGCTGACCCCATTCCTCTGCCTCGCCACTCGTCTCCGCATCGTCCCCCTAAGACACTACCCACTTGCTTCCCTGCTCGCACATGCAACTGCGCACCTGCCTCAACCCGTCCTTGCACACACACACACACGCCTCGGTCACCCCAACACGCCTAGCCCGTTTAGCCTGCCTCACCCACCTCACCCCGCCTCACCTCGCCCGCCACGCCCCCTCGCTCTCCTGACGCGCCTGCTGCACCCCTCCCTCCCGCCCGCCCTCGCCTCGTTCACCATCTCGCGCCTCCTGCCCACTCGTCTGTCTCCTCGGCTCCTGTCCTTACCCTCCCGGTTCGCCTGCTTGCACCTACAACTGCGCACCTGCCCCAACCCGTCCTTGCGCACACACACACACACACGCCTCGGTCACCCCAATACGCCTAGCCGGTTTAGCCTGCCTCACCCACCTCACCTAACCCGCCTCGCCTCGCCCACACTCTCGCCTGCTGCACCCCATTCCTCTGCCTCGCCGCCCATTTCGGCTCACCCCCCCCCCCCTTCCCCCCCCCGCCTTGCCTGCCTTCCTCTCCCGGCCTCCCACCACTCTCGCTTGTTGCATTCTCCCTCCGCCTCTCCACTCGCCTCAGCCCACCCCCCCCCCGCCGTGGCCCGCCCACCACCTCGCCTCCTGCCCCCATTCCTCTGCCTCGCCGCCCATCTCACGCCTCCCACCCACTCCCCGTCCTCCCCCCCCCCTGATCCCACAATCCTAGCCTATCTTCCCAAAATCCTAGCCTCGATCTCCCAGCCCCGCCCACCACTCGCGCTTGTTGCATTATCCCTCCGCCCCACTCGCCTCAGCCCACCCACCGTCCACCCCACTCTCCCCGCCTCGCTCTCATTGCGCCCTCGCCACGCCCACCTCTTTCGCCTGCTGCACGCTCCCCGCCTCACGCCCCACCCAATTCCCATCTCCCCCCCTCCGCTTCGCTCGCCCGCTCGCCCTACTCTTCTCCCGCCCATTTCGCTCACCTTACCGCTTCTCTTGCTCGCCCACTCACTCACCCCACACCTACCACACCCTCTACCATCACCACTGTCCAGCCCATATTACCCACCCGCTCACTCCCGTACATTATCCATCTCACCAGCCTCGCTCTCCTGACTCGCCCGCTTGCCCCGCCCACTTTCCACCAGCCCCTCTCTCTCTCTCGCCACCAGCTTCACCTCGCTTCATTCATACGTTTCAACCACTCCACTCAATCGCCGTCACTTGCCCTGTCCTTTCGCCCGTCTCTCCTCAACTAAGCCGTCATATGTCGATGGGTTGCAAAGCGGTGGCCCGCCCACCCCGCCCCTACCGCCCCTCCTCCCGCCCTCTCCGCCCTCGCAAAGTTGGGCATATTCGATTACATTTGTAATTGATTACACATAAAATCACTTTGTATGAAATTATGTTATCATAACTTCTTGGTAATATGATTACTGTTAATCGTCCTGGGTGGTTAAATGTGATTTTTGCTAATCGTGATTATATTACTTCTTTTATTTTCATTGTACATTTAGGAAGTAAAACTGTCATATGAATACTAGGATGAAGATTCGAAAGATTTTAATATCTTTTGCTAGGATACTGTGTTTGTTTATATAAAATGAGCTCATTTATTCTACACGCATAGTGAACGTATATGCACTTAACCCTTTCTCTACCACGGTATCAATGCTTTACTACGTTTATAACTCCTCACGTATACGAGAATTTATGTAATGCTGCAGAAAATCGATTTCGTCTATTTCAACAGAAATACACGTTTTGGCGTCTGCTGATACCGAAAAAGTGCTTTTTTTTAAACATCCGTCCGTCTCAACACAACTAGCGCCTAAACCATGCGTAGGAATTTTTCCAAATTGAAGAAACCCCTCTCCATCTGGCTCTAGTTAATACTAGTATCTGTAGCACTCACGTTTATAAGACACCTTCAGGCTTCCATTATGTTGGAAAGACATTCTATTCACCCTTATATGTTTAGTATATAAGATATAATATTACTATAATTTTGGAAAATATGCCATACGTTGTAAATGATTTTGCACGATACATCACCTAGTCATAGAACATAATTAGCAATTCACCACCTGTCATTGATATGTGTATATATACATAGTTACACAGGCTTCTCATCTCCTAATGGCTGGTCAACTTGTCATCTCTTCGCGTCACGGCCGCCTAAAATACAAAAACACTAGAAAAGTATGTGTCATTCAGAATTATATGTTTTAACCTTAGCGAATGCTACACTTTTTGTTATTGTACATATAAATTAAAAACAAATACAAGCACTACCGCATTCACATGTATAAAGTATCATTATAGATCTTTATTTCAGTATCAGTAATTCAAAACATAAACGAACCAGTCTACGATTAAAGATTAATGTAAATGTAATCCCTAATGATAACACATTACTTGTAATCGTCATTATAGTAGCTCACAATCCCAATTACAATAGAAGTAATAGTAGTTTGTTAAAAATCATTGATTACACTTTGCAATCAGCTAATCAGAATTACATTTCATAATCAAGTAATCAGAATCAACTCTGCTGTCTCTGCCCTGTCCGTCCCACACAGACCGACACTAAACACAGACCCCACCGTGGGCCTTCTTGGATCCAGTTCTAACTTGTCTGATCATTCGCGGCCTTCTCCACTGCTCTCAGTCCCTTGGGGTCTCTTGGGGTTCGGGTCTCCCCGATTCTCTCCCACCCTCGATTCCCACTCATTCATACTCTCTCCGTCCTCTCTCTCTCCTCCTCATTCATACTCTCTCCGTCCTCTCTCTCCTCCTCATTCATACTCTTTTATCACACAACTAACGTCTGAAACATTGCATAATTATGCAATGTTTTTTTGTTTAATTTATTTGCAAATGCAATGCAATGCAATGCAATTTTTATTGTTTGATTTAGAATAGAAAACATGATTATCCTTTTTTTCTGAACACAGGTACACACACATCACACACATGCATGGTAGCGTCTCTGTCTAGTGACTAAAATAAAAAAAGAGACGTTCAGACCAACTTTATATGCTTTTTGTGGACGAATCTTTTCACCTGAATCGAAAATGAAGAGAAGAAAGAGAGTTGATGTTAGTCTAAATTAAATGTTTATAAAAAGAAATTTGATTCGTTATTTTATCTTTTTTTCTTATTGAGTGTCCTCCGTTTTACGTAAACACTATTGGGAACCCTACGTTCTTAAACAATGTTTTTGTTATTTCATTATAATCTTCCTAATGTATGATGTAATGAAATATAGCATAGAAGATGATAGCACTATGTCTTGAATAGGAATATGCCGTGTAGTATTAGGTGAGAAAGATCAGTTTTCGAGGAAGTGCAAACGGGAACACTGTCCATTCTTATTCCATGTGAAGGTAGTGAAATTATAGAAACAAGAACGCCTTGTTTGATTTAGATTATTTTTCCTCTTGTGTTACTATATTTGTGCATTTTAACGGAATGTACTTATCCTCATCAGTATTTTTGATCGTATTCCTCGACATTAGTTTAATGTATGTTTAAAAAATACATATCTCACAAAGATCTGTGTGCAATCCACTCACAAAATCTTGATTAAAAACTGAGTAATAAAAGTACAATTTGATTTATTTCTTAGAGACAAATAACGGCTTATAATGAATTGTTTTGCCGAAGGATTGATCACTTCAAAGAACTGACCAACCAGCGCGTCTGCCTGCGGCGACACGAAACCACTGGTCTGCCCGGCCCTGCCCCTTGTGAGGCAATGTTCCTTGAGCGTTCATGTGAATTACTAAGAAGGAGTATGACCGATCACGACTGCGCAATGGGCTTAAACAAGTGGTCGGTGAAAAGTATTAGGGAATTACAAGACTACTTTTTAGAATTCGCACGACATGAAATCGCCTTCATCTTCAGAAATGTTGTTCTTATGCCCCTTTTCAACAATTGTCCTTTACTGCTATTTCACAAGAGACAACTCGAGCTTTTATGATCTGCAGTTTGGAGATTTTTAGTTGTATTATCTTCAGCTTAATTCTGTCGTGGTTCCTTTCATGCAGCTTATTTGTAGTATTTACGCTAACTGTTGCTATGTTAAGTGATGAGATAAAATTTGTCACTGCTCTGTCAAGAAAAAATTGTTTATGGTCAGGAACACATCCACAAATTTTCTTTTTTGAAGAAATAATTAGATCATATTCTTACAAGATTCATCATAGTGTCATGTGTTCTAATTACACACTGTGCAGTGATTTTACGTACAAGTTAAACCGTTGTCTGGCAGTTTTTGAAGAATGATATAAGAAGTCAAAAAAATGATCTCGTTTCTACATTGATCACTTCGTATAAGATTTATTACTAATAGAAAGACTGCATAGCTGTTTGATTACATTTAATTTTCAATTACATCAGAATCAAGAACTTATATTTTCCATGGACATTAGATGTAGTAAAGTGCTTTCACTCCAATCACTGTGATAAAAATGCACGCCCATGAGTGATGTTCACTTCGTACAAACAATGTGCTTTGTTATATGGGTTCAGACATCCAACGTATTAAGGGAAGTTATACACGAGTATTCATTTTACGCGGTTAACGACGGAAAATTTCAGGTATAAATTGAAATATTTAATATTGACTTTTTTAATATTTGAGATAGAATTTTGAAATATGTTCTGTGAACTGACAATGAATTATTGCAATATTTCGATTTATTTCAAAGCATTGTAACCATTGTTGTATTCTGAAAATGAGAGTAAGAGAAATACGCGGCAATGACAGAGGGATGCGACAAATTAAAATCTTTGGAGTTCTACTTTACATTCTCAGAGCATCCGAAAATATAATTATAAACCTTCAAGAACTGAAGAATTCAATTCAATTACATGTTACGAGAACAGGCATACATTGTGATTTAGAAGATACGTCATTTCTTTATATTTTGAAAATGAAATAAAATTGAATGATTTTCAGTAAAAAGTTCTTAAAGATCGTCCATTTTTAACTCGTACTTGTGAAAAATTAATAACTACAAATAAAAATTCATAAAATACATAAATCATAATTATACTTAGCAGTCACAAAGTTTTATGTCAATATTGTGTAACAAGGTGTATGAAATTTCTATAAAGTTGTTTTTTATCTTGAAACAACATTACACACTGCAAACAAAGCAGTGGTTCGCCTTTGACATTCCAGGCTGGTAGAAGTGAATGTTGAGGTAGCACAGGTACAGCACAATTCAATGATTAAGTAAACGTACTTCAACTAATTAAAAATCACTCGAGTGCGCGCACTACACCGTGTCTGCACCCTCCCAAAGACGGAACATCGTCCTCGCCGGAGACGACGGCTACTTGGCCTGCAACTCGTCTCTTCAACTACGCGCATGGTCTCCACAGAGGCTCACCGCAGATGGCAACTACCGCCTTTGAGCGTGTGTTCGGCAATAGAACTCTTTATACAATCCGGACTTTTTAAGTGCCACGACAATGGACCTTGAGGGATACAGACCAACATGAATGTTCATGAGATTCGATTGAGTGCTCTTGTACCCGAAGTGAAGCTTTGAAAACAAATGAAATGTAAAAGTTTAAATCTCAAAGGAATGACTTGAGAAATTCAACGTGTTCTTTTTGCCAAAAACAAAATGAGTGCGTAATAGAAACCTTCAATTTCTCTGGAAATCACAGTTAGTAAATCTACATGGTTTAATTCAAACGTCAATGTTGTATTTTGTCGAAAAAAATTACAGTATCTCAAAGAAAAAAATAGAAAATCGGGTCATATTTTTATGTGGTTAAACTTCGAACATTATTTTTAACATATTTCGTTGTGTTTTAAAGCTTTACTTTTGTTTTTAATTTATAATGGGAGGGTTAATTATGGGGAGCCTGAGCCTCGCCACAAATTATTATTATTATTATTATTATTATTATTATTATTATTAATTTATATCCTTTAAAATTTTTTTTTTCACATCAAAAAATTTTAAAAGGAAGGAAATAAAGGATCTTCTTATGTTAATATGGTCTATACCAATTTGAATAAGTAATGTGTAAAATATTAGACCTCTTGTTCTTTGAAAATTCCAACTGTGAATTTTGAATATATTACAAATTTGGTCCCCAAATTTCGTATTCATTACAATCTACCCAATACTTCATTCATAAGAATGTGATTGATTAGCCTTCTAACCAAAGAGCATGCCAATTCTTTCGTACGAAATTTATGATACGTCTCAATGATGTAGTATTTACACGCTTTTAACAACTGCGATTGCTGTGTTGTATTCTAGCACTCTCTTCCTCTTCATTCTGCCAAGTGTAATGTTTGCGCTCTGACAAGTTGGCAAGGCTCGCATACTGTTTCTTGTGACGTTGGAGGGACTTGAATCATAAGCAGTGGTCGGTTTTCAATTCGCAAAAATAAAAAAATAATAAAATGTATTAAAGCCGCACATGAATGTGAGGTAGTCAAAACTCATTCATCACAAGTATTAGGTAGTAACGTTCCGATTGGGATTTCCACAATTATCACAGACATTTAAAATTACATTATACAAATAATTTTTATTATTACATTAAACTATTTGTAATTAGGCTACAATAAGCTTATAAAATATACTAGCGATATCTATTCAAGTTTTAGTGGTGTGCAGATAATTCACCCAGATTCCCTTGGTACACTCTTGGTTCACATTCCTCGACTACACTGGTTTGACGTTCAGACTATATGTGTACGAGTCTGTACTCCTGCGTGTTTCATACTAATATTGTATTGAGGCTCTGTAAGTATTAAAAGTACAAAAACAGAGGACCAACACTTTGAATCAGCGAACTGCAAACATCAGTTCTTCACTGGGCAAAACGTTTCTCCAAATTTCTTGCCAATATTCACACCATTGAAAAAACCATCACAATGCAAGCACAAAAGTACCACCTTCTGAACAAGCGAAAGAAAAATTAGCCGGCTATTGGATTCATCATTTCTCCATCCCTCTCCACTCCTGTGACCTGCCGTGGCTTTATTAGTTTATTCATTCAGTAAGGGTATAAGAACTGCAGTCGTCTTGGCTTCGGCAGTCTATCAACACCATTTTCAGTTCGGCCGATTTAGGGGTTACTAGAAAGATATTTCCTGCTTACGATTTGTCTAAATTGAAAGTTTTTAAGTTGAGTTCACTTGAACAAAAGGGAGAAGTTTTGACTACATCAATAATATATAGTCCATTGAGTTGTTCATCTGAACAGGTTTTGATCAAATTTTTAACATAATTTTTCTTTGCTGTTAGGGCATTTTTAAAACATTAGAGCATTTTATGTACCATTTTTGGCAATGTTTTATGTCATCAAAATCCGCCTCTCTATATAATTTATTACAGTCGACACCGAATATAGTGAACTCGGATATTGTGAACCGTCGGTTATAGTGCACTTAAGTCACAGGTTCCGTTTCACTACATTCAAATAAGCATAAGAAGATACGGTTATAGTGAACTTGAACCTCGGCTATAGTGAACATATGTTTTGTAAATTAATTGTATCTTGTGTATTATTATGCGATTAAGAAGGCTTTTGGAGAGTGGGACTATGTTTCAACAGTGCAAGAGGCATTGAAAGGTGTCTAGACTGCATTACGATATTCAGAGACAGAGGACAATGCAGAACCAAGTATGGAGAGAGCACAAAATCTGAAGAATAATCTAAAGAAATTATTAATGAAAAATGTACGAAGCAAACAATTGAAAATAATTAATTTTTTAAATACAAATAAAGATATTAAAATGTTCATTCATGCAGTTAATGAATTTTGATGTACCTTTACATTAATAATATATCAATAATTGTGGATAAATTCCATTTATTTTGATATCATCGAATATAGTAAACCTCTGATATAGTGAACCAAACATGTTATTCCTAAAGAAGTTCACTATATCCCGTGCAGCGCCTCTGACCGGAGGGTCCTAAGTTCGAATCCTGACGGCGGCACGATTTTCGACACTAGCTTTCAGCTAGGTCGAATTCAGTCGCTGTCTGGAGGAGAATTCTAGCGACCGGATGCTCTGATCGGTAGTTTTCCGTGGTTTCTCCGATCAACACCAGACGACTGCCGGAGCAGTACCCTAACAAACGGGCTACGGACCGCGCGCGATCCGTCCTTCCTCTTCCTTGTCCTATCCTCCCCCCCACACACTTACACTAACATGCACTACACTACCTCCTATTCTGGGAGACCGGTCGGGAGCTTAGAGCTTGTCTCGGCTGGGGCGGTGTCCCGCTGGTGGAAATGGGAGAAATCTGGTTAGGGGGAAATCTCACTAGCCGACGGTAGGTCGGTGCCGGATCTCGCCATTCAGCGGAAGAAAATCACCGCCATCTCCCGAGAAAAAACATACACTACACTAACGGGACTAATGACAAAAGCAGTTGACGCGCCCGGAAACACGAAAAAAAATCAGTCAATCAATCAATCACAATATCCGGAATCGACTGTAAAAACAAAGCCTCTTTGGGCCTATGTGACAGGCTCGGTGTCTGAGCCTGTGTGTCAGCAGCCCGCTGAGACGGAGGCAGCGCCCTTTGCACATGAGCTCCGCTCCCACCGCTCCAGCTGCCTCGCCGCCCCCGCGTCCAGCCCTGGCAGCGGCGCGCGGCCTGCCGACGACACTCGTGGTACGTGATTCAATGCACGAAGGCCACCGCGCCGCCGCGCCGCGCCGGGGCGGGCGGGCGGGCAGGCCGGCTCGCCGCGCGCATTGAGTCATACGCCGCAGCATTACCCTCTTACGGCGCGGACTCTGAAGACCTCTTAGAGGCATGACGCAATGAGGAAGTGGGTACTTGAAGACTTGATCCATCATCAAGGGCGATCACGGATTCAGCGGCCGGCCGCACCGTCGCGGCCGCCACCGCCGTTGACAACACCGCGACCGCAGACGGTCACAGTCGCCGCCGACAACAACATCCACTACCGCCACCCGCCGTCATGCCATCGCACAAGGCAACCACCACAGCTACAGCCACAGTCACTGACAGTTATAGTCAGTCTGTCACAGTCAGTCTGTCACTGTCAGTCTGTCACTGTCAGTCTGTCACAGTCCAGTCGATGCCATCGCACAAGGCAACCAGTCTGTCACAGTCAGTCTGTCACAGTCAGTCTGTCACAGTCAGTCTGTCACAGTCAGTCTGTCACTTTTCTCAGACTGTCGTAGTCACAGTGATAACCACTGTCACAATCACATAGCCACACATATTCAGTCCCAAATCAGCCGTGAGTCACAACCATGGTAAAAGTCAGACATAGTAACTCATATTTCGTCTCAGAGTCAGTCACAGTCAATTCATAGCCAGGTACATTGGCTCTACAGTCACAGTCCCACCTCCAACCCCACACACCACACCACACCACACACACACCACACACACACCACCACACACACACACACCACACACACACACACACACACCACACACACACACACACACCACACACACACACACACACACCACACACACACACACACACACACCACACCCCACACACACCACACACACACCACACCACACCACACCACACAACACACACACACCACACGCCGACACAACAACCATCGTGGCGGCTGCTACGCCTGCACCCACTCTGCAGTGGCGACCGCCCCGCCCCCGCCGAAGGTTCTCGAAAACAGCGCTCAGAACGAGACTCATTTGAAGAGCCGCGCCGCCGGCGTAGTCGACGTGTTCCGCTCGGGCATTGTTTTCTGAAATGGCGGAAACTTAGGGAGGCGGGCGGCGGCGGCGGCGGCGGCGGCGGAAGCGGTGGCGGTGGCAATGCGAAGCGGGCTGTAGGGAGCGCGCAAGAAAAGAACAAATGACAAAACGCAGTAGTTCAACCCTCGCTCTCTCTCTCTCTCCTCCCTCCCTCGTATTACGAGCAACGTTGCTTTGAAAGTCCAAACATTAATCAAACGTTCCCCCTAGCGCGGAATAAGCGGCTGATGTATGACCGCTACGAGTAGATGGATTGGTTTCACCAACGCCGCGACTGCAGTCAGATGGAACAATTCGAGTGCACCAGTCGGAAGATACTGTACCACTCACCATGTTAGCGACTTGATTGCTCGTTGGATAAATCAAATAACTGCTAAGTGACGGTCGGCATTAAACGAGCTCTACAAGGCGAAGCTGCCGGGTAATTTTTATCGCGAGCAATACCCTCTTAGCATTACTTGGCGTGCTATACAAGCGAAAGTGTGGGTCGTGTCCCGCGATCTTAGGTAACACTCCTCGTTACGTATTACGTAAATCATTGCAATAGACAAGCTGAGAATAACGAAAGGATGCCATGCAATACCCATTATGTGATCACGGAATGTACTGATCGCCAAACTCAGAAAAGAAAACGATGTCGTTTGTAATTAAGAAAGAACGTGCCTGCGAGCTTCGGAGAGCTTTGACGGATAGTACACGCTACTTCACGAGTTGCCCCATAAATTTACGTCTTCCACAACCACGCTCATCGGGAGCTATATGAAAGATTCCCTTTTACACCAAGCGTCCGCTAATTAATGCTTGTAGCTTCGTTCTGTACCTAACACTAAAGGGCCAGGTGTTCCAATGCAATCCAATTACTGGGGAGGGAGACCCATCAGTCTCCACGTGTCGCAGACAATACAATCGAAGCGTCGTGGTATACCGCCCAAAGGGTGTCCAAAATAATGATTCCCGTCTCTTGGGGACTTCTCTCCAGCTTACATAATACGTACATTAATGTTAGGTAACTTCATACTCGTACACATTAACTTGTTATATGCCGAGTTAGGTAGTCACGAATGTTCTGTGAGAATCCTTGTAGAAAATATCTTAAACATATACGTAAACAACCTGGCGTGGACTAATCGAATTAGTGTTTCACACATCTTTTCGAGATTTTTGTTTTAAGAAGTCCATTGACTGTGTATTCTATACTACACACACTTATTGACTGTGTATGCTATACTACACACACTTCGTTTTCATGGATGGTTTTATTTTAAAAGTACTCTTATTAGTGATTCAACATCACTCGTATGTCCTGATATCAAACAGAGTTTCTATCGGTTATTTACTGTGAAATAACTCGAGTTTCATCTTTCACTAAACAAATACAAGAAGTTGAATCACGAATCATGGGTTTGGGAACTAATCTGCCCCATCCCTACTCACTTAAATGTAAATAGGCGTATTTCTGTAATAATATACCCGTCCGTCTGCTTTTTAACACCCTATTATTCGATTTCAGCGTAAGACAAGTAGGCTCGAGCTCTCTCGTACATCGCGACGACACCTCGAAGTAACCACGCCCTCACGCGGTTTTCCGACTCGTCCCCCGTCTCTCCTCGTCTCTTCCTTCCCTCGCCCCGCCCCGTCCCGCTCCGCTCCACCCCGCTACGCCCCTCCCCGCTACGCCCCCCCCGCTACGCCCCCCCCCGCTACGCCCCACCCCGCTACGCCCCACCCCGCTACGCCCCACCCCGCTACGCCCCACCCCGCTACGCCCCCCGCTACGCGCTCGCCCGCCCCGCCCCACCCGCCTATCGCCCTCCACCTTCTCCGCTTCACCGCTCCGCCCTGCCCCGCCCGCCCGCCTCTCCTGCCCCCACTTCTCCGCTCCTGCTCCGCCCGCTCCGCCCGCTCGCCCCGCCCTATCCGCCCCTCCGCCCCGTCCGCCCCACCCCGAAGTTACGCTTCTCCCCGCCTTGTTCCTTCCCGCCCCGCCCCGCCCCACCCCGCTCCGCTCCGCATCACCCCGCTCCGCTTGCGCAAGCTGTCAACCCGACTGCGTGCGACTCCAATCTAAAACGAGATCAGATAAAATTGGGCATGATTCGAGCTGTGCTGCCACGTGTCGACGCGAGGAGGCTCACTAAATTACGTTATGAAGATTGTTTGTCCGCGAGAGGAGCAGGCGGCGGAGGAGGAGCGACGGCCGAGGCTGACGGAGTACCACTCGCGAGGACTCCGAACTTCTCCCAACCCTCCCGGCAAGCAGAAGCTACTAATACAGCCCATTCACTCGCAGCGGCGACTTCTTGGAGTACGGAAGAAAAGCATTACTTACTTTGATGAATCTGTATTACTAATTTCCAATACGCGTACCGGGAGCGGTAGCTCAGTGCATCTACTGATGTCACTGCAGCGCCTCTGACCGGGAGGTCCTAAGTTCGAGTCCTGACAGCGGCAGGATTTTCGACACTAGCTTTTCAGCTAGATCGAATTCAGTCGCTGCCTGGAGGAGAATTCTAGCGGCCAGCTGCTCTGATCGGTAGTTTTCCGTGGTTTCTCCGATCAACACCAGGCGAATGCCGGAGCAGTACCCTACCAAACGGGCAACGGACCGCGCGCGATCGTCCTTTCTCTCCTGTCCTATCTTCTCCCATTCACACACACTTACACTAACATGCACTACACTACCACACATTCCGGGAGACCGGTCGGGAGCTTAGAGCTTGTCCCGGCTGGGGCGGTGCCCCGCTGATGGGAGAGTCCTGGTTAGGGTGAAACCCCACTAGCCGACGGTAGGTCGGCGCTGGATCTCGCCATCCAGCGGGGGAAGATCACCGCCATCTCCCGAGAAAAAACATGCACTACACTAACGGAACTCATGACCAAAACAGTTGACGCGCCCGGAAACACGAAAAACTCAATCAATCAATCAATCCAATACGCGTAGTAATGGAAAGAGAACTACGCAACATCCGGCCATGAGAGAGATGTCTATCATTTCGTAAGGTACTCAGCAACTCGCGAAAAATCCAAAAATAATTAAACGGTTTCGATTTTGTCTGAAATATGCAAACATTTCATCGTGTTATTGCCCCTATATTCATACTGCGCTTACCAGCTGAATTCTTATACTCAATACGTCATTGGTTACGAGATATGACGTCGTGCAACAGCAAGATTCCAAGCAAGAGGCCGCCCGCCGTTAGATTTGTGCTGTTCACGTGTTGCGTTATGGAACAGTAACATTTTTATAGTCTTGGTATACAAGGAACGGTTGTACGCTACATATACTGCACTACGTTATTGCAGACAATTTTTGCTGAAATATATTTAATTTGTTTTAGTGTTATCCGTGAGTATTCGTTTTTTCGTTTATTCGTTTTATTCGTTTTTTTTGTAAGAAGCTAAGCTGGTAAGCCCAATTTTCTCTAAACTTCCACGCGCTCCAACACTTAAACGGTTCGTCTGGTGAAAAAAAAACGAGACAGACGCATTTTATAAGAAATCTGTTATATGATTTTCGTAAAGAAACACTGTTCTATAAAAGTACACTGTTGTTTCAATTACACTAAGTGAACACTGTTCTCTAATTTACATACAAAAACTCGTAAAAAAGGCAAATTGGTAGCATTTTTGAGGCAGTTTTTTTTAAACGCTTAGCATTTGCGACGCGGCAATGCTTAAATTCGAATTCAGGTCCCAAAAGACATAGATAATGATGAAAGAAAAAATATTTTTGTTTTTCAAAACAACCCGTGGCAGGACAATTACTGAGGCGCGATGTACAGTGACCTGCCGCTAGAGTCGTAACAGCGGTTGCCAACCTTCCAGATCTGATGGGCCAAAATATTCATATTTAGGACTAGAATGTTCATGATTAATCATATTTATTTTTGGTGGAATTCCCAAATATACAGAAATTAATGTTACAA
The DNA here is from genome assembly GCA_964035755.1 of Teleogryllus oceanicus. Taxonomy (NCBI): domain Eukaryota; kingdom Metazoa; phylum Arthropoda; class Insecta; order Orthoptera; family Gryllidae; genus Teleogryllus; species Teleogryllus oceanicus. The sequence continues at coordinate 108,722,895 of CAXIVR010000007.1, forward strand.
AAAACCTTTATTTTTATATTAATTTGCATTGTTTGGAATAGGAACGAATATATTAACAATTTGTCGGTAAAATTCGCTTAATTTCCTCTATTTGGATCTCTTTTAGAAGCTTAGAGCTTGTACAGAGCACAGTGTCAACACTGAAATCTCACATTTGAGCACATTAGGAAGAAATTCACTTTCAAGGTTGATGGCAATCCGCCTTCTGCAATAAGATAATATATTGCATTCCATGTTTTACCCGTGCGGCGAGAACGAAATTCGGGATGGATTTAAAATGGAAATAGCGCAAGTAGAGGTCGCCGCCCTGTTGAAGCACACAGGAAAAACCTGGCTTCCTCTTACCAAGATATAAGTGCTTCCTTTGCTACTTTTCCCTTCACAGTAGCCTTGTGGAGGCGGGAGATTATAAATATTTATTGAGCGTACATTTTTATACGACAGCCTTGCTACTTAAGTAGCTAAATGGAGGACTACGTTTTAAGTATACTAACTAAAATTAATTTATAGAAACACATTATTGTCTATTGATTATTATAAAAACATTTTAGGGTAAATTAATCAGACAAATACGTAAATTGATAAAACAAATCCTACAGGTTTATTTAAAATTAAAATCAATTTTTTCCAACGTTTCAATTCATTTGGTTCAGGATCTTCTTTTGGATCAAATTTTTCTTTCACAACAATATTGAATTACTATAAAGATGTTCCAATACTATATTTGTTAAGATAGGCGGGATCGAAATTTACGTCTGTAAGTCGATTATATCCGTACATCGATATCACTGATTATATAACTTTTTGGAATTGTCGATTTGTCTAGATACGTGAATAAATCCAATGTATATATGAATATAAGAATAATCCATGTATATGAATTGCACTGAACGTTCAAAGAATATTATAATAAATTATACAGTTTTATTATTAACAGAAAAAGAATATTATAATAAATTATACAGTTTATCGCACGATATTATGAAGTCATCGCCATTATTAAACGCGACATGACGTCATCACATTCAGCCAATAGTATGGAGAAAATCTGGGTAGGTAAGAAGAGAACAGCCACCACTGTTTTCTCATTTGGATTCAACAATGCCATCTTGAATTTGATTTCCAAAGTGCGTTGATGTCAAACACCTAGACGTCAGAAGAAGTTGTTTCAAGAAATTAAGTTTGATCTCTTTAAATTTATAATGCTGTTATACAAAATGCGTATCAAATCGTTATATAATTTGATTTATTGCATTCGTATAATCAAATTTGAAAAAATCCTCCTAACGTCGCTCGTTTTCAAAAATATCATGCAATAAACTTAACATTATAAACTAATTAATAACTACTATTATACGTTTCAATAAAACAAATATTTTTATTTCTTTTAAAATTATTCACAGGAAGTTCTGAAATGAAATAAAGGTGACAACTGTGCTTGAATTTGTAACGAGATTAAACATAACAGATATAATATACGATGGGAACCTACTTTTACGATATCGTTCTGACATAACAGTATTACCAGCAATTCAACGACAAGACGGATCCATCAAGATAGATCCTATCAAAAACAGAAATATTGATACTACTCCAGAACAGCTGAGTTAAAACTTCGGGGAAGGTGATGAATGCCATCATCTGGACAATTGCGGGCAATGGAGGGGCCGAAGGCACCGGTGCGGATGGCAATCAGACGGCCGCCGAGTTGGAAGCAGAAGATGTGCAAACACGCACGGCCGTGACTGGGTCCTACATTCGGTTACGCTTACACGCGAGGTGCACAGCCGTATTGTAATGTAGCGTAAGGTGTATTCATTGTGCTCTCAGGTACATTCATTGTGAATAGTGAAGTGATATTTTTCTGTCACGCCCACTCCTATGGTCATTAGTTCCGGTAGTTTAGTAAATGTTTTTTATGACTGGAGGTGGAGGTGTTTCTCCCATGATGGATTAAGATTTGGCACCATCCTACAGGTCTCACTTGCGGGGCATTTACTCCTCCAGTGGGGCCCTCTGCTCCCAGACTGGTCTCCTGACATACATTGAATTGTAGCGCGCGTACGTGCGAAGGTGTGTAGGTAAAGGGATAGGATAGGACAAGGAATAGGTAATTGAAATGATTGAAGGCGTTAACATTGTCAACAATAGTATTTATTTCACAAATAGCAGCTTTCGATGGCTTAGCCATCATCATCAGTTTTCTTCACTCTGGGAGCCACAAAAACGACTAGTCGGGTAGTCGGGTAGTCGTTTTGTGCTCCCACACAGGAAAACTGATGATGATGGCTAAGCCATCGAAAGCTGCTATTTGTGAAATAAATACTATTGTTGACTATGACAACGCCTTCAATCATTTCAATTATGTAAATGTCAACTACAACTCACCACTGAATCAATACAAGGAATAGGTAGCAAAAGTTCATGAGCGACCCGTGGCCCGTTTGTTACAGCTCTGCCATTCGCCTGATATTGATCGAAGAAACTACGGGAAACTATCAATTAGAGGGGCCAACCGCTAGAATTCTCCTTCAGACAACGACTGAATTCGACCCAGCTGTCTAGCTAGTATCGAAAATTCTATCACATAGGAACCCTAGGACCTCCCGGTCAGAGTTGCTGCAGAGACAGCGGCAATGATGGCTCTGAGCTAAAGTCAACTTGTGATTGTATTTTTAAAAATGTATTTTCTTCCTGTTCAGCAGTTTTGCATTTCAGGGGATTGTACATTTTTATTTTTAATACATAACGTTTGGGCATTCAACTTGCCATTCTTATATCTTATTACCAGCTAATGTACAGAATTTCAAAATTATATTTCTAATACATACATCTAAACAATTTCACATACAATACACAAATTTTACAATACATTATACATTCTTACATCTAAATACTCTCTATACAAACATTCGGAAATTATCATTATATTGGGTTGAAAATTGACATATTTAACACATATTAATATAGTGACTTTTATGGGGGTTTTAACACGTGATTGTATTTAGTGTTCAGAATCGCATTCGAAGAGCAAGTCGGCAGCGCTGCTACGGCCAGCGGCCGAAGGGAAGACAAAGGCGAAAGCAAAAGAAGAGAACACGCATAGGCATACGCGTGCATTGCCTAAAAAAAGAGGGAGCAACCACGTTTATGGGCCCATTTTAATTTTTTTTTACACATTACATTTTACTAGTAAATTAAAATATACTACCAGGAGAATGAAATTGTATCTTAAACGATATTATTAATAAATAAGAATACTTTTCTGTTGAACCATTTTCAGAGTTGCCATATAGATTTGAGGGCCTATTCCCCAAATGCTTAAAAAATGCTCCGAAATTGTCAAGATAGAAAAGTTGGAAAATCAGACATTGACTATTTTTAAAGAAATAAATGTTTTAAACGTAAGACTACGGGGCTCATTTCAAAATGTTCAGAGGGTCAAGGCCCCCTACCCCTCCCCGCACCCTTCTGTCATTGTCTGCCCCCTCTGCCCTGTGGGCCCCCTCTGCCCTTATCCGTCCCCCCCCCCTCTCCTCCTCTGCTCCCTCTATCTTCTTCTGCCTCCCTCTGTCCTCCTGCCCCCTCTGTCCTCCACGGCCCCCTTCTGTCCTCCTTTGCCCCCTCTGTCCTCCTCTGCCCACCTCTGTACCCTCAGCACACCCCTCTGCCTCCCCTGCCCCCTCTGTCCTCGTCCCCTTCTACCTCCCTGGGGCCTTCTCCGTCCCCTCCTCCCTCTCCGCACGCCTATACGCACATGCGAAGCCGGCGTGCCCATTGCGTGCGGCGCCGCGACGCGCCGAGACGTGCGTCGTTTTATTAAGACGTTGCGTAACGTGGAATTAAACTGGTAACAGGGTTAAGCTCGAAGCGAGGGACCGGATTTCTTTACTGGTCCGGAGGCATTTACAATGCCGGGTACTGTTAGTGGCTCGGGGTCTGCTGGAGAAAGGCTCTTTACGACGCTGTGCTCTGGCGGTGCGGGGAGAGGAGATAGTTCGCCGCGTTCTCTGCTTTGTGTGCGTTCTTTGACGAATACATTTCTTTCGTATTTCAAGAGAACCTGACGCTATGATTAAACTGGTTTTATTTTTGTTTCGTACTGCGACTTATGGAGTTAGATAGAAGAGAGCCTGCGTGTGACAGATCGGTGACGTTGTTTGGAAAGGCAGTCACAAATGATTCTCTTGCAGCATGCCGCGTCATTTTTCTCACCCGTCGGCGCCAATGTTTGTTTCATTCTTTGGTTCTTTATTTCTGACGATAATCGAACCCGGCTTCCACCAGTAACTTCAAGCAAATTCAAGAGTCTTATGTCGTTTTTATCATTGTGCTTTAAAGTGGGAAGAATAAATAGGAAATAGAGCTTTCATTTACTAAAGAAAACCTATTGAGAGTTATTGGAAAAATAATAAATGCGTTTGAGAGTAATTGGGACGGAAGAGTACAGAAAAAGTAGATAAAGATAACAAAAAAGAAAGAGAGAAAAGAATTTCGTGGAGTTATTTCATGCCATCCTTAAAAAAATCTTATGAACGGGACTTTATCCCTTTACGATCAGTTCAATCTTTTCATCTTTCGTTCTGAAAACTGCGTATGATACCTTTATTGTTAATAGTGTTGCAAAGTTTTAGTACTTTATATAAAATTTAAGAATTTCTGAATGAACATTTCTTAAATCATTTTTTTGTTTTTTTTGGCTGTTCTCGGAATTCTATAAATTTGGTCGTAAATAATCAATTTTTTGAATTTCGAATTTTCATAGGACCCTTCTCAAATCCTCATTTAAAATTCACATTCTACATGTTCTTCCATTTTCCCAAATATATTATAAATCGTTACTCGTCAGTCATTTTAAAAAGAATCCATAATGTTTATTAGTGGTCTACCATTGTGCTGTAATTAATTCTTGAAAGTCCGCGTAGACATAATTTAAGGCGACTCACAAACCGAACGGTCTGGCGAATCAATTGTTTGGTTAGCATGTGACCGCAGACTCGTCATCCAAACATGACGTAACTTAAATCCCACTCTACTAAGACATGATCACCAGAAACACATTTCTTAGAATATATTTTCCTGAAACTTGGAATTTCAACTGATCTCTTGCTTTACCTTCTTTCTACATTGTGCAATATGCATTTGTCCGCATTCATTAATTCTTTGTTTTTCTCAATTTTCACCTACCCAAATATCCATCGAATTGTATGACTTCAACATACTATTTTATAACATTTCAACCACTTAATAAAATTAATTCCAGAGTACTGTGTGTGTGTATGTGTGTGTGTGTGTGTGTGTGTGTGTGTGAAAACATTATTTACGAAAACCGAGAAGTGTTATAAGACCGGCGAATCTATTGTTTCGCTAGGAAGCGTCCGCGTGCTGGCCATCGTAAAGCGACGCGCTGCCAACTTAAATCGCGCTTCCGATCTGCGGATAAAGCCCTGGGTGTAAATCCTCGTCTTGGACCGCGGACGTGCGATGCTATAACTCTTACACGCTTCGCGCGGCCGTGGAACCCACCCAACCTCACCTCACCCCTCCCACCCCGCTTCACAACCAACCCCCCCGCCTCGCTCTGCCGATCCGCCCTCCCCGCCAACTCCACTCCGCCCACCCCCTTGCCGGCCACCCACCCAGACCTCCTAGCTCACCCCGCCCACTCCACCCATCTCGCCCACCCCGTGAACCCCGCCCACCCCGCCCACCCCACGACCACCGACCACCCACCACCCACCCACCCCCCACCCCACCACCGCCACCGGTCACACACCAACCGCTCACCGCCTCCCTCCTCAGTTTACTGCCCTGCCATTCCTCCCCAACAATTCCGCCATCTCGGCGAACTCCGCCATATTCGCTCCGCCCAGTCCACCATCACCGCTCCGCCTGCCACGCTCACCGTGCCCCTCCCACCCCTTTTCACCTTCTACCCTACAACTCCACCCCACCCCACCCACGCCATTAACCGTGCCCCGCCCACCCGCACCGTCCGTTCGCCCCCATACCCTCGCGATAGCATCGGGTCCTTGGCCGGGAGCCGAACCCAGGGTCGCGGGAGTAACGCGCCCGCATCGCGACCCGTCGCTCGCGTCGCGCGAAGGCGGTATTTGCGGAACGCGTGCGTGCGATTGGCGGGCGGGACGGGGCGGGCGCGGATTGGCGCGTGCGTGGGCGGGGTCGGCCGCGGGCAGCTGCGCCGCGCTGCCCACTCGCGGTTTGGCTTTCTCGGCGGCATCTTTCAAAGCGCGCGCGTGGTTCTCGCTGTTTCTGCGGTCGCGCTTCAACCCAGGTCACGTTATCACGAGAGACTGGATTTTTTGTCTCTCTACTTGCTGTTCTTAAAACTGTCGTAGCCGTCCTGACACAATATCCAATTTTTTCGTTACATATTTTTACATATTACTATGTTGCATATTTTATATATTTTGCTATTTTCATAACTTTTTATTTTATCGATTTTCTTTAATTTTATTACACTTTTTATGAAAATATGCATTTTAAAAAATCTGCATTTTTTCCTACATTATTGGTGAAATCTACGAAACCTATGAAAAGTATTACTGACGTTGCGTTTCGTAACCTTTAATCTTGATTTTCCAGAAACTTTAGCGAACGCCGACGTGTAACGTGTGTGTTAGAAACCATCAATATACATAAAACAAATTACATCTCACAAAATAAAATTACAAGAAGTGCACAATAAGGAAAGTCGAAAACGCCAAAATATTATTTCATATTCTTGTTCAGTATTTTTTCTCCAAGACAAATGAACGAAGGGAAGTTTACAAGTTCTCGAACAATACAATCACTATTCACTTCATAGTTAAAAGGTTTCTGTAAATGTAATTTGAAATATTTTCCTATTTACCAAGATGTTTAAATGTATGATGTTTTCGGTATCAGGGGACCCCAAAACGTGTATTTCCGTTGAAATCTTGAAATTTATATACCGCAGCATTACATAACTTTCTCTATACTACGTTTATTACTCCGTATATGCGTATGTATATGAGAAAGTTTAGACAAAGGCATGTATTAGAACTTCTCTTTAAAAATAGAACATTGTTTACAATCTTCGGCACAAATATTCCTATACTAAGTATAAATTAATGCTCAATTTGCAACTAAACGAAGTATTGCATCATCCTGCGGAGTGCTCAGAGGAATAGTTGGGGTCAGAAGGAGTGAAGAGTTGAGTTCTCCTCTCGTATTCGCCACCCTGGTATCGTTTCCTGTGTATTTTGACTGTGAAAGAAGGGCGATATTATAACGAAACATATACCTTTAGATTCTCTGAAGAATGTAGATTCGGATGAAGAAAAATAATTTCATCTGATGTTGAGTTCACCGTTGTTATCCGAAACGCCTCGTATTGTTCTCCCATTACTCTTTATGCATACCGCTGCCAGTGGTTCAATTTCATTCTTCTGGTTGGCATCGCCTCTCCTTTAGTTTTCTTTCCAAGAGATCTTCAAAGTTATCTGCTTCAGCCTCATGCGATTGCGTTGTTATTTTGCTGGTTTTGGTTTCAATGCGTGTTCTCTCTGGAAGCCCTGATTTCATCACACTGTAGGTCTAATTAGTATTTCAAATTCATTTTTGTAGAGTGCATTAAACCATACAATCTAACTTTACATAAAGACGACCTGTCCCTTAATTGCCTACCATCGTAACATGTTTTATAGGTACGGCTGTGTGGCATTTAATTTGTATTAACGGCTTAAAATTTCTCATGTCATTTATTTCAAACATCGCATTAAATAGTACTAAGCAAATTATTTGCGATAAATGTCAAACCAAGGCCAAGAAAAAAATAGCATTAAAATAATTACGATATTTCCTGGGCATACATGGGATCTTCAGCTTCATGAATTGCCGCTTAATTTATACACTAGCTTCAGTAAATATGTTCCACCAATTTGCCAGCCTTTCTATTTTCGTTCTGACTTCAGAACACCAACCTTCAGCCGCTGCCTGGGTGAATTCTAGCGGCCGGGTGCTCCGATAGGTAATTTTTCGTGGTTTCTCCGATCAGCACCAGGTGAATGACGATGCCGAACTCTAACAAAAGGGCCATGGACCGCACGCGATCTCTCCTTCGTATTCCTTATCCTATCCTTACAATTGCACTAACATGCACTATGCACTGCACACACTTGTCGGGAGATCACACAGCAGCTTACAGCATGTTCCGACTGGGACCGCTACTCGCTGGTGGGAGATTCCTGGTCTGGGAAAACACCCGTAAGCCGAGGAGTTACCAGGTGCGGTAGGTCAATGCATCAACTGATGTCACTGCCGGGTCTCTAACCGGGAGTTCGCAGGTTCGAGTCCTGACGGCGGCAGAATTTTCGACACTAGCTTTTCATCTAGGTCGAATTCGTTCGCTGTCTGCAGGAGAATTCTAGCGGCCGGCTGCACTGATCAGTAGTTTCCGTGGTTTCTCCGATCAATAGCAGGCAAATGTCGGAGTAGCACCCTAACAAATGGGCCACTAACCGCGCGCTATCTTTTCTTCTTCTTCCGTGTCCTATCCTCCGAGCATAGGCGAGAGTGTGGCTTGGTGCGTTATATCGTCCCCAATACCAGGAGAATGCCGGAGCAGTACCTTAACAATGGGCCACGGACCGCGCGCATCTTTCCTTCCTCTTCCTTGTCTATCCTCTCCCCTTACACACACACTTACACTAACATGAATACACAACCACATATTCCGGGAGACCGGTCGGGAGCTTAGAGCTTGTCCCGGCTGGGGCGGTGCCCCGCTGGTGGGAGAGTCCTGGTTAGGGGGAAACAGCGCTAGCCGACGGTATGCCGGCGCCGAATCTCGCCATCCAGCGGGAGAAAACATACCACCATCTCCCGAGGGAAAAAGCATGCACTACACTTCCGGGAGTAATGACCCAAGGTGTTGACGCGCCCGGTATCACTAACCTACCAACCAACTAAAAACCGAGGAGTAGGTCGAGGCCGGATCTTGCCATCCAGTAGGAAAAGGTCACTGCCCCTTACTGGATAAATACACATACTACACTTTCGGGACTAATGACCTTAGCAGTTCAAGTGCCCGGAAATCATTGATCAATCAGTCAAGTAATAAACGTGAAGACATATCTCGTCCTTTGCGGCATCGCTGTCTCCGCCGCCGTCCACATCTCCGCCCTTCAACGCGTCCGGTAGTTGGGAGTCGCGTTCGCACTAGAGATTCCCGCCTTAATTGCCCAAGGTGTTACTGCATGGATCCTCCCAGATGTAATCTTTTGGATGATTTGTGGCCGCCGCAGAGAGACATGATGAAGGAGACCGGTGCGGTTACACACACCCTGTCCTTCATATCTCTTCTGGTTTCTGATACCTGCTGCTACCAGATTTCGTCTGGATTCGGAAAGCTGCTAATTGCGGAGCAAGAAGAGGGATGTACGGAGTACAATTTATGCAATTAAAGGTGTGAATATCAGCTGTTGTGACATGTTTTTTCTTTCTTTTTTGGTATATATAGTAGCTGCGGAACTCTCTGTGAAAAATAATAGCGGAAATGAAACACTGTATTTTGTCCTCTTAAAATCTGATATTTTGTAATGCGATAACAAACTTATAAAAACATAAAAACACACAATTATATCCCTATTGTGTATATATCATTACTACTAAATCTCTCAGGTTTTGTGATTTAAATGTGAATTTTATTTATTTCCTTGGTTTTTTTAAATTCTGATTTTAAGTTTCTTCAGTTGCTTATATTCCTGCAGATGTACTCACTGAGCCTTTGCTTGCGCATGATGCACTTGTCTTAACAGTCGATGGAAATCCCGTCATGATTAAAAACAGACAAAAAATTGACTAACTATATTTACTGAAAGGAATTAATATGATAACATATAATTGATGTAAGTGGAAATAATTGATGCTTATTATAAACAAGCAGTTGACTTGACGACGATAAGTTAACCACTGAAGGTGAAATATTTATTACGTAATCACAGATAAATTTCATAAGGGAAAAGAAAACTGTTTTTGTTTCTCTATTGAAATAAGTAGTTTTGCGTTAGTGGGTAACTTGTTCGGTGAATTGGTGAATCGGTAGGAAGGGTTTGAGTTGATGGAGTTAAAGGGAGCATATTCTAGTGAAGAATACTTCAAAAACTGTTAGTGAACAATATTGGACTTGAACTTATGAATTTAGATCACTCTTCGCTCAGTCTATGTGTAGCTTCAAAGAAGAATGTAAATGTAATGCAAATGATAAATGAAACAGTGCTTATGTAGAACACACACACACACACACACACACACCACGCACGCACGCACACGCACACGCACACGCACCCACACCACACACACACACACACACATATATATATATATATATATATATATATATATATATATATATATATATTGATTGTTACTAAATTATTCTCAGTTAATAAGTTAATTACAATATTTGAGTTACAACGCAACAAACTCTATAATATGCTTTGATTTACAACCCACAGATTTGTGACAGTGCTTCTTTCATTAGGTAGAATGAATTTGCGCCAGCTACCAACCGTGTTGCGGTGACGGAACAGTAAAGCGTGACGGGTGTCATTAATTATCAGATTTTGTAATGGATGGGACAACAGGACAACATACACTTACAATGAAGCCATTGTTTATTCAATTCAGACAACGAATTTTACCACTTTCATATGATGCCTCTAATTCAGCAACAAAGCGTGCCATTATCAGTTTAAATTACAAAGCCCGTAGGCGAAATTCCCTCAAAACCTTCTACATTCTGATTTTATTCAATCTACTAATTTCGTATTTAGACATGTATATTTAGTTGCATTGTAAAGGAGCGACGAATCGGAAACTCTAAAACAACTGTTGGCAATTAAAAACACACGATTGTTTTAATATTCCTCGTAACAGTTATTTAATGCACTATTAATAAGACGTCAGAAAGATCAAGTTTAAATTAACTACTAAGTTCAAGGTGTCAAAAGAAGGTGTTTGTTTAGGTTCTTGTAATTGCAGTGATATCAGAATTGATTAATTTTTCTACATTTTCTACCTTTGGAGTTTCTTTAGTCTACGATTAATAAAATGTATTTCTAATGTAATAACAAAGGGCAGATTTTAATGAATTAAAATCGGAAAAAAAGATAAATATAATGCTCTTAAAATGCCAAAGCAGAGAAAAATTACGTAAAAATGTTTATGAAAAACAATTCAGATGAACTTATTCTGTTGGGTACTTTACTGATATGATAGAGGCTTTTTACTTTCGTTAAAGTGAACTCAGTTTGCAAATTTGTACTTTGGACTATTCTTTATCCTCTACCTTCAGTTATCGCGAAATCGACAGAACCGATAAGACGCTGACGGGCGTCACAGGAACATTAGATCACGTACTCACATTTGACATTAAAATTTCTGAGCGAAGACTCGAATAGGGACAAGAATGATGTAGAAAACATTTGTTGCATCTCGTAAATATATTTGAAGCAAGTTCGTTTAAAATGATATTTAAATCGATGAAATGAGCCAAAAATACTTTTAAAATGTCGGAACAGGGTAAAAAATGACTTATTAGTCAAAATCGACGAAAAATGCAGAAAAAAAGTAATTTGAAAAGGACATTTCCTTTTATCATGACAAAATTTCTAAAAGGCATGGTTTAAAGGAAAAGAAAAAAATGACAGTTCACTAAAATCCCCCTTCTAGTAATACCCTATAATCTGTCTTAATTGAATTGGTTCGATAAAATAATGTTACGTACCCTGGAGTATTATAATAAGTCTTCGGACCACTATGACATACTCGTACATTATTGTTTGCCAAATTTTTGTTGAGCATTTTAATACCATTGATACTGCAGAGAGAATAAAACAATATAGGAAGTGAGAATAAGAAATTGATAATAAATTCCTTAATGATATTAATTGACGGGCTTGGAGCTTTAGCCACACAGGCTACAACAGCCATCTCAAGCCTCCGGTTATTCGTAATCGTTAAGATCTCGATTTTGGTGGAAGTGTGGCTTATCTTGTCACTTACCAATGTTTTATTTTTATGAAGGGCTTGAGACAGTAACCAGATGAGACGAATATCGCGAATTGTCTTACGCGGCTGCAGAGGGCCAATAGCCTAGCTTGAATAAATGAAACAACTAGAGCCGGATGGCTCTAGCAGGGGTTTCTTCAATTTTGAAAAAAAAACAACTAGGCATCAATAAAGCGCTAGTAGTGTTCACACACGGACAGGACAGACGGACGAACAGACGGACGAACAGACGGACGAACAGACGGACGAACAGACGGACGAACAGACGGACAAACAGACGGACAAACAGACGGACAAACAGACGGACAAACAGACGGACGAACAGACGGACGAACAGACGGACGAACAGACGGACGGACGTTTTGAAAAAAAAATACTTTCTTCGGTATCAGGGGACCCCGAAACGTGTATTTGCGTTGAAATCTCTAAATCGATTTTCCGCAGCGTAACGTAACTTTCACTATAGTACGTATATTTATTATTACTCCATGTATACGTATGTATGCTAGAAATCAATAATATCAAGATATTTAGGAATTACGAAAGTCTTCCTGTGGCTGGTGTAGCTTATTTTCTTACTTCGTCAAGTCCTTCAATTTTATTCCCCCAAAAACTCATAAAGTATTTGTAGAAAGATATATAACTACGTAAACCGACATCCAAGTCGTTGCGCACTTTGTCAGCTAGCAGCAGTTCGCACGAGCAGCATTATTTACAACGGTCGCGGAGGCTGCATCTGTTCCTAATTCCTCATCGCAAGGAGCGGAAAGCCGACTCCTCTGCCATTCAGCCGGAGACGCTTTCCAGAATTGGACGTTGACGCGCAACCACTTGCGGACCGGAAATTGGAAGCAAGGCAGGGTACGCAGGCAGGGCGAGCGGGAGGGTGGGAGGGGCAGGGCAGGGCAGGGCAGGTCAGGGCGAGGCCCACAAACAGAGCGAGGGCCGCGGTGGTCGCGGTGCGCTGCGGGCAGGGGCAGCTGCGTCGCGGAGGGCGGCGCGACGCGCGCGACACTGGGCCCACCCCCGTATCTGGACGCGCCAACAACGCATAAATACAAAACAAATATATAAATGAGTGATGAGAGAACGAATGAATAAGTCAGTGAACGAGTGAGTGAATGAGTGAAGTGAGAGAGTGGTGAAGCGGTGGCAGTGAGAGAGTGAACGAGGAGTGAAGAGTTAGTGAACTGAGGAGTGAAGAGGAGTGAACGGAGTGGAGTCGAGCGAGTGAGGAGTGAGTGAAGGAGTGAATGAGTGAGTGAATGAATAAATGAAAAGCACTAAAGAAAGAAAAAAGCAATAACAGGACAGAAAGTAATATTAACCGTGTATGTGAACCTCACGTTTCCGGCCAAAGAGCCGGCACTTCCATATGGTAAATTCATATAAGTTCGCTATTATATTAATTATATTAACTGTAATTAGAAATCTGTATCTGTTTGTTGTTTAAATTCAGAAAAATTGAAACAAATAAGTAGAGAAAAAATAAAATGTTTTAAATGTAACACATCTTAGACTTTTGAGATTCCTCTTCACTTAAGTTGAATTTAAGTATGTTCTCAATTTTCATCATTAAGAACTCAACTTAAATTATTATGTGTTAAGTAATTAAGATTAATTTTATTGTATCTAATAACCTGAATATGGGGTGCAGTAATTCCCAAAACATCCTTGAAAACTGTCGAAAGATATGTTATATGTTAACATTCACTTGATATGGAGAAAATTAATTATAAAACTTCTGGTGTCTAAAATTTTCAAGAGACTTGTTCTTAACAGAAAAGTCGAAAAGCAATAAGACAGTATTCAGTTGTATGAATATCTGGGAGAGGCCTACAGCTACGACGCATCATTGGACCCATTGTTAAAAATAACAATAATAAGGAAAAAGGTCAAACTAAAAACATTTGGACCCACTATTATAAATAAAAATGAAAAGAACCCACTAAAACGCGTCATTTATAATTTTAACATTCTTCTCGAGCTAAGAAAACGGCCAAAGCGCCATTCTGTCAATAGGGTAGTTAAGACATACTAGCTACAAGTTAGTTGCAAAATTAGCTTTAGCTAGATTATAAGAACTCTCCCCCCCCCCCATTCTGCCGCAAAAGCCAAGTAGGGCTGCGGCGCGCGATCAGATTGTACTGCATCCAAAACGAAAATAATTACCACCTCGCCAGGGATACTGGTGAGTAGAACTTGAAACGGACCCACTGTACGGCGTGGAGGGAGGGGGGAGGGGGGGGCGGAACGGAGAAAGGGCCTGGCATGTGAGCGGAAACCTCCTCGAGACCGCACGTGCTGCCACCCCCGGCAACTAAGCAAAAAGCTCGGCCGAGCACTGGCGGCGCAGATTTCTCCAAAGGGACGTTTGTTACCGTCCAATTAGCCGTCGCTGCACGAAGCGGTAGAGGTCCGGTTGTTATTCGTTCGGTGGAGAACATTCTTTCTAATGTTCTATGAGCCCGAAGAATGTTATTGGTATGATCTGAGATGAAAGCAATGAGTATTTGCAGTCGTATTTAAAAAATAGTTTATCTACTACAAAAAATTCCCAAGATCAGTTCCGACATATTGCTATGATTTACAGAATGTTTGTGGTGTTTTTTTGTCATGAGATATAAGGGAGAAAATCTGTAAGATCACCACTGTATACGTTATTCCCGTCGCATATTTTATATTTGGCTACTTTTTATCGGATAGGGTAAGGTGGCTCATAATGAAGTTAGCACGAATTACAATGCTAGCTCGCACTGGGTGTCATTTTCAAGGAACAATTTAGTAAAACATACACCGCCGTTACTTTTCTACCGTATTTTAACGACGCAAATCAGGCTTGCGAATCGTGCTTGCTCGTGTGTAGACCGCTTCTCGAATAATTTCTTTCGGGTCAAATTAACGAGAGTCTTTCCAAACGTCTGCCTAGATCCGAATCGTTTTGCATGAATTATGAACGGCCTCGTATTTTAAGAAGAATTTCGTAAACGTAGATGTGTGCTTTTGAAAAGTTTCCATTTGCCTTCTCAATAAAGAATAATGTTCATTCTCCGATAATCCGAAATTCATTTCACGATGGATGAGAAAACGAGGTAATATGAATACTTTTAGATGATGCTAAGAAAACTCGTATATTCAATGAAAACTACATAAAATAACGTATTTGACTTTTGAAAAAAAAAAAGAGCGAATCTGATTATGAAATGAGCAAGTCCCTACATTCCTAGAATAGTGCCCACAGTAAATCTTAAATTTTTTTTCTCGTAAGTTTGTACACATGTTGACTATTGTCTTGCAAGTTAATTGATGATAGGGAGCTTGTTCAGTTTTTCTGAGATATTTGACTTCTGTTGAAGATGAATTCGTGCAACTTAGTTATGTGGAGATCTTTGTAAAGCGCGTGCTGAAAATTGTTAAAAAACGTCAGTCGAAATAAAATGTCTTTATTCTGTGAAATGCACCACATCTCCCTTCATAATACTGGCCGTTTTTGTAATATTTATAATATACCTGTTTCAAAATGCTACCTTTCATGAAAACAGAGGCTTCAACTTTAAGTTCCTCTTCACTTTTCACACTCGAATACGAAACACGAATTTACTTTTTGTGAAAGTTCCGTCAATCTTCTGGGCTCAACAGGAATAGTCGCCGAACCCTGAGCAAAGCGGTTATCCGCGTCCAGCGCCGTCAGAAATCACCTTAAACCATCTTAAAGAATAATGGAAAAAGGGAGTAAGGGGCAGAAGTGTCGGTTGAGCGGGCGCTCGACGAGGGGAAGACCTCCCACGCGGCGGACGGGCGCCGAGATAAGCGGCCGCCTACGACTTCCTTCTGGAAAGGTGCGAATCCCAGAAGGTGCCCGCGCGGGGTGGGGGCGGCGGGGCGGGGCGGGCGGGGCGGGGCGGGGCGGGGCGGGGCAGGGGGGGGCGGGGCGGGGCGGGGCGGGGCGGGGCGGGGCGGGGCGGGCGGGGCGGGGCGGGGCGGGCGGGGCGGGGCGGGGCGGGGCGGGGCGGGGCGGAGGAGGAGAAGGAGGCGGGGTGCGGCAGGGCGGGCCCAGAAGGGCTGCAGTGCGATGTTATCGGAGGCTGCCTACCTTAGCTGCCGGTTGGGCTGAAGACGCGACAGTCGCTGGTTGCAGGTAGGAGGCAGAAGGAAACGGAAAAAGAGGAGAATTTAAGAAAAGAATGGGCGTGAGTATTGGAAGAAATGATCGAAGTGTGAGGGGGGCCAGTACACTTTCGTGGTTCGCGATATTTTTGTCTGTTAGTGTTTACAGTTTCCACTGAATCCCAGTTAAACTTGTCCGTGTTGCGGAATTTCGAGTTTAAACGTACCTTAAAGGCGTTTTTCGGATGCCCCGTTTGATCTGGCAGGATTAACCGTGATCCCAGTTCGTCGGCCGTCTGATTGTGCCTTCTCTGCACAATCTGCCGCTCATTTTATTTGAGCGAGACTTTGTCTGGAAAAAGAGGGCACTTCGCATAGTGCATGTAGATTGCTGTTTCCGAAACAGAATTACACTCTTATCAGCCGGCAAAGTTCCAATTACAACGTACATGTATCCGCAATTGAATCAGGAACCAACGGGATTCGTTCCAGACAGAGTTATTCGTCTTGTTGGAGCCCAACACATTCGTGTTTGTCCGGACGTGTAAAACGTAACGGATAAAAAACTACGTTGTATTCTGAGCGTGTTAGCTGTCTTTACAGCGATTCTGAAACGATGTGCCCTGAAATGATGAGAGCGTGCCGCATAATGATGGTAACATGCGCGAAATGATGGTAGCATCCTGAAAAAAGTAGGTAGTAAGAAAAATATGAATGTGTAAAACATGCGTATTATATTAAGTATTTTAATATTTTTTTTCAATTTTCTCTCGTCAGTATCCTTGACAAGGATATTATTTATTTTCTTTTGGGGACAGTACAATCTCCGCGCTAGCCGCAGCACTATTTGACTTTGTGGCAGAAGGGGCGGTTGGAGTACTGAAAACGTAGCTAAAGTTAAGCTTACAACTATATAGCTACCTCCCTTAACTAACCAATTTACAGTATGTCGCTGAGACCGTTTACCTAGGTCCTAGTGATGTTATTTAGTAGCGTTAAAACTAAAATGTGGCAAATTCTTTATAAAATGAGTAATTAAAAATATTCAACAATGACATTATTAGTAAAACCTTTTAGGTAATGTGAGATTCTATACTTTTGAAGTTTAATGCAAACAGATTTGTTTCTACTCTACGGCTGAGTCGTGTTGTCACAAAGACGAAAAATCTACCGTAAGTGAAAAACGTTCGAGAACCGCTGGCTCAATAGATTGAGTTAGTTACTAAGTACGTCAGGTGTTTTTTTTCAGTTCCCGCTTGCCTTTTTTTCCGCCGCACAAACCGAAGAGTCACCGCGCGAAAATGCAGTCCATAAAACAATAAACGATTACCTCGCACAAAACGGGCGAGAGAAGAGGAGACTCATGCGAAGGCGCAAATGACGTTGACGTGGGGGCTGAGGGAAGGTCGATGGCGGGGTAGGGCGACGCAAGCTGCTTCGCCCAGCTACCTGCCAGGGGCCGGGCCCGCAAATCATCAGCCCCCCCACCCTCCCCCCCGCTCGTCCAAGGGGCAGCCACCCCCGATAATTGCTCCGCACAAAGGGAGCCAGGAGAAAGAGGAGGAGGAGAGGACGGCGCACCTGTCGATGCCACCCCACGTCCTCTGGCCTTCCTCATCATGCACCCTCCGCCGACCACTCCATAAACCTGCCAATGGCGACGCCGCGCCACGAGATTTGTGGACGTCCCGCTGTTGCAGATTCTTTGCGTTGCCCCACAGCGCTCACCCTGTGGCTGCACGCTTCCACGCGCCCAGGGGTGCACACCGCCGCTAAAGCCTCATCCACAATGCAGACTTAAACGTAACGTAATGCCGTAAGCTCAGACGTAAAATTTACACGTAAAATCAAGCATTCACAATGAACGTATTTATTTATTTATTTTACGTCAAAAAGAAAACAGTTAAAACTGCGTATGACGTGCTGTGGGAAGAAGTGAATTGTGTGCACATTTTCAAAATTCTGTGATCCCTACACTAAGTCATATACTACTTAAATTTTGAAGAAAAAAAAGCTCCCATGTAATAACATGTATTTTCAAGGATAAATAAGGCAATGAATTTTGGCTCTTATTACTTCCTGCCGCGACAACATGGAAACGATAATTTGAATAATTGTATTTCCCACTGAATTCTAGAAGACGTGCACAGAAAATGAAGTTACATTTATGTCCAGACGCAAAACAAGGGGCCATCTCAGCATTTGCTCAATAAATTAGGGAAACGTAAGCTGAAACGTAAGTTTCACCTGAACCAATCAGAATTCAACGTTCTGAAACCTGATCGATTCGTTTCTAGCATGGTGGAAAGATCTTTCCATCATAGCTTCTAGTCTTTTCTTCGACATTTCTATCCATTTGTCTTTTATGCGAGTACCTGTTGTAGTAGTGCTCGCGTTTCTTTCATCGTATAAACAACGATTCTCTTGCACCCAATTCACGAGTAATTCGTCGAGCATAATTAGTTTATTAGCCATGTCAAGTTAAAATCACAAGAAAAATTGCCCAAATTCTTACTTTGAATTCACTACCTGCATGAAAAGTGTTTGCAAACTAGTTTTCTTCATTACAATAATAAAATGACATAACCCCAAACTACCTCAACAGAATCTTAAATCGACCTTCCACGCTGATCTCTGATTGGTGTTCGGTAGAATTTCGACGTAAACTTAACGTAAAAGCTAGGAGCTTGTGAACTCTTATGTTTACGAACTTACGTCGCTTAGTAACACATTTGTAGGTTTGCGGCTACGTGACATTTACGTTAAGTATGCGTTGTGAATGAGGCTTAACGACAATGCACGTTTTGTGCACAGCGGGACACTAGATAGCGGGGAAGCAAAGCACCAATTTGGGTACTTGTGTGAATGCACGAACACTAACATTTACGTTACGCTACGTCGCGTTGTGTTGGGGTGCATTACATTTCGATACGTACGTACAGAAATATCGAAATACGATAATCTGTTAACTCTATCGTCCCTAGTGGCTTGTACGATAGTGTTACGTTAATGGAATTAGTTCGAACTAGTAACCCGAATGGCAGGGTGTGTTGGTATCATCATCCTACTCTAGCCAGTAAGTGAAACGAAATAGGAAGTGTTAACTAACAGGACATCACGTTAAGGGAGTTTAAGGATAGCAGCTCTTGCTGCAGTTACAAGTTGTAATAACGCCTATTATCATAAGGTCTTGTTTGTAAATGGCTGCGACAATTGGAATTTGAATGAAATGTTAAATTATCACGTCACATATAAAAATTTACGCTGCGTATAGTTTCGCGTTTTTGCAAAACTCTTCTTCCGAGATTGAAATTACAAAAGAAACTCGTCCAACACTATTTGAAGCAAAACCCATGTTACAACAATTTATCAACAAAATCCTTTATTGATACTATTTATTTATTTAGTCAAAAACAGTCTAAAACTGTATATGACGTATGGGGGAGAAAATCATCTGCGCACACTTTTTTGAGTTTTAGAATCCGTTCCCAACAATTTAACTATTAATAGTTGAAAGATGAAAAATAATAATAACAACAAATTTAAAAAAGCGATGGATTTACATTTCAAAAACTAGATATTTTCGTTGTCAAATTATAGAAACCTTATTTTTAACGGTAAAGGAACAAGCAGATTTGATTTTTCTGTATTGTTAATAAAATAGAAACTCACCCTAAGCTCTACTACCACTACAAGCAAAAGGAAAGTTCAACAAAACGTGCGCATAGTGAAGCTACATATGATACTACAAATGAAGCTACATATGATACTACACTATCATATCAACAAAATTCTTAATTGGCTCTACACTTGCAACAGCCCTTTGATCTTTGTATGACGACCTCACTCCGAATTTTTATGAGTGGATCTCGTTTGCATGGTCAGTCTACGCACTTCAAAATGTCTCGTAGAAAGAACAATACGACGCGTTGATGGTGGTGCTCATAGCATACGAACATTCCGAACTCTCTTGAATTGTGTTGTTCGAAGCGTAAGTTCTAGTAAGAGTACATTATGTTTCATAGAAGCCAGCGCCTTTCAATGCAATCTAATTTTTTTTCATTATTCATTCAAAATTACTTTTGTGCGTCACTTAACCACCTTGTCCAAAACATTTACATTTCGGCCTTGTAATTTAACTACTATTATTGTAAATTTCTAAATAATAAATGGTACGTGAGTAATAGAGTTAAAAATTTCTTTCAAAAATGTTTATAATAAGTAAATGTAGTGTTTTATCTTTTAAAATGGAAATTATACTACTATGAGTGTAACGAAATTCGCGTCGTCAGACGGAAGAGCAGGCCACATGGCCTGAGTCTCGCCACGTAAAATAAGGCAAATTCAATGTCAATGTCATTCAATGAGTACAAATTCTATGACCGACTGTTTATTGCTCTGAGCCAGAATTGTCGCTGACTGCTGTGATTTTGACTGGGAGGGCCTACGGCTCGAGTCCCGACTGTGGCGTGTTTTCAACATTAGCTGCTTAGCTGGGTCCAATTCAGCCGCCGTCTTGAGGAGAAGTCTAGCGGTCGCTGTTTTGAGTGATACTTTTCCGTGGTTTCTCCGATCACACCAGGCGAATCCGGAACAGTACCCTACCAAACGGCCATGGACCGCGCGGATCTTCCTTCCTACTCCTGGGTCGACAACGGGAGACTCCTGTCCCTTACACACACACACACACACACATCACTACACTATCACACTTGCCGGGAGACCAATCGATAACTTAGAGCTTGTCTCGGTGGGGCGGTGCCCCAACGGGGAAGACTCCTGGAGGAGGGATTCCCTCAAGTTGTCGTGTAGCTCGGCGCTGAATCTCACTATCCATTGTTGGAGGAAAACAACCATCTCCCGCGATAAAACATTCGTTACACTAACGGAACTAATGACTATAGCAGTGACCCGGAAACATCAATAAATCTATCACTCAGTACAAATAGTCAAATGGAAAAAATATAAGAAAGAATCAAACAGGTCTCGAATGCATCTTAAAAATTATATTTTTTCGCCAATCGATAGTATAAGGGGAAATAATGTTGGAAAATCTTGCTGACGAGAAACATGTTAGAGACCTTACTTTCTCTTATTATTAATCAGCACACAATCTCGTTAATTAATTCGACGTCCTGTTCCTTCTACTACAAAATTCTATGTAAACAGTTGCAAATAGAGAATATACTAAGGCAGTAACTATAAATTTAATAAATTCTAGTTATCTTGACCTAGTTTTATATTTATATATGAGTGTGTTGAAAACAGGTTAATTAAAAATTCAA
This sequence comes from Teleogryllus oceanicus, assembly GCA_964035755.1. Lineage (NCBI taxonomy): Eukaryota > Metazoa > Arthropoda > Insecta > Orthoptera > Gryllidae > Teleogryllus > Teleogryllus oceanicus. The sequence goes on from CAXIVR010000007.1 coordinate 108,744,344, forward strand.
TTGACATATTGCCAACATTCTCCTCCATATAAATTTAGTATTTGCAAACATTCTGAAAATTTTATTAGTCACTGAATTTTGGAGCAAATACGTGATCCAATGTTACACAATTCATTTAATTTATGAAACAAGTGAACTTTCAATTACAATTCATCATGTCTTCCTCTTTGTCAAGAACATAGATCTGTGTCCTTCATCTCATTAGTCACACAGTGATTCACGTTATTGTCCAACTGACGCAATTGATTGTGTAACGTCTGGGAGAAACATTCATTACACACTCGAGCAAAATAAGTCCCAAGCTCGTAGCGCTATAAGCGCTCTCTCTTGCAGCGGTGGCAGCTACTATATGGTAATGGGCAATTCCGAAGAGGGAAGAAAAGAAGAAGAAGAGCAGCAAAAACAAGAAGGTAAAGATGTAGAAAAAGAAGAAACAAACGAATTTAAATATTGAAAAGTTTTTACAGTCATTTGTTTCCACAGTTATTTAATTCTCTATGAAACACTATATCATACGATTATATTAAGAAAGGAAAAAAAAATCCTTTTTTGGCTTAGTTTATCTCACAAGATAGTACGTCCACCGTTTCTGTTAAGATTTGTTTAATTCGCTAATTAATCATTTGTACAATATATTTTTACATATTTAACCGAAAATATTTGGAAAATGATTGTATATTAGTTTAATTTTTTAATACTTCATTTTGATAGAAATTCAAAAAATTAATTATTTTTAAAATTCTTACAATGAGATGGATTTCAATTCTACTCTTAGAAACGCATTATTTTTAGCTTTTAAAGTAATTTCTGTGTTGTGTTTTGTTTTCTCAAAGAATTTTTAATTCGATTCTGAAATTCCGCAAAATTCACACGGGAGATGCATGGATACCGTCAAAAATCATCGATTGATCGAGTTTTGGATTCGTTGCATGGATACCGTCAAAAATCATCGATTGATCGAGTTTTTAAATGATTGATTTCAGTTAATGGAACGGCTTTTGTCCACTCGTAGCGTGGCGGCCGCGGGCGATGGTCGGCAGTTGGCACCCCTAGCGGTCGGGCGGCGCGTCTAGGCTTGGGATAGGGTCTCTTTCTTCTAAGGCATTCCAGCGCACAAGTCGTAAACGGGCCTCCCCGCCAAGGCTAGCCCGTGAAAATGGTCGAATTACCGGCTCGCGTTGTCCTCCTCTCTCTCTCGCACCCGCTCTCTCTCTCGCTCGCTTGGCTTCTTCTCTCGCGAGCGCGGCATCTGCGAGGGAGGAGGGGGCGGGTGGGTCGGGGGGAGGGACGCGGGGTAGCCGAAACGAGTGGGCCCGCCAAAGCCCCCCCGTGCCACGGGGGACGTGCGGACCTGCACAGTGGCACAATCTGCAGGCCTGGAGAGCGTACCTGCTCAGTCCATTTTTCACTACGCCTCCAGAAGCGGATAGGTGGTGCGTGCTCTTTTCTTCATCAGAGCAATAATAATAATAATAATAATAATAATAATAATAATAATAATAATAATAATAATAATGACGACAATGATGACGATGACTGATGATGACGATAGTGATGACTCAGAACTGAGCGTAGGCGAGCACCGGCTTTGAGGCCTTTAAGGCATTCCTTTTTCTGGTAGGTGATCAGAATGGTGGTTTGCTGTCTTTCGCTGGTTTGTATGCCGACAGGAGTGATTGTAGTACGTGAATGATGATGAGAGATACGTGTTTGTGGATAAGACGATGGTTCAGATGTGATGTGTTGTGGAAAGAGAAGTCAATTTCGCCACAGATTTTATATCTTTCACGTTTCAGGGAGATAAATACCTTCACTTTCCACTAAAATGAACTACCCTCACGTAATTAGTAACGTATATAATTGACGTATCTGGAATAAATAAACACTCACTCACAGCTATATCATGAAATCGCAAATGCTGTACGCGGGACTCCAACATCTAGCCTTGGGTGCGTCTCCAAACCCCAACGCCACAGAGGCTGACAAAGTAAATCATATTAGATAATTATCTGGTAAGAAGGTAATTTTCTGAATAATATACACGATTAATTAAAACAACATATTGGTCTAGTTGTGAAAATTACTGTAAGTCTTCTGCAAGGTTTCGTTTCACTCTTTCAAATAGGGGATTGTTTCTTTTCTTTTATCACTTTCAGTAGGTAGCATTTTCTTCTTACTCCATTTATCGTTCATTAAAAATAACACTTTCCTTCATTTAGAAATTACGTTTTTGTTCCCCCGAAACAACGACGGTTATTATATTTGTGTAGATCATTAGACTAATAGTTTCGGCTACGTTCAGTTTGAATTGTTTGAAAAAAATGCCTGGTTGAAAATGGCGAATTTTATTTGTGTTTGTGACAGTATCACGTTCAGCACCTTTCCTCCATAAGAAATTTACCATTTCTTCTTAATGAGCTCTTCAGTTGCAAATTGAGTGTTCACAAAACAAGATGGTGGGTCCAGTAAGTGTTTTATGCGGGCTCCTGTAAACGTCTTTCGAATGTTTTAGAAATGCAAAAACACTCTAATACTATGACTTTAAATTATTTTATTTTTTAATTTTCAATGTTTATATAATTGTACTTCAAGGACATTAATAAAGGATTTTAATACCTTTTTCTTCGAGGAATTCAGTAACGAATGTTTTCGTGTACTTTTAACGTCCCCAAGAAGAGCATTGTCTCCTACTGTGCAGGAGGAAACTCAGAGCTGCTGGGGAAGGTACTGCCGGAATGTGCGAGTCATTTTTTTGGAGAACTATAAAATAAAATTTTTCTCTCTCTTCTCTCGAACCGTTTGGGCAAGCGCCTCAATAGCTTCGCAGACCGCTTGCGTCCCCACTCCCAGGCCAGTGGTCCGAAATGAAGTCAAAGTGAAGTGACGAGCATGGTCTCTTTAATTTCTCAGTACGCGTGTGAAATGTCAACAGCGTCTTCAATGCAAAAATGCCTTTGTAAACTAGTGATGCTAAACAGCACGTACTTTCTGTCCGTTTTTCATGCAAAATTACGCGAAAAATACTCAAAATTTCGAAAAATTGTACATGACATTAAAAATCGATCTTTCAGGAACAGATTTCATTAAGAAAAAATCTCTATATTTAATATTTTAGTTGATTCTAAAAAGAGTTGGAACTTTTGCAATTTTCGAAAAATCAGAGTTTTCAATGAACATGAGACCTTGAGACCTGTACCATTCTCTTAAACGTCCTCCACACTATGCAACAACAAAATTTAAACAAAAACGATGGAGCAATTTTTAAAAATATTTGTTGGCTTATGTAAAGTCCCTCCAGAATTAATATATCATCATTTATCAGATATTAAAATATCTTTCAAACTTTTTGTGTCAAGTGTGAAATTACTTAACGGGGTTATCGTCATTTTAGAAAGAAAAGTTTGTTGTTGTTTTTGTGTCTCCTGAAACGAGCAGTTCAACTTTCCTTTTTGCTAAGAATGGTCAAACACTGTATTGCCATAAAGGCCAAATAACCCACGTTAGTACAACATTGCACACGTTGTTTTCGCAAGCATCCCGCTTTTTCGCAAGCATCCCAGCAATCTTCTGGCCTGGTCTGAAATACACCAGAATCACATTGTCGCTCGTTGTGCACGGTCGAATATCAAGCAAATATTGAATTTTCTCAAACGCCAGCGTATTCATTGACAACTATTCATTTTTTCTCTCCCCCCCCCGCTAGAAGTCATGGCGAGGCGGTTGTTTAATGACATATAGGGGGTACAGGCGCCGCAGCTCTTGGCTTTTGCAAAGAAGGGGGCAGTACTTAATACCAATTTAACCTATGGATGAAGCTGCCGCTTTGGCAGACAACCTAAGATTAACATTAATAATTTAGTATTTACTGTTATGGCTTTCGTACTACATTATTCTTAATTTTTCTATTTTGCTGTTTTTTCATACATTGATGCTAAAGTCCATTTACACTTATTTACGTAGTTGACACACGCACTTTCACACGACACTATGTATACTGCACTTTGCGCAACGGGGTCGAATTTTGTAAAACTTAACCATTGATATTGAGCGGTCCATTTAGTCAACTTTTCCACCACGATGGAGCAACAGACGTTTTAGAGCGTTCCACGAAGAGATGAAGTGAAAATGTAATCTGTAATTTTCGAGATATGTGTAAATATTTTTCTGTGATTTGTATTCACTTCCTGCAGAAAATAACCGGCATATGCACGGATAATAGAGGTTATAGGAGTCAATACGTTCGTTCGGGAGTGTTCTGATGGTAGCCAGGCAAGCTTACTTCATGCGAACAAGATTCATCCACCTTTGTAGCGTTTACCTTAGGCGTAGATTTTGACCCAGTGTTCGCCGCTGGGTGGAATGAAAGGCAACGAGGCATTCTTCTCAGCTAAATGCAACAAATTGGAACTTTTTTGAGGACTAGGCATTTAGCCTTGAAGAAGTTGACATTATGGTGACCGAATCGTTGGCAACCATGCGACGTCTCCGGCACAGCTCACATCCGAGATGTTCTTCCGAATATGTGTGTCCTTAGAACGAAGGAACTCTACAGAAGGAACGGATGAAGAATTGTTTATGTAGTCACTGGAAACTGATGATTGAGCGATGTTTTGTCCGCATGCGGACAAGCAGTTGGAGTTCGAGTCCTGACGGCGGAAAGATTTTCGACACTAGCTTTTCAGCTAGGTCGAATTCAGTCGCTGCCTGGAGGAGAATTCTAGCGGCCGGCTGCTCTGATCGGTAGTTTTCCGTGGTTTCTCCGATCACCACCAAGCGAATGCCGGAGCAGTACCCCACCAAACAGGCCACGGACCGCGCGCGATCTTTCCTTCCTCTTCCTTCTCCTGTCCTATCCTCTCGCCCTTACACACACACTTACACTACCATGCACTACACTACCACATACTCCGGGAGACCGGTCGGGAGCTTAGAGCTTGTCCTGGCTGGGGCGGTGTCCCGCTGGTGGGAGAGTCCTGGTTAGGGGGAAACCCCCCCAGCCGACGGTAGGTCGGCGCCGGATCTTGCCATCCAGCGGGGAAAGATCGCCGCCATCTCCCGAGAAAAAATGCACTACACTAACGGGACTAATGACCAAAGCAGTTGACGCGCCCGGAAACACGAAAAAAACCAAACCAAACCAAACAACCAACGAGGAACAAGGAGGACGCGAATAGATGGGCGACCATAAACGACGTTCAAACGTTCTATTCCGCCTTCTAATTTTACCGGATTAATATGTTTCGGTCCAGGGTTCACCTATGGCTGCGACAATCTTTCGTCCAAGAGAGCACAATTTAATTTTTCCACTTTATTTGCTTTCCATTAATCGAGTATCAGTAATATTGTCTAACCAAAAATTAATTATTTTACTTTGCTTTTTAGTTTATTGAAATGCAATTTTTTAAACAATACATTTTTGGATTATTTTGGAAACTATTAAAATTAAAATTCCTTAAATTCCCTACTGAATTGGCATAGTTTTCGAGAGCTCGAGTTTTTCGAAATAAAACTAAGTTCTGATAATTCATTTAAATCCAATTTTCTTTTTATTTATTTATTTTAAACTTTGTTTCGCGTGATGTTAAATGTTTTTATTCAGAAAGACGAATATTATAGCCTTGTCACTTTCTCGTCGTTATCGAAGGAAAATGCTAGTCTGAAATATGATGAGAGCCTTCAGCAATTGGCATAGTTTCAAGAACCGATTTTCTGCTGACTTAATTTGTTTAAATTTTTGAACATTTTTTAGTTACAAGGTTTTAGAAGCGACAGGTATTCGGCCTTTGTCCTTTCGCTCTCAGTAATAGCTTGGCCCTGTACGAGCGCTGGCTGGAACGAACCGCAGATGGAAGAGCCGGCGCCGACCGACGACGTGCTGCGAACCGTCGATTTGACGACGGCGGGCCCGGACGCTTATTATGAGCAGATTATCACGTGGCGTGGCGAAACGGCTCCTTCGATGAGTTTGGTAGTCCGCGCCGCTCCGATATTTGGGGATTGTGTGTGTGGATGTTTGGTGGAGCACACAGGGGCGGGCTCAGTGGTTCATGGGTTCGATGACCCCACTTCTCCCCCACCAAGAAAATGATCTGAAGGATTTTGTTTTTAGAAAAGAAAAAAACAAAATGCACACGGACGTTAGCATTATGTAATTGCCGAGGAGAAACTTTTAAAGACGCACGATTCTTAAATGTGACCTGAAATTAATCCGAAAATTAATCGAGATATGAATTAAACCAATTCAGTTCTCTTTTAAAATGAAGTACATGAAAATATGTGTTACAGAAGTGAAGAAACGCAATAGATAACAGAGTAAACGCGTTGAACTTCTACATTTTGGACGTCTTGGACGATAACGAAATTAAATATGTTCATAGGTGATTCTCTATATCACTATGATATTAAACCACCAGAAAACTTTCACTCTTTCCAATTCATTATACAGGAGTACATCATGGTGGTAATATTCACAATTTGTTGAACGTGGCAAAGAAGCATAAATTTATTTCTTATGTATTTGAAATAAATTGAAATGTTCATTTCATAAATCTTATGGGATACTGTAGATTATCAGTTTCTTTGAACATTGCCTTTTTTTTCTTATAAAATGGTCTTCTTCATTATGTAACTCCGGATATTCTAATGCCTTAGGAGTATGCTTTTAGATTTATCACTTGCGACTTGTAAGAATTTTCTTGGTAAAAATCGTTTGCGTGTCATACTATTTATCTTGACAAACAGAGCAACTTCCGTTTTCTTCTTTTGTATATTTGCTTACAATTTTCTTGGTAGAATATGAACTTATTTAGTTCAAATATTGAATTACTAACTAGCGAGTCGTGAAAATGCATCACCAATTCATAAGTACCTGACTTGCAATTCTTCTTCTCCAAGAAAAGACAACACTTCATTACCATGATTTTCGTTTAAGGACGGCCTTGCATATTCCACACGATCTAAAACTTCTCAAATATCCATGTAAATAAGGGATAAGAATGGTTCATAATATAAGCGAAATATTTCCTATAGAACGTCGTTAAAAACAAACATCGTTTGTATTGATATTGTAAATAAATGAACTGCATTTTTCTCACAAAGTTTGAGCACACGAAGAGGCTATTTCTTCGCACAAATGGTGCATTTCGCAAAAGTGTTTCGCACAAATTTGGCAATATGCCTTCAACATTGAAGACCCGAATTTTAAAGAGACCTCCAATTCTAAATATTGAAGGCCTGAAAAATCAATAAGAATTAGTCTTATTCTATATCTGGGTCAAAGTTCCTCAATCAGCACATCTAAGTCTTCACATCTGCGTAATCTGGTGCTCAAGTCAATAGTCCTGCCTCTTCTTAGTGTTATCACATCTAAGTCGCAGCACATCTAAGTCGCAGCACATCTAAGTCGTAGCACACCTAAGTCTTAGTACATTTGGGTCTTATACTATCTAAATCGTTGCATATCTAACTGATAACATATTTAAATCTTAAGACGAATTCACAAAACTAAGTCTTAACAATGTATTTAGTGTAAAATGTATTGTTATCAAACCCATCGACAGACAGAAATGTCAAACGGGAAGAAATAATTTAAAAACACAATAATAAATTCATAGAATAATTTCAAATCTCAAAGTAAATAAACAATGTTGTCTGGTATCAATTTTTATACCAGACAAAAGACATTTTATAAAAATATATACAAATTGATACCAGACAACATCTGTTTTATTTACTTTGAATTAATAAGGTATCTACATCACCAACACGCTAATTAATTAATTCCAAATCTCCAACATATATTTCCTAACATCCTCCTCCACCCGCGGGTACTATCCCGCGCCGCCCTCTTTCCGCGCGTCCTGATTCTGACGCTCGTCATGCGCGGCGCGTCAGCCGCCATAAAATCGCGCGGGTAAGGCAGTGGCGGCGGCGGTGGCGGCGGCGGAGGCACCGACTGAGAAAAGAAAACGCACTGCTGCAGACGCGCCCGTGAGAAACGAGTGGGGCCTCCTTTGCCGTGTAAGCTTTTCTCCGCGCCGCCGCGTCGCCCCGTTTCGCATAAGAAGCGTGTACTCGATGTACTCGAGGGTTTCGCTTGAGCTGCTTTCACCTGACGTGGAATGATGGGGGAGGGAGGGGGCGACGACGTCTTGTTTGCAAGATTCTGTCGTCAGGTGTACGTAATTGTAAGGGGCATGTGGTAAAGGGCATGTGGATAAATGTCATGTGGATAAATGTCATGTGGATAAAGGGCATGTGGATAAATGTCATGTGGATAAATGTCATGTGGATAAAGGGCATGTGGATAAAGGGCATGTGGATAAATGGCATGTTGATAAAGGGCATGTAGGGAAAGTGAGGCATCGTTTTTTTTTATTGATTTGATTTGATTGATTAGTCATTCCGAGCGCGTCAACTGCTAAGGTCGTTAGTCCCGAAAGTGTAGTGCAGATGTTTTCCCCTCGAGAGGTGAAGATGCTCTGCCCCTGCTGGATGGAGCGATGCAGCACTGTCCTTCCCGGAGGCCAGCGAGGTTTTCTCCAAACATATCCTCCACCAGAGGGCACCGCCCCAGCCGGGAGGTGCTCTAAGCTCCCGAACGGTCTTCCGGCATGTGTGGTAGTGTAGTACATATAAGCGTATGTGTAATGAAGGGTAAGCATAGGCCAAGAAAGAGCAAGGAAAGATTGCGTGCTGTCCGTTACCCGTTTGTTAGGGTGCTGATCCTGCATTCGCATGGTTTTGGTAGGAGAAACCACGAAAAACTACCGATTAGAGAATCTGGCCGCTAGACATCGATTTTGGGGCGTATCTATGGAATTCTTAGTTTTGCTCTCGAAATGACTATATTTGCGTTCACAGTTTTTATTATTCAATATATCGCGTTTAGGAAGAAGCTACAGATTTACTACAGATTTAATAGAAATGTTAATTGAATCAAGTAAGAGTTGTTGTATAATAAATAAATTTTTTCTGTGGGGAACTGGGAAATACGCCTTGAATTCCGTACTCAGGATTAGTAGAAGTTATTTTATGGAATAGGACATTCGACAGATATCACGTCATATCCCGACTTACTGAGAATACGTGGGCAATAAATTGTGAAAATGTTGTGATATGTTGTTAGAACGGTACCTAATTAGAAGTGTATTCAGGTAATGAAATCGTGTCACAACATAGCAGAGTGAGAGGATGTGACAGGAAATGAAAAAAATGGGTACGGGATCTCGTTCTGGAGTCGCTTAGGGGCAAATACTGGCAACAGGACAGATTCTCAGTAAATCGACAAAATGGTTAATAACATTAAATCTGTGGCATTGGTCCCGTAAGTGTAGTGCATGCATTTTTAAATTTAAAGGTGGTTGTGATCTTCCCCCGCTGGATGGCAAGATACAGCGCCGACCTACCGTCGGCTTGCAAGGTTTCCCTCAACGGGGTATCTCCCACCAGCGGGGCACCGCCCCAGCCGGGACAATCTCTAAGCTCCCGACCGGACTCCCGGCATGTGTGGTAGAGTAGTGCATGTTAGTGAAAGTGTCTGTAAGGGGTGAATAGGATAAGGAAGAGGAAGGAAAGAGCGCGCGCGGTCAGTGACCCGTTTGTTGGTGTACTGCTCTGGCATTCGTCTGGTGTTAATCGGTGAAACCACGGAAAACTACCAATCAGAGCAGCCAGCCTATAGAATTCTCCTTCAGATTGTTACTGAATTCGACCTAGATGACAAGCTAGAGTCGAAAATTATGCCATTGTCGGGACTGGAAATTAGGGCCTCGCAGTCAGAGGAACTGCGGTGATATCAGTTAATGTATGTAGCCAGTAAACCAGCATAGAAGGGATTGAGTAGTGAAGGTGCGATTTGACCACACGTACAGAAAGGAAGAGCGGATGACCTCATCTCCTCTCATCCTGCCTTATCCACTGCAGTCATCACGTCGTTCTCATCCCACTCCCACTCTCACCCTCATCCGCACCCCCATTCTCTCCTACCCTCGAGACTGTACCTCGAGAATTATCGCCGCGAGAAGAGACAACAAGCCGCGTTTTGTTTCTTAAATGAAATTATCCCGGGCCAAGAACGGCCTAAAAAAGGAGATAACCTCTGACCTCATAAAACACAGGACCACTCCTCGCCGCTTATAAAGGGTTGAAGAATCGCGGGATAATGTAAACGTTATGGCTTTAATAAAGCTTCGCCAAAGTTTCTTCGCGTACTTTCGTGGAGGGGAAATTCTGAATAAACTGCCGGGTGGTTGAGGGTGAGAGGAAGGGCTACAGTCTCAACCGTAAAGGAGAATCCGCTTACGGCGTTTCTACTCGTGGCGGCAAAACCTAAGCAGTCGTACCGGCTGAGGTGGCTCAGACCATCAACTGTTCTCACTGTAGTGCCACTGAATGGGAGCTCCTAGGATTCGAGTTCCGACGGTGGCAGGATTTTCGGCACAACTACATGGCTAGGCCGAGTTCAGCCGTTATCTGAAGAAGAATTGTAGCGGCCGGCTGATTTTATCGGTTGTTTTCTGTAGTTTTCCGACCAATACCAGGCGAATACCCGAGCAGTATTCTAACAAACGAAACAAGGATCGTACATGATATTTCCTTCCTCCTCCTTGTCCTACGCTCACACTGTACTCACAAGAGGACTACCACACATGTAACTCTGTAATGCTATATCGGTCGGTGCCGAATCTCATCATCCAGCGGGGAAGAACTCCGTCATCTCCTGTGATAAGAAAATGTCCTACACTTATGAGACTGATAGCTCAGTGAGTAATGACGAGAGTAATGACATTGTGGACATTGTGTATCCAGAAACAGGAAATAATCAATCATCGATCTACATAATCTAGCCACTCAGCCCGCAAACCATCGCTCTTGCAAATACATTCTGCGAGCACTGAGTAAAACGTACGTATTGTACTCGTAAAGCACTCGTAGTGAACTGCGCGTAAAAGATAGCGAATCGCTTCCGTGCCTGCTGCGCTTCCGGTGTTCCCCAAGGTGGCCGGAATTGGCCATCGCGGCTGACGAGGGGGAACTCGCTCGTCGTATAACGAAGGGGCCGCGCCCGCCCGCAGTCCAAGGTGCGAAAATTCGCCCTCGCCGCCGCCACCGCCGCCGCCCGCGCGGTGCACCTGGAGGGCGCCCCTGCGGCGTGCGTGGGAAGTCGGGTGGGCGACTTGTTGCTGGAAGCGGACGGGTGGCCGCCACGCACACTGGTTCCAAATGAGCTCCAGAATGCGCGAAGTGAAATAATCATTTGTTACGATAGACGAAAAAAATAACATCGTGTGTGATATTTTATTTTATTCGTCTTAGTTAAACGCATGGTGGAGAAAAATTGTCGTTAAATAGTTTTAGGTGTCGTCACGAAGACTGGCCACGAAAGATGAAAAGAAATACATTAACGAAAAAAATAAGCTCGTTTATAATATTTTATTTATTTGTATTAATGAAATGCGTAGTATAAAAAATGCTCAATAAATAATTTTCGGCTCTCCCACAAACACCAACCACGAATCTAGTTCCTGCCTAGTTAAAATTGTTATTTATTCACCAAGATAATTATAATGGTTCTAATGATCGAGCCGATCGTTCATTAGAACAATTTATTGTCTGTGTACATACAAGATTTTATTTTTTATATTCGCTCCAAGTGAGATAATATGAAAAGTAGTCACATATTTATTTTTTCTTCAAAACGACTTCTGGAAATCACGAATAAAATATAGGCGCCATTTTGACTGTTTGCGTCCCACTGTGCGTCTGCGGGGTGAGAGCGGGTGTGCCCGCATGTGAGCGATTATCATTCTCCCGGTCTTCCGCGGCCTCGCAAATCATGCCTCGCCCTTCGGAGCCACCGCTGCCGCCGTCACCGCTGCCCGTTCAGCCCACGCCTCTTCTGGCCAAATTTCCCGCCCTTGCTTCGCTCCGCGCGCGGCCGCCCCTGCGAGCAGCGGTCTCGCAAATGGGCTCCTGCGCGCCCTTGTAGTGGCAGAGGGGTCGAGGGTGGAGGAGGTGAGCGAGGGTGGAGTCGAGGGTGGAGTCGAGGGTGGAGTCGAGGTGGAGTCCGAGGTGGAGTCGAGGTGGAGCGAGGGGAGCGAGGTGGAGTCGAGGGTGGAGCCGAGGGTGGAGCCGAGGGTGAGTCGAGGGTGGAGTCGAGGTGAGTCGAGGGTGGAGTCGAGGGTGGAGTCGAGGGTGGAGTCGAGGGTGGAGTCGAGGGTGGAGTCGAGGGTGGAGTCGAGGGTGGAGTCGAGGGTGGAGTCGAGGGTGGAGTCGAGGGTGGAGTCGAGGGTGGAGTCGAGGGTGGAGTCGAGGGTGGAGTCGAGGGTGGAGTCGAGGGTGGAGCCGAGGTGGAGTCGAGGGTGGAGCCGAGGTGGAGCCGAGGGTGGAGCCGAGGGTGGAGTCGAGGGGTGGAGTCGGGGTGGAGTGAGGGTGGAGTCGAGGGTGGAGTGGAGGTGGAGGGAGGGGGGAGTGAGGGTGGAGTGGAGGGTGGAGTGAGGGTGGAGTGAGGGTGGAGGGAGGTGGAGTGGAGGGTGGAGTGGAGGGTGGGGTGGAAGATAGTGTGGTGGACAAAGTCTAGGGCAGTGAGGCTGGAAGTGGGAACGGGACGAGGGTGTTTTAGAGGCGGGGCACGGGTGGGGATGGCGGCATAGTCAGGGACGGATGTGGGGAGGAGGCGTTGGCAGCGGTGTGGACTTCGTAGGCAGGGACGTGAAGGAAACGCTGCAAAAGAGTGGTTCGCGAGGGTGGGAAAAGCAGAAAAGGCGTGAGATGGCTGTGGAGTGGCCCAGAGTGAATGGAAGCGGTGAGTAAGTGGGTATCAGAGACTACGGACGTAATCTGAGCGGGAGAGGAGAAGCTGGCATTGGCAAACGAGATGGATCACTACGGGTGGATATTAGAGCGGGGTTTAAGGGTAGTAATCCAGCAGCGGGGCTGGTGGAGGCAGGTGGATAGTTGTGGGGATGTTAGGATGTATAGTGGATAGTTGTGGGGATGTATAGATGTATAGTAGATAGTTGTGGGGACGTGTTTATGGGGGAGCCGGGAGAGGCCGAATGATAGCGACGACACTATCGGAAGAGATGCTGATGAAATTGGCATATCGGAAGAGATGCTGGACAGGTAAGTTAAGTAAAAAGCCGTGGAAGCGAGGAATGCGGAGCGGAGGGAGCTTGCTAGCGTGAATAGAAAAGACCAAGACGGGAAGCAAGCAAGAGGTCGGAAGTCGATCCAAGAAAGTAGCTCCGCGCCAGTGTGAGTCGGCGCGCGATAACAGCGACCCGCGAAAAGGCCTATTTGCTCGCGCCGCAGCGGTGGCAGGGTGGCCCGCGATAGAAGGAGATGGGTGGACTCGTGTTGTTTCCCCTTCACAGTAACCCTGAGAAGGCGGGAATTTATTTTACTATGGGAATACAATTTGCGCTGCTTCCTTGCGGCTTAAGCAGCTAAGAGGGAAAGGAAAAAAAAGAAGCTAATAATAACTAAAGCTAACTTAATTCTAGCTTAAATATAATTTAATAATTTTGTCGTAGCACTTTGGCATACTTAACTTACACTAGAAATATTGTTATTTTTTTTCTTAATTCTAACTAATGTTTTTGTATGGTTTGCTAATTGATTCTTTTTTTTTTAATTTATTTTTCATTCACTCATCATTCATTCATTCGTTATATACATGACCATTCATTCTTTATATACATAACCATTCATTCCCACAGATGGGTGGACTCTTGCGCATCGTATCCAACTTCAGCCAATGAGCTTGAGGCGGCAGTTTGCGTCGCAATATTAGCGGAAATTTTAAATGCAGGCAGATACCAAAATTATTACCTTGTTACAAGCCATTGAAGCAGACATATAAAGCCCTTTTCTTTAACATTGCCTTATTTTATTTCAATTACATCGTGTTATTTTGATTGGTTAACGTTGAAAATTGTTGCTGTACAAAATTGAAAATTGCCGCAACGTTTATGCTACTTCCAAAATATTTCCCAAACCTTTTGGCTCTTTATGAAACATGGCGGCCAACGTCTGGTCTGGAAATGCCCGTGTTGTGGTCACGTGGTTCGTGATGTGATCTGGTGCTGCGCCGAACGAACGAGCAAAAATCGGTGCACGGGTGGAGTCCAACCATCGGTGGCTGTGGCGAAGTTCCAACGCGTGGTGCGTGGGGCGGAGAGTGAGTGGTGAGTGGCGGGGTGGCGTGTAATAAGCGCGAGCGGCGTCTGGTGGCGGCTATCACTACGAATGGCAAAAAACATTGAATTGAATTTGCCTTATTTTACGTGGCGAGACTCAGGCCATGAGGCCTGCTCTTCCGTCTGACCACGCAAATTTCGTTACACTCCTTTCACCAATCATGGGAGAAAGAAGGTATTACTTGGGGGACGAAACAGGCGATTTGAATTTAGCTCAGAGGCGTCATTTAGGCTTGAGTATCTTTTACATGCAGTAAATGTACTAATATGGGACAGCCGGCTTTACTTCCCCTCCGAAGGAAGGCGTACGAAGGATTTTCTCTTCATCGGGTTTGAACCCGCAAACTTGGGTATAGCAGTCCGATACGCTAACCGCTACACCATCGCCGCCGCCAACATCAATGTTTTCCACCAGAAACATGGATATATAAACTCCGAAATTTTGCTTTCGCTCTTGTTTTAACATCGATATTTTGTTCCATAACCATCAATGTTTTTTGAGTTTCTATTTTTTATTTTTTTTAATAAAGAGGTTTAAGCACGTTGTGGAGCTGCACATTTCGCCTGTACAATCTGAGGACGTTTGGGAGCTGCTCGTGTTATGAATGTATGTTGTCGCCAGGCGTGTCATTGCCTGAATCGACAGTGAAACACGAAATCGATAGCAAAGCACGATTTTCTTTATTGTTAATTTTTCTTTACATTTGACAATAATTTTTACATATTTCTAGCATGCTGGTAACCAAACAATGAAGTATATCCCTTTTACGTAATGTAATTAAAAATGGATAACAAAATAGCATGTTTATTAGTCTATAATTAAAACATCATTGTTTTTAAACTTCGATGTTGTCTAGTCGATGTTTTCATCGAAATCGTAAACCCTTTAGCGATGTATCGATGTTTGGATAATATTTGCCATCACTACGGCGACCACCCAACGCCGCCTACTCCCCCACCACCTCCACCTCGTCTTCCGCCTCCGCATCCACCACTTCCGCCCTCCGCTAGGGGCGGCGCCCCGCGAGGGGAGGCTCGTGGATTGCCCTGGGTGCAGACAGGATGCACCGAAAGCTCGCCATTCGGTGTATGTCCATTTGACTTCAAGTGGACGGCATCTAATCCTTCGGAATTCGTATGGTGTTGCGTGACGTGAATAGCATTGAAATACCTTGCATTTCTAATCAATTCTAACCATATTGGTGAGAGTTTTAATTTTATTATTTTTCATAGCAATAATAATAGTAATAATAATAGAAATAATAATAATAGTAATAATAATAATAGTAATAATAATAATAATAATAAAGGCTTTCGAATTGTACTATAAATTCTTAAGTTTGCTTAAAGAATTCCATATACTGAAAGCTTTATCCGAATCAAAGGTTAGCTCATATGAAATTGATCCAAATCCGAACTGGATGTGTGGGGGCTCATTCAATACTTTTACTTAGTTTTTACTCTTACGTATTTAAATTTCTGTGAATTTAGGTTATTTTGTGTGTTATTAGTTGATTCATTGATATATGAATAAATCGAACTCGTGGCTCATTGCAAAGTCGCAAGCCTTTCACCACTGAGGTCCGGGTTCGAGTCCCGTCGAATCTTATGTGAAATTTGTTCCAACAAAACGAGTTCGGATGCTTCACAAGGGCTAGTCCAACCCCTGTGAAGTGTCCTGAACCCTAACCCTAACCTCATTCCTTCCTAATTCTGGCCGCTGGGTAGTGACACTGGAGCGCGCGGTAGGAGGCGCGTACGCGGAGATGCTACCTGGTGGTCCTCTTGACAACCGACTAGGACGAGACGCGACAAACAATGTTAACGGAGGATTACTCCATAAAAACAAGCGCAGTAATGGGAGGATTACTCCGAGAAGCGCAAAACGCTCAACGCCCCCCAAGGGGCTTGGAGACGCGTTGTGTCGAAGTAAACGCAACAAATTAAAAACAATCTTTGATTTCTAACTGCTTCAAAGCTACTCATGAACGTTGGTCAGATCCTCGGTAACTAATGTTTACTTATGTACTTTATATTTAATATAAAAGAACGCGAAAAGTTGAACAATATTATATTATATATTGTTTTCGTACACCTCTTGTAGTTTTCCGTTTTCTGAGACTTCATCCTTACACTCAACAAAATGTGGACATTTTTATCTCTTGATATTTGTATATTAAAACGACGAATGCTATTTTAAGAGAGTTAAAAATAGCACTACTTTTCAGTACAAATTCCTTCTAATGTAACGTAGATTAACATATTATTGAATTACACGTGAGAATTGCCAAAAATACGAATTAAATAAATTTGTTTTGACATGTAATTGTCTGAGGTGCTAAAACACACGCGCGAGTTATTAAGTGCTAAAACAATAGCAAATCCCCTAGCTTTTATCTTCAGGAACGGACGTTTTAATCTCGGTAACTTCATATAAAAATGGAAAAATATTTGTGACAAAGATATTCCAGATTCTGCTGGTTTATGACACTCATTTAACCAGTGCCCCATCATCACTATTATCTTCTCATTCACTCTTTACCATTCACTGAATAAGGGAAATCTAAAGTGCAGGTAACTGTAGTAGATGCATTAAATAATTTTCGTTGAGCGGTTTCAAGTAGCACAAAACCGAACGGGTTTCGATGTTTGATTTATAATGTTTCTTAACTTCTTTGTGTAACTTACATAAAATTAATATACGTACAGATCGAATTAATACCACCAATTATTATCCAAAGTGTAAACCGGTAACAACTTATGAGATGATCAATTGATAATTATCGTGCAAAATCAATTCAATGTGTATTCAATATAACGAAACAGCGCCGCCTAGTACTCATAACGCCTACACTATATTTAACTCGTTAGGTATTAATATTGAACTTTGTAATTTTATTCAAAACTGTTAAGGAAAATAAACTTCTATTAAGTGGCCGCTGTTTACGAAAAATATTAACTGAGTTTTTCTTAAGCCATGAAACATTTAGGAATATGAAGTTAAATCCAAAGGTCACAGGATTTTAGCCCAGATCTATTGGGCATTCACTACTGGTCGAGACCAATTTGTAGTGTTCTTCACTAAGCAGTATTTCCTTTTAGTCAGAAAAACAGTTTGCCTTGGCAGTGAACTCATTTAACCAGTAGCATCCTGATTTCTTCACTAAATCATCACTAAAAGGAAGGTAATGTTTATTCATTGTTTTAACAAGACTTCATAACAAGATGTTCATAAATTGTGGGTATACAAAACAATCTGATAACAAACTTTCATCAGCAACAGAATGCAATTATATTAATATATTCTACGAAAATTAACTTCTAGCCACAACTGGATTAAAAGTAATATTTAAATTTTTAAACAGACCATGATTATTCTACGTAACTTTCCTCACCACGCGAGCTTCCATAAAATATTAAATAATGTATTATTGTAATTAGTTTCATCTATTTTCCCATCGTTGCTTAATTCAACGATTTACATGTATTTGAGAAGGAGTAATTGCTGTAGTTGAAAATTAAGTTATTTCGCATGTATGAATTGTCTATTATTTACCCTTGGTGCATCAACAATGTTTTGAGACGTAATAAAAAAAGAAATGAAAAAATGCAAATACAATAGCGTAATTTAAGTTCAGCGAAATATTAAGTAACAATGTCATCTTCAAGTTTCAATCAGGATACTTTTTTCACATTACAACTTATGCAATTACATAATGCAGGGATATTGCTTAAATATGAGCGATATATTTACAATTCATTCAGGGTGAAAGTTTTATTTTTATTGTCTTCATACTTGTGTGAAAGTGTGTGCCGTGTGTGCCACACAATCATTTGTTTAATAATTTTTGAGTAGGCTAATTATGTTAGATAGTACTAAGTGTTTTATCATCGAGGCCTAGAAACGTTCTGTAAAGATCAACTTTTTTTTTGTATTTCAGACTAACATGGAACGGTACAAAAGAATAAAAAATCCTATTACTGTACATTTCTGGAATTTTTAATTTTTTCACAACTTGGTTCAATTTTCGACATTGATCTACGGTAAGAAGTTATAAAAATGTATTTATTACGAAACTTCAACATTTATCTCATGGTGCCAATGTTTCCAGTCTTTAAGGAGCACTGAAGTGTCGGAAAAACATTAGTATGAATTATTTTCATTACTTAATCAGATAACAACCGTAGTAAAACATTTGTTGCTAGTGCCTATAGAAGAAGTGCATATTTATTAAAATATAATGTTTCTTTAAAATGTTTATGAAAATGAATCTATTATCAATTTATCTCGCCTTGCCCATCTCGCCTGCTTTGCTCATTCGTCTTGTCCCTTCTGCTCATCCATACACGTCCGCCCGCATTAGGAAAATGGCAGTTTGAATAACCATTTTGTTGCTCAAGTCACCCCATTGCATCTCCCACTTCTAGAAGTGCTCCGGTTAAAACAACTCATATTTTTCCTATAGAAAGTAATCGTTATATAGTCCTCCGTCCTATCCTACGGCCTCAGGGTTGGGAGGAATTCTGCACCTAAAAACACGTTTTCTGGGAGTTCTAAAGCCCTCTACAGATGTGATGAGATCGCATTCGACTTTTTTCGACAAAACGAATTGACTCGCTTAATTATTAAGCCGAATATTTGTATATTATTATGAAAGAATTATAGAAAAATGTGCTTTGGGATTTTCAATGCACCTACGCTGCGGATTACTAAACTGCTTTCCCAGCACAATGTGATCACTTTGTTGCCACAACAAGCCAACAAAAGGTTGGTTCATAACATTCAAAATAGTTAAATCTGCCAACGTAACGAATTTTTTAAAGAAAGTACTTGTATGGATCCTTTTTCATATCCTAACACTATGCTTCTGAGAATGGTCGAGCCAAATAACTTTATCGTTTTTAAAATTCCTTTTCAATATGTACTTTCACAACACTCATACAATTTGTAAACATCATAGACCCGCCACCGGAGGTGCAAGGGTAGGGTATTGTGTATTATATATAACCGATTTTGCTACAATTGTTCCAGGTGTATCATAATGGTGTGGTCAGGCGGAAGAGCAGGCTAAATGGTCTGAGCCTCGCCACCAATAAAGACATTTATTTATTTATTTTATAATTACCATGTAATTATTTATACACATCTACTTATGAGTATTTTTTTTATTAAAGTTTATCACACGTGAATTACAGCGTCTTCGGGTCCCTTTCTCAGTCCTAGAGTAGGTTTTCGAGTTCTGCGGCGTTCGAAGAGGACTTTTCCCGTTCGAAAGGGTGCACCGGAGCTATAGAGCGATTTTCCTAAGGATGAGCCAAAGTGACAGTTCGTGAAAACAAGTGATCACATGTATTTCAGAGAAGTATCCCTGCGTCGCGACAGCTGTTCAGTCACGCCAGTTCGTAAAGTGCCAATGGCTCCTGTTAAAACATCCCTACGAAGAAGTCTTAAGAGTTTCGCTGAGGTATATGCGGAGCCCGTGAGATATTTAAATTTAATTACGTTTATGGAAAATTTCTTAACATGTTCTCAAAATTAGTAAAAGAAAACTGACACGAATGTGAATAGAAAGAAAAATGATTTTAAGCCGGAAACACGTGCACCGGTACGCATTTCGGATTCAAGTCTCGGTTTTAAAATAAACATAATATTTATCACACAAAAAGTAAGATCAATATAATATATAAAGAAAAAATAATTTTTACAGAAGAGCACGTTACACTGCACTTCCTAATATCAATTATTTCTGGCAGTGCACTATATTTTTGTCGGACAAGGACACGACAAAAGGAAGTGTCGAAGCCATTTTCAAGTTAGCCAACTGCAAACGAACGAATGCGGGAAGAGAGTCTAAAGGGCTCAAGGGCACAACGACCACAGAACCTTCAGTAATGTTCCAAGCACTAGCTGTCACTTTGGCTTATCCTTAGGAAAATCGTTCTTTATTTGTGCGGTGGCTGAACGAAGCGTCATACCACTCCCTCACAAACATGGCGTCTGCAAGTCAGAGCCCAAAGCTTGCGCTACTATGGTGACGGTGGAGAAGGAAACAGTGGAGGAGTCGAAAGAGGCCACGGAAAAGGCGGAAGAGGAGGAAGCGAAAGAGCAAGAGGCGGAGAAAGGCAGATAAGGAGGAGGGGGATGAGATGGAGAAAGAGGAGAGGATGAGGTGGAGGAGGAGGAGGTGTAGAAATAGGCGGAGGGAGGTGGCGGAGAAAGAGGAGGTGGTCCAGAAAGAGGCCGATGAGGTGAAGAAGGCAAGGGAGCGCAGAAAGAGGCGGAAGGAGAGGAGGCGGCGGCTGAGACGGAGGCGACCGCGGCGGCTACGGCGGAGAGTGTTATCCGTTGCGTGACCAGAGGCGGTCGGGCCGGCAACGCAAGAGGGTCGAACGCTCGCGACTGGGTGCGGGCGGTGGGTGTGGCCGAGTGGAGGCTGCCGGAAATGGTCGGAGCCGGCAAGCCTGCAGGAGGTGGGGGCGGCGCGCGGGTCCGCCTGAGTTGGACGGAAACGATCAATGGGGACGAGTAGACGAAGAATGCAGGTCCGAGAAGGGTGGGGTACAACAGCGGAGAAAAAAGTCTGGTGGGACGGAGAAGCTGCTAAAGTGCGAGGAAAGGGGTGACCAGCTGACGATCGGACAAGTGAGAATGGTTGGGACGAACGGAAATGGGCAACTGTTAGGATGGGCGTGGTCTGTCGATGATGAACTATAGTGCGCCAGAAAAGTCTCTCCGTACCGAACCTAGTCAGGGGCATCTATTACAAATTGTATTTATGTTGAAAAAAAAAAAACAAGATTATTGGGAAACAAGTGAAGGGGATAACACTTCCAGCATCTGTTATGATTGTTGATGAGTATGCAACTTACGTTTCGTTTTGTTACAAGTTGCAGCTCGTGCTATCGAATAATTTTTTTTTACTGCTAGCACTCACACCAGCACGGCGCGACTGCGGAGAGATTTTCCTGGCGTACGTATGAGTCAACTGGCTAGCTTGTGTGCGATCGGGCGACGAAGAGACCACTGGCGGAGAGGAGAAAAGGGGAGGGACATGAGGAACGGGACAACGGTGAGCGACGTGGATGTGCGCGGTCCAGAGATGACGGGTGGGAACGGAGAGCAAGGACGGGGGCCGGAGGTGACGGAAGGCGCAGAGTGGGTGGGTAGTGGGTAGTGAACGCCGTTGACGAGGGAATGTGGTCGGGACTAATGCCTCATTCACAATGCAAACTTAAACGTAACGTAAGCCGTAAACGTATGCAGTAAACTTTTCACGTAAAAACGAGCATTCACAATGGCAAACGTAAGCTGGAACGTAGGTTTTGCCTGAACCAATCAGAATTCAACATATTGATCGATGCGTTTCTAGCTTTTTTTTCGACTCTCCTATCGATTTCACCTTTTGCATTTGCGAGCAGCTGTTGCACCACTACCTATTGAGGTTATATGCGAGCAGTGAGCTTTAAATTGTGTACCGCAAATATATTTAACGCCACGTTCAGATTTTGTCATGGAGAGAGATTTGGGCGTGCAGCTTGTGCTGTTGCAAGCTTCTGCAGCATTAATTTTAGGGGCGCTTTATTTAAAAAGAAGTAGGAGGCGCTTTATTTGCCATTTCGAATCAACACTTCGCAACTCGTACCAAAACTCCACAAACTTCTCTGCTCTACCTTTCAACTATACACACCAACGCACACCAATACACACGCATAAACAAGAATAGATCGGGAGTAGACCTTCCTTCTCGCGGATTTTGTTGTGCATTTGTTTTTTTCATGCTGCTCTCTGATTGGTCTTCGGTAGAATTTCGACGTAAACTTAAACGTAGAAGCTTGGAGCTTGCGAGCTCTTTATTTACTACGTTTACGTCAA
This sequence comes from Teleogryllus oceanicus, assembly GCA_964035755.1. Taxonomy (NCBI): domain Eukaryota; kingdom Metazoa; phylum Arthropoda; class Insecta; order Orthoptera; family Gryllidae; genus Teleogryllus; species Teleogryllus oceanicus. The sequence continues at coordinate 108,766,418 of CAXIVR010000007.1, forward strand.
GGCATTGTGAATGATCTCGCTTTATAACCCATTTCTAGGTTTTGCGGCTACGTTACGGTTACGTTTAAGTTTGCATTGTGAATGAGGCCTAAGGCAGCGTCCAGTGGAACCATTGTGGCCGAAGTTTCGGGCGGCCGACGTCGGACGTTTTCGTCCGATATGGTCGATTCGTTCAAATACGTGATAGTAAACGGAAATGGCATATTGAACTGGAACGACCTCTTCCGATGGTGGCCGTCATCATCCGCCGTCGGACAAAATTCTGTTTTGTTTGATGCTGTCGGTTTCACTCGCACGAAATCATCTGGAGATTCAAGGCCATCTTGTAATACATAGAATACCTCTAATGTATGTAGATGGCTTTGAGCGTGCTTCTCGCAAATGTTTTAAACAATGATGGGAATATTCGGACGATTTCGGGGTGCAACTTTTGAGTGTTTGTTTTCGGACGAAATAAGTTGGAAAATTTCGCTGGCAGTCGTGCGGTAGCAAGCGACCGATATTTCGGGTTCACTTCGCGAAGCAAAACAGAGAGCAGGCTATCCCCACCCTGTGTGGTTCCGTGACTGCTCCTTGCCGCATCCTTCGAGCCACTCGTCTACCTGCTGCAGCTCTGGGCGGCGAGGCCCACCCACATCGCTTCGACTGCCCCTGTGCCACTCGCTTCTCGACGCTGTCGTCGATACCACTCTGTTTTCCTCCGCAATTGAGCTAGCAAATACAGTTGACGGATATAGTGAACTTCTTGGGACTAACTTGTTTAGTTCACTATATCAGAGGTTCACTATAACCGATCATGTCAAAATTAATTGGAATTCCTCCACAATGATTCATTTAATTAATGTAAACGTACATCAGAATTGATTAACAGCATGAACTGAAAATTTTAATATCTTTATTTGTTCTTAAAAAAAGAATTACTTTGAATTGTTTGCTTCGTATATTTTTCATTGATAATTTCTCTAGATCCTTCTTCAAATGTTGTGCTCTCTCCATACTTGATTCTCCATTGTTCCCTGCCTCTAAGTATCGTAATGCAGTCTAGACACGTTACAATGCCTCCTGCACTGTTGAAACCGTCCCACTCTCCGGGAGACCTTTTAATCGCCTAATAACACATGTGGTAGAATTATTTTCCAAGACTTATTTCCTATGTTCACTACATTCGAGGTTCAAGTTCACTATAACCGAATCTTCTTATGCGTATTTGAAATGTAAGTGAAACGGAACCAGTGACTTAAGTTCACTATAACCGAGGAGTTTACTATATCCTATATCAGTGAGTTAAGTTCACTATATCGGAGTTTACTATATCCGGAGTTCACTATATCCCATGTACTTACGAATATTTTTCACCACTTGTTTTATTTCGCTCTTCTTACTTCCGCATCTAGCTAACTCATTTTGCAATATTTGTAGCGTTTTCTTTTTCTGGAATATCATAATCGGGCATCAGTTTCACCGTTTTCTCTCTTGGATTTAAACCATCCACCAGAGACCTTTGCATCGATCCCTTTGTGCTTCCATGTGTAGTTCCCAATGCGTATTCCTTTTTGCCCAGTATCTCCGGCTACACTAGAATCAATTCCTCTTCTTCCGTCATTGTTATCGTCGAACCGCTTTTGTCGCCTTGCGATGTTATTTCTGTTCTGTTTTTTGGTTACGTTTTCTACCTCTCAGTACAACCAAATCTTGCATTACTTCTTTCACCCCAACCGCGCTGCCGATCTCGTCCAGGCCTTCCATCCACAATTTCCAGCGCACCCGTCTTCCGCTCTGCTAATACTACTCTCCAGCTATCCCCACTGCTCAAGCAGCAACCTTCACTTTGAGCTCAGTCGGTGCTGTGGCGAGAAAGTGCAAATGTAAATAGTGTGCATAGTGTAAATATAACGTAATGTAATTGAGTGAATGAATACGATGCGTGGTAAGTGTAAATAGTGCGAATCAGTGCGAGCATTGGAGTGTAAATGAGAATAGAAATAAGAAAAAAGTTCAAACTCAAACGCCACAGTTACAACGTAAACCTTTTTTTCTAGACCTAAGAAAACGTCCAAAGCGCCATTCTGTAACTAGGTTAGTTAAGACAACTAGCTGTAAGTTGCAAAATTAGCTTTAGCTAGATTATAAGTTCTCCCCCTTCTTCCGCAAAAGCTAAGTAGGGCTGCGGCGCGCGATCAGATTGTACTGTCCCGAAAAAGAAAATAAATTACTGCCTTGCCAGGGTTACTGGGTAGGGGGTAATTTCCACTGCCCTGTTGTAGCCAACATCATCGACATCTCCGCCACTCCCGTATTCCCCATTGCCCACGCCCTCCACCCCACCAGTCTGGGTTCAGTTTGCCCATATCGCCCACCTCCACTACCACCCCCCCCCCACCACCACCAACAACAACAACACTATCCCCACCACTATCCACACCACTCCCACCACCATTACTACCATCACAATCACAACCACTATCACTACCACATCACCATCACCATCACCCTCATTACCACTACTATCATCACCACCACCATCTCTCGACAGTCGCCGCCGCCCCTGCCACCGCGACACTGCCACTCCCGCCACCCTTCCCATCTCCTCCTCCCCGCTTCCGACTGCCGACGTCTGCCCGAGCCGCACACGCGTCTGTGTCCGCCCGCGGAACTTTTGTGGAAACGTATTTCTTTCACTGCTGCCCGCGGCCTCCATGTTGCTCCGGGAACTTGTAAAGATTCCTTTCTTCCCTCTGGCGGCTTTTCCTTCTTCCTTATCGCCTTAGCCGCCGCCGCCGCCGCTGCCGCCGTTGACGCACAGTGGTCCTGCAACCGCGCACTGCATAGATGGATAGTGGATAGGGGTGGATAGGTAGATAGTGGCTTCGTTGGTGTAACGGTTAGCGTATCGGATTGTTACGCCCAAGTTGGCGGGTTTAAATCCGATCGAAGCCGTGGATTTTTAAGAGCGAAAAAGTCCTTCGTACGTCTATCTCGGAGAAGTAAAGCCGGCTGTCCCATGTTGTAGATTTACTATATGTAAAAGATTCCCAAGCCTCTGATAAAATTGAAATCGCATGATTCGTCATCCGAGTTATGCCCCCTTTCTCTGCCAAATGGTGAACGGAGCGTAGCGCGATTTGCGTGGTCAGGTGGAAGAGCAGGCCACATGGCTGAGCCTCGCCACGAAAAATAAGGCATCGTTGAATTGAATGGATTCTAGACAGACCGGGGGATGCCGCGGTTCAGGCTCAGTTACCAGAGTTTCGGTGTCATGTGACATATAAGGAAATGAATTTGGTTATCATATGCATTATGAATGGTATGTATATTGACATGAATGAGCGTGATATGAATGAAACTAGTGAAAGAACCAAACCACACAAAACATTTAGAATTAAGAAGAAAAAACAATAACATTTCTTGTAAATTAAGTATGCAAAGTGCTACAACATAATTATTAAGTTAGATTTAAGCTAGAATTAAGTTAGCTTAGTTAATATTAGCTTTTCTTACTCCCTTAGCTGCTTACAAAGGAGCATAATTTGTACACAATTAAATAAAATAAATTCCCGCCTCCTCAGGGTTACTGTGGACGGGAAACAGGAAAAAAAAAGAATTGAATGGATTCTAGACTGACCGGGGGATGCCGCGGCCCAGGCTCAGTTACCAGAGTTTCGGTTGTCATACTGCGACATACTCCTCAAGGCAAAATGGGTCACAGTATTTCGGTTATCATACTGCCGTGTCCCATTTCACCGAGAACAAGCCCCCACCCCAGCCTAGTATCTGTTGACAACGATCATGGAAGCCGTCGCTTTCATACACGCATAAGTTGTTTCTTATTTTGTGGCTCTTAATTAAAAATTGCGGCCGTGGATTTCCAATCATTCACAATTGAATTTTTGTAATTGATAGGTAATACTTTTATTTTGTATAGAACAATTGTGTTCATACTATTGTAGAAAAATTACTTTTTTGTAACAAATTAATGCCCAATTTTTAGATTCAAAGCTCCTTTAAAAATTGATTTCATAAATTTTTATTTTTTTTCATTTAATTTTTAATTTCAAAAATTTACAAATTCAGATTTGGCAATGCCTTAATGATATGCAGAAGCCCTTGCTTTATCTATCTCAATTCTCGTTTTTTCTCCTTTTGTAGTGTTATTTAATAGTATATTTCGACGTTTGTAAAGGTTTGGAGTTAAAGTTTTGTAACTACAGATGATACGCGCTATAATTATCTCCGCCATTTTGATTGCGTCATAGAAACATTTATGTAATAAATATCACAAACTTGATTTTCATCTGGATTCATGGGTTGAAATCCTAGTTGATCTGTGGCCCACAATACAAGTGGTCCACAACAGAAGGCCTTATTTTGGGGCATCATAGAACTATTTGAACAAGTGCATTCAGTTCTGTATAATGTGAAATGGACATAAGTTGATGTTTTTCCTAGTTATAATTCGTATCATACGAATGTTTCAAACAAATTAAACGTTAATTGTATTTATAAAAGACTATTTAATCGTGAGATTCAAATAAAACATTCAGAGTTAGAATATTCCAAAGTTTTCATGTTAGGTTTTGTGAGATTTCTGGCGCTTATCCTGCCTCTTATCCTCCATAGTTCCATTTCCATTTGTATTCTTATTCTTCCCATTTTAATCTTTATATTACTGCGTTATTTTATAATTCGTATTATTAATATTATCATTATAATAATACATTTTATCTAATAATAATAATAATAATAATAATATTATTATTGTTATTAATTATCATTGTAATTACACTTTCAACAGAAGCATTCCAACTGAAGCTCAGTACTGGAATAATAACCAAAGCTAAGCATACTGAATATTTTCTTTCGACTTTGGAGTATGCGCTTTCTTCGTATTCTGAACCACTGTGACCGCGCCGCTCGTTGCCGCGTTTTCCCTCGCGTCTTTCTCCGCTCGCGTCTCCTCCCCCCGCGCTCCTGCTTCGGTGGAGGGTGCGTTCGCCCGCGCGCGCGTCGTCTGTCTCTTGTAAGTCGCCTGGCCGCCACCCGCCGTCCCGCCACACCGCCGTCCCGCCACCCGCCGTCCGCCACCCGCCGTCCCGCCACACCCGCCGTCCCGCCACACCGCCGTCCCGCCACACCGCCACCCGCCCCCGTGGCCTCCGCCGCCCCGCCGTCCCTGCCGTCCCCGCATCCCCCTCGCCCCCGTCCCTGCCGCCCCGCCCCGCCGCCCGCCAACCCGCCGCTCCGACCCCCGCCCCCACCCCCCGCCCTCCCGCTGTCACGTCCGCTCCCGCCTCCCGCAGCCCCTGACCCCAGATCCCCTGCCCCCTCCCCCGCCCTACACGCCGTCCCCGACGTCTCCGCAATCCCCGCCACGCCCGACGGCCCCGCTCCTCTTCCTGCCACGCGTGTAATCCCCACCATTACCACTACCCCCACCGCCCTTGCCGCCCCCGCGCTTTGCCGTCTCGTCCGCGACCGTCTCGCCTCCCCTGATGCGGTTAGACGGATAATGGGGGTTTATTGACCGATTTGTTAACTACATGTGCAGCGTGAGATTGCGAAGGGGGACCTCGTTCTATTCTTGGACAGTCGGCGTAGGGAGGAGAATTCCGGCTTCGTCTGCCTTCAGAAGAACGCCGAGAAGATGCTGGGAGGGTGGGAGCTCAACTTTCTTTGAGGGAAAATTCTTTTGGTTCGATTTTTCGGAAATACCTCGATTGCTCCCGGAACGTAATTCAATTTTGCTTGAGGGAAACGTAATTTCCCTCAAATTGAGGCAATGTTTCCATTCGGTACAGTATGCGAGCCCGGTCGTTTTCTGCTTTTGTGATGATTTTTTTTTTCTCTTGCTCCGTCAATTCTTCCTCGTTGTTCCACAAAAATTGTATCGCTCTGTCTATCTTCTTGTGACAGTTCCTGAACGTAGTTTCAGCGACGAAGATGTTGCCCTCCTAGGCAACTGAGGTGATGTCGATTCAGATGAATATGTGGCATTAGAAACGGATCTGTTACATAAGGACTTACTGAGTACAAATCCCGGATGATGCATGCTGAATTTGCTATAGACATAGCGAACATGAGTGTGATGTTCTCGGGGTTCTCTCATTTTACAATTTCTCTATCATTCACACCATCTGAGTATTTTAATTAATGAACAGGATATCAATACTGTCCATCAAATTATTCACCGCAGCTTCGGTCAGATCCATCATACGAACTATAATAATAAATAAATATGAGTGACACGATACTTTCGCCTACATCAACAATAACTAATTTTAATTTACATGGAATTCGTCCCCACAATCCTAGGGGCGAGTGCTTGTCACCGCTGCTACCTGCGATATTCACACCGGCTCTCTTTCTTTACCGGTTGTTATCGAATCCGCCCTAGGCTTTGTTATCTACGCTTCTGGAAAGTTCCCGAACATCCACAAGCTGTTACTTCACGTTTAATCGCCCCGAAGCGCTCCGAAGCGCGAGTCGTAGGATCCAGGACATGTTTCAGCCAAAGAATCTTACTTCAACGGTCGTGGGTGCCCTTCGGCAGATCATAGATACGAGAACACCGCACGATACCTCGAAACCGGTAGATGAAAGGCGACGCAGCGCACAGAAAAACCGGATCCTACTCTCCCTTCGCGGTCCCTTTCTATCCTGTAGCAGGTCACAAAATTAAAACGGGCCTTACCTGCATGTAGCGTACGGCAGCGCGAGGCATTCCTAGCCGCTGTAGCGCGGAGTATGACTGTAAATTACAAAACCAATCTATAGCAGGGGGTCGGTGTTTGTTTTGATTCATGGCAGTCCCGACGAACATAAAAGGGTTGTAAAACACTGCACCAAGGTAAGGGCTTCGAAAATATTTAGGAGGGCTGAGTGAAATACTTTCGGGGCCCGCGCCCGCGCCCTCTAAGTGGGGAGGCCGTTTCGGACACGTTCGGAGTGGAGGCGCTGCGGCGGCGGGCAGAGCGACGCAGTGGCTCAGAATCACAACAGCACGCGTGGCGTAATTGCTGCGAACTCCAGACGATTGCCCCCACCCTCCAAATATACGAATTGTAATCTAATTTTAGGATTCGATCTAAATAGTCAATTAAGGTCTCCAGTTCGCTGGCGTTTGTGTGCAGCAGGAGTTCGATGATTTAAAAACACATGACGTTTTTCGAATTCTTTGTTTTATTAATATCTGAAATTTCTTGGTATTTTCTAACTCCGTGATATTTTCCAACTCCTATATTTTCAACTCCGTGATATTTTCTAACTCCGTGATATTTTCTAACTCCGTGATATTTTCTAACTCCGTGATATTTTCTAACTCCGTGATATTTTCTAACTCCGTGATATTTTCTAACTCCGTGATATTTTCTAACTCCGTGATATTTTCTAACTCCGTGATATTTTCTAACTCCGTGATATTTTCTAACTCCGTGATATTTTCTAACTCCGTGATATTTTCTAACTCCCTGATATTTTCTAACTCCAGAATTCTTTTACCGGAAACTTATCATTCCTTAATATCACCAACTATTTGACATGTATCTAGAATTCCTCTGTACGCAGAATCTTTCTTTATCTAGAATTGTTTGATATAACGCCATCAATGATGTATCGAAATCCTCAATATTTATTTTCATACTTTTAATTTTCTTATATTATATTTAATTTCGATATTTCATGTGTTGAGTGGCTTTTGTATTCTATTTCTTGCACGAGTGGCACATTTTTTGGCCAGTGTTGGGCGGGGCAGTGCTTGTCCCCCGCAGCGGCCCTCTCTTGTCTCCCGCACCGGAAGTCGCGGAAACTGCGGGAGGCATTTGTCTTGATTTGGAGGCGCTTTAGTGTTTGGCCCAGGGCCGCCGGCGCCCTGGGCGGCGCGGCGTGGCACGTGGGCGGGGGCGGGGGCGATCCCTCAGCCGGGCGGTCAAAACAAAAATTAATGCGACAAATGTAATATGAATTGATAGAAATATATAAATTGGGATAATAACTAATGAAATAAAGTAGATAATATATATCTAGTCTAATAGAAATAATATAAATAAATTAGACGCACTGACAGCCCTGCTGTCGCTTAATAATTTGAAGGTCGCCATTGTAGTGGAAACGTGCGTGCCTCATAGTAATCGTTGCGATTGTGATTGGTGCAAGTTAGTTGTTTAGAATAATGATATGTCCTTTTCGGTGCGTGTATTATTTAACTGTATGAAAATATATGTGATATAATATAGTTAAAGTTTTCCGGCGTATATTAAGGACGCGAACAAATTCATTGTTTCAAGTTCAATTTCAGTGAACAAGTTCGAGCAGTTTGACTCTTTAGAAAGAAATTTTAGGAGGGAAACATCTGTTTTGTAATTACTTGTAAACGTTGGAGACCTTTTCTGTGAAAACTTGTATAACTATATTGTTAATGAAAAATGGTGGCTGGCATATAAAACATGTATCTAAACATTAACCACATTCAACTCTCTTTTTTTATTTTTTATTTTAAATTTTATATTTGTAGGAAGAAAGGAAGAATACAAGAATTCATTTTTTTATTTCTGTTACAATCATCAAAAAAAGATAATAAGGAAAACAAGCGCAATTGCAGAGTCATATTGCACACACGCGCGCAAATTATTCCACTACAATGGCGGCCACGGCCCCTTTTAATCTATTCGTGTCCTGAACTGTCCGTCTACGGATTTGTTTGTGCTCGGAATTAATAGACCTAAGGCACTCGGTTAAATCACCGGTTCGTGTATCAATGATTGGATTTTAAAACTACCTCGTAATTCAAATAAATAGAAAATTGAAAACCGCAAAATATCGCAAATTCTGAAATAACTTTTGATGTTTGCGGCTCTGACCTTTATAAAAATGTTTTCATATTTCTAATATTATAAGTAGGGAGCGAATTTTAAAAAGTTTCTTTTCTTCTTTTCACTCTAGAATAATATAATTTATTCTAGACAATAATTTTATGTTATGACCAAATGAAATGACCCATTTTTAAATCATATGTTTTGCATTTTTCTTCAGTTTCGACTAATAAGTCATTGTCGACCTTTTGCACTTGCTTCAAATAAAATTTATGAAATACAACAAATATTTTCCGCAGAACTCCTGAGTAGCCTATTAAATTTTTTCGCTCAGAAATTGTAATGTCAGCCGTTGTGCGTATGTAATCTAAGGTTATGGGACGCTCATTAGCACCATTGTCAGTTCAGAGGAATCCGCGATAACTAAAGAAATATATTTCCTGGTCCAGTCTAAATCAAAAGTTTGCAAGCTGAGTTCACTTGAACGAAAGGACGAAGCCTCGATTACATCAGCACATATCCAACAGTTTGAGTTGTTTATCTCAACTGGTTTTGATAAATATTATGTCGCACTGAATGTCGCACGAAGATGACTTCTTTTATTTCTTCTTATAAGAACGTCAACAACATCCAATCAGAATTCCCACAATTCAAATATTATGTTATTGTTCTTTGTAATGAGTGCATTTTAAAAATATTTCATGAGCATTTTATTGATACTTTTCGTGATGTTTTAGGTCATCAAAGGTCATCTTCGTCCGACGATAAAGTCCAATTGGTTGGCCTCCCGTTTTGTATCAACATCTAATTTGAGATTGTTCGTCGCGTGGGTATTTCCCATTGCGAGCACTCATCTGTCGCTTCTTATTCGTGAAGTCACATTTAGTTTTAGCGTTAGCTGCACGTCACTTGCTAAAATGTCTGCACCACACGCGTTGCCGAGAGACGACCGAAAAAGCCAGCGTACGCGTAAGCGAATTACGGGACAGCCCCCACCCCCACCCCCAACGAGGCAATCCGCCAGATCTCTTCGACTCTTCCTCCGCCCATGCAGCAGCATGTGTCAGTGGGGGCACGCGTGTCTTTCTGCGTTTGCTCGCCTGTCTAAACCGTCATGTCCCCGTCCGTCCGCTTCATCCGAACATCTGTTACGCCACAAGCTTTAAATGGGAGATGTGTTCGTAAGGAGTCAACTGACTGACAAATGAGGGATTTGCTGAGATATCTTCTTTATGAAACAGACTACTGTTTGATAACCTCTTCTTCATTGAAATTCTTCATTTTGTACTGAAAACCGCTGTGATTCTAGCGGAGCATGGTCCAGATACGAAATATTATAATATCTTCCTTTAGTATAAAAATAATTTTGGAAAGATTTGTGATGTACATATAAAACGTTCTATGTAAATTTATACCTTTTTAAATGTACTATTTTCTTTTTAAATCTATGGCATCTTGAAAAAAAGGAAAATTCTTGAAGGAACACTTGAGCAAGGGATTTTTCCTATCCTTAAATAAGTATTCAGTAGCCCTGTGCAGTGAAGATAAACCATGAGTCCTATTGTTCCCAGAGTGGCAGCGACAATCAGCAAATTGTCGATTTTCAAAGAATAAGGATGGTTGAGTTAAAAAAATCCATATCATCAAAATACCCCGATAGTGTCAACGAGCGGTTCAAAACTTCGGGGATCGTCTCTAACAGTTTTGATCCTCAAACCGCCATTTGCGGATATTATTTTCAAAACGTAATGTATATACAATGGTGTGTAACACCGACTTCGAAAATAAATACGTTCTTTCTCTATACACCAGGATTTCTTTCTTATAACTCTTCAAAACTGCTAGGTCGCTTCTGCCCATCTGTATTATGTACACTATTTACACTTGCATTTTCTGGTCCGCCTGAACTCGAGGGCATCGACCTTCGATGGGGATTGTGCGTGGGGGCGCAGACATCGTATTGCGCCGCGGTCCCGGGTCCAAAACAAACTAGCCCAAAGCGAGCGTTTGCTAAAATGCAATATGGTAAATGCTTTGGAACATGAAACCAAAACTGTCATTTCAAATACCTTAATAAATATGAGAAACAATTTTGGTGTGCCCTTAAATGTCCAAACACTTGGTTCTAATCTTGTCCTTTGTTGTGTATATTTCACATTTTCCACCAGTGCTTGTACATTAATTGCCATGACTTATGCGCCCAATCCGCGTTTTTATATTATGTACACCATTAACACTTGCACTTTTTCTCCTCACCGCCTAAACTCGAAGTGTCCGACCGGGAGCGGTGACTCGGTGCATGAACCCATTTCACTGCAGCGCCTCTCACGGGGAGGTCCTGGGTTCGAATCCTGACGGCGGCTGAATTTTCGACACTAGCTTTTCAGCTAGGTCGAATTCAGTCGCTGTCTGGAGGAGAATTCTAGCAGCCGGCTCTGAACGGTAGTTTTCCGTGGTTTCTTCGACGAACGCCAGGTGAATGCTGGAGCAGCACCCTAACAAACGAGCCACGGACCGGGCACGATCTTTCCTTCCTATTCCTTGTCATATCCTCTGCCATTACACACACACACACATACACTAACATGCACTACACTACCACATATTCCTGGAGACTGGTCGGGAACTTAGAGCTTGTCCCGGCTGGGGCGGTGCCCCGCTGGTGGGAGAGTCCTGGTTTGGAGGAAACCCCGGTAACCGACAGTAGGTCGGTGCCGGATCTCGCCATCCAGCGGGGGAAGATCACCGCCCTCTCCCGAGAAAAAAACATTCACTACACTTACGGAAATAATGATCTAAGCTGTTGACGCGCCCGGAATCACTAACCGACGAACCGAACCCGTTCGTGGGAGAGTCGACATTTTACTTCCGCGTCCAAAACGAACCAGCCCAGAGCCAGCGTTTGTTTTCTCCAGGTATCGTCGGCGTCTGCAGAGCTCGTCGGCTGGCCGCGGGCCGCCGCCTCGGAGGGCGCGTGTTCGTTAGGTGGGGGGGCGGCGGTGGGCGGCGCCGCGGTCGAAGGAAGGGAGGGGGGCGGTCGAGCGCACAGCGTCCGCTGCAGGACGAGCAGAGAGGAAGGAAAGGGAGAGGGAGAAAGTGCTTGGCTGCGCTGCGCGGCGAGGGCGGCGAAGGGTGATTTAGGTGATTGAGGTGGAGTTGAGGCGGATTGAGGCGGTTGAGAAGCAGTTGAGGCGGTTGAGGTTCAGGTGTGGTTGAGGCGGTTGAGGGGGTTGAGGTGGTTGATGTTGTTGAGGCGGTTGGGCGGTGGAGGTGGTTGAAGTGGTTGATGAGATGAGGGTGGCAAGTGGCAGTAAATGGGGTGGCGGCTGTGGTAATAGTGCGGGCGGCGTGGTGAGAGGATGGCGGGTGGGGGGAGGGGGGGAACGGGGCGGGGGTGCGGGACAGCAGGGGCGGCTATGTGTTGACGGGGGGGGAAGGGGGGGGGGCCCCGGCCAAGTGGCGGGTTAAGCAGCCCCTTCGGCGGCTGCCTTCGGGGCGCCCGCGCCGCGGGCCGCGGGGGCGGCTCGTTCGACTGCGAGTTTCTTCTCAACGTGCCGCTCCCGAGCTCCTTTCAAACGTTCGCTTGCGTGGAAGTTATGTTCGTGGATGCGCGTTGCATTTCGTTCAATGTGCGACAGCCACAGTCAACCGACTTCGCAGAAAATCAATGAGTTCCCATTTCAGAACCTTTTTTTTTTATTTTGAAGTATTAAAATTTATTTTAAATGAATGGTCATTTTTTTATGCAGAGTAATTTGTTTATAGAAAGTACCCAATTAATTTTTTTTTAAATTGGCGAGAAGAGAACCATAATGTTCCAAGTGGCATTCTTCTCATTTTCGAGAAAACGAGAGAAACGCGTTTGTTTGGATAAGGGAACGCGAGAAGGGAAGTGAGAGATTGAGAAGTTTCTACAGAAGATGATGTTTTTTGCGTTAGAATCTCTGAGACATGAAAATTTACAATTTCTCTCATGTATTCATGTGAAAAGCTTAAAAAAGGACAAAATGTACTTTTTTTAGTTTTACTTATTTAGAACCATGCGACCAGTCTAAGTTTAAAAATAATTTCACTTCAAAATTTGGGAATAATTTTGTGAGGCGAAACGTTTCCTTTTTTTTCAAATAATTGTAGATTTTTGTTAAAAAGATGACTAGTTGTTATGGCAATTGATGTAACTTGAATAGCATCATCCTTGAATATTTCTTTATATTATATAATGTTCTTTATTATTATTATTATTATTATTATTATTATTATTAGTGACATTTTTAATAACACTAAGGTCTAATAATTAGTATTGATAATGATTTTTTTTATTTTTTAAAGTAAAATAATTGTAAAATACAATTTCTAACTAAGATACGTCAATAAATCATGCTTTATTTCTCAAAAAATCATCATGAATAAAATGGAAAACGAAATCCCGTAACTTGTGAGGACCTTTCATGCGCTTTAAACACAGAAGGTCTTCCTTGAAAGGAACCAACAAACGATGAGACCTCTAGAGGACAAAGCAGGCAACAACGCAAAAATTCCTCTTCAAGATTTAGCGTCCGTCTCCCATTAGACTCTGTACATCCTTGCCGCGTCTTCAGATTTTTATATCCGACCCCAACGAATATTTCTAGGATGACAGAGTCAAAATCCCCCACAGATAGTCAACGCCTGGTCATAAATTAAAGCCAGTAATAAACTAAAAGCCGTTGAGGCACGCGAGAGAGTTCAAAACCGTAAATAAAAAGTTGCCGTCTGCTACATTTCAAGTCTACCTCGTAATCACAACGACCGCTTGAAGCGACGAGAGAGAGAGAGAGAGAGAGAGAGAGAGAGAGAGAGAGAGAGAGAGAGAGAGAGAGAGAGAGAGAAGAAAAAGGTAGAGAGTCGTGTAATGCAAAGGTGCGCAGTATGAAGGATGGGCCGAAATTATAACGGAGCGGGCACGAATCCAGGGAATACGTGAATACGGAAAGCGGTTTCTTGTTGGAGGCTTTCAGAGAGCAATAAATTCCGCTTGAAATTTAAATAAGAGCGATGATTTCCCGAACGGTGATGTATGGACGACTAGCGGCGTCCCCCGGATGATTTCTGAAATTACCGCGAGGCACGCATCAGCGGGCCGTTAAGGAATAACGCGAAATCGCGAGCGGTAGCACTGCCGAAAAATGTGCTGCGGAGCACGATGATGCGACGGAGATGTAGCTAGGAGGCTAAACCCTTTCCCGAAATAACAAAGAAATGTTTAAATGAAGCATTATGAATGTACGTTGGTACTAAAAAAATAAAGTAATAATAATAATAATAATAATAATAATAATAATAATAATAATGTCTTTATTAATGGCGAGGCTCAGGCCATAGGGGCTGCTCTTCCGCCTAACCACTGAGTCTACATTGATACAGGGTAGTAACATATAAGAGGGGAGGGAAATCTGTACATTTACTTTAGGGAGTGCAAAACTAGGGACCATCCCGGCATACGCCTACGAAGTAATGGATATCGAAGTTTTCCACAAACTATTAGGATACGTAATCAGTTGCATACATTCTTGACATTTCTTATGAAAACACTTCGCTTGTTCAGATTCCTTAGACTCAGTTTATTTCTTTGTTATTTATCGATGTGACCTTACAATTAATAAAACGACGTGATGCATAAAAAACTATCCATCACAAAATCAAAAAAATTGCGTAAATTTACTTAAACATCTTGATACAATGGAGAACAATTATTGTTTATTAATTATAAACCTTAGGGATGATGAAATGTGTAGCTTGTCGAGAAAACATGGTGAGATCAATTTTAGATTCTAACAGTCACAAATTTAACTCTAACAAAATGGCATTCCTGCAGCTAATGCGGGTTAATTGAATTATGTTATGGTGGTGTGTGAAGATGACCAATTAGCTGTTGTGCCTCAACTCATGTGTCGTGCGGCCTCTCCCGAAAAACGACGTTGATGATCGTGATTACGCCAGATGATATGAACAGGAAAATGCCAGGAAAACAAAAATGAAGTAGACAAGGGTAGGAAAGAATCTCGAGAAAACCGCGAACTAGGTTAGTCCACAACGAATCTCAAGTAGATCGACCAATTTGCCCCTTAAATCTAATGGAGGAGAGATTGAGCTACGCTGTCGGCTTTCTACGGTCAGCTCGACGAGTGAATGATATTACTTAGTCAATTACTTAGGTCATCAGTGACAGATACCGGGAGCGGTAGCTCAGTGCATCAACTGATGTCACTGCAGCGCCTCTGAACGGGAGGTCCTAGGTGCGAGTCCTGACGGCGGCAGGATTTTCGACACCAGCTTTTCAGCTAGGTCGAATGCAGTCGCTATCTAGAGAAGAATTCTAGCGACCGGCTGCTCTGATCGGTAATTTTCCGTGGTTTCTCCGATCAACACCAGGCGAATGCCAAACGGGCCACGGACCGCGCGCGATCTTTCCTTCCTCTTCCCTGTCCTATCCTCTCCCCTTACACACACATACACACACACACACACACTAACATGCACTACACTACCACATATTCCGGGAGACCGGTTGGAGCTTAGAGCTTCTCCCGGCTGGGGCGGTGCCCCGCTGGTGGGAGAGTCCTGGTTAAGGGGGGAAACCCCACTAGCCGACGGTACGTCGGCGCCTGATCTAGCCATCCAGCGGGGGAAGATCACCGCCATCTCCCGAGAAAAATAAACATGCACTACACTAACGGGACTACTGACCGAAGCAGTTGACGCGCCCGGAAACCCGAAAAAATCAATCAATCAATCAAATAAGCCGGTGAATGAAATGCAACACGCACTAGAGCACTCTTGGTGAAAATGCATTTGATATAATCAATTTAAATTTCAGCTATATTGCTTAAGTTTAAATACTTTTGTTTGTATACCAGCGTTATAAACGACCTTTTTTGGTTGCAAGAAATCGTTCGTAAAATGGAATTTTATGGCAATGATTATGATGTATTAGCTGTTTATGGCACGAATAGTTGCATCAACACACATTCTGCCAGTCGCGGGCTAATCGTGGCGGTTACGATAAGCAGTACAGCCAATCTAATCACAGCGAACGAAATCTTCTCAAAAACTTGTATTCAAACGTCTGGATCTCCTTCAGCATTGCAGTGTTCGACACTCGGCTATTGGACAACACTGTTGACGCGCCCAGAAACACAAAATAATCAATCAATCAATCAATCAGTGATAGATGGTCAATTTCGACTATTCTCCTGACATGTGTGATAGTGTAGTGCGTATAAGTGGGTGTATGTAATGTGTGTGTGTGTGGATGTGTAGAGAAGGGGGCAACTACGAGAAAGGAAAGATCGCGGGTGGCCCGTGGCTCGTCTTGTTAGGGTACTGCTCCGGCATTCACCTGGTGTGATCAGAGATGTCACAGAAAACAACCGATCAGAGCAGCTGGCCGCTGGAATTCTCCTTTCCCCAGTGATTGGATTCGATCCAATCATGTAACTAGCATCGAAAATCCACCAACGAGACAATTGGATACCTATGACCTCCCGATCAATGATGCCGCGGGGCCTCGGCATTGCAGCCAGTTCGCCCCGCGGAATCGCGGAAGAAAGCACGGACGGAGGAAAAACAAAGGAAATGGCAGCACGAAAGGCGGCTGCGAAAGATGGCAGCGGTGGTCGTTTTGATACGCGAGTCGCAGTAACCCGCACCGCCTGCGCTAAAACTGCCGTTTGTGCCGTTCGCGCCGCCGCCCCCGCCGCCGCCCCCGCCGCCGCCCCGCCCCCGCCGCCGCCGCCCCCCCCGCCCCGCCCGCCCCGCCCCGCCGCCCCGCCGCCGCCGCCTCGCCCGCCCCGCCCCGCCGCCCCGCCGCCGCCGCCACCACCACCGCCCCCCGCCGCCGCCCCGCCCCTGCCGCCCCGCCGCCGCCGCCGCCGCCCCGTCCCCGCCGCCGCCGCCGCCGCCGCCATCGTCGTCAGTCGTTTGGGCGGCCACTTCGCCCGGTGTAGCTTTTCCTCGGCTCGCCCTCTGCAGCTAGAGGTTGCTTTACGGACACTGTTCCGACCAGCAACACTGGGCTCCGAGCTGAGAACTCGCACCACACTCATCTTTTTAAAATTGAAATTCGATATGAAATAATAATAATAATAATAATAATAATAATAATAATAATAATATAGATAATTATGATAACTATAATAATAATAAAACAACAACATGAACGTCGTCATGATGTCTGCAATACAAGAGTGTGGAAAACAAAATCAGTCGAATGTGGAGCGTAAAAGTATAGGTTGTCTCGATAATTGTCGGAGCCCTGGAATTTTTTTCACAAAGTTTGTGTGAGAACTTGGCTAAACTCCAGGTAATTCAAAAAGACAGGGAAGTGTAAGACGTTGCTTTATTGGGAACAGCTCACATTTTGTTCGAAGTATTGTAGAGACATCTGCAGTTCCTTGATCTGTTCCTTAACAAGCTGTCCTGGAGTAGATTTTACATTAAATCCAACCGACTCATAACATCTTTAGTCATGAAGTAGAGGAATAATAATAATAATAATAATAATAATAATAATAATAATAATAATAATAATTCATGAAGATATAAAAATTCTTATTCTGAAATGTATTGTAAAATTATTTTTAATATTTTTTATCCAGATGGGTAGGTGTTTGAGGCGACAAAATAGTACCGATTAAACTCGATAGAATCCCCGCGATAAACTCGGGGATAAACGATGTTTTTGCTTTGTTATCGTGGCAGAGACGAAACTCGATGGTTGAAGCTAATGCCTAAATCTCATTCGATTATCATTCCTCAATTTGTAGCTACGAGAAAATGCGAAAACTATTTACCTAGTGACTAAGGTCAGGAATATTCCCACAGAATAAAAATATATTTCCTGTTATTTAGAGTGCAGTAATTTTTTATTCCGTGTCAAGAAAGGTAGGTTATGTTTTTGAACGTGTACGTCGTGTTTTTATTCCCGTCAGAACATTTAAATTAATTTAGACGTTTTGATGATAAAATAACTGATATAATATATATATATATATATATATATATATATATATATATATATATATATATATATATATATTTAATGAGATATTATTAGGGATTTAAATTATTTAAAATCAAAGTTTTTCTAAGTCTTTCCAGCTGTACCTTTAATGAAATTTACCCGCCCGTTATTATAACGTGAGTAATTTTATTTAGAGCAGTCGAAATTATGTTTCATTTTTTTTCATTTATTTCTACATGTTTGGGGTGATAGATCGTTGTTTTATCTCTGCCAAGCGCCGTTTAGGCTGAGGTCGCCACTGCCTATCGCGGAATCATTTTGCCATTGCGTTTCCCCCATCTCCGACGTCCGTGGCGCACAGGCAAAATGCTCTCGCGTTTGACATCAGTAATTGCAATTATAATCGATTAATCGATTGTGTGTAATTGGAACAGCGGGCCCATTGTAGTTACGTTTGATTATAATCTGAATGTCCAGTAATTACTTTTTCAAGTAATGAGAGGGCACAAAATTGTAATTTCTCGTAATTCAAATTATTTATTATTGCATTTGAATGACATTTGAATGGCAATTGCGTGTAATTTCCCTTCACCTAACTAATTAATAATTATAAACATAATAACTCGTTTCAGTTATAATTCTCTACAAATAATATTTCATTAAATGGGTGAATGGAATTAATAAACATACATGTTACTTGACTTTGTTGTACTAACTCAAATAAATATGGGATGTTTTTACGTGAACCAAATTGAAAGCTGTTAGGCATCCGCATCAATTTTTATTAATACTTTAAAAAACATTTTAAAAGTTTTCTTGTAAAAGAATTCTTGAACTCTTGGGAACGTAAACAGTTTTTGTCGCCGACAAAAGAGGTCCGTTTAACGAATCTTGTTTGTCACCTGCCGTATTTTTCTTTGGTTTCACCTCTTGCCTCCGTGGACCTGTCATTCTTTTGTTATCTTCGCCGTCGTTTTCGTTAGTTCTCACAGTTTCGAACGCGCTCCGACGTGAGCCGTTCCGGCGTTCTCCCAGTCTTGTGCTTCCGACCCCAACGAGCAGGAGTCGCAGTGCCTAACCGCCACGGACGCTTTGAGCACATTCGGCAACGCGACGCAAAGTGAAGTGCTAGTGTAAATAGAGTATATATTGTCGTATGAATGTGCGTGTGCTAGGCTTTTAAATAAGTGTAAATAGATACAAGTATGAATAACTGAGTGGAACTAATGGAAATAAAAAAATTATCAAGACTTTACAAATAAGAAACATTGAAAGACTATAAAAGCACGAATGTTACCTGAGGTTGCCGGCCAAAGTCATCATGCCTTCATCCATAGGTTAAGTTAGTATTAAGTTAATAAGTAAGCACTGCCCTCTTCTCTGCCGCAAAAGCCAACGAGCTGCGGCGCAAGCACTACTAGCATGGAAATAAACTACCGCTCCGCCAGGGCTACTGGCGGGGGGGGGGAGTTCAAAAAGCGCAGGAGTCGGCAGCGGCGCCTCCGCTTCGGTCGTTTGCCTCCGGAAGGCGGGCGGCTTTTTGACCACCCCTCGTCGGCCGTCGCTCCGCCCCCCCCCGGGGGGGGGCCTTGGCAAAAAGTGATTGCCGCTACTCCTCCCCCGCCTCGCCCCGCCCCCCCCCCCGCCCCGGACGGTCGAGGCGGCGCGTGTGCCTTGGCAATAAAGTGATTGCCGCTACTGCCTCCCCCGCCCGCGCGCGCCGCGCCCGCCCGCCCGCCCGCCCGCGCCCGCCCCGCTGGGCCGCCCGCCACCGCACCCGGCTCTGCCGCCCCTGCAGGCTCCGCAGGACGGAGGCGGCTGCGGACCCCGGTAGCTGCTGTCGTCCTGGATGGTCGTCGGGAGGACGAATGAACGGTCAAGCGGACGGATGGATATTGGGACAGACGGTCGCTCAGTTGAAGGGACTGACGAACGGATTTTCGGGCACAGGGGCCGATAGCGTACGATTCTGTTGTCTGTCGGTCTGTCTGGACTCGGTCTGGCGGCGGTCGGGGGGTCCGCGGTCTGGCGGTCGGTCCCTCTAGAGGTCGGTCTGTACGGCGGTCGATCTGACTGACGGTCGCTCTGTCTGACGGTCGGTATGCCTGGTGTCGGTCGTTGGGCGCGGCTGGCGGCGGTCGTTCTGGCGGTCGGTGTTGGAAGACGGTTGGAAGAACGGACGGACTGACGGGGGGGCCGGCGTACAGATTCTGTCTTCGTCGGTCTCTTTGGAGCTGGTCTGGCAGCCGTTCGGTCTTGCGGACGGTGGTCTGGCGGTGGTATAGCGGTCGGGGGTGTGGGGGTCGGGCGGCGGGCGGTCTGGCGGGCGGGAGATCTGGTGGGCGGTCGGGCGGTCTGGAGGTCGGTCGATCTGGAGGTCTGGCGGGCGGGCGGTTTGGCGGGCGGGCGGACTGGCGGAAGGGAGGTTTTTGGACTGAAGACGAGCAAACAAATTGGGATGAGCGGAGTCGAATGAAGACAGTATACAGCCTTTCACAGAAGAAAGGGTCATAACCCATAAACACTAATATCATACTAATTTTTGAATGGCTCCCTGAGAAGTAAGAAATTAAGAATTTTCGTTAAGAGATATAATTCTGTATTTGTCTATACATGGCACTACAAAACTTGTTTTAGATTGCTGCCGAGCGTACAACAACTCACTTCGCGAGTTTTTTTAAATTGTGTTGTTATATATTTTAATAGTGAACTTTTGGTTCTAGATCATTTTATACTTCTAGTAGTTTAATAACTTAGTACGAATTCGATTCTTACCCGCAAATTTATTGTATATTATCGGGTATGTAACTAGCAGGGCATGTTTCATTACACTAGTAATAACATCAATGATCCATTCGTGAATATCTGAAATTTGTATTTATAAACATTCAGTTGTAACTGAAATGGATTCTAAACATTAAAAAACCGTTTATCAGAAAAGAGAACAATATGGAAAGAGAGCATGTCATTCGTAAACAAATCCAAAATGATAAATTATTTTATTCTTATTTTGGGCGTCATGTCATTAGAAATTCTAATTTCTTTCCAAATGCAGTAATGTTGAAACCTTTCACAAATCTTTAAATTTCATTAGCATTACGCCGGTTGCATGTTTCGACCAAGAATGTTTCAGTGTAACGTTTCCTACGTATTTTATGAAGTACAGAAGCAAAGGTTATACTGCATAATAGTTGGAAATTATACGAGACGTCATAAAAATATGAATAACCACTCCACGAAATCTATTAAAGTGAGATTTTTAGCCATTGCGTGAGAGTATCTGCCTGACTTTTCATTCCTTCTTAAGTGTGCCGCCAGTTTAAGTCGAGTGTTCAAAGATGGCACCTGTATCGTGATCGTTCCTAGCACGCTAGCCTAACGGTTTCCTGAATCAGTACACCCTACATATGTTGAAATCTGGAATAATTAGTATTTGACATTCTTGAAATAAATTCCAGGTATTTCATGACTATTCATACTCTCCGAAATCGCGTGCCTTTTTTTCAAATACGTTTTTGGACATGAAATGCAGATGTGTAGATCACAGTTGAAGAACAGGGAAACTGTTTCGAAAAAACAAATGCTATATCTCTGAAGGTATCTTAACAGTAGAAGTTTTCTGTTATGTGGTAGTGTAATCTCATCCACTACCAAGAGTGTAAGTGCCTAATTGTAAGTAACATAAATTTAAACGAAATCTTGAAAGTGAGAAAACTTAAAGCATTGTAAGATTAAATTACAAATTAGTTGAATGTTTCGTAAATTATTAATTAATTAATTAAAAAGTTAATTAATTTGTTGAAATAAAAGTATAAAGTGCAAATTGTCATCGTAGTTTCATTTGAGGTTCAAAAAGCTCCTGTCGTGGTGAGATGAATTGTGAAAATTGTGTGAAATAATCAAATAGAAGAAAAGTACTTCGACAAAATTCAAATTCGATTCTGCGTTGTCTTCAGCACTTCATACAGTATTGACGTGTACATAACATTCCTAACCAAAGTAACTAGTATATTGTGCGATTTTCACACGTTAATTCATTTCAGGTGCATCAATTAGCATACCCCTTTCTTTGCTACCACCAACCTACATCACAGACGAACAGATTTCAGCGTGACACAGAAAATCCTACATTGGCGAAGCCTCTGAAGACCTTTATGGAAGCAGGGAATTCAGTACTGGTGAATTGATTAATTCACATAAATTATAACATTTTTTAAATATAACGTGGATTTTTATTTATAGACAGTTGACTCATGCCATTCTTATCTAAAGTATTGTATAAATAGAAAGCGTGAGAGATCAGAAAAATCTTTTTTTGTGCTAAAAATTTCGTCACATGCAAAAATATTGCGGATATTCATTTTTATACGGAGGTATGACGAAAACTTTTCATCGGGGGACACCGACATAAGTAAACGCTTCCACTAGGAGACCGAATCCTTCATTCATCTCAGGTATTTGGAATGACCGAACGTTCACCACAGCTGCCACTTCTGCTGATAGAACAGTTCGTTGAAAAACAGGAGCTCGTACAACGTATTATTTGAAGTATAGTTCCAATTAACTAATACATTGATTATCATAACAATTACTGTAGTTAGTAAACGTAATTTTAGTTGTATAAATATTCATTATTATTGCTGTGAAATTAATTAAGGAAAAAAAAAATTTTAAAAAATTAATTAACCTTATTATTCTTAAAAAATTTATATTTTCACTGCAATGATTATACAAGAAGTGGTAGTAATAATAATGGAAAGAGTACCACTTCCTAAACCTGTCTTCATTCTCTTGGAAGAAATTGCCACCGCCGCCTCACAATACCCGAATCCCACAAACTCACACACATATACAACATATCCCATACCACCATCACTCCACTCCATCCCACCCCACGATCTCACCATCTCACGCACCACACACCCACACACCACCCCACCCCACCCCACCACCCAAACCTCTCCCGCCACCCCGGTAGCGGTAGCTCAGTGCATCAACTGATGTCACTGCAGTGCCTCTGACCCGGAGGTCCTACGTTAGTATATTCCACATATTCCCAGAGACCGATCGGGAGCGTAGAGCTTGTCCCGGCTGGGGCGGTGCCCCGCTGGTGGGAGAGTCCTGGTTAGGGGGAAACCCCACTTGCCGACGGTAGGTCGGCGCCGGATCTCGCCATTCAGCGGGGGAAGATCACCGCCATCTCCCGAGAAAAAAACATGCACTATACTAACGGGACTAATGACCAAAGCAGTTGACGCGCCCGGAAGCACGAAAATATCAATCAATTAATCAATCAATCTCCCGCCACCATTCGTACCAACGCCATTCATAACTGTCATCACCACATCTCGTATCCTCCATCGACCCTCCTCCATCCCCACCATCAATGTCGTCGGTAGCGGACGCAGAAGTTCATCGGGACAGAGGAAATCCTATATCCGCGAAGCCGCAGAAGACCTCCGCAGAAGCGAGGTGTACAGTGTCGCGCGCTCCCGTTTGGCGGCGGCGGCGGCGGCGGCGGCAGAGTGGCTCGGAGCAACGGCCGCGACACGGCACGTGGCGCCGGCCACTCGCGCTTTACGCAACGCATAAATTTCGGGCGGGCGGGCGGACGCGTGCGTGAGCTGACCCACTATCTACGAATAACCCGCCCCGCCGTACGACGTAGAGCGGTTGCACTTGGCCGCTGCGTATATATAGACGATAACAAGTGAACGGCTCCTCCCCCCCTCCGTTCCACGCCAGCCGGGAGACGAAGCCTGAGGAGGCGAGGGCGCGGGGAGGCTTTTTAAAAGGATACCGAGGCGTTGAGAAGAGAACTGCGAAGGGCATGCGGAAGTGTAGGGGAGGACGTGGAGAGAGATACAGACAGCCGACAGAAAGGGAGAGACAGAGAGAGAGAAAAAGGAAAGAGAGAGAGGAAGAGAGAGGAGAGAGAGACGGAAAGAGAGAGAGGGAGAGAGAGAGACGGAGAGAGAGAGACGGAGAGAGAGAGAGAGGAGAGAGAGAGACGGAGAGAGAGAGACGGAGAGAGAGAGACGGAGAGAGAGAGAGAGAGAGAGAGGCAGAAAGGGAGAGAGAGACAGATAGAGTGAAAAGAGGAGGGAGAGAGAGAGAAAGAGAGAGAGAGAGAGAGGAGAGGAGAAGGGAGAGAGGGCGAGGAGAAGGAGAAAGAGGAGGAAGAGATACGGGAGAAATTATGAAACTGGTAAATATAACGGAGAAAGTTGATGAGATAAAGATACACGAGAAATATTACATAAAAAAGGAAAATGGGAAAGAAGATAAAAATAATGAAAGATAAATGAACGCAGGTAAAAGTGAATGAGAGATTTATGATAGTACAATAGAACAGGTAGAGAAACGAGCGATCGTAAAATCACGTATGTAATACAGTTGGAGGAAGTCTGCATGATTGTGTGGAAACAAAGAGAAAAGAAAGATGCAAAATATTCATCTGCCTATAAGATGGTAATGGCATTGAAATAAATCCACCACGATGACATCATATTTACTATTTTTGTATAGTGTTAAAAGCGATGAGAGGTACGTCAAATTGCTTTGCTATGCGAAACAATGCAACAAAGAATGTGTGAGAGAATGGACAAACTCTTGTGAAATAATAAAAATTATGTGTTCAAGCATTAGATAGCTCAATGCGGATAAATTCTAGTATGTAACGAGACAAAAATCTGTCATGAAACCTACAAACGCCATCTGACTTTAAAGAAAAATACGTAATGGGAAATTTGAAAGATCTGAGTGCCATGGTATCGTCAATGTTAGTATATCTTTTTACGCGCCCTGTCGTCTAATAGAAAGCTCTGAAATTCTCTCGACTACTTTTCAGAATTCTTGAGTTTATCCGAAATTTTTATATTATTTTTGCCATTCACTAATTCTCCTTCATGTATCATAATTTAATCATGGATACTTGACTATTTTAAAACATCTTTCGAAGCCAAAAGATTTCGTAAGTACTTCGTAAGCTTAGCAAATACAAAAACGTGTCATAAATGAAAAAAATGCATTGCAACAACGTAGTGAGCTCAAGCGACATAGTTACTCCATCGGCATGTGGTGGCTAGGGCGTGGTAATACGCGAGCACTCCAAGCACATGATGGCCTTTGCGGGCAAGGTAAGACAAGTAGCTCATTCAAGTAGGTCGAGATACACCACACCCACTAGAATGTGCAATTGACGGCAGGTCGCGGTCACGATCCCGTGTTAGCGGGCAGCGGTAACGAGGGCCAGCGACGAAGCAAATACTACTACTTGCTCGTATTGGGTGCTTTTCGAACAGCCACGCGATCCACATTCGCTTCAAGCAGTGTTCGTCTCCATTAGTGGAAGCGCTTTTGAGCACTGTGAGAGGAGATATGAAGATTCGCCCGGTGGGGAAGTGCTTTCTGGGAGAGAAACTTCGTTTTGTTGGGTAAACTAGGACGGTATAACGAGTTAGCATTACAGCATTTCCCGGATCTGGCACATATTTGAAACACCACGATAGTTGGATTGCGATTATTTTAAATCTCTGAGCAGGATAATTGTGGAATTATATGCTGATATATGACCTTGATGTGTTTACTTGAAAATAAGAGGTCTTTTTCTGTCACATAGAAAATACGTTGTTGCCTTTGTAATCGTCATGATAGTCCATTTTAATGACTCATTGTTTTGCCTCTTTGTGAATATTATGTTTTCATGATTTATATTTGCGTCAATTCTACATTAATTTCACGCCCGTAAAACTCAAAGAATTTCATTTTGTTTTAAAATACAATATGACTTGCTATTTCTTGTGTGAGTTCCAGCTTGTGATGGCACCAAGGATTACTTGCGATGGGAGTGACGAAGAAAAAGGTAGAATTAGAGTGTTTAGTAAAATGCCAAATGTAAATGAGTGAAAACAAATAAACTGGTGAATGAAATGCAACAAGCATTAAAGCACTCGTACTGAAAATGCATTTAATATGATCAATTTAAATTTCAGCTGCATTGCTTAAGTTTAAATAATTTTGTTTGAATATCAGCGTTATAAACGATCTTTTTTGGTTGCAATAAATCGTTCGTAAAATGGAATTTTATGGCAATGATTATTATGTATTAGCTGTTTATAGCACGAATAGTTGCATCAACACACATTCTGCCAGTCGCAGCGGGCAAATCGTGGCGGTTACGATAAACAGTACAGCCAACCTAATCACAGCGAACGAAATCATCTCAAAAACGTCTATCCAAGCGTCTGGATCTCCTTCAACATTGCTGTGTTCGACACTCGGCTGTTGGACAACACTGTTTCCTTGCACCAGGAGCGTTGTCATCATCGATTTATGGTCGGGCAGACCTTCTACCTCCTCACCATCACCTCCTGTGCCGCAGACCGTCGAGTTCCAAGTTCGAGACCCGGTTGAGGCACGAGGAAGCATTGTAAAAACCGGTTAGCGAGGACTTCCTGCTGTGGCTACGGCCATTCAACTAAAGAGAGGACAGGAAACAGAGCAGAAGTCTGTTGCCGAAGAAAAGGCCTAAAAAATGTTAGATCTTCAGCTCCAGCTCGGGTTTTTTATAGTCATGGACATTGTTGACAGTCTGGAAACTTGGCCTATCGTAGTATAAATAATGTAAATTTGCAATAAAATAATTAATGGCCCACAAAGGAATTTTGTTCTTTCTGGTCGCATTACTGCAGCTGCATAAAAAGTTGTATCAGCCTCTTACTTCCTGACTCGGCCACGTCCTGAATCTTCAGATAATTCCTTGCTGGCTTGCAGCTGTACATGCAAAGTCTACCAACGTTCACGATCTTTGTCGGAAACAACATATTGCGAATAAAGTAAAAAAATGTGACCATATAGAAATACAAGATATAAATTTATACTTAATGTTATTTGTGAGTCTAATTATTGCTAAATTTTAGACGTTTACGGATCCAACTGAATTTCAATAGCTTTTCTTGTCTTTCGAAAAGAGTGTTGAAAGAAAGTCTTCTCATTAAGCTGTTCGCCATTATTACGTTGTTTATTTACTGCCATCAGCAAACAATTTGTTTAAGAGCGTAGAATTTTATGGTCTTCATTGTTAAGAGTTAAGTTTTAATGATATTCTCTCTTAATGCAAATAGAACCTATTACATATTCTGTTTTCGAAACTGAGATGAAGAGATGCATTTTTATTTTATGTCTTTTCCTTCCTGAATTTGCAAGTATTATACTTTTTTTGGTATACTTAATGTTTATTTAGAATGATCACATTTAACAAGGCTTGTTTCATTTTATTGAATTTAATAAAGAGAAAGACAGAAATGAAATTATGCAAGATCTCTTACTTCAAATCTTTTATTATGTGTTTTATTTGTTTTACTTCCTTGTTTGATTAAACATACGTCAACATAAACACTTTCTATGTAATTACCGTAGGCTTACAGAGGTGGGTGACAAAGAAATGGTTCAACAAAACTAATAATATTTAGTTCTCAGCGAAGATCTGAAAATGTGAAACTACTGTACAATTACAGTAGGTAAACTAAATCACTTGTCAATTAACTCTTGAATTTGCATTTACTTACACAAATCGTGTACGACATTCTTATTCTCATTTATACCAACTAGTGCCATATCAAGTACACCCACTTGCGCTTTCACGCCAAACCACGGACTGAATTCGAAAAGCATATTTTCTCTTCAGTGAGGTTTTTTATTTTCCTCCTGCTAGTGACCCTAACGAGAATAATTAGACTCATTTATTGCAGAATATATATTCCGCAGATCTTTGACTTATGCGGCAAAAAGGGGGCAGCGTTGAAGTAAACGAACTAATTTAAATCTATTGTAGTCGACGGCGCTTTGGCCGGTAAAATAAGGATCACGAACAATAGTTTTCACTGCCTTGTTTATCGTTTGTTGGTCTTTTTATTTTTTCATTCATTCACACAGTCACATATTCCACATTCACTGTCGTCGATAACCGATCTACTTAGCCATTCTCTATGAATTCATGCTGGTTAAGCAGTTCGAGACATCCAAAGTGCCTGGATCGTAATGGCACTGAAACTCTGGCCGATAGGGATAAAGGCAATGATAATATAGCAAAGTAGTTCGTTCAAGGAGATTTACTCCATGTGACTTACATCTGACTACATTAAAGGAGACTTACTTCATGTTCAATGCTTAGTAAAGCTTGGGATCATTGTCACAAAATAAAAAACATATTTATGTCCTTTTATACTACTTATTTACATCACAATCATGCCTACCTTGCGCACTTATCACGGATCGCTATTTCGGTGAGAAGATCTTCAGGATCCACGTGAAAGCTACGCGATTGGCACGCTTTAGAGGAAAATATTCTGTCAGAAATGTCATTAAATTTAATGTAGATTAATGTATTAATCTTCATTAAATTTAATGTACTTGTACATTAAAGGAACTTTTATATTTTCACATTAAATTTAATGCTTAAATTAAAATCAGATCTAATATAGAATTCCTCGCACTTCCTTCCTCTCATCATTCATATCATGTATTCATAACCACCAGTCCGTCCAAGATCATTCACTCATTCCTTCCAGATAAGTAAAGCCGTAAAGCTTTGATCCTGATTCCTAATGTACATGTGTACATTAAATTTAATGTGCGTTCATGATAATTACTTTAATGTACGTTTAATTAAAGTAATGCAGACATTTCTTTCAGTGTAGGTAAACCGGCTAGGCAGTACTGGTCATCTGTGTGAGCTCTATATGTTTCAACATGACCAGCAATGTTCGTGGCAATGGTGGACAAAACAGTACAGAAAAAACTATAATTTCTCCTGAGCTTGTGTATGTGTGGAGTAACGTTGTAGACATCGAATCTGTCATCTTTACCATGAAAGAAGGTAGTATAGAAAGAAGTTAGTATTTTGAAATAAATACTATTGTTGACAATGACAACGCCTTCAATAATTTCAATTATGTAAATGTCAACAACAACTCACCACTGAATGAACATGAAAGAAGGACCAACCAGGCAAATGATACATCATGAACTCGCCCAACGTGGGATGTGTCAGAAAAGCAATCACTAAGTGTACGTGCTATAAGGGCTTGGAGGGGGTGTTTTAGACACGAAGCCAGTCTCTTGACTTCCGCTTAAGAACTCGGAAGCAAAGAACTATTCATTCCGTCTCCTTGGCACTGAGAATGTTTATGGCACCTACATGGCCAAACCAGGAATACGATGGTCGCATACCAGGCATAATCAAGTGACTAGGCAAACTAACCGGAGGTCATTCTCGGTATCGGAGCAGAAATCAACGCACATTACACGCGAATGCAACAGTTGCTGAACACCAGTGGCAGTTTTCTTCGCGGCAGCGCAATATTGTCACGCAAGGCGGATTGGGTTTACAAACCAATGCCCATTTCAGCCCAATTTATCTTTGACCCTAAAAATGTTTTTAGAATAAGTGTACATTTATATATTATGAGATCCTGTCGTCTTATTTCTCGTCACCACGCTACTGTGAGAAAGCCCTTAGGGTTAACGCACTAGAAGACGTTCATAGGTACCGACCGCCAAATTAGCTGCCAAGCTGGTATTGTCAAACGCAGCGAGCCGTCGCGAGATGTAAGTCGAAGGATTGATTGATTGTTTGATTTTTCGTGTTTCCGGGCGCGTCAACTGCTTCGGTCATTAGTCCTGTTAGTGTAGTGCATGTTTTTTCTCGGGAGATGGCGGTGATCTCCCCCGCCGGATGGCGAGATCCGGCCATCGGCTAGGGGATTTCTCTAACCAGGACTCTCCACCAGCGGGGCACCGCCCCAGCCGGGACAAGCTCTAAGCTCCCGACCGGTCTCCCGGAATATATGGTTGTGTGGTGCATGTTTAGTGTAAGTGTGTGTAAGAAGAGAGGATAGGACAAGGAAGAGGAAGGACAGATCCCGCGCGGTCCGTGGCCTGTTTGTTAGGGTACTGCTCCGGCATTCGCCTGGCGTTGATCGGAGAAACCACGGAAAACTACTGATCAGAGCAGCCGGCCGCTAGAATTCTCCTCCAGACAGCGACTGAACTCGACCTAGTTGAAAAGCTAGTGTCGAAAATCCTGCCGTCATCAGGACTCGAACCTAGGACCTCCCGGACAGAAGCGCTGCAGTAAGTCGGAGGAGATTTCGTTGTGGGGGGAGAGGAGAGAGGCGAAGTGGCAGGCGTCATGGCTGCCGCGGCGGCGGCGACGGTGGCGGAGGCGACGATATCGAGACACCATCTGTCGCCCGCGCCTCGCCCGCGGGTATCCCACACACGCCCTCCCGCCCGCCCGCCCGCCATCCGCTGGCCGCGAGCCAAGCTGTCACACAAGCGCCACTTTACTTGCACTATCGCTTTCTCGCCAAGAATATAATGGGTTTAAAAAAAGTTTCAGTGACTAACCGCCAGCCCACCGAGTGCGGTGCGCGACGTTCAAGTCACGCAGGACGAGATGCGGGCGGTCATTGCGTACGCAGTACGTAGATACGATTCGTATGTGGCTGCGCTCTCAAAAGATTTGAGGACTTGTATCAAACCAACGGCGTGGAAGATGGGTGTTCTTTATTGTGATCACTTCTCAGCATCGTTGGCCACATCTGAGACGAAGTGGTGTGGATGAATGAGTGGCGACGAGTTGAGTGATGTTGGAACAATCGTGAAATAAGAAGCAGAGGAAAAGGGCGAACCCCATGAAACCTGCCACGTACCCTCTTTGACCACTGCCAATTCCACCCAGGGTGATCGGGATTTGAAATTAATTTCCCATAGGTAGAAGGCCAGCAGTCTGAACACCACACAGCCGGTCGCCGCGAGATGAGATACAGGCGACCATTGAGGGATGTACGCAGTGCATTAACAGGCGGATGAGGTCTCAAAAGCGTAAGGGACTGCTACCAATCCGCCCGCCATGAAAGTGTATATTATATATTGTGAGCATCAGTGCTTAACCTTTTTGGACATATTTGAGAGAAATTGATATTTGATGGATGGATGATGATAGGTGATGTTGAAAAGAGTGTCGGAAGAAAGGGGGAGAAACTTGCCACTTACCCACATTGTACACTGCAAATTCCTTACAGAGCGACCGGGATTTGAGCCCTGGTACCCAGAAGTAGGCCCTCAACACTACACTGAACAGGTCGACACAGGATGAAATGCGAACTGTACATTGAGGGATGTATGCAGTTCGTAAATACAGGACGTGGATACGGTGTTAGAGGGTTTTAATACACTGTAAGAGAACGATAATTCTTTATTATGACCATCAGTCCCTTCCTTTTTCGACTGTAACTAAGATGAATGGTTTTGAAGGATGTGTGATGATGATAGGGTTAGAATGATGATGAAGCAGTGATAAAGTAAGAGGCGGAGGAAACAGGAGAACTAAAAGAAAGTTGCTGCAAATCTGTTTTGACCGAGATTTGAACCCTGGTACTAAGAGGTGGAAAGCGAGCGGTACACCGTCTATTCTGCGGGTCTTTGCAAGGTGTCATTTCTAATTCTTATTAAGATCAAGAGTCTAATAGAATTCAAATAAATTATATTTTTCATATATTTCTCAGGAAGAAATTCACGCAATGATTAAAGAAATGCACTGCAATTACGGGAGAAATGACCATAGCTGTTGACGCGCCCAGAGAAACAATCAATGAAGTACACTTCACAACGCAATGCGAATAGAATCGACATACTCTCGTGGTGCGTTCATTCATTATTCAATTTGGTGTAGTAGGAGCTCAAAGTTCGGTTCAGATGAGAATTACAGGAGCTCCAGAAACACGTATCGATGGTACTCCTTACCTTAGTCACACATAGTTTCAACTATTTTTTGACTTAATTAAAATCATACAGGCCAAATTTGGAACGTATGCATACTTAAGCGCTTAGACAAGCCATTGTTTCCATCTTACCCCCCACCAGTATCCCTAGCGAGACGGTAAATTATTTTCGTTTTGGGGGAAGTACAATCTCCGCGGGCGCCGCAGACCTACTTGGCTTTTCCGGCAGAAGGGGGGGGAGAATTTATAATCTGCTAAAGCTAATATTTCAACTAACTTACAGCTAGCATTCCCTTAACTAACCTATTTACTGAACGGCGCATTGGACGTTTCTTTAGAAATGTACCTGAAGTTTAGCACCTGAAGATGTAACAAAACGAGTTACGAAACGTTGTGAAATTACTGAATAAATGATTAAAAAACTTTGGATACTTTTATTTGTAAACATATATTGACAATCAAGAAGAAATATTGATTTCACGTTTCTTTAGGACTAGAAAAAAATGTTTAAATTATTTGTTGCGTTTCAGTTTGAACTTTCTTATTTTTATTTTTTTTAATTGGTTATTTAAGGTCGCATCAACATCTTAGGTCATTAGAGACCACTATTGCTGTTAACGGTATGGTAACTATGGGGATGAAACGATATGGTGATGATAAGGGGTGAAAGGACGAACACAAATACAACCATGCCCGAGGCGGGACTCGAACCCACGACCCTTCCGAGATCACTAAGACATTACTGCCTTAGCGATCTCGGCCACCGGGCCGACGAACTTTATTATTTCTATTCTCATTTACGCTCCAATTCTCGCGCTGATTCGCACCATTTACACTTATCTCGTATTCCATTCATTCACTCAATTACATTACGTTTCCTTACATCTAGAAAAAAAATGTTTAACTTGTAAGTGTCGCGTTTTAGTTTCTCGATGGGGACCGAACTGACGAGAGTACAGTGGCAGAGAGCATGGCACGGAGTGATGAGGGAGGGGCGGGGGCGGCGACAGCAGAGCGACCGCCAACTTCCGGCCTGGCCGGCCATCGATTAGCCGAGGGCAGGGCGACACATGGCTGCGACGGGGCGGCGGCAACGGGGCGAGGGGAAGTGCGAGCGACAGGAAACGCGCGGGGGCGGGGCGCGGGAGGGCGGAGGGAGGACACATGGAGCGCAGCAGCCTTCGGGAGAACCCCTCGTAGGGGCGCGGGCGGAGGGTTTCGCGAAGGGCCTGCTGACACGCTCAGGATGTGGGCGCGCGGGGGCGTCGTGGCGGCGCGACGCTCGCAACCTCCCACGCACCCGCACGCCACGCAGTGTGAGATTCGACGAACAGAGCCGCTCGAAATATCCCTTTTCTACTCCTGTTGTATACTTCCGTCATTTGATGTCTGCAACCCCTTACATAATGATACTTATTACGGTACAGATTTTTCATTATACTACAGTGATTCTTGACCAATCACAGAGAAGTTTACAAACCGTGTATTGACTCTTCATTAATCATTGAGAATCGTTTAGTAAATGTTTTGTTCGATTGTGTACATTATAATTGCATTTAATATTATATTATTTATCTGTTTTCATTTCGTTA
Source organism: Teleogryllus oceanicus (assembly GCA_964035755.1). NCBI lineage: Eukaryota > Metazoa > Arthropoda > Insecta > Orthoptera > Gryllidae > Teleogryllus > Teleogryllus oceanicus. Next base: position 108,799,602 of record CAXIVR010000007.1, read on the forward strand.
TTATCATAATTTTTACGTGAAATATTATTTAAAACAAATTGGATCGTTAGTTCACATTGATCGTATTTGACCAGGGTAGTTGTAGTGGTAAAGAGAACATTTGACTGGCGTTAAGATCAGAACGAAAGTTATTTTGTGTTATATGTTGCTGCCGTGTGTTTTTCCTTAAAAAAAGACCAATTCTTTACTTTGAAATGTCTAGTGAATCAGAGGATGAGTTGGCACGTCCAAAAATAAGAGAAAAAGCGAAAATGGTAGTGCCGGAATTATTACCGCTCCTTTTGTACTCTCTCGCAGGCGAACTGGTAAACTAAAGCCAGGAGAAAAAGTACTGTGTGAAACTCGATGTGATGGATATTAATACACGAGTGTGATATTACAATACGAGCGAGTAACGAGCTAGTAACGTAAACCTCACACGACTGTATTAATGTAGAGACTGTAGAGAACCCATCATTACATCATCGTTTCATAATATTTCTATTTCTCTGTACCTATACTATTTCCAACTCAGCATTTAAGACAAGATAGTAAAAGTAATGCCATCTTAGATAGTGAGAGCACATGATTGCACTGTTTGAAGAAATATTGCCTAAGCAGAGAGGTCAAGTTGCCCTTTCAGGCAGGTCGTCGACAAGAGTTGCCAACATCAACGCAGAACACAAATGTTGTTACTTTATATTGTGTAAGTAGTCACTGATTCGTATTTTTCGTGTACAAATTTTGTGAGAGAAATTTTTAACTATCTCCCTGGACTAGAGGTTTTCATTGTTTTCTATGAATCAACCGGAATTGATGAACCGTCAACATCGGGACTTCACCGTCAACGGAGATGATCAAGTACCTACAGGTAAGAAAATGTGCTAAGTTGCGTCAAAATTAAATGAGTAGTTCGCGAGAAAATAATTTTGAGCGGCTAGCAACCCGAAATCACACACTGTGCGCCGTCCCGCGCGTGTTTCCAAGAAGGCGCAAATAGAACTCAGCGCGGGCGAGCGCGGTGGAGTAGTTGAACGGAGAGAATGTGTGGGGCGGGGTGCAGATCGGAGGGGGTAGATCGGAGCGGGGTGCAGATCGGAGCGGGGTGCAGATCGAGCGGGGTGCAGATCGGAGCGGGTGCAGATCGGAGCGAGGTGCAAATCGGAGCGGGGTGCAGATCGGAGCGGGGTGAGATCGAGGGAGGTGCAAATCGGAGCGGGGTGCAGATCGGAGCGGGTGCAGATCGGAGCGGGGTGCAAGATCGGAGCGGAGGTGCAATCGGAGCGGGGTGCAGATCGGAGCGGAGGTGCAAATCGGAGCGGGGGTGCAGATCGGAGCGGAGGTGCAAATCGGAGCGGGGTGCAGATCGGAGCGGAGGTGCAAATCGGAGCGGGGTGCAGATCGGAGCGAGGTGCAATCGGAGCGGGGGTGCAGATCGGAGCGGATGTGCAAATCGGAGCGGGGGTGCAGATCGGAGCGGAGGGCAATCGGAGCGGGGTGCAGATCGGAGCGGATGTGCAAATCGGAGCGGAGGTGCAAATCGGAGCGGGGGTGCAGATCGGAGCGGAGGTGCAAATCGGAGCGGGGGTGCAGATCGGAGCGGAGGTGCAAATCGGAGCGGGGGTGCAGATCGGAGCGGGTATGTACGGTGGATGGCGGTGCAGGGAGGCGGAAGGCAGAGCTGGGCGGGGGTGCTGGGGAGAGGGGGCGGGGATTCAGAGCGTGGCAGAAGTGCAGGGAGAGGGGTAGGCGGGAGGAAGCAGGGCGGGGAGCAGATAGGAACGGGGATGTGAAACGAGTAAGGATGGAGCGGGGCGAAACGAATCATGGCAAGGTCACATTGCGCGAAGCAAGGCAGGGCAGAGAGGAGCAGATTATGTGAATCGGGAAAGGGAAATGGCAAGTCGGGCAAGAACGGATCAGGGTCGCCGAGGGATACGGACGAGATGGTGAGGATCGGGGCGGAGAGGATCGGAGGAAGTAGGCAGTCGCTCACAGACTGAAGAGCTGCTGCTCTGATGGTGTGCCCCTAGTGAATACTGGCGTCATTTGTATGGAATATTGATAATCACTCGTTAAGTTCGTAGGAAGTCTTTCAACTGTAATTACAGAAATTTTATTTACTTTCTATAAATACTATTTCGTAATTTATTCTCAGAGACATGGAGAATGCACGCTAAATTTAAAAAAATTAAGCGTTTTTACTTTCATTAAAATTTCTACATACAAGCGTCAATAAAAATTGATTGAAGTGTTTCATTCGTTTTGTTTCTAAGGCATGATGTTGCTTTGTAAAACAGTTGAGAAATATTATGTCATTAATAAAATTAATCCATCAACATTTGTATTGCAAGCCCTTCTACCAGCAAAATTCGTAATTATTTTCCGAATAATTTAGTTATTGATTTGAACGCCAGGAAATAATTACGACTGTAACCCTGATGTTTCCTATTTAAATTTTAATATTTCTCATCCACAATTATGTCGTGTTAGCTCAGTTATAGGGTTCGAAGTTCATAATTGTTGCTCCTTACTCTGCAACCAATTACTCAATCTGCCATCCATACAGAGTAGCGAGGAATCTGAAAATCTTATCACAATATCTACTACGGGATTGCACGTAACGAATAATGATAATCAGCTCTCTTTTAAAGTAACAAATTGGAATTTGTTATAATCTGAAATATTATGATTCTGATAAAAGTTAAACAAGAATTGTTACATCGTTAATCAAAATGAAATTATATTTGGTCATGACCAGTTTTCTCTATCTTGTAATAATTATAAGACAACCTTGTTACATTCGCGGATCTTCGCGCGCTCTTCACTTCTCCATTCGATGGCGCCCCATAGAATCTTCTCCGTCGTCGCAGCAGAATCTTCCTTGTTCAGAAAGTCCTCCACCTAATGTTCGCGAACAAGTTCAAATTCTCCCAGCGATACTATTATTACCCGTTACTTCCCTTACTCGCATCACGGGTGGACGCCTATGCACGTACTATTACTTTGTATAATTACTTCTTTTCCAACAAGAACGTTTCATCCTAATACAAGAAACGATATACTTAAGTATAATACAAGTTGTTGTATCGGATTTGGTTGTCAATCAACATCTTTCCTCGACCTGGTAAAATGTCAGGAGCTGACCCGCTCATTACCGCGTTGCTAGAGAGAGTGTCATTATTCTTCATAAAACCCAAAGTATCAGAACTCTATATCCTCTTTTGTCTGTCAAAAACAATATTTTTTCTGCCTCTGCCTGGTCACTTCCACATCCTCTTCACTAGCGAAAATGACCTTTAACGCCGGTTGTTTACTTATCACATTGCGACCCGCCCCGCGATCGTGTATTGACATCCCTATATTCTACTTCATATAAATGACATTTTCAAAACAAAAATGGTTCGTAATTTTGGTATATCACAGTATTGTGACATGGAGAAAAATATTAAATTATTTTATTCTGAGACAAACGGAAATATTTTTGATCTCTGGAGAAATGTACCCGCAAAATATTCAGAGAAATTTTCAGTGAATAGAAAACTGATTGCAAGCGATACCCATTTTCAGTGGCAAAACAGAAGCGAAGCAAAACAGCACACGTGTTTGGAACAGCGGGTCAGCGCGTCACACATCCCCCTGCAGGAAGGGGTTGTTTGGCTTCCCGAGCACCCCCAGCAGGGACCGACGTGAGGGTTGTTCGTGGTCGGGCTTCCACATAACCAAGCACCCCTATCGAAATGACACGTCCCAGTTGCCCTCGAGTAACGATCGACAAATGAGCAGCATTTTTCACCCATCCCGCACTGTTGCTTGGTGTTCAACAATGATGCTCAGATAGTCATCCGACGTTTTTTCGTTCCTTCACCGCAACGGGTGAATGCAACCGACCGCATTTTCGAAATTAATTCACAAGCGTTCATAAAATATATTTCGGGGAAACGAATTCTACCCGCATCCCTAACTAGTTCTTTTACAACGCGTTCCCATCTGCGGTTGTTAATTTTTTTATCTCCTGGATAAAAAATGTTCGTGCTATTTTGCCCCTGCGTGTAACTCTTCTTTTCACGTTTGATCGGTGCTGGCTTCTTCGTTTCATTCGCTGCCGCCGTCACCGCAGCCACTGCCACTTCCCCTACTGCCTCCGTAGCTGCCATCAACACGTTGCCTCCGCCATCGTCATCGCAACAGCATTTGCCGCCGCTACAGAGTTTAATAATCCGCCATAGCTCCCTTCGCAATCGTTGTCGATACTGCCACCGTCTTCATTATCGCCGCCGTCACCATTACCGTCGCCGTCAACATCATGCCTTTCGACTCCATCCCCACACGCGGTACCCGACTCCACCACTTCCAAACCGGGAGCGGTAGTTCAGTGTATCAACTGATGTCATTGCAGCGCCTCTGAGCGGGAGGTCCTAGGTTCCCACTCCACACGGCGACAGGATTTTCGACACTAGCTTTTCAGCTAGGTCTAATTCAGTCGCAGTCTGGAGGAGAATTCTAGCGGTCAGCTGCTCTGATCGGTAGTTTTCGTGCTTTCTCTGATCAACACCAGGCGAATGCCGGAGCAGTACCTTACCAAACGCGCTATCTGTCCTTCCTCTTCCTTGTCCTTTCCTCTCCTCTTACACTAACATGCACCACATTATCACATATTCCGGGAGACCGGTCGGGAGAGCTTGTCCCGGCTGGGGCGGTGCCCCGCTGGTGGGAGAGTCCTGGTTAGGGGGAAACCCCACTAGCCGACGGTAGGTCGGTGCCAGATCTCGCCATCCAGCGGGGGAAGATCACCACCATCTCACGAGAAAAAAACATGCACTACACTAACGGGACTACTGACCAAAGCAGTTGACGCGCCCGGAAACACGAAAAAATCAATCAATCAATCAATACCTCCCCTATCATCACCTCAACTGCTACTACCACATCGCCATCACCGCCTCCTCCACCGCCGCCGCTACCGATGACGGCTTCCCGCAAGAGAAATGAGTTCACCGCTGCTCCAACACGAAATTTCAATATGTACACGGGCGGCGCGCCATCGCGGCTCCCGCAAGGCCTGGTGCGGCGCGCGGTGTCTTTTATTTTCGGGAGCCGGAGCAGCCCCTGCCATTAGTTTGTTCGGCGCGGCGGTGCACGTTCTTCCGCGCCCCCTGCTAATGCACGCCTCCCCCGTCGAGTGCACTGCAGTCGCGCGTTTTGTGTCACGCCAGTGATGGAGTGACGCTCGCGGCCCTTGACACCGCTGGTATTGCCTTCTGGTAGCAGCCGGCTCCGATGATGGGAACAGGATGTCATAGCTACCGCTGGTTCTAAGTAAGGACGTGGTGGGAGCTAAAACCCCCGTGGATAGTGATGGCAAATTTTACCAAAACATCGATACATCGATGTTTCGATACAACGGGAAAGGGTTTTCGATGTCGATGAAAACATTGATGAGAAACCAACGATGTTTACAACATTGATGTTTTAATTATAGAGTAATAAAATGCTTTTTACTAACATTTTAATTACAATACGTAAAAGGGATGTATTTTATTGTTTGGTTACCAGATGTTAGTAGTATGTAAAAATATTGTGGAATGTAAAGAATAAAATTAACAATAAAAATCGTGTTTTATTGATTAACCATAGGATTAATGACCATAGCAGTTGTCGCGCTCGGAAACATGGAAGAATCGATCAATTCAGCACCAGACACGCCTGAAACCGTTGGTTTGGATGCACAACATGGTCACAGCGCGTCCCGACTTACGCATCTCTACGCAAGGCTGCGAATTCTCATACTGTCTACGACAATCACGTTCGGGCTCTAATACTCCCTCCATCATGTACGCGTTCAAACATGCCGTGTGTTATGTGGGTGCTTTCTCCAAGTATCCACAACAGCAAAAAAGCCTGTATCCGCGTCGCACTGCGAACAACCCTTCCAGCCCCATCCAACTCAACCGTGCCTCTCCGCGTTAAAACCCGGCGATGGCGGCGTTTGAGGAAGTGCATACTCCGTGGAGAGGCATCGCACGGGCGAGTAATGGCCGCTTCATCGTCCTATCCTTTCCCATTACACACTCCTACACATACAAGAAATACACTTCCACACCTCAGGAGACCAGTTGGGAGGTTAGAGCGTCTCCGGGAAAGGGTGGTGCCGCGCTGGCTGAGATATCTGGCTCGGGATACCCTGGAAACCGAAGTGTAGGTCATTGTCGGATCTCACATACTAGTGAGAAGGAGCTCCACCACCTCCCGATCAAAAACGCGCACTACACCCTGGGATTAATGACAATAGCAGTTGTCGCGCTCGGAAACATGGAAGAATCGATCAATTCGGCATCAGACACGTCTGAAACCATTGGTTTGGATGCACAACATGTCACAGCGTGTCCCGACTTATGCATCTCTACGGAAGGCTGCGAATTCTCATACTGTCTACGACAATCACGTTCGGGCTCTAATACTCCCTCCATCATGTACGCGTTCAAACGTGCCGTGCTATGTTGGTGCTTTCTCCAAGTATCCACAACGGCAAAAGAGCCTGTATCCGCGTCGCACTGCCTTCCAACAACCCTTCCAGCCCCATCTACCACGGCCGACTCAACCGCGCCCTCTCCGCGTTAAAACCCGGCGATGGCGGCGTTTGAGGAAGTGCATACTCCGTGGAGAGGCATCGCACGGGCGAGTAATGGGCGCGAGCGGGCGGTAAGTGCCGGCTGGCACGGCTCCTGCGAAGGCGGCGCGGCGGGCGCGTAAGAGAAACCTGGCGCGTCTTGGCCGCCGCTGCCCCGCCGCCGCGCCGCGCCGGCCACACATTCCAATAGTTACGGGCCCGCGCTGCATGCGTATGAGCCTATGAGACCCCGCCGCCGCACACTGCCCCCAAATGAGGCACAGTGCGCCCGTAGCGGGAATAAACAAACTCGTATATGAATGTGAAATAAAATTGAAAGTTACATAATTAAATTTGTAAAATAAATTAAAAAAAAATTTAAAAAGCTTAAAATTTTTAAAATGAAAATTAAACTTTGGGAAATCAAGATTAATACTTGTATATATTTTTTGTCGTTTGTATCTTATAATAACTGATGTAAGTTGGATTGATTGCTGTATTGTCGTTAATAAGTATATTGGTAAATAAATAAGAAAAATAAAATAAAAATCTTTGGGGATTAAGATAATGGTTGGGAAGCAACTGAAAAATATAAAGTAAAAAATAATTAAAATTTTAGATATTTTCATTTCGCGGAATTGAAAGAAAAATGTTAATGATAGTAAAATGATACTTAAAGGCTTTTACTTTTTAGAATAATTTCAGCTATTTATTACATACGGTACGTTAAAATCTATGTTATTCTAATCTGCTATATTTCTGACTTCCGTAAGTGATGACAGGAATAATACAGTAACTGTTAAAAGAAGAAATTGCGTATCTTGTTTAGGTATGCAAAATAAAATTAAAATATTTGTATTTTTGGTTCTTGAATGGAAATTTTGATAAAAGTTGTTCTATTTACTTGTTAAAACTCATTTCCTATATTTAATTAATTAATGCTTTTTCTTTTTTTGAATGGCGGATTGTTTTAAAAAACAGCCTTACGAAATTGTATACACTATTGGCGCGCGTTTGTAATACTTTGGGCCCACTGCGTGTGTCCGCTACGGACACAGCGACTTCCCACGGGACAACCACGCCCCCTCCCTCGTCCACCTCCTCTTTCACCACAACGCCCCCGCACCGCTCCGACACGAACGAACCCCACGCACCAACACCGCCCCCGCCCTCACCTGACCTGTCCGTTCCCGACCCCCCCCCTCCCACGGCCCTGCCTTCTCCTCTCCCCTCCCCACCCACCCCCGCCTCTTCCTAACCCCCCAACCCCGCCCTCCCTCGCCCCGGCCTTCACTCCAAACGCAGTCGTCGTCACCGCCGCGCCGCCTCCGCGAACGGAGAAGTCGCGCGTTCATTCGCGTCACGTGTCTGCCTGGCTGTCGCCTGCTGTCGTCGTGTTTATGGGAAACTCGCGATGCGGCGACGGCGGCGGCGGTGACGCGAAAGCGTGAAGTGAGATGGGTCGCTTCGACCAGACTCGGGTGACGGGTACAAAGAGAACGGGGTTGAAAAAAATAGGGATGGGACATTTTAAATTTGGAATCCTGCGAGTTCGGAAAACTTATGAGATTATAATCTCAAATTTTTACTGGATTTTTTTTTCAACTCGTATCTCTAAAATCTTACAGTTTTAAAATTTATATTTTGTTTTCTGTTATATATACCAAGGGGAGGCTATACCAAGTCACAGATCTTTTCCACATTTTTTCATATCCATTGCTTTTAACAGAACCCGCAACATAAATTTCTTTATTTTTACAGTAATTTCAATGAAGAAACAGAAAGCCAGATAAGGGGAAAAGTGGTGACTAATGAAGAAATCCGAGTAATCACAGGGTAGGATGATAAGGTTTTTTGATCGTCATTCGATCAGGTTTTTCGTCCAGTTTCCCTGATCCATTGAGCAAATGCTGAGATGGCCCCTTGTTTTGCTTCTGGACATAAATGAAACTTCATTATCTGTTCACGACTTCTAGAATTCAGTGGGATTATATAGTTATTCAAATTATCGTTTCCATGTTGTCGCGGCAGGAACTATTTTATTCCTTGATGAAGGACATAATGGATAAGAGCCCAAAATTTAATGCTCATTTATCCTTGAAAATAGATTTTATTACATCGGAGCGTTTTTTAATTAACTCTAAGTTCAAGAACTATACTACTTAGTGTAGGGACCACAGAATTTTGAAAACGTGCACAGAACTCACTTCTCCCTATAGCACGTCATACACAGTTTTAACTATTTTTGACGTTAATAAATAAATAAATCTGAGAGGTGGAAAACGACCTCAGCGGATTCAATGTCTGTGAAATGACATTCGTTTCGACATGTTTCAGATTATCGATTTCTTTAAAATTAAAAAAATTCAGTCTGGAATGAATGGTAGTTTAATAGAATAAGGATTAACTACAGTTAAAACAATCCTGTGGGGAAAACAACGATGTGTTACTTTTCACTTTCTCTTGCCTTAAGACAGCCTGCGATAATAACTTGCCAATGTCTTTCCGTTTCTGTTTCAGTTCGCCTTTAAAGGGTGGAAAGCTGTTTCAGACTAGCATCAGGTGCAGTGTGGTAACTTTTTCATAAAATGAAGATTATCCATTTTTTTGCACTGGAATTTCTGAAGAATAAATGTTTCACATGATTATAATGTAATTAATTCACAGATATTTTTTTTGTTTGTTGCGATGTATTTTATATCTCCTTCTGAGAAAAAAATTATAGAAAAAATTTTTTTTTAAGATTTATAAAAAGTTCCACAAACTGAAATGTATTCGTGTCTTCCCAGATGTAAGACGACAATAGAGTTGAACGTTTACTTACAAATATCTCAATATAATTGTTAGAGGAGTAATCGTTTTGTTTAATTTATTATTTTAATATACGAAATTACATTCAACTTCAATTATTATTTACGTAAATTCATGTTTAATTAAGATTATAAGCTGTTGAAATTCTTTTGTATTATTAGCAACAAACAGTAGAGCGAGAGCGTAAACGTAAATGAAAACACTCAATTAGAATACATTTTTAAACAAATTATGCGAAAACGATAACCCCAAAATTAGGAAGACCAACGTTTGAAACTAGAGGAAGACATATATCTACTAGTTAGGAACGAGTAGATAAGAGAATGACCAGAAAAGAGCAGAACTAAAAACGACCGCAGGGGTAGACTGAAAAGAGAAGTGGGAAACGAGAGACCTCCAATAGTACAAAGTACTCTCAATAGGAAGCAAAGAACGAGAAGGGCATTTACTCGAATGTACAGTGTATTACCGACGCTGGGAGTGAAATCTCCGACAGAAAGCATATCCTCCCGAACCACTCGTTCTGGACATCGCCGACCCCGTCAACGTCTCTCCAAACTAAGCCCGACAGGGATCAGTCTCCGCGCCGCCAGCAGAGCGAAGGGCGGCGCGAAGGGGGATTTGTGGCCCTTCGGGGGGGGGGGAGGGGGCGCGATCGCATCTTTCGAAAGCCCCGGCCGCGAGGCAGCGCGAGGGGCGCTAATCCTGGATCCAATCAGGAGCGAGACGCGGCCGCTGCGCAGGGGTGGCGGCGGCAGCGGCACCGCCAACAGCAACGGCGGGCGAACCAACCCACGATGCTTCAGCCAGAGTTGATGAAGGGAAGGGTGGCTCTGGAGACACGGGATGGTGGCGATTTCGAAAAAACGAAAGGGTGATGTTTTCGGTATCGATCGATTGATTAATTGATTATTCCGTGTTTCCGGGAGCGCGAACTCTTATACTCATTAGTCCCGTAAGTATAGTGCATGTTTTAACACCGGAGAGGGATGTGTTCTACCCCCACTGGAGATCCTGCGACGACCTACATATAGGCTTGCGGAGGTTTTACCCAACCAGGTATCTTTCACCGCTCCAAACGAAACAAGCTTAAAGCTCACGACTGGTCTCCAGATGTATGTGGTGGCGTATTGCACGATTTAGTCGCTAGCATTGGTCACAGACGTCCAGACAGACATGGACGGACGCCCACACAGCGACAGACAGACGACCAGATAAACGGAAGGACGGCTGTATTACAATACGCGAGAAAGTACAAAGTGAATAATGTTGCGCTGATGTTGGACGTTAAAACAGCATTGGCAATATTGATTATGTTGGTGAAAGTGGTCGTGATAATGAAACAGCATCTCTGGAATCCAAGATACTGATGATAGTAGAAATAGACTGGCGAAGTTTCTGATGACACCAACGATGTCAGCGACCCAAACGAAAACGATGACTGCGGCATGGAAATTAAGTATCGTAGTCGTTGACAATGACAACGATGATGCAAGCGACGATGAACAGAATGGGATGGGAAGAACGAAGGTAGCAGTGGTTCTGTCGACATAACCTGTGAGGGGTGCATCGTTGGTGGTCCCAGACAAGGACTGTGAAAATGCTGAATTAACAGCAGTTCAGGAGCAGCATTGATGAGCGCGGATGTAAAGGCGATGGCACCTCAAGAAGGACCGAAAGAACTCCTCTTTAAAAAACCGTTTCGTTAATATCAACTTAATGATGGCGACTTATGTAAAACACGTCGCAATACCAAATGTGTCAAAGATGATGATAATGATACTACTGAGAATGGCAGTCACAAAAATAAAGAAACACTACGTTACCGTTAAATACAACAGTGGAGAGTTCATAAGATTGGTGACTATTTTGACAGTGAAAGAACTGGCAATAATTTTCAAGATACAGATCTTCAGAATATTACACAACATTCAAGTAAGGATACAGATCTTTAGAATATTACCAATATTCAATGGCAAAACTGGCATGCGATGTATTTTGCTCAAAATGTGTTAATGGATTAAGAGGGTTTTAAGAATTAAATGATTTAAGCTAGTTCCAGTCGTAAATACATACACACAGACAAACCTGTGATGACTTTACTCCCAAACACATGAAATGTTTTGTCATGAGGGATCCCTTACATTCTTCATTGAGTGTATGCTCGTTTCGTTTATAAATTAATATTTGCTAAGTAAAGACACAACAGTATTTCCGATGAATAATAAAACATTTTATTGTTATCACTAGTAGAGATTTGGAATCTATATTTGGAAGTCTTCGTCATTACTCCTTCAATTCGAAGAAAGTGGTTGATGTATTACCTTCGTTCTAAAATGCGATTCTTCAGGAAAACCACTTAATACGAGCATGTCATAAGTGCCTGTAAATATTGATTACTTTATATAGTAGTATTTTTACAGTTGCTTCATGTAATTTAGTAGTATTAATTATTAATGGAAAATCAAGTAACTAGTATTAATTGATTTGTAGAAGACAAACAGTGCTTTGTCTACATCACGAGTATGAAAACTACATTTTTTAAGGAATATGTTAATGTTTGTTATTTGTTTATTTAATTGTAATGGTTCCTAATTTTAATAAAAACAGACAGAAAATATTTTTGATAAATTTCTTTCTTTCTTTAAAGTTTAGACACTAATTGGAGTTCTTTTAAAAAATATAGAGGTTTTAAAACGACCCCAACTAGGGTCAAAACGTTAAAAAAACAAAGCGATCAAATATGTTAGCGTCCTTTTTATATTAAGGTCTGAAAACTACATACATTTTGGATACGAGAACGCCGATGTACTGAAATAAATATAATGGTAACGAGACATTAATACGCCGATATTTGAAAAATAAAAATATTCCGTTTCCAACAAAGAGTTTGAAGCGCAGTGTCAGTGGCGGAGTAGGGGGGCGGACGCGGACGCCCATTTCACTCTACGTAGGGGGAGGACACTCCCCTATCGGGGTTGTTTCATTTTCCGAGATGTGGGAGGCAGTAATTAGTTTACAGCTTTTCCCTACTCCCGCGTTCGGAAATTCGGATCTCCGGTTGTGAATTCGAGTTCGGTCTCCTGTTTTATCTCACATGCTGATCTTGCGACGGAGCATGAAAATGCTGCCGCTTGTGATAATGCTCCTTTATTCATGCTCTTCAGATATCATTGAAATCAAATTTGTTGAAGAAAAAGCCCGCTTTTTTCTCTGTTATTTTTTTTTCTGAACAAATTATTCATTCCTCTTGAAATAATAACAATTTATATGTTTAGGAATGTTTCTATGCTTATGCATAAAAATGCAAACTTTTGCCTAGAAAACATTTTTCAAACCAACTTTTAGTGCTTATTGCGCTCATCCATTCAATTATCAAGTAGTTTATAGAAAATTATGTTTAAAATTATCTTTAAAAATATGCTTATTTAAAAATTAACTTAATTTTTTTCAAAATTGTGTTTCTTTCATTCAAATTTCATACAATACGGAGAACATTAGTGTACTCCGGAAGAAGGAGTTGCGTTAATTATCTCCCCTCTTGGGTGGCAGAATCCTAAATAGACATCTGATAAAAATAACCTCAGTGCCTTTCTGTGCGTCTTACAACCTTCCGATAACCTTTGATTGCACCGCGATACTAACGCAACATGGAATAATTGCTTCTTGAGTTGGAAAATCTAGTCTCGCGTTGCCCGGAAGACCGTGAAACATTAATGTTGAAATATATATCATCATTAAGACGTGCACTTTACATGTTTTTCCCATGACAGCGCACTGTCCGTATTACTTTGTGGGAATGCTCTAGATGAGGTAGAGTTCATGTAGATTTTCAAAATTAATTGCGTTTAACAACGGCGCGTTCTCTTTTTAAAGGTCGTATCTCCCGACAGAAACAACGGAAAGATGTATCCGCAACAGCGGCTGGGGCTTGGCGGCCGAGAAACAGAGGAGTGGCGGTGTTGGTGGTGAGGGGGGGGAGTCGTTTGCCCCGCCCCCACCAACGCATTGTATTGAAATGATGGCACTTCCCCTCTTCCGTCCCTCCTGGCCACCGGCAACGCCACTGCGGCCCTCATCGACCGTGTTGCCACTTCGCAATGCTCCTCCTGACATTCCCCTCATTTCTGCTGTCCGGTGTCACTGCCTCCTGGGATGCGACTCGAATGTCGATATTTTCAAAGCATCAATGTTTTTAATAAAATTTGTAAGACGTGCACATTTTGAATCTGACATTTTATAACGATGTTGTATGTTCGTTAAGTTTTAATGGATGTTGTGTGTTCGATTTTTTTACTGGTTGATGATTTTTTGTGCGAACAAAGTGCCATCATAAAATCTGTAATAATTTCAGGATGTCCATAAATTGAAAATTCTTCAGACTGAAGTGACGAAGGGCCGAAAATAAATAAAATCGTTTTTGTCAAAAAAGAAGCCTGTATTATTTTTGAATTGACGAATCAGACAAGTAAAGATTTTTTACAGTAAAGATTTAATTTTGAGTATCCATGTTTAGAAGCGCCGATGTTTTGTTGTCGATGTCGCATCCCTAACTGCCACTGCCACTGTCATTATTACTGTCACTGTCACCAGTAGTTTTCTTCCTGTTAGCCCACGAGATTTTTAGTACAATCACTAAAGGGAAGACAATAAATAAAATAATATGAAATGCCCGTATTCTATTCAATAGAAATTCTGTAGTAAAATCTCCGCTAACGAGTTGTGTCAAGATATGCTCTGTATTTTCTGTAAAATATATTGGCTGGACTCAAGAATGTTTTGTATTAACCGCAGAAGTGACGGCTTAAGCCCTGCCGTCGGCTTGGAAATACACATTCAAACAAATTGCCTCCTCTCATCATGTTAGCGATTTCTTAGCTACGGTAAACTAATCCAACTACCTTAGCATCTTTTAACTTTGTATCACCACCCGCTATAATAGAAGTCCAAAGAATTTCATTTATCCATTTGCGTTAGCATTCGTTAGAAAAATACTACTTCCCTCTTCGCTTATAGTCTCTTAGTAGAGACATTTATCACACCATAATTTGAATTAAATTGAATTTATCACCCATTCTTAAATGTCCTACAATTTCAAGAGTAATTTATTTTATTGCCCCTATTGAAGGTTTCAGCGAAGCCTTTAACGTATCCGCATTTCTGTTACGTTTCACTGCCATTATCACCGAGTATTCTCTCACTACAACAAATGATATTCTTGAGTATTGAAGGTGACTTTAAATACATTTTTAGAGCACTTTTATGCTAAGTAGTCATCTCAATGATGCCTCTAACATTCCCTTCACTTCTGTGACCGCCGTCGTTGCGTATTTCCTCATCGATGCTGCCCTCGAAATGTTTCTACAAAGCCGTCATCTCTTGCAGCTTCTCTAAACGAACTCTAGTTTTTCTAGACTTTCTAGACTCACCACGCCTGAAATATATCACATGATTTGCATGATAGTTTAAACGAAAATGTAGATTTTAATTTTAAAGTAAAAACTCGGATGCTATTATCCACTAGACCAACACTGGCGTAAAAAAACGTTTAAAGTATAGCACTCATAACAAATTACGTTTTTCTATAAATCTCTAATAATTAGACATTTTTTTAGTTGTATTTACTTTTCATATTTTATAAGTTCATTTTTCCAGTCTGCCAACTGCCTAAGTGGTCTGATGAGTCTACCTGTAGGACACAATCCAGTTGACGTTACAGCAATTGCTACCAACAGACACTATTCCCTTTTTTTCACATATCTGGCTCTCTCTCATCTCAGTCTCCCTCTCCACCACCGCCACCTCACCCGCCATCGCCACCTCCCCACCACCGCCACCGCCACCGCCACTGCCACCGCCACCGCCACCGCCACCGTCACCATCTCTCATCTCTCTCCTGCTTCCGCGTCTCCTGTCTCCGTCCCCTTTGCCACCTCCACCTCCGCGCCAGCTAATGCGTAACTGATGAGCTCACGCACTCCTGCAAACTCGGGGCGTCTACAGCACGCACGCATGCGCATGCACACACGCGTGCGTTTACACGCTCGGCGAGCGACCCCGTGCTTACTCTTCCCCCCGCCCACCTCCTCTCACCCGTCCCTCTCCTATCCTTTCGGCTCCGCCCCTCGCGACCCCGCGTCCAGGGAAATGTTTAATTTTCACGAAAGCTGGATTAAAGCTCGCGCTTCACACACAGAGCGACAGGGCGACGGGCGATCAAAGGCCTCGATGGAGGGGAAGGGGCGGGGATGGGTCAAAAGAGGGAGGGGAGGGGAGGAAAGTCTCGTGTGTCGCGCCCTACACGAGCCGAGCGGTCCATGTCGAACGTTGATTTGAAGGGTGCGCCTCGCCGGTAAATAAAGTGCTCTTTGTGAGCCTTGTGGAACTCCCGACTCGATCGCCCGCGTCGCCAACGTGCCACGCCTATAAACACGTCCACCCAGCCCTCCGACGAGTATCAATTTGCTACATGACCCTGTATTGTTATTTTAAATGTTGATATCGAGAACGAGCCTTGTGTGATCACAAAGCGCTGCTTTTTATGTGTACGTGTTTCAATCACAAAAAAGTTAATGATATTTTCTCTCTGAATTGTTTCTTTCGCGGAAATATGCCCGTAAATAGAATCGGAACTGGTGTCGAGGGAAATTTGAGAGAAGACTGAAAACAATTATACGGTTTGATTTTAAAAAGATAATTATGTAAAGATGAAATTGCTCTGCGCTTTGATTGTGTTCTCTGGTGTAAAATATGTTTCACCCAAAAATCTATCGAGGATGAAAATGTTTTGAACAATTTGAGTGACGCTAGTGTTAGTAATTTTATCATGCGGATAAAGCATATAGATGTCCAAAATAATTGAATCATTGCTAAGAGATTGGATCGAAATTCATGTTTTCTGCTGTACATCGTAGAATATGACCCTCAGAATTAGCTTTGTATTCGAAGTTTTGAATCAACGCAACAGTCTAACAGAACATTTCATAAACAACATAAAACTCAATGGCTGATAAAGTTAAATTAATTGTGTTTTTGCGTCTACATAACCCTGTCAAGTACGATATCCAATAGTTTTCGAGCACATGATACATTTTATCTGTAGAAGAGAGACCAAAGGAGTAACTGTCTCAAATATTTGATTATGCGAAAAACATTTTTGTTTAATATTATATTAATAAAATTTGAAATAATTACACATACGCGTTTTTATTATAATATAAAATTGACACCACAAGCTAATTGTGTTTAATAAGCACACCTTATACTCAGATTTGTAAGAAACATAAGTGACTTTACAATTGGTATGAAACGAGTAATTTTCCCGTAATAAACATTATGTACTTTGATACGTAATTCTGGAATGTAAACTTTTTGCTTTGTATAATATTTTCTTTGCGTACTTGAAAATCAACTGTCAACTTACGTACTTGAAAATAAAAGTACATTACATTATTACAGATTCCAATTAATAATCTTGAATTTTAATATTGTGTAATAATTCACAATGTAAAAATAATTGATGAAAATTATTATTCTACTTTATGATATAGCTAAAAAGTTTATTTTAAATTACTTTGTTTTCATTTTTCTAAAATGAATTGTTTTATTTCTCTAAAACAATTCATCGTTTAATTGTTACTTTGAAATCAATGAATAGTTTTATTGAAATTGTATTTTCTTTCGATTATAATTAATCAATAGCAATTAATTGAAAGAGTTTTGCGATCACTACGCGCGGTGACATTAAATGCTGTGAGTGCATCAGGCGGCCCAGCGGCCGACGGCCGTCGCGACGGCTGTGCAGCGCTGGGCGACGCTGGAGCGTTGACATCACAATCCCCCACGTGCTATAGAGGGATTTTCTTAAGAATGAACCAAAGTGACAGCTAGTGCTGGCAACATAACTGAAGGCTCTGTGGTCGTTGTGACTGTGATCCCATTAGTCTCCCTTCCTGTATTCGTTCGTTTGCAGTTGGCTAACTTGAAATAGGCTTCGACGCTACGTACCTTTCGTGATGTGCTATTTTTTCTATAACCATTAGTTTCAATTTACTTTTTCTATGATACATATTGTATATTCTAAACCCGAGACTTGGATGTGAGTTGCGAACTGTGGCACGTGTTACCGGCTATTGTACTGTTGTGGGGCGAGCTGTGTTTGAGAGCTTTCTCGTGGCAGTTTTCTTTTTCTGCTGTCCCGGCGGAGGTATGCTTCACGTAATTACATTCGATGTTCACTTGTTTAGCGAACTGTCACTTTGGCTCATTCTTAAGACGGCTCCACACATTCGGCATTCGCCGAGCAACGACCTTACTGCTCGCCCAATTCCGAGCAGCTGACGTGTTCGGTGAATGTTCGTTCCCTTTGAAGTGTCCAAAAGACCGACACGCGGTGGTTAGGGCGAACCCCGAATGTTCGTCACTCGACAAACAGCAAGCAACGCATACACACTACTCGGGATTCGGCGAGCGGGTGCCTCGCTGTTCGCCGAATACCGAATGTGTGGAGCCGCCTTTAGGAAGACCCGCGGGTGGCGTCAGATTGGCCGGGCGACGGCGCGGCGGCGGCGGCGGGGGCGTCGTCGTCAGGGGTGGCGGAGGCGAGTGGGTCGCTGGGTCAGGCGCCGCCCTCATCGCCCGGGGTCGGGGCATTGTGTAACGCCGTGACTCGTCGGCCGCCGCCCTCCGACAACAGCCCTCCCCCGCCGCGCCACAACAGCCCCGAGCCCTCAGCCCTCGCCGTCATCTGACGCCCCGCCCGCCCCGCCCGCGGGTCGCCGAGGTGAGGGTCTCGGCGCGGCGGTCACGGTGTGCTGGCGGCAGGGGAAACAGCGAATGCGGAGCTGCCAGCACTCCTAATTTTCCTTATAATCATTATTATTATTATTATTATTATTATTATTATTATTATTATTATTATTATTATTATTATTATTATTATTATTATTATTATTATTGGCAAATTCTCCCCAGAAATGGAAGACGTTAAGCAAGTAACTCGATCAATTTTCCTTTGAGTTCTTCTTTTTGATCCAATAGGCTTTCATTCTTTCCGAGAAGGCTCGTTTACGTTCTACTGACCATTTTGATCTGTATTGTTTTTGTTTAGGTTGCTCTGGCATAACTTCTCCTTTGTCTACTTTATGTCTGAAGGTGTCTCTTTCTATTATTATTATTATTATTATTATTATTGATCCATTTTCACACAAATTATTGGTCTTACATAGCTACCACACAGATACAACATCAAAGCATGGTAACTGTCTTTTTAAGCGTCTGGCAACATTCTATAATTTATATAATGCAATATAAAATATCAAAATTAAAATTACCAAATAACAGCTACATTTGAAAGTCGTGGCAAAATTAGCTTTCCTTCGAAATCGTCCCAGTTTCTGTAGCCGTGTGACGAACAAAAGCTCAAACAGGCGAATCTTGCTAGTTACGGTTAAGAGAATACGTCATGTTCTCCTCATGTCGCTCTTTCCTCCAAGCATGGGAATTTAAGTTGGCCCAGGCATAGGAGACACAGGTAGCTGGCCAGCGAAGTCGGACTATCGACTTAGTAACGCCAAAGAGCTACATTATTAATAGTAATAATATGATTATTAATATAATTTAATTACACCTCATCTCTAAAGTGACTACATAAATTAAACAGATTAATATAATCACAGTATAAATTACGGTTATAATTTTGAATCTAGGGCCTTTAGGATCGCTCATGGGCGTTTTGGCTTTCCTTTCAAATCGTGTCAGTTTCTATAGCTGTGTGACGCAGAAAAGCTCACGCATGAGGAATTTGCTAGTTCCGGTGAAGGGAATACCTCATGTTCACAACGTGTCTCTCTTACTCCCAAAGCGTGAGAATTGAACTCGGTCCAGGCATGGGGAACACCGTAGGCTAGCCGGCAAAGTCGGAAAATCAACCCAAAATGTCAAATTAGTAGAAACATTTTGAATCTAATTATGTCCGTTGATTTCTCACAAATTTCCTGACGAATTCAGTAGTTGAGATGATGGTAACCGTCTTCATAAGCTTTCATAGGTTTTTCAAAAGCTAATTCCTTGAGACTTTGATGCTTGGTCTTCACGATGACTTCAGTACTTGATTTTATTGGAATGATTCTCACATTATAGCATTCCATTGTAGGAGGGTAGACTCTAAGAGATCCACATATTTAGTCTGTATAACAATATCAATAATAATAATAATAATAATAATAGTAATAATAATAATAATAGAGCCACTGGGATGTCGCATGTGTGCTCATGTTCTCTGTTATTCAAAAATAAATTTTATTCACAATTACAAGCTTGGCCATATTGTTTCAGGTAATAGAAAATTAGAAGTTTGATTAATATGCAGTGTTTTCTTGTGTCAAATTGTGATATCGAACTTTTAATCTGCTGAAAGTGCTGTAGTAATCAATTCGCAGGTTAGAAATAGGATATGAATAACAAATTATTTAATTTCCCGATTCAATACAGAGAGTTTAATAGAATTTTATAAATATCTCTGAATATTGAATCATTATGTTTATTTTACAGGAGTAAATTTCACTGTAATGAGTCACTTTGGAAACTCAGATAGTACGTACGCCATAAACGTTTGTTTTACTGCCTGCAAATATTATTATATGCAATAATTTTTATAGGAAAAACCACTACAAACTTACAAATACACACTGATACTTCCTTTCCTTCGCATGTTTGTTTTCACACGCCTAGTTCTTTTCAGAGAACAAACATACGCATCAATTCAATAGCCAACGAATTTGAATAATTACACACATCGCAACCACATCCGTTCCATGCGATGGGGGCCTCCAGCCGAGCAAGACGGCTCAAAATCTCCGCACATAAAACTCCAACTTCCCCTCCCTCCCGCTCCAAAAAAATCTGCGCCTCCCTAGACCACGAGCCGGGCCAGATGTGTTCGCGTTACAGAAGTCTCTGCCGCCCCCGACTCCTCCCACTTCCACGTCGCTGCCACTGTCGCCGTCATTTCTGCCGGCTCCTTCTCCGTTTCCGACGCCGTCGCCACCGTGGTTTCTGTTGCCTCCGTCACCATCACCCAGATTTCCCCATAACCGCCACAGTCAAATCCAGTGCTGTCCCCGCCACTCCGAATCCCCGCCCTTCGTCGCCCTCTCTGCCGCTGTTCCCCACCCGCGCGCCCACAAATCCTCTGCCGACCTCGCCGTCTCTGCAGCCGGCACCAACCGTCAATCTTCGGCCTTCATCACTCCCGCCGCCAATCTTCGGCCTTCATCACTACCGTCGCCTCCACCTGAGAATTCATCACTGCCATCGTCTCCACCTCGGCGTTCATCACCGCCATCGTCTCCCTTCAGCCCTTGTTCCCCCCTTCGGCCTCAACCACTACCTTCATACTGCCATCCCTTTTTTTAAAACCCCCTCTTCTTCCGCCATCCCTCCACTTCGCCCTTGTTCCCGCATTGCCACAACTTCCCCT
Source organism: Teleogryllus oceanicus (assembly GCA_964035755.1). Taxonomy (NCBI): domain Eukaryota; kingdom Metazoa; phylum Arthropoda; class Insecta; order Orthoptera; family Gryllidae; genus Teleogryllus; species Teleogryllus oceanicus. The sequence continues at coordinate 108,820,481 of CAXIVR010000007.1, forward strand.
CGCAAGTGGGGCCTCATGCGATCGGTGGGAAGGGACCGCGAGGGAGGGCAATAATTCCAAGAGGACGGCTCGACGCGTCATCCGGGGTGGGCGGGCGGCAGAAGGCGCCGGCGGCGGCGGCAACGCCACAGACGCCGTTGGCACGGCCCCTGAATGAATCAGCGCCGCTGGAGGCTGTGGTGGCGGTGGAAAGCGAAAACGTCTGTACGCGGTGGCCCTCTAGGCAGACATTCTATTAGAAGGTTTGTTTCATCGCGGCTCTCCTATAATGCGGTTCTTTTACAATATGCTTCATTCACTACGCTAATATTGCTCTCCTGTAATGCGGTTCCATTGAAATTAAAGAAATGTTTGACAGTTTTAGATACAACCAATCTCGGTGTTCAATGGTAGAGTTGCGCTTGTTAAATCCCTGATTGATGGTTTCCACTGTGCCTATCAAATTTCATTGCTTTCTCAGCTTGTTTTTACCTTCCAGAAATGGTTTATGAGAAAACTATTGTTACTATAATTTTGAAATCAGAAGTTCAGCTATAGTAGCGTACTCTAAATACATACCTTCTGTTTGAATGCTTGGATATTTGAATATATTTAAAATACAATTTCAAACCAATATAAACTACTCGATAGTTACTTTTTTTAGTTGAAGAAACACTTTATACAAGAAATGTTTGGTTCAATTTTATTATGTGTGAGTGTAATTGAAGATAATACAAATACCGTTTTAGAAAGTATGCTCCTCACCTTCCTCATGGTTTTATTCTTATAATTTTAGATTATTACCGTGATAAAATACAATTCCTCCAATGTGTTTTCTTTCCTATTCACTCTATGCTCAAATCTTTGAAATAAGAGTTTGTCTAAACACTTCATTCTTCCTCCTTCTCATCATGAATTCTATCGTTATGGCTCACATTAACTATCTTTATTCATTGTTTCTTTATTCCATAGTTTATCCTGCGTTCTTCTAAATGACCTAGCCACCAGTGACAACCCAGAGGCAAACTCATAAATTATTTTAACGTAATTGGGGAGAGTGTGGATTTCAATTCTGACCCCAGAAATATTTTTGAATTAATAACGAAATATGATATGTGAATGCCTGAAAAATGCCCACTTAGGTTCTCAATGATTTGGGATTGATGCTTATCCTAACACACTTTTTAGAAAAAAATGAATAATATTGATAATTCGAATGCAAATGCAAAAGATAAGGGACTAAGAAAATGATTGAAAAATTGGGAAGGGTTAAAAATATCCTTTTTAAACTTAAGATGTAGTAAATTGTTGTTAATCTGCGTAAATAAATTAATTGAATTTTTATATTTTTAATCATAAAAACATATTTCTTCTTAAAAGAAATGCTCCTCTGGAATGTGATCCATCAACACGAGCAATTTCTAAAAAAAATACCAAAAAAAGTGTTAGTTTGACCTGAGAAAGACGTATTTCCAAAACATTCCCTACGCCCGCTGCATCCGACCCCGCAAGAGGCAGCCTTCGCCAGCACAGTTACCCCCCGCAAGCCGCGTCTCGGCTCGCCGTCTCGGACGCCCATCTCCCCGCTCGCGGCGGCGCGACGCCTGCCCCCGCCCCCGACGCCGCGACGCCGCCGTCTGCGTCGCCCTCGCCACCAGCTGCCTCCCCCGTCGCCGACTACGACGTCGCGACGCCATCTCAGTCGCCGTCATGGCCAGCGTCGCCAACACGCCAGCCATTGACCGGGTCACACGGGTTGGGGTAAAACTCGGGAAGCTGACGTGTAGCACTGTGCTGGATCTCGCCTTCCCGTGGAGGAAATATTCCACCTAAAAACATACACTTCACTTACGTGACTATTAACCTAACCAGTTGACGCAGCCGGAAACGTAAAATAATCATTCAATCAAACAATGATCGTATCTCCGACGCCACCTTCGACTCCGCGCCACGTTCGGCTCCTGTCGCAATGCATCCCCGACGCCAATTGCGACAAAGCCATTACCATTCATCATCATGGCCAGCACATACTACCGCCAAACAAGCATTGAATGCATCAGTGACGGCGCCACCGACATAGGTCACAACGTCCCCTCCGACGTTAAAAGAACGCTATCCCTGTTGCCACTTCCGACGTGCTTCCCAACTTACGCTGCCACCGATAGCGTGGTATGGCTTTACCTTTCGTTACTGCCGAGCCCACCTCGTTCGCTACCTTCTTTGCCGCCTCCGACACTAAATCAAACACCACATCCAACGCCACTTCTGAACTCATCTCTGATGGCACCTGAGAAGCCACCTCCGCGCCATCACCGCACTACTTCCAACGTAACATCAATACCACCTCCAACATCGGTTCCAACACCACATCTGACGACGCTCTGATGGCATTTCTGACGTCACCTCTGACGCCACATCCGTCGCCACAGCTGACGCTACCTTCGATATCAACTGGGACGCCACTTGGAACTCCGACGCCACCTCTGACGCCACCTCCGACGCCACCTCCGGCACACGCCAACCCCCCCCACACCCACCACCACCACCACCACCAGACCCACCTACCAACACTAACACCACCACGACGGCGCCACACCACCGCTCCGTCACACCTCTCCTCAGACTCCTCCGTGCTAACCCACGACCACCCAGCTCAGCGACCACCGCTCCGTCACATCTCTTCTCAGACTCCCTACCATCACCATCACCACCATGACCCAAACCGCCGCCCGACTGCACAACCGCGGCGTCCACCTCCCTCAGACTCCTCCACCATCACCACCACCCCCCATCCCCGACCACCTCTATGACCAAATCCCCGCTTCCGCACTACTCATCAGACTCCTCCCTCATCACCGTCACCTTGCCCACGTCACCGCCCCGTAATACCTCATCCTCACGCTCCTCCACCATCACCGCCACCAACACCGTCCCCACGGCGCCACACTACCACTCCGACACTCCTCCTCCTCAGACTGCTCCGCCCTCACCGCCTCCCCTCAGCCCCGACCTCCCTGGCACGGTCCGCCTCACCCTTCCTCAGACGATCCTACGATCACCACCATCACGACCGCCAACACCGCCACCGCGGCCTCACCACCGCTCCATCACACCTCGCCTTTAGACCCCCCCCCCCCCTCAATCTACATCAGCGTCCGTCACACCTCTCCTCAGACTCATCGACCATCTTTCACACCTCTCCTCAGACTTCACGACCGCCAATACTACCACTACGGCAAACCGCCGCTCCCCCATACCTCGTCTCTAGACTCTCCGCCATCACCCCTCCCCCCGCCCGACACCTCCTGGCACTCACCGCTCCATGACACCTCTCCCAGACTCCTCACCATCCAATCATCACAACTGCCTACACGGCCACACCACCGCTCCGTCACCTCGTTTTTAGACTACTGCGCCACCACCGCCCCCCAGCCCGCCCACCTCAATGGCCACATCACCGGTCCGCCACACCTCTCCTCAGACTCCTCTACCATCACCACCATCACGTCCGCCAACACCGCCACCGCTCAGTCACACGTCGTCTATAGACTACTCGCCATCACCGTCTCCCCCTAGCCCCATCACCACTCCGTCACACCTCTCCTCAGACTCTACCATCACCACCATCACGACCGCCACCGCGGCCACCACGGCCTCCGCCGCCGCTAGACGGCTGTTGTTTCCGTTTGCGCGGCCCCGCGCTCGTGCCCCGTCTGGGGAAGTCCGCTCGCCCCCATTATTAGTCGCAGCGCCCGCGCCATCTGCCGTCGTTCCGGTGGTCGTTTCCAAGGTTTCTTCGGAAGTGCGCTGTCGTGAGGCCTTTGGCGGCGGCGGGGGGCCTTTTGTGCGGCCCGCACGTTGCGTGGCGTATTCACCATGACGGAAATAGTCACCAAGTTGGCTTCCTCGCAGCGCGACTGTTATTAGAAAAAAAGGCTTCGTAAATTTTGTAAAAAAATACGCGGCGCTTGACTGTTCTAGGCAGTTCTAGGTCATTTCTTCCCGTGAGTGACACTCCCAACGCAACACAAACTATTTTCATCTCAGCGCAAAGCTGTTGAAGTCTGTTTTGGTTTTGTTTTTTCGTTGAAAAATATTCTTAAGTATATGAATTTATATTGGATGTAGTGTGAGTTCCATGTAAGCTCCAGAAACACATATACTTTTTTTAAATTTCTAATGAAGTGGTGTGATAGTAGTTTTGCTTTAGTGTTATTTTTGAGTTAATGATGTGAAAAGACCTTTGTCTTGCAGAATCCAGAAATATATTAATAAAGTCTCGAAAAAACACTGATTTTTCTCTTCATTTTCTACAAATATTTTTAACTAGAAGGCATAATGTGATGACTTTAAAACATAATTCTAAGAAATTCTGCAGCTAAATGTTTTAATAATTTCATGCTTTCGGATATTTTAAAATTAAAAAAAGCCCTCCAACATTTTGTATATTGACGTATTAATGCGCTGTGGCGGAATATTTTGTAGTTTTTCCATCAAGTCCTTCTCCATCACTCTCTATTGTAATCGTGTCAGCATCTATGAACATCAAACCTGACTCTCAAATTTTTGACTCGCAACACAACTCATACAACAAATGTAATCACGAACCGCATCAAAACTTCCCTACTCCGCCTGGTCGACTGGCAGCTTTAACCAGTGATGTTCATCAACACCGTATCTCGCGCAGTCGGATCTTCCAGCGAACGCGAAATCCAGTTTTCCAGGGAACGTTCAATACGGCGCGGTGCCCGGCCGACTTTCGCCCTTCACCCTTTCCCTTCGTCCGCTTGATGCGCTCGCGCCTGCAGGCGAAACACAAACTCAGAGGCCGTTCCCAGAAAGCCTCAGCTTCCGGCCGCCACCTCACGCACCATCGCCGCCCGCGAACAGGCGAACATCGATCACGAACGCCCAAGCGGGCAGCGAAGGCGGAATTAGGCAGCTTTGGCGAACCGTCCGCTTGGAACATACGCCTTCTCGGTAGGAAGCTCTTCTGGCGACGCAGTGTCTCTGGCGGAGAGGTCTTAGGATTCGAGTGCAGACGATGGCGGAGTTCGACACTAGCTGGATAGCGAGGTCGGATTCGGTAGCTGTCTGGAGGAGAATTCTAGCAGTCAGCTGCTCTGAGAGTAGATTTTTGTGGACTCTCTCTCTCTCTTTCTCTCTCTCCCCTCTCTCTCTCTCTCTCTCTCTCTCAAAATTGTGTATGTATATTTCATTCATTTTCTTGCTTAAATTAAAAAACTACTATAATACAAAAAGATTAACTCTCTGCCCCCTTCTTTCTTTCTTTTCTTTTCTTTTCTTTAATTCTTCTCCTTTCATTTCTTAAGATTTTTTAAAATTATGTAACTATGTTAATTCTAATTTTATATTTTTCTTGTATCAGAAAACTGATGATGATCGCTAAGCCCTCGAAAGCTGCTCTTATTGAAATAAATAGTATTGTTGACATTGACAACGCCTTCAATCATTTCAATTATGTAAATGTCAACTACAACTCACCACTAAACCAATATGCTTCTGAGGAGCTAAAAACAATTGCAGTAAAACTTGCTCAAAGTAGGACCTCAAAGGACCAGCCTTTTTTTCGCATTAGACAACATTCCGCTTTATGCAATGTAATAGTGAATTTGTAATTGGCAGAACAGCAATTTAAGATCATATTAGAGAGATTTCCGCATTATACACGTCTCGTATTGAGTAAGTTTTACTGAATATTACACATCTGTGGACAAAGGAGCAGGGAACGCAAAATTTATGACCGTGAAGATACTTCAAAACATGAGAGGTTATGAGGGCGACTGTAAAAGACGATGGAAGTGCGATGGAAACCAATGAAGGAGCACCTTATCACTTTATGATCCTGAGAATGTGTAGAAAGTAGAGCGGAAAAGGCAGTACGACTTGAGAAACAGGCATCAATTAATGGCGATTTGAGAAATTATCAACTATGTATGAAAATAGTGAAACGAAATATGGAAGTGAGTGTTATGTGACTGCTGAAATGGAAAGGATGAAAATAATTCGTCTCGTACAGGACTATTTAAAATGATTTGTCAGTGGAAGTGGGCAAAGTCACATTGGGAAACGTTGCGGCGTGTGGGTAGGAACAAGATGTTTTGTGAGAAATGATCCAGAGGTGCGAAGTACAAACAGGAAGATTGACTAAGCAGAGAGAAAGTAGAAGACAGCGCGACAAGTACATTTGGAGAAGTTGGGCGTCGATTTTAGTGAAAGGGAGAGTTGAGTTTGCTTGGGAGATTAACGGAATTTAATTTTAAGAAATAATTTTATTCAAGATAATGGTTTTTTAAATGTATTTCCATCATATCTGTTTATTATTGTTTACACAATTTATTATTTTATTATGAAACTGATATTAAATGAACATTTGTTATGAAATGTTCTGTGAAAAATCAAATGGTTTTGAAGAAGGTGGAGTGAAAGGGAATGTTACTACTACACCCTCAGCGTTTTCGTCCCTAGTAGAAAAGGAACGACGTGTAAGTGAATGGCCACGGAGATCCTTTTATCTTGCGCGATTTGTGTTCATTATTCAACTTGTATACCAATAGTAAAAAATCTCGGTTAGGAATTAAGGAGCTCAATAAAACTAGCTCAGATTGTACTTTTCCCGCCATACATTTGATAATAATTTTTAAACGGTTTTGATATTATTACTACTAATATCATTGTGCAATGTTTAGCAAATAACACCGGGAACGGTAGCTCAGTGCATCAACTGATGTCACCGCAACGCTTCTGACCGGGAGGTCCTAGCTTACACTACCCACGGCGGCAGGAATTTCGACACTAGTTTTTCAGCTAGGTCGAATTCAGTCGCTGTCTGGAGGAGAATTCTAGCAGCCGTCTGCTCTTATCGGTAGTTTTCCGTGGTTTCTCCGGAGCAGTACCCTACTAAACGGGACACGGACCGCGCGCGATATGTCCTTCCTCTTCCTTGTCCTATCCTCTCCCCTTACATACACACTTACGCTAACATGCACTACACTACCACATGAGACCGGTCGTGAGCTTAGAGCTTGTTCCGGCTGGGGCGGTGCCCCGCTGGTGGGAGAGTCCCACTAGCCGACGGTAGGTCGGCGCCGAATCTGGCCATCCAGCGGGAAAGATCACCGCGCATCTCCCGTGAAAAATGTACTACACTAACGGGACTAATGACTAAAGCAGATGACGTGCCCGGAAACACGAAAAATCAAATCAAATCAAACCCCTCCCTCACCCCCGCCTCGAAGCGACACCATGTACGCGAAGCTTTGCATTTCGCCGCCCTCGGCCATCGCGCATCCCCATGCTTTTGATTGATTAGTAATTCCATGCTAATTTCATTAGTCCCGTAAGTGTTGTGCATGTTTACTCCTAGGAAGGTAGCAGTGATCTCCCCTGCTAGAGGGTGAGATCCGGTGGCAAGCTACCATCGGATACCTGGGTTGTCCCCAACCAGTTATCTCTCGCCCACGATGTCCGCCCCGGCCAAGACAAGCTATTAGTTCCTGACTGGTCCCCCGGCATGTGTGTAAGGCATGCAAATGTAAGTGCGTAGAAGTTAGGAATGAGGTGAGGGTAAGTGAGAGGAAGGAAAGATCGCGTGAGGTCCGTGGCCGTCTGTTACGGTACTGGCACCGCCCCAGCCGGGACCAGCTCTAAGCTCCCGACCGGTCTCCCGGAATATGTGGTAGTGTAGCGCATGTTAGTGTAAGTGTGTGTGTAAGGAGAGAGGTTAGGACAAGGAAGAGGAAGAACAGATGGCGCGCGGTCCGTGGCCCGTTTGGTAGGGTACTGCTCCGGCGTTCGCCTGGTATTGATCGGAGAAACCACGGCCAACTACCGATCAGAGCAGCCGGCCGCTAGAATTCTCTTCCAGACAGCGACTGAACTCGACCTAGCTGAAAAGTAGTGTCGAAAATCCTGCCGCCGTGGGGAGTGGGAACCTAGGACCTCCCGGTCAGAGGCGCTGCAGTGACATCAGTTGATGCTCTGAGCTACCGCTCCCGGTGGGGGGAGGGGCGTGAGGGGGTTCGAGTGGCGCTAACGCGCGCCCGCGACCTCGATTCCAATTGCGGGCCGGCGCTAGGCGGGGGCGCCGCCGCCCCGCTGTATCGCAGGAATTAATTAACATTTCTATGGAGTGTCGTGCTCCGCGTAACGATCGCGCGCTTCCGCAGTAATTAACGGAGTTAACATCCTCGTACACGCGGAGCAGCGGCCTCTGGCGGCGCCGGCGGTCGTGGCGATGGACGCGGAGGCTGTGGTGGGGACGGTGAGGGAGCGGCAGCTAGGCCGATGAAAACTCCCGAGTACGCGAGGGAGCGGGAGCTGTACTGAATGGTGTGTGGTTACAGTGGTGATTGTGGTGTGGTGGTGTGGCGCTGGATGTTATGATGGTGGTGGGGGTGGAAATGTTAGAATGTTATGTTGGTAATGGTGGTAGTCGCATGTAACTTTTCGTTTATAATTACATGTTTACCTCACATGTATATAAACGTTTCGTAAGCAAATAACGAATACTGTTCCTTATATGTTTTTCTGTATTACGATAGCAACGTTGAAGATGATGACGAGAGAGAGAGTGAGAGAGGGAGAAGTGTGTAAGACAACCAATTGTAATAAAGGATTAAAAATAATCTGCGTGATATTATTTGAAGGTATTACTATCTATATGAATTGAACTGAAACGTTACAGGTGTTGTGGTAATGGTTGATAGTGGTTGGGATTGTTATGGTGAGGTTTGATGATATTTGAGGTGGTGGTGATTGTAAATGTGTAATATGGGTGGTGGTTATCATTGAGATGGTAGTGATGGCTGTAGCTGCGACGGTGGAGGCGATAGTCATGCGGTGAGAAGGTGGATGATGTAAAGATGGTGACTCTGGTTCTATTAGCTCTGCTAGGCGACGTTGGTGGCAGGGGCGAAGGGAATGTAGGTGCCTGGGCGGGGTGTTTTGGTTGGGGTGGTGTGGAGGGGGTTGTGGGGATGTGGTTGGGTTTAGGGAATGGTGGTGATGGTGACTGTGGAGATGGTAGCGGTGGCGATGGTCACGATCAACGAGCTGGAATTACATAGAGAGGAAATGAGTACTGATACAGCGCTCCTGGTTGAAGCTTTTTGCACTACTGGCCGCCATGTTTTCTGAGGTCAAAACAAATCAAGAGGCATTCGGGGCTTGTACGGACTCTTGTTAAGAAGTACACGTTTTCGGCGTATTTTGGTGTAGTGTGTTTAAATTTGCGATATCAAAATGCCGTCCTGTTGTTCTGCGTACAACTGCACCAATAGAAACGACAAAACTATTGGAATATCGTATTTTACGTAAGTATTTTCTCATTCACTCCACTGAATTTTTACCTATAACTGGTGTTAGTAACTAACTTGTTTTGTAACAATATAGGTTTCCCCTGAACGACAGAAGAATTGACCAGGAGATGGGTAGTGTTGATGAGAAGAGAAAAGTGGTGGCCTACCAAGTCGAGCCGCATTTGCTCCAGTCACTTTGAAGAACAATATATGTACAAAGTGAACGACTGCAGGCGACTTTTGGGCAATGCAGTGCCCACCATATTTTCTTTTCCTGAGCACTTACAAAGGAAGGAGAAGATACGAAGAGCTCCAGTGAAGAGGACAGTATCTTGTTCTTCAGATGAAGAAACAGTGCAAATAGAGAATGTAAGTGATATTGCAAATGGCATACATAACTATAGCTTGCCAAGTCCCACAAAAATCAACAAAAAGTACCTGGAAGCTGTAACCAACTGCCAAAAAACTCAAAAGAAGCTGAAAACCGCCAGACAAGGAATGGATGTAGATGAAGAACCACATTACTATCAGTTGATAAAACTACTTCTACATCAGTACTTCACAATCCGGCTTCATTACAGTTGTAAAAACATAACAGAACAGCAAAGAGGAAAACCCATCAGACAAGTGTTCACAAATTAATACACTTCAAAGGCCAGTGAAGTAGAATGTAATATATTTTTTGTAAATAATTTGTAATTTCCTGTATGTATGTTTTTAATAATGTAATAATGTTCAATCTGGGTGTAGAACCCCCGTCTCGATCAGGTTTTGCGTGCAGTTTCCCTTGATTCATAGAGCAAATGCTGAGATGGTCCTTTGTTTTGTTTCTGCACAGTAAATGTAAATTCTTCCCCCCACTATTAAATAAACCAGATGTCAAGCTTACCATGTGTTTTTTTTTCTCCCCCAAATGTACATGATGAATTAGGAAGCCAGATCAATTCCTACTGAAATTGAACAAAGAATATTAAGTAAAGTGAATAATTTATATTAATTTTTGCTTAATTAATGCACATTTTAAATATGATTTCTGGTGAATTTCAATTAATTTGAGGTTAGATCATATTTTATCAATATTCTGTAGGCACTGCTTAAATGTATGGAAGTAGTTTATAAAATATATATTTTTATATCGACGTTACCGACAGTTGATTGGACTCAAATTATGACAAGCACATTTCCATAGAGATATCAATTTAATTTCAATTACTGTTATTCGGAACTGTATTATACTTCATTTTTTATTATAATACTCTGGGTATATTTAACATGTTTTAAATATTACATTCTTAAATTTTTTCGCCACGTTCTGACATTGCCCTCAGAAAACATGGCGGCTGTACATTCAAAAAGCTTCAAAGATGGCGGGCACATCGCCACTCTATAGATTTCTACCTCGTTGGTCACGATGGTGATGTAAATGGCTTAGAGCGTGTTCCGGCTGGGGCGTTGCCCCGCTGGTGGGAGAGTCCTGATTAGGGGAAACCCCCACTTGCCGACGGTAGGTCGGCGACGGATCTCGCCAGCCAGCGGGGAAGATCACCGCCATCTCCCGCGAAAAAATGCACTACACTAACGGGACTAATGACCAAAGCAGTTGACGCGCCAGGAAACACGAAAAAATCAATCAATCAATCAATCAATCATTGTGTTGTAAATGGTTGTAGCAGTGGCGACTCTGACATTTGTGCTCTTCGGTACAACATGGCAGTAGCAGCAGCGATGAAAAACTCGCAGTGGTAGTGCAGTTTCGAGACGGTGTCAGCTGTGACGCCAGCCGGCGGTGGCACTGGCGGTTGCAACGACGCACGCACCTCAATTCACGTGGAGTGGCGATGGAAGCGGCGGCGTCTGCGAGGCAAGGGAAGCGAAAGTGAGCGCCAGTGATATCGCACGGCCATAAGGATTTTATGAGGGATATAATGGAAGGGAAAGTAACTGAGTAAGACCCGCTCGAAGCTTCCCCGGTTCCGCTCCGGGCTGTGTGTGTAAGGTGCGGCCGTGAGGACGGGAAGGGCGGGGCAGGCGCTGAGGTGCTGCGTGGGAAAGCGGGGTGGGGAGGTAGGGCGGGGCGGTGGGACGATGCAGTTGGAACGCGGCGGGGAGAGCGATGTGAGACGGGGATGTCGGTTGGGAGGACGGCGAAGTAGGGACGGGGTAGCGGGAGGGGGATGGCGGTTTGGAGCCGATGCAGTAGGACCGTTGACGCAAGAATGGCGACTGGGGGACGGCAGATTATAGATTGATTGATTTCTTCGTGTTTCCGGGCGCGTCAACTGCATTGGTCATTAGTCCCGTTAGTGTAGTGCATGCTTTTTTCATGGGAGATGGCGATGATATTTCCCCGTTGGATGGCGAGATCCGGCGCCGACCTACCGTCGGCTAGTGGGGTTTCCCCTAACCAGGACTAACACCAGCGGGGCACCGTCCCAGCCGGGACAAGCTCTAAGCTCCCGACCGCTCTCCCGGAATATGTGATAGTGTAGTGCATGTTAGTGTAAGTGTGTGTGTGTGTGTGTGTGTGTAATGGGGGAGAGGATAGGACAAGGAAGAGGAAGGAATATCCGCGCGGTCCGCGGCCCGTTTGGTAAGGTACTGCTCTGGCATTCACCTCGTGTTGATCGGAGAAACCACGGAAAACTACCTCTCAGAGCAGCCGGCCGCTAGAATTCTCCTCCAGACAGCGACTGGAGCAGATTACGAACGGCGTGTCGGGTATAGCGTATGATGGACGGCATGATAAAGACGGCGGAGCGGGGTTGGCAGATGGGGGAAAGTGGGAGGAGACGGCGTGGGTGGACCTGCGGGGTGGGATTGTGGATCAAGGAGAAACATCAATTGGTGCAGGGGGATGGTGTGAGGAGGGTGGAGTTGAAACGACTATGCATGGCGGGGGAAGAGCGGGGAGCGGAGATGGCGGGGCGGGCCATGATAGGGCGAGGCGGGCGTGGGAACTAGGCTCGAGAAGTTCAAGTCGAGTTCATTCGCTCGCGGCGATGTGTGGAGGATACATCGATGTGGCGGCGATTGCGTGTTTATTACTTCATACGACGATTTCCTATGCCTCGTGGCTGAACGCCAACTTGGTGATTTTGGCAGCTGTTACTGTTAAATCTCTGGGATTGTGGAAGTTAATAAATGAAAGTCAAATCAGTTGCATTGCTGAAATACGTTTGCATTGTTCTTGCTAAAGGAACTAAATTATGAACTCTAGATTCTTAAAATTACTTTCGAAGGTAGGAAGAATAAACGCCAATTCCAAATTAGGGAAAAGAGATTTGATTACCTTGCTACTTGGAATACCGCTAATTTGTACCGAAGAATTAGAGGTTGAATAAATATAAAAAAAATTTAACTTACGGTATGGACATTAGACATACAGGTTAGATGGTAAATAAGATTACAATTTTCTGCGTTGTTTGAGCTGCTGAAGGTATCAAAAAATTTCTTTATTCCTTCAAAGTAGTGATATTTCGCGGAAGGAATAAAACATGTCTTAGTTCTGCTAGTATTATCCAGAAGTCGCAAACCTAAGAATCAGACCACTCATTAATTTCACTTCATGCTATCCTTTGGTGATATCTCTCCTATTTTTATTGCCGAGTCTTCACTGAAAAGAAATTTAAAAAACAAAAATTGTAAAAAATAATTGAATAATGAATGATTCGATTTGTTCTCGCTTAAAAACTTCAATAAACATTTTGATGAAATCGTTACTACTGAAAAACCATTTTTCTTAACTTTGAAATATTACGAAAGAATATCTTTCATCTGAAAAACGTATGACTTACCAAAGTATTGTCAGCACACAGCTCCGCTCTGTTTGTGTAGATGTTCCTACAAAGATATTACCCACAACCGTTTGATTGAGAACCTCGCTTGTGTACGACGATGTAAAAGAACGATTTCCCTTTCTATTTTCGTTCTCACGGCTACCCCGGTTTCGAGAGCGTACAAGGCAGGCCGTCGTATACCTCCGGTGCCTAACAACTATCCTTTATCGAGACGAATGTCCTAAGGCTGCGAGAGCGGGGACCGCGAGCTGGTATTCTAGTCGGCGTCTCGCTTGGGAGCAACTCTCCACGGCCGCTCTAGGACCCGGCTGCCCTTGTCGTCGGCGCAATCTCGATTTAGGATCGCTCCTCCAGCGCGGGAGGTGCTGAGGGGGTTGAGGATGAGGACAGATAGAACGTGGATGGGATACAGAAGAGGGAAATTGTGGCAGGAGTGGAAGAGGAAACGGAGAGTTTGGTGAGGTGTTGCAATCGTGAGGATGCAGTATTGTTCATTTCTTCTTCTCCTTCTTCTTCTTTTCTTCTTCTCCTACTTCTACTTCTTCGTCAAGTGTTAGAACTTTCGTTCCGTTGCATCTCAAGTTCATTTCTTTTATAAATAAAAGTTTTTTCCTGTTCTTGTTATTTTTACAACAGACATTGAAGGTCAAATAAATATTAACGCATCAAAAATTTAACCATAAGTAAGATGAACTCCTGCTACAATCATACATAACAATGCAAGTCAAATCCCAAGTTTAACTCTCCTTTTCGTATAGGTATTTTCCTGTACTACTGAATCTTCCTTGCATATCACCGTCTAGGTACAACTGTAATACAATAAACGAAAAAATCTTCAAGGAACATGAATCTTGAACCCTCTGATCATCGCAAATATCACAAAAAGTGGTCGGAATCGGAACCCAGAAGTGGAAATTTAGCACGATCCCTGAAAAGACAATCTGTGAAATGACGAAGTCTCTGGAACTGGTCTGGTTCGTAGATTTATATTGATAGAACACAAGTGTTAAAAACAGATTGAATTGTAATTGCTTATAGCAGTGATTGTTGAGCTGATCTGCTTGAAAGTGATGAACATTATGTAGTTTTAAACACATGTGTTGATATTGGTGACGGTAATAATAGTATTTGAGAAAGGCTTCTACTTGCACTTGAGAAAGAAAATACTTATGCGCATCGTGTTCAAACTCTCAAAAACATTTATGAGCTGGAAATTTTCATAGTTAGTCTGCATCAGTAATAATGAAGAAAAACGCTGAAAGATGTGCGTGGAAGTCAAAAGCGACTAAATAGTTGCAGTGAAAATTCTAGAAGTGAATTCTATTAAAACGTTTCTCTAGTGAAAATTCTCGTAGATCTACTACGATAATAATAGTAATAATAATAATAATAATAATAATAATAATAATAATAATAATAATAATAATAATAATAATAATAATCCCTAGGAATCTGTTGTGGGGCCTTAAGCAAATGGGTTTGAATGAAGACATGCACAAACAGAAAGAAGGCGGTATTATCAAAAACGGAAGTGCGGAATTGCGACGCGGTATGCGGCGGCGGAGGCGGCGAGCGGAGGCGGCGGCGAGGGGCGGCGGAGGCGGCGGCGGAGGCGGCGGCGGAGGCGGCGCGCGGGGGGCGGCGGCGGGAGGGGGCGGACGGCGGCGGCGGAGGCGGAGGCGGCGGCGGAGGCGGCGGGAGGCGGCGGCTGAGGCGGCGGCGGCGAGGCGGCGGCGGAGCGGAGGCGGCGGCGGAGGCGGCGGCGGAGGCGGGGCGGGCGGCGGAGGCGGGCGGAGGCGGCGGGGAGGCGGCGGCGAGGCGGCGGCGGAGGCGGCGGGAGGGGCGGCGGCGGCGGCTGCCACAGAGACAGCGGCGGTGGCGCAGCGCGGTGATCTAAGAAACGAAGAAGGCCGCCCGGGCCTTATTTATGCGCGCCCAAGACGGTAGCTTCACCCTGAGGCCTCGCTCGTTACCGAGGCCCGCGCGCGCGCGCGGCGCTCTTGTTGTGTTTGTGATTCGGAGGCGGCGGCCGCGGTGGAGCCACTGGAGCGTTCGACTTTCGCCCGCCGCCCGAACGCCGTCGATTCCCTGGAACACCTCGCGAGGACGAGCTGCGGACACGCACGGCGTGAAGGCTATCGCCGAAGATCCGATAGGTTACGTGTTTACGTTACAATGCTTATCCAGGACCTCCGAAGCCCCAACTTTCTGTTTAATTTCGCAATTTACTCTGCAAAGCTGCATTTCTGAGAGCTTGCCCTTCGTGCAGTCTTTCTTCTACTCTTCTACTTTCATTTTAGTCATTGGTAAAGTACCAAATCTCAGAAGGCCCTGATATTTGATTCTACTGCGTCAGAGTATATGCAGAACTTTTAAGGCCATAATAATAGTTCTTTTAGTCCCTTTTAATAGTTATTTGAGTAAATAATTATGTTTATTATCGCTGAATATCCGATAGGACACGTGTTAACTCTAGGATACTAATGCAGGGTCATCGAGGCTCTAATTTATTTTTTTATTTGGGATTTACTCTGAGAAGCTGCATATCTGAGAGCTTGCTCTCCGTATAGTCTTTCTTCTGTCTTCTACTTTCATTTTAGTCATTGCCAAAGGAAAAAAATCTTAGAAGGTATATTTGATTCCATTACGTCAGTGCTATGCAGAATTTTTAAGGCCATAATAGTTATTTTTGTCCCTTTTAATAGTTATTTAAGTTAATAATCATATATTAACATTAATAATTGACTTTTTAAATTATTAAAAAATTAAGTTATTGAACTTTTAAAATGTACTTTTTTCAGGAGCGTTATTTTTTAGTGCTCATTACTGCTAAGATTTGTAATTTTATGCACTTTCCCGAGTCCATGCATTAGGGTCCATGCGTAGGGTTAACAAAGGCGGCTTCAACGGCCTCCCTCTTTGAAATATCTATATATTTAAGACACTAAGGGTCTTCGTTTAGAAAGAATTTGAGCTTTCTCGTCAACCAAATTTTGCTTTATTTGATTGTTGCAATAATGAAAGGTAGTGGGATTCAATTGTATGATCGTTTCCTATTATTAACAGATTTTATAGTATAAATTGTTTTAAATCGTAAAATTCAAAGAATGAATGCTCACAACCCATCTTTACGTCGTGTGGTTGAGTTAGCACCTTCCAGAAGTTCTTTTTCCGGACTGGATAGCCGAGGTGGCTAAGGTTGAAGAGCCCTGGCCGCATCGTGCCTGAAGAGTCACGGATTCGAAGTTCGCCTGGGGCATGGATGTTTGTGCATGTTTATATGCCTACCCGTTACCCTGAATATTACATACAGTGGTCGCTATATGACCTTAGTAGTTGAAAAGCGACCTTAAATAAGTAAACATTGAAGCTGTTTCCCCAGCTTAAGTAAAACTGTTGAGGTTATAGTTAGCGTAGCGAAGATAGCAAAATTTTAAGTTCAAAGATTTTTTTAATGCAAAGATTAGTGAGTATTTATAAATGAAATGTCCAACAACCGTTTGAAGCATGTATCCCTTTACAAAAACAATCATAAAATGCATCAAGATTTTAAAACAAGGTGGTAAGAAAGATTTTCTGCTACATTCCACTACAACATGCACGTTCAGATCTTGGTAAATATAAAAAACTTCATTTACATTTTCAGAAACATGTTTAAATATGTGTTGACAGTGATTAGTGATTGTATTCTTCCTGAATTTGTGAACCTCATTTATTTCATTAGTCGTAGAGGAAAAGTACTAATGCCATGAAATAATATTTTTGGGGAAGTTTCCATTTTCCGGATAGTGCGTAAGTAGCACTTTTCTGTTGCAACTTTTCCTCATTTCATTTTTTGGACGATGTAATTGCAAGACATCAGCTAATAGATAATTAAAAATATATTTAGAAATTTCTGTATGAAAAAAAAAAAGCTTCCCATACTCTTTGCAGAAAACCAAGGAAAGAAAGGTTTGTACATTTTAAGAAACACTTCCAGAATCCCATGTAAGCTAACGATTCGTCGAGAATCCCCTCTGTCAAACAGATTTAAGACGACAAAAAATACACGTTCGCAGATTAGGACATAGGGATAACGGTACGATCACATACAACCCGCATCACACTCGACGCTCCAACGCACGTAATCATCGTCCGTACATAGGAAATGACATCACATATCTGGCCACCAACTTTTATCATAACCTACCTCAAATCCCAACCCTATCACCATTCAAACTAGCCAAAACCCCAATTACCAAACACGAATCAAAACAAATATCCATATCACATATTCCTAAAAAATTTGCAGATTTAGATCCGACTGAGGACCCAAAAGGATTTCTCCCCTTGTTTGTATGTAAGATTATATTTAAGGTTAGCATATAAGCCTGTAAATACATATGTATAGTTATTTTACTGATCTATGTAATCACTTCAAAATTAATAAATAAAATAAACATAGGAAATGATGCGGGTTCTAGAAATGAGGTTTTCGAATCTTTCATGGAACATCACTGGTTTCTTGATCTATAATCTACAAAACTAGACTTTTCCCATGTTTTATTATGTTTTTGTAGAGTAACTCCGCGCCACGGGTTATCCAAAAGTTTCGAAGTATTCCAATGTGAAGCGATTTTCACAATTAAAACAATGATTGTAACAATTGCGGAAGATTTGTGTGGTTCCAGCTAATATAAAATGTATATAACTATACTATTTTAAAATATATCTATAGATAAGCCTCGCAATTATTTATATTTTGTGAATTGATTTATTGCTGTTAAAAGAAAGTAAATATTTTTAAAATGCAATATTTTCAACGATGGCCTCCACTTTAAATTGTTATTTTAAAATCAATTTGACAATAAAATTTAAATTATGTGCTAATAAAAAGCTAATGTTTGTGTTTTACTAACTTATCTTTGTAGTATATTGATTCAGTGGTGAGTTGTAGTTGACATTTACATAATTGAAATGATTGAAGGCGTTGTCATTGTTGACAATGACAACGCCTTCAATCATCAAACTGATGTAATTAGTTTTCAATTTTTCTATTTTATTTCGTTTCTTTAGTTTTGTTCTATAAAAACGTGCCCTCCTGAATACTTTGTGTGTCCATCCTTGCCTTGATTTGCCTGCTGTTTGTTTCAAGGCGATGACTCGATGAAATGAATGAAGAGAACATGCAAATGTGGTATTTTACACTACTTTAGCACCTTTAATAAATAGTATAAAACTGGCATATTTTACTCTGCATCAGACGATCTGTTCTTCAAGACTAAAAAGCTGAGAAATTAAGAAATGTTCTGTTTTAAAAACCGCCAGCCTTTAATAGCTTCTACCAAAGTGTAGTAGTAAAGATTAATGCAATCCCTTTCCTTCTATGACGATCTTTAATACTGTCAATGTTGCTAGAGTATAATAGAGCAAATAGGCGTCGAATGTAAACTTTAACACATTTGCAGGACACAAATCGGACACGACGATGGAATCCAGTAAAAATAAATCACAATCTTCAAACTCTGAGCGTGAATACTTCCATTACTTGTGGCAATGTGACTTGCAACATTCTGTTACTACTCACAACTGGCGAAACTCTAATAAATGAACTGGAATTAACTTTGCTGATGTGCATTGATTCTCAATGTTTTAGTCCTTAAATTCCGAAGTTTTCAAGTATTTGGATGCATCCCATAGTGCCTTTTCAATCACTTGCTTGTGAAATAAAAACATTAAAATCTAAGATTGAATGCTGTGTTCACTCCGTTCTCCGTAATTTAACAAAATTAACTTCCTAATTTGGAGTTAGTTAATAAGCGACAACTATCCGCAACCGTAATTAACCTCTTGCTTTCTACTCCGTTTTACACATCGAATGCGGCTTGTGGTTTTAGCTCTAGTAGAGGAGAAACTTTCACCGATAAAGAAGTTCAGAGATGTTTTCATAAAAAACACAATCTGAGATGGCCTTTCACGAACTTATTTTCACAGTACACCATCATTCCCTGTCACTTCCGTACACCACTTGTGCCATAAACCGACTGTAAATACAGTCGATATAGTGCTATAGATTACAGCTTTTATGAAATAAAAATGGTGTATAGCGTGCACCATTAAATTGAATGCGTTATACGGAACAGAAGGAATGTAAATGAACCATTCAAAGATTGTGAGATAAGTTTGATGAGCAGTAACATTCACTAGGACGTAAGTCGTAGGCTTCCATCGTTGTTGACTGTCGATTGCACGAGAGGTTACGACTTTTCATTTTGAGACCTTCGTTCACAGAACAGTGTTCGGGAAGAAGGCCAAGCATGGTTCACTGAAAGAGAAATCAACAGGACATCTCATCTAGAAAATTATTCACTAGACTATCGTTTCTTCCAAAACTGTGACTGTGATTCACCGAGACGGTCATTGACTTTCCGACAAATTATTTGAGAAGTTATCAACGGTTTGAAGAAATGCATTGGTTACTGATTTGGAATGTAATAAGACATCATACCTAAAATTAGTGAAACTTACTATCGGCTTTATAATTCTATGTATTTACCTGGTATACTCATCGAATACAGTGCAGATACCATTAGAACAACATTATTATTTATGTATATATACAATCAATCCAGACATATATAACATTGAGCAAGCCAACTATGTATTCTGAGACTACGAACATTGCTTAACTCAACTTATCCCAGACAATTATTGGCAAAAATGTATCAAACTTTAATCGCTGAAAGCACTTATGTTAGCAGACCATTTTGTTTTGACGGTTTTTTCGCTAACTTCTTTAAGAAACAAATAACTCATCGTGACACAACACCACAAAACACGCGTTCACGTGTTGCTAAAATAATCTTAAATCCAACAACGTCCACGTGTTTTATTCTTCTACTAGGTTTTGTCCCTTTGACATGCGAAATTTTGCAATATACCTGCTCGCTAAAGATTGTCATGATTAAGAGTTAATTTTTCTCCAAAACGTCCTCCTTCAAGCTATCACAACTTCTATTACTTAAGGGAAACTCGTGTGATTGGCTTGCCCGCAGAGAATGTCTGACCAGTCCTCACTAAAACTGCTATTTATTAGTGTGTTGACTCATGGTATCAGAGGTTGAAACTGCACTAGGTTCAAGATCAGTGATTTTTTTAAACTTGCTGGAGTTATAAAGAGGAAGTTAAAAATGTCATAGTGTTCAGTGCAAAAGAGTGTTTATTTGCTTTGCTGTAGAAGATAAAGGTATCACAATTGTATATGTTGTGAAATATACAAAAAATTGGATAAAAATTGTTGAGCTAGAAAGCGGATCAAACCTCCTGAATTCCTCCTTTATCTCAAGTTTGTAACCTAAGGTGGCGAAGGGAGGCTACCTAACTACATTTGTGAGCTTCACCTAGCACGAAATGAATATTTTTTGCAGTGTTTCATTATTTTTATAATTTTCATAAGAAAATTTGAGTGGAATTTTGTAACACGTATTCTCTCCAGAACTTATTTATACAAATTACGATTTGAAATATTTATTTTAATGAATGTGTAGTCCATGTATGGTACTGTAGAGTTGTAATAATAATAATAATAATAATAATAATAATAATAATAATAATAATAATAATAATAATAATGAAATGAATGTAATTATAATACAAATAAAATAATTTATATAACTTTTGTAAATATAACATATCATTTCAATTATTACTTAATGTACGTCTCATAATTTATTTCACGATTTCACTGATGGACCTCCTGTCTTCCTTTGCTTTACTCAGCCACCACTATTATATATACAGCCATCCTAAGACCGATACGTGTCTGGCTTTGGGCCTGCCAATGTGCTATCTAGTTTCCTGTAAGAGATCAGTGACTCCGCCGGCCAATCGGTGGCGGTTGGTACGCACGGCGGTGCCGCGTGGGAGCAGCACCGTCGCCGTGTTTTCGCCTCGATGCGCGTCGCTCGCATCGCAATGCGATGGATGTGTCTTCTCCTCCACATTTTTTAATGAAGATCGTAAAGAGCGCGGCGGGGGTGGTGGTGGGGGGCGGGGCCGGCGGTGGCAGCAGGCGCGCCAACGGTTTCCGATGCCAGTTGGCAGCGTCGGGAGTTCGCGGTGCCCCTCCAGTAGCGTCCCGCGCCGGTGCATAAGGTCGTTGCTTCGGCTACTGTCACCGGGAGCGGTGGCTCAGCGCATCAACTGATGTCACTCCAGCGCCTCTGACCGGAGGTCCTAGGTTCGAGTCCTGACGGCGGCAGGACTATCGACAAAAGCTTTTCAGCTAGGTCGATTTCAGTAGCTGTCTGGAGGAGAATTCTAGAGGCCGGCTGTTGATCGGTCCGATCAACACTAGGCGAATGCCGCAGCAGTACCCTATCAAACCGGCCACGAACCGCGCATGAATTTTCCTTCCTCTTCCTTGTCCTATCCTCTCCCGTTACACACACACACACACACACACACACACACACACACACACACTTACACTAACATGCACTACTCTACCACGTTACAGAAAGTGAGTTTGGGAAATCATGCACACCTCTTTAGGGTGATTTAAATTTATCTTCTGAAAATCTAGATTTGATTCTTTGGTTTTTTCTAGGTTGAATACGGAAGTTGCAGGGGAGGATGATAACGGAAAGAAAAAAATTATTAGATTGGTGACTGATCGTGTGAAGAACAAACTCTCTGTGGAGTTGCTTCTTTGATACGTACTTAGACCGCTCTGATGGCAGTGCGAAGGATTTTCTTTTGGAATGTTTGGAGCGTTCTAGCGTACCGAAATTGCAGCTGCTTCCCGGACAGGTTTGGTTTGGTTTGTTTTTTTCGTGTTTCCGGACGCGTCAACTGCTTTGGTCATTAGTCTCGTTAGTGTAGTGCATGTTCTTTTCTAGGGAGATGGCCGTGATATTCCCCCGCTGGATGGCAGCCGGCCGCTAGATAGAATTCCCCTCCAGGCAGCGTTTGACCTAGCTGAAAAGCTAGTGTCGAAAATCCTGCCACCGTCAGGACTCGAACCTAGGACCTCCCGGTTAGAGGCGCTGCAGTGACATCAGTTGATGCACTGAGCTACCGCTACTGGTTTCCCAGACAGCAAAAGTAATTATGGGACGTATGGCAGAATGGCTTCGGCCACTGTCCAACCACGAGCACGCAATGCTCCGCTTGCATCGTCTCGCTTCGCGTCGCATCTCCCCTCCCCGCTTCGCCACGCCCCGCGCCCGCGAAAATGAAAGCCTACCCGCGTACGCACGACTTTCCCGTTCGATGGGGCTCTTTGGGAATGGGGCTATCTGTGAAGTCTGGCTTTAATTGGAACTGTAAACTTCGATTAAACTTTTATTGATGGTTCCAGGCGCGCCAAGTACTAAGGTCCTTAGTCCCATAGGTGTAGTGCATGTTTTTTAGGTTTCGGTGATCTTTCCCCACCTTCTGGCAAGATCCTACCCCCACCTACATCAGCTTGCAGGAATTTTCCCTAGCCTCTCACAGCATGGTTCCTCCCCAGCCGGGACGAGTCCTAAGCTTCTGTATGGTCTGTAGTGCATTTAAGTAATTGTTAGTAATTAAGGGGTTAAGATAGGACAAGGAATAGGAGAAAGATCGCGCGCGGTCCGTGGCCTGTTTGTTAGGGTACCACTCCGGCCTTCGCCCGGTGTTAATCAGAGAAACCACGGAAAACTACCGATCAGAGCAGCTGGCCGCTAGAATTCTCCTCTAGACTGCGTCAGAACTCGACCCAGCATATTATTCAAAATTCAAATTAAATGGAGAGAAACAAAGAACATCCAGAAAGTACGTATTGCCCCATTGAAAGAAGCTCTACAGAAAGCTCTCATCAGAGGTCTCCGTCGGATGATTGGTAAAAAACCTACTCATCAAAATCATTAATCCATTCCGAGTATGACCACTAGAGTAGTGTCATAAAGAAAAAGTTATCTTCCTTTATCTTTTTTGATGAGATGAAGAGATTTAGGATACTCCTAGCAGACTGTCCCAGTAACTGCAAAACTACTATCATCAGGTCCACAAATACAAACGTGTTCGCATAGACACTAGGCGTATAGACACTCTGAATTTCTCGTATCCATTTACTTTTATAATTAAGTAAATGAGATGAGGATACCTGGTAGTGCATGTTAAGTTTGGATTCTGTCATCAGACATAATGTATAAATTTTCGAAATTATCAGTATCGCAAATGAAAGAAATAGTGCTGCACACAACGTTGTAATACACGAACGATTGGAAGATACTATTAGTAGTAGAACATTTGAATTATGATAATTCGCACAAAATTCATGTTCGTTAGTTGCAGACTATGTGAGCATCATACTTCGTTCACGAGTTCGGAAAATCATCGCAAAACCTTTCATCCATACTTCGTAGTCATGAAATACATATCCAAATGGCTCGTTTGACTTCAAGAACGTCCGATAGCTGTCTAGTCATAATGCGAAACTGTCTCGTTGAGTTGAAGAGATAAACTCTAGTTGAAGTATTTTCTCACGTGGTTGGTGCAGAATGTCAATTCAAGAGGCCCCCTATCTTCAGAATCTCAAACGATCGGCTGAAGAACCTGTTCGTGTGGTGTTTAGAGTGCCAATAAGTTTTATTTTGAAGTCTTAAGGGTCAGTTTAGAACGTTGTTGCCACTCTTTATTTGCATGCCAATATGCGGATTCGTAAATTAAAACAACTATGAGCTACTGTGGATTCCCTTGTTACCTAACAGGTAGAACAACCGTTTATATGTCTTAAGTTGCAATTCCACGATTTTAAGCGTCGCAGTCATTCAGCATCCTTAATTTCCGTCCTTTAGACCTGACGTCAAAGATGCAAGAGGAATTTAGTGAATAAAGAATTATTACAAATAATGAAGACACGGAAGTCATGGAGTGCTGAAAATTTATTTTTAAATAATTTTACCCGACTAGTTAAGTTATGATTCAAATCAAAGTGATAAACTTGATTTCAATTTCAAAGCAAAAGGGACATCTCACCTACAGGAAGAGGACTTCATGTTTCCTCATCAAATAGTGATCTTTTACGATAGAAACTGAAATAAATGAAAAAAACAATATGTATTTTGATTATTAAAATGAACAGTAGCTACCATCAAGTATTGCACTGCACTGTTTCACTTTGTAGTCATTTGGAGTAGATTGAAATATCATATTAAACTGCTACCATCGAGACTCAGTACCCAAGACATCCTTTTTAATTGCTTGGCTTGTGCATAGTAGCAGACATTGCAAATGCTTACTCTACCAGCATTCCACTGACATTTCCTTTGCCATGTTCATCGTTGCCGCCTCCACCATCAAGCACTTCTTTGTACCCACCATCTTCTTCCTATGACTACATATAAATTCGAGTGTTTTGAGTGTTGGCCAGTTAACAAGGAGCTCGCCCAAGTATAGATAATTCTGGAGAAAGTGGATTATGCCCTCTTCAAGTTCTGAGGTTGGGACCGGCAACAGATTGGGGAAGAAAGTATGGCAACAGGTTGGGTCGTTCTGTAAGGACCTATTCTGGTATCCGTTTGTAATGCTAGGAATCACGAAAAATGTTCTTTAGAATTTATCTGGAGCCACTGGCAACACCCGTTTCAGCTGGTGAGAATCCGTTATCTTCAGCACTGGAAGCCAGAACATCTCGATCTTAAATGCTTCTATTGCCAAATTCATATCTGTACACGACTACATTTAGAGGCTCTAATCCATTTTCAGGATTTACCCTTTACTTATTGACATCTCTCCTGTCCCTTTTGTTTCTTCTGCACCCTAGGAGAAATCGTCCATATTTTCCCCACTGCGTATTGGAACGGGAATATCTGGAGGTGACCTCAGAAAGCAGACAATGACAACGAATGCAGCAATGAAGAACGCTCCGCATAAAGAACTGTCATCCTCAATAACAATCAATGTTAAGAAATGCGGAGTACAACGAAATTCAACGTGAAGGTATTTCTTTTTACCGATTTTAAATATGCTTATTCGTAGAACAAAATGGCCACACGTTTTGAAGAAAAACGAAAGAAATGTCGAATAGCCGGTCAAGCAAGAGTTTTGAATGAGCAACCTCTGACTTTCGTTAATTTCGCATTTCCCAACTATAGATACCTCTTGTAAGCGGGCTATCGCCTTCGAAATCAGGGCCCAAGACGGTTCTTTCCAATTATTTGTATTCATTTTAATTGACTGAATAGTAATGAGGAGTGGATTAACATGTTAACAGACCAAACACGGGCTACTTATGAATGGATGGCCCCAAAATGTTAAAAACAATTTTATATTGAATCGCAAATACTTAATATTTTAATTAGGAGTAATAAAGCTGCGAAGATTATAGTTCATTTTTATGTTCAGTTCGATTTCTTATGTTTAATATTTTAATATTATTAGGAGTCCATAGTTTTCATCATGTTTAGGGTACCTCAAGTTATTAATCTGACCCTGCCAGTACTAGTAGCCGTCACAAATGCTGACGCCGCCAGATTTATCCTGCCATATGTGATGGTCACCACATTCTTCCATCTTCCTACCACCACCACCTTGTCCATCGTCGAACGCCGTCCTCGCCGCTGTCGCACTATGGCACGAAATGGCAAACATGCGGGCAAAAATTGATTTTAAACTAGAACTCTATTTTCAAGCGGAAGAAAGTTCTCTTTCTTCTCGTTTCCAGAGTTGCAAATAGTTGCAGATGAAACCTACACGAACGTGTTTCCTGGTCTTTTTTGTATTATAACTGCAAGTATCATGACATACATATACGTATATTTTTTGTAAGTCAAGAAAAACAAATGTAATGTCGCTTCTAGCAAGCATGATTTTAATAATTTATTTTCAACAAAAGTAAAAACGAAAAATATGTTTTTTGTAAGAAATGTCATTATAAATTATTGAAGAGTAACTAGGAAAAAAATTAATTTAATTTCTTTTATAGTAACCGAGAAATGTGTATCCCAAAATGGGATCAATTAATGACCGTTCGGGTTCTTATAAATCTCTCATTTTTGCGCGCGTTCTACACAACAATGAGGCTGAGAAAATAGCAAAGTATAGTGTATGTGTGTGTGTTATATATATATATATATATATATATATATATATATATATATATATATATATATATATATATATATATATACACACACACACAAACACACTTGTTTCAGTTCATATATGCTTGAATGAAGCGAATCAGACAATTTTGAAAAATTGATTTTCGTCCGCTTTTTGTCGCCCTTCAAACCACCGTGCGTCGCCTCCACTCAACCGTCGACGGCGCTGATGGCGTCAGCGGGCCAAGGCGCCGCGTTCGGCTGACAGATGGGAGCGCGAGGCTGAAGCCCTGGGGGAATTCATGCATCCCAACGAGATGCTAATGTGTAAACCCGCAGTGCCACTTACGACGGCCTCCGTCGCCGCGTATCGCGCGGACGCATCGGGCGCCTGACGCCGCGCGCGGCGCCGCCGCCGCCGCCGCCGCCGTGCGTCGCGTTGCCTCCGCCGCGCGCCCTGCCAGTCCGGCGGCGCCGGGGGCGTCGGATGAAGCCGTGGACCTTACGGGCAGCTGTCGGCCGCGGTGGGCGGGGCCGTATTTACACAGTGTAGGGCCGTGAAGTTGAGACGCTTATTTGTGGGAGGGACTGCAATTCATTTAGACTGGTGCATTAGAAATCAATTCTGTATTTAAAAGTTGGAAGGTCATTATTATTATTATTATTATTATTATTATTATTATTATTATTATTATTATTATTATTGATGTTTACAGTACATTTCTCTACAGCCTTTTCATCTAAAGTGTGTTCAAATGGGGTTTTTAAGAATTATATGACAACTAATTTTAACATTCCAGGTTTGAACCAGCTCCCATCGATCAGCCAGCAAGCATGTTTGGGTTGAGTTTCAGTCACTCAGGTAAAGTGTAACAATATCACAGGTTTGCACTCGAAGAGGTGATTCGTCAGCCAGCATTCACTGTGCAGCACGTAGGTGGTCCAATAGTTCCAGGAGGTCTGTCTGGAGGAGAATTCTAATGGCAGGTTGCTCTAATCGATAGTTTTTCGTGCTTTCTCCGATCAAAACCAGGCGAATGCCCGACCAATAATATCTTCCCTCTATTCCGTGTCCTCTCCTCTGACCTTACACTCATTTACACGTACATTGACTACACCAACACACCGGGAGCTGTAGCCCAGTGCATCAACTGATGTCACTACAGCGCCTCTCACTGGGAGGTCCTAGGTTCCCACTCGCACGGCGGCAGGATTTTTGACGCGAGCTTTTCAGCTAGGTCCAATTCAGTTGCTGCCTGGACGAGAATTCTAGCGGCCGGCTGGTCTGATCGGTAGTTTTCCGAGGTTTCTCCGATCAACACCAGGCGAATGCCGGAGCAGTACCCTACCAAACGGGCCACGAACCGCGGCGATCTTACCTTCCTCTTCCTTGTCCTCTCCCCCTTACACACACACTTACACTAACATGCACTACACTACCACATATTCCGGGAGACCGGTCGGGAGCTTAGAGCTTGTCCTGGCTGGGGCGTTGCCCCGCTGATGAGAGAGTCCTGGTTAGGGAGAAACCCCACTAGCCGACGGTAGGTCGGCGCCGGATCTCGCCATCCAGCGGGGGAAGACACCGCCATCTCCCGCGAAAACACATGCACTTCACTAACGGGACTAATGACCAAAGCAGTTGACGCGCCCGGAAACACGAAAAAATCAAATCAAACTACACTAACACACATGTCGGAAGATAAGTCGGGAGCTGAAGGACTTGTCCCGACACGGACGGTGCTCCATTGGATGGAGAGATATGTGACGAGGGAAATCCCAGCAAACTGACGTGTAGGTCGGTGCCGGATTTTATCACCAACATGGTAGGGTCTCCGCCACCTCTCTCGATAAAACATTCACTATACTAATGCGACTGATAACTATAATACTCGACGTACCCGGAAACATCAATGAATTAACCTAAGGAGGAGACCTTTTCACTGGTGGCGGCTCTACTATAATTTGCGCAAAATATGGGCTGTTTTCAGTAGTGCAATGATATGTAGATCCTATTGTTTCAAACGTCCTGGGAGTTGGAACAAGTTCCTACGTACTGAATTTAGCAGAACAAATCGCAGTGTTCGGATGACTGTTCTCACGACCTGTGGTTTTTACACCCCTTATCCGGATAATCTCCATTTTACACGTTAGTTATATTGACATATGCAAAACATGATTACTAAGTGTGCATTGGTAAAAGTGAGATCTGAAAAATCTGGAAATAGAAATGTTAGATAAGCAATTATTACTAATGATGTTAATATACTGTCCTATAGTCTTGTAAGTTAAAAAGAATGTGTTGTAATAGCTATCATAATTTTCCAAGCCTGATGAAAACTTAATAAAAGGCAAAAACATTTGTTTTTAGCCAGTAATTTGTTTTCATTTAAAGTTAGATTCAGTCTCAAATTTATCCCAATACATACAAAATTTTCCCATTATATTTGATATAGCAGAGCAATTTCGGAGTAATTGGAAGAAGACTTTTCTTTGATAAGAATTTTTCTTTGTAATGAATTTCTTATATACCACTTATATATTGTTGGAAGTTATTAAAATATTTTCAAAAGTATTTAGAATTTAAACTAATATTTATTTAAATATTTCACATAATAATTGTGAAATTCGTAAAACTTTAAATATTCTGGATCTACTACACGCCCTTGGGTTCTCTATAATTTATGCCAGTGTCCTTGGGTTTCGGTTTGTGCGGAGCGAGTCGAGTTTCCTTCAGAGTAGGATTTGATTAGACGAAAGTTCAAATAACAAATATTGCTGTAGTATTTTCCAAACAAATTCTTCCGTATCTATCTGAAAATGAAAGTTTTCAAATACAATTTTCTATTGCTATAAAATGTAATTTTCTGACGTTTATAATAGGACATTCTATCATGATTGCGTTCATAGGGAAATGAAATACAATAACAGGTGCAGTGCTCTAATCTGCTGTCAGATTAAAGACCCTGAAGATAGCTTCTTAAACGAAACGGTTCTTCGGCACCAAAAAGTAACGTCGTTAAACTACAGCTGTTCGTTAGTCTCCATTTTTATCCGTTTCTATCTGCATTCTTCGCCCCGATGCTGTATATGTTTTTAAAATCAAAATTCCCTTTCATAAGATTACCGAAAATGACAACTTACCGGCACAGTAAGAGGCAAAACTCTAAATAAATAATAAAAATATAAACCTTTGTTGCTCGAGAGAAGAGATTTAGAGCCGCAGTTACTCAAAAAAACTTTGCGTCAAGATTTTTTTTGAGACTTTCTTTCTATAACAGAGGTTATAGCCAAGTAATATCTCATAATAATACTTTCATATCCCCTAACACAACTTCACAAACGCGCGTGATCTTTCCTTCCTTTTCCTTGTCCTTTTCTCACCCCTTACTTACACGCACTTACAATCACATGCACTTCAACACTTGTCATAAGAACAGTCGGGTGCTTAGACCTTATCCTGGCTGAGACGGTGTCCTGTTGGCAAGATAAGCATGGTTGGGCAAAACCCTGCGTACCAACCTTAAGGTCGGCGCCATATCTCGCCATCCAGTGGGGAAAGATAACCGCCACCTCACGCGATAAAAAAAATACACTATATTTACAGGATTAATTATCTTAGCAGTTGACGTGCCCGAAATCACTAATCAAATCAATCAATTCATTGTGAGGCCATGCAAACTAAACATTTTGCCGAGAACTCGCCGCCAACCGGATTCGCGCGACAAATGAACGAAATTAAATTTGAGTCGTAGTAATCAAACTTCCTTTTCTATCCTCATGCATTTTTTTCTTTCTATGACTTATTCACCTTATCTATTCACACACTCATTGTTTATTCTCCTTTTACTTCTTCGTTATCCTTTTCTCTCCTTCCTCTTTGGTTTGCCCTCTTTTCCTCCTATCTTCTTTTCTTTCTTGTTTTATTCTTCTGGAAGGATTAGAAAACCCGTACCGAAACATCGAACTTTCTAGACCCACTCCTGTATCCTGTATCTCAGGAAGAGGAAGCCAACTTTCGCAGCCTCTTTCATTCTATCGCGTTGCCATGTTGGGAGTATTCTGTTTGACATTTTGATGTCATTCATTGTGTCATCCCGCATTCAACTTAACCCTTACGTTCTCGTTTGGAACTCTATCTCAGTGAGTCCGATGAATCGATTATTTTGAGTCAAAATCAATCAATTCGTCAATTAAGCATGTACGAAAATACACGAATGTATTACAGTATTATATTGTATTGATTATGTAAGTCGTTTTATGGACGCATGGATAAACAATTAGCGATCTTCAATATGATGCAAAATTATTGTATTTACCTTTTCACTGCAGAGTGCAAACTAACATAGTTGATTGATTCTAAAAAATTCTTCGAAATATATTTTATTATTCTGGTGGTTATATTATCTTATTTAATTACTTTTGAGAAATACTGTTCATCACCTCACGTGACGCGTCAGCCTTTCAGCTGACGTAACGTTTCTGCTTTCGGGGTCCTGTTTCTCGCAGCTAATTCTACGCTACTTGCTTTATGTATTATGTATGCGCCTGTCGTGCTTGAATACATGCATGTGTGTATGAATCTCTGTCTCGTACCTTTGTTCGAATAGTATCGGGCATTGATGTGTGAATAGCAAACGCTTCCTCGCCCCGAAATCTATTTTTCTCCTCCTTTGTTTTGCTGCTTCTCATTACATACGACTTACTGATGTTAATGCCAAGGTCAATTGCAACTTCTCTTCCTCATAAAATAGAACGCAAAGTTTACGCACACATAAAAAACAATATTTTTCATTTGTGGTAGACAAGCATAAACAATATTAAGGAAAAATAATTTGGATTTACACGAATAAAATTGTTTGGGAGTGTTCAAAGTTTTGAAATATTTTATCATGATTAAAGCATTCACGTGCTCAACAAATAGAAGTTGACAAACAACTTTCTCCGACAGTGTATTTGAACTAATACTCTCGAAGTGAAAATCGGACATTTCATGAAGGAAGCTGAGAAATTCCTCATGTTGTTTCTAAATAGGACGTAATATATACTAAAAGAAAATAAATCGTTTTCAAGGGTGAAATGTGAAAATGGATGAATATGAGTAATAAATCAAGACACAAGAATTTAGCTCAAACGTAAAACCATTCGGTAATAATAAAATTTGAATAATCGCGTGTGTTGCGAAATGTAGTTAGTGACGCAATGCTTATATGTATTGCATTTAATTATACTCCAAAGAATCCTCGATAAGTGCGTTTAGAAATATATTGACTTCTCAAATTTGATTAATCCCCTATTCATTTTCCTATGCACATAGAGTCACGCGATCCCGACCTCTTTCCGTCATTTTTTTCTTTTTCCTTTAATTCGAGATACTTGATTTCATCGTGCTATTATGAACGTTTTTTATAAGAATATTCGTAATATTTGTACGTAATGAATGTTCATCAGAATATTCCTAAAAATATTTAAAATGAAATTGTGTATTTTTTCCTCAACGCTAAAATTCGTGCATTATCCTACATACAAAGTTTTTTGACTTCCATGTTAATTGAGGTGACCTAACACACTAAACGTTTACCTGAACATGAAACACTTCGGCACTACTTTAAATAAATAATAGTCATTGAACTGGGCGAAAATACCGAATTTTTTAAATAATTTTTTTCAAATGAAAGTAACTTCATTCTGGAACCCCGCTTTGAATGTTGCTGATAATCCGTTCTTCAGATATACGAGTAGAACGTCCAAAAAGATTCAGTTACAAGAAACAATGTGACTTCCGACAGGAACATGAAAATCGGGTTTTCAAGGCCTAGCTTAAAGCGCAACGCATAGTTTCCGAGTTATGCATAATGTTCATGTCCATTGCAGTGAAATGTGTGCTGTGGGTTGCTTTTTATACCAGAATGCCTGCTGTTGCTTTTTATAGCATAATCTATTTTTCTATTTAAATCTTGAAGTAATTATTCCCTGGGGGAACGAGCAAATAAGAGTCATAGCAGATGTAAGGGATTTTGTATCGACGGTGGCTTCCAAAACGCACATAACCGTCACCATTCCTTAGCGTATTAGATTAGGCGTAGAGGAGATACCACACTCAAATTTCTAATTTATACATATGGGAATAATTTTAAATTAAATATTTACCCACCACCTAGGTAAAGAGTTATTTCCCTCTCGTATGAGCTCCAAAACCGTTATACTTTAGCAAAATGTCCATACCCTACAAATACAAGTTAACACTTAATTTTCCTCTTATCCCAAAATATTAAGAACTTTTGACCATTTTCGACGTTAAATAAATATATCACAGCATCTGTGCACATATAAAAAAATAATTACACATTCATCACTTGAGATATTCCGAGGTACACATTATCCTCCACATAGAAAATGCCACCGCTGGAAAGAAAGTTTGAAAACAATTTCAAAGTCAAACATGCTACCTGCGGAGATTATCCCAGGCAGAAAATCATTGCTTTCATTCCAGCCAGCGTCCGTGTCCGCGACGCGACAAGGCGCCTCTTATCTAAAACGCGAGCGCGACAGTCACGGCGCCAGCGCGGAGATGTAGCAACGCACTAAAGCGGCACGGGTTTGCACGCGTGTACCTGACTGAGCGAACGCAAAGAAGGCTAGGACAGATTAATGACTTTTTTCTTTCTTTATTTCTTTTTGGGCCATAAAGCCTTTCAAGAGCTTGAATACAATTTTATTAATATTCACAATAGGGTTTTGGCACCATCACTAATTGTTAAATCATTTACGCCATTACTGATATTGGTAGTCGTGTTGTTTGTTTGTAAATAATCTTGATTTTAACAAAATGTTTTCCGGATATCAATAATAACACTACTAATAATTAAGTGATGCAATATATCTTGAGGAAATTTGAATTTGATTCTGCTAGGGATCACACCATTACGACCTAAATTAGATTTTCAAGTTAGATGAAAAAGTTAGTGAAGATAAAAATTTTTAATGCCTAAGCACATTTAAGCACGAGCGTAGGAGTCCAGATGCAAGGGGCTCTCAAAATTCTGTCAAATTTTATGTCACTTTATAGTAATATTTTTATAGTTGAAAAGTTTATAGATTTTTTGTGTAATTTTTTATGTGTTTGTTCAGAACGGCAATATCTACTCGTATACGGGGACTTTGAGGGCTTGGTAATGTTTTGTGCCCGTAAATTACTCCGTGAAAGACAATTTTTGTGTGTGTCAGTGGACCTTAAGTTTGTTTGTCGTCACCTCGCGCTCGAAATACCGGACAGTTAATATTAGGGCAAAGTTATAATTACTTCATATTGAGCAGGAAGATGTGAGATACCCATTGAGTGGTTTTTAGATGGGTTGGGCGCTTTTCTGCTAAATACTTTCTGCGGAGCCCTCTATAACTTGTGTGTCTTTATTTTACGTAAACATATATAATGTGTTCCGATGTAATGTTGTTTTATTTTATTATAAGTTGACACGATACGAATGTGGTTGTCCGGCACTGAACTTTCCACTTCCGGATTTTACACTTCAGTTCGACATACAAAGCACCGGGTCATTCCGGGTGGAATCTGAATGGAACAGAATGGTTCCGAAATTTCGGATGGCGGTGTTCTGAAATGAATCGATGTATTATAATTTGCCATTTCTCCATTTGTTATTGTGATGGATCTTGGATTCTGGATGAGTTCTTCAATGATCCAGCTTTCGGTTCAGGCCGTGTGGCATTAGAAATGTATTCTAAAGCTGACTGCTTCCTGCTCATATGCCAGTACTTCAAAACAGAGTTATAAATCTAAAATATTAATGTTTAGTACATTTTCTATGTCAAGTAAGTGGTATTAATCACATTTTCAAAACAAAAATAAACAAATAAATAAAAATAGAACAGGGCCTATCCTTTCATTCATCAGCGACTTGGAACCGTCAGACATTTCAAACACGAGGAAGTCAAGTCCGGCTTCCAAATAACCGGCACGTAGCTCTCCGTATCATCGTTTCGAAATCCTAAGTCAAGTGGAAGCGTCGTATTTACCTTTTCAGCCCGGTGGCTCCTGGACTCTGTCGAATCTCTCAACGCACGCAGCCGCTGCGTCGGCCCAGCCAAGTGAAGGGTGACGCCAAGGCGCCGGCACACAGTGGGCGGCCACGCCCCTTTTAATGGCCGACGGAGAGCGACACACCCTGCTAAACATCATCGAGCTGGCTCACTCTCAAAAGTATGTAAATAATAATAGATAAGAAACGCGAATCGCTATCGTCAGTCAGTTGTTCAGTTATGTAGAGTCGTAGGCTTCCGCGGCCGGAGTCGTTGAATTCTTGGCTGTCCGGGATTAGCCGCGTCATGGTCGATGGAGCTGACGTTTCGGCCATCTTGCTGTGGCCTTCTTCAGAGCTATACTGCTGGTATCAGAGCTATATGGCAGCAGTATAGCTCTGAAGAAGGCCACAGCAAGATGGCTGAAACGTCAGCTCCATCGACCATGACGCGGCTAATCCCGGACAGCCAAGAATTCAGTTGTTCAGTTAGGCAACCCGCTTGTCGTGTTTGTGCTAACGCTTTCGTTGATTCATTGATTAACTGATTTGTGTTTCCGGTCGCGTCAACTGCTAAGGTCATTAGTCCCGTAAGTATAGTGCACGTTTTGGTCGTGCGAGGTGACCCTTTCCCATACATGATGAGATCCGGCTCCGACCTACGTCGGCTTGCTGAGATTTTCGCCAACCAGGTATCTCCCACCAGCGGGGCTCAATCCCTAACAGGACAAGCTCTAAGCTCCCAAGTGATTTCCCGAAAACTGTGGTAGTGTAGAGCATGTGGATGTGTGTGTAAGTAAGGGTGGGGAAAGAACAAGGTTGAGGAAGGAAAGATCGCGCGTGGTTCGTGGCCCGTTTGTTGGGGTTCTGCTCTGGCATTCCCCGGATGATGATCGGAGGAACCAACCGATAGAATCGGAGCATCGTACCGCTAGAATTCTCCTCAAGACGGCAGGATTTTCGACACTAGCTTTTCAGCTAGGTCGAATTCAGTCGCTTCTGGAGGAGAATTCTAGCGGCGGCTGCTCTGATCGGTAGTTTTCCTGGTTTCTCCGATCAATACCAGGCGAATGCTGGAGCAGTACCTACAAACGGGCACGGACCGCGCGCGATCTGTCCTTCCTCTTCCTTGTCTATCCTCTCCCTTACACACAACAACTAACACACTATACTACCACATATTCCGGGAGGCCGTTTGCGAGCTTAGAGCTTGTCCGGCTGGGGCGGTGCCCGCTGGTGGGAGTCCTGATTAGGGGAATCCCACTAGCCGCCGGTAGGTCGGTGCCGGATCTCGCCATCCAGCGGGGAAGACCACCGTCATCTCCCGAGAAAAAAGCATGCACTACACTAACGGGACTAATGACCAAAGCAGTTGACGCGCCCGGAAACACGAAAGAATCAATCAATCAATCAATCCTCAAGCCGGCGCTGAATGCAACCTTGTGTCGAAAATCATCCCACCGTTGTGACTTGAACCATAACATCAATCTGAATTTTATGGTTATCAGCTTTATATATATGACTGACGTAAAAATATCGTATTTTGGAATGCATAATGTATAATTAATTCAGCTAGATAACTGACTCAAAATTGTTTAGTTGTGAAAAGCAATAAAAATCACCGTCCATTTAGTGAAATTGTTATCCTGCCTGGATTGCCGGTGTATTACACTGCATTTCCTTACATTACGCTACCATTCAGTAATTACAACACAGTATCTTCCCTTCGATGTTGCTCCAGCTGCATAATATTTCGTAAAAAACGATGTAACCCCAGAAGAAACCCATATTATGAACATGGATCAGTGGGTAACTGTTTAAGTATTGAGTCCATGGAAGTTTTGTATTTAAAATTTAAGCTTTGCGATTAACAAAATCAATTTGTATTAGTTACTATTAATTGCAAATATTGAATACATATTTATAAATAATTACTAATGCAATATTTTTTTAAAATAATTGCATACGTTTTCACACTTTTGTAGCCTACATATGTTGTGGCATGTCCTTAGCTTCACCACAGCACATCCATAGGTATCTCGTCATTCAGAGTACAGGCGATCATCACCGGAGAAGATTGATCGCATACATTTTCTTGATACTCGGCTCGGTACACATACCGCTCATGTATAGGGGCCTCGACGTGTCGTTCAGAGCTGATCAGAGTTTTGCTCTTATAATCATGACATACATTTTCTGGGAGACTGTTCAATACCCATTGTTCCGAAACCAGAAATCTCAGCATGGTCGTCGTCAGGTTTGCCTCTTTAAGTGTCTGTACTGAGACGTAATGATAATGATGATATGGATAGCAATAAGTATGAAGAGGGTGGAATGAGAGACAGAGGAGGCCAGTTAACCTAGAGGAGACTGCTACGTACTGACTAGTCCATCACAAACTCGACTTGAACCGGGTAGGGTTTGGATGGATTTCGAATAGAGATTGAACCCCAAGGTCCACCAGTTAAAAGCGAACCTTCTGACCGCTACGCTATGAGTCCTTCCAGATAAGCCGTGATTCTCAGTATCAACAAAAGCTGCGTGAATAATGTGTACGGAGACAAATGTTTAGTCAAGTCAATTAATCACGTAATACATTGAATCATGCAGTGTAGTTCATTTTTGAAGAACCAAGTGCTTCGTCGCGTTTACAAGACTGCTGTTTAGTGAAAACTACTAATGCACATATATCCATATTTATTAAACAGGTCCTAATCCACGGCGAACTGCATTTAGTGTTGGTTACTAAACGAATCGGTGGACTAAACTATGGGATCGGGTAATATTTACTAAACACGTAGTGAAAGTTACTAAAGAAAAGTTGGCGTTTCATATCGTCTATTACTAAGCTTCTTACTTAGCGTATTAAATAGAAACATGAAAGTAAAAAATATTTTCTACCTCTTTCGCCAGGTAGCAACTGGGGTCCATGGCGGTCTACCATTCAAAGGGTCTCCGTAGGCTCGTACTTCCTTGTTAATCAAACGGGTACAGATGCTGGTCCCGAATTTGCTACCGGCGTTATTAAATTAGTTTAGAATACGACTTAAAATTATTTAAAATGAATAAAATACTAAACAATATTTGTGCACAGCACAATGCTATTTACTGCGTAGTTTTCTCACCATTCACGTGGGCTCTATAACAATTAAAATAACTAGTCACATTTCTGAGAACGCGTTTTTACTAAAAAAGTGTTAAATAAGTGTAATTACATGAGTAGTACAAATCACCAAATGATTTTGTGTATGAAACAAGAATAGACTACTGACAATTCGCTTTGTACATTCACTTAAGAGTTTGAAGTGTCCAATTTCTTTAATTAAATTTAATAATGTTAAGTGAATTTTACCACATGATAATTAGATTGTCTATACGAATGTTCAGTAAATTTGACGATGTTTTTATGTAAGTACCGTTTTGAAAAACGCTCACAGAATTTTTATTGAAGAACAAAATGTATTTTTACATGAAAGAGCATTTCTAAAACTATTTATTATACAGTTGTCAACATTGTTCAAGCTGGAACCCAACTTTCCAGCCCTTTCGTATAATAATGTCGCCAGTGAAGACAGCCAATTTTGAACACCGATTTCGCAGAAAAAGGTGCTCCAATTTTTAAAACTCATCACAAAGCATTTATACTGTGAACCGTCTGTTTTCGCGATTTTTATTCACTTTTTCAATCACTCATTCATTATCAACCATGACTGCACATGGGATTGTCTTTCATGGAATTACCTAACCCACTTTCTCATCATTTCATCACTCTCTACATTTTCACCATAAATCTCTTCAAGTTGGCAAAGAATTTCAGCTAGCTTAACATATTTTGCGTCCAAAAACGGTGTTAAGAAGTGTCTGTCTTCACTGACGGTATCTTTCTGTTAAGAGGGCATGGAAACGTAAGTTTCCCGCTCTAACAAATGTCTGAACAATGGTGTCAACTTTCTAGCACAATAGTTTAAAAAATTCTCTTTCATACAAAAATTAATTTTGTTTTGAAAAACAAATTTTTATGAGATTTTTTTCTAAAATGCTACTAACTTTAAAAACATCGTGTGTTTGTTACAGAAAAACTTGCTCAATGCAGAATAGCAAGGGATCAATATTTTTTCCATATTAAACCAGATTACACATTATGAAATGTAATACTTAGGGGGCGAATTTTAATGAAATGTCATTTTTTTCTTTTCACTTTAGAACAATGCCGTTTAGTACAGAAATTCATTTCATGTATCACAAAAGGAAATTATCAGTTTTTATAGGTCATTATTTTGCATTTTTTGTCGATTTCAACTATACGTCATTTTTTACTTATTCTGTCCTTTTTTGATTTTTTTACTGATTTCATCGATTTTAATGCCATTTTTAATGGAATCGCTTCAATAATATTTATGAGAGCAACAATTGTTCTTCACAGAATTACTCAGTAGGCTATTCTATTTGTTCGCTCAGAAATAGTTTTGACAGCCGTTGTGAGTATGTAATTCTTGTGACATATATCAGCGCCATTGCCAGTTCGGTCAATTTCTAGAGAACTAGAGACAGAGATATCCTAGTGAAGAACAGGCCAAACCAAACGATTGCAAGCTGCGTTCACTTAAACGAATGGAAGATGCTTCGTTTACGTGAATAACGTAATCAACAGTTTGGGTTGTTCATCGGAACTGGTTGTAGTGTGATTTTTTACGTCATTTTTCTTCGGGTTTAGGGCATTTTTAAAGCATTTTAAGAGTATTTTATTAATCATTTTTGGAAAAATTTTTAGGTCATCAAAATCCGTCCCCTAGTAATACTCAAGAATTTGTTTGTCAGGACCACGATTTATATTCACATCAGATATACTTTCGCATTATACACGTTCCGCATTGAGCAAATTTCAGGGTTCCATTTAACCACAACATTTCTCTCGGTGTGACCTCGTAGACCTCCTTCATTAACCACTGTGCGCTCCAGCGGCAGCGGCGGCGGCGGCAGCAGCGTTCTGTGCTCCGCGTACTATTTCCGGCGCGTAGATTGAAGACGCTGCCTCCGCCCCGCGGCGGTTCCCCCACGTGGAGGCTGGGCGCGGCACGTGTGCGTACTCCCGTCGCAACGCGGAGGCCGCATAGACGCGCCCGGCGCCACCGGGGGGGGGGGCGAGCCCTGTCTTCCTCTGGAAGGCGTTCGTTAGCTTAAGTTTGTTAGGACGCTGTTGAAAAGATGGATTCGCAAACAATAGGGCAAAAACGATGTACCCCATTTTGGAGGAGTGGTATCCAGCATTCCAGTTCTCATGTTGGCATTCAAATCTCAATCTGTGCGTATGTTATTTGGAGGGACACTCGCCAGTCTACTGTTGGGAAGCAAAATTCGAAAGTAAATTATGAGTATGATGCAACTCATTTTGATGGAGTGTTGTCCGGCGCAATAGCTATCCAGCTTTCTACTTACGTTTCAATTCCCAGTCACTGCAACTTTAATTTGGATGGGCATTCGCTGTTAGGGGATTCGCGTCGCGGAGTCGCGGTTGTCGCACGACGCGATGGCAACACACACCTGGCGTGGAGGGCAGAGCACTGTCTTCCTCTGGAAGGCGTTCGTTAGCTTATGTTTGTTACGGCGCCATTGAAAACAAGGATTCGTACACGAAGGTAAGAAACGATATACCTCATCTTGATGGTGTTGTCCAGCGCGCTGTGACCTGGGCCTTTCTCCAGGAGACGTTCGTTAGCTCATGTTTGTTGGAACGTTGTTGAAAAGCTAGATTTGGAAAAGAATAGGGAAACGATGTATCTCATTTTGGGGGAGTGGTATCCAGCTATCTAGTTCTCATGTTAGAATTCAAATCTCAATCTCTACGTATGTTATTTGGGGAGACGCTCGCCACACTGCTGTTGGAAGGAAAATTCGAAAGCAAATTATGAGAAAGATGCAACCAATTTTGATGGAGTTTTGTCCAGTGCACAGGCTATTCAGCTTTATACTTAGGATTCAATTTCCTGTCACTGCGACTTTAATGTGGAGGTGAATTCGCTGGATTGCTCCTCATCGTGTTCCGCCGCTCTGACCCGAGCCCGACACCCGCGACACCCACTCCGGATGAAGCTGTTCCTTCCTCTGGAAGGCGATCATTGACTCATGTTGGTTAGAGCACTGTTGATAAGATGGATTCGCTTAA
The DNA here is from genome assembly GCA_964035755.1 of Teleogryllus oceanicus. Classification (NCBI taxonomy): domain Eukaryota; kingdom Metazoa; phylum Arthropoda; class Insecta; order Orthoptera; family Gryllidae; genus Teleogryllus; species Teleogryllus oceanicus. Next base: position 108,860,828 of record CAXIVR010000007.1, read on the forward strand.
GAAGAGAAGAAGCGATATACCTCATCTTGGTGGATTGATTGATTTTTTCGTGTTTCCGGGCGCGTCAACTGCTTTGCTTCTTAGTCCCGTTAGTGTAGTGCATTTTTTCTCGGGAGATGGCGGTGATCACCCCCGCTGGATGGCGAGACCCGGCGCCGACCTACCGTCGGCTAGTGGGGTTTCCCCCAAACCAGGACTCTCCCACCAGCGGGGCACCCCCAGCCGGGACAAGCTCTAAGCTCCGACCGGTCTCCCGGAATATGTGATAGTGTAGTGCATGTTAGTGTAAGGTGTATGTGTGTATGTAAGGAGAGGATAGGACAAGGAAGAGGAAGGACAGATCGCGCGCGGTCCGTGGCCCGTATTGTAGGGTACTGCTCCGGCATTCGCCTGATGCTGATCGGATAAACCACGGAAAACTACCTATCAGAGCCGCCGGCCGCTATAATTCTCCTCCAGACAGCGGGGGAATTCGACCTAGCTGAAAAGCTAGTGTCGAAAATCCTGCCGCCGTCACGACTCGAACCTAGGACCTCCCGGTCAGAAGCGCTGCAGTGACATCAGTTGATTCACTAAGCTACCGCTACCGGTCATCTTCGTGGAGTGTTGTCCATCTATCCATTTCTCGGTGTTAGGAGTCAAATCCCAATCTGTTTGTATGCAATTTGAAGTGACAGTCTGACTGCTTTTGGAGAGCAGACTTTGAAAGAAAATTATGAAAACGAGTCACCTAATTTGTTAGTGGTGGTGACCAGCGCGATACCTATCCAGCTGTTCAATTCGCCGTCACTGAAACTGTGTTAGGAGGGGCATTTCCTAGAATGTTCTTGGGAAGCTGACTTAGAACACAACGCAAAACGATGCTTTCAACCCGGTAGACTGGTAAACAGCACACTCGCTATCCAGCTCTTTATGTTAGACAGTGCCTAACCGCCACGGACGCGTTGAGTACAGTCGGCGCCGTGGCGCAAAGTGCTAGTGTAAATAGTGTAAATAACAACGTATGAATGTGCGCGTGCTAGGCTTGTAAATAAGTGTAAATACAGACAAGTATGAATGAGGGAGTGAATGGAAATAAAATTACCAAGATTATATATACAAGAAACATTTAAAGAGACACAATTAAAAGCACGAACGTCATCTTAGGTTGCCGGCCAAAGCGCCGGCTTCATCCATAGGTTAGTTAGTATTATTAGTAAGTAAGCACTGCCCTCTTCTCGCCGCAATAGCCAACGAGCTGCGACGCATGTACTACTAGCATGGAAATAAACTACCGCCCGCCAGGGCTACTGGCGGGGATAACGAAAAAATCTTTATGTTAGGATTCAAATCTCAGTCGCTGCGACTGTAGTTTGGAGGGGCGCTCGCTAGGGCGCTGTTGGGAAACGCAGCGTCGCTGTTGCCGCACGACGCGATGGCGACACGGACGTGCGGGTGAAAGAAATGATGCTCATCATCTTGGTTAAATATCTAATGCTCTAGCTAGCCAGCTGTTTATGGGCCAATCTCAGTAATTGCATGTGTAATTTGGGTGGTCACTTTCTTTACAATGATGGAATATTAGTTTCAGAAGGGAATGGAAAAACAACGTTAATTAATTTTCCGGAGTAGTAAACAGCGTGTTACCCAAGGAACTGGCTCAGAGCATAGCGAGCTGACTTCGCATCCAGGAGGTCCGAGTTCAATCTCCGTGCCGGCCAGGTTTTCATTGTTTCTGTCAGTCATCCAGGCGAATGATCGGATGGTTCTATTGAAAGGCCATGACTGCAAAACCGGCGCCGCTAGCTACATTTTGTTAACTAGGTGAAGTCACGAAGGTTAAGCGAATTCGAGACATAGCGTGATCCTGGTTAGGTGATCGACTAGGAAACCTGGGATCTAAAGGCTCTGAAGCCAATTGCACTTTACAGGACATGTATTGGCTAAATACAATCATCGTGTTATCTAACCAGCTTCCTGTGTTAAATTTCAAATCATTGTGGCTGTATGTGGGGACTGACGAGGCGTTAGTTATAATGCTACTAGTATGCGGGATTTGGAAGAGTATTGAGAAAAGGTGTCGTACATCTCCACTTGTCAATGATTCTACCAGCTTTCAATCTCCGGGCTCCCGATTTCAAACCCTTTTGTCCTTGCGATATTAATAGTGGACAAATTGGGTTCGGTCAGAATCCACTGAGTTCCCCAGTTCACCTACCTTGAGTTCTACATCCGTTCCATTCGCAACTTGCCCCGAGAGAAACTTTACTGGATTTGGAACAGAAGTTGAGAAAGGATTCGTTCATTAGTACGTGCCTATGGTGCCACGAGCGTAGTGGATGGGTTCTTGCTCCTGCCTGTTGAATTTCAAACTCTGGTAAGGTATCTATGGTGGTCAAAGCAGACTCGCAGCAACAGTCTGCTAGAAAATTCAGGTTTTGGACGGCAATATCTTTGACCCCGGTGAATAAGCTGATAAAAAACTTAATTTTACAGCAAAGGAAAAAACAACTTTAAACTAAATCAGGGATTAATGATATTCAAACAAAGCCTACACACTAATAGTTTCGTTTTAATATCACTTACGTTTGAATATCACTAATCCTTCATTAACTTCAGTTGAAAGTTGTTTTTTGTTCTCCTGTAAACTAAGGGTTTATGACTTATCAGCTTATTCACTGGGATCAAAGATATAGGAAACTATTTGTGAATATCAACTTACATGCTTAACACCTAGTGAGTAACGTACCGCTTCTAAGCCCCGGTATTCATGCAGCTGCATTTTCGATGTGGAGATCAATACGGTTAGTTTTCCCTTGATGCTTTCCTACCTTATTTTCCTTAATCGTCATTAATATCATCTATCCATCACTGCATATGCCACGTCTGGTGTATATCACTTTCGTTGAAAAGTTACATTTCAAGTACTTTACAAGTACATTTCAATACCGAAAAGAACGAATATATTTTGTTCTTAATTCGAGATTAAAGAGTTCTCCTCAATTTGTCATAACAAAATTTTAATAAAACTGCTTTGCAATAAATTCATTTTTATATCAATAGCTGGTTTGGTTGCGAGCAATCATGTTGCAAACGCCCTGTCGAGACATACACAACCTTTCAAGGCAAGTTGCGACAGCAGATAAATAAAAACGGATTGGAAACATGCCAATTGCCGGAAAAAACTAAAATATATATTTTTAGATATTTCATCTCATTGCAAGATATTTGGTAATTCAAAAACGATTCTTTTTGATTTGTTCTTGATTTTATTTTTTGTAATACGTAACTTTCGTGTATGTTCATACACAAAAGCTAAATATGAACAACGGCCGTTGCGACTGTCCCTTTTTCTGCCTTTCTCTTAAGAGAATTTTAAGATTAATCCTAAAGTTTGAAAAAATATGTTCAGTATTGGCAGCTTTGTATTCACGTTGCAAATGTTTGATAAAAACATTGTAATAAAATAAATAAAAACATTGTAGATAATACAATAAGCAATTGCGACAGATATCAAAGAATGACTCGAAAAGGTGATATAACTCAATTAGCCACAGGGCACGGCGGACTCAATCTGGCAGAAATTCCACCTCCCGCAGAAAGAGAGTGGTGGGTGGGCGAGAGTCTGTGAGATATATTGCACGCACCGATCGTGGGACACATTGATTAAAGAGACCCGAAACTCGACTGGAATCACATTTCCGTCCATTAGGTTAAGCCCAAAAATTGCAATTTATCATGCCATCCGTTCTACAATGCGCGAGATGCCAAAGAATATCACGCGTTAGTGAGTAATTGCGAAGACCGTTCTACCCTCCTCCTACCCTGAATGCCACATTTTTTTCCCGTCCCTAGCACAGCGGGGAGGCGGCAGCTGCATTCATCTTTCCATGAGAGGAGGGAGAGGAAAAGTCGGGAAAACGTCGAAATAAAGAGAGGAGACGGCAGAAAGATTGCTTTTTTTTTTCATTCTCGAAACTACGCAACGTGCAGTGCAATCTATTCCCAACCGACTTCAAACTTAAAATCGACGGCACCGCTTTAGGATAATACGAGCAAGTTCACAGGATGAGATCGAAGTTCACCTAGAGGCTGGAATTGGGAGTAAGTTGAACGTCGCATAAACCTTTGATCGGTCTAATTAATTTGATCCCCTCTCCATGACACAAAGACTTTAATTTCCCCATTCAACCTAGCTGCAATTTAAGTTGGTACTTTGACCATACATTCCGAGTTTAATTGTGTTCCCACGACAAAGCCCCACTCTAATTTGCCAGCGTTTTTTGTTAGTGCTGCAATGAGGACGCAAAAATCTCGGGCGTCAGTTTGTTCTTTAATTTGTTTTCGTATTGAAACTTCTCGTTTCTTTCAGAACGGCCAGGGAACTTTTCTTTTGTGTCCGGGAAATTATTTTACAGCACGGCCTGGCGTTGTGAACTTAACCACCCCCACAACCACGAGTTAACACAAGGGGATACCAAACAAGTTTCTGCACAAAGGAAGTCGCAGCGCCACCACCGCCAAGGAGGGGGTAGAGGCGTCATGGAGGGAGGCGGGGAGGGGGGCAAGGGCGTCGAAAGCAACCCCCCAGCGTTGCCAGCTCGCCTCCCTCGGGGTGGGCACATTCTTACTCGTAATTTGTTGTCATCATTATACGAGCCACGTAAGCGAACGGCGCAAGTTTCCGAAACGCCGCGCGGGAAGGAGTGAGGTTTCTTTGAAGTCCGAAAAAGGGCTGGGGGACGGGGGGGTCCGGGAGTTGTGTACCCTCGCCATTAGACAACGCCGTGAAGGGCATAAAGAAGGACGCACGAGTCAAGACGCCGATGCTTTCTCCTCCCCCCCCCGATGCCGGGTGGCGGAAGATGGTGGCGGTACCCTCCACCCTCTTTACCTCCCCCTCCCCCATCATCCCTCCCTGACCCAACCACCCCGTCCATCCTCCCTCGGCGCCCTTCGTTAAACAGCACTCTACTTAATCTTTGCTTCTCGGGCGTGCTGCTTTTTCCATCTGGTGTCCCTCGCATGGGATTTTAGGAGGCGCGTTCTGAAGTCAGTTGCGTCCTCCTACACATCCACAGATGCACGTCGACCTTCTTCCCCCCTCCCTCTCTCCGGACCACTGCCCCTCTCTCTCTCTCTCTCTCTCTCTCTCTCTCTCTCTCTCTCTCGGTCCTTTCCGGAGCGTACGGTGCCCCATCCCGCTACCCTCGCGGCATCTCGAGCCCACTTGCCCTCTCGGCATCCTCCAAACGGCTTCGTTTCGCCCGCTTCAATGCGCCTACTATTTCAAGGTCGAGTCAGAAAAGGACAGGTTTTATTCCTTCTTTTCCTTTTTCGAGAAGCTGGGCTCGGTTGGACCGCGACGATCCGACCAAGCGAGAGGATGGTGTGTGGAAGAGGGAATGCTGTGTGAAATCTTTGGGTCGAAATAAGGGCTGGACCAATGGTTTGGGTTTTTACGTGCGATTCGCTTGACCGCGCGGTGTTGGCACTTGTATGGGGAATATTCTTCATTTTGATGCTAGTCCCTAATTCTTATGGCTATACTTAGAATACATAAATGATTTGATAGATTGATGATTATGAAGAAATGATATGATGATGTAACGGAGGAATGAGACAGGAGAGCCCTGGGAATACCTTAGGTGAAGTGAGATAGAAGACCGATTCCAGCAATGGTTGACGAGACTTGTGACTATTATATAATAAATGTTACCATACTATGATATCACAAATAAAATATCAACAACTCACCCTTCATATGGCCAATTTATGCCTCCCTTTTTTAAACAAGTGAAGTACTACTGCGTTATTTTCTGAAAGTTACTTTGTTCTACATCATTTCGTAGAAAAGAAATTCACACTAAAGGAAACCATATCGGTTCAAGAAACGTAATATAAGTTTTGCCCGTTCGTGTTTACACGTCTAGTAATTAATTCTCCAATTTTGTCTCTTTTGTTTGTCGGCTTCTTGTGTTGAAAGGCACCAATATATCAATGAGGTCGGCGCAATACGGCCGACAACTCAATACCGTCTGTGGCTTCAACGGGAAAAGAGAGTAGTAGGCGGCGATATTAACATGCTACAATATTGTGCGCGTTACAGGCTCGTTCCATCAGATATGTGCTCTTGCACTTCCACGATTCTCCGACGTGTAGACAATGTGCAGTTGTAGTATAAATAACATACGAATGTTCTGCGTGATCTACATATCAATGTGAATGGAAGGGTAAATAAAAAGCACTACTTTAAATAGACGTTTTAAATATCAGGAAATGTAGAGAGACGTAGGGAAACTCCAAACCGCCACCCTGTAAGGCAAACCTGCTAAAAGTTTCGAGGCCACGACTAAAATTTCCTTTCTATCTTCTTACCATCATTGCGTCATCTCATCGAATTGGGGCTGGGATACGGGAGAGTTTGTGCGACCCACATCACTCCGTTATAACCGGTAAACGACGCTGAGCAGGACCTGAGGTACCTGCAATTGATGAGTTTATTTCTAAGTGACGTATCTCCAACTTAAGTTATTGATTAGTGTTTTCGGGGAAGTCAGTAGCAAAGGTCATACGTTTTTATCGCGGGAATTGGCGATCTTCTCCTCCCCCCTCCGAATGGCGAGATCCGCCGCCTACCCGACGAAAACCTTGCATGGGTTTTCACCATATACATCAGAATATTTGTAAGCAGGATGGAGAAGCATCTTAAGAATACACTGAAACGTAAAATTAGAAAATGAATCTGGAGATACATCTCTCTGGGAATGAGCTCTTAACCCTTACGTGGGCGCGCGGCGTACAGAGTACGTCACACTACATTTCTGAGCTTTTCTTTCCTAAAATTTCGATAAGCCGGAAATGCCGACACCTAATACCCTACCACCAGTTATTGCTCTGCCGATTGTGAGTCAGTACGTATTTTTCGTAGGTAAGCTGTGTGCGAACTCTTCCTTTTGTCATGCGTCTAGGCATACTCTTTACGCCCCGCGCCTAGTTATGTAAGTAATTTAAAAATGTTCATTTTTACAATAGAAAGTTCTCATAGCACTAGTAGTGTTCTTCTAGATACAAAGTTTGGGATGGAATCACATTTGGAAAATCAGATCGACAAAGACTCTTGAGAATATGAACCGGAAAATGAACAAATGTCGGAGCACGACAGTAAATCTGAAGAACACATACACACATCACGTTAGAATAGTCATAGCGATAGCGAGTGCCATGAGGTATCTGAAAACAGCGAGAATACGTTTCTAAAATACACTAATAAAGGTACTAATCAAACACAGTAGATCGTAATGCAACAAACAATTGCAAGAAATAAAGAAGTGGAAAAACACGCCCTTGAAAAGCAAATTTTTTAGAACACAAAAAAATTTATTTTGAAGAAAATTATTTACTCCGCAAAAACAAAAGTGGATGTAAGGGAAAGATCAACTCCTTGCATTCATTACTTTCATAGACATTTTCGATAAAATAGTTTTGTACACGAACGAGCACATCCTGCCAAAGAGACAATCTGACAGGCTGGTACCTTGTAAATTTATTAACTATTTTTGCCTACATTTATGTTTGCTTTGTTACAAAAATTGTGTAATGAGAAAGTGATCGAATAAAATATTTTAGTATAATAAATACGATGTTTTCAAGTATTTAGTTACACTTTAGTTGATCAAGCAAATGAAATAGCGTACTCTATACGCCGCACCGGGAGCGGTAGCTCAGTTCATCAGCTGATGTCACTGCAGCCCCTCTGACCGGGACGTCCTAGGTTCGAGTCCTAACGGCGGAGGATTTTCGACACTAGTTTTTCAGCTATGTCGAATTCAGTGGCTGTCTGGAGGAGAATTCTAGCGGCCGGCTGCTCTGATCGGTAGTTTTCCGAGGTTTCTCCGATCAACACCAGGCGAATGCCGGAGCAGTACCCTATCAAACGAGCCACGGACTGCGCGCGATCTGTCCTTTCCATTCCTTGTACTATCCTCTTCCCTTACACATACACTTACACTAACATGCACTACACTACCACATATTCTGAGAGACCGGTCGGGAGCTTAGAGCTTGTCCCGGCTGGGGCGGTGCCCCGCTGGTGAGATAGTCCTGGTTAGGGGGAAACCCCACTAGCCGACGGTAGGTCGGCGCCGGATCTCGCCATCCAGCGGGGGAAGATCACCGCCATCTCCCGGAGAAAAAACCATGCGCTACACTAACGGGACTAATGACCAGAGTAGTTGACGGCCCGGAAACATGAAATCAATCAATCTATCTATACGCCGCGCACCCATTTACGTGAGTACTGCTCGCGCGTCTACTTAAATTCCGCAGCATCAACTTTAGAAAAGCATTCTTTTTCGTGTGTCTTTCACGAACACGCGAGAAGCGAGAGCGCCTGCAGCGTCCGGGCCCTTGCGCGCCTTGTTTGCCTTGGCGTAACTTACACCCCGATGGGGCGCGGAGGCTGCGTCCATGATTCGCCTGCCAGATGCTGGCAGCCGCCAGCCGCACGGCGGTTGCGGTGGTGGCGGGCGGGCGGTGGGCGGGCGGCGGGGTGGGGCGGTGGGTGGGCGGCGCGGGCGGGCGGCGGGCGGCGGCGGGCGGCGAACGGTGGCGGACGGCGGCGGGCGGGCGGGGGGCGGTGGCGGCGTGGCGGCGGTGGCGGCGGCGGCGGGGGCGCGGCGCGCGGGCGGCGGGCGGGCGGCGGGCGGCGGGCGGCGGCGGCGGGCGGGCGGCGGGCGGTGGCGGGCGGCGGCGGGCGGCGGGCGGGCGGCGGTGGGCGGCACCGGCGCCGTGGGCGGCGTTCGCACCGTCCTAATCAGGGGCGCGTAGGCCCTCACGACCGCGCTAACGGTTCCTTTCTTCGGCCCAAAAAGAAGAAGGAGAAGCAAAAGGAGAGGCAAAGAAGAAGATTCGGCCGGCGTGGTCACGGAAACGGACCCCTGCTGAATGAATAACGCGGCCGGGAAGCCGGGGGCGCGGGCGGCGACGGAGATGCAGCCTGCGTTGGGAGGGATGCAGGGTGCGGCTGCAAAAGCTGTGCTTCTGAAGTCGGCGCCGTTGCTTATGTTGTGTAAGTGGTGTTCAGTGACAAGTGCAAGGGTATGGGTATACATATATTGGTATTATTGTGTTGTAAATAAGTATAAAAGAACATGAGTGTGAATGTGTGAATGAATGAGAAAAACCGGAAGATTGAGAATTAACATTAAAAAAAATTGTGACAATTTATAACTCCAAAGCACCCACAGGTGTCATTACAGTCCCTCTGAACGGGAGGTCCTAGATCCGAGTCCCGACAGTAGCAGGATTTTCGACACTAGCTACATACACCGAATTCAGTGTCGAGAAGACGTGTCAATGAAAGTTTAATTAATGCTATTTGAAATTATACTTTATTTAAAAGTTTTCTAAGAAAGTCTTGTAAGAAAAATTCTGCTTCTTGGGAAATCTAAAAAATTCACTTTTTTATGACAAATGTTCATATTAGTTCTTGATACCGCACAACATACAGACAATGCATAATTTATTACTTTTAATTTGCAAACATCTTCAATTGTTTAAATTCCTCCTATTGTGCATTATTAAAAAAACAGGCAAATTAAATGAGTGACAAATTGGTATATTATTGTTGATTTACTTACAACAATATAATCAAGTGAAATGTATTTCACTACACAAATTAAGAAGATAGGAGAACAAACTTTAAACTTTGTAATTTTGGATGCACATTCATTTTATGTCTTCATCATATTGCAGGACATCTGGTCTTGATACTAAGCCGTGAATAATGATGTTAAACGTAACTCTTTGTGTATTATAAGTGGAAACACAATATTGTACAATGATGATAATCTTAGCATTTGAAACGCAGGTTTACTTACTATTCAGCCCAGAGTCTATCGAGAACTTCAATTAGCTCTCAATGAGCAATTGTAAATAACATTGATCCTTAAAAATTATGACTTCATTGTTCGTTGACAAAAGGCAATACTCCACAACCGCTGTCTGCAAGTTCATAGCGTATCAAATTGCTGCAATTGGCTATTCACATCTTATCAGTTAAAATTATTTTCCGATCTTCACTACTGAAAAAATAACAATACCATCAGTAAGGTCCATCGGACATTCATACCCAGCAGGTAAGTAGTTGAGAGTCCAAAAATGTCGCCTCGTGCTATCGTAAGTTTTATTTTTGAGTCTCCCCAAATTGTCGACACATCCTACAGTATTTAGCTGGCTTGTATTACACGGCTGCCTCCATTATAATTTGAGAGGCCGGTTGCTCTCATCGGTCGTTTCTGTAGTTCACTCCGATCAATTCCATTGGTTGATTGATTGTTACTAATTCCAGGTGCGTCAACTGCTAAGGTCTCTAGTCCCATAAGTATAGTGAATGTGTCATCCTCGAAAGGTGGCGGTGATCTTCCCTCACAGGATGGTGTGATCCGGCGCCGAACTACTGTCGGCAAACGGGTTTCCCCAACCAGGTTTCCCCACGAGGGAGCACCGCCCCAGTCAGGACAACCTCTAAGCTCCCGACTGGTTTTCCGACATGTGTGGTAGAGTAGTGCACGTAAGTGTAAGTGTGTAAATAAGCGCTGAGGATAGGACAAGGAAGGAGAAAGAAAGAGAGCGCGCGGTCCTGGCTCATTTCTTAGGTAATAATCCGAAATTCGCCTAGAGCTGATGGGAGAATCCACGGAAACCTACCGATCAGGCCGGCCGCTAGAAGTCACCTCCAGATAGCGACTGAATTCGACCTAGCTGACAAGCTTGTGTCGGAAACCTGCCACCGTCGGGACTCGAACCTAGGACCTCCCGGTCAGAGGCACTGCAGTGACATGAATTGATGCCGTGATCCAGCTCTCCCGGTCAAGTTCAGGTGGATGTCGTGTCACTGTCAGGTGGGAGTCGCGTCATAAGGTTTAAGCCACTGATCTCGTCAGATCCTTCCGTTCTCCACCTTTCCTCATCCCCCTTCCTTAAGGCCGGAATCTGAACTGATAGCCTATCCGTCGTTTGATTCACTCCCAAGACGTCAAAAGACTGGCAAGTGCATGTAGGTCTGATGCGAGTTTGAATTGGACCCATCTGAAGAAGAAAACGTTAAAGGAAACGTCGTTTGTCTCTTTTGAATATGTGGTATTAATGTGGTACTACGGTCGTTGGTGACGACAACACTGACGGAAGATGAAGATACGGCAGCGGTAATGGAAACAGTGACAGATGATGATAATTGTGGTTATAGAACTGGTGATTGAGTATAACTTATATCTCTCGTGATCTCAAAAGTCTGTTGCAGAACGTGGAGATTAGGTCACAACCTCATCTGAGCGAGCGAGCGCGCGCGCGCGCGCGCGCGAGAGAGAGAGAGAGAGAGAGAGAGAGAGAGAGAGAGAAAGAGAAACAAAGAAACTGAAAAGATAAGGAAGAAAAAATTAAATGGAAAGGAAAGAAAGAAAGAGAAAGTGAGGGAGAAAACGAGAGGGAGAGAAAAATAAATGGAGAAGAAAGAAAGAGAAAGGAAGAAAACGAGAGGAAGAGAGAAAGAAAGAGAAAAAGGAGGGTTCTCTTCAATTGTAATTAATTGCCACTCTTAATCCATTCAGAAAGCTACAATACCAGAAATAAGGTCATTCAGACTTCGAAGGTAAAGTGACTCCGCTGTTGGAGAGTCTTGTCACTTTAAATGACACTCTCCGTCCCCGACGCAGCGAAAGATCAAACAACATTTAAAAACCCTTTCCTCGCAGTTTGCCATCTTCGTCGATCTGCTCTCCGTCTCTGTGACGCCACAGGGGGAGGCGGCGAGGAAGGGGGGGTGCTTCGAGGCGGGAGGTCGTCTGAGAAGAGCTGCGAGCCCTTTCATTAACATTCCAACTCGCCGTCGTCTGCATGTTTACACCGACTGGCAATATCGATCCCTCGATTCATCTCGATCCTCCAAACGCCTCGCTGTGAAAAGAGGGTTCTCGATTTTCCTTCTGCAACGATTATGCCGTCTATTGCAGATTTATCACATTTTTTGGAGTCAAAGACTCGTTTTGCAAAGATTATTAAACACGTTAGCCTCAGTCCTTTGCTTTAACAATTAAAATGGATTATTTATCATGGGCTTTCACTTTATTTTGCCTCCTTAATTACTTTACTTCGGAATCATGGAACTTTTTAAACTAGAAAACAAAAATTAAAAGTTAGTGATCAGAGGTGTATAGTTTGGACTTCGTAGATGATCTACAGTTTTTTATTGAAACTAATGAGCCCTAAAGAGATGAATTCGATTTCGAAGTTGAATCCATCCATTTTTAAATACCTGATCTCTTGTTTTTTGTTAAGGCAACTTACTTTATGAAAAGAAATTGGGAGGATTTCAGCAAAAACTCGATCCCTGAATTTGCTTCTCCGCAAAAAAGGATACCCTTCCTAGTAAATGTATGATTTTTGAATGATCATAGCCTATTGACTTCTATCATTTTGTTTTTCCCATTTGGAACATATAGTGGGACACCTTTTTCTACGGATCTCTCAATTACTCTCAACCTGCAAATTCCAAACTGTTAACAGAGGATTCTCCTTTTTTGTCTGAGACGCTCAATGTCTATTGGATTTTGTTTACATTATTTCAGTTATTCGTTCTGAAAATTGCAGGACTAAAATGTCTATCTTAATTTGAAATGAGTTTTAAAACCTGTGAACTGATGGATTGATTCATTGGTTGTCTCTTGGCTGTCCAGGACAAGCCGCGTCGATTTGCTCGTAGCTGACGTTTCGGCCAACATACGCGTACTGTTCTGAGGAAGGCCACAATATGTTGGCCGAAACGTCAGCTACGAGCAGATCGACGCGGCTTGTCCCGAACAGCCAAGAGACATACTCCGGCCGCGGAAGCCTACGTAATCTGATTCATTGGTTGATCAGTGATTCCAGGCGAGTCTAAGGCCTTTAGTACAGTAAGTGTTTGTAAAACTTTTATCACCCGACGTGGCAGCGATGCTCCTTTGTTGGATAACGAGATCCGTCGCCGACCTTCCCATCAGCTTGCGGTGATTTCCCTAGCAAGGTAACTCCCACCAGAGAGGGAGTAACCCACCCTCCCACCTCCCAACGCCCCAGCCGGGACCTCCCGACTGTTCTCCTGATATGTGGGGTAGTGTAGTGCATGTAAGTGTAAGTATGTGTGAGTAAGGGGTGAGGATAGGTCAAGGAAGAGGAAGGAAATATCGCGGGCGGTCCGTGGCCCGTTTGGTAGATATTGCTCCGGCATTCACCGTGTTGATCGGAGAAACCACGGAAAACTACCGATCAGAACAACTGGCCGCTAGAATTCACCTTCAAAGAACGGCTGAATTTGACCTGGGTATGTCCTGCCTCCTTCGAGGCTCGAACCCTTATACCTCCCAATCAGGCACACTACAGTAACATAAATTGATGCCTTGAGCTACCTAAGCCGGTAAAATCAGTAAAACATCGATATCCAAAACCATAAGGACAAGTTCAAAATCAAAGAATACAATGAGGTAAAAGGGATACGAAGATCAGACGAGATACCGAGTAATCGAGTTATGGAAGGTTGGATAGTCGAGATTAGATAACGAGTTTTGAATATCTGAGGTCCACTCTACAGGATTAAATTAGTTAATTTCAAGAGTTGAGACTCATCAAATAACAAAAAAAAAAACAACAACATTGTATCCTCTAAGAATTTGTATTTCAAATATGATATAGCTTAGTATAGAAATTTCTCACACAAGGAATATTTTTCGCTTATTTCAAAATTAATTTTCAAACGGCGCTAGTTATCCGTTTCTGCTTTTGCGAAGTACGTACAGGACATATGAAAACAATCAAATACACTCTCTATGAAACTAGTAGCATTGTATCGCTTCTTATTGTTTCTACAAAAATGTGTTTAGAATCTGTTATTCGCGCCATTGCCTTCAGAGATTGTTTCAATTTGTTCGATTGAAAACCTAGTACATAGCCCTAGTGATAAAAAGTTAATGAAAGTTTAATTGTATCTTAGAAACATATAAAATAAGAATACTTTCCATCATGATGTGTAGAATATTTTTTTTCTCTTTGTTTTGATCGAGAAGAAATTAATTGATTACAGTGATATTTCAACTTTTTTTTCTGAAATGTATCATTTCACCAACAATGTTTTTTTTATCACATACCTTTTCATACAGTAATCTCGAAGCAAGTACCCGCGAATTCCTTGAAGTCCCGAAAGGAACCGGGAGGTCCTAAGTTCGAGTCCTGACGGCGGCAGGATTTTCGACACTAGCTTTTCAGCTAGGTCGAAATCAGTCGCTGTCGGGAGGACGATTCTAGCGGCCGTTTGCTCTGATGGGTAGTTTTCCGTGGTTTCTCCGATCGACATCAGGCGAATGCCGGAGCAGTACCCTACCAAACGGGCCACGGACCGCGCGCGATCTGTCCTTCCTCTTTCTTGTCCTATCCTCTCCCTCTTACACAGACACACTTACACTAACATGCACTACACCACCAAATATTCCGGGAGACCGGTTGGGAGCTTAGAGCTTGTCCCGGCTGGGGCAGTGCTCCGCTGGTGGGAGAGTCCTGGTTAGGGGGAAACCCCAGTAGCCGACGGTAGGTCGGCGCCGGATCTCGTCATCCAGCGAGGGAAGATCACCGCCATCTCCCGAGAAAAACATACACTACACTAACGGGACTAATGACCAAAGCAGTTGACGCGCCCGGAAACACGAAAAAACAAAACAAAGAGACAAACCGAAAGGAACCACCGAAGTGGTCTGTCTTTTCTTCAACTCGAGTCTTACTTGCAATGTTCCTTTTATGCGTTTCCAGCGAAAGGAGTCGTGAAGTATTCTCCTCAAGGGCTATTGTTCCTTGAGCACTCTCATAAAACTTTTACCTGCAAAGCTTTGTCGATTCGATGACCCTATGTATATTCATTTGGTAAGGAATTAGAGCCTTTCTTTGGAAACGAGGAATAAAAAAATGTTCTCGTTGCCCAATTCTCCTCCTCCCATGCCCAAATCCAGTACACCATTTGAATTTCAATTGCATAGAATTATGTTAAAATAGTAGTACAATCAAATATTTTAAAATCCAAGTGTCATTTCCTCTTTTCTCTTGCAGCGAAATTACATGGCAAAGGAACGGACAAAGACCAGTCGACGAAGCCTAACATTACAAAGAACAACAACAGTTTGAATATGCGCCAAATTGCAGGTGCACAACCCTTCTGGAGGAGAAAAAAGCCGGTGGGATGGGCGGGTGGCTTCTTACATTTTAAACAGGAAGCCACCCCTCGACCGACGGGCACGTTGGGTCGGAACGGGCCAAAACGCGCCCGTGGCCAAAAAATAACAAAATACGATAGTACCACGCGCATTTATGAGCAAAGGGAAGACAGGAGACTTACACGCTCATATCGTCCTATGTTGTGGAACACAGTATAATTCCTACGTCTTTCAATGTATGACGAAATGTTGACTGAGGGTTTTTTTTTCTACGGCTTTTTCCACCGACAGCCTGTTACACTTTACGTCCCAATGGGACGCATATTCGACCCTACCCTAGACAATAACTCAATTGCAGGCTCCTCTGATTTTGGATCGGTAGAACACGAGGCTCTCCGTGACAACATACACATGAGAGACAAGAGAAAAATAAGGCGGGACTCGAACCCACGTCCCTTCGGACGGCTCGAAGCCACCTCGGCCATCCAGGTCGGTGGATAGGTCGGTGGAAGGGTGAATAACAGTGAGAAATAAATGCGAATGAAAAGGATGTCTTTTAGAAGACATCTGTAATTCGGTGAGGATCTAACCACGTGATCAGATCATCCACTTACACGCGAGTCGAACTTCGTCTGTGCGTACTTGGGTTTTAGACCAAGCCTCGTGGTTGGCAAAAAATTACATAGCAGTGAATAAATTGAAATATTCAATAAATGCTAGCGGCGTAGGTGACTCAGAGCATCAACAGATGTCCGTGCACTGTCTCTGTCCGGGAGGTTCTATGATTCGCGTTCCCACGGTGCCACCGCGATGGCAGGTTTTTCGACACTGGCTAGATAGCGTGAATTTATTTATTTTATTTATTTATTTATTTATTTTACGTCAAAAAAACATTTAAAAAACTGCGTATGACGTGCTATGGGGAAAAGTGAATTGTGTGCACATTTTCAAAATTCTGTGATCCCTACACTAAGTCTAATACTACTTAAATTTTGAATTTTTGAAAGGGAAAATACTTAAATTTGGAATTTTTGAAAGGGAGAAAAAAATGCATGGAGGAGAATTTTAGTGACTGTCTTCTCTGATCCTTAGTTATTGGTTGTTTCTCCGATCAACAACAGGTGAATGCCGGAGCCGTACCCTAAGAAACGGGCCACTAGATTTGAGTCTAATGTATGGTTCGCATGTGGTTTTGAAGATTTTTCTTTTTCTTTTTTTTTTTTTTGCAATTAAAAACGCCATAAGATAATAAAGTAAATACACTGTCAATAGAGCAGAGGTCTTTTACGCATCATAATTTGTTATATTAAATTCGATTAAATAGCTAAAAATCAATATAATATAAAGAAAATAATATATTTTAGAATAAAAGAAAAAAAATGCAACACTAAAAAGTTACGAGAAGATTTTACAAATGATGCAAGAGAATGAAGCGGGGCGATAAGAGAAAAGAGAGGACAGCAAAAGCAACCGAGTTGGAGTTATTGGTTGTACATTGAACATAAAAGAGAAGACTATAATACGTCATTCTTTATTATGGTTGTTCTACGTGTAGAATGTAATTGTCACTTTTCCCATCACCTTGTTGGACGCGATTACGCGTGGAGAATATGTTCCGTAGTTGTAAAGAAATCAAAATTGTGGACATGTTACAGAACAAAGTATTTCAATAACTAAATGTGTTCAAAGAATTGGACGCCCCGATTGGGATTCAAATCGAAAGGCTCGGGTTCGAATTCCGGTCGGGGCAACCAATTCTTTGAACAAATTTAATTACGTGTAGAATGAGTTATAATGCTACAAGTAGAGTTTTTCTTACTGGTGAGCAGATTATCAAGCTCGTACGTCAATACTTTTTCACTAATAAAACGAGGGGAGTATTCTCTTAGTTTTTGTTTCTACTTTTTATTTATTTACGAAAAAATATTGATATTAATTTTTGGCTGATTATCGATCAACAAAAAAAATATTTTTCTGGTTGTGGATGAGTATTGAGTTACTTATGACAAGATGGATTTCCCTCGCCCTCGTCATTTCTCACAACGTAGGCTGAACATATATGGGAAATTCGAGATTTCGCTTCGCCGACATTTCGGACCACATGATCTGACGTACATGACATTGGTTTGGGCCATGCAATCTGAACGTGCATGAGCAATTCTAGATTTCGCTTCGCCCCCCATCACTTCGGGTGATGTAAGCTGAACGTGCATGAGTAATGCAAAATTTCGCTTTGCCCTCATCATTCCGGACTACGTACCCTGAACTTGCATGGGAAATTCTATATTTCGTCCTTTAAACAACGAGATTTGTCATTTCTCACAACGTAGGCTGAACATTATGGGAAATTCGAGATTTCCTTCGCCCATTTCGGACCAATGATCTGAACGTACATGACCAATTCGAGATTTACTTTTCCTGTCATTTCGGACCATGCAATCTGAACGTGCATGAGGAATTATAGATTTCGCTTCGCCCCATCACTTCGGGCATGTAACCTGAACGTGCATGAGAAATAAGATTTCGCTTTGCCCTCACATTCCGGATCACGTACCCTGAACTGCATGGGAAATTCTAATTTCGTCCACATTTCGGACCTGACGGCGGCAGGATTTTCAACACTAGTTTTTCAGCTAGGTCGAATTCGGTCGCTGTCTGGAGGAGAATTCTACGGCGGCTGCTTGATCTAGTTTTCCGTGGTTTCTCCGATCAACACCAGGCGAATGCCGGAGCAGTACCCTACCAAACGGGCCACGGACCCGCGCGATTTTCCTTCTCTTCCTTGTCCTCTCCTCTCCCCTACACACACACACACACTAACATGCACTACACTACCACATATTCCGGGAGACCGGTCGGGAGCTTAGAGCTTGTCCCGGCTGGGGCGGTGCCCTGCTGGTGGGAGAGTCCTGGTTAGGGGGAAACCCCACTAGCCGACGGTAGGTCGGCGCCGGATCTCGCCATCCAGAGGGGGAAGATCTCCGCCATCTCCCGAGAAAAAGCATGCACTACACCTACGGGACTAATGACTGAAGCAGTTGACGCGCCCGGGAACACGAAAAAACCAACGAACCAACCAATCCACATTCCGGACCACGTAATTTGAACGTGACAATTCGAGATTTCGCTTCGCCTCCGACATTTCGGACCACTGCCCGCCGCGCTGGTGGCGAGGCTGACGTAGGGCTTAACGAGTGGCATTGTGGATGCGATAAGGCGGCACGGATCGCACCCTCTCGCGGGCCGAACACGCAATTAACAGACACAGAAACTGCGGGGCGCGGCGGAAGGAAAAGCGACTCGCTATCGAAGCAAAACGCGAAGCCACGGCGAGCCCCAATCATCCAATTATACAGATTGATCATGTC
This sequence comes from Teleogryllus oceanicus, assembly GCA_964035755.1. Classification (NCBI taxonomy): domain Eukaryota; kingdom Metazoa; phylum Arthropoda; class Insecta; order Orthoptera; family Gryllidae; genus Teleogryllus; species Teleogryllus oceanicus. The sequence goes on from CAXIVR010000007.1 coordinate 108,879,405, forward strand.
CTGGGCCTTCTATCGCATCTGCATTTCCGGCAGGTGGCATCTGGCGAGGGCACCGGAGAGTCGCTCGCTTCATGAAAAGTGAAGAACGGCAATGAAAAGTGGAAGTATAGGGTAGATGACTCGTTAACAGAATGACAGAAGACGACATCAAAACGAGCGGTGAGAAAATGGGGAATGCCCGGTAATGGGAAACTCCATGGAGAGGAAGTCAGATAAATCGTGTATTCGTTTTCGGAAATCAAAAGTGAAATCACAATTGGCGAAAAGACACAATGGCATTGACTAATTCGAAGTAGAAATGAAAAAATAATGAGAACAATAATTAAAAAGTATGATATTTTCTCGTGTCACAGAAAAAAAGTGTGATGAAAGTGGTGATTAAGTAAAGCTTTCAAATGAATGAGACTCGGAATCCTCATGCATTAATTTTCATATTCATTTCTGCTCTACTAAACATTTATTATTCTGTAAATCAATTTTGTAAAATTTTAAGATATAAACTTACCTTGCTTTGTTCGCTTTCCATATAGGATCAATGCTTCCGAGGAGTCTGCACAAAAGAAGGGTTTCGAGAAATCGAAAGTTGCCAGAGAGTTCTTAGAATCTCCATTCACTTTTTCCACTTCGAACGAATCCATGTAATGCCATTCTTACAGGTCTGCGCCCGAGAACGAATCTCGGAACATTCGCTGATGAACTGTCCGTAATGCACTGCATTGTAGTGACATTTCTCACAAAAGATAGGATGTTTATCTATCAAATCACACTGGTATTTTTCTCAAAACATTTATGCTTATTTGAATTAAAGTCGCACTTGCATAAATTTCCTCTATAAAATCCAATTACCTGACTTAATTCAGAATCAAAAAATCTACGCGAAAATTTTCACGGTCTCATTTATTGCTTAAATAAACAATAATGGATAAAAATAAACATCCTTTCTGACACATAATTTTCATCACAAACATACGAGATTCTTAATCCAGTCTAAATCTAGAGAACACAGTAAACTACAAACATTATCGAGTGCCAAAAATCTCGTACAAACGAGTAATAAAAGGAGGCTTAACTAATGAAACATGAGCCACACCAACTAAGAATGGCTTATTAAAACATTTGTTTTGCTTTCTGCAACCCAACAATGCCCACTCATGCAACAATGCAAATTTATTTTACCCACATTTTAACAAAATCTTTCTCCGCTACTGGGAAATCATTAATAGTAATTACACATTTAACTGAGTTAAATATGGAATTTTGTTTCAATGTAATCATATACACACAAATAGAGTTATTTTAAGTAGATGAAGAAGACAAATACTACCGATATTAACACAAATATAAATATAATGCTGTGGCTTATTGTCTCGCTCCCTTCTTTATCTATTAACTCTGGTTTTGTTGGACGTGAAACAAAACCCATTGGATATCAAAGAACTGTCCATATTGTATTAAACGTGCGCCACAATTCCATGATGGTAAACATCAACAATACTTGACTATTATTTTACGCTCTTCCTCCGGACGTTAATGGAATTCATTGTATGAAACTTTCTTCACTTCCACAATTCCGTAGTTAAAACACACACGAAACACTCTTCACAAAAAACTCAGCCACCTACCACCCAACACTTAATCGCACTTATCTCGAAACTTTCCCGAGTCGGAACACAGCGGCCAGGGTGCAGCGGTGCACCGGGTTTCGTTCGGCGATGCACTGCGGTGCATTCGGCGGTGCACTGGTCGCCTTAACGCACTTGCGACCAGTCGGCCATGACTGGCCGTACTTGCTCCGCAAGAAGAATGAAGTAACGCAAAGAAAAATAAAGGCAGCTGGAGGTGCAGACGACGTCGGGTCGCGCTACAGGGCCAGCCACCTCGACGGCCGTCTGGCACGGGCGGCGGGACGAGGAATCAGACGGACGCAATGTCTGGGTTTCTTCTGCTTCTTCGGTTGCAAAGAAAACAAATCGCGGCGTACGTTAAGGAGGTTTACTTTGTCTTCTTGCGCGCACCTGGGCGTGGATGTACAGCGTTCTCAAGGAGTTCGTTGTTTCCTTCGCGATTCCAGACAGACGGTGGTTGTTTAGAGATGCCAAACGACCGATTGATTAAAGGAAAATTGTAGTATTTTTGTAATAAATTTGCGAACATTTTGACATTCTTTTTTTGTTTTTTCTGTTCAATGGTGTGTAATTTTAAAATTTCAACGCACACCTGGAAATTTGGATGTACGTCGTTCTCGGGGAGTTTATTGTTTCTTTCGTGGTTCCAGACAGACGCTGGATTTGCCATACGTTGTTTAGAGATCCCAAGCGGCCGTTTGGTTAAAGGAAAATTGTATTATTTCTGTAATATATTTGCGAACAAATTTGACGTACTTTTTTGTTAATTTTTGCAATGGATGGTAGTTTAAAAATTCAACGCACACCTGGAAATCGGATGTACGGCGTACTCGAGAAGTTCATTGTTTCTTTCATGGTTCCGGGCAGACTGTATTTACCAAACGTTGTTCAGAGATGCCAAACACCGTTTGATTAAAGGAAAATTGTATTATTTCTGTAATATATTTGCGAACAAATTTGACGTACTTTTTTGTTAATTTTTGCAATGGATGGTAGTTTAAAAATTCAACGCACACCTGGAAATTGGATGTACGGCGTACTCAGAAGTTCATTGTTCTTTCGTGGTTCCTGGCAGACTGTATTTACCAAACGTTGTTCAGAGATGCCAAACACCGTTTGATTAAAGGAAAATTGTATTATTTCTGTAAATATTGGCTAAAATAATTTGACGTACTTTTGTTAATTTTTGCAATGGATGGTAGTTTAAAAATTCAACGCACACCTGGAAATTGGATGTACGGCGTACTCGAGAAGTTCATTGTTTCTTTCGTGGTTCCAGGCAGACTGTATTTACCAAACGTTGTTTAGAGATGCCAAACGACCATTTGATTAAAGGAAAATTGTATTATTTTTGTAATATATTTACAACCAAATTTGACATTCATTTTGTTTTGCCATTCAATGAATGGTAATTTAAAAATTCAACGTAATACATAATTTTAAATGTTTTGCTTAGTGCATGAAATATAAAACAAATACCATTCTTTTCGTATGTGTTTGGTAACATTTCTCTCAAACAACCTACATACATTAGATAATGTTCTAGATCCAGATGGCGTACTTACACAACCTTTTTCTGCAGAGATTGTTGCTTTAGATGCGCATCGTGTAATACGTATTTGTATGCTAAATACATTTCTAGAATAAAGACATAACAATCGTTCACTAATAGACTCGTACAAATTCCAAACACATTTAGAAAGTTAATATTGACCTCCATGAGTTAAATTCCAAGAACTATAAAAGCCGACTAATGATACTTTTACAATTAGCTTTATTTTCTACTGAGCACTAATTTACTGGATAATGTTATAGGTGAGCATCTACGCGTTCCTGTCACGATCATAGACATATTTTTCTTTGCGTTATTGATACCACCTTCTCAAGTAATATAAATTTCGTAAGAACCGTAGCAAAGTATGAGTGCCGAGCTTATATTACTTCCTCAAGCAGAAACGTTTCCTCTTTCCTCTTGCGGTTTCCTCTTTCTTCACGGTGGGTTTTCATCAACTAGAACGGTATTTTCAACAAGAAATCAAAAACAAAACGAGCCATCATTGTATACATGTATGAGGTTATTAAATGAAGAGAATTACGAAGATCACTAGAAAAGACAATTGAAAAACAAATGCGACGGAATCAGGAACGAATGCAACGTACACCCAGGAAATATTAAAGGCCAATGAGGACGTAAAGGGTAAAGAACAGTGATCAGGGTAGGAGAGGGAAGAGGAGCAATTAAATAATGCAGGTTAAGAGGATGGATGGGACTGCGTGGAGTACCACAGATACGTCTTTTTGCGGGCAGAGTCGAGAACCACTACTCTTCAACGACGGAAGCGGGGACGGAGACGAGGACGCAGGTAGTAGGAACAGAGGCGGAGGCAGGGACGGAGTCGGGGGCTGAGTCGGGGACTGGGTGGGGACTGGGCGGAGACTGGGCGGGGACTGGGCGGGGACTGGGCGGGGACTGGGCGGGGACTGGGCGGGGACTGGGCGGGGACTGGGCGGGGACTGGGCGGGGACTGGACGGGGACTGGGGCGGGGACTGGGGGGCGGGGACTGGGGCGGGGACTGGGGCGAGGACCGGGGGCGGTCTGAGTTGGGACCTGAGGAGGAGACTGGGGTGGGGCGGAGACTGAGATGGAGGCGTGGACGGAGGCGGGGGCGGAAGCGGGGCGGAGACGGGGACGGATGTAGGATCGAAGGCGAGGTCGGGTGGGGGTGGGGACGGAGGTTGAGGCGGAAACGGAGACGGAAGCGCGGATAGAAGAGGGAATGTGCTCGAATACTGGTGTTGGGGAGGAGGGGAGCACTGCGGGGCTAGAGACGGCATCAGACACAGAGGAAAGTGACTGGTACGGAGGTAGCAGGGTTGGCGAGAGCGGGGCTGGCGGCGGAGCGGCAGGGACGGAAGCGGAACACGACACGATGACATGGACGGCGGGAGCGGCGGGGACGGCGAGGTCGGAAGGAAACGTCGGGCCCCGAGGGAGCTTTGCGGCGAAGGGCTGGGCCACTAAGGGAAAAGGGCAACGGGCGCTGGATCGAATCAACGACCTGGGGGAAGCTCCCCCGCCGAAGGGCGGCCGATATGCAATCAGGACAGACGATGGCCGACGCAGCGACACTTTTATAGGTGATGGGCCCTGATTAGGGCGCCCTCCAGGGTGCTCTGCCGCCCTCTCGCTCCACTTCGCCCGTAGAGAGCCTCCGTGCGCACATCGGGAAGTTTGTTAGGCGATGTTTATCGTCCGAATGGGAAGGCCCGAAAGAGAGTGGGCTCTTTGCGGCCATTCTCGCTTCCGAGTTTCGTTGCAATGATACTTTTGCGTTGCTACTCCCAAGGAAAATAAACAAGTAGGCGCTACTCCTCAGGGGAAATACTCTTCGAAAAATTGCGTTCACGCTACTTCACGGTCTACCAACCTCATACTTTGTACCATATCGCTATATCTTGCTTCTAATGAGCTAAAAGACTACTATACTTTTCCGTACTAGTTGACTTCGAGCAACCTGACTTGATTACTATTATTTTCGCAATTTATGTCTTCATTCTCCGGTATACGCTCTTAATGTGGAAATATATTATTTAGGTAAATTTCATGTAAATGTAATACGGTGTAATAACATATGTGGAAAAATGTTCTCCTGTAAAAGGTTAATTAGACTTAATTTCATTATAAGTAAGTCACTAGCACAACTACACGTACCAGATTATACTAAAATGAATGTGCGTAAAATGCATGATCTAGAGCAGTAAAATTTTCTCATGTGTAGCAGGATACGAAACAATACCCACACATAAATGAGCATTATCATTAACATGAAAAGTAGTTTTAATAAGTTAAGGAAGAATCACATTCTTTAATTCATGTCTTTAAATTGGAGCAAATTTGTTAATTAATATCCAGTCAGAGCGTATGATTAGCATCTCGGAGCATTTCCTTATAAAATACTCTAGATATTTTTATGAAATGTTGGACGAATTGTAATAGATGCATCATTCTTTTTTAAGCAAAAGCCAGCTTCTATTTTGAATAAATATTCTCACTGTATCTGTACCTAGGGATATATATCGCTAGTACATTTAACACACTTCTACTTAAGTTATGAGAGTTTTAACGATAAGTTTGATATAATATTCAATGTTCACAGTTTTCCGTGAAAAAATACCATCCATTTTGAATAAATATTCCTCAGTAAGGTGTATTGAAAGCAAACAAGCGACATATTTCAAAGATTTGAGTGTTTGTAAGGTTAATGTCATGAAATTTGAATTTATGCAAATAATAGACCTATTTCCTATTTCCAACAAGTAATTTAGATCTCAAATATCCCTTATGGGTTCCATTTTACGCCCAAATATTAATTTACATCCATTGAGAGTATAGAAATACTCTAGATAAATTAAAATTAAATTTGAGATGAAAATTTTAATGTTTATAAATTAGCGAAATACTGAAAATAGAATAAATAATTTTCCTAACTTGGCACGTATTAGTGTAATGTAGTATGTGACTCAAATGGACATTCAAGAAACTTTCTGTACTCGTGAGAAAATTTAAATTGCATTCTGAGAAATGTGCTAGAACATTGGTTCATTCTGTGAAACGTCATGTTTTATTTCGAATAAACAGACCTCACGTCACTTACACCTTGCAAGCTACATCACGCGCAGCCTCTAACGGACATGCCCGAAAGTTATTCCGTGCCCGCGCCATTTTATCGCGTGAGTACACAGCCGGCGTATGGCGCCCGCCGCCCTTTCGGCGTTTCTCTTTTGTTTCCGCCCCAGTCGATTTCCCGTCTCCAGCGGACTTCCTCTCTCCGCCCCGCCACTCCCCTCCCCCCGTACCACCCTCTCCCCACCGGCGCTGCACTATGCATATTGATGGTAGGTTTTTTTTGTGTAGGGGCGCACCGCCACAGCTCCCCAGTTTTGACAAAATAATGGATGTGGCCACGAGAGAGAGTCTTCGTCCATCGTGGTCGCTCACGAATACCCAATGCCCACCGCGAAGAGACCAAGAGAGAAAAAAAAAAGAAAAGAAAAAGAACTTTCTGAAAAAGTCTCCTCGTCAATGGACGCGAGTACAGTTATTCGGGAGATTTTCATCGCCGCCGCATTTGCTATGCTGTTTCCTGGCGCTGACAGAATACGCTGTGGAATGGCTCGATGGGGGATCACTGCTCCCCTACGAAAGCACTGGATGTGGAATTTCGGTGGATGTTCCAAGATTTCCACTACGGTCTGGGGGTTTCTGTGTGTGGTTTCGGGGGATATCACAAAATCCTACGATTCAACTTGATAATGAATTATTGGTCAGTACTAGATTTTGTTTGTTTCATTTGTTTTTGTAGTTCTTGGCTTAGAGTCCAAGTAATGAAATTCAGACGCCAATGTTAGCGTGATGCCGTAAGTTTCTACTATTAACAAGTAGTGATATATTTCTTTCTTCTTTCCTCATATTCATCTGCCTTTTTTCTTCAGCGATTGGCTTTGCAGAACCATTATATCAATTACTTAGTGTATACACATTGAATGTGAAGAATTTCTACTTTCGATAAAACCAAGCTTGAAAGTTTGTAAAGGTGTATTTACTTACGGGGTGACAATATTTGCTTTCTGTAGAAAAGTACCAATGAGAGGTCTCCAAAAATGGTATTAACTAAAAAATGACCTGGAGTGGACATGTAATTTTTGTGCATTTATCCATCGATATTCGTCATTAGTTTGACCTCAACTTCTGTATTTGTCGTTATTCACTATCTTCTACGTTTTTTTTAATTCTTATTCTACCTTTACATAAATATCTTCTGAAACTAGATATAAGGCGTGGTTCGACTGTGGGATATTCAGATTATTTAATCTAAACATCATGTACATGAGCGAACAATCTTTAAATCGATCTGCGACTTGTTATCCGCTATTCCAGAATCAGTTTCTCTTTTCTCCAGCTTTCTTGCTAAACAAACCTCAATTCTGACCTTCACGATATAATAAATGGTCGAATCCGTAATCCTTATTTGTTACAATCGTCATGTGTTTGTTAACACATCTGCTTTCGGATTTTTGCACGAAGTACTTCTTAGCATGCGTTGTGTGGGGTACAACTTCCATCACGTTCGCTGGAAATTTCTTGGAAGTATTTGAATGCAAGAAGTACGAAATTCTTACACGCGACGACCAGGTGTTCTCAGAGTCAGGGTCAGTACATTTATTGAGAGATATTTCCTTAGATCTTACGTACTTACATTATATAATGTATCGTCGTTGATGATAGGCAGTCTCCTATGCGAAAAACCAAAATTGTGCAGAAGAAAGGAAAAGAATTAACGTTAATATGTACAGTTGACTAAGTTTAGACATTCTAAACTTTCTATATAATAATATTAAATATTTATTTATTGTAATATTTTTCTGAAAGCACCTTACGAAAACCCTCCACGTGCCTCATACCACATTCGAGTTATTCTATCAATAATGAATTGTAAAGGTCATAAGGAGGTTTTATTTTATATTTTAAGAGTACCGTTTCTGTTTTCTTTGGAAATTTTCTTATCAAACTAAAGGACAAAAAAATTCTCAATCATTATACCAAAATGAAAAAATCGCTAATTCTGGTACATTGGTGGTTGTCCATCATCAATGAAGGTATATTATCTTGTCACGTAGCTTTTCAAATGTCACAAACCAGATATTATTGCATATGCAGGAGAACATTTTATGAGTTGATAGAATCCAAAAATAACTTTATTGTTTATTTATCTGACATTTTTAAAATTGTATATTTGTTTGACAAGAAACAATTAGGTGAAAATAGGAAGTGATAAAAAACAAAGAAACGTTACGGTTAAAAACAGTACCGTTTCAAATACATTTTCACCTATCAGAAAACAAATTTTATATTAAAAATAATAATAATAATAATAATAATAAAATATAAAATATAAAAAACTCATTAAATATTCTTTGAAATTTTTAAATCATTGCATCAAGGTATCTGTAATAAATATTCAACATATTTTAAGCAACAACTTCAAAGAAATCGTGTTTCAAAAAGTTGTCAGCATTACTGAGGTTTAAAAAACCCTCTTCTCTCAGCATGATTTTATTATACTTCATTGTCCACAAATCAAGACAGGATAATCCGTGAAAAACCATAACTTCTTCCAACAATATCCATTTAAATGCCCAAAATTCATAATCGTGAGCAGCGAGTACATCTGCTCCATCTCAATTGATTTTTTTTATGCAATCGCAATCGGAAGGTTATATCATCGTCTCCACCCCTCAGTACGATAAAGGAAATTGCCCTGTACGTTCAAGGGAGAACTCCATTAGCCCGAGTCCTCCCTCGGGGGCGCATATGGGCCACGGAGGCCCAGCGCGCGGGCCCCGGGGCGAAGGAACGCCCGCGGCGAGACCGCACGAACACAGAGCTTACACGAGACGAGCCGCACACGAACGCACGGAATTTGCATATAGCATGATAGCTACCGCCTTATAATCGATGTCTATCACAAAGGAACAAGACTGAAAATCGATTTGTCCGTGAGGGCTGACCACTCGAGGGCTCAATTATATTTATTTTCGTAAGAAAAGCCGGCGGTCGGTGCCGCCCCGCGGGCGCTCTGTCGTGGCGGAGAACGGGACTTAATTGGGCCTCCCCTTCCCTGTGCCGGCTGTGGGGTGCGACCCGAGGTCCGAAGGACCAGCAAGCTGTGAGTTGGGCCTCAGACAAATATATTTGTAAGCTTCCTGTTGGGTTCTTTTTTTAGTAATACTGTATTATCATATCTACCTAATACAAAAAAATTAGAAGAACAAAACGCCACTCTTAACAACCGCTGTTCGTTAAGGATTATAACAGTCCGTCATCTGTTAAAACAAAACAAATGAATTAGCCGCAAATTGATTAATTGATAATTGATTGATTAATGATTCCGGGCGCTTCAACTGCTAAGGTCATTAGTCCCGTAAGTGAAGTGCATTTTAAAATCGCGTGAGGTGGAGGGGATCTTCCTCGTTTCATGGCAAGATCCGGCGCCGACCTACTACTATATGAGAAATTCTTTCAAAGCCAGGTATCTCCCTTCAACGGAACACCGCCCCAGCCGCGACAAGCTCTAAGATCCCGACAGATGTGGTAGTGTAGTGTGTGGGAGTGTGTGGGTAAGTGAGGGGTAGGGAAAACGACAAGGAAGAGAAAGGAAATATCGCGTAATTTACGTTTTCTTTCGTTACAAGCTGAAGCGTTCTTTTGCAAGCATTCTCACAAGCAAGCTGCGATTTTCTGTCGCTCTATACCGGTAGCGGTAACTCAGTGCATCAACTGATGTCACTGCAGCGCCTCTGACCGCGAGGTCCTAGGTTCCCACTTCCCACGGCGGCAGGATTTTCGACACTAGCTTTTCAGCTAGGTCGAATTCAGTCGGGAGCTTAGAGCTTGTCCCGACTGGGGCGGTGCCCGCAGGTGGAGAGTCCTGGTTAGGGGGAAACTCCACTAGTCGACGGTAGGTCGGCGCCGGATCTCGCCATCCAGCGGGGGAAGATCACCGCCATCTCCGGAGAAAAACATGCACTACACTAACGGGACTAATGACCGAAGCAGTTGACGCGCCCGGAATCACGAAAAAATCAATAATCAATCAATCCTGTCGCTCTATAGTAGCGGTTATAGTAATATGGAAAAGAAGTAATGATAGCGATAGTGCCAAAAGTTCTAATGGCAGCCACCAGGAATATTTGCACGGCGAAGCGTGTTAGCAATCAACAGCTCTATCAAATTCTGCGCATGCGCAGTTCGAGTTTTGCATCACTTTTGTGTATCTGCGCTTGCGCAGGAGATCAAGATTGCTGTCGATTGCTGTAGCCCGAGCAAAAACTCCCTAGTATCAGTGACGGCTATGATAACGGCGATAACGGAAGTGGCACTGATGGCTACACTGGGTTCTGCCAACCGCAGAACTTTTGTATTAACTTCCTCAGGGAAATGCGGTCTGTTGTAATGAATATATTGTATTACGAGACTTGTGGGTCTAAGGTTTACTATGTATGCCAGGTGTGTTGAATAAAAGAAACTAAAACTCGTGTTTAAGTGGTTTTTTATTATTGAAGTTAAGCCTTTTGTATTACTTTTATTCAAAGTGTAAATTTTGAACGTGAGTCCAATCAGTTAAGAGCAGAATATATATGATTCTTTTGTGAAAACTTTCAAATATTACTAAAGATCTAGGTATAACAAAAAATGATTATTTTCACTTTCCATTTTCATTTTAATTTGTAGAAAGTAATAAAACAATAACTGGGAAAGTAATTCAATGAGTGTATATCTGTAGTTTATTTAAATCTGTAGAATGTATTTGAGGATCGAAATGAAATAAAACTAATGTTTCTAATAGCAGTGTGTGTTTCCTATGAAAACATTTTTCAATGACTTAATGAAAATATGTGCGAATTATTTCCACCAACTATCATATTACGTATTATTTACACATAATTTACAATATACTATACATACATGCATTAGTAAGTCCGCAGTACCAGGAAAACGGTTATAAAATAATTAATTTCAGTTTGCGAGTGTCAGTCAATCAGTCAATGTTTGCATTACATAATGCCATTTATTACTTTTGATTATTTATTAACTCGTGAAAAACAGTTGCTTTTTACTTTCTCGTTACGTTATATATATATATATATATATATATATATATAACGTAACGAGATTATTATATATTAACGAATATATTTCACTCTTCGTTTGTTTAAGAGCTTTTCAAATGGTAATAGAAGTGTAAGACAGATAATTGTCATATTATAATGTTACATAGCCATTAACAATATTCTGAGAAAGTGCATGCTGTAGCTCCACAAGCTATTTTCAGACCTTCAAACGTGATTAATAGATTATCCCATTCTCCTTCTCTCTCTCTCTCTCTCTCTCTCTCTCTCTCTCTCTCTCTCTCTCTCTCTCTCTCTCTCTCTGTGATTATTTTAATACAATTCCTTTTTATACGCTGTTAACGAAATTGAGTAATTTTTTCAACGCATTTCTACAGTTTATGTTTAACTGGACTTAAGTTCCAGACCAGCATATAAAGAACTATTATAAAGGAAATTTTGCCATGACAAATGACTGCGAGAGACAGCAACAGCTCGAGAACTGAACTAGGTGATCGCCTGACGCATAAAATCAAACGTATCTTTTCAAACACCCGGAACAGCAACGCAAAAGTGCACCACAAACCTTCTAAATGTGTTGGCAGACACACTGGACCATGCCATTACTTCTTATTCATTCCTGCCTTCCCCCAGTGGCCGAAGTTTCCCTATGTCCCTCCGGCCACTATTAAGAATAATCATTGCTGTAAGTCCACGCGAGTTCAACTTAAGGCTTCTATCCAAGCCGATTATATGGTTTCTTACGTGTCCAGCTCGATGAATTACGCGAGCTCACTCCTTGGCTTTCGCCTCTTCTCCAATTACTCCTCTTGTACAGGTTCCAGCCGCACGGCTCCGCGTTTCCCCACCGCTCCGGTCCGGAAGATGAATGTGCGCCCGGATAAATAAATACCTCGCCTACGGAACCTATTAACACGACCGCGGCCATTGCGTCAGGGAGGAGTGTGTATCCTATAGAGCCGGAACGACGGGGATTCGCGGAAGGCGGTTGCGTCGAGAGGATTTCGCCCTAATACCCGGGTCTTCGCAGCGGCCCACGCCGAAACCTCGGCCGCTAGAGGGCGTACGGAACGGGGGAGGATTGGGCCGAGGGGGAGAGGTGTGAATACACAGCAAATGGAGTAGAAGTGAGGAATGTCAGTTGTGTGGATTGGTTTGATTAATTGGTAGTTCCGGATGCGTCTTCTACTAAGGTCAGTAGTCCCGTAAGAGTAGTGCGAGTTTTTCTCTCGTGAGGTGGCGGTGATCTTGCTCCGCTCAATGGTGAGATCCAGTGCCGACCTACCTCTCGGCTAGAGGGGTTTTCTCCAACTACGTATTCCCACCAGCGGTACAACGCCCCAGCTGGGCAAGCTCTAAGGTCCCGACCGGTCTCTGAGCATGTGTGGTAGTAAAATGTATGTTAGTGTAAGTGTGTGTGTGGGAGGGTGAGGCTAGGACAAGGAAGAGGGAGGAAAGATCGCGCGCGGTCCGTGGCTATTTTGTTAGGGTACTAATCCGGCATTCGCCTGATATTGATTGGATACACAATGGAAAACTACCCAGCAGCCAGTCGCTAGAATTCTCCACCAGAAGCACCTGAATTTGACCTCTTAGTTATGTAGTTAGTGTCGAAAATGCTGCCACCATCGGGACTCGAACCTGGGGCCTCTCGGTCGGAGGCACTGCAGTGACATCAGTTGATGCCTTGAGACACCGATTCCGGTATATGTGGATAGAAAAGAAGAAGTGTGGTTGGAAAAGACGGCTCAGAAACTCCATGTTGGTAGTTGGATGCGACTGGAAAAAAATGCGAAAAAATGCGTTGGAAAAAATGCGACTGAAGAGACCAACAAAATTAGCCTAAATTGTTGGAGCAGAGAGAAATAAATACAAAGATATAGAGAAGGAACCGAGAGTCAATGGGGAAATAAAAGAGATACATGAAAAATTTATTTAGGGCATGCATTCATTAAAACAAGAGCAAACGGGTGAAAAAACCTAGGAAGCATCTAAAATGACAGGAGAACCCGGAACAAAAGTAGATAAAGGATAAGCGAAAAAGATACAAAAATAAACTCTGTTTTGGTGAGTGCTAGAAAAAGAAACAAGGAACAGAAGAAACAGACAGCGCAAGTTCCAAGAAATGAAAGAAACGAGGGAAGGTGAACGAGACCTGGGGGTTGATAGTCGACGGAAAGATAAACATTACAAAGTGCACACAAGGAGGGATACGAGAACCAAAGTTATTGAAGGAGTTACGTGAAGACCGGAAGAAAAGAGTAAAAAATTATTAAGGAACGGTGTTATAACTTGTATAGTTATTAAAGAATGTTATGAGGATCAATAATTAATGATTAGACATATGAAGAACTTAACACATAATATATTCTATATTTTCTGATCAGTACACGTGATATTAACTGAAACTAAACACGTGAATAGAAATAAACATCATTATTCGTCGCTAAGGTTGAGCGATCCAGATGGCGTTGCCTTTTATGGAAGTATAGATTTACAATAAACGGCAAGGGCGAAACTTCAGAGAGGAAATGGAGAAGGAGTGGGAAGGGGGACGGAAGGAGAATTAACGCTTCGAACGTGGCGGCGCGGCATGAATGAAAGCAGTGTGCGAAGCCTTATCGAGTAGGAATGCAACGTCGATTAGATGTTTTCAAAAACTAGATATTTTTATGGAGACATCGATGTTTTAAAAATCCAATGATTTTTAACAACATGTTTTGTGATCAATAGCTTTGCGTTTTCGATGTTTAGTTTGTTAATGGAAAATTCCCCAAATCACCAATTTGTAAGAGTCAAAACATAAAATATTTACCAATGGTACTATTGGCAGTTTGTGTGAACTAAACGTACGGTTTTCTAGACTACCTTCTTCCTACTCATAGCACTATTTAGCACTTATAGCACATGTACTAACTCATTAAGCAGTGTCTCTTCCCCGAGAGATGATCGCGATGTCTTGGTATTCCGTACTTCTTTCCGCGTATTTCACTTATGGAGATGCAGTTAGCGCATGCACCGTAGGCTTAGGGCCTCCCTCTGTCTTCCCGCCCTTTCTTTGGCGAACTAAGGAGTGACCCTTACAGATCAGATGACCCTGGATCAATCTTTGAGTCTCAGCTTAGTTCATTGTTCTTATTTTTTATACTTTATTTTCAGTAACATCGTAATTGTAAATTGGTGAACACAGTAACAGTCAATTTTGGCACGAATTTAATGCTAAGGTTACTAAACCAATATAAAGACATCGATGATTTTGGGTCGACGTATTACGATATTAACATTGCTGTTTGAGTCGATGGGTTTTGGCTCGTATTATGTCCATGATTTAACTTTGAAAATGGTGATTGGTGACATTGATGTACTGTTATCAATGTCACATCGCGATTATGGAGGCAGCCGGACGGAGCATCACCGGCCGCTGGATTGATTGATTTGTTAGAGATTCCGGGGGCAACTGAGGCACTGGATGGCGAGATCCGGCGCCGACCTACCGTCGACTAGCGGGGTTTTCCCCAACCAGGTATCTTCCACGAGCGGGGCACCGCCCCAGCCGGGACAAGTTCTAACTCCCCGACCGGTCACCCGGCCTGTGTGATAGTGTAGTGCATTTTAGAGTAAGTGTGTGTAAGTGGTGAGGATAGGACAAGGGAGAGGACGGAAAGATCACTCGGTCCGTAGCCCGTTTTTACGGTACTGCTCTAGCATTGGCCTGGTGTTGATCGGAGAAACCACGGAAGACTACCGATCAGAGCCGTCGGCCGCTAGAATTCTCCTGCAGACATCGACTGAATTGGACCTAGCTAAAAAGCTAGTGTCGAAAATCCTGCCGCCGTGGGGAGTGTAACCTATGACCTCCCAGTTAGAGGCGCTGCAGTGACATCAGTTGATGCACTGAGCCACCGCTCCCGGTCCGGTCGCTGGAGGGCAGCGGTCGCTCGCCCGCAGAGAGAGAGCAGCCGCGCCGCTCCCGGCTACGCAGCGGCCACCGGCCCACGCCCGTAATTGGTCCAGCCTTCGGCCGCGCACTTGCTACACGCGCCGCCCCCTGCCCCGCTCCCGGCTCTCCCCGTCCGCACTCCCTCCCCGCCTCGCTCTCCCCGCCACTGCTCTCCGCCTCGCTCTCCCCGTCTCCTCTCCCGGCCTGCTCTCCCCGCCACGCTCTCCCACCTCCTTTCCTCGCCTCGCTCTCCCGCCTCACTCTCCAGCCTCGCTCTGCCCGCCTTTCTCAACGCGACCTGCTCTCTCCGCCCAGTTCTCCAGCCCTGCTCTCCCCGCCGTGATTTCCCCCTTCCACCTCGCTCATCCTATTCTCCCCTAGCTCGTCTCGCCCTGCTCTCCTTCCTATGCCCCCCAGCCTTCATCTTCCATCTTGCTCTCTCCGCTTTGTTCTCACGGCCCTCCTCTCGTCAAACTTTCTCTCCCCTGGCACGCCACGCTCCCTCCTCTCCCCTTCCGTCCCAACTCAACCTTCCAATACCGATCCACCCCGGCCCATCCTGCCCGGTCCCGCTCCGTCCCGAAGCATATTCTCCAGCCCTGCCCCGCTCCGGCCCCCAACCCCCCGGCTCGTTCTTCAGCCGCGTACTAGCCGCGCACGCTCCCGACCCACCGTTCCGTTCGCGCCTCACTCAAAGCCAACACTTCTCGCGTTCCGGGAGCGGTAGCTCAGTGCATCAACTGATGTCACTGCTGCGCCTCTGACCGGGAGGTCCTAGGTTCGATGACGGCAGGGTTTTCGACACTAGCTTTTCAGCTAGGTCGAATTCAGTCGCTGCCTGGAGGAGAATTCTAGCGGCCGGCTGCTCTGATCGTAGTTTTCCGTGGTTTCTCCGATCAACACCGGCGAATGCCGGAGCAGTAACCTATGAAACGGGCCACGGACCGCGCGCGATCTGTCCTTCGTCTTCCTTGTCCTATCCTCTCCCTTATACACACACTTACACTATCATGCACTATACTACCACATATTCCGGGAGACCGGTCGGAGCTTAGAGCTTGCCCGGCTGGGGGTGCCCCGCTGGTGGGAGAGTCCTGGTTGAGAAAACCTCACTAGCCGACGGTAGGTCGGCGCCGGATCTCGCCATCCAGCGGGGGAAGATCACCGCCATCTCCCGAGAAAAAACAAGCACTACACTAACGGGACTAATGACCAAAGCAGTTGACTTGCCCGGAAACACGAAAAAATCAATCAATCACATCTCGCCTTCTACCTCCCCGACCTGCACCACCCCGTTTTGTACCTTCAGTCGCCGACTCTCCCCGGTCCACAACCCGGGCCTTGCCTGATTCATGACATCCCGACCTGCGACCGTCTCGGTTCATTTCGTCTCGTACTGTCATGTCCCTCCCCGCTTCCCTCACTCGGCTGCACCGCGACCCACCCCTACCACAACATGCCCCGTCACGGGACCCTCTCACTCCTCTCTCCCTCTTCAACAGTGTGCCCATAGCGGATTGTAATGGGCTTCAGGATAAGGATAATCGATGGATGGTTTTCTATTGAATCAATTTATGAGATTCCCTACAGTAATAGTCATTTGTCGCTGCATTTCCGTTTATTCTTGATCCATATTCTTTCGAGAGAATTGTTAAAAATAATTTTTCTACTACAGAACCGGGAATAGATTGCAATTGATGGAAAACAATTGAGTTTCCATCAAACTTTGTATGATCAATTCAAATGCTATGTAGATTAATAATTTGGTAGAATTCGTTAATTTCCATAACGTGCCGTTACGTATATAAAGTTGATTGTTTATGAGAAATTCAGGTACTACAAGAAATGTTATACGCGACCGGAAAAATTGATTCTTTTAAAACACATGGTACCATTACAGTGCAGATGTTGGGATATTTAAAATGATTCCGCAGTACAATTGTCACTCTTTTGTATATTACATCTCATTAGATGTCACGCATGCACTCCACGATTTCGTTACACAATGTACACAGGAAACCATTTATATCGATTGCTGGCTTTTAATATAATAGGTACATCGCATACAATAGAGAGTTTTTGCCCGCCTTAGCAGACCGAATACCGATCTTCTGCGCATTCGCCTGGTGCTTGTGATGAAACAGAATCTCATCGAGCGTAGAATGCTTTAACGTTCGATAGATTGATTGATTTTCTCGTGTTTCCGGGCGTGTCAACTGCATAGGTCATTAGTCCCGTAACTGTAATGCATGTTTCTTCCTCAGGAGATGGCGGTGATTTTCCCCTCGCTGGATGGCGAGATCCGGCACCGACCATCGGCTAGTGGGGTTTCCCCCTAACCAGGACTCTCCCACCAGCGGGGCACCGCCCCAGCTGGGACAAGCTCTAAGCTCCCGACCGGTCTCCCGTAATATGTGATAGTGTAGTGCATGTTAGTGTAAGCGTGTAAGGGGAGAGGATAGGACAAGGAAGAGAAAGGACAGATCGCGCGCGGTCCGTGGCCCGTTTGGTAGGTTACTGTTTCGGCATTCGCCTGGTGTTGATAGAAGAAACCACGGAAATCTACCTATCAGAGCAGCCGGTCGCTGGAATTCTTCTCTAGACAGCAGCTGAATTCGACCTAGCTGAAAAGCTAGTCAGGACTCGAACCTAGGACCTCCCGGTCAGATGCGCTGCAGTGGCATCAGTTGATGCACTCAGCTACCGCTCCCGGTTTTAACGTTCGAGGTGCGCAAACTCTCTAATATCACCGAAATCCCCCACGAGTGGTTTTCCCCTCTGAGTGTTATAATTCCACGACGGAGTCGCACTCTGGGACGCAGTGCGTCGCCTACAGTGCGATCGCCCGGGCGACGATGACGGGTCACTCTCGCCCGCTCCACTCGCCCGTTTCCGCTCCCCGCCCCCTCTCGCCCCTCCCCATGTCCTGTGTCGCCCCGCCCCCGCCCACGCGCCCGATCGTCACGCCACCGCGTGCGTGCGCCCCTGTCGCTCGCGTGCCGGCGACACGCGACGCGCGTAGGCTTGTGCTGTGATTGTTGCGATGACTGGCAAGGGTTGACCGTATCTCGGACAAGGTTTGGCGAGCGGAGTTTTTACTTAATGCGTAATTCCTTTTTTTCTTTTTTCATTTTTTTTTTATTTGTCAGAAAATGTGACAAATAAACTGCAATATAGTTATGGTGTTCAATGAATAAACACCTTTTAAACCTAACAATGGTTATTTTTTAAGCAGAGAAATCGCGGAAGCGTTTGTATCATTCATTCATAACCAATAATTCCGTCCGTAAGTGTGCATAACCTAAAACCAGAAGAGGACCAACTACATTTCTGAACCCCTAATTTATTAAACTGTTATATTTACATGCGACATTTACTTCCATAACAATTTCAATCTATTTTTGAATTCTTGAATTGTTTATGCACTTCAGTGTTTTTCTATATTTTTCGTCATTTTTGTCGGTTTTCTGTCGATTTGGAATTTTTTAAAGCATTTTAAAGGCGTTTAAGTCTAAATTTCCAAGTTCTTTCTAAGTTTATATGTTTTTTTTGGCATTTTTTAAGTGTAGAATTGAAAGTTTTTGCTCCAAGTTTGTCCACTCAATATAACACGTTCTTGTTTTAAATTTAATTCATTGTTTAAATACTGAAATTAACTCCATGACTTAAAACAAGTGTTGAAATACCTTGAAAGAGATGTTGTTTGAAAGGTTAAATTTAATTCATCAAAAATATAAAGAATATTTAAAAATGTGCAACTACTGCACAAATCTTGACTTTTACGACCAAGTAAAACGCCAAAATTTTCAAACTTTATTTCCTTACGCAATAATACTGAAACATGCGACAACAGTACACTGATAGACTTGTGTGTCCATTCTTACATCACAGTAAATTTTAGAATTATGTATTCGTTCTAAAGGTCCTTTTTATCAAGTATTTATTATATTTATGGAAATAAACGTGTTATTAAGTAAGGCTGCCAGACGACTTCAAATATGTTCAGGTGGCCACGATCCTCCTGCCCTCTCCCCTATGAACACGCCTATTGTTCCGTTTATTATTATTATTATTATTATTATTATTATTCAAGTATTTGGGTTATCATTATTTCTTACATTATTGTGTTTCAATGTTCCCAGTGTTTCAGAAACAAACGTGAGAACAAACATTCGTAGACAAAAATTACGCATCTTTTTCCTATATAATTTTGGAGTTGTATGTGGGTAAAGGTCTCCATGTTCTCAAACACTGCAACGCTATTGGCAGTAAAACCGTCGGAATATTGACAGTTCTATACTGCGATCACTAGTGGGAATTTGAATTACGTCGTATAGATTTCAAAGTATGGCCGAAAATGAACAAAATTTGTAATTGGATTGGTACTTCTTCTAGATATAATTCTATTAAAACATGGACGTAGGAAAGTAAGACAAAGGAGATTGAAAATTCGGGATAGGGAAAAGATAGGTTTTAATAGATAAGAGTAATCAAGGAGAGCGTTAGCGACGTTCGAATTTCAGAGGTTCATGTTCTCAAGTAAAGCTGACAAGTTTCAAGTACTCAGTTTTGGAATTATCGAGGTTCGGGTTCTCGAAATTCAAATTCTTCGAATTCGAGTTTTTGATGTTCCGAGGTTCGAATTATCTGGAGGTCAAATTATCCAGTTTGGAATAAGCAAGTTTGAAGAGTTTGAAGAAGTTCAAGTTACCCGAGTTCGAAATATCGGGGCTCCGCCGTAATGTAACCTAAGCTGCAGAACTGAATACGAAACTACGCTGTCGTATCGTCGTGTGAGGCTCCCACCGCCAAGCGCCACCGCTCTTAATAGAGATTTCACTCCGCATCCCCGTGTCGTCGCCAGCGCTCCACCGTTCACGCGTGGCTAGGCGTCTGCGATGCCTGCCCCCCCCCCTACACGGCCAGCTCCACTCGCGCCGATCGCCTCCGCGTGTGCGCGTGTACAGTTACGCAGAGGTGGCGGCGGCGGCGGCGATGGCGGGGGGCGGGGGGCGGCGTGGCGGGGGGCGGCGGTGGCGACCGGTGGCGGTGGCGGTGGCGGTGGCGGGGCGGGGCGGTGGCGGCTGGCGGTGGCGGCGGGGCGGCGGCGGTGGCGGCGGCGGTGGCGGCGGTGGCGGCGGTGGCGGTGGCGGCTGGCGGTGGCGTGGCTGTGGCTGTGGCGTGGCGTGGCGGTGGCTGGCGTGGCTGTGGCTGGCGGTGGCGGGTGGTGGGCGTGGCGGTGGCGTGGCGGTGGCGGGGCGGTGGCGGTGGCGGTGGCGGTGGCGGTGGCGGTGGCGGTGGCGGTGGCGTGGCGGTGGCGGCGGTGGCGGGGCGGTGGCGGTGGCGGTGGCGGCTGGCGGGCGGCGGTGGCGGTGGCGCGTGGCGGTGGCGGGGTGGCGGTGGCGGTGGCGGCGGTGGCGGTGGCGGTGGCGGTGGCGGTGGCGGTGGCGGCGGTGGCGGTGGTGGCGGGGCGGCGGTGGCGGCGGCGGTGCGGCGGCGGCGGCGGTCGGCGGCGCGGTGGCGGCGGCGGCGGCGGCGGACGGCGGCTGGCGGCGGACGGCGGCGGTGGCGGCGGCGTGCGGGCGGCGGTGGCGGCGGCGGAGGCTGGTTGCGCGACCGAGCGTAGCCGCGCAAGGCCCACGTGTGCACGTGCAGCCTGGAGGAGTAGCCATTGCGGGACCTGCCGTCGACCTCTGCACCGTCGCCGTCAGCTCTCTGGACCGCACTCGTTCACCATCACGCACGCTTTCGTGCGCGCCACCCACCTACACACGCACTTGTTGACGCGCTTTTCATTTTTCTTCTTTTCCGTCTGCTCCATCTTCTCATTAGTACTTGAATTTATTAATTTAAGTCACTTTTTAGTTTCAAGGTCATTAGCAACTTCTTGTTTTCAATATTTTATTTTATCACAATGATACTTACTATATTATTATTGTTGTTACTATTATTATTGTTGCTGATATTATTATTCTTGTTGTTGTTTTAAACGACTTCGAGAGCGTATGTGGTTGGGAGTCGGTAGCGTGTATGGTCGCGAGTCCACAATTCAAACTCCTTAGCCTGGGAAGTCGAATTTACAACGCTATACTTCGGTTGAAACGTAAGTCCTGTGACATTTGTACAGCTGTGACGCGATCATCCAAGCAGGAGCTTGAACGTTACTATAGTGACGTCACTTTGATGACGTTTAAGTGCCCGATTGGATGACAGTCACAGCTGACCTAGTGTCAACGGACTTATTGTTTTAATCGAAAATAAAACTCCTGACTTGGTCCTAGCGAAACACCGTATAGTAATTCCAGAAGCAAGTGGCTCCGATCGAGCCTTTCCATGGTTTTCTCCCATTGATTCTAGATGGATGTCAAAGTTGTAAATTTAACCAATCACAATCTGTTGTGTATTGCTATAGACTGAACGTAGAATGTTTCATCTAAAGCAGTTGTTTATTAAAATTTACTCTCCCCGAGATACCATTTTTCTTTTAAAATATATTAAAAGGGAGTTAGCACTCCCTTTTTCAGTAATAGAAAGTATATTACACTTGAAATAAAGTTGTTCAGACTTCAGCATCATCACCAAATCACTAATTATGTTTTTAAATATATTTTTATTGGCAATGTCTCTTCAGAACAATAGGCCCAATTGCGTTGACATATTTGTAATGTTATATGAATGATCTGTGCAGTCCCAGTCCTTCAAATAATTGTAAATAGCGTAACTATAAATATAACTTTAATAGAAATACAAAACAAATTAAATA
The DNA here is from genome assembly GCA_964035755.1 of Teleogryllus oceanicus. NCBI lineage: Eukaryota > Metazoa > Arthropoda > Insecta > Orthoptera > Gryllidae > Teleogryllus > Teleogryllus oceanicus. The sequence continues at coordinate 108,901,424 of CAXIVR010000007.1, forward strand.
CAATAATATTAAGACAAGGCGCCCTCACATTTTTTTTTTTTACGAATATATAATACATTTACTTTTTCGTAGGATTACTAATTTTGTTTTAATAAATTTAACACAACTTCTCACCATTACATCTTCATATTTGCCTTGTAAATCGGTACTTGTCCGGCAAACCGCATACGGTAAACCAAGATAACCGCAACGATATTTGGTCGAACATCCGTCAAGGATGGACGCTAAAACGACATTGTAGCTGGTCATCAACATCCCGATCGGCGATGTGCATCGCCTCGCCATCGCTGCCATCGCCTCCGCGCTATCGCCTCGCATCGCCTACCCGCCTCCATCGCCATCGCTCGCCATCGCCATCGCCATCGCCATCGTCCAAACCCCACTCACCGCCATCGCCCGCCATCTGCCATCGCCATCACGCCATCGCCACGCCACCACCATCGCCACCGCCATCGCCACACGCCATCGTCCGCACCGCCATCGCCACCGCCATCGCCTCGCCATCGCCTCCCATTCCCATCGCCATCCCCCATCGCCATCGCCATCGCCATCGCCATCGCCTCGCCATCGCCTCACCATCGCCACCACCACCGCCACCACCATCGCCATCGCCATCGCCATCGCCATCGCCATCGCCATCGCCATGCACCGCCATCGCCACCGCCATCGCCTTCGCCATCGCCACCGCCATCGCACCGCCATCGCAACCACCGCCTTCGCCATCGCCATCGCCATCGCCATCGCCATCGCCATCGCATCGCCTTTCGCCATCGCCATCGCTCCACCGCACCGCCACGCCACCGCCATCGCCATCGCCATCGCCTCGCCACGCCATCGCCATCGCCACCCCACCGCCACCCGCCACCGCTTCGCCATCGCCATCGCCACGCCACCGCCATCGCCCGCCACGCCTCCGCCATCGCCACCGCCATCGCCCATCCGCCTCGCCACCGCCATCGCCACCGCCATCGCCTCGCCATCGCCACCGCCATCGCCACCGCCACCGCCTCGCCATCGCCATCGCCACCGCCATCGCCATCGCCATCGCCTTCGCCATCCACCGCCATCGTCACCGCCATCGCCAACGCCATCCCCTTCGCCATCGCCATCGCCACCGCCATCGCCATCGCCATCGCCATCGCATCGCCACCGCCATCGCCCGCATCGCCATCGCCATCGCCATCGCCTCTGCCATCGCCATCCCATGCCATCGCCATCGCTCACCACCATCATCGACCGCCATCGTCTCCGCCATCGTCTCCGCCATCGCTTCCATCACCGCCACCGCCATCGCCACCGCCACCACCATCGTCTCCGCCATGCTCCGCCATCGCCTCCGCCATCGCCTCCGCCATCGCTTCCATCACCGCCACCGCCATCGCCCCGCCATCGCCTCCGCCATCGCCTCCGCCATCGCCTCCGCCATCGCCTCCGCCATCGCCTCCGCCATCGCCTCCACCACCGCCACCGCCATCGCCTCGCTGTCGCCATCGCCATCGCCATCGCCACCGCCATTCAGCCAACGCCACCGCTACCGCCATCGCCTCCGCCATCGGCTCCACCATCGCCTCCGCCATCGCCTCCGCCAGCGCCTCCGCCATCGCCTCCGCCACGCCACCGCACCGCCATCGCCATCGCCAGCAGATACGGAATCCGCCAGCGCCGTTGCCTCCACTGACTTCCGCGGCAGTATCCTCGCCCGGAGGTGGCTCGGATTTCACAGTGGGAATGCGAGAAATCCTCGCCTGCGAGAGCAGACCGACGGACACGTGCATGCCCTAGTTCTGCCACAAGGCAACGTCCTTGCACTCTGCAAGTTCTTCCAGTTTCACAGTGGTGCGGTTAACACTGGGTTTGCTCTGTGAGTTTTCATGAGTGAGTAAATATAAACTAAAGAATTGTACAGACATAAATTATGTGCTCACATTGTTTTCGTGTTCTTAATCTCTTTTCACTTTTTGTACAATTGTAATATTTCAGTTTTTGGACTAATATTACTTCGGCTCTTATACCGACGTATTTGAATTTACTGTAGAACAAAGCGTTTTAACAAACTATAAGATTGTCACAAGGGTTCAAATAGGAATACCATCCGACATAACATTTTTCAATCAAAAAAGTTGTCATAGTTTTACCATTTATATTTCGTTTTGTTTCTATTAATAAGTATTAAAAAGTTTTCAAAGAATCAGTTCCAGAAACATGTCTGCCCCTTCAAAGGACAATGTATAACATTTACCTAATTTTACAAGAGAAGATAAATATGTTTTATTGCCATGTGAGAAAATAGATATGTCATTACTTTCCCTTACTCGTTATTAATTGATAATGCGTTTTTGGCAGAGTTCGCAATATCTCCCGGAAGATGAGAAACGACGATGAAACTTAATTGTGATATATCGCATTTTGACGTAAAGTTGACTAAGTTACTTTTATACCTGGATAGAAAATGGTTCAAACAATAATTTTTCAAGAGGAGGCTTGGTTCCCATGGTCCCTCCGTCGACAGCCAGTGGCACCGTCTGAAGTCGACCCATCAAGCTAGGGTTGAAAATCCTATCACCGTCGAGACTCGAATCCTAAGACCTCCCGGTCAAAAGCAGTGACATCAACAGATGCCTTGAGCAATCTCATCCCGTTCTATGAGCAGTTGGTTAATAGCGTTTTCCATTCGCCGCACTGGTGCGCACCCAGTGCCACTCAGGGCAGCTTTCGTGTTCCATTCGACCGCTAGGGCGCACCAGTGCAAAGAAGGACATGTTCCATTCGCACAATCACACGGAGCCAGGGCGCACTCGGGGCGCCGTAAACTGCACTGACGATCGCGTCAGTGAGGTTAGGTACGGAAGTTATCCATGATGATTTGGATTCGTGGTGAAATTGTGAAGGCAATTGAGGATCTACTGTCACGCACAGATACTTCGAATGATGAAGTATCTTATGTTTTGCAAGAAATGTTTTAAAATAATTTTTGTGACTCGCGAAGTTCGGAAAATCAGTTTGTGTTTTCCTAAAATTTAACCTTGAATAACTTCATGTTAACAAATCCAGTGCTATTTAGAAACCAAAGTGTAGATATGTCTCAATTTCGAAACGCTAATAAAGTGAAAATAAAAACAATGACCCTTACAAAATCATTCAAATATATGTGCCAAGAAATGTTTCACGCACGCCTAAACACATACCAGAGAAAATGCTCATGTTAATATTTTTATGGTTTTCAATAACCAAACAATTCTGCAGAAGCATTTCGATTCAAAATCTTGTGTACTGTATCGATCACTGGCAAATCACGAAAAATGAAATTTCGACACATACGCATTTGAAGTTTTTGTAGTTTTTAAATAAAGAAATCACACGTTAATAGTTTATGAATTAAGAAGTAAGAATTACCAAAAGACTTCATAAAAATTATAACAATAATCAGAATTCAAAATTATTATTTTTCGAGTTCCATCAGTATGACAGACCAAGAACAGCTATCTATAATGACACTGCGTAGCGCACTCGCATTGTCTCGGTTCCGGAATCCATTTCATTCGTAGCTGCTCTTCACGCTTGTGGGGCAACACTGTTGCAGAGCGATGATTGATTAATTTTTTCGTGTTTCCGGGCGCGTCAACTGCTTTGGTCATTAGTACCGTTAGTGTAGTGCATGTTTTTCTCTCTCGGGAGATGACGGTGACCTTCCCCCGCTGGATGACGAGATCCGGCGCCGACCTACCGTCGGCTAGTGGGGTTTCCCCCTAACCTGGACTCTCCCACCAGCGGGGCACCGCCCCAGTCGGGATAAGCTCTAAGCTCCCGACCGGTCTCCTGGAATATGTGGGGGTGTAGTGCATGTTAGTGTAAGTATGTGTGAAAGGGGAGAGGATGGACAAGGAAAAGGAAGGACAGATCGCGCGCGGTCCGTGGTCCGTTTGTTAGGGTACTGCTCCGGCATTCGCCTGGTGTTCGTCGGAGAAACCACGGAAAACTTCCGACCAGAGCAGCCGGCCGCTACAATTCTTCTCTTGACAGCGACTGAATTCGACCAAGCTGAAAAGCTACTGTCGAAAATCCTGCCGCCGTGGGGAGTAGGAACCTAGGACCTCCCGGTCAGAGGCTCTGCAGTGACATCAGTTAATGCACTGAGCTACCACTCCCGATCGGAGCGATGACGTTTCTGCCCTGCACTAGGGTGGGTTTCAGTGCAACGAATGGAAAACGCCATAAGATTCGCACTGTGGTTAACCGCGCGTTCCGATTTCCCGCGATGCCAGCGAGTCGGCTCGTCCAGGCCAGATGCCTGTGCCCCGCCGCTCGTTCGTTTATTGACCCGACGCGGCGAGGCTCGGCGAGCGGAGTGCAAACCTCCTTTACGTGAAAATCAAATTACCCGCCACCCCTCCCCCCCCGTCGCCGCTCTGAGCGTGGGCGGGCGAGTCGGTGCAGGGCGGGTTCAATACCGGAGCGGGAATGCGCCGGAGTTGCTATCGACCTCGCGCCGACTTTTCATGTCGACTAACCTTGTTTGTCGGCACGAATTTGTGTTGAACTTTCGAACCGAATTCTTATGCAGTGTGCGCGCGTGTATCTTGGACGGCAAAGCCCCTCGTGGATGATGGCGAAGTGTGTCTGTCCGTGTTCCAGATGTCTTTTTTGCTTTCCAGATTAGATATGGACTGAATTCCCAAGTAGTGGTACAAGAAAGTCGGTTTCGCAATTTGAAATCCTTCGAGAGATTTTTCTTAAAGAATTAGTTTAATGTTTTCCTCTATGACGAAATGATCTCGAACGTTATCGAGAATCCACAAACATTATACGCGCTTTGACCCTTGGGTTTAATTTTGTACTTACCAAACCTAGAATGAATATTTTATGTTCTGGAAGTGAACTGAACATAACACAAATATGTGGCATATTTATATCGACTTAATTTCTTCAACTTAAGTTTTTTGTCAACAGATCCTGTTGTAAAACTGTATGTAATAATCAATATATTCTCGCACAAAAGGTTTAAAATGTTTTCTCTTATATATTGTAATTTAATTTTCAAGAAAAAATTAATTACTATTCATTACAAAATTAAATGTTCATTCTCACTTCTATAGCTTTCCTTCTCATTTTGTAAATTGCTTAGTGTAATACAGAATATAAAAAGAATTGCTTTACATCTGGCTTATGATTCACAGTTTTGCTCCAGTAATGTTCTTAGATCTTTATCACAAAACAAATATTCTGAAAAAGATTTTTCATGTTTTTGTTACGTAACTCTTCAATTTTTGAACCAGGAAATCCTTGTTAAATAAGAATTTTGTTCGTCAGTTGGATATTGCATATTTGTGAAATAAAAGTGATATTTGAGAGTGACTCGTTAAAATGGTTGACTTTCATTCAAGAACGTTCAGACATACATGTATCTATGAACTAGTTGAGTCACGTAATAACAATGCTAGTGACAACGCATTTAGTATGAGTCACCTACAGTTTTAATGTTTTCTTCATAACGAACCAGATGTTTCGAAACACGCTTTCAACATCAAATCTGTTAGTATATTCTGTTGAGCACGATCTAACACGTAACCTGTGCTATTGACTGATCATAGACCTAGATGTTTCCCAAGCATAAAACAGTTAATTCATTAGCAGCTGCCATCGAGTAAAACATAGTTGCATGCGTCTCTCTTGTTGGTTTTTATTTCAATCGTAAAGCAAGCCAGGATAATGGACGGACATACCGCTGCTCTGCCCGTTGGTTTACGAGATTATAGATGACAGACCTTATAGAGCGCCGTCATCCCATCCCTAAAAATGGGAGTGGGGACGAGATAGGAAAAGACGGATCAGGCGCGATTCGCGACCCGTTGTTAAATGAACTACTCCAGCATCCATTCCGAAGGAAATCACGTCTAATCAAAGCAAATGGTTTCTAGAATTATCTCGAAGACTTCGAGGCACATCGTTCTATCAGCTAGTTCGTTGGTGACGATAATCCGCCACCGTCTGAGTTCGAACCGAAGACCTCCCGAAACATGAGATGCTGATTCGGTGTAGCACTGAATCACCCAGGAATATTTCCACCGTGGTGTACCAGAAGACGTCCTTCCGGCGTGTCCGGACACGACTGCTCCGTCGACTATTCTAGCTTCCGTGCCTCCGGGCCGCTGTAAAGTCGTATACTTGCCCGTGGCCCACACGTCGTTGTCAACTCACCGCCATCTTTCCCCCTCTCCGTCCCCTCCCTTCCCTCCTCCCCTCCCCGACGGCATTATCCCGAGCTTGTTTTAGCTCCTGTATACAGCCGTGTATCTGCGACCTCTTTGTGGATTCAGTATTCCGTACGGTATATAGAGGGTACTATATACTTCACGCTCTGGGATCACGTAATTCCACTTTCACGTCATTTTCCAGGTAAAATATTACGATATTCCCCCTGAGAAACGATTTTATGGGCTGGCACGGAATATAAGGTACACGCGGCTGACTGGAAGTTCGGAAATCGACGGTAGTATGTATAGCCTTCTCGGGAGCAGGCGGAGCTCGAAGTACTTCCATAAAACCGCGCACGAGCCTAGAGTTTCCGTGACTCGTGGACGATCGTTGAAAGATGGCGCCGGCGACGCCGAGCAGTCCTTGCGCTCAATTGCCTATAAAGGGGCGAATTCGGGGAAAGTAAGGAAAAGTGCGGTGAAACGGGGAGCAATTCAGCCGTGCTTCGATGTCAATAGCGAGTGCTACCATTGTATAAGCCGTTTCGTGGAAAGTCACACAAGCAATTCTGGAGATCATGTGAGAATTGTCTGGTGAGAAAGCCAAGATAGAGAAATACAGCGGTTATTTATTCTCTAAGGTTTGTGTTTGGCGTTTTTCTTACTGAAATATTGAACCAACTCTGTTATTGCTTCCTTCTTTTTTATTTTTAAGTACTAAAATAATATACAAGCTAATAATTTGCTTCTTTTCATTAAATTACCTATGGCACTTTCTTTTTCTAATAAGAGAATGCATCCATCGAGTCTGGTTGACTTGTGAGAAGCGACAAATCGTGCAAATATACTAGCATATTCAGTTGGTTTTTGGCGACGAGTTCATCTCCCATTTAAGATTTTTATAAACTTTGATTATCTATTAAAGGCCGATTATTTTAAAATGGTTTGGTGCAAGGAATACTTTACCATTATTTTTACAAAATTGTTTACATATCACTATTTCTAAGTCACATATGAATAGCAACACAGTATTAACTGACTATTCCACTAGTGACATTAAAACCAATAGTGTTTAACTATACATACAAAATGTCCCAATCAAGGCGATGTATCTCAAAAAGTTTATCGATTTTTTTATCCGATTTTTCTTACCGCATCTCTCTCCTTGCTTCGCGAGTTCAGGATTTATCGGCAATTTCCAACGCACTCGTGGTTTTTACCTATGATAAATAAATAAATATGGATCCTATGGATAGTAAACCTAATAAACCATAATTTTTGTACAAAATATTGTCAATGCTCAAATCAGAATTTTTGTAATGTAAATAAATGTTCTCACAATGAATGTTGTGATGAAGTTATTCTCATATCACAAAAGTGCTTAGGAACGTGTCCTCATAATGCAAGAGAAAACAAAGAGAGATATTGAAGTCCCTAACTCACCAATATTATTAACCTCTGGTACATACACGAGTTGGGTGGCCTACCCAAAGAAAAGGATCATAAAAATTTATCAAACCATAATTTACCTACAAAACACCAATGTCAAAGCCAATTTTTAAGACGTGTATATTTTAACTACGAATGTTACGCTGAAGTAATGCTAAGATCATAAAAGTGCCCACATAAATGCCACTACCTGCAAAAACCAAACACCAAAAAATTCTTCAAGTTCCCATCTCGCCACTATTACTTACCGCTGGCTCATGCAAGAGTCACGTAGCACATATTTACAATTGCAATTATTGCTCAAGTCTTTTTTGAGTCATCCAAGCTTTCTCTCGTCGAGAACAAAACAATTTCGAAACTGTGACCGCGTGTCTGCGAGCCGCTCGCGGGAGAGACCTTTTACTCCTCCGCTGTGGCGCTCCCGTCTATTACATACGCGGGCGTGCAAGAAGCAGAGGTAGGCGGTAGGCGGTAGGCTGGAGGTGCGGGGCGTGGAGAGCCGTGGCGAGGAACGTCGCCGCGGAAGACTTTCTACCCGCTGCGATCACTCGGAGGCACCTCGCCATCTACGGAGACCCTGTCACACACACACACACACACACACACACACACACACATACACACATACACATACACATACACATACACATACACATACACATACACATACACATACACATACACATACACATACACATACACATACACATACACACACACCGCTCGTAGGACGCGTCCCTGGGGTCACGCCGTGCCGCGGCGCTAGGCCAAGCAGTGGGCGGGAATCACACTGCATTTTCCGTTGTATCTTATCATTAGAGCCCAAACGTTTGGCTGAATGTTTTTGTATGACTTTTAACAACAGAAATCCATTGCAGTGCCTCTGACCGGAAGGTCGTAGATTCGAGTCCCGGCGGTGGCAGGATTTTCGGCAGTAGGCAGATAGCTATATAGTTAGAGTTCTGTTTAGAAGTCGAGTTCTGTCACTGTCTGGAGGAGTCTTATAGCGGCGGCTGCTCTGATCGGTAGCTCAGCGTGTTTGGTCCGATCAACACCAGGCGAATGCCGGAGCAGTATCCTAACAAACGGGCCACGGATCGCGCGCGATCTTTCCTTCCTGTTCCTTGTCACATCGTATTTACATACACTTACTTTCCCATTCACTACGCTACGTCACATGCTGGGAGATCGGTTGAGAGCTTAGAGCTTGCCCGACTGATCTCGCCATACAGCGGGAGAAGATCACCGCATTCTCCCGAGGGAAAACATGCTCTACACTTACGAGACTAATGACCTTAGTCGTTGACGCGCCTTCAATCATCAATCAACAATACGAATCACTTAAATGTATAACAGCAGTTGTTTTAATAGATTTTCGTTGTGTCTAGTTTAGCCTATTTTAGTTTATGTTGCCTAGTTTTGGTATTTTGTTTTAGTTTGGGCTTTTCTTCCTTGTTCGTCATCATTTTCCTTGTTTTCCTTTGGCACTAATTTTGATCAAGCTGGAATACATGCAAGCCTGGAAAACCCGAAGGCAACGTCATGTTTTGTCGTTCTGTGGAAAAAAGGCTCCAGGGTCAGATAGTGTTAAAACTCTAAATGCTAAAGGAAGATGAGCACGGAGCACAGAGCTCTATGCGTGTGATGTACCCTTCTCAGTATTGGAGATTTCACAAATGTGAAGAACGAAAACTATTTATAATTTCCTTTTAATTGATGCCATTTAATGATTCAAACGGGATCCCAAAATAGCATTTTGTGGAGACAGTGTCGCGAGTAAAACAGATTCTGCGACATCGTATCGGGTGCTCGTGGGAAATGAATACTGCAAAGAGATGATCAATTCTTTCTATATAAGTGTTAATGTAAATTTTCGAGTTAAAAATGTGAATCATTAGAATTACTAATTTTTTTATAATCATTCCTTTTAAATAGTGGTTTTTCTTTGTTTCAATTACTTTGTGCACCCCTTCTTCAGCCTATTTTGGGAAAAATAAATACATTTTCGCCTGCCTGTTTCATGAAAAAGAAATGCCTGAACTTCCGGGCTTTACTTATCAAACAACTCAGTTGCCCAAGGATCAGCGTTTTTTAAATATAGTTTATTTATTCCAATGTTAGCAGTTGCATTTTGTGCAGCTTAATTACTTTTTGAGATTTTTTGTCATAAGATCATCATTTCGTAATATTAAAATGACTCCAATAGATTTTTAAATGTTTAAGATAGCTTCTGCCAACAACCATCAGAGTTCACAAAAAGAAATTTTTGGATCTTTCTTTGGGATTCCTCTTCTTAGACCCCTGAAGCAATCCATTTCTAAATTTTGTACTCACGAAAAAAATTTTCTGCACATCTTATCTAATCTAGTACTTTACCTTCCCTTTATGTTTGATCCTGCATTTTGTATTCTAGTATTTTCGAATTTTTACTTCTCGCCTCTTCGTGTCGTTGAAGAACAGCTTTCTTCGCTCTTCTACATTTCGTCTTTCTTTCCCATTCATTCGCATTCATTCGATTCATTCGTTCATTCTTGTGCTTCTCACCTCCTATAATATTTAAATTTGCTTTGTAATTATTGTGTTTATTATTATGATGCTGAAAATAAAAAAAAAATATGAATAGTTTTGAGCCTCACCGAACTTCGACGGAATATCATTTATTAGTATCTTTTAGTGAACTAAATCAGATAATTTATAATGGAAATTCCATGCTTTCGTTTCCAATGTTTTCTTGCACAGGAAGAATTCATTCATAACTAATGGAACTTCTGTATTTTTTAGCAGATATTACTCAACAAACTGAACACTTGGAATTTTTCGTCCAGCATATAAATAAAGTAATAATACTTTCCAAGTAGATAAACAGTTTTACTGACGAAGACTAGACTAATATACAAAAGATTAAAAAAAAACAGTGCATCTTTTTACCGTGTATGTTGTAAGGCGTTTTCCAGTTGATGTTCTGTTTGATATAAGAAAAAATATAACAATAGTAATAACATCAGTAAATGAATATTATTTTATTTGTGGCATTATTTATTATTATTATTTAATATTGTTAATATTATTAGCATTATTGTTGTTCTTACAGTCTGTTTTAAAATATTTATAAGTAAAATGTTATCACGCAAATACGCATCATACAAAAATGTGCAAAAAAATTAATAAAATAAAAAATAATATTAATAATAATAAAATAATATTAATATTAATAATAATAATAAATATATTAATAATAATACCCATAATCCGTGCATACATACCTTTATACGTGCTTATATTCACACATACATGCATAACACGCACATACACACATACTAGATGATATATACGTACGCATTTCATGCATTCTAGTAAGCAGGGTGCGTGAAGGCTAAGTACACTGACACCTGCTCCATTTGCCTGTGCACCCCCCCTCCTCACTAATCAGAGCCCTGCAGGGGGAGTGCCGGCGCGAGCCGTCTGTGTCACGCGTACAGCCGGCGCAACGCGTGCACGCCGCTCAAAGCGTGCTGCGTGCGTGCGTGGGTACGCAGGGGAGGGGCGGCGGCGGCGGCGGCGGCGGCGGCGGAGGCGGTGGCGGCGGCGGCGGCGGTGGCGGTAGATCGTTGCGTCGAGGCGCCGAGGCGACGGTGTCGCACTGTGGTCTGTGTAGGAGGAAGAGTGGCCAATAATAGAGAAATAGAAAATCGCTTTTGATTAGACGCTTGGTTGAAATGCAATGCATTCGCAATGAAAGATACGCAATTCAGGATCGTATGAAGGGGACAATGCATGGTCATTTGCATAATACCTCGATATTATTATATTCACCATGTAAATCATTATTTATTTCAGTATTCCCGAAACGATGTGCAGAATTAACTATTCTTCACCTAAGACAAGTCTTTGCTTTTACGTAATCTCAAATTTTACATTATTTTAGGAACACATTAATTCTCCAAAATATAAACAAGCCCCAAAGGATATGAACGTTTTTAATTATTTACCAAAAATCACTGTATTGTACAAATTTTAAGAACCTAGCGTAAATTATTTAGTAATCCAAATACATATAAAATATACGGGTCAGAATTCAGAATGGTGTATGAGAATAAGAAGAAATATATTTGGCTAATAGTACCGCAGTTATTGTTGATATTACAAGTTTCATAACTTGCAATTTCGAGAAGAAATGGTTATTTATGTAAATTTCGTACTATAATTCAAGACGTTCTGTTTTTCTATCAAAACCTAAGCCTTAGATTACATCTGCCTCCGTATGTTTAATTTTTTTTAGAGGCTGACTTCAGATTAAGGAAATCAACGACTAAAGAATGTGCCGCACGCAAGCGTTTCAACCGAATTAATTCAACCGAATTTCCAGTTACATTGGCCACTTTTCTCTAGAGTCGATGGCAGCGCCTGCGACAGCGGTGGCGACCCTTACGAAATCCACCGTAATGAGTTGCGCTCCGCGACACGATGCGTCTAGCGTCGTCCCACCTCACACTACCTCCACCCACTGCCATTGCCCGTCGCTCCCGCTCCACCCTTACCCCATCGCCCACCACTTACTACCGACCACCCACGACCCACCACCCACCACCTACAACACCCACAACCCACAGCGATCACTTACCACCACCCATCCATCGCCCATCACCCATCACCCACATCACACAACCCACCAACCCACTACCCATCACCCACCACTCACCACCCACCACCACCACCACCACCACCACCACCACCACCACCACCACCACCACCACCACCACCACCACCACCACCACCACCACCACCACCACCACCACCACCACTACCACCACCACCACCACCCTCTGCCCATCGCCAGTCGTCCGCCCACGGTAAACACGAAGCCAGGTGCGCGTCGCGCGCTATATTTAGGCGTCACTGCACGCACTCACGCACCGACACGTAGCTGCGGGTGCGTGTAAGGCGAGATGGCACAGCCCCGGCCCGTCACGTGAGGCGGGATACACTCGAGATGCCTGTCGCTTTGGGGGCATCGAACCGGTGGTATATTTTGGTACAGTTTATGACGTTGTCTCATTCGGTGTATTCTTATCTTTCTGCCGTTGTCTCTGGAGGTAGCAACGTTCACAGGTAAGACCTAGAGTTCGAGTCCAGTTGATAGTGAATTTAGTCACCATTCAGAGATGGATCGAATTCAACCACTGTCTGGAGGAAAATTCTAACGGTTGGCTGTCCTGTATTTACGTTTCCGAAATTTCCTCAATTAACATCAGGGGAATGACGGCAGTCAGTTCCTCTCTCTCCTTTTCCTCTAGACACATACAGACACACACATACTTGTACAACGCTATCACACAGAGGGAGATCACCAAGAAACTTCTAATTTATCACAGTTAAGGCGGGGAGAGACCTGGAAGGAGAAAACTCGCAAGATCGCATGTGTAGGTTGACGCCGGATCGCCCGTTCCAGCGGGCAAGAAACATCGCCTCTTCCTGGGATATATCATGCCCTTCACTACATGAACTACGTTATGGGACTAACAACTTCAACTGACGTGCCCGGAATCAAGAAATAATCGCTGACTTATGTGGCTCAGGGCATCATGTGATGCCACTGTAGTGTCCTCTAACCGGAAGGTCCTACAGATCGACTACCGACGATGGCAGGATTTTCCGACACTACCTAATGGAAGTCTCCGTGGCTTCTCCGTTTAATACCAGGCGAATGCCAGATTAGTATCCTAACAAACGCGTCACGGACAGTGTGCAATCTTTCCTTCATATTTTTTGTCGTGTCCCCACCTCTTACAAACACAGACTTAAACTTACATGCACTACACTACTGCCCATATCAGGAAACCAGTCGGGAGGTTACAGCTTGACTCGGCTGAAGCAGTGCCCCGCTGGTGAAGATACCTGGATTAGGAAAACCCTGCAAGCCGTAATGTAGGTCGACGCCGGATCTCACCCCCAGAGAGGAAAATACTTCCACATCCCGTGATAAAGCATGCATTACACTTAGGCACAAAATACCTTAGGAATTGACACGCCTGGAAACACTACTCAATAAATAAAAATAAATTGTTATAAATTCTATTGCCGAAATGATAATTCTAGAGCTGTCATTTACATGGTTCCCCTAGATCAATTTCAGCCGGATGCAAGAACAATTCATAGAAGTAGCCGCAGAACCACAAGCGCGATACTCCCTTCCCATTCTGCCCATTCACCCATCCTTTGGGCCAAGTGATGATTTACCCGGTTCAAATGAGCCTATCCTTATGATCTAGAAAAGACTTACACAGTATTTCGAGTCCGCAAATATCAGATAAATACTCATGAACAATTGTAAAGTCAAAGGAAAGGAAAGAATTCTTAATGCGATAATGTCACCGGTTCATCAACTTCTTGTTACGTATTTTATTTTATTGTATTAACAAAAATCATATATTCTGAGAGGTATTATGTCAGCGCCATACAGTGTTTTACCTGAATAAAATGTCTCAATACATGTGGGTAACCTTCACATTCGGAGAATTTCGTAAGTTGGTTGGTCATTGATGTCACCACTCGCTTTCGCAGGAGGAAAAAGCTACACTTATACTCGTAATACAAACAGTAAGTGACTTGTTTCGAAAGTTGACAACAATATTGCTGTGTCCCACTTGTTTGAATTACTTCTAATCTCGAAATTCTTTCTCGCACGCAATTGCGTAGTGGCGTGTATGATACTGCCCTGTCCATTAGTTGTTAGGTACCCGTATTAAAATTACCACTGCTTGCCGTCAATTTTGCTCATTACCCAATAACTCTGGACCTCACGCATTCGTAATACCAAAGCATAGATCGTATAACTGTTATAGGTGCAGAGGCCAGATAGAGTTTAACGCAATAGCAATTTGAGTGCTTAGTGTACGTAAAATATATTTACGATTCGGAATGGTTAATGTAATGTGACATGATAGAAACTGACTTTTCTTTGAAGAATGACCATTTGAAAAATGTCATTTTCAAACTGTGAACACCATCAACAAGTTGAATATTATTATTTATTTTAACTTTTACATCCAATGTTTATTCCGACGTTTTCCTATCATCTTTTGTAACCTAGCTCACAAAAGATTAGCGACTACTACTACTTTTAACGACTACTTCTAATATTACTACGAGCAAAACTATTTTTAATTTAAATTCTGGGTATAGAAAACTAGTAACAACACTATTTTCACACAAGTGGGCAGTCCATCATAGCAAACAGATTTTATTGAATAGTTTTATGCAGAAAATCCTGGTTAGACAAATTCGCCATTAAAACGGATAACACGAATTTTTATAACGCGAATACCGATTATTTCGGTCCCTTGAAATTCGGGTTAACAAGAATTTACAGTTGTATCAGAGACCAGGGACATATCTAAGTAAATTCATGAAAAATCACTTTTCCCACTGTACATTGGTTCATGCTGTACGACCTCCCGGACGTCCAGGGCAATAGAGATAGGCCATTATCTCCGCCAAGAGGTTGAAATGTCGTTAGCGATAGCAACTTTAAAGCAAGGAGAAGCAGGGTTGGAGCAGGGTGGCCGTCACCTGCTCCTGACCATTAGTACTGTTGAACGAGAAGTTCACGTGGCGGAACGTGTTATGGGATGGGGGATTTTCATTAGAAACGGACGGTGCGTCGGTAGATCATTGGGATACGGTAATAGACCTGTGAGAACGTTACGACTCTGCCGATTACATCTATGTAAAATGATACGGAATATTAATGAAGGGTTTTAATAAATGTGACATAAATTTATATTTAACGAGAAGGGCGTGAAGTGATTTGAAATAATGTGAGCGTGGCACGGATTCTCAAATTCAAGAAACGAGAAACTACGTAGCATGAAATGTCTCACATGTCAAAGATTCTTTCACTGGCTGAATTGACTCGTACGCGTCATTACCATTGGCTCTGCAGCAAACCTGACCGGAAGGTCCTAAGGCTCGAGTCTCAGCGGTCGCCGATTTTCGACATTAGCTTGTCAGCTAGGCCGGATTCAGCCGCTGTGTAGACAAAAATACTTGCGGTCGGTTGCTCTGATCGGTAGTTTTCCGTGGTGTCTCCGATCAACTCCAGGCGAATGCCGGAGCAGTACCCTAACAAACGGGCGACAGACCGCGCGAACTTTTCTTCCCCTTCCTTGCCCTATCCTCACCCCTTACACACACGCTTACACTAATATGCACTATACCACCACATATGATGGGAGGTCAGTCAGGAGCTTGGTGCATATCCCGGCTGCAGAGATACAGTGCTCGTGGAGATACCTGCTGAGGAAACACCACAAGCCAACATGTAGGTCGGCGCCGGATCTTACGCATCGGGGACATACACATTTTAGGATATAACATACACTACACTAACGGAACTAATGACTCTTTGAGTAGACACGCCCGAAACACATATCAATCAATTATATGTAAATTATTAAGATTGTCACTCTAATTTCATTTTGCAGTGAAAGTGGAATATTAGCTACATAACACATTTCACCTTCCAGATTTCTCTGTTTTGTGAAAAAGTTGAGCTCTCAGGGCAAGAAAGATTAATCACGAAATCTTCTTATTTCATCATACGACTTCCCAGCTGTATCATTTTGGTAATAAAAAGAAAAAATCAAAGAAGATTAATATTTGTCATTTGCTATTGAATGAAAAATTATGGAGAAGGAATATTTCCTCATACATAATCCGGTTCAGTACTACTTTCCCAGAACTCCAAATCCTGTACCATGTCGACACTCCTGCTTTTGCATTTCGAAAAATACTCGTGAAATATAAACCCACGCTTTGACGTCATAACTGACAAATGTCGCAATTGAAGCATTTTTGTATGCTTATATTTTACATATTAATAGGAAGTTTTATGCAATAAAGAAACACAAATAATTAATGTATATTTATGAATTCTGCGAGCGCGACGCTGAAATGAAGTGACATTTAATTTGAAGATTACAAAATAAACATACAATCAAAATTACACATTACGTAACGTTACTTGACCGTTTTACATATCGCATCTTTTTGAAGATGCTTACACGACTAATATACCCCAACGATAAGACACCTTGAAAAATTTACAGTCAAAAATTTAATTCTATCGAATAAAATTCCGCGTATTTGTTCGCGCTGAACATTAACGGGAGAAATAAGAGACAATTGGACCGTATTTCACTCGCCGGAATCTCATGCCATGCGCAAGCCGTAAAGAAGGGCAAGGACCCGTGAGACCTGTGACATTCTCAGGGTCCATTACGTTAAGCATCGTCCGTTAGCGCACTGGCAGCCTTTCCGCTAAATTACGATGCGGCCTTCGCTTTCTCCGCGCCACCGCGCCCGCCCCCCCCGCTGCCGCCGCCGCCGCCAGCGGGATCGCAATAAAAGGTGCACATGGGTAAGCCTTCCAACTAGGGCCGCCATGGCTACTTTGCTTCTGGACACGAGGTTTCTTTTATTCCTCTGGTTTCTTTCTTTCTTTCTTTCTTTCTTTCTTTCTCTTTCTTTCTTTCTCTTTCTTTCTTTCTTTCTTTCTTTCTTTCTTTCTTTCTTTCTTTCTTTCTTTCTTTCTTTCTTTCTTTCTTTCTTTCTTTCTTTCTTCCTTTCTTTCTTTCTTCGTTTTCGACTTCCTCCCACTTTCTTCCTCATCCTTTCTTCGTCTTCTTCCTGTCTTCCTCTTACGCTTACTTTCTTTAACTTCTCTTCTTTTTCTTTCTTCGCAATGGCAATAAAAGGTGCACATCGGTAAGCCTTCGAAACAGGGCCGACAAATACGTGTTTTGCCACTGGACACGAGGTTTCTTTTCTTCTCTTCTTTCTTTCTTCTTTTTCGACATTTTCCTACTCCCTTCATCGTCTTTTCCTTATCTCTTTCCTTTCTTCCTCTTCTGCTTCCTTTATTCCTTATTTTCTTCGTTTCTTGGACTTCCTCCTTTCTTCGGCGTCTTTCTTTCTTCGGTTTCTTTCTTTTTCTTCTTTTTTCTTTCTTTCCTTTTTCTTTTCTTCTTCTTTTCTCCCTTTTTTTTATTTCTTCTTCACCTCTCCTCTTATTCCTAAAACAAGTGACATAAGTTTTAATAAGATGTGCAGGTACTATTAAAGGTCGACCTTGTGTTTCTGTGTAATCTCTTGACTGAAAAGGCAACTGATGTGTGAATGTGAAGTTTCACCAGTACAAAAATACTTTTTTACCTTACAATTGTGTCCCCGTATTAAAAATTAATGAAATAAATTATCGTTTTCATATTATGCATCAAATTAATTGATATTAACCTATAATATTCTGAAATAATCAATCATTTAATGAAAAGAAACAGCGACTTCATATAAATATCACTGAATCAGCTTAAATTTGGAATGGGCTGAGTTACTTTATATGATTTATTGACGGAATCAATTAGACGCATTATTTTTAATGATGATGTTGGGGTATTAATCCGCATGAAAACCGTTGACCTTTAAGAAGAAAAGTCAGCTTCTCCACTTGTTTAAACTGCTTTGAACGTTGTCTTCTTCAATTAGATCAAATTATGATCGTATCTTTGAAAGATCTTTGTGTGTATTCTCCGCATTAGTGATACGCAGGAATCTTGTTATTTGCTTCTTCAGAGAACATTGAATTTTGTTTTCCTGGCCTCATTAATCCTTCTCACCTGGCCTACATTTCATATGCATAGAATTTTCATTAATTGAATATTTGTATTCTTACGTCTTTGCGTGGAACCTGCATATTTGAGAGGAGAATATCGACCACAATCTTACCCTAATATTATTCACGAAATTCATGAGTAAACCGCACGGGGAAATCTAATCGTTAACGTTGCATATAATAATTTGCATGAAAATCTCCGGCGAGTGGTTTGATCTCAGTTTAGAGACTTTGGTTTATGAAACGTTGGTAACACAACGTCGGTGGTCAAGTTATTCACTGGTGGACGCCTGTAACGTGAACATTTTCGTTGCATTGTTGCGCCATCGGAACCGGTTGAGAAGTTGAAAACATAGGATCATGTACTAACTTCGCTTAATCTCCTACATTTTTTATTTTGTAGGAAGTATATTTTGTCACGAGAGAGTTTAACAGTTTTCATTCTTCCTATGCCGTTCATTACTACATGAAATTGTGTAAAACAATACCAGTTTGAAATATAGATTTCAGCACTCGTGCTTGGAAACTAGTTCTTACCTTCACTGGGTTTTGATTGAAATGTTACATTGTGCTACGCATACGCCAAAACAGATTGCTGTTTGCGTGCAGTAAGGAAAGTCATCGCTTTATAAAACAACTGCACACTGCAAAATAAACAAAACACTGGACCAAAATTAACTTGGCTGCCGTCTCGCATATAGAGAATGATACGAGTACTAATACTTCAAAGTTAACATCAATCCATAAAAGAATAATATAAGCAATTGGTATGAAAGCACTTTGGAGTAATCATTTCAAAATGGAGGTTCCGGCGTATATCACCCCCCTCGTCATTCCACATTTCATTCATACGCCAGTCTCACATTCTGTTGTTTTTTTTATAAAGTAAAGATCCATATTTTTAAAGACAGTTTTGACATATCACTTTTGAGATTATGACCCAAATCTGTCTGCAATATGTAATTCATCACAAAAATAAGTTATTTTTTGTAATTCATACTCAGGTCCTGTATAGTTTAATATATAGAAAATTTGTTATTTTAAACAATTTTCCTTTTACTTTTACAGTACAATATTTCTAAAATAATAATGTGAGAAAATGTGAATAATGTGTATTTTTGAAAAATTAACAATATTTGTACCTGAAGTAAAAATAAATCTCAAACCTTTGTAGCATAACTTTTTACAATTTTCAGAGATTTTTAAAAAAAAAAATATAAATGTTCAAAATACTTTATATTTAAAAATACTTAACAGATAGTTACATGTTTACTAGTTTTGAAATAATTTTTTTTAAAAAATTAGCCCAAACAACTGTTGATTAAAATCAATAAATGGTTGGATTTTTTATTGAAATTCAAATTAAAATTACAATTATCTATCTTTGATTTTAAAAACAGTAGATTTTATATAATGATTTGAGAATTGGGAGAAAAATTTTATCAATTTGTTTTAAAAAAAATCGATTACATAGACAATGATAAACTTTATTTCAATTTGAGAAAAAGTATTTTTAACCCATGCCTTAAAAAGTTTTTCGGATTTTCTGTTTTTTCATTTTCATAAAACATAAAATAAAGCAAAAAGGATTTTAAATTATTTTGAATAACAAACCCTTTTTACAAAAAGAAAGTTGCCCAACAAACTTTTTCAGAGTGTCTTCAATTGGTTTTGTTTTAAATAGTAAGTGTTATACCTACGACGTAATGTTCATCTTTTGAAAAAAATTGATTTGATTAAAATATTTCTTTGAAAGGGTTTCCCCGATTTATTTTTTTCCCAACATTTTTAAAAAAATGAAACATTTTTGGAATTAATATTTTATATCTGATTCAAAATTTTTAATTACAATTTTACTATTCAAAAAGAAAAAAGTCAGTAGTAAATTCGGAAAGAAAGTGCAGGAAACTCGCTTTTCCCCAAAAGTACTTAAAATGCGCTGAAACAAAATTATGAGGTTTTCGAAATCTTCAGAGTATCGTTAAAACCCGGCCCAAAAAACAGCAAACGTTTTCCCTTTGTCGGAGGAATAAGGGCATTATCAACCCAATCCAATTCACCCAAACATTTTTTTTGCTTAAAACAAAAAAAAACTCTTTTTGACGATCTTTTAAAAATTTTTTCTGGATGGATTTGCAAAATGTCAGTTCATCAGGAGACCGACGGTGGGATGACCCCATTGTTTTGATTGAAGATCAACTGGTCTGCGTGAATGACACAGACGGAGAACGTTCAAAAAAATGTTTCAGTCGGTTTCAACTAAAAAATTAAATGTTCTGAAAGTAAAAGTTCAACCTCCACACAGCTCCGTAAAGACGTTAAAGCTGACGAAGAATTGTCATGGACATAAAACGCAGCAACCCCCAAAACCCGGCAATTCGGTTCTAAAAAAAACCCTCGCATTTCCCAAAATGGAAGAAAGAAAATTTTACAAGCAGCGCCCCTTGAGGCCCACCTTGATTCTTGTCCCGGTTGATTTTAAAATTCACGTAGGGGGAAGGCCAAAACCCCTTTTCCCAGGGGCGCTGTAAAAAGTATCGACGTCAGAAAGGGAAACCCAGCACTCTAAATTGCTTCAGTCCAACCAACGTTTCCTGCAGAGTGTTTTGGGGTTTCCCAAAACGTACAAAAATAAAAAAACTTGTAGCCCCATGATAATTTTTGAATAATTTAACCGGTTGGGTAGTATTTTTTTCCCTGATATCCTATTAACATTTCAGATATTTTGAAAAATTATTTCCAAGGAAAAGATTAAAATATGAAATTTCGAGACGAATTTTGAAGATGAAAATCTGTTTATAAAGTACTTATAACCGCTTTGTTCGAGAAGAAAATGGGTTTTCCCTTGGGATTGAAAGTTTGGCCTTTTTGCAGAGCCCCACTATACAAACTGTCCCGAAATTATATTAGATCCCCGATCTGTACAAAGATGAAAGGAAAATTTAATTGAAAACTTTTGGGAATTTTTAAAATGTTTTTTTAAATTTTCTTTTGTAATAAATTATTGGTTTTCCCCCTTTGTCCTCTAAACATTTAACCTCTTGCCCCAAACTATGTTATCATTAAGAAATGCGTTAAGAAAATTTCCCATTTAATTTTATAGTCCCACATCTTTTTATAAAAAAGAAATTCCACTACCCCTTTTTTGGAATATCATAATATATTTTCGTTCCCTTTTAATTACCAAAATTTTTTAACCGATCACGAAATTTTAGTGATACTGAAGTCCCCCTTGAGATTGCATTTGCTTTTTGAGTTGTTTTAACCAAAATACAAAAAGATAAAAGGTTTTAAATAAACACTCGCATAGTTTTGGGCCCTCGTTATTTTCAATATATTTTTATAATGCCATTACGATCCGACCTGGTTTCGGGGGTCATTTTTTATACCAACAGGTCCCTTATGAGATGACCCCCCCGAGTATACTTTATGCCTTAATGTTTTTGTTAGTAGTAAAGGGCGGCGGGAACGAAAGCCTGGGGGTTTGGGGGCAAACGGGGAGATCTTCGATAAGCGTCCTGCCCTTCCGTAGGGCTGCCGCCAACGCCGCCACCGCCACTAGCACCGGCACCGGCACCTCCACCGCAACAGCCTCCTCCTGCGCCTCCGCTTGCACCTCCGCTTGCACCTCCGCTTGCCTCCCCCTCCCCCTCCATCGCCCCGCCTGCCCCCACCTCCACCCCCATCTTTTGCCGCCGCAGGCCCCCCGCCCTCCGCCCCCCCTCCACCTCCGCCTCCGCCTCCACCGCCTCCGCCTCTGCCACCGCCTCCACCTCCGTCTCTTTGCCTTCGCCTCCATTGCGCCTGCGCCTCCGCCCCTCCCCGCCTCCGCCTCGTCCACCCCCCACCGCCACCGCCTCCGCCTCCGCCTCCGCCTGCCCCCTCTCGGTTTGCCTCCCGCGCCTCCCTTTCCGCCTCCCCCCCTTCCGCCTCCGCCTATGCTTCCGCCCGCCTGCGCCACCGCCTCCGCCTGCGCCTCCGCCACCCCTCCCCAGCACCAAGTCTCCCTCCGCCTCTTTGCCTTCCCCCCCAACGCCTCCCCCCCCCAACCCTTCCCCCCGCCTTCGCCCCGCTAACGTTTCGCCCACCGCCCCCCGGTCTCCCCAATCCCCACCTCTGGTTCCACGTCCGTCTCCACCACCGCCCCCGCCCCTCCTCCGTTTCCCCGGGGTCCTCCCCCCAATTTGAAAAGCGGGGCAAGGCTCAGGGGGGCCCCCTGCCCCAGTTCCCCCAGTGGGTGGGGTGCGGGGTCTCCCGGGCATTGTCCCGACGGAAGTCACGTGGTGAAGATTCTGCGGGGGCATCAAAAGGGGGGAACGTAATTTTCTGATGATGATCTCCCGGGGAATCTGTCAACAAATCATACCCTCTGTGCTATTTTTGGGAATCAAACTATGTACTTGAAAATGAAGTAAAAAGAAAATCACTTGAATTAAAGTAAGCATCTCAACTTATTCTTTAATACCCTAAAAAGTTAAAAAAAAATTTTGGTTTGGGTTTCAAAACCCCCCAAAAGGGACGAAAGGGGGGTCAATTTTTAAAAGTACAATAAACCCAAAATAGGTTTTCATTATCATAAAAAGAAGAAAGATAGTTATTAAGATTTTTAGGGAAGTTTTCACTTTCTTGAAAATATAAATTTGGGCAGTTTTTTTATTTCAAAAATTTTTCTGTTCCTATTGGGGATGTTAACTTCTTGATTAAAATTTTTGAAAGCTTTTTGGAAAATTTTTAATTTATTATTATTAAATTGAAAGAATATATGGAGATCCTTTCCTTTTTCTAATTTTAAAGCCTGTTAAATTTAAAAAAAGTGCCCATGTTGTTTGTCCCCAGATCCCATTTGAGCACAGATTACTTTTTTATTTCGAAAAATATGTAAAGAAAAAAACTTAAATATCCAGAAAAAAACCCAAGATAATTTCCAAGCAAATCGCCCTTTTTTCGAAGAAAAATTTAAATAAAAAAAACTGGGGAAGCGTTGACCGACCTTTTTTTCTAAACCTCTACGATTAATTAAATTTTCCCGTCAAAAACCCCGCGGTCTCTTTTTCTTTTTTGGGGGTCCGAACTCGAACCTAGAGCCCAAACCCGGGTTTCCCTCCCCCCCTGCTCCGGGTCTCTGAACCCGCCCCTTTTTCAGGACTTTCCATCCTGTCGATTCCCCCCCGGCCCAAAATTTTACGTAAAACCTTCCTCCTTCGTTTAAACGCGCTCGGGGCGGTTACGACGATGGGGTGGCTGGGGAAAAACGGGGGGGGAGGGGACGGCGGGCCGAGAGGGGGGTAGGGGGGGTTGTGCCGGGAAACCATCGGCTGAGTTGAGTTCATTGCCCTGTTTTTAGTGATGCGATGGAAGTCCTGTGCAACCCAAGCTCATACTTTTTTAAGGCCCCCAGCTGCTGGAATTTTGGGCAGTTGTCTGATCGGTCGTTTTCTGTTTTTGGGTCCCTCACTAAAAAGGGACCCTGGGGGGGAAATCTCCAAGTCAGGGGAGCCCCCGGATCTCATCTCCGGGGGAAGATCCCCTTCCGGGAAAAAAAAACATTTACTACACTAACGATCCACATGTTCGGTAACAGCAATCACCAATACCTAGTACAAAGTCGCCCCCGGTCTGAATAAGTGGCAGTTTTATGAGCAAGTTAGTCCAGGAAAAGAATCGTCTGTTGGTATAACCCCCAAGTATAATTGTACAAAAAAGCCAAGTACCTCTTTCGCTTTAAAATGCTTTCGTTTGGGGTTTCAAATCTAAAGGGGCCCACCAGGTATACGACGAGCACAAGTTTTGCTCGTCCCGAAAGCTGATGTGTTCGGCGAATTTGCCCCTTTTTATTTTCCAAAAACCCGCCCGCGGGGGTATGGCAAAACCCCAATGTTGTCCCCCGACAAATACTGTTCATCCCCCCTACCGGATTCAGGGTGTTCCCTTTTTCGGTATAACGAATGGGAACCCTAAAGGCGGCCCCAAATTTATTTACGACGGCACGAGCGAGCGTCGCCAGACCCGGGGTAGTGGGGCTTAAAGGGCTTTTTTCCTCTGACGAAATTTTGGGCCCCCTCCCCACCACGCGTCGGCCAAGTAAATTAAAGGCGAACTTCGCCGAACACGCAGCTTTTCGGGTTTGGGGTGGAGTCTCGCCTCGGGAATGCCAATGTGCGTAGTCGCCTTTAACATGTAAACATGTTCCGAGTACTGAGTTGTTAACATGTTTCGAGTACTGAGTTGTTAAACTCTAGAGGGAAAAGACCCCTCTCGTTCCCCAAAGGTAAGCAAAGGAGGGGGTGCAGTCAGGGTCAGTCGGGGAAAACGGGGCCAACCTTCCCCTAACCCGATTTCCCTTTTATTTTTGATCAAAATTTCCCCCGGGTTTTTGAAAAACTATGCGGGAGGGATTTGGGCCCAAAGTCTGCAAAAAAAATATAAGTAGGAACGGCTCGGTTTCCAACTCCTGATTCCCGCCTTTGACCTCACTGGAACATTTTATTGGCGTTTAGTCGTTTTGGGAATGTTTTAACATAATGTATTAACAAATGGGTTTATCGGCAATGGGCAAAAAAAACCCCCAAGTCGTCAGGGAAAAAAACACTAATTTAAAGTTCAGCGGGACCAAGAGCCACGGGGAAAAAAGAAAAAATGGGAGGGGTAAAGAAAAGAAGGAGAAGTTGGGGGGAAAAGGGGGAAAGCAAGGAAGAGACGTGGGACGAGAAATCAGGGGAGACGAGGTGGGGGGGGAGGGGGAGGGGGAGGAAGGAAAAGCGGAGGGGGAGACAGGAAGGAGGAGGGGGATGAGAAGAAGGTGGGGGAATCGAAGGAAATGTTGGAGGAGGAGGAGGGAGGAAAGGCGGGGAAGGGTGGGAGGATGGAGGAAGGGGGGGAAGGGGGAAAGGAGGGGGGGAGGGGTGGGGGAAGCAAGGGGACAAGGCGTAGCCCCAGAAGTCGGAGGAGGGG
Source organism: Teleogryllus oceanicus (assembly GCA_964035755.1). Lineage (NCBI taxonomy): Eukaryota > Metazoa > Arthropoda > Insecta > Orthoptera > Gryllidae > Teleogryllus > Teleogryllus oceanicus. The sequence continues at coordinate 108,926,684 of CAXIVR010000007.1, forward strand.
GAAATTTGGGCGGGGAGGGGGGGAGGCCAGGGAGGAGGCGGGGGAAAAGGTGTAAAGAAACGGATGAGGTGAGGGGAGATGGACGGGGAGGAGGAAGCAGAAAGGGGGGACGAAGCCAGAGGAAAGGGGGGATGGGAAGACGTAGGGGAGGTGCGGCGGGGGCGGGGGCGGCGGCGGCGGCGGCGGGGGAGGCAGGCGGCAACCGGGGCCCCCCTGCTTTTTCTCGAATGTTTAAATATTTGGTGCGCCCGCGGGTTCGACCCAGGGCCCCCGCCCGCCGGTGCACCTGCCGATGGCGCCACCCCACCGCCTCGCTCCCGCGCCCCGCCGCCACCACCGCGGATCGATCGCCGTGGCGCCTGGCGCCGCCACCGCCGCCCCATACCACCGCCCCCGCCGGCGTCCCCCGTGCCACTACCTTTGAGATTGCTCCCGCGCCATCCCCGGGGCCCGGGACGAACAAAGAGGCTGATAACGGGCGCCGCACCGTCAGCGATCCAAGGTCAAAATGAAAGTTGACCACTAAACCCTTTTCCCAAAAATTTAAAATTTTTTGAAAAACACATTTTTATTTTTATCCCGTACATCCGTACTTAGGATATATTTAAAAACTACCCACAGCTTATTACTAAAGTTCGTGGATGTATGACCAGGTCCTTACCGACCTCTCGAAGTTTTTGATTATTTATTTTTTATGTTCCCCCAAAAACGTCTCCGTTGCTAGGGAGGGAACAGTTACAAAGGGCACCTTCGCATTAGCCACGGAATGAAAGAAAAAATTAAAAAACGGAAAACTGTTATGGTGAAATTTATTTTGAAGATAAGTCGTAGAAAATCAGTATACACTCACGACAGGGGATCAGTCATGAAGAGTTGAAGGCATCGCTGGGAAAGAAAGAAAATGAAATAATCAAAAAAGTGTTATTGTGAATTTTCGCCCGATTACTATTTACATATAGTAATATGCTGAAAAAAGTTCCCCCCAGTTTTAGACAAAGGGTAGAAAAGGTTTGGGTGAGCAACATGGCATTAACACCGGGGAAAAAGAAAAAAAATTTGAGGATTTTTTTTAACGCAAAATTTTTTCTGAATTTTCCCCCAATTCAATAACTTCTCACAAATGTTGACAAAACAAAAGCTACAAATGTAACTTTTAAAAATTGGGGGTTCTGCCCTGTTTAAAAGGCCTCCCCAACTCTACCCCTACTATTTCTATATTAATCGGGTAAAAAGATATTTGTTCCTATAAAATCACTGATTTAAGTTTGGGGCAGCTGTTTTCTAAAATGGAAATAATTTTCATGCCAATTATGAACTACTAATTTTTTTTTAAATTTCCCTTTCCCAAAACTGTCTTCAGCAACTCCTTTAAACACGAACATTAAACCTATTATCTAGTATCTTTTAAAGTCCCCTTTTTTCATAAAAATTGGCTTTTGGATGCCGACTAATAAAGACTTACCAGAGATGAAATTTTTACCTGAACGACATTCGGGTACATTCTTTTCGATAGCAACATTTGGAAGATTTTTTTTCTTTAAAAAAAAAGTCCCTGCGCCCACTAGAAATATCTCAAAATTAACAGTCCAAAAACTTGTTTAATAAAATATTGAAGATCTTAATTAATGCGATGGTTTATTATCTTATGTAATATATCGTGGGATTAATCGTTTTTTTATTTTTCACAATTTTGAGACCATAAAAATATAATATTAATAAAAATCAAAAATCATTAATAATATTTTTTAAATGAAATTTTTTAATAAATTTTCAGTTTTAACGAAAAATGTGATTAAAAGTGTTTAAATGTATTTTTCAATTTTGGTGGGGAGACTTCCGTTCACCCCGCAATCTCTATCCCCCCTTTTGTGATTGAAGAATGTGGCGCGGAAACGGTGTAGTGGATATTTTTATGAAAGATGATGAACTGCATTCCCGGGAAGTGAAATGAAGTGTTTTCTTTTTAAAGAAAGATTATTCAATAGACTTTCATCCATGAACTATTATAAACCATTTATGCCCGAATGTGTGCCTAAACACTCTTATCTATGAATAGAAATGGGAGATAACAGGCCTGTTTGCAGCATTGGTTGACAGCGTGTTTCTTGGTTCGCGTATCTGAGGAGTTACCCTTTGAAAATTTTAAAAGATTTGGGGAAAGGAAATTTTTCCCTTATAAAAAGCAGTTGATTTTCCCCTCTAATTAGTATTGCTAAAAAATAATTTGGGAATTTTTTTTATAAGGTGTTTCAAAAAATATTTTCAGTCATTTTCTGCAAAGATCGTTTTAAACCCTTTAACTTTATTGGTGTTATTGTGTCGAGTTATTGCAAATGATAAACATTTTGATTTTTTACAACTTCAGATTTGGATTGAGAACCCCCCCTTGAAATTTCCTTTACCATCCATTGACTCAAAATTTAAAGGGGAAACTTTCTTTTAACATATTTTGTTAAACCAGGAAGAACACGAAATGACAAACCAGAAAAAATTTCCCGGAATGTTTATATTTTGTGATATGCATTTTTTATTTATTAGAGGGTGCTTGTTGAAAACTACAAATACTGAATATCTTTTATGAAATCAATTTTGTCGGGGTTTATAATTACCCAATTTTGCAATCAAAACCTGCAGATCATGTTTAAAAGCCAAATCATTTGAAATACACCCCTAACGATCTTTTTCACCGAATATTTTACGAAACCCAGGGGAAAAAAACGTGTGTATTGGGGTTTACCACTTAAAAAAGAAAATTCATTGCCAAATGGTTTTTTTGGCTTTCGAAGTAATTCAATTCTTGTGTTAAACGACGAAAAAAGAAAAAAAAATCTTTGAGAAAAATCTTTAAATTAAAAATTTCCAAGATTTTGGGAAACAACAAATCGTAAGACGTTTTCAGACGACATTTTCTAGAAATCGTGCCCGGGTGTTGGGAAAATTTTAAATTTTACTCATTTCGGGACTTTTTTTTCCCCATACTTTCCCTTCAGGATTTTTCAAAAAAAAATAATATATTCTCAAAAGGAATATTTTTTTGAAACCAACTATGATATATAGTTAACTGAAACTTTCATTTTTGGAAAATGTCAGATTTATTGTCGCTCCTTTTTGGGAAAAAAATACAGGTATTTCAAGAAATTATGACAACAGTGCATTATCGCGTAGTATCGCGGGTTAAAAAAAACAACGAAGGAGGTCATTATGGAAAAACAGAAACAAGTGTAAAATTTGGGAAGAAGAAAATGATTAACAATTGTGATGATAATGATAAATTGTTTGCAATATGATGATAATTGGGGGCAGTTTTAAAAAATTCATTTTTTTTTTTTCGCTTTGAAAATGGTTTGTATAGAAATTCATTTTTTGTTTCAACACTAAAACGTGAGTTTTATTATATAGTTAATATTTGGAGATTAGAACCCCTTGGGAATAATTTATTGGAATTTAAATTTTTGATTGTCTTTGAATTGGTTTAATAAAATAATTGAATCTATAAATCAATTTTTTTTTCCCCGGTTGTTTGTGTTTATTTAATTCATTACGATAACAAAAATATCCTTATTAATGATTTAATCCCCGGGGATAAATCCACATGGCGCGTTACAGCAAATCAAAGCGGTGTGTATTTATTGATATTCCACGAACGATGTTAATTGGCAATTAAAAAACATTTGTTTATCTAAAAAATACTCAATTCAGAATCAACAATATCCGTCAATTTAAAACAAAGTTACGAAGTGGATAAACGTTTTTTCCCTAGCCATATACAAACACGACTAGTTCGTTTCTAGTTGATGCTCGGAAATTCGCATTCCTTACTAGTTTTCATATTCTGTGACTGGAATAAATAAACTAATAGCGCTCACGAAGAATTTTGAGGTTCATCTGGAACACACACATTTTTAAAACCTTAAATGAACTAAAGCAATACATAAAAAAGAACTGTGACACATTCTTTACAATTCTTCCATCCTCTCCCCTGCATAAAACTAGAATGGGTTAAAACCCCATGATAATAAATAAACAACAAAAATGTATTATGTTTAAATTTATATTATTCAACTCATGAATGTAAATAACATTTTTTGAATGTATTTATGTAGAATATCTAACAATGGCCTCGGGGTTTAGCTCATTGATCTGTGTGCTCGCTTTGCATGACGCGACCTGGGTTAGGTTTGGGCGGGGAAGAACAATCGTGTTTTCCTTTCAAATTCCCGGGGTATGTTGCGGGGACGTGAAAAAACTTTCCTTCGGTTGAGAACCAAAACATGGGGAAATCTTCAAACCACAGCCCTTAACCTATGACCCCAGTCCGGGAAAGTGCGGGGGGGGGCCTTACCGGCCGCCTCAAAGTACAGACAGATAGATTTAAGAATGAATGTATATGGAATATAAATTGTGCAGCTGTATATTGAATGAAATGGGAAAGAACGAAGAAAAACGAACGGCGAACGGCGAAAGAGCGAAAGCGAAGAGCGAAGGGAAAGAGCGAACGAACGAGCGAACGGCGAACGAACGAGCGAACGAGCGAAAAAGAACGACGAACGAACGAACGAATGAACGAACGAATGAACGAACAAAGAACGAAGCCGATTTGACGTGGCGGATCGGGCAGAGGTCTTTGAACGAACGAACGGAACAAAAAACGAATCCTTATTTGACGGGGGGGACCGCCATGAGGCTTCCCTCACTACGCAAATTTTTGCCCTTTCACCCACTAGGGGGGAAAAGAAGGATATTATAAATTTTTAAAAAAAAATTAGCTTTGTAAAATCTAAAAAGTAATGGCTTCGCCCAAATGTTTTGTTTGTGAAAAATGAATTTTAAAACCCTGAAAGAGCAGAATTGTCGAACAGGAAGGAAGTAAAAAAAAAGGATTTTGAGATATTTGTCCTACAAAACATGAGTCGCTTCGACGTACTTTTTAAAACGTCAGGATGTGTATGTGTCGACACATAGCGCGCGCTTCGTGCTAGAAACGACGGGCACAGCTCTCTTGAAACGATCGATTGTGCATCCCCCGGGGTCGCACCCCCCCGCCGGCACCCCAAAAGCAGGGGGGCCCTTCCTGACGAGGTGATGCCTCGCTGCACGGAGCCCCCCGCGGGGGATGGGCGAGTTTAGGAGCCAAGGGGGGGAGTGAGCGAATCAGAGAGTTGAGTCTTGGCAACGCGGGCGGGGAGTGGGCGAATAGAGTGAGCATTTGGGGAAGCTGGCCGGGGGTGAGTGAGCGAACCGAAGTCGAGTCATTGAGAGAACATGAGCCGGAGTGGTGAGCGAATCAGAGAGTCGAGTCTTTGGGGAACGACTGGCCGGGTGAGTGAGCGAAAAAAATGAGCTTTGGGGAACGACTGGCCAAGTGGTGAGGAACGGGGAAACGAGCCCTTGGCGAACGGCTGAGGGCCCAGTGAGTGAGCGAAACAGAGGGCGAGCATTGAGAAACGCTGGCCAAAATGAGTTCAATCAGAGTCGAGTCATTTAGAAACGACTGGCCAAATGAGGAGTGGCGAACAGAGTCGAGCTGAAGCGACTGAGCCAAGTGGGTGGGGGCGAAACAGAAGTCGAGCGAGCGAACGACTAGCCCAAATGGGGGGTGAGGGGGAAACAGAGAGTCGAGCCTTGGCGAAGACTGAGCCGGAGGAGTGGGGAATCAGAGAGTCGAGCTGGCGAACGCTGGAACCGGGAGTGAAGGCGAATCAGAGATCGAGTCATTGGGCGAACGACTGAGCCGGGGGGTGGGAAAAGGAATCAAGTCGAGTCATTGAGCGAACGCTGAGCCGGGGGGAGTGGCGAATCGGAAGTCGAGTCATTGGCGAACGCTAGCCGGGGGGTGGTGAGCGAATAGGGAAAATCGAGTCATTGGCGAACGACTGGCCAAGGAGGGTGGCGAAACAAGTCGGTCTTTGGGGAACGACTGGAAGGGGTGGTGAGCGAATCAGAGAGTCGAGTCATTGAGCGAACGACTGAGCCAAGTGAGTGAGTGAGCGAATCAGAGTCGAGTCATTGGCGAAAGACTGGCCGGGGGTGGGAGTGGGCGAATCAGAATGAGTCATTTGGGGGATGAGCTAAGGGGGATGGCGAAACAAAAGCGGTCATTGAGAGAACGACTGAGCTGGGGGTGGTGGCGAATAGAGGCCATTGAGCGAACGACTGGCCAAGTGGGGGGTGAGCGAATCAGAGAGTCGCGCCCTTGGGCGCGCTGAGCCGGGTGAGTGGGCGAACGGAGTCGAGCATTGAGCGGCCTGGCCAAGTGAGGAGTGAGGAATCAGAGGGGTCGAGCCATTGGGGCGAACCTGGAAGGGTGGTAGCAATCGAGAGTCGAGTCATTTAGAAACGATGAGCTGGAATGGGTGGCGAAACAAAAGTCGAGTCATTGGGCGAACGACTGGGAAGTGGGGGGGGGAATCAGAGAGTCGAGTCGAGAGCGCAGCTGGGTGGTGAGGAATCAAATCGAGTCATTGAGAACGACGGGGCGGGTGGTGGGCGAATCAAAAGTCGACATTTGGGGAACGACTGAGCCAAATGGGGGAGGAATCAGGTCGATCATTGGCGAAGCTGGGCCTGGGAGGGTGAGCGAATCAGAGAGTCGAGTCATTGGCAACGATTAGCCCAAAAGAGTGAGGACAAAGAGTAACTGAAGGGAGTTGAATGAGGGCCAGGGAATGGAGTGAACCAAAAGACTGAGGAGTGAGCAAGATTTGTTCCGGGGCGCCAACTAGTGATCTTTAAACCCTAAAATTTATCCCCGTTGTATTCCGGAGATGGGGTTTGGGTTTTGGGGGTGGGTGGTTTATGATGAAGGTGGCGGAAACGGCTATGATCATTAGTCCCGTAAGAGTAGAGCATGCTATATCTCGGGAAGGTCGACTGAATATGTCATGATACATCCGATGCCGACCTATCCGTAGCTTTGCTAGGGATTCTCTTTCAAATTTCTTCCAGCAGCGACAATCGTGCATACGTTTTCCCGCCCACCCCCCCGTTTTAATCTCATCTCACTGGTCTCACAATACATGTGGTATTGTATTCCGCATGCGTGTGTGTGTATATGTGTATTGCAGGAGAAATTGAGGATAAGAACGGAAAGACCGCCCGTTTTAAGGGACTACTCCCACATTCGCCTTATATGGATCAGAGAAACAGCGAAAAACTACCGATGAGAAAAGTCGGCGCTGGGGGTTTTCCAAAATCTGCAATTTCATCCAGCTATGTCCCAAAGATTTGAAAAATCAGTAAAAAGGGAACCTGTGGACTCGGGGCGACGACAGCGAAGGATGATGCTCCCGCTGAGCCCTCGCATTCGATCCCGGCGCCGCGACCCGCCTGCGTTCGCACATCCCTCGTTCGCCGATCTGCTGAAGCGTGTGCGCGGGCGATCGGCCGTTGAAAACCCTCCGGCAGGGCAGCGGAGGGATGGTGGAGGTGGCGATGGCGATTGGGGCGGCGGGGCGACGAGGGCGATGGTGGAGGCGGGGCGGTGGCGTCAGAAGCGGGAGTTGGGGGCGAAGAGGGCAGAAGGAGGTGGAGGGCGGGCGGGGGAGCGCGAGGCGGACGGGGACGGCGCGCGGAGGGGCGCGTGGCAGGGGCGGAGGGCGGCGGGGGGCGGGGGGCGGCGGGGCGGCGGAGCGGCGGGCGGCTTGGTGGCAAATGGAGGGGGCAGGGCACTAGGGCGGGGGGGTAGTGAGGGCGGTAATGCCACATTGAGGGGTAGGGGCCACGGGAGGCGAGGGTGACGGGGGGAAGCGATGGCGGGGGCGCGGCGATGGGGCTGACGAGGGTGGACAGATAGCGGGGGGTGGCGGGGGCGGGGTCAGGGCCGGCGGAGGGTGTGGCGTAGGGGCCCTCGCCCCGATACGCGAGAGTGATAGGCGGGGGAGCGAGGGCGGACACCCTCACGGATTGAAGCGGACGCGACTGCGGCGGGTGGGTGGATGGGCAGCCGGCGGCGGGCAACGGCATTAAGGGGGGACGGCGGACAGCGTGCGAACCGCGAGGCTGATAGAGCGACGAACAGAAAAAGGGTCGATGGATGCTGAGCTACCGGGTGATGATATGGGAAAGCGAAAAGAATGGATTACTCTAACACCAAACTGCTAGATAAATTAATTGCGAGTGAAATGTAATTTTTCAATATATGTATTTCCATGTATTGTATAAAATCATTCCAAACATTGCTTGAAACATTACTTCTAGTTAAAAGGTTCAACGTGTAGATTAGCGTGCGCGATTGTAACGAGGAAAAGGGTTAAGCACAGTGAGATGAGATGGTACAACAAGGCGGGACAGGAGAACGTTTGCAGCGCTCGGGAGGAGTCATTATGTCCTCAGATTCGCTAGTCCAGGTTATTAATTTTTTTTTTTTTTTTTAACGTTTAGTGTAAGCGCTTTTTCATTTATCAAAACGTCTCCATTTTTTTAAACTTTCTTTACATTCGCTCTGTTTACTATCTATTCAAACTTTATTACGTTTATTTCTTTCTCATACTACTCTTTGTTTTTAGACGTTCTACTCATCGTGAAGAGTGTACTGTTCTTACAAATACCTGCATAACCGCGAGTATGTGTATCCATCCTAATAAATACCAAGTGTCGGATAAGTCAATGCAACTCTTCATGGCATCCTTACCATTAAACCACCTTCACAATCACTTCCGTCATCCCTAAGCGCTCTGGGCCCAACCACTTTTCTCCTGAGGGAATACTCCCTGGCGTCCCCTTCTGTCCGATTCTGTCTTGCGTTAACCGGCATCTGGCATCCCGCTGCTACACTCCTGAACACTCCTGCAGTCCGTCCGCCCTCCGCGCTCGTCACCCTCTCGCCGCCAACGCTGGCCGCCCCCCACCACCCCGCCATCTTCTCCCTCCCCACCATCCCGGCCATCTTCTCCCTCCCCACCATCCCCGCCATCTTCCCCCCCCCATCCCGCATCTTCGCTCCCCATCCGCCTCCCTCCCCGCCATTCCGCCATCTTCGCCCCTCCCCGCCCTCCCGCCATCTTCGCCCTCCCGCCATCCCCGCCATCCTCGCCTCCCCCGCCATCCCAGCCATCTTCGCCCCCCCCGCCCTCCCCGCCATCTTCGCCCTCCCCGCCATCTTCTCCCTCCCGACTCTCCCCCATCCCGCCATCTTCACCCCTGCCCTCCGCTCTCCCATCTTCGCCCTCCCCGCCCTTCCCGCCATCCCAGTCATCTTCGCCCCCCCACGCCCTCCCCGCCATCCCGGCCATCTTCGCCATCCCCGCCATCACGGCCATTCCCACCATCCTGACCGTCTTCGCCATCCTCGCCATTCCCCCGCCGCATCGAAACTCAGGCCCCCCAGCCGCCTTCGCCATTCCCACCGCTCTCAACATGCGGCGAACCGCCACTGTATTGCTTCCACCGACCCCTACGACTTGGTCAATCCCGCCACTGCCACGCCGTCGGCATTTTTTTTCAACCCTCTCTTGTTTAGGTCCCCCTCGAGTTCCGTCAGTGGCGGATTTTCGATACTAGCTAGGTCGAATTCAAGCGTCTGGAGGATAATTCCATCAGCCGGTATATCTGATCGGAAGTTGTCCATTGTTCCTTCGATCAATACCACACGAATACGGAGCATTACCCTAACAAACGGGCCATGGAGCGCGCACGATATTTCCTTCATCTTCCTTGTCCTATCCTAACCCCTAACTTACACATATACTACTTTACCACACATGCCGGAAAGATCGCTCGGGAGCTTAGAGCTTGTCCCGGCTAGGGCGGTGCCCCGCTGGTGAGAGATATCTGGTTGGGGGAAAACGCACAACGAACGGTAGGTCGGGGACGGATCTCATAATTAGTGGGGGAAATTCACCGCGTCTTCTTCCCCCACAGCAAACCGAGCCACCCCTCAACCCCACCGCTCTCACCTCACCCTTTGCTCTCGCTGAATCCCCCGCCACCCATGCCCACCGCCATTACTATAAGAAATACTATATCCCAAATAACCTAATTGTATAATATTAACTACTACCAAATTATCTTTTAAAATCAAATATGTAAATTATTCCCTTTTCAAATAATAAAGCAAAAATAAAACTTTATTCTTCACAAAACAACCCTTGGACCAATCAACCCAACACCACAAAGTAATACCATCTCACTCACAATTTCAAGAACAATAAATTTACCCAATCAATCAGAAATAGTTCGCGCTCCGCATATCTCGGGGGCGTGACCCTCTTAAAATTGTTGTAACATGAACAATTATCCAAATCAGTCAATGCCTCCATCCAACAATTCATATTATTTTAATTACCATATGTATGCATACATAGGACCTCTGGGTTGGCCCATGTCGAGCCCATGATTCCCGGTCGAGGCAAAAATATAGCTGTAGCTTTCCTTTAAAATCGCCCAGTTTCTGTAGCGGTGTGACGAAGAAAAGCTCAAGCAGGTGGATCTTACCAGTTACGGTGAAGAGAATTCGTCATTTTCGCATCAAGTCGCTCTTACCCCCAAGCATGGGAATTTAACTAGACCCAGGCAAGGGCAACACCGGTAGCTGGCCGGCGAAGTTAGACTACCGACTCAATAACGCCAAATACATACATATATTTGCATCTACATATATTTTTTATTTATTTAGCAGTCTATGAACGAATACTACTACAAGGTTTTTCTCCCTATTCCAGCTACCCTCTCACTCGCACCATCCGTCTCCGATCCCTCAGCGCGCCCCTGTTTCCTCCGCTGCAGCCGCCGCCCCCGCACTCGCCCGCGACGCAACGCGAGGGTCGATAGCAGGGCGGTGCCGGCGGAGGCGTGCACGCAGCCCGCACGCACGTCGGAGGGGGCGGGGCGCACGCAAGCGCCAGGGTCGATGACCTATCTCAACCCCTGCCCGAGGGGAGGCCTCCGGCGCCGCGACGCGGCGAGGCGCCACCTGCTACGTCGGCGCTTTATTTTATTTTTTATTTTTTTATTTTCAGACGGATCTTTCTTTTTTTTCTCCTGAATAGGGATTTTCGAATCGGCGCGCAGATGGAACTATTTCTTTCATTCTTTTTCGTTGTGCAATGTTCTTTCTGGGAAATGCGTTTTTGGAGTGATACATGCTATTCGGTTTGGTTTGGTTTTTTCGTGTTTCCGGGTGCGTCAACTGCTTTGGTTATTAGTCCCGTTAGTGTAGTGCATGTGTGTTTCTCGGGAGATGGCGGTGGTCTTCCCCAGCTGGATGGCGAGATCCGGCGCCGACATACCGTCGGCTAGTGGGGTTTCCCCCTAACGAGGACTCTCCCACCAGCGGGGCACCGCCCCAGCCGGGACAAGCTCTGAGCTCCCAACCGGTGGTGTTGATCGGAGAAACCACGGAAAACTACCGATCAGAGCAGCCGGCCGCTAGAATTCTCCTCCAACAGCGACTGAATTGACCTAGCTGAAAAGCTAGTGTCGAAAACCCTGCCGTCATCGAACCTAGAACCTCCCGGTCAGAGGCGCTGCAGTGACATCAGTTGATGCACTGAGCTACCGCTCCCGGTACACATGCTATTCGTATTGTTGGGTACGTGTGCGGGAGAGTAGGGGAAGACATGTGAACGAAATTCGTTAGTATCATTATTTCAGCGGTGGCTGAGATACTTCACATGAATGACGGGGGTGGCATTCGTTCCCTTCTTATTTGTGTTTTCGATTTCTATTCCGTTTCTTTGAATGGCGCGTAATGAAATGTTTAGTTTTGTCAATCTTAGTCCAAAAATATTTTAGTTTATATATATATATATATATATATATATATATATATATATATATATATATATCATTTCTTCTGGTCGTTATTTCCTCTCTCCATAAACAGATAAGTTGTTGAAGACCAAAGTGTATATAAAAGCTATGTAACTTCGATTAAGAGTTATAATATATCAGAAATATCAGCTTTATAAAAAATTAAATTTCACTTTCGTCTATTTTAGAAGTTGGTCGTCTAAATTGTAAGGAATTCTGAGAAGAATGATTCCAGAGAATGTGTAATTCAGACATTTTATACTTGAAGTAGTGGAATACTAGAACAGAAAAGAAGAATATAGTAAGGTTATACTTTTAAAAATGGAGTGCAGGCAACGGAAGATGGTAATATGACAAATGATTAGCAAGGTGGAAGAAGTAAATCTTGAAACCTGCATTCCATAAAAAAAGGGCAATATTAGTTTACTTCATGTACTTAATGAATTATGACAATGCCTACGGCCACTACTGCATATAATGTCATTTCTCGAATTAGCAATGTAGAAAGATATGTCCTTTAGCTTTTGAACATCTTTCAATTACCAAAAGCATTATCAATAAAACGTAATCAAACTACTTTTCCGCAAGCTTGCTTGACAGCTGAAAAGAACCGCTACTTGAGTTGAATAAATATTAGAAATATATCATCACTAGTTTTTTTTCGAAGAGTGAATAAATTATTTTTTGTGATAGACAATTTTCTCATCATTATAACTGTGTAGCGTTAATGGAGCGATTTCTCTCGACGATGCCTCATTAATATGTCTTTCCATTTCCGTTTGGGAACCAACACGCCTTAACCTCTAGTTGGGAAACAATGTCATATTTTCAAAGAAACTTATTTCCAAGGAAATTATGCAGAAAAAAAAGCCGAGGGAAACATAAAGAAACTGAGAGTAACAGGAATATATACACAGAAATAAAAAAAGAATAAAATTAAAAAAAAAAGGAAAAAATTAGGAAGTAGAAGGAAATTAAGAAAAAAAAAGAAAAGAAAAACGAAGTCGGATACGCTAAAGGAAGGTTTCAGAAATTTGTCTCAGGTTATTAAAAGTAAAATGTTCTATCGTTAAAATATAACATATATTACATGTTCCCAATAAATACTTCTACTTTAAAAAAGCGATGAAAAATGAATGTAAATATAAGAACTAACCGAGGAACGAAATATCAGGCAAGAACGGAAGACTAGAATCCGTTCGGTCCAAAAGAAAAGAATGAAATAGATTATGGATTCGGGAGAGCAAGTCGCCAGAATAACCAAGGAAAGAGGTGGACGGACGAAGAAGAAAAAAAAAAAAAAAAAAAAAAAAAGAAAGAAAAACAAAAAGAAAGAAAAACAAAAAAGAAAGAAGATGAACGAAAGAGAAGACGAAAGGTAGACGAAACGAAAAGAACGAGAAGTAACCGCACCTCCTCGAAGAGAACGAAAAACGAGAAAAGCCAAGAGGAAGTCGAGGAGGCCTGCCAGTGATCGAGTGGGAATTCGGCGATTGCAACAGCACCGACTCGCGGGAGCCTCCGGGGCGGACGCACATGCGTGGCGGCGGGCGGCAGGAACAGGCCGGGGCGGCGACGTACAGGCCGAACAGGTTGGTTTCATAACCCTCCAGCAAGCGAGCCAGCGAACGGGATTATCGCCGCCCGCCGCCCGCGCCGCTTCCAGCGCGCGTCCACTCTCGGTGCTTCACGGAAGCGCGCACGCCACGCCACGCACAGTGGACCACATCATCCGCCGGCCGCTTGGGACGAAAGTCACGTGGAAAGTGAATGGCCGAAATCCACAAAATATAAATATGATAAAAAATTTATATAATATAATATAATATAATATAATATAATATAATATAATATAATATAATATAATATAATATAATATAATATAATATAATATAATTATTTGATATAATATTTATAATTATATACATAATGATATCATATGTATAATATATAATATATAATCCACATATATAATATATTAACTGTACAATACGTAAAACAATTTGTCACAACAACTTGTACGCCCGCGAGAGGTGCGGATGAAGGCTAACGCCTAGGTGCTCATCTTGGGGAGTAACATCCTCCTCGTAAAATGACAAGTGTGTAGAAGTAGCCCAGGTGAACCTACATGGTCCAATAACAATATACCATGTATGTATATTATACACAACACCAATGCAATATGATATAATAATAATAAATAATAATTAATACAAAATAAAAGTAGAATAAGAAGAAGAAGAAGAAGAAGAAGAAGAACAACAACAACAATAGCGTCTGTAGTCAATATTAAAACATGTTTACCACATATTCAAAGAGAAGCCTAATTGTACACTTACCACACCATTCCCTAAATTTTGAAGGACTTTAAATTGTTCTTGAATAAGGATTTGAGAAAATTCCTGATCACTCCCCAGATTCATTAACAACGAAGATTCGTCCAGGTTTTTGGTTAAGAAGTCGAGGAAATTATTATTATTATTAATATTATTATTATTATATTAAAATAATAATAATAATATAAAAATTGAGTATCGTTTTCTTCCCCTTTTTAGAAGTGTCTTGACGTAAGACATTTACAGAAATATTTGCTTCTTAGTGTCAGAATGAAAAAAAATATTTGGTGTGTTCTCCTTCGTTTAATTTCTCTATTGTTAATGTTTTCCTTTATCTCATGTGTGATGGGTTTAGTATTACAAAATATAAACTGCAATTGACTCTTAAAAGTACCACTGTTTGATTGCTTACGATTGGCAAAATAAATAATCCATGAATCATTCGTTCTGAAGAAGAGAAAATAAGAACTAAGAAAAATGAGAACAAAGAAACGACAAAAAAATACCGAAAAAGAAAGACGCCGACTTGAATGGCCGAGGTGGCTAAGAGCGTGTACCGACTCTGCGCTTCGATCCGAAGGGTCGCGGTTCGAGTCCCGCCGTGGGCATAGTTGTTTGTCCCATGTCTCTCGTGTATGTGTTGTCACGAGGGTTTTGCGTCCTGCTGCCCTAGATTGGAGGAACCCGCAAGTCTGTTGGGGCCTAGTGCATGGTCGACTATGCATCTCATCCGGACTTAAACGATAACCGGCCTGTCGGCTGGAAAAAAAACCAAAGAAAAGAAAGAAAACATTGGAATCGTGAAAATGGAAGTAGAGAAAAGATAAAGAATAAATACAAGAAAATGAAATAGTAAAGATGAAAGGAGAGGAAAGTGAAGAATAAAGAGAAGGAAAGAAAGATAGAAGAAGGTGTGATCATGAAAAAAGTGTCAAAAAAAGAACAGGAAAAAATGAAATATTTTCTCCTCTATACGTCATATACAGTTATTACTTGTTTTTTTTACCAAATAAAAGAAATCAAATCAAATTAAATCAAATGCAAAGAAGGTATGAGAAAAGAGCAGCAAAAAATAATATGTAGAGATCGATTTATGACTCTTATTTCTGGTTCCGCATTTGATATTATCCTTATTATCCGCATTATCCTTGAAAATATATTTTATTACATGGGAGTTTTTTTGTTTTTTTTTTCTCCCTTTCAAAATTCAAAATTTAAGTAGTACATGACTTAGTGTAGGGTTCACAGAATTTTGAAAATGTGCACACAATTCACTTTTCCCCATAGCACGTCATACGCAGTTTTTAACTGTTTTTTTTACGTAAAATAAAAAAAAAATGATATGTTTGTTTACCGCCGTTTAATTCCCCGTGGGCGCGTTTGGCCCACTTGGCCGCTGTGCGCGCCACCGCCCCGCCTTTGCGTGACGTCACCGTGGCAACGGTCGCGCCCGGGCCGCTCCTCTAGATGCCGTTTGCGGCCGCGGGCAGGGAAATACCTTGCGGGGAATTTTTACTCTTTGCTTCCTCCACGTACTTGAACGTTGCGGAGAAAATGCAGGTATGAATCGTACTCGCGGACTGCTGTGAGCTATGATTCACAGGGGACGCGGAATGAAGACTTCCAGGAACCGAGAAGCAGTGGTGTGTGCTTTCTGATTGCGGTAAATGGTGGGGAATGAATGGATAGCCCACTACCGTTGGTGCTTAAAATTCTGCATGAGGTAAACGAATTCGTTTTGCACTTTTGAGTTTCGAGTTGTGATATTGCTACTATATTGTTACTCGAGAAGTAATGTTTGTTTAATACTTTTGCGACGTGCGTCATAAGTACCATATTTTTTATTGCAAGAGGATCATGGCCTTTAGGTTATTGATACGAAACAATAATTCGTATAAACATCAAGGTTGACGCTAAACCTCATATAGTTGGAGTTACCTATTGATTGTTGTCTTTAATGACGCCTACTCCACGTTCTTACAAGAGTCAATCATTATTCTTTCAATACAACCATGAACTCAATTTTGTATTTTATATATTTTATAGTTACATCAATCACCACTATTTTAAGTAATCGTGACGTGATTAAAACAGCATAAAACCAGATTGATGGAATGCACGGAATTTGTTATCTTCTGTTAAGCGTATTTTTTTTATCTCAAACAAACAACATTATCAGTTGCTAAATGCAACCTCCATTAAAGATAGTCAAAATGAGTAGATGAATCAATTCTTGAAAATTTGACATTTTTATTTTATCTTATAAAACATGACATGATTTACCACAATTCTCTTGACGTATTTTTGGCAACCTAGCCCCAGTGCAATTAGGAGTTGTGCCTTGGAGAGTCGAAGGCGAAGTCAAGACATGGAAATTTCCCGGAGGAAAAGCCCCATGATATTCATTTGTTTATTACAGACGTCATTACCCTGGGGGCCGTATCAGGCGCGCCAAGGTCCCCTTGCGACTTGGGGCTCTGCCTGCTGAGGCAGCCTATGGCGGCAAGCTAGCGCTCCAGTACCTGACAACCGTCCCTCAAAATATGAATAAAACTGTATTCACAAGCAAACAAAAAGAGTAAGTAAATAAAAATGAATCGCCGAAATGTATGTAAGCGCATAACTTTTGAACGAAAGCACCAAATATAATAATTCTTTGTGTATGTGTGTGTGTGCGTGTGTGTGTGTATGTGCGTGTGTGTGTGCGTGTGTGTGGCGTGTGTGTGTGCGTGTGTGTGTGTGTGCGTGCGTGTGTGTGTGCGTGTGTGTGTGTGTGTGTTGGTTTATATCAAAGAAATTTTTTAAAAAATCGAACAGAAAATTTTTAAAATGTGTTTGTTATTGTCAGGATAAGGTTTGTATAAAAGTTTTCTTTTAATCGAATAGATTTTTTTAATCTCATAATATGAAAAGTGAATGAGTAAATGAGAGAGAAGACTGTCGTGACATGAGAGATCTTCAATATATAACAAATTATTAAAAGAGGAAAAGGGAGATAAGAAAAGGGAGAGGAGAAAAGAAGATTATAAAAGAGATAAGAAAACGAAAAGATAGAGGAAAGGAAGAAAAAGAAAGAAAAAAAGGGGGGGAAAAAGAAAGAGGGGGAAAGAGAGTTTGTGGGAGAGAGAGCGGGAGAGAGAGAGAAAGAGAGGGAAAAGAGAAAGGAAGAGAGAGACGGGGAAGTTAGGGGCAAAAGGGGGAGAGGAAGAAAAAGGGAAGGAAGGAAAAAGGGGGGGAAAAATAAAGAGAGAGAAGAAAAAAAGTAAGATCTACTAGTAAGTAAATAAATAAGTAAATAAAATTGCAGACTGAGTCAATAAATGAATGATTCAAAGAATGAATGAATGAATGATAAATTGACCTGAGTGTCTGAGGTTATTAAGGTGCTTGTCGAAGACTTGCGAATTCGTACCCCGCATCGAGCTTGAATGTCTTTGAACTGTTACGCGAGTGCGCGAACGCATAGAAGGGTCACATGGTTTACTTGGGTCGTGTAAATTTGTTCTCATACTCCCAGCGCTGAAGACATCGTTTGTGATCGGGTAAGGTAAGAATCGTATTATGCCCCGGAAGTAATGTAGTACGTTTTAGCTTTTAACTTCAAACGTAATTTTAATACATATAAAATCCCAAATTTTGCAATACATGTTTATTTGTGTGTGCGTGTGTGTGTGTGTGTGTGTGTGTGTGTGTGCGCGCGTGTGTGTGTGTGTATGCTTATAAGGTTCTCAATATGGTAATGGTATAAAATATCTTCCTCCAGACTGAAAATTCATGAGGCCCTGATTATTAATATTGTGACATTACACGTGGCCCAGTGACGATGTAACGCTAGTGAAACAAATAAATAATATAATAAAAACCTTAGCAGCGAATTAAACCAAAAAGTAAAATTAGGAAGCGACCCAGTAGGTTGCTCGTCTTGTACCGCTAGAATCGGGGTTCGAATCGAAGCCAATCCAAAGGGCACGAAGTGATACACTATGTGATGATCACAAAGGTAATTCGTGGCTTTCGGTTGCTTAGCTCGTGGTCCCTCCCTTTCATATCCTTTTTCCCCATCTTCATTGACAGTCGTTATCATGATTCATTCATTATCATCATCACCATCATCATCATACCGGGAGCGATGACTGAGTGCATCAACTGATGTCACTGCAGTGCCTCTGACCGGGAGGGCCTAGGTACGAATCCTGACGGCGGCAGGATTTTGGATGCTAGCTGTCAGCTAGGTCGAATTTGGTCGCTGTCTGGAGAAGAATTCTAGCATCTGGCTGCTCTGATTGGTAGTTTTCTGTGGTTTCTCCGATCAACAACAGGCGAATGCCGGAGCAGTACCTTAACAAACAGGCGATGGACCGCGCGCGATCTTTCCTTCCTCTTCCTTGTCCTATCATCTCCCTCCCACACACACACTTACACTAACATGCACTACACTACCAGACATGCCCGGAGACCGGTTGGAATCTTCGTCCGGTCGGGGCCCCGCTGTGTGGGAGATACCTAGTTGGGTAAAACCCCGCTAGTCGACGATAGGTCGGCGCCGGATCTCGCCATCCAGTAGGGGGTGTTCACCGCTCCTTCCCGATGAAAAGCATGCACTACACTAACGGGAATAATGACCTCAATAGTTGACGCGCCTGAAATCACCAATCAATCAATCAACCATCATTATCATCATCATCATCCATTACTTCCACCTTCATCTGTGGACGCAGAAGGATGAGTAAGTTAACCGGCGCGGAGGGGATGGGTCTTCAGGATGCAAGAGGAGGAAAGAGAAGGCTTAATGTAGAAGAAGGAAGGTCGGATAAGGGAATTATTAATTTAACGATTTGTTTTAATGCAATCAACCATGAAATGTATGGGATAATGAGTAGTGTAATGAGTATCGAAAAATAATGTTATATAATGAATGAAGCGTAATACAATATAAGTAAATAAAATTCCATTATTAAAACAAAAAGATAGTTATGAAGTTTGTTAAGATCTAATAACAATGATTTTTTCATAAACAAACAACCATATTTATTTTAATTTATATTCTCTTTTTTATTTCCCCCTTTTTATTAAACCTCCCTCGCTCAATCACCTTGTCCTGTCGCTTCATCACCGTCCTCTTATCTCTCCGTCCCTTCGTCGTTTCGTCTCTGCCAGCCTGCTAGAGAGGCTCCGAGTTGCTCACAACTCACTGCGAGAGACGACAAGTAGTTACAAGCGGTCGGCCAGCGATTTTTACGTCATTTCAAATCGGTCCGACGGCCGATTTTCGTCGGCATACATATTCAAGGGGGAGTCGATTCAACTTGGATACTCGTGACAGCTGACGCAATGGAGTTATATTTCTCGCGAGGACACGGGGCAATTTTAATCCATAAACCAGTATGAGAATAAAGAAGCGGCGATGTATCGTGTTCGTTAGCTATTGATATTTTTGGAGGCCGATTTATCATGTGGACACTTAGGCATTTAAATTGGGCTGTAAGAATACGATTCGTGTTTATTATCCGTGCGGTGCTACTATGATTCCTTTGAGATGACACTGCGATCCTGTTTCTAATGAAGTCGGAACGACGAAGAACAGCTAGACAAATCGAGGAAGATTAGCGTGTGATGAAAACGTATGGTATACAGAAAGTAAGCAATATCCTTGTAGTGTATTTCATTCTATCGTATTGTGTGCGAAAGGAGAATTGTAGAATGAATTTATTTTTACAACGTTGTAAATATACAAAAGTTGAATTAACCTTAATTCATGTTTAATACAGAGTGTATACATTACAATACAAGTACCGTAAAATAATTGAGTACACACTGTGCACTTTCTTGTATCTCTCTATCATATTGATCCTTTCAACTTTGTCCTCAAATATCCAACTGACCTTATCCTGAACATTCCATCTTTCCCACATCCTTCCTAAAAATACTATTACTACTAAAACTACTACTAAAACTACTACTAAACTACTACTAAAACTACTACTAAGTCTAATATATGTTTCCAGTCATTGCAGTGAGCAAGTCATTTCAGGAGCACATTAGTGTTCACGTTCGGGTACAGAAAAATTAAAATTGTGACTACATACACAATAATCTCATGTGCTATACTTACTTTACAAAATCATATCAATTTGAACAAACAAAACGTAAATATTTAGTTAAAACGTGGGCTTTACAACGGTGCATTCTTTATCCTCTTCAACAATAACCAACTTCCATAACTCAGGAGGACAACTGTCTCATTTGAGGATACTTACAGTTACAAGAGCGACTCTAAGAGAAGTAGCAGTGACAAGAGAGACTCTGGATTAATTACTGGAATGAAAGGAGTGGGCTCAGGAGTTCTGGAAAGACATCAGAACCCTTCAGGGAACTGGGAGGAATCACGAACCCTTTTTGCGGGGCTCTGCAGAGAATGAAAGTGGTTTGTGGAAGTGGATCACTCATTCGACAATGGCGACTCCTTTCACGCGAAACTTCGGGGATGTCTTTTCTTGGAACCAATAAACGTCCTGCGGTTCTGTCATAAAAATACTAATATTCAAATCGTATATCAGCTGTGCGTTTGTGACGCGGGAGTGTTCGCTCGTATATAGCAGATTTGAAGTGTGCCGTTGTAGCCGTAAAAATATTTCTATTTACCACTTAATTAAATTTTAATCAGAATTATCTCTTATTATATTATTTTAAACGTCAAAAACAGTTCAAAACTGTGTGTAACGTGCTACGGGGAGAAGTTAATTTTGTGCACGTTTTCAAAATTCTATGATCCTTACCCTAAACTATAAAGGTAGGTGGATTTTGAATATAGAAGAAATGAGCATTTTTTTGTAAAGATTGTTAACAAACATTCGCTCAGATGTAATAAAATATATTTCAAGGATAAATCAGCTATAGATGTGAGCTCTTATTCCTTATCATGTCCTTTCTGAAGAAATAATACATCTTGCCGCGATATGAGAACCATTATTTGAAAAACTATATTTTTCACTGAATTCTAGAAGACGTGCACAAAAATGAATTTTTTAATTAACCAAAAAATGGATTCCGTAGATTTACATGTATCTATAATTCTTAATATGTAAGTAAATGAATAACCAATATGAGAATGATCTATTATCTAAGATGCAATGACTAAAAATACGTATACGTGCCACGGAGGTAATGTACGAAACACCATTTGGCGCAATAATCTCCGGGGAATAAGAATGAGTCGCTAAAGAATGTGTTCCGTAGTTAGTGCATGTGTACACTCCGTGGATAAATTAATTCATAAGTAGCTGGTTAACCTTCAAAAAACCCATGTCTTATGTGCTGTCATAAAACATGGCAGCTTTTTCGCCACTTCGCTTCCATGCGCAACAAACTGGGTTCGATTCTGCTGTGAGAGCAAGAGCAATTAGTATTCGCAAAAATATCCCCAGATTCTGCATCTGTGTCATTAAAGTGTTGAGGATTTGATGGTGGTAGGAATAGTATTCGTGTAATGAATGTTGATTTCACATGGAAAGTTGGTGCTTTGGCACTTTCTGTCGGGGTGCGGAAAGTAATAGTAGACTATTCCACTTCTACATTACCTAGCAGTCCTGAATAGTGCATCTCTTTTCGTAAGGCATTGAGGATGCAACCGGCCAGGAGAACTGTTATATGCAGAGGCAAGCAGCTGATTGAAACCATCCTCACAATCGAATCATCACCACCTGCTCACTAAAAGAACAGGCTCCGAAGCTAGCATATTTTTCGTTTGAATTTGCGAGTTCTCGTGACTCGATAAGCCTTAATCGTCCTCCGAAACAACACGCATCTTCCATCACTCTCCATCACAAGACCACCAGACGCCGTCTGTACAATGAGGAGCGAATCATTATCACGCAGGAGGTACCAAACGCGGTCTCCCAGAGTACAGCGGGGAGCCTGTCATGGACGCACCACGAGCGGTCTGGCCGTTGCACAAAAACAACAGAGCGGCTGCTACTGTTACAGCACGAAACCTCCAAATTACATGTGATTCCTGTCAACAACTGTTAGTTCCGAGTTCGTTGAAGATCTTACGATAGCCTACATAAATGTGGATGCCGGCTGTTGTTGTCGTATCAAGAAGGGCGCCACATTTTTTATTAATAAAACAATTTGAAGGAAACGGAACTTCGTCGTAAACATTCAGAGAAGATATGATATTCATTTGAGGTTGTTAACTGTTTTTGTGCGGTGTAACTCTCGTGGTAAGAGAAGTGCTTCCTGTTCATATGTATATAGAACGTTACATTTGAAATTGAGCTTACATACAAGTGATTTACTTACGCCAGAAAAAAATCCTGCAATTGTGCACCCTTCAAATGGTGTTTACTGTCGTAGAGAAATTTTGTTTAAAATTGTTCTGATCATATCGATTAATATGCTGCTTTTTATTTTGCACCAGCTATGAAAAATGCAAACTACAGCAAATAATGTTGAAGTTTTATGTATTATTTTGTAGACAAAACTGATAATAGACAACATAAACTAAAAGTAAAATTCAATTAAATGATGTTATTTCATTTCTTTGTAGTAAACTAATAATGTTAAATGATTCTGGTACTAAATAAAAGGATACGCTTGAATTTGATTTGGTCTCTCCGCTGAACGCAAAGAGAGTAATCGATTGAGTTGTGTTTGTTTCATCTCCAACGGTTGTTTAAGTAGGATATGTAATCATTTCTTTATTATTACGAATGCACTCCCGTGATGTTTCTTCCGTTATAGCGCAAACATAAATTATTTACAACTGTTACTGAGCATCGAGCTGTCACTAGCAATGAGTCGCTGTTTTATTAATAATGAAGCTCCAATATATAATCCAAGTTTTGCTTATGACAAAAAATGGCGCAAAGAAAACAATAAATGTGTGTTCCGGAGCATATAAAATGGGCTGTTGAGTGTATTATGGGATTAAAACAAACCAATGTTTACAAGTTTTTTTTAAATTTCACATCATAATAGTTCATTTTCTAATAGTTTTAGAACAAAACGTAAAATCAATCTGATGAAACTTTCAAAATGTAATATCTTTGTCAAACGTGTAATATTGTTTCTTGAGATGCTGTGCTATGAAGTCGCGACACAAAATCTATCCACGAAACAGAGAGAGGGAGAGATTGTGCATATGTGGTGTGTGTGTGTGTGTGTGTGTGTGTGTGTGTGTGTGTGAGTGTGTGTAGTTGGTCGCACTCATGCGTGTGGAACTGGCCCTGGAGCTCGGCCAGGGACACATTTTAATTATCAATTTAAAATACGGCCGTTCTGGTGCTACACAGCCTTTCGTTTATGCCCTTTTTATGTTACTCCCAGTGTGCTTCTCTCTAGGGAGCACAAAGGCACAAGGAAGTTGTATATACGTTCTACAGAGGTAGTGAAACCGTATACGCCTTTCCAAAAATGACTGTCGAGAACATATAAAATGGCTCAGGTTTATAGAGCTACAGGTACTAAGGACCACGTGGACTATATGTGAGAGTACATGTTTCTAATTTAAATGGATTTTAAATCGATCTATTGCCTTGTAAGTTGAAAACTTACACTGCAGTTACGCTGTTTTGATTCTTATACAAAGCAATACTTCGTTAACTATTTTAACTTAAATGAAGCTATAGAATTGAGAAAGAACTAGTGAATAACATGAACATAAGAATAAAATCAGAAATCTAGTCAGTTGTGGATGCAAAGAGAGTGTCATAAGTATGACCCTTCCCCTGGAGAAAACATGTTGAAAAATCGCTATTCGTGTGATTACAAACTGTATCTTCATATTACACACGTTGTCTGCCACATTAATTGAAACGCCAGTGCCCAACTTATTTGTCAGTGTATACATCAGCATCGCAACTCACTGGAAGAGTATTTAGTTCTCATTGTTCTCTTCAACGTTCCCCAAATTCACATCTTAACATAATTAAGACTCGACAAAACTCCTATCGCAATACTAGAATCATAACAGATATTCTTTTCATCTTTACAAAATGCACCGAGTTACAGCACCTTACCCACTGTATGAGTCTTAAATTGAAGTTAGTAAATACGGCATCAATTCATGTACTAGTTAAATATAAACTGAACTATGTACCAATCAACAACATCAACTTCGACAAAAGAATTTTCTCTCAGAAACATTTACCGAACTTCAGGAATGCGGGTAAGAGGCTGCGATGAACAACTCAATGCGAAAGTGATTCAAGGATTTCGCGAATGAACAAAGGCAGGTCCGGCGTGTGCCGGTGATTCATGTAGCCCTCCACAGACGCTCGATGCCTCTTCGCCGGCCGGCCGGCAGGCGCGCGTGCAACGCGGGTGGGCGGGCGCGCGGCGAGCGGGAACTGCGTACAAAGAGAAGCGCCTGCCATTGCGCATATCCCAAAGTGCAGCCAAGAAGGCAGGGTTTTCCAAATTCGTCCCTTACAGGCGACACCCTGATGGTTTACTTTTTTTTTTATTGATAATTTGTTTACAGGTTTGGCTTATTACAAATTACTATGTGTTGTATACACCTTGATCTCTGACGTGTTCTACTTTTCTTCCGAAAATACTGTTATCACGAGGGAACGGACTTTAATGTACGAGTATTCGAGTACGAGTATTCGAGTACGAGTATTCGAGTACGAGTATTCGAGTACGAGTATTCAGTACAGTATTCGAGTACGAGTATTCGAGTACGAGTATTCGAGTACGAGTATTCGAGTACGAGTATTCGAGTACGAGTATTTGAGTACGAGTATTCGAGTACGAGTATTCGAGTACGAGTATTCGAGTACGAGTATTCGAGTACGAGTATTCGAGTACGAGTATTCGAGTACGAATGTACGAGAGTTCGTATATTCATATTTCTACAGGGACAAGATACCTGCATTCACTAATATGTTTTAGACTTAACACGTCATTCTGAACGAATTAAAACCATTTTTAATTTACATATTTTGGTATAATTACATATTCTACATATTGTATCTATTATTACATATTTCGTTGTATTTTAATATATTTATAGGTTCAAAAAGAATATTGCACATGCGAATTTGAAGTATATTTCTTGGAATCTAACTCCGTTACTGAATTTCTTACAAATCCACGCAATGCGCTGGTAATAACCCCGGACTTTCACTATTTTTTGTTAAAATACCTCCCCCGCCACCCCCTTCTGCTTCTTGGAAACCGCGTAGTTGGGATCAAGGACGAGCGAATGTATGTGAAACAAAAGGAACTTCAACCACTTGCTTACTCATGTTTCATAGACCCCATGCGTAACTCGATAAAGAAAATCAGATGATTGTCTCATCGCTTTTCTTGAGTCCGGTGGAGGCGTAGGCTCTCTTTACCTCCCTTCTTTCTAATAAAGGTTACACGGTACTATTCACTTGAGCGCCTGCACTTCGTAAACAACATTGTATATAACACGAAAGTATTATATATTTCGGATGAAACTAGCGAATAGATTTTAGATGTAGAATTTTCTTTCAGACTCTCTGAATCCATGTTAAGACCTGACCGGCAACGTACTGCGCTCGAAAAACGCTTGAAGAATGTAATTTCAAACATTGTAACGACTTTTTATTTCACATATTTCCTATTTTTTCTTACATATTTTATAAAAATATATATGCACACATACTTTGCTTGTTTTATTACAATAAAATCGGGAGCGGTGGCTCAGTGCATCTACTTATTTCACTGCAGTGCCTCTGATCGCGAGGTCCTAGTTTCGAGTCCCGACGGCGGTAGGATTTTCGACACTAGCTAGTGAGTTAGGTCAAATTCAGTCGCTATCTGGAGGAGAATTCTAGCGGCCGACTGCTCTGATCGGTAGTTTCCGTGGTTTCTCCGATTTACACCAGACGAATGCCGGAGCAGTACCCTACCAAACGGGCCGTGCGCGATCTGTCCTTCCTCTTCCTTGACCTATCCTCTCCCCTTACACACACACACATTAATATGCACTACACTATCACATATTCCGGGAGAGCGGTCGGGAGCTTAGAGCCTGTCCCAGCTGGGACGGTGCCCCGCTGGTGGGAGAGGCCTGGTTAGGGGGAATCCCCACTAGCCGGCGGTAGGTCGGCGCCGGATCTCGCCATCCAGCGGGGGAAGATCACCGCCATCTCCCGAGAAAAAAATGCACTATTCTAACGGGACTAATGACCGAAGCAGTTGACGTGCCCGGAAACATGAAAAAATCAATCAATCAATCCGCTAGCCTTAAGACTTGGATTTATGTTGGTAGCAACCAGATCACTGGGAAACAAGTGAAGTGGACAACACTTCCAGCATCTTTTATGTTTGCGGTGAGCAATTTACTTTTTCATTTGTTATAAGCTGTACCTCGCCCTATCAAGATATATTCTGATGCTAAATACTCTCACCAGCAAGGTGCCACTGCGGAGAGATTTTCTCTGCACTCTATATAATACACAGTAGATTTCAATTAATAATACTAACCAATACATCAAAAAGTTAGCATTTATAGTTAAATTTTCCAGTCTGTATGTTAATAAGATTCAGAACTTATGTTGAAGATCAATCGGTCAATTCGTCTCTAGTATAAGAAGTAGCGCTAGTGGAAATATTTATAAAAATATAGTTTAGATATTTTACCTTTAATTTGTTTATAAATAAAAAAAATAGAAATTGATAAAAGTATATACATTAAAAAAACCCTGGGTAGCCGAGATCGATAAGGTGATCTAAAACAGTCTCGATATTTTTGGTATGTAAAGAAATACTGTACTAAATATATACAATACTATGTTATTGGAGTAATTAAGATTTGTTGTTAAACTATTTAATTTATTGCAGTCTATTTTATATGCTCTTCGTGAATGATGGGCGTGCAACTGTTTGGAAAATTGCTTTTCGTTGTTTTGTTTCATAGCATTTTTCGCGGTCCACTAGTCATATATAAATTCTATTTTTTTAAAACTGCCGTTTCTTTAATTTCTCGGAATGCCCTCCATCCTCTAAACGAATTACTGAAGTGCCCTGAATCTTGATAAACCTAGGATGCATGGATACGGGAAACTACATGGATGTAAATGCAGGGCCTCTAAGGCCATGCGCAATACGTTCTGGAAAAATGCACGTAAAAATGTTTGTTTTATTCTTAATAACCTCACTCCTTAATCATTTCAATAAACTTCTTCTCTTAACGTTAAACCAATGATTATTTACATAAATAACTATTAATAGGGCCTTAAAGCCCTATTATGTTCATTGACGTAATAGAATCAAGTTTAAGGACATACCTATATAACATCTGAGAATTGGTCCTTTGCCAATGACTAAAATGTAAGTAGACGAATAGAACAATGATTACATGAAGGGTAAGCTGTCAGAAATACAGCTGTTGAGAGTATAAAGCGAAATTAAAAAAAAGGGTCTCGGATGTCCTGCATATGCATCCTAGGGGTTGTGAAAGTCGCTCATGGACACCCTTGCCGGTCTGCGCGGCCGTGGCGGGTGGGCGAGGCGGCACGTGGGCGCGCAAAGCGAGCGAGGGCCTCTACACAGAGGTAAGAGCATGCAACGCATGGCACATCTCCCTTAGTGCTGCCAATAAGCACTCAAGGCCCACATGACGTCGGCGAGACGGAATTTAAAGGCACATTGGAGGCAATTTATTTAAACGCATTGGTTGGGTGGGCTCAGGGCAACACACTGTTGCCTCTGCAGCATCTCTAGGAGGGTTCGAGTCCAGACAGTGAAGGATTTTCGACACTAGCGAGTTAGCTAGGTCGAATTCAGTCGCTATGTGGAGGTGGATCTGTCTGATTCTATGTGGTCGAATTCAGTCGCTATGGGGAGGTGAATCAATGTAGCGGCCGGATGTCATGATCGATTGTTTATTTCTGGTTACTCCGATCAATGGTTGACGAATGGTGGAGCATTGCATTATGAAACTGGTCACCTGCGACGCACACATTCTTTGTTTCCTCATCCTTGTACCTTCCTCTTCCCACGGACACAAAAACGTATCTTACATGCACACGACATACAAACAGTAGCACAGAGGTGGTCTTGGCTGGAGCGGTCCTCCGCTAGCAGAAATACCTACAGGTAGAAACTCCCTGTAAGACTCCCTGTATAGATCGGCGTTGGATCTCAATTCTAGTGAGGGAGGAATATATGACAACATACTCTACACCACCGTGGCTAATGCGCACAGTAGTGAGCAGGCCGGCAACTCAAAATAATCAATCTATCATTTAGACACTTTGCTTCCCCTTAATGATGCCACGCCGGATCAGGCATGTAGATTTCCCATTCTTGATGACACTCTTGTTTAGAAACCTTGAGCGAATATGGCTGCCTGACTATCTATGGGAGGAAGGAAAGAGGGAGACTGAAAGTGAAGGATAGTCGGGCAGGAAACAAGATTAGTGAGCGGGTAAGACGCATGTCACGGGCAGAGCGGGCGATCAGGTGAGGGACAGGCGACTTGGCGGGAAAGGTGGTGTTGGGTGGGGTTGGGTTGACGGTTTTCTAAAATATGTGAAATAAAAATTCAATCTAATGTTTAAAATTCCGTTCTTCAATCATATTCCGCGCACAGTACATTCCGATCTAATCTTCACATGGATTCAGAGAGCCTGAAAGGAAGTTCTACATCTAAAGAAGCAATTATTCGCTAGTTTCATCCCAAATATATAATACTTTCGTAGTATATACAATGTTGTTTACGAGGAGCCGGCGCTCAAGTGAATACTACCATGTAACCTGTGATAGAAAGACGGGGGGTAATGGGAGACCCCCCTCCGACACCAGAAAAGCAATGAGACAATGATCGAATCCCGAAGGGTAAATCGGAAGAATGGCTTGCGGGCTGGCGGGCTGGCGGGCTGGCGGGCTGGCGTAAACGGGCTAGTGGAATGGCAGGCGAGCGGTGGGCGAGGGGGCGGGAAACCGCGACGGCTCTGCGGCGTCGTTTCTCCGGGCGGTTAATCATCGCCGCAGACTCCGCGAGAGAGCCGTATCAGGCGGGAAGTCGTAAAAATCTCCGTTCCAAAACAGTCTCCACCCCCTGACGGCGTGGTCTCTCCCGCTCTCGCGCCTGCTTTGCTCCGCCCTACCCCGTCTCCGCGCCGCTAGCTTCCACGTCCCGCCTCGCACCACCCGCCCTTTCGTACCCCGCATCTCTCTGTCCAAACCGCCATCCTCGCCCCCTCGCCGTCCCATCGCCAACTCGTTACCGTCCCGTCAGCACCCCGTCACCTTCACGTCCGCGCTCCGTCACCACCCGACATCCCCCCTCAACGCCTTATCACCGCCCCCCACACCGCCCACCATACTGCCCCATCCCCGTCACCGCCCCGTCACCCCCCGTCACCGCCCCGTCACCGCCCCGTCACCACTCGACCTGGGCGTTTGCTTGCTCTTCACAACTCCACTCGTCCTATCGCCTCACACTGCCTTGTGCACTGTCCCTACTCACCCCGTCGCGCTCCGTCTCGCCCCTCACCGCTCCCTCCACAGACCTCTTCACACCTCGCCTCACACCATATCGCACTGCGCCTCCCTTCCCACGCCGCACCACTGCGGTCTCCGCTCGTTAGGTTAGGGGGAGAGGGAGAGGGCGGCGGCGGCGAAACGGCCATTGCCGAAGGCATCGCAAATTAAGCTCTTTATCACTTCTACTCGGAAGGTCGCGGGTTCAAATACCGACTCGAACGTCAGTGTGTGTCAGTTCGTGTTTTTTTTTTTTCATTCATGCACCGCTAAGGCTAATAACCTTAGTGAAGAATTTGAAATGGCAATAATTAATGCTTACATTTTGTAAGATGAAGGACGTTTGAATGGTCGAAAAATTCGCGACACATCCATATATACAAATAGATTTTCGGGTAAAAAATTGCATGAATCTGCTCTCTACGTGCACTAATCTTAATCGTCGAGGCAGCTCTACTATCCCTTAATCCTGACGTGTGCGAAAAGAATCTTAATCACGGATTCTATGACCGATATTCGAAAGCATATTAATGAAATGATTCCAATCGTTTTTCTCTCTACACTTACTATAGGGCGGAAAAGTAAAAATCCTATAGATTGAGAAAAATGGAGCAGGATCACAAAAAGTTGCCTAGAGGCCCATGAAATTAATGGGCGACCTAGTTATTGGCTAGTCATTGGCCCTAGCATTGGCCAGGTTTTAGAGCGCCAATTCGTGACCGAAAAAATGCGGAAGGTGGGCACAAAATTGGCCTGAGGGCCGAAACGCAGGGCCCTAGTCAATGCGTGGGCACAAAAGTTGGCCTGAGGGCCCTGAAACGCATGGGCGACCCTAGTCATTGGCCAGGTTTCTAGCGCGCCAATTGGCG
Organism: Teleogryllus oceanicus; assembly: GCA_964035755.1. Lineage (NCBI taxonomy): Eukaryota > Metazoa > Arthropoda > Insecta > Orthoptera > Gryllidae > Teleogryllus > Teleogryllus oceanicus. Next base: position 108,957,102 of record CAXIVR010000007.1, read on the forward strand.
ACGGGCCCTTGCGGGAGAGCGGGCCGGCGGCGCCGGCGCTCGCAGCGGAGCAGGGTGAGCCCCCTAACGACGCCTCTGCGAGCCAGTACAGGTTAATGGGCAGCGCACTTAGAGGCGGATTCGGACGAGGTCCTAATCACCGCGAGGACCTCCCCCGCTTCCGGCGCCCGCCTTCCTTCCCCGCGCCCACGGGCCGGAAGTGCGCCGGCGGCGTCGCAGCCCGCCACGCCCCTTTTGCCTCCGCCCCCCCCCCGACTGACCTCTGAGCCACACACCGTTTCTGTTATCACGTGCACCCAGGGCCGCCTGGAGGGTGGGGCAGCTCTGCCCCAGCCCCTCCCCCCCCCCCACTGAAATGGACCCGTGAGAATTTTTACAAAATTTATTTTCTTCAATACATTTCTTGAAAATATATACTATTTACTTGTAGTTGAAAAAAATAACTTAAAAATTTAAAATATTAATAATATATAATAATAAAATAACAATAATAATAAATAATAATAATAATAATAATAATAATAATAATAATAATAATAATACTCTTATGGGAAAAACTTTTGTTTGAAACAAGGGGTCTCCGTGAACCTACTGTCCAGGCCCCTCGTTTTATCAGGGCGCCTCTGAGTGTACCCCTCCTTCATTACCGTTGAGTTAAGAAATGAAAATGAAGAAATAAAAAAGGAATAAATAGAATAAAATGAAGAAATAAAAATAGTAATTGTAAATATATTCATAAATTAGAATGCCATAACAATAATTGAGCCACAAATTACGAGATAGAGTTTCGTAGATAAAAATTTAGAAATAAGACGTCTTAAAACATTTAAGACTCTGGATTTACCTCACTTTTTAAGTGTAGTTATGCAAGTATCAACTGAATTAATGGAGAGATACTAATCAATCAATGTTAATTATCAAGTGAACAATTTTAATTATTGTTCTCCTGTATGAACAGTTTTTAATTAATAAGCATTTATTAAAAACACCGTTGGGTGAGAAGGCTCACGAATAATGATTCTCGAGGTTTTAAGAACAAAAGTCATCGTAAACAAACATGCCCCTCATACGCCAAAGGTCTTTCTTGGAAAAAAGTAAATCAAAGACGATTACCGTCCGAAAGTTTAACTCAAAGAACTTTTCAATGAATTATTTAACAGTAAAAAGAAATTAATGAAATTGTCTTAATATATAAATACATTTACATTATATTATCTCTATTATTATTGTATTATTATTATTATTATTATTATTATTATTGCATTAGTTTGAGTGGTATCATTATTTCTGCCGAACACCTCACAACTGAACAAGGACTTCATTTTTAGATGAGAAAACTGAAAAGACTCATTCTTTGCGGTAAATTTGACCCTCCGGAAAAATTGTCCCTATTCATCATTAATTATTCGTAGAGCTGACCCAGACCAACTACACTATGTTTCTTCACATTAAGATACTCATGCAAAAATGTATCGTTACTACTACTTTCGCTTTCAAAGCATCTTCCAGGCTACACATGTAGAGTGTTTGCATTAAATACATATATTTTTACAATCGTCAGTTCGCTTACAGAGTCCCTATAACACCACGAAAATGTATAATCATTCAAAATTTTCTATGGTTTAAAAGAATAAAATTAGAGAAAACAAAGTAATAAATAAGAAATCACCATACAAATAATTACTTTCTGTTTTCTTCTTCTATCCTTAATGTTCTTAAATAATGTATCATATAAGAAGTTCATGGCTGATGTAAGCTGCTAATATTTTTTTAATGCTGGAAAACACAAGACCTTTTATTTAAACCAACCCGTTTGTTCCATTTAATGCCATTGTCCCAATCGCTACTTGCCGTCCCTGCCACCAGTGGCGTGACGTCCCCTGGCGACTCCCATTGCTTCGACGACCGTGCCGATAAGCCATCTCTCGCTTAATAGATAGCCCAGTAACGAGGTTTCATTAATCTGGAGATTTATCCCAATCCAGCAGTAAATTGATCGAACAGCTTATGGAGAATTACGGCGCGGGAATTGGGAAGCGAACGAAAATCGATAGAGAGCGATCCCGCTGGGACCTCCTTTTTTTGTCCGCTAGCGACAAGTGGAGTGCAGGTGGTAGGACGGGAGGTATCCCTGCAGTGTGTTCGGGACAAAGCCGACCTGCGCCCAGAGGCATCACTGAGGCAGGGTAATGCGGGGGGACACGCCCTCAATAGGAATGAATTGAATGGGTCGTGGCAACATGGTGATAATATGTTTTTAACGTCCTTGTATGAGGATTGTATATTTTTATTTACGACCAATAAAAACAGGCATTTATTACTTTAAAAAAGAACATATGTTTGAACCAATCCAATTTAAAATATTTTATTTCAATCTTCTGTTTAAAACTAAAACAACCATTTTTACTAAACAATATGTTGATTCAATTTTTTTCCTTCAAAATTTGCCTTCCATATTTAAAAGGTCAGTACTAAATCTGACAACGAAGTTTTCACTATGTTGTTTGCTGCAGTTAAATTAATGTTTTTGTGGTAAATTTTCAACACTTTATGAAGGCGCCAGAACTGGGATGGCCGATACATAGTGGTATGTAATATTTTAAATTTAGATTAGGTGAAGTTTTAGTTCGTTTAAGTCGATAAGATTATGTTCTCTTTTAAAAAATTGTGTAATAAATGACTGTTTCTATGTGTTGTAGAATTCTGTAAAAGCGAAATGATAACACTCATTTCTGTATTTTTTTGAACTAGAGCAAACACAAAGATACATAATTCAGACTTTTCCCTGGTATTGTATACACTTCCTTCTGCTTCCATTCATACAATGCAGTTTTATGTGCGCATTTTACAGTGTTTGGATCATAATTTTGGAGGAGGGGAGAAATTCCATGATTCTAATTGTCTATGTACAAATTGAGAGTAATAATTATGTTAATTTGACTCTTTCAATTTTAGAGGATACTTTTATCTTTACAACCAACACAATAAATGCAAGTATAAATGCCAGAAATTATAAAATATTTGATCTAGTGGTGGAGTTCAAAACGAATGGCGTGAAATAATATGGGTTTCATTGTTAACTCTGTTGATGAATATAGAAGTAGCATATATTTACTTTAGTACTTAATTCCTGAATAAGAACATCTGTGATTGCAGTAGCGTTGTTTTGTGAAACCCTTTGATAAATATCAAGACTTGAGATAAACTCTCTGACTTACACGAAAAATTAATTACATAATTTAAATAAATAAAAACCTTTAGGAGAAATACTTATATATCATGGAATTAAAAATTTGTAAAAATACCTGTTTTCTTGTTATTTAATGTAAGTGTCGAAATGCATTAAATGTATTTATTTATGAGATAATTACGAAATCCAGGCTTCAGTTCTCACAAAATATTGTGATTAACAAGCAGAGAGTTAAAGTATGCGTTCTGTGTCAGTTGTAAAATTTGGAAGCTAACGGATTATGTTTAATAATTTAACGTTGGGCGACAAACATTATGAATTAAATCGTGAAAGGTCTGCAAAAAAATCTAATATTCCTGAAATGTTATCAATTCATACATGAAAAGTGATAATATTGGACAAAAATACGACGTACAGAAGGAAGGAGAGTAGGTGTCCAGAAGAAGAAGAGTGTGTCATGAACACGTCAGCAGATTGTCAGGAGGAGCGCGTTGTCCAAGTTGGCATACCTGGAAACAGAAAAGCATCGTGAAAATCATAATGGCTAAATTCTTCATTCAATATTACATGCTACTAAGAGAAGAATACATTGAAATCGAAGGATAAGAAATAAATGAAGAAAGAAGAAAGAGATACTATAAAAAAGTTAATTGAAGAAGAAGGAGAAGTAGAAAAGAAGAAGGTAAAGGTGAAGGTGAGGAAAATGCACTTTACTCATAAGCTGGCCAACTGAGCATTACAGAGCATCGGGAGAAACCGCCACATAATAATAAAAAAAATAGTGCTCAGAGACCAGACGGAAAAGTTCTGTAGTTAATCCTGTCATTATGAATTAGATTGAAATTCCGGCAAAAACCATAGAACATTTTCATTGCTCAGGGTTTGTAATAACTAAGTATATAAATATTTGTGGAGTAAGAATTACTATTGTTAGTTCATCTGAACATAAATAATACAAAATAATAAAAATCGCAGTTCAGTGAAATGCAACATCAACAATGAATTATTTAAAGATAAGGTGCAAGTGCAGTGCAGTGAAGTGATGCAAATGAAAGTAAATTGCGTATAGATATACTATTCAAATATCATCTTATAATACAGTCCTACTTGTAGATACCAAATGGATCTAATTTTCTCGTAAAATACAAGAGATAGTGCAAGGTATATGTCTCTAGCAGCCCTGTTACTTCTTGCACTTCTCGGAAAACCACATTTCAATCTCTTCAACTCTTCAATGATTGGTTGATTGATTGACTAATGTTTAGTGATTCCGAGCGCGTCAACTTTTATGGTCATTAGTCCCGTAAGTGTAGTGTGTTTTTTTGCTCGAGAGGTCGCGGTGGTCTTTTACCGCTGAATGGCCAGATCCGACGCCGACCTACCGTCGGTTAGCGGATTTTTTCCCTACCAGAGATCTCCCTCAAGCGGCGTACCACCCCAGCCGGGAGAAGTTCTTTGTCCCCGACCGGTTTTCCGGCATGTGGGGTAGTGTAGTGTATGTAAGTGTGTGTGTAAGCGGTGAGGATAGGACAAGGAAGAGGACGGAAAGATCGAGCGCGGTCCGTAGCCCATTTGTTAGGGTACTGCTCCGGTATTCGCCTGGTGTTGATCGGAGAAACCCCAGAAAACTAACGACAGAAGGTAGCCGCTAGAATTCTCCTCCAGACAGTGGTGAATTCGACCTAGCTGTAAAGCTAGTGTGGAAATCCTGCTGCCTTCGGGACTGGAATCTAAGACCTCAACATTCGCCTGGTCAGTGCACTGAGTACTTCAACCCTTCAAAAGCATACCTGTTATGTTTCGGGCAACAGCGTAGTCTTTCGTTCATTTAACACGACACATCATATGTGTGTGTGTGTGGTGTGTGATGTGTGTGTCGTGTTGTGTAGAAGAAAAAGTCAAGATAGAGGAATCACCTGCAAAGGTGGCTCATGACATCAACTGATGTTATTGCAGAACCTATGGCCGGGAGGTCCTCGGGTTCGAGTCCCGACACTGGAAGGATTTTGGGCACTAGCTGGATAGATAGATCGAATTTAGCCGCTCTCTGTGGGAGAATTCTAGCGGCCAGCTGCTCTGTCGATAGTTTTCTGAATACCGGAGCGTACCTTAACAAACGGACTACAAAACGCGCGCGGTCTTTCCTTCGTCTTCCTTGTTCTATACTCACCCCTTACACACACTTACATCCACAAGCACTACACTACCACACACGTCGGGAAACCAGTTGGGAACTTAGAGCGTGGAGATACCTGGTTCGGGACCCCCCCCCTCACAGGCCGACGTTGGTTCGGTTTGCTCGCCAGGTGGTTGGTTCGCCAGGGGTTTTCGCCATCCAGCAGGAGAACATGATCGCCACCTCCACGATGAAGGTATATTCTAAACGTACGGGACTAATGACCTAATGTGAAAGGAACGTAACGAAAGTTGCGTGGTTAGACGGAAGAGTGGGCCTGATGGCCCGAGTCTCGCCACGTAAAATAAGGCATTAACTAACTAACCAACTAACTTAACCGTTGATGGGACGGAATCTGTATTCAAACAGTCGATCCAGTAAATGTCAGAAATATGTCATCGTGGGAACTCGAACTGAATTGAATTGAATTTGCCTTATTTTACGTGGCGAGACTCAGGCCATGAGGCCTGCTCTTCCGTCTGACCACGCAATTTCGTTACACTCCTTTCACCAATCATGGGAGAAAGAAGGTATTACTTGGGCGACGAAACAGGCGATTTGAATTTAGCTCAGAGCGTCATTTAGGCTTGAGGATCTTTTACATGCAGTAAATGTACTAACATGGGACAGCCGGCTTTACTTCCCTCCGAAGGAAGGCGTACGAAGGATTTTTTCGCCCTTAAAAATCCACGGCTTCGAGCGGGTTTGAACCCGCAAACTTGGGTATAGCAGTCCGATACGCTAACCGCTACACCATCGCCTCCGCGAAGAACCTCCGGGTTAGCGACGCTGCGGAGGCGACGGCAAGCCAGCAGCCCAGCCGCCTCCCCGCGCCCGGTGGTCCGAGCGTCGGAGGAAGGAGGTTGCGTCAGCGGCCGCGAGGGCCCTCCTTCTAATTAGGCCCTGAAGGAGGAGCAGAAGCAGGGCGCGCGTCTCGAAGTGCGCTGAGGGGGAAAGCCTCTTCGCCGCGCAGAAGCAGCCCGGAAGCGAGATTAGAGGCTGCGCGCCTTCCTCACGGCGCGAGATCTCAGACACGACGCTCACGGCGACTGGAGGCACTGCGCAGCGCTCGCGCTTGCTTGCCGTTTTTTTTTTTTTTTTTTTTTTTTTTTTTTTTTTTGCGTCCACTCCTTGACGCAACGCGTCTCCAAGCCCCTTAAGGGGCGTTGAGCGCTTTTGCCCTTGGGAGTAATCCTCCATTAATGGGCATTATTTTTAATATTAGTCAGTCTCGTCACGTCGCAGTCAGTCAGTGCCTTTTATCCCTTCGGCCAGGGGCTCGACGCTGTTAGATCCCGGGTTCCTGGCCGGTCACCCAACCACGAACCCGCGAGTCTCGAATGCGCTTAACCTTCGTGACTTCACGGAGCGTAGTAAACGCATTCGGCTAGCGCCGCCGGCGGTTCGATTGGAGAATGCACGCGATGAATACCACGGAAAACTGCCGATCAGAGCAGCCGGCCACTAGGATTCTCCTCCAGGCAGCGACTGAATTCGACCTAGCTGGAAAGCTAGTGTCGAAAATCCTGCCGCCGTCAGGACTCGACCCGCTCACCATCCGATCAGATTTCATCAATTAGATCACAGTAACCATGATTAATAAAATCCACTCCGGTTGTAGTGACGGATATAGTGAACCCTTGGTTAGTGAATTAAGTCGCTGGTCACGTTTCATTTTTTAAGCATAAGATTCGGTTATAGTGACCTGAACCTCGGCTATAGTAACGCAGGAAGTACTCCTGAAATCAATGCTTCACGTCTCTATCGATAGGATTATGTAAGTTATGGTTTGGTACTGAGAATTGTGCCTGACATCCAAAATGCACGAATGTTCACGGTTTGTTTTTCGTGTTTCCGGGCGCGTCACTCTTTGGTCACTATTCCGTTAGTGTAGTGCGTTTTTCTCGGGAGATGGTGGTGGTCTTCCCCCGCTGGATGGCGAGATCCGGCGCCGACCTACCGTCGACTAGTGGGGTTTCCCCCTAACCAGGACTCTCCCACCAGCGGGGCACCGCCCCAGCCGGGACAAGCTCTAAGTTCCCGACCGGTCTCCCGGAATACGTGGTAGTGTAGGGCATGTTAGTGTAAGTTTGTGTGTAAGGGGGAGAGGATAGGACAAGTAAGAGGAAGGAAAGATCGCGCGCGGGCCGTGGCCCGTTTGGTAGGGTTCTGCTCCGGCATTCGCCTAGTGTTGATCGGAGAAACCACGGAAAACTACCGATCAGAGCAACCGACCGCTAGAATTCTCCTCCAGGCAGCGACTGAATTCGACCTAGCTGAAAAGCTATTGTCGAAAATCCTGCCGCCGTAAGGACTCAAACTCTGGCCTCCCGGTCAGAGGCGCTGCAGTGACATCAGTTGATGCACTGAGCTACCGCTCCCGATACGAAAGTTCACGGGTGTAACCGGACCGCCACGAAACGTTTTTCGTAAACATAGAACTTTCTTTCGTGAAGAGATTTTGCAACTCGGCACTGAGGGGAAGGGACCATTTTTCCGAGCCGAAGGAGCCCGGAAGCGAGATTAGAGGCTGCGCGCGTTTCTTATATCATGAAGTCTGAGGCATGTCGAGCATTCCACTTGGATCCGCTCACACTTGACGGCTTGATTGAAGAATACATGCAATGAATTGCGACCTGGCCACCGTACCTATGTGATCCGTTCGAGCCGATTGCAACAATCATAACTTTGATCTGATCATTTGTGGCTGAGATCCCAAACCCAGGAAAGTTAACGGAAATAGCCACCAACTATTTTCGCAAACGTAGATCTTTCTTTTGTGTAGAGATTTTTTAATGAGGCACTGAGGGAAAAGCAACGTCAGCTTAGGGATTTTCCCTAGCTGGTTATCTCTCACCAGATGGACACCGCTCCAGCCGGATCAAGCTCTAAACTCCCGACGTGTCTCCCAGCATGTGTGGTAGTGTAGTGTATGTTAGTGTGTGTGTGTGTGTGTGTAAAGGGAGAGGACAGGACAAGGAAGAGGAAGGAAAGATCGCGCGCGGTCCGTGGCCCGTTTGTTAGGGTACTGCTTCGGAATTCGCCTAGTGTTGATCGAAGAGAGAATGGAAAAATACATATCAGAGCAACCTGCCGCTTGAATTCTCCACACAGCGGTTGACCTCAACCTTGCTATCTAGCTAGTTTCAAAAATCCCGCCACTGTCGCACTCGAATCCTAGGACCTCCCGGTCACAGCGGACATCAATTGATGCCCTGAGCCACCTAAACCGGTAATGACGAAATGATTTAAAGCGCTCGGAAACACTTAAATGTTCACTCACGACCGAAACATCGGCAACCATGTTTGGGTCACTGCGTCTCCCGAACAGTCAACACTCCATCGACTGTTCCTCGGCGGCTGCCGCGGGGCAGCCCGACGGAGGGACGTTGGGGTGGCATGGGGCGGAGCTCCGAGCGAGGGTGGAGAGATCGAAGGCTGTCCGTCAGTCGCGGCGGTGGTTCAGCCGAGAGCGGGAGGCAGGGCAAATCGGGCAGTACAGAACAGTGATCCCAAATGGCATTACATACTTTTATACTATTTTTGGGTATTTTGTAAGCAACTTACAGAACTAAAAAAATCTAAATCAGTAACAAGAGAATGTAAATACCGACCCAGGTTTTCGTTGTCGTTAAGGTAAGAGGGTTATTTCCGATCGCAGTTTCGAAACCTGCCGATGGCTGCTTTGTTTGTGTGTGTACGAGAATATGTTTGCTATTCATAATAATTATATGATATATAGTGCTAATAATCCAAGTTAAAGCTAATGGTTTGTATGACACAGACTTTCTCGCATTAGTGGTAACGGTCGTGTATGATGCTAATACTCCAGCGTTCACGTGCAAATCAATCTTCATAAAAGTGTTGAAATCCAGAAGACTGTATTTATTATCTAACACCTTCTAAAACCGAATTTATAAGACAAAGTTTAAGTATCAGAAGCTCTCAAAACGTTAAAATATGTACATCGATTTGTTATTCATAGCGTAACTTTCTTTACAGTGCGAGAAGGTAAAAGCGGCGATATTCTGAAGCCATTGTGAATATCGCTTCCGCGATATCGACCCAAAGAATGGTTTCTGGGACGAGCACTTTCGTGGTTTTCACCTCGCTTCTCACTGTTTGGGGTTCTCGTCTCAATCGCCTCTACTGTCTCACAAAACAATTTATTGTATGACACAACGCGAAGCACAAAGACTGTGCGTTCATTGCCTATTCCAATGAAATAAAGCAAGTGTGGCGAAAAAAATCGTCGCAAACTCTGTATTTAAATAAATGCCAGAATATGGTCATTTTCACTACATTTTATTGTTAATAAAATTAATTAGATTGTTGTACTATTTTAATTTCTATTTTTATTTTCTAAATGTTAAAACTGCTTGTGATTTTGAATTTTAAATTTCGCCATTACAGAATTCAGTATTAACTAATCCAAATGATAATTCCATTAGCCATGAACCTAAGTATATATTTTTAAATGATTTACTACCAAGTGAATAAAACCTAACTTTTGATAGCTAGTGAAATATTTAGAATCGAGTACTACGTATACAACTTAAGTGTGTAAAGTTAATTAGGTTGAGAAGTCATCCGGTTTAATATTTTTGCAATAGTGGTCTGCGCGAAAAAAGTTAGGGAAAACCTTCCTTAGGGGATAACCAACAAGTGTCATCTGGTACGAAGTCTGCGTGGGAAACACATGTATATGTCCCATTTATTAGGTCTAAAGTCACGGTTTGCAGCCGCACCTGCTCCGAGTACCTCTGCGTAAGAAGTCGTTGGCGCAAGGGGGGGGGCGACAAGGCGGTAGGTGCGTCGACACGGAAGACTTTCTACTTGTGGTCACTTGGAGTCACCGCGAGCCATCTACGGCGTCACCTATGTCCCCCACGGCACGTGGGACGCGCCCCTGAGGTCAGTCGCGACACTACGTTGCGCAGTGAGCAGAAAAGAGCAGGGACAGTGGATTATCAGCGTTTCATGTCGCGTCTTTCAAACTCAAAAATAAATAAATAAACAAATAAATAAACAAACATAAATAAACAAACAAATAATAACACACACAAATAAACAAACAAACAAATAAATAAAAAATTAAAAAATTAAAAAAACATCATAACAAATTTTCAAATAAAACGCATTTTGTGTTTTGATTTTAATTTTCGTAAATTCATTTTAAAATGGTCTTATTATTTATGTCTTTTACATTTATGATGAGAGACGTATTAAATCTTATTTCCTCAAACGTGAATGATATTTCTTTTGTTATAGAAACAACATAGTTGTGGTCAAGAAGTAACTTCGTGTTTGATGATGGACATGGCAGAACCAAAGTGTTATCATGCTGTCGTGTTTTCTGTTTGTAATACAAACAAGGATGAAAATGTTATCTTCCTAGGGAGCAAATGTTTCACTTTTGCCCCGCATTTTGTGACGAATAAATTGACTCGTACTCCTGAGTGAGGGAAATTATTAATTTTTATCTATAGTACTCATTTCCAACTTGTGCAGAAATTTAATGAAAGCTATCCAACCTTAGGCCATACGGTTTCGTCAAATACCCAGAAACTCTGGAAAAATACCAACCAATTAAACAACTTCCATTTTGCGAAAAAAAATACCAATAATTGGTTTGCTATTCCGTGTATTCGCGTACGCGACATATCTCGACAGAATTATCATACTGTGGCCGTTAAATATTTAGTAATCTCGTGTTGCGTTATGGAAAAGCAAGTTATTTTATATTTGGTGTGTTTTAGAGTGATACGAGTATTGCATATTCGGAACTTTTTTGTTTTAGAACTATTTATTCAAGGGGATTTTTGAAATGTCTTTTTTCTCTTTTCGCTATAGAACGATGCCGTTTAGTATAAAAGTTCATTTTATGTTATGACAAAAGGAAAATCCCATTTTTATGCGTCGTTTATACGTCGTTGCATTTTTTATCGATTTCGGCAAATAAGTCATTTTGTAACTTTTCCGTCATTTTTAATGCAGTTTTTGCTGATTTTGTTGATTTTCATGTAATTTTAATGGTATTTCAAATAGTATTTACGAGATGCAACAAATGTTCTTCATTGAATTACTCAGTAGCCTATTCCATTTGTTCGCTTAGAAATTGTTTTAACATCAATTGTAAGTATGTAATTATTGTGAAGTATAATAAGCGCTATTGCTGGTTCGGCCGATTTCCGGATAACTATCTTTAGTTATCCCGAAATTTAACAGAGATTTCCTGGTAAAGACCAGTCCAAACCAAAGTTTGAGGGTTGACTTCACTCAAACGAATGGAAGAAGTCTCGATTACATCAATAATATAGCCAACAACTTCAGTTGTTCATTCGGACTGGTTTTGATTAGATTTTTGCGTCATTTTTCTTTAGTTTCTGAGCATTTTCAAAGCATTTTAAGACCATTTTATTGATCATTTTTGGCAATGTTTTAGGTCATTAAAATCCACCCCCTAGTTATTCCTCCTTTTCTTTGCCACTTTTCCCCACGCGCGTCTTTCGCCCTGTTTCGGCCCAGTGTGCGGCGGGGATGGAGCGTGGGGGCGGGGCGGCGCTGCTGGCTGGCAGCTCCACGTCCGATAGCGCGCGTATCATGCGCCGCGGCGCTCACTTGTCAGTAGAACACGTCCATCAGCCTCGACGCCCACGGCTCCCTCGCCCCGCCCCCGCCTCCTCCCTCGCCCACGTCTGAAGTCTCGGTGGCTCACTGCTACCATCCACTCCACCCCCTTCTCGCCTCCGCCAACACCGATCTGCCTCCGCCTGTTTCGTTCATTCTGGCCTAGTGTTCTATCCTCCCATTTCACGTCTCCCATAGGCTAAAGAGGCAAAATCTTTACTCTATGCCTCTGCCAACATCTTCGGTTTCCTTCTCACCTCGCTGCCTTCACCTATTTCTTTCACTCGGCCTAGTGTTCTATCCTCCCATTTCACGTCTCCCATAGGCTAAAGAGGCAAAATCTTACTCTATGCCTCTGCCAACATCTTCAGTTTCCTTCTCACCTCGCTGCCTTCACCTATTTCTTTCATTCGGCCCTAGTGTTCTATCCTCCCATTTCACGTCTCCCATAGGCTAAAGAGGCAAAATCTTTACTCTATGCCTCTGCCAACATCTTCGGTTTCCTTCTCACCTCGCTGCCTTCACCTATTTCTTCACTCGGCCCTAGTGTTCTATCCTCCCATTTCACCTCTCCCATAGGCTAAAGAGGCAAAAACTTTACTCTATGCCTCTGCCAACATCTTCGGTTTCCTTCTACCTCGCTGCCTTCACCTATTTCTTTCATTCGGCCCTAGTGTTCTATCCTCCCATTTCACCTCTCCCATAGACTAAAGAGGCAAAATCTTTACTCTATGCCTCTGCCAACATCTTCGGTTTCCTTCTCACCTCGCTGCCTTCACCTATTTCTTTCATTCGGCCCTAGTGTTTTATCCTCCCATTTCACCTCTCCCATAGGCTAAAGAGGCAAAATCTTTACTCTATGCCTCTGCCAACATCTTCGGTTTCCTTCTCACCTCGCTGCCTTCACCTATTTCTTTCACTCAGCCTAGTGTTCTATCCTCCCATTTCACGTCTCCCATAGGCTAAAGAGGCAAAATCTTTACTCTATGCCTCTGCCAACATCTTCGGTTTCCTTCTCACCTCGCTGCCTTCACCTATTTCTTTCATTCGGCCCTAGTGTTCTATCCTCCCATTTCACGTCTCCATAGGCTAAAGAGGCAAAATCTTTACTCTATGCCTCTGCCAACATCTTCGGTTTCCTTCTCACCTCGCTGCCTTCACCTATTTCTTTCATTCAGCCCTAGTGTTCTATCCTCCCATTTCACACTCTCCCATAGGCTAAAGAGGCAAAATCTACTCTATGCCTCTGCCAACATCTTCGGTTTCCTTCTCACCTCGCTGCCTTCACCTATTTCTTTCATTCGGCCTAGTGTTCTATCCTCCCATTTCACCTCTCCCATAGGCTAAGAGGCAAAATCTTTACTCTATGCCTCTGCCAACATCTTCGGTTTCCTTCTCACCTCGTGCCTTCACCTATTTCTTTCATTCGGCCCTAGTGTTCTATCCTCCCATTTCACCTCTCCATAGGCTAAAGAGGCAAATCTTTACTCTATGCCTCTGCCAACATCTTCGGTTTTCTTCTCACCTCGCTGCCTTCACCTGTTTTTTCCATTCTGCCCTAGTGTTCTATCCTCCCATTTCACCTCTCCCTAGGCTAAGAGGCAAATCTTTACTCTATGCCTCTGCCAACATCTTCGGTTTCCTTCTCACCTCGCTGCCTTCACCTATTTCTTTCATTCGGCCCTAGTGTTCTATCCTCCCATTTCACGTCTCCCATAGGCTAAAGAGGCAAAATCTTACTTCCTCTGCCAGTCAGTCTCGGTGGCTTTCCTCTACCTCCCTCACCTTCGCCTCCAACCTCCTCCTGTTCTTCCATTCTGCCCTAGTGTTCTATCCTCCCATTTCACCTCCCAGGCAACAAGGCAACTTACTTCATGCCTCCCGCCTTTCTTCATTCTCCCTATTCTACCTCCATTTCGCCTTTAACACCTTTTCTTTCACTCGTGCCCACTGTTTTTCCATTTCTGCCCCATAGTCTAGCAATCATTTCGCCTCTGCCAATATCTTCGGTTTCCTTCTCAACTCGCTGCCTTCACCTATTTCTTTCATTCGGCTCTAGTGTTCCCATGTTTCTGCCCTATCCTCCCATTTCACCTCCGCCAACATCTTCGGCTACTTCTTCATCTCGCTGCCTCCGCCTGTTTCTTTCATTCTGCCCTCGTGTTCGTCACTCATTCACATTAATTCATTGATTCATTCATTATCTCACCCTAAGTTCCTCACTCCATTTCTTCCTTTTTTTTTTTCTTGCCCCTTCCTCTCTCACACTCTCTCTCCCTCTCTCACTGTCTCTCTGTCATTCTGTCTCTCTCTATATGTCTCTCTGTTTCTTACTCTCTCTTCCCATCTAACTTTCCTCTCTTTCCCCCCCCCCTCTTTCTGTTTTCCGAGCCCTCTATTTGCCCCGTGCACATCTCCCCTCATCTCACGCGGCCGCTCGTCTCACATGTTGTCCGCTGTCAATACTTGGCCCCCCTTGGCTCGCCGGTGGCCGCCGCCGGCCAGCCCGCCCTCCCCCCCCCGCCGCCCGCGGCCACGCCCCGGCGCGGCGCCCCGGCGGGGAGCGGCACCCCCCAGCCCTGACAGATTGGCACCGCAGGAACGCTGTTCGGGAAATTGAGGGAACGTTCGTTCGCGATCGAACGGCGGGCAAGGTTGACTGCGTCCCTGCCGTCCGATACGTGGACGTACACTCCGATTTAAACATAGCTGCACTTGAAGGTCACCAGCTGGAAGGAAAGATCCAATCGGAAGCTTCCTTAAGACTTAATTTGTTTGGTATTGGAGCTCCCGATGGGATAATAATGTCAACCTCTCCTTCCAGCTCGTGACCGTGAAGTGCAGCTATGTTTAAATCGGAGTGTAAGGACTGTCGCAATAACTGTTCTTGTATTTGTAAATTTTTGCTTCTAATCATACACGCTGAGATGTCTCAGGGCTTCAATTTTCGCCACTGCAGTGTCTCTGATCGGGAAGTCCTGAATTCGTATCTCGATGGTGGCGAATTTTTGACACGAGTTAGATAGCTGGATCGGATTCAGCCGGACACTTGATAGATGGCTATGTCGAGTTCAGTAGCAGTCCGGAGGAGAATTCTAACAGTCGGCTACTCTGATCGCAATTTTTCCATGATTTCTTCGATCAAACCAAATGAATGTCAGAGCACCACCTCTACAAACAGCTACGAATCACGCGCGATCTTCTGTTCCAAATGCGTGTCATATCCTTTCCCTTTACACACACACACACACACTCACACACACATGTCGGGAAAGCAGTTGAGAACTTACAACTTGTCCCGGCTAAGTCGGTGTTCCGCTGGCAGAGATACCTGAAGGGAAAAACATGCAAGGTAACGTGTAGGCCGGCTACGGAAGTCACGGGGCCGTTCCAGACGCAAAGAAATACCGCTAACCTCTCGGTTCCGACATACACTACACTTACACTACTAATGATCATAGCAGTTCTCGCGCTCGGAACCACAAAATAATAAACAGATAAGTAAATAAATAAAAATAAAACAAAATAAATATTTCTCTTACGATATGAAAATATATTTTTTACCAGTTGTAAGAACTCGTAGCAAAGAAAAATTGAGGGATATGGCGTCGGTTTTCATGGATGCGAGTTGAGGGAGACTGGATCGAGTTGGCGAATTGATGGACGCCGGAATGTAGGCCGGAAATATTACCATGCGATTCTGGTTTTAAAATCCAATTAGTGGCAACTTCAGGATATTGGTAATTTGGCAAAACATTCGAGAAGCTATTTCAGCAAAGTAATCGGTGGTTCTACAGTAAGGAATAAGATATCCGCGAAAACGGAGATGATAACACTTGCCGATTGTTTCTGATTACAAGAACGTGATTGATTTAAAGTGTTATTTAAATTACCTCAAAAGAGAGGACAACGGACTGCAACGTTTGCTGAGCGGCAAAAGAGTTGCAGCTGAATTAGAAATCAATGGTACAAACACTCGCGATGTGTGCTTACACTGCTGCGGGTACTTTGGTAGTTTAGTACTTTTGGTGGTTACTTTGGTAGTTTCTTAACAGTTTCAATCGCTCTTGAAATCGTATTTCATTGCAATCCTTCATCTTCTAAAAATCATGATTGTGAGTCATCTATTGTGCGCTCTGTTTCCATCTCTGGGCACCAATCATCTAAGGGATTGATCAGTATGAAATTGTGTGGCGGACAAAGCGGCTACGCTGTAAATTTTCAATGGATTTTCCTGTTTTTCTTGCCTCTCATTCCATCGTAATCATTTATGTTACGTGAGTACCACTATCACTTATCCATCAAATCATTCACAGATTCCATATGGTCAAAGCCAAAGGTTTGGCAAATAAGACATCGTAATAGATAATGTTATTATTGTAATTGTATGTATATTTATATAATTGTATGTATGTAATCACAAACGGATTCACAGTTTGCCTTTTCCCGAGAAAACATTTGTTCTGATTCAAATAGCACTCAAATGTTTTTTTACGGAAAAGTGAAACTTTTTATCATTTTAATATGGAACTTCTCTCATATTTGCGTTAAATTATATTTGCAGACGTATTCATCATCTATCTCATAAATTTTTATTTTTAGTTTGAATGTATTTGAAAATCGAACTATGAAGAGTATAGATGCTAAAAATGTTACAAAAGAGTTTTATCGTACTCTAGTATAATACAAGGTGACTGTTCACATTTTCCGATGAAATCAATTTGAAATCACGAATTATACCAATGTAATCGTATACTTTACTCGTGTAATTAAGTACATTCTAAGTTGTCCACTACCAGGTTTAAAGAATTTAAAATTCTGGACATGGATCGTAAATAATTCGTTCGAAATAAAATATATGAACTCGTGGACAAACTAACAAAGCAAGCTTTTATATATTAGGAAACGTGACGATTTCCCAACTATTTCTCACAATGGATTGGGAAACGGAACACCTGATGTATGAGGCAGACAAATGTATTGTTTATTCAGTAAAAGGGGTACACGGACGAAAGGAAGATGGAGAAAAATGCGGATCAACTGGTCCAACCGGGGAATCTATTCCCGATTACGATCGAACAAGCCTTGGGAAGCGTAGGTAAAACGAACGAGCCGGTTCCCCTGCGAAGACCCGCAACCCACCCACCCACCCCCAACCACCCGCCCGCTCTGCGACCACGTGCGGCCACGACACAAAGACAAGTTCTGAGCCTTTCGGGAGGGTGGGTCTTACACGAACGGAATACATTTACCTGTGGTACTTCGTTGGGTAGCGTATCGGACTTTTATAATGAAGTTTCAAATCCAACGGAAGCCGTGGATTTTTAAGATCCTTCGTATGCCTTCCTTCGGAGGAGGGAGATTAAAAATGGCTGTCCCTTGTTGTAGATGCACTGCGTGTAGAAGGTACTCAGACTGGCTCAGGTGGTGCAACGGTCAGCGTAATGAAATGTTATACCCAAGGTCGCGGGTCAAAATCCGATCGAAGTCGTGGATTTTATCGGCGAAACAATCCTTCGTATGTCTTCCTTCGAAGGTAAATAAAAGACGCCTGTCCCTTGTAATATCTGCTTGTAAACGATTCTCAAGACTAAAAGAAGCCCCTGAAGTAAATTCTAGTCACCTGCTTCGTCGCCCAAGTAATACCGTCTCTCGCTGCTAGATAAGAAATGAACGTAAAGAAATTTGCATGGTCACACGGAAGAGCGGGCCTGATGGCCTGAGCCTCGCCATGAAAAATAATGTGACAATTCTGCCTCCGTTTGAGCGCCTTTTGTTAACCCGTATCGTCACAGAAGAGTAAACGTTTTAGAATTTCTACATCGATCGCTAGGTAACGTGAAAGAGGAAACTGTCAAAAATCCACAGCGAACCCCCTCCAAGGATTATGAATCCGATCCGTTGTGTGTTAGTCAGACCGAACACGTTCCATCGCTTCGTACTACGGTTCAAATCCAAGTCCCTATACCATGAATTTGTGGTAAAGAAATCGGAGGAAATCGGTGGAAGAAATTCCCTACCTTGCGTTGCATCACTTCTCCGTCATCATGCATCAATCATCACTTCGTTTCTGAAACTCTCATGACTTTTGCATTCAAGTCAAGAACAACAAGCGTCATCTCAAGTATTTCGGTTAAGAAATCGCGTAAAGCGGTTGTGGAACAAGCACCTTTACTGGACTCCCGTTCATCAAGCTTTGCAATAAATATACGTTCATATTTTGGCACTTGTATTTTGAGTAACCTTCATTAATATTGGAAGTTTATCTGTATAATTCAAATACATATAATTTTTTGTTAAATATTTGTTTAATAT
The DNA here is from genome assembly GCA_964035755.1 of Teleogryllus oceanicus. NCBI lineage: Eukaryota > Metazoa > Arthropoda > Insecta > Orthoptera > Gryllidae > Teleogryllus > Teleogryllus oceanicus. Next base: position 108,975,413 of record CAXIVR010000007.1, read on the forward strand.
CACGACGTATAAGAACAGTTTTTTCCTCATCATCAAGCAAGAAAAAGTATTTGAAAATAACAATTTGCAATTATTTTAACAATGAAAAATAATAAAAACAGTTATATGTACATTACAAAACATTATAGGATCTAGATAAGATATTTTGACGATTCCGAATAAAAATAATTCTCTGTATTTAAAATAATAATTTTACCTATAAGTACAGTGAGAAGATTCATTAATAGCATGTGAATTCTTTCAAGTCTCTTGATATATCAACGGCATATTTATATAAATAGCGATCATTCACAAAATTCCTTGTGCTGAAACACCGCCATTTATTGACTGGTGTTGCTCTTTCCGTCCCTGTCGAAAGTTCAATGTGGGAGTGCACTTGTCCTTGCGCGCAGCTTTCGGCACGTACGCCAGAGAAAGTTGCGTCTCAACCAAAATTGTCGATCTATTTATATCTCCCAGGTCTTTGCTACCGCCATTGGCACTAATATCTCCTTTCGGGATTCACTTTCCACACAGGAAGAAGGATCTCAAAATTCAAGAAAGAAAATAAAATTCATTGGTAATGTAATACCTCAAATCTGAGGGGAAAAGACACATTTCAAGATATCGAATACAACGCTTAACGAGTTTCGACAGAGAAGTATACAAAGATTGAGAAAGAAGAAACGAAAAAATCGGGTATTCAAGAATTACGAAACTATTGAAGTGTGAGTATCTGTGGGCCTATGAGTATGCCAAAAGAGTGATAGAAAATTCCAACCATCCGTCAAATACGTTTGGAAATATCAGTAATAAAATAATTGTTGAAATCAGAATACTGTTTTCTGAAATCTAATGGGTCCCGTAGGAGTACAAAAGGCTATGCCTTCGTGTCAATGGAAAAGAGGTTGATCACGATTGCAATATAGTTCAAAGCCAGGAAAGGAGTTACGGCTACGAAAAAAACACGTAGGGTTGGTAGGCAAAAAGACGAATGTACTTCTGACCGGAAGGTTCTAGGTTCGAGTCCTGATGGCGGCAGGATTTTGATACTAGCTTTTCAGCTAGTCGAATTCAGTCGCTGTCTGGAGGAGAATTCTAGCGGCCGGCTGCTCTGATTGGTAGTTTTCCGTGGTTTCTCCGATAGCGATGTTTCCTTCCCCTTCCTTGTCCTATCCTCTCCCATTACACACACACTTACACCAACATGCACTACACTACCACATATTCCGGGAGACCGGTCGGGAGCTTAGAGCTTGTCCGGGCTGGACGGTGCTCCGTTGGTGGAAGAGTCCTGGTTAGGGGGAAACCCCGCTAGCCGACGGTAGGTCGGCGCCAGATCTCGCCAACCAGCGGGGGAAGATCACCGCCATCTCCCGAGGAAAGAACGTGCACTACACTGACGGGACTAATGACCAAATCTGTTGACGCGCCCGGAATCACTAACCAACCAATCAACCAACCTACGGATGAACTTCTAAATATGTTCATAGATTAATTATAGATGTTTATAGATTAATCCCGAGAATTGGGGGACAGTGAAACAATAAAATAAAGCTTTTGGAACTTAAATTACTCGCCGATAATTAAAATTAATTCATTTAATTGCTTTTTAGTTGTGCTGTGTTTTTCATTTATGAAATATCTATATTAAAATCAAACTCATATGAATGTATTAATGCATGCATTACGTTCACCTTATTCAACACGTTTAGACAAATCTTTAAATAAGACTCATTTAACTTCTTTAAGTAATTCTCCCACTATTTTTTTCACTGGAAGTGTTTTGGTCTTCGTGATGTGTCCTACATACAATTTAATATTGTATTCATGCATCTCTAATACAATAAACTACATATTTTTATACAATTTAATGTATGTACGCGAAGTACTCAAATTTTGAAAAATTGAAATAAGTTTTGACCTTGTTTCAAAATGTATCATTAAGGAAGGATTTTTTAAAGAAATAATCTCTCCCTTTAATATTTTAATGTAGGAAGACTCAAAAAAATTTTGAATTTTGCAATTTTTACATCACCATTATCTTAAACGACTTCACACTTTCTAACAACAAAATTTCATAAGAGCGATGGAGCCCTTATTTTTGAAAATTTAGAAATGTCCCAGGGGCTTCATGTGAAGTACCCCCCAAAATTAAAATATCGGTTCAAATTCAATGGGCCGCGATATCAGCTAGATCGATTGGGGAATAGCAATTTTGGAGAAAATCGGCTAAAAAGTTTAGCCGCTAGCGTTGCTCGCAGACGGACATATGTTTTACCGTCATTCAATTTTTCGGTAACGAAGACTCACAAAACATTGATTCTGGCTATACTACGTGATATGGAATTGCTTTTCTAAATTTAGCAACTGGATGTATCCACTTTCTTGCTACCAGGGCCCTGTTATAAGTTTATGCTGAAAGCTCGCCGTTGTTTTGCGCAGCATTACATAACTTTCTCTCTACTCTGTAGCGAGAAAGTAAAATTCGTCTTCTGGCCTGAAGCATTTTCGGCACACTATGCCATTGGCGCCTCAAGCAACACCTTTCGGAGATCCGTCATTCGGGCTTGAATCTCACATGACCTCTGCTCCCTGCGATCCTGTTATACAACGAACTACTTCGCTTCATTACCGTTTCTCCCCTTTGGACTTACACTGCAGATATAAATATGAGGAATGTGTGCGAGATTTTCTCTCGGCCCATTTGGCCGCTGTACGTACACAGGGTTCTATGAATAGCAAAAGGAAAGTGGTAATGAGAAGTACCGTTACTACGGTTGCGCTGATAATGCAGATGATAAATACATGAATTTTTATATAATCGTGATTATTCTTTTTAATGTAATTGCTTATTGCATCACAATTTTGAGATATACCGATGACGAGAATTATTGCGAGAACATCACAAAATGTGTTTATGGAGCATTTCTTTCAATAAATATGGACCGTTTTTTTTATTTCATGTACTATCTTCGATAATTAATTTAAATATGTTTAGTTTCTGTTATATTACTATAATATCTCGACAAGTAGTGGTATGGTGAAATAACTAATTACTACAGCAAAGTTAGCTGAAGTAATTAGCTAGAAGCATACTAGCTGTATGCTTAAAGTGAACGTGCAGATTCGAGGTGTCTTATTTTATTGTGATTGTCCTTGGTAATTCAATCATATCAGTCAATTCTTTTTCCCTTAATTTTAAGTGTACTAGGAACAAATTGCAATGATGTATGTCAAAATACTGGTAGTAAATTGTTGTGATGTATGCCAAAGAAATGAATTATACTTCGAAATTAGTACAAAGGTGTATGATTATTCAAAACGACGGATATTTTTGCCATTCTTAAAACCTTAATTATCATTATTTATTGACATAAATTTGCTGACTTTAATTGTTTTGCCATTTAATGTATTCTAACTGAGAGTACTTATGGACGAGTCGAAATAATAAATTGATATTTCTATAAGTGAATGCTTATAGACTGAACCTTTGAGAGCATATTTTTTTCCGTATAATGTTGCGAGTGAAAGGTAGGGTTAGCTGGTATTTTCGGTAATTAATTAATAATACGTATTTTACCCATCATAATAATAAGTTTATATTACGGAATGCCAACTTCGTTCTGTACTGTAGCAAGTTCGTTGAGTTCGTGATCCGCCAACCGACTTTTATGGTTGATAATAATAAATTCATTGTTGGTTTATTGTTAATTAAACATTTAACAGTTTTTAATGTTTGTAATACGTGTTCTATCATTAAAATCGTAAAGATAGCTTTACGACCCTCTTATAAGTTATTGATTTGAAGCATTTGTTATGAAATGCTAATGCAGGCTTGATATCAAATCTACAAAATGTTTGAAAAATGTGGATGAGATTTTTAGCAATAAAAATAATAAAAATTAATAATTAAATTGTAAACAATTATATTATTAATCAGTTGTAAGCGATTTGGAGTGTTTTAAAAATGATTTGATATAAAGCTGGCATAACAATTATATTTTCAAACGAAATGAATTGTACAATAATTATTTTGCGGGAATTAGTTTTTAAATAGTTAAAAAATTCAGGAATTATCTTGCTGGCGAATTTGGAATACAATTGTACCACGACAAAGCTCATTGGGGAAACCACAAGAAAACAATAAGTCATGCTGATACTTCCATTGTTATTTTCATTTGAAATTTCATATTCTTATCCCACAGTTATGAATTATTACAGGAAATGTTTATGTATTTCTATTTGTGACTTCGAATTATAATTGTTATTGTTTACAATCTACTCAATGTTACTCTCTTTGGTCTTAATTTCTTTGAGTATACCTAGTAATATGTCGGAGCAGTACCCTAACAAACAGGCTTCGGACCGCGCGCGATCTTTCATACATTTTCTTTGTCGTATCTTCTCCCCTCACACACACACACACACACACACACACACACACACACACACACACACTTACACTAACAAGCACTACACTACCACGTATCCCGGGAGACCGGTCGGGAGCTTACAGCTTCTCCCGGCTGGGGCGGTGCCCCGCTGGTTGGAGAGTCCTGTTTAGGGGGAAACCCCACTAGCCGACGGTAGGTCGGCTCCGGATCTCGCGATCCAGCGGGGGAAGATCACCGCCATCTCACGAGTAACATCATGCACTACACTTACGGGACTAATGATCTAAGCTGTTGACGTGCCCGGAATCACCAACCAATCAAACTGAGAACACCTTTTAATACATGATGTAAAGATTCATATTCATTTGTTAACAGAAAAAGTTAATTTCGAAGTGTGAAACTGACGTGTGAAGAGAAAAGGCTAAATGGTACACTCCGTACAATATAGACATTATTTTAGATTTTCGCTTTAGTGAGCCAAAGACGTTGTCTTTAGTGACATAATACCCTCACAAGATAAATTCACATATTGTTTTGTCTTCATTTTGAAAAAATTCAGAGAGATTAAGAAAGTTGCAGTGTGCTTGAGCCATGGCATTGATAATAATAAACAAATTAAGATATTTTCTTAGAACTTAACGTAGTTTCAGCTTCGGGATACCGTAGGGGGAGCGTAATATTCAATGAATAAATACATCACTCATTCTTACACAAAATTCTGCGTTGAATCTCATCGTTCTCCGCTGCTCTGGACCTCCTCTGCCTTCTCTAAGTCTGTAATCTTAATCTTTATAATTATTGCCCTTGTTCGTCCTTAGATTTTCTTTACTTTCTAAAATGTTTGCTTCTATTAATTTTCGAAGACAGCTGTATATCGTCAAATGTGCCAAACATTTTAATTTTCTTTTTTCTTTTCTTAATTACCGATTACTACAGCGTAGTTAAGATAATTGATTTTGTTGTCCTGAAATAAAGAATTGACACTCGTTTCTATGTTAACCAACATTTATTTTATAGCTGTTTGTAATGTGAACATTTTTTTATGAAATGAATTAAGAAAATGTTAATTTCATACCAGGAAGTTTGTTTTGTAACCAATACAATTTGTGTATATTGAAGTGGGTCAAATTATTTACGTCCCTTTGACAACTGTCTCATAAATATAAAAATTATTGAGAATATGTCCAGTACTTGATTATTTCTTTAAAAAGGATCCCTTTATTTTTTTGCACTATAGTAATGGGTAATAAAAAATGGCCTTTGAATGTAAAAGTATTTTTATGGGTTGTAGTATATTTTAATTATAGACAGTAAAATACACATTATGTGTATTTCATTGCATCGTACAACGTTTCACTAACGATGAATTGCTTCGCAAGTACTCAGTAAAATAGTAAATATTGTACTGTTTTAACGTGTATCTGAAGAAGCAGACACATCATGTACTTATACCATGTAGTTAATACTAATAAACATATTACGTGTTTAATATTAAAAGATATATAACCTACAAAATTTAGACGACGGTCACAAGAATAACCTTTAATTAAAAATATTTTTAATCCCTCCTGAAATTTTCAACTCTTAACGTCTCCTCCGGGACTACACTTTTTCACTTACAAAGAAAATCTTATTTTACTCTCTTGAACCTCAAAATACTTTAAGATACGTCTTAATTGACATTCTCTTCGAAGCCTTGACGTCCTTCGTCAAAGCAGACCATGCCTCGCCGCAAAGTACATAACGGATCGTGAACGAATTTCACGCAGTGCCGTGCTGTTACCAGGAGAACCCAATTTGCCCGCGGCAGCTGACTTCCCTTTCTCCCTTCCCCTCTCCCCCACCCCACTCGCGTTTCACCTTCCAGGAATTGATCGCGCTTGACAACAAAATTATGAGCTGACCGAGCCCGCGTATTGTGTGACAGGCGCTTATGTTTATGTATCGATGGTAATGCTTAGGCGCATTACACGCGGCGGGCGGGCAGGCGGGCGGGCGAGGTACCTGCCGAATGGGGGCCGGCCACCGGTCGTGATAGGAGCGGAATTCGCCCGGGGCCAACTCACCTTTGTGGTCAGGGGCGGCGGAAACCAAAGTATTTGAGCGGGCCCGGCTCTTGGTTTCCACGCGGGAATGGAACGAAACAACGGGCCCCGCCACGGCCGTGATAGATGGGGGACGAGTGGGTGATTTGGCAAGCCGGGGTTGAACCTCGCTGCATTGGGAAATGGTAATGAAACGCCCCCACGATGATTGAGGAGAAAGGTTCCTTAATGGTTTTGTTCTGGGAAAGAAAGTTGGAGGCATTTTCAATTAATAATGGCTGGAAATGTTGGTAGTTAGGGTATGTGTGGGATTACACACCACGTTCTGATTAGTAAATTCATTTTTGGGCGAATGCATTTGTGTGTGCTAGGAGAGGGAGAGGGAGAGAGGGAGAGAGAGGGAGAGAGGGTGAAGACGAGAGAGATAGTTACTTTGAATTATGTTGTTTTACAAAACACACACGGTTTAAAATGTTAATAATTATTGCAATAAAAGTTCGGGAAATCTATACAATTTTCTAATAAGATCAATTCTCTGCCTTACTGTAAATCGTATCGACTATTGCTGATTTTTAATTATGTTTAACATTGATTCATAATTTATATTCACATTCTTTCTTTATTTCCATTCAGAAATTTCAAAATTTATTTAAAACTAGTGGCATGTTTGTAGCAGCAAATCTCGCCATCTATTGATCGGCACATTAAAAGCACTAATAAATCAATTCTTTACATTATTTCAGGTTGCGCTACAGCATAGTTTGGGCCTTGGCCAACATTCGCGAGACACAGTAATGTCGCAGCTTTTCTACTTTATCGGAGATGCCCTATACGGGAATGGAGAATCAGCCCAGCACTAGGCCTGTAGGCTGGGAATGATACAATACTGATTACTAGAGACTGGAAAAATACGTAGTATGAAACGTCAAAATATGTAATGAATAAATATGCAATGAAAACAGTAAGAATAGAGATCGGTAAGTAGAAAGACAAAAAATATGCAATTACATAAAAATCCTGTCTCTTATGATTACGATTGGAGGAAAAACACTGCACGTTCACTGAGTTCTTGCTTGAAAAATGAAATTTCCTGTCACGTGATACAGAAAATTACCTGAAATATGTTTTATTAATTGTTTGCTGCTGAATTTTGTATATTGGGATATTTGTGGAAAAAAATACGTAATTTTCAGCCACAACTCAGCCAGGTCACCCTCACGTAAATAATACACTCCGCGTACGTTCTCCTTGGGAAAATGGCGAATCAGAATGTTCGACTTTCTTCCACGAAATCGTCCCACCTCCGGCCCGCAACTTCTGAAACTGACACAGCGACGCGTCCGTCGCTTCGAGAATCTCTGATAAAACACGCGCGAGCGAACGCCGAGATGCAATTCCGGACGGCAGCGTCATGTTAACTGTCTGGCGAAGTTCGCACGTTGGCCCTGTACCCACTGCATCATTCATCGGGTCACCTCGGGGGGGGGGGGGAAGAGGGCTTTCGGGAGATCATAAAGAGGGAATGAGGGCGAGAACGAGCGCGGCGTTTGGCAGGGGCGACGAGAGGTGGCGTGGGCGTTTGGCCGTGCTGCGCAGGTGATGTCTGTATTGATTTCGGGTTCGTTGTCTTTTCAGGTCTTTAGTTCCGTAAGGGTGGTGCGTTAACAAAAGATGGCGGTGTTCCTCCCCGTTGGATTTATTTATTCATTGATTGATTACTGATTCCGGGCGCGTCAACTATTGAGGTCATTAGTCCCGTATGGGTAGTGCATGTTTTTCATAGGGAGGTGGCGGTGATCTTCCCCTGCGGGGTTTTCCCCCAACCAGGTATCTCTTACCAGCGGTTCACCGCCCCAGCCGGGACAAGTTGTAAGTCCCCGACCGGTCTCCCGACATGTGTGGTAGTGTAGTACATGTTAGTGTGAGTGTGTGTGTGTGTGTGGAAGGGTTGAGGATAGGACAAGGAAAAAGAAGGAAAGATCGCGCGCGGTCCGTGGCCCGTTTGTTAGGGTACTGCTCCGGCATTCGCGTGGTGTTGATCGCAGAAACCACGGAAAACTGTCGGTCAGAGCAGCCGGCCGCTAGAATTCTCCTCCAGACAGCGACTGAATTCGACCTATCCCCGTTGGAATATGAGGTCCTGTGATGATATAAAGTGTAATCTAGCGCGTGTAAGTGTGATGTAGGTAATGCGTGTAATGTCGGTAATGTAGCGCGTGTAAGAGTGAGCAGGGGAGCGGGAGAGGAGGAGCTAGAATTAGGAATGAAAGATCGTGCGCGAACCATGTTTACTAGGGTATGTTTACTAAGGTACTCCTGTATTCGCTTTGTATTGATCAGAGAAGTCATAGAAAACTACCAATAAGAACAGACGCCCGCTAGTATTAGCCTATAGGCAATTCTTGAATTAGATTCAGCTATACGTATAGTTGAACTTACATCCAGTTATCTAGTCGGAGAATACTCGACAGGACCGTTGTGATTTCGGGGTGGCATATGGCGTATGTAATACGTAAAACGCCGTAAAGTCCACGCCGTTATGGTGTGGACAGTGTAGTACATATGGGCAGAGGCGGGATTCAAGGGGGGGTGCAAAAGAGGGCAACTGATCTCTCCATGTTCAGACAAAAAAAATTATTTAGACATTTCATTAATTTGCCGATTTTCAAATTTATAATATAAAAGATTTACTTTTTCTGTATTTTGAGAAGCTGAGCTAATAACATACATTAATAAATTGATGAACTTCATTTCAGAATTATAAAACGCGCGGGATAATGTTCAGCGTTACTGTGAATATCCCCTATCATCTTTCAATTATATTTTGCTTTTAAACGTCTACTTCGAAATTAAAGTTTCATGCCAAAAATCATGAGTCATAATTCTCAAATTAACTCTCGAAACGAAAGAATATTTCCCATTTATTATTCATTTATGATACATAGTACTCAAATTCTCTTCTTCTGCGGGGGTCCTACAGCTGTCGCCGCTTCCCGCACCTCCGACGCCACAGGTTTCGGTCTCGCCATGCTTCTTCCTCTTCTTCAATATTCCTTGCACGCATGGCCTCTTGTACTCCTGCATACCACGATGTTCTAGGTCTTCCTCTTCTTTTCCTTCCTGTAGGTTGATATAGCATAATTTTCTTTGGCCATCTATCTTCTCCCATTCTTAATACATGCCCGAGCCAGAGAAGCTGCCTTTCTTGGATTCTGTCAACGATGTTATACTGTTTTTTTCTAAATTGGTTTTATTGCTTTCAATTTTTCTTTGTTCTTTTGAGTTAATCCCAACTTTCACTTCCATATGTTGTTATAGGTTCTATAATGGACTTGTACATCATCAATTTAACTTTCCATCCTATTTTTGGGGACCAAAGTATCGCGTTTAATTTTGAGATTGTCGTTCTTCCTTTAGTTGCTCGATGCTGGGTACTCAAATTCCAAAATATAAAACACAATCCAAGAAGCTGCAATGTTATTTATCGATTATTAAAAGTAAATTGTTTAATACAAGCATTCTGCTAAAACATTTTTTAAAGTTAAAATTATTTAAACAAAAATTTAAATTATTCTTTTATGAAACTAATTTTAAATTTTTTTAAAAAATGTCCCCCAAATTTGCCCCCCCCCCTGTAAAAGATCGGAATCCCACCTCTGCATATGGGTCAAGTTGCACGTGAGTCTTTCAACTGCACACATGCAATTCTAATCCAAAAAGGTGCGACGTGTGGACGTAGTTTTAGAGAAGGGCATGTGGGACGCTTAAGGAACCACGAGTACAGTCACATGTGAAAGAGTGCCGGAAGACACATGGCATTACGGTAGAACTCTGCAAGAGCCAAGGGGTGCGGAATCCAATTCTGTAACCGGTAGTGAGTTTATTTATTTATTTATTTATTTATTTTACGTCAAAAACAGTTAAAACTGCGTATGACGTGCTATGGGGAAAAGTGAATTGTGTGCACATTTTCAAAATTGTGTGATCCCTACACTAAGTCATATACTACTTAAATTTTGAATTTTGAAAGGGAGAAAAAAAAAATAAAAACTCCCATGTAGTAAAATCTATTTTCAATCTGTTCATCTGATTGTATCACGTATCACCATAATTCGTGTTTATTAATTCATCTTTACCCATGTTGATCTGACTGAAAGATCCCATCCAGAATGTAAAGTAATGTAATATTCAAAATTTGTTGTGCAGTGCAACTTATAAAATCAGCCCTCTGTCAGGAAAGGCAATTGCCCACAAATAGTGGTTTATCCAGAACTGAGCTGTGTTTGGTGTTATTGTGGATATATTTACTTCGAAATTGCTCGGAATTACTTAATCTATTTCAATAATTGTCTTTTACTGCCAGAATTATATCACTACTCCAGTATTATTGTGTAGACGTGAATTTTCCTGATACGCATTGCAGATCAGCTAACAAATAAAAAGAGGCTTAAAGAGCTATTTTTTCCGCGTGAACGAAATACATTTAACATGAGAACAGCACGCAACTTGAGTGCTCTGCGTCGCAGCTAACCAGAAGGGCTGTGTGTGGGAGGGACGTCATTTGCGGGGAAGCTGCAAGGTCAGCGTGGGCGGCGAGAGAGCGCGCTGGGAGCGGACATCTCGCCTCCCGATTAGCGCTGGATGCGCTGTCAGTGTCACCGACTGATCGCCATCAAAGTTGCACGTGACCTCGCCGTGCCGTTGTAGCCTCGCTCGGTGCATTAGCGTTTCAACCCGCCCCTCCCCTCTCCTCTCTCGTCCTCATTTCGAATCCTCCGCCTCCATCGGCCCATTCCCCGCCACCCCCCCGCCCCGCCACACTCCCCACACTCCCATCCTACCTCACGATACTGTACCACATTCTCATCCTGCCAAACATCCGTCACTCCCCGCCACACTCCCGCCACACTCTACGCCACACTCTCCGCCACACTCCCCGCCACACTCTCCGCGTCATCCCCTCCTCATTCCTCGCCTCACTCTCGCCCCACATCCCGCCACACTCCCCGCTACACTCCGCCACACTCCCCGCCACACTCCTCCCCACACTCTCCGACAGAGATAGCAGTTTCACGAGACGCCCGTTTGCGAGGCATATAAGGCCCACAGGATGTTCCTGGTCAACTGTCACAGTGCGTTAGATAATGCAGACGTGCGGTTCGGTTTTTCGGGAGCGGTCGAAGGGCATGTGGCGGATAGAGGTCATGCCGAACACTGCGCTCTGTACGTGGCCCGTTACTCAGCTAAAAAGGTATCACCAATGAGTTTGCGCACAATGTGGTTTGAATGAGGTTGCGCACAATGTGAGCACGAAATATCTTCAACGACCCCCGGAAGCACCTCTGTCGCTCGCTTATTTATTTATTAGTACGTTTCAGTTGTGCATTTAGAAATGTCAAATTTCAAGGCTCTTGTTTTTCTACTCAGTACTTTGTAAATTTAATTTGAATAGATTATTCGTGAAGGTTAAAGCCTTTGTTACGGTGAGTATTCTCGAACCATCTTTGAAACACTCTTTTTGCATGTATAGCCCTATTATACTGCTTTGGAACTGAATACCCATGTATCTTTTGTACAACTACGAATGCAAATTTTGGACGAGTTGGAAACGATGCAAGATTGTTCCATAACAAACATGTGATAAAACTGATAGATGTTACAATGAGTAACCTTATTTATGCATGCCTAAAAAGTGTTAATGAAATAAAGCTAGCATTTTTGAATTGTTCTAGATTGTCAAAAATATGATCCTAATTCTACTTTCTGGCCATTGGTAAGACTAGCTAATCACTCTTATGAAGAGTTTATGATAATAACTCTCTAGCATGCTGTATTCAAATCATCTTCATCGGATATTTTACGACTGCTTGACCTTTCGGTTATCAGACGAAGTTCCAAATCTTCAGTATAGTAATTCCACTACATTTTTCCACCCTGGAGAGCTTCTCTCTAGCCTCCATGTCATAATTCCGGCGTAGATCGTTACCATTGCGCCGCTAGTGAATCGTAAGCACATGACGGCGCTGGAACCTTTTACGAGGTATGGAGGTGGGTGCTGACACACAGCACACACACTCATAAGCACACCACACATTTTCACACAACAACTGAAGATCCTACCCCATCAAATCCAACTACCATCACCCATAATCAACACATACTAACCATACAACACACACACACACACACACGCGCGCGCGTGCGCGCCCACATTTTCTGACAGGGAAGGAACTGGGAAGGGATAGTGTTATAAAGATGTCATTGATTAATTAGAGATTTCGGACGCATCAACTGCTATGGTCATTAGTCCTGTAAACCTATTTTCTGTGGCGGGAAGTGGCGGTGATTTTCCTCCGTTGGCTGGCGAGATCGTGTTAGTGTTATAAATCGAGATAGTGTTATAAAGATGTCATTGATTAATTAGAGATTCCGGACGCATCAACTGCTATGGTCATTAGTCCCGTAAGTGTATTTTCTGTGGCGGGAGGTGGCGGTGATTTTCCTCCGTTGGCTGGCGAGATCCAGCGCCGACCTTCGTCGGTTTGCGGGGATTTTCCTCAACAAAATATCTCCCACCTGCGTCGCACAGTGCAGGCGGTGCCCAGACCCTGGGGCGCGCCCCACGGGACAACGTATAACCTCCCGAAAAGGGTGGTAGGGGTGCATGTATCCGACGTGCATGTCTGAATGTCTACGTGTTAATTAGACCAGAGGATAGGACAAGGAAGAGGAAAGATAGATCGCGCGCGGTCCGTAGGCCTGTTTAATGGGCCACTGCTCAAGCATATACCTGGGATTGATCAGAGAAACTACGGAAAACAACCGATCAGAGAAGCCGGCCGTCGGAATTCTCCTCCAGACAGCGACTGAATTCGACTTAGCTATGCAGCTAGTGTCAAAAACCCTGCCACCGTGAGGACTCGAAGCCTAGGACCTCCCGGTCAGAGGCAGTGCAGTAACATCAGTTGATACCTTGACCTACCAGCCTCGTGGTGAAGATGACATGTAGCGTTTGAGGTATCCTCACCATGCCACAAAATTAAAGCAAACACGTTGCCCAAGGCAGAATTCGAACCCACACACCCGGCCGCCGCCGTAACGCCAACGCCACGGGACAAAAACGTGTTTAAATCATATAATCCGGGTTAAATGAAAAATAGGACGATAACAAACATTAAACCACTTTTTTTCTCCTTCTGAACACTCCGTGCACTGGGCTTTACGTGAGAAGCAATGGCTATGTTTCGCGATACATGACTAGGGTAAAGACGATAATTGGCAATTGTGGCTCTGCTGGTCACGTATTCGCTTTAACGACCCCGCTCGTACAGTCGTTACCTCTCTCGTTACGAGCCCCAACAGGAACAGAACGACGCCGCCGGCCGCCGCCTCACTCTGTAAAGCAACTCTCATTTCACGCGCTCGTGTCAAGCGGGGTCGTTGAGGCCGACCGTAACGACACCTCGAGGAGGATGAACTCGACCCGATCGATTTCTTCGGCCACTCGGAGCAAATTATTACTCTAACTAACTTATAACTCCACTGACTTTGTTTCAGAGTCGTGGAGATTTCTTTAATGAACTCTTACCTGTTGGGTAGCTATGGGTCAAAATCAACGAGCTTAAGTTTTATAGAGACAATTACTGTAACTGAATAACTCTTGTCACTTGTTTCAGAGTCGTGGAGATTTCTTGAATGAACTCTTACTGTTAGGTAGCTATGGGTCAAAATCAACGAGTTTAAGGTGTATAGAGAGGAATTGTGTGAAAATACAGCGCTCCTGCGTGAAGCCATTTGCACAACTGGCTGCTATGTTTTCTGATGGCAAAACAAACCTATAGTTGCTATGGATTCTTGCTTAAAAGGACATGATCGGTGTTGTTTTTGTGCCGTAACGTATGTAGGTGTGCAGCACAAGTGCAATCCTCTTGTTCGGCACATAATTTGTATGAATAGAAGCGAAAAAACTGTTATCTTTTTAATAATAGATTTGATTGTTAGTGAATTACAACTAAGTTTAGTCCAAATTTATTACAGACTCTCCAATAAGCACTAGTAAAGATATATGACATTAAAATGTATCAAAACTGTTATGACAAGTTAGTTAAAATATTTGTTTGTTGTCTTATCGATGTTTTCGAGACCGCGGTTTCTTGTCAAATTATCGTTAAGCACAGTATTTCCGTAGAGCTCAATTTAATTTAAAGTTTTAATATATAATATTAAAAATTAGAACTATAAGACTCAAAATATTTTGAAAAAAATCAATACACTGTCACTTACAGTAATAAAACGTGCATTACACTTACGGGTCAATGACCATAGTTGTTGGCATGCCCCGAAATGAAATAAGCAATCAATCTATATTTTTATTTTTAAATTTATTTATAGTGCATCAACTGCGAGGTTATTAGCGACTATTCAGTAAGTTTACAATAAGGGTTTTCATAGCATGGTTACATACTTCTTTACATTTTACATTTTAGTTCATGAATTACATTCACTTTACAATCAATCTAGTTAGTGCCGTAGATGTAAAAATGCAAATATGGTCTCTCGGTTAGTTCATGCGCAGAAGCACGTTCAGCTGAATACGATCACAAAATAGATTCATCACGGCAAAGGGGTTCGTGAGTTCACAATTTACGGTTCCAGAACAATGCAAATCTAACGTTTGAGAAATTTCAAAAAATTACATTTTTCTACATATGAACATAGAGTTTTAAACATAATTAAAATTGAGTGTAGATTTCCTGTTTGTGAGTCTTTTCGTAGCGTTGTAGAGGCATTCTAAGCCCCGTAATAACAAATTGACATGAGACAAGAAGGCTTTGGTGAGTGCCATACAGTCGCCAAAACAAGAGTTTTGTTATGGGTCTGACTAGAGCGATGTTTTCTGAAAAATGAACGAAATTAAAAAAAAAGTTAAAGTGAAATGATGTCGGAATTCTACATAAAATGATATATTTATGAATGAGCGTAGACTCTTAAGAAGTAAACACAGTACTGAATTATTTTTTAATTAATTTTTATAATAAATATTACTTGAAAAAAATATCTAAAATAGTACCAGATTTGTATTTACTAATTGAAAAAAGTGTTGTAAGTTTCGTAGACTGGCTTCAGAGCCCATTAAACATTACAATGGGGATGCATCCATGTACTGTTGTAAGGGCGGATGTGGTAAATGTTCTGACTTACAAATCTAAATGACAGCGTGAATGAACTAATCAATGCTAGGTGTATCGCAGTAGAACATACCCTTGTTTCCAGTCTACTAGTTTGTTAGTGTTAAAAAAATTGATTTATGACGCGAATCTACTTCAATTTATGGCCAAATAAAGGTTTTTTGCACCACTTCGCCTTATTTTTTGGAACATCTCACGTCCGCTAATAAATAAAACTAGTCGCCTACAACACAAAAAGTCGGTGAACAAAACCAAATAAAATGATTTTCCAAAAAATAGTACACACATGATTTAAAAACAGGTAAAGTACACTCGTAAAATACTGCAATAAAAATAAATATTTTAACAAAATCCGCATTCATGAATACTACAATAACATAGTACATTATATGTACAGTACTTGAGTTCGTTACATGTCAAGAATGTAAAAAATGTCTCTGTGATTAAGACAACAGGTAAACAGCATATTTTTAATGACAGGCGGTCTCTTTCTTCGAACCTTTCAGTTTCATGACGTCAACTCTGTCGTAAGCGGTGAAACATTGAGAATGCAAATTCAGTATGAAGCGCTGTATGAGAATAAGCGAAATAAAATATCAAATATTTGCATTTTTCAGTCAAAATTTGCATATTATTGATAGATACAAGAACTTCTTGTTTTTAACTTGCACAATTTGGCTATTGACTTATTAACTTACCTCGACAAGGTCGTCATTTACTAAAGTTTAGCAAACAAAACAATAACGACAATACTCAATAAAGCAATCCCTCAGTATTTACGCACAGACATTCAGAACGGCACTTTTGCGAAAATGAATTACTTTTATAAAGCAAGACTTCGGGATCATCATGCTAGCTATTTGTGCACATTATAAACAGACAAGTTCTTATACCTTTCAATAGGATGCGAATATCTCAAGAAATGGAGCCTGGCACATTCTCACCCCATGTAGTACAGTCTCTGTCGGTAATAGACGTATATTCATCACCCAAGCAATTACACCCCACAACCTGCGCCACAAGCTGCGCAATTCATTCATCTAGGCATAAAGTAGCCTAAGCGCCACGTGCTCGTGCGTGGTCGCAATCCCGAGTCGATTGCAGACTGCCATTCCGGGCGCGCAAACTTCATGGCGTGCGAATCGCACACTTGACTTCGCCACTCAATTTACTCGCACCGCGTCACGTCCCACCCCTCTCCGTCCGACTCCTCTCCCACCGCCCCCCCCCGCCCGCTCCGCCGCCCTTGCCCTCCGTAGGCTACTACCGGCTGTGATGCCTCCGCGGCCGTTCCCTCTGCGGCGTCGTTGACAAGTAGTTCATAAGGTTCGGACAATGGCGGATTTTCGACACTATACTGCGAGTTTTACATAGCTGCCTGTGAAAGTAAATCAGCTGTTCCGGTGGCATCCAATTGGAAGGTTCAACGCCACCATAGTGACGTCACTGTAGTGACGTGTCAGATCCCGATTGGATGGTACCGTAGCAGCGGATGAAATGTCTCAAGCGGCGATGTAAAAATCGCGTATAGCTCAAACGCTGCCTGATGGGGAATTGTAGGGGTCGGTTGTTCTGATCGGTAGTTTGCCGTGGTTTCTCCAATAAATAACAGCGAATGTCATAGTAGTACCGTAGTAAACGGGTTATTGGCAGGGCGCGATCTTTTCTTCCTCGACCTTGTCTCTTTCTCGCATCTTACACTCCAGTGTATTACCATTCATGTCGGAAGACTTGTTAGGCACTTGGAGTTGACCGGACTAGTGTGGTGTTTAAGTGAGGAAGATTCCTGTAGGGAGACCGGTCGTCTAGATCAAATCTCATGTTCTCTCAAACACCCGTCGAAAGTTTAGACACTGGCAGAAGAAATCCAGCAACTCGACGTGCACGTCGGCGCCGTTGCAACGGAAGAATCACCTCTAGGGATAGATGATACATTAAACTTGCAGAGTCAAGGACATACTCGTACCTATTTCACGCGCCTGGAATCAATACTAACACTCATGCGGAGAGGGTAGAGTAGCCGGCTAAGAGGGTCGGATGAATGGTGCTAGAGAGAGAGCGAGAGAGCTCAGGGTGGAGCAGATCGGGCAGAGTACAGCGGTGACGGCGAGGAACCGGGTGATGCAAGGGAAAAAGCGAGGCGGGGATCAAAGGGGAAAGAATGAGCGCAAATGTAAAGAGCGAGTTGGGGTAGAACGGAATGGTAAGAGAGACATGGGGATGAGAAGAGGGAGGTAGAGCGATGTGAAGCGGAGCGCGACGGGGAAAATTGGAAGACCTGGTAAAGAAAACTGGCAAGCCGAGCGGGTCGAATAGCTTAGAAGAGCGAAGCGGGTGAGACCATGCGAACGGCACAATGTGGAACGTGGCAGTGTGGGACGAAGGGGAGGGAATAAGGCAGAGCGGAATGAGGCGGAGGGAGAGGGATGGGAGGCAGAGGGGGCGAGGGAGAGCAGGGCAAGGCAGCGCGAGGCAAGGCAGAACGGATGAGAAATATCTGGGAAGAGCAAAGTGAGCGCGTTAAGAACGAAGCAGAAAGAGACAGAGTGGGACGGGCAGAGCGGGACGGAATAGCGGGTTAGAGTGAAGAGAATCGAGGACACACCGAGTCGCAAACGGCAAAGGGCAAAGCAACCAAAGAAGAGCCTTGCGAAGCGACGCTGGACACGGGGGATGGATAGGACGGGACAGAGGGGGGGGGGGGAGAGGGGGGGGAGGGGACAGTGCGAGCGGCGGCGTAGATCGGGCGGGGCCGATGCGCGGGACAGCGGGCGGGGGCGGAGCACGCCGGGGCGGGGCGAGTGAGGGGCGAAGGGGTCCGCCTCCACCGCACATGCCGCGTCCCGATTTCGGACAACACGAATTTGCTTTTACGCTCTGAAAGCGCCCGTCCCCCGCCCGCTTTATGACCGTCCGCGAGCGGGGTGGCCCCCTCGGACCTCCCCGCCCCCCCCCCCGCCCCGCCCCGCCCCGCGCACTGGAATTCCCTCTGCGTCGCGGGGTTTGGCCCGCTCGCCCGCGCCGATCCCATGGCCTCGCATTTGCAGTGGTTCTTCTCAAGTGATAAGGGACCGTGAAAGGTGGCTCCGGGCACCAAGTAGGATACGAGTGCCTCTGAATGGGAGGTTCTAGGATACGAGTCCAGAGGGTGGCAGGGTTTTCGACACAAACTCAATAGCTGGGACGAAATGAGCGGTCTGGAGGAGAATTCTACCGCTGGGCTGCTCGGTTTGGTAGTTTTCCGTTCTGTCTCTGATCTACACCATGCCGAAGCAGTAACTCTTACAAACAGGTCACGGACCTCACTCCAACTTTTCTTTCTCTTTCTTGTCCGATTCTTCAATCCTTAATTACACATAATTACACTGCATGAACTACACGACCACACGTGCCGGGAGACCGGTCGGGAGCTTAGAGATTGTCCCTGCAGGGGCGGTGCCTCGTTGTTGGGAGATATCTGGTTGGGGAAAACCCCGCTACCCGACGGGGAGGTCTGCGCCGGATCTTGCCATCCAGCGGAGGAAGATCACCGCCACCACCCGTGGAAAATTATACACGACACTTACGGGTCTAATGACTTTTGCAGTTGACGCGCCCGGAATCACTAATCAATCAAGTGACAAGCGAGTTTCTCAATTATCAGTCAAGTCTGAAATTCCTTTAGGTTGTCTATTCGTCGAGGACATGTACAGATTAATAATATCAGACATTAGGGTGTAAATAGTGGTGTTTGGCGTTTTCGACGATATCAAAATTATACGCCTGTTTGAAGTAGAGTCAGTAGCTCTGTCAGTACGTCAAGAAATTCCAAGAAAGGACAATATACTGCTGTAATAAATTGCTCGCGTTACATGTAAAAGCACGTTTTCACATTGCTTTTTCCTGCAAGTCAGTTACAATTATTTACATCCGACCACTCTATGTATTTATAGAATATTTGGTGTGCTTTTAACAGAGTGTAATATATAGTGTGGGTTTGTTACAGCATTGTTTGTTCGTTAGCGCAAATAAACAAAGTGAGTAATGACTAACCAGTACTATTTTTATTACGCACTTAACATACCACAAGCCACAAATGCCCCCGTAGTTAGTTTATTGCATCTCTGATCGTCAACGTTTGTGGTATATTTTCCTTAATCGACGGGCCATTTGAGGTTGAAAGATCAGCTATGGTCCTAAGAATGGAAGTGGGTTAGGATGGGGAACGACAAATTGCGCGTGCTCCATGGCCGGTTATTAGATAGTATTGTTCCGGCTTACGCTCGTATAGTGCTGTTCCGAATTATGATGAAATAATGTGAGTACAAAATGCAAGTGTAGAAGAACCACTAACAAGTTTTAGAGTAACTCCAGTTTTTGATGTGAAAATTATATTTTCATAATTCAGATCGCTTTCCATTTTTCTTACTTGTTGCACCACAACTTTTATTCACCTCCTACCTTTATTTAGATTCGCTTGGGTTACATAACTTTAGTTAAATTGATTTTACTGACTTATTGATTTTATGGTTAGTTTACTAGACTGTCTGGTTTACTTATAGTTTCATAAGTATGGTCCAGGGTCAATAGATAGTCGGTCTTTTATTGTCACATTCATTGATAAAAGTTTGTTAACCAACGTTTCGAGGCCTCTTCCGGTCTTATTTTCAAGGTTTACTTAATTATAAGTAAAGCATAACCAATCTCCAAAATATAGATAGTGTGAACTATTTTTGGATACATTATACGTATTATTTGATTATCCTTAACATATAATTAAGTAAACCTTGAAAGTGAGATCGAAGAGGCCTCGAAACGTTGGCTAACAAACTTTTATCAATAAATATAAAAATAAAAACGGACTGTCTATAAAGAAATCCTGGACCATTCTCCTATGATAATTAATGGAAGGCCACAGTTTTGAAATTGGATCTTTGGGCGAGGATTTTTTATTGCAATATGGCGAACACGGTCCTATTTCTTTGCTCCAGTGAATATACCAGAATCAAAGATGCACTTATTGCATCTTTAATATGGAAGTTAAGATAACGTTTTGATAATAGACACACTCAAGTGCAGATATTCAATTTTTAGATAAGGAATGAGACAGATAAGTAAATGTTGTTAGACAAATTTAATCCCCACAATTATAATTTGAAAATTCCTAACTTTAAAAAATCGTTAGATAGTTTTGTTTCAATTGCTGTTAAAAACTAACCATATAAATCTTATCACTATTCATAAATCTTTATCATCGCCACTAGCTACTTCCTCTTCTATTTCTTCTACGCTACAACATATACTTAAATGTTTCTGACTGCACTGCATTCATAGGGTTCTACGTGATTTTGTTGTTATTTGGTTGAGGAAAATTGTCAAAGTCCAGTGTTTTTTTAATTAATGAAAACCAACGTATTTTTCTGATATGTTCATAAACCCTCTTTTTTCATACAAGTTTTTAATATTGGTATATTTCTCCAAAACTATTAGTGTCTTATAGATTCCAAGTTTCTGCAGCATACGGTATTCTGCCATGGTGTAACTTCAATTCCTCTCATTTAGAGGGCAACCTACTGCTTTTCAAATCTTAGTTGACAAAGAAAGATCTATTAACAACAGCAATGCATTTCATGATTTCTTCTTACATATAGTTTGAATCATACAATTAAAAGTAAAAGAAAATACTTATGTGATTTAATTTCATGATATAATTGTCTATGAAGTATTTTGTCGGGGAAAAATCTTCAGTTCTAGAAAAGTGGGTATTTAGCATACACATTAAGTGAGGATTACAGCACTAATTTTCTCGTTCAGTCATTGTAACGTACATCCTATACGGAAGGAAGCACTAAATCGTTAATCAGTCTGTAATTCAGTGTTAATTTTAGCACCCAAGCATTATTAGAGATTTTGAGTTAGATAATACGTTATAAAGGAAAAGTAGCGCGTTAAAAATAATTCATTTTCTGAATACACTTTTTCTAATATTACCTCACGTTCACGCCTTTCAAACTGTTTCAAGCTAGAGGAGGAACAAATCTTACGGTTTATCAAATATTACATTTAAATGATTACGCATTTCCTCAAATCCCCGGAACTCTTTATAACTTATAATATGTAAGTGATGTAGCGTGTATTTTCCATTTATATAAGTTGAAAGAAAGAAACAAAATATATTCTAATGGTAAGAAGAATTGTTGGCGAATGCAAACAAGAAGCAGTAATTGACATCAAGAACAGCGAAGATTTTAATTTGCAAATCCCAGTTATTTTTCTGAATTCAATTGATTGTTGATTCTAGTCCTAGTAAACATTGACCTGTTTTCTGTTTTATTTCCTTTTAAAATGTATCATTCAGTTTTCTTTACAAGTACAATTCCAAACAAGGGCACCTAAAGCAATATGAATATTTCTCGTCATAGATTATATGTTTGACGCTGTTTCTGAAAGTTATGTATATTTGTTTTTCATTTTAACTCAAGTATATATAAAAATTTTCTCTACATTATTCTGTGAACTATTCTAGAGAAGTCAGTGCTAAATGGTGATGTCAGATCCAGAAAGTCAGACCAAAGGGTGGTGGAAAAAAGAGAAGAAGAAAATTTCAAAATCTGCCACACCCCTCTTTGGCCACCTTGGGGTATTTTGTGTCCGTGGTTTGCAGCTCAGTTCTTAGAGACAACATTAATAGAAACGATAAGCAATAATATATTATCAAGTGAAGTAAATTAAGGAGAAAAAATACGAGAAATGAAAGGGATAAATAAGGAAAATTTTATTGGGCGTCATCTTTTTACCAAGAGACAGGCAAAATGGATAGAAACGAAAACCAATGATATGCTATCAAGTGAAGTAATGAGGAAGAAATACCGAGAAATAAAAAAGATAAATAAAGAAAACTTTATTGAGGCATCTTTTTACAAAACATCACAAATTACAAAAGACTCAACAATCATTCGTACGCGTTGACGGAGCAAATCACCATTCATTTCTTCGGGGGAACTACCACTCGTCCTCAGGAAGTTGAGTTAACTTCGGAAAGCGTCTAGACGTAATCCTCTTCCTCGGTTATTTTTCGAAGTTGTTAATACCTTTGCGAACGCTACATATTTTTTTAGGAATATGTAGCGAAGAAGTTTCTCCATACACTCACTCTCGACTCAAAACTGTGGGGCAATAGAAAACGTTTGAATTTCGCGCACCTTCGGATGCAGATCGGAAGAAAAAAATGGTTGCGAAGGTGGTGTCTTGTCATGGAGTGGGGTTTGAAGAGAAGTGAACCCACCCAACTATACATATTTCCTTTAATATAGCTTGGCATTGGTTCCATAGTAACCGAGAAAAGAACTGCAATATTATACTCCTGTTTATTCTTACAACGTGGTAAAAAACAAAACAAAAACAACAACAAGAAAGCAACTGACAAAGGTGGCTCAGAGCATCAGCTGATGTCACTGCAGTGCTTCTGGGACTGGGTGGTCCTGGGTTTGAATCGCGACGATGCCAAGATTTTCTACTCTAGCCAGAGAGCTAGATCGCTTTCAGCCGCTGTATGGAGGAGAATTCAGCCGGCTGCTCTGATCGGAAGTTTTTCAAGGTTTCTCCTATCAAAATGAGGCGAATGCCACAGCAGTACCCTAACAAAGGGGCCACGGACCGCGCGCAATCTTTCCTTCCTCATCCGTGTTCTCTCCTCGCCTCTTAGTTACACACACTTACTCTCATATGCACTACACCACCATGCTTGTCTGGAGACCAGTGCTTGTCTCGGCTGGGGTGGTACCACGCTGATGGGAGATATCACGTTGGAGAAAATCCGCGCATGTCGAAGTAGGTCGGCACCGGATCTTGCCAGCCTGCGAAGTAAGATCACCGCCATTGTCGGCAATAGAAAATCCACTACACTTATGGGACTACCTTACCAGTTGACTCTCCCGGAATCACTAATCAAAGAAGTAAGCAGGGGATTGACGTGAGGGGATTTCATCTACTCCAGGGGGAAACATAGCGCGCCAGTGGGGTGAGATTTCTCCTTCTTACAAAGCACGTGTGCGCTCACGGCCCCGGGTTCGACCTCCACGGGCGGTACTTTTCGGCTCCTCCTCCGTTTCTGCCCCCTTCTCGTGCGCGGGCGGGCGGGCGGGCAGGCAGGCGGGCGGACGAACGCTTTCAACCACGGTCTCCCCGTGATAAGCTGCGCCTCGACTGCTATGTAAATTGTCGTGTTTGCCTTGAATGCTTTCTCAAAGCTGCGTGTGGACCCGGGATGTCGACGACCTCTTCTTATCTGGCCAATACGTGCAGAAGTTGGTAACGCTACTCGTTTTTTGGGACCGCACAAAGCGCGCACTGACATGTTTACTCGTGGGTCTTGAGCGGCGGATGCGGTGCAGGCGATAGGGCTTCGGCGGCCGGACGGTTACGCTCAAACAGCGAACGCGAGCGAGGCGAAATCTCGCCAACGTTGATGGGGCGACTTTTTTGGAGATTTTACGGGCGCTGTTGCTAAGAAGCGGTGTCGTAGTAGCGGGAATTAGACGGAAAGAATAAAGAACGTGTCGGACTCTCGGAGTAAAGGCAATTGTGTGGGGACGTACTGCGTTCTGTACTTTGGCCCGGTGTTGCTAAGCGCGTCTCAAGACCGTTTTCGTCGTTAGCTTATCTCGGAATGGTTGGTTTGTAAAACGTGTGTGCGATGCGGTGATAATGTTGCTTGTATATATTGGGATTCGGGACCACTTGCATACCGCTAAAATAACGCCAAGTTTATGTAAGGCATTCACAATGCAAACGTAAACGTAAAGTAATGCCGTAACCTTAGCAGTAAAATGTACTCGTAAAAACAAGCATTCACAATAACGAACGTAATCTGGAACGTAAATTTTGCTTGAACCAATCATATTTTAACGTATTAAAGCTTGATCGATTGTCAATTCGTCTCTAGCATGTGAATATATTGATTCAGTGGTAGTTGATAATTATGTTGCGTTTACACAATATTTATTTCAAATGCCGTCCTTGGCTCCCAGACAGAGAAAACGATGATTGCTCTCAAACGATTGTAAATAAATACTTACTACTATCAATCATTTCATGTATGTTTATTCATGATACTTTCATTTTCTACGATTTGTATTTATGTATAAATGCAACTAGCCATTGTATTAGAGCTCGTATTTCTTTTATTTATAAACAAGGATTCTTTTGTACCAAATTCACGAGTAATTCGTCAAACCTTCGCACTTTCACGAGTTTTTCACCGAACAATTTATTCGCCAAGTCAAGTTAAAGTCACAAGAAAAATGTCCAAATTCTTACTTTGAATTCACTTCTCGCATCAAAACCATTTCAAACTAGTTCAGTATACAACAGAAATGAAATGACATAACCACAAATCTGAACACAATCTTAAATCCTCCATGTTCCTTTATTTCATGCTGCTTTGTAGTTGGTCTTCGGTAGAATTCTGACGTAAACTTAACGTCAAAGCTTGGTGCTTGTGAGCTCTTAAGTTTACGGCTTGACATCTACGGTTACTCAAGGCACTGTGAAAGGTCTCGCTTAATAACCTGTTTCTAGGTTTTGTGGCTACGTTACGTTTCTGTTTGCATTGTGAATGATGCCTAACTCATATGACGTAAATACAGTCTACAGTAAGACGTTGGATTTAATAAATATATAATCCCCATTCCTTATGTGTTGTAGAATCAGCTGTGGGGGTGGCTAGCGATGTGAATAAAAACATTGATAAAATTTCTATACATAACTGGCTCATTAATAAATTTTATTTTGCCTTTAAAGCTAACATCTAGAACGATATCTACTAAACTACATAAATCCGTAAACATTTCTTAGCTATCACCAACTTCCCTTGACAATAATATCCCTCTTCCAAATGGCAAACAAATTTCCCACATTAAGCCTCGCAGATGGTATCATATGTTGCTACGAAGCAAGCTGTTAAAACTTTTCGTGTTCGAAATATTCTGGGGCAAATATTATAGAACATTATTCCCATTAAAAGAATTCTCTACATCACATACTTCTCTTTATGCACTTCTCGGAACAGAATTACAACTTTTTGCAGTTGAACATGTTCATTTACTTTTTTTCTCGTTTCGCTTAACATATCATTCAACAAGAAGCCTTATTATTTCATGATTATTCATTAACAATTAAGTATCTCTCCAGCATTTCCTCGAGACAAAGGCAGGCCCACGACCGAAAAAAAAGAAAGAAGAAAAAAAGAAGAGTGGAACTGCGGTTGTTCGGCTGCGCCGTTGGGCAGCGGTAGCAGCTGCGTCCGCCGGTGCCCGGTTCGACCCCCGCGACCGCAGGTGGTAGCCGGGGGACGTTGAGGGAGGGGTGGGGGGCAGCTTCCGGTGGCGGAAGTGGGGCCTCCCGTGTCGCTGCGACGCCGGCGCATTCCGGAGCAGCTATCGCTGCAGCGGAAGTGACGCGACGAGCGGAGATGCAGATGGCTCCGTTGAGCCGCGGGAGGAGAGACGCGAGGATGCGACTGTCCCATGCTGCGCCACGCATGCTGATAAGGATCGAGTCCCGACTGTGGCAGGATTTTCGAAACTAGCTGCGTGGCACGGTGGAGTTCGGTCGCTGTCTGGAGAGGCGAATTATAGCGGTCGGCTGCTCTGGTCGGAGTTTTCCGTGGTTCCTCCGATCAACACCAGACGAATGCCGGAGCAGTACCTTAACAAACGGGCCACGGACCGCGTCCGTCTTTGTACCTCTCCCTTGTCCTATCACCCCTTATTTACACTTACATACACTATTCTACCATGCATGCCGGGAGACGGTCCGAAGCTTAGAGCTTGTCCCGGCTGGGGCGGTGCCCCGCTCGTGCGAGATACCTGGTTAAAGAAAACCCCGCTAGCAGACGGTAGGTCGGCGCCGGATCTCGCCATCCAGAAGGGGAAGACCACAGCCGGTGTCTGGAGAGGGGGATTATGGTGGGCTGTTCTAATTGATTGTTTTCTGAGGTTTATCAGAACAATACCGGGTGAACGCCCGAGGCAGTACCTTAGCAAAAGGGCCTTGCGTGATCATCCCTTCCTCTTCTTTGTCCTATCCTCTCCCCATACACACACTTACACTCACATGCATAACATTTCCACACTTGCCAGACCAGTCGGAGGCTTAGAGCTTGCCCCGTCAGGGGCGGTGCCCGCAGGGAAGAGATACCGGGAAGGGAAGTTCCCCGTACATCGACGTTTAGCTCGGCGCTTGACCTCATTATTCAAAGGATGAATATTTTACATGACTTACGTTATATGATGTAATAAAACATTCTTATATAGTGTGATTTATGCACGCAAGCAAATTAATAATTTCACTATATTATTATATTTGTAATAAAATCAAATTATAATTTGGAATAATAGCATTTTTTCTAAAAACCGTGTTGTATTTATATTCTTCAATCACTAATTGAACATACGACTAGTCTCATTTACCTCAGGGTGCGAGAATACCTGCTTTGAAGTGTTTTAGGAGCGAGAGTTTTTGCAGACTGTTAATACGATGCATTTAACTGTACTTAATAAAAGACAGAAGTTAAAATATCATGGGATATGACCAGACTGAAAACAATCGTCTAAACAATTTTCGAAAACTTTAATCTCCAAAATTCATATTTTTCTTTAAACTTCTCACGATCGAGTCTTTGCAAAATTGTATAACTTTTCCTAACACAGTTTACAACAGTAGAACAAATCTCAATGTTTGACAAGACAGTTAGTTGATTATGCCGATCAAAGCGTCTATTATAATGGGAGAAAGCAAAACGTACGAACACATAGTACGTTCCTGTAGACAGACAATGCGTTTTTCATAGGGTATCCGTCCAATCCAAATCACAACTTTTTGCATTCATGAGAATTAAAACGGTTTCAAAAACGGTTGAGATGAGTGAAAGTTAACATATCGTTTAGCTCTTCGAGTAAACAAAGGCGTGTGTGAAAATAACCCCCCGGATCAAACTTTCACCAATGAAACCCTCCGGGTCTTCATTTTTTTAGGATATGTATCCGTGTCCAGTTCGAAACTTGAACGTCTTGCCCGTAAACCTGGAGCGTATACAGTTTTGTTGAATCTAAAAAGAAAATTGATGCGATGAGGGGTGATTTTCAAAACCGTTTCTTTTTCAATATTGTTGACCGAGGTACTCCGATTGAAGACCCGATAGAGGCAGATTATCGACACTATTATCTACGTAGCTGTATCGTATTCACTTACTTTCAGGACGAGAATTCTATCTGCTCTGGCCGGCAGCAATACTGATCGATAGTTTTTGTTGAATTCTCCGATCAAATAAGGGGAATACCGGGGCAGTATTCTAGTCAACGGGCCATGCCCCGAATGCGATCTGTGGTTTCTCACCCTTATTCTCTCTTCCCTCAAACACACACACACACACACAAACAAACTGCCAGACATATCGGAAACCTATCGGTACCCTGTAATCTTGGGTAAGAAATGCTCACCGGAGGGAGATACGTAGAGTAAGAAAAACAGCAAACTGACGTGTAAGTCGGCGCCGAATCACATGATATAGTAGGCGAGGAACGCCGCCCAGGAGTATTACAGGCACTATACTTACGAGACTAATGACCTAAGTAGTAGGCGCGCTCGAAATCAATTCCAACCCACTCACTCACCAGATCATGGGTTTGCATAAATGGCGCAATCATGTGCAGCGTTGGTGGCCTACGCACCCGATATCGTTGAGAAAAAATCCTGAGTCCCCTATCCTCAGAGTTGCGTGAGAGCTCCGTCCTCTGGTTGATAACGAATAAGCATACACGCAATATTTGGGTATAGATAGACGGGAGACATTGAAGGGAGATGTGCGTGCCACCGTACTAAATAGGTTTTTATTGTATTCAGTGTGCTGAATAAGGAGCAGCAAATTTGATTTCAAGTTCAAAAAAGATATAATCCTACGTATTGGTTTTTGATGTAGAATGTTGAATTAGTGTAATGTGTACCTCTTCTAAAACCGTTGTTCCTCCCTACCCAAAAGTAGTATAAATTTCTCTTTGTTAAAATATTGATATACATCACTGTGTGAATGTTACCGAAATTTCATCTTAATGAAATAAGTGGCAATTTCCAAGACGAGATTAATATGTTAGTTTTCGGAGCAACTTTCACTTTCACGTGGAAAAATGTTTGTTATTCTTATTTCAATTTAAAACTACTGCCTTTTTAAAAAAATATATAAAATTAAAATAGTTGATACAAATTTGAAGAGGTTTTTTTATTAAGAAGTTGAAACTTTCTCAGATTTTATGGATGGTGTGTTGCAACTCTCATACTCGACATAATCTGATTCAAAGTTACAGCTTGCGGTAGCAGAGTGTGTTCCCACGGTGTGTTTACCTCTCATCAGCTATTGGAAATCAAGAATCCCGTACGTGCTCGCCACACAAAGAGCTTAAGTGCGTGTCATTTTCAAAACAAGCTCTCACCATACCCCCCCCCCAAAAAAAAATCGGCTCCTTGGAGAAATCTCTCTGGACCGGCAGATCTCTGAGAAACTCTCATTTCACTCCCATCCAGTAAATCGCTTAGCACCTACTTATGCACATCGCATCGCCGAAATTAATACATATTTTAATATCATACGATTCGCCGCCTCGGGATCTGGGTGGAAAATGGACGTCGGCGGCTCGCTTTCCCACGGGAGGTAGCGCGGGCGATGAAATTTTTTGCGGCACAACGCCGGAGAAATTTTTGGGAGCAATTTCGGACTGAGCGGAGGCGAGCGGCGAGGAGTTCGTGCGGGTGGCAACGCGTGGACGCGCCGCTCGGGATCCGCACGCGTGTGTGGGAGCCTTCCCAAGGGCTCGGCCACGCCGCCGAATTGCACATCGCCGCCATGTTGCTGCTTTACATAAACCGTGTGATAAACAAGTTTTCAGACCATTATTATTATTATTATTATTATTATTATTATTATTATTATTATTATTATTTATTTTTTTTCTCATTCTTTTGGTACTGTTTGAGTAGTCATACAGATATTTCATCAAGCATGATTTCCGTAGTACACTACTTTTAACAAAAACATATTCATTTTAAGAACCAATTAGAAGGTAAACATTATTATATAATTAGAAGGGAAATATTATTATTATTATTATTATTATTATTATTATTATTATTATTATTATTATTATTATTATTATTATTATTAGACTTTTGGTTAACCCCATCGATGAGTACAAAGATTGACCCTATTAGTCTGCTAGAGGCTAGTTGTTTTTTTTAAATTATTTATTTCTTATTACTTTGTTTACTCTTATATTTATTTACTTATGTATTTGTGTTTTAGAGGTTCTTCAATCATGAATGTCATTGACGCTCTAAGTGATGATGTGATGGGTAGATGTTGACGATAATGACGAGGTGAATGATAGAGAAATGGAGTAAGAGGTAGGGGAAAGGAAAGAACCTCGCGAAAACTTGCCAAGAGCTCGCTTTGCTCGCCACAAATTCCACGTGGATTGGCTGAAAACAAACATGGGCCCTAGTGGCCGAAAGCCTCTGCGCTTGGCCAGGAATCTCCGACTTAACTACCGGCAGAGGTGGTGCCAAATCTCACCCACCAGCGGGAGAAGATCATTGCCACCTCCCGAAGGAAAAAAATTCAATACACTTACGGGGCTAATGACCTTGAGTTGACGAGCCCGGAATCATCAATTAATGAATCAATCAATCCAACTAAATGGTGTTGTTGAATTGATCAGAAGTCTGATATAATCTGATCTTGAGTGTTTGTTCAGACAAGGGAGTTGGATGAAGGCGTACAGGATTAGCAATTACTTTTTATGCACAGCTGGCTTTAAGTGTTAAAAACATTTGAACTGATTCAGAATCTGTTTCCTTCTCATTATTTTCACCTGCTGCATGGCAACACCCACGCTTATTTCCAAGCAATGAAAAGTAGGCGTCAAAATTGCACCATCTAAGTTATTGACCAGACATATTTCTCTCCTCCGGGCACTTCATGTCACCTCCGGACGATTTCCTCTTCCCAAAGCTGAAAATTTACTTAAGGAGTTCAAGATTCAACTCGATTTTCAGATACAATAAAATGACTTGACAGTTCCTAAATAAGACTCTTCTGAAGCAATGAATAACTCGAAAACACAAACTGATAATGAATCATATAAAGATCCATTTTAGAAAATGAACAGTCAAAACTCTCACACCTCTCTTTCATATTTTTATTTATTTATTTATTTATTAAAAGTCGCATCAACATCTAGGTCATTAGCGACCACTACTAGAGTTAACGTTACGGTAACTATGAATATGAAACTAAATCGGTGATGATATGGGGTGAAAGGACGAACACAAATGCAACCAAGCCCGAGGTGGGACTCGCACCCGCGACCCTTCGGTCTGAGATCACTACACTACTGCCCTAGCGATCTCGGCCACCAGGCCGATTCACACCCCTTTGATTTTGAATTTCATATTGTCTTAATCTGGGAACTTTCGAACCGCCCTGTGTGGAATGTAACGGACAGCATAATCGCGCGCACTTCAGTTCTCATACGCGTGAGCTGCCAGCGCGGCAGCAAGCGGGGCAGCCCTGCGTCGTCTTTTTGCACGTTCGGCTTCTCTCTTTTGTAGCCTGTTCTAAGAGCAAATAAATATTTTAAAACCTTGGGTTCCCACTGGAACGCTTTGTTCGTCTCCGGTCAAGTGTCGTTTACCCTTCGCGTGGCTCAGGAGTCGTTGCTCTCTGAGAAGATTCGAGAGGGAATGTATCAGAAAGCATTTTATTAATGAGTTGTAATCATGTGTCATTTGATAGATTCTTTTGTTGGCGTGGCGTTGCTAACGGACACGTCTGAGAATCCTCATAAATATGATTCCTTTAATTATAGGTATTATCAAATTTGAATCCCCTTCGAGAATTTTGTTTCTCGATTTATTGTAGTCCTGTTTGCTCCAGCATGCGGCCAACCGACGGAAGAATTCCCCGATTGTCAAATATTTTGAATAGAGTGGGTTCCTGGTGCCGCGAGAGCTGGGGGACTTTCGTACGTTTCTCTACAATCTCACTGCCAACTCCCGAATTTCTTTCTGGAATTTTCGGCCGAGCAGAAAAACAGCCCGCAGGTACGCGAGTCGGTTCCCTCCTACCCCGCGGTCGGTCCTGTTTTGCGCGCCTCCCGACTGTCACTTGTCCACAATTTTGGGCCCTTTGTGCCTGGGTCGGCGGGGGGCGGGGTGAAGGACCGGCGGGTGGGGCGACGCAGGGTGAGCTCAGAACGTTCCCCTCCACCCACTACGCCCCTTTTCATTTCAGTCGACTGATTTTGGGGTGTCCCCTTTCCATCTCTGTCTCTGTCTGTCTGTCTCTCTTTGTCTCTCTCTCTCTCTCTTCTTCTTCTTCTTCTTCTTCTTCTTATTATTATTATTATTATTATTATTATTATTATTATTATTTTCTTCTCGGTCATTCACATCGTTCAGACTACCTTTCTCTCCAATATTTTCTTCTCCCCTCCTATTGTTCCTCCTTTTCGTAACATACGATCATTCTCTCTCTTTCTTTCTTTCTTCTCTTCTCTCTCTTTTCTACTCAATATCCCACATCGTTCAGACCACCTTTCTCACTGATCTTCTTCTTCTTACCCACCTATTATTTTCCTCTTCTTGTAATATATCATTCATTATCTTCCCAAGTATAGCAAGCTATCTTTTACTCTATTTTCCTACTTTTCCTATTTTTTTTTGCTGGTCGTCTCCTTCTTTTACAGTTTATTACTCACTCCTTTTTACTTCTACTTTCTTCTTTTGCTTTTTCTTTTTATTTTCTCTCAGAGACGTTCTAACGTTTACTTATAATATCCTCGCAGGTGGTTTCATTTCTGAATTTACATGTTTCTCAAGGAGTCAAGAATCTTGGAGATAACTACATAGGACGATAGCAGTGCCCAGTATTGCAGTATTATGTGGTTGGTAGGCTAGACTCGTATTAAGGCTTACAGTAAGTCTCAGGTTTCTCAGTTATTAGAAGATGTCTCTAAATTCAAATATTATGTCGCATGATTACATAAAATATTTTTCATAATGTTTAATAAAAATAATTTAAGATATTTAATATTTTAAATACTTGTACACGCCAAGGGACAATCCCTGGGAGTAGGTATACACAATACTCTGTTAAATAATGGTTTTGTTCGACTTACAACACATCGTCGACACAAAACCTTGTAAATGTTGAACTGTTGGATAGTGAAAGGCGAAAAGATTTTAGGCGAAGAATGGAAAAAGTTTTAATTATAATTTATATTATATTTCATTATATAAATTAATTATTCTTAATTAATTGATTGTTCTTAATGATGAAGCATATATTATTAATATATGTTTCATTATTTACAATTCGCTAAATATGCTATTTGATTCCTTTCTAGGAATATTTTCGAAAGGACTTGGTGTTGAGACCATCTAAAAGAAAGTTGGTAAAATGTTACTGTTTTAACACTCAAAAACAAATGTGGCAATGAGTGTTAACGTTTTATCTTAGAAACGATTTAAAAAACATTTTGAATCATTGTATAAAATGCTTTAAACATTAATATATTGTTACACACGTTTTAGAAAGTTACAGAAGTTTCCCATTGTATGCAAATCCTCGATGGACAGTTCAGTCAAGGCAACTTGAAAAGTTAATAATTTCTACAGACAAAATGTGATAGATTACTACTTTTATTATCGGTTTACTTTGAATACACACATTTAACACAAAAGTGTTATTCAAAACACTCTAAGAACGTTAATTTTTAATTATCCCTCCTTTTTTTTTCGCACAGATATGCCGCCCAAGTCATTTATTTCTTCATTGACGAGTGAGGGCATAATTCCTGGCTCTCTTAAGAGTTTGATGTCCTCTCCTGAAAAAGTAGTCATTTATCCCTCCCGGGGATACAATATTAATTCGTAAGAAGTGTCTCCTTTATGAATTCTACACTCCGAAATATTCAAATCAAGGAATCCAAATAATGTAAATTGTACAAGAAAAATTTCGAGACCATTCTTAGAATTCTTTCAGACGCTTGCGGCTTCGTTTCACTCATCATTAGTGGCATCCCGAAATTTTGAATACCCCCCGGTAGGGAAAATTGCCTACTCGCACATTCTCCGCAGGCTCAAATAAAATTCGCTCCCGTTTCGTCGCGGACTACCGCGTTGGCCGCTACAAACGCTTCTGCCGCCCGCAACGCCGCATCCAATCTGCTTCCGCACCGCCGTCCTCTCCGCCATCGCCCCGTCGCACTATGGTACGGATTGGCAAAAAAGCGGACAAAAATTTTTACGCAATAAAATGAAATGATTTTAACCTAGAACTATATTTTCAGTTTATTTGAAGTTAATTTGCTTTTAAAGTGGTTCACGCTTCTTTTGCAAAATATATGCATCTTTAGTGTCAGTAGTGTCGGCGTCTTCAGGGTTGTCTGACTCTTCCTCTGCAGTTTCGTCTCCTCGGTTTTTCTTCGGTTATATTTTCATGAAAACATTGAATTGAAATTGTCTTCTGAACAGACACAACATTTCATTCATATTATTGTGAAATTTAG
Source organism: Teleogryllus oceanicus (assembly GCA_964035755.1). Taxonomy (NCBI): domain Eukaryota; kingdom Metazoa; phylum Arthropoda; class Insecta; order Orthoptera; family Gryllidae; genus Teleogryllus; species Teleogryllus oceanicus. The sequence continues at coordinate 109,009,621 of CAXIVR010000007.1, forward strand.
GACGCCTCGCTCTCGTCGCTTCCTCCGCGTCGAGCGTGCAGCGGCGGGCGGCGCGAAAGTTTCGTTCATTGATTTATTGATGATTCCGGTAGCATCAACAGCTAAGGTCGTTTAGTCCCGTAAGTGTAGTGCATGGTTTTATCGCTGGAGGAAGCGATGATCCTTCCCCGCCGGATGGCGAGATCCGTCGCGGATCTACCGTTGGCTAGTAGAGTTTTCCCTAACTAGGTATCTCCCACTAAGGAGGCACCGCCCCAGTCGGGAAAAGCTCAATGTTCCCGACCGGTCTCCTGTCATATATGGTAGTGCAGTGCATGTGAATGTAAGTGTGCATAAGTAAGGGATGAGGATTGGACGAGGAAGAGGAAGGAAGAAACGCGCGCGGTCCTTGAGCTGGGAAACTGTTTCAACATTCACCTGGTGTTGATCGGAGAAACTACGGAAAACAACCTATCAGAGCAGCCGGAAACTAGAATTCTTCTTCAGACAGCGGCTGAATTCGACCTAGCTGACGAGCTACAGTCGTATTTATGACGCTCTGCCAGCAGCGCTCTTAGGGGCCTGCCATATGGGGTTTTTCTAGGAGCTCGAGGGGCGACTGACATTGGCTGGGGGCCGTTCATAAATCGCAAAACCGAACACTGGCAGCCTGCTAGGCCTGGCAGGTCCCTGGCAGAGGTTTATAAATACGGGCCCTAGTGTCGAAAATCCTGCCACCGTCAAACCCTCGGACTTCCCACTCAGAGGCACTACTGTGACATCAGTTGCTGCCCTGAGCCACTTCTCCCGGTGCTAAAGTTTCGTAACCGGCCGTCCACGTGGGCGGGCTATTCGCCGGGGTGTACCTCGCGTAATCGAAGCGAAGGCCAAGCGGTGCGGCGGTACATCGCGCACTCAAACGTTAACTCCTTGTTGGGCGTATCTGGTCGGCCGGCCGGTCCCCGGGTGACACTGCCGCTCTCGCTTCTTGCCTTCTCGCCACCGCAACTTCTCAACTATCTTGATGCCGAGGGTACTCATTATGGGCCGCACGCCGTCTTGGCGGCTGGTGGGACCGGGGCCACTAACCCGACACGGGTCGCACTTTACTTGCGCTGCAACAAAGGAACTTCGGTACTTACTGCTAATGGGAGTTCAAATACGTTCCGTTATGACTTCGCACGGCCGGTGAGTGATTAGGCCCTGTTCTTGTCTTCCGGAAACAAGTTTCCTGCCCTGATTGTGGAAATGTTCACGTAAGTTTTAGATTATTTCTGGGCCGGTGAAATCAGAAGCTAAACAATTTATTTTGTGCACTCTCTCTCTTACTTCAAATCCTTAATCGAAGAAGTTTTAATTTTTAGCGTTAGTGGGAACTGTTACGGTTATAATTGGCTGTAGTTCGATATGAAGTAAATAACAGTTAATGTTGAAGTTAATGAACTTAAACGATACCCGACGTTTATAACCAACCGTGTTCGTTATTTGTGATATCAGTCATGTGTCGTTAAAACATTTTCTTCATATATCACCTTCTTGTAAGAAAACTGATAAAAATAATAAATACGTTTGCTATGAATACGAGTACTCATCCGACATTTCATGCTGCAACTCCTTTGTTTCAATGGTTCTTCGCGTATGTAAATAGCGAATTTTCTTCCCGTTATTTGATAGCACTGGTATTTTGTTATCAATATGACACAGTGTGAGACAATGTGTTCAATAAAAAGTTTTCCATTACAAAGGAAGAAAATTTCATCTACTTTATTTCCTTTATTGCTATTTCTACGTAAATTAATTTCACTTTTTGAGTTTTGGATGTTTTGTAGGCGAAACAAGAACTCAGCTATGTTCTACTTGATTCGGTAAAACTACATCTACAGAGCCAAAAAAAAAAACTTCAAAAATTTCAGCATGGGCATCTAGAACATAAATAAAATAATGAACTTGTAAAAGAAAACGAAGCACTTTTTGGCCTTCTAATACACATGCACGAAGAAAGAGCGGTATGCACTAACAACATTTTCTCTAGGTAAACACAACACTTCGGCTGCTAAAATTAATCTTTCGCAATACATTTTGCGGCATAGAACGACTGCTTGAAGTGAGAACTTGTAAAACCTGTGTTGCAAGCATTTCATTAACAAAAATATTGCTTGGAGTTGAGATAGTCACCCATCTATCATTTCAGGCATTTTTTCTATATTACATTGGAGAACGTGTAATCTTCACAGAAGAAGGGATGGGTAACATTATTCGTTAACGTACTGACCATAAAGTTGTCAAAATTGTACACGTGTTCTAGCAAAATGGCTGCTGAGAAAATTCTTTCGTCCAATCATCCATAACGGGCTTTTACGAAGAAAAAAAAAGAGATTATGAGTAAAGCAATAGAACCTAGTCTTCGTAAGAATAATAATTATGTTTTTATGTAGCTCATAGTCTCCTACTACATAATATTTGGGTACGCAAAACTTTTTATCATTTTTTTACATTTCCGCAATAAAAAATCTGCATTAATTTTTCCTGATTCTAAATTGCTTAATGCTGTTCACGCAGAACAGTAAAGATTTCAAGGAAACGTAATAAAATGTACAATTCATGGTACACTGTCTTTTCAGCGGCCTGAATATTAAAATGCGGAACCAGCGGGAAATGATGGAGAGAAGAAAGGTTCTCCTCTCTGCCATACGTTTGAAACGCAACAAAACATTCCGCTCGTCCGTGCTGTGCGACAACCGAACGCTTTGCAATACTGAAACGGAGCATCACACATCCGGCAAAGAGAGAGGCGCGGCGAGCGGCGTAATAAAATATTAATTGATTGATTAATTGGTGATTCCGGGGACGTCATACTGCTGAGGCCATTAGTCCTATAAGCGAAGTGCTCATTTTTTCCTCGCAAGGTGGTGGTGATCTTCCCTCGCTGAATGGTGACATTTGGCGCCAACCTATCTGTTGGATGGCGAGGTTTTCCGACGACCAGGTATCTCCCATCAATATAGCATCGCACCAGCCGGAACAAGCCCTAAGCTCCCGATCTTTCTCTCGGCATATGTGTAAGTGTAGTGCATGTAAGTGTGTGAGTAAGAGGAGGATAAGCCAAGGAAGAGAAAGGTAAGATCGCGCGTGGTCCGTGGCCCATTTGTTAGGGTACTGCTCCGGCATTCGCCTGATGTTGATCGGAGAACCACGGAAAACTACCGATCAGAGCAGCCGGCTGCTAGAATTATAATCCAGACAACCAGTATTCAGCCAATCTAGCTTGCTAGGGTCGAAAATCATGCGACCTTTGGGGATTCGAACCTAGAACCTCCCAGTCAGAGGCACTGCAATAAAGCGAAGAATGGTGCTTCTCCCTAGAGTTTAAAAGGCAACAAAATATTCCCCTCGTCCGTGCCGTGGGGCGATCGAACGTTCTCCAATACTCAAACGGAGCAACGCACATTCGCCGGAGAGACGCGTGGGCGGGCTGGCGGGAGGAGGGCGGGGAGAAGCGGTGGGCGTGCGGGGGCGGTGACCGCGGCAGCGCCCGCCCCGCCCACGCTGAGCTCCTAATTATTAGCTCGTGCCTCTAACGAGGGGGCGGAGGCGGCGGCGGCGGCGGCGGCACGCGACTGGAATGAAAGGGGGGAAGCGAGGCCCCCGGCAACCCCCACGCCGCGGGAGAGAAGTCGCGACGCGACGCGCTGCGACACGGCGCGATGCGATACGATGTTCTTCCGCCGCAGACGCCCAGCTGCTCGTTAGTGGTCGTCGACTGCAAGACGGCGCCCCCGCGTATTGTACGCGAAACGTTTTCTTCAGCCCCGGAATGCCTACACCACTCCTTTACTAACGTTACTTGAATAAAGAATAAACGATGGAAACGAGCGTTGTTGAGAATGTTTGATAATTAAATGTTCTCATCTGTGTAATAGATAATATTTCGGATTGCAAATACAAGTACTAATTTGATACTTTTGTCCTGACGTGCAAATTACCAACCTCCACACTCCTTATACATCTAGCGAAATGAGGGTGTAAGAATAAATGCACGGATAATACAAAGGAATGTTGTCACGACGCGGGACTAACGTTCGGTTTCGAGAAATATGGCACTTATTTTCACGACGCGATACTAATATTCGGTTTCGAGAATGGCGTTTGGGTGAGTTTGGGGAAGTCAATTAGCAACGTTTTCGTCCAGTTTCTCTGGTCCATTGAGCAAATGCTGAGATGGCGCTTGATATAATATATAGCTTCACTATGCGCTAGGCGTAATTGAGTTCTCCTTTTGCTATTTGTGGTCGTCGCTTGGCAAGGCGGCGACGCCGCTGCTAGGTGCGAAGGAATGTCACGACGCGGGACTAACGTTCGGTTTCGAGAAATGTGGCGCTTAATTCCCCGATGCGATACTAATATTCGGTTTCGAGAATGGCGTTTGGAATGAGTTTGTGAAGTTCAATCACCAACATTTTCGTCCAGTTTCCCTTTATCCATTGAGGAATTACTGAGATAGCCTCTTGTTTTGCTTCTAAACAAAAATCTAGCTTCACGCGTTTTGTTGAGTTCTCTTTTGCTAGTTGTGGTCGTTAGTGCTCGTCAACTGGCAAAACGGCACCGCCGGACTGCGAGGTGCAAAGGAATCTTTTCTCGCTGCGGGACTAACGTTCGGTTCCGAGAAATGGTTCGTTTCTTGTTTTCACAACAGCAAATAATCTTGTTTCGATTCAATTTTTTTATAATTCTGGAGCACAAATGATGTCTAGTTTTCAAATGTTTCTAAACCGCTTTTTGGCACATTTATTCACCATTCAACTATTTAGTTTATTTGTCTTTAAAACTGGGGAAGAGTTTCTGGAGCTCAAGAAAACGTGTGCACAGAAGACTATATTTCTCCCCATGCGATACACAATTTTTACTGTTCTTTGATAAAAAAAAATCAGATCAAATAAAGAGGTTTTTGTATATTTAGGATACTTAGATAATTAGGAGGATAATTGGAGTTGCATGCGGGTTTCGAGTAATTTATATTACTATTATCCGGAAAAACGTTGAGTTTCAGATACGACGAAGGATACATGCCGCAAATGTCCTCATATCCACGCGTGGAAAGAACCAGGTCCATTTCGGAACACCTCACCAGCAAAGTCGTATAAAAGCAACCCTACTGTCAAATATATAATAATAATCATGGTGATGTGATTTGATCGATGTTGAAGCGATGGGGAATGGATCTTTGCAGTTAGCGCGTCCGGAATCACTAATCAATCACGGAACACTGGTACCTAGAAGTAGAAGATGTACATTTGACCTCAACACCATGTAATGCTCTAGCCTCGCAGCCTGCATTTACGCTTTCACTTGCCAAAGCCACGCGTTGGGTGAGTGACAATGATTTGTCGTCATTGTGCCAAAACTCAGTCGCCTGGTTGAACAGAATGTCGTAATGTTACGCTTTCCTTTCTGCTCATCCTGGCGAGTTGACACGTGTATGAGACAAATTTTCACGCCATTTTTTTGGTTTCTGTGTTCCCTCCTGCGTACGTTCTGAGTTTCGCGGGCCGTTGCACATGAGACAATGACGTGCTAGTCCCCAGACCTCATCGCGGGATCTTTTGCGTATGTTGGAATGAATTCAGGACAAGCTTGACGCCTGTACTCGTTCATTCAGTCTGTTGCGTGTGAGACAATGTATACGCACCGGTTTAATAATGACTGGCAGGGGTTTTGTTATTTCGCTACGTTTTACGTCGCTGCTTATCCTGTCGTAAGTCTTCGACAATGGTATCTCCGCACGCTTTACACCAGCGTTCAGTTTATTTTAATATTTTGTGCCATCTTTGATATGATTGCTGGGCGTTAAAAAGGTTTCAAAGAGATAAGTTTGGCACAATTGAGGTTCTTAGGACTAGACAATGGTAAACCACTCAATACTCAAAATTCAAAAATTCAATTTCAGTTCAAAATTGATAAGTTTACTTTTTTGTCGCAGGGTTTGCAAAGGGCATTTTACGCACGAAACTGGCAAAGTTGTTGTTAAATTTAACTCAGAAATTTATTCTACATGCCTCAATGAGATAATATATACAATAATATTGAATAATTTCACAATGTAGTATTGTGTGCAGAATCTTGTAATGTAATGTATTTGTTTTTTCAAGTTGATCAACAGATTTTGTTTTCTTTAAAGTTTCAAGTTCCTCTTCTGTAAAAGTCATGTATAGTGACATTGCATTTTCTGGTTCCAAACGTCTAAATTCTGGGTACCAAAGCAAAATTTGCAGTTTAGCACCTCTGAGATCACAGTTTCAAGATGGCCTCACAGCAGCACTCAGTTCCTCCTCATGCCAACACTCAAACTCGCAAGTTGTCGTGTATAGGATGCTTGCGCGACTTCCTGCATACCAACATTCAACCACGCGACGTGATGGGTATGGGAATTTCCTCAAGTTCGTTGATGTCAACGCTGACACCCTTTGTTGCATGTGGAACAAAGTGTTCATGACACTCCTTATACCCAATTTATGTTTTGCGGTGTATGGGAAACTGCTTTGCGACATCATGCACACTGTTCGTCCCAAGGAAGGAACCGGGATAGACTAAATACAAAATGGAAACTAACAGGAAAAGGCGTATGAAATTTCAACGATGTACTACAGGCAAATTATTCTCTTCTTGACAAGAGATTTCCTTGTTCAGCTTTGAATATGTGTTTGCAAAGGACTACAATAAATGTTTGATATACAATTTTGTTTTTTTTTAGCTTAAAATCGTCATTCTAGTCACCCTTTGCATAGAATTTCCACAAGCTTAAATGTAATAAAAAAATAATTTACTTGTGATAAAAATGAAATTGGTCAACTTAAGCGTTCGAATAATTTTATGTTCGAATTTGGATTCTGAAACTTCACTGATTTATTATTTTACGCACGAAAGATACTGCCCCCAAATCCCACCCATTTTCTATGACAATCAATCTATTGCATTTACTGCAGCTATTATTGCCATTCTTGGAATAAATTGAGTCCAGAGTTATTATGATTATTCAAATGAAACCTAAGATTTAATCAGAAGACCGTACAAGAACAAAGTGGCTGAAAGATACTCTACAATAGAAAACAGAAAACGACATTAGTTATACACAGAAGTTTCATTAGAATAAAGGTTAACAATAACTATTGTAAAATAAAATGACACAGAAAAAAACACGAAATCTGGAAACGTACAGAAATCCTGTGAAGGAAGAACCCCAAGGGTCTTCACTATAATCTCGAGCCACATTCTGTAAACAAGGATTTCACTCAGCGTTGCTTCTTCCCAGGTGGTTTCAACCCATCTTCTTTTCCTTCTTCCTCATGTTCCCCCTCTCCTTTCTCCTCGTCCTCCTCCTCTCCGTCCGCTTCTCCCACCCGCACGCGCGCTCACACACACACACACACACACACACACACACGTGCGCGCGTCCGTGTGGGCAGATACGCGCGTCGCCCGGCTGTCACCAAGCTCTGCCCGCTAACAATGGGTGCGGGCCCGCAAGCGGTCCTACTGCTATGCAAATGATTGGCCATCACGGCCCCCAAAAGACCACGCGACTTGTTTCTCGCTTTGTGTTTATTTATTTGTAGCAGCGGCGGCGGCGGCAGCATCTCCGCTCGCTCTCTCCGCTCTCCTCGTCTCCCGCCTCCGCCTCCGCCTCCGCCCGGCCCCTCCCGCCGAGGACAGTGCCCGGGGACGCAATGTGCGAGGAGCCTCCGAGGATGAGAGATTGCGGTGGTCTATATGGAATTTGGATAAGAGGTCTTTTTCGAGCCTCTGTGCATACGCTACGTTTTTACATAGCGTTATGCTGGGTATCCAATTCGATAAAGAGTACTTTTTGAGTCTGCTTTGTGCTTGCTTCAACGTTACGTTTTTGGACAGCGTTAAGCTGTGTACCGAATTCGATAAGGAGTATTTTTTAGCTTCTGTGCATTCGCTAACTACAATGTTAAGTTTCTGCACAGCGTTATGCTCTGTAGAGAATTCAACAAGGAGTATTTTTTTTGAGTCTCTGTGCACGCGCTTGATTCAACGTGACTTATTTGGACAGTGTTACGCTGTGTACCGAATTCGATTGGGATATTTTTTAGCCTCTGTACATGCGCTAAATACAACGTTTTTTTTTTTTTGCGCATGGTGAACTTACGTTACGCTAGAATTAGACGGGAAGATACTCCTCCAGAATAACCCTTTGTAGACACGCGAAGCTGTCCGATAAAAATCATGTGGACACGATAAATGGAATTTGTTCCCAGCTGCAGTGGTAGAGTAAACTGCTCACCCTATATTTCCATGATGCAACTTCATGTAGGTAGGGAGTGCTGGTTGAAGAAATGCGAATCAAGACGATGTGGCATTATGGGAATTTAGCGTTAGCAGCAAACTCTCCTGTCACAGTTTGTAACTATGCGCATATAGTTTTCATAGAATGAAACTGTCCAAAAACACAATTTAGACGTCAAAGGAACTGGTCATAGGCTAACGGGTACGATATCCTTTTACATGTCGCGCAAAAATACTCTGACGGGAGAGTATAGAAGTTTCGATATGAGGTCAGTTCTTTGTTACATTGTCTCAAGCTCCGACGAGACCATGCCGTTGAGAAAAGAGACTGGAGAACCGTAGTGGATCATCCATGGCGGTGGTTTTTGATCTCGGAGTATCGGGTTTCAAATACAGGTCGATCCATGTGGAATATGTGGTACGCAAAGCGTGTACGTCGTAGGTCTTTTCGAGGTTTCCCATTTCCCTTACCGCTCATTTTACCATTGCCCTAACATCGTTCATACGTTGTCGTAGTCTATCCATTAATCTACTGACCCATCCAAGTATTTGTAAGGCGGATGTTTACATAAAATTACTTTGCTTTCACACCACGTATATCGTTGGTTTGTGTTTCTAATAGATGGTACCCCGGCAATGCCGGGTACTTTAACTAGTGTCCACATACAATTCCATTTCCAGCCACTGTAAGGCAGGCGGCGTCTTCCATGAAAATACCGCTTTTTAATGGAGCCGCTGTTGCTGGTGGGATCGTCGCAGCAAAGCAGTTTTTTCGTTCTCCCGCCAGAGGGCTGCTCGATCGGAATCGCGGCGACATTTCGCGTGATGACTTACGTCGCTCTCTGAAATGAGATTGGCCTGCGAAGACTTACAGTCACGTGTCCGCTGTCCATTATGCTTTTCCCGGGTTGGAACTTTAGGGTTCGATAAAGTAAAAACGGATCTCGTATCTGAGTGAATTACTGTCAATAATTTATGGAACTTTAGCCTTGGAAGACGTTGAAACCGTTCGTGCCAGAAAACTGCCAGGAAACTCGAGCTTGGAACGAGGAATTTCGTGTTCCTTTTGATTGAAATTACGGAGAACAGACTCTACTACAAGTCGTGTTATAATAGTAGGAATACCACTTAACTGTTTTTGCCTTAAGCCGCGTTCGAGCTAACATAAAGGCTACCTTTCAAAAAGATGTTTTGAGTGCGTTAGAAAATCGGTCATGTGATCTCTGATTGGAAGACTTTGAGAGGCAGCTTGTGAGGGCTGGATATCCTCAAAGATCCCCACGTCTTACCACTGCACTTTATTATATTTAAGATACCCTCCTTTTTGCCTTCGTTGGCATTAACCGAGCACGCAAATATTTGTTGGAGCGTTCTGATGCCCACGTCCATAACACGTTTTATAACCTTACCTTTTTCTTTCGCTTCGATTTTTTTCTCTCGGGAAGGAATGTTACGTGCGCATGGAAGGTGCGGTCACGTGTGTTGTAATTCAGGCTGACAGACACGCCCTCAGGTCCGGCGACTCTTCCGGCGTCACGTGTCATGCGTCACGTGTCAGGTTGGATCGGCGGACGGGTAAATTGAGGCGAGCGCGCGCGCGCGAGCTCCCAACATGCACCTGCGGCTGAAAATTTGACGATCGCGCCGCGAACCAAAGCACCGATCCCGTCCTCGTCGTCGAAAAGGAGAAAGAGACTGCGGTTCCCGAGCCGTCTCGAGGACGACCGCGCAGCTATGGACCAGAACAAAAGAACCAATTTCGGGTGTTGCGTTGTGGATTCGTAGCAGTTTCGCCTTCATTGTCAGGAAACAGTCGTTGCGGTTACAGATTTTCCTAGAGTGAACTGAAGAAGTTTTGGACGTGTCTCAGCGAAAGTGAATGCTCCTTGACGTTTTATTATTTTTTTCAATCTTTCTAACAATCGGTTAATTCAATTCCTAAGTAAAGTATTTTGCTCAGTTAAGAACCAAAATATGCGTCAGCTGGAATAGTTATTTACGAAAAAAGTATCAGAAAACATGTTACTACTATATTATATAATAAAATGATGAAAAGAAGCACTTAGACGGACTTTAATAATCAATCTAAAATTGTAATGAGTTGTTACGGATGCGAAGCGAATACAATGGTGATCTTCTTTTTAAAACACCGAATGCGCTACAATTATCGTGACTACTCCTCCTGTGATCAGTTTCTTCATACATAATTGTTCTAATAATCCACGGTCTCTGTAAACGGTTATCAACATCAATTTGTGTCTTTACACAAGGTAAATATTCAAATTTATATAATAATTACAGTGTACCTCGTATTGTTCTTCCATGGAAAAATCCTGATTGAGCCACAAATCTTAGTCATACTGGTATTTGAGAAACTATAAATAAACTGTTATGCGTCCTTCACTCAGAAAATAAATAGCTTGATTTGTTGATCATCCAATTCCGTTGATGGCTTCAGTATTTATAGTTAGAAGTTCACCAAGACCACAGTGAAAAATATTTCGCTCTTTCCTCTTCTCTTATCTCGAAGTCGGACAAAAATTCAGTCAGTCTTAGTCAGTTCTTCACACTGTTCATTATTATATTATTTTATTTATTTTTTTCCAAGTGTGAGCTCGTATTGGTTCATAAACAAGGAAACGCTTAGATATATATTTGTATTACCGTTTAAAAACAAAACAGGTTTTTTTCATTCACGCCCACTTACGATATCTTGTTAAAATAATAGTTACCAATTAGGCAACTACTAATTTCATTTATCTCCATTCTAAAGACTTTTTTTTCTTTTCAAGAAGATTCTATTCATAAAAATGGTCAAAACTTTACAGAAAATATGTATGCTGTGTGACAACATATTCCTGCAACATTAAAGTGTTCTTTTAGTATCTTGATTTGTGTAAAAAATCCTGGTTGATGATGGGCTTCGTTTTAGACATCTTAGCTGTTTGTTACGCGTGCAATAATCGTGAAATGTTTTTTGATGAAGAAAGGACTACACCGTCGAGGGGGTCAAACTCTTCCCGTTATCCAGGAAGAACGAGGAAAAGCAGGTAGTGTGAGCTCTTCCCATGATGTTCAAATCTTCTGTTGTAATAAAATGGGGAATGTGTCATCACATCCAGAACCGGGACTGTTGTCTCAAAAAGCAGTTCTGAATCGTAAAATTGCCGCAACCAAAAATGTATTCTTGTTCAGAAGGTTTATATCTTGGACTTTATTCACTTATTAGCTCAGATACGGTATATCTAGAACAAACTATATTTTTAATTGCAATTACACTCCAAATCAAATATGGTAACGAAGAAAAAGGATGAAATAGATTGTCTCAGGAGCGAGAAAGTATTGAGTTTTAGAAATGTATTTTAATAGAACTAAAAGGGTTAAGACGAAACACATGCGAAATTGATGATTACATTTCTCTTGTTGGGAAGAAATCTTGCAAATAAAAAAAGGAACAAGAAACCAGAGACGGAATCTTCTGGTACTTGTCGGGCACATACAAGACGTTAAGAGGCAAGGATGGCGAAGGTAATGAGCAGGGACATGTGGCAGTTCGAGGAAGGAGGCGGATCGATGCGAGGAGGAGAAGAGAATTGAGGAGGAAAAGATACGAATCCAGGAACAGCCTAGGAGGCCGTCACTGGGACGAGTACTTCAAAATGAAAAACCGTTCTTGGTGACCTTGGTAAATTGCCTCTTGTCACACTTATTATTCATACACATGCATTATCCAAATAACATAGGTAATAATTACGCCTTTAATTAAATGTTTGATGAGATTATTGTAATTATAATTATTATTGCCGTTATTCTCAGCAACTTGTGTAGGGAAAGAGCTCGGTCGCTGAAGAGAATCTTCACTACATTCTCAATCCGATAATAGGAATAGTACTGTATTGTTCAAAAGCTTACGAACTAAGTTTCCAGAATTACTGTTTCTTTCCGTAATTCAGGAGAATGAGAATTCTCCGAAATTTTTCACCTAGCGGAAAAGACTTCGACTCCGCGTTTTGTCACGTCGAAGCCGCCGAGATTAAAGATTATTATTATTATTATTATTATTATTATTATTATTATTATTATTATTATTATTAAATGAGATCGGAATACGTGTATGTTCTACATCAAATGAGGTGATGTGCAAGTGCCTCCAGACCCCTTGTCTCAAGGGATTCGCCTGTGGGCAGAATAATACTTCAAGATGGACAACACGGAGCAGCAATGCAACTATACGGCACCAGAGCTGAGAAAGGCAGGAGGCAGCGCGGGCGGATTAGAAAAGGCGAAGCACAAAGACGTCACAGAGGCGGGTCGGAACGGAGAGACAGGGCTGGCGCGGGGTAGAATGAGGTGGAACAGTGAAAAGTGCAGGCAGTGGATGGCGCATTATTCCGTTAGTTAGTGCATGTTTTTCTGGAGATGTCAGTGATCTTGCCCGCTGGAGGGCAGATCCGCACCGACCTACTCGGGAAATGTGGGTTTCTTTACCAGGACTCTCCCATCGCGCGGGCACCGCCCAGCCGGGACAAGCTTAACCTCCGACCGGTCTCCCGGAATATGGCAGTGAGTATGTCTGTGTGGTGACGTGTGTGGAGGAAAGTCAGATGGCGCGCGGTCCGTGCCCGTTTGATAGGGTACTGCTCCAGCATTCGCCTGGTGTTGATCGGAGAAACCACGGAAAACTACCGATCAGAGCAGGCGGCCGCTAGAATTCTCCTCCAGACAGCGACTGAATTCGACCTAGCTGAATAGCTAGTGTCGAAAATCCTGCCGCCGTGGGAAGTGGGAACCTAGGACCTCCCGGTGAAAGGCGCTGCAGTGAAATCAGTTGATGCACTGAGCTACCGCTCCGGGTTTGGAGCGAAACGAATGGAACAAGGAACTGCGGGGGGATGTGGGGAGATTGAGCGTGCGGGGCGCGACGGGCGGGGCAGAGCAGGGCGAGACACGCGGCGCGAAGAGGACCGAAATGAAGAGGGGGCAGGGAGCAGAGAGAAGAGACTCGTAGCGGGAAAGGAGGAGTGGTAGAAGGGAGAGGGGTGGCGGAGCTTGGACAAGGGGGGAACTCGGCCGGGGAACAGGGGGGGGGGGGGGGAGAGCGGTGTGAGGCGGAGCATGGGTAGGAGATAGGAACGGAATGGAGCGAAGAGAGGAATTGGCGGATCGTGAGGGGCGGGGTGGCATGATGTGGGACGGCGCGGGGCGGGAAGGCACGCGATGCGGAGAGTAATGCTCTGAAGAGACATACCGTCGACTAGCGGGGTTTTCTCCAACCAGGTATCTCCCACCAGCGGGGCACCGGCCCATCCGGGACAAGCTCTAAGCTCCCGTCCGGTCTCCGGAATATGTGGTAGTGTAGTGCATGTTAGTGTAAGTGTGTGTGTGGAAGGTGTGAATATAGGAAAAGGAAGATTTGTCAAAATTAATTTTAATATTTCTTTATATTCGAATTATGTAATTATTTAAATAGTATAATTGTATAGAATTATAGCCATAGTTCATAAATAATATACAATATAATAACAAATATGTTTATTCCTTAACAAAAATCTACGATGCCCTCCCCCTTAAAAAAATGATAAGCTGGATCCGTCCCAGGGGTGGCGGTCAAAGGAGCGAAGCACGAGCGGGGGGCGGCGGGGGCCACGGGAACTGCCATTCCATAGTGAGGCGCGCGGTGGCGGCCGGTGGAGGCTGCGCGGGCGCGTGGCTGATGGGCCGCAGATAGCGCACTGCGTCCGCCGCCTGGAAGCCGAATTAACGGCCCCACCCCCCAGGCCCGGCCAGGCCGCTCACGCGCGTCCCTCGCGCCCCCCCCCCCCCCCCGCCCCGCTCCGCCCCCGCCGCCGCCCGCCCGCCCGCCCCCGCCGCCCCGCACCGCCCCCACCGCCCCGCCCGCCCCGCTCCCACCCTCCGCCCCCGCTCCGCTCGCCGTCCGCCCCGCTCCGCCCCGTCCGCCCCAGCTCCACCCCGTCCGCCCCTGCCGCCCCGCCCCGCCCCTCGCTCCCGCCCCCGCTCCGCCTCCGCTCCGCCCCGCACGCCCCCCCACCCTTCCGCCCCTCCGCTCCCGCTTGCCTCGATCCGCCCGCTCCGCTCCATCCGCTCCCCCGCCGCTCCGATCCGCCCCCTTGGGCCAGTGTCGCTGGGTATGCGCTCCGAATATACGCATTCGACATGTCCAGGCCATCAACTCTGCTAGCCTTTCCATGTTTAACGGGTTTCAAGGATATTGCACAAATCCAGCAAGGCGTGTCAAGTAAACTGAGTCGTTAATACTTCGAATTCCTAGTCGATTATTTTTGGTAATGTTTACTCTAAGTTTTTATATATATATATATATATATATATATATATATATATATATATATATATATATATATATATAGAGAGAAGAGAGAGAGAGAGAGAGAGAGTGTGTATTACTTTTGGTGTATTGTACTTTCTGCTCAGTTTGACTACTCAAACTCAGTCCGACTTGGAATATATTTGTCTGTGACAGTGTGAGGAAGTTGGTTATTTTCATGAGTGCAACATATTAAGGTCTATTTGAACCTAATACAAATGTATTACTTACAATTGGTATGGCAAGAATTATAATAATATAAATGCGCCAGTAAAATGTGTTTTCTTCAGGTCGGTCTCCTTTCAATTTCCTATGATCTACTGGGCAAGAACTAAGACGGTTCCTTGCCCTTACAAACACAGCTTTTCACATTTCCACACGTCACATATATTTTTTATGTTTTCAATGTTATATAAATAAACTTTTGCTATGTTATATTGCTTATGAATACTTAGTGTGTGAAACATAAATCAACAGCGCATTAAGCAATGTGCATTTGCAACATATCTCATTCAAATACGGGAGTTAAGACATTATTATCACCCCATTCTACAGTCAAGACTTTCTGTTTACAAGTATTTTTTAAATTCTTCTTCTTTTTTTTCTTCTTCTTCTTTAAAGTCACATACACATCCATTATTGATACTCGAGGTAGTCATAAGTCAACTTAACGACCTATAATGAAACAATGGAAGCTTACAATGAAAGCCTTAGAATTGAGAGCGTAAACGTCCTTCTTCCTGAAACTTCCTGCCGAGGCATGTCTGTAGGATGCATATTCCAAGATCAAAGAATGTCGCGACGCTTACAGATCATTGTGAGTCTTGTCAGTAGTTGTGATTATGTCTCCAAGAGCTAAGTCAAGGACGCTAGAAAATATTTGTGACGTTCTCGCTTAAATAGTTTAACGGACAGTTAATGTTTCGAACAATACATGTCTATCACGTAATGGAACGAGTCATTAGCCAGTATTATATACCGTTGCTGATAATTCTATATTGCTCAAATAGGCAGTTACCCTCTCTTTTTCTAAATGATAAATAAATTAGACTTCTTTCAAAGTAGCAGATTCTTTTATGTACATCCGAACGTCTATTTAGGAAGAGCAGATTTATAAAATGCAAGGAAACGGTGTTTAAATAATAACAATAAATAGCATTAATTCGACCACTAGATTCTTTATATCACACATATTCACGAAATTCCAAGAAAGTAGTATGAATATAAACAAACAATAAAAACAAATAATGCCTTGTTTATTTGTTACAAAGTTTTCAAGATTTTAATAATAAATAATTTAATATTTTCAGAGAAATAATTTAATTTTTAGTATAATCCTTCCAAGAAAGTAGTATGAATATAAACAAACAATAAAAACAAATAATTTGCTTTCGTCAAAAGTTAGAAACTCATGACGTGCTATGGAAAATGAATTTGTGACATTTCAAATTCTTGATCCTACACTAAGTCTAACTACTTAATTTTGAATTTTGAAAGGAGAAACAAATTCATGTAATAAAATCTTTTTCAAGGATAAACAAGCAATAAATTTGAATTGAAGGGCTTTATAGATTTAATAATTAAAAGTTATATATATATATATATATATATATATATATATATATATATATATATATATATCCATAATTTGTATCAAACAAACAAAAATCAAGTGCAGTCCATATGGGTTTCACATATCCACATGCTTTAGCTGTTTGCAAAAAATATGTGGTCTCTCAGGTGGCTCATGGACAGCGAGCTAGATTTCCGCGGTTGAATCCCGGGTTGAATTCCCGATCGGGGCAAAAATAGCTTTCTAATAGAATCATGTATAGCTTAGGCAGGCCAAATAAAGTTGGTACGGAGATGGGAGTACGTCATGCTCGCCACACGTATCTCTTACCTCCAGGCGAGAATAATATTTAAAAACAGAGTGCAGGCCTGGGAACACCACTAGCTGGAAAAAGTCGGATTAATTCTACCTAAAATTCTAAGTACATATTTACATGCATATATTATTATTATTATTATTATTATTATATTATTATTATTATTATTATTATTATTAAATGAGATAGAAATACGAGTATGCTCTACATCAAATGGGGTGGTGTGCAAGTGTCCCCCAGACCCCTTTGTGCCACGGGATCCGCCTTCGGGCAGACGAATACTGTCAAGATAGACGGGTCTGAGAAGCCATTCAACTTTACGGCCCTGGCTGAGTGAAATCCGAGGCAAAACAGGACTGACATGTCAGAGAGGTCAAACTGGCAAGAAGATTCGACTGGAGTGGGGTCGAATGGGGTGGAACAGTGAAAAGTTTAGGGAAGTGGGTGGGGCAGCTGGGATGAAGCGGGTACAGCATTAGGAGCATGACGTAGGGTGGGGAAAACGATATATATATATATATATATATATATATATATATATATATATATATCAAGAGGAGCTTAGAGTATCATATATCATATCACAATGATTCATTATCATTTCCGAATGGTTTGGTTAATCTAAACTCGGAAAGATTCAAAGTCTGTACTACTTCATTTCATCAATTCTGAAATCACAGGCATTCATTATCAATGCCTGTGTTCAAGCTAAATTCCAAGCTAAATTCCAAACGAATGACATTATATCTGTAACGCGTCAAGGCTCATTTGAAACAGTTCATTTCGTATATATTTATATGTTTTGTCCTCTCAATTATTTTGTATTTCATGTTACTGTATTATTATGTTATAGTGTTACTGTATTGTTTGTATTTGCTGTGTTTATATAGTATCTTGTGCTATCTGTTCTATCAGAAGTAATTTGTAAGCTATTTATAAGACGTTATTTGCGCCGTGAATATACTCCGCAATTTGAAATAGGTTAATCCTTTACAAATTGTAAAGGAATTATCTTTTTTAATTTCTAAGGAAATCACTAATAAAATTGAATATATATATATATATATATATATATATATATATATATATATATATATATATATATATATATATAATATACACACATATACCTGAAGCAGTAGCTCAGTGCATCAACTGATGTCGCTGTAGCGCCTCTGAACGGGAGATCCTTGGTTCGAGTCCTGGCACCGGAAGGATTTTCGACACTAGCTTTTCAGCTAGGTCGAATTCATTCGTTGTCAGGGGAGAATTCCAGCGACCGGTTTCTCTGATCGGTAGTTTTCCGTGGTTTCTGCGATCAACACCAGGCGAATACCAGAGCAGTGCCGTAACAAACGGGCCACGGACCGCACGCGGTCTTTCCTTCCTCTTCCATGTCCTATCCTCACCCTTAGACACACACACACACACACACACACTTACACTAACATGCACTACACTACCACACATATTGCGGGAGACCGGTCGGGATCTTAAAGCTTGTCGCGGTGGAGCGGTGCCGCCCCGCTGGTGGGAGAGTTCTGTTTAGGGGGAAACCTGCTAGTCGCCGCCGGATCTCGCAATCCAGCGGGGGAAGATCCTCGTCATCTCCCAAGGGAAAAACATGAACTACACTTGCGAAACTAATGACCTAAGCTGTTGACGCGCCTGAAATCACTAACCAACCAACTAACTAACGAAACGATATATATATATATATATATATATATATATATATATATATATATATATATATATATGCGTCATGCACAAACGCAATTGTAACGAACGACCGCGTGAGGCGACGCTAAGGCACCACGCGTCGCCTTGTTTACGAGCGGATGGACGTCGGCAGGAAACCTAGGAGGCAGCGTGGTGGGAGGCGGCGTCGCTCTGGCGAGCGCGGAACGCTTCTGTTACGACGCGGTGCGGCACGATCGGACTGGTCTGGGTGGACGCGGGCCGCAGAGCTGCAAGCACAATGTGTTGCGACAAGCTAGACCTGATGTGAGTCGTAGGTCGTGGGCTTTCGCCATCAATGCTTGAGATAATGCGAGGTGGTGCCGAACGAAATTACGTAGGATATTAGTAATTACGTTATTTTGTATAAGGTGGTGGTCGTTAATAACTCTAATTACTAAACCACCTCGTCTTTTATTGCAAATGCATGACGTCAAAATATATATATATATATATATATATATATATATATATATATATATATATATATATATATATATATATATATATATATATATATATATATCACCCGCGCGTGCAGCCATCTCTCCGATCCCGAGCGCTGCCTACGTTCTGCCCGGGGCACCACGCGCGGCGCGTCCGCCCCAAGCCCAGAAGCCGCCTATCTAACGAGCTGTCCGCCGCCGCCGCCGCGCCCCGCCCGCCGGCCACCTCTGGCTCCGGTTTCGGCCTCCGCGCGCCGCCCCTCCCCCCTGCTCCCTGGCGGAACGTGCAAAGGGGGCGGACGCCTTCGAGATACGTCACACTTTTACCCCCGTTCGGATTTGCGCGTCTCCATTGTGATGCCGTGCACGTCATTTCCGAAGGACATTTGTTCCGTAAGTGTAGTGTATGTTTCCTCGGTTGTGGTTGTGATCTTCCGCTCAGGATGGTGAGATCCGGCGCCGACCTACCTGTCTTCTAACGGTTTTTTTCAACCAGGTTGCCGGAGCAGTACCCTACCAAACGGACCACGGATCGCGCGCGATCTGTCCTTCCTCTATCTGTCCTATCCTCTCCCCTTACGCATACACTTACACTAACATGCCCACATATTCCGGGAGACCGGTCGGGAGCTTAGGGCTTGTCCCGAATGGGGTGGTGCCCCGCTGGTGGGAGAGTCCTGGTTAGAGGGAACCCCCACTAGTTGACGGTAGGTCGGCGCCGGATCTCGCCATCCAGTGGGGGAAGATCTCCGCTATCTCCCGAGAAAACCAGCCACTATACTAACAGGACTAATGACCGAAGCCGTTGACGCGCCCGGAAACAGGAAAAAATCAATCAATCAATTCAACCAGGTATCTCCCACCAATGGTGCACTGCCCCAGTTGAGACAAGCTCTAAATTCCCGACTGTAAGTGTGGTACTGTAGGGCATGTAAGTGTAAATGTATGTTTGTAAGGGGTGAGGATAGGGTAATAAAGGGAAAGGAAAGATCACGCGCTGACCGTGGCCCGTTTGCTAGGATACTGCTCCAGCATTATTCTAGTGTTGATCGGAGAACTACCGATCAGAGCAGCCGGCCACTACTATTCTCCTCCAGACAGCAGCTGAATTCGATCTGCGGTAGCTATGTAGCTATTGTCGAAAATTCCTGCCACCGTCAGGATTCTAACCTAGGACTTCCGATCAGCATCAGTGGATGCTCTGAGCCACCTCTTGAGGTTTGCGCGTGTCGTGTTTATCCCGATTCCGAAGGCTACTGAACCCTACCTTCTCAGTTTAACAATTTATGTGAGTGTATGTGCTGACATGACGTCATTAGCGACACAAAGAGCTGAGTTGCTACACACTTCTATTGTGACTATTCAATTTCCTAGAAAAGGAAAATTAATATTTAAATGACGATGCAGAATGTTAACGAGGATACACACATTTCTATCAGCTGAAAAGTCGAAAGTTGTGTCAACGAATATTGTTTTCATTGACGATCAGTATTGTAAATTACTGTTATTGTGTAACGTTCCTCTATATATTCAGACTTTAAATATACTTTGTTTATTGAATTATCATTTAACTATTTGGAAGTTGATGTCTTAAAGGTTGACCTCACAGTTGAGATTAGACCTGCAATGTCAGGTAAACTTTTAGAGGTTTCCTGCATAGATTTACCATCATTTACAGGTTTATTGTCTACTATTTTATTGTCTACATGCGTCGACTAACTCAAACGGATAAACGGAACATATATGGAATGCGCTGTACAATGTTTGGATATTCGAAGTTGTATGTGTTTAGATAATAGATATAGTAACTAAATTAGCGTAGCAAAAATACTACCTATTTGAAACGATCAATTTTCAAGTCGACCGCGAGGATTTTTCGTTCGGCATCCACGATTAACATAAAACATC
Organism: Teleogryllus oceanicus; assembly: GCA_964035755.1. Classification (NCBI taxonomy): domain Eukaryota; kingdom Metazoa; phylum Arthropoda; class Insecta; order Orthoptera; family Gryllidae; genus Teleogryllus; species Teleogryllus oceanicus. The sequence continues at coordinate 109,030,233 of CAXIVR010000007.1, forward strand.
GTTGCGTTGAACGAACAGAAAAATCTCCCAACGCATTTTACAACAAAATATTAGTACGTCTTGACTTACTTCCGTTGCATAAGTACCACTGTTGAAATGTTTTTTTTATTTTTTATTATTTACTAGCATTCCACACTTCTGCCGTTTATTCATTTGGTTGACAAAAAAATCTCGAGCGTCGCCCCTATCAGGCATAGCGGGATCTCCCAACGCACCCGAACGAAATATCTTAAATGTGACGTGTCACTTTTACCTGTTCGGGTTTTGGAGTCTCGGATTTAATCGGACTTCGAAGGCAGCCGCAGATGCCCACTTTTAACCTTCTGCGTTTGTTCGTCTTGTGATCCCACCTCGAAGGCCGCCTAGCAACCTGATCCCCATGCTGCCCTTTGTCTGGTCGTATGCGCGACTCTACCTGTGGAGGTTTAATTAGGCTGATCCGGAAGATGTGTACGCTCAGAATGTTCAGAATACAGTCACATATGACCTATATTTTGGAGAACCAATACCCAACGAACTTTGTTCGTGAGTTTTAAACCAATATGTGATGCTTCAGCCGATGTGCAGTGTCAGGTTTCGGTTCGGTTTGATTGGTCTCATATCTGCTGATTCCTCGTTCGCGAATCTCGGGTTTGCTGGTGTAGGGATCACTGATTTTCGATTTGCTGATCTCAAGTTTTCTGTTCTCGGGTTTGCTGTTCTCATGATTGCGGGTCCCGAATTTGCTGGTCTCGGGTTTGGAGATCTCGGGTTTGCTGGTCTCAGGGTTGTTGGTATCGGGTTTGCTTTCTCGGGTTTGCGGATCCCGGGTTTGGGTGTCTCGGGTTTGCTAGTCTCGGGTTTGCTAGTCTCGGGTTTGCTAGTCTCGGTCTCTGCTAGTCCAGGTTTCTAGTCCTCAGTCTGGTGCAGTCTTCGGTTCTAGTCGAGTTGCCATGTCCTCGGCTGCTAGTCTCGGTTGCTAGTCGCGGTTTGCTGGTTTCGGGTTTGCTAGTTTCGGGTTTGTGGGTCTCGGTTTTGGGGACTCGAGTGCGGTGGCCCCAGGTTTATTGGGGTTTTTGGTCTCGGGTTTGTTTGTCTCGGGTATACTAGTCTCGGGTTTGGTGGTTTCGAGTTTGTGTGTCTGGTTTTGGGGTCTCGAATGGTTTGCTGGTTTAAACCCTTTGCTTGTTGGGCATTTAATCAGTATGAAGAATGAATTCTTCGCAGAAATTACTGTGAGTGTAAAAGTTAAGAAAATCACTGAAGACATAATAAGACCAAACTCCCTTGGAGATAGGGATTTTATGATTTTGAGAAGCCTCTTTCATGTATTGACCATCAATTACAAGTAAAATCAGCTTTCTTTTCTTTTAATATTTATACATGACGGAAAATAAATATATTTGAAGATTAAAAATTCTTGAACGCTTAATAAAGTTTTTAAGATGGAAAGCACAGCAAAGTCCTCTTCCAGCTTAATTGAACTTCCAATTTTATTTCTTCTTGACTTTTCAACACCAACACATTGTCCGTCGTTAGAAATTGAAAACTAAAAATTACCGCCTTCCTTTACGTTATATATTACTCACATAGGGGTTCGTGGTACATTCATCAAACAAAGTAACCGATATCCGCTCAACAGCAGCATCCCGAAACGCTTTCCTAAATCTTTCACCCGCGGGAAATTCATTACAGCTAACCAAGTCGATAACTTCGAGACGTCCCTTGCGCCCGTCTAGGTGTGTTGGGCGCCTTCGTTCGCGTCAACAATATTTATTGTCGTCTCTGCTTGTGACACGGCGTATTAGAGCTGTATATATATTTACTAGTAATTAAAGAAGAATTATTTGGAAACGCGCGGGGCCGCGTAGCCGCACCGCGGGACGCCTCCCAGGGGGGCCAGCGGGGGCCGGAGGGGGGCAGCAGGGGGGCAGGTGTACCCCCTACGCTCACTCGCGCTTCGGGCCGGTCCTGCGGCCGCCGCCGCCTCCGCCGCCGCCTCCGTCGCCGCCTCGGTCGCTAAAACTATGCAGCGGGCGGCCGCGCTCCTGGGCCGGTGTAGATCTAGAGTTACGTTTTTTGGAGGCAATAACTCAACGACAAACAGGTTTAGGAAAGGTGCTTTTTGCTTCAACAAGTTTGGGGATTGAAGGACTCACTCGTACGTATTCTCGTACCAAACAAAAAGGACCGTCATGTCCAAAAACTCGTATACTCGGCCCGGCCAGGGTTATTGTTACCGGCTGGTGCAAAAACAAGGGACCGGTCGCCCGCTCCGCTCTACCGCCATCGTTGGTTACGTATAGCGCGTGCATTCGCGAATCGAGCGGCGAAACGCACTTTTAAGATCGCGGCTTCTCCAAAGAGCCTCGGGTTTGCATTTCGATTTCGCAGTTCTCCGCATGAATAACATGTTGGGTTGTAACAAATGGATTTGTTTTAATAGGGCGTGGATATATGTCGGAAGAATTTCTTAAATAAACTACATGAAAAACCATAAAACATGGTAATATAACACAGAGTAAATTAAATCACGTTTGTAAAATTTCTTCAATAAGTGAGAATTCTTTCTTATATTTCAGATATTCATCTTGTTAGGTATTCTTTTTACTTTTGCTGAGATCGTCCTTGTAGATCACGGTTCTTCCAAGGAGCCTCAGATTCGCATTCTAATTTTGTAGTTTCCCTGCATGAAAGGTTGTTGGATTCAAACAAATGGGTTCATTTTATTTGGACTGGGAGATACGTAGGTAGATGCTGGCGAACAGCATACTTCAAGTGTACGTGTACGACGAACGTGCTGAAATTTGTAATATCTTGAAAGTTGCCAACAGTAGTTCTTTGTATCGTTGTTCGAGAAGATTTTGAAAATAAGATCTTAAATATATTGTAGTCTTTGCAGATAATACGCATATACTGCAAGTAAAGTTTATAAAATGCTCTGACGGTAAAATAAAATAAAATCAGATTTTTTCATATCAGTTCCGTTTCACATGTCAATTCTGCAGCTGACCACATGCGTACGTTGTTGAAGAGATTTCACACAATTGGTTCATTTAACTCGGGTTCATTTAACTCGAGCTTCTAGAAAATTATGAAAATGAAACAACTATTGGTTCAATATGAAGTATTGAAATAGGATATTTTTGAAAACAATCAAAATCTTACAGAATATCATAGAAATGGAATATAATTGCAGTGCAATTTAATATGTCTGCAGTGTTTCTTAAATTAGCAAGATTCTTTAACTTAAGTGCAGTTATACAACTAGTTCTATCTTCTAGGGATCCTGATTATCATACTTAATTTAATTATCATGACAATTTACTATATCAACATACTTTTACAATTTTGTAGACACATTTTTTTAAATATTCCATTAAAACATTTCAAATGTCAAAGACATTTTTTTATTAGATAGACTCAATACGTAAACATAAAATAAAATTATGTAGCAAAAATAGAGACAGAAAGATCTCATGATATTTGAAAATGGTGATCTGATATCGATCATCGAACAGTTTGTTGGTGATCTGAAATTGATCTTCGAACAGACTGTAGGAAAATGCACACAAGATTAACCTATTTTAGAAAAAAGTTTCCGCTTCGTTGCTGACTTTTTCATACTATTTTTAGGAGAGTACAGGTGACTTTTACTTATCGTCTCTGTCGGTATCTCCAAGGAAGCGTCAAGGGCATTGGTAGAACTACTGTCCAAAATATTGAAATACGAAAGAGCAAGAGATGAATTGTCAATTAAGAGCAAATGAGAAGGCAAAGTTTATAAAAAAATAATGGAAGGAAGAGAAATGTGGAAAAATGGGCAAGAAAGGAAAAGAAAAAAATAGAAATGAAATTATGAAAAAAAGTCTTCGCAATGCTCTAGAAAAGGGAAATTTTTTAAGAGTTCTTAAAAATATATAATTACATCCAAATATTTATTTATTTCAGGTAGGTTTTTTCTGATGCAATGCGTTAATTTTTTAGTTCTTTGTAGCAGAGAATCGGCAATCCGTATTATGCATGACTTAAATCCTGACGTTTTTCTTTGTCAACCTTACCCGGCCTTCGATACCAGTGAAAGAGCCGCCGGCAGTTTTCGTACATTCGACACCTTGGAGCTCGGGGTCGATGTTCTCGAGAGGCGACTGTACCCTGGCGCGGGCGAGCGTTATGAAGGACAGCGGAGTGCGCGGGTGTTCCCGTGCTGTTTAAGGCCACATTTATTCGGTTATCTGCAGCATAACTCCCGCCCCGACACGCCGCGCTCGACTCGGATTCCATTGCAGCCGCTGCCACCGCCCTCACTGCCGCCACGAGCAAACCCCCGTCACCTCGCTGCCACCATTCCCTCACTGTTATTCCCGCTACCATCAAAGATGTGGCCGCCTCTCGCGCTTTCACTACACCTTTGTCTCATCACTCATTCCCTCTGCCACCAAAGCGGGTCTTCTTCTTCTTCTTCTTCTTCCCGACAGGGTTTAGATCATGTGACCTGTTCCGGGACTAAGCGCGTCTCACCACCTATCTCATTGCCACCAAGTTCTTTAGCTCGCTACTTATCCTGCTGCCTCCAAATCCTTTGTCTCACCACTTATCCCCGCTGCTATACGTCATAAGTCAGTGCCACTAAGCATGTTCACCACGTACCCTTCTTGTTCTTCTTCTTCTTCTTCTTCTTCTTCTTCTTCTTCTTCTTCTTCTTAGCCGTTTGGTTGACCCTTAGGTGGGTCTTACGGCGTCTCACTTTTTTTCTTCCACTCTTCTCTATTGTTCGAAGTCTCAGGAGATATCTGTCATCCAGCTGTTGTCTTCTCTACGTTGTCTCTCCAACCAGGTCTTACTACTTATCCCTGTCAAAATCCTTTCACTCACTTCTTATCCTCGCTGCCACCAAGTCGTTTGTCTCACCAGCTATCCCAGCTGCCACCAAACCTTTCTCTCACCGCTTATCCTCGCTGTTCCCAAATCTTTTATCTCACCACTTACCCACGATGCCATCAAAACCGCCTCAACATTGATCCTCTCCCTTCCGTTTTCCATGAACCATAAGATATTTCGATTTCCCCTACTTCCATCAAACTCTCTGCCGGTGCATTTTCACCGCCGTCAAAATCTTTGTTCAATTTCCAGTTGTCATCAATCCTTCCATCTCACCCTTATCTCCGCTACCACCAAATCTCTGCCCCAACATTGACCCTCCAATGTTGTCCTTGTCATTTTTCACAAATTCCTCCGACCATATTCCCTACGACCCTACTGTGCAGCCGTTATTATTAAATTCACCCTCAATATTTCCCAAATCCACAACACAACAAAATGAAGACCATTAATTAGTTATTATCACCACAATACTCCCTATTCTATTATCATTCTCAGAACCCTCCCCCACCTCAATAATTTCCGAACGTTTTGTTCCCCAGAAACACTCGCCATTGCAGTGCTGACTTACTTCCACAACCGTAGTTACCGTTACAACTATTACTGACTGTAACTTTGAAATGAACCGCCACAACTGCACTGTAAACGCCGACATCCACCCCCCGCAGCGCCTCTATTCCCTTTGGCGCTATCGGTCGCGACCAGGGCAACGCGGCGGGCGCGGGCGTCTCCCATGATAAGTTGTATCTGGGAACGAAGTCGCGACACGGTCCATTCTCCTCTCCGCTTCAAAAACACGCGCCCGCTCGCTCGCCCGCACGCCCGCCCAAACCACTGTCCGTTCGCCCGCCCGTCCGTCCGCACCACTGCCCGCCCCCGCCCCCCCCCCCCCTGCCCCTCGTCCCCCAACCCCCCCCCCCCGCCCAGCCCTTCCCCGCCCATTCCCCTTCCCCGCCCCCCACCCGCTGACGGTCAGACGTTGGGTTCGACTAATTCGAAGAGAACGGCCGAGGCGAGCGAAGGCGGTGTATTTTGTGTCTCCGCCTCAGCGCCTCTCCACCAATGTAGCGCTGCAGGGCGGCGACCCACCCGCTCCACACAAAAAGCCACCTCTTCGTGCACCTTCCGCAAGGGAGGTAGGGGGCTACATGCCCCCCCTCCCAGATAATCAAAATGCATTGCTCAATGATGTGCCATTAGTTCATGGTATGACGTTTGGTAGTTGCATATGAAACGGAAATAGTTTTACTAATCTAAAGCCACAATAAATTATTATCAGTTCTGTCACATCTCTTTGAGATGAAAATAGAAGATTAGAGAACAATCTCATCTCTGTTCTCCGTAATTCAACTTCCGGGATTTATACAATTAACATCCCAAAATTAGAAAAAATGTTACGGAACAATTTATTTCATTTTCTAATTATGTATCTATTTTGTATGTATTCGAATTAAATGATTCGCCAATTCTATAACTAAAATTGATATTCTTACATCAAAGAAAACGCATTAAGAGTACTAAGAAACATTCAATTAAAATGTTTATCGATATCTTTAGAACCACAATCATGATTTTCGTGTAAAAATATACCAAAGGATTCATTATCCGTTTTGCAGAAAGTTTACTTTTTTGTGGTGTCTTGGAACATCCCCATTAATTGGAGATAAATAATTCATATATTATTTATTATATATTATTAACACTCTGGGCACTGAAACAGAAAGAGAATGCTTGATTGAATTTGTAACCGGGTTTCCTATTGTTATTGTGTACATACCTATACTTCAAGCGATTACATGCAACTCACTGGAAATTAATCGTATCTTTAAAAGGATAATCGAAAAATGGTTAACATGTCGTTTGGCAACATTATTTGTTTTAATTGTACCAATCGAATTTGGCGATTATTCTGGAAGTCATTCTTCATCAGACCTACAAAGTAATGAAGCTGTGCCCTTCGCGAAAATTTTGTTCGCGTAAATAATGCAATAAATCAACAAAATATTATCAATGTAATAATAAATATACTTTATATACTAAAACTGTATACCAGGCACATACATCCTTGCACATCAAAAGATTATCATAATCTCAACATTCATGTACTGTTCAATACAATTCACCTTGTCATAATTCTAGGAAATCAAATTACTTGCAGATTCATGCTGTTCAAGTCGATAAAGTTCATCAATTGTTTCCAGAATAAAGACACCGCGAGCTGTACCTGGAGGATTCATGACGTCACCTATTGGTTATTCACGTCAGGTTGTCCAGGAGTGACAAAGAGCTTCCTCTGAATTCACCTAGTTGACAAAAGCTGAGTATTCGCACGTCGGCCTGGCTTTCTTCTCAACTCGGGACAACCATATATTCATTGCATCTTTGTAGTATTTGAGAAACATGTGGGAACGGAGTCGTAATACACCTACGTTTGCTTAGTCATTCGCTTGTTCTACAATATTTGAATTATGTATTATGGAATTAATTTCCTCTAATTTACCTTCAACTTTACCGTAATAAATGACACTACACAAGTCAGTGTTTATTTACAATACATTTTTCATCCTTGTCAATGATTATATTAAATGAAATGGAGAAAAACGCGCATGTCAAAATCAACTACTCCAATTTTTTAATTTTTTTTCTGTCTACCCACAACTCATTTCTCGTGAGTTTTAGGAAGTACATGGATGTTATGTGTACTTCAGTAGCATATCTATATTTTATTATATTTTCCCTTTCAGAAGCGTATGCAGTTGTATAATGTCAGTAGAACAAGACATTATTTAGCATAGCAACATATTCACCAGAGCTTACTGAATACTCGTATATCATACTCTATATCATTTTAATCCATTCAACACGATGTTAGGTCTCGAAAATCATTTTTTCATCCGTTATTTTAGATATTTCATGCAAGTACTATCTTTCAGCCAAAAGCGATTTCTTACTTGTCGCCGTATTGTTATGGTTGGCTGGAGTCCGCCGGAGAGAAGCGTAAGGCCAAACCAAGTGGCTCATGGAATTCACATGGCACGGAGTGCCAAGAGGAAAAGTCAGCAAGTTTTCTTCAGAAATACAGATTTACTCTGCAGCTGCTTATTGCATGCTCAAGTATTTTAGTTTTTGTGCTTCAACGATGCTCTTACAATGTGTTATCAAGTTACAACATAAAGGATCAAATGTTACATTTATTTCCTGTATTTACTGCTTTGAATAAGTTGATTTACGTATAAGAGATTTAGTTTAGAAGAATCATTGGTTCTTCACGCAAATTTATCGAAATGTATGAAATAAAAGAATTCTATACTTCATACCTTTGTTTTGTTATGTAAGATAACAAAGATATGTGTTATAAAAAATCCGTCTCTACGATATGTAACAAGAATTCTATATTCAGATAGAACTCGATGATTTCACACTTCTCGATTAACACTAATGTATCTAAAAATTAAATTAAACAATTTTTTTCATTCTTCCAAGGTAAATTTTTTGCGGAATTCCCCAAATAAAAAGGTAACTAGTGACTGAGGAAAAGATAATTTATTTAATTACCAGGCGGGAATACTGGTTAGCTTTCTAGCAAGAAAATACGGGTACATCAATGAACATCCTCCTCCCGAGAACCGCAGCGTAAATATGTGGCTGAAGCACGAAAGCGCAAAGGTGAGCCCAGGAGTAAAGACGTCATTAACACCGTGTTATTAAGCCTTTGAGGAACAGAGCAGTGCCAGTGCCCTTAGAGGGGCACCCCGCCGCGTTGCGCCGCGCCGTGGCCGCAGCGCGCGCCACCGTCGCGTGCATTCTCACGCGTGGGCCTCACGGGCGCTCGTGCGCACGCCGTTGTTCCGTTCTTCCGCCCGCCCACCCATACGTGCACCCGCCCACCACCCCACCTTACCGCCTGCCGCCCGCACACCCACCGCCTCGGCCCCCCGGCCCCCCTTTTCCGCGGCCCACCCCCCTCCTCTTGCCCCCCTCCTCCCCATCCGCCACCATCCAAACCCGTCCCGTCCTGCCCCTTCCCATTCCTTGTCCTATCCTCTCCTCTTACACACGCTTACACTAACATGCACTACACTCCACATATCCCGGAGACCGGTCGGAGCTTAGAGCTTGTCCGGCTGGGGCGGTGCCCCGCTGGTGGGAGAGTCCTGGTTAGGGGGAAACCGCACTAGACGACGGTAGGTCGGCGCCGGGTCTCGCCATCCAGCGGGGGAAGGTCACCGCCATCTCCCGAGAAACAATCTTGCACTACACTAACGGGACTAATGACCAGAGCTGTTGAAGCGCCTGGAAACATGAATCAATCAATCAATCAATCCGACCCGACCCGACCCCACCCATCTTGACCCGACCCGATCCACCCACCCACCCCACCCGACCCATCTCGTCGCGTTCCGTCCCGTCTCGTTCTGCCCCGTCCCGCCTAGCTCCGCCCCATCCCGTACATCCCCTCCCACTCTTCCTATCCCCGTACCATCAATCACGCCCCGATCCTCCCATTCCATCATTTTCCGTCCTGTTCCGTACCGCACCGCCCTGTCCTACCTCACGATCCCTCTAGTTCACTCAGGCTAATCCAGTGCAGTCCCGTCTCATCACGTTCCATCCCGCCCCGCCGCCCCGCCCCAAATCGCCCTGCTTTGCATCGCCCCGCCTCGACTTGCGGCGCCCCGCCTAGGCCGGTCTTGCCCCTCCTCATCTCACCTAGCCTCGCTCCGTTTCACCCCGCCCCTCCCCCGTCTTGCTCCGCTTCGCCCAATCTCGCACCGACCCGACCCGACCGATTCAACCCGTTTTCCTTCGCCCTATTTCGCCCGACCCGCTCTCGTCGCTCATTGAACATGTATTCTTTTGTCCTCTCGTCACTTCGTGCGCACGCCCAGCCTCACACTCTGCCAAACATCGCTCACTTATACTTAACTTGCCCGCCCGCTTCTCGGAACCGCTCGACCCATCTTGTCATTTCCTCCGTTCTTCCTTACCTTCATCTCTTTTTTCACACCATGTCCCTCCCTCTCGCCTCCCATCCCTTGTCTGCTCACTCCCCAGTCCTGCTTGTCACCCGACCACCCTTTCATCCCATCATTCTTCCCATAGCTTTAGGTAAATATTCGAATCCCCATCCTCTCAACCACCCATTCACTCGCCCGCGTAGCACGCTTGCTCGCTCGATCGCCCGCTCGCCGTCCGATCGTTCGCCCGCCCGTTCTTCGCCTCTGTCGTTCCCCGCCTTCGCCCGTCGTTCGTTCACCGATTCGTCCCGCCCGTTCGTTCGCTCCGTTCATCGCCTCGCTCCTCCTCGCCCGCTCGCTCCTGCCGTCTGCTTGCCCAGCGTGCTCCATCCGCTCGCTCCCCTTCCCCGCTGCGCTGCCTGGTTAGCCTTCGTCCGCCGTGCAGCCCAATAATTTTAATAAAAGCTGCTTTGGCGTGTTCGCGCTCCCAGCGTCGATGCAGCGGCACGTGGGAAGCGGGCGGGCGCGATCTCCGACGCCCTCTCGCCCCCACTCCCGTCCCCGCCCCCGCCTCCACCCCACTACCTCCGCCCCTTACCCCTGCCCCCCTGCCCCCCCCACCCCGCCCGCCCCGCCCCCCCGCCCTCCCTGCCCGCCCCGTCCTCCTTTCCCACCCCGTCCCCTCCGCCTCCCTCCACACCACTCTTCCCCAACCCCTGCCCCGCCCCCGCTCCGTGCCTTCCCGCGGCCCCGCCCTCGCTGCGTGTGTTTCATCTGACATTCTTTCTGCACACGATGCCTACGGTCCCACCCTGTTTTCATTCCTTCTCTAACTTTTGCACTCGTTGCTGATACTGTTTTTTCGTGCCTCTTTAGCCAAAACATCTTTATGTTTGCTGGACGTGTTTAGAGTTGATGGTCTCTAAAGTTGGTGTAACCATGGTTACAGCTTCGTACTTTACTCTTACTCCTCTAAGTTTTTACTTCCTACTTTTCATATTTTACGTTACTCTCCTACGTTTTTTAATGCAGGTCCAATCCCTACTGCGCAGAATTCATCGAATGATTCGCTCAACGGCTGCTTTCGTGTTTGCATTCTCTGTCCGTAAACCAGGTCTCTAGATTTCCAATGTATTAAAGAAAATACAAAATCGTATGGTTATTGAGAGAGTTTTTAATGCACATTTAGAAATTTATAATGAATATCACAACGTTTCGTGGACATTTTCCCCATTAATCCAGGCAAACTCGGAAAAAACACCTAAGTAAAATTTTTTTAAATGTTCCTTCTTTTTATTATCTTCTCCTTTTGTATTCTCTTCAAAGAGTGTGTTTCATTGCAATCACAACGTTCACGTTTCCGTTTCCACCAAATGATTATTTGATTTCGCATTATAATTGCAGCATTGTCTACACTCGTCATGTTTGTGTCATTTCTTTGCGTAGCTCAAGATAAAAGACCTTTGCTATTGTTCATCAAGTGTTCTCTTTAAAATAATCGGTTAAATTTCGTGTTAAATTTTATTTATGTAGTGATCTGGCTTTCCAATGAATGTTTCACGTGTATGAGTACAGACAGTTTACATAACCCAAGTAATTAAGATTTTCTCTCTTGGACTATGTGTTCTAAAACACAATACCTGCTCGTTTCTTTTCTCTCTGGAATCTCCAACCAGCTACACTGACGCTTCGCCGGTCGGAAACGAAAAAAAAAAAAAATGAGAGAGAGAAAGAAGTTGCGTTATACACTCATCAAAATTTAATTGACCGACCAACATAATGTGTTACTTTAAAACTACGCCTCCGAACATCAAACTGCCTCCTGGGTCAATGAACTGTTTGGTAGTAAAACTTACCCATTTCGGAGCACGAAATTAGCAATAACTATTTTCCGGGACTTTTTATAGGACTAAATTACAGTTTTTCTCGGGAAACGAACGTGGGGGTACGATGGAACGCCCTTTTCGACCTCTCGTAGTGCAGCCAACAGTGCGTTGACATTTCCGTGGCTCCAGCAAAAACGTGTCCTTGAGTTATAATTACGCTAGCAATGCATAGCGCGAGGGCAATTTTGGGAATACGGAGGAAATAGGCTTTACTGCCGAATTCTGCGTTAAACGCCAGGGCGGGGGGTCCGTTCTTTGTGTGGGGCGGCAAAACTTTTCGCGATCCCGCAATTCTCATTACTTTGACGATCTATTTTTGAAAGAAGCAGTAAAAATTTAACAGCCCTTCTACCCGCGTCCGTATTTTTGGCGCCGTGAGTTAGGGAGTTGTTTTGAAGAAGGAGTATATACTCGCCCGAGGCGGGGAGGGGCGGTGGCGGCGGTGGCGGTGGCGGAGGCGGGGTGCCGGAGAGCGGGCGGCAGAGTCTTTGGGAACCAAGGAACAATGGGAGCGGGGGGAGACGGCGCGAGATTTTACAGCCACGCAAGCGCCTGGCTAGAGGCCGGCAGCAGCAGGCGAGGAAACAACGGGACAATGTACCTTTCGGCGGCCACTGCCTTATCAATTACAATGAATTGTTACGTACTTTCTTTGACACAAGGTCGTCATTATCTGATATTCAACCGCTGCGCCGTCGTCCCGTGTAATCTGCAATTATACGTCTAATTAAACGCTTTCTCGGATTCATCAAGTTGGCTTTCACTTAGTGCGATGTTGCTATAATCCCACTTTGAGGCGACGTATACGGAACGAAACAAAGTGTGGGACAATACCCTCCTTTACGGTAACGTAAGTTAAGAGTTGTCTCGTGGGTTGATTCGCATAGACATTCTTTGACAGACTTGTGACTGGCAGATACACAGTCGTCTCGGTCTTGTTTTATTTTTAAGTAAATGTTGTATCAAGTTAAACTCTTTCCCGAAATCGTGAAGCTTTTTTATTGGTTTTCATTAAATGCTTTGTACTGTGACATACCAATATGTCACTGAATATTGTACAATATTTATTATAAATGGTGCGTTTACTGACGCTGAAGTTGTCATAAATTGTGCACTTATATATTGAAATCGATCTGGAGGAATCTGAAAAATAAGAATTGTCATGAAAATAATTTCGTAATTATAAGCAAAGCCAAAACCATTTCATTCCAGTAAAAAGTAAATATTATTCGAGTAAATTTTATTTGTAGAGGAAATTAAAGATGGATACTAGAAGTAAGAAATTACGTTCCGAAAACGTTAATGTAGACAATATGGCGGCTACCGATACTAATCCCGAGGAAGAAATTTCAAGAGAAATAGTCGAGTTAGAACCGCAATCAAAAGAAGTAATGGCAGCATCATTAGATAATACCGACCCTAGCAGTTTAATTATTAAAATGCTAGCAGAAATGAATTCTAAATTTGAAGGAATAACACAAGAATTAAAGAATTTTCGTGGGGAATTACGCGAAGAAATAACGCAGTTAAGCGCGGATACATCAGCGGAATTTAATAATATTTATTTAAAGATAAATAATTTTAATTGCCAAGTCAATCAAGTACAGAAGGAGCAACAACAGTCTTTTAATAAAATTCATTCAGAAGTCAACATTTAAAAATGTCCATTAGAACATTCACAGGAACAACAATGCGAAAAGTTGACAAACGCCGAATCACGTATATGTCATTTAGATAAAATTTCGCGACAACTGGTGATAAAATAGAGAATATAGAAATAAAAATGTTAGACTCAGATAAGAAATTAGAAAACGGGAAATATTAAAATATTACAAGAATGTGAGTCAGGGAAACAGCAGATATGAAAGGCAAATTAAATCAATTGGAAAACTTCGGCAACATCATTAGTTCTACCCAGTTATTTGAAATTTCACGGGGATAATAAAGAGCAGCCATGGTCTTTTATTAAAAAATTGGAAAGTTATTTTATGATTAATAATGTTCCCGAAAGATTAAAATTGCATATTCTTGAACAGGCGATGTCAGGCAAGGCTCATCACTGGTTGACATCGTTAGTTCCGGAACCATTAAATTATAAAGAATGGAAGGAAAAATATTTAAAAAGATACTGGAACGAAAGCCATAAGTTTGATTTAAAATATAAACTATTGAATGAAAAGTACAGAAAGGGAAGAGAGTCCATGTGTGAGTTTGCGACGCGTAAAATGGCTGCATTTAAAGCTTGCGAAGAAAGGGTGGACATGATGAGTTAATGAGAATTATTATTCGTCAACTACCAGTTAATGTTTCAAAATGGCTAGCCCAACTATGGAGCAGAATTTCTTACAATTTATGACGGAATAATGATTGTTTCATATTGTAACATGTTTAAAAATGGCGCCCAACTGGGGCTCGATTTCGTCACAATTTATGACATATTTGTTTATCCTGCTTGTTTTCAATTTAAATGCGTCTATGAAGCAGGAAAGCTACAGGGCCAATGTACCATCAATATGACAACCGTTGTTTTCGATTTCACCTTCTGGACTGCTTTGTGTAGACATTCTTTAATTTTCTCAGAATTATGTGAAACACATCGGCAACAATCCTGTGATGAGTGCTGGGAAATAGCGCTGTGTTCATCCATTACCCTTCATGGTAGTGGTTCATAGTGTAACGTCGTAGACTCTCTCATCTCTTTATGAGAGACGGGTCTGCCTGACGACCACGACAACACATTGCCATGGTGCGGATCAACACATGAAAGTTGTTATGAGATTCATCATCTGTTTTCCGCAAACGACACGCGGATGATATACGCTCTGTTCATTATTAAGCGATCCGTGTATATTATGTACAAAATAAATGTACATGTTTGAGAATCCTGTCGTCTTACTCATCACGACGCTACAATGGTTCAAAGCACTATAATTACGACTCCACCTCTTGACAACCTTTGCAGAAGAAAAGACGTCGAAACAATGTTCTCTGCGGGCAGCCCACGCACTCGATCAGTTACCCATTCCAGATTGTTTTGGGTAGGCTTTCTTTAACAGGCTCCTTATTACCCGCCGCAATTCTGAGTAATCTATAGGAACATTTTGTTTAGGTAAACGCTTCATCGGGTTTATAAAGTTTACTTTGAGAGCGTCCATTCAGTACAGTGAAACTATGCTCTCGCTGCGGAGTAGTGCTTATGGAACAACGAAACAATGGAAATAATGGAACAATATACCTTCAAAGTAACCACAACGCTGCAACCGGGCCTGATATTCAATGAGTAATTTGTTAGACATAGGTTTTCTTTGAAAGTGATTGACGAATATTAGATTTAAATACACTGCAAGGATGAGCAATAAATGTTCGTTTATGTATTGTGTTGTTTTGCTAGTAGTTTGGAATAAAGTGATTTATTCTTAGGAGCTCTCTAAGTATGAATTCAAATTCAGGATCTATAGTTCTTGAAAGTAGTCTTAGATAATCCTCCACACGCTGCACCGGGAGCGCTAGCTCAGTGCATCAACTGATGCACTGCAGCTCCTCTGACCGGAGGTCCTAGGTTCGAGTCCTGACGGCGGCAGATTTTCGACACTGGCTTTTCAGCTAGGTCGAATTCAGTTGCTGTCTGGAGGAGAATTCTAGCGGCCGGCTGCTCTGATCGGTAGTTTTCCGTGGTTTCTCCGATCAACACCAGGCGAATGCCGGAGCAGTACCCTAACAAACGTGTAGCAGTACCCTAACCCAACTCAGACAATTCAAGAATGAATGCATCGCTTGACCGTGAGGGGGCGAATGGTGAATGGCGAAAAAGGGACTGCGCGCGGTGCATTGCCCGTTGTTCAGGCACTACTCCTGCAGTGGTATGGAATTGATCAGAGGAAACGAATAAAACAACCGGCTTGTATAATTCATTTCCAAGCGGTGGTTGTCTGCAACATAGCTATTTAGCTCCCATCTAAGTTTTCTAACAGCAGGATCATGGACTTATGACTTCCCGATCTGCAAAGCGGGTTTTCTATAATTTTGATTAGAAAACTGTTTTAATATGTGGTAGATCTGACAATATAGAGTTTAAACAGGTAAAAACATACTTTTTGCCAAAAAATATCTTTTATAATCTTTCCACTCGAAGGTTGCGATACCTTATCACATCTGGTACATTCATGCACCCTACACCCGGTACCCAAAGTACCCAGTCTTCTACTGAGACAAAATATGTCTGAAATCGGCATTGTACTTGAACGTGTGGATCAGTGATCTCAATTTCGATCAGGTTGATCCTCCAGTTTCCCCTGATTCATTGAGCAATTGGGAAAATGGTCTCTTATTTCTGGATATAAATATACTTGCTTTAACATACATTTTGTGGAGCTATATTTTTGCTAGTTGAGGGGGGATAGGGCTGGAGGGAAATGTTAATAAGTCACCATACTATTAAACCTAGACTACTATTTGTTCGTTTCCTGATGCCACAATATTTTATATTATTAGGGAGAGAAAATTCCTAGCTTTCACACGTTGCAAGCCACGCTCGTTATGAGAAAAACTACACTAAAAGAGGCCACTTTGAGAGGTCGAAAAACAAATGAATGTTATGCCGAGTGATGAAATGCAAAAGATAGTGGTGAAGCCATTTACAAATGAGCTATCACTGATAAGTGATGCACGGACGTAACTTGCAGTTATGTTGCCACCAATGGCCAAGCAGCAGCTGTTAAACGGTCCCTTCTTGTAGTAATCTTTCTATAGAATTATTCATAATTCAACTACGTGCAGTAAAAGATAGTGCTTAATTGATTGATTGATTGATTTTTTCGTGTTTCCGGGCGCGTCAACTGCTTCGGTCATTAGTCCCGTTAGTGTAGTGCATGTTTTTTCTCGGAAATGGCGGTGATCTTCCCCCGCTGGATGGCGAGATCCGGCGCGACCTACCGTCGGCTAGTGGGTTTCCCTAACCAGGACCTCCCCCGGCCCCCCCCAATTTGTGACCGGTCTCCCGCAATATGTGGTAGTGTAGTGCATGTTAGTGTAAGTGTGTGTGTAAGAGGAGAGGACAGGACAAGGAAGAGGAACGACAGATCGCGCGTGGTCCGTGGCCCGTTTGTGAGGGCACTACTCCGGCATTCGCCTGGTGATGATCGGAGAAACCACGGAAAACTACCGATCAGAACAGCCGGCCGCTAGAATTCTCCTCCAGACAGCGACTGAATTCGACCTAGCTGAAAAGCTAGTGTCGAAAATCCTGCCGCCGTCTGGACTCGAACCCGGTCAGAGGCGCTGCAGTGACATCAGTTGATGCACTGAGCCACCGCTCCCGGTGATCGCGCTTGAGATTCAGAAGCTGAAGAAAACGTGCTCAGGCTGTACTTTTTCCCCACACGTCATATATAGCTTTCACCGCGTTCGGACGATAAAAATAAAATAAAAATTGCAGAGGCGGCGCCTCCGTGGGGCTGTGGCGTACGCCGCGCCCAGAGCCGACCCCGCGCGGCGCGGAGCGTTTGGGAAGGCGCCAGCGCCACGTCATGACGCGTCGCGGCCGATGGGGAGACAATTAAGGAAGAGCGGAGAAAATACGCCGACGGAGCGCGGCGCGCCTAGCCGTCGCTGCCATGTCGCCGCCGCTTTCTCTCGCGCTAGATGACGCTAGACCTCGCCTTCCGCGGTAGGTCGCCCCGTGGGTTCAACGCGCTGGGACGTACGCAAGACCACGTACGGTCAGGATGCGCGGAAGTTGGTTGGTTGGTTGGTGATTCCGGCAGCGTCAACAGCTTAGGTCATTAGTCCCGTGAGTGTAGTGCATGATTTTTCATCGGGAGATGGCGGTGATCTTCCTACGCTGGATGGCGAGATCCGGCGCCGACCTACCGTCGGCTAGTGGGGTTTCTCCCGTAACTAGGACTCTCCCATCAGCGGGGCACCGCCCCAGCCGGGACAAGCCCTAAGCCCCCCACCGGTCTCCTTGCTTGTGCGTTAGTGTAGTAAATTTATATATACGCGCGCGCGCGCGTGTTTGTGTGTGTGTGTAAGAGGAGAGGAGAGGACAAGGAAGAGGAAGGAAAGATCGCTCGTGGTCCGTGGCCCGTTTGTTAGGGTACTGCTCCGGCATTCGTCAGGAGTTGATCGGAGAAACCACGGAAAACTCCCGACCAGAGCAGCCGGCCGCTAGAATTCTCCTCCAGGCAGGACCGAATTCGACCTAGCTGAAATGCGCAGAAGTTTCATCGTAGAGTTTGCATTAGTATATTCCCTATGTGGTCTACCGCTCCACACAATTTTATGTTCTGCCAGTAGGTTTGCTCACCGGGGTGGGCAGCTAGGCTTTGGGTTTTATCCTCACCCTCGTCTAAATACGCTTTTGTTTCATTGATTAGTGAATCCAAGAGTGCAAAAGTTGCTAAGGTCATTAGTTTCGGAAGTGCCGTTTAGGAAGTATATCGTCGGAGACGGCGGTTATCTTTGCCCATTGGATGGTGAGATCCCCTCAACCTGCACATCGGCGTGCGGGTTTCTTCCGTGCCAGGTATCTTCCACCTGTAGGGCAGCGCCCCAGCCGGGACTGGTCTCCCGGTATGTGTGGTAGTGTGCTGCGTGTGGGTGTAAGTGTGTGTAGGAGAGAAAATAGGAGAAGGAAGACGTAAGCGAGATCGCGCGTGGTCCTGGCCTGTTTGTTAGGTTATTACCCCGGCATTCGCCTGGTGTTGATCCGAGAAACCACGGAAAATTACAGATCAGAGCAGCCACCCGCTAGATTTCTCTTCGAGACAGCAGCTGAATTCGACCTAGCTGATGAGCTAGTGTCGAAAATCCTGCCACCGTCGCGATTCGAATCTAGGACCTCCAGGTCATAGGAACTACAGTGATATCAGTCGATGCTCTGAGCCATCTCTGCCGGCACATGGGTGAGGAAGGACAGATCGATTCATTTCCACTTCTGGGTAAGTAAGATCAATCTCGGTCTATTCATATGGAATTTTTGGTAGACAAATCGGTTTCGAACAGGCAGATTTACTGGGAGTTCCGTCGTTTTCCCTGCTTCTCCATCAGAGCTCTGAGATTATATGAACTAGTATATCAACATTATTACTCGCCTTGTATGCGTCACTGCCCTGAGGAAGCTTGCGACGTGACATGCGAAACGTCAGCCTCTCAGCCCACTACACGGCGTCACCCCAAAATCATTACTCATCGACCATATATCAATCCTCTTCACCCCAGTTTTGACCGCAAGAATGCCTATTACTTTATTATGATACCAATTCCTAGGGCCACCCCTGATTAATGAATTTTATGATAGGCGATTACGAAGATATGAGTGATTATGGAGTGGAACAAAGATGGAGGGAGGGGCACGGGAAACGAGGTCATTTCCAGAAACATCCCATGAAAATGGTTTGTCCAACACAAATTTTCAAGGTACAAGAATTTGTACACCGTTCTCAGAAGTGGAAGGTGAGCAGTTCGACCTCCTCAAAGTCACTCCTGAATGGTTAGTACTGAAAAAAATATAAGAACGAGTGGTGTTACAACAGTTACACTTTCTCACATTATTTGTAACTTTTGCAATTTTCGAAAATTCAGAGAGTTCAACAAAGCGACCTGCGCCAATTTTTTAGGCTCACTTTGTTCTATCAATAAAAATTAACATTTGGAGTATGTTTGAGAAAATTTTGAAAACTTTGTTTAAGCTTCATGTATTGTTGTACCTCCCAAAATCAAAATATACGTTTCAGTTCAAGTTACCGTGGCATCAGCCAGATCGTTTGAGGATTATCAATATTGGTGAAAGCCAAGCAGCCAAAAAGTTAAGCTGCGAACTTAAATTGTTGCAGACAGATGGGCGGATACTTTACCATAAACCAATGTTTTGGTATCAAGGGCCCATTAACGTGAATTGTGATTCCAGAAGGTGTCAGAGGAACTTATTTACTACAAATAGGGACAAGAACGATCCATTGTTCGATATCAGGGACCCACAAAACAAGTTTTTTTTCTACCGAAAATCACGAATTTCTGCAGCATTACAACACTTTCTCTAAATCACGTAAGACGTACGCGAGAAGGCAAAAATAGTGCTCCCCCACAAGGCTACGCTTTGCGACCCATTCTGAACCAGTGTGCGGCGCGGCGCGCAGCGAGACTGACCATGTTCGAAGTTCTCTCAAGCGAAATTTGCGTTATCGGGATTGAACCGTTTCCAAGCGCCGCTGGGGCCACCGCTGGCCGCCGTTGCGAGGGGAAGGGTCGTGTGGTTGATGCATCTCGACCAGCGCACGTGTGGCCGCGTCCCAAATCTCCTCCGCGTCCTCCTGATGCGCAAGCAAAGCTTCGCTAACGCGCCCGGGAGCCGGAGAAGGGGGTTGGAGCCATTAGAAAAATACGTTCGCTTTCAGAGGGGGAAGACGGCGACATGTGGGACGAAAACGAACGATGTGGTTTGATGGAAATTGATCGTTCTCGAGGTATTGTTTTTACTATTAGTTTTGTGTGAGTACAGTCAGAAACTTCACCATTACTTTTAATGTAAAAGAAATTTTCATGTACGTTAATGAACTTTACCGGGAGCGGTGGCTCAGTACATCAACTGATGTCACTGCAGTGCCTTTGACCGGAAGGTCCGAGGTTTGAGTCCCAACAGTGGCACGATTTTCGATACTAAGCTAGGTCGAATTCAGTCGGTGTCTGGAGGCGAATTCTACACCGGCTGCTCTGATCGGTAGTTTTCCGTGGTTTCTCCGATCAACACCAGGCGAATACCAGAACAGTACCCTACCAAACGGGCCACGGACTGCGCGCGATCTTTCCTTCCTCTTCCTTGAGCTATCCTATCCCCCTTACACACATACTTACACTTACATGCACTACACTACCACATATTCCGAGAGATCGGTCGGGGACTAAGAAGTGTCCCGGTGGGGCGGTGGCCCGCTGGTGGGAGACTGACATCCCGAGCAATCACATGCACTACACTTCCGGTACTAATGACCATAGTAGTTGACGCGCCCGGAATCACAATCAATCAATCAATCAATCGGAGGGGGAAGGCGGCGACAAGTGGGACAAAAATTAACGATTTGGTTTAATGGAAATTGATCGTTGTCGAGGTATTGTTTTTACTATTTGTTTTGTGGGAGCACACTGTCAGAAATTTCTGCATAATTTTTAATGTAAAATACATGAAAGAAATGTTCATTTACGCAAATTGAATTTAATGTACACGCACAGTAACTAATGTAGGGTAATTAAATTTAATGTACTGTACAATTAAATTTAATGTTCACAAGTAAGTAGGTTATATTTTTTTAAATATGTATAAAATATTTTTGTACGTTCATAATTAATATTCTTAAAATTATTATTTGATTTACATCACGATTATATGTGTTGTGACGTTGAAAAAAGACGACTTGTAAACATTTTCAGGAATAAAAATGAGTTCCTCAGGACAGAGGGCGAGCCTCAGAAGAAAGTATTTGTTGCAATGTCATAAGGAAAAGGATTTTAAAATTATTTTATGCACATGCAATATTCGAAAGATTCCCAAGAAGTTGTTATACCGATTCTTAGAGTGTCGCCTGTCGCATAGCACACGACAAGACGATTTCTTCACAGCCGATGTTACTCTGAAAGAAGCGAGGTTTGTTGCAATTCCTCGATAGTTTGAGGTTTGTGGGTTGGCTCAGCGTCGATTTCTTCACATTTTAATATATGCTAATATATTGTGTGTTAATTTGTTGTAAACGAATGCATTTGTGCCATTTCCGTATCTAGACAAATCCTTTTTTTTCTTTTTGCTATACATAAAATATTGTTCTTTCTATTTAAGTAAAAAAATTAAAAGAATGAGATAGGTTAAGAAATAAAAAACGACGGGACTGAGATCATGCATTAGAAAGTATATTAGATTGAGACTCCTTACCATTTAATTGATATATGATACAAATTCAATGTACTTGCATTGTCTAATTATGTTGAAGCAGTTTTTTGGCTATAGTTTCCAAATACACCTGTCCTTCGCGTTTCTCCTATCAATATCAGTAACTTCTTAATGTCAACCTTTTTACCGAAACAGTTAAGTTTCAGAAACAATTTCAGTTAGGCCAATAATGTTCCAAACATCTCATCTGCTCAAATTAAAGTTTTTCGTTGGAATATTTGATGGAATAAGAGGCGCCATTGCATTTGTATGATCTACGAATCTATGGTCATAATGTGATACTCTCACAATCAATAAAGATAACACTACTGTAAATGATGTGTAAAACATATCCACTTCTTTTAAAATCAGAGCTAACAAAATTTCCTGTCTTTACAATTCACCATGCCTCTGTTCCAAAATATGAGAATCCATAAGTAGTACATAAAACTGGATATTTCATTGCATTTGTTCCCACAATGCCATGATGATCTCTAGGAAAGTAATAACTGGGTTGTACAACCCACATCCATCCTTCCACCAAGTAGGAAGGAAGTCGCGTTGAGTGTGCACTGACTCAGATGAGCAATAGTAGATCTTATTCCTTGCTACTCATCCCTACAATGCTCCACCTCGATGGACAGTGTCTCCACCGACGACTTCCCATGTTTCGTGGGGGATATCGGGGCAAAGGGGACAATGAAGGTGCTAATGACGTTGCTGGTGGTGGTGATGATGATGTGATGGTGGCGGTAGTGGTGGTGTGTGATGGTGGCGGTGGTGGTGGTGGGTGGTGGTGGTGGTGGTGGCGGCGGCTGCAGCGTTGGTGATGGTGGTGGCGGCAGTGAAGGTGACGGTGATGAAGGTGACGACTCATATAACCAAGTGGAGATGGGGTTGGAGTTGGCGGCGGCGTAAATGACAGTGTCAACGGGTTGGCGGCGGTGGCGGCGATGGTGACGGCAGAGGCACGGCTGTCGCGGCAATGTCCCTGTTTGGCTCTCCACGCCCGAGCGTCTCCTGTCGTACAGGTTGCCTGCGGCGCCGAACAGTGGGTGCTATTGTCACCAAAAGCGAAAAATGTAGTCTCATCAAAAATACACCGAAGACAAACAAAAGGGAGAAAACAGGTCGCCGAAATTTTCGAAAAAAATGAAAATAATAATAACAATCACTTTTTTCAACACAAATGGATAAACTATTTTCTGAAAGACGTGTCCTCTTTTGATAGTTTCCGTGAAAACTGAAATTTACCACACCCACCACCATCACATCACCACCACCACCGCCACCATCACATCACCACCGCTACCCCCACCATCACATCATCATCACCACCACCAGCAAAGTCATTGGTACCTGCATTGTCCCCTTTGCCACTATATCCCCACGAAAAATATCCACACCTCTCATGCCAAAACATAACTATTTTTTAATTTAAAAAATTATGAATTTTATTAGTATAATTTTTATTTCAGTACAATATCGATACAGCTATTAGAGTAATGGGTGTCGAAACAAACTTTTGGAAGAAGCATCAACTTTAGATGTACTTTGTACTCTTTTTCTTCTATTGTGAAAAATAGCGTTCCTAATTAAATCGTTGTGGACTTTTGTAGGAGTTCTGTCGTTGTGAACTTTTGTAGGAGTATCGGCAAAGCACGCTAAAGCGAAGGCTCTGGGTTCGAAACCTGAATGACAGATTAGTATTTCCGCGTATAAAGCATTGTTTTGATGCATGGTTGGCTTCTCACATCACACACTCCATCCGAACAATGTAGTCTCATTTCATGAGCATTCATCCCAGCTATCCAGGCAAGGGGACGACATAACGTACCAAGCCCGCACTCTCGCCTGTGCTCGGAGGATAAGACACGGAAGAGGAAGAAAAGATCGCACGCGGTCAGTGGCCCATTTATTTGTTAGGGTCCTACTCAAACATTTGCCTGCTATTGATCGGAGAAACCACGGAAAACTACCGATCAGATCCGCCGGCCGCTAGAATTCTTCTCCAAATACTGACTAAATTCGACCTCGGCTCTCTAGCTGGTAACGAAAATCCTTCTATGGTCGGGACTCGAACTTGGACCTCCGGGTCAGAGGCACTGCAGTGACACCAATTTATACCCCGAGCCATCTCTCCTTACGCTCAGAAATGAATGTGGCAGTCATCGCATCGCGTTCTTTCATTAGTTGATTTACGCATTTGCGTTCTCGCGCCGATTGGCTGAATGTGGCCCAGTGCGCCGCCAATTAGCATTTAGAGAGGGCGGCAGCGCGTGCGTTAGTCCTTTATTTTACGGTGACCGCCTGCGCAAGCTCTTGTTGTGACAGCGTCTCTTCCGGCCCGAGTGTGTTTGTGTGTGTGTGTGTGTGTGTGTGTGTGCGGTGTGTGTGTGTGTGTGTGTGTGTGTGTGTGTGTGTGTGTGTGTGTGTGTGTGTGTGGAGGGGTCACCCGTTGACCCACAGCGCCAGAGGGTGAGCAGAGAATGCACATGTCTCGTGATTCACAGCTCGGAATGCGAAAGCCTCGATACGTTTAGATTCGGTTGTCGCCGAGTAGGGATTCATGCATATTAATGAGTTTAATTAAAATATTGCCCTAATTTTTGAGGGGGAGTAATTTGTGTCCTGTTAATGAAAATGCCTGTTTCGTGTTTTATAAATATGCCACTTAAATTTAATTTCCATTTTTTGCCTTCTGCTAGTTTTTTGAGTGAGTGTATGTATGCAGTATCTCTACGATCTACTGATACGTTTATACCTGTATAATCAGTAGATCGTATTTTCAGCAGTATATTTTTCTTCCTGACTGACAAGTACGTTTCGTACAATTTTTAACATTACCATTTTTTTCTTTCTTCACAGTCGATCTCCGTGTTTTAACCATGCAACAAATACAATGTACTAAATAAATTCATGTCATATTCTCGTTAGTAATCTGGGTAATAAAAATATAGCATTGATATCCGTAAAAACGTCTAAATTAATATTTTAATATTTTACGACCAAAGAACATTAAGAAATTAGAATAAAAATCAGTTGTTGAACTTAGTAGAACTGTGGTGGATTCAACAGGCTGTCCACAGAGTTGATAGGGTGACACCACTTCTCCTGCAAACAGTTAATGTAGTATGCATGATGAGTAGTATACAATTGTAAAAAACATAGAGAAGTGTGGTAGAATACCCTTTTCAATTTTTAGCTTAGATTTGCCACTGGCGGTTGCTCGCTGACCCACCGTTTTCGCGAGCATCGAGGCCTTCCTCAACTGGAACGGGAGCGGGGCGCTAGGGTAGGGCCGCGAGTATGCTTATTAACGTAGCTGCGTTGTCGCACTGCCTCGTTATCTCCGCGAGATCCGAACTCCGTCCTCCCGCCCTCTCTCGGTTCGGGTGCACTTGCTCCCCTCTCCCCTCCCCACTCTCTCCTCTTCGTCTTAAGCTCCCTGGCCACCCCCTCTCTCCCTCCCCCCTCACCGGGTGACATGGCTCAGGGCAACTGATGTTATCGCAATCCCTCTGACCGGGAGGTTCGCGTCCCGACGGTGGCTGGATGTTAAACAATTGCTACTTAGCTAGGTTGATTTCAGCCGCTGTGGAGGAGAATACTTGCGGCCGGTTGCCCTGATCCGTAGTTTACCGTGGTTTCTCAGATCAACATCAGACGAATGTACCCTAATAAAAGGGCCACAGACAGCGCGCGATCTTTCCTTCCTCTTCCTTTCCCTATCTTCATCCCTTGCGTAC
Source organism: Teleogryllus oceanicus (assembly GCA_964035755.1). NCBI lineage: Eukaryota > Metazoa > Arthropoda > Insecta > Orthoptera > Gryllidae > Teleogryllus > Teleogryllus oceanicus. The sequence continues at coordinate 109,055,602 of CAXIVR010000007.1, forward strand.
ACACACACTTACATGCAGTACACCATCACACATGCTAGGAGACCGATCGGGAGCTTAGAGCTAGTTCCGACTGGGGTGGTGCTCCGCTAGTGAGAGATACTTGGCTATGAAAAACCTCGCTAGCTGACAGGTAGGTCGGCGCCGGATGTCACCATCCAGCGGGTTAAGATCACCACCTCCTCCCGAGGAAAAAACATACACTGCACTTAAGGGAATAATGACCTTCGCAGTTGACGCGCCCGGAATGACTAATTAATCAATCAAAAGGCTTCTTTGCCACAGCCGTTGTTCTTGCCCCCAGTGCCGCCCTGACAGTTCTTTTCTCCCTCCCCCCCACCCGGGCCGTCTTCCCGCTGCCGAAACCCTCCTCCTTCCTACCCCGTTCTCTCTTCCTTCCACCTCGCATCGCACGAGCCAATCTATTTGCTCCCTCCTCCTTCCGGCCCGCGCCACCCAGTTGCCCGCGTTCGAGAATGTGAACCGGCCATTGCGCCAGCGACGAACGGAAGGGAGGAAGTAAGCAGCGATGCCCCGCTAGGAGGGCACTGGAGAGATTGAGGAGTGAGAAATCACAGGGACTTTAGAGAAGGAATGGATACTTTGGGTGGTCATATAAAGAGAAAATAAAGGAAGGTTGTCCCAAAAAAGATCGATACAATTTTCTAAACATTAACAATCGTGATTATGGAATAAATATTTAAATTCGAGGCAGTTATTTCACCTCCGAAACTGATTAAGTCACGTATAAAAATATTAAACATAAGGAGAAGGTAGGGAAATTGATTTAGGTTTATATGAACTTGAAGTCTTCCAAAATGATACTTGCTTGTGCATGTCGTGCCAGATAATGTTGAATACCAAACTAGATATCAATACTGTTCTATTAACAGTGATATAAATGTCATATTACATCCATCGTTCATTCATGAGTTATTTTTAAATTAATATAATATGCTTTTATTTCTATCGAAACAGGAACAATTGTATAACCTTAGCTATATATGTAAAGTTTCTTGCAGTTAGGGTGAAATTGTACCTATATGGCTCTAAACCCAAAAAAGCATCTCAGCATTTGTCTTTAGTTGGGGAGAATCTAAACGAGAAATGTAAATAGTGATTGATTTTTCCATCCCAAATTACATATATTTGAATACTTGTGGTATTAAAACCCATACCACAAGTCGTAGTAGCAGAAGTAAATGTTATACATTTTTCTATGAATGTTTTTTCTAAATTTAAATATTGTTTATTTAGCGATTTTATTTCGTTTATTTTATTTCATAGTAATTGATGACAAATTCAAATTTTCTTACAAGTGTACATTTCTACAAGCGCTAACCATGCTCATGTAGTCCTATACACCTGACTTACATTATAACGGTCGAATAAAATTCTATGTTTGCTGGTGATGGAACAGAGCAGGGTAACCACTGCACAGTCGGGGAGATGACATGTGGCAAATGAAATGAAAAGACATCAATGATAAAGGTTGAAATGAATTTATTTTTTAATATCTGCAAGGGGATGTTCTTGGTGGCAACATAAACATGTACACAAACAGGACTTTCACATCCCTGAAACAACATAAAAAAAGAACATTACAAAAATTTAATTTACAAATTAAAAATAACACGTGTAGACATCACAAAAAAGAATCAAAAAAAATAAAATGGACAATAAAGACTTGGAAAGAAACGAAACATAGTAATACAACTCACAGAATAAAATAGGAAGTAATCTCATAAAAGGGATTAAAACGGAACTACATAAAAATTCACCTCACGCTTCTAATAACACATGATACGAATATTTCTAGAAAATACAATTAAACTATTCAAAAAAATTGTTTGAAAGAGCACCTCTCTACTCACTAAATTCCAGTTAATTTCTTTGAGTTATGTGCGAGACGAATAAAAGTGACGAATGAAAGATTGGAGGAAGAGTACTACATTAAGACTACAAAGGGAGTGAGGAATAAAAGGTCTTAATAGAGAAGACGTCAAACTGATCGTTTAGAGCATAAGCAAGGAAGTGGAGTGGCTATAGATAGAACATGACTTTCTTCTTTAAATAAAATGTTCTCTTAGTTCGTAGACAAGAAAAAATAATTCTAAGCTATTTTATTTATAATAAAGTTTCTTACGATGCAAAAATGAATTCATACAGATAATGCATTTAAAAATGTGCTGCGCAAAATGTCTCGCAATTGCTTTTATATTTATAGATTATTAATTACTTTGATTGCAATTTTTTTAAAATTCGAAGGTGTAATTTTTTGTTAAGTCAATTTGATCGCTAATCGGGAACAATAAGGAAAACCAAAGTTGAATCGTGTCTTAAGTCTCTTGGGATATTAACCTGGCGCTGGTTGTACAGTAGTAGAGGTGTCACATACATTCTAAGGATATGACATGTCACACCACCGCACCCCTAGACCGCCAAGCCCACAGGCCGTTACGCCACCAGGCCTCCAGGCGCCAGGTCGCCAGGTCACCAGGCCTCCAGGCCGCCAGACTGCCAGGTCACCAGGCCACCAGACCGCCAGGCCGGCAGGTCCAGGCGCCGGCCCGCACCGCAACCGCGACCGCGAACCGCGAAACCGCGAGACCGCGAGACCGCGAGACCGCGAAACCGCGAGACCGCGAGACCGCGAGACCGCGAGACCGCCAAGCCGCGCCAGTCCGCCGTGCCGGTCGTATATGGAGATATTAACCCGGCTCTGGTTGTGCAGCTGCAGGTGTCGCATACACGCTATGGATGTGACACTGTCACACGACCGCGCCACCGGGCCGCCTGCCCGGTCGTATATGGGTTCACGGGGAAAACGACGTTAAAGCAAAGGCGACGCGACGTGTCAACGCCGTGGGCGACAAACAGCGGCGGTGGGCGAGAGGTTGCGACGGTTTCACGCTCTTCCCACGCTCCCCCTTCCCTCACACGCTCACACACGGCACCCGAAGTGTCTCCAGAGAACTCACATTAGGCGACACTTATTAAATTATGCGAAGAAGACCCACCGTTTACCGGTTTAATTGAGGTGGGAGGATGGAGGAGATATGATATTGTGAAGTCCTTAACGAAGGGTTTTAGGTATTCCCTCTTGGTAGGTGCCAATGTGGATTTTTTGGGGTGTCATTCCCACGTAGGAGTTCATCACCAACAGAAATCGGTTTCAGTAATTGTACTTTAGACAATTAATGAAAACAGTTAGAATAACTATGTGAATGAGTCTCATATCATTCTGTAAGCGAATATTAAAGTAAAACATGTCGTTGACATTGTATTAGCGATGTTATAGTTCAGTTCGGGGAAGACGTAGAGATAATTTTTATAATATTATGTTACCACCCCCCAACAGACACACAAAGACACGCACACGCGGCTCCCGAAAGAAAGAGTCCTCAGAGAAGTCTCATTAAATGGCATTTATTGAATCATGCGAAGAAGAGACACCGCTTACTGTTTTATTTAAGTGGAAGAATGGCGGAGATATCTCATTCTGGACTCCTATATGAAGAGCTTTTGGTATTCCGTCTTTCTAGATGTTATTGTGCAGAGTAATGTTCTTTGTGGATCTTATGATTATATAAGAACAATTGAAGAAATTCGTAATTTTTAGTTGTTTTTTTTTTTCGAGTCATGCACATTTTTTCGATTTCATCACCAAAAGAAATCAGTATCGATCATTTTTCTTTACACAACGAGATAAGTTGAATAACGATCTGAATGAGATTCATTATCATTCCTCTGTAATTAAATATCATTATTTTGTAATTAAATATTAAATTTAACTTTACGTTTATAACGTATTAGGGATTTTATATCTCAGTATGGCAACGTCAAAGACGCAAGGTTAATTTATATAATCTGTTTCTGTAAGGATTATTGGAAAATAATTATCAAATACTTTAAAAACTCATTAGTATATGCTACAAATTCAATTTTTAATGTAAAAAATGTATATATTGAATCTGATGAATTTTCTATTATGGTAGGTATTAAAGTAGAGAGGTTTTAAACTGTTCAACTAAATAAGAAGTGATGGCTAAATAAAATTTTGAAATTGCTAGATAAGATTATATTTAATTGAGAATTACAAAATCACATACAGAAACAATGCATGTAAAAGTGTTTATACTTTGTATAACTTGTGAAAGACTACATTGAGAATTTTTATTCACAAAATCAGGCATTTCAATAAACAAAAGTAACCATGAGGAATGAATTAGATGTCAATCACAAACACTAATCATAAAAATTATATAACAATATTCTGTGATTCTCTTTGACATAATACTTTATTATTTATCAATTTTTATGACATTAAAATCGTTAAAGACGTTTCAGATTTAAAGTAGCTCAGTTCTACCTATCTCTCGAACCACCACAGTAGAAGTAGTAATGTCCCAAATATTTATGTTTCATCAGCGATTAGGTTTCATGCACAAATTAGTTTGTTGTTTGCAACGTTAAATGAATATTGGTTCATGTAAATTATAAAACAAGCTCTGACGCTAATGGAATTGTGTCCAAAACGAATTGAAACGAAATACACGAGAGGCGAGAATATTAATTTCTCGTCTGCAATAATACTCATAAAACTATAATATGTTGGCAGGTGTTACTGTTGCAGGTTCCATCGAGTTGAGTGATATTAGCTAGAACATTTCTGCTGAGCCGAAATAAATGAGTTCATAGTTTACAATTCTTCCTTGCCGCCTCGAAATCATCGTAATGATTCGTAATATGAACTCCGAATGAATTTCATAATCTTATAAGTCCACACACACACACAATATAAAAAAGAACGCCAACTAATTTTTGTTACAGTACTCTTTAAAAAAACTAAAATGAACCGTCTTTGCAAAGTTTGTGCTTTCCAATGTTTTGAGTTACTTTCAGATTACTTCAAATTGTAAAAATTTCTTCTCACTTCTAATTGCCCAAAATTCTTTTCATATTTAGTTACCTTATAGAATGAAACAATTATAGGATTTTTCATTGCCAACTATATTATATATTTAAAGATCAGTTTTCGATGGCTTAGCCATCATCATCAGTTTCCTGCTATTGGGAGCCACCAAACGACTACCTATGACAACTCACCACTATAGCAATACATTACAGAAACTTTTCAAGTCAGTGATGCCAACATTGCTATTAAGAATTGATCGAATCAAAGTATGTACTCTGTTGAATTCGATGTATCGAATTTAAGTTTCATAATCACCTATAAGAATATTTACTCGTGGTGTTTTTTCGAAAATCGTCGATTGGCTGGCCGTCATCAATAATACTACTCAAAAGTATGCGATTGCCGGAGCAGTACCTTAACAAATGGGCCACGACCCGCGCGCGATGTTTCAGTCTTCATCCTTGACCCCTCCTCTCCCATTACGCACGCACGCACACACACACACACATACACTGGCATGCATTACACAATCTCCCATGTCGTGAGACGAGTTGGAAGGTTAGATAATGCCCCCACCCATCTGGGGGTGCCCCGTTGGCGGAGAAACCGGGAGGAGGACCCTTTCGTTATAAACCCGACATTCGGCACTGGATCACATGTTCCAGCAGGGAGGGAACATCGCCACCTCCAGTGTAAAACATGCCCTACACTAAAGAGAGAATTGACCACAGCAATTGAAGGATCCAGCAAATGAGTTTCATAGTTTGTTTAGTGATTCTGGGCGCGTCAACTACTGTGGTCGTGATCTGGGCTGTCCGGGTGACGCCGCGTCGAAGGCTGCGGTGCCGACGTTTCGACCGACATATCGCGGTCCTCTTCAGGGCTGTATTGCCCTGAAGAGGACCGCGGCAATACAGCCCTGAAGAGGACCGCGATATGTCGGTGGAAACGTCGGCACCCCAGTCTTCGACGCGGCGTCACCCGGACAGCCCAGTTCATAACTCTGGCCGCGGAAGCCTACGATATCAACTACTGTGGTCATTAGTCTCGTAAGTGTAGTACTGCATGCGTGTTTTTGCTAGGCTGAATGCGAGATGCCGGTGGTCTTCCCCTGCTGGATGGCCAGAACCGGCACCCACCAGAGTTTTCCCCTACCAGATATCCCCCACCAGCGGGGCACCGCCCCAGCCGGGACAAGCTCCAAGTCCCCAACCGGTCTTCCGGCATGTGTGGTAGTGTAGTGGATGTTAGTGTAAGGGATGAGGATAGGACAAGCAAGACGAAGGAAAGATCGCGTGCGGTCCATGGCCCGTTTGTTAGGGTACTGCTACGGCATTCGCCTGGTGTTGATCGGGGAAACCACGGAAAACGTACCGATCAGAGCAGTCGGCAGCTATAATTCTCCTCCAGACAGCGACTGAATACGACCTAGCTCAAATCCTAGTGTCGAATATTCTGCCGCCGTCGGGACTCGAACCTCGGGTCTCCCGGTCAGAGGTGCTGCAGTGACATCAGTTGATGCACTGAGCCACCGCCCGGTATAAATAAATTGAAAAGAAGAGCATCTCCTTTTACAATCCGTAACGCTATTCCCGGCCCCAGACTCGCTCCCGCGTCCGCCGAGGATTCGTTGAGCGGCGCCGCGTGGCGTGGCGTGGCGCGGCGGGGTGTCGGCCGGCGGCGGCGGCGGCAGTTCGACGAGGCGCCACGAGAGCGCGGCGGGGCGGCGCGGGCTGTTCCCGCGAGCGAACGGGCGTTAAATCACGGCCCAATTAAGCGCACCTGCCCGCCCGCCAGCCGCCGCGCGCCGCCGCCGGAGCTCCCGTGCGTGACCCCGCGCCCGCCCCGCCCACCCTGCATCGCCCCGCGCGCTCTGCACGCCTGCCTCCGCGCCGCTCTCGCTGCGGCCGGCACCGCTCCGCCTCCCGAGGGCCGCGCCGCACTAGGGCTGTCCCCACCCACCCGGCGCCGCCCTGTGCTGCGTCCCGCCTCTCCCTGCCAGCTTTTTCTTCGCCGCTCTTCCTGCCCTTCTTCTCGCGCCGGTCGACATCATCCCACCCCGATCTTCCTGCTTTCGCTCTTCTCCGCCCGCTCTGTCCACGGTTTTCCGCCCCACTCTTCCCCCTATCTTCCCTCCCGATCTTTCCTGTCCTTTCTTCGCGCCGAACGCTCCCCGCCACGATCCGATCTTCCTCGCTTTCCACTCTTCTCCGCCCCGCTCTTCCCGGCGCGCTTCCTTCCGCCTCACTCTTCCTCGCTCCACTCATCCCCATCCCTACCTTCCAGCCGTTCTTCCTGCCCCTTCTTTTCCCGAACACTCCGCCACGATCCCATCTTCCTCGCTTCCGCTCTTCTCCGCCCCGTTCTGTCACCACGCTTTTTCCCGCCCCACTCTTCCCCCTCCCTATCTTCCTCACCTCGATCTTTCCTGTCCCTTTCTTTCTCGCGCCGGTCGACATCGCCCCACCCCGATCTTCCTCGCTTTCCGCTCTTCTCCGCCCCCTCTCCCGGCACGCTTTTCCCGCCTTACTCTTCCTCGCTTCACTCATCCCCACCCTATCTTTCCACCCCGTTCTTTCCTGCCCCGCTCTTCCTGCCTTTCCCCCCCCCCTTCTCTCCGGTTTCCTGCATTTTTCTCCGCCCACTCGTCCTGCACCGCTTTTCTCTACCTCGTTCTTCCCCGCACTGCTCTTCCTCGCTCCGCTCTTTGCCTCCTTTCCTTTTTCGCACCGATCTTCCCCGCCTCGATCTTCCTCATTTTCCACTCTTCCCGCACCGCTCTTCCCACCCCACTTTTCCTCGCTCCCCTTTTCCCCGCCCATTTCTTTTTCTCACCGATCTTCTCCGCCCCACTCGTCCGCACCGATTTCCTCCACCTCTTCTTCCCCGCCCCAAATTCCCTCCCATTCTCCCCCCCAATTCCTCATCCCCCCTCCTCGTCCCTTTCACTTTTCCCCTTCCCACGATCCCCCGCCTCGATCATGCCAGCCCCGATCTTCCCTGCCCCGACTTTTCTCCGATTGAATTGAATTTGCCTTATTTTACGTGGCGAGACTCAGGCCATGAGGCCTTACGATCCCCCGCCTCGATCCCTCCGAAGGAAGGCGTACTAAGGATTTTTTCGCCCTTAAAAATCCTCGGCTTCGATCGGGTTTGAAACCGCAAACTTGGGCAGTCCGATACGCTAACCGCTGCACCATCGCCGCCGCCGATCGTCCCCTATTCGGTTTCGCCAGCCACGTTCTTCTCCGCCCCGCTGTTCCCCGCCACGCCTTTTCTCTTCCTGCTCCGGCCCCGTGTGCCAGATTGTCTCCACGCGCCCCGCCCCCCCGCCGTGATCACGAGGATTCGCTTCGCCGGCGCCCAAGTGGCTATGTCGGAGGGGAACGGTGAGGCAGCCGCTCGCGTGGAATTTTGGAGATGCAGTGGGACTGTCGTCCTGGATTAAATGGACTTCAGACAGGAATTCTCACCTCTGTTTTCCGTTTTTAACCGTACATATTTATCCATTGTAGATTCACGACCACGAAGTGGAAATAGGAAAAGTAGATCACGAGATTTGTTCGGGATTTGGTCCGACCAAACCCCTTGATCAACATTTCCCATCCATACATTTGTAGACTTTCTCATTTTTTCATCGAGTCGTTCGAATGATGGGTCGGAATTTATTTTGAAGTAGAAGTGGTGTTTGATACGCGATTTTTGAATGTCTGAGGCAGATTAGGAACATGGAGTTGCGACCTAAATATTCCAAGATTGACTTTTTATGTCAATTATCAGCAATGAATGTAAGTAATTAGTAATAACGAATGCTTAAAATTCGTTGTAAAATAATCCTATGTTTTTAAGTGTAGAAATTGAGAATTGTTAATCAAATCTTCATGTTACATCCACGAAAGCACTATAATTTCTAAAATGAATATCGGTTGGGGTTCGTGGTTTCTAAGCCAGCTAACTTGCCTAGGGCGCCTCATCCGTGACTGACGTCGTGAGTGAAACGAAGAATGGCGCCGTCGGCGGAGCAACCACAGGACGCGCGGAGGGATCCCACCCACCCGAGCGTTAAGCGCCCGTCGCAGCAACCTGCCGGCGCTAGGAGGCACGGGCAGGGGTCGCGGTGAATGTTGCGGTAGGAAAATGTTTTTTAGTGGAACTGAAATGTCAACACTTCCCACCGAGACAGAAGCGAGACTGCAAACGATATCGGAATCGCATCCTGGGGCGGGCCGGAGGGGTGGACCCGGCGGCGTAGATTTGAGGCGGGGATGGGGGCGGGGCGGGGAGGGAGACGAGGAGGGAGACGAGGAGGGAGACGAGGAGGGAGACGAGGAGGGAGACGGGAGGGAGACGGGAGGGAGACGGGAGGGAGACGGGAGGGAGACGGGTAGGAAGACGGGGAGAAAGACGGGGGGAAGCAGGGAAAGCGGCGGGGACGGAGTTAGGGACGGAGATGGGGACGGAGTTGGAGTTGGGGATGGAGTTGGAGGTTGAGGACGGAGTTGGATGTTGGTTGCTTTTTCGTGTTTCCGGGCGCGTCAACTGCTATGGTCATTAGTCCCGTAAGTGTAGTGCATGTTTTTTCTCGGGAGATGGCGGTGATCTTCCCCCGCTGGATGGCGAGATCCGGCACCGACCTACCGTCGGCTAGCGGGGTTTCCCCCTAACCAGGACTCTCCCACCAACGGGGCACCGCCCCAGTCGGGACAAGCTCTAAGCTCCCGACCGATGTCTCGGAATATGTGGTAGTGTAGTGCATGTTAGTGTAAGTGTGTGTGTAAGGGGAGAGGATAGGACAAGGAAGAGGAAGGAAAGATCGCGCGCGGTCCGTGGCCCGTTTGGTAGGGTACTGCTCCGGCATTCGCCTGGTGTTGATCGGAGAAACCACGGAAAACTACCGATCAGAGCAGCCGGCCGCTAGAATTCTCCTCCAGGCAGCAGATGAAAAGCTTTTGTCGAAAATCCTGCCGCCGTGGGGAGTGGGAACCTAGGACCTCCCGGTTAGAGGCGCTGCAGTGACATCAGTTGATGCACTGAGCTACCGCTACCGGTACGGAGTTGGAGTTGGAGTTGGGGACGGAGGCGGGGACGGAGGCGGGAGGTCCAAGGATCGGCGCCGAGTACTTTACACGGGGCCGGACCGAGGCGTTGATAGGGAGCGAGGCGAGGAGTGAGCGGAGCGGAGGCGGAGGCGGCGTGCAGTATTTATGTTGGCGCTGGGCGATAACTCCCGTCGCCCTCCGCTCGCCCGCGCGGAGGCCGGCGGAGCGGCCGCGTGAATTTGAAGTTCTTAATCCGCGTCATTACTGCCGCTTGCGGCCGCTGCAGAGCTGGCTTGAAGTATGGGCTTCAGCGGCAGCGACTCCGAGGCCTTCGGTAATGGCCACGGAGCATAGGAAATGGGAAGAGTAATGGAATATTAAAAGTAAGAAAAAGAACGAAACTACATTATCATTCGTTTATAAAACAAACAAAATGATTTATCCAAAATTCGTTTTTAGATTTATATTATAAAAGTACCTCTTGAAGAACAGGTGACGTGCCTAAAAGCCAAAATCTTTCTTCTCTAGGTAGAAATGTGAAACATTTTAATATTAATAATTGGCAACTATTTCGGGCTTCAAAGAATTGCTTTGCATTAACCACGATTTAAATAAAGACTTAACTAACAAAAATTGTGTAAGTATTGTAAGTTTGTGTTGTTATTAAGTGAACTGATAAAAAAGGAGCAATAGAAGAAGAAGAGGAGAAGGAACACAGAAAAATAATCTCCTCAGAATATCCTTAAATTTTACGTTTCAATCAATGGAGTGTCAAAACGTAATACTTATTAGCATACTAAAATATTTTCTAAATAAACTTTCCTTAAGGTGTATGTACATTTAATACGCCCAAACAATTTTCATAGTGCAGAATTGAACAAGATCAAATATTTTAAAAGCAAAACTGAATGATTAATGGATTTTTCTGCATGTTTATTAACAAATTTTCGCTAAAAAAGCGTTCTCCATCTTTTTGGATCATCTTACTAAAATAAATGTTGTAGTAAAACTAAATGAGTGCATAACACACTAATCGTCGCGTTTAATGTATAACGTGTGCCTTTTTGTATACAGAGCCATCGTGTAGTGTGCGGTATATATGTCTCATGTTTCTGCTGCCAGAAGACTAATAACCCTTCTACCCTTAAGCGTCCCGTGACACAGTGGCTCCCATTAATAAACAGCAGCGCAACGTTATGCCACGAGGCCTGCCGGTGGGCACTGCATTTGTGCCCATGTCGCCCTCCCCCCTGCAAATCTGTAATTGTATGTGTCCTCACAACCGACTCTGATGGATTAATCTCGGTAAAGAGAGCACTTCTGTTTTCTCGTTACATATGAATTCGATAAAGGTAAATCTGTCTTCTCTATTCGCAATCTGTGTTGTGCTGTCACGTTTCTGTCACGATGTCACAGTTTCTCCATTCGAGCTTCCTGAACGACGTTTCTTTATCTATTCGTGCCTTGCGATTCTCGCTCTCATACTCAAGCATTCCTTTATTCATCTTCATCTGCAAAGTACGAGGTAATGCATTTACGCCTCGCTAGCTATTTGTTTTTCTCGCTTGTCCCTGCAGCCCTTCAAACCTTCCTACATTCAGACGAAGGACCCTCGAATCCATCCTCGCCCCTGCCCTCACTGCCCCATAATTACAGTTAAAAATCCCGACCATAAGTCCCCGAATTTACAACACTAAAACATATTGTTTTACACATATTTTTCCCCTTCGCCATGTGCTAGACATTCCCGACTAAAAAACTTTTTCTACTCCCACTGAATAATGCTGTCATTTGATGACAGCAATGATAATGATACTCATTACGATACAGATTTCATTATGATACAGGTTTTTGACCAATCACAGAGAAGTTTACAAACCAAGTATTGACAATTAATCATTGAGAATCGTTCTACTAAATGTTATGTTCGATTGTGTACACTAAAATTCGCATTTTTTTTTTTTTTAAAAAAGTTGTACGTAATTTCACTTTGATCCTATTTGACTAGAGCAGTACTCCCTCGAGGCGAATGGTAACCACGGCACCGCGACAGCGTGCGAGGGTAGGGTTAGGGTGCTTCCGCTAGGTGGCCTTGGCTGAATCCGCCGAAACGATTCAATGTAAAAGTTTAATTTATAAAAGTCTACAAAAAGTGCCGTATTAAACTCGATGTAATGGGTATTAAAACACTCCTGTAAAGTTTACGATACTCGCTTGTTCCTCGCTCTATCTCAATGTCACACTCGTGTATTAATACCTATCATTACATCACCGTTTCATAATGTACGATTATTTTCCCCTTTTTTGGCATGCCTACGTTCATCTGCACCATCTCAACCCACACCCGCCATCATCCAACATCAATACAAGCGACACCTCCTCGCTCTGCAGCAGCCGTTCCGGCGGCGCGGCGTTCGCACCGAGCATTTGCGGCGCCTGGCAACTTCCGCGGAATTACGTGGCGGGAGCAGTTCCGCTAAGTCGTCGTAAGTTGGCTCAAAGGCTTATCGGCCATTATGTCGGGCGAAATGTGTCGCGCGCGGGCTCCGGCGAACGAAATGGCCGCCGAGCCGCCTCCGCCGCTGCGCCGTTGTTCCCACCGTCGCCACCTCCACCGCCTACAGTGCGCAGTTTCCAGTATTGTTACGAATGCCCTGAAATCAAGTTCCCGCAACAGCGTATGCACACGTGAATGCTCGCGATCGTTTGAACGCCGATGAATTCAGCAGCAGCTGTATTGCTACTCACTAAACGTCGCTGTCTGTTGGCCTCTCTCTCTCTGGGGTTGATTGATTGATTTTTCGTGTTTCCGGGCGCGTCAACTGCTTCGGTCATTAGTCCCGTTAGTGTAGTGCATTTTTTCTCGAGAGATGGCGGTGATCTTCTCCCGCTGGATGGCGAGATCCGGCGCCGATCTACCGTCGGCTAGTGAGGTTTCCCCCCAACCAGGACTCTCCCCAGCGGGCACCGCCCAGCCGGGACAAGCTTAAGCTCCGATCGGTCTCCCGGAATATGTGGTAGTGTAGTGATGTTAGGGTAAGTGTGTGTGTAAGGGGAGAGGATAGGACAAGGAAGGGAAGGACAGATCGCGCGCGGTCCGTGGCTCGTTTGGTAGGGTACTGCTCCGGCATTCGCCTGGCGCTGATCGGAGAAACCACGGAAAACTACCGATCAGAGCAGCTGGCCGCTAGAATTCTCCTCCAGATAGCGACTGAATTCAACCTAGCTGAAAAGCTAGTGTCGAGAATCCTGCCGCCGTCAGGACTCAAACCTAGGACCTCCCGGTCAGAGTCTCTCTTGGGGGGTAAGAACACTTTTAAGTTCAAACATAAGCAAATGTATTTTTCATGAAATTATAAATTCGGAAACAAATGGCTAATGTAACCTTTTCCGCTTCCGCGGATATCTTTTTTCTTACTAGAGAACCACCGATTAATTTGCTGAAGTACCTTCCCCAAGGTTTCGCCAAACCTCTAAAATCTTGAAGTCGCTACTAATTGAATTTTAAAAGCAGAATTTCACGTTAATATTTCCGGCCTGTATTCAGGCATCCATCAACTAGCCAACTCGATCCAGCCTCCGTCAACAAAACTCGCCTCCATGGTAACTGCCGCTACATTCCTCAATTGTTTTTTACTATGAGTTCATACAACTCGTACAAAATTTTATATATTCATGTTGTAATGAGTATAATACCGAAATAATTTCTTGAAAATTATTTGAGACACTTTTGAATGAAATTAGTTATAAACATCTCTTATGTTAATATTTGAACATGTGACGTTTGCTTACGATGGGATTATTATGTCAAAATTTTATTAGTACCTCACCTACAAAATACACAACATACACACTTTACACAAGGTAAATAAAAAGGACAACTCATTTTATGTACGATTTTCACTTCTTAGTTATTTTTTTCATTTAGTTTTATTTTTATGACCAATATTTCGGTTAAGTTTTAATTAATATTCATTTTGAACTTGTCAATTTAATTTTATATTACATATTATTTTATTTCTTAAATTTTGCTAATAATAAGCAACAACCCCAATCGCCATAAACCCAATCCCAATTCGTTGAATTTCCATTGCTCTGTTGAGCAAATGAGAAGAAATCTAGTGCGTTTCTCTAAAGGAAATGAATCTTTCTCCCCTCAATGTAACATACATTTCGACAGCTTTTGGTGTAAAAAAAATAAACTTACATTGAGATCTCATATTTCTTAATTCACTTCCAAAGCACTGATATAAGACAATAATTTCTACATGCACTGAATATTGGAGAACAATGCATAACTTAATTAATAAAGTAGTCAGAAACTGGATCGAAAAATGATTATTTCCGAGCAATGCGCCTGACATTACACACCGTGCACCGCCGCCGCAGCCCCCGCAGCCGCTGTCACTGAGCACTCTGAGCCACCGAGCGCGATCTCAGCGCAAGAACATTGGCTGAGCTGCTGTGGATGAACGCGCAGAGACAATCCCTTGAGTTTATGTTGCGCTTTGGACTACTCGCAAACAGTCGGGGTTGTAGTAGTCGGTGTAATAGGGCTTGTCGAAGTTTCATGGTTGTTGGAAGTGTCGGAGTTGTCGTAATAGACGGAGGGAAATGAATTTTCTGGGATGACAGAGTTCTCAGGGTTGTCGAAGTTGTCAAGATTGTCGAAGTTATTCTGGATGTTGGTGTTCTTTTTACTGCCTTGTTAATAAATTGGAATTGCGAATTCGGTGTAGTTTAATGCATCGATTGATTGTCTTCATTGTAGCAATTTTAACTGTTTTTGTTACTCCAAAGTGCCTTCTCGTTAGATTGAGAAATATTTGTTCTATTTTATATCAAATATTGTTTCACAACCGCTGCATCGAGGATGAAGCTTTTATGTGTGTTGTATGTACCTGTTAGGCAAGAGAAATTGATCATTTCATACCTAAACATCCAAATGTAACTTAATGGAGTAGTAATATGGCTAAGCTAAAATTGCTACGATATGCTTTTCAAAACAGCGAATGCCTTCATTAATCTTTTGCTTTCAGAAGAGACGGAACAATCTACTTCTAAACACTTCCACAGTTACCTCTTGTTCCGATAAAGCTTTTCATTGTTTCCCAAAACTGCAGCTCTATTCGAACGAAAAATCCTCATCTGTTAGAGAATCGTCATTTGTTTCGTTGCGCAGCTGCTGTGACTGAAAAACAGCGAACACACACGGGAGCGGCTCGTCGCAGTCGATTTGAAACCCACCGTTTCGCGATGTTTCGCGCATGGCTTCGCCCATCATCTAAAGAGACGAGCGCCAAAGCTCTCGCTTGTGAGCCATCGGCGCGCACGTCGTGTGAAAAGTGGGCCAGGAGCGGGTGCGGGCGCGGGGTCGGAGGCAGGCGTGGGCGCGGGGCGGGGACGGTCGCGGGGCGGGGACGGTCGCGGGGCGGGGACGGTCGCGGGGCGGGACGGGCGCGGGGCGGGGACGGGCGCGGGGCGGGCACAGACGCGGAGGGGACGGGCGCGGGACAGGCGCGGGACGGGCGCGGGGACGGGCGCGGGACGGGCGCGGGACGGGCGCGGGGACGGGCGCGGGAGCGGGGCGGCACAGGCACGGAGAGGGACGGGCGCGGGCGAGGACGGGCCCGGAGCGGGACGGGGCGAGGACAGGCACGGTGCGGGACCGGCGGGGCGGGGACGGGCGCGGGTCGGGGATGGGCGCGGGGCGGAGACGGCACGGGCGCGGGGCGGGCGCGGGGTGGGGCGGGACGGGCGCGGGGCGGGACGGCGCGGGGGGGGACGGGCGCGGGGGCGGGACGGGCGGGGGAAGCCGCGAGGAGCGGGCGCGGGGGCGGGCGGGGGGCGGGGTTAGAGGCGTGGTTCGGGGTGGGGCGGGGTGGGCGCGAGAGCTGGCGCGGTGGCGGGGTGGGGGCGGGCAGGCCGATCTGCCCCCAACACCGCGCGGAAATCCGAGCCCATTGTTGGGCGCGCTCAATTGTTTTACGAGCGGAGAAGGCTGCGCGGCGCGGCGCCCCTGTGCCGCGGGCGGTGGTGAGGGGGGGTGGGGGGTTGAGGCGAAGGGGCGTGGCCGTGGAGTAAGGAGAGCGGAGAGCGCAGTGGGTGAAAATTAGTGTTGTGAGGGAGAACTCTATTTTAGTGCTAGCAGTTGGGGGTTCCGCTGTACCCGGGCTTCCTTAGTGAGAAATAATAATGTACAGAATAAATTATTCTCTTATTATTAAATTAAAGTCACACAGTAGTGGGCAATGTCGACAGTTCTGTTCTTCTTCTTCTTCTCGTCCTCCTCTTTCTTTCCTTTCTCTCACTGCCCTTCCCTTTCTCTCCTTACTCAATCTTCCCCTCTCCACTTTCACCCCTTCTTCCTTTCTGCTATATTTCTTCTTATAATCTACTCCTTTTCTCCTTTCCTTTCCTTTCTTCTTTCCCTACTTGTCTTTCTTCTTTCTCGTCCTCCTCCTGCAACTGCTCTTTCGTTGCTCTTCTTTCCTTCACTTTCTTTTCTTCTCCCTCTTTTCCCTTTTTCCTTTCCCCCCTTCTTTTTCCTTTCTTTTTATTCTCAGTGTCTCCTCCAATCTTCATGTGCCATGAGAATTATTGTAAGAATCGCTGAAACTTGAACGAGTGTAACGCATAAATGTGAAGCAGGTGACTGCAGAAAACAGTTAACATTAGTTCAAGGTGCTAAGGTAATGTATTAACTACTAATAGTCCCCGTGCGCATAATTCGCCTGAAGTTTAATGTATTCCTAATCACATAGACCCCTAATTATAATTTCATTTTCCAAGAATCGTTTATTCGCTTCAAGAATGGAAATGCAACGATAATATAATACCACTACTTTGCTGTCCCGCTTCTTTGCTGTACGTTTCAGTAGGTTTCCCAACACATATTTTCGCAACATTGAAAGTTCTTTTTAAAATAACTTTTTGTGATTCTCTTACGAACTATAAACGTATGATGCAAAAAACACATTGTGCATTATTCCAACCAAAACACTCATGTATTTTCATGCAAAGTAACATGCTTTTGGATTCTTTGTCAGGTGCTATTTTATTATAACATAATATGCAAAATTGCTATATTTGTTTCTTAAATCATTTTGATCAACCCCTGGAGGGTTGGTTTGGTTTGGTTTTTTCGTGTTTTCGGGCACGTCAACAGCTTTGGTCATTAGTACCGTTAATGTAGTGCATGTGTATTCCCGGAATGACGGTGGTCTTCCCCCCCTCCATGGCAAGATCCGGCGCCGACCTAACGTCGGCTAGTGGGGTTTCCCCCTAACCAGGATTCTCCCACCAGCGGGGCACCGCCCAAGCCGGGACAAGCTCTAAGCTTCCGACCGGTCTCCCTGAATGTGTGATAACGTCGTGCATGTTAGTGTTAGTGTGTGTGTAAGGGGAGGATAGGACAAGGAAGAGGAAGGACAGATCGCGCGCGGTTCGTGGCCCGTGTGGTAGGGTACTGCTCCGGCATTCGCCTGGTGTGGATCGGAGAAACCACGGAAAACTACCGATCAGAGCAGCCGGCCGCTAGAATTTTCCTCCAGGCAGCGACTGAATTCGACCTAGCTGAAAAGCTAGTGTCGAAAATCCTGCCGCCGTCAGGACTCGAACCTAGGACCTCCCGGTCAGAGCCGCTGCAGTGACATCAGTTGATGCACTGAGCTACCGCTCCGGTCCCCTGGAGGGTAATTCCCTACCTAACAGTAGCACAGTCTCGAAGATTGTGCTTTATAAATCGTATAGAACCATCGTATTTCCATGGCACACTATGCAGGGATAGACGCGCTGGTATCGTTTTTCCGGGAAATTGACGTCCCCTGTAAACTTTGTTCTAGCTTACACTTACAGCGAGGGTGAAAACACTACCACGAAGAAGCGTTTCAACAGGTCTCTAACGATGCAGCTCAAAGTTCGCGGCGATATCACAGCAACCTGTGAAACCGGGAGCGGTCACAGGTGCATCAACTGATGTCACTGCAGCGCCTCTGACCGGGAGGTCCTAGGTTCGAGTCCTTACGGCGGCAGGAGCTTTTCAGCTAGGTCGAATTCAGTCGCTGTCTGGAGGAGAATTCTAGCGGCTAGCTGGTCTGATCGGTAGTTTTCCGTGATTTCTCCGATCAACACCAAGCGAATGCCGGAGCAGTACCCTAAGAAACGGGCCACGGACCGCGCGCGATCTTTCCTACCTCCTTATTGTCATATCCTCTCCCCTTACCCCCACGCTTACACTCACATGCACTACACTACCCCATATTCCAGGAGACCGGTTGGGAGCTGAGAGCTTGCCCCGGCTGGGGCGGTGCCCCGCTGGTGGGAGAGTCCTGGTTAGGGGGAACCCCACTTGCCGACGGTAGGTCGGCGCCGGATCTCACCGTCCAGCGGGGGAAGATCACCACCATCTCCCGAGAAAAAACACGCACTACAATTACGGGAATAATGGTAAAAGCCGTTGACGCGCTCAGAAACACGAAAAAATCAATCAAGCAAGCAAGCTATGAATCACCAGTCATGACACTTTTTTGCTTTCTCTGTTGCCCTTAGTGTGTGTGACGCCGGTAGCTGACTGCGCACAAGTGGTCTCTAGCAATGCGCAGCTTGCGGGATAAATGGTACACTATGAAGCGTTCGGGGGTTAATGGCACTGGTCATGCTGAGTGAAATAGAATTTCTTGACTTTTTTAGAAGATAGGGATTAGCTCTTGATATTTCAAGTGTTCTCGATTCTTTTACTCCAGGAACATCAACTACTAAGGTCATTAGTTCCGTATGTGTAGTGCATTTTTTATCGCAGGAGGTGGCTGTGATTTTCCCTTGCTGGCTGGCGTGATCCGGCACCGACCTACGTTGTTTAGCGAAGCTTTTCCTCAACCGCCGCAGCCGAGACAAGCTCTAAGCTTTCGACATGTGTGGTAGTGTAATGCATGTGAGTATAAGTGAGAGGTGAGGAAATGACAAGGGGGTGGAAGGAAAAATCGTGCGCAGTCCGGGGCTCATTTGTTAGGCAACTGCTCCGGTATTTGCCTAAATTTCATCGGAGAAACCACTAAAACTAGCGATCAGAGCAGCTGGTATCTCGAATTCTCCTCCATACAGCGGCTGAACTCGGCCTAGCTGATGTAACGTCGTGGGTAGGGATCTACACCACAAAGAAACAGACACGAGTGGGTATTTGCAATTTATTTACAATAAATTATGTACAGGAACTGATACCTCACTCCGTGGCGTTTGTCGGCGCTACCTGCCGCAGCCCACCTCTCCCAACACGCGCCTTGCGGCCGCGCCTGCGAGTAGCCAACTCGGCCGATTCGCAACTGGGCACCTCATGTGCCTCGGCAGACCATCTGCCCTAAAGTATAAGGCATATTTCACCGTGTCCGAACCTCGAACACCTACTCATGCCTTCATCACTTCCGCGCCAGACTTGGCCGGACAAGTTTTGCGGTGTTTTGCCGCGAGGAAACCAGAAACGTTACCCCCGAATGGTCCTGCGACACACCATAATATAGGGTGGCCTTTGTTCGGGAGCCTATATTCGGCTCCCTCATCCCCATACCTTGCAACTCAGGAGCAGGGAGTCAAGTCTATGACGCTACACTTACAAGCCAGTGTCGAAAATCCTGCCACCGTCAGCACCCGAACCCCAGTACCTCCCGATTACAGGCACTGTAGTGGCATCAGTTGACGCACTGAGACACCTTTGCCGAATCAAGTGGTCTCGAGAACTGAAAACAATTGGCCATGATAATTCCTTAGTACGTTCGAGCATGTGCATCGTGGAGTGGAACACTTTCCTGAGAAGACACAATATGTGGGAAAACACAATATGTGTCATTCCATGTCAAGTAGTCTAGGTCCCGGCGCGACCATCTCGAATTTTGATGAAATTTTGTATACCATGACCCATATATCTCAAGCAAACTTTCTTGATGTAGCTTCATCGGCGAAATATATTTTTAAATATAACGGTTTGCATGAACCCGTGCAGCGTCGTTGTACAATAAGACTTAAATATGTTTCGTAACTAAAAATAAAATTATCTATTTGTACAAAGTTATTAGCTCCATTCGAAAATAGTTCAATTTGCTAGTATTATATGCCTTATTTGTCTTAATTACACAGTGAGTAAATAAGAGTAATGGCACCGAAAAAGTGTTCAAACAAAACTCTAGAATTTAACATTTAAAAGCTGCCTTAATATTCGTGAAAGAAGAGAGAAAATTAATTCACCATGTTTTAACTTTCATTGTTTTTGAATGGGTCTTTCAACTTATACTATACCATAATTTATAAATTCATTTATATTTGGAAAGAAAAAACAAAATATCACTTTTCAGTCTTCCTTTACAAAAAATAGTTTCTAGAAATGTTTTCACGCTATCTCAATAGAAAGAGCAAATTTTGAAGGTCGAAAGACACAAAAACCACAGTGAGCATATTGTGCTTGTGACATGTAAAAAAAACTGACTAAATCGACCGCAAATTATATCCTCCGAAAACTCCTGCCTTAACCAGATCTCTTACTCGCTTAGCCAAGACCACCTCAAGTAATAGATAAATATTTCAAAGATCATTCTTGAGGGACCAAGTGCCGTAGCATTACGAACAATTATTTTCACTCGATCGCCTGATATCCCTGCCGGATTCCGTGGCACTCCACTGTATCTCATATCCATCTACTGTTTACAGGGGCCGGCCGCGGCAGCTCGGCGGGCAATGGATTTGGCACGGCCAATAAAATCCGAGCTGCTTGTAAAGAGCTCCCGGCCGCCGCTGCCACCGCCAACGCTGCCGCCGCCGCCAACCCCACAGTCACCGCCACGCCACCGCCACCGCCACCGCCACCGCCACCGCCACCGCCACCGCCACCGCCACCGTCACCGCCACCGCCACCGCCTCCGCCGCCGCCACCGCCGCCGCCTCCGCCGCCGCCCCCGCCGCCGCCGCCGCCACCGCCACCGCCGCCGCCACCGCCACCGCCACCGCCACCGCCGCCGCCACCGCCCCGCCACCGCCACCGCCGCCGCCACCGCCACCGCCACCGCCACCGCCACCGCCACCGCCACCGCCACCGCCACCGCCACCGCCACCGCCACCGCCACCGCCACCGCCACCGCCACCGCCACCGCCACCGCCACCGCCACCCGCCACCGCCACGCCCCGCCACCGCCACGCCACCGCCACCGCCACCGCCACCGCCACCGCCACCGCCACCGCCACCGCCACCGCCCCGTTCCGCCTCCGCCTCGCCTCCCCCCGTCCGCCTCCGCCTCCGCCTCCGCCTCCGTCTCCGCCTCCGCTACCGCCTCCGCCTTCGCCACCACCTTTGCCAGTGCCATCGCCCCTTCCACCACCGCACCGCTACTGCCACTGCCACTACCACTACCGTCACCTCCAACTCCACCGCTGCTACCACCGCCAACACCGACATCACCGCCGCCACCCACTCCACCGACAACACCATCGCTACCACCGCCTCTTCGGCCGCCCGCCTGCCCGGCTATCGGCGCCCCACGATCGGCCAGTGAGTGTTATACCCCGCGCACCAATGAATGCAGCCACCGTCCTACACCCACAGACGGTTCAGCCGACTCCGCGTGGGGCGCGAAAACGGACGCTGGGAGCAGCTTTTCAATTACGGCTCTTTTATACAGACGATTCCGTCGATATACTTATTCCTTGGAAGTACCACGGCGCATAATAACAGCAGACTAATGATGTTTTTTTCGCAAAAGATGTGACGTATCAGACTTGTAGCCGATGAAGGGGAAGATCCAGTCACACTATCTACATCCTTAAAGTACTCCTAGGATGAAATGGTTTGGTTTTATAAATGTTATGTTTCTTGCTATCCTAATTTATGAAAACATGTATCCATTTAAAACATAATTTTTAAGTAAAAGTTTTCTGACACTTATTTTTTTAAACTTTTTTAAAAGAATCAAACACTTGGAAATTGAATGCATTAGTATGAAAGACATGATAACTGAATATAGTACAATAAATTCTTAGCCACACATTTTTATATGGCGACAGAAAAAGCCTGAATTAAATAATTTTATTTACGACGATGCGATAGCGTTCATTACGACTATTATGGATGCTTGCGATGTTTCATTAAGCACGAGTATGGCACTAGTAGCACAATGCATTGAATTACGCAAAACATTCCTTTTGAAAAACGAAAGGAAGGCGATGTTTGAAACAAAAGAGTAACTTTACTACGTTTCGTAGCTAAAACGTGCAAGTAAAATAATCATATGATAAATAAAATAAAAATCAACTTTGTTATCCTCCTAGACACAACTTCGAATGATGCACGTTTAGTCATCGTAATGATATTCACATCTCTTTTGTAAAACCGATTCTATGTAGTTTCATTTTGATGCCCTGATCAAATTTGCATCACTTATCATTATTATCAAATCATTCCATATACACTTTAATATTTCACAACTGATCAGTAAGAATCGAAAAGTGCCCCGCCTATGTTGTACTCTGATACTCCATAATTTTGTTTCTGTCTACCAGCTGGCTATAAATGTAATAAATTCTGGTAGCTTATGGCGGAATGTTAAGGCATGAAAAATACGCATCCAGTACATACAAGAATGCTTTTACGAACACTTTCATGGTTAATTTAATTCTAGCATATACGTGTCTAAGTAAAATAATTTTAATAAATGTTATGGTGCATGAGACGATACATGCTATTGTGCTCCACGCGTTTCCATGTCTATTCATACTAACGTGCTTCCGGAAACTCGTTTTGTTTTTTAATATTTGGAGAGATGGGGCTCTTTGTTTCCGCCGATGATATATTTATTCTGCAAAAATGCTACAACGAATGACATCTGACTAATTATGTCCTTTGCGATAGAGGTAACGAGTGTAATAAACTTCGACAGCGGGTGACAAAATTTATTGACGTAATTTGAGATACATACATCGAGCACTGACTAAAAGGCTGCTAAGAGTAATTCTATTGCGTTTAAAAAAAGTTTGTTGCTTTTGCAATGCACTTCAAAGAGTATTCGTGATAGAGCAAAATTAGCAACGTTTTGAATGTTTCATTCAATCATCATCTGATCAATGGAAAATATTATTTTGCTTACATTATTAATTCATTTATCTCACAATTTATATAAAACTTAGAATTCTGTTCTAATATAAAGCTAAGAGCGTGAATTATTTATGAAAACGAAAATATAAATAATCAGACATTTACTCTCAGGCTTCGACCACAATTTTCAGAATCCTCTTGCAGATCGCCAGCTGCACAAGCGGATGTTAAATGATAAACAACCGTTATTGCAAGGTGGCGTTTAATGTGTTACTAGCCCGGTTCTTGTTTCTTTACATTAGGCAAATTAAAGATAGGTGGTTCTTGCATGCTATTTAAGCGGATGATCATCTGTGAATATCATGTTACGCGGTCCTTGATTAGCAATGAAAAAGAAGTTAAAGTTTATGACGTCCAATGAAAATTGAGGGATACTCTATTTGAATAATGTAACTATGATCCACCAGAATTCTCTTTTTGCAACATAATCGTACACGTTAAGCGTACATAAAAAACTATATACATATCTGCTTATTGCAGTTTATTACTTTGTGTTCCAGCATTGCAGCTATCAGGATTATTGTGTACATAAGGGAATAATTTTATAATTATTTTAAGAAATGCTTTGATCTCTTTGTTGGAGTAAGGTTCGTAATGTTCACGTTCATAGGATTTTATGCATTTTAAGAATTCTTTACTGATCATTGCTCTTTTTTAAATATCCCTGGAAGATTTCGCACGAATCACCTTCTCCGAAGTGTATTCCCTGACACACTGAATAATTATTAGCATCTTCTTCGACGAGGATATAGATGCAATACCACAAACACTGCTATCTTCAATTAAAAAAACAATCAAGAGATGCCTACTGAGAGAAGGATAAGAGTGACAGAATGCAGAGAAGAAAGGAAGGAGGCGTCACAATATAATTGACCTCACAAAAGTAAAGAAAGCTAGTACATGAGCGAAAGAAGGTCAGAGCGTTTGCAAGAGGCAAAGAAAAAGAAGAAGACGAAGAAGAAGAATGAGGGCGGGAGAAATTGGTCTCCGCCGGAATGTGATATAAGGACACATACCTGGTGAACGACGCTGCCCGAACTGTCACTTAAGCTGCCGCCGACCGATCGCCTGTAAAGTTTCTGTTGTTTTGTTCCTTTTCCTCTACTCTGCAAGAGAGCGAAAAAAAGGATTGGACCTTAAAGCCAATTGATTTTGCCTGAAATTCACATATTCTTTATAAATTTTGAATTTGAACTATATTTATTGCATTTATAATTGAAAGGACAAGTCCATAAAGGTGATATACCCCATGAGGACTTAAATAAACATTCAAAGAATCAATTGTATTTCAAAGAGAATGTTTACTTATTATTATTATTATTATTATTATTATTATTATTATTAGAACTGAGAAGGCAATTTGGCACATCAGAAATGTAATTTTACAACAAATTTAAGCTAAAAAAGCGTGTATTATTAAACAAAGTTGAAAGGGGCTAAAATTATACAAACAGATTTTTTTAAAAATCTGCTAGATAGAATTTAGGTATCCCGAAGTCAGTGAATTGTTGATATTCTATGTATTTATGTAATTCGCAGCAACGTAAGTAGGGAGTTCTGAATTTACACAATTTACTAACTAAAGATGTGCACTTCCAATGACTCGAATAATCCACATAAATATCTACAATATTGTATGTTAATATGTTATAAGACATCCATTCTGTGTACTAAATTAATTCATTTGCAAATATTGTTCTAATTTTTTCTTAATAAGAAAAAAAAACACAGGTGTGCCACTCCCCTAAGCGCCTTCAATAATTAGGCCCTGATTTATACATTTTATATTACAGATGGAATTGTTCTCGAATAAAATCATTTGTGTAATTCAGTGTTGTGATTAATTCTATAATTTCGTGTAATATGAATGTTCATAGGGAAAATGCACTGAAGAGGTATGTCGATCCAGAGTGTATTTCGGAGAGATCACGTTTTAGCTCGTACTTCACCTTAAAAAAACATCGCGCGTTTTAGAATTGGATTGAAATTGAATGAAGTGGATTATTTTTAATGTTATCGGTTCAGATCTAATGGGCAAACCCCTTTGAAATGTGATCTGATCAGTTTGTGAAGTTTTTGTAATAAATAGAGTAAATTTTCAAACTCGAATTGGATGGTCGGAAACATGGTCACTAAGCTCTTCTGTGGAAACATCCATAGAGAGTAACCTAACAGAGGACATTAGAATATATTACATTTATTCACTTGTCCCATCAATTATTTCGGTTCCTTTTCATGTTCTACACAAATTTTGAATTTGGTAAATTGTCTTTGTGGTATAATTATGCCTCCCGTTGTTCCAAGTTACCTACACATGACGTGTGACATTACTTTCAAGTTCTCGCAACGCAGTCTACTTTCATTGAGGAAATGAAATAGCATTGTCATGACGACGTTCCATTCTTTTGACGCATCTATCTCGACCCTGGAATAGTATGCAAAATATCTCTCATGCCTCAGGTAACTTTGAACAGCGAGCTGAATGAATAATAACATTAATTTGCAGGGTATTCATGATTATGAGACTTATTTGAATTGGATGAAGGGATAACAATAGATTTTGAATAAAATTATCGATTTGTAATTATTTTCTGTTTATTACAGATTAACATTGAAAGTATGGAGCATACTTCTAAGGGGTTGTTTTTTGTGAGACGAACTTCTGTTAAAATGCTCGCTAGTCACTTCATTGAAAACATTGTGGATCACCAACAGTAATTGGGAAATGATGAGAAATCTGAAAGTTCAAGGGCATTCGATAACTGAAAACAGATTTGTTGAATAGGTCTCTTCCCCAATACTCTGTCATTACGGTGATGTGAAGTTTGTCCTGACTCATAATGGACAAGCGGGTCGATGTTCTGTTATCGTAATGGTTATTTGTCGCACTGTCGTTTCGTTTGAGTGACTGTCGCTTGTTGACTACGTAGTTGTCTAGTCATTCTTGCACAATGCTTTTCTCTTCAAATCTTCCAGATACCGCGCTTTTAAAATATTATTTCCGGTAAAATATTCCGGGGATAAATCTAGTATTATTTTATTTGTTGTCGGGACTCGCGTAACGGGAGCGGAAAAATATCATGTTTGTGGCGTTTTCATTTTAGTACCTCTCGTAAAACAATGGAGGATATCACAGAACAATCCATACTTTACTACAATGTGAGCGTACCAAAACCATCTAGATACGTTACTAACTTGCAGCGCATCTAGAGAAGACATTTCTTCAAATAAATTGTTAGTCTCCCCTTCGTTTCTCTCTAGATTGGGATTTATGATACTGCCCCTTTTTTTGTCTTTTCTCCCTACATCCTCCATTTCAGCAGCAATCATGTTCGCAGAAGGGCTCTGGAAATTGGGAAAGCGAAGGGAAGGAAGACGGATGCACGTAAGCGAACAGAGAAAAACGTCGAGAACGAACAAAAATACTGACAAATGGTTCAAAGACAATGTAGTCAGACAGAAGCGCTCCTTTTCCACGAAGATGGAAACTAATGCATACGTCGGGATGCGTCCACAAGGAAGATTGCTCAACGCGTGCTTAAAGCCATCCTCACAGAGGAAGGTGCCACCGTAGATAGCCCTCTCCTCCGTCGTCTCGAAATGTGAGAGTCGTATAAACGTTAGAGAAGGCTGAAGGAATGTTATAAACACATAAACGCTTATTACATATCCATATAGAAGCGGCATATCTCCCCACTACAGTCGTCGTAGCCACGTGTTTGACCGAAGAGGTGTGTTTTACTAGGAGGTCGAGGTTGCTGAAGAGCCAGACGCCGGTTCTGAGTACTGCCTCGTAGTCCACCAATATTTCGAGAGTTTAGCCACGCCATCTCTCGATCTGGAATCATGCATAAGTATCGGCTATCGAACATTCAGTCTATTGAATACCAACGCAGTGCGGACGTGATCTTATAAAAATTTATACAAGACCGAAGGGCGTTCCTTTCCAAGAAGGGCTATTTTTGGGCGCTGCTTCTCATTGCTGTACCGAGAATACGAGTGTGCGGCTTAGCGCCGATCAGAGCTTTGCAAGGACGCCGTATGTACGCCTGTAGTTCGCGCTGACATCTTCGCCAAGGTGTAGCCAATAGGTATACAGGTATACATGTGTTGGTGTTACATTTATTTGTTTAACTTCGTAAATGTTGACGTGAAGAAAGAAACTGTTTCAGTGTAAAAGTAGGCCGCGTTCTTTTTACAACTTGAACGTGTTTTCTCGTCGTAGAAATGGACAGACATCGTAAAGGAAGAATTATATGTCTGAAAAATAACGTATGTTTGGTGTATCGAGCATGAGTTAGACAATCCATGTTTGCAAATCTATACAGAAGATGAAAGTAAAGGTAAGTGATCATATTACTCATAATCATTCATCCACGACATAAGTTTATTTGAATGTGTTGAATGAGGCAAGAGATAAATAAAGCCTCATTAGAGAGTTTTAGATAATGATTCGTTTGGGAGACGTGTACGTCTTCTTGAAAGGTGGCATGTGTGCTTACATCCGGTCGGCAACACATTGAAAGGAAAATCGTACCACATTGTAGTACTCGCGTTATCGTTCGCTGTGATATCAACATTTTACGTTGATGTTTCCGCCTAGACTATGTTACGCCGTTCAACATCATTTGCAACATTTATGAGAGATTTCAAGCTCACCATCTATTTAGGTCATTAGCCCCGTAAATTGTATTTGTATAATTATTTTATCGTATGTTATTACTCAGGAAGTGGCGATGTTCCAATCCAATTGGGACATGAGATCCGGCGCTGACTTACACGTCAGCTTGTTGGGGGTTATCCAGTAATCTCCCGTGGGTCTTCGCCGCAGTCGGGAACAGGCTCTAAGTTACCGACTTGTCCTTTCGACATGTGTAGACGTTTAGTACATGCTAGTGTATAAATAAGGGGACAATAATGAGAAAAGAAAAATCGAGGTCTGTCTTTGACCCGTTTGTTACGGTACTGCGTCTTTATCCGCTTGGTATTGATCGGAGGAACCGCGGAAAACTACCAATCTGTGCAGCCATCCGCTAGAATTCTCGTCCAAACAGTAGTTGTATTCTACCCAGCTATATGGCTAATGTTGAAAATCCGCCATGGGACTCTAACCGTAGAACCTCCCTGTCATCGACGCTGCAAATGCAAAGTGAGATGGGGAGCTCGCAGCAGTTGAAGTTTAAGAAGGAAGTAACAGTAATTTTATAGTGATTTTCTTTTAGATTTCGCTTTACATTTTTAATCGATATCGGTTCATATATTATTTGAGTAGTATACATACCTTTTGCGGCTCTCACACGCTACCGATCTTTATAAGTGATGTCTTCAACGAAAGAGCAATTCACAGAGACGTGATAAATTGCACTTTGACTTTGAAAATTATGAAGGATTTGTTTTTAAAAGAATGCATATCCATATTCATGTCAAATGCAACTCGCAACGCTCGAGCGGATTTTTGAATCTATATTGTTAAATAACTCCTAAACGAAGCGTTTTAGGGCCTTAAAAACTAAAACATTAAGGCCAAAGGCCTCAATGAAACGTTTTTCACATCATATTCTACAGGACGAGATCTTCTTGAACATTCTATTACACTTTCGCTGGTTCGACGCTTCCCGATTCTATCTCACCTGTTTAGAGCCCATAGAATCTGCAACTGTATCTAATATAATTACTTGATATTCTACTCGACTGAATTACATGGGTGAACCTCTCTGCTCGGTAATAACGTTAAATAAAAGTTTGTATTGACACGGATTTTATTGTTATCAATTACAAGAAGTCAGAAAAGTGAGGAGGATAAGAGGTCTTGAAGAAAAAGATATATTACAGGATTAATATGGAAATGAAAAATAGGGAAGAGGATGGGATTTAACATGCGAGAGTTCTCGCACGGATACGCTAGTTATAACTTAATTATATCTACGCATTTGCAGTTGTAAGTTGAGTTGTTTCGAAATGACAAATGGAGGGGAAAATATAGGTGCACAGGATGATATTTATTTACTTTTGGGAACAATAGATTAAAATTCCGTTGTGGTTCCAGCAAATTAGAGAGTGTAAGAGACAACATTGTTAAACTTTACTAACAAATTCGGTGGTTTCGATCTGCGTAATGAATACCGCATCCGATTCCCTTACAAAGCAATAGTTCGGTAAAGTCTTTCTGAGCAGTAACGTTAACAGATGGCCGCCAAGATGGGAACACAAACCGAACAAACTAGTAAGAGTGATCATCGAAGTCTGTACACACAATGTGCGATCTATTAAACTGAAACGCTAAACTCGGATGGGTATAACTGGTCGCTTATTGGCGATTTCGGGATACGGTTAAATAATGCGCAAACACAGATTAAACTGAGGCAGCGAATTTAGTAATGATCCGCAAGAAAACACAAGACACGTTAACACAGGCGAGTAAATCTTGAAGATTCGAACTCGCTTCCTTACGATCCGTGCACAGGTATTGCCACTCCAACTATCTGCCATACACAGGTAGATAAAGATAATTGAAATTTAGGTCAAAATGGACTGACCGCACGCATCTCTTTACAAATTGAAATGCATATGAATTGCTACAAGAGGAAGTATACAGAACGCTGAGAAATTTTAAATCACATGTGCTAGCGGGGACCCGTAATCTGAAAAGAACGAAACGAATTTTAAGATAGTACATTACGGAGGCGGGGAATAAAAGAAATAAAAGAAAACAAATAATAAATTGAATTTATGAATGGTAAAAACTATTTAATTGAGGTTCTACTTTCAATTTATTTTACAATCAAATATTTGAGTAATTCAAATATTTGATTGTGTTATTTCGCCTTCTGTCCTTTTGCTAACGAATCCTCATTAACATTTCGTCACTGCTTACGAC
The DNA here is from genome assembly GCA_964035755.1 of Teleogryllus oceanicus. Taxonomy (NCBI): domain Eukaryota; kingdom Metazoa; phylum Arthropoda; class Insecta; order Orthoptera; family Gryllidae; genus Teleogryllus; species Teleogryllus oceanicus. Next base: position 109,085,562 of record CAXIVR010000007.1, read on the forward strand.
ACTGCTGACGTCATGCAACAACAAGGCTCCAAGCAAGAGGCGATCGCCATGAAATCTTTGCTATTATCGTTTTCCGTGGAATAATACCAGCTTTTTCGATATTCTTAATATGTAAGAAACGGTATTAATGTAAAAGACTGAGAAGTGCAAGACATTTCTTAATGGAGAACAGCCCACATTTTGCGGGAAGTAATGTAGGGGCACCGACATTCCCTAATAGGTTCCTTAGGAAGCTGGTTGCAACACGGAGTAGATGTTCGTCATTATATCATCTTTGTTCGTGAATTAGAGGTATAATAATAATAATAATAATAATAATAAAAATAATAATAATAGTAATAATAATAATAACAATAATAGTAATAATAATAGTAATAATAATAACAAGCCAGTCCGGATAGCCGAGCTCCCTAAGGCAGTATGCACTGACGATCTCGGACGGAAGAATCGCAGGTCCGAGTTCCGCCTCGGGCATGGGTGTGTTTGTGTATGTCTGTTTGTGTGTGCCGTCCATTCATTATTTATTATCATCATCATTTCCTCTTCCATCCCCCAGGACTAACAACCTTTCGGATTCAGCGTAATGCTGATCCCCCTGATTGGTTTACATGCAAGACTTGCAACGTGATAAAATGATACTGAGTTCATGCAAGTGCATGTATGCGTGGTCCAAGATGGCCTATTCGCGAACAAAAAAAAAATAGATAGTAACAACTGTATATAAATATAAGGTTCACGATACATTATATTAAATAAAAAAATTGAAAACCCAGTCGATTTGAAGTGGTTGTTCAATAGAGTGGGTGTTTGCCAAAAGAATGGAGCGCTCGCTTCTTGGGGGTGGCGCGTGGGCGCCAGGTAAAAGCACAGCGCTCCGGTAGATGGCGCGCGCGACGCTTTTCGAAGACTCTGTCCCTTTCGTGGAACCCTTATCCTCCCTCCCTCTCACTCGCGCGCTCGCTTCGTCTCCCTCTCTCACCAGCCCCGCCCCTTTCGTCCGCGCACTGCTTCGATCGTTATGTATTTCTTTCTCGGTATTTTGCTCCGATAAAGTTTTGGTTCATCTTTCTCTCTGCACGTTCGCCTGCCCGCCACCCCGTGCCCGCCAGAAACATTTCGGTTTTTTTTTTTTTTTGTATGTTTTATTCGAGTTCGGACCCCGCCCCCCTCCTCTCCCCCCTTCACATCACTCCAGACGCCCTACGCTGTATTCTGTGTTTATTCTTGAAACGCGGCGTTTTCTCGTATATACTACAGAGCACATAACGTTCTCAGCAAGCTGACGTTTTCTATATTCCGTGTGTACTCAGCACATGTTTCTCCTTCTATTATTTCCTTCTTTTCTCATCCGAAGTTCCCCGCCCCTCGCTCGTTGTTTTTTTCTTCGTACCCGCATTTCCGTGTTTGCGACCATTTACTTTCTCCGCAACTTCTTTGGGCTTCACTCGCTCTCCCAGAGGAGTACTTTTTCTTTCCCTCGCAGCGCCCTCGTACCGCACCACCCTGCCGCGCCCCGCCTCACTTCGCCACCCCCGTCCCACCCCCCCCCCCCCCTCCGCCCACCCGCCCGCCCCGCCTCCCCCCCGTCCGTCCCGCCTAGCTTCTCTCCGCCTCATCCCGCCCCGTCTTGTCCCGTCCGTCCCGCCATGTGACGTCCACCTCGCCCCGCCACATCTCGCCCCATCTACTTCCCCCCGAGAGTTCCCCATCTCCTCACGCGGGAGTTGAATTTTTTGGGTTCCGTGGCGGGCGGGCAATGGGCGGGGGCGAAACTTTTGAAACAATGCGGCTCTCGGGGCGGTCGCAGTAACACGGTAACTCGGGGCGACGGCTGGGCGCAGGCCGCGGTCCGTGCGGGGCGTCCGTGGGCGGCCGAGGGCGAGGGCGGAGGGTGGAACGGATGGCGGTCCGAGCAGGTTGTTCGGAGTATCGAGCCGGAACTGAACCCCCAGCCTGGGAGCGCAATACTTCCGCTGGACAGGATGGAAATGGGAATCGAAACTCGAAATAAAATGTGAGGCTTTAGTCAACAATGAGAAACGTCGTACGTTGCTAGTTGTGAGATGTATCAATTTACTGGTTTAAAATACCTTAGTCATATATTTAAGCGTTGGTTTACTCATATTGTGTTTATTGTTTTATTTTTGTGATGTATTTCTTGATACCTTTGAAAAAGATTGCGAGACCTGTTCTTCTATATAGACAATATTTACTTTTTCTCAAGTATAATAAGTATAGTGACATTGCTTTCGCATTATACTGAAATTACTTATGTCTTATGTAACTTTTCCTTTCGTGAATTTTTCTTTAATTAATTATTTCCTTTCTTTAAATTCCCAATTTAAGATATAATTTTTCCGTAGCCATGCTTTCCAAAGTCATTCTGTTCTCTTTCGTTCTTTTTTTTTACATTTACCATAATAACAAACGCGTAAGATTACGTTTCTTTCAAAAAAAATTTCTGTATAATTTGTTTATTTACAATTATTTTACACTACAATGATTAAGTTTCCAAACTAATGATACTTCATCGCGGCCAATGATGGACGTGGACAGAGAAGTTTTAGTTTATAAAAACACGAGACTTGCCGGCAATTCCAATGATACACAGCCGACAATTCCGTAAAGCCAGATGTGGCAGACGGGCCGTATTGTATTGAGCGCCCATTCTCACGAACACGTGCAGATTCTAAAGAGAGATTTCACAGAGGGACTGCTCAGTGCTAATGTGCAAGGCGTCTTTACAGAAAACGTGCCTCTCGTTATGTTTAGGCACAAAGGAGACGCCCTCCCCATTTCGCCTGACGATCCGTTTTCCGTGACAGAAAGACGGAAAAGTAACAACAATTTGAAGGGTAGGAATCGTAAAGAACGGTTGGTTCTAAGGGCGGGCGGTACCTAACGGTGTCCTGGGATTGAGAGCAAAGTATTACTCCCTTTCACCTTCCTTTCAATGCACTCTATTGTTATCGTACCTGCTGCAAGTACGGCAGTTTCTACTTTCACTGTGAAACGCAGTCTCTTGCAGTACTGGTCAATTTTGGTATCTCATGTACAGTACTTCCGATATACTGTGGTCCTGCGTGAAAAATGCTTTAACTACTTCAATCAAAAGAGTTGTCATATAACAGATAAAGATGTTCAGATAACTCTAATAAAAAAAATGTTAATATCGAAAAGTGTAGTATAGCTCTAATTCCTTTTCATTTGTAGCTTTTCGCCGAGTCATTACACTTATCACGTTAGTAGCAGAAATGTAGCTCAAATCAGCTTCGTTAATTTTTCTTTTTATAAAATATTTTCACTATTTTATTTGTTTCATTACCCTCACGATGTGAGTAAAATATTATTTCTATTATGTAATATGGTAGTAATTCCATTTACGTACATGTCATTCTCGTTATTTAATGATTAAATTTACCGTTCAACTCACGATACTCATTTTGAATCATGAAAGGAAATAATATACGTAATTGACGAAAAGAGTTTCACAAATTCGAATTCTGTATCATTTCTAGCTATTAAAATGAGTTTACCTTTGTAATATCGCTTAATTACCTGTGATGAACTAAATTTAATTGCAACACATTTTCGTTCCTTCCTCTTTCTATAATACCATTGAGAATCTTATTTTTAAGGAAAGGGAATTGCATGGATTCTAGACCTTTCTAGTTACATTAACGTTTATTATCCGTCGTACGCAATTTATTTCTGGATTTTCTTTATAACACTCCGGGAACTATCAAACGGATATCCAATCATTTTAACACGAACTGAGCCTCATAAAATTTACAGCCGAGCAGACTTCGCCTTCGACGACCTGTATTCTACGATGACGCAGCCTAAGAGCCGATTGCGTTGAGCCCTCCCCCGCATCGCATCATCCCGCGTCGCGCCGCGGGTCGCCGCCACCCTCGCGCCTCCCCACCCCCGCCCCGCCCCCATCCGCCCCCGACCGCCCGCGACCCCGCCTTTTGAAAGGGACGCTCCGTATTTAAACAGGTGCGGCGGACCGTTCGCATCGGAGCAAAGTTGCTGAGTTCACAATTGTGGAAGAAGGAGGAGGCGCATTTGAAACGCTGTACACACACCGGGCGGGCGGGCGGGCAGGCGGTCTGCGGCTAGGCTCCCGGGGGGTGGCTTTCTGGGGGCGGGGCAGGGTGAGGCGGGAAGCAGAGCAGAGCGGCGTGACGTGACGGGGGCGAGGAGTGGCGGGCGGAGCGGCGGTCGGAGCGGGGGGGGCGGAGGAGGCGGGTCGGAGCGGCGGGTCGGAGCGGCGGGTGGAGCGGCGGGTCGGAGCGGCGGGTGGGAGGGGGGGGGCGGCGGGGCGGGTGGCGGGTGTGGATGGCGAGTGAGATGAGTGAGGGGAGGGTTTGGTGAAGTGGCGGTGAAGGACGTGAAGGCGGGATTGACTCGTAGCTGGTAGGGCGTGGAGACCGCGACACGAAGCGGGGGTTAAAGGGGTTGGTGGGATGGGAGGGGACGGGGGGAAGTGTTTGAGGCAAGTGGATAGCGGTTCGAGGCGAGGGGGGGAGAGAACCGCGCAAAGGACGGCGGGGGAAGTGGAGGGGATGAGGCGGGACGCGACGCGTCCAGGCGGCAGCTCGCCACCCGCTGCCCTTTGCAGGTAAAGCGATCATTAGAAAGGGTGCTGCCTGGTTGCCCACTCTCTGCCGCTTTGCTGTGCTCTCCAACGAAAAGAAGAGCGCCTCCCCCCTCCTCGCACACAGACCCAAAAAACACAAAAAGACGCCCCACTTCTTTGGGGCGTTTACTGCGAGGGTCATTCTCAAAACCGAAACCGAGCATTAGCCGCTCGGTTTATAGGCAATTTTCTGGATTTTATCCTTGCGTTCAAACCATGCATTAGATGAACGCTACTGAATAATGTAAGGGAAAATGTGGATACGGAAAATTATACAACCCACGTCGGGTACAGCTTAAATACACCTTTATTCTAATACACTCAAAGGACTCTGGTGCTCTGATCGTTCCAGCAGTTATTGCTCATATCCATGCATTCGTTGAGTACAACCACGAAGGCCTCAGCGGAAATTAAGACCCGGCGATTATAGGGGGGGTGACCTCTGGGAGGACAAAAAGTGAATATGTAGATTAGAGAATTTGGCTCCCGTATTTAGCGCGTAGGGCTATGGGCGCCATAGCCGACACCCAAGGGACGAGGGGCCTCACCGGCGAGGTTTTTGTTGCACGGTTGGTACCCCTCTAATAACACGTTACAAAGCGGCAGAGAATTCTATTATCTGAGCCAGTAAAAGCACAGTGACCAATTTAATGTTTTTATACCACCCACAATTACCTTTGATTAAGAAATTGTTTACTATGTGATAAAAATAGTCATGAAGAACGTTTTATTCGGAAACGATTTTGAGGTCGATTATCGACTGACTGGAACCTAGACGGAGGACCCGAGCGAAAGATGTTGATTTAAGGTAATGCCACGATCTCGCGAAGTACGTGATTTTTATCCAACGCAGTGAAGAGAAAAAAACGTTTTGAAACTCGCCGATGTAATATACTGTAAATCGATTGACCTTGTGTACGCAGCGGTCGACCCCTAACTCTCCCCCCTTCCCTCACCAGGCGCTCTCACTCCCTCCCTGCGGTATTGCTACATTGCGCACTTACACAACGGAACCAACACCGCTGTGATGCAACATCTCTTCCACAGAGGGCAGGACGACCGAAGTAATGGCACTCATCTTTATGAGCTAAACACAGGCTCAGCCAGGCATGGTTGTAATTACGTCACTGTCGAACAAATGCCGAGCGCGCGGCGTTTGATTTACGGCCTCTCGCTGTCCCATTAGGTGAGCCGCCCGCCCCCGCCCGCCCCTCTCTAATACGGACGGCGTTTAATTGTTGGGGCCATCGCCGCCGCTGCCGCTACCGCCTCTCGGGGCTTGACAGCAGCCGCCATCGATGGATCGATCAAAATGCAGTCGGTCGACGGGCGCAGATAGTCGGGAAGAATGCGAACGGATGTATTCCAAAGACTAGAGAGTGTTCTGATATACGGTGCGCCAGCGAATATTTGCCTGATCTGCTACATCAGCCGAGGCTGGTTGGCATCGAAGGACCGATCAAACTGCAATCGCTCGACGGGCAGCGACTATTTGAAAATTATGAATGCATTCTACGAAAAAGGAACAGAGATTGGATATTCGAACGAACAAATTAAAATAATCACTTTATAGTTTGTCAAAGTATTTGTAGATTCTTTTCATAACAACGAATTTGATACAGTGATTTATTGACAGAAAATTGGTACTTTATTTGTACGATAATTTCATCACAACATTCACAAATGCGAGAGTTTATTCAACAAAGTTTGCCTTCCTCGTGGTTAACTCTATTCCGAGGCGCCTCCAGACGGTCAATGTTTCCATTACGAGTGTACCGCGACTAGTATTGGATCAACTTTCACCTTCACAGGTTTAACAAATCTGTTCAAGTTGCAGGTTGTCGCGCACAGACCTTCAAGCTACGGTCCAGTGCGCCACCTCTACTCCAAAGAAAATCAGGCACCGAGGATTTCGTTCGAAACAGCTTTACCCGTTGAATTGTGGCTAAACCTGGCGTGTTTTCCGGGTGAATAAAAAAGGACGAGAATCGCCCGACTGCATCCCGCAGTCAGTTTTCCCTCACCCCTGCTTTCCGGCTAATTCTCTTTCACTTTCCGTCGCTTGGAAGGCATAGCCCGACTTCATCCCGTTTCGTTCATTCGGTGTTTCGGAAGGAGTAAATAGATGTTCTCAAACCAATCTGACTTTAAAATTTTCTAAACCGGGCACCCACCTCCTCCAAAAGATATAGCTTCGTTTTCCTTCTTAGTGAGGATTGATTTCTACGTTTACGGTAGTACCGGGAGAGATGGCTCAATGCATCAACTGATATTACTGCAGTGCCTCTCACCGGGAGGTTCTAGGTTGGAGTCCCGACAGTGGAAAGATTTTCGACACTAGCTTGTCAGCTAGGTCGAATTCAGTCGCTGTCTGGTGGAGAATTCTAGCCGGCTGCTCTGATTGGTAGTTTTCCGTGGTTTCTCCGAGCAACACCAGGCGGATGCCGGAACAGTACCCTAACAAGCGGGTCCCGGACCGCGCGCGATCTTTTCTTTCTCTCCCTTGCTCTATCCTCATCCATTTCATACACTTTTACACTAACATGCACTACCGCAGACCGGTCGGGAGCTTAGAGCTTGTCCTGGCTGGGACGGTGCCCCGCTGGTGGGAGATACCTGGTTGGGGAAACCCCGCTAGCCGACGGTAGGTCGGCGCCGGATCTCGCCATCCAGCAGGGCAATATCACCGCCACCTCACAATGAAAACATGCACGACACTTACGGGACTAATGCCCTCAGCGCCCGAAATCACTAACAACCAACTTTTACCGTAGTTCAATTAGTATTACATTGGTTGATTACGATTGATCCACTTCTGTGTTTTCAAGAAACATGTATGTCATTTTAGAGCCAATGTTGAAAACCGTACTTACAAGTTTGTGGAAAGAAAACTTGAAACCTCATCATGAACATATTCTTTCCTCGCTAACTTAGAAAACACAATGCCGAATATTCAGCCATGTTCACCTGTGTTGAAGGTTTGGACTGGTGCCACATCTATTTAAGCTTCTTATGAATGGAAACTTAACATAAATGTTTACTTCTTCAGAAACACCGGATGGACGAAACAGGATGCGGTCGGGCTATGCCTTCTCGGGTAAAGTGAAAGAGAATTAGCTGGGAAGCAGGGCTGAGGGAAAATTGACTGCGGGATGCGGTCGGGTGCGCGGGGCGAATCCGTTGCTAACATTCGTAATGTTTTGCGCAGCAGGCTAAGGCACATCCCTAGGATAATGTAATGAGCGCACACGGAAAACCGTACTTAGGCGGCTGATGGGATTGGAATCGACCGGAGGCCTGGGGACCGGGATCACGGCACTGGGAGATACCGCAGTGCAGTGGGCCAAAATGGCTAACAACGCGCGCTGAACTTTGATTTCGATTTCCAAGGAAGCATTACACCCCGTAAGAAGCCAAAAGGTGCTTTGTTTCTTGATAATGTAACATTGTGCTTAATTATATTTATTTTGTAAGTGCCGAACTCATTTCAATGCATCGGGAGCTATAAGTCCCCAACTTTCCTGAAAATGCCATCAGTGTAGTGATTTGCTTCTATTGCACGCGTCAATATTTTCCCTGTGCGAGACTATATTAAGTTTGAGTCGGCATGAAGGTAATCACAGGACTTATGTGCTCTGTACGAGTTGTACATTAATTGTACGAGTCCTGGTACAAGAGTTGATAGAGGGATTAGGTTGAAGAGAGAATGACTAAAAATGAATAATTATGAATGGGATGATGTTCATATTGGATACATGATGGTTTGTGACGGTGACTTCAGGACAAGCACATAGTGAAACACATACCTTACATGGCACTTGAATCCCCATGTTCGATTCTAATGTTCCAAGCTCCTAGACCTAATTCGTACAATATGTAATATTTCGACGCCATTATTGTGACCATGGTACACGGACGAGGCCTCAGGGAAATGCCTGCAATGATCAAATTTTTCTGTGATCTACACCTGGTCCACTGCAGGTGGATGAAAAGGTAGTATGCTAAACAATGAGTCATGGACCGTACACCCCCCTTCCCAAGTTATGCTCATGGTCATCCTTACTCCGTAAGGAAATGAACATTCCCATTCTCATGATCTCGAAAGGTCATAAAAACAATGCAAGTACGTACATATTAGGTCACGGTTCAAATTACACTTCTTCATTACGATGTTAGTTCTAAGCCTTTCGTAGCCTTCGTGGATTATGTGAATTTGATGGGTAGTTATTGTGAAGGTTCCAGGTGAATGATGATGGAGCGATGATAAATACCGCGAAAACCCGCCGCGAACCGCTTGGTCTACCACATATTCCTCATGGACCGACTGGTTCTGCGGTTTGCTGATGTGTGGTCTGACCTTGTCACTATAGGTCGCCAGAATCTAATTGGATGAACGCGATATGACCTATGGACAATATTGGCCAAGGTATTCTAGATCCTGTTGTTGGCTACAGGCCAAGTGGTATAACAGGTCACATTCGAACCAGTGTCCACCGCCTACATGACCAGCCTCTCAGGTACATCTGCTCTCTGATTCCGTCTCCGCTCCCGCCCTCGCCTTTAACCCGCCTCCCCGCCTGGTCCCCCCCCGCCCTTCTTCCCCGTTCTTCCAAACACCCCCCACCTCCCCTTCGACCCAGCCCCTCCGACCCCGCCCTTCCGATCCCGCCCCTCCAACCCCGCCCGTCCGACCCCGCCAGACCGCCGTCCGACCCGCCCGTCCGACCCGCCGTCCGACCCGCCCGTCCGACCCCGCCCGTCCGACCCCCCCTCCGATCCCGGCCCCCCACCACCCCTCCGACCCCGCCCCTGATCCCGCCCCTCCGGCCCCGTCCTCCGATCCCGCCCCCGCCACCCTTCAACCCCGCCACTCCGGCTCCGTCCTTCCGACCTCGCCTCACCGAGCCTACCCCTTCGACCCACCCATCCGATCCCGACTGCCCATCACCACATTTGCCCTCGTCCTCCGCCTCCCCCCTTCCCCCCCTTCTGCCGCCCCTCCCCTCCGCCGCCTCCGTCCTCTCGGTACCTTCCATTCAATTCCCTGCAAATTTTGTTAAGCATGTTGCGCCCATCCCAAAGGAGATCCTCCCTTAAGAATATTGAACGACGGAAAATCACTGGAGAACGGTTTTACTGTTCGCTGCAGTACCACTGCCACTGATGGAAGAAAGGCCTTGTGCAATTTTCGAGGATTCGTAATCGATGGTTTGATCTGAAGATGTATTTTTCGTAAGATATTCTTGCTCTATTTATAAAAGGGTAATAAAATTAAGTCTATCGTACTTTCTCATACAGATATCTCATGTGTCATTAACATTTTTCCTTCCTGATAGATTGAAAATTGCAACTCTGAATTTCTTTTGATGTTGAAAAATAATTGCAGTACCACTGAGAATGAATTGTACGCTGATAGTTTTAAAATATGGAGTTATAACGTACAGTGCGCAAATTTCCAACCAAGAGCAATTTGAAGTTCCGTGATCAACCATTCGAGGGTTAAAGTACGTCTAAATAGAAGTCAGGAGTTATTATAACAAATATCATGCCATCTCTTTTTGCTGCTATCTATTGCACAGTTGTAAAACTATCCAAATGTATATTTCAATTTCCTTTTATTTTACTGAGTAGTTACTGAGTTACGTTACACCGATGTATTTTCCCCGATATTATAGGGTGTAACTATTTACACCTCTTTAGTATGAATAACGACCAATTTCTCGATCATTCGCAAGACGTAAAAACCATTTCCGACGAATATTGGCTCACACCGCGGGTATGAGGAACGAAAGTATAGGGGAAACTGGAATTGGCTCCAAGTTCTCAGCACATTCCGTTCGTACGATTCTCCCAGGTTTTCATCCTCCATTGGGAATTCTGTCAATGTGCGCAACCCCTGTTCGCTTTCTATGTTAATGTTTAATTTCCAGACGATCCGCGCGCCGCGCTACGGTCGCTGTAGCCGCTGTAGCAGGGCGGTGCGCGCATGAAAGTCCAAAGAGCAACGGTGGCGCATTTTCGCGGATTCTACGCTGGGTTTTATAGAAGCCGGAAAGCGGTCGCGGTCTTCTGGGTCGTTCGTATTCAAGTCAGAGGGCGCGGATCCACCGTCGGCCGCTCAAACGACGAGAAAAGCGGGGGAGGTGGTTTTCTTGGGTGGCGGGGGAGCGGGGACGGGCGGGGCTGAACGGGGGCGTGGCGGAGGATGGGGGAGGAGCGGAAGATTGGCGGGACGGAGGGAGGAAGGGCAGAGCGGAGCGGAGGAAGGGCGGGGCGGAGGAAGGGCGGGGCGGAGGAAGGGCGGGGCGGAGGAAGGGCGGGGCGGAGGAAGGGCGGGGCGGAGGAAGGGCGGGGCGGAGGAAGGGCGGGGCGGAGGAAGGGCGGGGCGGAGGAAGGGCGGGGGCGGAGGAGGTGACGTGCCGCTAAAAGGGGAGGTTTCTAGAGTGGCGGTGGCGGAGGTCAGCACTCTGATGGATGTGAGCAGAAGAGAGTGAGCGTGCCTAGGTTGCTAACCATCCTCTATTTGGGAAGGCTGTCCTCCACTGACGTCAGTTGTCCTCTCGTCCTTCTTTGTATTTTAAATGTCCTCGTTTTGGTAAATTTTTAATATTTATTGTCTCAAATATTTTATCACATGACTAACACCTGCTACGTTGTATCTTTATTGTTTAATTTAAAATAGAAAACGGGAATATCCTTTTTTTCTGAACACTGACGCGTTCACACACACATGACACACTCATGCATGATAGTGTCTCTGTCTAGCGACTACAATAAACCAGAACCCGGAATAAGAGTTTTCCTAGCGAAAATTCGCAGTTTTCTGGCGCACTTTTACATGAATTTCTCTTTGTACGAAGAATTCGTGAGGCTGGAAAGTGAAAAAAGTCTTTTACACCACCTTCATCTAAATTTTGTCAAGAAATGTTTTCACTTGAATAGCAAATAATTAAATATTTATACAAAGAAATGTGTTGATGAAATGGGGGGCTTTTTTTCTGCTTGTCGAGTGTCCTCCCTTTTACATATACTACATTGTTGACAACACTAGTGTACACCTTAGGTGGGATAGGATGAGGCCTGAAGGCCCAAACACATTGGTGGAACATGGGTGGGCACTTGAATATAATTGATTAGTGAATCCTGGCGCGTCAAAGGCTAAGGTCATTAGTCGCCTAATTGTTGTGCATGTGTTTTTGCTTGAGAGGAAGAGGTGATCTGACCCCGCTGGATGGCGAGATCGGGCGCAAACCTACCGTCGGCTAACGGGCTTTCCCTCAACCAGGTATCTCCCACCTACATGGCATTGGCTTAGCCCAAACAATCAGCTCCCGACCGGTCTCCTGACCAGTATGGTAGTGTAGTGCATGTAAGTGTGTGTGTGTGTGTGTGTGTGTGTACGTAAGGGTGAGGATAGAACAAGGAAGAGGAAGGAAAGATCGCGTTCGGTCTGTGGTCCATTTCTTACGAAACTGCTCCGGTATTTATCGGGTATTGATTGGAGAAAGTACAGAAAACTACCGATCAGAGCAGCCGGTCGCTAGAATTTTCCTCCCGACAGCGACTGGTGAAAACTGAAAAGATAGGGAATAAGTGTGGAAAAGGTCACGGGAGAAGCAAAGTGAGCAGGTGATTTGGAAGCGAATGATGCATAAAATACCACTACCGGGTGCGCAGATTGTAAATAGCACTCACAATGGGTGAGATGTATCCGAGAAAGGGATGAGGAAAATGCCAAGAACAGGGTGAGAAATGAAGTTGGTAATAGCAACACGAGAAATGAAAGTGACAGATATGGAGAGACGCAAAATGGCAGTGTGGGAAAAAAGTTAAGAATGGGTTAACTCTGAGTTAAATATTACAAGTTCACAAAATGGATTGGCCGCGGACAATAGAAGTGATAAAATATATTAGTTTAATCAAACGGAAATGACAAAAACGTTGATTCAAGGATTACAAAATAAAGCAGGGGAAATTAGTTGAGAAAAAATAAAAAAAAGTAAAAAAATGACAGTTTAGATGGAAGTGCCATGAAAACTACGTTGTACAATTTGATAACATAAACAGGTTGGTAATTCAGATACAAAAAGGTGATTGTGTACCAAGAAAGCTACACACAATAGTAGTATAGAAAATGAAGATATATTTCTGTATATGTTGCCTTTTGCAATGACGAAAAACGTGAACTGTACGAGTATTTTGTATCTAATCATATAGAAATATTAGAAACGGAATACGGAAGACATGAAAATGCCAGATGAAGAGAACGAAAACAGACCATTAGCAGGAAAATGGTAAGCAACACATTGAAAATTTTAAAGAGAAGAAACGAAACACGGAAGAATATAGAATCCAGATGAGCAACGAAAACTGACCATCAGCGGAGAAAAGGGAAGCAACAATCTGAGTGCCCTGGCAGTAATCAGGTGATGGCGTAAATATCTGCTGCAGGGGCGGAAGCGGGGTGCTTGGCGAGGGGTGAGGCAGGGGAAGGGAGGGACGGGGATGGAGTGGAAGCCCGGGGGGGGGGGGGGCAAGGACGGACAAGGGCGCGACAGAGGAAGGGCGGGTCCACCTTGGGCCGCTCAAACGACGAGAAAAGCAGGGGAAGGGGTTTTCTTGGGGTGGGGGGTGGACGGGGGGGCGGAGCATGGCGGAGGTAGGGCGGGACGAGGAGGGCGGGGAGGGGCGTGGCGGGGGCGGAGCATGGCGGAGGGAGGGCGGGACGAGGGCGACGGGGGCGTGGCGGGGGCGGTTGTTCCTGGGAAATTCAAGTCAGGCAGCATCCGTCTCCGCGCGGCCACGGGACGTGTCCTGAGCGCGACGCGCGGGATCCGGGCTCTCCCGCGGGCGCTGCGTGGCCTGCAGGCGAGATGGCGGCTCCCAGCGGGCAACGGGGATCTCCGGGGTGAGACGGGGATGGAACGGCGGAGGGGACGGAGAATGAAGAGTTGGGGGCTGGGGCCAGTGGTACAGAGTAGCGACGGTGGTGGGGAGGCTTTAGGGTTCGAGACCCTACGGTGGGAGGACTTTCTTTTTTGTCCTATCGTTTGGTCTTACATACATTCACTACAGCACTTCACCAAAGAACAGTCAGAAGCTCAGATCATGTCCCGACTGGGGAGGAGACACCTGAATGCGGAAAACCCCACAATGCGACATGTAGGTTGGCGCCGTATCTCACCATTCTGTAAAGGAAAAACACTGCCATCTCCCTTGATAAAAACGCGCATTGCACTTACGGTTGAATAACCTTTGACGCACCCCAAAACAACAAAATAATACTACTTAATTATGACGATGAGTCGGGCGTGGATACGGAGGCGACAGCGGGGATTCCTGCGGTAGAGGCTTTGGTGAATGGGGCTGTGGAGGGGAAGAGAAATGAGACCGGCGGAGGCAAAGGAGAGCAAGGAAAGCGTGGATTCCGAGGTCATTGGGAACCGGGAGTGGTGCATCAACAGATGGAACTGCAGTGTCACTGACCGGGAGGTCCTAGGTTCGAGTGCCGACGGCGGCTGGATTTTCGACACTAGCTTGTGAGCTAGGTCGAATTCAGTCGCAGTCTGGAGGAGAATTTTAGTGACCGGCTGCTCTGATCGGTAGTTTTCCGTGGTTTATCCGATCAACACCAGGCAAATGCCGGAGCAGTACCCTAACAAACGGGCCACGGACCGCGCATAATCTTCCCTTCCTGGGATGGCGCCAGTACGGGGAGGAAGCGGAGTCTGTAGAGGCTTTGGGCAACTGAGGGCGAGGGCGGGGGAACGGCATGGGCGGTGGCGGCACCGGAATCACTAGAGATGTTGGAATGGATGGGGCAACCAGATAAATTGTGGCGGTAGCGAGGACTGGTCGGCGGAGATGGAGACCTGTGTAGTGAGGCAGCGGAGACGGCGCGTTTGGCGGGAGCGTTGAGTTTGATTGATTGATTGATTAGTGATTTTGGGTGATTCAACACCTAAGGTCATTAGTCTTGTAAGTGTATGCCTGTTTTTCATTACTGAAGGTGACAGTGATCTTCCCCCGCCGGATGACGAGATCCAGTGCCGACATTCGTTGCCACCCTAAGCAGGTATCTCCCACCATCGTGTTTCCCCACCCGGGACAAGCTTCCGGGACCGGTCTCTCGGAATGTGGGATAGTGTAGTGCACGTAAGTGTGTGTAAGGAAGGGGTGAGATAGAACAAGAAAGAGGATGGAAAGATCTGTGGTCTGTTAGTTAGGGTACTACTCCGTCATTCGCCTGGTATTGACCGGAGAAACCACGGAAAACTACCGATCAGACCAGCCGATTGCTAGAATTTGCCTCCAAATAGCGGCTGAATCCGACCTAGCTGACAAGCTAGTGTTGTAAATCCTGCCACCGTCGGGATTCGAATCCTAGGACTTCCCGGTGAGAGGTGCTGCAGTGACATCAGTTGATGCCCTGAGCCACCTTCGCCGGTGGTTGTGGTGGCGGTTGTGATGACGTGGGTAGCTAAGAGAGCGGTGGTGATGAGGTGGCTATCGCGGTAAGCGGGGGGGGGTAGAGTGGGACGGCAACGGGTTTGACCTTTCCGCAGGACAAGCCGCTACGCCCGGATTCGAACTCGGTCGCCCACACTCGGGGAGATTCCGGTGGTACGTGACGGACGTAGATTGAATGAGACAACTGTGCTGGATCCAGCGAGATTGCGGTTTTATGTTGTGTAACGGAGGCACCGTGAGTATAATACGCAATACAAATAAACATTTAATGCAAACAAAGTGTACCACCGACATCGAAATATAAAAATTAATTTGAAAAACTAATTTCGAACATGCCGAGTTTTTCGATTCGGCAATGACTAAATATGACAATTGCTTTGTTAAATAATTTCTTCATGTGTCGAATTTGCTGCAATGTGCTCCACTTTTCTAGACATTGCAAAACTGGACATCTCTCTCAATAGCTCACGGTACCATAGCAGAAAGCTTTGAAAAATATAAGAGCTTTCTAACTTTCTGCGAATACGAAAGAATAGTTTGGAAGAACGTCTTGCGCGAAAAAAGGGACAATTTTTAAAGTAAACCCAAAATTTTACTGTGTAAGGTTGGTTGTTATAAATGGTCTGTTCTGGAAATACTGTGTTAGATAAGTATTTGTTTGATGTCGGTGAACGTTGGTTTTGTATGTTAGTACTTTATTTAAAATAGTTATATGAATTTAAGTTAGCAATTTATTTTAAAATAGTTTAAACACCAACGTTATTAAGGTAATTTTTTTCTTAAATTATGAAACTTTGCACACATATATTTCCCTTAAAGACAGTTATGTTTAAATATTTTTCCAAAATTAGCCACACTTTTCTCAGCAAATTAGTATATTCATTGTCATGTTACTTCAAAACAACGCACATTACTCGGAAAGCAAGAAAAGTACACAAATAATTTTCGAGAACCTTTCGATTAAATACTCCGTTATCGTCGTTGATGCTAGTTGTTTTAGAAACACGTATGATTCAAAATGAGTTTCGCAGTTTTCTGCTACATTTGATCAAGGGAGAGATTAAGGAAATTTGCCTGTCATGCTATATCTTTAAGTTCAGATGTAAGCAGGAAAACTTCAACAGGAAGTCCGTACTTATTCATTTTCTCGGAATTTTGAAGTGCTTATAATGAACTAAGGATACTAATAGTGACACCTTTAAAGAGAGAGACATTCCAAATATTTTCTATTATTGTAGTCACACTTTCTTGGAAGAAACGTAAACGCTCTTTTCAGCAGGCAAAGTAGTGTTGTAGCGTGAAATCAAGATCTGTGTTGTTACGTCTTGTTCCAATCAGAAAGGTAGGTCTATATTCCATTTAAAGATGTTCATGAAGAAATGTAATTGACAGGATTTGTATTGTATATGTGCACGGTATGGAGTTAGTTTTGTACTTTTTAGTGCAATGTCTAATACATAACCGTAGGAAGTCAAATTTGAAAGAGACTGTTCTTATTTACAAATCTCGTACAGCAGGTTTAAAGCAAAGAGATTTCGTAAAAGACTCCTCAAACCGTCACTTACTGAAATAAGACGCATCGTGTCCTCCTTGCTTACTACATTAAGCTTTGAAATCTCATTACATTAAAGCTTATTAAGCTCCGATCGACATTGAAAACCTAATCAGTTATATTTCCTCGTTTATTTTGCATGATATTGCATTGAGTTTCTTATTTCTATTGATTTTTCATCATCTCAGGCTCACTACAAATAAAACTTTCTCTTTATATGTTGGACTAGTTAGTCTTGAAGCAATGCCTCGGGTGAAGGTTGCTTGTTGTAAATGTCGGTTATCAACACATGGCAATGGCTTATGTAAAGTGATCAACTATGTAGAATAGAAAACGAAACTTCTACAACCTTACAACATATTGCTAGTCTGCTTTTCCTTTCAGCTTTCTAAATGCGTAACTTTCGCTAGTTGAACTGTTATCTGGACTGTAATGAAGTACGCACTTCTCATTTACTAATGAAGAGAGTAATAAAAACGTACAGAAGACAATATTCTAAATTTTGCGTGAAAAAAATTAATATATTATGAAGGATAATAGGATCCTAAACAGCGAAAACATACTTTTGCTTTTATTCTCGTTCATTAATTTACTTCTTGGTAAAATTTCTATTCACTGGTGAGTGAAGCGCTATGACTAAGGACAAGTGACTGTTTTCTTGGCAATATGTGGGTTAAGGTCGCCTGCAGCGCTTCTGACCGGGAGGTCCTGGTTCGTCCTGACGGTGGCAGGTTTTCGACACTAGCTTTTCATCTAGGTCGAATTCAGTGGCTGTCTGGCGGAGAATTCTAGCGGCCGGCTGCTCTGATCGGTAGTTTTCCGTGGTTTCTCTGGTCAACACCAGGCGAATGCCGGAGCAGTACCCTACGAAACGGGCCACGGACCGCGCGCGATCTGTCCTTCCTCTTCCGTGTCCTATCCTCTCCTCTTACACACACACTTACACTAACATGCACTACACGACCACATATTCCGGGAGACCGTTCGGGAGCTTAGAGCTTGTCCCGGCTGGGGCGGTGCCCGCTAGTGGGAAGTCCTGGTTAGGGGAAACCCCACAAGCCGACGGTAGGTCGGCGCCGGATCTCGCCATCCGGCGGGGGAAGATCACCGCCATCTCCCGAGAAAAAAACATGCACTACACTAACGGGACTAACGACCGAAGCCGTTGACGCGCCCGGAAACATGAAAAAATCAATCAATCAGTAGGTCGTTGGGGCCATCGGTTGGGTAGCCATCGGTTGGGTAGCCAACATCTCAATATTTTTTCAACACCTTTTCGAACAAGTTTATTGAAACGTCCTTCGTTCTCATTGTCTTATGAAATTCTCCCACATTTGCTGCTACAGTTAATTAATCACCTTTTCCAGAACGATTAATGCAGTAATGGCAGGTAATAAAAAGAATCCCCAAAACCGTAACCATGCAGTACTGTAATATATCTACGTCTTCACAAACAATGATGTCTGTTTAGAGTAAACAACCACAACGCTGTTTCATCTGTATCTCTGTGTTCTTCACTTTTCGAGGATTCCGAATTTGTTCTAGTTTGTCGAGCTAAATCAGTATCTATAAAGGTTCAATCTTCTGGTCGCGTAAAAGCAATTTCAAATGAATTTCGATTTCGCGAGTCGCAAATACATTTTAACATCACATTTACATAGCTCATCTGAGGGAATTGGTAATTTCCGTTAACGGCACAGGAATGGAATTCCTCTTGGGGAAAAGTCTTCGCAGAGAAGCCTCAGAGGATGGATCAGACCCCGTCGTTTGTGGAAGCTGAAGTAATTTCTGCCTACGATAAGGAAGAGCTGGGAATCCGACGAGAATTCATGATGTAAGCAGCTTTGGGCAAGACTCCGCATTTTTGCAGGAGCCTGATATGGACAGTATACGCCGTGCTCAATGCAAGCCCGTCTTGTAACTCTCAGACAAGGAACGCAATTCATTTTATTTTATCTCGACATACATTAAATGTATGTTAATATGAAATATTAAAAACTGTCAATACTGTTTTACAGTCAATATTCACTACGGATATGTTTATTTTCATGTTCTTAGATGTATTAGAACGTAACTAGTTTCCGTATGGAAAAGATTTAATGAGTGTTGTTGAATAGTTGTTGAACAATGTCTATTGAATATATGCAAACTATCTTTCTGCTCTCCCCCTTTTATCTTAAATCTATTTAAATGACACATATTTTACTAGGCAAAAACTTGTATGGAGAATGAAATATCACTTTAATGATACAATTCAAGGATTCAGTAGAACAAAGGGGCTATCTCATTTTTTGTGAAATTTAGTTATTAGCATTAAATAAAACTTCAAATATTATTGTTTTAGTTTAATATTTTTTTAATCGACTTTGGACTTTTGTAATCCACTTTGGAAGAGTACTGTGTTTCAAAGTGTACTGAGTTATATTATGAAAGTTCTAGTTAAACCCTCAACATTTCAGAACTATGTCAATGTGGCATAACTCCTTGTTCTACAGAGCGCTTCAATTAATAAATATAATTGATTTTATGTTGAAACATTTACAGATTTTTACGACGGTTTGGTCACGCTCTCCGAATGTAAAACAATTTCCCAAACTGCCATGTTAAAAAAGGAGAACTCAATGATTGAACATATTGACGTAAATAAAATGTTTTATTATGTAATGCTAGGGAGCTTTTTTGAAAATGTTTACGGGGGACACGATTTTTGGACAAAATGGTGTTTATTTGTTCATTTATTTTACGTCAAAAAACAGTTAAAACTGCGTATGACGTGCTATGGGGAGAAGTTAATTGTGTGTACATTTTCAAAATTCTGTGATCCCAACACTAAGTCATATACTACTTAAATTTTGAATGATGAAAGAGAAAAAACTCCCATGCAATAAAATCTATTTTCAAAGATAAGTAAGCAATTAATTTTGGGCTCTTATCCATGTCCATCGGAATAATAATAGGAGAGTTTGGAGAAGAACGGGTTAAACTTCACGAATCGGTGGTTACATCTAAACCGTTTGCTTAAATTGGAACTTAGGGAACAATATGCCTCCATCAATACCATCTGGCATCGTTCTTCGTCTGTACCGTTGGCGTAAGGGTTTTATCTTCCTGGTTTCAAGACTTCACTAATGCCTTCTTAAAAGAGATGAATCGTCGTTTATGTTTCTTTTGAAGACATACATAACCTCATTGAATTGCTTAACCTTCATTTACATCGCATTGAAGAAATTCCTGTAGTTCAAAATTGTATTTAAAATGTCAAACAAAATGAATTTTTTTCTTTAGATACCAGTCAAATATTAGTTTCGATGATGAGTTCCACTCTTTATTTATACCCATTTTATTTCGAAACCTATGTAATAGAAGTAACTTTCCAATCCCAGTAGCTATCCACACAGTTAATAACACGGACGAGGAAAAAAAGTAAACGCACTTGAGTTCTCTAAAATTTCGGAGAGAGTGTAAGCTCCGTTGTCCCGCGGGCTACCGCTGCTTATGTTTCTTTCGCTGGTAATAGCAGCCTGTCAAGTGGTCGGCTGTGACAAGCGCGGTTTAGCTGTCGAAGCCGATCAGCGCTCCTAGCGGGATCCTCTGTGAATCTGAGATGTTGCCGGGGGTTGACTACATACTACTCAATTCAATTCAATGATAAATTCACCATATAGAGGAGAAGGAAAGTATCACTTGCTCGACGAAACAGGCGATTTTTTTTAAAATTTAGCTCGTAGATTTCATTTAGGCTTGAGAATCTTTTGCATGCAGTAAATCTACAACACGGGACAGCCGACTTCACGTTCCCTCCGAAAGAGACGTACGAAGAACATGTTTTAGCTCTTAAAAGTCCTCGGCTTCGATCGGGTTGGAATCCGCAAACAGCCCGATATGCTAACCGTTAGAACACCGAAGCCGCTTTTATTGCCACTTCTGGGCGATGTGCACAGAAGATCGCCAAGAAATGTCAAGCAATTAAATAAAAAAGCATCTAAATTCATAATGGTCTAAAGTTCGCAAAGGAAGTTTAGATAAAACTATGTTTGTTAACTGAAAATGCCTTTATCAAGCAATACACTTTTTTTAAAGAAATTCTCGATTGGATTTTAAAAATTAAAGTACAACAATAAGTAATTTGGCTCTTTATGTGTAAATGTGAGCTTATAAGCCTGAAATAGCGTGCTTCTAGGGATATCGAATGCTAAAATCAATCATGATGTTCTTTAGGCTTTTATGATTCTAGATAACTGATTAAAACACTCATCTTATTCCGTCTCACTTCGGTAATATCACCTTAGTCACAGGGTATTTCATAGAATTACTCACTTATAAATAATATCTCCAATTTTCTTTGCCTAAGTATGATTGAATTCAATTTAATGGAAAAATTGTACTACTTGAATTTTAGCTGAATAAATGTAAATCAGTCGGTCTATTTTATTTTCTCTCAGAGCCCATAGACGTCACGTTTTTTACGAATGGAGGGGACCGTGTAGACACAACACAAAAGAGTTATTTACAAGTTCTTAAAAGAGACCATTATGTGTAAGTTAATTGGTTATTCACGATCGCGGTAGCACAAATGTATAATTGTGTGCAATTACAAACAAGCCCCTAATTATTGTTTTTCGCCATGTGTAATATCCATTTTATCTTATCCCAACGCTCTTTTAACATTTTGACATATTTTGTAAATGTATATATGTAATATTAACGACAGAACCCTTTGTTACATCGAATGTGATAAAGAGACACTTATTCTACACCAAACGCGTAAGTAAACAGCTTAAGAGGTGATAGGATAAGATAAAACCATTAGTTCCTCTGCAGGTTCCGTGTTGCTCCTGTTCCCCGCCTCGTCTCGTCGTCAGGTGACGTGTTGCGTGTACTTCCGTACGTAGGGGGTTCATAAACGGTACTTTACACTCTCCTTTATTGTATCGCTCTTTATAAAGTAACATTTTATCTCATTTAGAAACCTTTATTATATTGACTATTAAAATGAACCATTGAATCTACACCTAACACGTAAGCAAACTGCTTATAAAGCAAGTGGAACATTTCCCTCCTGAGGTTCCTCGTTTTCCTGATCCCCACCTCATCCCCTTCACAGAGCGTCGCGCCGCTTCTCGAGTACTTCGGTACGTGCGGGGTAAATAAGCGTATGTCACAGGGTTCTTTATTATATCGGATACAATAAAAATACATTTTATCTACTGTAAGACCTTTATTATATTAACTGTAATAAAAGTCATCAAATCTTCACCTAATACGTAGGTAAACAGCACATGAACGTGTTCAAAGAATTAAAAATAAATTAACTAATGGTATTTGTAAACTTTATTAATTAAATAAGTTGGATTATTATATCAGTTATTATTTGATTATTATTGATATTTTTATTGTTATTATTATTGTGTTAATTACTATTAAATGCGTTCCTGTTCTAAATATATAATTATATTCAAAGTAGTATTGTATTGATGTGTGGTGACGTGTTGTGCAGTGTAGTGCAGTATAGAAGTAGAAAGAAGTGAATTTCAAATGTTGTGAAGTGAAGTGATGTAAAAGTGAAGTGAAGTGTAATTAAAAGTCGTGTAATCTTGTATCTAATAGTTTAAAATAACTGTGTAGGCCAACCATAAAATGTAGTTAATGCTATTATTGTTAGAATACTATTATTATTATTATTATTATTATTATTATTATTATTATTAATTAATAATAATAATAATAATAATAATAATAATAATAATGACAATAATAATAATAATTATGTCTTTAATTTAAAGTTACGTTGTTAAGTAATTTAAAGTTAATATTAGTAATATGTAAATTGTAGAGTTCTGCCACCAGGTTGTATATACCTATCTGCAGAATAATAAATATATATCTCTCTATGAACGCTATCAGATGATTTTCCTCCTCAGGCGCTCCGTTGTTTCTGGACACCAATTCGTCTCGTAACCGGGCGTCGTGCCGTATCGCAGATAATTCTGTTTGTAAAGGGTAAATAATGGAACTTCACAGTACCCTCCATTAAGAATAGAATAAAGAACTACTTTATCAGCTGCAAAGATATGTATTATATTAAACTCTCGAATCTACACCGAACACGTACGCAAATAAAGGCGATCGAAACGTTTTCCTCCTCAAGTGTCCCAATGTCCCCCAATTCGTCCCATGACCGGGCAACAGGTCGCGAATACTTCGGTTCGTCAGGGGTAAAAAATCGTTCTTCACAGTACCGTTTACTACGTCGGAGACAGTAAAGAACTGTTTTATCTACTGCCAGATATTTATTATATCGAGCCCTTGAATCTACACCGAACGCGTACGCAAATAAAGGCGATCGGTACATTTTCCTCCTGAGATGTCCCGTTGCCCCAACTCCCACCTTCTCCTGTCACCAGGAGTGGCACGGCATTGCGAATAGTTCCGTTTATAAGGCGTAAATAAATGCAAAATAGTACCCTTCATTACATCGGAAACAATAAAGAACCATTTCATCTACTGTAGGAACATTTATTTGAGCCCTTCATTCTACCGTTTACTACGTCGGAGACAGTAAAGAACTGTTTTATCTACTGCCAGAAATTTATTATATCGAGCCCTTGAATCTACATCGAACACGTACGCAAATAAAGGCGATCGGTACATTTTCCTCCTGAGATGTCCCGTTGCCCCAACTCGCCACCTCCTCCTGTCACCAGGAGTGGCACGGCATTGCGAATAGTTCCGTTTATAAGGCGTAAATAAAGGCAAAATAGTACCCTTCATTACATCGGAAACAATAAAGAACCATTTTATCTACTGTAGGAACATTTATTTATGAGCCCTTCATTCTACCGTTTACTACGTCGGAGACAGTAAAGAACTGTTTTATCTACTGCCAGAAATTTATTATATCGAGCCCTTGAATCTACATCGAACACGTACGCAAATAAAGGCGATCGGTACATTTTCCTCCTGAGATGTCCGTTGCCCAACTCCCCACCTTCTCCTGTCTCCAGGAGTGGCACGGCATTGCGAATAGTTCCGTTTATAAGGCGTAAATAAATGCAAAATAGTACCCTTCATTACATCGGAAACAATAAAGAACCATTTTATCTACTGTAGGAATATTTATTATATTGAGCCCTTCATTCTACCGTTTACTACGTCGGAGACAGTAAAGAACTGTTTTATCTACTGCCAGAAATTTATTATATCGAGCCCTTGAATCTACATCGAACACGTACGCAAATAAAGGCGATCGGTACATTTTCCTCCTGAGATGTCCCGTTGCCCCAACTCGCCACCTCCTCCTGTTACCAGGAGTGGCACGGCATTGTGAATAGTTCCGTTTATAAGGCGTAAATGAATGCAAAATAGTACCCTTCATTACATCGGAAACAATAAAGAACCATTTTATCTACTGTAGGAACATTTATTTTACTGAGCCCTTCATTCTACCGTTTACTACGTCGGAGACAGTAAAGAACTGTTTTATCTACTGCCAGAAATTTATTATATCGAGCCCTTGAATCTACATCGAACACGTACGCAAATAAAGGCGATCGGTACATTTTCCTCCTGAGATGTCCGTTGCCCCAACTCGCCACCTTCTCCTGTCTCCAGGAGTGGCACGGCATTGCGAATAGTTCCGTTTATAAGGCGTAAATAAATGCAAAATAGTACCCTTCATTACATCGGAAACAATAAAGAACCATTTTATCTACTGTAGGAACATTTATTATATTGAGCTCTTGAATCTACACCGAACGCGTACGCAAATAAAGGTGATCGGTACATTTTCCTCCTGAGATGTCCCGTTGCCCCAACTCCCCACCTTCTCCTGTCACCAGGAGTGGCACGGCATTGCGAATAGTTCCGTTTATAAGGCGTAAATAAATGCAAAATAGTACCCTTCATTACATCGGAAACAATAAAGAACCATTTTATCTACTGTAGGAACATTTATTATATTGAGCCCTTCATTCTACACCGAACACGTACGCAAATAAAGGCGATCGGTACATTTTCCTCCTGAGATGTCCCGTTGCCCCAACTCGCCACCTCCTCCTGTCACCAGGAGTGGCACGGCATTGCGAATAGTTCCGTTTATAAGGCGTAAATAAAGGCAAAATATAACCTCCCTTCATTACATCGGAAACAATAAAGAACCATTTTATCTACTGTAGGAAATTTATTTTATGAGCCTTATTCTACCGTTTACTACGTCGGAGACAGTAAAGAACTGTTTTATCTACTGCCAGAAATTTATTATATTGAGCTCTTGAATCTACACTAAACACGTACGCAAATAAAGGCGATCGGTACATTTTCCTCCTGAGATGTCCCGTTGCCCCAACTCGCCACCTCCTCCCGCCGCCACGCCGAGCAGCTCCGTCGCGTCTCGTCGCGTGCGCGTCTGAGATGGCGCGCGTCCGCGTTCGTATGCATTACCATCTCATTGCGCCTGATGACCCAGATCGCCAGCGCGCGCCGCGACCGCCCGCCCCTGCCGTCTCTCCCCGGAAGCCGCGACCTTGCCACGCGCGCGTCCGCCACTCCGCGCCGCGCCACGCCACCGCCCCGCGCCGAGCCGGGCCGGCCGCGGCAGCGCTCGGTAATGGCACCGCCCCGCACCCCGCGAATCGGGGACGCGTTTACGAATGCGCCCGGGTCTGGTCCCGTTCGCGCATGCGGTACGGAGCACGTTCTCGCCCCCTCGCCCTTGCGTCGCGAGCTATGAATTGCTAAGTTGCGTTCGTTATACTCGGACAGTCGGCATACCAGGACGATCGATAGGCTTAGTCAATCGTAGACGTGCTGGTCAATTCATAACCCAGAATGATTGGTTCACTGGAATAATATATGTATTGCAAAAATCATTGTATTGAGATAATACAATTTATTAGAAAATATTTAATATTTTGTGCTGATTTATATTTTGGACGATCAAAATATTGACACGACTGATAGAGTGGGAATCTATATAAATGTTCAATATATATCGTGATACTGAATCCATCGATATATCGCGACTTTTAATAAGACTAAACAATTACTAGATGAAGCGATGGATATTACAACTTCATGATAATTTTTATGGAACGTCTGTCGTTAATGGGTGCTTGAAGCAAATTTCTCATGCCTATGCACTAGTCTGTTTTTCACTCGAGGAAGCGAAGAAGGACCGGCCGCGGCCGCTCTTTAGTAATGGTACCGCCGCGGCCCGCGAATCGATGGATATTACTACAAACGATGGATATTACTACTAGGTACCTGTATTTTGATAGAAAGGTTGTTGTAAATGGATGTTTAAAGACTGTTTTCGTGTATAAACACCAGAGTATATTTTTAATTAAATGCTTGTGATATTTCGTCCCAACCACAACACGTTTCTGGAAATAATAGGATTTACTAGGAATTCCACAAACTCCTAATGTGACGCCTCCGAATTTTGAGCCGCATAAGAGGAAGAAGTTAGTTAGTTAATGCCTTATTTTATGTGGCGAGACTCGGGCTATCAGGCCCGCTCTTCCGTCTAACCACGCAAATTTCGATACGCTCATTTCACCGCCTAGCAGAGAAAGGATGTATTATTTAGGCGACGAAACAGGCGGATCAATTTTGCTCAGAGGCTTCTTTTAGGCTTGAGGATCTTGTACATTGCAGTAAATCTACTACACAGGACAGTCGGCTTTACTTCCCCTCCGAAGGAAGGCAAACGAAGGATTTTTTCGCCCTTAAAAATCCACGGCTTCGATCGGGTTTGAACCCGCAAACTCGGGTACAACAGTTCGGTACGCTGACTCATACATACAGCGAAAGTTTCGATGAATCATAATCTCTGGGCGGAGTAATGTTTTGAGCAGTTAAAATTCCAAAATGAGATTGGGGATTAGGAACAATTCCGCTGGGAATGATATTTTTTAAAGCATGATTTAAGCTGGCTTGGTCATCTTAATAGAATGCCACATGACAAATATGAACAAGATCTTTATGAAATCCAGTGAGCATCAGGAGAAGAGAACAGCTTAAAATAGATAGACAGATGATGTCAAAGACACAAAAAAGAAATTGGATGGAAGAAAATGGAAGGATTTATACAACGTTATCAAGGTCGTAGAGCCTCAGAAGAAGAAGAAGAAGAAGAAGAAGAAGAAGAAAAAGGGGGAAGAATTGTGCATAATTCACAATAATATTGGAAGATTGTTAGTCTGTCATCTGAGTACCGAACGGAACAGATTTCCAACGAAATACTTTCTAATGTGGGTAATTTTAAATTATTGCGTTTTGGTAAGTTGAAGATAAATATGAATGTATGAAATCTAATAAACATACTCTATTATGGGTGATTGATAAAACATATTTTTCTTAAATACCAAACTTGCTCAAATTTAAGACGTAGGGAAGGAAGACGGAGAAGAAGAAAAACTCGCAATAGTTTTAAGCGGCCAACGTATATGTGGATCACCGAGAAGGTAAAGTAAGAACGATCGTAGCTTGCTAGCGCAAAGCAGCTGTGTTTGGACATGCAATGGAGTATTAGAGCAAGAGCAGCAACCTCGTAGTAGTGAAAACACGAACATGATTGGTCTTTCTCACACTCCTAGAGGACCACTCCCAAGTCCTGAGTAACCTGGGCCGAATGGAAAACAACCAGTTCACGTTTCGCATTATGTTTGAAGTCAGGAAAGCAGGCACGCGGTTTTCGGTAATAGATTTGTTGGACAGTGCTAACACCTCGTTAATTTCTATTGAAAGTATTCCACAAAGCAAAATTACAAGGAAACAAACTGACTGTACGTGTTTCTCTTCCATTATGAAGAAATCACTTACATTTTTTATACGACCTCTATTTGTTTTTGCAAAAATTTGTAATATTTGTAATCCGTATTGTTATGCCACGTGAGACATACTCGCGCAACTGACTTAGATGGGTACTAGTAGCCTGCAGCAGTAAATAGTATCTTTCAGCAGTATTTTTACTGCTGAATAAACCACAAAAAATGATTTTCAAAAACGTACAATTACTCATACCCTCAAGAATAATTAAATTCACTCGTGTAAAACTTCAACAAATTAAATATTTCACAAAAATAGTCTTCACAAATACTCCAATAAAATAGTATGTATTTATGGATAGTCGTTTCTTTATCAGAATATCAAAAAATATCAAAAACGTTGCGGTTGCGTAACACAACTCGTGAAATAACAATTATGTAATGTTGAGAGACATCTTCCTTGGAGTCTTGCTATCTCATGACGTCATCTGTGTCATACGCAGTGATGCACTGACTATGAGAATTCGGTTGGTAAGCGCAGGATTACAATAGGCGCGATACCACAACCAAAATACAGCATTTTTCTGCCCAATTCTACACTGTCTTATATTTTTAGAATTTTCACCGAAATCCTAGGTATCAAAACAAACCACATACACCTCTCAAAAGACCCGCCGAGACTGCATTGATTTCTCTCAAGTTTCTGTGAGCATTGGAAATGAGTACTATAGATTTCTCTTGGGTGCAGTTCGTTTACAGGAACAGCCACGGTGAATTTTTTAGGAATCCGTCAAAAATGTCTTCTGAACGCGAGCGCCGCGTGCATTCGAACTGTCGGAATCGTTAGCGCCCTCTATGCGACCGCCACCGCACGCAAAGGAAAGCGATAAGTCACGTTGCGAGCCCGGGTCGTTATGGCTGGGAGTGCCCGAGCGGTGGTGTGTTGATAGCGAGCTTTAAGGTAGCAATCACAAAGACAATGTTAACGTGAAAACGTAAATCTGTGTCATTAAAATAAACTTGACTTATATTAGGAAGTTTTTGCCTTGCGTTTCGAAAATAACACGATACACCTTAGAGGCAACAACGTGACCTGTGTCGCATCAAGTCTTAAAAGCGTGGACTGTGATAAGTGGAAGTATTAGTTCCTAATTGTAAGGTCAGAGTGTCCTGATAACGCTGTATCTCCACAACGCTA
The DNA here is from genome assembly GCA_964035755.1 of Teleogryllus oceanicus. Lineage (NCBI taxonomy): Eukaryota > Metazoa > Arthropoda > Insecta > Orthoptera > Gryllidae > Teleogryllus > Teleogryllus oceanicus. The sequence continues at coordinate 109,114,193 of CAXIVR010000007.1, forward strand.
CTCCTCTTGATTTGCATTTTTTACACCAAGCTTTCCACCAATATGATATATGGTAGTATAGAGTTTGCACTCACTGTCGTCGAAAAAGTATCAAATTGAGGGGTTTCTTACAAGAACCAAACTAGTTCAACATTTTATATTTTCAGATATTTCATCAAGTTATTCCCTACAACTGGCACTTCTTGGTGGACATTTCCTTAGCCAAACAAGCACCAAACTGATGATACATGGCGTGAAAATCGTAAATTCAGTACTATGCATGCCTACGTTTTAAAGTTTTGTGCCTCCTGAATAATCTCGATTTTGGACTACTTTGGTTCTTGTAAAAAACCCTTTAATTCCTTATTGTTATCACGTCATGTGGGTTGTGTACCATACAAGTCACTTGATTTAACCCGATAATTCGGGTAGTGAATCGTTTCCCAATATAACATTCCTAACTTAAAACTTTCGTTTTCCAATATAACATTCCCAATAGTTTGCAGTGCTAATGCGCAGAGGTTCAAAAGTGAGCTCATATCGATTAGTAATAGTTCTTTCCAAACTCTCCTGTTCCTTCCAATATTTCCTGACCAGGAGGTGCTAGGTTCGAGTCCCTGACGGTGGCAGGATTTTCGACACTAGCTTTTCAGTTAGGTCGATTTCAGTCTCTGTCTGGACGAGAATTCTAGCGCCAGCTGCTCTGATCGGTAGTTTTCCGTGGTTTCTCCGATCAACACCAGGCGAATGCCGGAGCAGTACCCTACCAAACGGGCCACGGACCGCGCGCGATCTGTCCTTCCTTCCTTGTCCTATCCTCTCCCTTTTCACACACACTTACACTAACATGCACTACACGACCACATATCCCGGGAGACCGGTCGGAGCTTAGAGCTTGTCCGGCTGGGGCGGTGCCCGTTGGTGGGAGAGTCCAGGTTAGGGAAACCCACTAGCCGTCGGTAGGTTGGTGCCGGATCTCGCTATCCACTAGGGAAGATCATCTCCATCTCCCGAGAAAGAAAAAACACATGTACTACACGAACGGGACTAATGACCAGAGCAGTTGACGCTCACTCAGTTGATATCACTTAACTAATAGTTACAAACACAGTTAAGTGATATCCACTGAGTGAGAGAGTTAATTTCGTAATGTTTCCTCGATTGTTCTACTGCAGAGCACCTGAGGATGTAACAAAACTAGTTACGAAACGTTGTGCAATTGCTGAAATAAATGATTGTCATAAAAACCTTTGGATTATTTTATTTGCAATTATATGTTCCTTGTCTTTCATATATGTGTGTTGTCGCAGTAGGCCTTGTGAGTCTGCTGACCACTGACTGAGGAGCCTGCAAGTGTGTCTAGTGCAAAGGTTAATATGTCTCCTCATGAGGAACATAGTGGGTATCCGGCGCGAATAGTCGAAAATCGAAGAAGCTAGAAAAGTCCCTGAAGAAAAATTAAAATTGATGCTTTAAATTCAGTGGCTTGTACTTGGGATATGAAAGTACCGTTTTCAAATCATGTTAACTTGCAGGAAGTTTGAAAAACATCCGCTTTAAATTATTTTGTTAATATTGATGTTTACATACGTCGTTGAGAAAGGTTTGATTAAATAACTTGCAGGAGCTTTTGTGTTTTAGTTCTTTGTGATTACTGTAGTAAATGAACATTCAGAAACAATTCAGTAGTTTCTTGCTTTGGGATCTACAAAGCTAGAATTGGTCATAGCAGCTACGTTTATAACAGATGTCAAGAAATAATTATATAACTAACATGAAATATAGTGTAATTCGTATAATGGAAAATTTATTTGAACTGTTACTACTAAATTTTTCGAGTAATATTCTTATATTCAAACTGAGTCAGAATATATAAATAGTTTTCACTGACACACAACATTCACCTTTTATATTGATCTGGTTTGCGTATTCTCTTAATTTTCCGAAAACTTACCTACATTTGTTGTTGAGATCTAACCTGGACTGTGGTGCAAGGAAATTCAAATCATTGTTAAACAGCTGCCTAAAAATAAAATGAACTTCGAAAATTGTATGTTACTTCTGACTGAATAACTGAATTAATTAAAGCATGGCATAAAAATTCCAATGTCTTGAATAATTGCTATTTGCAGTTTTTGCATATCTCAAGTTTTGAATTTTTCAATCGTTAAAGTTTTTAATTCTAAGAATATTTCATTTCATTAAAGATTACATTTACAAGATTCATGTAACCCTGTTTGACTCTATGCACATTGGTTTTTTATTTAAATAAACTTAGTTGAACTTCAATTTGCGGTATTTCGTCCATTTGAAAATTAATTTACTTGATCTTATCTTTTCAGTGAGGTAGAATTTAATTTCTATAATTTATGTAAATAACTCTAATTAAATAGAACTTTAATATTTCAATTTAAGAGAATAAGAATGTTTTCATAATTTTTGTTTTCATTTCTTGAGTGAAGTATTGGCCATTTTCGTATTTAAAATCATTTTCACATCATTGTGAAGATGTTTCATTTCAATATAAAATTTTCTCTCTACAAAATTGCTATGAATATTAATTGAAAAAACTTCACAGAATTACCAACTCCATTATACAAGCAAGATATAATGAATGTGGTGGCTAGAAGTAATCACCCCCTTGGTGGATGTCTGGTCCACCAACTTTATAAAAGCAATTCACACAGAAAAACAGAACATTACGTTCAACTTTCGAAACATTTTACCTGTATTACTTCTTATAACACTTACAAACGAGATGGCAGATCTCTGTGCAGTGATTACATCCAGCAAATTACACGGTCTTACTGAAGAGAGAGGTAGTAACTAACCTTCCAAGAGCCCCCATAATGAATTTATTCTGAGAATCATCTCGACCAGTAATTTTCTCACCAGTGTGGTCTTGCGTTTGCATTCAAGATTAGACAAGCGAACTTTTCTGCTGCGTAACCCACTGGCGTCTTGGTAAAGTGTAAGCTCAACTTCACATTACGTTAACGACCGATTTCCTATAATTTGTCCACATCGTTATAAAAGAATTTAGCTCCTAACTTGATTGTAATGGTTTCATCGTTCAAAATATTCCTTTCCAACGCAGGAATCTCAACGCACTCCGATGCTCTCCGATGGAAGTACATTTGAGACTCATTATTTTTTTTCACTTTTAATCACCGAGCCGAGTGATAATTTTCCGTTAAGCGGCCAGGCAATTTCGGCAATGCCAGTCGCGATTTCGCGTTACGTGACGTTCCGTCATTCGGCTTTCTTAGCGGACCTTCAAAAAAAAACGCCCACGCGACCCGCCGGCCATCGCACTCGCTTTCGTGCTGGGCCATGAGGGAGGGAGAGGGCGAGAGTGGGAGAGAGTAAAGGAGAAAGAGAATTAAAGGAACATAGAGAAGGAGAGGAAGGGGAGAAGAGAGAAGGAGAAAGAGAATATGATGGAGACAGAAGGTTTGTAAGAGAGATAAAACCTGGATAGAACTTTTAGAAAAGGAGAGAGAGAAGGAGAAAAAAAGAAGGAGAGAGATGAAATGGAGAGAAAGAGGCAACTGCGTGCAATCACATTCAGATAGTAACGCCCGTGCGCGGGAATATGGGAGAGTTATCATTATATATAAAGTAATTTTTTATATATAATATATAAAAAATATATACAAAAGGTAGAGAGAATGTCGAAGGCGAGAAAAAGGTTGAAATTTGGATGAGGGAGAGGGAAGATGCTTATGAAGAAATAGGGCCAGTGATAAAGAATGATGAGAGACGGAATGGTTAAATTAACAGAGCCAATGGGAAAGAAGAGGAAAAGTAATAGGTGTTATTTCAAGCGGAGTTTGTGGTGGGTAATGCGTCATTCTGACAGGTTTCCCCGCGATTTCTTCGCGCTCAATTTGTGCTCTATTTTTCCCTTTTGCTGTCATTGCACAACGTATTCAACAGTCTTGTTCGTTATTCACATCTCCATCGTCGTCAACACATCTCATTGTCGAACCGGGAAGGGGGGAATCCGGCGACTACCACGTTCAAATTTCACCCTTCTCTGTTGTGAAGCTGTGTGTTTTCTTGTGAATGAGAAGTCAATGACGGTTCAGTCATTTGCCTCTGATTCATTTAGAAGCAAAAATTGACCATAGTAGGTTGTTAATCAAGGAATTTATTGATGTAGTCGAAGAAAGAATTAGATGACTAATGTATAATTGTGTACGTTCATTTAAAAATGTATTGTGAAGCAATTTTTCAATTTATTTTTAAAATTTTTAATTAATTTAATTTTCTATCTTATTTTGTATTTTATTTGTAATTTCTTCTGTAAATTTAGAGTGATGATGACAGCGAAGCCGTCGAAAGCCGGCTATCTGAATAAAAATACTATGTTGACGAAGAAGAAAAGAAAATAGTTCACGAAAAGTAAAATAAGATGTTTGCACCATGTGTAATTATTCATTACGGCACGGCACACCTGTGTTAAGCCCATTTATTTCAATCAACACGTTGGAAATGTCATAAATAACGACATCAAAATCATACTTAAAATATTTTAACGCTTATGCATTTTTGCGTGAAAGAAAGCAAATAAATGAATAGAATAAATATACCCAACATGTTTATGAATTAAACAAAACAAACATTAGAACCCCAAAACATTTTGAGTTTTAGTGACGAAATTACCTTTAAATACGGAAAATTAATAATTTTACTTTTAACCACAATACGACTATACCGCCTCTCTCTAACTGCGTGTTCAGATCTTTATTACTTAAAACGACGACAGCGACAAAGATGGCTATGATCTCCGCTTATCTATTTTTTTGGGGGTATTTATTTATTTCAGATATCCCACCAAGACACACATGTACTTCCTCAGGGACGCGCATTTTGTCAATTGCACTTCGAATCTGCAACGGGGATCTCTAAGATTTTATGTGTGATTAGAAGTGGCATATAATCATGAGGGATCATTTCATCGATCGCCCCTAGACTTGAAACTAGGACTTGATGGAAAAAGAGGGCGTTGCGCGCGAGTCATGGCCTGTTGTTAATTGCACTGTGCCGGCTAATTGGATTGGAAGAAACCACGAAAATGCTGGATCAGAGCTGTCGGTTTCTTCAATTTTCATGCAAGCAGTGGACAGATTCGATCAAGACGGTGTCCAAAATCCACGCATAGCCGCGACTCGAACCTTGGCCGACCATTTCATTTGCCGAATAGATTATCGTAATTGGTGATACTGATGTAAATAATGAAAATACTCTTTCGATGGTGGTGGGCCCGGAAAACCCCAAACGCGTGCCACCATTACGAACTAGAGTACACTGTCAGAAATTTCATGAAATTTAATGTACGGCTGTACAAGAATTTTAATGTACTTTATACATTAAAGGGAGATTAATGTACATGGGCATTAAATTTAATGCTTAAATTTTAAAAAAATGTAAATTTAATGTACGACTGTTTTTTTACGACATTAAAGTTATTAGTACATGAAAGTATATTAAATTGAATTAGTACATGAAAATTACTTTCTTATACTTTTACATTCAAAGTAATGCAGAAATTTCTGACATTGTGGGGGTGATGGTGATCAGGATGATGTTGACGAAAGTAATGAAAACGCGGTGGCCCCAAAAAAACGCACGTGCACCGCCATTTTGTTGCGTCACGAGTCGGCGGCGGAGGCAGGGGCGACGGCGCGGCGGCCGCAAGAACGACAGGTTGGCGCAGCGGCAGCGGCGGTGGCGGCGGCCCGAGGCATGCCGGGAGGAGGAGGAGGAAGAAGCGTCCGGCCGATTTCCGGCCGCTCGCGCCCGCCTACCTTCTGTACCCATCACCATCGCCATCTATCATCCCCGCCGCCACGCCCCCCACACCCTGCTCCCCGCCCGCCGCCACGCCCCCACCCTGCTCCCATCCGCCGCCACGCCCCACCCTGCTCCACGCCCGCCGCCACGCCCCCCGCGCCCTGCATCCCACGCCGCCCCTCCGCAACATCACTGCCCCCGCATCATCTTTCAGCCCATACCGCCGCCGGCTCCCCGCTGGCCTCATCACATTGCCAATGCAACCCCCGTCGCCATGTCCCCTTACCGCTCTTGCCGCCCTCGCCGACCCTGTTGCTCATGGACCACGCCCCCTTTCTACACCCACTGCCCCGCCACCGTGAACTTTTCCCCGATCACACCTCCGGCACCCCCACCGTCTCCCCGATGCCCCTCGCGCCCGTCGCTCAGACATTTCCACCGCCCGGCTATCCCCGCTGTCCTCGGCGTCCCCGCCGCCCCGGCCCGTCGCTCTCCCAGTTGCTCACGTCACCCGAGTTGCTTACGTCGACCCCGCCGCCTCCACCACCCTCGCCCGCCACGTCGCTCGATCGCCGACTCCGCCCCGACCACCGCCTGGAGGACGGGAAAACGGGCGCAGAGCAGGAAACGTGGAGGCAGGCGTGTCAGGGGGTGGCAAAGGGATAGAGAGGGGTAGGTGGGACGGCGGGGGAAGGGCGGGTGCGGAGCGTTGTCGGTAGTGTAGCGTGGGAAGGGCAGGAGGCGGGCCGGCGGTGGGAAAAGAGGTGACGAACAGGTGTGAAGAAATCGGCGGGCGGCGGGGCGGCAGGGCGGCTCGGGGCGGCGGGGCGGCGTGGGCGGTGGGGGGCGGGCGGCTTTCCGCGTCGCCCGCGCTCGCGTCCGATCGCGTCCACGTCGCTGGCGGCGAGTTGAGCGAGCGGTCGGGCGGTCCATTTGCGTGCTCGCACTCACGCATCGATCCCCACGTGTCGGTACGTCACGTGCCTCCTTGGAATCCCCCAGCGCCGCCCGGGACGCGTGGCCGGCGACCGCGCCCGCTGGCGGGACTCTGGCGGCCAAGAACTAGGCTCTCCTTTTTTATCTCTTCTTAGTTGTTGTTTTGTTCTGTGTTGTTTTTTTTCATTTCTCTTAAAAGATTTTTTTCTTTATTCTGTATGTTGATTCTACGTTGTCAGTCTGTTTTCGTTTTCTTTCTTTTCCTTTAGTACTTCTCCGTTTGTTTTTATTTATCCATGTATTGATTCTTCCTTTCCTTTCTCGTTTTCTCTCCTTTATTTTATATTCCTCTTTACCTTTTTGCTCATTCCTTCTTATTCTCTCGCTTTTCACTCTCCCCCTTCCTCACACACATTTCTTTTCCTCCCTAAAAGCACAAGATAATCAGCCTGCAGTATCTAAATGTAGCTAAATGAGAATGCATAATTGAATGTGATAATGCAGATAAAAGAACAGTTCGTACCTTTCGAATTATGTTCTGCTATGAGAGTGTAACGCGAGGCACTGTTGAGTTTTAATGGTTAGCAAGGTGATGAAATGCCATGAACACGGTTTGGAAAGAGTATATAGAATGGGAATTTCAAAAACACAACATCAGCTTTAAAAAGAAGATATTAAGATACACGAAATTTAAAGAAAAACATTTGCAGCCGTTTTTAAGAAAAGTATGAAAATCTCCGAGGGGCTTCATTTAAATTTATCCCAAATTATAAGGAATGTCTATAACATTTTCAAAGCTTTAACTAGAGCCAAATTGGACAGGAGTTTCAGCAATTTGGAAAAACTCCTACGCATTATTTAGGCGCTAGTAGTGTTCAAAGACGGACAGACGGACGGACGTTTGGAAAAAAAAACATTTCAGGGAAAAACCGTATCAGGGGATCCCAAAACGCGTATTTCCGTTGAAATCTCGAAGTCGATTTTCCGCTGTATTACATAATTTTCTCTATACTACGTATAGAGTTACTCAGTATATACGGACGTATAGAAGAGGGAAAACAGATACGAACACGGAAGAACAACAGGAATACTAATAATAAACACCTTAACAAGGTGTCTTTCCTAGAAGCGAGGCACACGACCGTTGAGAGAAAGGCAATCATTCTAAATTGACGTACTAGTTTCTTTTTAAATTAAATTTTAATACAATTACAAGAAGTTGGCATTTTAATAACATTTTCATCACCAAATATAAATAAGGATAAAGTTTTTTGGAACAGTTTGTTTTCTTAAGTAATAGGAATCTCTAGTATCCCTAGTACTCTTAATTCATACGCACAATATTTAATACCAGTCTTGCGATTACTCCGCTGAACAGTGCAACACAAATGGAAGACACCCTCTGGCGGGAGCTCATCAGCTCCACCCCCAGGGGCGAGTGAGAGCTGATAAAGCCGCGAGGGAAAACGAAGCTTGTGATCCAATCAAGTCCCCTGACAGACCACCAACCGCTCCATTGAGTGTGTGTGTGTGAGCGCGTATGTGTATGTGTGCGTGTGTGTGCGCGTGTGATTAACGCACTACAATGCACCTCGGGTCGATGGCGCGGAGTCACCGCGTCCTCTCCGGGCTGGCGAATGTCTGATTGATGGCCGTTGGTGTTGGGCAAACACTCGCATAGTCCGCGGCGGCTCGCGCTGCCTGCCATTGACCACGCCCACCCACCCCCGCCCCCACGCGCGGCAGATCGATTTGCTGGACAACGGTCGAGATTTGTGCTGACGCTGTTTGTTTTCTAGTGCTGTTTAACCCAACTGTTTTAATGATTGATTGATTAGTGATTCCAAGCGTGTTAACTGCTAAGCTCATTAGTCCCATATGTGGAGTGCATGTTTTTAAGGCCCTTGGGGTTTTTTTTTCCGGGCGCGTCAACTGCTTTGGTCTTGTCCCGTAAGTGTATCATGTTTTTCTCATGAGATGGCGGTGATCTTCCCCCGCTGGATGGTGAGATCCGGCGCCGACCTACGTCGCCTTGCGGGGTTTAACTCAACCAACGGTCTTCCACCAGCCTGGCAACACCCCAGCTCTCGAAACAAGCTCTAAGCTCCCGCTTGGTCCTCCGACCAATGTGGTAGTGTAGTGCGTGTGTGTGTGTGTGTGTGTGTGTGTGTGTAAGTAGGGAAGAGGATGGAATAAGTAAAAGGAAGGAAAGATCGAGCGCGGTCCAGGCCCGTTTGTTAAGGTCCTGCTCCGGCATTCGCTTGGAATTGATCGGAAGAACCACAGAAAAATACTGATCAGAGCAGCCGGCCACTAGAATTCTCCTTCAGATTGAGGTTGTCTTCGACCTAGCCATTTAGCTAGTGCCAACTGTTTCGAGAAATACGATCGTCATTGTAGTCGTTTTCTGGCTTGCGACAATAGGTAACTGACGATGAAGGCTAAGTCATCGAAAGCTGGTTTTCTATTAAATAATAATATTAGCCACTACAATGCCTCTAATTCTTTTATTTTATTTCTTTAATACGATGATCACTACTGATTGTATTATATAAACTCATATGCCATATTGTATTGATATTATTCGTGTATTATGTAGTGCGGCATCTCCGGGCTTTTAAAAGTACTTTCATATTTATTATTTGGCTTTTTGTCAATTCTAGAATTCATTCAAAGAATAATATATGAAGGTTGCCAGTTTCCATTCAGCATTTCGAGAAGCCTCAAATTATCCCTCTCTTGTCTCAAACAGTGGGCAGGGATATGTATGTGAATGACAGAAGGACACGTTCAGGTTACTCGAATCCTAAATGTAGAATTGATATTGTCAGTTATTCGCTTGTTAGAATAAATTTTATCTACCCATTAGAGACCAAGTAGTCGTACAATCATACCAACACGAATAAGTTTATGCCGTGTGAGTATCTATTTGCATAAATGTAAAATATGCCCTCCTTTTTCTTTAAATTTGTTCACTATTGAGCCATTCGGGTATTCGAGAATTTCTGACATTTTACGAAAGTAAAATTATTGACTTTCCACGCCTCTCTTGTAAATAAAAACATGGGGTCTCTTTATATCACGTTCGTTTTAGAATCCAGAAAATTGACAATGAAAATGCATTCACAATTTATGTTTCGTTAGTTATGGGTAGCACACTTCCACTAATACGATCGTTGCAATTTCGTAAGTAACGTGAAATGTCAGTTATCACTATTTCCGCCCGAACGCAACTGTAATTATGTAAATGTAAATATTTAAGTGGTTAGGCGGAAGAGCAGGCCGTACGGCCTGAGCCTCCAGTAATAAAGACATTATTATTATTATTATTATTATTATTATTATTATTATTATTATTATTATTATTATTATTCACTCAACTGTAATTATGTAAATGTAAATAGTTTGTGTTTACTCTGGATACTTTCTTCATGTGTTCACGTGTTTTTCTTCCGCTCTGCTGTCCATTTACATCTGGCCTGTTCTTGCTTTCGGTGTCAAATGTATGTTTTTTGATGGTGTTCCTGAATTCTTTTCTATTTTCTGCATCATTTATTGTAACGTGTGCTTGTCTGAGATCCTCCTCGACTTCTTTAATCCATTTTGTTTTTCCCCTGCCTGACTTGATAACTATGAGAATCCGTTTTGAAATTCTGTTTTCATTATTATTATTATTATTATTATTATTATTATTATTATTATTATCATTATTATTATTATTTATTATTATTATTATCATTATTTGTTTCGTGTATTGTGACTTATGCCCCGCAACAGTTTATGTTCCTGATGCGCCTGTGATCGTGGGCATTTCCAATATAATTTTTGCTGCCGCTGCTTACCACTTCCCCAAAGTCGTTGTCCGTTCTCTTCAGTCTTGTGGATTGACAAAAAATACGTCAAGTTCCAACAAAAAGAAAATATAGTGTTCAAAAGTTCTGGATGGCTAATTGATCGACAAGCTGTTACTTGCTCCGCGTTTGCTGATGCCTTCTTCCATCTTGAACCATCCATTAATTATGTCTAATACTTTCCCCAAGGTGTCGCCAGTCTTCTAATCATTTGGAGACACTACTAATTGGGTATTTAAACAAGAATTTCACTTTTAATATTACGACTTAATCGTCATTCGTCTATCGCTTTCGAATTCTAGCTAGCCTCTCCCAAAACGAACGGGACTTCATAGCAACCCATCACATTACTCAATTGTCCGTTCTCTTACGAGTTGATACACTCGTACTCGGGAGATTTAAGAATAATTTGATGTTTAATGTAAGGAAAAGTTGGAGGTGTGTCTAATCAGTTTCGGACTTCACATAATTTTTTTTTAATTTACGTATTTGCATTTTTAAATTTTGAATCATTGTTTATATTTATACTTTGTACATTTTCACTTCAGAGCTCCGATATAATGATTACAAAATAAAATAATTTACAAATTTGGATGGAAAAATGACGAAGAGCTGTAATATAATAAAAATGCATGATAATGCAAACTTCAAATTCAGCAGGCATTCAGTTAGTATTTTGTACCTGAGATTTCGTCGTACTTCGTGAATGGAATATAAATGTACCTGAAAATTTTTCGAACAACGAAACATAACTGACCCGAGTAGCCAAGGCTCTTCAGAGGGGACCCTTTTTCTTACTTCATTTGTGGATTCCAGCCCCATCTTGGCCAAGGATATTGAGAAGCGGTGTATAAAGGGAAACTGGGATTCATATATGCCTTAATCGAGACAGAAAACATCCTACTTGTATTTTGACACACACACTATTTCATTAAGCCCCAAAACCCTATTTCATTCCGTTTCAAACTTTCAGTTTTTACAGAGTATCTTTGTTCTGCACTAGAACTGATCATAGGGTGTTCAAATTAAAATATCACTTCTGCTATAGCGATTATACTTGCAAAATTCTTCTCTTCTGCTAAAATAGCCGTTCATGTAAATGTATCTGCTGAGCTACAGAATAGACGTCACGCTTGCACGTGTATCAGATGGAGACTAGGCGCCTATTTAATGGGAAATGCTGTCGCCAAATGGGTGAGTGCCAATTGATCTCGAGGTCATCCATCGTCTCATGAGGCCATTTGGGGAAAACGTTGAAGAGCATTTGAATTCTGCGAGAATGTCGAAGTCGTTAGAATACAGCAAGTGAAGAAAGATTCAGGACTTTGATCGAGGGAGAAAACGCTTACAAGAAACATGCTTAACTTCGTATTGCATCCACGTCTATTTGGAGTTTCTGAATTCGCACAACTTTTCTTCGATGTCAGCCGATGGTTTTAATACATCATTAATTGTTTGTAAATCATTACTGAAAGGAGAACTTAATTGTCTTTAGAATAGCGACCAACGAAGTATCAATTTTTCGACCGAGAAGTTTCAATTTTTTCAATGTCAGAAGATCATCATTGCTTTAATAATAAGGGATGAGATTAAACTCATTCATTAAAATTAAACAGCTTCGGCACGGAATATTTTATAATACGTGGAAATATAAATGTCATATTTCTTCCGTCTGCATATTCGTATCGCTATGATTTCCATTACTTTCTCGAATATTTCTGCCCGATGGAAAGTTTTGTTTTACGTCTCAGTTGAGACAATTCTAAATTTAGCGACCAAATTCACATTCGTTCAGTAAGTTTATTAAATTTCTATCACTTCAGAGTGAGTTAACTTAATACTAAAAACTAAGAGGAATCTTCTTTACAACCACTCATCTGAATTCTATTCGGATAAATATATTAATATGTATATTTAAAGCAAAAAGAATTGAAATCAGGAAATTTTGAGAATTTAAGTTTCAAATAGATGTGAAGATATTCTTGAAAATAGGGTATTCAGTATCAGTTGTATGAATAGACCGCAGTTTCACAATTCTCGTTCATAGTGAATAAAAAACGACCGCTGTAATAGACGTTTCACTTTCACGATTGCGTAAAGTTCAAGCAGTACTCGTTAGGATACTGTCGTATGCTTTTTGTAGAACATATGCATGGAGTTCAATAACAGATACTGATAGTTATTTGGTAAGGTTGAGATGACGTCGATCTTCCACTTCATTTTTTTAAAATAGGGGTGCAAATTTAGTAAAAGATTAAAAAGTGTTAATAAGGAAAAGCTTTGGTATCCTTTCAACAACATGATCTCGAATTTTCGGACGTAAAATTTAGGTTCTTTTTATCTGTGACTTCGCACATTTTTCTGTATTAAGATATAATCATTCTTTATCAAAGATGGTTAAGGTTCGTGCTAATGGCGAGGCGATACATGTTTTCTTGTATCCCAAAATCGGGATGTCTGGATGGATGGATGTGTCACAAATAACTTTGTCAGATTAGAAGCTTTTGAGCTGAAACTTGTTCAGTGCGTAAGGAATAAGATCTATCTGTGCCGTTTCGGAGATCATTGAGATATTATAAATTTGGGTGTATTTTACTTAAATCCTCTGTGACATTATCCATTTTTTGAAAATGACCACAATTTTTTTCTGTAATTTTTAGATGGAACACAAAATGCGTTTATAAAAATGGTAAAGTTTCAATTTTTATTCAGAGCTCTGAAATTTTTCATTGCCTAGTTCACATTTATTTTTGCACCTGCCTTACACCTCCATTATTAAAACCAGTGATTTCTTTCCCCAATGCAGTTTATCCCTCTATTTTAGAACTCGAAATGATGTCAAACACATTTTTAAGAAATATTATTAGTTATTGAGTAATAACTAGTATTATTAAGAAGAGGAAGCATCTCGGATAGCTCGTGGACAGCGTACTAGCTTCCCGTGGGTGATCCCGGGTTCGATTCCCGGTCGAGGCAAAAAGAGAGTTGTAGCTTCCCTTTAAAATCGTCCCAGTTTCTATAGCTGTGACGAAGAAAAGCTCAGACAGGTGGGTCTTGCTAGATGCGGTGAAGGGAGTTACGTCAAGTTCACCAAATGACGCTCTTACCCCAAAGCTTGGGAATTTAACTAGGTCCAGGCGTCGGGACATCGTTATCTGGCCGGCAACGTCGGACAAACGACCCAAGAGGCTAATACATTAAGAAGAGAAGTTTTGGTACGCCATGCATACCCACTAGTTATGTTATCAGAAAGAAAAACTACAATTGTATAAATATGTATTAAACTAGCTTCCCGTGCGAGGACTCTCCCATGTCAAACTCCACTCTCTTCCCTATTTTTCCAATTCCATTGGAACAAGTTCTTTGTTTCTACCATAATTTCGAATTATTAATTACGTTAGATTCATAACTCGTTTCGTTTGAATGACACTCGTAATTATTGTCCTAATAATTGAGTTATTGATTTGAGCGCCAGAAAATAATTACGACTGTAACCGGATGTTTCCTACGTAATTTTAATATTTCTCATCCAAAATTATGTCGTGATAGCTCAGTTAGGTGGGTTCGAAGTTCATAATTGTTTCTCAGTCCATTACGTTACCCTTCATACTTCGCGCAGACCGATGAAAATGGGGCGTTATTTGTACTGAGAACGAGACGACAACAAAGGTGATGAGCATTGCGTCATAACGTCAGGGGAGCTGTCACAACGCAAGGAAGACGACACGCTCTAATGAGATTTTTTGACATATTCAAAACAAGAGAACATTCCCTGCCGCCGGTGAGATGCCGCATTCAAGGTGCTCTGTGACGATATATTCCTTTTCGGTTGATATATAAGAGTACGAGCATATGTACGATGTTTCTATGTATGTTTTGTTTTTATGCAAGTTCAGCGAAAATATTATTTTATAATCGGGTAGGTTTAAGGGAGAGCGGGTAGGATTGTAATTATTATAACCAACGTCGGGTATAACACGTATTTTGTTGATTCTTCGAGAGTGAACATAGTCAAAATGGGTTTATCAGAGGCGTGAAAGTCAGTGAGTCAGAACTTAATGTTCTGTCCATCAAGATATTCTGAGTCAACCAAAATGAGAACTTCTCGTGTGTAATAAGACAAAGAGCGACAATGTGAAAGAATGAAATTCCGTTCCCTGTCTATCTGCTGCAAGATTTAATGTTGGCTTCTAACACCATAAGTGGTGAATAACAGGAGGAAAATGTAGCTTGAAATACCGAGAAGGAACAGAAACGGGCTCTGACTACTAAAAGGCGACTGGAATCGACGACGGTGGCGATTTACCTTCACCATAAACAGAAAGGGCCAGCGGAATGTGAGGATGCTTACTTATTTAAATAAACTGAATCTAATTTACTATTAAATTATCCCAATAAATTTTTAGACAGTTAATTATGTCAATATTTTTTTAGTTTTAATTGCTAATTACTAATTCTACTACATTTCGCAATTTTTTTGTCATTTTCAAGTACTAAGACAATAGATATATCATCCTGTTTTTATTTGAAAGAATATTTTTTTGATAACTTAATAATAATAATAATAATAATAATAATAATTATTAATAATAATAATAATAATAAAATAATTATTAGACAGTTACACCTAAAAAATTAAACTGAAACTAATTTGTTTAAGTTGAACCTCGTGTATGTTCCTTAGGCAATAGTCTTTAGGCCGTATTCGACCTTTCTGAACCTTCTATTAGATATTAGGGAGTTGAACTTTTCTGGGTTCCTAAGTATATGGCATCGCACGATCAGAGACATTTAGAATTTGAATCCTACTTAGAATGAAATGGATTATGTTATTTTTTGTGTGATTTAATAGCGTCAGTCTTAATTATTCTGTTTGTTAACATAGCAATATTAAAATATTAACTCAAGCACAGCACCAGATTTCCATGATGTGAAGCAGAGTTTGGAGCTGGCCTCACAATACCAAGCAGAACCAACTAACTACAAAATAGGCCGAGTTCTACAGTCTGGAGAAAAATTCTAGTGACTGGCTGCTCCAATCGGTAGTTTTCCGTGATTTCTCTGGTCCATACCAGGCGAATGCCGGAGGAATTCCTTAACAAACGCACGGACCGTGCAGATATTTCTTTCCTTTTCCGTGTTCTCTTATTTACACACGCACTAACATGCTCTACGCGCATGTCGGGAGACCAATAAGCCAAAGACCAGGGAGTTTGAAGCTTGTCCCTTCTAGAGCAGTGCAGGCTGAAGGTTATATCTGGAGGGGGATATCGAGGTTTTGAAACATCGATGTTTTGTAGTCGATGTCGCATCCCTACTATACAGTGGCCGTATTTAGCCCTGCCAGGCTTTTCGCAGTAAGGAGCCACCTGGATTGACCGGGATTTCAAACTCGTTACTGAGAGGTGGAAGATCTGGTTTCTCCACTAAACCACGGATCACCCTTGTGGTTATATGGTTGGTTGGTTGTTAGTGATTCCGGGCATGTCAACTACTGAGGTCATTAGTCCCGTAAACGTAGTGTATATTTTTTCATCGGGAGGTTACGGCGATCTTTCCTCGCTGAATGGCGAGATCCGGCGCCGACCTGCCTCGGCTAGCGGGGTTTCCTCAACCCACCACATCAACGGGAGGTATCTCCCACCAGCGGGGCACCGCCCCACCCGGGAAAGCTCTAAGCTCCCGACCGGTCTCCCGGCATATGTGGTAGTGTGGTGCATGTTAGTGTAAGTGTAATCAAGGGGTGAGGATAGGACAAGGAAGGGGAAGGAAAGATCGCGCGCGGTCCGTGGCCCGTTTGTTAGAGTACTGTTCGGACATTCCCCTGGTCTTCATAGGAGTAACTACCGATCAGAGTAGCCGGTCGCTAGAATTCCCTTCAAGACCGCGACTGAATTTGACCTAGCTGAAAAGCTAGTGTCGAAAATCCTGCCGCCGACGGGAGTCGAACCTAGGTCCTCTCGGTGAGAGGCACTACAGTGAGATCAGTTGATGTACTGAGCCACGTCTGCCGGTTGGCGGTTAGAACCGCAGCAACTGTTGCAGGGGTGGAGGCGAGACACGTGGGTGGGCGGGGCTCCGGGAATGGTGGAATGACGTGCGTCGTCGGCCGACGTGCCTTAACATCGATCTCGCGCTTCGTGTGTGTGTATGGGTGTGAGTGTGTGCACTTAGTGGTAACCTAGTTCGTTCGCTTGCCACCCATCGCGCACGCCGCGTTCAGCCGATGCAGCTGTATGATCGCTAGAACCGACTCAGTTTTCCATGACGGTTTTTAGTGGACGAACCTGCTCCTTATTTTCTTCGTAAATAATAAGAAATATTGTATTCCAAGAACAATCGTTTTTCAGAAGCGTCACGCACTCAGTAGATGAAGGTAAAAGAAACCAAATGATGGCTTAAGCAAGAGACTCACAAGAGCCAGCGAAAATGAAGGAAAATGATGATTCGACCATTTAAATTTCAATTAAAAAATGTGTAGATTTAAGGTGGTAAAAATAATGTAGTGCTAATTTTCTCAAGAATTATCCCTTGGATTTTAGTCCTCTAAAATTGTTTGTTCGTTGATATAAAACAACAATAGCAAGATCAAGTTCATAAAAAATATGATTATCTTTTGTTCTTCTTATGAGGAACATTTCATCAAAAGTTGTTTCAAAACTGATGAAAACTTCAGGCACATTGCCTGCTACTGAAAAGTGCAGAAATTCAAGAATAACATAACACTCAGTGAACACGTCATGGACGCGAGACAAAATGTTGGTTCTCGGAAACAATCCAATTTCCTAAACTTTTCCGTTTAATACCAATTTTCATTACAACCTTTTCCGTATAACCGTTTTTCAGCGTAATTCCAATACATTTGTGTAGTTTCCATTTGACAGTATTGAGACATTTTTTTATTAATTTCGAACGCAGGTACGCACATTCCGCTCCTTTTGGATGCTTCCAGGTAATGAATAACATTTCCATTTCAATCCACCGGTGAAGTTGCTCGTTTAAGTGCAAATCGCGCGCGGATCCGTTTTAACCCAACAGCATGACCTGCAGGCGATTTTCGAGGGATTCCTGGAATTTTCTGCTCCGCCACAAAAGAGGCGTGCGTGCGGCAGTTGGGCCTCGAGCGGGCCCCAAGTGCTGTATGCCCAGATGAAGTCTTGGCACGGGCTTTCCCTTTGTTTCACATCCATAATTTCCAGGGAAGAAATGTGGAAAATAATAAAAATGCAAACGAACGTGAGTGAACGGCTTCCAAAATGCACGAAACAAAGGAAACTACCCCTTCCTGAACGGAAGTTCTGACACGCAAACCACCCTTCCATCCCTCACTGCCACCTGTCCTCCGAACGTGTGATTGCTATATAACCTCCGTGCACCGAACAAAAACCGAACGTATCCCTTATCTGCGCGGCACCCCGCGCCGTCGGCCTGTTTTTATTGCAACTGCGAAGTTGTAAGGTGAAACCTTTTGTGGCTCCGGGGAAAGAGAGGGAGGAAAAAAAATACTTCCCATTTTCACCCCATTTCCAATTCAATTCCAGGGCGATGGTTAAGGCGGCTCGGTACCCCCGGAGTGCGGGCGGGGCGCGGCGGGGCGGGGCGGGGGGGGCGGGGCGGGGCGGGGCGGGTGGGTCGGCGCGAGGGTGGTGGGCCAGGTGTAAGTGCTCGTCGAATGCCAACTGCTCAAGAAAGCGACGCGCCTGCACCCCCTGCACCCTGCTCGCCGCGGCTGCAGCCGCCCCCCGGCCGTATACCTGAAGGGAACGCTTCGCACCCTGCCATCCTCGCTTAGGCCGCCTGCATGCGTTGGCATTCCCGCCCGCAAGAACGTTTCTCGACGAACAGCTATAGCCTAAGGATAAACGGAACACGTATGGAACGCGCCACCTTTATTTAAATAATAATAATAATAATAATAATAATAATAATAATAATAATAATAATAATAATAATAATGGAATAGTTATATTTCTTCCTGATTGATTGATTTTTTCGTGTTTCCGGGCGTTAGCTTTGGTCATTAGTCCCGTTTGTGTAGTGCATGTTTTTTTTCTCGGGGAGACGGTGATCATCTTCCTCCACTAGATGGCGAGATCCGGCGCTGACCTACCGTCGGTTAGTAGGGTTTCCCTCTAGCCAGACTCTCTCACCAGCGAGGCACCGCCCCAGCCCATATGAACGTTCAACAAACATACAATATGATGATTTTTTTTATATAATATGCTGAAGGTGATACAAGCTGATATCTGCTTTTTTAGAATATGCTGAACACTGATATAAGCACCAAAGAGTATACGTGGATTTCGGGGCTGCCGGGCCTGCAGGAAGGGTCTGCCGGGCCCTTTCCACTGCCCTTTGGAGGGCTCACCGCGCGTTGTGGAAAGCGGTCGGCTGCAATGCGCCAGAGGTCAGAGGCAAGGCGCAGGCCTGAAATGGCTGTGGCCCAGTGGCGGACGCTCGTCTCCTTCAATCCCTTCGGCAACAACGGTTCTTCGCTTCACTTTCTCTTGCTTCTCGAAAAGGGTTAACCCTTTGCACTTCGAACGGCTGAAGTGGCTCAAGGCCTCAACTGATGTCGCTCGCAGGGCATCTGACTGAGAGAGGTCCCGACGGAGACAGGGTTTTCGATTCGAGCTTCATAGCTAGGTCGAATTCAGACGTTGTATGGAAGATAATTCTAGTGGCCGGCTGCTCTGGTCGGTTGTTGTCCGTGGTTTCTCCGATCAACATCAGGCGAATGCCCGAGCAGTGTCCTAACAAGAGAGTCACGAATCGCGCGCGATCTTTCCTTCCTCTTTCTTGTCCTTTCCTCCCAGTTCCTTACACACACTTAAACTAACATTCATTACAGTACCATACATCTCGCAAGACCTGTCAGGAGCTTAGAGCTCGGGAAGAATATCACCACCTCCTGTGATAAAACATGCACTGAGCGTACGGGACTAACTACCTTAGCAATTGACGCCGCGGCAACACGAAATAATAAATTAATCAACACTTTTACTTCTGCCTTTAGCACTACAAATCAAATCGGCAAAGTCTCGTGACGTCCACTTACATGAAATACTGCGTCTATCAACGTTACAGGGATATGGGTCATATGGGGATGGAGCATTAGTGCAATAGCAACCCTGCGGGATCGTTGAGTATGGTTTAGTCTTCAGGAGAATTCGCGTTCCGAAGAACACAGTTATTTACGGCTAAATATTCTCTAGAGGACAGGTAGGGTCTCACTGATTATGACGCGATCTGACGAACACAGCCTTCCTTCCAGGTCCCCAGAACGAAGTAAAACCAACTTCACTAATTCGAGCTAACCATCATTCAACATGAACTTAGATAAAGGGTACAGCCAAATAAAGTAGTGAAAACTGCCCCAAATATATATCGTCCCATCGATAATCACGATGCTCATATGATAGAGATTCAAAAATGACGTAGATTCACAAAAAGTCAGCCTCCTAGGGCAATCTGTTACAGATATACAACGAGAAACTTTTTTCATATTTTATTTTTCTCGGCTTCTATTATATGTTTCTGGCTGAAATAATTGGAGAGTCGGGGGAAAATAGTTGAATTTTAAGTATTGATAGTATTTTGCTCAACCAATTTTGATGCCAAATTCCAATAGAAAAAAATAATAAATTTTGGAAATGCATTTTCGACGTGATAACGTTGGAGTACTGTCTGTTTTTTCTCCCTAGAATGTGTCTTATAACATTCTATAACATATATTTCTTCAGATTTTTAAACAATGTGGACGATAGTGGAAAAAATTCAAACCAATTTTATCAGTTCAAAAATTTGAAATTCGCTTCAAAATGTGATTGGAAAAAGGCATTTACCAATATTTAAACAGATTCAATCACGACATATGAACTTGAAATCTTATACGTGTTGACATTCCTTTTAGCCAGATCCGTTAGATTATTCTAAGAGAATTCTATTAAAAAAGTGTTTGGGGGTTTTTGAAGGCAAAAACCGCAGTAAAACAGTATGAATTACTTTACATCTCTTCCTCCTTAACATGGAACTTAACGACTTGATTTATCACTAAGAAGATCATAGACCTAAACAAAAAAATAATAAGAAGTATTTTTATTGATTTCGTTTGTAACTTTCCATGTTCAAGGGTGGACAACCCAGGCAAATGTACTATTGAAACGATTGAAGGCGTTGTCATTGTCAACAATAGTACAACAATGACAACGCCTTCAATCATTTCAATTATGTAAATGTCAACTACAACTCACCACTGAATGAATATACAAATGTACTATGCCTAAAATTTATTCAATGAGATCATGCTTAGCACAAATTACGATTTTTACTTAGAATACTTCATTATACTGTAATAGCAATAGGAGATCACCCTGGTGGTTTAACCTTTGATAAACAAAATTATCTCTTTTGAAGTAATATATCAGAAATTAAATTCAAATGAAAAAATAGAAAACATATCTCGAATTTCTAGAAAGCTGAGAGTTGAATAGATACAAAAAAATACAAATTGTTATGCTAATGATTTTCTTCGTATGGAATGCAAGATCTCCGTTTACTTCTTATTAGTAAGTCATTAAACAAGAACACTTCAAAGTTGTTTTTCGCCTTTTGCATTAATTATCGATCCACAAAAGACATCCTAATAATTTTCCACCTACCAAAACGATGTATTTGTAAGAATAGTTACTTCAAAACATACTAATGATATTTGTGATTGACTTAGGAAGAGTACATTCTACATAACAGACAAAAACTGCATAGCCAAGACGACTAATAGGATAAAAGAAAAGAAGGCCCAAGGCAAAGTCACGTAACTTATTTAACCTACACGATCGTACGACTTCTTCAAGAGCTTTCCAAAAATTCCGAAAGGGATTTCCGAACCTCGTACAGAACTATAACAAAATTTGTTCTCTTTGAATTGCGGGCATTTAATTTATATTCAAATTTAATATGTAGATTTAAGGAAAGAATTAATTTGTCTGAAAGGGATTCGCATTGAAAATTGGTTTCAAAAACAAATGTTTTTCAGTTTTATAAATGATATTATAGTTGTAGATAGTGTAATTCCACAGTTCTATACAGATAGAGAAACACTCTCTCAATTTGAATAACGAATAGCAGTTCATTCGTGTACAATGGTTCGTGATGGAAAGACGAATCTACAGATCCTTTACGACTTTGTAAGTAATCAAAAGCAAGTTTCATTTTGTGCTTTTTACTGATACATCCTGTGTTCGTTTCCTAAATCCTTGACAGTTTCCTTGTTAGTCATCCTCGGAGGTCAGAATGCATATCCTCTCAAGCAATGCATGGTCATCATACAATCGCCGGAATTGCATCACGTTTAATGAATCACTGGAATGTAAACTTATTTGAAAAATGTTTTCCCTCAACTGCAAGCATGTAGCTAGCTACAAAAATTATATTTCTTTAATTTAAAATTTTATATATTTTTTATAATTTAATATAATTTATATCATTCTCGAAGGGGTAATAGGTAATTTTTGAGAACAAAATGAAGCCGACAGACATGAGTTTCTTGTGAGAAATAATATGGCTTCGCCCACACGAATAGTTATTCGAAAACCTTTCACATTTCTTCTTTGTCCATTTGTGGGCCTTGCCGTGTTGATTAATTTCGTTATATCGAGACGAATAAATACTGAACGACGTATAATGTTGAATTATGTTGAATAATACTGAATACTAAACAACACCTAGAGATCATGGTTTGAAGAAGAAATAATATTGATAATTCCATACTGTGACATACCGATATGTCACGTTAAAATAAATTAACATTTATTTGGAGACAATATGGTGGAACATGCATTACGAAATATCACGAGAGCTAGAGCATAGCAACGACCGTGAATAAACAATGTAGTTTTGTTTTTCTAAATGCATTAAGAGATGGGTTGATGCCGAAAGTAGAAACTTCGGGATTGGGCGGAGAAGTTTAGACGGTCAAATGTTATGAAAAAATGAAGGTAGTTTAATACGAAGTCTTCGAGGATGAATCATGCAGAAAGATTTCATTCTGCTCTGAAACGCGCTTCTGAACTGTTCGTAGATATTTTCATGTGGAAGCAATATTGAAGTATAAATTGGAACTTTGTCGGGAGTGGTAATCAAGTTCGGGACTATGTCATAGGACGTAATCGGGACTGGTAATTTTGATAGTTTGAGACCAGCTTGGATAGGGCAGAAGAGGATTTCGTTGGAATTTTGGACTACGGCAAGATCGCAAGATATTTCGACTGAGAAGTCTACGAGGACATCAACGAAGAAAAGATAAGTTAACCGCGGTGTAAAATTGTAAATTGAAGAGATCATGATCAAAGGCCTAACTTAAATTCATTAAATTGTTTGATAAAAAAAGTAAAAATAAACTTTGTTAAATTTTGTTCTATAGAAATGAAAGTGATTTTCATTTAGTCAATCCAAACAGTAATGAACTAGGGATAGAAACATTCTATTTCAGATTCCCAGCTGCGCTGTATAGTCGGCGGATCCTATAATCCATTATAGAGGTAATAAGGATTATAATTATATCGTGGCCCATTGACCCAGCAAGCCGGACGCTAAGATCTTTAGCAGATATAGATGTAGAGAGGAGGAAAATTTTGGTATATCTCAATACTTATTACAGTCTTCAGTGTTGGTCGGCGGCGTATGGCTTTGAATTTAGTTCATAAAATGCCCAACGGATCGTTAGGTGAAGTGAATAAACTATTTGACAAAAATGTGTTAACATTTTAATTTGTGTAAATTAATTGTGAGCTCTAGTAATAATTTCTTGCTTGTATTTAATAGTGCGTTCACTTACGATGGCCGTGGGTTTTCGCTCAAAAAATGTTTTTTGTTCCGAGAATGGAAAAGAAAGACGGACTCAGGAGTGTAATATTCTTCTTGTGCCTTTCTTCTGCAGGAACTCCCGATCAATGATGGTTCTGCAGCAACGATGATGTCGCAAAGGTACCTCAACCGGTCTTGCTGACGCCTTGAATGCACGGAAACACCTCTCTTATGCTGGCACTACCACAATCGGTTACCACATAAACAAATATGCCACCATGCATAACTATGTAATTGCTAATTAATTTCGCAAATTCACTATTAGCTACTAGAACGTATAAAGAGCAGTTACATTATTTTTTGCGTAATTTGCAAGTAAATCGTTCATCATTATAGCATATTTGGTTTTGTGGTAACCGTTTGCAATAGTGGCAACTTCAGTGTTAAGTATTAGTTCACCATTAATTACTCGGAAGTTTCAAGAGCAATTAAGATTTTTTGCGTAATTAACTGGGAATTAAATCGTCCTACAATATGACATTTAGTTTTGTGATAACCGATTGTGGTGTCAGATTATCTTAAGCCAGCTCTCTGTAATTTACGCAAAAATTTGAAGAACAAAAAATTGTATAGCAATTAGGGTTGCAATAATATAGTTGTTAATGGGGCATACTTTTTGTGCTAACCGATTATGGTATTGCCAGTTTAAGAGAGGTCACGGAAACGCTATGTCCAGTGGACGCTTACGACTTTCATTTGGTGTGCTAAACCCGGTAATTGAGACGAATTGAAACGCTCGCCACTACCGATCCGTCCCGTCCATAGTGTCAAAACTCAATGTCAATTAAATTGTTCTACAATATGGTATATTCGGTTTTGTGGTAACCGATTGGGATGATGCCAGTTTAATCTTAAGCCAGCTCACTATTACTAACACAAAATTTTGAAGAGCAAAGAAACGAAATTTTACGTAATTAATTACCAATTAAATATAGGAATATTTGTTTTTGTGCAAACCGATTATGATAGTGCCTTCGTAACAGCGGTCACAAAATGCTGTGTGTCCAGAGGACGCATACGACTTTCATTTGCTTTGCTAAAACCCCTTAATTGAGACGAATCGAGACGCCCCCCGCTCTTCCGATCCGTCCCGCCCACCGCAGTGTCAAAACTCAATATCAATGTCGATTAAATTGTTCTACAATATGCCATATTCAGTTTTCTGGTAACCTATTGGGACGGTGCCAGTTTAATCTTAAGCCAGTTCCCCATTTGAATTTTGAAGAGCAAAAAAATATTTTTGCGAAATTAATTAGCAATTACATAGTTCTAAATGATGAAATATTTGATTTTGTGCTAACCGATTATGCCTTCTACAAATGCGTTTAGCCTTGCAAGAGCATTACGATTTGTCTTTGCAAGGGAGGTCACGAAAACCTATGTGTCCAGAGGACACACACGACTTCCATTTGGTTTGCTAAAACCCTGTAATTGAGACGAATAGAAACGCTCACCACCCTTCCTATTCGTCCCGCCCACCGCAAAGTGTCGAAACTCGTTCGCGAGGCGCCGCGCTGGAAAGGTCAGAGTGCGCGCCCTGTGGGACGCCGCCTCCGCCGCCGCCTCCGCTGCCGCCTTCGCCGCCTCTGTCCTCGCACGTCCGTCGCAGCGGTCGACGAGCGGAAAGAACACCCCACCCTCCCACGACCCACGAAAAAGAAATGAAAGAAAAGCAACTCGGTTTGTCCGACCTCCCGACCCGCCTTCCGACGCCTCCGCACCCGTCAAACGCACGCGCGCGAGCACGCATGCGCACGCCCCTGCGGAGAAGAAACGCTCGTTTTAATTCATTAGCCGCCGCTGCTGTTGCCTTCGCGGCGGCTGCTCGCGCCGACGAGTCATTACGCCGGATTCGTTCGCATTTGCCGACTCCCCGCCGCGCTCGCCGCCGACGTGACGACGGGTCGCGCGTAGCAAGTTGGCACGCCCCCTGGGCGTGGGTGCGGAATGGGTAATGGCAGAACTAACGCTGGTGAGATCCGTGGAATACAAATACGCCTCTCGCTATGAGACTGGATGTGTTTGTGTTTTACCTCTATGCATTGTTCGGTAGCTTAAGTCGTCCTTCCTAATGTGACTCGTAAGCCCATATGGGTCATTGTACATGTACAGTACGGCAAGCGTCGCTCGTAGATCCATTGCACTTAGAACAGTATTGAATTAGGGGAACCAAGACACAGTAGAAGGATTGCCTGTGGCGAAAGCGCGGAATGGGGAATGGCAGTACTAACGTCGATGAGATCCGTGGAATACAAACACGCCTCTGCCAATAATACTGGATGTATTTGTGTTTTACGTCTATGGGTGACTTAAGTCGTCCCTCCCAATGCGACTCGTAAGTCCATATGGGTCACTACATATGTGCGATAAGCGTCGCTCGTAGGTTCATTGTGCTTAGAATAGTACTGTAAAAAGGGAGCCAAGCCACAAATCGCTCCTGAGCGAGGGCGCTTTAAGGCAATGGCCGAACTTACGCTGGTGAGACCTGTCGAAAAGAAATCCGCCTCTCGCTATGAGACTGAATGCTTTGTGTTTTACGCCTATGGATTGTTCGGTGGCTGAAGGCGTCCCTCCGAATGTGACCCGTAAGCCCATAAGGGTCATTGTACATATACAGAACGGCAAGTGGCGCTCGTAGGTTCATTGCGCTTAGAACAGTACTGAAGAAAGGGAGCCACATGTAGATGATCGCCCCTGGGGGAACGCGCGGAACGGGTAATGGCAGAACTAATGCCGGTGAGATCTGTGGAAAAAAATCCCCTCTCAGTATGAGACTGAATGCGTTCGTGTTTTACTTCTTTGCACACGGTGGGTTCCTTCTCCGCCTGAGGCTTTTTATATCAAGTGCAGCCACTATGGTACCCACCAGCCTCACTATCCATCGCGTTGATGTGACTCGTGAGCTTGAATTTGTCACTGTGCATTTTATGTGAAGCGCAGTTAATGAATCTGTCGCCCTTAGTCCTACATTGGAGAAAGGGGCTCACGCCACACCTAGGCTCATCTCTGGCGTGAGCGCTCAATAAGTCATGACGAAATAAACGCCCGTGAAGCCCAGAGATACACAAAACCGTCTCAGACCATGGCACTATGTATGTATTCACCATCTAACAACACCCATGCCTTACAGCGGATTAGAACCCACAGACATGTGTAACACGTAAGTTACGGGCGCAAGTACTCCAGGATCTGCACCATCTAGGCCGAAAATGGATCATACGAGCATGAGAAATCGGTCCTTCGTTGCAACCTAATTCCTGTCTATATGTATTTAAACATTTGAAAAGTCAAAGTCTCAAGAAATATTTATTGATTTAAATATCCCATGTTCATTTTATTCAATATTAATTTCCCGAAACTTTATTTATTTAATAGTGAGAATTGCCATTATTTGAAAATGATTATTATTGTATATTAACAAAAATTGTATTTGAAAAGTAATTCGGGGCAAAACTAACAAATCTTTGAGAAACTGCTATTAAGCGATTAAAAAGTATTTTAATAATTTCCTTATTTTGAATGTGGGTTAGTTACCAAGGCCAAAAAAACCAAAGACCTTACTTAGTCATTACCGTCTTCATATAGCCACCTGAGCAGTTTACATCTTATCATTCCACCATCATTTAAGCCGATGTCGAAAATCCACTTATTTTTCTTTCTCGAACCTGCACAACCTTCGAAATCCGATTAATGCCAGTCATCATCCACTCACCCAACGCAAAAGACATTCGTCTCCCTGCCACCAGAAGAATTTTTTCCAGATCTTGTTTAAAAAAGCGGTCCGAAATCCAAACACCCAACCCATTTTCTCCTGGGTCCCCTCCGTTTGTGAAAGGAAGATCTGTAGATTTGATGGGCGTTGCTAGATATTGAGCGACAAGCAGCAGCGAGCAACCCTCAGCGTTTTCCACCGTGGTGGAGATTTCACCCGGTTTTTAGGTTCCGAGAAAAAGAAAAAAGAACGCCCTTGCGTGCGGAGGCTCCGAAACAGGGCGGAGGCGCCGGCGACGAGTGGCCGTAGGGCGCGATGTGCCCTTAAAAGGTCCAGCCCTTCCGCGACACTCGGGCGCCGCCCTGGGCACGGCACAGTGAGGTGGTGAACCGCTTTTGGAAGAATGCCACGATACCAATCCTCAGTAGTGTAACGAAATGAATGCGAGCCCGCCCGCAAAACTTTTATTAGGCCCTCCTTTATAACAGTGTATAGCAAGTAGTGTTAGTACCTTAAATAATAGATGGTTGGTTGGTTGGTTGTTAGAGATTCCGGACACATCAACTACTGTAATCATTAGTCCCGTACGTGTAGTGCCTGTTTTTTCATAGGGATGTGTCAATGATCTTCCCCCGCTGGATGGCGAGATCCGGCGCCGACAAATCGTCTGCTAGCCGGTATTCCCCAACCAGGTATCTCCCACCAGCGGGGACAAGCTCTAAGCTTTTGACCTGTCTCCCGGCACGTGTGGTAGTGTAGTGCATGTTAGTGTTTGTGTGTGTGTGTGTGTGTGTGTGTGTGGGTGGGTAAGGAGTGAGGATAAGACAAGAAAGCGGAGAGAAAGTGGCCCATGCCCCGTTTGTTAGGGTACTGTTCCGGCGTTCGCCTGATGTTGATCGGAGAAATCACAGGAACTACCGATCAGAGCAGCCGGTTGCTAAAATTCGCCTACATTCAATGACTGAAATCGACCTAACTGAAAAGCTTGTGTCGAAAATCCTGCCACCGTTGGGACTCGAACCTAGGACCTCCAGGTCAAAGGCACTGCAGTGACATTAATTGATGCACTGCTACCAATAGAAAAAATTTCTAAAAATAGGGGAGCTCTTGTGGGCCCGAACGTTACGTCACTGCCAATTGTGATTATATAATTATTGTTATATTTTGCAGTTTTAGTAGTTGTTTGTTTTATTGATAAAGTTTCCAATTCCAAATTTAAGACAATCAGATTTGTTTTCTCTTTTTCTTTTGGGACAGTAACATTAAATAAAAATTGATCAAACAAATTGTGATTTATTTTCAAATTTTACATAACGTTTCGGAGATCAAGTGTTCCCATCTTCAGATTAGATTGGTGGATAAAATGCAAGTTTAAATCGTGTATTAAATCTTGAATTTAAGCTTTTGTGTGCCGATCTGAATGATGCCCGACCCTTGAATTAGAAAAACGATATTTTTATTTGAGGGATTCTTTACGTGAAGCCTCAACATTTCCAAACTTTCTTCAAAATTGACTCAACTTCCTTGTTAACACTTTTCTCTCAAGGAGACATAACTTAATATTAACACTTCTTAAATTTTTTCCTCTGAAAAATGCATAAAGAAATGGTGGTTGAATTTTCATCACACTCTGAGTTTTCGAAACTTGCACAAGTTCAATATTTTTTCGACGTTTTCCTAAATCTACAATAATGAAGATTGACGGTTTTCCTTAACGAAATCTGTTCATCAAAAATTGATCTTTTGAGGAAGTCAGGTTCAATTTTCGAAAATACTAGTGGCTTGGGGGTAATTTTATTTGAGAGAGGCAAGTTTTAAATTTTAAACAATTTTTTAAAGAACCTATTTTTTTATTTAATTTGTTTCTCCTGAATAGTAGAGAACGGTAAAGAAAGTGGAGAAGGTTCAATTTTCGGCGAATTCAATGTATTCGCGAATTCCAAAAATTGCAAAAAAATCAAAATGGTAATTTTCGCGTTTCCCGCGCTTCTTTTGACCCTCTGTCACGCTGCAACACGGCAACACGTTTGAACTTCTTAAAATGTTTCTCATTGTTCGCGGTCACGATGATCGTATGATATAGATAATGTTCGTAGGAAAGGAAGTAGATTTAAGGGAGATAATAGACTTAACTTAGAACTAACAAATACACTGCTTTTACATTTAAAAAGTTTTGATCACTGATTATGGTATTAAACAAATGAAAGCTTACTTCAATGTAATCAAGGCAAGCTTATGTCAAATTATTCTTGCTTTTCTGTATACTGTGCTACACGTTTACTACTGTGTACTTAAATTTATTCATATTTGCTTCATTTGTAAACATAAGAAATGATTACTGTTCCCGACTATCAAAATGAACGCATATATGCGCGACAAGCGCTTCCTTTTAATTGGATGAATTGAACATTTTCAAGTTATATCTGAGATGTTAGTAGAGCAGAGATTACAATATTTCAGTGTCATGAAACTGTGTCCAATAATGCGAGAAAGTATGTGCTGTTGTAGCTCCTCTAGTTAATATATTTTTCACAATTACAAGTAATATAAATTTTAAAATATGAATATTTTGATAACTTGAAATAAACCCTAATAATGATAATTTGACGTGAAATAAATTTTTCGTCTTCTAGGTAACTCGCTCACGGACCACCGGCCGGAAGAAGGGTCCCAAGCTGAGAGCAGGTAAGGAAAGGCATGCAGCAGGGTGGAGGGTGCACAGTAATGCTTCTACCTAAACGCTGTGCAACCCGCGTGGCTTAGCTCAGGTGCAGCTCCAAGAATGAGAAATTTTGTCTTAAAGAATAGAATATCATTTTACAAATCCTTATATAGTAATCGGGTAACTCTGTCGGTCTGACCATCACTCACATGTAGACTACTTCCGGTCCACCAATCGAGAGTGAATGACTGTCATTCAAAGCGACTCTGTTTTATGGTGGGGAACAGATCTTTTTTCTTTTTTTATCCATTCTGAAAATTGCAATTTTTGCTCTTTTTAACATACTAAAATGTCTTTGGAGTAAATTACGGAACATACGGAAATGATCGACAGCTCTATGAATACTATTAAAAGAAAAATCTTCAAGCATAATTTTTAGTCGGTTCCCTCTAACACATTCTGGAAAAATTCTAGAAAAATACGGGTTTTGATGGTTGAAAGCACCTATTAGCAATCCATTACTACGCTATGTGTCAATTATTTTCCTGTATTTCCGACATGTTCATGAATTGTTTCCACTTCATTTATCAGAGTGATATGATTCAACCTAATTTTGTAAAGAAGTAATTTTTCGAATCGATACTTTTTTGAGCATCTTTCTGTGCCCGAAAATGGACAATCCGGGCAATTGTAGTAGTGTTTAAAATTTATTATAATTACGAACTTGTAAAGCAAACAAACAACCTTTTAAACATGAAAATACTCACCGGAGACACCACGCTAAGCTATAATCTACGAGTATAGTATTAGATAGTATTTTATCCCATTACTTTTATAATGTATTTGCTTTCTTCAGTTATTGTAAAACGTTCCGAAACGCACAAAAATAAGTCAATTCATGATGTGTGAACTTAGAAAAACATAATCAATTTCTTTGAAACAAAATATAATTTCTGTAACGTAAACAGGACGGAAATGTGAGAGTTTACTCATTTATGTTACATAATATTCAACAAAATTAGGGAAGTAAACCATCGACCTCAATTATGCGACGAAAAATTAAATAATATGGAAAATAGATTTTTGAAATGCATATGCGAGCCAAAAACAATTATTTCGAAAAGAATATACAGTTGTATCCTGTGATGCACGTTACTCCCTGTCGCAACTTAAATCAAATTTCATGCAAAAAACAACCGAAGTACATCAACGTGTTTTGTCAGTCATTTTTTTCAAAGAACTAACACAGACTTTTGTTTTTGTAAAGGATCCATTTTTATAGCTGGTTTCTATTTGGTGGCGTTCATCCATAATGCGTTGGCAGAAGATTTCTGAAAACATTTCAACGCGCATATTATTCTCTCAACGTCCCGTAAGCGCCTGGACCTTCCCAGAAGGAACGCTCTCCCAGACAGTGGTGCGTTAGCTCTCCAGGTAAATTCACGCATAATTTACAAAATAAGTAAAAGAAATAATTGGTTGTTCACACTATTCCAAAGAAGAAAGAAAGGTTTCCGGCCTCTTCGATTGCAAAGCATCTTGTTTCCAAATGTAGTAGGTGTCCGTTTAGTAATTATAATATTTGGTTAAAATTCAAATCAAAATGGTACTATATTTCTAGGGTCATAAATCACTTAAAATGTGTGATTGTCTCTCTAATAAAATGACAGGACAGTGACAATTATAAAATCCATTATTTAGACATTAATAAAAAATACACAATAAATGATCAAACAAGCAAAAAAAAAATGAAGAAATTGTGCGTTTTGTTCACTTCTTCACCACTGGCCGTTAACAGGTTAAAGTAATAATAGAGAGGGGTGGGAAGCCTTCAGAAAATCCCACCTTAAGAAGCTTGCTTCTACTAATCCGACCTGTTTGGAAGAATGGAAGTGAAAGGGCTTGGGGCAGTAACAAATTTAACCACAACCGCCACAGGGAGCGTTTCCCTATTTGCAAATATTAATATCTTCATTTTGGAGAAAATGTGGCTTATCTTGCCACTACGTATGTCTTACTTATATTTATGAAAAGTTTTGGGCACCAACAAGGTGAGATGTCACTGCAGCGCCCCTGACCGGGAGGTCCTAGGTTCGAGTCCTGACGGCTGCAGGATTTTCGACACTAGCTTTTCTGCAGGGTCGAATTCCGTGCTGTCTGGAGGAGAATTCTAGCGGCCGGCTGCTCTGATCGGTAGTTTTCCGTGGTTTCTCCGATCAACAACAGGCGAATGCCGGAGCAGTACCCTACCAAACGGGCCACGGACCGCGCGCGATCTTTCCTTCCTCTTCCTTGTCCTAGCCTCTCCCCTTACACACACA
Source organism: Teleogryllus oceanicus (assembly GCA_964035755.1). Lineage (NCBI taxonomy): Eukaryota > Metazoa > Arthropoda > Insecta > Orthoptera > Gryllidae > Teleogryllus > Teleogryllus oceanicus. The sequence continues at coordinate 109,146,317 of CAXIVR010000007.1, forward strand.
CTTACACTAACATGCACTACACCACCACACATTTCGGGAGACCGGTCGGAGACTTAGAACTTGTCCCGGCTGGGGTGGTGCCCCGCTGGTGGGAGAGTCCTGGTTAGGGGGAAACCCCGCTAGCCGACGGTAGGTCGGCGCCGGAGGTGGGGGAAGATCACCGTTATCTCCCGAGAAACAAACATGCACTACACTAACGGGAACTAATGACCAAAGCAGTTGACTCGCCCGGAAACACGAAAAAATCAATCAATCAATCAACAAGGTGAGACACACAGACCAAAATCGAAATATTAAACTCCACGTATAGGGGTGACTTGCCATGTGTGGTTTGGCTTATCTTGTTACTGTTTCAAATGCGCAGAGTGTGCAGACTTACCCACACCAAAAGGCAGCATTCTATAGACCATCTGACGTCCAACAAGAACGTATAAAATGATTATGCAAATGTTAAACCAAAATGTAGAAAACACTATTTTCTTTCAAGAAATATTGTACACATTATTTACCCATCCTGTACCGCAATTGTGCTCAGATACTATTGTATTTGCCGGCGGCGATGGTGTAACAGCGTATTGGACTGTTATACACGAGTTTGTGGGTTGAAACGCGATCAAAGCCGTGGATTTTAAAGGGCGGAAAAGTTCGTAGGACTTTCTGCGGAGGGGAAGTAAAGCCGGCTGTCCCATGTTAGTATATTTACTGCATGTAAAAGATCCTCAAGCCTAAATGAAGCCTCTGAGCTAAATTCAAATTGCTCGTTTCGACGCAAAAATAATACTTTCTTTTTTCGCTAGTTGGTAAAAGGTGCGTAGCACAATTTGTGTGGTCAGACGGAAGAACAGGCCTCGTGACCTGAATCTCAACACGTAAAATCAGCCATCAATTCTATTGTATTCGGTGCAGTAATTCACACTTATATTACAGCTGCGCCAGTCCGCGGCCTACGCTCATGCCGTGGGGTTCTCAGCGTTTTTCTAGGGGCGGCCACTTTTTTTCCTGTTTCCCCTCCACAGTAACCCTGAGGAGGCGGGAATTTATTTTATTTAATTGTGTACAAATTATGCTGCTGCCTTGCGGCTTAAGCAGCTAAGGGAGAGGTAAAGAAAAGCTAATATTAACTAAGCTAACTTAATTCTAGCTTAAATCTAACTTAATAATTATGTTGTAGCACTTTGGCATACTTAATTTACAAGAGAAATGTTATTGTTTTTTTTCTTCTTAATTCTAAATGTTTTTGTGTGGTTTGGTTCTTTCACTAGTTTATTTTTCATTCACGCATCATTCATTCATTATATACATAACCATTCATTCATTATTTACATAACCATTCATTCACTATATACATAACCATTCATTCCCAGGGCGGCCACTTCCGGTCGGGCGCCGTGTACGCAACTTCGCAGGAGATATGTGCTAATTACTAGAGTAACGACGGCCAGGGATCGCCACCTGTGATACAGTTGGCAGCAAAACAAACACTTCCTCTCCGCTTAGGCGGCAGCTTACAATTTCTGAACGGTGCATTCCTAATGTTTCCAAGCGCGGTTTCCTTAAAGTTACAAAACGGCGTTTCCTTCAAGTTTTCAAGCGCAGAAAGGCGTATTATTTGACTGTTGCGAAGTGTATTTACGTGAGTTTGCTGAAAAGCGCAGAAATGAACAATAGCAAAAATTGTGTAACATAATCTAGAGTCGAATTTTAAAATAATTGGTGACGTCGTTGTTTGCGGTCATCCCAACTCGTGGTTTTAATTTTAGGTACGGGTATATCCCGTCAGTTCGTATAAACTCTGATGGCTTTTGACCTGCGAGAAACCGGCATTCCCCGACTGTGCGGCGAGGTCTTTCTCATTTGCGGGAGAGTGGCCACGAGGCGAAACGTCGCGTCGGGGTTCGTGCGCGGGGGCGGGGCCGAGGCGCGACGCTGCCCAGAAGGAGCCTCGCCGGGGCAGAAAAGGGCGGCGCGGCGCGGCGCACTCCAAAGCGAAGACATTCGAGATGAAGTTTGGGGCAGGAAGTTGCGAGTGCTCGCAACCACCTCCCCGGAAAAGGAGACGGGGGCGGCGGACCGGCGGGGCGGCGGGGGGAGGGGGGGGGCAGGGGGCAGCGGGGCACGGGGGATTCAAGGGAGGCTCGGATGTGGGGCATGGTGGGATGGGCGCGGACGAAGGGCAGAGTGGGCTGGACACGGGACCGAGCAGGAGCGGGGTGAGGCGGACCCTGAGTGAGCGGGGCGGGGTGAAGGGCATTGGACTCGGGACAGAGGCGAACAGGCCGAGGCGGGGCGGGGCGGGGCGGAGCGGGATGAGGCGGACTCTGGGTGAGCGGGGCGGGGAGGTGTGGGGTGAGGCGGATGCGAGCGGACGGGGCCGGGAGAAGCGGCTGGGGCGGAGTGGAGGGCATCGGATTCGGGGCAGACGGGAAGAAGCGAGGGAAGGTGGGGCGGGCGGGGAGAGGCGGGATGTGGCCGACTTGGGGCGGAGCGGGGCGTGGCGGCTGGGCGAGGGGAGAAAAATATTCGCTACAGTCGCTTTCGAAAACAAAGTCGCGAGATGCCAGGCAGGAAGACCAGACCGTGTGTGATCTCTGGAACTAACGGCAAATGAGAGTGAATGGTACGACACTAAAAACAAAATACACATTAAACGCGACAAGTTAAAGATACATGAAAAGAGATGGATCTGTAAAATCAAAATTAATGTGATTTGTATTAACAAACCTTTGTAATATTCCTTCTGAATGTAAAATACTTTTAATGCATTTTATCCTATAGACTTTTTAGTTTTTTAAGTTAGTTTTCAAATAAATTAACATTTCAAGTGTTTGACATATTCCCCTTTACTCCCATAAAACCCCTAGAGTGCACCAGCATGCATTTTCATCGATGTTCCGTTCACAAACTCCGCCTTAGAGACCCGCTGTGGCGGGGGACTGAGAAGAGAAAAAAACATAGGCAGTCTTCAATAGGTCCTCGAGGGCGAGCAGTTCGTTGCCTTTACTGAGAGAACGAGGTCGCATACTTCGAGACAATCTTATACAGAATAAAATCCGAAGAAAATCAACCCATATCCGTTGCGTGGCATGGGCTGCACAACTGTATGAATATTTCGAAGGATACTTCAGAAAAACTTGAACGCATGGAAAACACAATAGAAGGATGTAGTTTGTGATGCTGCGTTTCAAAACGGGATGATCCATGGTGTATGAACAGGCTACTTATTTTTCATCTCTGTGTACCGAGATTCAAATATCGGTTGGCCCATACCACAATGAATTGATGGTGGTCAAATAGGGTTCGTGGCGTGTTTTCATGGGATTCCCCTGGGTCCCCTCCCTCTCTTTTCTCTATTACTGCACATTTTCTTGCAAGGCCTAAAACAAGAGGGGGCAACCTCATTCCTGGTCCATTTTTCCATTAAAACGTTTTTATTAATTTTAATTAATAAAAAATAAATTTTAATAACTTTATATATATATATATATATATATATATATATATAGAGAGAGAGAGAGAGAGAGGGAGAGAGAGAATGAAATAACTTTAATGATAAAATTAACAAACACAAATGCTTTTATGTTGAACCATTTGCTGGGTTGACAAGGTTGAATAAGGTTGTTAGATGGTTTTGACAGTCTCTTCCTCAAATGTCGAATATCAATTTTCCAAATTGTCAGCTTAATAAAGTAAAAATCAGAAATTAATCAAATTTAATTTTTTTAAATTTTATTTTATTAAGAAATAAAATGTTTTATTACATTACTACGGGACTCTTCGAAATTTTCAGTGGAGGTACGCCTCCTATTTCCCTGCTCCCCCTGTTCGTACGCCTATGATGCTCCATTATCATTTGTGTCATATTCGTTAAACAATACATCTCACGTATGACCGAAAAGACTTGAGTAAGTAGTGAAGATCATAACAAATTTCCAATAAGATATTCTAAATAAGGATTTGTACACACACCGTTCGTAGATGTCGGACTTGTTGCGTCTCTGAGTATGTGCACAGTCAGAAAGCTGTTTGAAGGCAAAGCGTATAATGTCTTCCTGGTCGCGTAGACATTCGGTAAGTCATGAACGTTTTCCGTCTTTGCTCCTGTCTTAAAACGTTAGGTTAGGCCTTTTAACTCTTCTCGGGCAACCAGACTTTGTTGGACACTGTGGGCACTTTTTACTGTCGTATAAAACAAACTCAAGAGTTTTTTATGTTGCTCTTTTGTGACTTAGTTTCTCTTCCTTCAAAGCAGCAGTATATGACTCCTTTTTTGGTCAATAAAAATAATGAAAATATTTATTTCGGTTGAGAATAAGTATTCGGACAAACATTTTTGAGAATGTTTATAGCAGGAAACCATAGTTGATGATCTTGAATTCTATGCAATAACTGAAATAATGTTATTTATAATAAGTTTATCTGTTTGTAGGAGATGGATTACTACGAGTTATAAGTTTAATGATTTCAGGTATTTCAACTGTAAAGAAAATTTATTGAAAACCTTAATTTTTTTTTTCAAAGTAAATAATTTTTATTTATAAGTCAGTGTCTAGTTGTCATATGCTAGTTCGGATACATTGCAAAAATTGCTTGGTAGGAGAATTGTTAGCATTAATTAGAATTCTGAAGTAAACAGCGCCAGTGATGATTAAAGATCTAAATTACATTATTTACTCAGACTTTAATATAATTTAAATTCGTCACTTCTTAACAATTGCAGTTAGATGGTTTGGAAATGGCAATTGACTGAATTTCCGTAAGACTGCTCCTGTTTACTAAAGAAATTGGTAGGGCAATATTATATCAGGACTCCATCAAACAGAAGCCCGTAAGACAGTACACTGAAAGTTGCTGACAAGTTCGATTATTTCTAACTACGTACTACTAATGTATTCTAGATCGACTTCTTTTTACCTGAGGAAACGATTTTCTAAAGCCTTAAGGAGCGGCGTAAAGTAAAAGTGTACAACACAATGTTTGTTCTAAACAACTTCTATTCATTTGATTTGCCAAAACTCTGTAATTTTCATCCGAGAGTTCCCCGTACTGGTCGCGTGTGTTGCTACTACTACAACAAAGCTATTGTCGCTCTCCAGCAGCGCTTGTAATAATTACCGGGGTCTGCGGAATAATTGCTCGTTCAACGAAAACATTGATTTGCTCTTTGTTTGTCGGCGCAAATTGATTCCGCACACGAGTTCCCATCATGCTGAATTCAATTTGCTGCGAGCGTTGCCAGACAGGAGGCTTCCCTCGCATTCCTATCTCAGGATTCCCGTTCCAACAACAGCAAAAAAAACGTTCCACCGTGACTCCGTTATTTTATTATTATATCAGGTATTGTGATCTGGGGACTGCACTATTTCAAGAAATCTACCCGCGCATTTGAGAAAGAAAACAATAATTTCTCTTCGGCCCTTGCGCGTCGTTTTTTTTGTTTTTTTTTCGGCCTGCCCCGCGGGTCCCTGGCAGAGAGAGTGGTTGCTCGCTGCGGGGGCCCTGGGATGCAGCTGCGTTTGCGAGCAAGTATACTCCATAACAGTCACGAATGGTTCCCGGAAAAGTAAGATGGCGAAAATCAGCAGATGTCCCAATCGCGCTGTCGTAAAAACACACGTACGCGGAAGACAAAAGCACGTGGCTGTTTTTCTTCGGTCTCGTGTAGTGCATTGTAGTTCTTTTTTGCGGTTCATTGCAACGAAATTATAATTCGCCAGGTAGGAATGTTATTTCTTCAGGGAAAATAAGTATTTGGGCTTTCAGACTTTGGTTCAATAGTGCATTTTCTATGATAGATAAATATTTTGTGTCAAGGTTTTTGAAACGTAACCAACTTAATAGGGAATGTCCTACATTTTTCGTTTTCTTAAAGTATTTAGACGCACGAGGAAAATGAAAATAAATAATTCATTCGCGGCAACGAAATTGTTGAAGTTCCTTGGCGACATTAGGTATTGAAAGTGTATTTCTGGAATTTTATTACAAAGCTAGATAAATGATGACATGGGTGCAGTATACTGAGAGAACAATGAAGCAACTCCATTATAAACAAGAAAAACATCGTTGCTCCAACACGCAACCCACTTGGAGTGAAGGGTGGCAGTCTGGCACATGTCCCTCTTGAATTTATTTATTTATTTATTTATTTATTTAGTCAAAAACAGTCAAAAACTGTATGTGACGTATGGGGGAGAAAATCATCGGCGCACGCTTTCTTGAGTTTCAGAATCCCTTCCCGACAATTACTATTAATAACTTACTATTAAAAACTATTAATAGAACAAGTGCTTCAATATGTATTTCCTTTCTTGTCTTTTACACGAGCTAAATAACTTTATTTCATAGAAAATAAGTAATTTTAATATTTCTTCTCATATTGTTAATAAAATATAAATAATAAATAATAAATAATAAAAATAAATAATAAATAATAAATAATAAATAATAAATAATAAATAATAAATAATAAATAATAAATAATAAATAATAAATAATAAATAATAAATAATAAATAATAAATAATAAATAATAATAGTTTGAAATAAAGAAATTTTCTTTTGTAAAACGCACACGTTGCCCTATCTGGACGGTGCCTGGCTGCGGGCCTGCACGCAGTGTGCGTTGTGAATGCGCCCGGTGTGTACCAGCAACATCCTGCTTCGGCGGAGGGTGGTGGTATGTGCCGGGCGTGGGGGTGGGGCGGAAAGAGGGTTGGCGGGGGTGAGACGACCGCCCGCACCGCCTCCGCCACCGCCACCACCGCCCCGTCACCGCCGGGCTCGCAGGCGGTCTTGGCCGAGGGTGGGGCACCGCAGGCTACAATGACATGGCAAAGCCGATTCGTTCCGTGCCTCGCCGCCCTTACCAGCCCTTCTCCCCCTCCCCGCACCCTCGTCCCTCAATCCCTCCGCCCTTCCCTGACTGTTGCCTCGCTCCCTCTCTCTCGCCCTTTCCCGCCCGCCCCAAACGAAGCACCCCGGTCATTGCGGCGTGAGATATTATGATAATGCGACCTACTTTTACCCGATGGGCTTCGGACGCCGGGAGAGGTAAAAAGGCTCCAACAAATCCACGCGCGGTTTATATGCCGCTCCTCTTACCGAACCACCCCCCACCCCCGCCTTTTTTTTCCCGCCCAGACAAAAAGACAGAGATAAAGAATGCAATTCATTGAAAATAATGCGAGGCGATGGAGGATAAATGCAAGATCATCACTCTACGCTCCGCCTACAGACGACGTCGGCGGCGGCGAAATGAGAGATAGGGACGGAGAAGAAGAGCGGAACAGTGGGAGAGAGAGAGGGGAGAAAAGGCAAGATGCGCCGGAAAGGAAAGGAGGGTTGAGGGAGAAACTGACGAGCAACTCGCGCCTTTCCTTACAAATGTTCCATTGTTTACCGCGTTTAAGAGGGTGTTTCGAAAGAGAAGCCAAATATTTCTGGAGACGCGCTGTGACGCTAGGGTGAAGCTTGGTAAGCCTACATCAGCCTCGCCATCCCTGCCCCGCCCCGCTCGGGTTCCCCGTCGCGGTACCTTGCTTTGTACCGTTCCTCATCCTCGCAACTGCAGGATGTCGGCGCCCTCAGTCAGTCCTACCACAGGGCGAATCCGCCACGGACACTTGCAGCTCAGTTGGTGCCGTGGGGAGAAAGTAGGGTGTGTACATAAAGGTGGCTCCACACATTCGTTATTCGGCGAATAGCGAGCAACCGCTCGCCGAATCCCGAGTAGTGTGGACGAGTTGCTTGCTATTTGCCGAGTGACGAACATTCGGTACTCGCCCTACCCACCGCGTGTCGGTTTTTAGGACAGACACATCAAAGGGAATGAACACTCGCCGAACACGTCAACTGCTCGGGATTGGACGAGCGCTAGCTCCCTGCTCGGCGAATGCCGAATGTGTGGAACCGTTTTAATGTAAATACAGTGTAGTATAAATGAGTGAATGAATGAAGTGCAAGGTCAGTGTAAATAGTGCGAATCAGTGTGAAATTGGAGTATAAATAAGTAAAAAAAGGCAAAAAGTTCAAACTAAAACGAGTCGTTTATAAATAAAACATTTTTTAGAACTAATGAAATGGACAAGAAATACCTTTCCTCTCAACGCTGCCCCTCAATTCCGCCATCACCCTACCGTCCCATATCTGCCACTTCTCCCCGGCATCCCACCCGTTACAGCGACAGCACCCCGCCCCCTCTCAAGCGGCTATTCCGGCCCGCCTTCCCCAATCCCCGCCATTTTCTCCCCTCCAATCTGCCATCCCACTCTACCCCACCACACAATCCGCCGTCCTAGTCGCCCCGTCTTTCTATCTCACTCCCCCCCCCAACCCCCGCGTCGTCTACGCCTTCCGCCTCCTCTCACCCACCAGGTCCCCTCCCCCCACCCCCCCCCCCCGTGCCCTGCTGCTTCATTTGACACCCCTCCCTGTCTAGGGATGGCAAAAAAACATCATGTTTTTAAAACATCGATGTCTTTCACCAGAAACATCCATATATTTACATCGATATTTTGCTTTATATGTTTCCTGCACATCGATATTTTGTTGCCTCTCGATGTTTTTTATATTTATTGTTTAATTCTTTTTAAATAAAGGGGTTTAGGCACGTTGTAGAGTAGCCTCAATCTACAGCAATGTATCGTTGTTTTGCGACATCCTCTTTATCACGCTGCTCATTTTGCCTGTGCAATCTGAGGGAATTTTAGGTGCTTTTACGTCGATGGTGTATGTAAGGAAGTGACTAAAGGGTAAAGTAGCGAAACATGATGTTCTTTATTGTAAATTTTATTCATTACATTCGATAATAATTTTTATTAACATATACTAACATGCTGATAAACAAACAATAAATGTATCACTTTTACGTACTTAATTAAAAATTGACAGGAAAATAGCATGTATTAGTTATAATTAAAATATCAATGTTTTAAACATCGATATTTTTTCGTCGATGTTATCATCGACATCGAAAACCCTTTAGTGATGTATCGAAACATCGATGTATCGAAATTTTGGTAAATTCCCTGTCTACCACTAATTTATTATTATTATTATTATTATTATTATTATTATTATTATCCCTGTCCCACCTCACAATCCCTTCCCCATTTCGCCCCGCCCCAAATCCTTCTCCTCGCCCTGTGCTCCTCTCCAATCAGCCACCCCACTCTGCCCCGCTCTCTAACCCGCTACCTCATCTCGTATCGCCTGCTAAATCCTCCAATCCTTCCTGCTCCGATTCTTAACCCTCCTCGAAGTCGCTACCCCCTCTCTTCATAAAACCAGTGAGCCTGCTCCACACTGGGGTCTTCGCTGCTCAGTTGTTGATGTCGCGATTTGTTTCTGTAATAACTCAGAGGACAACTCGTCGAGGACTTCAGAGACTTCTGTCGTCATGAAGAGGGAACAACAATTTTTCCGTGAGTCGAGACTCTGAATCATAAGCTGTTTTTCCGCTGACAAATCGAACTCATAGATGTGGCTGATGTGGTTACTTAATACTCATGTCAACTGCAACTGGAATTGTGGATAACCGACAAATTATTTCTCGCAAATGCTAAGGACTGAAATATGTCCTTTTGAAAGCTAAATTAGATTTGATAAATGACTCAATAATCTGAACGTGAGTTTGTCTGCACTACATACGGTATTAAATTATTTTTTTGTTTTGTTTTGTAAAACGTATTATTCTAAAATTCCTACTTATCGCTGAGCATAGTCTTTGTATGGGAAGTGAATGCAACAAACCTTGTGTAATTTCAAAAAGTGTGATTTGGATTGTTGATTTTCTTAGAATACTTGTTTTATAGAAGTTTTGCTATTATTATTTTCGATTTCAGATTAATGTTTCAGGCCATAAGTATAAAATGGGTAAAGCGAATCCGAAAATATGATTTAACCAAATCTAAAATGCCCTAAATTTTAAAATATTTCAAGTTAATTAATATTAGTATGAAGTGGGGTGTCAAATAAAATAATTATAAAATGAAATTTCAGGTTGTTTTTCTACCTCGACTCCAGCAACCATAGAATTGCTCTGAACTTGACTGCAAGACGACCGAAAAAAGCTTCGGCACATAGCTTAACTAGTAAACAAGTGTTGCACGTTCCCATTACACAACTACTGCTAGATAAGTTTCACTTCCAAATCGTTTTCTTCAATTATTTTCAAATACCCGTCTACCTATTAAATATTTTTTTCTGAACCCACTCATGCCATGCATTATGGAGTTTGCGAACGCCCGCTACAACCCTCTGAGGGCGGTGCAGAGTAACTATAGTTCACGCTCTCAACTTCGCAGTTAAACAATAGACGACCTGAACACGGGGCGGCGCGCTTTTTTACGAGTGAGATCGGTTAGGAGCAACACACAGGCTAAAGAACAAGAATGTTGTTGGATGATAAAAGAGAAAGTCAGGTATAAATGCAAACCAATCGAAGATTTGAGAGACAGCAAGGACTGCGGTTGGGTAAAAGGATAAATTGAGGAGTCGTTGCTGCAGTATGCATGCGGAATGCAAGCCGCTATTTGAGGTGCAGGATGGGAGGATAAGGCGAGGTTGAATGCAAGACACTGCAGAATGACGAGAATGGGGGAAAGTCGGGGATAAATGCAAACGTTCTGAAGATATGAGTGGCTGAGAAGAGCTTCGAACGGGGCAAAAGGAGATTAACTCTTTTCGGAGGAAATGTATGGGAAACGTCAAGGATAAGACATTTTCAGGATGCGAATGAAAGAGGATATGAATGCAATTCATGAAAAGGATGGAATTGTAGAAAAGATAATGAATAAATGCAAGGCGTTGCAGTAGGATGTGAGTTCAAGGTCATTAGACCGAAGAACGTAGAACGATGCAGGAAAGCTATCAAGGAAAGGAATGAACAGGGAAACCGTACATTATCCTAGGCATACAGATGTGTGCGGCCTAAAACAAGTTACCAACAATATGCATTAGTTTCTCTGAGCTCTCTTTTGCACTAAAGTTTTTATTTACATATCACATATTTAACTACATAAATAAATATACGAAGGTGGGAATGGAAATCAGGAAATAACTTTCATGACTAAACATCAATAAATACAATTGATTTTACGACAAAAATTGCGCGCGTTCGGTGGCGCGTTTGCTTATTTACTACTCCAGCATCCGCCTAATATTGACCGGAGAAATCACGGAAAACTACTAAACAGAGCGGCCGGTGCTAGAATTAATCTCCAGACACGGCTGAATGACCGCTCTCGCCATGAGTATCAAGCTGCTAATGTGGAAAATAACTGCCACCTTCAAGACTCGAACTCTAGGACCTCCCGTACTGCAGGGTCACCAATTAATTCCCTGAGCCACCCAGCCGGTACACCCGTCGGAGGTAGGTGGGTACATTGGCGAATCGGAGGGGGGGGGGCATGGTGGCCATGCCCCCTCCAGCCAAAGAAAAGAAGGTGTAGAGTTCTCATTTATCATCCTTTATTTGGCAAAATTGATTTAAATATTTATGTTCGAATTATGTAATTATTTGAACGAAAATATTGTGTAATATTATATCTACAGTACATAAATAATATACAATATAATAACAAATATGTTCATTTTTAACATAAATTTGCGATCCCCCCTAAAAAGATCGGTTGTATCTGTCCCTGGCTGGATAAAACCCCGAGGCAAGCGATTGTGACCAAAACGGCGCGAGGCTTCTCTTTTTTTTTGGTTTCTCTTTGGTATAGTTAGGAACACTGGCGGATCCTGGGAAGGCCATGCTCCCCCCGCCCAAGAACCCGCCTAGAGTTTTCGTTTTTTCCTTTATTTGGCAAAATTGATTAAAATTTTATTTAAGTTCGAATTATGTAATTATTTGATCAATAATATTGCATAGTATCATATTTACAGTACATAAATAATATACAATATAATTTCAACACACTGCAGCACCTCTGACCGGGAAGTTGTACGTTCGAGTCCTGACGGCGGCAGGATTTTTGCCACTAGCTTTTCAGCTAGGTCAAATTCAGTCGGTGTCTGGAGGAGAATTCTAGCGGCTGGCTGCTCTGATCCCTAGTTTTCCGTGGTTTCTCCGATCAACACCAGGCGAATGCCGGAGCAGTACCCTACCAAACGGGCCACGGACCGCGCGCGATCTGTCCTTCCCTTCCTTGTTCTATCCTCTCCCCTTACACACTTACTCTAACATGCACGACACTACCACATATTCCGAGAGACCGGTCGGGAGCTTAGAGCTTGTCCCGGCTGGGACGGTGCCCCGCTGGTGAGAGAGTGTTGGTTAGGGGGAAACCCCACTAGGCGACGGTAGGTCGGCGCCGGATCACGCCATCCAGCGGGGGAAGATCACCGCCATCTCCCGAAAAAAACATACACTACAGTTACGGGACTAATGACCAAAGCCGTTGACGCGCCCGGAAACACGAAAAAACAATCAATTAATAACAAACATGTTTATTATTTAACAAAAATGTACGACCCCCCCCCCAATGATCGGCTGGATCCGCCCCTGGCTGAGTAAAACCCCGATGCAAGCGATTGCGGCGCAAGTCGTCTCTGTAGCATCTCGTCTCGTAGAAAAACATCTGCAATCCATCCACAAGTGGCAGAAACGCTGGCGCCTCAAGATCAATGACAAGAAGTCTGTCCAAGTCACCTTCAGTCTGAAGCACGAAACGTGTCCACCAATAAAAATCGGATCGCAATGTATTCCTCAAAATGACTCGACAAAATATCTCGGACTCACTCTGGACAGACGACTCACATGGAAAAAACATATAAAGAAGAAAAGAAAAGAATTAGACCTAAAACTTAGAAGGTTAAACTGGCTACTTGGAAGAAAATCATCGTTAAGCATCGCAAACAAAGTAATTGTGTATAAAGCAATATTAAAACCAGTATGGACATATGGAATTCAACTTTGGGAAACAGCTCAAAATTCTAATATTGAAATATTACAACGCTTCCAGTCAATAGCCTTAAGAAAATTTGTAAATGCCCCCTGGTACGTAACGAATGCAACATTACACAAAGACTTACAGATTCCAACTATAAAAGAAGAAATCAAGAATACCAGTGCAAAATACCTACAAAGACTACATAATCATCCGAATATTCTAGCCATCAACTTACTAGACAATAGTGACTCCACCAGACGACTTCAACGCCATCATACTTTAGACCTTCCATATCGACATTAAATTATTCATTTCAGAAATTATAATTAATAGTTAATTTGTATTAATAATGTATCATTGGTGGAGTACGGTCTTGGAATTTTACTCCTCTCATGTATTTGTTTACGTAAATCTATGTAATTTTGCCAAATGTTTGTACACAAACAAATTGCAAAATAAAATATAATTTTAAAAAAAAGTCGTCTCTGTGGCCAGGTGAGGGCGTGGCAAGGGCAGGAGGGCGGGCGCGGGAGCAGGTGAGAACGGGCGAATGCGATCGCCCCTCCCCTAGCACATCAAAGCGCCGCCCCGCGCCGGCCGTGCTCTGTGCGCTCGCCCGGGCCCCGCCCCCCCGGCCCCCTCCGCGCGTTGGAACAAGGCGCGCTTCCAGAGCGCCCGTGACCGCCGACCCCCGCGTCAGATTAAGCGCTACCTGTGTGGACGTTTACCTGTATGGCAATGGCCAAACGCAGTGGATGGGCGCGCAATGCTGTGGGCAGACGGCAAGTGCTGGCAGATTCTACCTGTCTTGTTGGAGTTGCTTGGTTCATTGGCTGATGAATGATTCCGAGCTCGTGAACTGTTGCTATTAGTCTCGTAAGTGCAGTGCATGTTTTAATTGCGTGGAGCGGCGGTGATCTTTCCATACTGGATGGTGAGATCCGGCACCGACTTAGGTACGCTTGCGGGATTTCCCCAATCAGGTTTCTCCCACCAGCGTGGCAGTGCCACGCTTCACCCATCCAGGGACCCGCGGTGTATAAATATAAATTAGTATATTTTACAAACATCTGAATCTCCGATCTTCATGTCTCTTTTATGTCAAGTTTCCCTTTTGTCACTAAGCAAATTCTCAGATAATCCTTATTTTTTTTCTTTTAGACATTAATGCAAGCTTATTTTCCCCCCAACGTCACAGATTTTACTAGTGGACTAAAAAAAATTAACAGTAAAGCGGACAACTCCTTCAACCTCACTGCGTAAAAAATGGTAATGATCTGCAATGAAGTAATGATGTATTTCCTCTCAGAAATGTGCTACCACCCATAGCCTGAGCTTTACCCGAACCGAACGTGACGTCAGGCAAATTGTAACCGTCGTATCCTCAGTGAAATTTTAAATGCCATGACTCGTCGATCTCTTGTTCAGAAATTGCTCCGACGGCCGTCATACCTTTCACTGAGGGGCAAGGCAAATCGAGAGGTTTCGACGAGCCCGTCATGGCTCGAAAAAAATATTTTCCGCCAAACGCTTCAAACAAGCTGCGCTCGTCAGAAATAAACGGACGTTACGAACGTTAAATTTCGCCAATTTTTGTTTTCGACAGTTGATTATTCTTTGGTACTGATCTGCAAAGGGCTCGCGTTGACAAGGCGTGGTTTGCTGAAGCGGGAATGGAAATAGGAAAAAATAAAAAAAAATAATAAAAAAAGTTTAATTTTGCGTCGCGTTCGGTTCAAAGAGGCACGCGCGTTGAAGGCACGAGGTTTCGACATGGGCGTGCAGGCGGTTAATTACAAGTAAACAGCACGCGTTGCCTGGTGGACTGGTTGCCTGGCGCTCACTCAATTCTAGGGAAATGGTCGCGTATAGAGGGTGTTCTCGATATATTGTAATATTCGATGGCACACAAGAAAAGTGACATAAAGCAAAATACATCATTCTTCAGCAGAGGCATTAGATTTGTCAGTCAGTCGTGTTTCTTCCAACGGCAAAACGACATTACTCCCATATCGCCAATTTTATTGATGAAGTTATGATGTTTTCCTCGATAAAAATGTGTGGTGAGAGGAACGTTTTCAACTTCTTAAGTCAAAATTTCGTGTTTTTTTTACTTGTGTCACTTTTCTTGTGTCCATCGATGAAACTTTATTGAGAGGCGGCCCGTGGCGTACTGGTCAGACTGCTCGCTTTCCACCGCTGGTGTCCGGGTTTCATCCCAGGCAGTTTCTGGTGGACAATGCCGGTTCGCCGCAGGTTTTCTCGGGGTACTCCCGTTTCCCATGACAATATGCATTCCACCGGATTGCTCCATCAATCATTACCTATCCTGTCATTAATCACCAATGCGCAAGGATCCACGGATCACAGTGGCGCCTAGGCAATAACCAGATCTAGCTGGGAAGGGCTGCGGCTATCTCAGCAGGTTATCGACAGATAGGGTTCCGGCCTGAAGACTAGAGTGAGACAAAATGGGGAGGGAGTGGGGAACACCCCCTCCCAAGTCCGTAGATACGAGCAATACCCTAGCAGAGAGTGAATTTATGCCAGGCTGAGGAGAGGTATAACTAGTGTCTCTCGAGGAGTTCTGTAGAGCAACAAAGGGCTTCTTTATAAAATGTTCTTTTTGGATTATTGTCACTATTGAACCGGTACGAAATTGCGCACTTCCGAAAATACGTTCGAACTACAACGCAATTTCGAACGTTTCTGGCAACACGAACTAAGGAACGGGATCACATTCCAAATACGTAAATTAAGGTTCAAAAGGGTCTCATTTTATACTTTATAGGTATTAAGTTCATTAAGATATATAATTTGTGTCCTGACCACGTAAACCTAATTTTAGTGAACTTCCCCCGTTGAATGGTGAGATCTGGCGCCGACCTACACGTCGGCTTGCGAGATTTACACCCACCAGCCGGAACAAGCTCTAATCTACCGACTGGTGTTCCGTCATGTTTGGTAGTGTAGTGCATGTTAGTGTTGGTGTATGTAAGTAAGATGTGAGGGTAGAACAAGATGGCTCGTATGTTAAGGTGCTACCCCGACCGCTTCGCCTGTTGTCGTTTGGAGAAACGACGTAAAACTAGCGATCAGAGCAGCCGGCCTCTATAATTCTCCTCCAGACAGTGGCTGAATTCGACCTAGCGGAAAAGCTACTGTCAGAAATCCTACCACCCTCAGAACTCGAACCTTAGAACCTCCCAATAACAAGGTTTGAGCGGGGGTGGACCCACCGAAACCCCCACTCCCATTCTGGCCGTAGGGTCGGGCCAACCCTCCCCCGCTTAGACCCTACCTCGGGACTAATGTCGGGCACATCCTGTACGGTGGCGGGGGTGGGGGCTCGCGGCGGCGACAAGGGGGCGTGGCAGGCTCCGGCCGAAGGGGGTGAGCGGAGTGCATTACGTGCCATGCGCGCGCCCGGATCCACGCGTGATAAACAACACACGCGGCGGATCAATCCGCTCGTAGCTGGGGTCGGGTCGTGCCCGGCGCACGCGTGTACTGGCGGTAGCACGCCATGGACGGTAGACCGCTCCGCAATTTTCCCACTCTCAGCAGAGGTACTGAGTCTCCGGTATGTTGCACCGGCTTGTGTGGCTCAGGGTATTAATTGAGTCACTGCACTGTCTCTCACTGGGAGTTAGGGTTCGAATCCAGACGGTGGCAGGATATTCGACGCCAGCTAGATAGCTAGGTCGGATCAGCTGCTGTCTAGAGGAGAATTCTTGCGACCGGCTGCTCTGATCTGTAGTTTCGCGCGGTTTCTTCGATCACTGCCAGTTGAATGCCGGAGCAGTACCTTAAAAAACGGGCCACGGACCGCGCGCGATCTTTCGCTCCTCTTCTTTGTCCTATCCTCTCCCCTTACGTACACACACTTTCTTTTTCATGCACTGCACTACCTCATATGGCAGACGAGTGGGCAGTTAGGGTTTGATTGGCTGGGGTTGTGACCCGCGGGTAGGAGATACCTAGATAGGAAAACTCCGCAAGCTGACTGGTGGGTCGGCGTCGTATCTCGCCATCCAGCTAGAAACGATCAGAGCCACTTTCTGTGATGGAAAAATACACTACATTTACGGGAAGAATGACCATAGCTGTTGTCGGCCCTGGCAACAAAATAATCAATTGTACCGCTGCGCTATAGTATATCCTCCACAAGTTCAACAACGTGGTTAAAGCGACCACTGCGTAGATGAGAACTCTAGAGACCCCAATTAGCTGGTTGTCGCTTACATGACTTCCTGTGATAAATTCAATGGGAATATTCGAATAATACTTTAAACAACGAATTACAGACAATCCATCTTTCCTCATTCTGTCCCCATTCTGTCCGTAGCCTCGACCCATGAGCTGATCTCCAATTCCTAGATCACACATCCCTCAACGATCTAGAAAATGTCCTACGAGAGTTAGATATTGGGACACAGAAATAAGTTACGTGGCCACGGGAATTGTATATGCTTTGAGATGAGTTAATTGAATTAAGAAGAAAAAAATTAACCTTGGGATTGTGAGAACATGGATTTAAAAAATTGTTGCATCGAACTACCTCTAGGAAAAAACGTTTTTAAGATTCCATGAATACCTTTTTAAAATAACAATTCTGGAGCATATGTTGGACATTTCATACTCAAAACCGTCACATTACGTCCAGCTGAAAAAAGGTGAGTAACTACCAGTAACTACCAAAGTGTTGTTTGCGCATTGTGTTCGTGAGGTTGCGATTTTAAATGTGGCATTCTGTCCAAGGCTCATATTGTACAAAAACGTTAAAAATTAATGATGTATAAAATAATGTACGTAATAATGAAAGAAAGTCAACAAAAAATCGAAAAACAATTAGAAACAACAAATCAATAAGTATATAACCTCGTGAACAGATGGAAATACACGTAAGAGGGGCTGATTAGGCAACCCCTTCGATTTTTTTATAATACACTCAAAATAACAGAAAGTGGAATGCTTATCATGCTTTTCATGAAAGATAAAGTTAGAGCGCAATTATCAGCAAACTGTAGAAATTCCTTCAGCAATTATAAAGTAGATGATGATCACATAAGATTTTCTCTTACAAGATTATAAAAATTTCACAGTAGTCTGTAAAAACACTTGTACGCCTTAAACGCTTTTACTTTCAAGAGCATCGTGCCAAGTGCAACCTTTAGCACGTAATAAGCGAATTCACTTCAAAGCGGCAATATAAAGCATGAGAATATTGTTACTCCACATTTCCCAGAACTTTCATGACTCGGAAATATGTGGAGGTCCCGTGTTCTTGAGAAACGGGGTGAAGGACGGTGGTGAGCGAGTGACCGTGGGCAACCACCATTGATGTGAACTTGTTGCAGAGGAAGTACCCAGTCGTTCCCCCGACGCGGCCAAGCGGATGTTAAGTTCCTTCGTACGAAAGTTCGATGACATCATAAATGTGGGAAGCGAGGTCGCTCGTTCATTCAGAAGTTTGGAAGAACCGCGTGCGCTAATTGTTAAGGGAGCTCATTTCTCGCCGCCGGATGTGTGGTAGCGTAACGCATACGTGTTCCATAGTTGAGACTCAGGTTCGATCTCCGGGTGGTCCATAAGATTAATGTTTTCGGGCGTATCAACTGCTATGGTCATTAGTCGCTTTATTGAAGTGAATGCAAGTTCCTTCGTACGAAAGTTCGATGACATCATAAATGTGAGAAGCGAGGTCGCTCGTTCATTCAGAAGTTTGGAAGAACCGCGTGCGTAATTGTTAAGGAGCTCATTTGTCGCCGGATGTGTGGTAGCGTAACGCATACGTGTTCCATAGTTGAGGCCAGGGTTCGATCTCCGGGTGGTCCATAAGATTAATGTTTTCGGGCGTATCAACTGCTATGGTCATTAGTCGCTTTATTGAAGTGAATGCAAGTTCCTTCGTGCGAAAGTTCGATGACATCATAAATGTGGGAAGCGAGGTCGCTCGTTCATTCAGAAGTTTGGAAGAACCGCGTGCGCTAATTGTTAAGGGAGCTCATTTCTCGTCGCCGGATGTGTGGTAGCGTAACGCATACGTGTTCCATAGTTGAGACTCAGGGTTCGATCTCCGGGTGGTCCATAAGATTAATGTTTTCGGGCGTATCAGCTGCTATGGTCATTAGTCACTTTGTTGAAGTGAATGCAAGTTCCTTCGTGCGAAAGTTCGATGACATCATAAATGTGGGAAGCGAGGTCGCTCGTTCATTCAGAAGTTTGGAAGAACCGCGTGCGCTAATTGTTAAGGAGCTCATTTCTCGCCGCCGGATGTGTGGTAGCGTAACGCATACGTGTTCGATAGTTGAGGCCAGGGTTCGATCTCCGGGTGGTCCATAAGATTAATGTTTTCGGGCGTATCAACTGCTATGGTCATTAGTCGCTTTATTGAAGTGAATGCAAGTTCCTTCGTGCGAAAGTTCGATGACATCATAAATGTGGGAAGCGAGGTCGCTCGTTCATTCAGAAGTTTGGAAGAACCGCGTGCGCTAATTGTTAAGGGAGCTCATTTCTCGCCGCCGGATGTGTGGTAGCGTAACGCATACGTGTTCCATAGTTGAGACTCAGGTTCGATCTCCGGGTGGTCCATAAGATTAATGTTTTCGGGCGTATCAACTGCTATGGTCATTAGTCGCTTTATTGAAGTGAATGCAAGTTCCTTCGTGCGAAAGTTCGATGACATCATAAATGTGGGAAGCGAGGTCGCTCGTTCATTCAGAAGTTTGGAAGAACCGCGTGCGCTAATTGTTAAGGGAGCTCATTTCTCGTCGCCGGATGTGTGGTAGCGTAACGCATACGTGTTCCATAGTTGAGGCCAGGGTTCGATCTCCGGGTGGTCCATAAGATTAATGTTTTCGGGCGTATCAACTGCTATGGTCATTAGTCGCTTTATTGAAGTGAATGCAAGTTCCTTCGTACGAAAGTTCGATGACATCATAAATGTGGAAGCGAGGTCGCTCGTTCATTCAGAAGTTTGGAAGAACCGCGTGCGCTAATTGTTAAGGGAGCCATTTCTCGCCGCCGGATGTGTGGTAGCGTAACGCATACGTGTTCCATAGTTGAGCCAGGTTCGATCTCCGGGTGGTCTATAAGATCAATGTTTTCGGGCGTATCAACTGCTATGGTCATTAGTCGCTTTATTGAAGTGAATGCAAGTTCCTTCGTACGAAAGTTCGGTGACATCATAAATGTGGAAGCGAGGTCGCTCGTTCATTCAGAAGTTTGGAAGAACCGCGTGCGCTAATTGTTAAGGGAGCTCATTTCTCGCCGCCGGATGTGTGGTAGCGTAACGCATACGTGTTCCATAGTTGAGACTCAGGTTCGATCTCCGGGTGGTCCATAAGATTAATGTTTTCGGGCGTATCAACTGCTATGGTCATTAGTCGCTTTATTGAAGTGAATGCAAGTTCCTTCGTGCGAAAGTTCGATGACATCATAAATGTGGGAAGCGAGGTCGCTCGTTCATTCAGAAGTTTGGAAGAACCGCGTGCGCTAATTGTTAAGGGAGCTCATTTCTCGTCGCCGGATGTGTGGTAGCGTAACGCATACGTGTTCCATAGTTGAGGCCAGGGTTCGATCTCCGGGTGGTCCATAAGATTAATGTTTTCGGGCGTATCAACTGCTATGGTCATTAGTCGCTTTATTGAAGTGAATGCAAGTTCCTTCGTGCGAAAGTTCGATGACATCATAAATGTGAGAAGCGAGGTCGCTCGTTCATTCAGAAGTTTGGAAGAACCGCGTGCGCTAATTGTTAAGGGAGCTCATTTCTCGCCGCCGGATGTGTGGTAGCGTAACGCATACGTGTTCCATAGTTGAGACTCAGGTTCGATCTCCGGGTGGTCCATAAGATTAATGTTTTCGGGCGTATCAACTGCTATGGTCATTAGTCGCTTTATTGAAGTGAATGCAAGTTCCTTCGTGCGAAAGTTCGATGACATCATAAATGTGAGAAGCGAGGTCGCTCGTTCATTCAGAAGTTTGGAAGAACCGCGTGCGCTAATTGTTAAGGGAGCTCATTTCTCGTCGCTGGATGTGTGGTAGCGTAACGCATACGTGTTCCACCGCTGAGACCCGGGTTTGATGTCCGGGTAAACCATGTATGATTTGTTTAATTAATGTTCTGTAGGTCTGTATGGACTAAGAGAGTATGGCAGTGTATGGAAGAAGAGAGGAGGGAAATAAGAAGAGAAAGGAAAGGTCGCGCGTGGTCCGTGGCCCGTTTGTTAGGGAACTGCTCCGGCACTCGCCTGGTGTTGATCGGAGAAACCTCGGAAAACTAGCGATTGGAGCAGCCGACTTCTACACTTCTCTTTCCGACAGTGACTGAATTCGACGTAGCTATACAGCTAAGTCGAAAATCTCTCTCTGTCGGGACACACACCTAGGACCTCCTGGACAGTCACTGCAGAGATAGCAGCAGTGATGCCTAGGAGCTAAACTCAGTGATCCATGTGGAATTTGTGGTGGGCACAGCGAGCTTCCGGCTTCTTTTGTCACAACCACCGGGTGGAGGGAGCAATGATTTTAGTGGGATGACGAGTTCTTAATTCACAATAAATAAATCTACGCCATGTTCAAGAAAGGATTCCATTACGCTAATAGATCACTAATTTAACTTGCGCAGAACGGTTAAGTAGCACGACTTTTGTTTATTTTAGAAATAAAAGCGTGATATCGTTTGTTCTCCTTTTTAACTTGTGATGAGCGCCATAGTATTTTCTGAATCTAGGTGAGGGATAGAATGTTACGTCTGTATGTTCTACAGTTCCTCGGCAAACGATTACAATGATGGTTTTCCTTTGACTTCCACTATAAGAAGATTAATTGATAAGCAATTAAGGATGTTATGTTTGGGAGATTATACTAATGAAGGTATTAGAGGCCAACTACACCACATGGTGAACGCCGTACGGGGGTTCGAACCCACAGCGATTGGCTCAGCGTTCGTGGATATTGCTTCAAATCCCTGCGTCACTGAGCGTGAGACCGATTAAGATAATATTATCTGAAATGACATAGTGCTTTCGTATCAAGGGTGCGAAACGGACATTTGATGCTAAAATCGCAATCAATAAGCTTTGATGGACATTGCGCTCTACCTACAATGAATATCTTGTCATAACCTACACACTGGTTATGATCTGAAAGGAGACGCAAAATGCTTTTTTCAAGACTCAAAACTGCGCTTTCCGTATAGGCAGGTATTAGATACGAGAAATCAGCGAAATGTCAATAAAATGTCTACTTAAATTAAACATACTATGGTAATTACGGTAATTTTATTAATATTATTATTACTACTATTATGATTAATAATAATAATAATAATAATAATAATAATAATAATAATGTATTTATTAATGGCGAGGCTTAGGCCATAGGGCCTGCTCTTCCGCCTAACCACTATTATTATTATTATTATTATTATTATTATTATTATTATTATTATTATTATTAGCCCTAAGGTAAAGATGGGCAGCGTACAAGCTTTCCCTGATGCGATTCCGGGTTCGATTCCCGGTCGGGACAAAAATAGTTGTGCTTTCCTTTAAAATCGTCTGTGTCTCTAACAGCATGATGGAAGCTCAGGCAGGCAGTGTTTGCTAGTTATGGTGAAGGGAATACGTCGTGTTCGCCACATGTCACTGTTACCTACAAGCGTGCGGATTAAACTATGCTCACGTATCGGGGACACCGTTAGCTAGCCAGCAAAGTCAGATAATCCAAAATGCCATCTACCGTTGCCTAGAACTTAGATTTAATTACTACTAGGTACGTTCACACAAACAAGTGATGGGGAGGGTAAACCTTAAGCCACGTGCAAAGAATTATTACCTAATAAATCATTTATTTTGCAGAAAAAATAATAAATAGTTAAAAAATAAATAAAACGAAGAAACCAACTCAAAATTTCTTGTTTCTATACCTCATTTTTGAATATAGATTTTTTAAAATAATCGTAAGAAATTCATGTTTCACCTTGTACTAGTCTCGGTTTTTTTTTCAAAATTTCTTGGTTTCTATATCTCATGAGATGGCCCTTGTTTTGCTTCTGGACATAAATGTAACTTCATTTCCTGTGCAGTCTTCTAGAATTCAGTAGGGAAATACCATTATTCAAATGATCGTTTCCATGTTGTCGCGGCAGGAAGTAATAAGAGCCAAAATTTATTGCTTATTTATCCTTGAAAATAGATTTTATTACATAGGAATTTTTGTTTTTCTCCCTTTTAAAAATTCAAAATTTATTGCTTATTTATTTTGAAAATAGTTTTTACTACATGGGAGTTTTGTTTTTTCTCCTTTCAAAATTCAAAATTTATTGCTTGTTTATCCTTGAAAATAGATTTTACTACATGGGAGATTTTGTTTCTTTTCTCCTTTCAAAATTCAAAATTGAGTAGTATATGACTTTGTGTAGGGGTCACAAAATTTTTAAAATGTGCACACAAATTCACTTTTCCCCCTAGCCCGTCATACGCAGGTTTTTACTGTTTTTTTTCGTAAAATAAATAAATAAATAAATATATTTGATGACACGTGGCAGATATCTTATTTGAAAACTCAACTCATCTTAACGGAAATTTAAATATTTTTTGTGACTTAAAGAACTGATTAAGATTTGATTTTAAATAAACTGACATTTTATTTTCTTAATTCGAAAATACGTTTCTTGTGAATATTCTTATAATAAAATATAAACTTAATAATAAATACTACCTTAAAATAATTTGATATTGGGTTTACAATGCTGTATAAACTAATCAGACGTGCGTAGCTCAGTGCATCAACTGATGTCACTGCAGCGCCTCTGATCGGGACCTAGGTTCGAGTCCTGACGGCGGCAGGATGTTCGACACTAGCTTTTCAGCTAGGTCGAATTCAGTCGCTGTCTGGAGGAGAATTCTAGCGGCCGGCTGCTCTGATCGGTAGTTTTCCGTGGTTTCTCCGATCAACACCAGGCGAATGCCGGAGCAGTACCCTAAAATGGGTCACCGACCGCGCGGATTTTCCTTCCTCTTCTTGTCCTATCCCCCCTTGGAGCCTGGTTAGGGGGAAACCCCACTAGCCGACGGTAGGTCGCGCCGGATCTCGTCACCCAGCGGGGGAAGATAACCGCCATCTCCCGAGAAAAACATGCACTACACTAATGGGACTAATGATCAGAGCAGTTGACGCGCCCGGAATCAAATAAACAGACGTACTTTCTTTCAAAACATGTCAGCGAGTGACGCGTACACGCCTTTCAAGATCGTTCTCAACAAGATAAAGATTTACGGCGACCAGAAACCGGAGAAGGACTTCTTTCAGGCCCTGTCTTACCAGTGCCAGATATATGTAAGATTCTCAAAAACAGTAACAGCTCCCGGTTTTCTTCAGACGCGATTTTATCAACGGAAGCTACAATTTAGGTGCCACGAACCAGTTCCATCCGCGAGCTTCATTCTCTTATTCCGCACTAGACTATCCCCAGCGTGCGCGGGTATTTCACATGCGTGGAGGAGCGAACGGGACCAACAGAATCTTCGCACGCCTCCTTCATTCACGAGATTTTCGCGTGTTTGCGAAGTTCCCGAACAAATTTCACGCTCGTTAACCAAAGCTCTCGCGCTTGAAAACCATGATTATGGCACAGAAAATGTCTAATTAAAACTCCTTAGGCGTTTGTACTTGTCCACTTAATACTTGGTCCCCCCCCCCTCGTATAAATATGCAAGAGGAGGCACAAGCAGGCTGCCTAACGTTGTTAATAAATTACGTTCACAAGAAAACGTAATCGTTACCGTTCAGGAAAGCAACACGGTAGGCGTTAGTACACCGCTGAACAAATGAAATCTGATTTATTGTGGGGTTTTGAAAGTCTTACGCCGAGGAACGCGTTGAAGTCATAATTAACGAGAAATTCCACGGCGCGCTGGGGAACATTTCATCAAAGAGAACAATAGCCAAGAGTTACGTTCATTATAATGTACTATCTGCCGCCGGGTCGTAGGATCAGTGAGAGTAGAAGTCGAGAAAACGTTGAGAGGAAGGGTATGAGATGTAATGGCAAAATGGAGAATGCCTTGAATTCCTTCGTTTTCTGAGATAGAGCGTACTCAACGGAAAGTTTCGTCGGGGAAATTGCCACCAGTCGAGTTGGCCGACGATCTGTGAAGTCTGCTTGGCTGCGAAAAGTACTTCCACTTATCGCGGCGGTCGTTCAATTTGTTCATCACGTAGAAACACATTATTTATAAGTGCAAACAGGAGAAGAAATAACGGTGTTTTGATTTTTCTACGTCTTTATGTTAGAGTTTCTGCTATCTTTCATTTGTTTCACATTTAACTTCTGTTGGTTAGTGTGTTTTGAGTGTAGCAATGTGAAAGGAGTAAACATTTTTAAATTTATAGGGGTTTGAAATTGAAAGAAAAGTATCATTATAAGATTTAGCATTTACATGTTTAGCATATGCAATAGCTAAAATTAGGGGAGAAAATTAGGTTAATCCCTCAAAGCACGTGCATCTTATTGTACCACTAGCTACAAGTAATACAGATTGATTTAACCCGAACATTACTGCTAAATCTTGCTTCGCAAGCTGGCCCTATGATTAAATTAAATAATCTCCTTGATTAACCCTGTGATTACATTTCTACTCATATTGACAATATTTGTATGGCGATGACACAAGTGCTCTGCCAAAAAGAGTCAAAAGTCCACCGTTCTTATTTTTAAGCGGTGTCGCAAACTCAGCAATACTCCCCCTATCAAATCTAAACAGTTGCCGTTACAGCCATTAATTAGAGACATGTCTCCGTGTTCTGTGGAAAAGATCACCACGTAATCTTCAGCATATACTTACTTCTCCTTTTCCCTCGCGCAAACGTCTAAAGAAGAAAGAACATCAAAACTCATTATCGAAGGATTGGAGAGTATCTTCATGTATTGACTAGTTCGAGTATCCAAGAGAAATAATAATAATAATAATAATAATAATAATAATAATAAAAATTTGGTTGAACAATTCCTGTTGATCCTGTTTTATATAGTAGAAAGATGGATCTTTTTAAACTATTGGACCAAATAGGATCAATCAATACAGAAATCAGGAATTATGATGTATAATTCATATAAGATATATACATTTATCTATTGCTTTACGTTTCGCACATTTAGCATGTGCCTTTTCAAAAGCATTTGGTAAGTAAAGCATTCGACAATCGGTTGGCAATAAACATAACATTTTTAGTAGTATACAAAACAAAGGAATACATTAAACATACATATTAGAGATATATTAACATTTAACAACATTTTAATGTAAAGTATTTCTTTAATATGCCGAAGTTAACGTCTAATTCCTGATTTCTGTATTGATTGATACTATTTGGTCCAATAGTTTAAAAAGATCCATCTTTCTACTATAATAATAATAATAATAATAATAATAATAATAATAATAATAATAATAATGCAACTTACAGATGTCATGCCCCCGGGCTCACAAACGCGACAAGAATACAACATCCCAGCGTTTTCCTGCATTTGCCTTAAATAACGGATATGAGAGATTTACAATAAAAGTACGAAATTGATTTGAGATTGAACTATTTTTCTGGTGTATTTGCATATTTAAATGAGCATTATTGACTTAATAATTTTAAAACATTCTCAAATTAGTGGACAATGTGTAATCATAGATATTGAAACTTGTGAAAGCAGACAATTGTTAAAAAGCGGAGAAAATTAAAAAACCAAAAGGCAGCTAAACGTAAAGGAAGGTCGGCTCTTTTCTTGAATTTCAATTTCCAACATAACGGTTTTAGTTTTTTAATGCAACAAGAGATGTCAAAAACCGTATATTCACGACAGCAATTTTAGAAAATTCACCACAACTGTTAAATTTCAATTCAACGATCTTAAAATAATGTTTTTACAACCAGCAGCAACTTCTATGTCATTTTAGAAAATCAAAGGTATCTCTAGTTTCTACGTGGAAAATAAATTTTAAACATTGAAAACTTGTTCAATAAATGTATTTTAAGTTATTGTGTTAAGATGAACGTCTTAGACAATCGTCCTTTTTGCCCATGTCTATTTGTGTATTTTCGAAATCCCTTAAACTTCTGAACGAGTTTCGGGAGCGTTATCAATAATATGTCGATGTTAATTAAATTAAAGTTCAATTTAGGAGACTGAAGAGATAAAAATATAAAACACTTGAGTAATACTCTTATTTCTATAATTTTACTTTCTTCGTGAGTATCTCATCTATTCCTCTATTCATTAAATATCATTTGATACTCGTACATTAACTATATTTGTTCACTCATTTTCTTCTCTGTAGAACCACTGAAGATGGAATAATATTCCCAAAACACGTGTATGACCATTAATTCTTAACATTGAATCATACAGTAATACATTTTGTTTTTGATACCTCTTCACTGCGTAATTATAAAAAAAATGAATTTTCTGTAAATGATGGGTCGAGATCTTAAGATCTTCGAAGCGAGGCAATTCGTTTCGCATGCCGTCATTCCACTGCAACGGGATTGGCACAAGGCGTCAAGCAGTTCGTGTCAATCTAGTTGTCACGCCAAATAATTCCCCGCTCGGCCATAAACCTATAAAGAGGCAGTAAACGCTAATCGCGTCAAAAAGTAATCGCGTTGATGCATCTAAATTGACCGCGAGCTGCCGAGTCTCCTCCAACGTGAACTCTCGTGCAGTGGACCAAAATCCAGTGGGCGAACTCTCACAAGGGAAGAATGTGACGGACAATGAGAGATTTTCCCATTAGAATTCAGATGTTTTATGCACATTGCGCTATTTTCGCGAAGACTCTTTTTCATTTTCTTTTTGAAGATGCAGTTGATTGGAGGTTAACAAATACGATCTGTTCAATAGTTATTTGTGTATCGAAAGCGTTACATGGGTTCTAATGATTGAGCGACGACAAAATGCCTTTGGATCTTTTACCCCAAATGACGTAAAAAATGAAATTATAAAAATTTATTTTAATTTATAATAATTTATTAATATATTTATATTTCTTAATATATTTATATTTATTAATATATTTATATTTATTTATTTTATATTATAATATATATTAATTTATATATTTATACATTAAAATATTGTTATTGTTACCTAATTTTATTGATTCTTATTTACTTCATTTACTATTTAACTAGATATTAACTTGACTCGGTTTAATAAAACAATGTAGGCTTTCACGGCCGGAGTTGTAGTCAAAGATTTCTTCCGAGACCACATCGTCACTGAGGATGTCTGCCGTAGTTGCGGACGAAACGGTTGGAAATATGTTTTCCAATGGACCACGGCCCTTCAGCCCGGAAGAAATCATTGACTCGGTTTGTGTCTTCATATTTCCCCCCATTAATCCCTTCATAATTTCCTCATAAGAGAACACGTAGCATCATTCAACTGTTTTCAATTTTCCTGGTAACCACGATCCTTTCGATCCAGGAAAGTTATGCAGTGTATATAAAACTCCGTATCCAAGGCAATAACAAGCAATAACGTATAAGTAAAAAATAAATATTGTATTGGCTTCCAGAATTATTTGTGAAACGATCATCGATTTACATCAGACTTTTATACACATTTAACTAATTGTTTATAAATATCCATTACAAACTCATTTAAATTAAATCATAAATAACAATGGCGTAACTGGATGAGGACAAGGAGGCGGTCCGTGACTGCATTGTAGGAGTGATAAAAACCCTCATTTCTCAAAATTTCATTTTAAATTATGTTATTTCATTACAGATGGCAATATTGTTTACGATAACTTTATGGTACTATGATATAAATTAATATTTTCTATTATTGAAGCTATTATCATGATAAAAGATGCAAGTCTCTTAAGTTAAATACATTTTTATCATTTATTGTTTTACTCCAAAACTTTTCCAATCATCGAAATTTCCGTAACATTGTCATTTTTACAAATATGAAATAATATAAACAGACATGACCGTATTTTCGTTTTAACAGACAGACGTATGGTATATTTTAAAACACAACTTTCTATATTGAAGTGGTGTACCATCTCTTTTGCGATGGGGTTCACGAAATCCGACACTGATAAATGATAATTACGGTCAATACTCGGTGTTCAACTCTGTTTTTGATGTCGTTTTTCGATGAAAATTTGCGCTGGTTTTGATATAATTAAATATGTTTCTTATCAAATTTTTCTGCCTGCCCCCTTAACTAGGCCACACTCTGGAATCGTGGTTCACTCAAAGTAGCCCATGCGTTCCTGACGCAGTCTGTTTCTCATTAAGAAAGCATCACCCAGCACGTTCATTCCAAAAGATTTCGTAATAATCCCTTGTTTTTTGTTTTCTTTATTGAGTGCGAGTAATAAATAAGCCACCTTGAGAACAAAGAAATTTCCGACTGCTAGCCCTAGCGTAAAGGTGAGAAAGGGGGTATAATTTGGGATATATAATTTATATTTTCAAACTTTTTTGATATCTGGAACAGTTTTATTATATTTACATTATTTCTTGTAGTAAATTTTGTTTTTATACAGTCGTTTTTCGTCTTTTTCGGACTTTTTTCGAATGAGTTAATTATATAACTGTATTCCATTCCGTGTAATTTCAAGCTACATTATTCTACATGTAAAAAAAACATGCCGATTTTCATTTTTTATATTTTCATCAGCCTTTCAACTTCATTGAGGAAAATTAAAGAGTCTTCCTTTACCTTTGGTAGATAGAAATCTTTGATAAATGGCAGTAAAATCTATCACTACATATCTTACATACCTTTCCTCTTGAATTATTTCTTGAAGTGCTGGTTATCCGGATATAAAAATCTTCGGCGAAAGTGTTCCTAGTTGTACTCAGTCCAAACTATTCACTAATTAATCACGGTAAAGTACAATTCTTAATATTTTTGATATTTTAAAAAAATAGTTACATCTATGACTCATGCGCTCGTAACTCAAATTATGACAATGATTCACACCCAGGAATTTCCCAATGTGCTTATTCCTTTATACTAAAGCACTGAAATGAAGTCAGCAGGAGTTAGCAAGGTTCAATAACGAAGACCTTGAACACAACCTGTAATAAAATGTTTGAAACTGTCGAATTAAGAAAGTATTATAAGTCTAATATTAGGAGCGTGCTCATTACTAACGTACTTTGATCATGCAACCTGAAATGGGAGATGAACACGTTTACAGAGATGTGCATGCACTTAATGTGACTTGGCATGCGAGGAGGAACAGAAGCTGTGAAAAGCAGTGAACTAAACGTGATAAGATACATTTCTCACCGTTCGAAATGAGTTGCTGGAGAAAATGTGAGCAGATTGATAGCCGGGCTTCGTTGATCAGACTTTCGAGCCCTACTCTACTGAACTGAGCTTAGTACGAATACTTGAAGAGACAGAGCTGGAAAATAATACGATACGGTGCATTTTATTTTTTATCAATTTGCTCCATGTAGTTTTGTAATGTTTCTTTTGATTGATTGATTGATTTTTTCGTGTTTCCAGGCGCGTCAACTGCCTTGGTCATTAGTCCCGTTAGTGTAGTGCATGTTTTTTCCGCGGGAGTGCGCTGTGATCTTCCCCCCCTGGGTGACGAGATCCGGCGCCGACCTACTGTCGGCTAGTGGGGTTTCCCCCTAACCTGGACTCTCCCACCAGCGGGGCACCGCCCCAGCCGGGACAAGCTCTAAGCCCCCGACTGATCTCCCCGAATATGTGGTAGTGTAGTGCATGTTAGTGTAAGTGTGTGTGTAAGGGGAGAGGATAGGACAAGGAAAAGGAAGGAAAGATCCGTGGCCCGTTTGCCAGGGTACTGCTCCGGCATTCGCCTGATGTTGATCGGAGAAACCACGGAAAACTACCGATCAGAGCAGCCGGCCGTTAGAATTCTCCTCCAGACAGCGACTGAATTCGACCTAACTGAAAAGATAGTGTCGAAATTCCTGCCACCGTCAAAACTCGAACCTAGGACCTCCCGGTGAGAGGCGCTGCAGTGGCATCAGTTGATGCACTGAGCTACCGCTCCCGGTTTTCTTTTGAGAATATGCATTATGTCGTGATATACTTAATATCAACTAACGTTATTGATATTTTTATAGTGTCAGTAAAAAGACGAAGGTGTAATCGTAGAGTTTAATAGACATTGTCCGTTTGATTCTATAAACCCATACTAATCATCACATGCTTTCTTTAAGGAAATATCTAGGCATGTATCCCCAAATTCGAACACTAATCTCTCTACTCACAGATTTCATTCTCACCGCATCTTGTCACAAGAACCATGTGAGTCAATAGAGAGAATTTCTGTATCAAGATGAAAATCAAGAATGATCAATGTCCAGAAACCATAAATTTAAACTGTATGCTTCCTTCAAGTATAATTCTAAACAACTGCCATCTCCACTCATGAGTTTCTTTGTCTCTGCATAGACAGAGCCATGTGTGAAAATTTCTGCCTAATACATTGGGCAACATATTTATCCCAAAACCATAATCGAAACACACGCTTAGGATAAATCGAGACAACTGCCAGTCCCAACATCAGGTTTCGTTTTATCTGCGTATAGACACTAGGACAATATAAGCTAATAAAGACATTCTGTTGTGTAAATAAATAAAGAATAGGCATTCTCTAATAACAAATTCATACAATGGTCACCCCCGCCCTCTGGATTCGTTCTCTTTGCATATTGTCAATAGAGCTACATAAGTCAAACTAGGAGAATGAATATCTTTCGCATAGGACAAATCTGCCAAATCCACCCTTTGGATTCGTTCTCTCCGTATATTATTACTCGGGCGATATAAGTCAATGAAAATATTTTCTGTCTATAAATCTGCCAATCCTACTCCCTGGATTTGTTCTCTCCTCATTCTGTAACTAGGTAACATGAGTGAATGAAAACATTTTCTGTCTAGAAAAGAATATCTCTCTCTATGTACAAATCTGTCATATCACTCCCTGGATTCACTCCCGTATATTGTCACTCGAGCGATGTAGTCAATGAAGACATTTTCTGTTTCGAAAATGATCATTTTCACCCCACTCATTCCTTGGATTCGTTCTCCCTGTACATTATCACTCGAGCGATATGAGTCAATAAAGATATCTGTCTATAAGGTCAATGATAGGCCTTCTCTGAGAACAAATCTAGACAAAAATCTTACCCACTCTCTGGATTCCTTCTCTCTGCATATTGTCACCACGGCAATTGAGAAATACAGCATCTCTACCTTAAAAAAAGAACAAACTTTCTCTAAGGACAAATCTACCACCACACCACCCCCCCAGGATTCGTTCTCTCCGTCATTATCACGAAGCAGTTCTTCACAAGGTCAGTGATAAACGTTCTCTGAGAACAAATCCAAACAAAAATCGTACCCACACACTGACTTCCTTCTCTCTGCATATTGTCACCACGGCAATATGAGGAAATACAGACATTCTCTACCTTAAAAAAAGAACAAACTTTCTCTAAGGACAAATCTGCCACCACCACCCCACTCCCAGGATTCGTTCTCTCCGCGCATGAGCGATTCGTTCCGGCCACAGCCTCCTCGCGGCGCGGGGCGGGGAGCGACGCGCAGAGTGCGCAGCTCCGCGCAGCACTGCGCAGCGGGTATCCATCCACGCCCCTGCGCCGCCGCCGACCGCTGTGCTGGCAGCGAGCGTGTGACCGCAGCTCGGGCTTCAGTTTTACGACTGCCCGGAACCGATGGCGGCGCTCTTTTTTCTGGTACGGCAGCGCCGCGCCGCGTCGAGGCTCACGGCCGGGCAAGAAGCGGGGCGATAATAACGATTTCCTGCCGAAAGACGGCACCCCGCGCCGCCCCGGGCTCATTGGACAAAGAAGGAACCCACTTTCTGGGAACGCCGGTGTCAAACTGAAACTGAATCTGGAACGCCGCAATTAACCTTTGTGTGTGTTTCCCTCTGGAACGTTTGACGCACCTCCGATGGAAACGGGGTTTTCAGTTCGTGTATTAGTTATCTTATGAGTTAATTGAATTACAGAGGAAAGAGCATAACAGTGGTAATAAATGTATTGAAGGGACTTTTATTCTCTGGATACCTGTGAAAAAGGGTATTTTACTTATAGGTTTAAAATTCCTATGAATATTTAGAAAGCCTCCTATATCTATAGAAAATTTTCTATATATTTTATAATTCATTATTTTAAAATCAGTTATGTTGCAGCAAACGAATTAAAGTTTTCGATCCCCTCAAGGCTTTTGCGAGTTTTTCTAGTACCTATAGTTTTTATTGAGAACTATAAGTACCATCATGAACTATTTCAAACTTGTTGCCGTTGATAATAGGTTATTCTTGTTTTCAGTTTAAAAGTAGATGTCTTCGTTTTGGATTTATTCCTGTCATTATAGTCCTCATATCGGAGATCCAAGATGAAATAGTCCTGTGAACTATTTTTTTTAACAAATTGAGAAATGCAAATTGGGGAACATTTTAACGCTGGATTTCTATCTACTAGTGCTGTAGATAATAAAATAATATGTATTAGAATTGTTATTTATTTTTCTGTCTATAGGTTTTAGACACTAGACGTTGCTGTTACCATTATATAACACGTTAATATATTGATATAAAACAGTTACCCTAAAAAGTGATTTCTATCATTAAAATAAAGAACCAAAAGCAATCTCATAATTTAATATGAGTATTTTGATTTTAATTTGAAAATTATTAACTGTGATTTGATATTTATAATTATTAATTTTATATTTATCTTATACTGTAGACCATTTGGCTGATCTTAAAAGAAACTTTTGATCTTAAAAGAAAACTTCCACGACCCTAAATTGATTAACAACAGGACACGCGAGACCCAATTTAACAAAATACGATTAATGTGGACTAATGTAATGTCGAACTTATGAGTGCGAAGTCACTCAGCTTGTCGTTCAACATTGTCCGCAAAGGAAATATCCAGGTCCAACCTCAGGTTAAATGCAAATATCCCCACTGTGGAATGACTGGTGCTCTGGGTTTTGAACTATAGCGTGTAGTTCCCTAATTATAACTCCTTAATTAACCGTTTTATTCTAAATGTTTAGATTCATATTCCTTTTATTCCTTTACATTGATTGATTGAAATTTTCATGTTTCCGGGCGCGTCAACTGCTTCGGGCATTAGTCCGTTCGTGTAGTGCATGTTCGTTTCTCTGGAGATAGCGGTGATTTTCCCCACTGGATGGCGAGATCCGGCGCCGACCTACCGTCGGTAGTGAATTTCCCCTGACCAGGACTCTCCCACCAGCGGGGCACCGCCCCAGCCGGGATAAGCTCTAAGCTCCCGACCGGTCTCCCGAATATGTGGTAGTGTAGTGCATGTTAGTGTGAGTGTGTAAGGGGAGAGGATAGGACAAGGAAGGGAAGACAGATCGCGCGCGGTCCGTGGCCGTTTGGTGGGTACTCTCCGGCATTCGCCGGCTTGATCGGAGAAACCACGGAAACTACCGATCAGAGCAGCCGGCCGCTAGAATTCTCCTCCAGACAGCGACTGAATTCGATATAGCTGAAAACTAGTGCGAAAATCCTCCGCCGTCGGACTCGAACCTAGGACCTCCCGGTTAAGGCACTGCAGTGACATCAGTTGATGCACTGAGCTACCGCTACCGGTTTTATTATTATTTTATTGCTTATATATATATATATATATATATATATATTATTCGATATTTTTCTTTCACTATATGCCACACTTGTATGGCCAAGCCAATCAGGTCGCATGCGACCCACCAACCAGACGTTTTGGCCTCCCTGCCGAAGGGCATGCATTGTCCCCGCTCCACGCCTTCGGGGGTCCTTCGCCTGTCGGCTTGGCGAAAACTATGCCAACGCACGAACTCTCCCAACGCCCCAAGCACAGAGGGACTTCGCGTTAATGTCCCTATGACGCCGGCTGCCTGCGAGATAAATGAAGATATTTTAGTGGAACGACGTTTCGACCAATGGGAGAAGAGATGCGCTGCTATGTTGTTATGGAAACCCAGCGGTGTTGCCAATGTTAACGCACAAGGTAACAAATAACAGGCACGTGGTTCCGGCTGGGCGGTGTTTCTTCAGTTGGTTTCCCGCTTGAAAAACCGGTAACCGAACCAATCGAGTGCTTCTGCAGTGATGCGAATGACTGCTCCACTTCCTGATTCTAACTCCGCGTACAAGAACACTAAAAAATTCCTCCGGAGATTGAAATGGAGAGAATGTAACTTGTTACTATTGTGATAAGTCAAGAACCGTGGGATTAGTTCTTTAATAATAAAATCAGCATCTAGCGTTGGAATATGGCATTGTTTTCAAACTCGGAAGTCAAGGAATACGCGTTGTTAGGACAACGGGTCAACAAAGTTTGATATTCCATGCTTGGGGACATAACGTTGTGCAAATGGACTCGGCCCCGAACACATTATGTGTAGAAGGTGTGAAGAGGGCGTTGGATGGCCGTAATCTTTAGAAGGGACGCATGTATTCATTCTCTAGAAAAAAGGGAGTACACGTAAGCGGTTGGTGAGGTGCTTTCGGATTTTTAGCATAGGCTGGGTTTTAGGCAAATGATAAAGAGACCGGAAATTTATGTTTAGTTTGAGGTCTGAGAGAATGGTATGGTGTAAATTACCATATTAAATTGTAATTTGGGTATTTTATTAATGTAATAGTTGTAAGTTTGAATTAAATAGATTCCATGTTTCGACGAAATATACATTAGGGTAGCTCGGTAGATGGAAGAATTTTCCA
Source organism: Teleogryllus oceanicus (assembly GCA_964035755.1). Taxonomy (NCBI): domain Eukaryota; kingdom Metazoa; phylum Arthropoda; class Insecta; order Orthoptera; family Gryllidae; genus Teleogryllus; species Teleogryllus oceanicus. The sequence continues at coordinate 109,181,993 of CAXIVR010000007.1, forward strand.
ATAAGTTGCTAAATAGTCAGTCGCGAGTTGGTGTTTCACACGAAATACAGATAGGCAAAGTCGGGACCGCGTATTAAATTTGTGGGAATATTAAGTTCTATTAATAGCAATCGTTGAGGACATTCTGGAACATTTTTTAATTTAGGAAAGGACGCGAGAATTGGTACGCTAAGGATGCCATGAACAACATTCTGCTAGTCAGCCGAGAAGCCATCAATCAAGATTACGAATGTACGCTCACGAACTATAGTGAAACCTGCACGGTATTTAATGTTTCAAAGTAAAAAGTAATTCACGTAAAATTAATAAAATTGTGTTGTATTGATTATAAGAATAAATGTTAATTTTTTATTGTTGAAAAAGTCTGATAATTCATATAGTTGCCATCAATCTAATAATTGATTTCAATCAATAGAACTTCCAGGAATCGTGATTCTGTATAGAATCACACGCCCACATGCAACAGATAAGGGGTGTTATGTTGTGTGTCGAACTCTGGTTGAGTTTCGGTAAAATTCAATAAATTAATGTTGTAAAATCTCACAAATAACTATCCCATCGCGGAGATTGGTAATATATTAAAAAATATCACTCTATGTTCCTTTGCTGACCACCGAATACTATAAATAGAAGCATAATTTACTTCGATTCACCGAAAGTTTCGTTGATTAAAATGTAATGAGCAGTTATAAGCTCAGAGAGTCATTCAAGATTTTTTGAAAAAACACTTATGTATTCCTTTTATTCTAGCAGATGTTTTTCATAATCCACATACTTCTGAGTATCTGATCTGGTATCTATTTATCTCCTTTTCACAAATATCGGTCTAAGTTTTCACCTTGTACACTTGGCTTACCTTCCATATTGCTTTTCTGTGAAAATTGCAATCAGTAATACTAGGATTGATGCCATATATTACTCGAGGCGAATATCATTCTCAAGTGATACTTATTACACTAGTATCATGTTAGTTCTGTAACTTTATGCTCAAACTTAGTTTCTGTACTTTGTTTCTTTTAATTCGATGATATTAAGAATTAACATCAATTTAATAGCTCCAATGTGTTCATATTTTTCTACCTTGGCATACTGTTATTACTAAACTGGTTTCAAAACCACTAACCACAAGGCAGTGTACTTTTATATCCATTAATTAGCACACATTTCAATTACAGATTTGCAAACAAATTTTATAGTTTAACTGCAACGTACGATCTCATATGGTGAAGAGTTTTGCCGTATCCCACAATCCAATATGAGAAGGTGAATATGACTCATAGCGACGTCGGGAAATCCAACATGAAAGGCACGCGTTGCATGACTCGGTTCTTACTCAGCGAGCAAAGCCTGTACTTGACATCCATTTGCTCGATATTTCCAAGAATAACAAATACGAGAGAGCAACCACAGCCTCGGGGTCACATCAGCTGTTTGTCGCAGCCGACACGAACGACCGCAATAGTTCGACGAACTCTTGGCGATGCTCACCATCCGGTTGCTCTCATTCGCATGAGCGTTGTGTGAGCCTACCACGGTTGACATGAACAAGAAAGCGACCCATAATTGAATTTCAAAAGACGGGTTGGAAAAGTCAAAAGGATTGTAACAAGTAAATTCTCGCAAAATTACTAAAATTTAGCTATGTAAAAAATGTATGTTTGAAAATAATTTTGTGTTATAAAAATAAAAAATGAGTTAGTAGTGGTGGATATTATTTTTTGAAAGAAAAAACACGATTTTGGTGCTTTTTCATTGCAAATCAGACTTTAATTAGTTAAGTAAGTAGTTCTTTTAGATATTCTGCAATATAATTGAACCTAAACTGTCAGAAAATATCTACAGATGAATTAAGTAGCGATGTTAAAATATGTTAGGTGTTTCTATTAGTGTAAATTTTCACATAAATAATAGAATAATGTAATTTAACGTGAAATAGGAAGAAAATATCGAATTAATAGATTCTATATATTTTTTAATCAAAACCAAAAACTAATACTTTGCCCGATTTTACAACGAATGACCCTATGAAGAAAATAGAAAATCAAAATTAACTTGCTCAAGTACAATAATAATAGAATATTCTAGAAAAACATTTAATGAGCTGTTCAAAAACTTAATCATCGAAAAGTTAATATAATCGTTAAATGCCCATACATTTAAAAGCATTTAGACGATTCCAGTTTTATTTCATTTGCGTGTTAGAGTCGTTAAAAATAAAAATATCGTGGACACTGCAATGAGCAGAGGTAAAGGAGTACACGGTAAACAGGCTGCCATCTTTTTTTGTTGGCAGAACATGAAGTTTCGCAAGTTCTTTTTAATGGAAAATAATTTTACGAGTATTGGAAATTACATTTTCTAACATACAAATGCTTAATAACAATTTTGTATAACAAGTTAATAAAATAAAAGTTTTAATCAATGGAAAATAATAAATTTCACTGTTTGATATGAAACGTTTTGGATGTAGAGATTACTCATGGTGTAGCATTGAGACTGTTCTAGAACGGAATTTCAGGTGAACAGGCTTCGGCGTAGATTTTCACTTGATTAACCCGCGACCGCTGCCTGGGATTCCAATATTACGCATCATTCATTCGCCTATTACCCCTATCCAATTTTAATCATCATTATCACCATCATCATCATCATCATCATTACCTACACTTTCAAGGGCCAAAACTCAGAACAAATTGGCACTAGCGGAGGTGAGGGATACGGAAAGTGAGAGATAGGAGAATGAGCAAAAACAGAGATGTAACAGTGATGGAGAGGAGGAACAATAAAAAGAAAAGATGGAGGAGGAGAAAAGGAGTGAAGAAAGAATAGGAAGAGAAAGAGATGAACAAGGTATTGAAAAACATAAAGTATAATAATAAGTAATAAAGATAATATAAGTATAAGTATAATAATAAATAAAGTAAAAAAATAAAAAAGTAAAGAAAAGATTAAATAAACGAGTAACGATTTTTGAGTAACTATTTATGAGTACACGGAGAGAAATGTTATGGTACAGGGTACAATACATGTTTAGTAAGCATTCATACAGTAAATACAATTATTCGTGTAGTAAAATTTGCTAAACAGTCCGTTGGACGAAACAGCCATTTCGTGAAGGCGAATAAGCACTTTGTTCTACGAAAATTTACTAAACCGTTTAGTTTGATGTACTACTAATTAATATCGTGAACTAAACATTTCTCTCCGTGTATGAGTATTTGGCTTTCTGATTTCCGGGGTTTTTTACAAGACTCGTTTTGATTAATTTCCGTTATTTTTACTTGACTATATTTTTCTTTGTGAGACCCTTTAATATAAGTGTTTTTCCTTTCTTTGTCTCAGGCTACCTGATAATGCGGGCACATTGTGTCGCGAAACGCTTTTTCAATACATTTAGGCCAATAAAAAATTGTTTAAAAAATACTTGAAGTTTGATTGTCTCTAAATATTTAAATAAAAATATGTATTATATTGATTGGTTGTAAATTAGTGAGTAATTAATTGTAGCATTTTAGTTACATGGGAGCAACAGGAGACCACAGATATCCGCACCTGAACTCAATTCACGATTATTGGCCCCAATTTTCCCGCTGTGGTCCACAGTGCTTCCCTGCCGTCGCCTGCATTCTCATTCGTATTCTGCATAACTAGGATGAAGGATATGTCTTCTCGGAACGCCCCCTACTGCCTCTGCCCGCTACAGCCGCCGCCGGCGACTTTCTAGGAGAAAGTGATTGGGTGGAAGAATTGTGAGCAATACGCATTACGGCAGCTGGTTGTCCTAGTGTCGCATGTACCCAGACGCGCTTTCGTACCAGGAACTGTGCAAGTTGCTAGTGCGTTGTCCTCCTTTCCAAGTACCCGTTAATCGACGACTCCGCACGGCGTTAAACGAGCCAGATACTATGCGGATGTGCGTGGTACGAGAGAAACGCGTGTCTTTGTCGATTGTATCAGATGTGATTTATTTTGACGTTTTGCGCTCAGCTTGTTTCCGACAAACGAGTTTAAAAGCGTAATGTAAGATGCAAATAGTGTTGCCTCAAACGACTATAAATTTCTTCTAAATATGTCAAATAATACTCACAGATTTCTTTCAATAACACGTAGATCTTCATTATTACATCATCCGATTATACTACTACGTACGGCCCACAATTAGGGGGTACACAATAGCAGAAACGTTGCGCAGAATTCTATTTTTTTTTAAATAATGGCAACAGTTTGGTTATTCAGTCCGTTTCAATTTTTCAGTCTGTCCCTGTTACAAATAATAATTTCCTCTATTTGGTATCTGATTTCTCTTTGCCTGGATGATTTTTTACAGCTCTAGGTGCCTAAGCCAATTAGTTTGGCAACATTACATAAATACTTCTGGGCATTTCCTATTCATGTTTGTGAAATATAATCTTTTGAATTGTACTTGTTAATTTTTAACAATTCTAACAATTTTAACAATTTATTTAGTTTATCGTTTATCGGTTAACCTTCAATTGATTGATTTCCAATTCCTACGTCGTTGTATCATACGAGTTCACTGTGGGAACACTCACAGATTGTTTGTCTTATATTATATACTTTACTTACATATCATTGCCACTTATGGATACTTATATTATATACTTTATTTACATATTATTGCTTTCCTCAATAAAGATGAATAACTCCTTCAGTTGTTATTGAAAAACTGTTATTAGAAAACCGTGTCAAAAATTAATTTGTACAGCACCCACTGTCATAAAATTATATTCTTCATTTAAATGTGTGAACTACCTCCCTTTAAAAAAATTGTCGTACTTTTCAAGGTACTCTGGTTATCTATAATTTTAGCACCTTTTAATTTGCGTTACATAAATGAAACCTTTGATATAAAAGAGTTATAAAGTAATATTCTTCCAAAAATTATATTTTCATAATATTAATAATCGTGTCTTGAAGAAACCTAGTACATATACATACATCATTCCGCTGATTTTATTCATTATAATTCCATAATCTGCATACGTTAATTTGCAATTAGTAAGTAAAATGGATATGAGTTGTTCGTTTGCCCAAGGCAAGTACTGGTCAGATGAAACGGATGGCGATAAAGTGCGGGACCTAAATGACTTCCGCTCCGCCGAAACATGCAAGGTACGGCACGTGTATGCACATCGCACGGGATCCCTCCCGCGGCATTACCCAATTAGAGCCTACAAAGGAAGTGGGAGGTGCCCCTCATAAGTGAAGAGGAAACCCAGCATCCTTCTGATGACAGCGGTGTCGGGAACATGCGAACTGCCAGCCAGCCCCGGCTGGGCTTTGAACTTTCGTCGCCCGGACGCAGGACGAGTTCCTTTCCGCCCATCCTCCGCCTTGTCCGTCCCGGCCTCACATATTGTGTTTAATGATGGGACGGCGGCCGTATAAATCACTCGGGAGTGATGTTTCGGAGGAGATAGTCTTCAAGTGTTTTGGTAATTTTTCCATTATGAAATTTGAGCGGTTTTGAGTGCCTTTTCTCACGAAAAGCGGGTCTGTTCTGCTTATGAAGTAAAACGCCTGTTAAGGCCAGCTCATGGTGAAAATCTGGTCTGAGTAGATTTTATGCATACTAATAAAAAACTTTTTTTAAAAAAACTGTTTCCAGGAACCTCCCTGACATTTGATTTTGTAATATTGACAAAAAAATTTGTGGTGTTGCCCACAGAAGAAATCAACTTCTATCATGTCAAAGCTAATTATTCACACTTTTTTCTAATAATCACAAGACTTCATAATCCATAAAACAAGGTACTTTCCTGAATTACACAGAGATGCATGCACATTGCCTTTATGAATTCATTTAAATATAAATACTGATCTATACGACACCGATAAAATTAAAATGACATCTCGCTGACGAAAACCAAATTTTCATGATACGGGAATGGAAGTGCGTATTTTGCGTATAATCTTACGCCAGAAGGTTTCGTACAGAGAAGAGCCAAATTAATTCACCTTACATTTCCTGTTGAAGCATCATGTCAAATGCATTCCGGCAAACAAGGACGCAAATGATAGGTAAATGTGAATGTTTGCAGCAAGTATAGGACTCAGAATTATTTATTTACACATAACGTCATAAAGTGCATCCGTGGAACCTCCCCTTTAAAAACTCTGCCTCCTTCACCACCACGAATAAAACCACTGTCTGAGATTACCATAAATTGCCGCCGATTGCAGTCACTCTGACCTTTTCGAGACCTGACTGTGGTAGGATTTTCGACCTAGCCAGATAGGTAGGGCAAATTCAGCAGATGTCTGAAGGATAATCTCAGTAGTCGATTGCTCTGATCCGTGACAGTCTTCCGTGTTTTTCCCATCAACGCCAGGAAAATGCTGAACAGTATCCTAAGAAATTGGCCGCGGACGGCGCGCCATCTTTCCTTCATTTTCCTTGTTCTATCCTCCTCCATTACTTGCACACACTTACACTTACATGCACTACATTACGGGCAGGAGACCAATCCGTATCTTGTCCCTATTGGACGGTGCCCCATTGGGAGATGTTTCTGGAGAAGGAAATCCCCTGCAAGCCGACTGAAGGTCGGCTGCGAATCTAGTGGGGAAAAGAACCGCGCCCACTCTCGGAATAAGCATTCACTACACTAATTGGATTAATGACCACAGCAATTGCAGTTGGAACTCAATTAACGGAAACATCAATTAATCAATAAAATAACATCAACAGTACCATTTCTATAACCAGCACCAAATTATACCATCTCTTTTACTCGAAATATATTAACGAATTGTCTTTGAAGTATTTCATATAAGAAACATCTTCGCAAGAGTGCTGAATAGAGAATTGTCCCCAGACCAACATTCTCATAAAAGTTGAAAGTAGAAGTTCTAGTAAAGAAATAGTAGAAAAAGTAGAAGTTCCCATTCTGCGAGAGACGTTCAAAAAGAAGGCGCACATGCATCATGCAACACGCTGCAGGGTGCAGCTCACATTTCCTTCCGGCGTAACTCGAAACATTTGTGTCCTAGATTTGTTTCTTACCCGTAATGTATGAAGGCGGCTCCACACATTCGCTATTCGTCGAGTAGTGAGCAACCGCTCGCCGAATTCCAAGTAGTGTGGATGAGTTGCTTGCTATTTGCTGAGTGACGAACATTCGGTGCTCGCTCTACCCAACGCGTGTCGGTCTTTTAGGACACATCAGCTGTTCGGAACTGGGCGAAAAGCAGCTCGAGGCTCAATGAATGCTGAATGTGTGGAGCCGCCTTGAGATGACACATTTTGGGTAGTTCAATGATACCGTTTACGATGTTCACATGCATCCCTTCTCACAGATTTCCGCTCAAGTGTACAAGGCCGTGGAATGAGTCCCATCAAAAAGTCAGTGATTTTATTATATGCAGTGCTTTACGCTTTTAAGTTAAAGATTGATAGGATTCCCTTCTATGGTTGACTACAATTTACACATGCCCAGATCTCGGTACTCATAAACAATTTTCTAAAGTATTTTTAAATCTTTTTCCGCATTGAATAGGCATTTTATTGTTCCAGAATTTGTAAACCTCCTTTATTTCATTAGACTTAAAGAACAAATAAGTACTGCACGTCATGAAACCATATTTTGCAGCAGTTTCGATTTTCCATACATGGGGTGTGTTGCACTTTTCTGACGCAACTTTTCTATAGTTCTTCCTTTTGTACGTCGTAATGGCAAAGGATCAGCGAGAAAGGTTCTTTCTTTTGTTACGTAGCGCGTTACGTAATGCGTTGATAAAGCAATTTATTAATATTAAGTTGGCGTTGACTAAGCAATGTGTCCCCGGAGCAGGCGAGGCGTACGGGCCGCCCCGGGGCCGTTACTGAATTATCCCGCAAATACGCGAAGCCCCAGGGGGTACGTGGGCGGCGGCGGCGGCAGCGGATGCCTCGTGCACTCTCACCCCCGGGGGGCAAATGCGGAGGCGGCGGTGGCGGCGGCGGTGGTAGTGATGGTGGCGGCGGTGGCGGTGGCGGCGGTGGCGGCGGTGGCGGCGTGGCGGTGGCGTGGCTGTGGCTGTGGCTGTGGCTGTGGCTGTGGCTGTGGCTGTGGCTGTGCTGTGGCTGTGGCTGTGGCGGTGGCGGTGGCGGTGGGTGGCGGTGGCGGCGGCGGCGGTGGTGGCGGGGCGGTGGAGGTGGCGGTGGCTGTGGCTGTGGCTGTGGCGGTGGCGGTGGCGGTGGCGGTGGCGGTGGCGGTGGCGGTGGCGGTGGCGGTGGCGGTGGCGGTGGCGGGGGCGGGGGGGGGGGCGGTGGCGGTGGCGGTGGCGGTGCCGGTGGCGGTGCCGGTGGCGGCGGCGGCGGCGGCGGTGGCGGCGACGGTAGCGGCGGGGGTGGCGGGGGTGGCGGGAGTGGTGGGGTTGGCGGCGGCGGCGGCAGCGGCGTCGGCGAAGGTGGCGGCGGTGGTGTTGGCGGTAGCGCTGGCGCCGCGCCAACCTCGAAGCCCGGACCGCGCCGCGGGCGTGTGGCCAACGTCGCCCTGCCGCCACTTGTTGCTGCGGCCGCCGCATCACCCGATGACATCCTATCGAGCGCCGCCGGTGATGGATGTCGGCGGCCGTCTTGAGGAAGCCACCCCGACCCGCTCGGCCCCCGGCCCCGGGACGAGACGACGTGTGACGCCGCGGGTGGTTCCGGAGTGGGCGGGGACAATGCCGGATAGAAACACCGACTTCCGGGCATTCATTGATAGCAGTACTTCTGACCAGGAGGTCCTAGGGTTCGAGTGCCGACGGTGGCAGGATTCTCCATGCTAGATGGATTTCAGCCGCTGTCTAGTGGCTGGTTTGTTCTGATTGGCAGTTTTCTGTGGTTGCTCCGATTAACACCTGGCAAATGCCGGAGCAGTACCTCAACAAACGGGCCACGGGCAGCGGTGCATCTTTCCTTCCTCTTCCTTGTTCTATCCGCACCCCTTACACACACATACACACACATTTACACTAACGTGCAATACACTACCACACATACCGCAATACCGGTCGGGAGGTTAGAGCTTGTCCCGGCTGAGGTGGTTCATTAGTTCCCTCTGAAACCCATGTCATTAGTACCCTAACAAGGAGGCCAAGGACCACACACAATCCTTCCTGCCTCTTCCTTATCCTGTCCTCACCCCTTACACACTTCTACACATACATGTACTACACTGCCGCACATGTCGGGGGACCAATAAGAAATTCAGAACATGTACCGGTTGGGGCTGTGCCCCGCTCTTGGGAGATATCTGTTTAGGGATAGACCCCGCAAGTCGACATGTAGGTACCGGATCGCGACATTAGCGTCACCACGAACTCCCGCAATAGAAACGTGCACAACACTTCCGGAACTAATGACCTTAGCAGTTGATGCACCCGGAAACACTAAACAATCTATCAATCAACGGGAACACATATCCCCAGAAACCTCCTTCTCGAAACTCTACTAAAACCCCCCAATCAAACCAGAAAAATCTAACCAAAAACTCAACCTTAAAAGAAAATATTTCCCTACTTGAAACCTTTGCATACAAGATTCTTAACTCTAAAGTGTGAACCTGAACTATGTACGCCATGTCGGAGTCACAAATTGTTAAACAACTTAAAACACTAAGACATCAGCCATTCTGGTGAATTATTTTCATTAATGTGTGCAGATATTATTTGCATGATGTAGTATGGAATGAGGGTACGGGGAAAAGGAAAGGTACGGGGATATGATTTGCATGATGCAATGAGGATACGGGGGAAAAGGAAAACTGCCAGGGAATTTCCGAGGGAGGGATTTAGCACATTTCTCCTCACTGTTGGTAAGTTTGGTTACAAAAATAATTTTTATTTTTCTTATAAATTGAGAATAGCAAAGGTATTCTCTACAAGGAGTATACAATATGTATTTAATATACAGAGAATTCAGCCAAACACGTGTTTCCCTCACCGTAACCTCTGCATTGTCTACTACTTGTGGTTGGTACCTCTGCTACCCTGAATTTATAATCATAGAGTATCACAATATCTTTGCTATCACTACAGAATTTGTAGTCATTCAGAATAGATGAACAGACAATTATGCCCAAACGCCTGTATTGTATGATCAAATAAAACTTTCAAACACATAAATAATTTACTTTTAAAATATTTGGAGAGGAATATTGTCTGTAATTTGTTATAAAATATACTAAGATTTTTTATGCTTTAAAGATGTTAAATCGAAAACAACGTATTTTCTCGGTTAAAACTGCGGTATGTGAATTGCAGGTCAAAGAGAAAGGATTATTGAATCTAGCTTGTGGAGTTTAATGTCGTAGGAAATGTGTCTGTCTGACTCCAAGGCTTATCTAACTCTTTAGAACCAAATTTCTCATTGCTCACCAGCACCTTTTAGAAATGTAGAAAATGGAAATGAAGTCGACACATTTATCCAAATCGATTTCTCTGGTAGATATTTGCATAAGGCGATAAGCGCGACATTGTGCCGTTGGAGGTTCTTGGAAATCGTGCTGGCTTTCAAGGCCTCGTGCTCTCGTAAAAGGTTCTTTAAAAATCAATGTTGTGAATATTTTGCCATTGAAGAAAGCTTAAGACACATTTTAAATTGAAGTATGAAAACACACGTATTATATGTGGAGTATGAAAACAAACTAATGTATGTAAGCAAACATTTAAGTGGAAGTGAAGAGTTTATTTTGATAATTAGCCTTTTTCTTACAAGCAGATGTTGACAACAAGAAAGTCTGAATATCAGTGCAAGTGAGTTACATTTTCTTCTTAAAACCTACTTCCAAGGTGAACTAGGTAATAATAAATTCCACATATAAATGTGACGATACCGTAAATATTTATTTATTGGAATATTTCTAGTAGAAAGTTCGTGTCTCGGTTTTGATATATGGAAACTAATCAACAACACATACGTGGAACGTAAGAACTTATCATTTTCTCGCGTTGCTAGGAGCAACGTCATGAACTGGAGTGTTGGAATATAAATTAACTGAAAATTTATTTCCGAAGATAGCAATATATTAACTAAATTTGAAATTTTCAGTTCATTAAGAATATTCACACAACTCATAAAATACAATAAGTGAGCAACGAGTGCTTTTCCATTCGTTCAAAATCAGAGACCTGCACAATCTAAAACAAGACGGCGCCAACCACAACCACAATTCTGAGCTCCCTGTTCACTTCCAGGCCCCATTTCTATTACATTTTTTAGCAATAATATATTTTACTGGTAAATAAATAAAACACCAGGATAATGAAATAACTTAATGATGCAATTAAATGTAACATACCAAAGAACCGTACACAATTTTAATTCGAGGAACATTTACACGAAAGGGACAGGTAACTATAGTTACTATCGGGAAGAAAAAAACAATATGGCGTCGCGATACATGTAGAGTTTTGGTCATGCAAAGCCTCTTGTAGACGGCCATTGAAAATACAGGTGGCGTATGTAGACTGAAAGATACAAAAAATTAGAAACAATGGAATGGAAGTGAAGGATCCGGTCATTAGGCAGAAAAACGCTCTCTGTGATTCTGGACATGGAACGAGCAACATCGCTCTAATGCTAGCACCCGAACGGTCAGTATCGAATGCAGTTTTCGTTTCCTCGACGAGGGTGACAGTTGTTTTTCTTTTGTGTGTGATTACATTAGAGAAATAGGCAAACTCGCGTGTTAATCATAGTAATTAGTGCGTGTAATGTGTAATAGTATAAACGTCTTTAACTGGTAGGAACTTTTCGAGATTAGGCACCCAACTGCGGTGATAATTAGGGAACGTTTCGGATAGAAAATTTTGGAAGGTCATATAGCACGGAAACCTTATTTAGGCGATACGGAATAAAGAAGAATCAACGCGGCGCGGGAGTCTCCGAGAAAATCAAGAGCGCACGAAGATATTTCAGTAAGCTACCATGCATTAGTATTTATTTTTTCCGTTCTGAAAGAAAGACTAAAACAATTTAAATAGTTTTTTGGCAGCCACATGAATATAAAGAAACGGTTTTAATACTCTAATAGTTGATGTAAAAATAGTTTAGTTATTTTACAGGAATTTGTTTAATTAATGTTACATAAATAAATATAATAAATGTAATTTTATTTTTCTGAATACAAGGCTGATTAATATTTCAAAGGGAAGAGTGTTTCTTTAAAATTCGGGATACTACGCGTCTCCCATCAGCAGCAGCGCCGAGCGTGAAGGCTCCTTATGGATCGTGTGTAAGAGTGATTAAGGAAGTTCTGATTTCGATCCCATCAGAAATTTACTGGTTGTGTTTAACAGCAATGAGTTTGTCGAGAAAATCTGTAGAAATCTAATTCGTAGGCTGACTGGCCTGATTATTGGTTTTCATTGTTTTCCTGGTCATTGGCATGGGAATACTGGAATGTTTGATTATTTCGCGTTCCCGCGCGTCAAATGCTAAGGTCATTAGACGCGTAAATGTTGAGCACGTTTTTATCACGGGAGGTGGTATGTTCTCATCCCAGTGAATAGTGAGATCCGGCGCTGACTTACGTGTCAGCTTGCAGGAGATTACCTTCTTCAGATTATCTCCGTCAGCGGTGCACCGCCCCAGCCGAGACAAGCTCCTGACTAGTCTCTCGACAATTGTCGTAGTGTAGTGCATGTAAGTGTAAATGGGGTAAGATATGAGGTTAGGAAAAGGAAGAGAAAGAAAAGGTCGCGCGCGCTCCGTGGCCCGTTTGTTAATGTTCTGCCTTGGCAATCGCCTGGCATTGAATGGAAGAAACCACCGGAAACTACCATTATAGCAGCCGGTAGCTAGAATTTGTCTCTAAACAACGGATTAACTCGACCTTGCTATCTAGCTAGTGTTGAAAATCCTGCCACCATCAAAACTCGATTCCTAGGACCTCCCAGTTAGAAGCACTGCAGTTACATCAGTTGTTGCCGGTTGCATAACTCTAGAAATTTTAGGCCCGTATTAAGACCCTGGAGCCTTTCAAACACTGTTTTCGAATTACACATGATCAATATCATAAAATAAAAACGTGTTTAACTGATCGTTTGTTAAAATTTGTGTAGATAAGTTTTGCGGTTCTCATATTAACAATAGAAATTAACTTGTACATACGAATTAGTCATTTAGTTTTGACAATGCATTTTATTAAAGGGAAATTCTACGCATGCTTTTGTTGTGCCGTAGACCGCTTCTTCGTTTCCCTACTCAACAAGGAAAAGTGCGCGGGTAGCTTTCATTCTGACCGGGAGGTCCTAGGCTCGAGTCCCGACGACAGTTTGATTTTCGATATTTGCTTGTCACCTAGGTCGAATTCAGTCTGTGTCTGGAGGAGAATTCTAGCGGCCGGCTGCTCTGATCTGCAGTTTTCCGTGGTTTCTCCGATCAATACCAGGCGAATGCCGGAGCAGTACCCTTACAAACGGACCAGGGACCGCGCGCTATCTTTTCTTCCTCTTCCTTGTCCTATCCTCACACCCTACTCAGACACACACACACACACTTACACTAACATGCACTACACTACCACACATGCCGGGAGACCGGTCGGGAGCTTAGAGCTTGTCCCGGCTGGGGCGGTGTCCGCTGGTGGGAGAGTCCTGGTTAGGGGGAAACCCCACTAGCCGACGGTAGGTCGGCGCCGGATCTCGCCATTCAGCGGGGGAAGATCACCGCCACCTCCCGATGAAAAAACATGTATTACACTTACGGGGCTAATGCCGTAGTTGACGTGCCCGGAATCACTAACAACCGACGAACCAACCTCCAAAGCGCTACGTCGCGTATCGTCTTCCTAACAGAAGGCTCAATTGTTGAAACACTCGCTCACGGCATTTCGGGCCGTAGACAGTGCTACGCCGCAGCGGCGTCAACAGAAGCTTTTTAGCGCGGAAATCCACCCTCGTAAAAGAGTGCGTCAGTTTACGCGGGGGCACAAACATTTGGAAAGATTTATCGGCCCTCGCCTAGAATGAGACGCCGTCGTTGAGTCGAGAGTCTTCTAGCCGCGCCGAGGTCCCTCTCCCATGTTTTGCTTCTTCTTCTTTTTATCATCGGAGCGTGCTCCTGAGTAAATAAGCTGAGTGGTAATATGCGCCTCGTAAACCGATGTCCCGCGAAAACATCGCTATTCAACCTCTCGGTTTCTGAATGGACGGCCCACCCAATCAGGGGGCCTAAATTTTTTCGTAGATTGTTTGTTGTTGTTATTTTATTTGTTGTTTTCTGATCAATACTTATCTGACGGAGGTGTTAACAGGTAACAGTGGTGCACCAAAGGGGTGGGGCTCATGGGACACCCCCTCTCGAGAAGCTAATGACACATTCATGAATATAGTTATCAATAACTCCAAAGAAATAAACGTCACTCAGTATTTCGATTGAATGTGTTATAAAAAACAATACATCAACAAACAATCTGAATATTAAATTCAACAACATGAATAGTTCTTTATGAGCTAACAGGTATATTTGGCTGAATACTATACAAGTAACTCTCATAGAAAAAAAATTGCATAACTGTTACATACTATTTTGAATATGAAATTGATTAGAGCATTCTGAGACCATTGATGTGATTTTAATTTGTTTATTACAACTACTGTTTACACAATCCTCGCCCTCTGGAAACCTAGATATCTAATGCTTTATTCATAGATCATTTTATTGTTGTTTTTTTGTTTGTTTGTTTGTTTGGTTTTCTTTTCTTTGTTTTTTTGTTGTTGTTGTTGTTGTTTTTTTGTTGCTTTTTGCAGGACAGAAAGAGACTCATGAGACTTTCATATCACTTTTTATTTTTATTGACCATCCCAGGACAAATGAGATCATACTAACGTATTTATTAACATTTATTAAAGTTTAAATGATGCATTGGAGAACATTTGAACCAAGATAATGTATTAATTGTTTCTTGTTAGGCAGATGCAGTGGTTACTTAGAACAGTGTTAGGAAGGTAATTTGTCTCCTGAAAAGCGGATACGAGTTTGGAAAGATTTTCTTAATTTTGCCAAGATATGAGTAACAAGTTAGGTTAGAAAGGGAACAACAATAATATATCCGATGGTTTGCATTAACAAGTGTCTTGTTTCTAAATTACGTTTATGGAAATTGTTACTTCCATACAGCGCAGTTTTTCATTGTTAAAATATTTTCAAAATGGTAACTTCTTTGTAATGAAAAAATGATCAAAAATGTCAGAGATGGAAAATTTTCAAACGTGGAAAACTGAGAAAGCACAGGAAGTGAACTCCAACTGAGAATACCATGTTAACATGCAATGCAAAGTATCTCCCAATCCAACACGCTCTGATTCTCGTTGTACAAAAAGGCCACGACTCCTCGTAATGCTTGCTGGAGAAGAAATGCATCAGTAACATACAAAGAAATCTTGAGTATGGAAATCAAATGCACTCATTATGAATTGTTCGTTTATAATAGCATAAAGTGTGGTAATGTCTCCGAAGGAAAACCAGGAAGCATTACGAATACTTATATAAAAAATAGATTCCTTCAACAATAAAAAACTATCAGATCATTATTTTATTTCACCTTTGCCAAAATAAATCTTGATAAAAAAAGTGGCGGTAAGTCTCATGGTCCTTAATAACGACTGCTGTACAGAAGAACCATTCCAGTTCTATTTTATTTTTTGCTGTTAGGAAGCAGCGCTATTACGTCCTGAAATCGCCTTGTTTCACTTAGTCATTATAACGGATCAGTGGGTGTACACACATACAAATACAACGTGCGCATGTGTAGAAATCTGTGCACGAACCGATAATTAATTATTAAAAGACTTCCTTAAGAAGGCCTCCCTTCCTCTTTGAATTACCGACCATAAAAATACCAGAACAAAACACGGTCGCAGGAAGTACCTCGTGTGAGGTGATCATATACTTGATAAAGGCCACATGAAGAGGTGCTTAGCGGGCTACGGAGCATGGCGGTAGTAAGTGGTCTCTGCCGACCAGGCGGTCGCGACCCCCCTGCCAGCGGTAGAGGGGGACCGGCCCCCCATGTGCGACCTCACGCTTATTAGGTTTCCCCCTCAGGAAAACAATTACATACATACGTGCGTAAGCATGAGGTGGCTAGCAGCCAGTGTTCGGGAATGTGAGAGTGTAAGAGAGGTCAGTGTCCATACGAGGTGGTAGGCGTATGTAAAGAATCGAAAATAAAATAATTGCATAACGATGCATTATTGTTTTGGAATTTATGCTCTCTTCAGTTATGCTCAGCAATTGTGTATTTGGTGGTAGGAAATGGTGTGGTGTTTGCATCATCGAAATGAAATTAAGGCGTTGTTTTGTCGTATTTGTTTATTTCAGCAGAAAGCTTTTTCGGTCGCATTGCCGCCATCTTCAGTGCTAATAATAATAATAATAATAATAATAATAATAATAACAATAACAATAACAATAACAACGGGAATAAACTAAATTATATTTTTAGCGTCAAATATACGATATAATTATGAATAAAATTAGAATTTAAGTGAAATAGAAAATTGGAATATAAAATGTGAACATATAAACATAATTTTGAATAAAGAGTACTAATAATAGATGTACCGCAATGCGACCGAAAAAGCTTTCTGCTGAAATAAACAAATACGACAAAACAACGCCTCAATTTCATTTCGATGTGTATTTGGTGTTAGGTAATATTTTTTAACTGTGCGCTTGTAGGCATGCAACAATCAGGTATGGTTCTTTAATCACTTATTTATTACTAGGTTCCACCTCGGAAAAACTATCATTACGTACTACATGCGGAGCCCTGAAATGGCAATGTGTAAACTCGTCTAGCGTAGAGGGAAAGCTAAGGAAACTGAAAGTAATCGTTGCCTAACGATGCGTTAAAATGACAATGCATTGTTTGAAATTTTTAGAACTCTAAGATATGTTTCATCATTGCGAAGATGTGTTCATTTACAGATTTAATCTCAAAGAACTATTCGCCTCACATCGTCAGTTTTATTATTTCATGTGAACAAATCCTATGACCAAACTATTGTCCAGGAATTTACCAGCTATTTGTAAGGACATGCTCGTTCAAATTACACGATTAGATGGAATCGCGTGTCTGATTTCATGATTCTCGACACTTGAATTTTAATTAATGAGAGAATGCGATTGATAATAGTTTATCCTGGTGCGATATCACCAACTGCAGATGGCACTTCACTTATCAGGTAGCAATAACTGTTCAGCAAATAATTTGCGAGACAATCTGTCGCACTTCTAAATGCGAGTAATAACAGGTTTGCTATTCCAGTTCGAAACCATAAAACAAGCATGTTATTTCTTTTATAAATATGAGAACAAAGTTCTGCAGAACACTACAATTTAATTGGTAAAAATTCAAAAGTTTTAATGAAATTAGCTTTGTACCAAGTAATTCAGTACAAAGTACTCTAACGTTAAAAAGTAAAGAGAAAAAATTGGAGCCGTTTTTGAGAAAATTTTTTAAGATTTTTCTAAAATGGTCCATACGTGACACAAACAATGCAAAAATATTCAGTTTTTGAAAAAGTTGTTAATGAGAGCGTTTAAAGATCCGATTGTAAAGAAAATATCTCATTATGAAATAAATATTTTGCTTCAGTATTGTACTAGTAGAAAAGGTGGAACAAAATTTGAAATTTAGCAACTTCCGGCATTCCAGTGGTATGAATGAAAATTGGATCTATGCTGTATTTATAAATGCACTTTGTTCTACCAAAAAATATAAGTAACAAATTTAGAGGCTCTTTTGGAAAATGGTTGAAAAGTTCCCAGGAAGTTCTTGTAAAGTACTCTCATATATAGAAATAACCATTTCAAATTCACAAAACCAGGAGTACAGGGAAACATCCATTTGGGAATATATAAAGACAGCTGGTGTTGTTCACAGATAAACGGACAGAAGTACAGACAGAAAAATACTTGACGGTATCAGTGACTCCCGAACATGTTTTTCTGTGAAAATCTCTATTTTTTGTTTAGAATTACAAATCTTTTTCTTTATTACGCACAATTACAGAACGTTTTCTTGTTATTACGTACAATTACAGAACGTTTTCTTTACTAGTATAAGAGAGTAAAATTAGGTTTCCCAGAACGATCAGTTTCATTCATTCATTGTTCAGGAAGAGAATATGTATGTATGTACTTTGGCGCAATAGCCTCTGACGAAACTGTGGCATACCAGCGGCGTCCCGGCCTTGTGGCAATGAGTTATGGGATACGTGTGGTTAACGCGTTGACATCCCTACGCCGTATTCTGGTCTTCTCAACCTGTGAAGTGAGTTTTCTCATCGTCCCACAGCAACGTTTATTGGGACGTTGCAAAGAAAACGCACACTATAATCATGCCAGACCGGGAATTAAACCCGTAGTCCCATCATGGAAAGCGAGCACGCTAACCAATGAGCTATCCGCGAGGGCTTAGGAATAGAATATAACCTCCTTAATACAATTTAGTTCGACGGAATGTAATAGTGACATTCAAATTACAATGAACTGTAGTTTGAGGTTGCGAAGAGGAAAACAGACAAACAACGACTACAGTACCTCATAATATCGTTCTATTCATCATTGTGACTCCCGTTGTAAAGGACGCGCTAAACCAAGTATTTTGATACTTGCTCACAAATGTCTCCTTAAAAAAAGAAAAGAAATGCAATAAAATAAAATTATTATTCGACGTAATCTATAACTGCATTTACCAATAGAAAATCTTCCCAACATTCTGCGCTTCCTAAACATCCTGCACATCACGACCCCAACAAAACCTATCCACGTCTCGCCATCCAGAACAGGTTCCGTGCCGCAGGGGGTAACCCAGTACGTGACAGAAGGCCGTCGGTGCCTCGCATGCGTGCTCCCGGTGTCCCACCGCTCCCCTCCGTCCCCCTCGCCCCCCTCGGCCCCCGTTCCTCGTCGTCCACCCTCCCCCTCTCGCCCCTCGCCCCCTCCCCTCGGCCTCCGTTCACTCGTCGCCCACCCCCTCGCCAGCCCTCGTTCCTCTGCCCCCGCCGCCCCTCGCCCGCGCATGAGTCGCGTGTGCCACCTGCCGTACCCGCGCACGCGTGCCCAGCGACGAGCCGGAGGGGGGGAGGAGGTCGGGGGGTCGGAGAGGGGGCGCGTTTAAACCGTCGCAAAGCGTGAAAGGGCGGAGGCGTTTTCTTGCGCGCTCGTTACCGCACCGCCGCCGCCTCCACCACCGCTCGTAATGCGCGCAAGGTGTAACCGCGCCTCAGTACGTCCGTCCGCTTTTACGACCTCCTAGTACACGTGTAACGTTGTAATGCACGGCTGCGAAGCGAGCGCTTACGGTTATTTACATTTCGTTTTGCTAGTTAAAAAGTAAATAAAGAGAGCGGAGGAGTTAATTAAGAAACGGGGCGGTCGCATGCGAGCGTCGTTAATAGGCGCGTGAGCAAGGTGTGGGACGCGGAGCGGCGGGGGCGGGGCGGGCGGGGGGGGCGGGGCGGGGCGGGGCGGGACGGCGGGCGCCCTACCTGTTACCGCCGACAGAAGACCGGGCCCCAGGAAGGACGTACCTGAAGCTGAATCAACGTCGAGACTTCGCGATACCGTTCGACATTTTTCTTTCTATAAGTACAGTATACATCTGGTGAATCGATAATGTTGGTGTGTCCATATCGAAACTATAGTATTCCTTAATTAATTATTAAATTAATTTAATTTACTGATTTGCTAAATTAAATGTAATAATCATTTCATATTTAATATCGTATTCGACATATCGATTGTTATAATCCTGTTAACATATAGTGTGTCATTCCTCGTCTTTCAGCTAGTTTTTATTAAGCATTCTTGTTCTTATATTTGTGAAATTTATTTATTTTGTTAATGGGGAATTGTGAATTGTAATTTAATGTATAATTTAAATGACATTAAATGTCAAGTAACATTTATATTATTTCATTTCTTCCAATCATGGATCGATATTAACAGTATCGACCAATGAGATTCAACAACAGCAGCATCTCGTTTTTCTTCTATAAATATTGATTCAAATTTCGTAATGAACCAATTGTCATATCTTCTTTAAAAATCTCTAACCCCGAATATCGTGTCCTCGTAGTAGGACTCCTCAGTTAGGTCGGTCGGTATACGTATCGCTAGAGTGTATTATAAAATTTGTTTTGATCCTCCACATTGATTGATGGATGGATCTGGGCATGTCAACTATTACAGTTATTAGTCTATTATGGTAGTTAATTTGATAATCAGGGAGGTGACGATATTCTTCCCCCGCTGAACGGTGTTATTCGGCGCGGACCTGCACGCAGGTTTGCAGGGGATGCTCCTCTTCCAGGAACCTACCCCTGCGATGCAACTGCCTCAGTTGGAACACGCTTTAACCTTCTCTCTGATCTCCAGAGATATTTATCGAGGAAACCCAGAAAAACTCCGATCAGGGCAGCTGGAAGCAAGAATTTTACTCCAGACAGTAAATGAATAGAATGCAGCTATTTAGATAGTAACGGAAATTTGCCACCGTCGGGACTCAAACACTAGGACCGACCGGTCTTAATGAATGCACAGCGAGAAGCGAATGCTGGCACAGGGCTAACTTAGCCGGTCAAATTTTATTCTTTAATTTCATAAATTACTAATATTAATGAGAAAAACTAAAATATTGTTTTGAACTATTTACCCGCTTACAAATTTGGCATCTAAAACAACTTTTGGCGCTTTTGTAAAATAATATTGCCACATCACCATTGAATTTATTTATTTATGCTTTTTTCCTGGGGCATTTTTTGAAGGTTACATGTTTCTTAGGTTAACCTTTTCTGGAGATTGGAAGCATTCTGAACATCAAATTTATTTCTAAAATTATGTATTAAATATTGATTTAAATATTGGCATATTTATTTTCACTACGTAAACTACGAATTATTTTGTTGTGCTTTGTAATGTGCATAGTATGCCCTGCCCAACCTTTTTTACGTAGATTGTAATATCAGGTTAATAACGCATTAAAATTAGAATCATCTTCATGATTTGGTAGCTAAATTTTATTATAAAATTAA
The DNA here is from genome assembly GCA_964035755.1 of Teleogryllus oceanicus. Taxonomy (NCBI): domain Eukaryota; kingdom Metazoa; phylum Arthropoda; class Insecta; order Orthoptera; family Gryllidae; genus Teleogryllus; species Teleogryllus oceanicus. The sequence continues at coordinate 109,203,029 of CAXIVR010000007.1, forward strand.
TTATTATAGTATTCATTATAACATTATTTTTTCGCTTTGGTAAAAAATTATTACTATGTTCAAAGCAATGTACATTAATGTACTCGTTGGTTATACCTTTCAGAAGTGAATAGAAGAAGACTCGTTGGATATTTTATACAATCGGTCCTGCAAGAGTAACCCGTCTGTCTCGGTAGCCCAGGGTCATGGACAAACTTCCAAATACGTGGGATCAACGACTGCGGACTCGAGTCTCGCGGTAGGCAAGGACGCCCCGCCATGTAATTTTACTTGGTTTCTCATTTGTTCCACTTTACTTGTTATCAATTTCGGTTATCATACATTCCATTAGAAACATGAACGCATCCAAAATCTCTCATTCTCTTCATTACTCCTCCTTCGTGATTGATTGATTGGTGATTCTGGGCACGTCAAATGCTAAGGTAATTAGTTCCGTAAGTGTAGTGCATGTTTTATCGCGCGATGTGGCGGTGATTTTCTTCCGCTGGTTGGCGAGGTCCGACGTCGATCTACCAGTCGGATAGCGAGTTTCTCAACCAAGCGTCTCTCACCGACGGGGCACCGCCCCAGCCGGGGCAAGCTCTAAGCTCCCGATCAGTCCTCCGGCATGTGTAATGGTGTATTGCATGTAACTGTATGTGACGGGGTGAGGATAGGACAAGGAAGAGGAAGGAAAGATTGCGCGCTGTCCGTGTCCCGTTTGTTAGGCTGAAAACTACCGATTAGATCAGCCGGTCGCTAGAATTATCCTCCAGACAGCGACTGAATTCGACCTAGCTGACTAGCTAGTGTCGAAAATCCTGCCACCGTCGGCACTCGAAACCTAGGACATCCCGTTAAGAGGCACTGTAGTAACAGTCATTGATGCCCTGAGCCACCTACGCCGGTATTCCTCTTCCATGATTGCCTCTATTGTCATCTCACCAGTGGAAGGCAACTGCAATCCACCACTGTTGCCGTCTTCCTGGAAAATAGGAAGTCATAAAGTCGCAAAAATCCTTCAACACCTACTTTTGAGGACACAACATTATTTTCATTGTCATCCGTAGCACCAACGCTACTCTTGGGGTCCGTCGACGAAGCTGTCGTCCCATCAATGGAAGGTATTTACAAACCACAATTGCGGTCATCTACCCGGAAAAGAAAACGTCATAAAAGCGTTAATCGTCGTTCACAGTTGGGGACACATCATCATTGTCAACCGTAGATGTCATCGCACCAGTGGAAGGCAATTGCAAACCACCATTGCTGTCATCTATACCAAAAAAGGGGAGATAACGAAAGTGTAATCCTCCTCCCTCACATTCATTTATTCCCTTTTTATTTTCTTCATTATTCCTCCTTCATGATCACAACAATTGTCATCCCATCAATAGAAGGCAATTTCAATCCATGATTGTGGTCGTCTTCCCGGAAAAGGGGAAGTGATGAAGATGTTAACCTCCTCTTTCACCACCAGTTTTTGGGGACACGTCGTCATTGTCAACCTATGCTGTATTTCTTGGCGTTCATTGGCACATCCCATCAGTGGAAGGGCTAGGCTTATGTCGGAGCAGTACCTAAACAAACGAGCGGGAAAGATCGCGCACGATCTTTCCTTCCTCTTCCTTATCCTTTCCACACCACTTACTTACACACACTCACACTTACATGCACTTCACCACCGCACATGTTGGGAGACTAGTCGAAATGAGGCTCAGGTCTTAGAGCCATTTTCTGGTTGAGGCGGTGCCCCGCTGGTGGGAGATACCTGGTTGGGGAAATCTTCGCCAGCTGACAGGTAGGTGAGCGTCGGTCTCTCCATAAAGCAGGGGGTAAATAACCGCCACTTTCCGACGAAACACTCACTACAATTACGGGACATGTACTACATTAATTACTTTAGCAGTTGACGCGCCCGGAAACACTAATCAATCACTCGCTCAAAACCAATGGAAGGCAATTTTAAACCACCGCTGTGGTCATCTTCCCGGAAAAAAGGAGGTCATAAAAGCGTAAACCTCCTCCGTCAACTTCGCTTAGGGACCCGTCAGCGTCGTTAACAACAGTAGCTCTGCCGCTCGTGCCCGCCTCGGTCGACGAAAGCCTTGCGAGCGCCGCCGGTCGGTGAGAAACAACGGAATAACGTGCGAGGATCGCATTAGATGCGCAACGCGCAGGAAGCGTTAGAGAAAACCTGAACCATTTTTCATACGACTTGCTGATCGTCGATCTTCAACTTGAACATGGCACCTCGAGGAAGGAAGATGGTAATTTCTAATTTACATGTCGCTACGCATGGCAGGGTTCCTGTTCACGAATTGTCGTGATCCCGCCCACCATCGACTTTGAACGCGTCCTCGACTCTTGCAGCGGACCTTTCAGCTGCACACGAGCCCCATTTCGTGTGTTTCTCGGAGATATTGCTCCATTGAAGCTTCCGTTTACAAACACTATTCTCAAAACTCTGTCGTCTTAAAAATGAGAATAGATGCTTGCTCCTATATATTAAATGTAAATTAGGATACTAATTGCAAAATTAGCATTTGGCCCTCAGTGCTCGGTCGTTAACCTCTTGCCGTTCTTTAAAGTGCAGGCAGTAATAAACTAAGTTCCATGGAAATTAATGTTAATTTACCAGGCGTAATGGTGAGAGGCATGAATGCACGAAAATCTTATTTTGGAATTTGGCCAGTCGCTTTAGTGAATGTATTTAAGAACATGTTAGAAATGTCCTTGTCGAATTTAAATAATTACTGAAATGGCTTAGTATACATTTCTAAGACAGAGATTTACAATGAACTTCGTTATTTTTGCGTATTAAGCGAACCGAAGATAGTGCAATCTAATGTTCTAGCGTCTTCTAAACGTCTGCGCGAACACAAAACGAAGCCAATTATTTCCGACGCCTATCAACCCGTGAGCAGTTACGAAGTTCTCCTCCCAATACACGAGAGAATGAATGGGTGTCCAACTTTTCCTCGTTACAAGCCTTTCGACACAACACCCGAATCCCTGGACAACTCAAATTAATCCATGCCGTAATTCCTCGCGTAAATAAATTATGATCTTATTCACTGATGCTTAACAACTCGCATTTATTAAGTCCTTGCGGATTAAACATGGAGGCGCTGCCAGCGCGCAAGACGAACGACGAAGGCGCTTCAAGGACGCGTTTACAATTACAAACGAGATACGCACCGCGCACGCACTGCCATTGGTATGTCTCGCCTGTGACTCCGCCTGAGGCCATTACAGATTCCGCGGCCGGCCGCGGCGGCGGAGGCGGCGATGGGCATGGCGGCGAGGAGCGAGGAAGAGTGAGGAGAAGCGGGAAGGACGGAGGAGGGTGAGGAGTGGAGGAGGAGGGATGAATCGAAGAGGAGCGGGGATGGGGAGGCTTCGGGAATCGTGGATTTGGGAGGGAAGTGGAGGTGGAAGGGAAGAGGGAGCGAGAGAGCGGGGAGAGAGGATTGAGGAACGATGAAAACAGAGTAAGTGCTGAAAGGGAGGGGGAAATAATCGAAGAGGTGAAGGAGCAGTAGAAGAATGGGAGAATCAACATGCGGAGAGGGACGAAAAACTCGAGGAGGAGCGGGAGTGCGCGAGAATCTGCGAGAATGTGAGAGGAGAAGCGGAGAAAAGCGAAAAGGCTTGCGGAGCGAGGTGGAGCGAAGAGAAGGTTGAGGAAAGCAGGGAGAAGTGGGGCGAGGGGGGAACAAACAAGGCAAGGGGGACAGCGGGGACCAGGGTGTTGGGGTCGAGCAGAGAGGAAAGGGGCGGGGAGGCGGGGGGTGTGTGGAGGCGCGGAAGGAACGAGCGAGGACTACAAGCACTAGCAGGGCTGGACGGGCGGGAATGAGCGTCTGCGGGAAAGCGAGGCGGGGACGGCGTCGGGGATGTCGCGGCGGGGACAGCGAGGACCAGCAAAGTTTGGGGACGGAAAGCGTGGCGGGGAGGGCGGCGGGGATGTCGCGGCAGGAATAGCGAGGACTAGCAGGGCGTTATGGACGGGCGGGGAGGAGCGGGTGCGGAAAAGCGATGCGGGGAGGGTGGCGGGAGAAGCGGGGACTACTAGCAGGGCGTTCGGAACGGGCGGGAGGACGGGTGCGGCAAAGCGAGGCAGTTGAGCGCGGGGGGATGTTCCAGCGAGGGCAGCGGGGACTACCTACAGGCGGGCGGGGGGAGTGGCTGCGTCAAAGCGGGGCGAGCGGAGCCGGGGGGAGGGGGCACCGCCATGCCGCAGCGGCTCTTCGAGATCTCTCCGATTAATCCTTTAAACAGACATAAAGAGGCTAGTACAAGGCTTATTGCCGGAGCCATCTCGAATGCTGATCCCTGGGAGGTTCCCGCGCGCGGCTTCACAGAGGTTGTAAATCTGGGAGACGTGGTGGACACAGGGGCGTGCGTGGAATATGGCTGCGCGCCGAGGGCGGGGCGGGGCGGGGATTGCGGCGGGGCGGGGCGGAGCGGGGAGGACAGCACAGAAGCCCGCCGTGGCCTCTGAGAGCAGCACCCAGCATGACCAAGCAGCTGAGCACGGAGACCTCTCGCGCAACGAGATCAGGGGTGCACAAACCGGCATCCCGGCGATGGCAAAACCACCATGGGAAACTGTTTAGTATTTGATCAATATGGAGCAGATTTCTATGCTTTTGCATATTTTTGTCCAATGCTAAATTAATTGTATTTGGTTAGAATTGATGCTTACAGATAATATGTTTGTCATATTTTCCTGTTGGTGCAATTTTTTGCATATTTCGTAAAAATTAGACTTATCTATAAAACGTTTCATTTTTCCATAGAATCTATTTATTGTTGAGCGTTCATTGATTCTAAATAGCTAGTTTGCGTTTTTATGTTTTCTGTAGATGATAAAATACTTGTGCAAATGTAGGATATTTCTTGAGAACATACTTTTAATCCTGTCAGAAGAAATTCAAAAAGATATACATGTCCTTCACTAAGGTGAATATTTATTTCAATTATTTGTGCAGTAGGTGATTACAATATGTTCGACCAAAATATTTTTTCCATTCCAACATGCTTCTCTTGAGTTTTATCAAAAAACGTTTATGGAGGAAATGAAATATTGTTAATTTTAATTGCATATTTAAGGCCATATTTCATAATTTTTGTCCTTAATGTATATTTTTAAAAGCATATGTCACGATTTTTTAGGGCATAAAAATACTCTCCCTGGTGATCAGTTCAAACTGCGAACAAATCGCAATGAAGAGTTCGAACTGCAAACATTTCGGACAACGAAGATTTTTGTATTTTAACTTTCTGATAATGAACATCGCCGTATAAATAAGAAGCTAAGCTAAGCAGCGTGCACGATTTGTAAAACTCTGATCTGTTCTTAGTCTATCCGGTCATATCTGACTGATGAATTTGTATTTAAAATATCCAGTACATTCCTCTAATCCTTTTTTAAATATATTTAGCGTATTAATTTTAACATATGAATCTTACAAATATTTTTAATTAGTAGGTTAATGTACTATGTGTCCAAGGAAGATCTAGAGATGTTGTTGCCTTTTTAAGTCAAAAATTAAAATAAGTTATATATACCTCTCTTTGAATAACTGAATGACCCCGTCATATATTATCGAGGTTTCGTTTAGGAAAATGTCTCCCTGTTTGCTTTTTTATTGTTGCAGTTATTGCAATAATAATTGTGCTTTGTTTTAATACAAATTATAAAATAATTTAGACGTCCGCAACATGTTTTGAATGTAAACATTACCAAATAATGTGTTTGTAAAATTAGCTTACAAAATATTTTCACATATTCTTTACAAGAACTGAGGAAAAACAAATCCATTCAATTTTAGCACAAATGCAAGTGAAAACGAGTTTCACACAGATGTGTTTATTATTCTTGCAGTCGCTTTCATTGCCACACCTCTTTTATGAGATGTTTACGATGAGTTGCCGTCATTAAATTAGCATCTAGAAAGCAATGACAGCAGTTTCAGAACTTATGATTGCAGTTACAGCTTCTCAAACCAGCCTTCGTGGTGTTCCCTGCATTCTGAACAACATACTAGAGTTTTACGATTGAAATATTGTCAGGAGTATGATCGACCTAGTTTAGATATTTTCAGTATGAACGGAATGCGTTTTATCCAGCTAACTTAAATAAATGAGAAATAGACTCATCTAAAGCCATATTCTCCATTCTTGTTGAATTTTACGACTGCAATTATGTATTATTAAAAACCTTATCTCTATTGGTTTAGCAATTCTCAATAAAAGTGATTGCATTTAAACCACCAACGTGAAAAATAAGCAGACTTATCACAAGACCTACTGTTTCATTTCACGTATTCGTTGCGAAGTGGTATGAGTGATCGTGCTAGCACGTCTTCGGACATCCGTTCCTGTTGCGTAAATCGGGTAATGGAAGAGGTGATGGTAAATGTGCGTGCTCATGTAAACCACGCGTGCTGCTGCTTAAAAACTTTTCGGTGAGTCACTGGAAAGAGAGGTCTCTAATCTTTCACTGATCTCTTCATCAAACAACGAGTCTTGTCATGTAATGCGTCGATTGTACGTTGCTGATATCAGTCTGAAGCAGTGTTTGTTTAAAATAAGAAACTATGTCCGCAAGTTTTTTGTATGTTGCTGTGGCCTAATTCATGCCTTGTTCTGGCATACGCATCTCGCAATATTTTCAAAGTTGCTGTTATTTAGTAAGTTGCTGTAACCTTTCGGTCTGAAGCCGGCTTTTTGCCCCTTCTCTGCGGGTTTCTAGCGAATGCCCTTACATTTTATCAAATACTATTTTTTGCCCGGGAATCGATCCCAGCCATGCCTCGGCTCTTCGATGTGATTCGAACCCGCGACCCACTTGTGCCGAGAACGTTCCGACCGACAGTACCGCGTTAAAGGTCTTCAATACCCAGGTCGGTCGTAGTGCCGACTTACCTCGATCGAGAGAATCGTGGTTACGAGAGAAAAAGGAAAACAGTTGAATCATGCTACATGATCTCTTATGGAGGGAATTATGAACGGAAATTATGGGAGGAAAATGTGAAAAGACAAACCGAGTGACCGAGTGAAGTTAACGTCTAGTTAATTACCAAATAAGTAATCCGAATTATTAAAATTAAAACCAACATGTAAAAAATAAAATAACATGTACCACAGATGTTCTCATGATGGTTCTAATGATCTTCTTTTTTTAATTTATTTTCTTCCTGTTCGGCAGTTTTGCCTTTCAGGGGTTTGTACATTTATATTTGTAATACATAACGTTTGGGCATTCACGTTTGAGCATACAACCTCTCACTCTTGTATCTTACTACTAGCTAATTTGTAGGATTTAATACTTACATTTCTAATACTTACAACTAAACAATTTGACATACAATACACACATTTTACATACATGGTTCTAATGATCTCGAGCGACAAAAATCCCTCGTGCTTTTGGTCACCGCTCGATCATTAGAACCCTTATACCGACCTTGATGCATAACTATTAATAGAAAAGGGGGCCCAAAAATATAGTTGCCTCCCTCTCCTCTTGTTTTAGGCTGCTCATTTCTATGAAAGCAGCAACTCGCTTCTTTCAATTCAAACCAGCAATCCCACCATGAACCATTTTCTGCCGACGCAATTGCAGTGGATACTACACACAGTCGTACGTTTCTCCCATCTCTGGCAACCTCCCCTCCCTCCCGCTCCAGCTGAGGGCTTGTGGGGCGTCGCGAGGCATTCTGGGGGCGGAAATGGCGCTGACGGAGCGGGGCTGTCACCGCGCCTCGAGCTATAATTGGCCGCAACGACAGCAACAAGCGCACGGGGGTTATTATGATAAACAGAAATGAAAATAGCTGCGTCTCACCACAATGAGTTATAAATACGTACGAGCCGCCCCTCCATCCGTCTGCGAGAGACAACGTGCCCCCCAGAACTCATTTCATGCTTTGTTTAAATAAAAAGCGAGACTTATCGAGAACTTGATTACCGGTTCTGGCTGTTTTATTAGAAGCATCTCCATTTTTTCGCTGTAACTTCTGTGAGATCGGTATTGATCGTATCGGAGTATACGTGCTAATGTGCCACCATTGTAAGTCTTTATTATTACAGGAGGAACCCGTGCGAAAATTTCTCACACTTGTGTACGTGAAAGGATAAAGAAATAGGTATTATAATTGTTAGGTTCATTCACATTTCTTTCTCTTGTAATAATTTAGAGATTTAAATGAAGTATTTTGAGCAGGATCAGCTATAAAACTACTGATTTTGCATTATTGTAGCACATTATTTTGAATTATCATCAGTGTCACACCAGTAGGGGAATCATTCGGCTTCTCTCTTCCGCATAGCTGAGAAGGACAACAGAAACTGATCGCATGACTTCAACAGCCAGCAGACCAAAGTCGTTTAGACATTGTCGTCAATAGTCGTCAAAGTCGTCAAATACACCTTCTCCAGTACGGCTTTGTTTTGTACAATGTTATGTTTAGTGAAAAATTGACATTCTCGCGAAAAAGTTTGTAAAAGCGAATGTAGTACACGTGCGAAACGTATTAATTCAATTATGATTGCCATTATTAGCAATATGCATTTCACGCACACAAGTGCAAATATGAAGTGGAGTATCTTTCTCTTAAATGCTAAGCTTGCAGAAAACGTCTAAAATATATCATTCTGTAAATTACGGCATATAAAACAAAACTTGTGTCCCTAGGTAACATGAAAATATTTCTTTTTAAGGCTCTAAAACTATCGTTTCCGATGTACGATACGTACGGCAGTAGTGTCCTGCAACGTGTTACGATTTCATCTGCACAGTATTTAATGTATTTGTAACATACATATAAATTGTATCTTTCTGAACCCTTTCTCTATAAAAACTTTAACTAAATCCCACACTCGTCTGTGCGTGCAATATACTTAAAAAAGAGAACAAAGTTTTCTCTTCACTTATTAATATAAAGATTATGAATTTAGATTTATAGTACTGAATCAAGCTTCCAACGATTAGGGTAACGACGGATTACGTTATTATCAGAGCCAGCAAGTTTGACAAAATGCCTTTTTATTATTGTGACGATTTTTGACTTTACCTATCACCACCTTCGTTTATGCAACATAATATTAATGAATCCTAATAATGCTGTCGGTAATGTTTTCTTGGGCAATTTCTGTCATTTGGACTCCTTCGTCTGAACGCTTCTGAGTGAGTAAATCATAAATACAACTCCTAATATGGATTAATTGTATCCTTAGCAAGGAAAAATTAATACTTCTCCAGCAAGGTCCTCTTCTCGTGGCCTTAAAGCCATGCGTACCAAATGGCTTGGCCACCACTAAAAGTAAGAGTTCACGCTGAAAATGTATCCAGAGAAGCTTTACGAGATTACAAGATTTTGGTCTGGTCTGCCCTCTTGGTCCTTTTCGGCCCTTTTGGTCTGGTTCTCCTGATTTGTCCCCCGTAGAGTATGTTAGAGGCCATGGAAAGGCGTGTGTTGTCCTTTTATCCCCTAGCCAGAACTGTTCAATACCTGACACGTGTGCTAAAGGCGTGGAGATATGTTCCTCGGGATGGCATCGATCATTTTTCGATTCAATGTCACTACAAATACAAGTGCATATCGAGGTGACCAAATCTCTTACTAAAATTGAGCGTTATCTTGGAATATTCATTTCCAGAGAGTTAATTACGTTACGAGTTAATACACGTTACTGTATTACTCATCAGTTTGCGCATCGTTTTGTTTATATAGGATAAATGATGCACGATTTGATAACTCTTTGCACAATACTTTTCATTTCCGCTAGTGTTTCTAGAAAACACTTCGCGTTTTCTTTACTATTATTTCAGGACGGATCTCAGATTGCCACCAAAGATGACCTCACCAAGTATTAAACAGCCAAAAATATGCAAGCTGTAGATATTTGCCAAATGTTAGCTTAGAAATTACTTTGATTACCAACATTACCTAAAATATTGTTTTAACGGACATTGTTGCAAAATATAACGTGTAAGCTTTAAAAACGTACACGAAAATATAATTCGTTTCTCTTGCTTCGTAAACATATGTTTTATTGAGAATATATTTGCCAAATGCTCTAGCCATTTCATTTGGATTTCTTGTGTGGAAATGGCACTCAATTTTTGTTCCGTATCACGCTTTACTTATCTTTGCAGCTATTTGCAGTTTTCGTGCGTCTGCTGAAGTGTCTAAACTGTTATCTATAAATCGTAATTCTACTCAACGTTCTGGCCAAATGTCAAATGCGATCATTGCAGGATTACGTAAAAAAAAAAGTTGATTTGAACCAAAAATAGGAAGATGATGTCTCTTTTGAGATACATAATAAAATATCACAGATCAGTTTGGTTTATTTAAAGCTTCCTTGACAATATTAAATTCATTTTATGAAGTTATTTTCTTATGAAGCTGTACCTACATTAAACGTAATCTTGTCGAAAAACATTTATTAATGACATTTGTAAAAATATGATAGTTAATACTGAAATGTAAAATTCAGTAGTTACATAAGTTCTCAAATGATAATACCTCATTATTCTAATTGTAATATCAATAAATGACTCACATGTAGCAGCTGTGAGCACATTCTGCGATGGTTCTCCGAGACTGCAGGAAATTCAATTCGGTCACTGACCCCTGCCCAGTAGGACCCGTTTAATATCCTGTTTGCCGTGAAACATGAAGCAAATGTTAGTAGTGACAAACAGACATCTAATCATAAATTAAGCCACGTCTACCCTAATTTAATAACCAGAGCGTCGTGACTGGCGAAATAAAATCGTCAATTTTCAAACTTTCTGAGTTACAATCAGGCCTGTGTGAAAGTCCTTTTCCTGTTTACCACGAAGGCTTTGAAGCAACTCACTGTGTCTCGAGACAGAAGTGAACTGTTTGCAAGCGTATGTTGCCAGCGCATTCCTCAATTCATGTGCGAAATTTGCTGTGTTGGTGTTGGGCGTGCCCCAACGCACCCACGCTCCCACGCCCTGGCACGCTCACACGCTCTTACATCCCAAATTCACGTGAGACGATGCGCAAATCCATGTGCAAATCCAGCTATTCTCTGTGACGTCCAAGTTATGACAAACTCAGGGAACCATGCCGCAGTGATATAACATTTTTAATAATATTTATAAAAAATTATAATAAACGTGGCATTTAAAATGAAAGAATAATTTTAAGCTAAATTCTACGAGTGTATAACATGTTAAGTCAATTGTTTTATTTTCGTTCAATTTAATACTATACTAGTAGAAGAGATTATGAATGTATTTGTTTCTAATTATTGAACACAAGTATATGTACGAGTATATACCTACCCGAGTCTTTAATAATCATTATCATTATTGTGTAGTCTCAAGTCAAACTATAAATGTTAAGGAAACCTTCTATCCTTAAATTATTTCAAAACTCTAATTAAACACGTTTGAGATTGAGCTGAGTTCTACACACAGTAATCTGTTGTAGATCAATCATGTAAACAAATTATTAATAAAAAGATTAATAATTAATAATTAAATAAAAGATTAATAAAAATAAAATTAATAATAAAATTCACTGCGTCAGAGAAAAAACGCGCAGTTAGATGGTACTAAATTTATCAGCGATTTTCGATATCGGTGGTCGACTATTGATCAGCCGGCCGCGATCATCCGTGGTATCCTCTTGCCTTTTTCTCGACCGGGTCGCCAGATGTCGCGGCGAACGTGAAAGGTCTTATAAGATGTCGCTGGCAGGTGTCGCAAGTGTAACTGGATCCACTTGGATAACCCGTTTTGGAAAACTCTTCGGCCCTCATCCGCGAGCGCAAATGGGATTCCGAAGGCCGAGGGGAACACATACAGTATTTACATACTTGTATTTGAAATACTTACTTCAAATACATTTTGTATTTGAATAACTGTATTTTTGAGTTTTTTGGACATGCATTTTCAAAATGTATTTAAATACATCTCTAAAGAGTATAAATGACTAAAACTGTATTTAAAGAGTAAAAATGTATTTAAATACATCTCTAAAATGCATGTTCAAAAAACTCAAATATACAATTTTTCAAATACAAAATGTATTTGTAGTATTTCAATACAAGTATTTAAATACTGCCCGACCCTGGTTACACATTATACTTTTCATCAAAGTACTAATTGTGCAGTGCAGGAAACGATTTTGTGAATATTTAGAATCATATATTTATACAGAATATAAATGTATGAGGGTACAAACAGTTTTACGGATTCTTTTGTAGAATAAACGTTGAATTCAATTAAAATTACTGCTTCGGAATGTCTTGCGATTTCTACTTCCAAACAATAGTGATGGCATCATAATATTGATGATATTCAATTAAAATATCTAATCACAAGTTGTTTGTATGGATTCTTTATATTTTTTTGTGTTTTTTCTCCCTCTTTTTCAAAGTTCGAGCATATGTTTTACGAGCGGAAAATCTACTTTCAAAGGATGTTTATTATTTCTGCCTCACAAATGTTTATTATTTCGGTTTTCATAATGGCGGGGTTCACCGATAGTTCTGTTTACGGTTTTTAAGCTTTAAATTATTCATATTATCAAACCTGCTATATTTTCTTTTGTTGATATTGTTCTTAGTTATCAGGTAGGAGGACATTTTATACTAAGTGGCGAGGTTCGAGATGACAGTATTTTGGAAGATTTTAACGATTAGCATTTAGTTCTAACTCTTGAATATTCTTCGGAAAATATTTTTCAAACATTTTGTTTGTTCTCTTTTGCTCGCAAAAATCAATATACAGAGTGATTTTTGTTTGCTTTGTGTTAATTCGTACACTAAAACAGTAATTTTCCCAAGGTATGTTTACTGTTATTATTATTATATCGTAATAAGTTGTATAAGTTGTAGAAAATTCCATCGATCAACATTTTTTAGTACTACGCTTGTTTCCGTTAACATTCACATTGAAATCTAATGATTGATTCCCTCTACTTATTCCATCTCATTCGTCAAACTTGCACTTCAATGGGACCTTCTGAATGTCGTCCGAGCGTTGATAAATTGGGAAGTTGAAAAGACGAAAAGAACTTTATGCATCACCGAATATTCCTGCCTCGTACTGGCAGTACAAAACGTTCGGTTCGTCCTTGTGCAACTCACAATAGTAATTGTAACCACCCAACGTGAGTACTGCGCCCTCAATAAGAGGGACTCGAAGTGAGGCGGCCATCCCCTCCGCGCTTAAAAGCCATTTGGGGGTCGAGGCGTGGACTATTGTTAAGGTTTATGCCCTGCATACTCCCCTATTGTATTGAAGTTAACGGTCTTCGGACAAATTTAAAAGATGTGTCTTGGGAACATACCCGGTGCGCCAAGGAGGCAGGTCGAAAGAGATACGTTTGGTCATGTGGTAGCAGTTGCAGGCTGTGATGATTAAAATCTCTAACCAGTCCAGTGAATGATTCTAATGTCATGATATTGCATTTTATTTGGTCTTCAAGTAATTAAATACTGCTTTCCGACTACCTAGTGGTCAACGTCGAGACCAGAAAGAAAAAATATCAAAATAAATTAGACTATAATCTAGTAATTAGACTATAATCTAGAAATGAAATTAGACTATAATCTAGTAATTAAAAATCACCATTGGCAATTAGAGTGAAAATCAATGATTTGTAAACAAACTGTAACTTCTTGAGTTGCAATTAGTTGACTTTTTAGAAATCCTAATTTTGTAATATAATTTTATTTTTGTAACATAATTTTGTATTAGTTATTATTTATCAATTTTTACTGTAGAATCCTATGAAAGTCCCCTAAGTACTTATACCTAACAAAAAATATATCAAATGACAATGTACTGCCTCCTTAAAAGAATTAGTAAAGTACATACTCATCTATCTCATCTACTATCTGATTTTCGCGAACAACTGTTATGTTACACCCCTTACATCCATTCTTTCATCCACTTGAATTCGATTGTGTTGCAATGAAGTTCTGATCTTATATTTGCGGTTTTAGTACAATAACGAGCAAGTGTATTCAACTCAGTGTTTGTTCGTGAGTGGAAAGATATCACCTGGGTTCTATAAAATGTTGATTACCGTTCAACCTGACTTGCAATATATGCGAAATTAAGACAATCCTGTTATAAATATCTCAAGTAACCACCACACGACAGTGAAATCTTGATAATGAGGAATATACGGCAAATGTCAATACAGTTCTTAATATCAGATGATCATACAAGATTAGATAAGTTGAAAAAAGAATTAAGAAACCACTAGAAACGTATTTCATTACTGACAATATGCCCTGCATGATGAGTATGGGTCTTCTGTCATTCCAAGCAATGTTAAGGAAAGATTGCGCGATACACGTGTATTCAGCATTGCAGCTGGTGACTCATGTAAATTTCCATTGCAGAACTGCAACACTGCAGCTGCACAATGAAATTGTGAAGATATCATTTACCATCCTCAGAAAAAATCTATGAGCTATCTGAGAGATCTATGAATGTATGCGAGTATCTGAAGTAACTACAGATAGAACTTAACAGAGTGCGTTTCAGAAATAAATGTACCGTCGTAAAAAAATTATTTGCTTCACAAAAATTGAAAATTGTGCCTTGTTCTGGAAACAATTTAAAAATCTGACATCAAAAGTGAAATTAATGCAGAATCTGTCTGCCATCAAAATATCGATTTTTGTCTATCATTCACAATGTTTGTAACCTGTATTGTTTTGTATATATTCCAATATTAGAATACTAAAATACCAAGAAAAATACAGAAATTGGAATTAACTGAAGTATAGCTCTGATATTTAGTAGTTTTATGATAATAATTTGAATTGAAATATAAATAAATTTTATTGTTCTACACGTATTTCAGTTTTTGAGGATTGAAAGTGATATTGGACATTATATCTGTTCAATGTTCGCAAGTAAAGGATTGATGAAATAATGCGAGTTTTATCTCCATTTTTAAAATATCAATTTTTAGGGGTCTTATCTTTTCCAGGGTCTTTCTAAGAAGCCCGATCATAAAATCCGGTATATCCACTAGAGCACTAGACAGAAGAAATCCCATTTTATAACAGGAGGCATAGCTACCGTGCTTATCCCGACAGAAGAAAACGAAGTCAATTATTCTTGTTACTGTAAAAAAGCATATTATACTTCCAAATAGAAATTCTAATGGATAAGCTCGTGTGTAGAGTAAGAATGAAATTTCTTATCGATTTTATGTAAACGCGAATTTGGATTGCTCTTCTTTAACCAAGAATGAATGCAAAATGACATTTCTTTCAAACTACATTATTAACACGAGTGTACAAAGCACAAACTTTAAATACTTCATGTGATAGAATATTTTAATGTAAGAAACACTTATATTCACATAACAAGAATTTGTGAAGAAAATGTAATGGAAAACACCTTCAACAAATTTCGAAATAAACAAATTACTAATGAAAGGAAACTACCTAGTTAACACAATCTCGAATATGAAATATGTTTTCGTAGCCAAGGAATGGATATTTGGGCATTGTACTGCCGTCTCAGTTACAATCGAAAATCTCCGCGTCCCATCTTCCCGGAAGGCTGGCTACGATGATGACGAAAACAACCACAATAACAAAGACCAAGGAGGAAAGTAGCAAAGAGTTACAGCAATGCGTAGCAGATATTGCTCCTCGTGAACTTCCATAACTAAGGTGAAACAATACGGATTGCTTCAATGTGTGTTTAACGGCCAAAAAATAAAACAAAAAATTCGTAGCCTTTTAATTCTCTTTTTTCCTACGACTCGCGGAGGTCTCTCTAGCCTCCCGATTTTTGTCTTGGTACCACGCAACAACGTGAATGTGTGTTTATTTCAAGGCAAATATCGAAACCGAAATTTAATTGTTAAAAAATTACTCCAACATCAAGACGGAATCCGAAAACATAATTTTTCATTACTATATGACTGGAACCAAAACCGAATGGAACTATCGGCTTCGATAGCTCAATGACAACGCCTCTGTATCAGCAGCATCGCTGATCGGGAGGTCCTATGGTACGAATATCGACGATACTGGTCGGATATTTGATTGTAGCTAAATACCTGGATCAAAGTCCACCAGTCTGGAGGAGAACTCTAGTGGCCAGGTGCTCTTATCGGTAGTATTCATGCTTTCGCCGATCAGAACAAGGTAAGTGATGTAGTTGTACCCTCCCAAACCGATCACAGACCGCGCATGATCCCTCCCTTAAGCACGCGGAAAAATTAACGAAATTTTCAAAAAGAAACCGTAGTGTCTCCCCCTGCAACCGGACCGAGCCTCTCGCAGGCTATTATTCAAGCTACTTTTCGTGATATTTCACAACAGGTTTTGCGGGTAGAGGAAATCTCTGCCAATGCCATAGCTCCAACTTCACAGATGAATAAGTAGAAGTCAATTAAAGAAGGAAAAGTGGATGAAAAATCTAACCCAAGTCGTAATTTTTGAACCAATGAAAACGCCGTAGAAGTATCAAATATAAGAGAAATGAACGCAATCAGTAATAAAAGCCCACAAAAAGGATATTGAGATCGCTAAAGCAGAGTGTCGTAGCGATCTCGGACCGAAAGGGCGCGAGTTCGAGTCCCGCCTCGGGCATGTTGTATTTGTGTTCGTCCTTTCACCTCTTCACATCATCATCATCATCATCATCATATCGTTTCATCTTCGTAGCTACCATACCGTTAACTCCAATAGTGGTCGCTAATGTCCTAGATGATGATGCGACCTTAAATAACAAATAAAAAAAAAGAAAGAAAAAAGGGGAATATTTTGAGAATTGGAAGCTTTTTGAAGAAACATTACGGCAGCTTTGGAAGCTGCCGTTCCAAGTCGGACTCAAATTTGTGGATGGGCTGTGATATTCAGAACTGACTTGGTTGAATTTGAACTTCATTTTGAATTGGATTGATTGATTAATTTATTTTGTATGTGCGAGTGCGTCAACTAATGAGATCGTTAGTGCTGTAAGTGTAGTGTAGGTTAAGGTTATATCCCGAGAGCTGGCGGTATTCCTCCCTCACTGGAATCCGGCGCCGACCTAAACGTTCGGTTAGGGAGCTTCCTTCCCCCAGCATCTCTCCCACCGGGTTACAACCCCTTTCAGCACAAGATCTGAGCTAGTAATTGACCTGCGGTCAGGTGAGGTAGCGTAGTGCGTATATGGAGGGGAACAGTATGGGCCAAGAATGAGGAAGGAAAAATTATGTGTTCTCCGACACCCGTTTGTCATGGTACTGCTCCGGCATTCGCTCGAAATGAATCTCGTAAACCACGGAAAACTGCCAGCCTCTGACTAACAGTCTCTGCAGTCCATCCGGCTGACATTGGCCGACATCTCGGCAGTCCTCCTGCAGACATGGTTGATTTCACCTAGTTCCGGGGCGGTGGTCAGTGCATCAACTGGCGTCCTCGTGCCTCTACGGGAGGTCCGGTTCAGTCCTGACGGCGGAGGATTTTCGACCTAGCTTTTCAGCTAGGTCGAATTCAGTCGCTGTCTGGAGGAGAGTTCTAGCGGCCGGCTGCCCTGATCGGTGGTTTTCCGTGGTTTCTCCGATCAACACCAGACAAATACCGGAATACCTTAAACAAACGGGCCACAGACCGCGCGCGATCTTTCCTTCCTCTTCCTTGTCCTATCCTCACCCCTTACACACACACACACACACACACACTTACACTAACATGCTCTACACTACCACACATGCGAGACCGGTCGGGAACTTAAAACTTGTCCCGGCTGGGGCGGTGCCTCGCTGGTGCGAGATACCTGGTTGGGGAAAACTCCGTTAGCCGACAGTAGGTCGCCGCCTAATTTCGCCATCCAGTAGGGGTAGATCACCGCCACTTTCCCGATGAAAAAAACATGCACTACACCGACTAATGACTAATGACCTCAGTAGTTGACGCGCTCGGGAACATTAACAATCAATCAATCAATCGACCCAGCTATTGAACTAGCAGAGGCTCGAGTATCAAGGAAGCGTCCGCGTACGGCACACAGGCGCCGCGGCGTCCAGCCGGCCGGGCCGGCCAGCCGCGCTACGGCCGAGCCGTGGGCGTGATAGATGCCGGCGTCCGTGACGCACAAGTGAAGCTGTTTGTACAATTGTCGGTGGCGTGGACCCGCCCCTCTCCTCCCCTCCCCCCACCCTCCTCGCCCCCACCCCTCCCCGCCCTCGCGCTGCCGGTTGGAGCGGCAAGGCCGTAAACTCGCTTGCTTCATGTGAACGTGTCGCGCGCCGTACGTTTATGGGTGGGATAAATATATTGTTATCCCGAATATAAGGCGAGAGCGTTATTAACGGAATATAAACACTCTTTGCCGAAGACAGCTGCGTTGCGCTGTGCTGGCAGGATCTTACGAAACGCGCGGTCAAACCGGAATGCTGTGCGGCAAAAGGAGCATTATTTTGTGGACTTGGGGATGTCTATATTCTTCGACAAGGGAGAGAGGTATTATGCACGCGGTTGTAACTTTCGGACGTTGTATGTTCTTGTGTTCGCGCTTCTGAAACCAGAAGAATATTTTTAAGGTAATGTTTTTTTGTGTGGGTGAAGGGAGTACATGGAAGAGGCAATTGAATCATGTATGAATGTACGCTGCTACATCTTCTGAAGGAATACCGAAACTCAGCAACTGAAGCAACGCTTTTTTTTATTTTATATTGAATGTATAACTCGTAAATATTTCAAGTATGTATTTGAGTGAATATAAATTGAGTTGAGTAACACTAGAATTATCACCGGGTGTGAGGCAGATTCAGTCAAAGGGAACGTGTTACACTTCATGTAAAGAGTGAGTGCTGACACGTGATCCAGCTGAGTTACATGCGCTTACTACCTATAATTCCCGGAAATTATTTTCGTACCATTTATTTGCTGTCATCTCTTCTTTTTCTTCCTTTATTTTATATTTCCTTACTACTACAATCCGTAATTAAATTAATGGTAAAATGTAATAATTAATTCAAATTTTCGGTAAGTTAAGATTTTGTATATTTCGAAAATAATAACAAATTCGGAATCCTAATAAAATCAAATTGTATCTGAACCATAGGTATCAAGAAGGCAAATCGTAGATACACATAATGAGAAAAAAATGAAACCTCTCTTTCAAAAACGTCAGTGAATTTCTAATGAAAAATTTAGTTACAATGCTGAAAAGTGGTGCGATATAAATTTTAAAAGTAAAGAAAAGCTGTGTTTCATATTCGTTAAAACGTTTTCATTGTTAATATTACATTTAATGTGACATTTACAGTAAATCATGTTGCTTACTAAGGTGACTTTCATGGCATCTAATTTCTGCTGGTTACTTCGTGTATTTAAATTGATTTTTTAATATATTAGTTAAAATTTGGATAATTCCAGATTTAGTTTACTTTGGAGTTCAAATCAACACTCGACCACAAAGATACACATATCAAGGTAATTTTCCTAACGTTCAGGTCAGCGGAATGAACAGACACGTCTAGGCGTTAAGATCTCCCTTCCCAAACGATCTACCCTCGCAGCCGGCAGCTCCGGGAAAACTTCCTGGCTGCCGGCGCTGCCTCGTTTCTGGGCTGTGAGCGGGACACCCGCCAGCCACCAGTCAAACAGGGGATGGTAATTAGTCGTCACCTCAGCACACAGACCACCCCCGCGTCGACCCCGACCCCCCCCCACCCCCACCCAGGCCCCCTCCGCGCCAACCCGCCCACGCGGCCACGGCGCAGCCGCACTGCGTACAGTGGGCCCAAAAGACACCAAACAACGTGTTCATGGTGCAATCCTCTCCTATATTATTTCGGCAGTATTGATGAGTTTTGTGGCCCGCACACGGAATCAATATTTGTAAAAAAAACGTCTCTAAAGAAAGAAAATTCCACGGAGACTTGACAATTTGTACTTAAACTTTAAAAAGATGAAACATTTTATGGAAAAAATGTTTCTAAACATTCACGTTAAATGCAATCCGCAGCACTCGGACAGCGTTGTTGAAATCTATATAGTTATATAACTCCAAAACGAAGCGTTCTATGGACTTAAAACTGGGAAATTTGAGGAACATTTATAATATACAGGATGTATATTATCACACCGTAATATAAAGGGATGAGAGTCTTGGACATTCTATTACATTTTTGCTGGTTCGGCATTTCTCGACACTTCATTGCATTGCATTTTAAAACATTGCAAAGATTATTTTGGCATGGACAAGTTTACGTAGCTTTCTCAAGAGTAGAAAGCTTTTCTAATACTTTTGTGACTATCAAGAAAAGCGAAGAGCAAAATGTTCAGGAAGATCGTATACTTCAAATGGTTTTAAGGAAATCTGAATTGTTCCAAGAACATCTTTCTATGATACGGAATAAACCTTTATTGATAATTTGTTTCAAATATCAATTGCATTGTTTTTATTTTTATTTGTTTTTCAGTAAATTCATTGGAAGTTGTCTTTATACTTTTTTAAACAAATAAACACGTTTCGTGAACAACGGAAGGATAAGGAAGAGTATGGGGTTGAACTGGCAAGAGTTCTCGCACGGATACGCTAGTATCAATTATTTTGGTTTGAAAAGGCTCACGAACTTGTTATACCTAAAGAGATAAACAAATGAAGATAGCAGAAGAAAAGGATAAGTGGCCAACTTTTACCAAAATTACGTTTCAGTGAATTTCTGTCGTTTAACCCACCAAAGTATTATAAAATACTCCAAAATCCACAGGGATAAATGTTCAAGATTTTCTTTCATTTGTTCAGACACATGCATGAATCCTGCGTCTGCCTCTCTTCTCTAATTAAATCCTATCATTCAAGACATACTTCATCATTCACCATTTGTTCCTTAAATGGCCATGAATATAATAAGAGGATAATAAATATATGAGATGTTTCGTAATTCCCGCGCCGCCCCCGCGCCGCCCCCGCGCCGCCCCCGCGCCGCCCCCGCGCCACCACGAGTCCGCGTGGGTGTTGACTCTTCGCACCTCCCGTGGACGCAGCTGCCCCGGCCTGCGCCCCGGGGGCGGGAGGGGACGGGACGCGGAGGTATCAGGTTGTGACGCCGCTGTGGGGACAGGGGCGGAGGGGCGTGGAACAATAAACGAGTGCCCGGCAATGTCGCAGACCCACTTGCACGGGAACCGGTCTTCTTCTGGATGCCGGTGTGCAAGGTTTTCTTGACAATGAGAAGTACCAGTAGCCTACTTGCGATGTGGAAGTTCCACCATACACCTTATACTCACATGAGAACTCAGTTTGTCGTCGTTCTTAGTGACGTTTTTATTATTAATCAGGAGCAGATTAACGTGTCGTTTAATTTGTTTTAATTGTTGCATCAAATAATAATAAAAAAATTCGTAAAGAGAATAACAAACAGAGGTTTTATACTACTTTTCATCTATATAGTAACAAGTGCGGATTCTTTTCTCCAGGAACTTCATACGGAGCCTACTCGTTTCCTATTCCATTTGACATTTATTGAATATTTCTTTAACACACCGACGCCATTATTATTATTTTGTTTACAGTCAAGAAGTCATGCGGTGCATACATGACAAATGTTCCTTAAACTGTCAATTTCAGTATTTTTCATTGACGTTGAAGTGTGTGCAGGTGTATAAAATATAATTCAACTTAAAGGCATTAAGTGAGAATCGCTTCGTTTAAGAAATGAGTATGTGTCATTCTTTTGGTAGTCAGTTCTTTCGTTTTAGTTGTTCGCCTGGAGCAAACGAACATGTTTTTACTAGGAATATTTTTATTCTTTTCAATCTACGTCACATCATCAGGCCAGCATTTAAGTAGGTGTGTTACTTGAATATTTTATTTCGTTAAAAATATAACGATTTCAATATCTGTATTTAAAGGAATTGCTATTCATTTTCATATCGCGGATTATATCCGCTCCAATAAATTATCTCATTTTCGCCGGATTAAGGAAGATAAGAACAAGATATCTATTGAATAAACAATTTCACGTACCTGAGATCGTAGAAATATTAACGTCATTTTATCTATGAATAAAAAAAGAGTTTTATTAGGTATTTCTCTGACAGGGGTTATTTGCCGATTAACTTTATACGTGTACACAGTAAATTTTCTGTTGGTTCTTTCTGAGATTTCCAACTTTAGCGTCTTAAAAACCTAAATCAAAATATAAGTAATCGAAGTAACTTACCTTTAATATTTGTATTGTAATTAATTAACGAATCACTAATACTTCTCTTAAGGATCTCCAAATAAACATAATTTGGCGCAATTCAGAAAACATATTCTTTGTAAACATCTTAAAATTTGTTTATAAAAGAAATCCAGAACTAAACGTTCAAACAGGCGTTCAAGTTCATTCACGATTAAGATAGATTCATAGCTGCATATTTTAACTGAAGTATTGGAATTTTTATATCGTTGAAATAAATAAAAGTTCCTTTTGAAAAGAAATTACACAAATACTTTCGGGAAGAAGGCACTAGTGATAAATATATTAAATTAAAAATTCGTTAAACCGGGAAGAAATTACTACCATTTTCTTAATATTCTAATTTATATAGAATATCTTGCAAAATGTATCCTTCAAGGCTTTCACAAAAATTTTATTGATGATTTCTTCCTCATGAAGTACACCAGATTTATTTGGTGAATAAACCGAAAACATCTGAACGTAAACACTTTTTACCTGGACTTTGTACTGCGTTTAAAGCCACAATGCGAAATAAGATGTCTTTATTAGATTTGAATATTAACGAGCCAATATTAAATCGGGAATGTTTTAGTAGCAGAAACAATACAATGTTTGAAACATTCAACACATATTTTCTACTTACTGCTTATGAATTGTACATTGTGTAAATACGTAGAATTAAATGCCTGTTAATCAGGTCAATGCGTAACTTAGACGTATCTTTGTCAGTGATTGCATGACCAATTTCTCCCATTCCATGCGCGCTCTATGATCAGAAGAACAATGAAACTGATATGCTTTGCTTTTGCGATTATTCATGTGATGAAACTTTATGAACTCCAAGTCAGCATGTTCTTTAATCTCGATGTGCTTTAATTCTTGACTATCACCTTGTACTCTGCCCCAGAGCAATGCCTCCAATAGAAAACTGCGTCATTTGAAAAAGTACGCGATCACTATCACTCGTTTTTCCTTGTCTTGTCTCCCGCGATCGTACGAAAAGGGCGTTCGGAATCCTCGAGACAAACACGTTGATTAATAGGGCGATTATAGCACGCGACGCCCGCAAAGTTTAAGTTTGAGCGCAGAGACCAGCTTTATGTCGCGTTCCGGTAAACAACCGGTGACCCAGAAATCGTGTAAACGCATTATAGTGTTACACAATAGTAGGGGGTTCCGAAAAGCTGGTCAAAATACAGGTCGTTAAAAAGGTACCCACTTGAGAGGCAAGTCAAGTACCCACTTGAATTGGGCAGACCGTTGTGAAGACAACTGTTTTCGCTTGGATTTTGGATTCGAATTTCCTGTTACAAGATAGTTAAAAATTGAACAAGAAGACCGAGACATTGATGACGATGGTCTCACCACTGCGCCCCGTATCGCTCAGTAGATTGGTTGACTGGTTATTCCGGGCGCGTCAACTGCTAAAGTCATTAATCCCGTAAATGCAGTGCATGTTTTTCCCGGGGGCGGTAGTGATTTTCCACCACTGGATGGAGAAATCCGGCGCCGACCTAACGCTCTTAAATCCCAAGGATAACGAGTTTCCCCAACCAGGTATCTCCCACCACTTGGGCACCGCCCCAGTCGGGACAAGCTCTTAGCACCCCAATCTGTCTTCCGACATGTGTGGTAGTGTAGTGCATGTAAGTGTAGGTGTGTGCAAGTAAGGGTGTGAGGATACGACTAGGAACAGGCGCGCGGTTCGTTTGTTAGGGTACTGCTCCGGCATTCGCGTGGTGTTGATCAGAGAAACCACGGAAAACTACCGATCAGAGCAGCCAGCCACTAGAATTCTCCCCCAGAAAACGACTGAACTCGACTTGGCGTCGAAAATCCTGCCATCGTCGAGATTCGAACCCTACGACCTCTATGTCAGGGGCGCTGCCGCAACATCAGTTGATGCCCTGAGCCACCTCATCCGTTTTGTGTGTGGTTTCTCCGATCAACACCATGCGAATACTGGAGCAGTACCCTAACAAAGGGGCCACGGACCGCGCGCGATCTGTCCTTCCTCTTGCTTGTCCTATCCTCTCCCCTTACACACACACACACACACTAACATGCACTATACTACCACATATTCCAGGAGACCGGTCGGGAGTTTAGAGCTTATCCCGGCTGGGGCGGAGCCCCGCTGGTGAGAGAGTTCTGGTTAGGGGGAACCCCACTAGTTGACGGTAGGTCGGCGCCGGATCTCGCCATCCGGCAGGGGAAGATCACCGCCATCACATGAGGGAAAAAACATGCACTACACTTACGGAACTAATGACCAAAGCTGTTGACGCACCCGGAATCACTAACCAACCAACCAACCGGTCCGTGTCGCTCAACATGATTTGATTATTGATGATTTGTATGATGCCTTTTGTCCATCCTGCCGCCTTGGAGTCCCTTAGTGAGTAGGGGGCGGCGCCGAAGGCCCTCGGAGCTCGGCCTCCTGGAATCTCAGGAGCCGTTGCCACGGCCCCCTGTAATCTGGCGACGCCCGATTAAGGTAATTCGGGGCCGCACATGCCCGCCACGATGCCATCGGCGCGGCTCAAGTGGGTTTTAAGAGGGCCTCCGCACGATCATTTGCATAATGCGTATATTTATGCGCTGCGTCCTTCTGTGTGGGTATTATTAATCGACGGTGCGAACTCTTTACACGAATCGAGATTCGTGGTTTTCGTTGAAGGGGAAATTTGCTCGGGAAGAGAATTTGGGACGAAATGCCCGACGGTGGGCACTCACCCATTGGAAAGCTCGTTTCGACGTAGGGAAAGAGAGGCACTTGCTTAATTATCGTGTGGCACGAGATTACAGTGACGTAACCGATCTCGCAATTTGCATAATTTGTCGGTCTTGTTTCTAATAGGGTAATATCATTACCTCATTTTACTTAATGTAGCACGTGAGGAATCCTGTTCATTTTATAGGAAGCGCATTTTTATATGATCGTTTTCTTTTAAAATATTCATTCATCATTATCGTGAAAACTGTAGGTATTTTGCGGTATTGTACAACTTAGTTGCAGTTTTTTGCCTTTGACATTTCCATTCGTTGTACTCGTATTTTAATTTTCAAGTTCATATTAGTCTTAACACGTTGTGCAACTGCTTTCATGATATTAATAGTAATGACAAGTGGGACATGTATTACCAAGCGGCTACATATCCTGGGTGAGCTCATCACACGCATTCGTAATAGAAATAACATTTGAAGAGACGTGTCCGTACATGTCATGATAAACTTGAATAAACAATTCATTTCGTTGATACCTTTCGAGAAAGCTTTAAATACGCTGCTTTGTGTCCGGAAAATATCACGAAACGAGAGCTTACTTACACGACAAGAAAGCCACCCACGCCCAGCCTACCAAAAGATTAAAGCGTACAATCCTTTATCATAGCAACAACCTTTCCCATAGAATAATGTCACGCATGTAGTATAACACACAATCGACAAGATTAAGAATGAGGCAACGTCCCACGACGATAGCTTTTCAATAAGCCTACTTGTAAGAGCAAATACACTTATCTTGTTTGAAGTTATGGTTGAATTCCATTACGTATGTTGAAAAACCCTCCGAGCGTTCAACTTGCGTAATGGTCTCTGAGAACGCATGATTCACTTGACGCAATGAGGAAACTGTTTGAAAGGTACGGCTACATTCACTACTAGAGGAGACAATACAGGAAGGAATGTCTGTCAACCAACTGGTGTCTCTTCCGGACATAGTGGTAATTCCGATTGTGTTACGATACGATAAGTTCTACATGAGAAAATAATTGGTTTAAATTAACAATTCTTACTTGTATATTAATTTAATTACTGAATGGATTCTGTGATAACGTATGTATTCGTGAACCCGAAATAGAAGTTTTGAACACGACGAGATCCCAGGTTTCAGTCCTGATGGTGTAAAAATTGTCTACACCAGCACACATTATTGGGTCGAAGCCGACCGCTACCCGGATGGCTCGCTGCTTTCGTCGGTCGTATTCGTGATTTCCTCCATTCAATTCCCGACGTATGCCGGAATAGCACACTGGGAGAGGGAGTTCAGGGCATCAATTGATGTCACAGCAGTGCCTCTGATTGGAAGTCCTTGGGGTTCGAATCCCGACGATGGCAGGATTTTCGACACTAGCTTGTCAGCTAGGTCGAATTCAGCCCCTGTCTGGAAGTGAATTCTAGCGGCCGGTTGCTCTGATATGTAGTTTTCCGTGAAGAGCTTGTCCCGACTGGGGCGGTACCCAAGTGATGGGAGATACCTGGTTGGGGAAACTCGTTAGCCTTGGGTTTTAAGAGTGTTAGGTCGGCGCCGGATTTCTCCATTCAGTGGTGGAAAATCACTACCGCCCCCCGGGTAAAACATGCACAGCATTTACGGGATTACGGGCAATACCAACGAATGCCAAAACAGTGCCCTAACAAACGGACCTCGAACCGCACGCAATCGTTTCTTCCTCACCCCTTACTTACGCCACACACACACACACACACACACACACACGCTCTATTCTACCACGCACGCCTGGAGACCAGTCGGAAGCTTAGAGCTTGTCCCAGCTGGGACGGTTCCCTGCTGGTGGGAGATACCTGGTTGAGAAAAATCCCGCTTTCCCACGGTATGTCGGCTCCGGATCTCAACATCTAGCAGGGGAAGATTACCAACGTTTCCCGAAGAAAAAACATGGCCTTTGCAGCTGACGCGCCCGAAATCACTAGTCAATCAATTAATTAATCATTCAATCGGAATAGCACCTTAAACAACGGGCCATGCACTGCTCGCTATGTTCTCACAACCCAATCTTGGGACCGAGCAACGGACGATTTTCCATCTTCATTTAACCACGCCCCTTTTGATCGAGAAAATCTCCAGAAGCGTCGGATTTTTGGTGAGGAGGATTGTCTTATCAAGTCCATTTTTGGTATCAGTTGCTTCTAATATCTTTACTTCAGTACCGCGCTTAATCTCATCTCAATCTTCAACGTTGACGGAACCAAAATTTAGGAGAGATTCCCCAAAAATTGGGAACTAGAACATTATGATCATTTGTTTACAAAGTTCATATATAAAAGACCATTCATGTATAAATAAGGTGTCAAATATACTCGTTTCCGTGGTACTGTATTGAACCACTCGCGAAGGTTTCTCTTTATGAAGTCACAAATGACCATGTCTGAATTTATTGTTCTCTGCATCATCACCATCGTCTTCTTTATCATCGTATTTCAGAATTAAACTTATTTCGGCTGGCTCTCACTGTCACACTGTAGTGTAGTAGTGACATGACATTCGATGCTCAAAAACGAGTTTAGTACGCAACGACTTACAGGAATCACTAGGAATTCATCCCATAATAAGAGGCATGAGGAAGGAAAAGAAATGAAATGATGACTGATGAGTGGTGTATTGGGGTGAAGCAACAAATAGATGAGTAAAGAGTCAGCACATTACCTTCCTCGCCTTACATTTCCCACATTTGAATAATAAGATGGACCTTGTGAATACCGCAGTACAATGAACTTTGTGAAAAGAATGGCTCGTGGCTTATTATCTAGATATTCACATCATATGCGGGACCAGCGTACATACTTTTAAAGATTACAAGATATCGTATATTATCATAGATAATGGAATTGATATCAGATCACACGCGACACACCCCTGCGAAGATTATATGATTCTAAAACGAACGAAAAGTAATATAATGAATTGGATGAAGCTGGAATCAGTGCCGCACCCATTTAAATAGAAATTATTCAGGGAATATTAATTTTCCGCAAACTAAAGAAAATAGCAGTAAGTGAAATTCCTCCTTCCACTTTCGGTTCTCTAGTTTGACAATATAGAATATGTTCTAGTTCATTGATGATTGCGGTCACGTCAACTGCTGTGGTCATCGGCCCCGTTAGTGTAGTGTTTTTCGCGGAAGATGGTGTTCTTCCCTCACTGGATGGTGAGATCCGGCGCCGACCCCTATACGTTAGCTTCCGGGGTTTTCCTTTTCCAGGTATTTCCCACCAGCAGGGCACCAACCCAGCCAGGACACGATTTAAGCTCCCAACTGGTCTCCCGATATGTGTCGCAGTGTAGTGGGTATAAGTGTGTGTGGGTGGGTGTAAGGGGAGATGATATGACAAGGAAGAGGAAGGAAAGATAGCGTGTGTTCTCGTGACCCGTTTGTGAAGGTTCTGCTCGGGAATTCGCTTGGTAATCATCGGAGATACCACAGAAAGCTACCGACCGGAGCAGCAGTCCGCTAGAATTCTCCTTTGTCAGCGGCTGAATTCGACGTTCAAGTGTTAAAAATCTTCAAACGTCGAGACTCGAACGCTAGGCCCATCTGGTCGCTGCTGAGTCAGGATAATCCTGACTTCGATCTTAACTCAGCCGGTATATCTTAGATTGAAGATTGAAAGATCGAAGACACGCAGTAAAATATAATATCTTAGGCTCCTGGAATAGTTCCATGGTGGTAGCTGAGATCTTCCGTTCCGTGGTGGTAATTCATTATAGATATAGGTTAATCATCCACAAAAATAACAATTTATAATATACATTTTTATTTCATCCCCAAAGTTAACTTTCCGGAACAAAAATTTCCCATCTTCAGTGGGTCTTGTCCAAACAACGCGGATCACACCTGATGTGTGGTAAATGTTTAGGTGTGATGCACGTTGCTTGGGCAAGAGCCACTGAAGATGGGAAATTGTTGTTCCCGAAAGTTAACTTTGGGCATGAAATAAAAATATATATTACATATTGTTATTTTTGTGGATGATTATCCCTATATCTATCATGGAATAGTGTAAATAATGTACCCGAAATATTTTGCAATATCGTTAGCAATATTAAAAATCAAATCTTTAGTCTACCATTCAAAAACCTTTGCCATAATTCGAGAGCAAAAATGTCTAGTATTTAAATCTTAGTACCCTCCTTGTGTTAGTACTTTTATTCATCATCCAACTATTTATGACTGAAGCGAGGGGAAGATATTCTGGAACTCAAAAAAACCTGCACAAATTTCTACTTCTCTCCTATGCGCCACATTCAGTTTTTATCGTGCTTTGACGAAAAATTAAATTAATAATTAAACAAATACATAAAAAACAATAAGATCTCTAGCCGTCTCGGCCAGGAATGAGCGCGAGTGACGGAAACTGACACAGAGACCGTATTGTGTCGGTGAGGGTGGATATGAGATAAAATCACTGAGAAGTGTAGTACGAGTATATAGTCAATGTGGTGTCAGACTAGAAAATTTCCCAACAATTACCACCATGTTGTGGTGAACCAACGAACTCGTTTGTAATGCATGGGAAACGATGTTTAACCATGTTCATATCCGATTCTTTTTTGTTAGTCAATCTAGTAATTGAGGTCTGTGGACACTCGTATATTTCAAATTTGATGAATTTGAGTGTTATTCTGTTTGTAAAATAAAAGTGCCCTGTTTTAAAATTTAGCGTATTTACCATAAAGCTAAAAAAATCAGCAATCAATCACAGTATAAATCCTTGGGGTTGAGCACTACAACTACATTTTTTCTCTGTACTCTACACATTAAAACTCAACATTCATAACATAATTATGAGGTATTTGTATCGGGGCTACATCACCTATCTCTAACATACCTGTTGACATATTTATTCATCGTAATAGTCACTAAATGAGTTACCACAATGACCTTTCAACGAATACTCAACAGTACTACTAACTTAATTTGCGAGGTGGAAGAAGCCATAGATATGCAAACTTTTCGAGAAAACAACCAAAAACATTTCTGCTAAGGTCTCACAGACTCAAGTGTGTATGTTCAGAATTAATATAATTTATTACTTCCAATGCTGAGTTTACTGAAGGTGTATAGTTGAAAAGAACCCCAGCAAAGCGAACTCTCTTGAGCACCAAAAAAAGGTACAGCAGGCTTGGCCTTAGCAGCAACCAAGTTTCAAAAATTTGACCCCAGCGTGACATTTTATTAAGAAAAGATAGGCACATTTCTTTTATTAAAATGACATCATTTATCAAATCGTAATATAATTTGTTACTTCCAATGTTGAGTTTTCTAATTGCTCGGTGCTAAAACGAACATCAGTAGTACCAACTGCCCTGAGCACCGAGCAAGCTACGTCAGATTCTGGCATTAGCAAGGCCCCATCAGGAGCCTCCCAATAGGGTTATGCTACCTCCTCCCGTCTTCCCTCATTGCGATGTATGACGCGCTGTTATCCCGCGCCAAGTTCCAAGAATTCCGTACCGTTACAAGACCGTCGTGTGATAAGTGCGCGTTCGGACACATCACAATGAGCAACGGCGGAGGGCCTCCAAGAAAGCTGGGGGAAACTTCGATTTCCATACTCACTACCTCAACCTCCGAATACCTCGCTTTTGCATTAATGTGTTTACATCATTAGCGGTCGGTTGAAAACGTCGTTAGCTGCAGATTTCGTTTAGAATTTCTCAATTTGTTCAGGGTTAACGGGCCGCAATTGGGCTGGAATATTGAAAAACGATGACATGCTGTCTCCGCACAGTGTAATTGCGTATTAATTGAAGCCCCGATTACTCCGGTATTCGCAGGTGACTCGTCTGTAACCGTTCTTCCTATCAGAGGTAATTTATTCTTGCACCATCAAACTGCGTCATTTGTTTTCTGTACGAAGAATTTGCATCAATGTAAATAACTGTTGAGTATAAAATGTAATTTTTCTTATAATTTCCTTTTGACTTATTTTGATGTCGACGCTGAGCGTGTTATTGTGTTAATTAAATTCTTCTGTGGATAAAAATTCCCTCTCGACAATTCTTTTATACACATTTTTTTTGCACACAATTCTTTTATACACAACAATTTTTCCACACAATGTTATGCTTTGAGATGTATAAATTATCAAGGGCAATAAATAATAATTTAACAAACTATTTCTTTTTTTTCATTTGTCTCTGAGTAATAGTAACAGGAAAAGATACTTATTATAGATACATAGATTTGTCATTAATTTACCAGAATTTATCAAGATCCAGTTTGCTGAATTGTCAAAACAAATAATTTGATTTCTCAGTCGTTTCAGGAGCACGTGTTTTACAATATTGTCATGACGTATTATATTAATCTCGAAATTATTTAGAAATTTCTGCCCTGTCAGTTTCCTGTAAACACAAAACCTTTTCCATCTTGACTCATCGCAATTATCAATCCTTCATTTGGGGATCTCATTACTCATTACAAAACGTAAGCAAAATAATTTAGGATTGTAGGAATCGGTTCAATGTTTATTTGTGCAAGCTTTTTAATCATCCCAGCACGTGCGAAGAAATCAGTGACGAATCATTTGCATTATTGTTTTGAGGATAACTGAGTAGCATGACTGCATTTCCTTTTTTGTAGGAAGTAATATCGTGATCCTTGGAAACAGTCATCACATTCCAAATACTGTTTACTGAATCTGAACAATATTAAATGCACAGCTAGTCACTCTTCAATTGTATTATTTTTATCTCCTTTTCAGACAAGTTTTTACTGCATGGTTATCAAACCCTGTGCCGCAGCACAGCCTATGTATTTGTGTGTAACTTAATACCTGTGTGCGGAGAAATTACGTGGGTGTGCAACGAATAAATTAATGATAAAAATATTAAGATGTAAAGCAGGTGTAAAGTATTCAATATAACTATAAATTTTTATTATATATTAATAATATAATTATATATGTATTAACATTTTTATCTAAATCTACACAATTGAATTACAATTGACTAATTAAAAACGGGTTGCCAATAATTATGTTTGAAATGTTAAGTTGAATTCCTAATGCAAACTAGTTTACTTCCACTCTACAGGTGTCCCGCATGTTCCCTCATGGTGAAAGAAAATGTCGTGACCCAAAAATGTATGGGAACCTCTGGGTTAGAGATTTAATGAGACCGGTGCGCACCAGCAAATATTTTGCTTCTTGGAATATTATTATTATTATTATTATTATTATTATTATTATTATTATTATTATTATTATTAAATACATTTTTAGTTCATCAGAAAATTGTTTACATGCCAAGCATGGAGACAAAATATAATTATTCATAGAAACAATCTGCAAATACTGCTTCTAACCCCAGTTCGAGTCTATTAGGAAATAAGCGAATTTATAACAAAAGTTCCTGTAAATAATTTTTGCAAGTAAATCATTTTGTGTTTATACATGTATTATCACAATATGTTTATTGTTTCTAAGCATAAAATTTTAACATCGATTATTGCAGAAGGCATAAAGAATGTGTTAGCAAAATATTTAAATAGGTTTTTTAAAACTAAGTTCAATTCAATGCAAGTCATAAAACAAATTAAAAAAAAAATATTGCAAATATTTATTAAAAAAATAATGATTTAGATAATTGAAGTAATTTCTCATTCAGTCGCGTGATGCACTAGAACTTGCGCCAACCTTCCACAAACCGAACGAAGTTCTCCGCCCGATGCGGCGTATCGACAGAATTTTAGACGCGTCCCGTCAGGACGCAGAGGACGATCGCATGGTAACAATAAAATATTCCTCTCGACCAGAACCGTGCGTCTCCCGTCCGTTCAATAGCCGCAAAAGGTCAAAAGGTGATTGGCGACCGGACATTGTGTCTACAGAGTCCACATTCTTTACATTCAAAGAATGAAGAGTTAATTCAAAGTACTAACAAAGTGAGGTCACTTTTTTACTTTCTCGCTGCCGCTTTCGCAGTAGATAATTAGTTGTTTATAATGCTGCGCGAAAGAGCGGTGAGTTTTCGTCAGGAAAAACTATTATTACAGGGCCCTGGAAACGAAAATATGGCTAAATCCAGTTGCTAAATTTAAAAAAAAAATCCTCTAACACGTGGTATAGCCACAATCCATGTTTTATGGATCTTTGATACCGAAAAATCCAATGGCGGCAACACGTCTATCTTTCCGTCCGTCTTTCCGGCCGGCCGGCCGCCAGTCCGTCCGTCCGTCCGTCCGTCCGTCCGTCCGTCCGTCCGTCCGTCCATCTGTTCATCTGTCAATCTGTCCATCTGTTCGTCTCTCCATCCGTCTGTGAACAATTCTAGCAGCTAAACCATTCAGTCGATTTTCTCCAAAATAGATACTCCGCAATTGTCGCGGCCCCTTGAATTTGCAACCGAAATTTTAATTTTCGGCGGTACTTTAGTACATGAAACCCCTGGCGCATTTTCAAAATTTTCAAAAAGAAATTGCTCCAAAATGGTTTTTATTAAACTTTGTTATTGGATACTGTGAGAATGGAGAATTTTTAAGAGAATGGTGCTGGTCTCACGTTCGTTGAAAAACCTGATTTTTCGAAAATTGCAAAAGTTCAACATTTTTTCAGCGTCTTCCTACCATAAAAATATAGGTATTTTGCCTTAATTAAATCTGTTCCTTGAAGATAGATTTTGAAATAAGTTCATGTGGACTTTTTCGAAAATTTTAGTTTTACAGAAAATGATTACTGAGATATGTTAATTCGGAGAGGAATTGTGGTATAAATAGTATTACGTAAGCATAACTAAAGGTGAGACAGTCCGTTCTGTTTAAGCACCACTGTTTTCGAAAATATCCATTCTAGTCGTACATACGTTAAGGAAACTTATCAGTTTTGTACCATTTGTAGAATCATCAACGCAAAACCTCGTAATTGTACTACTTATGTGAAGAAAATTACCTTGGAGTCCCTTAACAAATACATTTAAGGCAAAAATAATAAAAAAAGGTGCAGATTATGATGCAGGGGAACGAACTGTGGAGTACATGCAACCGCCAACACACATTACGCTGCAACACACATCGGGCATAACTCGAAAACTATGTGTGAGTTCGGTATCCTAAAGTGTTACGAGCTACGTTTCTATCTCTGCGTCAAAAAATTGAGACTTTTTCTGTTAAATTTTTAGATGTATCCCCTTCAGAGCATGCATTGCAGAAAATTCGAAGTTGGGTTCCTGTATGAAGCTATTTTCACTTTTCAAACAATGAACTACAAAAGTGTGAAATGAAGTGCGTGTTTTTATCGCAGAGGTGGCAGTGTTCTTCTCCCGGTGGATGGAGAAATCCGGGGCCGACCTTCCCGTCGACTCGTGGGGTTTCCCATGAATTCAAATTAAACTGTGATAATTCCCACAGTAAATACTTTCAGGCTAATCAGAGGCGTGCACTCGTCATTTTCCCTGGGGAGGGCTTCTGAAGCCCCATGAGCCCTCTCCCCCACAGCCGGATCACTTCTCATAATTTTTAATAAACTTTATCTAAGTACTCTTTATCTACTCTCAATTTCCATCGTCATGATACTATGCGTACTTTTATATTTTTAGATGCCGCAATTTTCTGCTATTTTAGCTTGTTCTAGTAAATTTCAAATGAAAAATTTACTTGCATTAATTGTTTATTTACCTAATATATTCATTGTAAATAGCCTTCTAAAAATGATTTCTTAAGGGTAAAAAATAACGACATGAAGAAGAAGAAGACATGAAAAATATATTTTTTTACGAGATGTATGAGCTCGTAAAGAACAATTGAGGGATATAACCTCGGTGACTGTGGATGCTCGTGTTGTTGATGGAGACTGGGACGAGTTCCCCAGAGAATGGACGCCTGAATGTAGTCCAGGAACATTAACGAGACATTCTGGTTTTAAAACCCAATCAGTAGCGACTTCAGGATATTGAAAGTATGGCTAAACCTTGGGGAAGGTGCTTCAGCAAATTGATTGGTTTTATTGTAAGGAACAAGATATCCGCGGAAGTAGAGAACGCAACATTTGCCGATTGATTCTGGTTACATGCACTCACAAATGATATATTTGCATTGTGTTTGACTTAAATGGTTCTTATTTTGTTTACATCAGAGGCCAACGGACAGCGACGTTTGAAGAGCAGGCAAGACAGCTGCATCCAAATTAGTTATCGGCAGTACAAACGATTACGAGGTGTGCTAACGCTATAGCGGGAACTTTGGGTTAAGTAGATGCCCGACAAAGAAGAAGAAGATTTGTTTGTTTGCTTTTTTCGTGTTTCCGGGCGCATCAACTTCTTTGGTCATTGGTCCCGTTAGTGTAGTGCATGTTTTTTCTCTGGAGATGGTGGTGATCATTCCCCGCTGGATGGCGAGATCCGGCGCCGACCTACCGTTGGCTAGTGGGGTTTCCCCAAACTAGGACTCTCCCACCAGCGGGGCACCGCCCCTGCCGGAACAAGCTCTAAGCCCCGACCGGCCTCCGGAATATGTTGAGTGTAGTGCATGTTAGTATAAGTGTGTGTGAAAGGGGGAGAGGATAGGACAAGGAAGAGGAAAGACAGATCGCGCGCGGTCCGTGGCCCGTTTGGTAGGGTACTGCTCCGGCATTCGCCTGGTGTTGATCGGAGAAACCACGGAAAACTACCGATCAGAACAGCCGGCCGCTAGAATTCTTCTCCAGACAGTGACTGAATTCGACCTAGTTGAAAAGCTAGTGTCGAAAATCCTGCCGCCGTGGGGAGTGTAACCTAGGACCTCCCGGTCAGAGGCGCTGCAGTGACATCAGTTGATGCACTGAGCTACCACTCCCGGTAAGAAGAAGAAGAAGAAGAAGAAGAAGAAGAAGAAGGAGAAGAAGAAAAGGAGAATTAAAAGTTTGGGGAACCATCACGAAATAAGCTGTCCACGTGGCTTCCTACCACAGCTGGACAAAGAAAAGCGCCAAGGGAAGTGCGTGGACCCACTGTGGTGAGTCGGGGAGGGGCGAGAGGCGGAGGAGTATCTGTGAGCGCGGCCAGCCTATGGACAAGGGTTCCTTACGTAACGGGGTGAGTTGATGAGGTGATTCTAAATTTACGACGCGCCGTATACGTGGCGGGTATGACATTCACGAGCGTGTAACCGTAGAGCACGCATTCCTCGTGGAAACGGCGTCTTTTAGAGAGCGACACCCAGTGGAGAGCAGCGCTCTCTTACAGCGTCCCGCGCGTGGAAGGAAGAAATCTTTCGCAGCGGTCGGACCGGCTGAATCGAGCTCAGAGTGAGCATTGCCCATCACAGAAAGTATTGTCTCTGCTGCGACTCTGACTCGGTGTCCCAAGGTTCGTGCACGATTTTTCGGCATAAGTTACACAGACACGTCGGATTCAGACGCTGTCTAGAGGAGAATTCTAGCAGCTGGCTGGTTTCATCGATAGTGTCTGTATTTTTTTCGATACATACCAGGCGAATGCTGGAGAAGTACCCTAATAAATGGACCGCCGACCTCGCCGATCGTCCCTTATCCTTTCTCTCCCTTTACACCAACACACTTACTTGCACTACTCCACCACACACGTACAGTGATTGATCGATTGATTGATTTTTCGTGTTTCCGGGCGTGTCAACTGCTTCGGTCATTAGTCCCGTTAGTGTAGTGCATGTTTTTTCTCGGGAGATGGTGGTGATCTTCCCCCACTGGATGGCGAGATCCGGCGCCGACCTACCGCCGGCTAGTGGGGTTTCCCCCTAACCAGGACTCTCCCACCCACGGGGCACCGCCCCAGCCGGGACAAGCTGTAAGCTTCCGATCTGTCTCCCGCAATATATGGTAGTGTAGTGCATGTTAGTGTGTGTGTGTGTGTGTGTGTGTGTGTGTAAGGAGAGGATAGGACAAGGAAGAGGAAGGACAGATCGTGCGCGGTGCGTGGCCCGTTTGGTAGGGTACTACTCCGGCATTCGCCTGGTGTTGATCGGAGAAGTCTCGGACAACTACCGATCAGAGCAGCCAGCCGTAATTCTCCTCCAGACAGCAGCTGAATTCGACCTAGCTGAAAAGCTAGTGTCGAAAATCCTGTCGCCGTGGGAAGTGGGAACCTAGGACCTCCCGGTCAGAGGTGCGGCAGTGCCATCAGCTGATGCACTGAGCTACCGCTACCAGTACACACGTAGAGAGCCCGGTCAGGGGTTTAGGGCTGGTCCCAGCTAAGGCAGTGCCCGGCTATTGGGAGGTATTGCAAGCCGACGTGTAGGTCGACGTCGGAACTCACCATTCGCAGAGGGAGGAACACCGCTAACATGCACTACACTAACGAGGCAAAAGACCATAGCAGTTCTCGTACCCGTAACCATGAGTGAATCAATCATTCGCAGCGCCGGGACTGATACGCGTCGCCGCGTGGAACATAGGCTCTCCAGAAATGGTCAACAGCTTGGATGCTTCAGAAACAAAAATTTCGAATTACGAGTTTATCGTCCATTATTTTGAATTGTGTCTTATGCGCCGTTCGGCTCATGCGCATGTTGTTTGGAAACATCACCGCTCCGGAGTCGTGAACTTTCCGAAATAATCAGGGAGCCACACCTGCTTAGATAGAATTAACGAAAAGTCGATAAATGCCATTTTCACATGGAACAAACCTAAAAGAAAATGAATCAAATAGTGAGCTTAAATCAATGTCGGAAATATTCGAGACGTGGACTTTTAATACGATCGATTCAATTGTATTTTTAAAAAAATCTTTTTTGAAGTTGCTAGAATTGAGAGAAATGTGCAATCATATTTTAATTGAACTCTGGAATACGTGTAGTTTACTTCATTAATATCTACTTTGAGTTTTAAATTTATTTTTCAGACTCATTCTTGGAAAGTTGTGCTTACGTTCGCTGTTCAAGGATTAGAAAGCGGCAAAATAGACTACCGCATGCATGACACAAAGATGCCATTGTTTATATCGCTTTATAAAACAATTGCGTACTGCAAAATAAAAGAACAATGGAGCGACATCAATCAACATGGCTGACGCCTCCTTATTAGAAAAGTTCTGAAGAGCTTGGCTTGATTTCTGAAGGAACGCGACAGAGCGGCGTTCCGGTACTTTGGAAACGAAAAAGCAAAAACCAAACGAAAAGCTGAGAATAAACACTTCGCAACTTCGATTTTTAGTTCGATTAACTTTCGAATACTCAAAATTAAATAATTTTCCATTTAATTATATATTTCTACGAATATAATAAAAATAGCTAGAATTGTCCTCTGAAGAGCGGCAGAATTCGACCTAACTTTCTAGGATTTTCAATCTCGCCAACGTCGGGACTCGTGTTCACAGAACTAAAATACGATTATTGAAACAGTAGAAAGTGAATACACAACTGAGGAATGTTTGGACCTACAGAAACATTTTCCTCTGGCTTAAAAAACAACATAGAAATGAAGATTATTACTACGTTTCAGTCTATGTATTCAGTCTCTTTCAATTATAAAATTTAATTTATTCTATGTTTTTTTAATTGTGTAAATATAAATTTTGGGTGTTTGGTGTATGTGAATATAATGTTTCGTCTGAACAATTAAAATGTAAATGTTTTAAGCAAAATGTGTTCTGATTCTTGTAAAAAGTATAACGTTTTAATCTTTTGTAGGAAATTTGCGATATTAACTTTTATATCATGGTCTCCTTAGAGAGAATAGTTTTAAATAATTGAATGATAACTTAACTAATTTGTTTTATGAGTGGAGTTTGGGAATTACTTCTGAAACCCCGATTCCCCGCCCCCACATTTTAATTTTAAGTATTCTGTGAATTAACTCGAAAAATTCCAGTGGGTGTGGCAAATAATGCTGGAGTTTTCTTATTTAATTAATCTAATTGTTGGTACAGTTGTTTACTCAGTAGAGGTGCCCAGTTCAAACCGGGCACCTCTACTTCCGTCACGTTCTACGCCGCGCAGTAACTAAGCTGGGTGTGTAAACCGTCTTTCACAATAATTACTTCGAATGATCTTGAAACAATATTAAACTCGTGATGTCTAATTTCTGACCGATAAATCATCCTTGACGCATAAGATATGATTTTCTGTAATGTCACATTGTCTTTTCCGTTTAAAAATAATCACCTTATCAAATAAGTATACACTTGATTCAGTACTTGAAGTTTTGTAATAAACTCGTAAAGTCTTTTATTGCGATAAAACGTCATTAATTTTTATTGTAACTGAAACATTATCCAGGAGAAGGTCTTCAATTATTTTTGAAGGGCAGCGGTAGGGTTTTCAAGCTTGTTTATAAATCTTGTGTTGACAACACAGTTATCTCATCTAGTGTTCTAAATTTGAGGATGTGTTATCTTCTAGCGAGCCATTCATTCCTCCTCAATCGTTTACGCTTCTTAGAAAACCAGTTGAATAAGTATTATATGCTGACAAAAGGTAACACAAGGATTCAGTGGTATAACGGTCAGCAATACTGGACTGTTGTACCCAAGTTTGCGGGGTCAAACCCAATCGAAGGCGTGCATTTTTAAGGGCGAAAAAGTCCTTCGTCCTTCGGAGGTGAAGTAAAGTCGGTTATCCCATGTTGTAGATTTACTGCGTGTAAAAGATCCTCAAGCCTAAAAGAAGCCTTTGAGCTTTGAGCAAAATTGGAATTCGTCTGATTCGTCGCCCAAGGAGGTATTATTACCTCCTTTCTCCGCTAGGTGGTGAAAGGAGCGTAGCGAAATTTGCGTGGGTAGACGCATTGGCGGGCCTGATGGCCTGAGTGCCTGAGTCTCGCCACGGAAAATAAGGCATTAACTAACTAACATATGGTAATAACAAGCTCAGCTAGAATGGTCGAAAGATTGACCCATCACCTGTAGGGTTGTTTTTTATGCCGGGCACCCTCGTCCCTTAAAATTCCACCCGATCGCCCGGCCAACTAAACGATCCCGGCGAAGCCACGGGCTCGTAGAGTCCCGCAAAGCAACATCCTCTCTCATCCTTGGAAATGAGCAAGGCCTGTCATAAAAATAAATTCGTTTCCTGAAACAATACACGCCAGCTGCGTGCAAGCCACGTCGCCTCCCCCGGAGATCGTCACCCCCCACCCTCTGCCCACCCGGAGGGGAGGAAGGGGGGGAGGGAGGGGCTCGCGCGGCGACGCACGACGGCTCGCCATTGGCCGGCGGCTCGGGGGCGCCAAGCCCCTCGCGATTCAAACCGCGCTCACGTGGAGCGCTGCCGACCGGGTGCGGGCACGCGGCCGCCGCCGCCTCCGCCGCCACCGCCACCACCACCACCGCCGCCGCCTCGCCTCCATCTTTGGTGGCGGCTAAAGCGGTTCGTTTCTTCGTGCTCACTTGGCTTGCAGACTCAGCAATTACCGCCGGCTTCTCCGTGAACCGCTACTCAGGTAGAGTGTACCCGCACGCTCCGTATGCCGCCACCACCACCACCGCCACCGCCTCCGCCGCCGCCGCCGCCGCCGCCGCCGCGCCGCGCGCACACAAAAGCGCCTCTTCGCCGAGAGAGAGCGCGTCGCGTCACGCATTTAACCCGCGAATGATGTCAGCGTTGCTCGCCGGGGTACGTTCACGGCAGAGAAGCATTCGCCGCTTTCTGGTTCAATTGTGCGCGCCGCTGCTGTCGTCGTCGTCGCTGCCGCCGCCGCTCGCAGCCGGCCGTGTTGTCGTTCCGCTCGGAAGTGTGCAGGACGAGCGCACTCGCCCGCGAGCCGTCCGCGCAGCCAGCCACGAGCACCAGCCCGCCGGAGACGCCCGCCCGCCCATCGCCCAGGGCGAAAGCCACCGGTACGAGCCCAGTTCGAGCGCCCGCCCCGCCTGCCCCGCCCACACCGCCCGCCCTGCTGCGTTTGACGGACGTCACGGTGTCATGGGTCCGCACGGCTGACGCTGTCACTGCACTCGACGCGTGGGGGATGCCGGTGTCATCCCGTTTAGTTATCGCTCGCGGGTACTTCCCTCGGGGAAGATTTGTGTTTGGCAATTGAGGATTTGCGCTTCGTGGTGACAAACAGTTCGTTGTTGTGAGTTGTCAATATTGTTCTTGTGGTGGAAGTGACAACTGAGCATTCGCTACGTGTGATGTAGTACAAAACCATCAACATCTGCGTTCGTATTTCGCGAAATTAAATTATATAAGTGCGCAAACGATCGTTTACACCAGAAGAAGGGATTCGAGATATCATTAATACATGTGACAAGCATATCAATCACGTACCTGGTATCCTATCGCACGTGCGATCGTCTAAGACGGCGTGTGGCGGTGTGGTCGGGCGTATACCCCCTACTCTCGCACGACGATGATTAGTTTCTACGGAGAACTGTGTTATGAACGCTTTGCGTTTCTCGTGGACGTAAGAAGCACAAGAAAGTTTTCAGGCACACCCTCAGTGAAACGTAATTCGTTCTCGGAACGTTTTATAGCTGTTCTTGTGAGCTGCATGTACTCCGCAGTTGCGTGATTGCGATATCCGTCAGCACACTCATTGCTCCATACCGGGGAAATCTGTAAGTTGAAGGCGCCTTTCCTGGCAGGAATGACGTCCGGAAATGCAATAATGTGCAACTAAGATTGCAGTTGCAGAAGTCGTTGTTTGTGCTGATGCAATACGCGTTATATTGCTTTCTGATTACTGTCGTGTCGCGATAATCAATAATAATATTTCGCTAGCTGTAAAGCGTATGATGATTTTTCAGAGTTTAGGTAATTTTAATTTTTAGTTAAATATTTTATAAATAAACCGTTTTGAAGAAAATATTCGTTAATGGTGTTACGATAGAGAAAACATGTGTCGTAAACATCGGCTAGCTCTTTCCAAAGAAAATGTGTTTCTCATTTAAAGATGAGATGACGTTCGAATTTTTTTCTAAGTCATTCGTGTCAATCGTCAGTCGATTCTTGAGTTTTGGGATAAGAAAATATTCAATTTTATATATATTTTCTTTTAGTCGAACTATACTTTGACACGAACTCAAAGCTATTATAATTCCCTTCCTCTACGTACCATCGATTCCCCTTTAATAGTATTTAGGACTATTTAAATTTTTTTTTTTTCATTATTTATGTGAAACTGCACTTTTATGGGAACCCGAAGGTTTACCAATCACCTGAACTGTGTCCATTTCATTAATCTTAAATAATTATGAGTGAAAAAGTATTGGCATAATTTTCATTATTTGACCCAACTAAGCTATTCATTGAAAGAGGTTCCCGGCACCACGCTAGGAAATTTCGTGCAGACAGAGGCATTTCCTGACCTGAAATCGTTTGTGCCACTCCTCCGCCACCCATTTTTAGCGATAGGTATTGCCTGCCGCTCGCGCGTGTCCATGTCCGTGTGTGTCGTGTGTGTGTGTGTGTGTGTGTGTGTGTGTGTGTGTGCGCGCGCGGGAACGAAGCGTGTTCGCGGGGCGGCGTCGAGTATCGATTCCCAGCCCACTCCTTTCCGTGCACTCGGTCGGGATCTCTCAGCTGAAGGCGATGGCGGGTCGATGGGAGCTGCGCTTAGCTAATGAAGGCACGCGTGCACCGCCCCCCCCCCGCCCCCCCCATCACAACTAGCGATGCGCACGTGTCTAGCGGCACCCACCACTGATATCGCCCGCCCTCTCAGCCCAGTTCCGAACACGGCTTATCACGTTGTGGGTTCACAGCGGAGACGTACGAGTACAATTAGTACGCTCGTGCGTGGGGGAGGATGAGTAGCTTTACGTAAGCCGTCGATACCTGGAACCCGCACGGCCAGCGTCTATCTTTGTGTGTGTGTGTTGTGTGTGTGGCTGTGTGAAAGAGAGCGTGGGAGTCATAAATTCGTATTTCATTTCAATTAGCGACGTCCGTATCTACTTCACCTCTGTACCATTCTTGTCAAAAACATTTTGTTATCTGGTACTTTATCGCACATAATGTATTTAAACACATGCTCCGACTTACCGAGATAAGGGATTGAAGGCGATAATGCAGACTTTGAAATTGTCGAAATTATTAGTGCTATCAGTGTGTTTTGTTTGCGCGGTCGAATCGTTACACCGGCACTTGTCCCCACCCAGGTCGCGGGAGTCGACCTGGTAGTTTGTGGCCGGTCGCTTCGTGGCGGGGATTATTGATTGTCGGAAGTACGCGTGGTGAGAAATCAACTCTCAACTCCGTTGCACGGAGTTCCTTTGGCAACGAGCCTGCCGGCTGGGGCAAGTAAGTAATTAAAACTCCACATTCGAACACTACTGGAGGGAAAGGATGTAGAAAGGTATTTCACGGGAAGTGTCAATTTTATTATTTGTTTTTAAAAAAATACGGGAAGAGGTGGGGGTAATCAAATAATTCGATAGATTGTCATTCATCATTCCTGCGAGCGTTATTTTAGACCGGGTTCACAAGGGGGCGTATGCCGCACATCAGACCCACCGCCATTTTTCAACAGGTGGAATCTTATCTGTGTGACGTCATAATGGCGTCGTCTGGCTATTCTGCGTGATCGCTTTCGACGCCTTTTTTTTCACATTTTGTTTTGTTGTTGTTGTTTTTCTTTCAACATTGACACCAGCTTGAGAAAAGTTCTGCAGTCGGCCCTTAAGCAACGGCCATTCAGTGCAAAAGCATTCGCTTGTAGCCATGGGACCGCGCGTATTTCGTGCGAGAAGTTGACAAGTGGCAAGCAAACATATGTGAAAAATAGGGTAAATTGCGGTATATTAGACACTGTGGAGGCAACAAACACATTCGGGCACGTATACGTAAGAAATAGAAGCACTAGTATTGAAGTGAAAGAATAATAATTTTCTTAAAATTATGAGAGGGTGAATCTGAATGTGCATGATGGGGCAGGGGGGGTGGCGCTGGTGTGCATAAAAAAACCAAAGGCACTGGGGGTGGTAGTGAAGGTGACAAAAATTTTGAAGACATTTACCTGACTGCCCGAAACGTTTGCTGGGTCCTCCAGACACTCGACGCGTGGTTGGGACGACGGGACGTGTGTCTGTCGTGCGGACATGGCGTCTCTAACCTAGACAAGGGCACTTCCACCACCTCCGCCGCATCGCTCCCTTGACATGCACTTTGCCGTGAGAAAGCACCCTCGGCGCGGCGGGTCGCGACCACTGCCGCACGCGCCCGGCCCGCGGGGGGCGTCGGTGTCGGCCGGCGTCCGCGGAGCAGCGGCGGCGACGGCGGCGGCCCGCGAGGTGGTCGCGGCGGCCCGCGGCCTGGCCCAGCCCAGGTCAGGCGAGGTCACCTCGCCCGGACAGCGCGTCGCGACGGCGTGAGGGCGTCGGCCGGGTCCCGCGCCGCGACGCCTCGCGCCGAATCGCCCGCTCGCGGCTTGTTTTTCTCCTAGGAAAACTCGGAAAACTAGGCAGGAACGTGGACAGTAAGCAATATTGACAGCAGGCAGGGCGGTTAGAAGCACCTGGCACTTCGTCCGTTTTCGCTGGGGCTCGGGCGAGGCCGCGCGACCAACCTCCGGGCTATCGATCCCACAGGCGCCGGCGTGGCGCGCCCGACCGCCCGCCCGCTCGACCGCCTAGGTGGGGCCGGGGGTTTTTCTCTCCCCGGCTAGGC
Organism: Teleogryllus oceanicus; assembly: GCA_964035755.1. Taxonomy (NCBI): domain Eukaryota; kingdom Metazoa; phylum Arthropoda; class Insecta; order Orthoptera; family Gryllidae; genus Teleogryllus; species Teleogryllus oceanicus. The sequence continues at coordinate 109,247,511 of CAXIVR010000007.1, forward strand.
CAGGCTAGGCGCCCGCCTTCCCCCGCTTCAGGGCGCAGGGTGCGGTCTCATCCTCGGTAGACATTCCTTTTTGCCGCGACAATGAGCGGCTTACGGGGGAGACGGGAGGGGGCGCGTGAAAGGTACCGGTTCTAAATGCCATTTAGTCGTCGTTCAAAAATAATCTACGAATTTTTTTCTTCCTATTTTAAAAATAATAATTGGGTTCAATCGAATGAACTGGAATTATTTTCACTTTTCTCTTCCGTTTATCTAAACACTCTTTGGAATAGTTACTATCGATCTCTTTGTGAGACGAATTTTCTAACGATTTTCAATCTTTCAAAAGTAGGAGAATTTTATAAACCCCTCCCATTTTTGCAAGATCACGCTCAAAACAAAATGAACGAATTTAATGAATCGTAACCCTCCCCTCCCCGCAAAAAAAAATATATATTTCGAATCTTGCGATTGGTATTAATACAAAAATTCCACAAATTCTGTGCTCTCGAAATGCCAACGCGCCTTGAGAAGAAATGAAAATATTAGTCGAAATCGGGCCTCTTAAATCCTATAATTCACCCCTGAACGGGGGCGACAGAACGAACAAAGCCTCTGTGGGCGTCCATTCCTTGGCGCGTCGCCGGGTCCACGCCCGCGCCCTCTGCCCGCCCTCGCCGCCCGCCCCCGCCCCCACCCGCGCCCGCCCGCGCCCGCCCGCTACCGCCCGCGCCGCCACGCAGAACCGCTCCCAAGGAAATCGGAAAAGGGCGGCGTCCCGGGCCCTGCCCCTTTCTCGCTTGGCTATTCACTCAAATAAGAACTTCCTTTGATCATCATAGGCATTACGGCCCCATCCAGAAGTCACTTCATCACTGCCTTCGCCATCTAGACAACAATGCACTTGCATTGTTATCAACAATGTGTTTCCAAAATATTGATCATATTATCGTCCGATTTTGAGAACGATTTCAGCAGGGAATTCTTTGTTATAATTTGATTTTTACAACAATTGCATAACCTACAATTAATCTTATTTCGATTGTTAGCTAATACATGTAATTGTCATTTCCATTTTATTTTTATTGCATCTCATTTTTTACGGATGACTGTTGACAATTAGGACATTGTTTTATCATTTTTCCAATGTTAAAACTGTTTTTGGGTAGAATGAAATTGTCCAAATGACATTATTGGTAAAAGTTAACGCATAGGGCAATAACATTTCGGTAAACAAATTTAATAAAATAATAATATAAAATAAATACACGGTAACATAATTTGTTTCTTTTTAAATTCAACAAAAGTACTTTATTGTTACGATATTATTTAAATTATATCAAACAATGAATAAAATGAAGTTTTATGGCAAATTCTGTGATTTCCCGTTTTATGAAACACTATCCAATGATTCCAACAATAGATACAAGAGTGACAAGTGTTATAAAATTCTACTACTCAACCATGCGCGCTCAGAATTCTGAAACGATTGCTACCGGCAACAATGGCGCAGCTCTGCGGCGGCGCAAGCGTTTCCTTTGCCAGCGCGATGAAAGCGGCACACAATACCTCGTGAGCACAATTTTATTTTGGTGTCAGTTGTTTGCTCATCAATGCTTTAATTATTCCAGAAGTATTTTTATCTGTAAAACAAAAACTGTTTGTATGACAGACATTTTCGGGTTAGCGTGAAAATCAACAATGTAAACAATTAGTGCTTAGATCTCACTAAAATTCGCAAATATGAAAAATATTGTTTTTGAAAAGTTAATGTTTTGATCATTTTGTTATATACATATTCTTTGATTTTTTATTTGTAAAAAGCAGATATTACAAAAAGAAAAAAACTCCTCGATTGTTGATATTATTCAATTGTTCTCCAAAATAAATGTGACATATTGACAAAAATATTAAATTACATTTTTTAATTGTTATTCTTAGCAATATGATCAATAGCATTGTTGGGGTAAATGTAATATTCAATGAAAAATGACGTTTTCCTTTTTAAAAAATTTTATTAATAAGTATAAATAATAATACAGGACAGAATGTAATTTTTAACTGTCGGGTGTTATTTATTACGAACTGATAACTTATAATACGAATTGTGATATCATTGTTGTAAATCGCGTGAAGAGACGAGCGCGAATGGAAGTTTGAACATTCTTAAGAGTCCAATTTATCAAGTAGAGTAAACAAAAAGGTTTTGTTGAATTTTTCTGAGATTCATAAATTAAATTATTTAATTACCTCTGATATTATTGCTGATAGATATTTTTCTGTAACTGTAAGAATGTTTCCATTTGAACGTTAAATATTTGGCAAGCGCGTAACAATTAAATAATAAACATGAAACACAGCGCGTACTTCTCACATTACGATACGTCAATTAGTGATTGCGCGCAATGAAGTCTTAGCGCCTTATTTCTGCGTGTCTTGCACGACCGCGATGGTGGTTAGGCCTATCGGGCATCAATCCGGTTGGCAGACGGAGCAGCCGTGCGCAAAAGCGCGGAGGCAGTACGGGTATCTAGTTTGCGCTGTATTTTCTTAAAATCAGGTAGGTATAAGCGTGTTTCTGGCCTGTTTTAGTTGTTTTATTGTTTTGTGAACAGCTATGTTCGTCTTGTTTTATTTTGGGAGCACCTCGGCACGATTCATGTTCGTGAATATGGCCGCTTTTTTTGTGCGCTTTGAAGTTTTCTTTGCAGCCATGATGGCTAAGTGAACCTACCGGGTCATAAGCTAGTAGGCGTCGTACTTGGAAGGTCGTGACTTGGGAGGAGGTTCGTGTGCTCAGATTTTCGTGGTTTAAAGTGGTAAAAATAAGTATTTGTGCTTACAATTTAGTGTATTATGACAATTTTTAACAGTAAATGACGTTTTATAGTCAGAAATACTGTGATTTTTTTTATTTTCGTGTTTTAAGTGATGTGAGAAGTGTTGCGCTCCGGAGCGGACCGAGACGTGCGTGAAGGCAGGATGATAGAAATGTGGATTATTGTGGAAATACAAGCGTGCACGTCATGACAACTGTATTTTTCCGTGTTTATGAACTTTTCTGGTGGTGCAAGTGTGTTTTCTTGATGGAATTAGTGATAATTTTGCTTGCTTCTGGGAGATGGTGAAAATGACAGCTGTCGCCGGATATCGCGCAAACTCGTGTCTGGCTGTCTTATAGACGTATTTTGCCTTATTTATGAATTAACTTCTGTGTTTATACGCAATTTTAGTGAATTTTACGATTTTATTTAGATTTGTTAGGTCAACATCCCGTGTATTTTAGTGCGTTGTGAGAGCAATGTCGCGCAAGTAATGCGCGAATTAATGGAATTGTAATTTATTTCTAACATGACATGTTGAATTTTACATCGAAACGTGCGTTATTTAGTGTGTTGAAGTGAATTCCACAGTATTTTATGAAGAAGTGTCGCGAAAGAAGCGCTAAGCCGAGAAATACAGGAGTGCTGTCAGTGTACCGCGCGCAACTTGCACCGTTCTTGACGTCAGTCGAGCATGTTGTTGATTATTGTAAATCGGTTGTTGTTTTAATTTTTATTGCCTGAAACAAGCAGTTTTTGATTCTGTGAAATGCAAATATGCGAGTGGATCGTGCGTTCTGCATTTCTCCGATAATTTCGTGTTCGCACTGCAAAATTGTACAGATATGTCAAAAAGCATTTTATGATTAGTATTTTAATGACAGAACAGCAGAAGCTGAGTTGCTATTTCGAATATTCATTAATAGTAATTTTTTCAACAATCCGTTAGTTCTCCAATAAACAACATAAAAAAATATTTTGTGTTGAAAAATAAAAATTTCTGACAGTAACATAAACTGTTCTTTTCAGGGTAGAAGAAAGAAAAGTTAGAATAATGAGAAATAACATAATACCAAAATAATATTATAACGCCGAAGAAGAAAGTGAGGATTGGAAAATAAGTGCAGCAGGTGGATCTGTGGTCCCAGTGTATTAATTTAATGTGGTGAGAAAAATCTGTCAGCCCAAATGGGAGAGGTTGCAGATCCTGAACAGCAGTATAGTCTGCGGTGGAATGACTTCCATGCCAGCATTCTTTCATCCTTTCGACATTTAAGAGATGAAGAGGACTTTGTCGATGTAACATTAGCCTGTGAGGGATGTTCATTCACTGCTCACAAAGTTGTGCTTTCAGCCTGTAGTCCATATTTCAGGCGACTCCTCAAGGTAAGCTTCATAACCTTACTCTTTAACAAATATGACAATTTCCTGTAGTTCTCATCTGTTATGACTTCAATTTGCTACCATTAGCGATCATGTGTTTATAAGATTCCCTCAAAACCATTGTAGTTAAATTTGAAATTGCATCAAATCAACTCCTCAATTTCTTAAAACTGAGCTTTGGTGGTACAGTTAATTTTGGTTATAATATTCATGAATGCATGAACATTTTTTAGGGCACTAAAAGTTATAACAAAGATATTAGCTAAATATTTTGGATAAACATATTATCAGTGTGTTGAAATCTATTCTCAAAGATACAAATTTATTTTCACCATTTTCTTTATTCATAGGCTAATCCTTGCCAACATCCAATTGTAATCCTTAGAGATGTCAAAGAAAAAGATATGGAATCTTTATTGCGCTTCATGTACAATGGTGAAGTGCACATTGGCCAGGAGCAATTGTCAGACTTCCTCAAAACTGCACAAATGCTGCAGGTGCGAGGGCTGGCTGATGTTCCCACCAAAGAAAGCCAAAAATTGCCACCTGTAAGTGTGAAAATTCTTATCACCTAAATATTGCTTCATGGTTTACTGTATAATAATGTGCACCATGCCTTTTCACTCTTTTCAGACCTCAAATGCTCTTAATTGGTCTCAGGCAAATGATATGAGAGATAGCTACAATGACGATGCTGTGTCTCCGCCTCCTAAAAGAAGTCGTAATAACGAACATCGGTTTTCTCCGTCACCTACTCCTTCTGCCACTCATAACAACAACAATAATAATAACAACAATGTTGATCCTTTGCGAGAGTCTCTGCTTGGACAGGCCTTGGAAGGCACTCCCTCACTTCATAATGTTAATACGTCTCATCAGGTAAATTGCTTTTTCTTTACAAGATAATGAAAGTGAAATGGGCACTTAGCTGTGGTTAATAGTTTGTAATTTTTAACACCAAATATAATTGAATATAAAGTTATTTTGGTGATAATTTAAAAAAAAAAAAATTATTTGCCACAATTTATATATTTCTTACTTGTTTTTGGATACTTTTTATTATAATGCTTTTTCTAGAAGTTTTCTTATTCCCTAATATATGTGCAGATCAAAGGCAACTCTGACTCATCACTGCAGGCACAGTCTACTGGTGAAGACTCAAACTCTAGTGATACTGCTGCATCTGATCGTGGAGGACCCATGTCTGACTTAGTACAACCCAAATCCGAGCCGAGTGACTACAGTACGATGGACGACAATCACCCAGGCAATGGTAGCATGGGTTTGGATCATCACCGTACCCCTCCTTTCCCAGCTGCTCTACTTGGACTTCAAGGTAATATATTGAATTAGATTGTGTTTAATTTTCATGCCAGATTGTGTTTGTGGAGATTCATGTATTGATCTCTCCTGAATGTACTTCAGGTATTCCTGCATTGATACCTGGACCTTCAGGACTTCACAACAGCAATCAAGATGCCAACTTTGGTAAGTACAGAGTTTTTTTAAAAATAGTTTTTATTCTGAATAAGCTGCAATTGGTTGTCACAAAAGAAGAATACAGTAGGCTTTGTATAAACAGTATTTTGCAAAATATTCTTCTTATGTTCTAAGTTTGTGCATGTATGTGTGTGAGTGATGTTAATTTGTATTTTTGCGTAAGTAATAAGTACCTAATTTTAATCTTAAGCAGTCTCTTGTACAATATTTTTGGTAGAAATATTAGCTGAAAGTAATACACTTTGCATTTGTCTGCTTTGTAAACTTTTACTGTTAGTTTGTGCTATAATTTTTGCTTGTGCGTTTTTGTTTTTTGAAAGATAAGAAGGTAAATAAAGAGAGATGCTTTTATTTTTCAGTGTATTGATATCATTTAAGTCAGATTTCTGTGTACTTAGCTTCACACTCTTTTGTGTGCAAAGTGGCATCTTGGCAGACATTTGTTCTGTTGTTTTTACTTTTTTTTTGTTTGCTTGCTTGCAAATTCTCAGTGTTAATTTTATTTGAGCATTTTATACATAAAGTTCCAATACACAATGTTTCTTGGTGAAAATGGTTAGTATTAAGAATAAGACTTGAGAGAAAATACAAATACTAGTTATGTGTAGAAGTTCAATAATGTAATAAGATTTTAAGTGGAATTTTAATTCTATTGTTTCAACTTAACTTATACGTGCAGTTTTGTATTTTATTTTTAAGACACAGTAGGTTTTCTTCTATTATGATAAAATAAGTATGTCTCCAGAACATCTCCTACAGAATGACTCTAGTTCAATTTTTATAAACTCCTCTTTATGCTACTAAAAAAAATTGGATTTTCTTTGATAAGATCAAAGTTTTTATAATGACAAGTACAGTTGTACTTCATGTAGTGGCATAATGCATTACTGTCCTTTTAGTATTGCGGAACAGGCAACGCATCTTCTAAGATGCTGAACCATTATTGCACAGTCACATTAGAACAGGTTCAATGCTACATAATTTGCTGCTGTAATGCAAAAATTTATCAACATTTTTTTGAAACATACACATGTGGGATGCTTTTTTATATTGCATAAGTAATGAATTCTGAAACAGTTTTATTTTGTTGAAATGACTGGCAAGAATTTAGAACTGGGTTTCCATAAAGTGTAATGTTGAAAGTAATATTTTATTGGAGGTAGAAAGAAGAGTAGTTTGGAAACCTTCAAAATGCTAAATTATTAAATTTTAATAGTCAGATTTGCTAAAAATAAAGATAGGGCTACACTACACATCAACATTTTTGATTAAGAATGAAAGAACAAAATAGACAGTTATGTCTATTGAGTAGGTTGATTGTGAATTCTCTTACTAGTGAAAAGACTCATTTTGAGGTTTGTAATATTGTTTGATGATACACTTTTGGATCATGAAAAATCAGTGTTGGTCACTCAGAAATGTGTGTTTGGCAATTAGTATAGTTTTGTGTACAATGAGGAAATATTATTTTATATTAGTATAATAATATTTGTATTGGCATTTCTCTTTAATTTTGCATGACCGAATGTGTCAAATGCAGTATTCCAATCTTTTTACTTTTTTGTTATTTGCCTATTTTTTTTTTTTAAATAGTTTAATTTTGTAAGTTTAATATTTCTTACATGAAGTTTTCTTATATACCTTCTACAACTTTGATATAATGTGTCCAATTTTAATTTATATGGCTTATTTGTGCTTCATTGGTAGCTTCTATAGGAATCCCAGGTTCATCGTACTGTGTCATGTACAGTTATTTCATTTATATCATGTCAGAATTGTGAGGATAGTATTTATAATATTCTCAAATACCTGAAGGTTACTGTACTAAAACAAAACAAAAATCTTGTATTCGCATCACTCCGGCATTGTATGTGATGACTCTCCAAGCAACAAACATCAAGCCTGCAAATCCTGTAGAAGCTCTTTTCTCAAAAAGTGTTTTGGTGAACTGATCTGAATGGCCTGGACTTCCAGGACCTGGTTTAGCTGCCGTGTCCTCTTCAGATTGGTCACTTCCTCAGAAACCTGTTTGTATGTACTGTGGACTGACATACAGCAAGATGAGCAATTTGAAGCAACACATGAGGCTATTTCATTCGGTCACAGAGGATCAAATCACTGGTCAGGAAGAGGACAGGAAGCCCATGTGCTATCAGTGTGGTAGAGTGTATAGTTCATACAGTAATTTGAGGCAGCATATAGCAAATATACATTCTAATGGTGAACCTGCTGAGAGCTGTCATATCTGTGAGAAGAAATTCAAGACAAACAATATTTGCACACTCATTTGTTGCAGTCTCATGGAATTCGCCAAAGAATTGTAAAATATATGTCTTTCCCTCCAAATTTACCTCCAACTCATCAGTAGTTTGAAATTTTGAACTCTGTGCAAAAGAGGAATTCATTAGGCAAATAAGCATTGCAGACTTTTCTTAAATGTGTTAAAATATTAAACTTGTGCTGTAACACCAAGTTCTTTTCTGTACTGCCTGATTTGAATAATTTTTCTGTGTATGGTGCCTAAATAAATGTATGGAGGGCTTGGGATGATGGTATTTGCCAAGACTTCAGAAGTGGTGTGAAGGTATTTTCTGAGTAGTATAAACTTAAGAGAAATTCAAAATTTTGTCTCTTTAATCTGATACTGTTTCTTTATGCATTTATGACAATTTGTGGGCTTAACAAATTTTTCTCCTATATTTATTCATCTGGTAAAACAACACCAAAAAACTTTTATATAATATTATATGCATATCTGAAAATTTGGTGTGCCAAATTTTAATTTAAAACTGGTTTTGGAATTTGGAAAAAGTATGAATTTGTGAATATCCTTGTTTTTCATGAATTGCAGGACTCGGTTTTTTCTTTCAGTCACTGAAGTTTTCAGCCAGAATTCTTACTTAATCGTTAGTCTTTGTATGTATGTTGGTGGTCATGATTTAGAACTTGCTTGCTGGGCGAGGTTGAAGTGCAAAATCGGAGTTGCTTAATGTTGCAGGGTGTGTTTTCACCAGATGATATGTCCTTTTTCTCCTGCTCTCCTCTAGGGATAGCAACATTTTTCAAGATACCGATACATTGATATTACAATACATGAAAAGGCCAAAACAATTATGGTGTACAAACCATTTAAAATATGTTGATTCAAAGGAACAATGTGAAATGATTAAGGAAAAAAATGTATGGGTTGTGAATCCTATTGACAAGGTGTATATAGCCAGACAGAAGTCTGCCACCTTTAAAAGCTGTGCAATTTGTGAGAGATTCACTATACAATGAACATGAGGAGAGTTTAGAGGTTTAATTCCAGTAATATTATCAGAAAATGTTTCATTGAATGCTTGAAATTAACACTTCACTTTGTAAATTTTTTCAATACTTGATAATATCTCCCAAAAAATTATGATATTAATCTATTGATAAATTGAAAAAAAAATCGGTGTTTTGGAAAGAAAACAAAAATAAATTTATAATTGCTATTCCTACTTCTGCCTCTCTTTACCTTGCCATTAAGGAAGAGTAAATTTTGATATTGGGCTCCCTGTCATTGCAGGGGCGATGCTAGATCACTCCTCCCTCTCGCCTCGTCGCCCCCCCTGCCCTTTCTGTGGGCGGATTTACAGCTCACCCAGTAACTTACGGCAACATGTCAACAATGTTCATGTTCAGACCTCGGACGATCAATGGCACCAGTGTGATGTTTGTGGGAAGAAGTGCAAGACTAAACATTACCTCATAAATCACAAGCTGCAAGTACATGGAATAAGGCAAAGACAACCTCCTGTCTGAATCACACGTGAAAGTTTTCAGGAGAGTGTATTCTTATAATTATCTGGGCAGTATTGTTCACTGTAGTCTGCATGATGTACTTAAAAATTACTGCATTTTATAATGGGAGCTAAGGGACATCTATGAAATGAATAAAAATTCATTGATCAACAAATCCATAATTTTTACATTACTTCCAAATTTATATTATTTTTATCAGAAATTTCATTTCATTCTTAATTGCTGGTCTTTTAAGAAATAATAAAAATAAATATGAAAATTTCAGATGTTGAAACAAAAATCATGGGAAAGGTAAAGGAAGTTTTAAATTAATATGATGTAAATTTTAGAAGACATTGTATTAAATTCTGACATTTAACTTTTTTTTCTTTTTATGTTCAGTTCATTTTGATATTGTATAATTTTTTTTTATCTATTAAGATGTTTTGTTACAAATCTTATTATTAAAATCTGTCAATTTATTTTTATCTAGCACATTGTTTTGTTTTTTTTCTTCTGAAGGAAATTAACTTTTTTCGTGTGTTGAAACTTGCATAGACTTCAGAATATGTACCATTTCAGAAGAAAAATATTTGGTTTAATAGATAATTGTTTTCTGAAAAAAAAAAAAAAAAAAAACATGAAAATTTGTATATGTATAACATACTTGCCAAAATTTATAAAACAAACTTGCCAATAATTTCTTGCTGTAGCTTCTTTGCTTTTTCTAAATTTTCAGCCTTGAAGAAAGAACACTTACAAATGTGATTAGAGATGAAATATATTTTGATGGTTTAAATTATATCTCTTAAAAGAGGACTGATTCTTAAAATTTAGTTTCTTGCTTTCAATTGAACTTTTCATTTCCGTTGTTTTAGCTAGATCAGAAATAGAATTTTGAGTTGTACAGTATGCAAAATTATTTCACATGCTATCAATATGTAATCTTAATGCTTCTGTAAATTAAAAATAAATAGATCTATATAGTAGATAGCCTTAAGTTATCAAGAAAAGGAACAAAATAAAATTTGTTCTTGTGACTGCTGTGCACTTGTTCAAGAATGGTTTCAATTGTATTGAGTTTTAGTGCAGGAAGTAGAAATGTGATGAACCTTCTTTTTTCTACTTGTAACTGATAATAATATAAGAGTTTCTTCAGTATATTTTTAAATTCCTTGTGAATTGTGCATGATAAAATACTTCTGAAGCTAAGAGAATTTAATTCAAGATGTTAATATTTGGAATGACTTTTTTTGCTTTGAATGTGCTCAATTTTTTCAAATAAAATTAATCAGAATTTGCATAAGTTTTGTTATGTGTTATCAATACACTTGTAAACATACTTATAAGATAGTAGAAGGAATCATAGCTTACTGCAATTAATAAAAATAGTTTTCTTCCTATTTTCATTACCAGTAAATTTGAAATTTTAATTTCTACAAATCGTTTAAAGCAAATTTTTGTTCTTTGAAGAAATGGGTGGAATTTGTTAAGGGAATTAAATAGTTGCATTATTTATTATCTTTTATGTCAGCAGTTGGAATGTGAAATGTATTTTTTTGCACTATATTCCACATTTTTCTGAATTGTTAAATGGTAGCTGATACATGCATTTCTTGTTTGTATCACCTCCATCAGAGCTATTTTTCTAATTGGAACCATTCTTGCTGGCCTGCATTGCAGGTGGGAGTGAATTAGAAGTTACGAGTGCCCGCTCTGCGGAATGGTGATAGATGACCTGCTAACAATGCGGGCGCATCTTGAGCACCATTACCCCCGCGATTCCCCCATGTGCCCAGTCGCCTCATGTGCTAAGGGATTCTTGCACCCCAACTCAGTACGCAACCACATGCGCATGAAGCATGCCAAACAGTGGATCAAGATGAAGAGACTAAAATGGTCACATGTGTGAGCAAAGTGTTGTTCCTAATGGAGTGGAGTTTTATAGGTTGGGGCTTGCAGAATAAATTTTCTTTTTTGCGCTTGTGTCCATGTGAGATGACAAGATAATATTCTGATAATGAACTAATGACTAGGAAAATTTGTATGATTAGTGAGAACTTAGTTGAAAGTGTAGTGTAAATACAAAAAAGAGACTGCAGTGTAGTGTTGTAGCCACAAGATATTATTGAAACTGACTTCATTACATGTGTGTGTTATTAGCCAATGATAAAACTTAGCACTGTGTATGCATTGCACTGACTATCACATTATGTTTATAGTTCTTGTTGCATGTGTATAAATACTAATTGGTAGGATATGCAGTTATCCTTATACGTGTTGGGGTTGTCTGTATCAACTACATCACTCAATGCAAAATTAGTACACATTGATTCCTTACCTCTGTTCTTTTAAATATATTCTGATAATATATCTGTTTTTATTATTACTACTTTCTATTCCAGTGTAATTATAAAATGCATTTGTATTGGGTGATTCTTAAATGTAAGAATCATATGTGCCTGGTATATTTTTCTTAATTTTTTAAAGGATTACATCCCACATGTGAAACAAACTTGTGTGTTGAAATAAAGCTATTTTATTTGGCTGCACTTGGAAATAATAATTATTTCTTAAAGAAAATTAATATATTAAAATTTATTTTAAAAAATACACACTTTTCTCCTAAAAGGTCATGTAAATAATGGATTTCCATATTGAAATTTAAGAAAAGACACATTATTACATCATGTACAGTTCTGTAATGTATGTGGATGCATGCCATGGGCTTAGGGTAATGGAATTCTTGTGGAATACATGTATTTGTGAATGTTTGATGTCCGTTGTGTACTTGTTAAGTTTCAAGAAAACAAGCAAACATTTTCAATTTCAATAAAGTTTTTCTGTTTTATAACATAAGAGGTTATACTGCTATATTAGATTTAGAATTTTATATTATATGACAACCTTTTAGTGAGAATGTAGAGCTTGTTTCAGTGTCTCGTCGGGGCCTGGATATGATGCGGGTTCGTGCCACTGATCCAAGACCATGTCCAAAGTGTGGCAAGATCTACCGTTCCGCCCATACACTGCGTACCCATCTGGAGGATAAGCATACGGTGTGCCCTGGGTACCGATGTGTTCTCTGCGGCACCGTTGCGAAATCTCGCAACTCCTTGCATTCACATATGAGTCGACAACATCGTGGCATCAGCACCAAAGACTTGCCTGTGCTCCCCATGCCTTCCCCGTTTGACCCTGAGTTGGCATCTCGACTGCTTGCCAAAGCAGGGGTGAAAGTGTCAGCAGCTGAGTTGCGAGCTCGGGCTTCTCCTACAGGACCACGTCGACCTGACTTGCGATTGGAAGTGACAAACAAGACCAACCATGTTGGAGAATCCCAGCGGTATTCTGGAGCACCTTCAGAAGCTGGGAGCAGTTTGTACGGTGGAGATGACCCCGAAGATCTTACTGTTACAAATTCAAGATTTGGAAACGTGGAACTTACACCTCTCTCCCCACCAGCCATCAATAACAACTCGACTGCAGTCATCACCAAGGTAGGTCAGAAACACAACACTCCACCCATGGGAGGGAAGACCATCGACACCATCGCGCAGAGCCTGGTGGCCGGACCAGTCAACAGAATGGCAGAGATCAATAGAGTTCCACTTCCTCCACCACCTCCATCGTCAGGTGCTTCAACAGGAAGTGCCATCTTGGATACTTACTTGCAGTTCATCGCAGAAAATTCAAATAATGTTGCCCTCGGTATGACAGGGGAACAAGCAGCGGCACATGCAGCGGCAGCTGCTGCTGCACATGCTGCAAAAGTTGCATCTATGAACAGCGATGGTAAATTGGGCCACAGAGATCAGATTCATGATCCAGAAGCAGTTGACAGGAGTGGGGACCAAGACATAGAGGATGTAGAATCATCAGGAGCAGAAGATGATGACTACAGTGAAGAAGAACAGGAAGCCATTAAAGCAGAGTGAAAAAAGGAGAAAAGCTCGTTGCAGCTACAAAATCAAGAACACACAGCTCTTGTCTAGTCTCTTGTCTCCTAATATCACGGGTAAGAAATACATCGGAGATGAAGAGATTCTAGACTGAGCAGCACATGATGAATTCCATCCATCTACCTCACTTTGAAAATATCACAGCATTTTCTGCCTAAGATGGTAAATATCCATAAGGCAGAAAGCGTAAAGGCTGCATGGAAAGTTGTAGGAGTGCATGGTTAAATGGCAATGTTCTCATAATTAAATAAAGCACCTGGGATTCATAAAATGATGTGAAGTTTTATATATATTTTTAATTTTTTGAGTGCCAGGTGTAGAAAGCATTTGTGCCTCGTATAACTTTCCACTTTTCCATTTGTGGTAATTTATTTCTATTTTGTATATTTATCTTTTTTTGGAATGTTGAAATGTCAGAATATGGAGAAACAAATGAATCCAACATGATTGACTGAATGAATTCCATCCTTCTACCTCATTTAATATTTCAACAAAGCTGAAGGAATGGCTATGTGAAATTTCCTGTAGGAAATTTTGTTACAATAAAATCAACTTCCTCTTGTGACTTGTAAACACATAGCAGTCTGTATGATAAATACAGGAAGGATGTATGTTGAGGACTTTAATTTGCATGTTTTTTTTAACATGTTTGACAACTACTACACTTTAATTTTCTTGAGTGTAAGATATGTATTAACTGGTCAAATGAAGACAAGCAGTCATTTGGCTTTTAATGACTCTGTGAATTATTTGCAGAGGTAAATTTATATATAATCTTTTTACTTTTTTATCAGTTTTGTTTTTTTGTTAATGGGTGTGAAGATTAACGCTGGCATAAATAGGAGTGGATGAATGTTTTTATTAAGCTGATTGAAATGTGTGTATTCATTTTATAAAGTAAAATGTTATCAATGCAGTATTCTTGGAAGTATTACTGTTATGTAACTGAGTTTTAATTACAGATCTACTTTTAGAAATGCATAAATGCTAATGTGAGTGAGGGAAGAAAAGAGAATGATTTGGTGTTGTTAATAGTTGCAGGACCATCCTATTTGTCGTGCTTACAAATGCAAATTAGGAGGAAATAATACTTCCAAGGACCCTGCATAATAGGAGTTGATTGTGTCAGAGGTTTTGATATATTAAGGCAAGGTCAAATAACATATTTCCATGACACACATGACGATGCCTATCAAGGTTCCTACAGATAATTTATGTGAAGTAGAACTAATGTAAACTAGAAAAGTGGAGATTTCTGCTGGGAAAGTGTGCTGTGAGGAGGTGCGAGAGTGAATCCACTGAGGGAGGAGAGGGCTTTTTTGTGTCATAGCATGGTTCCTATATCCAAGTCTGTTATTAATACGTCAGCTCTGTTTTGTTTTTGACTCACTACATGAGGGAGACATAAACGTGCACTGAATACATGACAACCATAAACCACACCTTCAGATTTAACTATGTTACAGATATTTTGAGAAATAGTTTTATTATAGGCTAGGTAAGAATGTTATGAGTTTCCCAGCAATATATGTATTTTACATATTTGTTATTTCTGTAGGAAGCTTGCAGTGAGTGTATGTTTCTTTTTCTTAAAAAAAAATATTAATGCTGGTATATATATATTAGCAAATGGGCAGATATGGTGGGCCATTTTTATAACATTGCTGTTTGATACAATTTGTTGAGGATATTATCTGTGACAAGATGTCTGCAATCAGTCTTTGCATATGTAATGTAGGCAAGAGCGTGGCTCTTCCACCTATATTCCACAGTGTGTCTTCTCATCTTAGCATTTGGCTAGAAAGGTGGCTTCCAAGCAAGCTATTGCAACCTGTTATTAACTTGATACTGGTAGTCTTACCTCAGTTATCTGGACCTTACGTGTATATTGCAGTACGTAAATAGACTCGGGGGTTTGTTATTATAATTTTTCTTGTGACATCTTCAAAGTACAAAGTTTTGGAAACTTGTGATGACATTGTTATTACTTCCACATTTCTCTTTTGGTATGGTTCTGTCAGGGAAATCACAATTTTGAAGATTGAGTTTTGTGGAATATCACAATGTCATCATTGTACCTCACAATTCTCACAATCAGTACCTCAGTATACAGTATAATAGTTATTAGGCTATTCGCCTCTATCCTCAGGAATATGCATGTAACACGCAAATGTGAATACAGTATACCTCATTCTTTTCAAGATACAACTATAATGCTTTCTGTGCCATTGATTTTAATTGTTTGCTTCAGTGACTGTTTTTATGATGTGCATAGCTATTTCACATACTAGGGATGAGATAGTGCAGAGATTATTTTATTTTGTATCTCACGGCTTTCTTCTAATATTTAACTTTACATATGAAATGTAAAAATGAATGTACTGAATGAAATCTTTTTACCATTGCTGGTACATTATACTGTACCTGCCCATACCTAGTCTGACCTATTGGTCTCCCTTTTCTCCACCAGGCAAGCTGTGATTTCATCATAAGGCACATTTTACCATGTGCCTCCATTTAATTTTTGGTGTTCATTAGCATCAACGATATTGCAGAATGTAAGTTTTATACTTTCTTACCCATTAGCATAAATCTGTGTACCAATGCTGGTAAGTTGATTTCAAATACTTCTTTTAACATAGGGCAAATCCTCTCATCCCTGGTTATGTCCACATTTCTGTGCTTATGGTGGTTTTCCAATTATTTTCAAAGCAACATAGCATTTAGCAGATGGTTTCGTTTTTAAACAAATACAATTACCACACAAATGAAGATTACAATTTCCAATGGTAATGTGAAAACAATCAAGCAGTAATATTTACCAAAATACACCATTACTAATCTTCCAGTATCTCTTAGTAGGTCTGCGGAAACTTCCATTCATATATGATATAATAGTTCTTCCATTGGTGGATGCAACAACTGTATGCAGAATTACTCAACTTTTCATGTATTTTTTTATTTTCGTATATATATGTTCTGTGCAAATGACCCTCTTCTCTTGCCCACCTTCCTTACCCCATAGTACTTATTTTTTATACCTCGCAAATTTTAAGCAAGGTCATTCGTTACGACCTTCCCTGACTGTCTTGTTGGTCTGTTCACACCAACACTGTGGAACAAATTATGCTCTGACTTCAGAGTTTTATATAATCTAATGTAACCATTGATAAAATCAGTAGTTGGTACATAGTAGATTTGAACATTTCATAAACGAAATGTGTATAGGAGTGGTGTGAGCAGTCTAATATTGTAATACAATAGATGCTGTAGACCAGAATTAACAATTCATATTTTAAATTGACAAAGTGGGTTATGCATTTGAAGAACACTCATATTATTGGGCAGTTAAAAAGTTAAATCAATAACAGCATATCTCGCAGACAATTTTGAATAAATTTCACATGATTTGTATTGCTGATTCTGGCAGAACAAATATATCTATCCCACATACTTGTCATAATTTATATCTGAATGTTACATTCAAAAAATATAGCAAGCTATTCCTAAAAAATTAGTTACTGGAAAGTTTTCAAAATTTGCTGTGGAGTCTCCATATGCCCCGCATACAACTTTCTGGATGTATAATTGTAACTGGCAAAAAAAAAAAAAAGCTTTCACCAATAAAACTGAAATTGTGTAACAAACATATATCTGTATATGATTGTTGTTCTATAGACTATAAAAACTGCAGCATCTTTGCAAACCTTAATATTGTGTATAGTTGGAGTCATAGATCT
This sequence comes from Teleogryllus oceanicus, assembly GCA_964035755.1. NCBI lineage: Eukaryota > Metazoa > Arthropoda > Insecta > Orthoptera > Gryllidae > Teleogryllus > Teleogryllus oceanicus. The sequence goes on from CAXIVR010000007.1 coordinate 109,264,665, forward strand.
ATTAAATCAATTAGAATAAAAAGAATTGTGTGCTGACATGAAGATTGAGAAATGTTTAATACTATTATTGCAATGTTGTGTATGATGAATATGTGTTAGTTGTTGCTGTTTAATTTTTGTTTAACTTTCATTGAGCCTGAAATGACAATTTAATCCCGGTATTATATTACTTTGCACTCGGGAAGCATAGTAAATGTTGTCACTTAGTGTTTAAGTAAATTAGGCGTGGTTTTTACTGTTCCCTATGAAGCTATAACATATTGCTAGTAAAAAACGGTGCTTTTCAATCTTATCCTTTTGCTTGTATAGTTTCTTTCTCCTAATGTGTTTAGATTTGAATTGTAAATAACAACCATGATAGTTTTGGAGAGCTATGATGCCTGAAAGATTCTTTAGCTATTTACATTAGATTATAATATACTGGAAAGCTTTGTTGGAATTTTTTTCCGGGTTAGAATGTAAAAGTAACTGTAGATGTTAGACTAACTGAAGAGTTGTATTCAGCTATGTTTCTTGCTGGTGTGATACCACCATAGCCCTGATATCTTCCCTAATTTGCATCCCAGCCTGGTATTGTCATCTGTGTATGACCAATTTTTTGCAGTTATAAATGACTTAGTTATTTAATTGTATAATATATTGTTATCCGTTATTAGCCACTGCGTGGTTGCGGTGTATCAAGTATATATATGATCACATGGTGTGGTGGTCAGCCGCATGACACGTTACTGAAGACTTGCCTTCTGTCGCCAGAAGCAACAATACTACTCATACTACCTCATTACAATGGTTTATTATAAATGTCCCCTAGGTATAAGTGTATGTTTAGATGTAGAAATTATACAATAATATTTAAAAATGTATAAAAAGAAGAGTGTTGTGCTCTATATGAAACTGTAGTACAACTACTACTACTTACATGTCTGGAAGATACATAACAAGTTATGCTGTCAGTTTTTGTTATGATTCCTGTTCATTTTTGTCTTTTGGGTAAATTGATGATTAATGACTTCATTAGTGTAGTAGGGTATTTGCTGGATACAGTATTCAAAATTAAAAGTAATATTTACTTTGTGCATGTTACATTTTAATATAGAATGTCTTAAAAAAGCTTGTAACAAAATTGTTTTATGTAAACTTTATTTCCATTTTATTGTCTTTTATAATGGAGCATAACTAGAAATAAACCTCAGTCGTGTTGCAAGTTGTAGAAGAGTGAGGTTAAATGTTTTACATGTTCGCGAGCTTATTTAAAATGGAAGAGAGAAGTAATGTCGCAAGTGTTTGTACTCAGTGCCATATTTACAGAGGAGGATTTTCGTGTTTATTTACTTTTCTGTTTTAATTTTTTTATAATCGAGGGCTTGGCAGTTGAAACAAGTGTTCCTAAACATAGAGTACGGTTCCTCAACAATGGTAAAGATGGCGTCCATGTTCATCATGAGGTAAATTGAACAAATTTATGCTATTAATTTTGGCAAGTATGTCTACTGAATGCTTTTATTAAATTGACAATGCAAGATATCTATAAACTATATTTATTTTAATATCTCCCTTTCATATCCTTGGATTCACATGCATGCTAAAAGGAAATGCTGAGAATACTCACAATTGTGCACAAGGTTTGTGCCAAATATGTCAACTTCCCAAAAATTCTATAATGAACCAGTAGATTCATGCTTATGTTTGTAAGTGATACTCCTTGCATTGTAATGATATTGAAGAGCAGTGAGACATGCTATGACCATATTAGTAGCTGTGTACAGTTTTCATTGTAATTATTTTCATTTTTTATATTTTGATTATGCGGTGGGGTGGATTATTGTTGAGGGACTTTGTGCCTTCTTTGTACAGCATGATATGATTAAAAATGATATTAGAGCACGTGTCAAATAGCGTAAAAAGCAGTTGGCATCAAATTGTCATCTGTTTTTTTCAGGTGTTCACAGTTCCTATCTTGCTCCCTAATTGATGAAAAAAATAATTAAAACTTTTTTATAGATTAGAAAAGTAGAAATAAACCACACACACATACACGATATTATGTATTTTGCTGTAGAAGCATGAAAAAATGCATTGTAGACATACATGAAAATTGGAGGAAAGAGGCAATTCATCAATTTTAGATTTTCTTTCAAAATAGAAATATTTTATAATCTTTAGTTGTTTGCTGATGGGGAGTGTACATCTCCAAGTGTTTTATTTTTACAGTTTTTTAAAATCTTCCTTTGAGAGTTTTCACAACACGGAATTGTAAATGGGGAGGATTAGTTGCTAATATAGTCACCCACTTTCATACCATTTGATTAATGAAGCATTACTACAGGTTTTAACTCAGGTAAACTATTTTAATAGAAGCAGTATTTTTATTATTTTTTAACATTTACTCAGAGATATTTTGTACATTGTCTCCACCTGGATGTGAGTAGACCGTCCACTCAGGCTGACATGCTATGTGACATTGTGATTAACAAGGGTTATTGTTGCATTAATGTATTAAATGTTACTCCCGTGATGGGATTGTTTATAAGGTCTATATGGTAGAGGATTTTATAATTAGGTCTCATGATCAGTAATTTTGTAAGCATTTAAATCTGGTAGTATGAGATTAAAATATTTGTACATAATCTGCATTGCATTTTTTCCAGTTTTGGTGAATGCAGTTTTGACCCTTTTTGAGCACAATTCATATGAGTACTTTTAATACAACCTCCCTATTGGACATCCGTGTTGTGAATAGAAAATGTAACTCGTCATGAGGCGAGCTCAGGAGCTCCAGAGAAATATATTGCCATTCTTTGGGATATATTATTAATGATAACTATAATATTATATATAAACATGATATATGTATACATGCAACTGTTCCATGCATTTACTGTAGCATAATTGTTTGTTTTCATAAAACCTATGAAACAGTATGGATAATAAAGTCATTTGAGAATAAGTAATTGCAGTGCTGCTCATACCAGTGTTCTGACACGGTGGATACTCAAAGTTAAACCTGTTTTTGTATTGAGAAAATATGGTTTACTTTTGTTAATAACATTGTATTGCATTTATATTTCTGACTGTGTAGCAAGGAGTGGAAATGTCTCATTGTTATCAAATACTGTCTGTTGATTTTAAATTGAAAAACATTTCTCTTTAAATTATTTCATTGTAATGAATAAAAAGTTTATGTTCTGAATCTATTCGTCTTTGAGAATGATATTTAATTTCTTTTTACTATGAATGGTTTGGATAATATATTTTTCCTCTTCCTTCTTGTTTATAATAAGTTTTAAAAAATTTTTGTTCTTGTTTGTTATGTTTGAAAAATAATACATAGAATAAATGTCATAGAGTTCTTGTAGGAAAATTCACATGTATATCTTTTTATTGTGACATATTTATAGATGAAACCGTTGAAACTAATGCTATTGATGTTCCTAAATTTGCTTTAATTATTGTTTGGTATATGTTTTACTGTGAAAGTATATTGTATAATAATTATTCCAAGAGTCAGTACTCAAAACACAAATTTTCAAAACGGGTGCAATAAGATATGTTTCTATGGGTTTGCTTGATATCCTATTCTTGTTGGTTCTTCCACATTGTGTAAATGCATTCTGTTCATTCTCAGGAGGTGCTATGCAGTAAACAATAATTTTTAAGTTGCAGCTAATTCCCTCGTAATGTTACTATGGTCATTGTGTTTATTTTCTCTTATATTTACTTCAAACAAATTAGCACAGATGTTGAGTGAAGGGCATTGATGCAACTAATTATTTATTCAGGGATCTCTAATGAGACTATGAAGTCTTTGTTTTGTAAGTTTTCATATCCAGTTGCAGTTAATTTAGTGTACAAATCATAGATATGAGTGCAGAGATAAAGATTTTCTCTAATGTATTTGCTTATATACTAACGGCAGGGATTTATATCAAAGAACTCACCACAAATTTTTTCTCAGGGATTATCTATGTCCTCCATTTCAGTGTCTGTGACTGTAGTACAATATTCATGAAATTTTCATCAAAATAAAATTAAAGGACTTGTAGTATTTTTAACACTTTATTTTCATAAGTGTGCTTGATGTCATGTGTGCATGATTCTCTTGGTAATGTTATGCTTGATGTAGAGCGTTTTCTTCATATTTAAAATTCCAATTATTACTACTGTAGAACCTTAAGTACTAACAAAGAGTTTGTAGAACCAGGTTTACAGTCTTTCAGACAGTGATATGTATTTTAATTTTTATGAATCCCCTATTTCAAACTATTTATTCAATAAACTACATGCCAATATTTATCAATAAAGCATGCTTTTGACTAACCTTCAGCTTCAAGATAGGTTTACGGAAAGTACAAATTCTGTTGCAAGTTCCTTTGCTTCATTTAATGATTGCCAACTTTTAACTATTTGGTGATTAAGTGTGCTGCTTCTAGTGTAATTTTTTAATATTTGTATGTAGGAGATTTTATTTCATGTCACCTTTTAAGTTGGATGATGATGATTATTATTATTATGATTTCTTTTACTATTTTAATAGGCAGTAATTATCCTCTTAAATTTCTTTTGAGGTACAAATCATTATATCATGAAATGACCACATTTACTGATAGAGGATGCTTTGTTTTCTCAAAGAAGGGTCATATAGCCACCTCCCACTCATAGGTGGCTAAACGACCCTTCTTTGTGATAAATGTAAGTACCCTCTATTCTTAAATGGTTGTGTGTAAATACACACAATCATAAGCCAAAGTTTCTGGACACTTAATAATTAAACTTTAAAATACTGAAACGGGTAAAAAAAAAAAATTCAGAATTTTTAAAAAAAAATAATATTTGTTACTCCTTTCAAAGTTCAGTAGCACTCCCCTCTGCAATCTTTTCCAAGATACACAGTATCATAGGAGACTTTGGGCTGCTTGTTCTTAATGAGTGTACTCTTACCATTCTTGGCATACCATCCTCCCAACATTTTTTAGTGTGTAGTACCATCTTTTTTTAACTGGCCCATGGTGAGGGCTGGATTAATATCTTAAGAGCTCAAAGCATGATTAAACTGTGGGGTTCCCCAATAATATTGAAGAAGCGGAACTTATATAATCAAAATTAATGTTAAAATTAAATTTAATTATGTCAATTAAAAAGTTATTATTTCACATATTTGTGAACTAGCATAATGTTTTGGGTAAAGAAGCTAGGGCCCCCACTAAGCAGGGGTCTTAAGCATGAGCACAGTGTGCTTATGCGCTAATTCAGCCATGGTCATGATGAGAGATGAAATGTCAGTTCAGTTAAGATACATGGTGCTATGAACAGTCAACCATGCCATTTTTCAAATGAAAACTTCCAAGTCTCACAGGGGATTTGGGGATTTGAATCCACCCGTCTATTGTCCAACCACTCCCTACTCCATCTGCACTAACCAGGGTAGCTTAAATTGCTTCTATGGCAATTATATGATATAAATAACTAGTTGGGCCTATGTAAAAACTAAGCTTTGTTAATACCATTTTAAAACTGAAAATTGTTTCATACTAGAACCCAACTTCTGTGCATTACAGCATTATAGATTTGATACTGAGTGGGAGCAACCATTCTAATATTGCTTAGCTTTGAGATTAAATTACACCAGAAATAAAAATGCTCCTTTAATTTAATTGTAAGATTCTTTTCAGTATATTTTCTTTCAATTTATTATTATGTAGAGTTCAGGTTTCTGCACTTGTCTGACCACCCGTGTTGTAGAGTGGGAACACTCAAAAAACTAAATCTCCAAAATATAATAGAAAGTTAAAAGGTTGCAATTTGTAGAATTCTGCTTAAGAAACATAATTCAGAATCCACCTTTTTTCCTATCTCAACCCTTTTGTTTCCCCCGCCTATTCTTCACCTGTCCCCCAACTGTCCCACATTATTTCCACTCATCCCCCAAAAACCTGTGTGCCCACTGAACTTGAATGTGCCCACAAAACTTGTGTTCTTTAAAGAACACAAAACTCAGTTTTGAGGGTCTAGGATGCAGATTTGTTTTAAATTTATAAATTATATTTTTTGTTCTTCTACCAAATTAATGCATATTGCAATAATTTATTTTGTGTGTCATAATCTGCAAACTTTCTCCTTAAATATGTTGAATGTAGGACTAGGTTGTAATTCCCTATCCAGCAGTAGCCCACATACAGTGTTGATGGTTTCCTAGATGTTTGGAAAAAAATACAAACAAAATTTTACAAATTAAATTAACAAGTTAAGTATTGGTTGATAAAGTATCCAGAAACTTATGTACACTAAAATCTTTAATTTGCATTCACTGTCTTTCTGTAGCGAGTTTTATAAGTAGTGTACACCCTTCAAAATTAAATAATAACTTTTTGAGTATGCCATTTATTTTTTGTTCTTTTACACAAAAGTTGTTCTGAATCTTTGCATTCATATTCAGCATACTACTTGAGTTTAGACTACATAACAATTTTGTTGTGGTAAATTAAGTTTATATAGATAGTAAATTATGTAATAAATGTTCCGATAATCATTATCTCCTGTTATAAAGATTTTTATAATACAGTTCCACTCCTTGCTGCTTTCATGAGAGGCTTTGTCAGTATCTGCTTTAGAATATCCCATGAAAAAATGTACATTGACTTATTTATCATTTGGCACAGTGTTGTTAGAAAATACAGTATTAACTACTGTCTTAATACTACTAGTCAGTGTAATTTTCATTCTATCTATTCTTTTAGTTATTTTGTGAAATATATGCAGTTATGCACCTTTAATAATTTGTACAGGCAGGTTAGTATTGATTTTTGAAATGAGAAAATACAGTTTTAGTGAATATTTTGTGATTCTTTGGCAAAAAATGTATTTTGTATATATCTTGGAAAGTAATTTTTTTCTCTCTCTCTGAAGCTAATGCCGTGATGAATATTGAATGTTTTATCTACTTGTGTCGTGAAATCCAAATTTATGATGTTCATATTCTGCAGTTCATATGGTGCACCCTCTTTCCATTATAATTTTCATATTGTTTAAAGGAATAGAGTTATGTGAAAAGTAGATTATTTGTACCTAATTTCTTCTGAAAAAAAAATTATACATGATTTATTGTGTAAATTCACTGTGTAATTCTTTATTTCATCTTTGGTTCATTTTTTATAGAATATTTCTGTTATTTTTTTGCATTACATTGCAGAACTCTGGCTGTATACCAAGACTCTGTTATAAGGTGTTATTGTGGGATTACCATGGTCTCTTGTAGTTGAAATATGGTTTGGGATTCTATTGAAAGTCTTGGAATGGAAAAGAGACTAGTTTCTAATATAAATCATGTCAAAAATATTTACATCATAATTGTCTGAAATATGGTGTACAAATATCGTATGTAGTCAGAGAGATCTAAAGAGAAATAAAGTACTGGATTACATGTATTGAAGAATATCTGTTGAGAGTCATCCAAGTTTTTTAAAATGAAATACAATGTATACAAATTTGCAAGGTAAGACAGTTGCTGGAAACATAGTTTAAGTCATATCACGCTATTTTAAGATGAATTTTATCCACAACCAGTGTAAAATTCCTGTGAAAAACCCAGGGGTTTTTTAAAAATTAAAATATAATATTGTACTAAAATGCAGATTACATTGTTTTCTTTTGTTTGCTTAACTGTATTGCTGCTACTACTATAACTACTACTACTCCCACATATTAAAATATGTAAGGGTGTTGAAAGAAGTGTATGGCAGTTTGTAGAAAATATAGTTTGTATATATAAAAATAGAATGTAACAAATAAAATGATTCGCCCAATAATGAACATGCTGTGTGGAAGCTCATGAACCCTTATGTAGTTTTAGAAAATCAACAATTTACTGGCACAAAGAATTATGGAATACATTTATATTAAATAAGAAGGAGTGTGCCAGATGATTTGTGAATTCCATTTCACTCCTCATAATATTTCCCAAAAGGAGGCAGTCAAATGCCGTGAATACTATTACACGTAGAAATTAAATTTGTACAATACAACTGAAATTTTTATCTTGCCTTCCTTAGGACTTATCAGGCATGTTACTGTGCAGATCAAGTATATTTGACATTTTTAGGAAAAGCACTTTTCACATTAACCTGCCAAAACAATTGGCTTAAAAACATGAAGGAATAAAATCATAAAATTTCCCCCAACTTGAGTCAAAATCTAAAGAATGATTTTGTGCACGATGGGTACTTTCTCAACACTATTACACAAAGTAAGAAAGATTTGAAAATGATACCCAGCACTTCAAATACAATTTTATCTGATCTGTTGTATTTACAAAATGATGCAAGAACACTTTTAAAATGAAAATTATTTGAGTTTAGAATCTAATTTCATTAATTTATAAAATATATTTTAACTGAGTGAAATGCAACCTAAGAAATATTAGTTTAATCATATATGTATAGTTCCTGTTTGATGATTTGAGAATTAATTAATAAATCATGAATTGGACAGTATCAAATCCATTAACTCAACATTAAAAAATAAAGTGAGCAATAGCCTACATGAAAATATAAATTGTAATTCTATGTAGTCTCAAGACATGGAGTGTCTGTTATGTAAAATTGGGTGTGTGTGAAAAAACCTTTGTGGAATTTTAGCTCAAGTCACAACTATTCCTTATTGGTTTATTGAAGGTAACAAGGGGGTAATAATAATAAAAAGAAGAAGGTAATAAAAAAGATAACAATAGCAGTGAAGGCCCAATTTGAATTCTCTACACTGGGGCTCTGAAGACTTAGCTGTGCCTGTAGGTGAGAAGTAATTCCAGGGTAGTCGTTTATCTGCCAGTTCAGGGGTATCATCATTTTCCTTTCCCATGCATGTAATTTTTGGATTAATGAAGGGTGACCAAACATTTTTATTTACTCCATATTCTATCATTATCTCACTCTGAATATACAAGTATCATTGTAATATTATGTTATTCTTAAACAGTCTTTAGTAAAATGATGAAATTAGAGTCAAAGAAATGGGTGTACTTGAAAATGTGTGCGAGAGACATGACCCCCAGTGAGAGACACCTGTGCCTAGACATTTCTTATGTTTAAAAAGAAAGTCAAATTTCATTGTAAATCATATTTTGAATATAAGAAATAAATTGCTTTCATAAGCAAGAACATCACAAAAGAAAAAAAATAATAATTCCAAAAGATTCATTTCGCATCAAATCATACGCTCATAAAACATCTCTATTTTGTGAAATTGAAACATTTTTTACAAGGTCTAGAGTTGAAAATAGCTGAGAAGATTTTTTCCTTTTTTATCTAATATCACTCTCTCCAGAAATATTACTGATTATTTTTCCTGAAGAATTATACAAGCGATTATGATCAAACATTTCTCACACTTTTACGTTTTGCTACAGAAAAATACAACTAATTAAATCTAAAAATATGTGGTTTCATATGCCAAGAATATAATTTTTGTTCACATAATTTTTAAGTATTTAGAATAGATTTTAATTTTTAAAATGTACATTTTCACAGTCGATGGACACTTCCATCTATTTCAACTAGTGGTGCTACAACAACATTCTTTCTCGTACTCTAAATTTGCAATTTTTAAAAATTCAGGGAGTTAAACGAAAATGAGCATTGTGCCATTATTTTAAACGTTCCTTCTTCTTGCGTGAAAAGAAATTGTTTAAAAAAATGAACTTTCCTATATTTTGTGCAAAATTACGCGAAAACTACTCGAATTTTCGAAAAATTTCACATGAACTTATTTGAAGATGGGGTCAAGGAATCGATTTTATTATAAAAAAATTATATGTTCAGTATTATAATTGTAAGTACACACCCAAAAAATTGTACTTTTGTAATTTTCACAAACTGAGATTTCAACGAATACGAGACCTGCACCATTCTCTTAAGCGTCCTTTACGCTATACGAGGACAAAGTTTCATAAAAAATATTTGGAGCCATTTTTGGGAATATTTTGAAAATGCCTTTGAGGATTCGTGTAAAGTACGCAAATTGAAATATCCGTTTGAAACTCCCAAAGTTCGTTCAGATCGATCGGGTGTTAATTTATTTGTAAAACTTTAATATACAAAGTAAAAGTACTTATTAACGTCCGTCACAAAGCAAGCGTGACAGATCAATCTAACGTGCTCTTAGTTCAAAAAGTTCTAAGAAACTAAGACAGATGGCGTTACAGTCTGCATTGATCCATCTTCCTTTTGCTGTATTCTCATGCCCAAGAAGTTTCTGAGAGATCCTCTTGTCGTATGAAATTCATGCTGTAACATATCCATTAATTCCTCGAGTTATTTTATGTCAGTTGCAATAACCACACCGTCGTCCACGAAAATTACAACACACACATGTTTTCCAACTCTCCTGCGGTAGAACAGACATGGATCAGCTCTACTGTTTATGAATCCAGATTTCTTCATAAACTTCTCAAGTAATTTGTTTCAGCAGCATGGCGCTTGATTTAGACCATACAAACTTTTCTGCACGTAACACACTCGCTCAGAATTGTCCTCAAAACTCTCTGGTTGTTCCATATACACGTCCTCTTCAAAGACGCTATTCAAAAAAGCGGTTTTGACATCAAATTGAACGAGTTTCATTCCAAATGCAGCAGCCACCGCCAACAATATCAAAATGGTTTCATATCGTGCAACAGGGCTGAATGTCTCTTCATAATGAACTCCCTGTCTTTGTACGAAACCTTTTACAGCCCATCGAGCCTTGAAGCGGATTTTTCCACTGTCCAATAGTTCCTGGCAGAAGAACCCAGAAATTCTTCAAGATTTGTACATCTTTTGGACGTTCGGCCAACACCCAGGTATCGTTTTCCTTTAAAGAATCCATTTCTTCTTTAAGTATCTTCAACCTCTCTTCTCTGTCAGGAGACTGCAGGACTTCAGTATAGGAGTTTGGATTCTTGTTTTCAACGATCGACGATCCGGCCATGTAGACAAAATCTCCATGTGGTCATCCACGATGGTTTCTTCGATTCACGTTTGCTTTTTCTTGTTGTCTCTTCTTTAGCTAGAACATCACTTCCTCCGAAGTTGGCCATTGATGCAAATTCTTCAGCTTCACTCCATTCTTCTTTTCATCGTCGTTGACTTCTGACTTCTTTACACCAGATGGAAGTTTTTCATTTGAAACTTCAAGCTTGTCGGTATTGACGCGCATATTGCAGACAATTTCAGGCTTGAATATATTGATTCAGTGGTGAGTTGTAGTTGACATTTACATAACTGAAATGATTGAAGGCGTTGTCATTGTCAACAATAGTATTTATTTCACAAATAGCAGCTTTCGATGGCTTAGCATCATCATCAGTTTTCTGGTATAAGAAAATATAAAATTAGAATTAACATAGTTACCTAATTTTAAAAACACATCTTAAGAAATGAAAGGAGAAGAATTAAAGAAAAGAAAAAGAAATAATGAAAGAAAGAAAGGGGGACGGAGAGTTAGATCTTTATAATATAAAATAATTTATTTATATAATTTAAAACATCTTAAGAAATGAAAGAAGAAGAATTAAAGAAAGGAAAGAAAGAAGGGGACGGAGAGTTATTTAAAAAACTACTATATTACATAAAGATATAACTCTCCATCCCCTTCTTTCTTTCCTTTCTTTAATTCTTCTTCTTTCATTTCTTAAGATGTTTTAAATTATATAAATAATTATTTTATATTATAAAGATCTAACTCTCCGTCCCCTTTCTTTCTTTCATTCTTTCTTTTTCGTTTCTTTAATTCTTCTCCTTTCATTTCTTAAGATGTGTTTTTAAAATTAGGTAACTATGTTAATTCTAATTTTATATTTTCTTATACCAGAAAACTGATGATGATGGCTAAGCCATCGAAAGCTGCTATTTGTGAAATAAATACTATTGTTGACAATGACAACGCCTTCAATCATTTCAATTCAGGCTTGAAACTCACATCGTGGCTCAGGACTATCTTCCTTTGGGTCGGAATCCTTCCCTGTCGTTCACGTATCCAACCAGATGCCCTTGAACAGCTTTATCGTCAAACATAGAGCGGAAGTTCTTGCTAATGTGCTCGTTCCAAAGATCTTCCAAGGTTCTGTTCCAAAGATCTTCAAATGATTGAGATTTTCTATTGGTCGTTCGTGCCACAATTCATAGGGAGACTTATTTTTAATGGAAGACTTTCCAGTGCGATTCAGGAGGTATGTGGCAGTATTTGCGTGCTTTTGCCCACAGTTCTTTTGGCAACTTGCTTGGATTCAACATGGAACGCGTACACTCGACAATGGTTCGATTTCACGCTCCGCAACACCATTTTGCTGTGGCGTATACGGCGCAGTAATGCAGTGTTCTATGCTCCTGCTTGCTAGCAGTTCGGAGACTTTCTTGTTGTCAAATTCTTTTCCTCCATCATACCTCAGTTGCTTGATAACATGTCCGTTCGTCTTGGCTTCATTCAAGAACTGTTCCAAAACAAAGCAAACTTCACTTTTCTGCTTCAAAAAGAAAACTCGACGATGCTTGCTGAAATCGTCTTTAAAACACATAGTAGCGTGTCTTTCCGAGAGATTCAGTCCACATGGGTCCGTTCACATCGGCGTGGCATTGTTCACAGTTACCATCGGTCGATTCGTCCGTTTCTTGAATGGCAACCTATGCATTTTTTCCAGTGCACCAGTCATTTTCCAGCGCACCAGTCCAGTGTTTCCAGTCCATCACATAATTCTTTCTCGCCCTCGTCCACGTTGACGTTCATCTGCTTCAGGACAATCTTCTCAATGTTTATGTTGATGGCCAAACCTTTCATGATAAACTTGCAATGTATGCGAAAATGTCACCATATTCACTTTAATTTGTTGGCCTGGCTTCACAATAGGCACAATACATACGGAATATTACGGACATATCCAGTCATCTTCCTTTTTCTAGTGACACGATCTTCAATACTGACACTTCGATCATCAAGTCTCGTAGAAAAACTCTTTCTCGCAGCTGCTTTCACGGAAATAAATGGGCACTTGCTTCAGGAACATACAAAACACTTTTCAGAACGGCATTCGACCAAGCATTATTCAGACGTACTTGAATGTTCACTCTTCCTTGTCCATGAGCAAGCATATTTACACCTTGTTTCCCGAGCGAAATCTTTTCACGAACAACAAACTTCTCATACGATGTAAAATACTGTTTATTCGCGGGGATGTGATTTGTGGCGCTACTGTTGCAGTACCACTTATTGGCTTCAATAAAGTTATCGGCTGAGGCACCCATGACATGCGTCATAAACGCTACATTTGCATCAGACTGACTTTTTTTCCAGCAGCGGCATCTGTCTTCGGACACTGCTGCCCGATGACCCAATTGTTTACATTTATGACATGGAAACTTCTGTTTTCCACGTGCACGTTCTTCTTTGATTTTTCCCTGGTGTCACTTTTATGACGAGACTTCTTGTTAGAACATTGCGTGCAACAAACGCAGTCGAGTGGTATTCCCTTGATCACGTAATTCAATCACGCACAATTTTTCAATCGACAAATTCACAGTGTGATTTTCTGACGAAATCGTGTCTCACAAGTCTTTAAAATTGTCATATTATTTTCCCAACTTATGCAAGATACAGCCATTCAAAATTCCCTCGGACAAAGTATTTTCATTCTTCGTGAGTTCATCTTTCAAATCCACGAACAACTTCTGCAATTTCGCGACATTCGTACTGGTGTCTTCTTTTCGTCAAGCGTCACGCGGAAAAATGACACGATCAGCATATTCAGCTGTTGCGTAGTGCTACTTTCAAACCGTGCACTCAATTTTGTCCAAATCTCTTCAGCACTGGTGCACATCAACACGAGCTCGGCAGTAGCTTGTACTAGCACACTTGCTAACAAACCTGCCGCTTTAGAGTCATCCTCATTATTGAAGAGTTGCTTGTGCCGCAGTTGCATCATCTCCCAAAACCGGACACGCTCGCGAATCGTTAACAACGTCTTCAAGTTCATACGCACGCAACACCCTCGAAATACGCCACTTCCACTTTGCCCAGTCTTCAGGTCCTTCAAGCTTATGCACTTGTTTTGTAGTCACTCCCGGTAGCCATTTTGTTCTTCAAACACAAAGTTCCAGTTCAGACGTATAATAAAAAAAGACACGTGTTCTTCGGACGATCCACTCAATTGAGAATAAGATTCACACGTGGCCTGGGTCCATAATCTATTAATTTATTTGTATAAACTTTATTTTTATTTGTAATCTTGTATATTCAAAGTAAGAGTATTTATTAACGTCCGTCACAAAGCAACCCGAATACACACTAACAGCCCACTAACTTGACAGATCAGTCTAACATGTTCTTAGTTTCTGTTAGTTCTTAGTTAGTGTTCTTAGTCTCAAACGTTCTAAGAAACTCAGACAGATGGCGCTACTGTCTGCATTTTTCTTTTCATATTAACATCGGGGAATATCAATTTTGAAGAAAATCGACCGAATGGTTTATGCGCCAGCATTGACCACGAACAGACGTTTTGTCGTCAATCGATTTTTCTGTATGAAGGACTCACAAAACATTAATTCTGGCTACACCACGTGTTAGAGAAGTATAGTCCGTCTGCCAGTCTGCTTGTCTGTCAGGTGTATGTGAACACCACTAGCACCTCAACCACGCGTGGGATATTTTTCCAAATCGAAGAAATATCTGTCAATCTGGCCTGAGTCAAAGCCCTACGATTTTGAAAAAAATAATTATTGGGGGTACTTTACAAGAAGCCGTTGGGACGTCTTGTGAATTTTTCTCAGAAATGGCCCCAAATTGTTACTGTAAACGTTTGGTAGAGATAGTGCTAAATGTACTCTATGAGATGACATGAAATTCACATCGCTCTATTCTTTTGATTTTTAATTCAAGCCACTCGCGTTGTTAATATTTACATTAACGGCTATTTGTCCACATTATTGTTTTTATGAGTACATGCGCTTTAAATGATATCATATAAAGTTTCTCGAAAACTAAACAGTTTTCTGTGAAAATGAGCTCAAGATTCCGTATATTCAGAAACGCTCAAACGCCATTTTCTCGTATATGGCTTCAAATATTTTCTTCTAAGTCTTGGTACAGATAGTACTAATAGCATTGTTTAATACGTCATAAAATTTATTTTGCTTCATCCTTTTGTTTTTAAAAAATTACATTTTTTAAACATCTCTCACGCCTGTAGTATGTAGTACATTTGCAGCAATTTGTATACATTATTGCATCTGTGAGTGGAAGTGCTTCAAATGACTTCCAATGAACTTTTTCGAAAACAAAAAATTTCTGTGAAATAATTTCAAATTTCCATTACAGTAACGCTTAAACACCATTTTCTTATAAAAGGCTTCAAAATTTTCAACAAAAATGTCCTTATTGAACGTGGTTTTACTCTTCTTTAATATTATTAACGTAATATTTCTGTTTTATAAGTAGGAAATGGAAAAATCAGCGCCATTGCCGTTCGGCCGATTTCAGGGTAACTAAAGACAGAGGTTTCCTGGTAAAGAACAGTACAAACCAAAAGTTTGCAAGCTGTGTTCACTCGAACGAATGGAAGAATGCTCGATTACATCAGTAACGTATCCAGCAGCTTGAGTTGTTCATCGGAACTGGTTTTGATCAGATTTTTTATCAGAGCGTTTTAAGAGAAATTTCAAGGATCCTACGGTTGCCTCAGCCAGTCCATTTCTAGATGGTGAACGAGGGGGGGGGGGGGAACTGCCATTCTTCTCCATATACTACAAGAATACGTTTGAGAATCGAGTGCTTCTGATGAGTACTGAAAATCTTTGATAGTTCGGCCAACTGACTTTTTGCTTTCACAAATATTCTTGCATTATCACTATAAATTATTCTGGGGTTTTGAGACCAGAACATTTTTAAAGCAGCTATAAATTCGTTAGTGGTTAACTTCTCCACTTTGTTAAGATGAACAGCTTTTGTACCATGACACACGAATACCACAATCCATGATTTACAACGTGCCTTGCACTTACCAATGACTGGTTTAGTCAGAAATGGTCCGCAGTAATCCACTGAGGTAAACTCCCATGGTTTTGACTGCGAAATTCTAGAAGCAGGAATTGCCCTTTATTATTTGGGAGGCTGGCTTTGCCTGCCATCTAATGCATGGTAAGCAATGATGAATTACACTATTCACTAGTCTTCGAATTGAAGAAATCCAAACTTTTTGTCTTGCAATCGACACTATTAATTGACATCCAACATATAAATAAGTTAAATGAATCATAGTCATGAGAGTTCTCGTGAAAGCATGTTCTCGAGGGAGAATGATTTGATGTTTTGCTTCATTGGCATAGGGCTCAATCTTCCACCCGCTCGAATGATGCCATCCTTCTGTAGAAAAGGATGAAGATTCAAGAGGTTTGAATTTTTAGCAATCTCTTTTATTATACAGTGTGCCATATTCAGCAGAAAAGGGTTCTTTCTGAATTGACTTTGCGATTAGTACAAGAGCATTTCGTAGTTCATTTTTAGTAGTGAGAGGGCCGGCTCTCTTTGGCAATATTAAAGTTCTCGTCCTACACTGATAGATAAATCGAAGGCATTACGCTGTTATCCTCAACAATTTGTGATAAGAGTTTAACTTTTTGGTACGTTCTGAGACAAAAAATTCTTCTTCAGAGCAAGGCGTGGTGAAAAAGGTGTTGTAAATGAAGTAGTAATTGTACTTTACCACCTTCAGCGACCTCGGGCAGAGAGTTCCACTGAGATGTCGGCTGGGCTATCCATTCTGGACCATGAATCCATCTGTCAGTCAGGATTCGGGCAGTGACTCCCCATGACAAGATCTGCAGGGTTGTTTCTAGAAGAAATGTGTAACCAATCCTCCACCTGGGAACACTGCCTAATTAAAGCAATTCTATTAGAAATGAAGACGTCTGATTTATTCGGACCATGTTTTATCCAATGAACACTATAGTACTGTCTGTAAAGAAGTATACAGATTTGACATTACAAACTAGACACAACCTTAGAAACCTTTGTCATAAATTTGGCCAGTAAGACTGCGCCACGTAATTCAAAACGAGAAATAACCGTGCCAGCCGGAGGTGCAAGCTTTGATTTCGATGCTATCAGAGAACTTGCCCGTCGTTCCTGAGAATTTTCACTGACTACATACACACAACAACCATACGCTCTTTGTGAAGCATCAGCGAATCCCGTTAATACTATACTGGTCGCCCAACTGAATGCCACTCCTAGGAAAAATCAACTTTGTCAATACAGGTACCTCTGAGAGTAAAACTTCCCGCTAATGAAGTAAGTCTGGATCTAGATTGACATCCCAGTCCAGCTTACGTTCCTACAACAACTGTAGAGGCCCAACAGGTCGTAAAGCGATGCTGTTATGTATACTGTGATATACCAAAATGAAGATCCATTTTTATTATGAAAATGTCATTTTATTTGACATAGAATATAGGGATGTCAATAGACGGTCGCGTGGGGGTCACTATGTGACAAATAAACAACTGGCATTATGGATCATTTTCGTTAGATTGAAATGACAGAGCAGAGGCGGAATAAGCATTGTTTTGAGAGACAAAAGAAAAATATATAAAATTCGGATGCTTCTGAGTTTTTAGAAGATCATTCATTCGCTAGAGCAACGCGGTGAAGAGTGAGTCGGCTCTTTATATATTTTACTAGATCGAGGAAAGACTGTAATTGACTGTTGTATAAACTTAACTATCGTTTTTTATATTATGATAGAGCGTTCTTGTGAGAAGAAAAACACGTATCTAGGCGTCCCCCCGAGACGTTAGTGAGGGAAGTCACAGATTATAATAGTATTGCCGGGAGAATTTGGAACCAATCCGGACATTAGGCGAGGACTTTATCCAGAAGCAAGATTCTGCAGCGTCGACGGAGAAGGTCTACGGGGCGCAATCAAACGAAGAAGTGAAGAGCGCGCGAAGACCCACGAATGAATAAAAAGATTTTATAACAATTGTAATATAGAGGAAACTGGTCATGACCAAAGATGAATTCATTTTGATTATCAATATAATAAATTCCAATTTGTTAAGTTGAAAGAAAGCTGATTATCATTGTTTATTACGTGCAATCCAGCATTTTAATAAGATTTTGAGATTCCTCGTCACTCCGTATGGATATTGATTGCACAGTAAATAGCAAAAATTATGAACTTTGAACCCCAATTAACTGAGCTAGCACAACATAATTTTGGAAGGAGAGATATTTAAATTACGTAGGAATCATTAGGTTTCGAGTGCAACCTTTTCCTGGCGTCCAAATTACATTTATCAGTAATAATTGTGTTTCAAAATGTCCCTCCAAGTGGGGCTTGTTTTTAAATAGAAAGCCGGGGCTTGTTTCAAATCGGCACCAGTCAACGTCGGGCATGTTTCAATACCTTTCTCTTGATTCAGCCGACGGAGTCCGCAAGAGGTGGAGTTTGAACATTGTGTGCTAGATGCAAAATGTCATTTCCTGTATGCCAGAAAAGACCGAGTATTTTTGTAGGATGGTCTGAACCTAATGCAACAAGGTCCTCCCCATGGGATTCTCCAAGCAAGGTATTTATCATAGAATTGCTTCTAATTTTTCTCAATTTAAAATGAGCTTTTAAGAGCAGATCTGATATTTGTTTAAATAATTAAGTTGCATCAAGTTCAGATGCTGCTCCGTTCAGTAAGTCATCTATATAGAATGAATGAAGCCGGCGGCGCTAGCCGAATGCGTTTACTACGCTCCGTGAAGTCACGAAGGTTAAGCGCATTCGAGACTCGTGGGTTCGTGGTTGGGTGACCGGCCAGGAACCCCGGGATCTAACGTCGTCGAGCCCCTGGCCGAAGGGATAAAAGGCACTGACTGGCTGCGACGTGACGAGACTTGATTTAATAATTAACGGAGGATTACTCCAAGAAATGCGCTCAACGCCCCTTAAGGGGCTTGGAGACGCGTTGCGTCAAGGAGTGGACGCAACAAATTTAAAAAAAAAAAAAATTGGTAATGGCGGGATCGGGCTGCTTCTGGAAAAGCAGCTTCATTATTAATAGCGATTTGTTTCAAACATCGCGTTGCCAAAAAAGCTGTGGAAGCAAGGCCATAGATGACCGTTTTTAATTGGAATGTTTTTAGAGGAGCTGAAGAGTGCTCTCTTCATAAAATTTTCTGAAAATTACTATGTTCTTCATTTAAACGAACCATACGATACATTTTCTCTACATCAGCAGCAAAGGCACATTTAAAAAATCTAAATCTTATCAAGTATATCAATTAATTCAGGTTGAATAGTGGGTCCAGACCAGAGAATATCATTTAAACTGTGGTCAGAAGTGGTTTTCACTGATGAGTGAAACACAATTGTCAATTTCGTGGTGAGTGAACTAGAAGTTTGTACACAAAAGTGAGGAATATAATTGCTTGTTTTACTCCTTGATTCATGGCATTCCTCTGTATGTTCAAGCGAAGTATACTCTCTCATGAAAGCAACATAATTCCTTCTGATCTTCTCATTCCTTCGAAAGCGCTGTTTCAATGACAACATAAATTGCTTTGCAATGTAGTATGATCTCCCTAGTAAGGAGGGATCTGTCTTAAAAGGCAGAGATACAGAAACATATCCATGAGGTAGCCTTCGGGTTGTGGCTAAAAAATGGGTTTCAGCCAGGTGGACTGGTGAGTCCGCATAATTTAGAAGAGGTGAGAACTCGCTTTTCTTATTCCCTTCCCAGATTCTCTGCATATCGAATTCTACATAATTTGTTAATGTGGCTTCCTGCTCCATGAGGAAAAGGCATTTGGCATTACGCCCGTCCTCGATTTCGCTAGTCTGAACTGCTCCTATTATTATTATTATTATTATTATTATTATTATTATTATTATATTATTATTATTATTATTATTATTATTATTATTATTATTATTATTATTCCTAGCAAGGTTGCTTTTATCAGCTCCTTAATTGTTGTTGGAGAGATATTTAAGGATATTAAGTTTTTCTTGTACTCAGCCACAACGTTCTCTATATGCGTTTTCCATGTTAATTTGGAGTTGAACTGAGAACTGAAGTCTCAGTATCCTCGTGGTCTTAACGAATGTCAGAGGTTGTGAGCCGAGTTGAAGTTTAGGTGTTAGAGATTCATTTGATTTAGCATACATTCAGTCTTTTTGTTAGAGAATTTGCAGCTGGATCATGAAGACGAGTCGAAGACTTTATTCAAAACGTATTGCATAATCGACTGGGTCGATGATAGAAGTTTGCCTTTGCATAAAATTGTGTCATCGTTTGCATATTTTCTGAATATGGCTGGGGCTAGAATATTCGTATCTATATCATTGATTAGTAGTAAAAACAAGGTAACACTTAATATAGCGTGCTCCCTGTGGCACTCCATTTTCCAACAACTTCGTTCTTGAATGCATACCGTTTACTCTAACTCTTACGTTCGTGGATAAAGTTCTTGATGAAGTAAAAATATATTACTTTTGACCCCTATCGTTTGTAGCGTATTCAGAATTCGTCTGATCAAAACCATATCGTACGCTTTCTCAATATCCAGATTAACTGCAATTATATGTTGTTTGTTAATGAGGGCCACTTGGATGTAGGTGTCAACACTTAATAAGTGTGACGTAGTCCTGGTCTTAAACCAAAGTGTCACTTATGATCTTATTATTGACCAGGAACCCTCTAAGTCTTTTATTGCTCTCTAATATTTTATAGATACTGTATGTGAGTGAAATATACCTATAACTCTCAGCTTTAGGTGCTTCTTTCCTGGGCTTCAGGATGGATACAACAATACCTACTTTCCAGATCTTGGGGAAAATCGTTCTTTCCCATACGAAGTGGTATAATTTACGTAATATTTCTTTGCCAAGGGTGGGAAGTTTTTGATAAGAATGTTTGGGATATTATTTGGGCCGGGAGATGAGTTGGTTGTAGAGTTAAGAGTATCTTGGAGTTCATTCATTGATACAATGTCATTGATATGGTTTGGTGTACATTTATCTTCATAGTCATGCAGTATATCCTTATTTTCTTCGGCATTTTTATATAGTTGAAAATCTGAGAAATTCAAGTTATGGAGTTTCTAGCAAATGAGTTACCTATGCTATTGGCAATTCCTTCCGGTTGTGATATTATTTTATTGTCAGCTTCTATCAAGTGTATTCGGTTGTATATTTTATTACTCTGAATTTAGTTAAATTTACTTTCTCGCGCTTAGGAAGGAAAGGAAAAAATGGCGAATTTTCGGCAGGAAAACTCATTACAGGATCCTAGTAACGATAAAGAGGATAAATCCAATTGCTAACTTTAGGCAAAATCCTCCAACACGTGGTGTAACCAGAATCCATGTTTTATGGGTCCTTGCTACCGAAAAATCGATTGATGGCAAAACGTCTGTCTGTGAACAACGCTGTGGCAAAACCGTTCAGCCGATTTTCTCCAAAATTGATATTCCCCAATCGATGTGACTGATGTCGCTGCCCCTTGAATTTGAAACTTTACTCAAAGCCCCTCGGACATTTAAAAAAAGCTGTTTTTGAGAAAATCTTGTTAGTGATATTATTTAATCCACTCCAAATTTCACTCAAAAATGTCTGAAAAAAAAAAAAAAGTACGGGACATTAATGAAAGAAGTAATTGTGGAAAACGAATTTCGTCTGAAGAACTTTTAGCTTTTTTACCACAGCAGAATAGAAAACTTCACTGTTACATTTTATTTACATTATTTATACATACATACATTTATTTCAACTGCAATTGGGTATGACCTGATGGCAGTTAATTAATAATAATAATAATAATAATAATAATAACAACAACAACAATTATAATAGTAATATCAATTATAATAGTAACAATACTAATAATAAAATACTATTCATTCAGAAATGATTTAACGATATTAATGATGCCTAGTGCATTTAGCAAATTCAGGATGAAGGAAATAGAATTTTGGTTTGGCATTCTCCTTCTACATCAGTCCAACTGCATTTTAACACAGGCAGGATGGGATATGTCAGTTCTTTTTTCTTTGCTTCAACTTGAACAGTCAACATGAAACAGAGAATCAATGGGATTAGAATTTTTATTTTTGTTTTTTAAGGGAGGTAGTGATGTGATTTGTGTATTCCTTCACACTGTAGAACATGTTCTTAAGCAGGAAAGCTTTCAATTTACTTTTAAATCTATGTATTGTATTGATATCTTTAATATCATGGCTCAATTTGTTGTAAAGTGTAATGCCCTCTATTGGGGTACTTTTTTGATAAAGTGTAGTTTCAGAATGGGGAACATGTAGGTTATCCTTTTGTCGAGTGTTATAGTTGTGTACATCAGAATTTAGAGTGAAAGTGTCTTTGTTTTCCATGAGAATCTTCTTAGTGAAGACAATAATTACAACAACAACAAAGTAATAATAATAACAACAACAACAACAAAATAATAATAATAATAATAATAATAATAATAATAATAATAATAATAATAATAATATAATCATAATAATAAATAACCAAAAAGGAGTACAGTACAAGACAAGGATGCAATAATCATACCATCACTAATATTAAGTATTATAACAATTATTTCAACTCTGTCATGATATCCAATAATGATATGTTGGTGATACTAAAATTTAATACAAGCTACATAAATATTGGCAAAATTTTTTTTTTAAACAATGCATGATCGTGTTTACTACACTTCACTAGACTACACTGGTTTGCTTCGAATTACACTGATCAGCACTTCACAGCATTTCATTGCACTTCACAGCACTTACTCATTTAATATCTATTACTCTCATTTGTTTTAACTTCAAAAACTTCGACACTTAGAGGAAAAGCTTTGAAAATTGCTGCAGGTAAACTGTTCCAATTTCTAATTGTTCTGTTACAAAAGGAAAATTTCCCAAGATCTGAATTTGTTTTCCTTGTTCAAATTTTGAGGATGTGATTGCTTCGGCCGAAATAATTTGTTTTTTCTAGTCTAATCTGAATTTCTTTCCAAGCTGGTTGACCTACGTATGATTTATAAAGAGGGGAAAGCCTCACCCTTGTTCTTCTTATTTTTAGAGGTTCCCATGACTTTTTAATCGCTATCTTTGATATTGTAGTTGTAGGATGATGCTGAAAAAGAAGAAGAATTTCCAGAAATTTCAGAATTAACAGTGAAATTAGGACCTATCCCACCTTTACAAGTATATTTCACTTTATTTTAACAAGAAATTTAAAGAAAGAATTTGGAGCTCTTTTTGAGAAAGTTGTGAAAATGTCACAGGAGTTTCATGTAAAGTACCTCCAAAATTTTAAGAATGTTTTTCAAAATTGCAGCACTTTGATGGGGCCAGATCGACTCAGGATATTCATTTTTGAAAAAATTAGTTTAGCGTGTGTGTAATCACAGATGGAGGGATGGGCAGATGGACTGATACTTTCAGACAGGTAGATGATTGGATGTTATGAAAAAATTCAAAACCATGTATTTCATTGCCTCCAAAACATGTATTTTCATTGAAATGTCAAAATTGATTTTCTACAGCATTACATGACTTTCTGTATGTTTCCTGTATAAATATCTATTCATATGTATATGAAGAAGTAGTATGGCTGTAGATTTTGATTTTCTAAATTCATGTGATTAGGTCCTGTAATTAAGTCATGTAATTATCATGGTTAACCAAACTGTTGATACACTAGTAATTAATTGCAGAATTAATTCAGATGTTAATTAACAGACCAGTAATAAATAAATAAATTTTCAAAATATACTTCTTTAGGTAGTTTAAATATCATTGCCAGTAGCATAGGACCACGAGGGACAAGGTAAACTGTTCACTGAAGAGAAAAAATTAAGGGACTCTGGCATGAATTTTCAATAGAACCTAATTTTTCTGTAATTCTAGGCCAGTTTTAAAGTGGAAGTGTCTTGCTTGCAGTCATGCTGGATTAGTGCCTGTTTGGTGATGATATGAGGAGCATTTCAGGATGCTGTGATTCGTCACTGAACATCAATGAACATTAATTCTATGTATATTGAATTATATTTCTTAATTTTAGTTCATTAAATGATTTCAGCAAAGTTGTCCTGTTTGTTGTTAACAATGTAGGTTGTAAGATAAGATGACAATACACCTTATTTGCTAATTAAATTTTAAAATATACCAAAACAATTTAATCACATAATTTCTGTTTTTCTAATTAAACTATATGAATAATGTATGAAGATACAGTTGGAGATCATCACCTAAAAGATAAAAAAGTGTTAAGGGGGTTTTTAAAAAATTTTAATGATGATTAATTAAAAATGTGAATGAGGAACAATAAATAATTTAGAGATAATGATAAATGGTAGTTAAAATTAGAAATTGATTATATTAAAATTAAAAAGGAAATTTAAAATTAATTTCATTTAAAAAAAACAATTGCTTATATATAATATGAAATAAATATATAGAGTAAGTAATTCTGTATGCAGATATTTTACTAAGTTTTAGACAAGCAGATAATTTTCTGCCGTTTCCAGGAGATTCAAGAGGTGCCAAATTCAGAGTTTCAGATGATTTTATGTAATCATTTTCATGTACACAAACACTTATCATTCTAGTTCAAAATGATGCATAAAAGAAAAATGTATGGTGTCTCTTTCTATCTTAATCATAATTTGAATATTTAGTGACTATTTTTGGGAGCTGAAATTAGTTTAAATTTTACGAAAGAATTCTATGAAAAAAATGTTGTGTATTTTTAGTAATTCAATAAATGAATTATGTTCTATGGTATTTAGGTTTTGATGAATAAGGTGTAATAAAAAAAATTGGAATCTGTGAATATGGACATGTGTTGGGAATAAAAGTGTCTTATTAATGTTAGAAATTGGTTTGTTTTATTACATTAAGACCTCATAGTGTTCATGATTCTCTATGGTATGATGAATTATAATTTAACATTATAATTCAAGATTTTTACTGTGAGACATTTCTATTTGGGTATTACTACTTTCAAAAATTTCTGTCTTGATGCTGCTGTCAGACCATTTAATTTTGTCTAGCTACACCACTGATTATTGCCCCCCCCCCTTTTCTCTAGGTACTGGATCACTATCCTGAAAATTGGGGTCACACGAACCCTACTGCAAGCAGTACACTGCCTAAGGGTGACATTTGTGAAAGGGCAGCAAAAATTTGTTCTTTTAATGTCTGCATTATTTTTACACTTTTTATTTTAAATGAAAAAAGTTTCATGTTCAAAATTTTCTTTATTTTCATGAAAAAGAACTTGACTGGATATAGTATTCTAGGCCTCAATTTTCTGTGAGTAGCCAAAATGTTTGACTTGTCCTCTATTAAAATATACATTTTTGTTCATACAAGTAAAACTTGTCGCATTTTGTGTGTTATGTTGCAGATATTTTCAAGCAAAATAATCCTTGCCGGTGAGCAGTTGAAATTTATCATGGGTTTTGAATGGGCTTTTCTAACAATAATAGACTTTCGAAGGTTACTTTTAGAAATTTTTTTGTAAAATTATGAAACTTTTTATATATATGTTTTTGAGGTTGCTGAGCTTGAATTTGCTGCCAAAAATTTATTTTTGAGAGTCCTTAATGGCCCGGCCCCCATGACCCCCATGGCCCCCCTTCGATCCACCAGTGGTCCTCATATTATAGAGGAAATGTACTGACTGTATCTGACTGAGAAAGAAAAATATCTTTCCTCTCTGCTACATGGTAAACAACATAAAGAAAACAATAAGATTGACTGAAGAGCATGACTCTTGATGTCACATGAAGTTCATTTTGAAAAAAAGAGAATAAAGGTTTCAATCTGACATTCTTTCTTACAGAGTAAAGAAGAAATGTCTTCATAGTAGTAATTTCAGTGACATCAGGATATTACTACTTGCACAAAATGTAATTATCGGTATGGCAAGAATGATATTAGTTGTATTACCTTAGGCTTGGTATTAATGTAGGCTTTCATGGCTGGAGTTGTCCTTAGAAATGTTTTCCAATGGACCACGGCCCTTCAGCTTGGAAGAAAACTTTGAATACAACTCCAGCTGTGAAAGCCTACATGGTTTTATTAATGAATTGATGACTTAAACTTGTCCAATTTCTTAATGTATAATAAAAGAAAATTTGAAATACATTTTATAATATATAAATATATTAGCAGATGTTACAATGAATTAAAATATTTCTAGTTTCAATTTAGTGAAAAGGATAACTTCAGAACAGAAGAGAAACAAACAATATATTTAAAAACATGAAAAATGAGGAACATTTTTATTTTGAATCAACTTTTCAAAACTAACAACATTTTCTAAAATCTACTAATAAGATTAAATATTTAAAATTATGCATTTTAGTGATCTGAACTGAAAGAAATGGTCTTTTTTAGTAAAAATTAATTAAACGTTTTTTTACGAAACAAATTTCATTGAAGGTATTTGTTAACGTTTCTTTCAATTAACATTTCTAATAAAAATAAATATATATATATATATATATATATATATATATATATATATATATATAATATAATATATATATATATATATAATGTAAAACTTGAATCTAAATTTCATTTACAAATATATATCCAGAAAATGCAAAAATCTGAGGCTCTGAGGGGTTGCAAATCAAAACATAAAAATTCACAGATTTTGAACACTTCCTGATTTCCACATCACTTACATACTTTCCTTAAATTCAACTTGAAAGTTAATATTCTTTTGTAAGGCACTGAATTTTATGTAGGGTTTTGACAACCTTTTAACTTTTTGTGCAACAGTTTATAAGCATTGTATAATCAGTATACAAGAGAAACAGATCTAGACCATTGGCATTTCTCCAGAAGGGCCAAGTTCTCAGCTCCAGATTGGTACGTGTGATAGATGTGTATTGCTGTAATATTGGTACGTGTGATAGCTCCAGATTGGTATGTGTGATAGATGTGTGGTGCATGTAAGTGTAAGTGTGTGTAAGTAACGGGAGAGGGCAGGACAAGCAAGAGGCAGAAAGGATTGTGTGTGTTCCTTGGCCTGTTTAAGGTACTAATGACATAATACTTAAGCCCTATGTTGCTGAAGTCCTGGAGTTTGTGTTTACAAAAATATTAGTTTTTCGTTTTTTAACCAAGTCACAAAACAATGAAAAAATACAGGAAAAATCCATTCTTGGACCTGAGTTTTAGTTCTATAAAGCAATATTTCAAATTAATGTATTTGTCCAAGAAAACTGGTTTTATCTCCTATCAAGTCTAAGATTCTTAGTTGACAAATTCATCAGAATGATTTTCAACTCACTTTATCTTGAAATGCAGTTTTTGGCTTATTGAGTTTCACTTGTATACTGATGATCAGGGAACAGATTTAGATAGTATTAATTTGCATTACCTCTATGTTCCACAATGTGTAGAATTGAAAAATGCTACTTTGATTTTCCATATTTTGGGTTTTGGTACATAATTGAAGAAAAGTTAATAGATTTTCCATATTTCGTATAAAACCAGTCCATGTAGCATATTGAGCTTAACAGTGTAAATTCATTAAATATTAAAAACGCATCTGGATAGAAAGGCCTTAAAAATTTTCAGTAATTCCGTGAACATTAGAGTTTGTTCAGAAACTTGGGAGAATTGACGATGGGAAAGCAAGTTAAGAAACAGTTAATGTTTTAATTTATGCGAAGAATGTATCCACTCACCAGCCCTGAGACCCTGTCTGAGGGGTCAGAGTGCCCCGTGAGTTGAAGAGAAACATGAGGAGGTGATGAACTATTGAATTTGTTTGACAGATGACTTAAGACTTCGATGATCTGTGGGAAACGCACCTTGTTTCAGTGTCCACACTAACCCTTCCCCTCCCCTCTGAGGCTGCCACTCAGAAATCACATGACATCATAGAATCTTGGACATCAGAATTCAAGTTATATAATTGTCATTACAATCCAGTCAGAATACTATTTGTTGGTTCAGTTGTATTAATCTCTCTATTAAGCCAGTTTTCAAAATTCAAAATTTATTGCTTGTTTATCCTTAAAAATAGATTTTATTACATGGGAGATTTTTTTCTCCCTTTCAAAAATTCAAAATTTAAGTATATATGACTTAGTGTAGGGATCACAGAATTTTGAAAATGTGCACACAATTAATTTTTCCCATAGCACGTCATACGCAGTTTTTAACTGTTTTTTATGAAAATAAATAAATAAAAAAAAAAAAGCCAGTGCAAAATGCCAAAAGTAGCACAGTCAATCTAAAATTAGAAGTTATCAACTGAGAATAAATTATTATTTTACCAGAGACATTTTTATCATATTAAGTCAACATTTAACTTCATATTTTGATAAAAGAACTACATATGTATTAACATATTTCATATATTTTTA
Organism: Teleogryllus oceanicus; assembly: GCA_964035755.1. NCBI lineage: Eukaryota > Metazoa > Arthropoda > Insecta > Orthoptera > Gryllidae > Teleogryllus > Teleogryllus oceanicus. The sequence continues at coordinate 109,293,080 of CAXIVR010000007.1, forward strand.
GTCCGTATAAATCCATTCCCTGCTGATGATGTAGCTCAGTGATTACTGTTAAAATCTGATATTAATTTGTTAAACATTTTATTTAACTTGCACTGCATAGGTTCAAACCTTCCAACCTCAAAGTTTTATATATCTAATTAAATTAAATGTACATGCAAAACTTAAAAGACAAAAAATTACTTCATTTACAATTCACATTTAAGTAGATTTCTGGAGGTTTACCCAAGCCCTTCCATGCCAATGTTGTAACTAACATATATTTATTTGACTTTGTTTTATGAATTCACAGACATATTTTTCGAAATTCAAAGTATAAAATATTGATTAATTAACAAATAATATACAATATCAGTATGAATAATAGCATCTACAGGCAAAAATGATCATTTGGCTAACAGTCATGGTGTGATCTGATACAGCATAATTTTAATTTTCAGAAAATTTGCAATTGAACAATCCATAACATTAAATAAATCAACATCAACAGTATTTTCAAAATCTAGTTAACCCTCTGGAACACATAAGTTCATAATATATAAATGCAGAGCAGCAATGAGTGCTGTGAGCTGCATGTTTTTCAGTTTTTATATGATTGTAAATGATGCATTGCATTTGGTGGGGTCCAATCTGAGGTATTATCCATGCACGTTTTCTTGAGCCCTTGCTTTGCTCATTGTGTGAGGAGTGAGGAGTTTGGTTATTTTGACAAGGAATTTTATATCAAATTTGTAGTTTGTTTTTCGATGCAAAATAGTTTCTATAACATGGATGCAAACATTTCTGGTTATCAGATTTGGTCCACAATGCTCATTGCTATCATTTATTCTTAATTCAACTAATGTTGGCAAAGAAGTGTGGTAGATATTGCGAGGCTCAAGAAAATGTGTGCATATAATATTCACAGTTGGCCTTATTGACTAGCAGTTTGCATCATCTGCTTTTGCATCTTATATATAGTAGAAATTTATAGAAATATACATTCACTTATTATATTTACACATCTCGCATACTAGTTTTATAATTTTAGTGATACATGTGCATCAGTAAACAAAAATTTTTTTTTTTTTTTTTAGTCAATATTAGATTTCTTATGCATTTTTAAGGTTGCTGATCTCTTTGTTCTTCAAGCCAAAGTAGATTTGCAAATGGTAAGACAAGATATTCTTATAACGATATTCAAACAATCGTCTAGTTAAGAAACAAAGTTGGGTGTACATTAAGTCCAGTTGTGTATCACTATTACTTTAATCTTTTGATCAGACTTTGAGCTTACATTCTTAATTTTTTATGCTGTATGTTTCAATTTGGACAAAAATTGTTAGGATAAAATTGTTTCTTTCTCCAAAGAAATATATTTTGATTGTTTCAAAATAAAAAATAATAATAAATACAATTGTCATAGGTTTTCTGAGTTCTATATAAATACCTCTTTTAAATCCCTAGAACATATTTGAAAGATGCAGCACTGAGTGTTCATGGTAGGGTCAAGGGTGTGCCTGCTGGAGAGTGAAGTATAATTGTTAGTAGAGAGAATAGACAGTTGATTATGATGAAATTCTAAATGTATGTTCCTTTTTTGGTTGGGAACTATAAATTGCAATAGATTCAAGAAACTACAATTATCTGATCGTTTACATGAAAAGCTCCGGAATTATGACCATTAGGCATGCACAGCATAAAAGAAGTTGCGGACCAACTACAGAGAGGGGAGGCAATTACACTAAAATTTCTGGACCCTTTTTAGTTACATTTGATATATTGTTGATGTTTTTATTTACATTTGATACATTTTACTAGTAATTCAATAAAACATTGTACAAGAAGAATTAAATTATAACATTAATATTATAATTAAAAAATACAATATTGATTTTGTGTTGGACCTTATACATGACTAAATCATGGTAAGATGAGCCTCCTTCCAAATGTCATATTACAATTCTTCAAATTGTCAGGTTATTAAAAAAGAGGATAATAAGGTCTTGGACATATTTTCAGAGATTAAATGTTTTATTTGTAAGGTTGAGGAGCATGAATCAAAATTTTTTGGGGCAGAATAAAGAAAAATTTGGACCAAAATTTGTCAGAACAAAACAGAAATTGATAGAACTTATAAAGGAATTTTACAAAATTTGTCAAAGTGCTTTTTTCATGTTTTATCTAACGATAACAAGTAAAATATTCTATAATATTTGAGGATGCTATCTGGCCATGAACTTATGTATCATTTTTAACATTAAGGATAAAGGACTTTGTAATGGCATTAGTAAACTGCATGGAGATTTGAGAAATTTGGGTCCTCAGGTTGCAGGTCTGCAGTGGTGGCTATTCCTCAGTAATTCTCAGGACACATATGTGTGGGATTCATAAGAATGCAACCTCATGGTTAGAAGCACCCTGACATATTTTTAACACTTCTGCAAACAACACTGTGCTAGTGAAAAGGGTCAATGTGATTTTGCATTTAGAAAATTTAAAATAAGTTTAGAGAGAATTACAAATCTAATGCTACTATCAATAATGCAGTTTCTGGGAAGTCTCTGATAAAGAGTTTGCTTCCAAACAGCTTTTACAATTCACAGATGATTCTAATTTCATTATTTATCAAATGAATAGCCCCCAAAATGCCTAAAGTGTTTGTTTACCTTTCTTCATACGGTAAAATTAATTTCAATATTATGTATGTTAAAATTATATAATTATTTAAACAATAACATTGTTATGTTAATAAATGTTGTTAATGTCTAGTATTATATCTAGAGTACATAAATAATATACAATATAATAACAAGCATGTTTATTATGTAACAAAAATATATGATCCTACACACACACAAAAAGTGACCGTCTGGATCTGCCCCTAAAGAGACCATATGATTTGGTGTACTACACGACTGGTAGGGGATGTCATCAAAAGATGGGGTGAGTACTATGGCATTTTATTTTAGATTCTTAATTAAAATTTTAAATAATGGTACAATAGATTCGGTATTATAATTCCATTATTTTAGTGAAATATTGTAGACTTACAGTATTTTGTACCAAATCGAAATGTTTGAATAGTTCATTCTTTAATATTGTTGATTACAAATTATCTCCAATTAAATTTAAAAATCCATCACCTCCACTATCACCTAATTCACGTTCACCTATCATGGGGGTCTACGGGGTGTTAGTTGAACCTAAACTAAAATAATTGCTTTTAAATTTGACAGTGCGAACTATCAAACGCGTCATACGCGTTCATACGCTTTCAGTGCGTTCATACGCTATCATACGCGTTCAGTGGACATGAAGTGTGTCTGGTTCATAGTACTCAGTTTATCCACTAGAGTGCGCGGGCATCCTGTTCCATTTGGAGCACGTGTATAACATCTTGGTGACTGGATGAGACGTGACTGGTTTCAAATCTCCTAATGACGAATAACGAGAACAGTAAGTCCTGCATGTTTCGTTTCCTGAGTTTGGTAAAAATTGTATCAACGAGGTTTTGGTGTTTAACGAGAACAGAATATTTAAAAAAATTGATTTGTGTTCCCGGGCGGGCGCGTCAACTGCTATAGTCATTAGCCCTATAGTGCATGTTATTCTCGCGAGGTGGCGGTGTTCCTGCCTCGCTAGAGCGGTGCTGACCTCGTGAGCTTGCGAGATTTTTCTCTTAGTGTTTTCGCCGGTGGGACACCACCGCCTCAACCGAGACAAACTTAAGTTTCAACATGTGTGTAGTGCTTGTGACATGTGTATTTGTATTTGTGTTTGTGTGTGTAAGAGGAGAAGGAGGGGACAATAATGAGGAAGGAAAAATTGCACCCAGTTGTTAAGGTACTGCCCAGCATTCCCACGGTATTGAACGGGAAAACGCGGAAAACTTCGTATGCGGCCGCAAAACTTTTCTTTCAGTCAGGGACTGAATTCGACCCAGCACTCTTTATCAATCGTCGGGATGGAAACTCTACGACCTCCTGGTCAGAAATGTTGTTTTTGTACTATCTGAGTCGCGGGCCGAGAGGATTACTTGAACTCAGTAAATTTACGTTAGACGCGAGAAAGCACGCTACTTTTACGGGCTCGAAATATTATTAAACTCTCTAAAAAACAAAATCTCACTTTATTGGCTTGATTCATAAACTATTTTGATTGGAAATATTTCTACTCTCAATGTGTAAATGTATGGCATTGTATATTTCCTGACATTGTGCACTGTAAAACGACAAAGAAAGAAAAAAGAAAAGGGGGGCAGTTTGATGTCAATTCGCCTGCGTGTCAATTCGTTTGTGTATATTGGCCTCGTTTTTTTACTTAAAATACTGGGAATCAAGCAAAGCCAAAAGTCAAAATAAGCGATAGACATCTGGTTTGACCAGGCACTCGCCCACCGAAGTAATAACTCACTCACTGCTCCAATCTGTCGGTTTCGACTTTAATCATGGTCGTGGAAGTCGGAAACAACCGTCTGCTGCTGGTTTCGAATGACCTGTAATCGGTCTGTCCCAAAGAGTAAATGGATAAACAAAAAGCAAGAAACGGACCTTCCTTTGCAGAGGAAATGGGAACGGAATTTCTTGCTGTGCAGCCGCAGTGAGTTATTTCTTCCTGGGGGCAGTGATCACGACTCCCCTTCAACTGTTCCACGATGGGTCAGGGAAAAAACCAACAAGGTCGAAACGTCGAAAGCTGCCTTTTGAGAACGCACTTTGCTATACTTCCATAAAGAGGTTTTTAAAATGTCCCAACCTGGGGAGTACGAAAATAGTTATTTTATAATATTGCTCCAACTTCATTACCTCTTATTAAAGTGTTAACGATATAAGTAGACCATGGACTTTTAGATTCTAAAGAAAGCGTTTTAGACGCATAAAATACTCTTTTAGTACCCAAGTTAGGCTAATTAAATCGTAAAATAACCTCGCAAAAGTACAAAAGTGAATTCGGAAATCGCAAAACAACAAAGCTTTACGTAGTTCTCATAAATATATTTGCTAAAGATAAAGAAATAAAAATAAATGCATGGTATACTTGTATGGCATTGATAATGTATATTCTACTATAATATTAATGATCTCCAAGATCACTTTTCAATCCTCTACTAATGTTGTTCCGTAGTATGCCTCGCAATAGGAAAATACTAAATATATCTCTAACTTGTCAAGGGAAAATGAATGACGCTTCTGCGTCAAAATAAGTTGATACGCCGAACAAGGGCGTCTACATACATCAACAGAAGTAAAGGGAGCATGCTTTAATTTCGGATCACGAACTAGCGGTATGTTGCTAGGAAGCATTGAAATTTTCCGCTAGAATATCTTCAGCAGCACATACATCCTTCAAACCATTATCCTTGTGAGGAACTTTTTCTATTTGAGGAATTTTTGATACGTCATAAACCAAGTGTGAATTTTTAGTCTCCAATTAATGTGTTTTGTTGTTCTTGTTATTTATTGTTCGTAATATTGTTACATTATAAATAACTAATAAACCATTCAATGTTAAAGTTTCTAATGCAAGATGTAATACGTACAATACATTGCTCTGATAACGAGTATAATATTTTTTTTTGTTTTTATTGGTGATAAACGTATTTATAGATACCCCTAACAGTTTTTCATTTTCAGGACATCACTTTTGCCCTTACGATAAAATAGAACTGTTTCTATTAATTATCAATTAATTAGCTTTTTGGCGCGTTTCAGGACTTTTTTTTAAATCAATGAGGATCGAAAGTGAGGACAGGTGAAAATTTACTCTCTATCCGCCTGCATAGCCCGTCTTCAGTACCAGCCATCTTCACTGCGTTCCATATGTCGCTTAACTGTAGGAGTCAGTGCTTGGTATTAATGGCTACTAGCCAATGTGGCATGCGCCCATATAAAAATTAACAAACAAATATTGACTAAAATGTCTCAGGAAATCAACTGATGCACTGCAGTGCCTCTGACGGGGAGGTCTTATAGAATCCGAACCCTATAGGGTTCGAGCCCCGACGGTGGCAGAATTTTCGATTCTAGCTAAATTGCTAGGTCGAATTCAACCGCTTTCTGGAGGAGAATTATAGAGGTCGGTTGGTTTAGTCGGTAGTTTCCCGTGGTTTGTCCGACCAGCACCAGCCGACTGCCGAAGCAATCACTACCCTAACAAACAGGCCAGGGACCGAGCGCACTATTTCCTTATTATTCCTTGTCCTATCCTCATCCCTTACTTTATGTTTATATTAATTTAGTAAAAAAAAAAAACAGTTAAAAACTGTATGTGACTTATGGGGGAGAAAATCATCTGCGCATTCTTTCTTGGTTTTCAGAATCCCTTCTCAACAATTTAACGAATTGTTACGAAAAGTCATAAGACAGGCTAAAATCATGAAAAACGATCAGGATATTTTGAACTCAAGTAATAAAACTAAAGCAATGTGGAATATAATAAATAATACTACCAAATCAACTAGAAAACCCGTAGAGAATGTTGTTTTAAAATATAACGATATAAATGTGAACGATCCGGCAACAGTGGCTAATCTCTTTAACCAATACTTTTCGAGAATTGCTACCGATCTCACTAAGGGTCTTCAGACACAAAATTCAAAAATAGACAGTTCACTCAAAATTTTAGACACAATGTTCGTTTCCGAAACTTCTTCCTATGAAATTCTTAAAATAATCGGTAAACTAAAAAATAAATATTCGTCCGGTTTAGATGAATTCCCGGATTCTTTGTTAAAGACTTGTGCGTATGCCATTATACATCCGTTAACTCACATATTTAATGCATCTTTATGCACTGGAACGTTTCCAGATATTTTCAAAACAGCTAAAATTAAGCCGCTTTTCAAAAAGGCAACAAAATGAAATTCAAAATTATCGGCCCATTTCTCTTCTATCAGTTTTTCAAAAGTATTAGAGAGACTTTTTTACGTACGAATGGAAACCTTTCTCACTAAACACGACGCGCTTTCAGATTGCCAACATGGATTTAGAAAATCAAAGTCAACGGAAACAGCTATATTTTCTTTTCTTAAAGATGTCGCCTCATCATTAGATCAAAACGAGGAACCTATTGGATTATTTTTAGATCTTTCAAAGCTTTTGACGTCATTGATCATGACATTTTACTTTCCAAATTACCTTCATATGGAATTCGTGGTATTGCTCTAGATTGGTTATGTTCGTACCTTAAACAACGATCTCAGAGAGTTGAAATACCTTACTGGAATGATGGAACATTACGTACGCACCTTTCCGACTCTTTGCCCGTTGCATGTGACGTTCCTCAAGGATCGATTTTAGGTCCTATTCTGTTCCTACTTTACGTAAACGATATGCCCTCGACGATTCAAAACGGAAGAACAGTTCTCTTTGCAGATGATACGAACATCCTTTGCAATAAAGAAACCGTAAATAGTACAATATCAGATGTTTCAAATTGGTTCCGAAATAACAAATTAATAGTAAACGAAAAGAAAACGGTTTTAATGCAGTTTTCCATTTCAAATAAACAATTCTGTGCTCTATTGAAAAAAAACCTTTTAAGGAAAAAAGGAATTAAACCTTAAAGGAACAGTGTACCATTGACTGATGTTAAGGCAAAAAATTTTTAGGTCTCTCAATTCAGTCAAACCTTCCATGCACGCCTGAGATATGGCATCATATTCTGCGGAAATACATCTTATAGCTCCCAGACTTTTAGATTACAAAAACGAATTGTACGAATAATAACCAAATCCCACCCACGTGATTCATGTAAGCCTCTCTTCATTAATCTAGGAATTCTACCATTACCGTGTCTTTTTATTTACGAATCAGTGGTTTTGTAAAAATGACTTGCTCAAGAGGCGGAATATTTTTTCAGAAAATGCAGAAGTCTATTACTATAACATTCGACGTAGAAATCATATTCATCAGGGCAGTATCAACAGCTCATTACAAAAATTCACATACAATACATGTACATTATTTTACAACACTTTGCCAGATGACATTAAACGATTAAATTCAATAGAAAAGTTTAAATCCCAAGTGAAATCGTTTCTGCTGCATAACTGTTTCTATACAATTAGAGACTATACTGAGCATAACAAGAAAAGTAACATTAATTTTAACAATGATACATAATGCATTATTTACCATTTGGACTGTATAAATGAGTATAAACAACTGTAACAAATCGTTTCTGCTGCATAACTGTTTCTATACAATTAGAGACTATACTGAGCATAACAAGAAAAGTCGGGTCAATGACCCCATCTCGATCAGGGTTTTCGTCCAGTTTCCTGATCCATTGAGCAAATGCTGAGATGGCCCCTTGTTTTGCTTCTGGACATAAATGTAACTTCATTTTCTGTGCACGTCTTCTAGAATTCAGTGGGAAATACAATTATTCAAATTATCGTTTCCATGTTGTCGCGGCAGGAAGTAATAAGAGCCAAAATTTATTGCTTATTTATCTTTGAAAATAGATTTTATTACATGGGAGTTTTTTGTTTTTTTTTCTCCCTTTCAAAATTTCAAAATTCAAAATTTATTGCTTGTTTATCCTTGAACATAGATTTTATTGCATGGGAGTTTTTGTTTTTTCTCCCTTTCAAAATTCAAAATTTAAGTAGTATATGAGTAAGTGTAGGGATCACAGAATTTTGAAAATGTGCACACAATTCACTTTTCCCCATAGCACGTCATACGCAGTTTTTAACTGTTTTTCTGACGTAAAATAAATAAATAAATAATAAATAACTATTAATAGTTGAAAGATGAAATTAAAATAATATTATGAAGAAATTCTATTTAATTTTGACATCGGATATAGTGCACGAAAAATGTTAGTCCCCAGAAGTTCACTATAACCCGAGTCGACTGTAACAGAAAACAGAAATATATTTCTCACAATCTTTCCCCTTCCGCTCCGAATGCTTCCCTAGTGTGATGATGATGAACTCGTCGCTCTCCGGTTGGCTCGACCCTGCGAAGACGCGCAGATGCATCATCTCTGACGTAAGGGAGCACTTCCGGTCTAGGCCCCTCAAGGCGCCCGGCCAGCGCTCATCCCCCCCACACGGGACTGAGTGCCCTTGGTCACGCACGAAGGGCACTAGGGCTAATGAGCCTAAGGCCTCCCGCGCCGCGGGCCCGCCCTCCGATCCCTATCATTTCAGCCGTAATAAGCCCTTCGACTCCGTAGGCGCAAGTGGGGAGGTCTGATTTCTCTTGGAGGTCTTCGTTTGAAATGAAACTCTCTGCATCGCCAAGAAACCTGCCAGTACTGTTAGAGAGAGCCAGAGTTATTCATTTCAAGGGCTTCATTTCAAGGGAAGATAATTCAATTGAAGGGCTTGGAACAGTAACGAAATAAGTAATAACCATCACAAGACTTAATGTCTGGATTTGTGTGGAAGTGGATCCTGTTCCTGCCTCAAAACCTCTCTGTGCCTCATCTTGTTGCTGCCCCAAGACCTTCATACATATGAACAAGACATCTTTATTAAAAGATAACGCTCACTTTTTCCAAAATCGTCATATTAACATATAGAAATACTTAGAAGCCTGCTGTGGCTGGTTGACTTATTTTGTTACTGCTCCAATCCTTCAATTTATTTATTCTTTGAAGTTTAGAGGGACCTTCAACATCTGAAGTCATTGATGCTTATGAGTGGTGATCTAATTAGTAGATATTAGCGATAATGGCGAAGACGTGAATTATGACGGCGAATTAGATATGCTGGAATGAGAGGCGGAAGAAACAGAAGATTCTCGAAAAAACTCGCCGAGAGCTTCCTTTGCTCATCGCGAATTCCACGTGAGTTGGTTGGGGATCGAAGCGGGATCCCAGTGGTGGAAGGCGTAGATGCAAGCCGATTAATACCAGGCGAATGCCGGGGCAGTACCCTAACAAACGGGCCACAGACTGCGCGCGATATTTCCTTCTCATTCCTTGTCCTATCCTCTCCCCTTACACACACACACACACACACACACACACACTTACACTAACATGTGCTACACTACCATACATGCTGGGATACCGGTCGGGAGCTTAGAGCTTGTCCCGGTTGGAGCTGTGCCCCGCAGGTGGACTGGTGGGAGATATCTTGTTGGGGAAAACCTCCCCAGCCGATGATAGGCCGGCACCGGACCTCATCATCCAGCGGGGCAAGATCACCGCCACCCCCTGAACCAAAATGATGCATTCCACTTACGGGAATAATGACCTTAGCAGTTGACGCGCAATCAATCAATGAGTGCCCTAAATCAAATGTCGGGAAGACGTATAAGTTTACGGCAAACCTCAACGACTCTGATGCTAAGTTTTCCAGCATGTGCCAGTAGCACTCCTCCGCACATCCTGGCATGCTACGAGTTTATTAGCACACCTAATATGATGAAAGAAAAGGACACGGACGCACACCCCAGCTGAATTCAATATTCCTATAACATCAACGCTTTTGAAATGTGCAGAAACGTGTTCGTCAAAGGATATCGGCGTTTATGTTACCATTACGTCACGAGTCCAGTAGATCCAATGTCTGGAAGGCGTGTGTGTGTACAGAGGTTGAACGGTGTAATCTAAGCTTATTTCAAGTCAGAGGAAAAACAGTAAGCTGCACATGATAGGAAAACAGGGAGAAATGCGAATGATATTTCTTCCAATATCACGCAAAACATTAAGATTCACCAATTGAGATTGATGTTTGGGTCTCAAAAAGACTGTGTACTGTTTAATTTGTACCGTTTTTCATACTGAGATATCAACATAATTGTCAATAAAAATGTATTTTTATCCACACTTTTTCATGCATATTTCCTGATGGGCAAGTCGATAGTGAACAATGTTTAATTTTCGTTTATTATCAACTTGTATTGAACTACTATTGTTACGTAAGTTAGAATTTGTATTATTTCAAATTTAATTTTATTATTATAATTTATTATATTTATCTTATATTTATGTTATATCTAATGACACACTGATTACAAAATGCGATAATGACAGCTGCCTTCGTTCGCGATAATAGAAATTAATACTTTTATATATTTGTAGAATATTGCAATACCATAGTGTTTAATAATTACTACTATGTATTTTTCGATCTATTTGCAGTTGTTTGTCAACGCTATTAGCATCGTATTATTTATTAACTTTTAATTATTTTTCTTTCTCGCATACTGCTTGGAAATATTGCATGGCTAAAAAGCTCATCCCATATGTTCGTGAATACAGTGCATACCATGAATACAATGCCAGAAATATATTTTCATTTCTAGTTTTGAATAAAAGAATGTATTGCTTGAAACTATTTAATTTTCGCATGAAACTATTTTTTTCATTACTAATAGCGAGAAAGTACGTGCTGTTTTAGCACCACTACTTTACTGATGGCTTGTGTAGTTCTCGGCTCTGCAAGTCTCTCAATTTTTCTCCTTTTCTTTCCACATTTTAATACTATCGAAAGGAACTCTTGGCCTAAGAAATTCTCAAACTGACCTTTCCCTAGCGTCTCATTATTCACCTAAACAATGATGAAGAATTAACCCATCATAACGCCGCACTCTTTATATCAAGAAAAAAATAGTATCTGATAGCAGGCCATATAACTCAATTAATGCAATCATTCCACTCTCAATTACCTCTCACAAAAAATATTGACACGACTTGGGACGCCGCCCTAAGTTAAACTGTTATTTACCACTCTCGCTGATATGAATCGCTCCTTTGATGCACGCCTACACGCATTTATCATGGAAATGGAGCTCCATGACAGGATCACGCACGAAACTTACGCGTGTGATTCCAAAGAGGAGAACACGCGCATGTATTGGAGTATCTAGAGCTTGAATCGTCACATTCTAAGCTGGAAGAAGCATACTAAAAGTAGTGGTGCTATAACAGCATTTTCTTCCTCGTTTTTGAGACAATAACTGTTTAAAAATTGGCTACATTTCACCGAATTACGTGAAAATTACTCGTATTTTTGAAAAATTGTACATGACTTCATTTCAAGATCTATGTTTGAAGAATAGATTTAATAAGAAAAAATCTTCAATATTGTAGATGTAGGAAGACCCGAAAAATTCGACTTTCGAATTTTGAAAAGTCAAGGTTTTCACCGAAAATGAGACCCGTGCCATTCTCTTAAGCGTCCTTTACGATATTAGAGTACAAAGTTTAATCAAATCACTTGGAGTCATTTTTGAGCAAAGTTTGAAAACGTTGTTGCGGTTTCATGTAAAGTAGGCCCCAAAATCAAAAAACCCTCTTCAAACTCCAAGGGCCATGAGTTCATTTAAATCGATCGGAGAATATCAATTTTGAGGAAAATCGGCTGAACGGTATACGCGCTTCTTTCACCACAGACCACAGACTTGTACCTTTCTCTTAAGTATCTATTACGCTATCCGGCAACAACATTAAATTCAACATTTTGGTGCCATTTTTTGAAAATTTTGAAAATGATCCAGGGACATCATGTTAAGTACCCCCCAAAATTCAAATTTCTGTTTCAAATTCAAGGGGTCGCGACATCCGCCAGATCAATTGGAGAATATTAATTTCAGAGAAAAATCACTTGAACGGTTTAACCGCTAGAGTTCTTGAAAGACTGGCAGACGGAGAGACAAGCGGGGAGGCAAGCGGAGAGACAAGCGGAGAGACAAGCGGAGAGACAAGCGGAGAGGCAAGCGGAGAGACAAGCGGAGAGACAAGCGGAGAGGCAAGCGGAGAGACAAGCGGAGAGACAAGCGGAGAGACAAGCGGAGAGGCAAGCGGAGAGACAAGCGGAGAGACAAGCGGAGAGACAAGCGGAGAGACAAGTGGAGAGACGTTTTCCTATGAATCGATTTTCCGATATCAAGGACTCACAAAACATGGGTTCTGAGTACACAATGTGTTAGAGGAAGTAATTTGCCTTATTTGGGAACAATATTGATCTACTTTTTCGTTACCGGGGCCCGACAATAAGGGTTTTCTATCGATAATTTCCCGTTCCTTGATATTGTTTGGGCACGTCAACTAGCAAGGTCATTAAATCCGTAAGCGTAGTGCATGTTTTATCGCGGGAGGTGGCGGTGATCTTTCCACGCTAGATGGCGAGATCCTGCGCCGACCTTCCGTCTACATGTGGGTCCTCCCCCGATCAGGAACCTCCCACAAACGACACACCGCCCCAGCCGGGACAAGCTCTCCCGGCATATGTGGTAATGTAGTGCATGTTAATGCCTGTGTAAGTAAGGGTTGTGGATAGGACAAGGAAGAAAAGATCGCGTGCGATTCGTGGCTCGTTTGATAGTGTGCTGATCCGCCATTCACCTATTGTTGATTCGAGAAACCACTGAAAACTGCCTATTAGAGCAGCCGGCCACTAGACAAACAGCGGCTGAATTCGACCTAGCTGAAAAACTAAGGTCGAAAATCCTGTCCCGTCGGCACAACACCTCGACTCGAACCTAGGACCTCCCGGTCAGAAGAGCTTCAGTGATGGACTGAGGCACCCGTCCCGGTCCGGTGCGTAGAAGGTACTTAGTCTTAGCTGATACATGGCTATTGTTAAGTTGCCGGAACTGTTGGCACATTGGAGTGTACAGTTTGGCTACAAAAGTTGGTACCAATAGCTCCAACAATGGGCCAGCGCAAACGGGAGAGATGTGCAGCGATATTCATTCGGACTGTATCCAGTGGTGACGCTTCCTATTAGGCCCCTCGAAGGCCCACTTAAAAGGGCCTTTCGGCAAACATCGAGATCAGTACCGGGAGCGGTAGCTCAGTGCATCAACTGATGTCACTGCAGCGCCTCTGACCGGGAGGTCCTAGGTTCCCACTCCCCAGGATTTTCCCCAGCGGCAGGATTTTCGACACTAGCTTTTCAGCTCGGTCGAATTCAGTCGCTGTCTGGAGGAGAATTCTAGCGGCCGGCTGCTCTGATCGGTAGTTTTCCGTGGTTTCTCTGATCAACACCAGGCAAATGCCGGAGCAGTACCCTACCGAACGGGCCACGGACCGCGCGCGATGTGTCCTTCCTCTTCCTTGTCCTATCCTCTCCCCCTTAGACACACACACTTACACTAACATGCACTACACTACCACATATTCCGGGAGACCGGTCGGGAGTTTAGAGCTTGTCCCAGCTGAGGCGCTGCCCCGATGGTGGGAGAGTCCTGGTTAGGGGGAGACCCCACTAGCCGACGGTAGGTCGGTGCCGGATCTCGCCATCCAGGGGGGAAGATCACCGCCATCTCCCGAGAAAAAAACATGCACAACACTAACGGGACTAATGACCGAAACAGTTGACGCGCCCGTAAACACGAAAAAGGCAGTCAATCAATCAATCAATCGAGATCAGTCGGGGTCAACGGCGGGCCCTCTCACGCCAAGACATTCACTCACTCACTGGCTTGTATGGTGCCCAGATGTGCAGGCTGACCGCTCGCCACCATCGCACCCCTGTGTGTGCGACATCTGAATGCACGGCAAAGAATAAGACCTCACTTCAATTCTTGGAGTAATGACGAACTGAAATATTGTGCTTATTCTATATTATTATGGGCGACTTATATATTACATGAAAGGGCCAGCCAAGAATTTAAGAAATTTCACTTCTTTGTATCTGACAGGTGAGAAATTAATGTTAGTTCATCGCGTTTCGTTCAGATCAATAGCTAATGAACAATACAAGTGTTATTGTATACTGTAGGAAATATGTCTTTACCCAACGACTATCTCACAGAATCTTAGTTACAATCCCCAACATACTTCAGTAATGAAGGGAAACTAGAAGTTAAGACTAAAAGACACACACCAAATCTTCCTTTATAAAAGGCTGATGGGGGAGTGTTAAATAATACGTTAATCTGCTTCGGAGCCTACCCAGGAAAAAGGATCACGCTACGCTACTGGCCGTAACTGCTTCTACACCCAGATGGAATCGTGCACGCACAGTACGCGTGTGATGCCAAAGGGAGCGCGGTGTGCACGCGTGTCCTTCTGAGAAGAAGCCGGTCGCGTCCGGCGGCGGCGGCGGCGGCGGCGGCGTCTGTAATTCTCCTCGATCCCTTTTTGTGACTCGCTGGCGCCCCGGGGATCTAGCCTCCCTCGCCGCGGCCATGCTACGGCCCTTGCTGGGTGACGTCATCGTAATTTCCAAAGGTCACGCACGCCGCCGTAGGGCTGGTTCGTGCGCTGGAAGGGCTTCTTTTGGGTCTCCTGAAGGGCGTGCGCAGTAGGGGTCTCCACGGACTCCTGAAGAAGTCGTACAACACGCTCGGTTTGCTGTTGATTTGATTTGATTTTTTTTTCGTGTTTCCGGGCGCGTCAATTGCTTTGGTCATTAGTCCCGTTAGTGTAGTGCATGTCTTTTTTCTTGGGAGATGCGCGGTGATCTTTCCCCGCAGGATGGCGAGATCCGGCGCCGACCTACCGTCGGCTACTGGGGTTTCCCCCTAACCAGGAGTATTCCACCAGCAGGGCATCGCCCCAGCCGGGACAAGCTCTAAGCTCCCGACCGGCCTCCCGGAATATGTGGTAGTATAGTGCATGTTAGTGTGTGTGTAAGGGTAGAGGACAGGACAAGGAAGAGGAAGGACAGATCGCGCGCGGTCCGTGGCCCGTTTGGTAGGGTACTGCTTCGGCATTCGCCTGGTGTTGATCGGAGAAACCACGGAAAACTACCGATCAGAGCAGCCGGCCGCTAGAATTCTCCTCCAGACTGACCAGCGACTGAATTCGATCTAGCTGAAAAGTCGGTTTGCTTTTAATATCGAGAGGGAGGGGATGGAACTATTGCGTTAGCACGAAGTCATCCCCATGCCGTATTCAGGTCTTCTCAACCGGAGACTTGAGTTTTCTCATCGTCTACAGCAACATATACTGGGACATTGCAAGGAAAACGCACACTATAATCCTGCTCGACCGGAAATCGAGCTGGAGGTCCCGTCATGGAAAGCGAGCACGCTGACCAATGAGCTAATCGCGAGAGCACTCCAAATATGCGTTGTGTAATTTATGGACGCACCCTTATTAGCGATCCCCTGGACGCCGCTGATGCAACCTGGCCGGCTGGGGTGGCTCCGTACAACAGTTGTTGCCAACGCAGCATCTCCGATCGGATTTGGTTGGTTGGTTAGTGAGTCCGGGCGCGTCAACAGATTAGGTCATTAGTCCTGGAAGAGGGCATGTTTTTCCTCGGGAGATGCCGGTGATAATCCCCCGCTGGATGGCGAGATCCGGCACCGACCTACTGTCAGCTTCCGGGGTTTTCTCCAAACCAGGACTCTCCCACCTGCGGGGCACCGCCCCAGCCGGGACAAGCTCTAAGTTCCCGACCGGTCTCCCGGAATATGTGGTCGTATAGAGCATGTTAGTATAGTGTGTGTGTGTAATAAAGATGGACTAAACAACTTTTCTTCAATAGCTGTTATCACAAAAACAGATGACTTGTAAGAGCTGTTATTAATAACAGTTGAAAAATAACAGGTAAGCACCAGCAACCTAACATGGCAGACTGCTAAGAGTTAAAGCAGTTATAGCGACTGCTAAGAGTTAAACCACGCAAAACGAATAACGTTGGTAGCATCGTAAAGCTTGTGCAGCTACCTAACGGCGCTTCCTTGCACTACTTTCCCTAACATGTTTGGACAGAGAAGCAGCTGATATGAACGAGCTGGATGAACTGCCAAGGATGAATAGTAATTCATATAATGTGTATAGAATATAGAATATTACTAAAATGAAAGTGATTCGGGTTCAGATTGCGAATATTCTTTCAAACATGCAACTTGTGCATAGTGAAGTGACGAATGCCAAAAATAATGAGGAAAAACAGTGTTTTTGCTTACCTATAGCTAGAGTGTTAATGACTATCGAATATTAAGTATTATAATGTGTGTTATTTGACCGTAACTCATTTTATTTTATTGGACCTAGGGAAATATTAGTTGATCTCATATAGGTAGTGTAATATCCTCTATTCTCCCTCGCCCTCTGGTCCTTTCCTTTACAATCCCCCCCTCTGCTACCACGACGCCTCACGTCGCGGCGTCAATGTAATATACTCTGCTTTACAATCCACCTCTCTGGTACCACGACGCCTCACGTCGCTGGTGCCAATGTAATATTTGTATATATTATATATAATCCCGCTTTTAATTACTCTCTTATAAAATCTCACGCCCACTATCTTGCCCTGCCCTAGCCCTAAATTATAATTGGGTGCCACATTATCAATTGCCCGTACCTCTGCTAGCTCGTACTATTATCTGTTCCTTACCGTGCCGTAGTTCGCGCGCTCACTCCATACGGAGTTGAAGTAAGGGTCCGCTTTGTTCGTGCCTGGGTCAACATTCATACCATTACAGAATAAAAGACATGGAATCACGGCAATTATGAGCCATTGGGATGCTCATGCATTTAATTTTGGACTTTTCTTAGCTGATATCTTTTTCGTGAACACCATCTGCCCCTCCAACTTACAAAACATAACAACACAAATATATATAAACACCCAGGAAGAAAGAACATGCGCATTCTGTCGTGACCTTATTTATTATCCTTAGCCTAATAGCATAACTTGGTCTTCGACAGAACTTCTTTTGAATGGAGCGTAAACAAACCAAAGGAAATACAGTTTTTGCACAATTCGTGCCACTTCCCTTTTCTGCAGCGATGTCACCTTCCATCAGCGCCCGTCGCTGGTAGTTGTCACGTGCAT
Organism: Teleogryllus oceanicus; assembly: GCA_964035755.1. Lineage (NCBI taxonomy): Eukaryota > Metazoa > Arthropoda > Insecta > Orthoptera > Gryllidae > Teleogryllus > Teleogryllus oceanicus. Next base: position 109,310,760 of record CAXIVR010000007.1, read on the forward strand.
TATTCACGCACGCGGTTCCCCGTTCAGCTGCCACCAGATCCTCTACGGTTCACTCCTCCGTTTAATACATGCCAATGCATCCACGACTATTGTTTTTCTTTGTCTTAATCGCGTCTTCCCTGAACGTTACTTCTATATGTCGCGATATCCCTATATCTTTCGCGACGCTTCTATTTCCTGACACCTAATTTGCGTAAGTATTTTCTATGCAGATTTTTTTTTCGTGAATTTCTAACTGAATCTTAATAAATTTTCGATATACTCATTCTAAACAATTGTTTGGATGCAACCAAAATAGCCTAATAACGTTTTGCACGACACTTCCGCGAAATTTCTCAAAAACTCAACACAACATAAAAACGTGTGTTATCATCCTCCGATCCGAACTCATTCTGTCTCTGTAACCCAGTTCACATTGTTGGTCCCTACAATCCAAGTGACTGTCTTTTTTCCAAACATATGCCCATCACCATAATAGATGTTCAAAAACTCTTATATTTTTGCTGTTTTCGGGCATCTTGCGTCTTACATAAATTCCCCCCGCACCGTAACTAATTTTGCCCTGCTCTAAACATTTTCCCCTATAATTCCCGTAAGTTTGGTCAAAATCCACCCAGGCATTCACTGGATATTCAACAAAATTCTTCTTGTTATATATTTCCAGGAGTACAACAATGAGTTCCGTCTTCCATCTTCGTCATGTTATGCATGCAATTTATACCATTTATAATATTTACGGAACCCGTGGCTCGAATAACGTGGTTTTTGCTTTAAAATGTTTCTAAATTTAAGTTCTGTTGATCGTTCATCACACCTATTTCCGCCCCTTATGCTTTCTTGTATCACGCTTTTAATTATCGTTACGCGGCGCTGTTGTCTATTGTTTCTTTCATTTCTTTTAATTTCTCCTTGCTCACATAAAAGTTCCATGCCTTCTTGCGGGCTCGTCCCCACAGACCATTACAGTAGCAATGGGACAGAAATAAGTTAACATATTGGACGGACTTAATTTAAGGGACAAACATCTTGTTGTAGTGTATACAATAAAATATAAAAATATAGTGGCACATGGTGTGTAATAATGACGAATTATGTATTAATGAATCTATTATTTGAACACTGGCAAATCATGATTGATTAGCTGTAGTGAACCTGTTATCGTACAAAATGGTTGCCACAAAACCTTGTAGTAGTTCGGATTAGGCCCAGTAGGTTGCAGTTCTATGCACTTCAACCGATAACAGCCAATAACAGGATAAACGAAATAACTGTTATTTCGCGAAACAGTTACGAAACGTTAATGGTTAAGAAACAACAGTTTGGCTGTTAAGGGCACATACCTGGTGTGTAAGGGGAGAGGATAGGACAAGGACGAGGCAGGAAAAACCGCAGGCGGTCTGTTACCCGTTTGTTAGAATACTGTTCCGGCATTCGCCTGGTGTTGATGGGAGACACCACGGAAAACTACTGATCAGAGCACCCGGAAGAGTATCTGGACAGTCAGAGGCGCTACAGTGACATCAGTTGATGCTCGTCGCCATCTCCCGGTTCTGATTGGGAGATTCTAGGGTATATGTCCCGACGGTGGGATTTTCGACCCTAACTATATGGCTAGGTCGAATTTAACTGCTGTCTGGAGAGGAATTCTAGCGGCTACCTGATCTGATCGGCAGTTTACTTTGTTTTACCTAATAATGACAAGTGAGTTTCGTAACAAACACACTACGGGACCGCACACTATCTTTTCTTCCTCTACGTTGTCTTCTCTTCTCACCCCCTACACACACTTACATGCACTCTACTACCACACTAGGGAGAGCAGTCGGGAGGCAAGAGTTTGTTCCGGATGCGGCTGTGCCCCGCTGGGGGAGATACCTGGAGAAGAATCCCTCGCAAGTCGACGTGTAGATCAGCGTTGGATCTCACGCTCTAGCGGGGGGGGAACACTGCCACTTCCCGGGACATAACATACACCACACTTCCGGGACCAATGGCCGTAGCTGTTAACACGCCCGGAAGTACAAAGTAATCAATCAATCGATTGATCGATCAATCAGCGTCGCAACGTAGGAATGAACAAGCGAAGCAGAGTCTGGCAGAGGATGCGACGGAGGCGTCGACCGCACGTGACAAGTGACAGACGGCGGCTGTGCTTCGACACGCCCATCGCGAGACGTCGCGTCGCCTGCCGGAGCCCTCTGGCGCGCCTCTGTGACGTGCCCCTGTGACGCTCGCCTCGCCGCTCATGGCTACACAGCACACTTCCGTGTAGGGATGCGACATCGATGTCGATGTCTTCGATATATCGATGCTTTCATAAAATTATCGATGTATTTATCATCGACTTTTTAGAACGATGTTTTTTAATATCGATGTTTTGTGTTCGATGTTTTTATGTGGTTGATATTATATTGAGTGAAAAAAGTACAATAATGAGCATTTTAATAATTTTGAGATATCCATGAATTGAACATTCATGGATATCTCAACTAAAGTAAGTAAGGGTGAAGTATAATTAAAATAGAGGTTTCGTTACAATGCTAGGTTATTTTTTAAATATTTAATCAGATAATAAAATATTTGTTATTGCCTTGATATTTTTTATTTGTTTTGTCATTAAATCCAATTTTAAAAAAATCGATGTTTGGGGGCATTGCTTTATTAATCGATATTTTAATTTTGTTGTCGTATCTTTTGTTTTGTGTGACCATCTGGTCCAATGCCGCCACACTTCCCGGCATGGCCATTCATATCCTTGTCAACATTTGAAGACTTGAAAGTAACTAGTGGTGATAAAACAGGACATACTTTCCTGCCCGTACTTTCACGCAAACTTACGCGAAAAGTACTCAAATTTTAGAACAAAATTGTAATGACTTTATTTCAAAAACTATTTTTTCAATGACTTTATTTTTATTTATTTATTTATTTATTTATTTTACGTCAAAAAACAGTTGAAACTGCGTATGACGTGCTATGGGGAAAAGTGAATTGTGTACACATTTTCAAAATTCCGTGATCCCTATACTAAGTCATATACTACTTAAATTTTGAATTTTGAAAGGGAGAAAAAAACGAGAAAAAAACTCCCATGTAGTAAAATCTATTTTCAAGGATAAAAAGGCAATAAATTTGGCTCTTATCCATGTTGTCCTTCAGAATAATACTTCCTGGCGCGACAACATGGAAACGATAATTTGAATAATGTATTTCCCACTGAATTCTAGAAGACGTGCACAGAAAATGAAGTTACATTTATGTCCAGAAGCAAAACCAGGGGCCATCTCAGCTTGAAAAAACAAAGGAGTTTTTTGAAAATTTGGATAATTGCCCAAGGGCTTCCTACAAAGTACCTCCCAAAATTAAAATATCAGTTTCAATTTCAAGGGACCGCGACATCAGCCTGATTGATTGGGCAATATCAATTTTGGAGAAAATCAGGGGACGGTTTATCCGCTAGCGTTGTTCACACATGAACGAACAGACAGATGGACGGACGGACGGACGGACGGACGGACGGACGGACAGACGTTTTGCCGTCTTTCAATTTTTCGGGATCAATGACTTACAAAACACGAATTCAGGATACACCATGTGTTAGAGGATTTTTATTCTCAATTTAGTAAGTGAATTTATACACTTTTTCGTTACCTGGGCCCTGTAATAGGTATTTGTCTGCCAAAAACTCGGCGTTTTTTTCGAGCAGCATTGCCTAACTTTCTCTCTACTTGATAGCGAGAAAGTAAAAATGATCTAAGTGCCATTTTCATACTTTCGAGAAAAATGATTATATACTACGTTAAACCTATTGGCACGTACAACTCCTGCCATTCATAATCATCCCGTAACACTATCGAAAACTGTGTGTGGACTTTGGTTCTTATTTTTGTTATAGGGTTGATTCATCTATCATTATCCTAGTAAAAACATAAATTTATCAGAAATGGCTTTTACATCCTTTTTTATTTCAAGTCTTCATTTATCGCTGATTTGAAACATAAAATACATAAAACAGAGACAAGAAAGTCATGAGCCGTTCGGCTCGCTTGTTTACCACAATTTTATTGTCAATATTGGCGTTTCGCCCGCTTTGCTGTTTCGGGGTTACCAACTGCAGCATATCTTTCGGGCACATGAACTTTGCCGTCATATTCGGCTCGTAAACGACTAAGTTTTTAATTAGGCTCTTTTTCGACGCGCTTAGTTTTTAAAATAATTTTGAAACTACATGTTTAAAGTGCTCTTCCACTGGTGCAATGTTGGCACACTTCCCTGCATTGAAGCCATATGCTGATTTGAAACATGAAATACAACACAGGTCAGGAAAGACATAAGCTGTTCTATTTTCTTGAAAGACATAAGCCGTTTAATTTTATAAACAATTTTGAAGTTTTAAAGTGCTCTTTGAATAAAGGTATTTATAAATCTGAATGACCGGTAGCTCAGCGCATCAACTGATGCCACTGCAGCGCCTCTGACCGGGACGTCGGCTGCTCTGACCGGTAATTTTCCGTGGTTTCTCCGATCAACACCAGGCGAATGCCGGAGCAGTACCCTATCAAACGGGCCACGGACCGCGCGCGATCTGTCCTTCCTCTTCGTTATCCTATCCTCTCCCCTTACACACACACTTACACTAACATGCACTACACATATTCTGGGAGATCGGTCGGGAGCTTAGAGCTTGTCCCGACCGGGGCAGTGCCCCGCTGGTGGGAGAGTCCTGGTTCCCGCTCCCGGTTTTGTAGTTATATATAGTGCTAAAAACCTTGCAACCGCCGGGAGTGGAACCGTAGGACCTCCCGGTCATAGGCACATCAGTTGATGCCTTTGCCGGTCATACTCATTATTATTTAACCGCGGTAGCCCGGAGTGCGTGGGTGTCGCCCGTGCGGTCGCTTGCAGGAAGTGTCGTGTGACGCCTGTCGGCTCCGCCCAGAGGCTTCCGGGCGCACGCGGAGCGGCGGCTGGCGGCGCGCCCTGCGTGTCCGCACGCGCGCCCCCACGCACCTCCGCCCCCGCCGTGCGACAGGTTCCGCTTCCGGGGCGCGACGGCTGCTGAGCCGCGGTGCACGCTGCGTTCGGATCCCTTCCGATCCGCGCAGACCATTTGCGTCCGAACGAACTAGGGGCGTGCACAGCCTAAAACAAGATGCACGACTTCTCTGGGCAGCTTACCCATTCAAGTTTTTAAAATTTGCTATTGTGAAAAAATATTTCTTGTGAAGCTCCGTGGTGGGATAGCTATTTGTGAAATTTTATTATCTTCTACTCTGCTAAAACTAAATTATTAAATTTTACTTCCAACCTAACCATGGGTTCGACATACCTTACCTGTTGCATGTGGACGTGTAATTCTGTACAGAATAACGATTCCTGAAAGTTCTATTGCTTGGAACCAATTATTAGATTGACGGCAACTATATAAATTATAGCCTTTTCAACAATAAAAATTATTTATTCTTATAACGTATATATTACAATTCTATTGATTTTATGTGCATTACTTTTCAATATAAAACATTAAAGCACCGTACGGGTTAGACTATAGTTCGTTACTAAAATATCTTGATCGCTCGCTTTTCAGCTGACTAGCAGAATGTTGTCCATGGGATCCTTGGACTGGTCCATGGGAAACTAAACCCACAGTTCTTGTCTTATCACAATATACGTATCTTTTTACTCGCACAAAAATGTATTATTCGTTTATTCAGTTTTAAAATTTTTAAAATTCATAATCACATTATATTTCTCAGAAATAAAAATTTGACCTTTTGTATGCACAATGCACAGCCATGAGTAAGGAAAAGTTATTTATTCACCAAAGGCGTTATAAGGTTGTAATGATCGAGCGGAGACAAAAAGCTCTTGAGCTTTTTGCCACCCGATATTATTAAAACGTTATTAAAATGCTCGTGGTAATACAAGATTTTATTTTTACTTAATTGTAATAATTTTTATTTATTTACTAATTAACTAGATGTTAACTTGACTCGGTTTGCCTTTTCGTATTTCCTTCCCATAATTCTCTTTCATACTCTTCCCATAATGCTCTCTCACAATTCCCTCCATAAGAGAACATGTAACATCATTCAACTGTTTTCATATTTCCTTCATAACCACGATCCTCTCATTCCAGGTAAGTTATCCGTGTGGGTATCGAGCTACGTATCGACGGGTACAACAAGCAACAATGCATCAGTAAAGAATAAATACATTTTTCGTAAACTTATTTAGTACTTCTACATTTCGTCCAATACACGAGAACTTCATTACACGTTATTGAAAAAGGAGGATTCAAATTTACCTCTAGTTCCGTCGCCCCACTGTAGACTGCGCGTGCACAGCCGAATTTGCTTCGTAGCCCTTTACTGACAGTAGAGACAAGGGCACGAGCAAACACTTCATAGAACGACTACTGATAAGAGCTGACAACATGCGGCTGGCGCAAAATGTAGTGCAGTGAACGAACTAGCACCGCGGTTTGTCAGGGTCAGTTGTCGGTGAAGAGGAGGCCAGGGGTGAGTGCGAACGATACAATTAAACATCAGGTGGTGACCAGTGTCATGTCGAGAAGCGAAACGTGTATACCGGCAGTCCGCTCGAATTACCGTGAGTACCATAAATTCTGTGGTGGCAACGGAGATTTTGTGGTACTCCATGAAACTATTGTAGTAGATACCTCATTGACCCCAGATAGTAAGTATAGCTTCTGAAACAATATACTCCGAGTATCGTGTCGTGACGTCTCGTTCAATTGAGGCACTCAGGATAATAACGGCAAACACCAATAGACCTTGCATTTTCAGTTCGAAGTATGACGGCAAACTCTTTCTATGTACCTTTCATGTGCTGAAATATCAAATGAATTGGGTTATGGCAAAACGCTCGAATTGCACCTTCAAATATTTGAACAGAGTGAAAATGAACGTAAACGAAAACAGAAAAAGGCGTTTTTCTCAAAATGAACTTGTGTTGGGATATGCCGTTATTATTCTGAGCGTCTCAATTCAATGAAGGAAATTTGCGTAAACTTAGCTGCCTTACATACTCAGTGTAAAAAACCAAAAAATATGTGTTTTTTTAATTAATTAAGCAATGGAAATAAATTAAAGTTCTTGTAGTTGTAATGTAGGGACGCAAACAAAAATGGATGCCGTTCTAAGCACTTTTTGTATGTACTCGTGCGTCATATTTGATAGCAATGTGGGAAAAACCGCTCAGAAAGAAGAGCGAACTGTCTTTCAGGCGAAAGCGTGGCGTCGCCATCTCTTCCTCTTTCAGTTTCCTCGCAGACCTCTCCATTTACGGCTGTCCAGCGCGCGTAGAGACGCCGCCCGTGAAGGTCGCAACGAGCGGAGGGGGCCGGGAGAGTCGTGGCGGGGGAGGCTGGGCTGGAAGGGAAGGGAGGAACGGTGCGGAAGGAGGGGGTTGGGGCGTGGCAGGAAGGTGCGGAAAGGGGCTGAGAGAGTTGGGGCGGAATGTGGTGGTAAGAACCGTGCAGGGAGAGTTGAGACGGGGCAAGGACGGGGGTTGGTGATGGGCGGGGCAAAGTGGAAAGGAAGAGGAGATTAGGGGCGGGGCGTGGTGGGTGGGTCGGGCGGGGCGGAAAGGGAAAGGTTGTGGCGGAGTGGGGATGATTGTGGCGGAGTGCGGGAGGATGGGCGGAGCGTGATGGGCGGGGCAGGGTGGGAAGAGGCGGAGGGTATTGGTGGAGTGGGGATGGTTGTGGCGGAGTGCGGAAGGTTGGGCGGAGCGTGATGGGCGGGGAAAGATGGAAAGGGAAGAGGAGATTAGGGGCGGGGCGTGGTGGTGGGTCGGGCGGGGCGGAAAGGGAAAGGTTGTGGCGGAGTGGGGATGATTGTGGGAGGTGGGAGGATGGGCGAGCGTGATGGGCGGGGCAGGGTGGGAAGAGGCGGAGAGGGTATGGTGGAGTGGGATGGTTTGGGAGTGCGGAAGGTTGGGCGGGTGATGGGCGGGGAAAGATGGAAAGGGAAGAGGAGATTAGGGGCGGGGCGTGGTGGGTGGGTGGCAAGGGCGGAAAGGGGAAAGGTTGTGGCGGAGTGGGGAGGATGGGCGGAAGCGTGATGGGCGGGGCAGGGTGGGAAGAGGCGGAGAGGGTATTGGTGGAGTGGGGATGGTTGTGGCGGAGGAGATTAGGGGCGGGGCGGGTGGGTGGGTCGGGCGGGGCGGAAAGGGGGGTTGTGGCGGGGCGGGAGGATGGGCGGAGCGTGATGGGCGGGGCAGGGTGGGAAGAGGCGGAGAGGGTAGTGGTGGAGTGGGGATGGTTGTGACGGAGTGCGGAAGGTTGGGCTGAGCGTGATGGGCGGGGCAAAATGGAAAGAGAAGAGGTGATTAGAGGCAGGGCGGGGTGGGGCGTGGCGAGAGCGGACAGGGCCGTGAGCGAGGCGTGCGCGCGGCGGAGGGCACGTCCGTTCGCGCGCGCGTGACGTTCGGCGACGCGCACGCCGTGATCGCCGCTGCGAGAGGAAGCGGCGCGACGTGTTGGGAGTGCACGGGGAGGCGGAGGATGGGAAAGAGAATGAGTGGGAGGCGGAGTTAGGGAAGAAGTGCACAAATACTAGGAACGGAATTTAAAAATAAGAATAGCAAGTATCCAAACTGCATGTTTTTTTTGTAATGACCTTTATTTTACTAGATGCCCTAATACTGTTAGTAATTCTACGCTCTTGTATATACAATGAACAACATCAAGGACGTATAATAAAAAGATGAAATAAAAACAGTTATGTAGGGATGATGATGATGCAGGATGTAGTGAAAGCATATTCATTTCAGAGGGTACGCGGGTGGAGGCTTATACCCTGTGTACTTCGCTGTTCCTGGGGAGGGAATAAAAGTGGTTTGTGTTTGCCTTCTTGTATTGACGCATTAGAACTGCGTAAGTTCACATACGTTTTTTCACAGTGGTGTATCACTGTGGTGGTCAAAAGTCACAGTGGTGTATCAGGTCAAAGCTAACCAGGTTGAGAGCTTCATTATTATCACTGGGTTTTAAAGTTGGCAATAAATAATGTATTTATGTATCACGATTATTGGAATAACGTGCATGCTTAATATATAATTACTTATTAATAATAAAGTGCTATTTAATTTCGTATCAATGTTTAACACAACAATAATAGTTTTTTGTGTAATACGTCTAAGAGGTGACAAGCTATAGAATATGCCATTGAGATATGATCACTCTTTGATTTCCTTGCGATGATGTTAGAGAAAAATGTCTGAATAATATCAACTACAAAGTGTCGACAGCAATTAAGACACCATATCTTTAAGCGATAATGCGACAATGAAACGAATGAAAATAGTGGCAGTAATGACAGAAATGAAGATGTCAGTTGTAACCGCTCATATGTCGGTTACATTGATTTTTAAGAAGCATCCGAGAACGTCAAGACACGACAAGCAGCAATTATAGTGTTAACGAATTGCAAGAGATCGCACCAGCAGTAAATGGTATCCTTTGCAAGAATTTACTAAAAGTTTCTGAACGCACTCGCGTACAAGAGATCGAGGACCAATCAAAATCACCCTTGAAAATATCAGCCCTAAAGCAAAGCATCGCTAGGACAAGTTCTCCCTTTTGCTGCCGCTCGTCGATCTGATCACGTCGCAATTGTTCGTGCTGGACGGAGAGGAGAATTCGCCGTATTTCGACGATCAGAAGCTTGAAAAAGGTAATTCGTCTCATCATGACGCGTCTCATCATGTTTAATGAATTGCAAGAGATCGCATCAGCAGTAAATGGTATCCTTTGCAAGAATTTACTAAAAGTTTCTGAACGCACTCGCGTACAAGAGATCGAGGACCAATCAAAATCACCCTTGAAAATATCAGTATGGTATAACTACACCATGTATGAGAGAATTTAGAACTTTAAATCATAAACATTTTGATAAATTCACATGAACGCATGACACAGAAATATGCCATTTTTCTAACAACGAGGAAATAATATATTTCAACGTTCAAGAACGTGTACTGAAATAGAAAGACATGTGCTATAGAAAATGTTTCTTTCTATTTTCAGCTTTTTTTGTTTTGTCTGTCAACTTGGCTTACCACGTAAGAAATTCATTACGCAAAGATATTGCAGTCAGATTATATAAAATTCGAAGGACTGTGGTAGAAATTCACCAGAGCACGGGTTCACCGAAGAAAGGGGTTGCCACGACCTTGAAAGGATCTGGGTCGCCGTCGCCGCTCCAAGCTGTGGAAATATTTCTTCGAGGCGTTTAGTGAGTCAGAAAATTCACTGGAAATTCTCATAAAAAGAACATTTAAAGAAGCGAGGATGATGCTACAGAGATTTCACTTAAGATATCGATTAAATTCATTAAAATCATTTAGAATTATCTTATGAAATGAAGTATTTTAATCTTTTAATGTGTGCATTCAATTTATTGTTTAATAGTTTTCAAATTGTTCAAAACCAATAATTAGTAAAAGAGTTATTATTGATTGTACGTTCATTGCATAACAACATTCTTTTTGCTGGCTAATTTGTATTAAGTAATAATCTATGTGAAAGTGAAAAAATTAACTTTTTTTTTTATCTTGTGTACAGTTATTTTATTGTGTTTTTTTTTTTTTTGTGAAGTGAAGGGTAATATAATTTTATGTAAAGTGTTTATGCAAGTGTTAAAACATAACTGCAGTTGTTAGGTAATCACGTAATTACTAAAGGTAGAACAAGTGATAGAATTTATCAATGCAATGTGTAAATGCTAGAGTAGAATTGTATTCCAATATTTAAACAGAATATATTAAGAACGCTGTTCATAGTTAAAAGATTAACTTGCCTATGTTTCTTTTATTACAAAAGCAAGATAAAAGACAAACCCACTCCTGTAGGACAGTTAGGACATATGAAACTATTCCTAATTTTTGGTGTGACATTGTCATAATAAGTCACAGATCAAGTAATACTATAAGGTTACTGGAGTGACCCGCTGTAGGCTTTTTAGAGAGTAGTGAAAAGGTAGAGCGGTCACACAGTGAAGGTATAGTAATGTGCTTATATCGTAGAAAATGACGAGACGATGGTAGAAGCGAAATTCACAGTGACCGAGATGACAAAGAAACTTCAATACACTTTGAAAGAAAAATGAAGATACAAGAACGGATATTAAATGCATCGACGAGTTCACACTATGTCATGTCAATTGCCATAATCACGACGATAAAATCTAAGACGATAACTTTGGTAAGGTACTGCTGCGACATTTGGTTAGTATAGATCGGACAATCCTCGCAAACTATCGTGCGCAGACAGCCGCTAGAATACTCCCTAGACAATGGAAGACCCAACGACTCACTCTCTGCTCTGTCGAAAACCCTCCGAATTCGCGTCTCGAAGCCTTGGACCTTCCGATCACAGACGTTGCAGAGGCTGAGCTTTTGCAGCCGGTCCAAGACACCAGCAAAGACGATCGGTATGAGGACAGTGACGTCACGAAATGACAATTTATAATTCTAGATTTGCGTCCAAGTAGAGTAGAACAACCGAGCAAAGTGGCTCAGTGCGTAAGTGCTGACTTCGCAATCGGAAGGTCCAGTTTGATCCCCGGGCCGACCATCCAGACTGGGGTTTTCGTGGCTTCCCTCGGTCGTAAGACGGATACTAGGATGGTTCAAAAAGCCCACGATCATCTTACACCTCCACCTCACCTCGTCTCTCATTTAAGTTTGCGTTCTTTCACCCCTAATCATCTCCGCATCACTTCATTCTAAAAATAATAATAATATAATATAATAATAATAATAATAATAATAATAATAATAATAGTATAACCATCAGTATAAGCATTATGAAATTACCTTGATTATATTCTCCCAAGAAAGCCCATCATGATAATACTGTGAAGCCATCTAGTTGGGTCACCTAACTTTCGTGAATAGAACCAAAGAAGAAGAATACAGTTGATATCCCCTTTTGCTTTAGAAATTATCAGATAAATTTCAATGCAGGTTAGGTTATGATTAGGAGGCGGCATTTTTTGCTGATTTTATCATTTTAATATCATTTAATGGTACTTCTTGAAATAATATTTTCGAGATGCAAGAAATGTTTTTCACAGAATTCCTTTTTCGATTTTTCGTTCAGAAAGTGTAATGTCAGCCGTTGTGATTATGTAATCTAAGGTACTTATGGCACCTATCAACCATTGTCGGTTCGAGCGATTTTGGGATAACTAAAGACAGAGATTTCCTAGTGAAGAACAGTTCTCACCACAAGTTTGCGAGCTCAGTTCACTTGAACAATGGAAGAAGACTGGATTACATCAGTATCGAATCCAACAACTTGAGATGTCCACCCGAATTGGTTTTGGTAAAGTTTTACAGTCATTTTTCTTTGTTTTAGGACATTTAGAGCATTATAATGCTCATTTTTGGCGATATTTCAGATCACCAAAATCCGTCGTAGTTATAATATTGAAGTCCCTGTGCACAAAGACAACCAGCTCAGACGATGACGACAACGGCGATAGCGATGCCCGCTCAGGTTAGGCGACGACCAGGACGCTCCCGCGCGAGTGAGTTCGTGGGGGCCGGGGGGGGTTGGGGGGGGGGGGGGGGGGGGCGGAGGTGGATGCGTGGGTCAACGCCTCCGCTGCGCAGGACGAGGCCGATGGCGCGGGCGGCAGCGCGACTTGCAAGCTTACAGGGGCCGGAGATGGCGGCATGGGCGGTACGAGAACATGGAGGTGGGGATATCCGGGGGGCGGGACGGCGGTGGCAGTGGGACGGTTGGGGACGGCGTTGGACAACGCATATGTTGGTTGATTGATTGATTTTTTCGTGTTTCCGGGCGCGTCACCTGCTTTGGTCATTAGTCCCGTTAGTGTAGTGCATGCTTTTTTCTCGGGAGATAGCGGTGGTCTTCCACCGCAGGATGGGATCCGGCGCCGACCTACCGTCGGCTAGAGGGGATTCCCCCTAACCAGGACTCTCCCACCAACGGGGCACCGCCCCAGCTGGGACATGCTCTATGCTCCCGACCGCTCTCCCGGAATATGTGGTGGTGTAGTGCATGTTAGTGTAAGTGTGTGTGTGTGTAAGGGGAGAGGATAGGACAAGGAAGAGGAAGGATAGATCGCGCGCGGTCCGTGGCCCGTTTGGTATGGTACTTCTCCAGCATTCGCCTGGTGTTGATCGCAGAAACCACGAAAAATTACCGATCAGAACAGCCGGCCGCTAGAATTCTCCTCCAGACAGCGACTGAATTCGACCTCGCTGAAAAGCTAGTGTCGAAAATCCTGCCGCCGTCAGGACTCGAACCTAGGACCTCCCGGTCAGAGGCGCTGCAGTGACATCAGTTGACGCACTCAGATACCGCTCCCGGTAATATGCGGTTGAGGATGGGACATCACAGAGGGGGGAAATGCAAGTGTAGGGCAGGAGACGAGGATGGTTGTCACGAGCGGGGGGGGCAATGTTAGCATAAACAGCATGGGTGATACAATGGCGATTACTGCCTGGATGACGGTGACGGAGGCACGGTATGACGGTGATGGCACGGGGACGGGAACGGGAGCTCTGCGAGGGCATGCGGTGTGGAGACCAGGTAGACGGGGAGGCGCTTGCAAGGCCAGTGCGCCGTAGGGAAAGCGGTAGATGAGTCTGGGGGTGGCGAACGGCGGGTCTAGGGGACCTCATCGGGAGAGGAGACTCAGATCATCAACTCATGTCACTGTTGGGGCGAACAAATCCTTCGTACGCCTTCCTTCGGAGGGGAAGAAAACCGGCTGTCCCGTGTAGTAGATTTACTGATGTAAAAGTTCCTCGCTTCAAATGAAGCCTCTGAGGCAAATTGAGTTCCGCCTGTTTCGTCGCCCAAGATAAAGCCTCCTTTCTCCGCTAGGTGGTGGAAGGAGCGTAGCGAAATTTGCGTGGTTCCACGGAAGAGCGGGCCTGATGGCCCGAGTCTCGCCACGTAAAATAAGGCATTACCTAACTAACTAACTAACTAACTGTAGTACCTCTGACAGAGACGTCTACCGTTCACCCCAGGATGTCAAGATTTTCGACACTAGCTACATTGCTGGGTAGAGTTCAGTCGCTATCTGGAGGAGAACTCTAACGGCCGACTGCTCTAATCGGTAATTTTCCGTGATTTCTCCGATCAACACTAGGCGAATGACAGAGCAGTACCCTAACAAACGTGCCAATGACCGCGCACGAAATTTCCTACCTCTTCGTTGTCCTATCCTCTTAATCATACTTACCTTCCCTTACACACACTTACACTTACACTCTTCACTACCACATGCCTGGAGACCAGTCGCGGGTGGCGGGGCGGGTGGCGGGGCGGGTGGCGGGGCGGGTGGAGGGGTATGGCGAGGCGGGTGGAGGGGTGTGGCGAGGCGGGTGGCAAGGCGGGTGGCGGGCGGATGGCGGGCGGGTGTCGAGGGAGTGTCGAGGTGATGTCGTGGTGAGGTCGAGGTGAGTGTCGAGGTGAGGTCGAGGGGTCGAGGTGAGGTCGAGGTGAGGTCGAGGTGAGTGTCGAGTGAGGTCGAGGTGAGGTCGAGGTGGTGGCGAGGCGGGTGGCGAGGCGGGTGGCGAGGCGGGTGGCGAGGCGGGTGGCGAGGCCGGTGGCGTGGCGGGTGGCGAGGCGGGTGGCGAGTCGGGTGGCGAGGCGGGTGGCGAGGTGGGTGTCGAGGTGGGTGGCGAGGCGGGTGGCGAGGCGGGTGGCGAGGCGGGTGTCGAGGTGGGTGGCGAGGCGGGTGGCGAGGCGGGTGGCGAGGCGGGTGGCGAGGCGGGTGGCGAGGCGGGTGGCGAGGCGGGTGGCGAGGCGGGTGGCGAGGCGGGTGGCGAGGCGGGTGGCGAGGCGGGTGGAGGGGGTGGCGAGGCGAGTGGCGGGCGGGTGGCGGGCGGTGGCGGGCGGGTGGCGGGCGGGTGGCGGGGCGGGTGGAGGGCATGGCGGAGGCGGGTGGCGAGGCGGGTGGAGGGGGTGGCGAGGCGGGTGGCGGGGCGGGTGGCGGGGCGGGTGGCGGGGCGGGTGGCGGGGCGGGTGGCGAAGCGGGTGGCGAGGCGGGTGGCGAGGCGGGTGGCGAGGCGGGTGGCGAGGCGGGTGGCGAGGCGGGTGGAGGGGGTGGCGAGGGGGTGGCGAGGCGGGTGGCGAGGCGGGTGGCGAGGCGGGTGGCGAGGCAGGTGGCGAGGCGGGTGGCGGTTGGTGTCGAGGGAGTGTCGAGGTGAGTGTCGAGGAGTGTCGAGGTGAGTGTCGAGGTGAGTGTCGAGGTGAGTGTCGAGGTGAGTGTCGAGGTGAGTGTCGAGGCGGGTGGCGAGGCGGGTGGCGAGGCGGGTGGCGAGGCGGGTGGCGAGGCGGGTGGCGAGGCGGGTGGCGAGGCAGGTGGCGAGGCGGGTGGCGAGGCGGGTGGCGAGGCGGTGGCGAGGCGGATGGCGAGGCGGGTGGCGGTTGGGTGTCGAGGTGAGGTCGAGGTGAGGTCGATTTGGTGTCGAGGTGAGTGTCGAGGTGAGTGTCGAGGTGAGTGTCGAGGTGGGTGTCGAGGTGAGTGGCGAGGCGGGTGGCGAGGCGGGTGGCGAGGCGGGTGGCGAGGCGGGTGGCGAGGCAGGTGGCGAGGCGGGTGGCGAGGCGGGTGGCGGGGCGGGTGGCGAGGCGGGTGGCGAGGCGGGTGGCGGGTTGGGTGTCGAGGTAGGCGAGGCGGGTGGCGAGGCGGGTGGCGAGGCGGGTGGCGAGGCGGGTGGCGAGGCGGTGGCGAGGCGGGTGGCGAGGCGGGTGGCGAGGCGGTGGCGAGGCGGGTGGCGAGGCGGGTGGCGAGGCGGGTGGCGAGGCGGGTGGCGAGGCGGGTGGCGAGGCGGTGGCAGGGGGGTGGCGAGCGGTGGGGGCGAGGCGGGTGGCGGGGCGGTGGCGGGCGGTGGCGGGCGGTGGCGGGGCGGGTGGCGGGGCGGTGGAGGGATGGCGAGGCGGGTGGCGAGGCGGGTGGAGGGGTGGCGAGGCGGGTGGCGGGGCGGGTGGCGGGCGGGTGGCGGGCGGGTGGCGGGGCGGTGGCGAGGCGGGTGGCGAGGCGGTGGCGAGGCGGGTGGCGAAGGGTGGCGAGGCGGGTGGCGAGGCGGGTGGCGAGGCGGGTGGCGAGGCGGGTGGCGAGGCGGGTGGCGAGGCGGGTGGCGAGGCGGGTGGCGAGGCGGGGGCGGTGGAGGGGTATGGCGAGGCGGGTGGCGAGGCGGGTGGAGGTGTGGCGAGGCGGGTGGCAAGGCGGGTGGCGGGGGGGGTGGCGGGGGATGGCGGGGTGGGTGTCGAGGTGAGTGTCGAGGTGAGTGTCGTGGTGAGTGTCGAGGTGAGTGTCGAGGTGGTGGGGGGGGGTGTCGAGGTGAGTGTCGAGGTGAGTGTCGAGGTGAGTGTCGAGGTGAGTGTCGAGGTGAGTGTCGAGGTGAGTGTCGAGGTGAGTGGCGAGGCGGGTGGCGAGGCGGGTGTCGAGGGGAGCGACCCGGGATCTCGAAAGCAGAGATGCGGCGGTGAAGGCGGGGGCGATGCGGGGGCCGGGGGGGGGCGGCGTGCGATTTCGGCAGGCGTGGGCGGCCGGGGGCGTGGGGCATTCCACCGGCGCTGCCGGGCCCCGGCAGAGAGCGCCGGACGACGGCGTTTTCTGAGCGCCTCCCGCGCTTCCCATGCATTCGCCAAGCGGCCCCCGGCGCCGACGCCGGAGGTCGCGATTTTTCCTCTGGGGAATAAAAGAAGGCTACAAGGCGGGAGGGTTCGGAGAGGTTATAGTTTGGGACGCGTCAGAGAAGGGTTTGTTTTTGTAATGTTTACGTTTACATCTCATAATATTCTTTGATCAATGTTAGTTCGGCAGTCCAAGCGTCAATGCAGTCACTTCAGTTACTGAGAGACTATTTGTGCCTCCGTCTCCTTCTCCGTCAATACCTGCACACTCAGAAAGAAGGGGTTGAGGACTGCGGTATCAAGATAATTTTTTTATATTCAGTTTCATTTTTGAATTTAAATCATTTTCTACAGGTTTGCAAACAGGATAAGGTTTTCGCATAATTATGTTTTCATTTTTGCAACCTGAAAAAGCAGACAAAATAAATATGATACCGAAACAAAGGGCTAGTCTGCGAAGTCTAGTATCTGAGTAGTATCTAGTATCTTGGTATCTGAGCTTAAGCTCACCTTTGTTAATGTCACCTTCTCCTCGTCGCCTCCTTCCATCTCCACCTCTTGCCCCATCTCCTCCTTATACCACTTATTCCTCCCCTCCTCTTCCTTCTCCTCCTCCCCCTTCTCCCCCTCTACTCCCACCTCCTCTTTCTCCTCGTCCTTCTCCTGCCCTTCCTCTTCAAACTCAACCTCCGCCTCCACCTCCGCCTCTACCTCCGCCTCCACCTCCGCCTCCGCCTCCGCCTCCGCCTCCGCCTCCGCCTCCGCCTCCGCCTCCGCTTCCGCCTCCACCTCCTCCTCCACCTCACCACCCTTCAACCTCCTCTTTTTTCCTCAACCTCCTCCTCTTCCTCCACCTCCTGTTCTTCCTCCACCTCCTACTCCACCTCATCCTCTTCAACCTCCACCTTTTCCACCTCCTCCTCCGGGTTCAAGGCCCGCGCTCCCTTGGATGTCGTGGGGCCCCGCGGTGGGTTGATTGGATTGCGGGTGGAACGGTGCGGCGGTGGCGGCACTCCTCGATGCGAGTGCGAGAGCGCGCCTCGAAAGTGCCCGTGAGACGCGAGTATCGAGTTTCGCCGCGTGGCGTCGCGTCGACCAACCCGCCCGCGGTCGAGCGCGTCGTCGCTTGTGCTCCCTGCCCGGAGCAGGACGGTTGGTTAGGCGGCGCCTGCTACACTATGCTGTTTTTTTTTTTCGTGTTTCCGGGCGCGTCAACTGCTTTGGTCATTAGGCCCGTTAGTGTGGTGCATGTTTTTTCTCGGGAGATGGCGGTGATCTTTCCCCGCTGGATGGCGGGATCCGGCGCCGACCTAATATCGGCTAGTGGGTTTCCCCCTAACCAGAACTCTCCCACCAGCGGGGCACCGCCCCAGTCGGTACAAGCCCTAAGCTCCCGACCGGTCTCCGGGAATGTGTCGTAGTGTAGTGCATGTTAGTGTAAGCGTGTGTGTAAGGGGAGAGGATAGGACAAGGAAGAGGAAGGAAAGTTCGCGCGCGGTCCGTGGCCCGTTTGGTAGGGTACTGCTCCGGCATTCGCCTGGTGTTGATCGGAGAAATCACGAAAAACTATCGATCAGAGCAGCCGGCCCATAGAATTTCGGCTGCCCGCTGAGCGCCGTCAGTCATATAATGTGCAGTATGTGTACATTATTGTTTACATATAATTATCATTACAAGTGCAGATGAATTTATACTCAGATTAGTGTCACCAACATAATGTTGCGTCATGAAAATATTACCAGCACAGTCTCACGCCACAAACTCCATTTATCCTAATCACCTTTTTTCTTTCGTACGATACTAATCATATGATTTCACTATTTATTCTGGTGTATAGTTTTCCTCTGTAACTAACGTAAATTTAGTGTTTGTGAATGCGGAGAGACTCAAAAGTGGGTTCATATCCTTTACGATATCGCTCATGGAACGGTAAAATGTCGTAACCCACAAAACTCAAAATTGAAATTTTGACATCAATATATCCATTCTCCAATAATACACTTTCTTACAAAATGTGATTTTCCAAAAATAATATTTTCCTGCTTAATTTTATAAAAACAAAATGTTGTCTACCAATAATTTGAATGGACAAACATGGCATTAGTTATCATCTAAAGTCTCTAATACCTATAAAATTTAGGAAAAGTGCCAACTATCCCTATATTTCGGCAGATAAGATGATACATGACTAACCAAGAAGATTTCCAAAAATATGGAGTCGTCTTATAAGACTGATGCCAAAGGAAAGAATTAAACATTCTCACATTCATCACCTGAGGCAAAAATTCCCAATACGTCCTCACTTTTGCTCTTGAGAAATTCGTCATATGGAACCATTCTGTAGGTAGAAAATCGATTTTCTCATCATTATCGACAAAAAATCCTCAGTCCTTAATAATAGTTCTCTGTGCACCATTGTATTAGAAATCCCAAACTTTGGCCCACATAATACCCTAATCAGTGCGAATGTTTGCCAGAATACAGTGCTGCCAGAAGTGCTGCATTGCTACCAGTTGCGAGAAATAATGATTGCTGATCTTAACTAAATTCATAGGCCGTTGATAGTTCGGGGGCCGTATTATAGGATAGACATATGCTAAAACTATAAAAACGTGACTAAAATGTTGTGTTAAAAATGTGAATCGTTTTATCTACAGAAATATTCGGTAAGTTTAGCAATATATTCATCTTGATTGTCAAGGTTTTGTTAATTCTTTTGAATCGATGGGATCATTTACTATATGTATTTACTTAGTGATTAAATAATTTTACTCACGAGGAGAAATTTAAGTTCTGAGCTCATTATTGCTGGTGAATTAAATCTCTGGAGTGAATAATTCCTGTATTAATCCCTTGACGTGTTCAGCATTTTTGTTTTTCAAATGTGTTTCGTAATTCTCTTGATTAAATTATGACAGAAGAAAATAACTCGCTTGACTCTCGTAGTGGACTGTTTCTGCTGTAGAATTGTGCTTTAATTATAAATCTACCTGATAGGTTTCTGGATTTCGTTTGGAATATTTCAAATTATTTTAACACCACCCTAAAGAGAAATGTGTGATTTCACAAACTTATTTTTTACTTTCTTTTCTTCCTGTAATTGTCTTATCCTCCCATACATTATCAAATTCAAAGCAATTAATTATTGAGTTTTACAGTGGGTGTGTCATCGCTCTCCTGTAACACTTAGGACTAAGCTTGCTAGGTTATATTTCATATAAAATCTTGTAAAGCGCTTACTTCGATATATAAGAAAATAAAATTATTAAAAAAACATTTTTACGATATATTTACAAATTTTGGTCGAATGTAACGTAATAGTTAGTCATATGTCGTGGCTATCAACTGAAGAAATTGTTATGAGACTTAAAAATAAATAATCAGAAATCTTTGAGAGGTCGAAGTAAGTAGACCTGCTTAGCAGATTCACTAAGCGATTCACTGAGCTAAGATAAGTTGACTGGAGCTCAGCTAGCCCGTGTCTAACCTTGGCATTGGTGACGATTGCGACGCTACACAAAAAATATTCCAGCATACTCGTATTAAAACTAGTGACATGAGATGCCTGAAATTATTGAGTCTCACGACATTAATTTAATATTCTCAACTGATTTCACTTTTGCCCCTGCATGATTTGGTTCTTGTTATATTAATTGTCGTTTAATTTAAACTTAGTTTTACTATTTTAATATTTAATCCCATAATTTTTACAATCATGTAGAAAAAAGTCGCTTTCAGAGCAATATCTTTCCTAAATATTTTATATATTTCTAAATTTAATTATTTGTCCGTCTCATGTCCGTTCATCGTGAAGAGGTTCATAAAATAAATTGTCTATGTTCTATGTTTTTCAAAATTTGTTGAAAAAAACCAAAATTAAATTGTTCATTTTTATGCAATTTCATTTATTTTCAGATATGCTACCTACATGATTATGCAAGAGGGAACTAATATTCTGACTTATTTCAAAGGTCATTAGCAAACAAAATACGCGCCATGAACCAAAGAATCTTCATGTTACCTTTTCATAAATCACACTGATCATTTCATTCACTCATGTTGTCCAGTAAATGTATCATTAAAATTCTTTTAAAACTTACTTGATAAGAAGCAATGTTTTTAATCGCTTCAAATGAGCTTATAGTTTGCTTCTATTGAAATGCATCTCCTGCTGCGTTCCATTTTACAACCACAGTGGACAAGGTATCCCAGCAGTCGTCTATTTTCGTTCCTATGTGGACGTCGCATGTGGTCGATTACTTGCAGTTATGACGTGACACGTACAAACGAACCGCCCCAACAGCCTGCCTGGCCCATCAACGCTTCCAACACATACCAGACTTGTCGATGCATCACTTCTTGGACCTTACAGGGTGCATGTTTCAGAACGGGGCGTGACATAATGAGCTGAGTGACAAGAAAAAAAAATGGACGACTGGGGACTGCATCTCACCATCCTGGTCGAAGCAACTACAGCTGTCAGCAAAGATATTCGCGAAGAAAATAGCCTGTTACACCAACATATTCACACAGAGATGAACACAAATTCATTACCTTCCCTCACTTTCACCAGTTTCGCTTCTACAGCTTTTGTTTTCCATTGTTCAGATTTACAGGTGCTCAATTATAGCCATGATTTCTTGCTTTTATGAAGTAGGCCAGATAGACCAGAAGCATCCTGGAGTACAAGCCGTCTTAACATCATGCTTCTTATTGATTTGTGGATCAATGATTCCGAGCACGTCAACTGCTATGGTCATTAATACAGTCAGCGAAGTGAATGTTTTGTCGCTGGATTGATTGTTTGATTGACGTACGATTGATTTGAGTTTGACTGATTCGGTGGTACAACGGTCAGCGTACCGGTCTGTTGTACCCGAGTTTGCGGGTACCCGAGTTGCGAAGCCGTGGATTTTTAAGGGCGAAAAAATCCCTCGTACGCTTTCCTTCGGAGGGGAAGTAAAGATGGCTGTCCCATGTAGTAGATTTACTGCATGTAAATGATCCTCAAGCCTAAAAGAAGCCTCTGAGCAAAATTGAGATCCGCCACTTTCGTCTCCCAAGATAATACCTCCTTTCTCCGCTAGGTGGTGAAAGGAGCGTAACGAAATTTGCGTGGTTAGACGGAAGAGCGAGCCTGATGGCCAGAGTCTTGCCACGCTAAAGCATTAACTAAACCAAACTAGTGTTTCCAGCTGCGTCAACTACTAAGAAAGTTGGTCCCGTACGTTCCGGTACGATTTTTTCGCGTGAAGTGGCGGTGATCGTCCTCCGCTAGATGGCGAGATCCGGCGCCGGCCTACACGTTGGCTAGAGAGGTTTTATCCAATCAGATTTCTCCCAACAGCTGGGCACCGCCCCCGCTGGCACAAGTTCTAAGGTTCCGACTGGACCCTTTGTGGTAGTGTGGTGTACATATGTATAGGTGTGTGCAAGGGGTGAGTGTAGGACAAGGAACGTGAAGGAAAGATCGCGCGTGGTTCGTAGTGTGTTTCTTAGGGTTCTATTCCACTTTTCGCCTAGTGTTGATCGGAGTAACCACGGAAAACTCCGCCGTCGTCCGCTAGAATTCTCCTCCCGATAGCAGTTGAATTCAACCTTGCTCTACAGTAGTGTCAAATAGCCCGCCACCGGGGACTCAAACCCTAGGACCTCCAGTCAGAGACACTGCATCGATTGATGCAATGAGCCACCTAAGCCTTTATCGCTGAGATGGCGATGATCGTCCCCTGCTGGATGGTGAGATCTGGCTACACATCGACACACGAGCTCTCAAGCGTGACCTGCTCATTGCCAATAACAATAATGAGGTTTTGGTCTTTATTGTTCAGCTTTGACAACGTCTGGACGTCATGTCACGTACATCAAACATCATAGCCGTCACTCCTGGATATGTTTGTACTCAAAATTGAACAACAATGACTAAAATCTTAATATGGTGATTGCCAATAGGCAGGCCATCACAGGGGATGGTGTACCTGCCAAACACAATGCGGAATGAGTTACATACCAACTAGGGAGGACGTGTTAAAAATACTACATGTATAATTTCGTTATGAGATTTCTCACCACGTTTTTATATATATATATATATATATATATATATATATATATATATATATATATATAGAGAGAGAGAGAGAGAGAGAGAGAGAGACAAAATGTGATCATCTTCGATCCATTCCGTAACATTAATTATGAACCATTCTGCATACGCGCCGTAGTCCTCCCAGCTGTGTGTTGGGCAGAGCAAGTGTGGGCAGCTGGGAGACCCCGGGGAGGGACGGTCCGCGGTTATTAGGCGACATTAGCGGTAGGGGACACGGCCAGTCCCGGTGCCCTGTGCCCGGAGCTGCTCGCGGTAATTAATGATGTACACGAGTCGCTGCATCAGAACGCTCGCGCCGCCCGGCTAAAAGAGCGCCCAATCCGTGTTCAAAGGCGGTTAACACGGACGTGGCGAGAGCACTGCGCTGGAAGGGGGACAGGCGCGGTGCAGTGCACCGGATGTGGAAAGTCAGAGAGCGAAAATATCCGAATGAATGAGTGATGAGTGAATGACTGAGTCAGTGAGTGAGTGACTGAGTGAGTGAGTGACTGAGTGAGTGACAGTGACTGGGTGACTGAGTGACTGAGTGAATGAATAAACGAGACAGTGAGTGAATGAGGTAGTGGATGAGGTAGTGGATGAGCGAATGGATGACCAACTGGACATTGCTCGACCTTCATGCTAACTGTTCACGTCAACGCGTTCAAATTAGTGAAGTAAAAGAGCGGGGATTGTGATTTCTGAGCTCTTGAAAATATTCACAGGTTGTATTCCTCTCATATTAGTCACATGACGCCATAAAACATTCGTTCGACGTTAAATAGATCAACGAATAAATAAATAATGAATTAATAAATGAATGAAACTGAATCCTGAGCTAGTATCATTGAAGAGTTTTACCGGGAGAGAAAGCCAAAGATGCTCGTGATTTCATTACGATTCACTTCACTGGTCACATTGTTCAAGTTCTCGGAACAAGAATGCGCATTCATGTCCCGCAAAAGACAAGCGTTTTTTCCCTGTATGGATGTGGTGTTTCCCACAACAACACGTACACCATTTGAACCATTATTTGAATAATCGTTCCTTCCCTATTAGTTCTTCGGTATTGGCAAAGGTAGAGGCTTATGATTTTGTCTTGATATTTCTTGACCAGATGATTTGAGTAGTGAATTGCACTTCCCTTTCACTGAATCAATGATTGAAGGATAGTCATGGGGGTAAATGATCATAGATAAATGATGTTGGATCGTACAATATTAAGCAGTATTATACTGGCATACGGGGGAACCATGCAACAATCAGATGTGTACCCACAATACTCGAACTAGCAGCTCAGTGTATGTGAAGGCTGTTCCAAGCGCTTACTCTTCAAGACGGGTCAAGTTTTTTAACATTAATTTTTGAATTAACACATCGTCGGTGCCAAGAATTCCGAAAGTTTAAAAATTTTCATTTTAAAGCAGAACCTGTTTAATCTTAGCGAAGTCGTTTACTTCGCAGCAAGATAAATATATTACTGTAGATCTAGGCAGCCTTGTGAACTATCTTTGTAGAATTTCAACAGTAAAAATATACTCTTTCACTTGAATATTCAATGAACAATTGCTTACTGAAAAATGTACTTGATATTTACTCGTGAGATAAACGTTTTGTCCGCGCTGCAGCGGAGATGCACACTGGGCTACGTTTCTGCATACTAGCGTTACAATTCGTGAGGTGTGCTGCACACGCTCGCTGGCATCCGAACTTTGGGCTCTCGCAAGGAAATCATTACACCTGCAGCGTTACATTACAACAATATCCCAGTATGTAAAACCCTGTGTCATAGATTCGTATGCTGTCGCTGAAATTTTGCCAGGGGTTGCGTATAAATGTATCCCATCTTTTGTTTCTCAATCGTAAGTTATTTTATTTTCTCGCTACGGAGTAGAGAGAAAGTTATGAATGTAACGCGAAAAAACAGAGAATTTTCGGCAGAAAAACTCTAATTTCAGGGCACTGGTAACGAAAAAGTCGATAAATCCAGTTGCTAAATTTAGAAAAAAATCCTCTAACACGTACCAGAATCTTCTTTTGTGGACCTTTGATATCGAAAAATCGAATGACAGCAAAAGTCCGTCTTACGCCTGTCAGCTTTTCTGTCGATCTGTCCGCGGCCTGTCCGTTGCCTGTCCATCGGCCTGTCCGTCCGCTGTCCGTCTGTGAACAACGCTAGCCGCTAAAAGTTCAGCCGATTTTCTCCAAAATTTTGATATTTTCCAATCGATCTGGCTGATGTCGCGGCTCCTTAAATTGAAAAACCTATATTTTGAATTTGGGCGGTACTTTACGTGATGCCACTGACACATTTTCCAAATTTAAAAAAAAAATGGCTCCATCGTTTTTGATTAAATTTTTTTGTTGGATAGTGTGAAGAAGATTTAAGAGAATGGAGTGGGTCTCATTTTCGTTGATCAACTCTGATTTTTCGAAAATTGCAAAAATATAAAATTTTTTTGTAGTCTTCCTACAACTAAAATATTAAAATTAAAGACTTTTTCATAATGAAATCTTCTTCTTAATGATAGATTTTGAAATAAAGTCATGTACAATTTTTCGAAACTTTGAGTATTTTTCGCGTAATTGACGTGAAAATACGATGAGAATGTACATTAATTTTTTTTTTTTATCTAGGAGATATGCGAAACGAATTAACACAAACACCGCTCGTTTAAAGAACGAGTTCAAGGGTTGGTACTAATGAAATAAATCACGAGTTCGATTTTCGACCCCAGCTTTTCAGCTAGCTTGGATTCAGTCGCTGTCTGGAGGAAAATTTTAGCGGCCGGCATCTCTGATGTGTAGTTTTGCGTGATTTCTCCGATCAACACTATGCGAATGTCGGAGTAGTACCTTAACGAACTGGTCACGGATCGCGCGCGATCTTTCCTTCCTCTTCCTTGTCCTACCCTCTCCCCTTACATCCTACAGTAGCACATATTCCGGGAGTCAGGTCGGGAGCTTAGAGCTTGTCCCGGCTGGGGCGGTGCTGCCCCCGTGGTGGGAGAGTCCTGGTTCCTAGGAGGCGGTGCGAGAGGGGTTCCTAGGAGAAAACCCCGCTAGCCGACGGTAGCTCGGCGTCGGATCTCGCATTCCAGCGGGAAGATCATCTACCGAGGAAAAAGCATGCACTACACTTCCGGGATGAATGACTAATGCACACTTCCGGGACTAATGACTTAAGTTGACGCGCCCGGAATCTCCAACCAACCAATCAATTGACATTGGGACGCAAATTAGACATTGGGACGTCGTATCTCTGATTGAGTCTTCATTTTTCTGATCAGAAAATAAAAGTCTGACAGATTCAACCGCGGAAAACTACCGATCGGAGCAGCCGGCCGCTAGAAATTTCCTCTAGACAGCGACTGAATTCGATCTAGCTGAAAAGCTAGTGTCGAAAATCCTGCCGCCGTCAGGACTGGAATCGAGGACCTGCAGAGGAACGTCAGAGGCGCTGCAGTGGCATCAGTTGATGCCCTGACCTTCCACTCCCGGTCCGAACAGTTCAACTTAGGCTTTATAATATATATTATTTATTTCAGACCCTAAATAATGCACGTCTGTTATTTGTCATTACATAATATAAACAATATGATTTACGTATATTTGACATTTTACGAACATAAACAATCTGTCTGATGAGCTAAAAGTTCAAACCAAACAAGACTGGGCCTATTGACAACATACTTCACACCCGAGAGGGAAATCCTCTCTAATTGATTCAATTTGCATGAAATCTTAGGAATGGAAATCGGCGATCAGCTTGAAGTAGATGGTGGAGCGGTATAAGAGACTTGAGGAAGGACCAGGTAAAAGTGAAAGTAGAAAAAATGAAAGAAAAAAATAAAAAAGAAAGAGAAAACGTGGCAGAGGAGGAGAAAGCCGAGGAGGCGGGGCGGCGGGCACTGTCCGTGGAAGGGGGCGGGGTCTTTGTGAGGCGGCTCCGCGAAGGTCGCCGGGGGGCGATCGCCCTAATGAGCGCCCTTTGCATGCGGTGCGCGCCGCGCGGGGGATAACGGGCTTCTTCGCGCGACGACGCTTCCGCTCGCCGTCCGCACTTTCGCGCACCGCCCCCCCAGCCCCCCCCCACTCGCCGATACGCTCTTCCCACACATTCACCAATAAGCTTCACTGCAGCGCCTCTGACCGGGAGGTCCTAGGTTCGAGTCCTGACACGGCAGGATTTTCCACACTAGCTTTTCAGCTAGGTCGAATTCAGTCGCTGTCTGGAGGAGAATTCTAGCGGCCGGCTGCTCTGATCGGTAGTTTTCCGTGGTTTCGCCGATCACCACCAGGCGAATGCTGCCTACCAAAACGATCCACGGATCGCGCGCGATCTGCCCTTCCTTATCCTTGTCCTATCCTCTCCCCTTGCACACACACTTACACTAACATGCACTACACTACCACATATTCCGGGAGATCGGTCGGTTGCTTAGAGCTTGTCCCGGCTGGTGCGGTGCCCCGCTGGTGGGAGAGTCCTGGTTAGGGGGAAACCCCACTAGCCGACGGTAGGTCGGCGCCAGATCTCGCCATCCAGCGGGGGGAGATGACCGCCATCTCCCGCGAAAAAAAGCATGCACTACACAAACGGGATTAATGACCGAAGCAGTTGACGCACCTGGAAACACAAAAAAATCAATCAATCAATCAACCAATAAGCTCCTTAAATTTATTTTGAAATCAACATTTTCTCAAACAGAATTATTAATAAAAATACATATTAAAATGCTATTTATACATACCGTCGACGACAGCGGCTTGTTCTAATTATTCCTCCATTGCTTATTGCTCTCCATCCTGAGCTGACAATAATCCTCTCATTACTTCAGTCTCTCATCCACCACTATGTTGATACAAAAACGTTTGTACCTTGCCTTGGAAAATGCTAAATATAGAGTACGTTTCGATTTATCAACTCCGGATTGAGTTCACGGCTCCTCTGGCCAATTTTTCTTGCATGCTAAACCTATTCTCTCTGATTTCGTCTCCTTTGTTCTGTATAGAACATTCAAGATATTTACATCTTTATCTGTATTGGCATTACTCAAGTAAGAGTAATGTTTCCTTTTATTTGTACTTGGTCCTTCCCCCTCTTCACTGTTCCTATTATTTCTTTCGCATTAGCGGCATTATCTGCAGCTGCAACGGCCATTTGCCTTATCAACTAATCACATCTAAGTATTTACTTTTTTCGTTCGTGCAATACCTATTGATTATGTCCGTTCCATTTGAACTGTGATGAATTTTTTTTTTTTTTTTCTTTACCGATCCAACATTCGACAGCAAATACGTCTCTTTGTGTGAGAAACTTGTTATTAATTATACTTCTTTAAGATCAGTTTTTAACGTGTGCGCAAAAAATTGATCAAATCTTGAAACAAAAGAGCAAACAAGAGCATTCTTTGCGATTTTCAGAATGTTGTTTACTTACTAAGTTATAATTATGCTTGTTATAGCGATAATTATTATTGTATGACCTACCTATAATTACATCTAATAACTAAAATATTTCATAAATGTAAATTATTTTCAAATATTATTGATAATTATTTCAATTTTGCTTCATTGTTATAAAATTGTAATAAGAGCTCCGTGGCACCATACCTGAGACATCATATTTCAGTCAAATGTTTTCTGACTTCTTTCTTTGTCGAATTCTTATCGAAATACCTCATTATGTTGATAAGTACTTTATTTTCTTTGAATTTTTTTCATATTTTTTATTGTTTTCTTCAATTATTAATTTCTTAAACACTAAATAAAAATTATTTTTTTTAAAAATAATTTATTTATAAATAAAATACCTAAATACAAGAACTTAATTTCCAGCAGTAATACAGTTTGAATTTTCCGTTTCCCCAAATCGATTTGTGACTTATTCAGGCTTCAGTATAGGGTGTTATTCCATCAAATTATCTCCCTATCAACACATAGTCCAAAAAGAGTTTGGAAAGTTTTTCATCATCCTTTGTAGTGATTGTCAATTGTATGTTTATCCTTCACCTTATTATGAAAGATTGAAGAAGTAATTGTTTCATATTTCATTTATTTGATACTCTTTTATGGTGAAACCAGCAACTCAGCGTGGGAACTTATTTCACGTGTTTCACGTTATCTCTGACTTGCTGTATTTAGAGACCGATCTTTGCCAACCTATTTAGAGATCAATCTTTACCGACCCATTTGGAGGCCGATTTTACCGACCTTTTTGGAGGCCGATTTTACCGACCTTTTGGAGCCGATTTTACCAACTGTTTGGAGACCGATTTACAAAAACTGTTTGGAGACCGATTTTACAAACCTATTTGGAGTCCAATTTTACAAACTTCTTGGGGACTAATCTTTGTATTTTAGTTAAAGTATCAAAAACGTACTCGCCTTCGCAGAACGGTTATCTACAAGTTACCCACATTTGTATACAGTAAACATACATACAGTAACCGTAAACGTACCTACAGTAAACGTACATACAGTAAATTCTTATAGTACTTATTAAACGGATTGCAACCTATTGAGCAATGCTGATCAACTCTCTAAAAAAAAATGTTTATTTTGCAGCGAAGCATGTATAGCAGCGTTTCCTACCACAGGACAGCAAGTGTCACACGATGATTTGTGACAATCCGCGAACCGGTGTTTTGTTCGCGTGAACACACGCGCGCCCCTCGTGCGCGGAGAGCGTCGTAAATCGGGGAACGAGCGCGCAGGCGATCGGAGGCGTCGCTGGCCGGGTCGTTCGCGCTCGCGTTCTCGTATCCGCGATCGACTCCTCGCCGAGGGGTCTTCATATGCTGCGGGGCGACGCCGCCGTTAAGGCTTTATTGCTCGTGCGCGGGCCCGTGCGTGTAGCCGTGCTTTATGGCGGGGACGTGTGCGCTCCGCTGCTCGCACAGTCATCCGAAATGACTGGAGGCAGGGTGCAAGGGATGTGGCGGCAGGGGCGAGGAATGTGGTGACGGGGTGCGAGGGATGTGGTTAACTATTGTATTAATAATTGTTACCAAACAATTTTGTACGCCCAAGGTGGAGGTCACGATGTCAGCTGTCGACCAGTACAGAATTAAATCAACAGAACCAGATTTTAACTAGTTTTTAATAATTGTGACAGGGTGCGAGTACACATTTTAATTTTACTTTTTTTGTAATTTAATTGTACTTTTTTCGTCTGCCTAAATGATACGATGCTACTTAAGTTTTTCGGTCAAGACGTAGCACAGCAGTATTGCAGTATTAGTTGCACGCTAGTCATCAGTTTAACATATCAATAAAATATAATGGAAAAGTTATAAATATTTGCGTATTTACAGTATATGGATCGATCATACTAATACTAATGACTACGACGTTGAGGTAAAACATTGTCGCCTTCCTGCAATAATAGTACGTGAAGTATGGGAATGCCAGAGTTATAAAAAGAACAATCTGTTACTTGGTTAAGAAACGCATTGGTACGAGAGTCAAATTCCACGTCAGCTTTCTGAATCGCCCTTTATTTATCAAGGTCAGAAACCTATATAATACATGCGTTTCTCTTGTAGCTTTAGGAATTTCCATTTTACCAAATGTGGGATCTTTATGGAACCTTCAATGTGGATTACATTATTATCATTGTATTGTTTATCCATTTTGTATCATATTTTGCAGCCGTTTTTATATTAAACAGATAATACACTAGTAGTATATTTAAGGTTTTTCGTAGTACGGCGTTGTTTCATCGACTTCAGGAAAAATCAGACAAAAATGTTTAACGGCCGGCGTCCATTAAGAAATTTAGCAATCCGCCGTCCGTCAAGAGCGGTT
Source organism: Teleogryllus oceanicus (assembly GCA_964035755.1). Taxonomy (NCBI): domain Eukaryota; kingdom Metazoa; phylum Arthropoda; class Insecta; order Orthoptera; family Gryllidae; genus Teleogryllus; species Teleogryllus oceanicus. The sequence continues at coordinate 109,341,308 of CAXIVR010000007.1, forward strand.
CGTCTGGTTGGTTCCCTTGAGTCGATATAACACTACAGTACTACTACGAAAATAATTTAACTATACTAGTATATAATGTGTTTAATGTAAAAATGCTATAAAATATGATTCAAACATGGATAAATAGTGCAAGGGATAATAACGTAATCGGCTCTTAACGGCCGGCATCCGTGAAGAAATTTAGCAATTCACCGTCCGTTAAAAACAGAAATAAGAATGTAGCTTAGAATGGCGTATGAATACATTTATTTCAAGAAATAGTATTTTTTGTTTCTACGATTTTTTCGTGTAAGGTAGTATTTTGAAAAAAATGAACGAACTGCGGCCTGCATTAGTAGTTTACTAATTTGCTGTTTGACGGCCTGATGATGTTAACAAGTTTGGCCCACTGCGCGGCAGCAGGAGGTGATCGGTGATCGCTGAGAAAGAGGAGGTACTTAGGGCGTGGGCGCATCTTGGGGGCCATAAAACGAAACAGGGCCTTCAATGAAATATGGATTGTTTCTTCAGGGTTTTTCGCAGCCTACCAACCACCAAGGTGTTCTTTCGACATCCAAACATGTCGAAGTTTAGTTAGTCAATTCTCGTGTTAGGCGAGAGTGGAAGTCGTTTTGTTTTGTTTCTCCTGGGTTACGTGACAACAGCCTGGATTCACACACATGTTTCTGAGATACCACAAATAATAAACTAAAAATTACAATACTACAATTTAAAGAAACACATCTGTTTGCCGAAACGTCCAAATTCAAAATGAAATTCCTATAACTGCGGACTAAATATGGAAAAAAAAAAATTTAAAAAATTTCCAAAAAAATTTAATTATTTGATATTTGGAAACAGGCTCCTCAAATATGTTAAACCCTTTTCTCATCTACGATCAGAAATTAGCATGCCACTCATCACACGAAAAGTGCGAAATTCGAAAATTGTGATTTGCTACAATCTTTAATGATTTTAATTCGAAAAAACGTAGAGTAATTTCCATCTACTAAGGACATACAGATTATCAGTGACCGCTGCTTCTTGAGAATTTTAAGAGCCTTTCCCGAAAAATCAATCACGGGAAAAGTTGCAGAACCTATTTGTCTTCCAATAAATCGTTTTTTTAATTTGTGGATGTCACCGACGAACATTTAGAAGAAAGAATAAATTCTTGACGAATGAAGAATATATTTCTGTGGCTTGATACAAGATGCACCAATGCCACGTTTTAGTAATTTTCGGTTTGTAAGGCCAATGTGTACTTTAAAGCCTCTTCTTTGAGAGCCAGAAAACCCAAAGACAAAAGTCGATCCTACTTCCTGATTCACTAACTTTGCATTGGCCTACAATTGTTTTGTCATTTCGATGGTGTAAGAAAACCACCCATTCTATGAAACTTTGAATATTCACATTGCACTTCCTTAGCGAACTCCCCTTAGCGAACTCTTACTTCGCGTGTATGGGCTGCTTATTTTAACTATATTAATGCGGCTTACGCTAATAGCTTCTTGCCGGAGAACCGAATTTTTAAATTGAAATTACAATGAAAACAAATAGAACACTGGATTAATATTGATTTAGTTAAAAAAGTGTTAATATTATATAAATAATTGTTGAAATGAAAATTCCTTAAATTGACGTGACTGAATTTGTCGATTGCACACAAATCACATTCTTGATGAATGTAGATAACCAGGTTTTGAAATTGTGCCTTCAAAAGTCATTTTAAAAACACACAATGAAAGTCTCCCGCTTTCAAGCATGATGATTATCATTTTTTTAAAAATTAAATATATATATATATATATATATATATATATATATATATATATACACAACTACATTCTTTACACAAGTATGTGAATTAAATATATCTGATCTGCATTGTGTCAATAAAACATGAAGCCATGCAAGATTCAAAAGCCACGCGGATTCACATCGCTCCAACAAGGGGTCCCGAACTAAGACCCGGCGTTTGGTGCCCCCTTCCTCTCTCCGCAATCACCGTAAGGCTATCGACGTGGGTACCGTCGGAACCTAGGCAATCTGACAGGGTGGGTTCATGGTCCCCGTCTAGACTTTTTTTATGTGGGATCTGGGTCATTCCGAAGAAATCCTTCTTCCGATCCCGCCCAACGATCGACGCTCCAGGCGCCCAACCGGTGGGCAACACGGAGCTTACATCACATACTCACTGCCACCACACTGAAGTTGCGGACGTGAAATTCAAGGTCCGGCTGGCCGTTTCCAAGTCTCCACCAGAAACCATGCCCGCCTCCGCGGGTGTTAAGGTGGGCATGGAAAGCAGATTGCTAGTATAATTGATTGATTTTTTCGTGTTTCCGGGCGCGTCAACTGCTTCGATCATTATTCCCTTTAGTGTAGTGCATGTTATTTTCTCGGGAGATGGCGGCGATCTTCCCCCCGCTGGATGACGAGATCCGGCGCCGACCTACTGTCGATTAGTGGGGTTTCCCCCTAACCAGGACTCTCCCACCAGCGGGGCACCGCCCCAGTCGGGACAAACTCTAAGCTCCCGACCGGCCTCCCGGAATATGTGGTAGTGTAGTGCATATTAGTGTAAGTGCGTGTGTAAGAGGCGAGGATAGGACAAGGAAGAGGAAGGACAGATCGCGCGCGGTCCGTGGCCTGTTTGGTAGGATACTGCTCCGGCATTCGCCTGGTGTTGATCGGAGAAACCACGGAAAACTACCGATTAGAGCAGCCGGTCCCTAGAATTCTAGCAATGAGCACGGCCATGCTTTAAGGCTACTCGGCGACGCTGAGCACGATAGCGTTTATAAATCTCTTCACTAAGCTAAAAGAGGACCGACCGTTTGATTTCGTAAATCACTGTTTTGTTTTCTGCAAATATTTTAAAAAAGAATTATATTTTCGGGAGCACATATTGCATCGTTATCAACGAAGAAGTTGTTTTAAGCAAGCATTTAAATCTTATTGCTTGCAAATAGGTCGTACTATGATTTGCCTTCGTTCAAGAAATATTCTGGGGAGATGAAATGTATGTACACAAGCCGCCCATCCTACATCGCACACCACTGATATTAATAAGGCTGTATTCTCCACTGCTCGAAATGACCATCTCAGCCCAACACGGAGCCAGTCAGACGACCAACAAACAGTGTTAACCAGCAGAGAGCCGAGCGTCCTCCTGTGTGAGGTGTAGTTCATGGGCGCGCCGTTGGTGGCGCTGGCAGCGGCTCTTGCACCGGCCAGCAACGGGGCGTTAGGTCGGAGGGCCGGCGCGGTAACGTCGTTTGTATGGGAACATACGGTTAAGCCGCGCATTAACGCTTCCAATGTTGCATTAGCACTGCCGCAGCGAGCGCGGTGGGCGTGGAGTGGAGCGGAGTGGGGGGAGGGGGCGTTGGAGTGGAAGGGCGTAGTTTATTTTACGTGCGACCAACCTCTAACCGTGGGCGCGTCTCGCAAATCCTGCATGGGCCCTGTGTTCGCTTATCCCAAGGCAGGGGAGGATCCTGGAAATATTTCGGTGTGTGTGTGTGTGTGTGTGGTGGGGGGGGTCATTTCAGGTCGAATTTCCCATAAATATTTTTGTTAGTAATTTTTTGTATAAAAATGTGTTAGTTTGAATTGTTTGAAATGTGTACTTGTATTGCGAATACTGTTTTGAAATGTGATGAGCCAACTACTCAGTCATCTCCCTCCGCTTTAGTTGAGACAGCACACCCTATCACTCTGTCATACACTCTCACTCTTTTACTCTTACTCTCGCTCTCACTCATTGTCTCATTCTCACTCTGTCAACATCTCTCCCTCTGTCAATATCTCCCACATGGTCACTCTCTCCTTCTTCCTCTCTCCTCTCTCCCTTCTCTCACTCTCTCGCTCTCACCCTCTCTCACGCACCTCTCACTCTCATCACTCTTTTTCACTCTCTCACCTCTCTCCTCTTTCCTCTTCATTCCTTCACCACTCTTTCAGTCTCATAGTTTCACTCTCTAACTGTCACTCTCACACTCTTCGCACTTCTCTTACTTTCACTCTCTAACATTCACTCTCACACTCTCATTCCTAATTATCTCACTCCACACTCCACCACTTTCATTCTCTCTCTTACAGACGACTCCACATTGCGCACGCTCCTTCCCCGCTCCAAGCGTGTTAATAATAATATTGTTTGAATTGAGTAAATTTCAGAAAAAAAAACTAAAAGTGTATTTGATTAGAAAACATGGTCTCTCGGATTCGCCATTGTCTCTAGCGAGCTATTGAGAATAAGGACGCTCTTTGCAGTTAAAACCACTTCTGTTTCCCTTAATGTATTTGTTTAATAGGTTTAGTATCATTAGGCTACAGCCGGAGGGCAACCGAAATATCGATCGTTCGCTACCGAACGTCTGCGAGCGACATCATCCGAAATCGCCCGTCTCATTTCATACGAGAAACACCCGAATATTACACCCAAAATCGTCTGAAAATGCTCACAATTCCATAGTTCATTTTCGGAAACATTTGAGACAAGGACGCTCCAAGCCATGTACATGTGATATTCCAGATTATCTTAGTATTGCAGATGGCCTTGACTCTTCATCTGAGTTCGGTCTAATGGAACCGTCAGAATGTTCGTTCAACAGTTGCTAATTTCGGAGATCGTCGGCAGAGGTCGCTCGGGTCCACTACGACAATTTCCTTTTACCAGCAAGTATTTGAACGAACCCAACACATAGCAAAGGGAGAGGTGACTCAGGGCATCAACCGAAGTCAGTGCAGTCCCTCTGACCAGGAGATCCTAAGATCGAGCCTCGACGGTCGCAGGATTTGCGACACTAGCTTGTCGGTTAGGTCGAATTCAGTAGCTGTCTGGAGGAGAATTGTAGCGGAGGCTGCTTTGATGTTAGTTTTCCGTGGTTTCTCCGATCAACACCTGGTGAATTCTGGAGCCATTCCCCAACAAACGGGCCACGGATCGTGTGTAATCTTTGCTTTCCCATCCTTGTTCTTCTTGTCCTATCTTCACCCCTTACTTACACACACTTACACTAACATGCACTACCCTACCATACATGTCGGGAGTCCAATCGGGACGTCAGAGCTTGTCCTGGCTGGGACGGTGCCGTCTGATGGGAGATACCTGGTTAGGAAAACCTCCGCTAGCCTACGTGTAGGTGGGCGCCGGATCTGCCATCCAGCGCGGGAAGATCACAGCCACCTCCCGAGGATAAACACGCACTTAAAAATAAGGCATTAATGACCTTAGCAGTTAACGCTCCCGGAATCAAGAAAAATCATCTTATATCGGAAGAAAACGTCCGTCATCGGACGACCGAAATTTCTGCCAAAAGCAGCTCTACTTAGTCCGCCACCATGGTTGGGCAGTATTTAAATAGTTGTATTTGAAATACTTGTTTTAAATCCATTCTATATTTGAATAACTGTATTTTGGAGTTTTTTGGACATGAATTTTAGAGATGTATTTAAATGAATTTTTAAATCGTATGTCAAACTAATACATTATTCAAATATAGAATGGATTTAAAACAAGTATTTCAAATACAACTATTTAAATACAGTCCAACCGTTTCCACCACCTTAGTACAGTAATCGATATAGTTGAATCAATAATGTTAGACATGTTTCCGATACTAGAAGAAGAGGCCCATCGCGATTCGTTGAATTTCTGAAGTTTTGCTTTTCCCAATTTTATTATCGGCACCGATAGGTGGAGTCAATAACATGATATGACAAGTAACATCCGTTACTTGACCGATGAAGCCGTTTCAATACTTTGAATTTTTGACAAATTAGAGGGTTTGTTGTCCATGTTATCAATATATATGTCAATATCAAAATTATTATCGATATCGTAAAACAATATGAAGTGGTAATACCGTGATCCTGAGTGATGTTCGTACGGGAGGTGACGAGAGCGGATGCCCATTTTTTTTATTATAGTCGCATCAACCAAAGGCTCTTAGCGACTTTTCAGTATTTTACATATTACACTTACATTACATTACACTTATATTTTATTAAATATATTAATCTTCTGGCAGAATCTTATGATTTCCTGTTGATATGACTTGGAATATATAACTGCTTCGAATTGTTGCTCCGGTGATAGGCCATCTCTTTCTTCCTGCAACTTAGGGCAAACGTTCAAAATATGAGATACCGTTAGTTCAACCTGACAAAAGTCACAGAGGGGCGAGGGTAGTTTGTGAAACAGGTGTGCGTGTGTTAAATTAGTATGTCCGGAGCGAAGTCTGGATAGCACTACTTGTTCTCGCCTAGTCGTTTGTTTATCTAGATACCCATTTTTGTTGGTGGTCAGACACGTTTAGAGACGATTCTTCTTAAAACTATGGAACATCAGTGATTTTCGTCTCCTTCAAATTTCATTGGACGATACGTACTTAACAAATTCTTTCCTGATACCACTGCCACCCCATGATCCATTTCAAGTTCTACATTTGGCCAGCGAAGGACTTGAAACACACGATTCTTTCCGTTTAATCCTCATCAAGCAAGAGACGGCTTATGTGACCTATGGCATCAATTGATGTTATTGCTGTGTCTCTGACCATGGAGTTTGCAGCTTTCGAGTTCCGAAGATGCCAGAATTTTGACACTATTTAATAGCCGGGTCGAATTCAGGTGCTGTGTGGAGAATTTCAGGGGCCAGCTGCTCTGATCGGTATTTTCCGTGGTTTATCCGATCAATAACAGACGTATGCCGGAGCAGTATCCTAACAAACGGATCACGGACCGCGCGTCTTCCTTCTCATCCTTGCTCTATTCCTCCACCTTACTTACACACACGTACACTTTTATGCACTACACTACAACATGTCGGGAGAGCGTGTCCCTAGCTGGTGGGAAATACCTGGGTACGGGAAACCCCCACAAGGCGACGTGAATGTTGGTGCCAGATCTCACCATCCAGCGGAGAAAGATCACATTCTGTGATAAAACATGCACTACATTTACGAGATTAATTACCATAATAGTTAACGCTCCCGGAATTATGAATCAATCTTCAAGAAACGATCTTGCAGTTTCTATCACATCCCAGATTTCGGATTCCGCAGCGTTTTTTATTGAGCTTCATGTCGCAAGTTTCTCTTTGTCGTTGATCTTTCTATGTCTCTAATCAGCGTTGTCTGCGATCGTATCTTTTTATTTTTCTATCTAGAATTAAAACATCAGTTTTACTTTCTTATAAACGTAATATTGAGAAAGTACTGTAAAAGTGTCCATTTTTGAGAGAGAAAAATTTCGTAGGCCCCTGATACCAAAAAAGTGATTTTTTTCTCTCTTGTGTAGAACATTACTTTCTTGAATATACAGTAGAATCAAAATCTACATTATTTGAGTCCTTAATATATAAAAAAAGTTTTGACATTATGATAACGTCTGACAGTTCGTCCGTCTGTGGACAGAGTTAGCGCCCAATTGAATGTTCTCCAAGACTCATTTAGTCACGCGACTTATTCAATCTCAGGCAACGGTCTAAGTTCCTTATATTTTTATGTGAAGTAATGATTTTTCTTGCTTCGAAAATCTATTGTAGCTGAGGATTACAAAACGATTGCGTACATTTTCTATCCCGGAAATAAATTAAGCAAGAATATAATTTGAAGTATTCTTGCAATCTCCTTCGGTAGTAACGTTATTTTAATAATTATCAGAGATAATTTGTGTTTTTGTATAAGCAATATAATATCAAACTACTCTCACCAATAATTCGAGAAAGTATGCATTGTTGTAGCACATCTATTTTTTTCTCTTTCCGTCACATGCCGTCTTGTACATTCTAATATATTCAATAGCGCCATTGCATTTTTTTCTATTTCAATGTATTTATTACGCAAAGTCTTCTTTTTATTTCATTTGAAAAATTGTGTTGTCAACAGAATCCCCTAAGCCACCGCCTGTGACACCTATCCAATCAAGCCGGTTCACGTATCGCGCGTGTATCCGAAGGCACCAAATGGACTGTTGTGTCGGGGTTGCAATGTGTTTTATTCTCGAATTGCGGCTTCTAATCCTGGAGCAAGGGCGTTCCAATCTGGACACTAGAGTCTCGTAAATTTCGGTTCGATTGGCGATATTGAAAGGGAATAAACGTAAAAATCTCCGAAAAAAATGTGGTACTCTGTTGGATAACTCGAATAACTTGCAACGAAAACGTGCGTCATTTTTTGTTCGGTGAATCGACTGTCAACTCTAATCCTTTTGTTCGTGTTGCAGGTCTGTTCAGACATTTTTATTCATTCCAGGGAAAGTTATATTTATACATTTTACGGTACATTTGGGGTGAGTACACGATGGTTTCCGGTACGCACGTTTGCCTAGACAAAATACGCAGCAGCCTAAAATGTCACTTAAACGGGACACGCCCACAGAAAAACCCGTTAGACAGTCGCTACTATCATCTGTTTTCAAACCGGCTTAGGGCACTGCAATGCCTCCGACCGGTAGGTTCTAGTGTTTGAGTCTCGACGATGGTCGCAGGATTTTCGACACTAGCTAGATAGCTAGGTCGAATTCAATCGCTGTCTAGAGAACAATTCTAGCGGGCAGCTGTTGTCATCGGTAGTTTTCCGTGGTTTCTCCGATTAATACCAGGTGAATCTGCCGAAGCTGTACCCTAAAAAAGGGTCACAGTCATTCCTTCCTCTTTCTTATCCTTTCCTCACCCCTTACAAACACTGATAATGGATCCTCTTCTCTTCTTAAGAAGTACCTTCTTAAGAGCGAGAAAGTAAAAATTGGATTACAAAATTATCCTTCAAATTTTATTACCCTTACCTTCCTGTCCTTCTATTGAATATAATTATAACATTCGAAATATGGCAAAACCTTTTCCAAGAATCAAAGGCCGTTATTCTAATGATATTTTACATCCTCCATAATTTGCAATTAGTTATATTCTTCAAACTAAATAGAATTTACGTACAAACTTTCGTTTTTTAAGATTGTTAAAACCTAGGTATCAATTTTTCTTCCTCGCCCTTCAGAAATTACTTCTCAAGAAGAGAAAGTTATGTAATGCTGCGAGAAAAGGCGGGGAATTTTCTGCAGAAAAACTCTTATTGCTTGGCCCTGGTAACGGAACAATAGATAAATCCAGTGCTAAATTTAGAAAAAATTCTTTAACACGTGTTTTAGCCAGAATTCATGTTTTGTGGAACCTTGATACTGAAAAATCGATTGATGATTAAACGCCAGTTCGTCCGTGAAGAACGCTAGCGGCTAAACCCTTCAGTCGAGTTCCTTTAAAATTGAAATTCCCCAATCGATCTGACTGATGTCGCGGCCCCTTGAATTTGAAAGAGATATTTTAATTTTAATGTGGGTAGTTGAAACTAAGAACAATTAATAGAAGGTAATCCATATGCTAGTGATCGCAAAAAAGAATTGACGGTTTTTACATTATGAGAAAGTATAACAAAATTGATTCACTAACAAAACTCTTAAAACCTAAAAGAAATTTCCCTTTCATATTTACTTCTAAAAGCAACAAAATCCCCTAAACTGTCCGAAACATTTTCGCGCGTATTGAGAGAAGTGTATCGATTGAGGATTTCCTAGAATTGTTTATGTGTGAATAATAATAATAATAAGAAGAAGAAGAAGAAGAAGAAGAGGAGAAGAAGAGGAGAGAAGAGGAGAAGAAGAGGAAGAAAGAGAGAAGAAGAAGAGGAGAAGAAGAAGAGAAGAAGAAGAGAAGAAGAGGAGAAGAAGAGGAGAAGAAGAGGAGAAGAAGAGGAGAAGAAGAAGAGAAGAAGAGAGGAAGTGCAAAATTGAGTTACAAAGAAGATTAGGGTAGTTACAAAGTGAAATTAAAGAAAAATTTGTAAAATGAGGAAGAGAATGAAAATAAAAAAAAGTCTCAGCTTCTGCCTCTGTGTTGTACTACTTTTTAATTTTACTGCTCTGGTCCAAGAGATTTAGTCAAATATAATTTTTTCAACAAAAATTATCTTTTGTGCTATTGGCAAAATATTTATTAATATTTTTGTAGTACCCAAAGGCGTTCTTTACAGAATTTATTGTTTGTTCTGGGTCTTGCAACAATATATTACACATTTTTCTCATTCTTGGTAAAAATCATTTCCTGTTCACAGTCAATGGATATGACTCAGGATGATAACAAATTATCTCTTCCCAGCAATGATCATGGCTCAGCATAGGGTTATCAAATTTCTGGGTTTTGTGATTAAAATTTAATGAAGGTAATCTGAACATTCTCGAAAAACTTGATAATTCTGAATGATTCATTGATTGTTGATAACATCTTCTACAGACAATTAGGTCCACCATTAGTAATATCCGCTTGCAAATTTTAAAAATGTTAAAATTAAATTAGCATTCTTTTAAATATATGAATTAAACCAAGAAAAGAATTAGTTTAAAATGTAATTTTTTGTAATGATCCAAAAGTAATATTAAAAAACATTCGAAAGTATTTGTAGTGATTAAATTGATGGAAATTGAGGCATTAGGGAGCCAATCTTTCAGAAGCACGTAAAGCAGCTATAAACATTCCAGTTTTGTTCATTGGCCAGGCCCGCGGAGAGGAGGAAGCAGCCGGTACATCGTTCCGGGGTCCACGGAGCTCGAGGGAGGCAGTGAAACCCAACGTCTCATACAATTTTCATTGTAATTGGAGCACTAATTTAATTCTATTAATTTTCATCGTACTTTACATTTTTCAATAATACAAGTAATTACATTTTCAAATTCGAAGGTCACTCGCATGACTCAATGCTTTTTATCACGTTCAGTGATTTCGGGAAAGCGGACTAAGAGGGCCATTGTGAACAGAAGGGATTATTCTTGCCTAAAAATATGAGTGTAATCAGTGGTAAAAAATTATATACTATATATATTTAATGTTTGTAGAATTTTTATAAAGGTTCCCGTACCTTGTAACGGGTCTGGATTTTCTCTCTTCGGCCCTGCCATTGGTTTAAAAAAGACGCAAAAAATTATTCTGCAACATTTCATTTGATTGACAGTCACTCCTGCCTGAGAGCACGGCCTCCTCCCGTGCCGCAGGCCGCCGGGTTTGGCCGTTCGGCCGCGTCGAGGGAGCCCCCAAAAGGGTCGGGTGACACAACTGCGTGAAGCGGGAAGGGGGGTCAGGTATTTGTTCCGAAATTTCACTTTACGCCGCTCCTATTCATCCGATTTGCATGATTGGCACGGCGTTGAATTCAGGAAGCACGTCGTCATCGCGCTATAAGCCCACATATTTTAATTTCTTCCCGGCACTATGAGAAAACGTTTTCAATATTTTTTTGGAAATCTTTTTTGAAAAAACGGCATCGTAGCGTAAATTTTATTTTAAAAAGGAGTTCAATGCCGTTTACAGATCGAAAATCGGTCAATTTGTTCAGACGTTATTGATCTAGTAATTACAAAACTTGATAAGCACAAAACCGATCCAACGAGTTCTGGACTTATTAATCTTCAGTCCTCTTAAGGAAAATGATTTGAAAAGGAGATTCCTCAACACCAATACCATATTAATGTCAACTAAATTATCCACAAACCATCGATTATAAGACTATCTGAAGACAATCCAAGGTTTTCGTGAGAAGTGGTAGTAATGTTCATACGCATATCTAAAGCATTTTACACTGGCTGGCATGCAGACCTAATATTTCAACTGTTTTTCGGAACTCCCTGGTATCTGGGATTAATTCAAGTTCTCATCGTAAACTAAAACTCCCATGTAATTTTTTGACCCACCGTAATTAGCTTCAACGATGCTAACGACGATTCAACGACAAAAACCGCTGTGATTTTTCACATATCGATTTAGTATCTCATGTATTAAATCAAATGTTACAGAAAATCTAAAACATCAAACAATAAGCGTTCTTGTCTGCCGAGGGTCACTGGCAAAGAAGTAATAAATTATTTTTAAAAAATGGATGAGGCGTTTTGTCGTAAGTTTTTATTTCTTCAGAAAGCTTTTTAGGCCACATTTGCAGCCAACATCGTAAACTTCACACCATTTCTTACCATTAAAAAAAAACAAACTTTTGTTGAAGCTGCAAAATTGCTGCAGATTTTTGGGAGAGCTTTCGTGAATGTTTTTGTGTTAAAACCAAAGACTCCTTTCTTTTTTCTACTCCCTTAACACAAGAGAAAATTCTGAAAGCCAATTATTTAAGAACTATTAGTTTACCTCAGCGTGAGTATTATTAAGTAATGAAGAGGAATTAAGTACGTTAAGTATTGAAGAAGTCAGTATTACCTTGTCTGGGCGAAAAGAGAATCGTTTTCTGTCGTAATTCGGTCGTGATACAATATTAGACAGAGGCTTTGAGAAAAACTCAATTCACAGACTCTGCACTGCTGTCAACTTGACCAGTACCAACGTAAAATTCTAACTTTGAATTCCTTCGCCCTTTACATGAGCGCGGCGCTCAAATACTCGGCTTGTCGATCAAGACAATCGCTTCATATTGCAAGTAAAAAGAGGTAAGGAATTCCCCGAATTGCGACAATATGAAATATTATCTTTCTCTGGTTGTTTCTTTTGATGTCCGAGCCGTGGCGCGCTCTGACACCATTCATCGAGGGTAGTTCAAAATTTTAAAGCAATTCAGCCGTTCCAAACAGTTTCATATGAAAAATGTATTGCCTTCCATATTTTTTCTGTAAAAAAAATAAAGTCCAATGTGGGACGTTTGAAATGTATAACCCTTGCTGTTCATTTGAATTAATTTTGGCCGCCTATGTGCCAACAACTTTGATAACGATCTAAATTCATATATTCAATGTAATTTTTGGGATAGCAATAATAATAATAATAATAATAATAATAATAATAATAATAATAAAATAATAACAATAATAATAATAATAATAATAATAATGTGGGAGTGATTTGAAGTATATAAAGTGAGCAAAAACAATGTATTCAGTAGATACTGAACAGGCAGACAGATCACACACTATTGTTCATGATGGTAACGGATCAAACGTTTCAATATTCGTTAGAATCGTCATTTTAATTTAAGCTTCGTTACTATCGTAATTTTGCTTTAAGTTAAGTTTGAAGAACGCATTCCACAAGTCTAAGAAAGAAGTGTGGTTAAGAACTCGGTAAAACAAATATTTTATAATGAAACTTTTAGAATTATCCGGATGAAGCTGTAATCGAACAGCCGCTCAATCGTATAATGTTCGGAATTGGTGATTTTTCACTAATCGTACCATGTTTTGCAATGTCACGTAGATTTAGATATGATATCAAAATTATTTCTCAATATTAATGGAAATTCTTTAGTTTCAATACCCAACATTCGCACAACTTTTCTAATAAAACGAACTAAACGATGTGGTAGGCTGAGGTTCGTTGTATCGCGGGTAACAGTGAGAACACATCGCGGTGCCGCAGCCGGGGAAAACTTTTAATTGAGCACTCGATTTTCGAGTCCCTTTGGAGATTCTGTTCGCGTTGCGTGCGTTGCTCGGACCCTGGAGTCCTCACACGAGAGCTGCATGAAAAACAATACGCTAATGCAGGGGGCTCCAAACCAGAGGCGCATTCAAGTGGAAGTATTGACCTCATGAAATACACTTCTTAATAATTTTGAGGAATATATTAACGTCCGTTATCTTGTTTATTCAATTGTATTGGTTTCGAATATTAATAAAACGGTCACTAAAATATCCTTTAGTGTTGTTTTTATAAGGTCACGAAACAATTGAAATTACACTTCTTAATAATTCTGTCAAGGCTATGTCGGCGTCAGGATGTAATATGTCTCCACCAACGTTTTAACCAACTCCTTGTGGAATTAACTTGGGAACAAGGAAAACTAAAATTCACCAATTTTCAGCACATCTCATTGTTCTCTCCCTCATTAAAGAAGTTTCTTTTTCATTTCGTTTTTCTTTTACATATTCCATAAAAAAGATTTAAACCCGTGCAACGGATGAGAATAATTTTGCAAATGTTCAGTAGTAGTAAATAGGTAATTGGGGGATATTTTAATTTTCAATTCACTTAAATGTAAACGAAATCACATATTTTGTTCAAAACATTTTAGGAACTTTCTGGGGTGTTGTCGCAGAGAAAATGTTTCGTTTACTTGTGACAATACTCACGAGTTTTTTTTATTATCATGTAAGGAGTGGAACATGCTAAATAAATGGTTCGAAATTATTATTGATTTATTTTTAGAAAACATACCAAAAGATAAAACATACAAAATTGATTTCTGCTAAAGAAAATTTGAAGGACCACAAAATATTATTAGAGGCGTTTGACAGCAGCGTGCTCTAATTATTACTGTCCAATGTCTTCATACACTAATCGGACCGTCCGATCACACATTGTTCTTGAATTGTGGGCGTTTGAGGATCCTTCTGTGAGACCGGTTGAGTTTGCAATCCCACCCTTCCGTCCAGGAATCAGCTTTTATTCTTTGAAGAATGTTCAATTCTTCAAAAGTCCTTTTATATTTTCGTAAATTTAAAGATGGATTGATTGATTGATTATTAATAATTCCGGGCGTGTCAACGGCCAAGGTGACCCGTAAGTGTAGTAGATGTTTTTTTGCTCGTGAGATAGCGGTGATATTTGCCCGCGGGATGGTAAGATTCGGTCCCGACCTACTGTCGTCGACCTACTGTCGACCTACTGTTGGAGATTCCTCAACGAGGTATCTCCAACAAGCGGGGTACCACCCCAACTGGGACAACCTCTTAAGCTCCCGACCTGTCTCCCAGCATGTGTGGTAGTGTACTGCATGTTAATGAAGATTGTGTAAGAAAGGGGTGAGGATATGACAAGGAAGAAGTAGGAAAGATCGCGCGTGGCCCGTGACCCATTTGTTAATGCACTGCTCCGGCATTCGCCTGGTGTTGATTGGAGAAACCATGGAAAACCACCGATCAGAGCAGCCGGCCGCAAGAATTCTCCTCCAGACAGCGGCTGGACACGACCTAGCTATGTAGCTAGGGTCGAAAATCCTGCCACCGTCGGAACTCGCAAGTAGGATCTCCCGATCAGAGGCACTGCAGTGACATCGGTTGTGTCCTGGGCCACCTCCCCCGGTTATTTTTAGATAGATAGATTTATTGAAGTTCGCTTTGAGCTAATGCTCGGTAGCAAACATTATTACAATTAGATATACAATTACAAAACTATTACGAATATTTACAAATATAATTACAATTAGAATTAGACATTAATATCCTAGTTATAATTAATTTTGAGTTATCTATATGTTGACTTATAATCTATATATCTTATCTATATATTGACTTTTCTAACACTTCACTCCACTTCACTTCACTTCACTTCATTTCACTGCGCTGCACTACACTACACTCCCCTCCCCTTCCGTGCCCCCACCACACTACACTTCACTGAATAAGCGACATGACTATATTATTAATAATACTAACGATTATAATAAATACTAACGATTATAATTTTAGAACAATGTTCAATTCCTCAATAGTCTCTTCATATTTTTGTGAATTTAAAATTTGCCCACCTGTGCCAAAGAGTGAGAGTGCCCAAAAGAACCTAACCTCCGAAAATGCAATAGACCCCAAAAGGTCCATTGTCTAGATCTGGAAGCAGAGCAGCCCGCCGCTCGCCACCACTTCCGAGCTTGCCTCGGCGCACAATGGTTCAAATTGGCCCCAAACCTGGCAATAATTGCAAATATCGCAATTGTTATTTTAGTATCAATTGTGGTTGAAGATGAACCCATTGAATTCATATCTACACCCATCGAACTCATAGTCTTTATTTCTACGACAAGAAAGGAAGAATCCTTAAAGTACACTAACATTTTAAAATGCTCAGTAACGTGGGTTAATATTGTTTAATCATTCTGAAAATTGTTATCAGTAATTTTATATCTTAAAAATAATTATCAGAGGGAGAAATCGATAAAAATGTCCCGAGAAATTAATTTTGTGACGACACGTCCGGGAGATGTACTGTTACATCTTGCCATGTAGCATTACAGTAATGTGTCGATAAAACAAAAAGGTGTGCAGCTAAAGGGGAATTATTATGATTAGGGACACTGTTTCATAAGTAAAAAGAATGTTTAAGGCAGGAATGTTTCAGAACAAAAAAATCTACATTATTTATGACTAACGTTTTTTTATATTTAAGGTCGCATCAACATCTAGGTGATTAGCGACCACTATTGGAGTTAACGGTATGGTAACTATGAAGATGAAGCGATATGGTGATGTACAGATCTCGATCAACAGATCGGTGACGAACGTTGTTGCGCTTCATATGTTACAATTCAGCCGCATGAAATGTGAAAAAAAGACACTTTTTCTTAAAAATATTTTTAATTTATCGTCAAAAGTATCTCGTTTTTGGAAATACACACACAAAAAAACAGAAAAAATGTGAACACTTTTTTTAACTCCACCAATAACGATCGCCAAGAATCAATAATTCGAGTGATTTCCGCAATGGTCAATTTATGTTAACGACATGATGGGAAAAATAATTAAAATAACATTGTGGAATGAATTATTGTTCTCCAATGTCTTCTGAACATGATTTGAACACTGAAATCTGGGAATGCGCACTTACAATTTCGCCATTATGGTCAGGTTTGGGGCCAATTTGTACCAGTGTGCGGCAAGCTGTTGCCGTGCTGACCCGCCTGGCGTTCGATTGATTGATTGATTGATTTTTTCGTGTTTCCGGGCGCGTAAACTGCTTTGGTCATTCTAGCAGCCGGCCGCTAGAATTCTCCTCCAGGCAGCGACTGAATTCGACCTAGCTAAAAAGCTAGTGTCGAAAAATCCTGCCGCCATCAGGACTCAAACCTAGGACCTCCCGGTGAGAGGCGCTGCAGTGGCATCAGTTGATATTAAGACTGATCTCGGCCCGTCCCCCACCGTACAATCCTGCCATGTCGCATTCTGTCCCGTTCACCTTTTTCCGTTCCGTCATCCCTTGATTCTCCTCGCCTATGGCTCTCACCCAACCCACCTGTTCCGTCCAAATCCTCTCATTTTGTTCCCTTACTTCATCCAGTCTCTCACACCGGGGGCGGTAGCTCAGTGCATCAACTGATCCCGTCTCACCTTTTTCCGTTCCCCATCCTTCTGTTTCGAGTCTGACGGCGGATTTTCGACACTGCTTCAGCTAGGTCGAATTCAGTCGCTGCCTGAAGGAGAATTCTAGCGCCGGCTGCTCTGATCGGTAGTTTTCCGTGGTTTCTCCGATCAACACCAGGCGAATGCCGGAGCAGTACCCTACCAAACGGGCCACGGACCACGCGCGATCTTTCCTTCCTCTTCCTTGTCCTATCCTCTCCCCTTACACACACACTTACACTAACATGCACTACACTACCACATTTCCGGGAGGCCGGTCGGGAGCTTAGAGGTTGTTCCGGCTGGGGCGGTGCCCCGCTGGTGGGAGAGTCCTGGTTAGGGAGAAACCCCACTAGCCGACGGTAGGTCGGCCCCGGATCTCGCCATTCAGCAGGGGAAAATCACGCCATCTCCTGAGAAAAAACATGCACTATACTCACGGGACTAATGACCAAAGCAGTTGGCGCGCCCGGAAACACGAAAAAAACTAAACCAAACCAATCGTTTCAATGTCTTGAAAAAATTACTTTCATCCACTTTCATGCCGTGTGGCCCCGATCGTGCGATACGAGGGAAATGGAGAGTGATAAAATGTTTTCAGTAGTTTGTAAATCGGTGTAGGGCTCAATCTCATGCGTCCTCTTGTATACGCCGGCAAAGCAATCACGGGATGGGATGTTTTCAAAACAGATATTTTTATACAAACTTCCATTTATTTAACATTAATTTATTGAAGCCCGTTCTTTTTAACATTGCTTTTTTGGCTCGATGTGGTTTTATTTGGTTGATATTTTATTTTTGAATGAAAAAGTATAATAATAAACTACAATAGTTTCACAAATATATTGAACATTCTTCAGTCCAAAGTCACCGAGAGAGGAAAATAAGTTAGTCAAATTTTTGTCAATAATCGTAGTTAATAATTTTATAATAAAATGATTAAGTAGTATTTAATTTTACGCAATAAAGTATAAAGTTTGTTGTACAATTTTCTTTTACTTTCTTTTGTCAGTTAAACATTTTTTAACATCTGCTTTATTTGCAATTTGTTCTACATGAACATTCGGCAAATACAATTGTTCATAAATTATTGACATGTAAAGAAACCGGTTCTTCCAAACATTATTTTTAAACAGTTGTCCAACCAGAAAAAGAAAAAAAATGCATCTTATTAGAACAGCATTGTCAGTTAAACATCAATTGGACGTTAGTAAACACAACCATCGTGATATTAAATCGCTCCCATCTCCCGCAAATCAACACTGATAGTAGACGTTTCTAAAATATCTTCACAAACATTTATGATTAAAAGCATCAAAAGTTTTGGTCCGATGTATTTTAAAAATCGATTTTTAAAATTTGTATATCAATATTTCGAAACATCGATGTTTGTTGTCGATCTCACATCTCTTCCAGCAACCTCGCGTTTTTCGGTTTACTGCTGCGTAAATCCTGACTTATCCCGGCCCTTCTAGCCTTTGCCTCGCGGTGTCCACTCTCACAGCCTCGACGGGAGAAGAAACAACTCACAGGAAGTGCAATAAAAACCTATAACTAGTAGTTACAACTCCAGTAAAATATTACTACGGACCTAATTCAATCATTTTACGACGATATTTGTGTGCATTGAGCAAAAAACGAAAGCGAGGAAGAAGAAACCCAGAGGCTATGTGAGAAGGGAATTCTTTCGCGTGGAGCGACGCAGAATCCGATACATAAAACGTATATTTCTCTCGTGAGCCAAGAAACTTATGAACATCCTGTGATTGATTTAATTTTAAGAGTATATTCTTGAAGTATATCCGATCTCTGTTTACCCTGTAAAAGAAATGATCGAAGAAATTATTTACAATTTTTAAAGTCAGAACTGCAAAACTATTCATCTATTTCGTAATTCATTTAAAAGCAATTTCATTTCAGTCACCAACATGAAAAGTTCCAATCTTAAAGTATCAAAGAAGTCGTGTTTCATCGGGGTCTTCAGTCAAATGATTTGTATTGCCAGACCGGACTTTTAAAAGATTCTGTCGAATTTGCGTTTAATTCCAGCCTTTTTTTTCGGATAAAGACCGGAATGGTGTGAATGATTTGAATGCGCAGAATTATTGTCTACGCGTCTATTTTGTTGCCGACGTAGCATCAATCAACACAGAACCACACAATGATTCTGGGTTGATTGATTAGCTATTCCGGACATGTCAACTGCTATGGTTATTAATCCGTAAGTGAAACGTTTTTATCGCGAGACATGGAGGTGATCTTTCCCCACTGGCTGGCGAGAACCAGCGCCGACCTACGTCAGCTTAATTCCTGTAAGTGAAACGTTTTTATCGCGAGACATGGCGGTGATCTTCCCCCCTGGCTGGCGAGATCCAGCGCCGACCTACGTCAGCTTGCAGAGATTTTTCCCAACCAGGGATCTCCCACCATCCGTGCACCGTCCCATCCGGGGTGAGCTCTAAGATCCAGACAAGTGCGGTAGCGTAGTACAAGCAAATGTGAGTGAAAGTAAGGGGTGAGGCTAGGACAGGGAAGAAGGAAATGTCTTACGAGGTCCGTGATCCGTTTGTTAGAGTACCGCTTTAGCATTGGTCTGGTGTTGATCGAAAAAAACACGGAAAACTACCGATCAGAGCACACCGACCGTTAGGCTTCTCCAGATTGCGATTGAATTCGATATATCTATGTACGTAGTATCGAAAATCCTGCTATGTCGGGACTCTAACCATAAGGCCTGCAGGTCAGATGTACTGCAGTGTCATCATTTGATGTTCTAAACGATCTTTGCCGGTCTCTGTAACCTCTGAGACTTGAACTCTTTTTCTTTGTGTCTGTCTGAGAAGATTTCATATTCTACTGTTTATTACTACAGTAAACCCTCGATGGCACGAACTCGCTTAACACGATTTTTTTTCATAACACGAACGAAACTTCAGTCCCGGCAAGGGATTACAGGAATATGGACATTTGTAATTTTTTTATAACACGAACTTCGATTTTTTCGGTCTCTTGGAATTCGTGTTCCTGTACTACAATTCTACTGTTCTGGCCCAAGGTAAGATTCAGACCTACAACCTTAGACGAATCATTTTACCAAAGCAGCCGTCTGCTTCATTTGAGTTGGCTCCTTCAATGTTCAAAAACTTGGAATTTCTCAACCATATTTTATGTTTATCGTGAAACGAAACTTTTACAGAAGAAATTAGAAGTAGAATACCAAAGAGAAAGAAAATCCAAAATTAAAAAGAATGCTAAAAACGAAAAATTTCCGATTAATACAAGAAAGAGATTTCTCTAAATTTTGTCTGGATGTTGAACAGAATGGATGCGAATTGTAGATAATTAAAAGGAAAGAAAAATTCATAAAATATGTAGAAATAATATAGTTTGGGAAAAAACATTGAAAGTACAATGGGATCACAAAATAAGTAATGACATTGTACTCAGAAGAATAGAAGAAATGAAACTGATCCAAACAATAACGACCAGGAAGGCAAATTCGGTATTCGGTATTTTGTTTTGCACCGACGGCTGACTTCACTTACGGATCGCTTCGATTACCTAGCAAAAGCCTCTGTGTTTCTAAACCACAAAAATATTTTTCCGGACATGTCCTGAGGATTCAGGTAAAGTATCTCCGAGAATTAAGAGAACAGTTTCAAATTTTTGGTGCCGCAAATCCACCCAGATCGATTAGGGTTATCGTTTTTAGTGAAATTCTGCGTATGGTTTAATAATAGCAATCGTAATGGCAATTGCAATGTTTTGTTAAATTTAGAAGCGATAATTAATTGCCACTAAAATATTATTATTGTTATTATTTCTATTATTATTATTATTATTATTATTATTATTATTATTATTATTATTATCTTGTAGGTCATAAGAGACCACGCTACACGTTCTCTTCAGAGGTCCAGCCGTATTGTATCTTGGAGAGAGATTAAACGTGTGTAATTGTTGGAATGAGCTTTTCGACTGTATCGCGTGCTAAGACAAGGTTGTTAAGCCTTGAATTATGAATTGAGATGTGATAGGATGATGATGGGGTTGAAAGGACAATCCCAAATACAACCATGCCTCTGCAGGACTCGAACCTGCAGCCTCTCGGCACCTCCTGCCCACGGGCCGTCATTTTTGGTCGCGAATTGACCATCTTCGGACCACATAAACGTGCAATCCATCGGGGCTCAATCATTTTTATCGACGGTAGGTGCACGTGACTTTTATGGGGAGGGATCAGCATTTTCATGCTGAATCTGTTTTTACACCTACGGTTGTTAGATCTGGGGGATGAGGTGAAATGATAATGATGATGAATGATTGAATGGACAATCACAAACGTACAGACACATTCAAACACAACCATTCCCGAGGCGAGACAAGAATCCAATCCTTCGGTCCAAGACCGCCATGACACTACCGTCTTAGCGATCTGGCTACCGGGATCGGCGGGGCCGGTTTATTATTATTATTATTATTATTATTATTATTATTATTATTATTATTATTATTATTATTATTATTATTATTATATTTCATGTTTCAAAATTTCACGCTCTTCCGGAGTTTTCAAGTATAACTCAAGGACAGAACGTCAACACATATGGTGAGACAGATGGTGAGAAGTTTTGCTCCAGTGCACTCAGGTTCGCTTCATGATTTAGGAGAGAACCTTGCGCACTAATGTTGGTGGTTGCCAGCAACACGGCCTTCTACATGGTTATGATGTGCCACTCATTTAGATGGAGTTTTTCTTTCTCAATCCTCCAATCTTCAGCCACAAGCCCATTAGTTGAATTAATACGGGTACAATATCTACCTCCATTAGTTTGTACAAGTTTTTCAGTTCAATTGAGAGTGGCTGATATTTTCTTTTCTTTTCTGCAATAGTTGTCAGCAGATTATGATCTAGTGGGAGTGCGATATCTATTATTATTGCCCTACAAGTAGTTTTGTCGAATACGACAATATCAGTCTTATTTGCTTCCACTGTTTTATCTGTAACAGTGGGAGTATCCCACAAGATTTTTGTTCTCTCATTAGACAAAACTTGTTCTGGTAGATATTTGTAGTAAGGCAGGCTTTCCTTTATCAGGTCCGACGTTTTGGCAAGAGCTTGGTGGATGCTTTTGGCTTCATTATTATGACGTAAATAATCTGTTTGTGCCAACTGAGAGCATCCACTGCAGATATGTTGGATAGATTCGGTGGCCTTCTTATACGGGCGACACTTGTCACTGATGTTCTCTTTCATAATTTATCGCCCGTAGTTATTAGTGGCTACTACCTGATCTTGAATGGCCAGTACAAATCCTTCTGTCTCGCCAAAAGCCAGCGGTTCTCAGCCATTCAGTGATCTCTTCACATCCATGAGTTACTTTGAAGAGCAGTAGCAAACCTGCCATGGAGTTCCTTTGATCTCCACTGTCAATTCGGTCCACATTATTATTATTATATTATTTTTAATATTATATTTATATAATATATTACTATTATTAATACATTAATGAAGGAGAAAGAAATACGCTGCTCAATTGTGTCTTCCTGGAGATGTAACTAAGAATAAATTTTGAACCCACCGCTGCCACCTTTCTGACCTAACACAACATTATATCCGATGGCATACATTAATGGATATATCAGAATAAAAGAAAAAATATTTTGATAAACACTCATTTAGCCTCTTGTGTCACGTCTGTAGCTAGTGATAGTCGTCTAATGTTAGTGAAGCCATATGCCGCTGTGGTATTCCTCATAGAATAAAATACTATTGCTACTTTCTACCCGGCGAAGTATCGTCCTTAGTCACTGCTTGGCGTGCGGTGTAAGCCGAAGCTCACCCCCCCTCTTCCTCCGCATCCCGCAGCTGTCGATTCGTTCCGCTGACGAGAAGCGGCGGCGGCTGCGTGACCGCCGTTCCATTGTTTTGTCCTCCCGCTCCCCTGCTCCCCTGCCTTCACCTTGCCAGCAGCACCCCCGCGCCGCCACCGCCGCCACCGCCGCCGGCCGAAGGTCGTATTCGCTCCCGGGTCAGGAGAAATGGATTAGCCAGGAGATTCGCTTGCCGGTGAACTACTTTGCCTCGTGGATGCGAATGGCTGGGCCGGGCGAGGTCGCCTCGCCCCGCTGGATTTCCTGCTTCAGTTAGCTTTGTGTAATACTACGCTGTGGGGGTGTTGGATGCTCGTGCTATGGCGGTTGGCATTCTTGAATTCCACCGTGGATTGTTATTGTTTTTGAAGAACTACATTCCGAAATGGATCCAGTGGTACGCCTGGTAAGCATTGGTAAATACTCGTATATCTTAATTGTCTATCGGTAGGGTTGATTTTGGGTTGGGTTGATTAGATTTTGATGACCTAAACATTGCCAAAAATGATCAATAAAATGCTCTGAAAACAAAGAAAAATGACGTAAAAAGTTTGATCAAAACCATTTCAGATGAACAACCAGGTGTTGGATGTGTTCCTAATGTAATCGAGGTTCCTTCCGTTTGTCAAGTGGACTCAGCTTGCTTGAACTGTTCTTTACAAGAAAATCTGATGTTATTTATCGCGAAGTCGGCTGAACTGACAATGGTGCCGATAGAGAGGAGAAATCCAATCTAGGCTACTCAGGAATTCAGTGAAGAACATTTGTTCCATGTAGTAAATATTGTTTGAACAGTTACCATTAAAATATATTAAAATCGCTGAAATCAGTGAAAAATGCATTAAAATGTCAGAAATAGGTAAAGAATTATTTTTAGTCAACAGCGGTGAAAAATGGAACAAACAAGTGACGTATAAAAATGGGCATTTCTTTTCATAACATAAAATGTAATATTCAAATAATTTCTATTCTAAACGGCATTGTTCTAAAGTGGAAAGAGAAAGTTATATTTCAATAAAATCCGCTCCCTAGTTAACAGCCTAATAATTTTCATCCTCGCCGCCACAGCTGAGGTCGAAAGTCGAAGATTGTAACCGCCCATATGTCGGTTACATTGATTTTTGAGAAGCACCCGAGAACGTCAAGACACAAGTTGCAATTATAGTGTTACCGAATTGCAAGAGATCGCGCCAGCAGTAAATGGTATCCCTTGCGAAAATTCATTAAAGTTTCTGAACGCACTCGCGTAGAATGGAGCGACAACCAATCCCCTTGAAAATATCGACACTAGCTCAAAGCACCGCTACGAAAAGTTCTCTCTTTTGCTGCCGCTCGCCGATCTGGACAGACCGCAATAGTTCGTGCTGGATGGAGAGGAGAATTCGCCGCATTTCGACGATATGAAACTTGCAAAAGGTAATTCGTCTCATCATATCGATACCATGTATGAGAGAATTGAGAACTTTAAATCATGAATATTCTGATAAATTCACGTGAACGCATTACGCAGACATATACTATTTTTCTATCAACGAGAAAATAATATATTTCAACGTTCAAGAACGTATACTGAAGTGGAAAGCATGTGCTATAGAAAATGTTTCTTCCCATTTCCAGCTTTTTTTGGTCTCTCGTCTTGGCTTACAACGTAAGAAATTTATTACGCGGAGATATTGCAGTCAGATTGTATAAAATTTGAAGGACTGTGGTAGCGATTCACCAGAGCACGTGTTCGTCGAAGCAAAGGGGTTGCCACGACCTTGAAAGGATCTGAGTCGCCGTCGCCGCTCGAAGTTGTGGAAATATTTCTTCGTGGGTTAGAAAACTTCACTAGAAATTCTCAAAAAAAAAAGAACTGTTTAAAGAAGCGAGAATTATTATACAGAGATAGAATTCACCTCACTTACAGACGTAGATAGTCGAGTAATTATATTAAAATCATTTAAACGTATTCGTTTACAAAATTGCAGTCGTAAAAGGAAGCCAGACAGCTAATACCTGTAAAGAATTGTTAAAACCTGTTTATTTCATTTTTCTATTATCGATAATATTTGTTCTTTTAGTGTGTGTTTTCAATTTATTGTTTAATCGTTTTCAAATTGTTCAAAGCCAATAATTAGTAAGAGTTATTATTGATTGTACGTTCATTGCAGAACAATATTCTTTTTGCTGGCTAAATTGTATAAAGTAATGATCTATGTGAAAGTGAAACAACGTCTTGTATATATTTCATTCACATCAAGTGACATTTCTTTGAAAGTGTATGTAAAGGTATTTTGTATGGATTCTTTTTCAGTATTTTGTATTTCCATTTGTTTACAGTTATTTTATTGTTTTTTTTGGAAGTGAAGGTAATATAATTTTATGTAAAAGTGTTTATGCAGGTGTTAAAACGTCACTGCAGATGTTAGGTAATCACGTAATTGCTAAAGGTAGTGCAAGTGATAGAATTTTTCAATGCAATGTGTTAATGCTAGATTAGAATTGTATTCAAGTATTTGACAGAATATATCTAAAACTCGGTTCATAGTTAAAAGATTAATTTGCCTATGTTTCTTTTATTACAAAAGCAGGTTAAAAGACGAACCCTCCTATAGGGCAGTTAGGACATATAAAACCATTCCTAATTTTGGTGTGACATTGTCATAACAAGTCACAGGTAAAGTAATACTACTAGATTACTTGAGTGACCCGCTGTAGGCTTTTTAGAGAATAGTGAAAAGGTAAAGCGGTGACAAGATAGAGGGTCGAAAGGTGGCAGAAGCCGAAGGACGGAGTGTGTCAAAGGGCAAAAGAAGGCGCATGGTGGTTTTGAGACACCGTGACTTCGCAGACATTAGCCCCTCATCACAATGGACTGCTACTAATGGCAGCTTGCTTGAGATAAGAGAGATGTCGAGTAGATGTTACCGAATGTACGTCGTACGTGAACTATTTTTCTTGAGAAATGATGAGTAGAGTGAGATGACATAGTCAGCAGGAGTTTCTAGATGAATTAACTATTAAAGTTGCATTATGCAGACGTGATGAAGCATCTGCCTTACTTTATTTGCACCGTAGAAATTTCACGACTGAATATATTGTAATTGTTTCCACTGACTTATCACATGGGAAGGGATTTGTGGACTTACGATTGATGCTGTAGTGCGTGGGATTTAATTGGCCCTTACGGACATCTATGATAATTACGTTTTGCACGAAGCAGTATCTGTAGGTTTACTAAATCTCCATTTCTTTCGCTAACATTCTCTGATTGAGGAAATGGGGGTTAGAGTTACTTTGCGGAAGAATACTACATGTAGATGGAGCAGATTAATACATCTCCGAATTAAGAAGAAAACTCATAATCAAATACTTCGGGCTGACGTTAAGTGTAAAAATATTGTGGAAGTTAGACGGTGAAATGATCTTTTGGCACCAATGAGATAAATTATTAATTTTTTTCACGTACGTAATACAAGACGGAACATATAAGATGTTATATGCGAACTTTTTACACCATTACAGAAACTTTCACGCCGACTAAGATTTTATCACAATAATTCAGTTCTTAATGGGGCGGTCTTCTGTTTATTCCAAACATTTTAATTGCCAAGGTACTGACAATAATTTATTTTTCTGATGAAATCACATTCTGTTCACGTCTGTAAAGTTTGTGAGAAAACTAGTAAGTTATGGTACAAGTATTATCAACAGCGAGTAAGAATTTTGAACAATTCTTGCAAAAACTGCGTATACACGTTATGCACTCGCCGTATCTTATATCCCTAGACCCTTTGCATTTGGGGTATTTTGCATCTGCGATTAAAAATGCGTGATAAATATATGCTACTGCAAAAAAGGTCATGCGTACTCGACTATTATTTTTGATTATGGAACTAAAGGTACAATTTCCCAAGAAGTACTATACATCTATCGCCCTATTTGATTGGGCTTCCTTATTCAGGTTTACGATAGCGGCGATGCAGATATGACAGTTTTTCATAAGTGCACCGTGGGTATTGAGCTGGCTGAGGATAACGATGATTGGCGCGCCTTTCAACTCTTTGTCGCTGCCGCTACCACCCCCTCAATCGTAACGGAAGAGGTGGATAAGGGCATCAGCTGAGTCATTGCAGTGCCTTTGATCGGGAGGTCCTGGGTTCGTTTGGTTTTTTTTTTGTGCTTCCGGGCGCTTCAACTGCTTTGGTGATTAGTACCGTTAGTGTAGTGCATGTTTTTTCTCGGGGGATGGCGGTGATCTTCCCCCGCTGGATGGCGAGATCCGCCACCGACCTACCGTCGGCTAGTGAGGTTTCCCCCTAACCAGGACTCTCCCACCAGCGGGGCACCGCCCCAGCCGGGGCGGTGCCGAAACAATTCGTCGACAAAAATCCTTCGTTAATATCTACAATCAGTTCGTTACGTTAATTACGTTATATTACGTTACGTTAAATATCTACAATTTAAATAGTGCCCGGTTTACTAAATTATAATTAATATTTAACTGAAAACAAAGTTTAAAATATCAGGGGGAAAAACGTCAGGGTCATCTCAAAGGGTCAGTTGTCACACTGAAGACGAGTACGGGAAGAAAGAAGGAGCCCGTACTGTCACGACGCTGACCACTTCTCTGTGGGCAAAATTTAAGGAAAGGCATAGGAACTATCGGGGAATCGTAATCATTTAGGAGAGAAATAATATGCATGATGAAGGTAATACAAAGAGCGGTCCTTCGGTTCGATCACAAAAGCCGACAGTTGTACGAGTACCATCACTATTAGTTCACACTTTAACTTCTACTGAATTGTACTGGGAGCGGTAGCTCAGTGTATCAACTGATGTCACTGCAACGCCTTTGACCGGGAGATCCTAGGTTCGAGTCCTGACAGCAGCAGGATTTTCGACACTAGCTTTTCAGCAAGGTCGAATTCAGTCGCTGCCTGGAGGAGAATTGTAGCGGCCGGCTGCTCTGTTCGGTGGTTTTCTGTGGTTTCTCCGATCAACACCAGGAGAATGCCGGAGCAGTACCCTACCAAACGGGCCTCGGCCCGCGCGCGATCTTTCCTTCCTCTTCCTTGTCCTATCCTCTTCCCTTACACACACACTTACACTAACGTGCACTACACTACCACATATCACGGGAGACCGGTCGGGAGCATAAAGCTTGTCCCGGCTGGGGCGGTGCCCCGCTGGTGGGAGAGTCCTGGTTTAGGGGGAAACCCTAGTAGCCGGCGGTAGGTCGGCACCGGATCTCGCCATCCAGCGGGGGAAGATCACCGCCATCCCCCGAGAAAAAAACACGCACTACACTAACGGACCAGGGCAGTTGACGCGCCCGGAAACACGAGAAAACCAAACCAAACCATTCTACAGAATTGTGATTATGAGAATTATTCATTTACAGCCAAAAAATGAAAAAGTAGAAACATGGATCACAAAACTTCACCGCCATTCATCGATTTTGAAAAAATTAAACATCGACGTCGAATCCCTAGTGGTAACTAGAGCCACTATCGCTTCCTCTCCCCCCGACGCCCGTCACGCACCCGTTTCCACCGCCGACGTCGCCTCTGCGGCCGCCTCAGCCTTCCCGGATCGCGAAGAAAGGCGGCGCGCGCGTGTATAGGGCCCTTAAGGCGGGCAGCGCTCAGAATTTCGATAAAACGCGATGGAGGCGCCGTCAATTCCCGATGCGCCTGATGGCTGTTATGGCGCTTTCACTTGCGCTTCCGCCGCCGCCCCGCCCCGCCCCCTCCTCGCCCTCGCTGCCTTTTATTGAGGCCGCGATAAAAGGCGGCGGCGGCGGCGTCTGGCGCAGATCGTGGAGGTGGAAGGGCGGCCTAGGGAGGCGTCTGAGAAGGAGATACACGGCAGTTGTGGGCGAAAGGGGTGGACGGAGAGAAGGTGAGCACACGAGAACCCCACCACAGCGATTGCTAGCTGAGAGGCGAGGGAGAAAAGTGAGATGGAGACGTAGCCCAAAAATGTTGCTCAAAAGCGTATTCTCCGAAAGATGTTGGGCAAGAGAGCGTGGGGAGAGTGGGCGTGGGGAGAGTGGGCGTGGGGAGAGTGGGCGTGGGGAGAGTGGGTGTGGGGAGAGTGGGCGTGGGGAGAGTGGGCGTGGGGAGAGTGGGTGTGGGGAGAGTGGGCGTGGGAGAGTGGGCGTGGGAGATTGGGGTGGGAGAGTGGGCGTTGGGAGATTGGGGTGGGGAGGTGGGCGTGGGAGAGTGGGCGTGGGGAGATGGGCGTGGGGAGTGGGCGTGGGGAGAGTGGGCGTGGGAGATGGGTGTGGGAGAGTGGGTGTGGGGAGAGTGGGCATGGGAGAGTGGGCGTGGGAGAGTGGGCGTGGGGAGAGTGGGTGGGGAGAGTGGGCGTGGGGAGAGTGGGCGTGGGAGTGGGCGTGGGAGAGTGGGTGTGGGAGAGTGGGCGTGGGAGAGTGGGCGTGGGAGAGTTGGCGTGGGAGAGTGGGCGTGGGAGAGTGGGCGTGGGAGATTGGGGGTGGGGAGAGTGGGCGTTGGGAGATTGGGGGTGGGGAGAGTGGGCGTGGGGAGAGTGGGCGTGGGGAGAGTGGGCGTGGGGAGAGTGGGCGTGGGGAGAGTGGGCGTGGGGAGAGTGGGCGTGGGGAGAGTGGGCGTGGGGAGAGTGGGCGTGGGGAGAGTGGGCGTGGGAGAGTGGGCGTGGGAGATTGGGGTGGGGAGAGTGGGCGTTGGGAGATTGGGGGTGGGAGAGTGGGCGTGGGAGATTGGGGTGGGAGAGTGGGCGTTGGGAGATTGGGGTGGGGAGTGGGCGTGGGAGAGTGGGCGTGGGAGAGTGGGTGTGGGGAGAGTGGGCGTGGGAGAGTGGGCGTGGGGAGAGTGGGCGTGGGGAGAGTGGGTGTGGGGAGAGTGGGCGTGGGAGAGTTGGCGTGGGGAGAGTGGGCGTGGGGAGAGGGGGCAGTGGGAAGGGGCAGAGAGCCAAGAGTATTGGGCAAGGGGCGTTCAAGGAAAACGGAGGTGGGAACGAGAATTCTGAGACATTTTTTAGCGTTTACCGTATAGTAGAATTGATGCCCACTGACGACAGTCTATTCTTGTTTAGAAAAAACGTCATATTTTTCAAGTTTTCTTGAAATACAATGTAAAGATATCCAATTAAAATTATAGATTCATTACCTGACATGTGTTGACAATTTTTAAATTTACGTTTTTCTCTGCTTTTATGATAAAGAAATTATTTCATTTTAATACATTTTTAATTAAACAGTTAAAAAATACTATCTTAAAACAGGAATACTTCATCGGGAAAGAAATCGAATTGATGTGACAAATAGGGTTATATAAAGGACAGGGAAAAGCAATGGTGAATGTTGGGAGAGAAGTATTAACAAAAGAATTAACAAAAAAAAAAGGAAAGGAAATAATCACAACTAAAGTCACTCCTTTTAAAACGGAAAGCTGTGGAGATTATGAACACCGCAAGTTTCTATGGCCACATTTAGGAATGGGCGGGGCAGATCCGATCAGTCACCACCAGTTAGAATTGTGAAGAATAGCCACAGAGTTATTTCGAGCTGCCAAGAAACGTCGGAAGTGGAAGACGGAAGAAAGAGGATTTGTCCAACGATGACTTCTCGCGCAAGGGGGCGGGGATTGTTCGTGTTATCAAGAGAGAGGCGCGGCAGCGCGAAAGAGCGAAGGAATAGTGGTGTAAATAGAGAAGGGACGACTAGGATGCGCCGAAGAAAGAGCGCACTTGCCGGGGGGAGGGGATGGGAGAAGGCGGAAATTAAAGAGAAATCAACACGGCGGCGGCGGCGGCGCTGAAGGCGGACGCCTCCAGCTTTGACGCGACGTCGTTGCCGCCGCGCCGGGGCCGATGCCGCCGGCGATGGTGGAATAGGCGGAAGTGGCGCCGGCGGCTGCAATTGCGAAGGGAGGGTTGTGGTGGCGGCGGCGACGGCCAAGGCGGCGGTGGTGGCAGAGATGACGTTGGCGGTGTAGAATTGGAGAACGGGGCACAGCAGCAGCGGTTGCGAAAGGGGCGGGGTGCCGTTAAGGGGGGGGGGGGGGGGGGGGGGGGGGGGGGGGGGGAGCGGAGGGCAGGAGCGAAAGACGGGAGCGCAGGGCGGGATTGTTGGGCGGGTGTGGGGGGAGCGGAGGGCGGGATATGTGGGCGGGGAGCGATGGGCGGGAGCGATGGGCGGGAGCGTTGGGCGGAGCGTTGGGCGAGAGCGTGGGGCGGGAGCGTGGGGGGAGCTGGGGCGGGAGCGTTGGGCGGGGGCGGGGCGGACGGGGGGAGCGGAGGCGGTGAGCGGATGGGAGAGGATGGCGGGGAGCGCTGGGCGTGCGTGGGGGAGGAGATGGATGAAGGGGTGTTTGCGGAGACTGTGGTCGTGGTGGTGGTGGCGGTGGGGTCACAGCAGCTGGTGGTGGTGGCGGAGGGGAGGTTTGCGAGGGCGAAGATGACAGCGACGTCTGTAGAATCGGCTCGATAAGACGACAGCAACGAACCGCTCTTGCTCTATTGTTGTCAGAACTCGTTTCTCTTTCCTTGTACCTTCTGAAAGCCGGTTTTGCGAAGAAAAGCAATGAATGGACGCTTATTCTTTCGGAATTTTGGCGGGATGTTTTCATCCATGATTTGTTCCTCGAGATTGATGAACCTTAGCTCTTTAACGCCAATCTTTTTCCTTGATTTGGTATTAGAATTATCTTTGTCTTTCAATATTTTTCTCTCAAATCATGATATTTACTACGAAATTTTAGCTAAGTAGTTTTTTTTTTCAAATTAAAATGTTAAAATAAAATTGACAAATTACTGTGTAATATTGAAAAAATGGAACGATTAACAATATTATTGTTTATTTTCCATTATTATTGTCGAATATAAGGGAAAACAAAAAAGTGGTGTTTTCAAAAGAATGTAAGGGAGCCAGATTGTTCCCATTCACAAGTAAATAATATTTCGAAAGTCTCTTGCCTACTTACATAAAAATATTCTATGAACTTTTTCGAAATTGGGAGTGTTTATTGAGCACTACCTCGTGTCATTCTTCTTGGTGAGTCGATATACAATTACAAATTACAAAGCCGGCGGCGCTAGCCGAATTCGTTTACTACGCTCCGTGAAGTCACGAAGGTTAAGCGCATTCGAGACTCGCGGGTTCGTGGTTGGGTGACGGGCCAGGAACCCCGGGATCTAACGTCTTCGAGCCCCTGGCCGAAGGGATAAAAGGCACTGACTGACTGCGACGTGACGAGACTTCCCTTGAGATTATTCTCAGTAACGGACTATATGTATGAGTATAGTATGCCCAGTAACGGAGGATTACTCCAGAAAAAAGCGCTCAACGCCCAACAAGGGTTAAGAGAGGCGTTGCATCAACGTCGCAACGAATTTAAAAAATCCTAAATTGCACTCGAAAGTTTGATTTTCACTGATTTCAGTCAGTAAAATTTCAATTGGTTTTCTGATCGGGTCAACATCAAGCGAATGCTAGAGCAGTGTCATAACAAACGGACCACAGACCGCGAGCGATCTATCTTCCCTTTTCCTTGTCCTATCCTCTCCCCTTCATCACACGCCATATATATATACATACACAATTTATACACACACACACACACACACACACACACACACACAGATGTTCGGGGAGCAAACGTTGAAACTTGGAAAATAAGTTGTGACTGTTTTAAGCATATTTTGTGTAATAAACTAAACATAGATATTCCGAATGGCTTAGCCGTAATATGCATTCAAAAGATATATTTTTTCGTTTGAGCATATAAACACTCCATAATTATGTAATTGTTCATTATTAAGAAAATAAATAATATATTTATCAGAAAGAAAAATAATCCAGAAAGAAAAAACACCCAATTTACACAGTTCGACTGTTTTTTGTTAATAATATTTTTATAATAATTTTGTTGTTAATAATAGATAGGTCACATGTTTTTGGAGTGTTTATGTGTTTCTACAATGTAAATTTTTGCCTAGAAACCACATTTTCAAACCAATTTTTGAGTGCTTATTGCGGCTCAGCCAATCAAAATTACCAAGTAGTTTATAAGACAAAATATGCTTACAATTGTCTTAAGAGCTTATTTTCGAAGTTTCGACCGTCCCTCTCCGGGCACC
Organism: Teleogryllus oceanicus; assembly: GCA_964035755.1. NCBI lineage: Eukaryota > Metazoa > Arthropoda > Insecta > Orthoptera > Gryllidae > Teleogryllus > Teleogryllus oceanicus. The sequence goes on from CAXIVR010000007.1 coordinate 109,374,368, forward strand.
TGTATATATTACATACACACATTCACCTAATAACATGGAGAGCAGTCGGGAGTTTAGAGCTGCTACGAGCTGGTGAGGTGCTATGTCCCAACATAGGGGGGAATAGATTTTGGAGAGAAGATCCTCCCCTGCAAACTGGCATGTAGGTCGGTGATGAATCTCAATGGTAAGTGGGGGAATAACACCGTCATCTCTCGGGGTAAAACATTCACAACACTAACGGGACTAATGATCACAGCAGTTGACGTGTCCGGAAACAATCGAAAGACGCCGAGATACCGCAGGGACTTTTAGTTCTTGCGCGTCAGTAATGGGTTTTTAACAGTCAATCAGCAATTATTTTGGCAAACCAAGTCACAAAATGATAATGCAACTTGGCAGTAAAATGACTCTCGTGTGAAGCACACCGAAGCCCGTTCATTCCCAACTCGTAACCAAAGGTCACGCGAATTCCGAAGCTTGGACAATATTGATCAGTTTACACGGATTCGCGGATGTCCATCACTTGAAAACGTCACGGTGCCGTGGCTCCATTTGACGAGTGTGAGTCAGCATGTCTTTCTACCATCAATTGTCAGCAACGTATTTCGAAATCGCATCGCAAATAATCACGCTCAGTACAGCTAAACGACGGCCGTACAAACCGGATCCGAAAGTTGAAATTGAGATAATAGGATTTTAATAATCTTAAAAGTGAAAAAATATCAAAATACATATTATATCGGTCATACAGCGAGTGACCACGTATGAAAGACTTAGCGATTCTGACCAATTACGCCGACGCTAATTCGAGACTGTCCCGCTGAAGGCGGATTTTCGACACCGCTTTTCAGCTAGGTCGAATCGTTGCTGTCTGGAGGAAATTCTAGCGCCGAGTGCTCTGATCGGTAGTTTCGTGGTTTCTCCGAACACCAGGCGATCCGAGCAGTCTAAAGGACGCACCGATATCCTTCTCCCGAAAAAGGATTGCACTACACTTACGGGACTAATGACGAAAGCAGTCGACATGCCCGGAAACACGAAAAAATTTATCAATCAACCGAGACCCTTTGTTGTTGGTGGGGCGGGGCGCAATATTTTTTTGGAACTCTGAAACACTCAACAAGCAAAATTTTACTATTCTTTTTACAGTTGAAACAGTTTCTGATATTTTGGATTTATATATGCTGTTTGTCTTTGCTTCAATTATTGTGGAAGTTGTGCAACAAAACGCCGTGTGCTAGTTGCTCAAACTAAGGAAGCTATCAAATTCATTGGTTTGCCTGGTGTGACTAATTTAACTCATCAGTCAACCATGTTAGATTGCTGATTATGAATGAGCAATTTTCAACTATTAATACGAGTCAACTGTTATTTTGATAACTGTTAATGAAGAAAAGCTATTAGGCCCGAATCTGGAGGGGGTAAATGGATCAAGTATGGAATGTGTGTATTTAATAGAGTAGAAACATTTCAGAAGTCCTTACACGAGATAAGTGTGGCACGATAAACCGTATCGTGTATGTGTGTGTGTGTGTGTGTGTGTGTGTGTGTGTGTATTGCGTGTGATATGCCGTAAAAATTTTGCGTTGGGTGGACTCCAGAATAGTTCACGTTAATCATGGAGACCAAGGTCCATAATGTCGCCATCGACATGGAAATGTTCGAACGATGCGAGTCATGTTGGCCTCTCAGTTCGGCAATTTGTTTGCTAATCAAACTTAACCAACGAACACCAATGTGTACAGATTTCTTAATTCTTTAAAGAGTGTGTACTTTAAATAGTAGTCGGCGACGCCGTTCAAATAGTATTTACGCGAGGGATGTAAGAGAAGAGAAATCGCTTTTGCGTTTTAGTGTAAAATGCGTTGGAAATTTTGCGTTGGCTGACTCAAGGATATTATACTTAATCAAAGAAGCTGAAGTCTGGTGCCTCGCCGTTGACTTGGAAACGCGCGAGCAAACCACGTAAAATTGGTCGAATCAAACTGACGATATTTTACTAACCTACCTTCACCTCTCCATTTAAAACGTACAACCTTTTTGTATACATCACCATTATGCAGCAAGTGCTCCACTTATCCATTAGTTTAGCTGTTTGTGGATACAACACAGGCTCCTGGGGCGACGACGCTGCGAGTTGTTCGTTGGATAAACTCAAGGATAATACACGTTAATTGCGGAGTCCGAGGGCCAGAGACTCACCGACGACTTGGAAATGCACAAATGGGCAATTTTCGCAAGTGATTTGAAAGAAGAGAAACCACATGTTCATTTCAGTGTAAAATGCTTTGCAAATTTTTCGTTGGCTAGACTAAGGATAATACACGTTCATTGCGGAGCAGGAGTAAAGTCTCGCCGTCGACTTGGAAATGCGCGAGTGAATCAGGTAAAATTGACCGAATGAAACTGACGATTTTTTACTAAGATAACTTCACCTTTCTACTTAACACGTAAAACCTTTTTATCACCACCATTATGCAGCACGTGCTCCACTTACATATTAGCTTTAGCTGTTTGTGAATACAACACAGGCGCCCGGGACGACGACGCTGCGGCAGTGGCGGGGCGGGGTATCATTGATTATCACGACCGCGGTGAGAAAACGTTTCAATAGTAGTTGACGACGCGTTCAAGCGGTAGAAATTAAGCAAGGAATTGAGTAAAGAAACCGTATCTGTACTTTGATAGAACATGCTTTGCAAATTTTCGTTCGCTGGACCGAAGGATAATACACGTTTATTGCGGAGGCCTCGGGCTAGAGCTCACCGTCGACTTGGAAATGCGCGAGCGAATCAGTTAAAACTTGCCGAATCAAACTGACTGACGATCAATTTTTTTACGAAGCTAACGTCACCTTTCTACTTAACACGTACAACCTTTTTGTGTACGCCACCATCATGCAGCACGTTCTCCACTTATCATATTAGCTTTAGCTGCTTGTGGATACAACAGGCCCGGGGCGACGACGCTGCGGCAGTGGCGGGGGGGGTATCATTGATTATCACGACGCCGCGGTGAGAAAACGTTTCAATAGTAGTTGACGACGCCGTTCAAGCGGTAGAAATTAAGCAGGGAATGTGAGTAAAAGAAACCGTATCTGTATTTTGATAGAACATGCTTCGCAAATTTTTCGTTCGCTGGACCCAAGGATAATACACGTTTATTGCGGAGGCCTCGGGCTAGAGACTCACCGTCGACTTGGAAATGCGCGAGCGAATCAGTTAACACGTAAACGAATCAGTTCGATGGTATAACGCCGAATCAAACTGACTGACGATCAAATTTTTTACGAAGCTAACGTCACCTTTCTACTTAACACGTACAACCTTTTTGTGTACGCCACCATCATGCAGCACGTGCTCCACTTATCCATTAGCTTTAGCTGCTTGTGGATACAACACAGGCGCCCGGGGCGACGACGCTGCGGGCAGTGGCGGGGGCGGGGTATCATTGATTATCATGACGCCGCGGTGAGAAAACGTTTCAATAGTAGTTGACGACGCCGTTCAAGCGGTAGAAATTAAGCAAGGAATGTGAATAAGAGAAACCGTATCTGTACTTTGATAGAACATGCTTTCCAAATTTTTCGTTCGCTGGACCCAAGGATAATACACGTTTATTACGGAGGCCTCGGGCTAGAGACTCACCGTCGACTTGGAAATGCGCGAGCGAATCAGTTAACACGTAAACGAATCAGTTCGATGGTATAACTTGCCGAATCAAACTGACTGACGATCAATTTTTTTACGAAGCTAACGTCACCTTTCTACTTAACACGTACAACCTTTTTGTGTACGCCACCATCATGCAGCACGTTCTCCACTTATCCATTAGCTTTAGCTGCTTGTGGATACAACACAGGCGCCCGGGGCGACGACGCTGCGGGCAGCGGCGGGGGCGGGGTATCATTGATTATCACGACGCCGCGGTGCGGCGCGCCGCGCTGGGGGCGGTGCCCGGGCGGCCGCCGGCGGCGGCGGTGGGACTGCACTGCGGGTCGCCGGCCGACTCAGGGCGGGGCTGCAGCCGCTCTGACGTCCCCGCCCCCGCGTACAAACAGAGCGCCGCGGTCACTGACCCCGTCGCAGCCTCGCCTGGTCGGGCGGACACTCAGGATGACGGCGGGCTTCGCGTCACTGTCTTGCGGATTCGATGGTATAACGGTTAGCGTACCGGACTTTAAAAACCAGCCTAAACGAAGCCTCTGAGCTAAATTCAAGTCGCCTATTTCATCGCCCAACAATACCTTCTTTCTCCGCTAGATGGTGAAAGGAGCGTAGCGAAATTTGCGTGGTCAGACGGAAGAGCGGGCCTGATGGACCGAGTCTCGCCACGTAAAATAAGGCACTAACTAACTGTCTTCGAAATTCTCGGCGCATCTGACCGAGTGGTCCGGTATGCGAGTCCCGAAAGTGGTAGGATTTTGACGCTAGCTAGGTATTATCTAGGTCAAGCTCAGGAGCTGTCTAGAGGTCGGCTGCTCTGGTCGATAGTTTTCCGTGGTGTCTCCGATCAACACCAGTGAAGTATCGAAGCAGTAGTTTAACAAATGGGCCACGGACCGGGCGCGATCTTTCCTTCATCTTCGTTGTCCTATCCTCACCGTTACTTACACACACTTACACTTACATGCACTATTCTTCCGCACATGACTGGCGACCGTTCGGAAGCATAGAGATCGCCCCAATTGGGAGTGCCCCGCTGGTGGGAGATACCTAGTTGAAGAAAACTCCGCGAGCAGACAGGTAGGTCGGCATCGGATCTCACCGTCCACTGGGTGAAGAACAGCGCCACATTCCTAAGAAAAACATTTAATACCCTTACGGGACTTGTGATCTCAGCAGTAGGCGAGTACTGAATTATTAATCAGTCATTTTCGGCGCCTGGGAATCTGCATTGAAACGGGGGAGGAGTTTGCGATAGTTTATGGCGGTGGAGGCGAACAACGGGACAGCACCATTGAGCGGATTATGCAGAAAAGGCTAAGTAAGAAAAAATATCTCTAAGTTGTGCTGCCCCTCACCTAAACATGTAGGACAAACTGTGCACGGGACCCGTTGTTCCACTAAACTCTGTACAACCGGGTAGGGTTTACAACAATCTCTTTTTCCCATAAATACCCCCAAGACAACGAACCACGCCTGTTAAATCAACAAATTTCTAATGCATTTTCTAATGCAAAAGTATAATGCATTTTAAATTTTATTTTGGTTTTCGGTGTCCAATAGATTTCGATATTTTCTGAAATTAATGGATTTTTTCACCTATAATATATTTTTTCAGTATATTAAAGATTAACTGTGTAACGTGAACAAACGAGGAGTACATCAATTTTCGTTATTACCCCAACTGAATGTACGAAATTACCATTTTGGAATGGAATATAAATTCTTTTTCCGACATTGGCGATTTACTTTTTCAACATGTTACTTTACATTCCATTTTTATCCCTCGATGAATCTGCGATTTTACTGTAAATGATAATTTCGTCAATGAAAATGTCAATGAATCGCCCATAACTTTGTTCAGAGTTCTATTCTCCCTTACGGTATTATTTCCCACAAATGAGTTCAAAATGTGATTACCATTGCAGAGAATTAATGCCTGCCTTAATAACACATACGAATGTCTTTAAAACTAGTGTAAGTCATCAATGATTTCCTTTTCTCTCATTTTTGTAAAGATGAGAAGAAGTGCTACTTTATCATTTCACTTCTTCTATCTTCCGGTATATTTTGTAACGAATACATTGAGTTTTCATGTTAACAATATAGAGCTTAGTGCATAACATTTGACACTGATTGCGGACCCCCCGGATCGCAAAGTAATTGAGGAATTAATTGAATGTTTGTGGATGAGTCAATATTAAAATCCTGTCACCATTCCCTACCGCCTGTCAGAAGGTAAGATGCTTCCCTAATGTAGGTACCGATTGTAGTCACCAGGCTACTAGAAATGGAATAAAGGCTTATTTGAACTTTGGAAAAGACTTGGAAATTTGTGATCAATAATTGGATTTTTTTTAATTGGAATATTTACCCTGAATGTAAATTGTGCATTTAATGTTTTTGTCTTTATTTCAATTTTAATTAAAGGTTCAATTTGTGTTTGTTCCATTTCTTCACAGAATGCAGCATTGGGGAAGGGGGTGAAGGGGAAGGCGCTTTATCTACTTCTATATCAATTTTCTTTTCCTAATTCGTAATGGAAACTGATTTAATGAATACAAAATGAATAGTTAAATTCGACACATCATGCCTGCGATTATGGCAGCCAGATCTAAGGCATTCAAAGTATGTACGTGTGAGCCCATTGTATACTGAAGACGTCCAGTCATTCCTTCGCGTACGTCATGCCCAAACCAAGTTGTACGAATCATCTCCAAAGCGTTCATTTGTGTTTTTATCAGATTCACATGTTCAAACCTGCTTCGGCGCCGCGATACGTAGACATTCTTCTGTGTCTAATCGCGACGAGATCTACTCGAACCATGTTGTACAAACACGGCGACCTTCGTCAATATTTTTTCGTTTCAGAACGCCTCACCATGCCATTTTCCAGGCGTCCCCCGCCGCCCACGTGTTAATTTACGTTGCCGCCAAATTAAATGTTCCGTCGGCAGCGATAAATCACGAAAAACATTCCCGCACATGACACAAAACAGACCGCAACACTCGCTCCCTTGTGCCGAAGTATTAACATATCGCATTAGTTGGAGATCTTATCACCGGATTGCGCTGCAGTGTAGCCTCTGGCCGTGATGAATCGCCAGGAGAACTAATTTCAGTTTGTACGTTCAGCCGCGGTGACTAATTTTTGTTTGGGCGCCGCGCCGACCTGGCCCAAGGGGGCGCCGGTGCGGCATTTACGAACCGTCGGCTTTGGAATCGGGCTCCATTAATCTCTTTCTTTCGGAAATGGGACGCTGGATGCTTCTCGCGGTCCCGGTCTCCCCGGTGCGGCTGCCTGCGCCGCTGGGCTGCTGCACTTTCCTCCGTTGCTCTCACCCACCGTCGTTCTCGCTTAGCTTAAGGCAGTATCATCGTGCAGGTCTAGTCAAATACAATCTGTAATACATTTATTTCACAGATTAACAATAGCTGCTTGTATACGTGAACGGAGCATTTAAATAGTTGTGTGTAAACCGTTAAAAGAGAAGATTACAATAGTTGCTCTCGAAAAAAATGTTAACTATAAAATTTAGTCTCTCGTATGAATTTTCATTTTTGTAATTTGGCAGCACCCAAATTAGGTTAGGTTTCCTTTGACGCTCGTACTTTCCTTTCTTTTTGCGTTGAATAACAGTTCACATATTTTAAATTGAAAGTGAAGTATCTTCAAATAGTTTATGGTTATGTGAGATTAAAATTTTAAGCCAGTACTTTCGGTTGCGATATATATATATATATATATATATATATATATATATATATATATATATATATATATATAGCTTCCCATTGGAGTCTGGTGACTACTCGGGAGCTTAGGGCATGTCCCGGCTGAGGCTGTGCCACGATGGTGGGAGATTCCTTGAAGGGAAAAGCCCCACAAGCTGACGTAGTCGGCGCCGATTCTCCGTGTAGGAAGATCACCGCTATTTTCCGCGATGAAAACATGCGCCACACTCACAGGACTAATGACCTTAGCAATTGAGGCTGCCGGAATCACTTTTCAATCAATCAATCAGTCAATCGAGAATAATATTAGTTTCATTACAGTGTCTTCAATAAATTCCTATACAGTATTTCATCAACTGCGATTGTCGTGTGTGTGTGTGTGTGTGTGTGTGTGTGTGTGGTGTGTGTGTGTGTGTGTGTGTGTGTATGTATGTATGGATTCGTTACGCACGGTTAGACGACTTCACCATGCACCAATCGAGACATATGAAGTATTATTCGTCGCATCTCGGTCTCCGAGTGAGGAACTGACAATTTGCTTTCGAAGCCGACTAGAAGATTTAGAGAAATTTCCAAAAACGTGTTTTGGCAATGCGATCTTAGTGCTTAGATCGGGAATTAAACCAAAGCTACCTAAATAGATTTAGTATGTAGGTGGTGTTGATTAAATCCCTGAACACAGATGCAATTTTTGCTCCATGAGACCATAATTTTCTTTCACGAGGATGCAAACACTGATTTTTGCCATCTCCAAGTTAAACAAAGATTCTTTGTTGTCTTTGTTGCGCTGCAGAAGTCATTTCATTTTCATCCGTATTCAAGTATTTTTAAAAACAAAATGTGCAAAAACCTGCAAACAGTATTGCATATTAAATTTGATGAGCTTCAAGTGAATGCAGAGAAAACCAAACTGTGATTTATGTTAGAGAATGAAAGGACATTTACGTTCTTACGTTTGACTTCTCACATTTATGTTGTTAAGAATACCGATTTTCAAATGAATGTGACTAACAACTTATTCTAATTAAACTTAACTAACACATTATTCACACGAACACACAAAACAGTCTACATTTAATGTTTATATAGATTTGCATACAAAACGATAAAAAGAGCAATTGTGGAAGTAGAAGAAAACACACATTGGACGAGTTTTTGGAGTTTTAATATCTTCAAAAATCAGAAGGAAAATGTAGAAAAGTTTAGCACATACTGGGAAGAATCAAACGAAGTTGTAGGGGACTTTGCGGCAGAATTTTCGAAATGAATTGAGAATGATCTTATTAGAGAATATTACTGAAGAACAGGTTCCATTTGAACTTTTATATGCATTTTTGTGCATATTGGCAACAAAAAAGCGCACAAGATATAGCTGTACTAAATTCTAACTATTCGCATTATCCGTTCCTACAAGTAGTTTTTACGGCGATTACAGTTTGCAATATTACCAGTTCATATCCCGTATGGAGGTAACATACAAGGCCATTGGATGTAAGACATTTTTGAATGGCCGTATATATTGATATGTCCAATGCCAGAGGACTGATTTGAACAAAGTTGTGCAAGACATTTAAAAATTTTCAACTCATGAAAATACTTTTAAAATAGTTTACAGCGTCGGCGACGCCACATTTAACTAATAACTAACTGTTAGTGGTATAGTTCTCCAGATTAATTCCATTATCAGTACTGTAGTTGCGCAAGAGTGAATACAGTGCAGTGTTACAGTGAACTCGAGACAGACGTATAACATTAGTTAACTAGGTGTAACACCTAGTGTCAATAATTGTAGGAAAATAATTGTAAGACCCACAAACGTTGCTCAGTTGTGGGAATATTTCTAAGAGAAATCATCTCTAAGGATAGGCCGTTGCCCACTCAGGGATTCTTAGTATTTATTTATTTATTTATTTATTTATTTATTTATTTATTTATTTATTTATTTATTTATTTATTTATTTATTTATTTATTTATTTATTTATTTATTTATTTATTTATTTATTTATTTATTTATTTATTTATTTATTTATTTATTTATTTATTTATTTATTTATTTATTTATTTATTTATTTATTTATTTTTCTTCGTAACCATTCGAGAGCACAACCCCCGCCCAATTCCTCCGCTCTACCTGTGCAACCTTCGCGCATACCAGCCTCCCCCTCCGCCGCCGTCAACCGAAGTGGCCCGGGAGGGGGGAGGAGGCAGGTAACGCCGCTAGGGGGTCGGAGGTCAGCCGCCGGGGCGCCTGCAAAGGAAGACGGTGGCCGATAACCCCCGTTGACCCGGGCGGGGCCCAAACCACCTTTAGTAATGGGCTCTTGTTTCTTTTGTCAGCTCCTTGTCGAGTTTCGCGGAGGCTCGGAGTGTTACGTTGTATCCGGTAGCACGCACGCTGGATGTTTTTTGAAATCAAAAACTCGTGAGTGTTTTAACAAGCTTAGTTTACAGAGGGCTTGCGTTGTAGGTGCATACTAATCTCTGCAAAAGGTGCGCGACGTGTTTAGATGAAACTTGACGGCTATGTTTACAGTAAAGTTCATTTAAAACGATACGTTACGCAACTGAGCTTTAACTCTGTTAGATTCGTAGTTATGGTATGTCAGAACGTGAAAATTATAAAAGGAAACTCTCCTATTGAAATATATTATTATCTATATCGTTGTTATTTTTTTTTCAAGAAATATCAGAAAGATAGTTCAAAATTATATATTTCGATCTGTAGTATACTCAGACATTGATGTAAACGACATCTATAAAACGTCAAGAATTGCAATATTTGTACCTAGAGTTTTAAATACGATTCATGCTATATATGTGTAATTTATGATACGAGTGGTAAATGTGGTATTTTATTTTGCAAATGATAAGGATTGCGACCCTAAGTCGATAGGTCGAGCTATGAGCAAAGTAAAAACACTTTTATCACGTGTAACTGACTTTCATTTTAATTTATTTCATGAATACAAATCACTAAATCAAGTACTATGTGAGATTTCAAGCTTATATTTATTTTTCTGTTGAATTTTAAATATATATTTGTCTTTAAAATGATAATTTTGGTCTCCTATTTGGAAAGTTCCAAGAATCCTAATTATTCTTTGTTAAGTTCAACTGTGGCATTATAACGTTGATTTTATAAACCCATTGCCCTTGAAAGGATTATCTAGCTAGAATGCCGGTCTCCCCCCATTTGACTGAGAATCATGTGGTCACAACCCGCTTATAACTGCTTGTTTAAGTGATTGAGTTTTCTTCATCGGAAGAAATTATCTCGCCGTGACATGGGTCAAAATCACTCCTATAACATCAAGCTTTTATAGTTTGAGTAGTAGTGTTTTTGTTGCCAGTGTTTCATTTAATTAACATTTCTGTGGTTTTGGTATTAATGCGTTGTGCTGTGATATGTTGTAAAAAATATTATTTAATATGGGGTCCTGTGACTTGTAATTTAATGGTTTAATTTATTTTCTAGTGTTATCATGCTTGTTGCGAATTGCGAGAAAACAACTGTTCTGTTAGTAGTTGTCATTCTTAATCGTAGGTAGCACTGAAGTCGCTCTAGGTGGAGTTTCATAACGTCAGTGCGCTGGAGATACATGGTCTGCTTCTCGAATGCAGTGATAGTGTATCAAAGAAGGCTGTGACAAATTGTCAACATATGTGCTGTGTCAAAGTCAGAAATATTTGGAATTCGCTCATTCCCAAATTAAATTTGATGATTTTAATAATTTATGTACAGCATAACATTTTCCCCATTTTTTATAGAGGCGTAGTTGAACACATTTTTATTGTTATGTATCGAATTGAAGCTCGTAATCCTGTTTAAATTGTTCGGTCTCTTGTAATAATATAACTGATTATTGTATTTGGCCCTATATAATTCGAATTCGTTATAAACCACTTAATACTTGAATTGGTCGTTGATGCTTTGAGATTTTATTTTGCGACGTGCTCGATGGCTCATTGCTTAGCGTGCTCACTTTCCAAGATGCAATTCCCTTGTTCGATTCTCGGTCGAGGCAAAAATTGAATGGGCACTTTCCTTGCATTGTCGGAGTATCCGTTGCTGTGTGACGATGAGAAAGCTCGTTTTTCATGTTAAGAAGACCACAGGGTTTTTTTATTATTATTTTATTTTTACAGATCATAAATAGTTCAGTACATATAACACTTTACATATGTATTGATGGCTTACATTCTAAATTTCTTAAAAAAAACAACTAAAAACTAATTCGGGTGAGGAAATCTTTTCCAGGCACCTTTAAAAACAATCTATTTCGGCAAATTTGGTTAGGAATGCCTGATATGGATATCTATTTTTTAATCTGGTTCTATGAAGAGTTTCCCGGAGTCTGAAATTGTCTAGGTGTGGAATTTGAGGATTGAGGATAGAACTGGGTTGAGAGATATGCATGGTGTTGTATTGTACGGGTCTTTTGAAATTCTTTGGAGCTATGAGTTTGAGACAAACCAGGAGCATTTGTGAAGTTCTAAGAAACTGGTTTTGGACTATTTGGAGCTTGTTTAGTTTGTTCTTGCCGGAGATCAAACTGACAGGGAAGGTCTAATGATCTTTATAGATGGATAGCCCTTAATATTGAATTGGTCGTTGAAATCTTTGAAGATTTTAGTTCGCGTGCTATTGCCCTCAATAGTTCTTGCTTGCTGTTATTTCAGACGTAATTTGATTCGTCAGGAATTAATGCTCTCCAATGTCGGAATATCCGTGCTTTGACGAGAAGTCGCTTCCCATGTTGAGACCACAGGTACGTCTAAGATCTAGTGCTTATCCACTCCGTCACCCATGGTTGTGATGTCGTGGTAGGGATCTACCACGAAGAAACAGACATGTTTACAATTTATTTACTCATCAGTCAGGATAACTTTCTAACTTTTCGGAGTATGCGCAGCCCACTCTCCAACACGCTTGCGGCCCTGCGATAGCCAACTCCGAGAAGGGCATCTTGCTGCAGACCATTGCCTGAAATATAAGGCATACTTACGTGTCGCTAGACACTATTGCGCTAGCACTTCCGCAGATGGGGACAGTTTGTGTGTTTGCCGTCAGGAAACCAGAACGTTAAATTGGAAACAAATAGGCCAAGTTCTGTCCTGCTAGTAACCCAGCACTCGTCTTGAACGAGTGCGACGATCGATTGTGCTGGCGCTGGATTTCCGTAGAGTGGCCATTGTTCGCCTATTGCTCTCATCCCATCCTGCTCCGTCAAGCATCGGGCTGCAAGGCCGGGATACCGCTAATAGGCCTGAGCTCGTAAAGATCTGTTGTGCCAAAGTACATACACATACATAACGTACGGCTATTGCTTTCAGGTCTGTTATATTAACAGTAGGATGACGGGTATGTTATACGTAAGTGTGCACGAATCTGTGGAGTTAAACTTGGGAAAAGTAGTCCTTTCCTCATTGGAACTTCTGCTCCTGGCGACCGTGAGATCGAATATTCGTACTTGGTCAATGCTTTTGTTTCGGAAATTTGGATGCGAACTACGGTGTTCCTTAAGATCAAGAGTAGCTGATACGGCCAGACGAAAGGAGACTTTGGAACATCGTCTCACTTTTAGCATAATTGGTAAAAATTTAATTTTGTACGATGTGGTGCCCTAAAAGTAACCACTTTTACTACGGTCATCTAAAAATATATTTAAGTAGCCTCAACAAAATATATTTTAGTTTTTTCTTGACATCCACGTCACTGGAGACCTCTTGCTAACAGATCCTTCAATTCGCCAACATTTGACTACGATGTTAAATAAACTCCTAGAACCTCTTCAGCTAAAGAAATCAGTATTTTTGCAACCCCCTCAGACATTATCAGTTTATTCTTATCTAATATTTTACATTTCTACACATATAGTATTAAACTCTTATCTTATGTGAATTTTTCCTTATCTTTGGAACGTTAAACTTCATATAAACATAAATTAAGGATAGCAGAGATAATTGATATAAACATATTTCTCACTTGGCAATTTAGAAAGATAAATTATTTGGGAATTAAAATCTTTGTTTTTAATAGTAATTTTGAGGGTAACAAAATATTGTTTAATCTTGGGCGAAATTTCATGAGATAGAACTGTTGCATGAATACCACACCCATTTTATTCCATCACCATAATTGTTATGGAATCACTGGTATTTGAAAGTAATTCGCCCTACAAACTTCAAAACTTTTATTTCACATTTCAAAATGTGCTCGTGTACTAACTGGGGTTACGGAATGTAGTTCACGAATGTGGTTCACGTTCACATCCCTTATTTCATCATGGTTGTGCATTCCACAAAGGTTAACTAGGGATAGTTCGGAATCGCATGAAAACACATGTTTCTACTAATTCGCTTCGAATGGGAATAAGAGGAGCCCAGTATTAAGGATTGTCACAACTCTCTCATTCATAAACATAAAAACAGTTCAATTAATTAGTAATTATTAATTCAACTACATTGAATTTTGTTTTAATTAATTTTTTTAATGAAAAAAGGCGAGGTGATTACCGCACAGATATTGAAGGAATCCATATTAGAATAGCAATAATATTACATGCTCCAACTAGCGTAGAATGGTAACTATTATTCCCGAGTTGATATTTAGGACACGAGCGACGTAGGAGCGAGTATCGGAATTTCTACGAGACATAATAGCCATTCTACGCGAGTAGAAGACTATACTTTCTCTTCGACTGTGAAATTGATGTTTTAAAAATACTAAATGAAAAGTTTTTATTTTTTGAATTAATGTTACATTCATTGTACTTCATTACTTAAATATTTTATAACATTAACTACAAAGAAGTAAACAAAACAAGTACTACAGACATAAATGGTCCAGATTTTTTTTTGGAAAAATTAATTGTGAAATTAGAGCAATTGGAAATATTTACTATCAAGGGATTTGACTCTTGATTTGAGCCGATATCATTTAAAATAGAATTACTAACAGAACAAGATGTTTCTTGTAGACGTGTATTTTGAATAAAAGCTGTATTATGTTCTAGTGATTGCAGTAGAGTGTTTGCGGTAGACATTTTGTTTGACATAGAATCATCCACATAACCTTCCGCTAGCACGTAACCTTCCAAACAATCACCAACTCGCGTACTGTTTCGTGGTTCATCTGTCTTACGATACGACGTGTCGCGGCAGAGCTTGCAGAGGTGTTGCCCTCTATAGGCGTCTGCGAGAACTCTGTCGTGTATAATGAACTAAGACGAATGTGATTGGGCGACGGCCTTGCGAGAATAAAATTCTCACAAGACTTGTGGAATCGTCACATTACTGTGTACGACAACGTGCAGATATGCATACATTCTGCAGTAGTCGTAGAGAAAAGAAGTAATAATTACTATCAATAAATAATTATTATTTATTTATCCGAAACATATTCAAATACCTGTCATTTTCTTTATAATTGTTATTTTCCAAAATTGGAGTGTAATTCGACTATGATTAGTTTACTTTTAATTACCTGATGTTGGAAAAAATTTAAATTTTGGATACATTAAATTCTATCATTTCACAAATTTTTTGCAAAAAAATGTGAAAAGACACTTTTTCAGTATTGATAGTTACAAATATTGAATCTCAATTAACATAACTGTAAATGCAAACCGATGACAAATAGACAAAATTGACGAACGAGTATTTATATTGGTAGTAAAACATTGGATGACTATATTTATGCCGGTAGGCATGACATTTCATTAGTGAAATGGCAGCCATAGCTTTGCGTAAGCACAATAACCAGCTGAATGAACTCTCATCACTCAAACAAATCTGACATTGTATTCTCGAGATTACCCTCTTCGAAGAGTAAATATTGGCAACGACGACACTTTCTAAAAGCGTTCGTAAGTCGAGATTGCCTAATCGTTGGAATGTAACGGGGGGTTTCGCTAAGAGGAGCCATTGCAGCACGACAAAAAGCCCTGGGCGATGCCCACGCGAATACACAATGGCAGAACTTGATCTCTCACTGAATCGCCCTAAAATAAAGCAAAGAACGAAATAAATAGATTAATGATTGGAATGATAATGAATGAGAAGTGATAATTAATAAGGAAATAAATGTAGAAATGTGCAATATATATTTAAATAGATGAATATATATTACTACTTCTTAATTTAAATTTCACTCTTTAACACTTTAAAAATAACGAACGTGAAACACACAGAATTCACACAACTAAATTGTTTATATAAATTAAATTATTTATGCACAAACAATTGTCTGGCAGCATACCAACTTTAATTTAAAAGCCACGCTCAATCATGCAGAACATCTTATGATAATTATTACCGTCGTCAATTCCTTCAAGTCCATCTCCATTGACTTAAAATGGTTATCCTTTCGAAAGCAACAAACGATATTTATAGAAACTCTCATCAACTTCGATTAAATTATTCTCCTTCGAGCTCATCACTTTCGCGCAACATGACAATCTGTTGCATCAATCAACATCAAACTGACATCAAGACTTGTTCATTTTACACTTATCGTTTAAAAGCTCTTGTTGGTTCTTTCATAACCTTATCACGAGTTCCTCGTAACATTAACTTGTTTCCTTTGTTTCTACGTTTTGAAGATCTTCGTAGGCTCGTGGCCCAACACAAAATGAAAAAAGATAAAATATTTCAAGAGATGAAGATAATTATTTACGAGTAATTTATGATACAAGAGAGAAAGTAAGGTTTCATTAACTCGTAAGTATTAGCCGGCCGACCTGGATGGTGGCTAAGAGCGAGTACTGACTCAGCGCTTCGGCGCGAAGGGTCGCGGGTTCGTGTCCCGCCTTGGGCATGGTTGTTTGTCCCTTGACTTTGTATGTGTCGTCGCGGAGGACCTCGCGTTCTGCTGACCCCAGATCAGAGTAGCCCGAAAATGTGTTGGTCTAGTGTATGGTTGAATATGCGTCCCATCGGGACGTAAAGGGTAACAGGCTGTTGGCTCGATAAAAGCCTCTGGGCTCCTTAAGTCGCCACTAAGACCAAACGTTCACCAGCTGAAGTGGCTCAATGCAACAACTAACATCACTGCAACGCCTCTGACCGGGGGATCCTAGGAATCCAGCCCCGAAGTGAAAGGATTTTCGACACTAGCTACAAAGCTGGATCGAATTCAGCCGCTGTCTGGAGGAGAGTTCTAGCGGCCGGCCGCTCTGATCCGTAGTTTTCCGTGGTTTATTCCATGAACATCAGGCGAATGCCGTCAGTGCCGTAACAAAGGGACCTCGCGCGATCTTTCTTTCCTGTCCCTTGTCCTATCCGCACCCTCTTACTTAAACACATTTACTCTAACATTCACTTCATTACCACACTCGACGGGAGCTCAGTGCATCAGTTGATGTCACTGCAGCGCCTCCGACCGGGAGATCCTAGGTTCGAGTCCTGATGGCGGCAGGATTTTCGACACTAGCTTTTCAGTTAGGTCGAATTCAGTCGCTGCTTGGAGGAGAAGTCTAGCGGCCGGCTGCTCTGATCGGTAGTTTTCCGTGGTTTCTCCGATCAACACCAGGCGAATGCCAGAGCAGTACCCTACGATACGGGCCACGGACCGCGCGCGATCTGTCCTTCCTCTTCCATGTCCTATCCTCTCCCCTTACACACATACACACACACTTACACTAACATGCACTACACTACCACATATTCCGGGAAACCGGTCGGGAGCTTAGAGCTTGTCCGGCTGGGCGGTGCCCCGCTGGTGGGAGAGTCCTGGTTAGGGGGAAACCCCACTAGCCGACGATAGGTCGGCGCCGGATCTCGCCATCCAGCTGGGGAAGACCACCGCCATCTCCCGAGAAACAAACATGGACTACACTAACGGGACTAATGACCAAAGCAGTTGACGCGCCCGGAAACACGAAAAAACCAACCAAACCAATTACCACACTCGTCGGGAGACCAATCGGGAGCTGAGAGCTTGTCTCGGCTGGGACTGCTTTGATGGTGGGGTAAACCCTGCAAGCCGACGTGTAGGTCGGTGCCGTATCTCCACCATCCTGCGGGGAAAGAACGCCGCTGCCTCCTGTGATGATACATGCACTACATAGAAGTAGATGCGCCAGGAAACATGAAATAATCACTCATAAGAATTACTTTCTTGGCTTCTAAAGTCGTCTTCAAGTTCATACGCGCAACGCAACTGGAATACACACGTGAATCTCCGCGAACTATGACATGAATGAGTCACTCCAACTTAAATTTATCTGTCGGATAAAACAGTTTGTGGTAGTATTCTTTGTGATTTCTCATGTCTCGCATTGCGGGTTATTGCAACACTTTTTCAAGCAGGAAAACAAGGGATTTAATGCACACACATTGATTGTTAAGATGTTTTCATTTTTAAAGTTTTCATTAAATTTTGTTAATCAGATGTTTAATTTTTTTTTAAATTAAAATGAAAAAAGGGGAAGAATATCTTTTAATACAAGCATTGGTAACGTGGATAAATCCAGTTGTCAAAATGAGAAAAAAGTCATCTAATACGCCGTGTAGTACATGTTTTGTGGATACTTGATACCGAAAAATTGAATGACGGCGAAATGTCTGTCTGTCCGTCCGTCCCGTGAACTACGCTAGCGGCTAAACCGTTCAGCCGATTTTCGCCAAAGTTGATATTCCGCATTCGACCTAGCTAATTTCGCGGCTTCTTGAATTTGAAATTCTATTTTTAAATTTGGTACTTTACATGAATTCCCTAAGATTTTTCAGTTTTTTAAAAAAATGGCTCCGTTTTTTATTAAATTTTGTTTTTGGATAGTGTGAAGAACGTTTAAGAGAATGATGTCGGTATCATGTTCGTTAAATACTCTGATTTTTCGATAATTTCAAAAGTTCAAATGTTATTCGTCATTTTCCTACAACTACAATATTAATGGTAGAGATTTTTCATCAATGAAATCTTTTCCTTAAAGAGAATATTTTGAAATATGGTCGGGTACAATTTTTCGAAAATTCGAGTACTTTTGTGGTAATTCTGCGTCAAAATTTTGCCGCGAGAAAGTACGTGCTGTTTTAGCACCACTAGTTTTCGAATACCAACGATCCCTTGAGAACGTGTATCTATCTATCTATCTATCTATCTATCTCTTCTCTTCTTCTTCTTCTCTCTCTCTCTATATATATATATATATATATATATATATATATATAGAGAGAGAGAGAGAGAGAGAGAGAGAGAGACTGACATGCACTATTCCTAAAAGACTGTTTGTAACAATTTATACAGAGGGCAATAAAGATATTAGTGTACACCGGATGGAGGAATCAAAGTTGTTTGGGAAGGAAAACAACCATTGTGACAGCTTCCTATCGCGCTCACCCACGAACGACATTAGAAACAGCTGCAGCTGTATTCGTAAAGGAACACGTACTGTTGATAGTCGATAACACACGAAAAGGAGCGCCACGGCAAACAGTGTTCCACGACTAAAGGGGATTGTGGAAAAAAAGCACGAGGGTATGATGTCATGAATAGCTGCATGCTGAGTGAAGTCAAGATGAATGATATAGTATTCAGGATGAATGATATTCTATTTATTATTTTTAAGGAAATTAGTATAATAATACTATCATGGTATGTCATTAAGTTATGATGAGGATACTGATATCCACGAACCAAAAATATGGAAACAAATCATTTCGGTTTTTCTGTACATTTACAAATTTTTAATAACCATTTTTAATAGCGGCATTCTCTACCGAGGGAAAAAATAATATACAATGTGGAACCATTTTTGGGAAAATTTTGAAAGTATAAAGACCTCATGTAAAGTACTTCCAAAAATCAAAATCTCCGTTTCAAATTCGCAGGACATGAAGTCCGGCCAGATTGATGGTTGCTCAGGGCATCAACTGATGTCACTGCAGCGCCTCTGACCGGGAGGTCCTAGGTTCGGGTCCCGACAGTGGTAGGATTTTCGACTAGTTAGATGCTGGGGCGAGTTCTGTCGCTATCTGGGCAAGAATTCTAGCGGCCAGCTACTCTGATCAGTAATTTTCCGTTGTTTGTGCGATAAACACCAGGCGAATTCCGGAGTAGTACCCTAACAATCGATCCACGGATCGCTCGTGATCTTTCCTACCTCTTCTTTGTCTTGTTTTCACCCCTTAGTTACACATACTTACACTCGCATGCACTATACTACCGGAGTCCAATAGGAAGCTTAGAGCCCGGCCGGGGCGGTGCTCCGCAGATGTGAGATACCTGGTTAGGGAATATCCCCTCCAGCCGTCGATGGGTCCGCACCATATCTCGCTATCCAGCGGGGGAAGATCACCTTCACCTCCAGTAATAAAACATGCACTATACTTACGGAACTGATTACCCGAATCAATCAATCAATCGATCAATCAACGAATATCAATTTTAAAGAAAATCGTCCGAATATTTTAAGCGCTAGAGGTGATCACAAACGGTCGAGCAGAGTCGGGCAGATGTATTCCCGAATACAGATTTGGCGGAATCAAGGACTCACAAAACGAGGATTATGGGTACTCAACTTGTCAAAAGTTTTGAAGTACTACACACAGGAATACGATCTCTTTTTTATACCACTGCCCTACAATACGAGTCTTTGTGGCAAAAAATTCCGCTGCAGCATAATAATATTTATTCTTTAATATCTACGGACGTAGAAGGCGAGACAGTAAAAATGTTCATTTACTTTTATCGCACGGAAAAGATGCGTGCACGTTTCTCAATCATTAATTCATATTTCCGCTCCTAGCATATATTGGAATCAAGTAACTTGTACCAACCTTATTCCTGTACGGTCCAGATAACTTAGATATTCTTTTTCAATTCTAAACGCTTAGAAATGAAGTTAAATAGTGACTAGCTATCTTATCAAGGTCCGAGCAAAACGAAATTAGTTGTCTGTGATTGTAGTGAGGTCATCAAACTTCAACGATGTCATAAATTTGATAATCCCCATTGGTAGGTGTCATAAACATGAGAATTCTTTTCGATATTTCCTTTACAGTAAAATAAGGTTAGGAAAAACTGAAAACGCCGATCGTCTGATAAGGAAATTTAAAGTCCAATAAAACTCAGTCTCTATAATTTATAGTAATTTTAGTGTAAAATGAGGATGACAAAAATATTTACGTTCAGGTTCTTAAATGGTAAGTTAACTCAGGAAAACTGATTTAAAACAGTTAAGAGGGCCCACGAATATCAAGCAGGTAATAGTAATATAAATTAATATAATAATAAGAAAGTATTAAACTTTTCTTTATTGTTGGTGCAGGTACATTCGTCTCTTATCCCCAAATACTTCGGCGATGAGGACGTCGACAACCACATGATCCTCACGTGTATGTGTATGCATCGCAATATTTAATAATTTAAATATTAATTTTTTAATTTAATATAGCGGGCATGTCGGGTTGGTTTTAATATGGTTTATTTCCTTCCTTGGCTACGTTTTAATTAATCTATTAGAGAAACATCGTTTCAACTTAATTTTAGTCATTCATAATTTTAACAAGAATTAAATGAGCAACGCATTGATATATATTGAAAACCCACTTCACTACATGCACTAATTTTGCGTATTTTTTGAGGTAATTATTTGATACAAAACAAGGTTTTGATATTGGTTACTTTAATATATTTCCTTATTTAAACTTGAATGTTCGTCAAGTCTAATTACCTCGTATCCTACATTATTTATAAAAGAGATACAATTACCAAAATCGACCTATGCCAATCATAAAATTTCTTTTGTCTTTCCAATATTTATATTGAAAAGTTACTTCGTTTTTGAGACTTATGCACGTCTTCACACTAGCATAAACAATGTCTTGCTTCAATGCCAAATCTAATACTTAACGAGAGACAACTTCCTCGGGTTAGTCAAAGTTTCTCCGCAGTTCTCCGAGAAACTTGGTGAGCACTTGTGCATCCAGATCGAGCAGAGTGGGAGGGGAGTGCGATGGTGGAGGAGGGGAGGGGGCTGAGAAGGAGCGACCCTGCGGGAAATTCCCGCCTGTCAACAGACTAACGCAACACACATTCCCGTCTCGTCTTTAATGAAAGTCGTAAAGCGCGTCTGGCCCAGCGACCCAGCAACCAAACCGCCCTGAATAAGAAGAAAAAAAAAGACACAAAACAAACCTCATAAAAAAGAAAGATTTCTTCGCGTGAGACGACAAATTGTCGGAATTCACAAGGTTGCCGCAGTCATAAGACGCCATAATTGTTTATGTCATTACTGGTAGGAGGAGTGGTGCCCGAGGTCGCATGCCAGAGACGGGTGGTCTTCTGGCGCCTGGCGGGATGCTGCTAGTGCTAGGAGCACTAGTGAGGTGTCGGTGTAGTCGGTGAGGCAGTTTCTCTAACTCAATTGATACAGGGTCGCTAATAATGCAAATAAAAGTATCCAAAGTTTTTTACGACAATCGTTTATTTCAGCAATTGCACAACGTTTCGTAACTCGTTTTGTTACATCATCAGGTGCTAAAATCATGGGACACAGAAACCGTTATTCTACATATCAATTAGTGTAATTACTAGTATAGTTTATAAACACTACAATTGTCTCAAAAGTAAAAGTCTATTGAGTAAAATTATCTCAAAATCAAACATATCTACTACAAAAGAGATCCTTTTAAACTTATAATTTTATACAAAACAACAACACAACAAAACAAAATCAATACAATACCAAATAGACACTCACCTTAGCGAGGGATTATTTGGTAAATTAGTAAATACACTAATTGATATGTAGAATAACGGTTTCTGTGTCCCATGATTTTAGCATCTGATGATGTAACAAAACTAGTTACGAAACGTTGTGCAATTGCTGAAATAAATGATTCTCATAAAAAATTTGGATACTTTTATTTGCAAACATATATTGACAATCAAGAAGAAATATTGATTTACAATGGTCGCTAATAACCTAAGATGCGACCTAATGCGACCTAAATGAAACATATTATCTATGAATTGATACAGATCATTATGAAACAATAACAACGAAATTTAACAAATTAAAAATAAAACATCAAATACAAAATAGCTATTTTTATATTAAGTACGCGAAATTATTGTTTTTGCAAATTAGAGATCCGGGAAGAAAAGTAATTCACTTACAAAATATAAACTTTTTTCTACGATCGAATAAAATGTTTTTGTTACGAATCATGTTTTTTTCATCTCTACTCGTCATGATTTATTTGAAAGGAGCCTCCACCTTCGTTAACGTTTATAAATGATGTTTTAATGGTGATGTAAATGCGTTTGAGAATCTCATATAAAACTTAATGAATAATAACAAATGAAATAATAAGAGAAGAACATAGAAAATAATATTTATCTTAATATTGATATAAATATCATAGTTACATTTATATTATGGAATTCTAAACAAATAAACATGCCTTAAGTTTTGTACTTCAGCATCTGGACAATGACCCTCCATTTCAATCCCATTTTTTGTCCTGTTTTTCGAGATCCATTGAGCAAATTATAAGACGGTCACATGGAGGTAAATGTAGCTTCACTATGCGCACGGTTGTGGAAATTTTTCCGCCGCTGGCTTACGTCTGATTCGATTGCGCAAAGCCAATTTTGAGATCCCTATCGAAACCCGCTTCGCTCGATGACGTAATCCCAGATTCATGCAACTTGCACACGAACAGTTCCCAACGATTGCCTTTTTTCAGAATGTACGTTTAGCTTCTTAGCATCTCAATCCTTAAGTCATATAACATAATAAAATATTTGTGGACAACAAAAGTGTTTCATCACTAATTCTGGAAGGATTCTGTAATTTCAAAGACGATTTCACGTCAACAATGTACAGGAAATGCAATTGTGTTGAAAGTAAATTAATCTAGTGATCTCAGTGACCGGATAACATTATAAAATATATAAAACATTAAGAACGGACAATATATAGCTAAAATTAATTATTCTAGCCCTAACATGGTCGTAGAATTCTCCCCAATTAAACTCGATCTAGCTCTCTAGTTTATATCAAAGCTCCTGCTTGCGTCGGGACTCGAACCTGCGACCTCCCGATTAAAGACAATGCACTGGCATCAGTTGATGTCTTGAGCTACCTCTCCCGAACGGGCTGGGGTGTTGGTTCGCTGGTGGTGTAACGTCGTAGACTCTCTCATCTCTTTGTGAGAGACGGTTCCGCCTGACGACCGTGACAAACATTGCCATGGTGCGTGTTAACACCTGAAGGTTGTTTATAGAATCATATTCTGTTTTCCGCAAGCAACACGCGGATGATCTACGTACTGCAAATTTTAAGCTATCCGTGTATTTTACGTACAATAAACGTACATACATTGGAAATACTATCGTCTTACTCATCACGACGCTACAGTGGGAGGTACCTGGATGAGGAGGGGGACTCCAGTGTCTTCGGGATTTGTTGTCTGCTTTGTGCAGTTTTAACGTCAGTTAAATGCTGCTACTACTTCTACCACAATGTCAACGTGTATGTCGGCGCTGGATCTCGCCATCCAGGAGGGGGGAGAACGCTGCCTCCCGTGATAGAACCTGCTCTACACTTCTGGGAATAACTGTCAAAGCCGTTGATACTCCCGAAAGCACAAAATAATCAATCTACTAGTATATTATTCACTTGCGTGCTGCATCTCAGAAGCAATGGCAGAACGCACTTTCGGTTGTATAACCTCTGCTACTTTTTACTACCTTGTACCTCCTTTAAATCTGAAATTTCATTCCGATGCATCTGGTATATCAATGCATAGATCGTGCCATCGCCTTTAATGTCTAACAAACCCTTTAGTCATTGACCAGAATGTGCGGAACTTCTCTCGCTAAGTGAGCAATCGACTGTAAACAATTCATGTCTCTCGTCGATTTCAACGGCAGCTGTTAACCGTTGCAGACATCTTTGTGGAGGCATTTACGAAGCTGGGACCGATTAAACGGTTTCGCTAAAGGCGATTACCGCACGGTGAAAGGCGCATGAATGCATTGGTTTGACACCAATTGATTATGAATGCTAGCTAATAAAGACTGAGAGAACCCGTCACTTGACGACTGTTCTCGAAATCTGATGGCCAGAGGGCAATGGACTGGTGAATGACCGCAGGTGACGATAAGTCACCGGTTGTTTGGTGCTGTCGCATCCATTGAGGAAAATTGAACACTCCGCCGCGCGCTGGTAAAGTGCATTAAAGCTGTTGTGAGCGATTGATTGGTGATTCCCAGCGCGTCAACTGTTAATATCACTAGTCCCATAAGTGTAGTGCATGCTTTTATCGCAAGGGGAGGCGGTGATCTTCCCCCTTGGATGACAAGATCCGGCGCCGACCTACCGTCGGCTAGCGGAGTTTCCCTCAACCAGGTATCTCCCATCAGCGAAGCACCAATTCAGTCCGGGCAAACTCTCAGCTCCCGACCGGTCTTTCGGCATGTGTGGTAGTGTAGTGCATGTTAGTGTGTGTGTGTGTGTGTACGTAAGGGGTGAGGATAGGACAAGAAAGAGGAAGGAAAGATCGCGCGCGGTTCGTGGCCCATTTGTGTGGGTTAGGGATGTGCCCTTAACAGCTAAACTGTTATTCCTTAACCGTTAACGTTTCGTAACTGTTACGCGAAATAACAGTTATTTCGTTTATCCTGTTATTGGCTGTTATCGGTTGAAATGCATAGAACTGCAACCTACTGGGCCTAATCCGAACTACTACAAGCTTTCGTGGCAACCATTTTGTACGATAACAGCTTCACTGCAGCTAATCAATTATAATTTGCCAGTGTTCAAATTATAGATTTATTAATACATAATGCATCATTATTACACACCATGTGCCGCACTATTTTTATATTTTATTGTATACACTGCAACAAGACGTTTGTCTTTAAATTAAGTCCGTCCAATATGTTAACTTATTTCTGTCCCATTGCTGCTTAAGTGAGATCAACTAATATTTCCCTAGGTCCAATAAAATAAAATGAGTTACGATCAAACAGCACATTATAATACTTGATATTCGAGAGTCATTTACACTTAAGCTATAGGTAAGCAAAAACACTGTTTCTCCTCATTATTTTTGGCACTCGTCACTTCACTATGCACAAGTTGCATATTTAAAAGAATATTTGCAATCTGAACCCGAATCACTTTCATTTGAGTAATATTCTATATTCTATACACATTCGCTACACATTATATGAATTACTATTCATCCTTGGCAGTTAATCCAGTCTCGTTCATATCAGCTGCTTCTCAAACATGCTAGGGAAAGTAGTGCAAGGAAGCGCCGTTAGGTAGCTGCACAAGCTTTACGATGCTACCAACGTTATTCGTTTTGCGTAGTTTCACTCTTAGCAGTCGCTACAACTGCTTTAACTCTTAGCAGTCGGCCATGTTAGGTTGCTGGTCATGGACCTGTTATTTGTCAACTGTTATTAATAACAGCTATTACGAGTCAGCTGTTTTTGTGATAACAGCTATTGAAGAAAAGATGTTAAGCCCTTCTCTAGTGTGGGCACTACTCCAGCTTTCGTCTGGTGTTGATCGTAGAAATCATGGAAAATACTGATCAAAGCCGCCGGCCGCTAGACAGATAGCTGATGAATTTGAACTAACTGTCTATCTAGAGTGGAAAATCCTGCAACCGATAGACTTCAAACATTAGGACCTCCCGGTCAGAGACACTGCAGTGACATCAGATGATCCTCTGAACCATCTAAGACGGTGAATTGTAGTCAGCTTGGGTGAGTGGAGCAACACCGCATGATGAACTAGAAAGGAAACCAATGTGTTTCCTTTCCGAAGTGATTTTTAAATGTGGGTGTCACAAAAGCGACGGGGTGAGCCATTAGTGAGAAGAAATCGGTGCTTGTTATATTTTTATCGGATTGATTTTGGTATTGCTATGATATGAAAAAAATCTGCATTGTTCACGAAAATGATTTCGTTCTTTGTTAATCCCGACAGATGTTTCTAAACTTTAGGAATAGATAGAACCGGACCGACAGTTATGATAGATGATAACTGAAATCAACTTGATAGTGTAGGTGAGTTCGTTTCACAAGTGATGTAATTGTGAATCGAAGAGATCGATATCTCTTCGGTTCATAGAAATAAAAAGTAATAATAACTCTCAAAGGATGCCAAGGGCCAGTTGACAACTAACCATAACGAAAAAGCTGTTAGCAATAACAATGTCAAAAACGGGTAAATAAATTGTTGGTGGTTGTGATTGGGTGCCTGTGGCTACATCACAGATGAGAGAATCTCCTCTTGAGCACGAGAGTGAAATTCTAACAACAAGAAAGATACAATTTAAAGTAAACCCGCAATGAGCCAAAATAAGGTAAAAAATTTAAAAGATGTTGAATGTGAACCAATAGAGAACTTATATCAAGGGTAAATGTTGATTCACCTCAGTAGTATGAAGACGTCACTTATAGTATACAATATAAAATAGTCTCAGAAAGGTCAAATGCATTTCCGTTTAGTGATTTTGTCATCTTACCTCTCGCCTGTGAACTATTCAACTGCAGCAGGCACTTTCCACGACAATATGTGAAATGGCAGCTATGGCCACAATAGTGTCATGGACATTCCATATGCAAAGCACAATAGCTGCGAGCGGCATCTGCAAGTTAAATCCCTTAGCTCCGTTGTTCCATCTCTCTGGGCCCGCCTCCGCCGCATTGGCTGACTGGGAGTGGGTATTCCCTTGAGGAGGATGTGCGACATTTCTTTCTTCACCAGCATCACTGGTGAGCAGAAGTAGGATTTGTATGCAATTACATATTTGTTTGTTCAGTTCAGTTCATGCTTGTTGTTCAGTTATTTTACGTGGCGTGACTCGGGCCATTAGGCTCGCTCTTCTGTCTGACGACGCAAATTTCACTACATTCCTCTCAGCATCTAGCGAAGAATAAACGAGTTACTCTAAGAAGGCATCTCTTTGAAAGATCGGGAAATAAATGAACGTCATGAGGGCGATGACAGTACACGAAATGCTGATGAAGTCATTTCCAAATGAGCTAACGGAGACGACAAAAGGAGTGCATGAACGTAACTTGCAGTCATATTACCGGAAGTGTCCACGCAGTAGCTATCAAAGTGGTCCCTTCTTGTAGTAATCTCTCTATATCACTCGGGCGACAAAACAGGTGATTTGAATTTAGCTCAAAGGCTTCTTTTAGGCTTGTGGAATTTTTACATGCAATAATTCTAAAACATGGATTTTTCTCCTCCGTAGGAAGTTTTTTCACACAAAATTGGGTACAACAACCCTATACGCTGTACGTTGGTAGCAGTATGCTGTTTGAAGCCACAAATGTTTTCATTGGTTACAATAAAACTTTTCTCACGTATTGACGAATCACTTTTATCAATGGTTTGAAACTTATTAGTTTATCCATATTCGTCGACATTTCCAAGTATAGTACATATTTTCACCAGACGCACAGCACATTTTAAGAAAAAACTGACATGTCTTCGCATATTTCACTATTTTACTTGAAATATGCTCTATATTATAGTCTTTCGAAATTTTTCTTAGAAGATTATTTCTAACTTTCAGTGGAATTTAAAGTGAAATATCAGATTTAGTAGTAGATCTGGATTAACTGCATAATATTTTGCGAAGTTCCAGGTGAATTCTATCACTACTTCTGATGTTGAACAGCAATTTACCCAGTACCGAGCTAATTTAACAACAAAAATGGCGGTCGGAGACGAAATCGGACCTGCGGCACATAAGCATATTTATCTCTATCGGATAAAAAAAACAAACAATTGGAGTTATTTCTGAGAAAATTTTGTCTTGAAGTTTCCTTGAAAAAAAGGTCTTTGAAGCTTCATGTGAAGTACTCCAGCGTACGAAGGATTTTTTCGCCCTTAAAAATCCACGACTTTGATCGGTTTGAACCTGCACACTTATCCTATAACAAACAGTTCCATATACTGACAGTTATTCCAACGAAGCTGCACAGAAAAAATTTAAAGAAAAAATTTTGAGCCGCTTTTGAGAAAATCTTGTTTTAAAAATTGCCTTTATTTAACGCCAAATTATACGGAAACTAGTAATATTTTTTGAAAACATTGTACGCAATCTTATTTAAAGAAGAATCTTGAACATTTTTATCACGGAAAAATTGTTATCTTCAATATTGTATTAGTTATAGGAAGAAAAGGAATGTGAACTTTTGCAATTTTCGAAAATTCCGAGGATTAAACGAAAATCGAATATGCTTCATTTTTATAAGCGTACTTTGCTCTATTTGAGGAATATATTTAAAGAAATATTTTAGAAGCATTTTTTAGAAAATTTTGAAAATATCGTTGGGATTTCATTTAAACAACTCAAAATCAAAATATCTGTTTTAAATTTGATAGACCGTGACATGACCCAGATCGATCGAGGAATATCCTTTTTGGTAAGAATCGTGCAGATGGTTTAGCCAGAAGCTTTGTTCACGGACGGATGGACAGACGTTTGGCCGTAAACCAATTTTTCGGTTTCAAGGACCCAGAAAAAGTGGACTGTGACTATACGTGTTAAAACAAGCACGTGAAACCGTGCCCGCCTGTGAAGCCTGGCGCTCCTATGAGCATGGGCAACTTCCCCTGACTTCGCAATCCTTTCCCCTAAAATCCAGAAAGGGATGTACACGCGTAAGCTGAAGCGGCGCGCGGAGGGGAATAGTGGGTGCTTAAGAAAAAATATTTGCCAGATTTGTTCTATCAATCAATCAAGATTTGAATTATATGTATATTCTTTACTATTTATTACCATTTCATGTGTATTTTCTTTTTAAATTCCCCATTTGATAAACATTTTTTTGCCAAGGAGCAGGACTATGTTTGAATGACTTTCCTTTTTTCGTTTTCTTTGGTGTTTTTTCATAATTCATTTATTTATTGTACTTAGCATAAATATGAAATTAATTAACAAGTCTTTAAATGTTAACAATTCTCACTTACGAACAGACAGTGCTTTCAACAAAAATCTTGGTTTGCTAAACCTCCTAAACTGAAGGTTAATGCTTTTATATCACTCGTAAGTAAACACGATTACAAAATCAAAATAATTTCGATTGAAAATATTTAATATTACTCTCAATTGAGAATTTGAAATCTGGCTGACATATTATTTCATTTGAATGGATAATTTCTTTGTTTTAAGGTGAAAATGGGAATTAATATTGCAAAATTTGTGGCAATAACTGTCAAGTAATTGCTTTCAAAGGCTATCATGGCCGAGGTATCCAGTGACGTACCGCCACTCCAGGGCAATTTGTACAACCCTTAGTTTTAAATCTTCCGGCAGTATCTCTGGATGCAGTGTCCCCGAGCTCTAATAAGCGTGTTACCTTGCTTGTGATCTAGACATGCCTGTGTTAAAGGAAGTATTTTGCTACCAATAAGAACCAGATATATCCGATTTGTCATGATCAGGGCCCGACAATACGAGTTTTTCTGCCGAAAAATGGTCACAGCATTACAGTACTTTCCCTTTACTACGAAAGTGCGAAGTAAGGAGATAAAGTGAAAAGGGGGCGGATATCCCGAGGCGTCGAATATCCCGAGGTCGGATATGAAGGGTTACACTGAAAATAAACGAAATGTACTACAAAGAGAATGAACAAGAATTATTATCCACTTTTTCGGTATGAGGAAGCAACGAAACATGTTTTTCTGTCAAAAAATCGCTGTTTTTCGCTTTTCTTTACATTTTCTATACTGCATAAATAGTATGATATAAAGTAAATAAAGAAGAAGAAGAAGGAACAAAGAAAACGAGAAAAGAAGAAAAGAAGGCCACCTGCCCAAAATGTGGAGAAATGTTTTCGACGTATCACGTGTTGATACGTCGAACACACGACGCTTGAATGTTTAAGCCTCCAAAATCTAAGAAACTCTCTTGGTATCAAAATCGAAATTTATGAAATATTTAATTCAATTGAATGTTGCATGTTGATTTTAAATAATCCTAATATAGCTGGTCTTGATTGTATGATCTGCATTATTGTAAATTTACTATGCTTCTGTACTGAATTTTCCTGTTATCTACTGGCCTACTGTTTATTCTGATTTGTAAAATGTATCTCTGGTATAAATCAATGGTGCTCGTTAATGACCTTAGATGTTTTTAAAGCGATCTAAAATAAATAATTAAAAAAGCAAAGAAGAAGAGCAAAGAAGAAAAGAATAAAAGAAGAAAAGAAAAAAGAAGAAAAGGAAAGAAAAGAAAGGACTGCAGCGCCTCTGACCGGGAGGTCCTAGGTTCGAGTTCTGACGGCGGCAGGATTTTCGACACTAACTTTTCAGCTAGGTCGATCTGGAGGAGAATTCTAGCGGGGCTGTCTGATGGTAGTTTTCCGTGGTTTCTCCGATCACAACCCTAAACTGACGGCGCGCGCGATCTGTCCTTCCTCTTCCTTGTCCTATCTCTCCCTTACACACTCATTTACACTAACATGCACCACACTATCACATATTCCGGGAGACCGGTCGGGAGTTTGGAGCTTGTCTCGGCTGGGGTGGTGCCCCGCTGGTGGAGAGTCCTTATTAGGGGAACCCCACTAGCCGACGGTAGGTTGGCGCCGGATCTCGCCATCCAGGGGGGAAGACCACCGCTATCTCCCGAGAAACAAACACGCACTACACTAACGGGACTAATGACCAAGGCAGTTGACGTGCCCGGAAACACGAAAAAAAAAAAAAAACAAACAAAGAAAGGAAGAGTCGTGGTTGAAAACAGCCGAGGCCGGCGCGGCGCAGGCGGGCGTGCGGGCCAGAGGAGTAGCGTGCAGCCGCGCCCTGAGTCGCAGCGATGGCGGAGGTGATAAAGCGCGGAGCGGGACGACGCTGTCGGTGGCGTTTGCATACAGCCCGGCCCTGTTCACGTTGCTGAATGGGACCTGCTAAGACCATGTCTGTGTGTGTGTGTGGAAATTAGCCTAGAGTTTTTTGTTCGCATGTGCCACTGCCATTGAGATACGCGACGAGGCGGAAGTCTGAAACCGAAACAATGGACTCGCTTTCGATCTCAGAATGTGTTATTTATAACGTGAGAGGCATTGCATTGTGTTCGGCGCATTCTACCCTTATTTGAATACTACAGAACTGTTCGAGTATCTGTGCGGTTAATTCAAATAATAATAGTATTTGAAAATTCGTGGCAGAAAGGTTATCACGATCGGAATGGAGAAATCAGGCGCTGTATTGACTTTCTTTACACCAGCAATGTAGTATATGGCCCCTTTGTTTAATTAGCTGTATTGTAGACAATAGAAATTGCTTGCTGGAGAGGGTGTTTTGTTTTGTGATCGAGAGCGTGCGCGCTTTAAAAACGACCATGGGAACTCTTCCTGCTTCAGTGTTTCAATGGCAGAATTGGAATCATTGTCTTCTTACGAGCGTGAATTGCAGTACTGTAGTTTTAGTTTGAAATCTTTCTTGACTTTTTGAAATTGTTATTTATAATATAATGCACAATTTTTCCTGAAATGTAAATGCAGAAATTTAATTGTCGAAGAAGAGACAATACTTTGATGATCTGCAGGGACAGTCTGTAAGTTATTTACCAACTATTTTCAAAATATTATTTTTTAAATTAATACATAATTCGTATACTATATGACAGGCAAGTTCTTTGTAAAGTCTTTCAATTTTATCTCAGAAAATGTAAAATTCAATAATCTATAAATATGAATTATCTATTAGATACTTGTTCCATTGTATTTTCAAGTGGATTTATACTGTTCCTTCTTGAGGTAAGTCACTGATTTAAGTTAAATCGTTTTATTGCCAACAATATCACGTTATTTTTGGAAAACATTGAACAGTAAAAAATGTGTTAACGCATTATTATCATTTGTTAAAGCGTTATTCAGACATTACTCTCATTTGATTTGCAATGGTGGCTGGACCAGCTTGGTAGACTTTTCCCCTGCGCTTCAAAGAACTCTAGTATTGAAATTATTGTTCCATCATTCCGACACTGTCCAGGCACGTCCTAAAACATTGTGACGTAGTCTCTGTAAGAAATCACAACGAATATGCCATGTATTGCATATGAATGTAAAGAAAGAATCACCAGACCCTGAGTGTGGCTTCTCATATCCCTTTATCTTAGCTACTGCTCTAGTAAGTGTAGACAAGTAACAAAACACACACCAGGAGCGGTAGTACAGTGTCACTTCAGAGCCTCTGACCGGGAGGTCCTAGGTTCAAGTCCTGTTGGCGGCAGGATTTTCGACACTAGCTGAAAGCTAGGTCAAATTCAGTCACTGTCTGGAGGAGAATTCTAGCGTCCAGCTGCTCTGATCGCTAGTTTTCCGTGATTTCCCCGATCAACACCAGGCGAATGCCGGAGCAGTACCCTAACAAACGGGCCACGGACCGCGCGCGATCTGTCCTTCTTCCTCGTCCTATCCTCTCCCCCTACACTAACATGCACTACACTACCACTTACTCCGGGAGACCGGTCGGGAGCGTAGAGCTTGTCCCGGCTGGGGCGGTGCCCCGCTGGTGGGAGAGTCCTGGTTACGGGGGAACCCCACTAGCCGACGGTAGGTCGGCACCGGATGTCGCCATCCAGGGGGGGGGAAGATCACCGCCATCTCCCGAGAAAAAAAACATGTACTCCACTAACGGGACTAATGACCAAAACAGTTGACGCGCCCGGAAACACGAAAAAACCAATCAATCAATAAAACACACAAAGACATTCATGATCGCTGACCACTACACCAGACTGCAAACCTTCCAAGGCGGTTTCAATTGGAATTTATGATAGACAAAGCTGGTTCCCGGCAGGTTTTCTCGGGGTACTCCCCTTTCCCAGGCCAATATGCGAGTGGATTGCTCTATGTATCATTCCCTACCCTATCCTGTCATTAACCGTCATTCCACTAGATTCCATCCGAGAATCACTGCGGCGTCTAGACGATAACCGAGGAACTCGAGAAAGACCGCGGCTACCACAGCTGGTTATCGATAAATAGGGTCCCGGCCTGGTGAACTATAGGGAGAGAGTAAATAGTGAGATGAGGATGCCCTCTACTTACGGATGATAAAGACCGGGAGCGGTGGTTCAGTGCTTCAACAGTTAGTGCTACAGTGACATCAACTGATGTCTCTGTAGTGCCTCTGACCGGAGGTTCAAGTTTCGAGTACCGACGGCAGCAGGATTTTCGACACCAGTTTTTCAGCTATGTTGAATTCAATCGCTGTCTGCAGGAGAATTCTAGCGGCTGGTTGCTCTGATCGGTAGTTTTCCGTGGTTTCTCCGATCAACACCAGGCGAATGTCGGACCAATACCTTAACAAACGGGCCAAGAAGCGGGCGCGATCTTTCCTTCCTCTTTCTTGTTCTATCCTCACCCTCTTACACACACACTAAACATGCACTAAACTACCACATATGCCGGGAGACTGGTCGGGGACATAGAACTTGTCCCGGCTGGGACGATGCCTCGCTGGTGGAAGATACCTGTTTGGGGAAAACACCGTTAGTCGACGGTTGATCGGCGCCGGATCTCACTATACAGTAGGGGAAGATCACCACCACCTCTCAATGAAAAAAGCATGCACATACACTTACCGGACTAATGACCTCAGTAGCTTGACGTGCCCGGAATGCCTAACAAACAATCAATCAATAAACCTATATAACGCAGAGTAACGCCGCCTCAACCCTCCTCTCCCTTTAGCGGAACGTAATTTATGGACGACCCGCAAGTAACGCGAGATAGAATGTGCTGTTGTAAGAGCACTAGTTTGTGGATGGCCCCCGCCCGTGTGATGCCGTACACGTGTCGAAGCGCGGGCCGAAACTGGATCCCCTGCGCGCGCCGTAACACGTTCCGGCCCATCACCAAGGATGACGCGATCTCTTGTGAGGCGGCCGGGGCGCTCGGGGGAGGCGGTGATGCGGCTCGCGGCGCGGCTCGCATCCCAGAGCATCCCGCCCGCGGGGGCACCTTTAATACCCGCACCGCCCCGGGGAGCTTGTTGCAGGAATGCGACATCGATGCCGGTGTTTCTACAAAAAATCGACTTTTTACATATTGTTGTACTGAAACTGATGTTTTTTTTAAACTCAGATGGTTTGTGCGTGATGTTATTAACAATTTCGGTATTTTGTCCGTGTATCACTATTTTGTTACAGTTAAAATATGGAAGAATAACTGTTCGTAGGACTTTGAGTTAACCCAAGATTACAAAGCCTGTATTTTTACAAAGGCTTAGTCCGACCGACTACTTTCGGTAAAAATAAAGAATAAACTTATTTTTACGATGAAACACTAAATTTAATGGATTAAACATGTGTGATATGGAGTTACAAAATAAATTTTAAAGTATTTTATATGTAACCCTAAATAATTTGGCTCTCACAGCAGACACTTGCTGGGTGCTGTCCACGCGTGGCTTTTAAGAAGCGTCCGACGAAGTACTTCGTCACGCGACCTTTGTTATGATCGCCGTCGTCCCATTATGATTGCTAAATGTTCAGAACAACACTTAAATGCTACAAGATAAGGAGTTCGTATTCACTATTGACAGTATTACCCAATACAGCGCCAAAAATATCACTGCTGTAACTACAAAGGCGTTCTCTACTAGACGACGCCTGTTACAATGTCCATAAATAGGCACACGCACAAGGTTACGGGTATTCCACAGGCTAGTCACAGAATGATGGTACCTAGAGTTTTAGAAATGAGAAGTGAGGGGAAAGAGTAGGGAAAGCTTTCGGCACTTCTTGCGTCGCCTGATCGACGATGCCTTTTTAACCTAGGGTTAATATGTTGGAACCAAAAGAACGTAGTTTGCACTACCGACATGGAGCAGACTCTCTCGCTCGAGATGATCGTAGTGACCTGGTATTTCCTTCGTCCTTCCTTGTATTTCGCACATAGAGAGAGGTTTGTTTAATTTTGTTGTCAGTTAAATTTTAATTGCAAATTTATATTCTCAACAACTGTCAAATTATAAATGAATATAATCGGCCACTATGATAATACATTACCATTTAGAACCATCGATGCTTTTTGATTGATGTATTATTAACATCGATATTTTTATTTTGAACATCGATGTTTTGTTATCGATATCGCAACACTAGCACGCATTCCAGAGGCTGCCCGCGGAATAAACCGGCCCTGCGGATGCATGCCTGCTCGCCTGCCGTCGCCCTGCTCCGCCCTGCTCCCGCTCCGCCCGCTCCGCCCTGCCCGCTCCCGCCCTGCTCCGCCCTGCTCCCGCCCTGCTCCGCCCTGCTCCGCCCCGCTCCGCCCCTGCTCCGCCCCGCTCCCGCCCGCTCCTGCCCCGCTCCTGCCCGCTCCCGCCCTGCTCCCGCCCTGCTCCCGCCCGCTCCGCCCTGCTCCGCCCTGCTCCCGCCCTGCCCCGCCCTGCTCCGCCCTGCCCTGCCCTGCTCCTGCCCGCGCATATGTACCCGCGCCTGTGCTGGGCTGACAAATGGCAGCAAGTTCATGCGCAGCGCCGACCTCACTCCCAGTTCTCCGACTGTGCCAAGATATGGCACATCCAGATAAAACCAGCAAAAAGCCAAGCCAAAACCTTCACGCTCCGCTGACCAAATAATCCTCCCCCTCTGAAGTATCAAGAACAGAAACCGTTCAAAAGTTACAGGAGGTGCTAAAGTTACGTTACTCACCGTGTATAGTACCTAAGAATAGACATTTCAGCACTAAAACCTAAAGTCTCTATTCGTCCGAGACGCATCGAATGTTTCCTTGCGTAACCGAAATTGTGGATCAGAAGGATCTTAACGTGAGTGACAAACGGCCAGACGGACATACACCGGCTACTCAATGACTATTTGTAGGATTTTCGATTCTTTTTAATCGTGGCGATTTACAAGCTTGTTTCTTAATCAAATGCTCTCAAAGATACTTTATTTATGTGAGCTGAACGTCAACGCAAGCATTTTTTCAATTATCGTTACTGTTTGCCTCTTAATACAATTCAAGCAATTACGTGATTTTTATCCGAAGAATTTGGCTATTTTTCATCGCACGAGCAAACCATTTTTGCCACGCTTGAAACAGATAAGCAAGCATTAAATTTTCATTTAACGTAATCAATATATAAAGTAATTGCCAAAACTGTAAAAGTTGCATATCTCTTGTACGAATGAGAATAACTCGTGCACTCTGTTCCTCACTCCTTCCTTTCGTGTGTTGAAAAGTGTAATTTAAGTAATAGTGCCCCAAAAGTGCCAATACAGCACTTTGAAGAAAAACCGTCTCCTATATTATTTCAGTAGTATACATACCTTTAGCCACTCTCACACGCAACCAATCTTTATAAACTGAGGTCTCTAATGAAAGAGAATTTCACAGACACGTGACAAAAGGCACTTTGACTTTAAAAATATGAAGGATTTGTTTAAAAATGCAACTAAATATTAATGTCAAATGCAACCCATCCGCATTTTTACCTATATCGTTAAATAACTCCTAAACGAAGCATGTTAGGGTCTTAAGAACTAAAAGTTTGAGGATGAGATCTTCCTGAACGTTCTATTACATTTTTGTTGGTTTTACGCTTCTCGATTCTACCTCGCCTGTTTAGAGACTGTAAAATATGCAACTCTATGTGAAATTAAAATTATTACTTTATATTCTATGCGACTGAATTACTCGGGTGTACTTCGCAACTGGGAAATAACGTTAAATAAGAATAGTTTGTATTGACAAGGTTGTATTGTATTGTTATCAATTACAAGGAGACATATAGAACAAGTGACGGAGGATAAAGGTATTGAAGAAAAGATATATTATAGGTTAAATTTGGTAATGGAAAAATACGGAAGAGTGTAGGGTTTAACTTGCGAGAGGTCTCGAACGAGTGCGCTGGTAAAATTGATTTCGAAAATCAATTTTCATTTTGACTTATACGTCTTATGTAAGCAATTAAATTAATTTTTGGAGCCCAAAATACAAGGTGTTAGACGAAGAAATTTAAATGTATCTATTAATTGTAATTTAATTTGCTATCTTATTTTGTATTTTATTTGTAATTTATTTATATTCTTCTGTACGTTGTAGACTGATGATGGCAAAACCGTCGAAAGCCGGCAATCTGAAAAAAAAATTTTTTGACGAAGATGACCTCTTTTATTTTTTCGCGTAAGAACGTCAACAACATCGAATCAGAATTCTCACAACGTGTTAGAGCCTAAAAATTCAAAGTCTTGACGTTGCTGGGAGGCAATTGCGAATCAAGAGCAACGTCAGCTGCGTCTAGATTAATCGTTTACCATTGAGAAGGCGAAGAGGCACAGCACACGCGGTGGCGACAGCAGAATGATAGTAAAGCAAATTGCTCTAATTCATGGCGCAAACAGCGGATGGAAGTCAACAGCTAATGACAAATTGTCGAGCAATCCTCCCCACCCAACCACCTGCCTCAGCGTTTCTACGAAGGAGAGATGATTGGTTGGTTTTTTTTTAGTGTTTCCGGGCGCGTCAACTGTTTTGGTCATTATTCCCCGTTAGTGTAGTGCATGTTTTCTCCGGAGATGGCGGTGATCTTCCCCCGCTGGATGGCGAGATCCGGCGCCGACCTACCGTCGGCTAGTGGGGTTTCCCCCTAACCAGAACTCTCCCACCAGCGGGGCACCGCCTCAGCCGGGACAAGCTCTAAGCTCGTGACCGGTCTCCCGGAATATGTGGTAGTGTAGTGCATATTAGTGTAAGTGTGTGTAAGGGGAGAGGACAAGGAAGAGAAAGGAAAGATCGTGCGCGGTTCGTGGCCCGTTTGGTAGGGTACTGCTCCGGCATTCTCCTGGCGTTGATCGGAGAAACCACGAAAAAATGCCGATCAGAGCAGCCGGCCGCTCGAATTCTCTTCCAGACAGCGATTGAATTCGACCTAGCTTTCAGCTAGTGTCGAAAATCCTGCCGCCATCAGGACTCGAACCTAGGACCTCCCGGTCAGAGGCGCTGCAGTGACATCAGTTGATGCTCTGAGCTACCTCTCCCGGTAAGGAGAGATGAGAAGGTATGCGGCGATGGGTAACAAGTAAGTTAGTACGCATTATGCAAATTACAGTGCATCTTTGTCGTGTGGTGGGTTGAGATTTTAGATTTTTTTCCCATAAATTATTTTACAAGTTCTTAAAATTACTGTTCAAGTTCCACCAACATCAGATCACAAGCCCAAGTCCATGTTGAATACACAATTTACATTTGGAATACGGAAGGATGGGGGATGAGGAATGAAAATCGGATGGGAAACAAAATGTACTTAAACAAATATTCATTGTCCTTATTTACTTTAATAAGTACAAAGACAAGATTAATGGAAGGGGTGATTCGAGAAAAAAAATCCATTTACGATGATTCTCTTCTACGCTGGCCCCAAGGAAAATTTGCAAATAAAAAAAAGTAATAATAATAAAAAGCTGGTGGTGTTATGTTATGGTAGAGAGTGTTATGGAATGTTATACGATAACACTTTTTTTGGCAAACGGGTACATGCAAGTAAATCAGAGTCCAATAACCATCCGCAATTTATCCATACCGCATCCAGATTTTGATGGTTTGACCTGTCATTAGCAGGTCACTCAAACTGACGGGCTCAAACTGACTGGAAACTCAAACATCCACGGCTTCGGTGGTATAACGGTCAGCGTACCCGACTGTTGTACCCGAGTTTGCCGGTTCAAACCGATCGAAGGATCGACCGTGGATTTTAAGGGCGAAAAATCCTTCGTTCGCCTTCCTTCGGAGGGGAAGTGAAGCCGGCTGTCCCATGTTAGTAGATTTACTGCTTGTAAAAGATCCTCAAGCCTAAAGAAGCCTCTGAGCAAAATTGAGATCCGCCTGTTTCGTCGCCCAAGATAATACCTCCTTTCTCCGCTAGGTGGTGAAAGGAGCGTATCGAAATTTGCGTGGTTAGACGGAAGAGCGGGCCTGATGGCCCGAGTCTCGCCACGTAAAATAAGACGTAAACTGACTAACTGACGTAAAATGCTCCTGACTTATGCTGAAGAAGCTCCTAGTTACAGCCGCCACTTCTCGAAATACGTGAATGTCGAGTGGGGATGCAGGCGCTGTCTAGTGTATCATTGCGACCGGTTCCTCTGAGCTGTGCTTTTAGCGTTTTTCACCGATTGACGTACGGGGAATCGTTTCGCCGTAAACCAATTTTTCGATATCAAAGACCCACAAAGCGTGGATTTTGACAAGAGAGAATTTAAAAGAACGTAATTTACGACATACAACAACAATAAAAGACACACACACTCACACAAGTTGTCAGACCCAAGGACTTGAAACATGTTTCTCTATGTATGACGCCGCATTAAATCGGAATCGGATGTAGAGAAATTGTAGTTTGTAAACTTGAGAGTGTTTCCTTGTGATAACTGTAAAAACTGGAGGGTGGTGGCGCAATTCTGGTTTCAGTTTCGGATTCAGCGCGTCGACATACTTAGAGAAACATGTGTCTAGTCTTTGGGTCTGTAAACTTTTTGTTTTTTTGTGCCTGTGTAATTATTTACTTTTTCGGTGTTAGTACTTACAATGAGACTCTTTCTGTCAAAAAAATCATCGGTTTTAGTCGCAGCTTGTTGTAACTCTCTAAAAACTGCGTAAGTAGTTTGTGACCAAGTAAAATGATAAATTCTAGGATATTTTTGAAATTCTCACAAATATTAAACCATTCATTTTCTCAGCACCGCATCAATGACGCTGCTATTTGTGAGCGCGCTAAAAATCTCCCATGATTGCAACCGGTGCGCATCAGTTGCGGCCAGGAGGGGGCAGAGCGGGTCGGTGGCGGGCGGTGCATGGGGAGGGTGGCGGAGCGGGGGAGGGGGGCGTGGGGCGGGCGGTGGGGCGGAGCGGGGGCCGTGGAGCCGTCGGCCGGAGCGCGTGGGCACGCCGGGGGTGAGCGAGGCGCAGATGCAAGCGGGGTCGGAGGCGACGCCTCCCAGGTCCCGCTGACCGCTCATCCCACTCCAGCCTGCGCTTTTCCCGTCGCACGCCCGTCGCGCCGTACCTCCGGGCGTCGGATCGCGTCCTGCCGTCCCGCTAGCGCCCTTGGCCGCTCCGGCTTCGTCCGTGCCGTGCCGCCGCCGTCCGTCCGTGCCGTTCCGTGCCGATTCGCGCGTGCCGTGCCGCTGCGCGCCTTGCGCGCCGTGCCGTGCCGTGCGTGCCGTGCCGTGCCGTGCCGTGCCGTGCCGTGCCGTGCGTGCCGTGCGCGTGCCGCCGTGCCGCGCCGTGCCGCGCCGTGCCGTGCCGTGCCGCGCCGTGCCGCGCCGCGCCGCGCCGTGCCGTGCCGCGCCGTGCAGCGTCGAGCCGTGCCGTGCCATGCCGTGTTATCTAAGGGTCTGTCGGCATTGTGACTGAAAGAATATTGTCACTCCAGAAGTAAATTTCAATAAAAAAAAACAGTCAAATGATCGTATTTATTTTAAATTAGCATCTACTCTATATCAATATTTTATCAATTGTAACCGTCGTAGACGACTCAGCGCATCAACTGATGACAATGTTATTGCCCTCTCCGCATCGGCCTGAGTTCGAGTCCCGACAATGGCGGGAGTTTCGACTCTAGCTAGTATATAGCAAGGACGAATTCAGCCGCTTTTTCCTGGAGAAGCCTAGCGGCCGGATGCTCTGACCGACAGTTTTCCGTGGTTTCGCCGATCAACACCAGGCAAATGCTAAAGCGGTACCCTAACAAACGAACCACAGGCCGCGCGCGATCTTTCCTTCCTTTTCCTTGTCTTATTGATATCCCTTACCTACACACACACACACACACACACACACACCACACACACACACACACACACATTCATACACTGTACTACTATTTTCAGAAATCGTCGGGAGTTTAGAGCTTGCCGCGGTTGGAGTGGTTCCCCGCTAGTAGGACATACCTCTATCCAATTACAATTTAGGCACAGCACCCGTAAACTCTACCAGAATAAAAAATAGATTTCCTAAACATGTATTTTACATCCAATTTGCTGATTTGGATGATTCCTTGTGAGGTGCCCAGTGGGTTTCCTCTCCCCAAGTAATAGCTGTAAAGTAATAATAGTTTAGTGTTTTAAAATGATCATAAGCATCAAAAACATGTGAAAGAGTTTGTATTGTAAATCTGAACCATGTATACCATTTAGAATAATAAAGTAATTGAAAAAAAAAGTAGGACATACCTGTTTGGGGGAAAAAAACCCGCCCCCTGACATGTAAGTGGCGCTGGGTCTTACCATCGAGAGGGGGAAGATCGCTACTTCCCGTGTCAATGTATGCTTACGATACTAATGG
The DNA here is from genome assembly GCA_964035755.1 of Teleogryllus oceanicus. Classification (NCBI taxonomy): domain Eukaryota; kingdom Metazoa; phylum Arthropoda; class Insecta; order Orthoptera; family Gryllidae; genus Teleogryllus; species Teleogryllus oceanicus. Next base: position 109,416,051 of record CAXIVR010000007.1, read on the forward strand.
TATATGCTTACGGGACTGATAGCCATAGCAGTCGACGCGCCCGAAAAACGAAATAAAGAAATAAATAACCAATTCATTTATAACTCAATACAATTTTCCCATTAATTCAGCAATAAGCAGTAGTAACTAGACTTTCTTCCTCTTCGTGGAGAAGTACGAGTGAAACGTCATATACAGTTATTTAAAATTGATAAATATATTTTTGTCACCACGTTATCTTTGTTCAGCTATTGTACTGCAATAACCGTTCAAAGAATGGTAATATTTGTCATCAGACTTTAATTCTTGAACACGTCGTTTGTTAATATGTGGTAATGCATTTTCCACTCTACAACATAGAAAAGAGAACGTTCTTTAACGTCTCTTGACCCAGTTTACACGTTTAATTACCAAAAAAAAAAGACGTACACAACAGATAAGAGGAAGCTATTAACGTTGAACGACCAGTATCGCTTCCGTATTTTGCGGAGACCTTGCTGATAAGGACCGCTCCATCGGGTACAGCAGAAGCGACCGTACCCTAGAATAGACTCGGCTTTTCCTGGTGCATAAAGGGAAAGCTCACAAAAAATCTACAAGAAAAACTAAACAAAGTATCACTATGGGCAGACAAATGGAAGATAAAATTAAACCCCAACAAATGTTTAGCAAAAATATTCACACTATGCCCAATAAACACTACTCCCAAACCTCTAAAGCTATTTAATAAAACACTTGACTGGTTACCAAAAAACAAACCAATTAAATATCGTGGAGTATTAATAGATACAAGACTAACATGGACTAATCATATAAATGAAAAAATTATACAAGCAAACAGATAAATTGTATCCATTAATAAACAGAAAATCTACCCTCAAAACAGAATGTACTCTAGTCCTTTACAAAGCAATAGTTCTGCCCATTATAATGTACGCATGCCCAATATAGTACAACACCTCTGCTACTAACATAAAGAAAATACAAACCTTCCAAAATAAAATCCTACGGTGGCTGTAAATGCTCCTGGTTTATTAGAAACACTCAACTACATTCAGAATTAAAAATAGAAACTATCCATCAAGTAATGCTTAAACGTTCACATTCTTCTTCACAAATCTACATAATATACCTACAAGTGACCATTACAACCTTGGGTCATCAGCAACAACATCCCGAATCAGAAATAGATTTCCAAATGACAAATATCTAATCCAATTTCCTGACCCCCCATATATCCTATAAATTAGAATAAGCAATACAAGAAATAAAATTCAACTTTACTTAGATACAACATACAATAATGAGGAACCTGTTGCTTCCCTTATTTCTATTTATAAAAGAATGAATGTATTTTATGAATGCTACCTTTTGTGTCAGTGCTGAATGAAATTAATTGCTTTGTTAGTTATTTATTTTTGTAAGTGTTTTGATTTGAGATTTAAATGTAAACAATCCCTGTAAAGCAGTTATGCTGGTCTGTGGAAATAATAATAATAATAATAATAATAATAATAATAATAATAATGATAATGATAATAATAATGATAATGATGATAATAATATAATAATAATAATAATAAAATAAAAAATAATAATAATAATAATAATAATAATAAAAGAGAGAAAGCTCGAGGCCAAGAAGGGTTGTGGCTGGATAAAGAGATAGATCCTTTTATTCCATTCCATCAAAATTAGGGACTATAACTGCGCTTGTAACAGAGCTGCGTTTAAAGTAAATAAAATGTTACGGTGTCATTCAATCGGAAGGCTGACCGCCACAATTATGATGTTACTGTGGTGACGCGTAAGGTTCTGATTGGACGGCACCGAAACAGCTGATCAAATGTCAGACGCAGCAATGTAAAAACCGCAGTATAACTATTGCAGCCAATATTATTTTATTAGATTATACGTCCCGTTAAGCGCTTTAGGTTGCACGTGGGCTGCGCGCTAACTTTCCATGGTGTGATCCGGGGATTGATTACCGGTCAGTAGTGGCATTCTAATGCAATCGTCTCAGCTTCTATACGAAGCTGTGTGACGAAAGAAAGGCTCAGGCAGGCTAAGGAAGATAGGTACGGTGATGGAAATACGCTGGCCTCATGTATCCCTTACCCTCAGGCGTGGATAATAAATAAAAATAGGTTACAAGCCTGAGAACACCGCTAGTTGGCAAAAGATCGGTTAATCCGACACTAAAATGCCATATACATACAGACATGCGTCTCATTAAAGAGAGAAACTATGTTGTCCATAAAATGAATGTAGTCAGTGAAAGAAAGTATGTGAAAATAGTTTAAGAGTTTTACGAGTGTCTGTCTACAATCTTGTAGGTAGTTTCATTACGAAGTTTTTCAACCAGTTTCTCCCTTCATTACACTTCCTATTTCCATGATCGTCGCTCTTTTTCTTCATGTTCCTGTCTTGTCTGATACCATTTCAAACTGTTAACATGTGTATCATCAGGATTATTTTTAAATACGTTAAGTGTATTTCAAGAGCTGGCAACAAATAGCAATTATTATTTTATCGTACGTTATGACCTGTAGCCATATATGCTATGTGTTCATCCGCAGTTGTTTATTGCATTTTCCACAAAGCATGAAATGTCAGTTACTCTTCTTCAAAACCGAACATATCAAAATGAAGTGAGAAACAAAAACAAAACACCGTATTTCCTAATAAATTACTCCATTATTATTTAGATAATTAAATTACAAGGAAAAACTATTCCTGAACATACAGTTAGTATATCTACATCACACTAGATAGTCAGCTACCATCACGCCGACAACGAAGTAGAATTAAGAGGACGAAATTGGAAAGATGAGAAAGCGGAGACTAACTGGGCCCCGAAAAACAGGCAGCGAACCCGCGTCATCGTTTGACATCCTTTCCCACGCAAGCCAATCCGCTTAGGTATCTCTGGCCGTAGTCGCCGCCATCCGTCTTAAAGAACGTCTGGGGTGTTCGACCTTCGTGGCAGTTGTCGTCCGTCACACACTAGAAGAGCTTTTTTTTTTTTTTTTAATTGGTTATTTAAGGTCGCATCAACATCTTAGGTCATTAGCGACCACTGTTGCTGTTAACGGTATGGTAACTATGAGGATGAAACGATATGGTGATTGATGATAGGTGAAAGGACAAACACAAATACAATCCATGCCGAGGCGGACTCGAACCGCGATCCTTCGGTCGAGATCACTACGACACTACTGCCTTAGCGATCTCGGCCACCGGCCGACACTAGAAGAGCTTGTATGGTGCGAAAATGAATAAAAAAGACCAATGCATTACCGGGAGCGGTAGCTCAGTGGTGCCGGCAGGATTTTCGACACTAGCTTTTCAGCTAGGTCGAATTCAGTCGCTGTCTGGAGGAGAATTCTAGCGACCGGCTGCTCTGATCGGTATTTTCCGTGGTTTCTCCGATCAACCCAGGCGAATGCCGGAGCGGACCATGGACCGCGCGAGATCTTTCCTTCCTCTTCCTTGTCCTCTCCTCCCTTTACACACACACACATTACACTAACATGCACTACACTACCACATATCCCGGGAGACCGGTCGGAGCTTAGAGCTTGTCCCGGCTGGGTGGTGCCCGCTGGCGGGAGAGTCCTGGTTAGGCGGAACACCACTAGCCGACGGTAGGTCGGCGCCGGATCTCGCCATCAAGCGGAGGAGGATCACCGCCGTTCCCCAAAAAACATGCACTACACTAACGGGACTAATGACCGAAGCAGTTGTCGCGCCCGGAAACACGATAAAATCAATCAATCAATCAATCAAAGAACCATTGAGTTGTGCAAAAACAACCAACCGAAATTTGAAAAACCATATTTTCCGAACGTCCTCGATGGCTGGTTGGTTAGCGTGTTCGCTTTTCACGGCGCAATCCCGGGATCCATTCCCGGTCGGGGCAAAAATGAACTGTGCGCTTTCCGTGCAATGGCCCAGTACCCGTTGCTGCGTGAAGATGAAAAAGATCACTTCCCAGGTTGAGAAGGCCAGAGTTACGGCGAAGGGATCGCGTATCTCTTAACCAATGGCCGCAAGGCCGGGACACCTCAGGTACGCCTTAGCACGTAAAGAGCTGTTGTGTCAAAGTATACATACTTTCCGGACTAATCTTGTGGACGGAAATATCCATCAGCATGTAGATATCTATGTAAATTTTTACCTGATGCAAAAATTGCATATGGGCCTTGGGTGGTGTAAGGGTTTGGATTGGAATGGGGCGCTTTTAAACAATTTTATAGGAGGATTCGAAAAAAAATGGTTGCCTACGACCATTGAATAATATACGTATTCCTACTGTATATTTAAACGATGAATGACATCGATTACACCCCCCGTGGATTCCAGTTCGAAAAACACGGCCTCTTGACTAATCACCTAGAATTTTCGGAATATACGAGAAGAATTGCATTCTCTTTGCAATTCGTGCTCTTTTGAACCGCGGTAGGCAAATGAATGATTTCACAGTTCCATGCCGTAACCTGACTTGATGTTCATTTCGCATTATCATTCAACAGAAAATGAATCTTGAAGCCAGCGACACTGACAATGAAATTTGTACACCACCTGAAATTCAGGAAAAAAGCGAAGTCAAAAACTCTACAATTATTACCAAAAAACTCAAGACAGTATTGTGAACAGTGATGTATACAACACTCATGGAGTGGGAAAAGAGTAATAGGGTGGATTCTTTTAGCGAGAATGTTTTCTTGACTTTCTTCACAAAACTTTCTCAACAATATAAACCTTCTAGTTGATGTAATATTTACTCAATGTTAAGAAGCACATGGTACATACACTGTTTGAGATCCTTATACTTGAGGTTTAAAGCAAAAATTCGATTCTGAATATTTTACAGCATTACGGCTATTATTCGCTCGTGTCGTGAACATCAAATTCGTGAATAATAATCGTTATTATGCACTTGTTGAAGAATGTACTATTGTATTATACAGTTTGTTTCAATATATATATATATATATATATATATATATATATATATATATATATATATAGATAGAGATGAGCTGTACATAACCTAGGATTTGGAGAGATGGTTGACAAACTTCTTTCTACTGACAGCAGATTAGTGGCGCCTCCTAGCTCCGCTGTTCCTCTCGCCCCCTCCCCTCCCCCATTGGTCGCATCCTCTTACCTCTCGCCGGCGCCCAACGCGTTCGGCCGCTGCTCCGCGGGGCAAACTGTTTTTCCATGTAATCCGCGCCATCTCTGGGTTCACAATTTGGCCATGCGACGTTTGACACGGCTCTGCTCTTAAAATAGCCTGCTCTCGCGGACAGAGCAGCTCCCCACGCTAAGTTGCTGAGTTCCTTCGTCACTGGCTTTGCGTTTTCACAAGGAGCAGGTCCATGTGGGGGACCCGACTTAACTTAAAGGATATTAAGTTTTTTCTTGTCGAACTGCGGTGTTTGAAGAATTTGAAGATTCCAACTTGAGTGTTTCTTAAGATCCGGGGGAAGAAGCGTTGGAAACGCGAATATATTAATTCATTTTCCTGTTTACAAAAAGTAGTGGGAACACACTGAAAAATAGACGGCGAGAACAAAGAGAAGATACAAAAGTAGTGTTAAAAAGCATGTACTTTCTCTCCGTATTTTCACGCAAAATTCCAGGAAAATTACTCATATTTTCGCGAAATTGTACTACATGATTTCGTTTCAAAATCTGTCTTTAAGAAACATATTTTATTACAGGAAAATCACTATCTTTAATATTTTAGTTGAAGGAAGGCTACGAAAACATTTTGAACTTTTGCAATTTTCGAAAAAAGCAGGGTTTTCAACCAACATGAGACCTACACCATTCTCTTAAACGTCCTTCACACTATCCAACAACAAAATTAATCAAAATTGATGGAGCCACTTTTTGAACACTTTGATGTGATTTGAAATGTCCCAGGAGCTTTACGTAAAGTAGCCTCCAAGATTGAAATATCGGTTTCAAATTCACTGGGCCGCGATATCAGCCAGATCGGTTGGAGAATATCAATTCTGAAGAAAATCAACTAAAGCAGATTAGCCGCTAGCGTTGTTCACACACGGACAGACTGACAGACGTTTTGGCATCATTCGATTCTCCCTATCAACGACCCACAAAACATGGATTCTGGCTACACCACGTGATAGATGTTTCTTTTTTCTAAATTTGTCTCCTGGATTTATCTACTTTTTCGTTTACAGGGCCTTGTAATAAGTTTTTCTTCCGCAAATTCGCAGCGTTTTCGCGCAGCATTACATAACTTCCTCTCTACTCCAGTGGGATAAAGTAATACTGTGATGAGACACACGTTCATACTACAAGTACTCAAGAAACATTAGCGACAGCTAAGTACTTTTATCTATGGTCATCCTATTTTTTTCAAAAGGGTAGATATTTTGCAACACAAAATGAATCGATAGTGAAAATATCAATTTTACTTTCTCGTCTAACTTCTTACAATTAAGTATTTTAATCAGGTGCATAAAAGCGGCTATTATTCGTCAGAAAAATGGCTTATTGTATCTCTCTCCCTGACACCGCAAAACTGGATAAATCTTATTCTTATGTGTAATAAATTACTTCTAGCGCGTTATGCTGTCAGAATCCACATTTTCTGAATCCTTGAGACTGAAAAATACATTAAAGGCAAAACGTCCGTCCGTCTGTCAATCCGTCCGTTGATCCATTCATACATCTGTATGACTAGTCAACGCTAGCTCCTAAACAGATCAGATGATTTTCTTCGGAATTGATACTCCGTGATCGTGGAAAATGAGTTGTTATTGCGTAAATTTGCATGAAATATAGGTAATTTCTAAACAACGATTTTCTCAAAAACGTCTCCAAATTTTTTCTTCAATTTTATAGAGCATTAGGCGCTTAAAAACAATGCATATTGCATTGTCGACAAGCTCTGTGTATTTTCAAAAATTGCAAAAAATTAACATTGCAAAAGGACAAAATTTATAACAAAGACTTTTCTTGTAAACGTACGTATTCACCAATTAGTATACATTGTATTGAGAAAGTTCTATAATGTTGCGGAAAATCGATTTTAAGATTTTAACGAAAAACACGTTTTCATGACTCCCTGATACTGAAAAAGTGTTTTTTTTTTGTTTTTTTCAAAACGTCCTTCCGACTTTCTATCCATCCGTCTGTAAACAATACTAGCACCTAAAACTATTCATAAGACTTTTCCTAAGTGAATATTCCCCGGTCGATCTGGCCTCGTACTTTGCATGAAGCTCCTGGGACATTTTCAAACTTTTCTCAAAAATGGCTCCGTTTTTTCTTTAAGTTTCTTGTATGAATAGAATGAACTACGCTTGTAAAGACGGCAGAGGTCCAATTTTCACTAGTTTCGAAAATTACAAAAGTTAGAATTTTTTCCGCATCTTCGTACAACTACAATACTGAAGATAATATTTTTTCTTCAAAAGAAATTTGTTCTCCATAATCATTTCTTTAATATCGTGTACAGTTTTTAAACATGAGTGGTTTTTAACGCAATTTTTAGTGGTTTTTGGGCAATATTAAAATATATTATTTAGTGGTGCTACAGAATAGAACTAACTGTCTCGTACTAGTTAGTTTTTCTAATCTTTTTCGATTTATGGGAATGCTGATGAGTATTTGTTGTATTAATAAAGGATGAAATTATTGATGTCATCTTACTCAACTTAGATTTATTCAGATGCTCTCTGAATCCAGCTCTCTGAATGACAAAGATGACTTCAATTATTTCATCCAATCTCTTCGCCTGAGTTAGCTTTTCTGTTTGCTCCCATCCTCTTTCCAGCGCTATAGAGTCTAAAATATGAAAAGATTTTTTTTTTACATTTCTCATTTTCTTTCTCTATAAGCAAGTTAAACATTATTAAGCTCAAGTAAAACATTATTAACTACTACTATTTATTGGTATGTCCAATGATAGAGACTGTAAGAATTTATTTGTACAAAGCTATGCATGACATAAATTCTCAACACACAAAAATACTTTTAAAGCAGAGTACAGCGTCGGCAAGTCCAATTCACTTAGTATTTTGTATTTTAATAGAAGGAACATTGTTTTCTTTCATGACTAGCAAAACTCTCAAAGGTTTATAAATTTCTTAAAAGTATTTTGACATAAGATAGTCAAAATTGGTTAAATGTTTTTCAAATGACTTAATCCAATTCTCATCACTTCGTAAAATTTTGTTTTACAAAGAGACAACAACTAATGCACTTGATGTACCATCACTACTTAAGTAGTAAACTACTAGGACAAACACACGAGTACCATACTATGCTGTCATTTCATATATTTATCGCATCAAAAAAACACATTGGTTCTACAATATACTTGCCGTGGTAACCAATTTTTCGCATACCACCTGCCAAATTTTAAGCCTACAAACATTTGGAAAAATGTTATAAGAAAAAAATATTGAAAGGATATTAACGCGATGGTTCATTTTCCATTTCTGTATCGGCAGTTTTATACTATTTTTGTATTATAAACCCCTCTCCCATTCGTATCGCTGGGTTAAAATTATCTGTAAAACCTTTCTCCCGTTCTTAACTAAAAGGTTATTAATAGAAAGTCTGTGCATTAGAGTTTAAGAGAAAAAGTAATAGAAGCGATTCAATATTAGATTGCACGTAACATTGTGTTCAAGTAATTACACATTAATTAGCAACTTACCTTAATCGTACAGTTATAAGTTAGTTTTCAATCCCAACGAACATGAATCATAATTTAAAATTTAATTAATATTTCAAATCTACCTTACATTAAGTAATTTATCGAACTGATTAAGTTTATTTTCAATGATTTATGTTTTCTTTGTTAGAAGCATTATTATTTCACAAATGAATTCATATTATTAATTTGAATGACAACGCGTATTTTCAGAAAATTCATGATTTCCCAATTAAAGAACCTGCGCGTTGACAAAATAATGTGCGGTGTTCCAGGAAACTACTTAAAGGTGTTTACCAAAACTGTAGCCACTCTTTAGCTAAGAGTCCTGGAGTTTTTCAAAACACGTATTCATCAAACGCTGCGAGGCAGCATTCCATATTATTACAATCAGCTCTTAAAAAGCAAGAAAAAAGATCCACACAGTCATTGAATCACTCTCTTCATCGTTATGCATCCCTTTCCGCATTTGAATGTAAACATAACACTCGCAGCATTCATTAAATCAAGATAGCCATATCGTCTTTCATCCGTTCTTTTCTCCATCTCGAAAATACGACTGGTCGGTCCGGCATAAACTTCAGCCAAGATTAAATAACCCCACCATCCCCACCAATGTGTACTCTCCTTCATGAGACAGCTCCCTCATAGTCGTCCCATTATCCAACGACAAGGAAAAGCTCGTGGTATCCTTGGCACAGAGCTCGCGGCGTCCGCGGGGTTATCCCATTAGGATGTGTCAACATTCTCGTGGAGTCGTCGTGTGTGAATGTGTGTGTGTCCGTCCGTCCTTCTCTTTCCCGTTTCGGCCGCTGGCCGCGTGCCGGTCGGCGAGGGTTCGCCGCCTGCCGCTCGACTCGCAGCCCGCTCAATGAACGCGAGAGGCAGGTGTTCAGAGCCAGCCGAGTGAATGGGTCTCCGGACCGGAGGTGAGGACGACCGCCAGCCGGTCGGCCGGCCTGCCCGGAGGATCTCCCTGAATGGAAGTAGCTTCTTCTTGCTGCCGACGTTGCTCGTTCTACGACCTCCGGCGAAAGTTCGGACCGGGGCTGCGTGAATCGGGAACGAGTTCTTCTTTGTGTAGGGGCGACACGGCAGAGTTTGGCCGGGTGCTGTAAGAAGGCCCGTTTGACCGGCACGGGGTGATGACTGATGACCGGACGTAGCTGCGTCGTCAGTCCTGAGCTACCGGTTATGGGCGGTTACATAAGAAGCTGTTTTGATGAGTGCACACAATTTATTGTGTATGTATGACGGCATGCCTGTTTTCGATGGGGCGTGTGTTTCCGAGAAAAAAAAACAGAGACGTTTTCTCGAGTAAGGCGTGTAGTTTGCGATTATAAGATTTTTAAAGGAAGAAAAAGTAAGTAAACGATTTTTTAAATTTATCATCCCGGTAAAACATTCTCGCACTCCTATCTCTATTTTTTTCAAATAATACTCAAAATTCAAATTAATAGCGGGTGGTGCAGAGATACATTGACACTCTATTTCTTGTCAGGAACTAATCGACGAAAATATAAACAATATTTTTAAAAATTATTCTTGCTGTTTATTAGTTTTTTAAAAGCTACGTACTATGCATGAAGATTTATTCGTTGAGTAACTTCTACAGAATCGCAAATAACATAATTATCATAAATATATGTTCATGCGCAGAGATAATAAACGTGAACTTATGGGCCAAAATAATTTTATGTGAACCCTGGCAGCACTGATAAACAGATTTTATGGACAAATAATATTATTTCCTAAAAATAAGAACAAACAACAAAGAATATTCTTCTCTCACCATCGATGGTGTTGTATGCCGAGCAAGTATGTCAATTTTTATACAACCCTTATGCATACTTCAGAAAAAATTGGAAATCATAACATTATAAAATGCATATCAGATATATTATTGCTTGAGCGAAGTGTTAATGAATGCAAGAATACATTTTAGTTGTTGCACTTGTAACAAGAGCAACTTACTTTGTGAAGAAATTGTTCTCCTCCTATTTACTAGATTCGCATGGCAAGACAAAATAGCGGGTCAAATGGTCTGAAACTCGACACATTATTATTATTATTATTATTATTATTATTATTATTATTATTATTATTATTATTATTAGTGTAAAATAATTCAGTCGATAAATTTATTCTTACAAAAACATCTCGACAATTTACTTATGTCAGTTGGTATGGCAAGACATTATTCTCGGTTGTAATAAAGTCGTTTAGTTTTTTTGAGTACATCCTCTTATGCAAATATTATTTGTTCTGACTTCGTATATAGGTATGATTCTCGTGAAACCTTTTGTACAGAATTCTCTCCATTCGACAAGTTGATATTGATTTTTTGAAAATAAGTCATGACTGTAGAATGTCAGTATAAATGAAGAAATAACAGAATTATGAAACTATTAATATAATTACCATAATTAGATAAAAACAACTAAGGATAAGCAATAAAGATAATGACCAGTAGGGAACGGCTTTCTATGATTTTGCATATTTTTGTCCGTTGCTTCAGTGCATAGCTAAGAGAAATTTCTTGATAATTCGTTAGAATATTATGTTAATAAATATGTTAGTGCATATTTGTTTATTTTGGTCAATTTTTTTTGTTCGTGCGTATTCGTGTAATTATAAGCGCATATTTTGCATATTTCGTTAAAATACAGACTTATCAATAAAAAGGTTCATCTTTTCATAGAATCTATTTATTTGTGAGCGTTCATTGATTCCACAGAACTTGTCACATTTCGCGTTTTCTATAGATGAAAAAATACTTGTGCAAATGTAGGAATTTCTTGATACCATATTATTTGAAAACAATCAGAATAAATTCAACAAGACATACATTGTACTTCACTACAGTGAATATTAATTCAATATTTCTCTCGCCAAGTAAGTTAGATTATATTACGTTTGCACAAAAATATATATTTTCATTCCAAGCGTGCTTCTCCTGAATTCTATAAAAAAAGGTTGATCGTGGAAATGGAATATTATTAATTATAATTGCATATTAAAAGGTATATTTAAGAATTTTTAGGTCGTTCCAATTACGTATTACAATTTAATAGATTGTTATTTTGCTTTAGTAAAAGAAATGTGAATTAATATAGTTAAATTTGTGTCCTTAGTTGTCTATGGACTATCTGGACCAGATAGCTAGTGTGCACCTCCGGAGAAATTTGTACAACTCTTACTTTAAACCTTGCGCCATTTTCTCTGGACCAGTGCTCTAGAACTCTCGTGAGATAGTTACCTTGCCCGCATCTCGACATACCTGACTTACGGGGATTTGTAGCCTTCAAAAGAAAAATGTATCAATGTATAGTATTTTCGATCTTGGAAGAGATGAATGGAGGGATGGTTGGTGTCTCGATGATGATAATGATCAGTGTCTATTGCCAGGAGGTCGTAGGTTTCGAATCTTGACGGTGGAGAAATTTCGCACTATCTAAATGGCTAGATAAATTCTGTCGCTGCCTGTAGGTGAATTCTAGCGGACGTCTACTCTGATCGGTAAATTTCCTCATGGTTTCTCCGAACAACACCAGGCGAATACCGGAGTAGTTCCCTAACAATTGACGTGCGTGGGCACATCAATCAATGATGATGGTATGATTTGAATGATGGTGAAGCAATTGTGGAATGTGAGGCAGTGGAAACGCGAGAACTCCGAGAAAAGCTGCCGTTAGCCTGCTTTGTCTATCGTAAAATCGAAATGGATCGACAGGGATTTGAACCAGAACCTCGAGTTAAAATTGAGTAGTCTGACCACTATACAATAGGTCACACAAATTATTATCTATAAATGGACCAGGAGAGTTGGCTCAGGGCAACTGATGTTACTGCAGTGCCTCTGATCGGAGGGTTTTGAGGTTCAAGTCTCCACGTTGGCAGGATTTTCGGCCCTAGCTAGATCGAATTCAGTCGGTGTCTGGAGAAGAATTGTAGCAGCTAGCTACCCCGATCGGTAGTTTTTTCTGGTTTCTCAGATCAATACCAGGCGAATGCCGGATCAGTACCCTAACAAACAGGCTACGGAACGTGCTCGATCTTTTCTTCCTATTTCTTCTTATATTCTCACCCCTTACACACACACACACACACACACACACACACACACATGCACTACACTACCTCACATGCCGGGAGACCAGTCAGGAGCTTAGAGCTCGTCCCTGGTATGGCGATGCCCCACTGGTAGGAGATACGTGATTAGGAAAACACCGCTAGCCGACGGTAGGTCGACTCCGAATCTCACCATCCAGCGGGGGAAGATCGCTGCCTCCTCCGGAGGAAAACATGTACTACACTTACGGGACATATGACTTCATCCGTTGACGTGCCAAATGTCCGATGTAATATTGTAATTGCATGTAATATTGCAATTTGTTTCCAACTTCATCCGTGCCCAATCAATCAATAAATGGACGCCGAGATTCGATTTTATAAAGTTGAGTAATTTGCATTGACTTTTAGGAAGGAATTCTGTACATTCCATATACAATAAAATGCTACTATATAAGCTGGTGCTAGAATGCTTCATGGATCCGAAGACTAAAGAAAACTAAATCAAGTGATCTTGTGAAATGAAATTGAAAAATTATAATTAAAACTTGCTGACAATAATTTGTGAAGTGACCATTGCTGAAGTCTTCGGTGTTCGTTTTGCGTAACAGGCAAAAGTTACCTGCAGTGATCTTTCACATCATCGTATTTCAGTAACTGAATACACGGTAAATTATACTGGGTTACAGTTTAACGTTACTTCCAACACCACACCTTCAAAAAAGGCTAAGGACCATATTCATAGTCGTCACTTATAGGATAAGAAAATACTTAAGCTATAAGAAATTACTTTTGAAAGTAAATGCTTCCGTACATTTGGTATTCATAGACGATACTTATAATTAGTATGATGCTTGCAGCGTTTCATGTGGCAACAGCGTATAGGCTGTTTCACAGCCACTTGATTCATGCTAGAAGCGCCCTATCAAACTGGCCGTGAACTAGTCATATGCGTGTGTCCGTGGGATAACCTAACCTACACTGTTTCTTAAATAGTGCCAGTATCTTAAACAAATGCTTAAATGGTGGTGAAATCAGTAAACCTCTGTTAGTTAGAGGTGGCTTTGGCCACCAATGTTACCAAAAATGTAAAACAAAAGTCTTAGTAAAACGATATTTTTCTTAAATTCTTGATCGTTGTGCATTTTCAAAGGGTTTTGAATGTCACGTAAATACCGTTTGTGACTACAAAGAAAGATGCCACCATAAAAACCCTTATAATCTTGAAAATCGTCGTCCATTTCCATTCTTTCAAATTACGACAATTTTCAACGCAGGAAGAGGGTTCACTTAAAACTACAAGTGAAGGCTGGACCTTCCTTTTAGCTATAAGGATTTTCTTATGTAGGTGGATAAGTTGCTACTATGAATTGAAAAACGTTATAAGGAACTCCTTGACGTTTTCAAGTGACGACTATGAACACGGCCTTAAGCCAGATTACCATATCAGCTGTAAAGTCGGGCCAAAGAACTTCAGACTCTCGAAGAACATGAACTTAATTTTGTTTAAGAGGCTGATATCCTAAACTTCAGACTGTAACATTCAAGTTAAAAAAATACACATTTGTTTGGTTGTAATATAATTCCATATTAAATGGGCCAAAACATTTAAAGCACATATTCTTTACTTATAGTAACTATAGTGTGTGTATATATATATATATATATATATATATATATATATATATATATATATATATATATATACACACATGATGACATCATTTGAACGGAGAGAAAGAAGCCACAATTACAGCAGTAACGTATCCAACACCATGAGTTGTTCAACTGAACTAGTTTTCCATCAATACATAAAAACATTTTAAGAACATTTTATTGATAATTTTTGGCGATGTTTTAGGTCGTCATAATCCACCCCTAATCACTAGGACCATCCAACGAGTATCGCCATCAGTGTCCCTCGACACGCACCTGCTGGAGGGAGGGGAAAGCAGGCACCTGCTCCGCCAGCGCCGCGCCGCGCCTGCAGTTGCGCTGGCGTGCCAGACGTTCCGATTCGTCGCGACGCGACCCTTTGACCCTGGCGATGGGCACCTCTCCTTCCCCTTCCCCCTCCCGCGTTGGCCGGCGATGCCTCGGAGATAGCGGCGCTCATTTGTCACCGACGGTCGAGGCGTTTGCGTGCGGCCTTGATGAAGCGAGATCGGACGCCGTTGCAGCGATGGGGGAAGGAGCACACGCGGTTCTTCCATGATTGACTGATTGATTACTAGTGAATCCAGAGCCGTCAATTGCAAGTTAATTAGTCCCGTAAGTGTCTTATTGATTTTTGATTGATTTTTTCGTGTTTCCGGGCGCGTCAACTGCTTTGGTCATTAGCCCGTTAGTGTAGTCATGTTTTTTTCTCGGGAGATGGCGTTGATTTCCCCCGCTGGATGCGAGATCCGGCACCGACCTACCGTCGGCAGTGGGGTTTCCCCCTAACCAGGACTCTCCCACCAACGGGCACCGCCCCAGCCGGGACAAGCTCTAAGCTCCCGACCGGTCTCCCGGAATATGTGTAGTGTAGTGCATGTTAGTGTAAGTGTGTGTGTTAGGGGAGAGGATAGGACAAGGAAGAGGAAGGACAGATCGCGCGCGGTCCGTGGCCCGTTTGGTAGGGTACTGCTCCGGCATTCGCCTGGTGTAGATCGGAGAAACCACGGAAAACTACCGATCAGAGCAGCCGGCCGCTAGAATTCTCCTCCAGACAGCAGCTGAATTCGACCTAGCTGAAAAGCTAGTGTCGAAAATCCTGCTGCCGTCAGGACTCGAACCTAGGACCTCCCGGTTAGAGGCGCTGCAGTGACATCAGTTGATGCACTGAGCTACCGCTACCGGTAGTGCATTTTTCAATCGGATAGATTTTCTACTTAAAATTCGGATTAAAACAAGGGTAGATGCAAGATTTTAGCTGCCAAAGTTTTCTGGAAGCATTAAAAAAATAATAAACTTACGTGTTTTTGGCCATGTTTTTCCTCCAAATAGGCCAATGTACATCCCTGGAACACGATACGTCTCAAGGTCGGCCGCGCGGCAGTGCCTCACCCCAGCCGCCACGTGCCTCGCTCCGAGGGCAGGAAACGAGTGCCTTCGTCGCCTCAGCCCCAACGTTTGCAGATGCTTGCGGTGGTGTCTTGCGAATGAACACGACTGTATTGTCCACATCACATTCATTTGAAAATTAAAATTTCATTCATTGTATGTTTAACAAAAGTGTGACTAAATAATGCAGTGATTTAAGGATATAATTTTTTTTCACCACGCACATATAATAAATGAAGGTGATTCGCATAAATTAATTGCACATAATGGTTCTGTGATGTGGAAACAGTATTGTGCAGGTGTCACCAAGGATGCAGGTCTTTCATCGACATATTGAACGGCGTACCATGCATATTTAATGAGGTTCTTAAATCTTGGGGATGAAAATTGGTAATGGATGAATGATTGTAATTTTAAGATATCCCTTTGGTAGACGTGAAAATCTGCTCGCCGTGAAACGATTCTTTTCTCTGTAATCTCTGCTCAATTAAATATTGAGCCATTTTGAGAACATTTTGAACATGCCCTAGGGGCTTCGTATAAAGTATCCCCCAAAATGAGAGAAAGTTTTTGAAAATCGCCGGAGCGGTACCTCAATACTTCAGCGGCTTCATGCAAAGAATCCCTAAAATTTAAAGAATGTTTTTCAGAATTGCTGTGCATTTTCAAATTCGAGTCGTTTCTTCGATCGGGTAATATTCATTTTGGAAAAAATCCTGCGATTAGTTTAGGCGTTATTGTTGTTCACGGACAGACGGACGGTCGTTAAAAAAACCTTTTTCTGGTGTGAGGGGACCACAAAATGTGTATTTCCGTTGAAATATCGAAATCGATTTTCCTGCACAGCATAACATAACTTTCTCTATACTGCGTATATCACCGTGTATATACGTACGTGTGCGAGAAACTAAAAATAGAGAAAAAAGATCCTCTGAAATCATCATTGAGCTGCGAAGTTCCATCGTTGATCTGCGAGTGTGAAGAGGAGTAATGCAGAAAATCCTTGAACTACTTTCAATTCAACACGCTTCACATTTGAATCAAAGTGAAATTGATATAATGTTAATGTTAACCGCCGCCGCTCTTCCCAACCAACTGGCGTGCTTTAAAGCCGAGACTCAGGACCTGCAACTGCTCTTGTTGCAATTTTTCACCCACGTATATTCCGTATATGACGCATCCGTGGCTAGGATGTTGGGTCGAGAGAGTAGGTGAGCATCAGATCATATGCAGGAGATGGTTTTGCGTTTTTGTGCAGCACGCTCCATAAACAAAAACTCATTTTGCAATGTCGAGGAAAGTTTAATAACTCAGGGGGAAAACAGATTTACTGATTCATTCACAGCAACGTAACAATAATAATTTTTTTCATAAAAGACGGCACAGAGAGGAAAAAATAAACATTAATTAGCATTAATAAAATTAATACAAATATTTATAAAGTATGAATGCGTAGTAAACATTACTTGATTGATGTTTCTGGGTCAGCCAACTGATATGGTCACTAGACTCGTTAGTATATTGAATACGTGTAATGTCTGGAGATGTGTTCCTCTTCTGCAGGATGGTGAGATCCGGCGCCGACCTATACATCGACTTGCTGTTTTTTTTCCATCCACATATCTTACTCCAGTAGCGGGACACCGCTTCAGCCGGGTAAAATTTTAAGTGTGGTTGTGTATTTCATGCAAGTCTAAGTGTGAACAATCAAGAGGAAAATGAAGAGGAAGGAAAGAATCCGTGGCCTGTTTGTTAGGATATTGTGTGGTACTAATGGGTGGGTATAAACAATTGTAGGATTCGAGTGGGGCGTTGACGATAAGTGATAGCAGCAGCCTGTCAATGCTGGCTTTCTGTTCAGCGGCATATACTACGTTTTCCATCGAATATTACGCTACCGGCCGCCTTGGAACTGAAGTGCAGTAAAAGTTGAATTAAGTAAATACCGATGTCCGTCGTCTGTGCGTCCGTCCGTCCGTCCGTCTGTCCGTCTGTCCGTCCGTCCGTCTTTTCCATCGAATATTACGCTACCGCCGCCTTGGAACTGAAGTGCAGTAAAAGTTGAATTAATTAAATACCGATGTCCGTCTGTCCGTCCGTCCGTCCGTCCGTCTGTCCTCTGTCCGTCCGTCTGTCTGTCCGTCGTCCGTCTGTCCGTCTGTCCGTCTGTCCGTCTGTCCGTCTGTCCGTCTGTCCGTCTGTCCGTCTGTCCGTCTGTCCGTCTGTCCGTCTGTCCGTCGGTCCGTCTGTCCGTCGGTCCGTCGGTCCGTCTGTCCGTCGGCCCGTCTGTCCGTCTGTCCGTTTGCGTCTGTCTGTCTGTCTGTCCGTCCGGCCTTGTGTCCGTCCGTCTGGCCGTCCATCCGTCTGCCCGCCGCCTGGCCGTCTGCTAACAATGCTAGCGGCTTAACCATTCAGCCCATTTTCTCCTACACCTACACCTATACTTCAAGGGTCCTGGGACATTTTCAAAATTTTCAAAAAAATGGCTCCGTCGTTTTTTATTACATTTTTGTTCTTGAATAGTGTGAAGGATGTTTAAGAGAATGGTGCAGGTCTTATTTTCGTGGAAAACTGATTTTTCGAAAATTTCAAAAATTCAAAATATTTTCGTCATTTTTCTAAAACCACAATTATGAAGATAGCTTTCACTTTAATTATATCTGTTCCCAAAAGATAGATTTTGAAATATGGTCATGAAAATGTTTCAAAAAGGTTAGTACTTTTCGCGTGATTTTGCATGAAAGTACGGGAGAGAAAGTATAGCACCATTAGTTTTATTTTAATTTCAGTTTTCGAGCTACCAAGGCTCCGCTATGCCTTCAGTTGGCATACATCGTCCGCCGTAAGTCGGAGCGAAAGAACGGGACTTGCGTGATCCCAGTGGACGCGATGGTGACGTTGACGGCGTCCTGGAAATTACCCGTGCCTGATAGGAACACGCACGCGTGCGTTGTAGGCGAGTGTAGCCACTTGGGGAAAACCCCTTCAGGATTTACGAATCGATGTTGGGTTGCACGTACTCCTGCCCTTATCGTCCATCGAATTCTCAAGACCTGCGTTTTAAGTTGGCCCCACGTACTATAAGAAAAGATGAAAACTGTTTTTGTTTTTCATTCCGACATATTTTTTCTGGCCGCAATGAGTTAGTGTTAGCATATTGGAGATTATGTGTTGACATTTTCTTTCATACGTCATTTACTTCATGGCTAGCTTTCTTCAAATATATTCATTACAGTGTCTATTGGACTTACCAATGAACCGTTGTACCCGATTATGTGGTAAAAACAGATTATTAATTCCCCACCAGGACACCAGGACGCGTCGAATTACACAACATGCGTCTCGATTGGTGCATACCGGGAGCCGTAGCTCAGTGTACCAACTGATGTCACTGCAGCACCTCTGACCGCAAGGTCCTAGGTTCAAGTTCCGACGGCGGTAGGATTTTCGACACTAGCTTCCAGCTGGGACGAATTTAGTTTGAATAAAATTCTAGCGGCCAGCTACTCTGATCGGTAGATTTCCGTGGTTTCTCCGATCAACACCAGGCGAATGCCGGAGCAGTACTCTAACGAACGGGCTACAAACCGTGCGCGATCTTTCCTTCCTTTCTTCTATCATCACCACATGAACATGCAATACATACCATACATGCCGGGAGACCGGTCGGGGACTTAGAACATGTCCCCGCTGGGGTTGTGCCCCGTTAGTGAGAGATACCTGGTTGGAGAAAACCCCGTTAGCCGACAGTAGGTCGGGATCTGGCCATCCAGCAGGTGGAGACCACCGCCACCTCCCGAGGAAAAACACGCACTACACATACGGGACTAATGACCTTAGACTAGGCTCCCTAGTAGTTGACGAGCCCGGAATCACAATTAATCATCAATCGATTGGTAACCCAAATACTGTTTAGGGATAGGGTAGGTGTTCCACCATGGGTCCTCTAGTGAGCTTCAATGTTTGCGAATTTGATTTGGAATAGATGGAAAGGATATTAATTTTGGATTCTGGTCCTACGGACTTTTTTTATGTATGATATGATAGAATTTTGTAGCAAGGTAAATGTTGTGATGATCTAATGATATAATGCTGAATTATGAAGTTGATTAATGGGAATGAACGAAGGGGCGTTAGTTATGGATCTATGGAATAGGTTTTGGATTATTTGTAGTTTGCGAAAGTTTTATCGGCGGTATTAGTCTATACGAGACTGGCATAATAATTGTGTCTTATTGTATTTGTATTGTAGCGTCACGTTGGCGGCCGTGGGTGGAAGGAGGAGCGGAAGAATCGCATATCTGCGGGCTGAATAGCCTTGGCGCCACGGCGTTGGGATATATTTAGACCAAGTGGACGCCAGCTTGACCTGGTAGGTCACGTGATAGACGCGAGCGTCCCTCCTACACCAGGGATGGTCACGTGACCGCTACACTCTAGGTGTAAAATTGAGCCGACGAGCTCACACGGGGTATCAGCCCTCATCTCTGCTCCATAAGCACAACTGCTGGAGTAAATGTAACCCAGAACATTTGAATAAATTCCCGCCTCGCCAGGGTTACTGACGAGGGGAAAATTGAAAAAAAAGAAAAACACACGGTTTTTTGTTTGGAAACCTCGCGCGATGCGCAAAACTTTACGCCCAGGCTGGAGCGTGTCGTGCCTCTTGCACGGGTGACGAGGTCACGGTAGTGGCGCGGGAGAAGCGTCAGTGGAGGGTGGCCCCTAGCTATGTGGGGTATCCACAGGGAAATACTCAAAAGTGTGTTGTTTCGGAGCAGAATTTAGTTATTGTACATACGTGTAAATAAACTTGTACATACTTGTAAATGTCTGTGTGTTTCCATGACGCCACAGTATATTGCTATGGCAATATTGTATTTTAGTGAACTGTCTCTATTATTGCTACCCTGGTTCTCCTGGACTCAGAGAAAAAAAAACTTTTTTTAATTTTTCAACGGTTGGTATTACTGTTCGCTCATTAAAGTTTCAGTAGCGTAATTGTTTTGGTACAATTCGTTCCGTCAATTATTGCGTTTCGTGGAACTAATTCGGCGAGATATTTAATCGTCCTCATTTTTGGTTCTCGATAGACTCGCTGTTGCTTTCAGGAAAGTAATAAATACATAATCTGTGTCTTTGGAATCTAGCGCATGCCCGAAGTGGCCTCTCCCTCCAAAGCTCCTATTTCCCCGCCTGCCTGCGCTCTTTGTCACAACATAGCTCTCTCTCTTTGTCTTTCTCTTGTGGGTCGCGCTGTAATTCAACACTGCGAGTTTGGTGATAACAAACTGATGAGTGAGAAGGATCAGACGGAAGGCAGCTTACGTGTTTCTACAGTAGTGGTTGTCCAAACGATCAACAGAAAATAAGCCGTCTCTTGGAGAGTTTCGGTCTCCAGTCCGTTTGACCGTAGCTAGTGAGCAGTGACAGTGTGCTTTACACAGTATCTGCTGTTATTCACAAAAACCCAATTATTACAAATAATTCAAAGTATATCCACTGAAAAACGATAGGTTGTTGATCAAATAATCATTGAACATGGCCACTTTCCTCTCCGTCTTCCAGCGTACCATCCAGATCTAAATCCAATAGAACTTGTTTGGGAATTTATAAAAGGGCGTGAGGCAGCAGAAACAATTGGTGCATCCTTAAAAGAAAACGAAACGTTTTGCAGAAAAGCATTTGCACAAAACAGTGCTGAACAATGGAAGAAATCCTGCGAGCATGTGTAGGGAATAGAGGTGACAATAATTCACAATGTGATGGGCCATCAAACGATGTATTCATTTCGTTGGGCACTCCTGGGAGTGCGAGTTCCTCTTTTGACGAAGAGCAGTGATAAGTGGCGGTCAGCGCGATCGCTGCGTCTCGCAGTCGCCTCTCCTTCTCGCCTACGCGCTTCCTTGTCGCCGAGAGGGGAAATCTCAGATGCCGCAGGGTGGGGGCAGCTTCCGAGACTTTACCAAAGGTACGTCCGCCATGATGGTTTTGCGAGCGGTTCAGCTATAATATAATTATGTTTATTACCTCTCTTTCGTCTAATAGAACCCATAACGTTAAAATAGGTTACCATATTTTCTGGGAACATTAATATAGGAGATGAGGCAAAAAGAAAGCAATTAGGCTTTCAAAAGGGGCAATGTAACAAATGCCCTGATATCAAAACACAATATGTCTACTGTAAATGTGGCATGTTATATGTCTGAAGAAGCTTTCTAATTTTGTCTGTAACAATTATTTGTAATAAAATTATGACAATATAAAATATTGTATTATTTCTAACATTATTCCACCTTCATAATTAATTTCCTTACACCGGGAAGAGATGAATAGAGGGCTTTTTTAAATTCTGAAATTATATAGCAAAAAAGGTAAAAATAATACAAAAATAATAAATAGTGGTGATAGAACTGCACGTACTTTCCTGCCCTTAATAATGAATATGTAAATCTATTTATTCCACAATTTCTCTCCGAATTTATACATCTCATTCATCATTTTTTGTAAAGCTCATTACGAACCGTAAAACCCGTTGTTGTAAAACCCATTACAATTCGTAGAACGCATTTGTGTAAAACTCATTACAAATTTCGGAGCGAAAACTAAAAATTTTTAAGCAAATATCAATACAAGTGGGGCTATTATAGCTGCTTTTTATACAGCTAAATCTTGACCCAAAAATGAGACATAATTCACTGAAATTCAGCTGCTCTGTCGCGGCGCCGAATACAGCAATTCTTAAGACTAGCAATGTTTCTTTCGTATTACTTATAAATGCACATTCTCTTAAGCGTTCTCTATGCTGTGTCCAAATTTTTGTGTCCAAATTTCATTAAAAAATTTGTGCCATTTAAATGGTTAAAATAAAGTAAAAGTTGCTTATGTTTGACACAAATTTTCACAAAAATATCATATTTTCGAAAAATTAAACATGACATTCTTGATCTGTTGAAGATCTGTTTTTATAACACATTTCATTAGAAATGGGGATTTCATCATTTAGAAAACTAGTAGTACTAAAACAGCACGTACTTTCTCGCCATTAGTAATGGAAATTAAATAATTTCAAGCGAAAATTATTTTCATACAATCGATTTTTAATTCCAAACTGTGAATGAAAATATATTTCTGGCACTGACTTAATTGTACAGTAAATCTGTCTAAACAGGATCCTGTACAAGCCGGAAACCTAAAATTTGGCCCAAGGCAAATAAAACAAAACTGCAAAATTTCTCCGGCCCGTGAAGTTAAATGGCAATTTATACAGCATAAAACGAAACCTTTCCAACGCGGAAACGGAACGGTTTTTCATAACCTGCAGGGGAAAAAATCTTTATAAAACAGAATTCCTGTCATTTTAATGCAATTGGCAGAGAGATGTTCATAATGAAATGAATGCATCTGCAAGCCTTTTTTAAATTCCCTATCCCTGTGACACGCGATTTAGTCGTGGCAGCCGGACATTGAAGGAGATGGGCCTCAGCTGTCAGCGTAGAATCGACTTTGGGGTCGCTTTTCTCTCAAGACGTAGGTCCTAGGGGAATTCCCTCTCTTCCAACTATCTGAGCGTGACGCCGAAAAAATGTTGAACTTTTGCAATTTTCGAAAAATCATGGTTTTCAACGAACATGAGACCTGCACCATTCTCTTAAATCCTTCACACTATCAAATTACTAAGTAAAATCAGAAACTTTGGAGCCATTTTCTTTTTAATTTGGAAAGTGTCCCAAGGGCTTGATATCAAGTTTCTCCCAAAATTAAAATATCGGTTGCAAATACAAGGGCCCGCGATGTCAACCAGGCTGATAGGGGAATATAATTTTGGAGAAGATGGGCTGAACGATTTAGCCGTTAGCGTTGTTAACAGACGGACAGATGGACTGACGTTTTGCCGTCAATCGCTTTTCCGGTATGAAGGACCCACAAAACGTAAATTCTAGATACACCGCCTGTCAGAGAATTTTGTTCTAAATGTAGCAATTGGTTTTCTCCACTTTTTCGTTACCAGGGCCCGGTAATAAGAGTTTTTTCTGCAGGAAATTCGCCGCTTTTTCTCGCAGCATTGCATAACTTTCTATTTTGTAAGTGCTAACGAGAAAGTAAAAACAATTGTATTCATAGTAGTAGTAGTTAATTGGTTATTCGTGTATTCCTAGTAAATGATTAAAAAATGCAACCACTATTGTATCTTGAAATAGCGGGCTGGATTTCTGGGTTTGATAGACCCAGATTTGCATCGTTGAAACTATTGAAAAGGGTAGGAATGGCAGATTAATTGACTCACTTTTACCTTGGTTTGTTTTTTGTTTTTTATGATTGCGCCAATTTAATTTTGAATCTAATATAGTCCTAAGTAGTTGACTGATTTATTGAGAGGGTACTATTCTTTTGAGATGCTGTTTTTGTTGATTTGATTTGATTTGATTTTTTCGTGTTTCCGGGCGCGTCAACTGCTTTGGTCATTAGTCCCGCTAGTGTAGTGCATGTTTTTTTCTCGGGGTACGCGCGGTGATCTTTCCCGGCTGGATGGCGAGATCCGGCGCCGACCTACCGTCGGCTAGTGGGGTTTCCCCCAAACCAGGACTCTCCCACCAGCGGGGCACCGCCCCAGCCGGGACATGCTCTAAGCTCCTGACCAGCCTCCCGGAAAGTATGTAGGCATGTTAGTGAAGTGTGTGTGTGTGTGTGTGTGTGTGTGTGTGCAAAGGTAGAGGATAGGACAAGGAAGAGGAAGGAAAGATCGCGCGTGGTCCGTGGCCCGTTTGGTAGGGTACTGTTGTCCGTGGCCCGTTTGGTAGGGTGTTAATCGGAGAAACCATGGAAAAATACCGATCAGAGCAGCCGGACGCTAGAATTCTCCTCCAGACAGCGACTGAATTCGACCTAGCTGAAAAGCTAGTGTCGAAAATCCTGCCGCCATCTGTTTTTGTTAGTGTTGGTGAGGGGAGTATATGGTGTGTGTGTGTGTGGGGGGGGAATATTTTTGGAGCTGCCTTGGTGGTTGGAACAAACTGGTGATCCTGGAGGAACTTCATCGAGTGAGCGTATAATGTTTCAAATCCCAATTATTTTATGCGACTTCGGCAACTTTATTTATTCATTTATTTTACGTCAAAAAACAGTTAAAAACTGCGTATGACGTGCTATGGGGAAAAGTGAATTGTGTGCTCATTTTCAAAATTCTGTGATCCCTACACTAAGTCATATACTATTTATATTTGAAAAAAAAAGCTCCCATGTAATAAAATCTATTTTCGAGGATAAATAAGCATAATTTTGATTTATCCATGTTGTCCTTCGGAATAATCTTCGCCGACAACATGAAACGATAATTGAATAACTATATTTCCCACTGAATTCTAGAAGACGTGCACAGAAAATGAAGTTACATTTATGTCCAGAAGCAAAACAAGTGGCCATCTCGGCATTTGCTCAATGGACTTCCGCCAATTGTTGCGTACTCTCGAGTCTCTCGTCGCCAAAGTCCACGTGTGTGCATGCTGCTTTGACCCGCGGGGAAATCTATTGCCCTCGCCAGTCTTTTATGTTTTTGCCCGCCTTCGGCCTGGCTGATTGATTGAGCGATTGATTTGTGGGTGATTCCTGGCGCGCCAACTGCTAACGCCAATAGTTCTGTTGAGGGCATGTTTTTATCGGGGGGGATGGCTGTGATTTCCCCCGCTGGCTGGCGGTTTCCCCCACCGACCTACGTCGACTTACGGAGATTTTCCCCAACCAGTTATCTCCCACCTACGGGCACTGCCGTATTGTACGCTCATGTTTTCTTGAGCCCTTGCTTCGCTCGTTGCGCGACGAGTGGGGAGTTAGGGTATTTTGACAAGGAATTTTAAATCAAATTTGTAGTTCGTTTTTCGATCCAGAATTCAAATAGATTCTATTACATGGAGCTATTACATAGTTCTATTACATAGATTATATTACGTAGTTTGAATAGATTCTATTACATGGGAGCAAACATTTCTAGTTATCAGATTTTGTTCACAATGCTCGTTGTTATAATTTATTCTTAATTCAACTAAAGGTGGCAAAGAAGTGGGGGTAGGTATTCCGGGGTTCAAGAAAACGTGCGCGTATAATAGCCGGGACAAGCCGTAAGTTCTCAACTGGTCTTCCGACAAGTGTGATTGTAAGTGTAATTGTATCGAAGAAAGAGGTGAAGATAGGACTAGGAAGAGGAAGGGAAGATCACGTGCGGTCCGGGTCTATTTGTTATATTGTTTTGGCATTCGTCTGGTGTTGATCGGAAAAAGAACTGCTATAATTCTTCTTAGGCAACGATTGAATTCGACCCATCTATGTATCCAAAATTGTATCTAAAATTCTACCACCGTCGGGGCTCGCACTCTAGGTCCTCCAGGTTAGAGACACTGTAGTGACATCATTTGATGAACTGAGCCACTTTTGCCGGCCCTTGACATAGTATATACAATAGAATAAGAATATACTACGAGTATGCTATAGAATAATTTACATAGCATAAGGTATCCAGTAGACATTTGTATATTGTATTATGTAAACATATGTATGCGTTTGTCGATTATGTGTGATGTATTCTAGAGTTGTTTGGAACGCCATTACTCAAGCTTATTGCCATGGAACTGAACAACCTGCCTTCACTAAGTATAACTTCGCAATCTTCGCTTCACTAAGTATAACTTCCCTCTCCAGACTGAAGGACGGCTGCTTTTGGTAGATCGATTGCACTTCGTTCTCAAAACGTTGCCAGACGAACTATTGTAGTTAGTGTTAAAATGCCGTAAAGAACAAATGAAAGATGGGCGTTCATTCTATTAATTTCAAGAGGTTGTATTTGCAATGTAATAGTGTTTACTGCATATAATCGGGTAATAACAATTTGTGAAATCATTTAAGGTCCATTACCTTTTTTTAAAACAAAATCACGAAATTTCGTTAAGACAAAGCTCTTTTCATGAAAACCTTATGATTCAGATATAAAGATTTTTACAATTTTCTAAATTTCACATGTTTTGATAAAAATTGTAATTATACAATACATATTGCTGTTCTTTCTTGTATTCGAGCCAAATATTTAAAGACAAATGTTCAGCCATTATCCAGAAAATTTTGAGCATGTTACAGGGGCTTATCGTAAAGTACTCCCAAAAATTAAAATGTAAAAATCCTCAGAACGGCACAACTGGATATTCTAACACCTGCCGTATTTGCCAAGTTTCAGCTCAAAACCTTCTTATCTTACCGAAATATGCGTGACACATCTATCCATCCTTTCAGATAGACAGACAGACATCCCGATTGTCGGGCACAATACTACTTGTCTCCTCACTTGCACCACTCTTAACCATCTTCGGAACATCACTGCGAGTCCTCAATTCTGACGTGTGTGAGAAGTTGCAGCTCGAAAGAACTTTAAACGCGGATTTTTCAACCAAAAATTTGAGATCGTATTGTTGAGGTGATTCCAACATTTTCTTCCTATAACTATAGTATAGGGAGGTAAAGTAAATTTCTTAATGAATGGAAATAAATACAATGCATAAAATGGACTATTCGTATGAGATAACTGCCCTTCTAAGCGAGTTTCATTTTTATCGTCTCACGTGTACTTTTTCCTGTTTATTCATAATCGATAATCTTGGACATTTTGGTTTGTTCAAAATATATTTTCAGAGTTATCACATAGAAACTTTTCTTTTCTTCGTTATATCTGACCTGCGAACTGCAGTTCAAAATTCGTCTTAAATCCCTATATTTGTGATGATTGAAAAGCGTTTGTGTGTATGTGTGTGTGTAATGCATGATACGCAAGAACATGCTCAATTTAAGCAGAAAATCTAAAATTAACCCATCTTTCTTAAAATAACACGAAGCAGCTATTATTATTGCATTTAAAGAGCTTCGTTAATGTAAATTTGCGAGAAAATGGTTCGCCGTTCATGTCGTGCAGTAAAGTGCATTCGATTTTCAGGGGGCACTCTGTAATCTAGAGAGAACACACACGCTACTGTTTTATCATAAAGAACAGTTACAGTATTTTATATTCGCATATCACGAACAGTTATTAAAGTGGTACCAACATGGTGATCTGATTTAATGATAGTGGCCGTGAGAATATATTTTTTCATTATTTCTTTATTCGGAAAAGAGCAAGACTCAGAAAAGTACCTGATTTAAACAAAGTTAAAAATGTTTTAAACATTGCATTTGTGGATTATACGGAGGATATGCTTAAAATTATTTCATTTGTACAGTCAGATCATATTATCTTCTCTTTTTCGTATCCGAAGTTGGTCAGATAATACAAACAAATTATTCTCAATGATTGCTGAGCTCTCCTCTGTTCGTATCATTGAGTAGTCAAAATTATACCGAACATTTTCCTGGCATTGCTACAAATTATTTTATCTTTGTTTCTTTTTAAATCGACATTACTTTCCTCTGCATTTAACGAAACATTAAAAATACGTGTAGAATGAGTTCAAAGATTGGATTTTCTAAAAAATGTCTGGGTTTTTTTTTTTAAAAAAGAATGAGAGTGACATGTATAAGAGTAATTTAACAAAAATGATTAATTAATATTTAATAATAAGCTTGTGCGATATTGAAATCTAGCTTTGTAGAGTTGTCTCCAAATTACTTGTAAACTCTCAGAATATGTACTGAAATAATAAAATAGTTTATTACAACTGAAAGAAACCAACGCCTTTATTTTATTTCATTTTATTATTAAGTTTGTTTTGCGGTGAGAAGTATATTTCAAATTCCACTTTTCACATTATCCGACTCTACCCTGTTGTATTTAAACCGAAATATCCCCCTCAATTCTAGCTAGCGTTATGTTAATTATTTCGAGTTCACTTCACATGACATGCCGTAATTCAGTTGACTGATAATATGCATTGTATCTAAATTAATCACTCAAATTAACATGTGCGAATAACATTGGTGTTATAAAGTTGTGGCTGAAGTGCTCGTGTAAGTAATAAACCAATGGAGGGGTAGAAGGACGTGAGGTTCAGGAATGTGTGTTTATATCTGTCCGATTACCTATCATCTTATCTCTTTGTCTTAAGAATCCCACCCCACATCTTGTTAGAACTTTGAATATTTGGGTAGGTATTCTTCTCTCTATAGATAATTTGTAATGGAGGTGGGTCCAACGAAGGGTAACTTAGGCAAGTTCTCCCTCCCCGCCCCCAAAAAAATATCAATGTAAATTTTCAAAACAATTAACAACTTTTCTTGGTAGAACGATGTTATTTAAAAACTTCAACAGTATGAATGCTTTTTAAATCTTCTATAAAATGATTTTGAGCTATAAATTGCGGCGCTGGTGGATATATTTTATTTTATGTTTTTCTTACTCAACGTTCTGTTTCTTCATAAAGTAGTAAAAGTGAATTCAGGGTGAACAGAACAATATGATAATTTGTAGGTCGTAGTTTTATTGGAACTATCCCTTTATCGTACAGAATGTTTTTTTCTTTACGCATTTCATTCATTTGTCCAAGATATGAATTCTCTTACGCAACTGAAGAATTACCCTTCACGAAATTGTTTTTTCCGATAACAATTGTAAATTTTGGAATTTCTCATCTCGTCAAAGCATTTATTATTATTGTTATTTAAAGTTAAAAACCCGTTAAAAATTGGATGTGACGTACGTGGTAGATTCCATACGTTTCTGGCCTCACTAACTTCTATTTTAGTACAAAGGAAAAACATATGCAATTTTTTAACTTTATCTTCCATTACTCCACCTTAATTTTCACATCTGCGTAATAACTTCTCTAGGCGTTTGAAAAAACTTCAAAATTTTGTTCGCAAATTTGTCAAAGATTGCTTCTTTCACCTCACATTCTCTGAAATTTTCTTCCGCGCAGGACATTGTTCGGTTTTGATAAGTGGTAGATGTCGCTGGGTGCCCAATCTGGACTGTAGGGCGAATGTCCAACTCCTTGAAGTCATAGTCCTTTAAAATAATATTCAACTTAATATACCTGTAACAAGTAATATACTCCAGTTTCCGGTCAATGACCCCCATCTCGCTCGGATTTTTGCCCAGATTCCCTGATCTATTGAGCGAATGATGAGATGACCACTTGATTTGCTTCTGGACGTAAATGCAGCTTCACTATGCGCACGTTTTGTTGAGCTCTCTTTTTTATTGTAGAGGTAGTAAAGCTTAGGATGAGTTACTATGTTGTTAACAATACAGAAAAATCAAATCTGCAGTTCGTTTACTGTTACAAATAAGTTTCCAGTAACTCGGGAACGAAAATATCCCGCACAACAGCCCTGAGGAAGACCACGATAAGATGGTCGAAACGTCGGCAACACAGCCTTCGACGCGGCGTCACCTGGACAGCCAAGATCATCTACACGAAAATATCTAGTTTTTAAAATGTTAATTCCAGCTTTGTAAATTTTATTATTATTATTATTATTATTATTATTATTATTATTATTATTATTATTATTATTAGAATGGTTGAATTATTCCTGTTGATCCTGTTTTATATAGTAGAAAGATGGATCTTTTAAACTATTGGACGAAATTGATTTTAATTGATTGATCCTATTTGGTCCAATAGTTTAAAAAGATCCATCTTTCTACTATATTAATTATTATTATTATTATTATTATTAATTTTAACTTTTTCATCTTTCAACTATTAATAGTTAAATTGTTGGGAAGGATTCTGAGACTCAAGAAAGCGTGCGCAGATGATTTTCTCGTCACATAGATTTTGACTGTTTTGACTAAATATCTAAATATCTAAGGTGATATAAAGGCGAAAAAAAAGTTGCAATTTGAAGAGTTAGCGCAGATGCATTGTTGGAAGAAGCTAAACACCATGAGATTCCCCGCACCGCATGCAACTCAAGTACCTTTTATTTATTTATTTATTTATTTATTTAATGTCAAAAAACAGTTAAAATCTGCATATGACGTGCTATGGGGAAAAGTGAATTGTGCACATTTTCAAAATTCTGTGATCCCTACACTAAGTCATATACTACTTAAATTTTGAATTTTGAAAGGGAGAAAAAACAAAAACTCCCATGTAGTAAAATCTATTTTCAAGGATAAATAAGCAATAAATTTTGAATTTTGAAAGGAGAAAAAAACAACAAAACTCCCATGTAATAAAATCTATTTTCAAGGATAAATAAGCAATAAATTTTGGCTCTTATTACTTCCTGCCGCGACAACATGGAAACGATAATTTGAATAATTGTATTTCCCACTGAATTCTAGAAGACGTGCACAGAAAATGAAGCCTCTTGTGACCTCTCTCCACACAACTGAATGAGATGTCGGCTGCAAACGTGTAGTGATACAACAATGAAAGACAAGGCTATCTACTGCCCAGAAGGTTTTCCCGTTGATGAGCGTTGTCTTGGTTACGCGGGAAACGTATGAAACCGCGTAATACTATGGGGATAGTGCAATCCCTGTATGTTTCTTCATCTCTTGAAATTTCCTAACCTAATTCATAAACATAATTTGAATCGTTTAAGTTGAATTGTGAACACCGGTAGCAATGGGTGTTTTCAGCAAGAATTGATCAGATATTTTTAGTTCCTTTTTAGTCGCATCAACAACGTGGTGCAAACAATAATACTCATGTATATCTATTGGACATAAATTTTCAGAAATATATTAATGACTACCAAATTTAACTATTCTTTCTTGAACTGCTTAGAATGGAGTATGAATTCGTGATTATGTTCAGTTAATTCTCTTTTACTGTTTTATCTGGGACATACTTTGAAAATGTGATCAAGATTTAGAGGTGTATTACGTTTTTCACATGTGTGTGTGTGGGGGGGGATGAATTTTTGATTGAATGGAGATGGCTCAATTTGCAATATCCTGTCGATATCATTGAAAGGGCTACTTGCTCCCTGCATTGGTATTTTGTGTGGGTGGCTAATGAATAAAAACTATTTATAGATTTATGAAGATTGCTGACTTTATAATTTGTCCGTCATGAGTCCATTATTTTGCATTTCTTCTCCAAGAAATTGTAAAAGAGTTTCAATTGTACATGATAGGGTTGTGTTTATTTCTGGACGTTTGACAATCAATTAAAGTATTTCTTTAGCTGACGCCACGGGTTATGAAGACAGGTTCAATTTGAGAAGCACATCCATACTAGAACTAAATTTATTCCTACTCTGATAATCTGAAAATATTCTTCCACAATAACAGTTTTTATATCTATTTTAGTACTCTTGCTCCAGTTAATTGAAGATAATGAGCTTCAAAGCAGAACAACATTAGGAGAGTGAAGCTGGAAGATGGAATTAAGTGCTGACATTAAGGCACAGAACTTTGGAGTTAAAACTGGCTGACTGGCATATTTCTTAAGCTGATACTTCATAGTTTTATCAGGTGAGCATAAAAGAGCTTATTTTCCGATTTCATTGGTACAGATAATTATCTTCCGTATAATGAAAAGTATTTTTCGAAGCACATCACGTTTTCTTGACATTACAAAGAAATCTTGTTTCACAAACGATAAATACCCGCACGAAACGAAATGTAGGGGGTCACGAAGCTTGTAGTTACACACATGGAAAGAGATGGATGGGCTTGTGCGCATCGAATCCGACGTCAGCCAATGAGCTTGAGGCGTCAGCTTCAGCCTCAGCCAATTCAGCTTCAGCCCATGCGCGTCAGTTTGCGTCACAATAATAGCGGGAATTTTAAGTTCAGGGCAGATATCAATTATCCCATTGCCACAAGTGTATAATTTGTGAAGCATTTCCTCTTTGTACACCTTCATCGTGTTATTTTTGGTTGGTCTCCGTAGAGAATTATCACTTTATGCTACCTTCAAACCAGGAGAGGTGGCTCAGAACATCAACTGATGCCACTGCAAGGCCTCTGACCGTGAGGTCCTTGGTTCGAGTCCCGACAGTGACATGATTTTCGACACTACCGTGTCAGCTAGGTCGAATTCAGTCAATGTCTGGATGAGAATTCTACAGGCCCGCTGCTCTGATTGGTAGTTTTCCGTGTTTTTTCCGTTCAACACCAGGCCAATGCCGGAGCAATACCCTAACAAACGGTCCACGGACCGCGCGCGATCATTCCTTTTTCACCCCTTAAACATACTTACACGAACATGCACTACACTACCACATATGTCGGGATACCGGTCGAGAGCTTAGAGCTTGTCCTGGCGAGGGCGGTGCCCCGCTGGTGGGAGATATCTGGTTGGGGTAATTCCCGCTAGCCGACGGTAGGTCGGGACCGATCTCACCATCAAACGGTGGAAGATCACTGCCACCTACCGATGAAAAATCATACACTACAATTACGGAATAATTACGTTAGTAGATATTAGAGTACTATTAGAACTATTAGAGACTGGAACAGTTTGCCTGCGACAATCTTAGAACCTCAAAGCTTGAGCAACTTTAAAAATAAATAATATTAGGTTATTGTATAAATGTTAAGTTTCCACTGTTAGATTAGTAGTATTTCCTACAAAGTAAGTTGTTTAATTGTTAGTATAAGTTTCAGTTGTAGTAGTATTGTTATTATTATCTAAATTATTATTGTTATCATTTTATTATTATTCATGCAGTGCAGTGCAGTGCAGTGTAGTGCAGCGCAGTGTAGTGTTACGAAGTGAAGTGGAGGGAAGGGAATGCGAGAAGAAGTAGCGAGTGTGAAAGAAATGCGTCACAGTTAAGTGTTGTGCAGTGAAGTGAAGTGAAGTGGAGTAAGGTTTGCGTGGTGATTTTATGTACTATTTATTATTATTATTTTTAATTAACTCCTTTTTTGTAACTTTTTGTTAGTGAATGTAAGTTTAATGCATGTAAGGTTAAGATATTCTGCCACCAAGTTACTATACTTAATTGCAGAATTAACAATAAAATCTAATATAGTTGGAGTGCCCGGAATCACTAATCACCAACCACCTTCAAAATGTTTCTCATCACTTCTCACTCTCCATGTAACCTGGCGGTCAGCATCTGGTGTGGCTTTTCAAAAGAAGTGCCCGTGCTGTGGACACGTGGTACGTGGCGCAATCTGGTGCTGCGCGGAACGAGCAAAGACCGGTGCGCCGGAGTAGCTCACCCATATATTTCCACCATGGCGACATCCTGCATCTCGTGCTCTGATCGGGAGATTTTCCAACTGTTAATGAATTGGGGATGCGTCGTGAGATGGGCTCTCGATCCATCGCTTGGCCTTCAATGGGGAATGGAGACAGGGCAGGAAATTGTAGGTCTCGTGCCCATTGTTTTATGTAGTATTGCTCTGGCATCCGCCTGGAATTGCTCCTGAATTGACACAAACTGATGCTGCGCAAACCGATGCGCTGGAGTAGCCCACCCACATATTTCCACCACGGGTACACTCCGCACCTCCTGCTCTGATCGGGAGATTTTCCAACTGTTAAATGAACTGGGGATGCGTTGTGAGATGGGCCCTCGATCCATCACTTGGTCTTCAATGGGGATGGGGACAGAGCGGGAAAAAGAATGTCTCGTGTCCATTGTTTTATGTAGCATTGCTCTGCCATCCGCCTGGAATTGATAAAAGGAAATTACGTCAACGACCAATAAACATCTCGCTTCTGGAATTCTCGTAGAGGTAATGGTCGGATTCCATGGAGTTATTTTCACTGCCTGAGGTGGCTCAGGACATCAGTTGATAACACTGTACTGCATCTGACCGGAAGGAATGTGTATGTTTGATTGGCTAAATCTTCGCATGTTTTCGTTTTGCGTCATGTTTTATTAAATAATTATATTATTTACTATATTATCAATAATAGAAATAAATTATCAAGTCTCTCTTACGGGCGGACAGCTCTTTTTATAGTCAAGAATCTTTCTGTTTATTTACTTAACAAGAATCTTGGTCTATTAAATCAGCCGACCTAAACATAGGAAATTAATTGACTGATTGGACCCTTAAGTAAATGAGGTTACGGAATCAAGATCTTTTCGATTCAAAATTTTAAACTTTATCTCAATTGACAATTTGAAATCTAACCGATTTTAATGGATAATTTCATTGCTTTTGTAGAGGATATTAATAGAGCTAAATTTGGTGTAATTACCGTCCATTGACTTCTTCAAAAGACTGTTATGGGTGAGGTATCCAGTGACATGACACCGCTGCGGAGAGATTTGCAATATTTTTAAATATCGCAGTAATAGCTTTGGACGCTGTGCTCACGAACTCTAGTAAGCTGCCTTGCCAGCAACCTTGACGTGTCTGATTAACTCTATGAACATAATGAATTGAAGAGAACGAGCCATCAATATGCTAATACGCTTGTCTATTCATTCTATGAATGCAACATTATTGTTTTAGAACCTCATCTGTCCTCCAACTTCTGCTAGTTTGAAGCAAGTGGGCAAGCTTCCAATTCTTATTTTTAAAGTTTTGTTCTTGAAATGGCATTTATTGAAGCAGTGCCACAACTGGGGTCATTACTCTATTTGATATATTTCTTGCTATTATTCAGTACTGTTGGCCATAAATGCACTTCAAAATGTTGATCCGTTTCAAAGTAGTGTCCAACTATAATTCCACATTCTATATAATTCAAATAAGAAGGATAAAGAAAGATGACATCTCTTGATCCGTTTGCTTGGCACTGTTTTTTAGGAATACAGAATACTATGCCAATGAAATACTTTGAGAGGAGAATCATTCCAAATAATTCGTTTTCGATTTTTTAAAATTTTATTTTAAATTGTGGGTTAACAGACCGTCTCAGGTGCAAGTGCAGTATACAGGGTGGAACAGCTAAGTGTTAACATCCCTTGTATCTCCTCAACCGCGCAAGATACGAAGATGCCGATTGGACAGTCGATTGCTGGAACAGGGCTACTTGATTACAGCATACTTCGTCTTTGCGCTATTTTTTACTATGAAGATATAAGGTCAACTTTGTTTTTTAAATGGAACCCTATGCTAAATTTTAGCATATCGTAATGCGCTTAAAAAGACGATTTCAAATATGTGTATATCTTTGTATTTTAGCGAATAGTTTTTTAGCAATTGATGTGCTTTTGTAACATATTTTTCCACTGAGGCGGCGATTTTCTGTTCGACCTTCCTGCTACCTAAATGGGGAACTTCGCGAGTCCGTCCTTCAGACAAATGCGCTCATTTACTTCAGCACAGTAGCAACTACTTTCTTCGATACTAATTTTGCCGAAAGATGACTTCGTACAAAGAAGATTCAAATGCTGCATTCAAGATTCAGGAAAGTTCTTGTTTTGCCACGCAATTACTATTCTGTTGTTTTGAAAACTGTGACAACACATTCTATTATCAATTGGGAGTAAATAATGCAAAAATAAATTAACATTTTTAATTTAATCGTAACCGTACGTACAAAGAATACACATTGATCAAAATAGAAATAAAAACATACCAATTACATTGTTACAGAACAATGCTTTACTTAAGATGTGTCGAAGTGTTGCCATAATTTTTAAAATATCTTATTAATCATATTTATTCTTGGTGATACGTCGCTTCATATCCTCTGGCGTTGTTGGAACTTCTGCATAAACCTTATTTTTGACTGCCCCCCAAAGAAAAAAATCAAGAGGAGTCAAATCAGGAGACCGGGCAGGACACTTTACTTCAGCACGCCGTCCTATCCAACAATTCAAAAAATTCTCATTTAATACTTCTGTTGCCACACGTGAAGAGTGTGCTGGACAGCCGTCATGTTGAAACCACATGCACTGACTCGTATCCAGTGGTATCTCTTCTAATAATGTGGGTAGAACATTTCGAAGAAAATGTTCGTACATAATACCATTTAACATGCCTGGGATGAAGTAAGGTCCCACAATGATATTTCCCACGATGCCACACCACACGTTAACACTTCAAGGTTTCTGGTGTTGTACTTGCCGAATCCAGTGAGGATTCTCTAATGACCAGTAATGCATATTTCGTAAATTCGCATTACCGTGGTTAGTGAAAGTCGCTTCATCCGTGAATAGCACTCGTTTAAAAAAAATGAATCATCTTTCAGTTGTTGCAGGGCAAACCGAAAAAATTCCATGCGCCGTTCAAAATCCCGACCTCCGAGTGCTTGATGCAATGACAAGTGATACGGATGGAATTTGTTTCTACGCAATATGCGAAGGACACTCATGTGACTCACCCACATTCCTGGACTACATGTCGCGAACTAGCATGTGGATTGCACTGCGTCAATGCCAGAATAACCTCTTCATGTTTTTCGTCAGTTGCAGTTTTCTGCCTTGTCCTCTGTTTGGTGTTCCAACTTCCCGATTCCAATAGTTTCGTGCGCATACATGCAAAAAGCTGGCGTGAAGGAAGCTGACGATCAGGATACAGGTCTCCATATCGTTGCACTGCTCTAACGGCATTTCTTCAGCATTCACCATTCACTATATATCGCATATCTAACTTCTCTTCATTGGTGTACATGGTGTGACTGCTCTAAGAAACTGGTAGAAGTGCGCTATCATAACCCCAGCGGCGCATTTTATACTTCTGGCCTCCGCCCTGTTACCTACGTAGTACATGGCCTTCGATCGTTTTCGGAAAGTAGGCAAAACCATTCACGAGACATTTTCCTTTAGTTTCTCAGCGGAGAGCACGGAAGGTCGAGTGGAAAAGTGCCATTTCAGTACAAAAATATGTTACAAAAGCACATCAATTGCTAAAAAACTATTCGCTAAAATACAAAGATATACACATATTTGATTTAAGAGAATACAAGGGGTGCGCAAAGACGAAGTGTGCTGTAATCAAGTAGCCCCTGTTCCAGCAATCGACTGTCCAATCGGCATCTTCGTATCTTGCGCGGTTGAGGAGATACAAGGGGTGTTAACACTTAGCTGTTCCACCCTGTATTTGATAAGAAAAAGATACTTGTTTCCGTTCAATTTCTACACACTTGAAGTGAAAGAGCGCTCAAAAATTCTATTCAACTTCAGTGTTTTTGACTTCAGCACAACTAGATTCATAATTGCCAAGAGTAGAAGGTATTCATTCCAAGAAGATTGTAGTTTTATAAGAGGCAATAAAATATGCTATTTTCCACTGACGAACTTCGACTTCAGTTTTATTGCGTTATACTTCAATGTGAATGACTTAAGGTCGTTAGTGAGCGTGTAATGCATTACACAGGGAATCTCAAACACATAATGTTGCCTTGAGAAATGCGATAAGTTAGGCGTCTTTGAAAAGCCTTTTATGAATACACGTATTGCAGCAACAGTAAATAAGGGAAACTTTAGATTTTTCTTTCAAGAAGTTGATTAAAATCAAAATAGAAATTAGTAACTAAAATATTCAATACTAATTCCATTGACACTATGTTCGTCATAAAGCTGAGGCACAATTATTCTTTTTTATTGAATATAAAACGCTAGAATTACACAATCGTCCTTAATTGCAAAACCTGTAATAATTGTTATCATAACATCAACACCTTTTTAATAACAATGTATTCAAACAACTATGAGAAAAACTTCAAAAAATAATTTGATTTTGATAGATAATATATTTATCAGTTACTCACTCCGTACCCTATTCTATCACAATTGTTCAATAAGCATTTTATGGTTCTGGTTAACTAGGCCTGAGAATGATCAATATCTGATTGTGTTGCCCAAGACTAAAGCAAACAGACATTACCTCTGATACCCAATAAATTTACACAATAGAGACCTTAGAACTCAAAGATAAAAGGCACACAGAGCATATTTTGAGGTTTTTGGTATAGTCTTGTTAATGTAATTTGTAGTTGAAGTTCAGTACAGTGTCTTCTGTGTCAAGAATTCATGCGGGTTAAGAAATTCATTTCAACATGGTTCTCACTGACTGTTGCATTGGACCACGAAGAGTCAATTATGGACGTAACCGCTTCGATTCTTCGCTTTTCTCCAAACAAGCTATGTTAAGGTTACGCATGGACAGCGAAAAAACAAATATATGTTAATCAAATGTTATAATATTCGAGTAATATGTACAGATTTCTGACAGTCGTGGATCAAGTACGTGCAATGGATTATAGGGCATATAAATCCGATTTCTTGCTGGGAGATGCACAGTCTGCTCCGAGGCTAACTTGGCGGTCCGTCCTTCACCGCTCGCCTCGCTGGGCTCTCCACCGCCTGTCTCTTCTGCTTTTACCCTCTTTTTTGTCACAATAAATGCCTTTTTGGATTATATTTCAGTAAAAATAAATGACTTTTGCCTGCCTATTTTAGGTATAATAAATATCTTAACTTCTGGGATACACTGATCATAGATTTGTGGAACGTGGCTGTATACAATGAACGTGAGTCGTAGATCAAATACGTAAAATGGATTATTAGGGCCTATAAATCCTATCCTTTGCTGAGAGATACACAGTCTGCTAGCTCGGCGGTCCGTCCTTCACCGCTCGCCTCGCTGGGCTTTCCACCGCCTGTCTCTTCTGCTTCTACCCGCTTTTTTGTCAGAATAAATGTCTTTTTTGCATTTATATTTTAATAAAAATGAATGACATTTTGCCTGCCTATTTTAGGTGAAATAAATACCTGAACTTCTGGGCTCTACTGATCACAGATCTGTAAAACGTGGGCCGTGAATCAAATAAGTGAAATTGATTATTAGGGAATGTAAATCCGATCCTTTGCTGAGAGATACACAGTTTGCTCGCTTGGCGGTCCGTCCTTCAGCGCTCGCCTCGCAGGGCCCTCCGCTGCCGCGCTTGGCCTGGCCTTGCATCGCGTTGCCTCCACCGGCCCCGGCCTCGCCTTTTGGGGGGGGGGGTTGGCCCCCCCCCCGGGCTCGCAGCGCGGTGCCGCTCCGAGCGTGCTCCCCGCCGCCGCGCGTGTTTCCTCTCGCCGCCGCGTGCGCGTGTCGGTCTTGCCCGTGCCGTGCCATGCCGCTTCATCCCGCTTAACCCTCTCACCGCACGCTCTACACCGCTTTGCTCCCCCCCCCACGCGCGTGTGTGTGCGCAAGTGTCGAACCCGGCGCCGTGTCTCTTTTCCCTCACAACCCTCGTCGTGCCGTGTCACGCTCCACCCTCGCGTTAACGAACACACTGAGAGTCTGTACCTGTCACGCCTCGGCGCGCGTGTGTGTGTGTGTGTTTGTGTGCCGCCCTCCCCCACGGCCGGGTTGTGATTGTGGAGGTCAGCCCGGCGGTGTGAAGTGCCTGTGACTACGCCAGTGACAGTTTCCGTGACGTGCCTTGTCGTGATCGACATGCTGCCAGCGCTCGCCGCTCGCTTGTGACTCGTTGACAGCGCGTGCTGACAGCCGCCCCGTGCGGTGTCGTCACCATCATGCCGTGGCTGAACGCGTGTCTCTGCCACCAGGAGAAGAAGCGGCCCAGCATCAGTCCGCCCATTCATCTGCTGCTCAAGGTAAGTAATCGTGTTTTTTTCTCTCTCTCCACTCTCTCTTTCTCTTTCTCGTCCGCTTGTGTCGGGGAGCCTGTTATGGGGCGTTTAGAAAGGCAATAAAACGCTCTTCATAGTCGTTGTGCCCGCGCGTCAAGTTGAATATAACAACAGCGGCGCCAGACGCGGCGGGAACGCATGTGCGTGCTTCATCTGTTTCAACAATCAGGGCGGGCGCGCGTTGTGGTGAGTGGATGGTCCCGCGTTTCAAATTGAACCTCCGTTCCCCTGCGTCAAGAATTAATCGCTGAGCCCAGTTTTAATCGGGTTGGTCCGGCATAAATTATATAAATCGAGCGGCAACCACTGCGGCTTGTTCAGGCAATCGAATGAGCCCGCTGGATAGACTGGCGACTGCGAGAAGGATGGGGAGGGAGTATAGAGGGCCTGAGAGAGATTAGAGGCAGTGCTCTGGTTAGAATCTTCTTTCGAGGAGAGATCGACAAGTGAACGTTTGACGTACGAAAATTTACGACTGAAGCGTTGCTTTTACGTGAAATTTCGTCAAATCATTTTATGATTTTTTTTATTTCTCCGTCCCTAAGTGGTATGAAATATTTTGATATTGTTTTTCTTGTGGTTTTTAAAGTCCTGTTAATGGATTCTTGCCGATGACCCATCCCAACGGGGGAAGTATTTTTATATTTTACACATTACGGGCACGCAACACTAAAAATGGTATTGAACGGTGTTCGCCACCAGAGACTTGAAATTTAATTTTAAAATTAGTACCGTTACATTTCGATCTATAGAAGACGTAACCATAGACTGATTACATTACATTAAGTGGAATTATTTTTATTACATGAGGGCATTTAATCCCCCTTGCCGAGTCTGGCTACTGATTGAATGGGTCCGATAACGTTTCAATTGAACCCCCAGAAATCATGTTAAAAGAGTTTCCCTTTTCTAGCAGATGATACACAATTCTAAGATCTAAACTTTGAAATATTTTCATCAGTTGTATAATTAGTAATATATACGATTGCAGTGCATTTATATTCTGATGAAGTGTAAAGCAAATAAGTTTTCGTCGTGTTTAACAACCTTTTTTATTATTAATCAAACATGTAACGGTTAACTCTATGTTAATGAAAGCAGCTCAGCTGATAAACAATCGATAATCACTCCAATAATAGGACTTTGATTGATAGGTGATTCCTGGAATGTCAACTGCTAAAGTCACACTCTCGTAAGAGTAGTGTATGATTTTTTTGCGGCGAGTGCAGGTGATGGTGGTCTTCTTCCACTGGATGGTGAGATCCGGCGCTGACTATCCGTCGGCTAGTGGGGTTTACCCCAACCACGTATCTCCCACCACTGGAGCACCGCCCCAGCCGTGGCAAGCTCTAAGTTCCCGAACGGTCTCCCGGCATGTGGTAGTGTAGTGCATGTAAGTGTGACTGTGTGTAAGTAAGGGGTTAGGATAGGACAAGGAAGAGGTACGAACGATCGCGCGCGGTGCGTGGCCTGTTAGGGTACTGCTCCGGCATTCGCCTGGTGGTGATCGGAGAACGAAAGGAAACTACCCATCAGAGCAGACGGCCGCTAGAATTCTCCTCCAGACAGCGACCGAATTCGACCTATCTATCTAAATAGTGCCGAAAATCCTGCCACCGTCGGGACTCGAACCCTAGGACATCCCGGTCAGAGGCAGTGCAGAGACATCAGTTGACGCCCAGAGCCACCTTCTTCGGTTGTTTTAATCGTGAAGCACGAAACATTCAGCTGCAATTGCACGTGACATCGGCACGCCGCTACTCCACCCTCCTTTCCGAACCGCGTGCTCCCGCCCGCGCGGTCCGTTTGCTTCCCCGCGTTCGCCGGTGCCGACTGAAAGCGAAGCGGAGAAAGACGGCGCGGGAGGAGGAGAAAAAAGGATCGCCCGCCGTCGCCTTTCCGCTCGGGTCGGCACGGCCACGCCGCCGGCCGCCGGCGGGCAGTAGGCTGGGCCGGGGGGCGGGTCGGCCGGCCGGCGCGGCGCGGTGTGGCGCGTTGTACAAAGGCTGCAGAGAATTCTGATACAGTGGACAGAAGTTTCTCGTGACCCGCGTGGCACCAGGCACATCATCAAGCGTGCGACTGGAATGACGTCTTGTTGCGAACGTACCAGCTTTGTTGGATACAATTTTGGCAAGTTGGGATGGAGTATTACGACGTAGCATAAGAGAGACTACAAATTCTTCCTCTCCTCCCCCTCCTCTTTCTTCCCC
This sequence comes from Teleogryllus oceanicus, assembly GCA_964035755.1. Classification (NCBI taxonomy): domain Eukaryota; kingdom Metazoa; phylum Arthropoda; class Insecta; order Orthoptera; family Gryllidae; genus Teleogryllus; species Teleogryllus oceanicus. The sequence continues at coordinate 109,458,501 of CAXIVR010000007.1, forward strand.
TTCTCTTCTTTGTGTCCTCTTCTCCTTCTCTTTCTTCTCCTTTCTTCTTCTTCTTCTTCTCCGCTTCTTCTTCTTCTTCTTCTCCTCTTCTCCCCCTCTTTCTTCTTTTCCTTCTCTTCCTCATTTTGTCTGTTTGTGGATAATGTGATCAATTTCCAAAAATTCTGTTACTCAAGATAGTTCTTTCATTCAGAAGGTAGGATTGCCTTTTATATCGTTGTCTGTAAATCGTATTCTGTTTTTGGTCGACCGAGTTTTGCTTTCCCCGCTGAACTTCTTTGAAGAAACTACGAACACCTAGTTGAATGGTATAGAAAGAGTTGAAAGATTCGAATCCACTTCTTTCAACCTTTTTATGATTATAGTTAAACAGAACGTTTTCTCTCATTATTTCGTGTTCAGCTTCAAGAATTCTCTTAGTAATCCGTATTTAAAATAATATTCTCAAATTTGCATTCGAATGATAAAAAAGAGAAAAAGATTTCACTCGAATATCTTCACCGACATATATGGCTCAGGGCATCAACTGACGTCACTGCAGTGACTGACGAGGAGGTCCTAGGGTACAAGTCCTGACAGTGGCAGGATTTTCGACACTAGCTGGGCAGCTAGAGCGAAATCAGCCGCTGTAGTGAGAAGAATGCTAGAGACCGGCTACTCAGATCCTTTTCCGTGGTCTCCGATCAAAACCAGGCGAATGCCTTAGCAATACTCTAACAACGGGCCGAGTACCATAGTTACCGAGCCATAGATACACACACACACATACAATACTGTATGTACTGTACAATAGACGTCGGGGGACCAGATCTTGTCCTGGCTGGAGCGGTGCCCCGCTGGAGCGGTGCCCCACCTGGATGGGCAAATCCTGCAAGCCGATGGGTAGGTCGGCGCTGGATATCACTCCATTGGGGGATGAACACCGCCATTTCTCGTGATAAAATCATGCACTACACTTGCGGGACCGATGGCCAGTTGACGTGCCCAGAAGCACAAAGTAATCAAACAACCTAATACCTTTATTGAATCGTTGCAAAATCCCCCTCATCCACGCGACTGGTGTGCGTTTTACGTACAGGCCTCTGACCGGGAGGTCCTAGGTTCGAGTCCTGACGGCGGCAAGATTTTCGACACTAGCTTTTCAGCTAGGTCGAATTCAGTCGCTGCCTGGGGGAGACTTCTAGTGACCGGCTGTTCTGATCGGTAGTTTTCGTGGTTTCTCCTATCAACACCAGGCGAATGCCGGAGCAGTACCCTACCAATCGGGCCACGGACCGCGCGCGATCTTCCTTCCTCTTCCTGGTCCTATCCTCGCCCCTTACACACACATTACACTAACATGCACTACACTACCATATATTCCGGGAGACCGGTCGGGAGCTTAGAGCTTGTCCAGGCTGGGCCGGTGCCCCGCTAGTGGGAGAGTCCTGGTCAGGGGGAAACCGCACTACCCGACGGTAGGTAGGTGCCGGATCTCGCCATTCAGCGGGGAAAGATCACCGCCATCGCCCGAGAAACAAAAACATGCACTACACTAACGGGACTAATGACCATATCAGTTGACGTCCCAGAAGCACGAAATAATCAAACAACCTAATCCTTCTATTGAATCGTTGCAAAATCCCTCTCATCCACGCGACTGGTGTGCGTTTTACGTAGAGGCTTGTGTGCGCGGGGCGAGCAATGTCGTGCTTTTCTTGCTTTGTGGCGCGGCGCGCGCCGGCACGCGGGAGGAGGATGCTGCGGATCGGATGCAGTGGCGCGTCGCAGACCCGCCCCTTCCCCCCCTCCTCCCACGGGCCCGTCCGCCCGACCGTGTTTTGTTGGCGGCTGTCAGGAATGCGGATGCTCACCTCCTCCCGACACGGCTGGCGGGGGCGGGGCGGGGCGGGGGGGTGGGAGCGGGGGCGTGAAGAATAGCGAGAAGCCCGCGGCTAAATGGCGACGGGAGGCCTCGTAATGGACATTTTCAAAGAAAAAGCTTTGTTTTTGCATGTTCGGGCTGTCGTGGGTGGTACGAAAGCGCAAGTTGGTTGCTTGACAGCCTCAGGACTCGGAAGCTTAGAGGGCCACAAATGTTCGTGTAATCAGCAAACTTTCACTTTGAAGTTCGTTGTGGCAGCATTAACAAATGAAGATTTCGCTAGACGGGAAGTACAAAAGTAATGAGACAGCGATACCTTTGTTCTGAATTTTATACCAAGGGTACATTCGTAGATTTTTTCGACCGGGAAGTTTGATGCACGACAGGCAACTAATACTTTAATAATTTCGCAAATACGATCACTTTTAGCCGACGTGGATGGTTGAGGTGGCTAAGAGCGTGCAACGACTCGGCGCTTTGGACCGAAGGGTCGTTGGCGTCCCGCCATGGACATGGTTGTTTGTCCCTTGTCTCTCATGTATGAGTTGTCGCGGAGAGCCTCGGGTTCTGCTGCCCCAGATCAGAGGAGCCTGATAGTGTGATGATGTCTAGTGTATGCCAAAATTTTTTTTTTTTCTCCAAAAGCATTATCGGAACGGCACCAGTGTGCCTCTTTTTGATCGTGACTTCCATGTTATATCTACAATATCTACAAGCATTGAGAATGTAGAAGAAAGGGACCTCTGAGGTAATAGGGCTAGAAGACACCTCACAATGGAAACAACACAAGCATTGAGAATGTAGAAGAAAGGGACCTCTGAGGTAATAGGGCTAGAAGACACCTCACAATGGAAATTTTTGGAGAAAAAAATGGTTCTGTGGGTCGAGGATGTCAGGAGTGCCATGAGAGTACGCGTGCAATTTAATTGATGGGGGAAGTCGGGGACCTTTGTGTCTGCCTGCTGTTTTGGCCAAATTAGTATCACGAATGTTCCGTTATTGAGTTGTTCAGGCATTGCTTATGTTTACTCATGTTGTATCATACGCCCTTATAGTTTAAAAAAATTCAGGTGCTGTTTATTTAAAATTACTATTGATTTAATAGAAAAAGTTTGTATGTAAGCGTGAGATTTGTTTCATAATCCCTTTTGCCTTAATTTTTCTGAGACATTTATCGTGTTTGTGGAAACAATATAAATGCAAGAAGCTATAGAATAAACGATAATTAAGTGCTAGTATCCTTGTTTTATTATGTTGTTTACTTGAATATTGTGGGGGGTAAAGAATATCAAGATGTGAGGATAATGGGGCAGAAGCATTAAAAAAAACTTTTTCAACGGCAATGATTTGGTTTAGTGCATTTAGGCAGCTGTGGGCAGTATCACTCGTCAACAAGAGACAATTTTTAATGCAGGGGTTGGAAGGGAAGATTAGACATGCGAATGTTCACGCAATTAGCTAATTTCACTGTAAAATTCATGTGGCAGTCACAATATGTACACAGGAAGATTAAAAGATAATACAATTATGAAATTACTTGACACTGATAATTTTACTGAGGGATCTGACGTTGGTTTCGAATTTTGTATCTGCAGCCAATGAAAATTATGTGGTTCTCTATATTTATGTTTTAGAAAAATTAAAATCATATTTCTAGCGTAGTATTATTTGTGCTGTTTCAGAGAGGAATAGTTGGATTATTTCAACATTAAATTCTTACTCGTTACGAAATCAAGTGATCGTGAGGTTGCTTTGACGAGACTGTAAACTTCTTTATTAGTTTTCCTTAGAATGCGTTTCAAGGAAAACAGTTTTTTTACTCCTAGCTTTACCAAGCCGGTCTGTTTCTTGAGCACAGCTGTTACAACAAAAACAAAGAGCCCATCACCGTTGCTTCTTTACGAATTTGGAGAATTATTTACGCCCTATGTTTGGAGTGTTTTTAACGCCTCTTGGTTGTCAAAGAACAACGCATTTGTAAGCGTCCTCGAACTTGAGTGCTCACCTGAAGAGGAAATGGCTATAGACAGACAAGTCATCACAGTCAGACATTAAATAGCATGCAGGTTTACGATGACGATTATGTGTTTCGCTCGCTGTCTACAGAAAGGTAATAGCTTGTAGAATTGTTTTCGAATGTCTTCGACGCGAAAGATGGCGAGAGCACCGTCTTGGATGTAATACGTCTCATTACCATGTCATTATCGAGCAACACCTTTAACTGCTTTAAACAGTTTTTGTTTTGGAATGACCTGTCTCAGAGATGCAATTCCAGTAGACATTTTTACTTTTGTAGTTCAAGGGCTGCTATACTGACGGAACTCAAAATTAAATTTCGGAATAAACGTGGTTGACGGTGGGAATGTAAGTATCATAACTAGAGACCGGAAAAATAGTAGTGTGAAACGTCAAAATATGTACATAAATATGTAATGAAAACAGTAAGAATAAGTAATAAATATGTAAAATGGATGAATTGTAATATTAAAATTCACTAATTATAAAACACATTTAATATACGAAATTACATTTATAAAAAAAAAAAAATTTTAAAAAAAAAAAAAATTTACAAGAAAATTGTGTAAAACAACTAATAGCAGTAAAAGCGTCATCTATTGGTGTTCAGGACTGTAGTTTTGCAGCCCGACTAGAAGAAAATCATACAAACTAGCGATATCCACGACCAGCAAACATCACTGCAACGTGAAGCACTTGGCGATCCCCAATGTTTCTCCAAAATGAAGGTTAAAAGTCACGATCCGCGACGTCAGTGATACTTTCCACACCTGAAGGTGAAAATGATCTCTTAAAGTCGCTTACGCGCACTTCCCGCCACTGAGATAACTCAATCAGACGCGAGGGGCTGTGAGAACATCATGCGTCTTCACACGGGCTACCTGAAAGAGACAGCACGCAGTAATAATGTACCAAAAATGCTAATTTTGTGAAAAATATTATGCTGATTTTATAAAAAATAAGTTTAATTAACTAGTTTTTTGGTAACTTATTTTTATTTAATTTAAGTTTAATGCATGTAAAGTTAAGATATTCTGCCACCAAGTTACGACACTTAAACGAAGAATTAATAATAAATATAATCAAAACAATTTCGTGAAAATAGCGAAATTTGTCATTTATGTAATATAGTACCAAATACGTAAAAACATGTAACGAAAACATTGAATATTGTGTTTTGACGGGGCCGAGTCGCGAAGATTAGAAATTTGAGAACAGTAAGTAGAAAGACAAAAATATGTAATTACATAAAAAACCGGTCTCTATAACTTCATAACTGATGGATTATATGAAGATTATGAAGTAAGGATTACTAAAGTTTTCATAGGAGTTGAGTTTACAATGACAATTATAAACTGATATGAGGGTCGTAGCTCAAAATTTGTAGTTTTTTGGAGTTGTGTTTCAGCCCATAATGATATTATATTTTGTTAGGTCATCTAAGTAGTGAAAGGTGTAAATTATTAAATATATTCCTGTCAGAGAACATGGAGAATTCGTTTCTATAAACCACATCACTGGTATTAGTTGATTTTCGAATCTAGACAGTTTTTTGGAAAAGATGCATCTCGAAAAACCTCTAGCAAACTATTATTAGAATGAAGCCCTTTTCGCCGAAAAAGCTTTCATTTTCTCATTTATTTGTATCTTTTCATTTGGGTAGACAATCTTAAAGGAATATTTACAAGTACATGAAGGGACTTTGGCGATTCATAAGAGCCTTAAATAAGGTATTATATACGTCGTATTCATTTGTGAGGTAGCCGAATGAACAGTCAGAAGTGAATTTTGTATTATCCCCTTTTTTGGTCGACAATTACTAACAAAATTTTGCGAAACGTGATCATATTTTAATGTTTTGCCATCTTCAACTTACGATAAGCGATTACAATCCGTGGTATTCTTATACGCAGAGGTTAATAATTTTGTTATAAAACGAGTGCTGCAGCAACTGAATGGCTCCAACTTCCTCCCCCCCTCTTCCTGATAGCTGCCTTATCTATTCATGAAATGTTGACATGGAATCATGGAACTATTAACTTCAAAAGAGGGACGATCCTTTTTAAACATTCGCGTATTTTGGTTTCACTGACCTTGAACGTTTGTTACGCATTAATTACGCTCTGGGGTATGAAAATCCTTTTCATTCGGAAGGTCGCTTGCCGAGAGTCCAATGACTTGTAATAATTCACTTAGTAGTTAACCATAGTGCAGGCATGTCGAGATAGCGGGAAAGGGAACTAGCTTAGTAGCGTTTCTAGACACTGCGTTCACAGCAATTGCCACGTAGTTTAAATGTGAGAATTGTACAAATTGCTCCGGAGTGGAGGTTCATCAATGGATATCTGCTCCATACAGTAAATTGACAGGTATTGACACAAATTTCGCTGTATTAACCCCATCTCCTCTTCGAAAACAAAGAAATGATCAATTAAAAAGTAATAATGCATCAGTGGGAATTCTCATTTTCAATGGAGAGTAAATTAAACATTTTGAGTCGAAAGTATCTCGATTTTGTTATGGTGTTGACAAAAATTGTATTAACTTTCTTTCATGTTAGGTTTAATAAATAGTTTCTGTTAAAAGAGCTGTCCGCCCATTAGCGAGAATTGTTAATTTATAGAAACATGTTAGTATATTTCACATTATTTCTGTAAACAAAAAATAACAATGATTTAATAAAACACACACAAAACGAAAACAAGTAAAAATTTGCCATTCAAAAGTATTCGTACCCCTTGAAAACAATGTTTATAAAAGGCATAATTTAAAAAGAAAGTAAACATGAAATATTAATAAGTAGCAAATAATATAAACATTATAAAAATCTCGTTTTTTTTATGGAACTAATTTAGGAAACATTTTCATATGAAACCTCTATTCTCCACTTCGCATCGCTTTAGCTTGTGCGTATATTCCCCTTTCTGGATTTGGAGGGGAAATTGAGCGGATCAGGGCCTGTTCTCACGCGAGGGTGAAGGGATGGCAAAAAATATCGGTGTTTTTCACCATAAACATCGATATATCAACATCGATATTTTGCTTTCGATGCTTTCTTCACATCGATATTTTGTTCCAAAAACATCGATTTTTTAATTTTTATTTTTTAATTCTTATTTTTTTTAAATAATGGTGTTTAGGCAAGTTGTAGAGTAGCAGCAATCCACAGCAATATCGTAGTTTTGTGTCTCCTTTTTATCTCGCAGTACATTTCGCCTGTGCAATCTCAGGGGATTTTAGGAAGTTTTACTTCGATGGGGTATGAATGGAAGTGACTAAAGGATAAAATAGCGAAACACGATGTTCTTCATTGTTAATATTATTCTTTACATTTGATAACAATTTTATTAATATACTGCCAAAATGCTCGTAACCAAACAATAAAATATATCCCTTTTGCGTACTGTAATTAAAAATGGATAGAAAAATAGAATGTTTGTTAGTCTATAATTAAAACATCGATGTTTTTCGCGTTTTCATCGATATCGAAACCCCTTAAGTGATGTATCGATGTTTTGGTAAAATTTGCCATCACTACGGGGGAGGAACTCGTGGGGGCGCGGTGTGATATGCATGCCATTGTGATATAGATGTGAAATTTGGGAAAACCCTAAAAAAGTAAGTATTGTTTAAAGTTAACCGACTCTGAAATGATTCTTCTAAAAAATGGAGGCATACATCAAAAAATGGTAAAGAATGTTTATTATTTGTGATACAAAATAAATTTATGACATCACAATATCGTTCAGTAACTGTCGATTAGAATTCTCGAGATGAGCGCCAAAACGATGTAATAAGCACATTTTTCAATGAATTAGTTTTGTGAAATTGACATTGGTGCTTATTCAAGAATCGTGCGTAAATGTGCCCTTTAAGACCAATATCTCAATAAATAGCAAGAAGTACAATATCGCTTAACCTTTGAAAAGACCAATCATCATGGGTTAAGTTAATAGGTTGAAAATCTTAATACATCTCAGGATATGCTCATTGGAAAGTGGCAAAACGAAGGGTTCTCGTTTACGCTTAATAACACACTATGCAAATGACATACTTAGCGAGTCTCCTTTTCCTTTAAAATGAAATAATCCTTTAAATGACTCAAACTATGATTAACGTCCTTATCGCAATTTTAAAAATGACAAAGCTACCCTTGGAAATTGGTTGCTGGATCACGACCGCCCATTCGTTACGAACAATAACTAATACATGAAATGTTGGTCCAGAATCAAAATACGAACATTTTTGCGGATGGTCGTTGCAGGGTTTTGCAGATTAAAGGTTTTCAATTATTCGGCTAGGTCTTTCACAATGCAAATGGCATTCCATAACCGAAACCTCTTCTTCTAAAATTTAATCCGCTTCCGGAAAACGATCCAAAGCGTAGATTGACGTCCTCATCAAGTGAAGGAACGTTATGAGTCAACTCCTGGAAATTTGCTTGTCTGGAGCACGATCTCCCGACGAAGGATTCGATGCATATCTGCATAATCACCCCATCACCGTGCCGAGCCCTGCTTTACGCGGGTTCTCCGTAATGAACTGCTTCAGATCAATGCAGGGTATTTGCATGCGCTGCAAAACCCATTGAGATCGGCCTCTCCTAGCGCCCTCGTTGGCCGGACGTTGAAAGGCGAGGTGGGCGGAGGTGATGGAGGAGTCGGAAAGGTGGCGAAGCTTTGGTGATGGCGGTCGGAAACGTGTGGGTGGGGGAAGGTTGGGAAATGTCAGAGATTCGGGCGACGGTGATAAAAAAGCTGGAATAGTAGCGAGACTAGTGTGTTGGAGAAAGAACTATTTTGATCATCTTAATCAGGACATTAGGCTAAAATACTTTTCTTTAATGGTAGAGAAATTAAAAATGAGTAATATAAGTTACTACCAAATTATTATTAGTGTTGGGAAGAGCAAAGATAATTTTGCCAAGTTCTGTTTATTTGTTTAAACCGATATGGTAAATATCCATGATCCTGATTTGCTATGCATACCGCATCCTCACATTTCGAGCCTAGAGACAAAGTTAAATAATACTTTCTTTATCGCCGCTATTTTAGGCAAATACGTATTTTACGTATTTCTGCTTATTTGTGCAAAAATGTTTACAATTTCTGTGGTACTAATAGTTTCTGAGCTCTCTTCAAACGATTTCAAGGCATAACAAACTTATGATATTGAATGAGTTGTACACTCGTATGTTTATATTAATTGGAATCCGTAAAAACTTATTTTCAGTAGTTACAGTAACAAGAATAGCTAAAAGTAGTGATAAATATAAGTATTGAAAATGAAATACGAAAAATACAAACCCGAGTGGGCATAATGAACCTAATTTTTCATTTTAATTAATATAACGTAATATCTAAAAAATATACTGAGAATTTGGGAACTAATATCCACAGTTCTAACTAAAAATTTTTCCAAATTAGTTAGTTGAATCGACATGTACTAATAATTTATTAGTTGCTAGCGCTAGTAATTACAACTCATAGTTATAACTTACAATACGTTTTCCGAAATATGTTGGTTGAAATCCCACAAATGATATTTAATTTAGTTATTAGTTTGTTTACTGCTGCAGTGTATTTTAACAGTAAGGCTGGGAGTGATTGCAAAGAAAGCTGAACTTACGTTAATAAGAAATACTAGAGCTTCATTTGGAATGTTTGCCTAGAACTTAGAATACATCAAAAGGAAATTAGATTTTTCACGAAGCAAACAGGAGTATGGGTACCGGAGGTGGCGGTGTAGGCGGTAGGGGTTGTAGGCGGGGGCAAGGTGGGGGGGTCTAGGTGTCCCGATTGGTGCTAGACATGAGTGCTGGAGGAGAGACCCGGTACCGGAGGTGGCGGTGTAGGCGTGGCAGTGTAGGCGGTAGCGGTTGTAGGCGGGGCAAGGTAGGTGGGGGTGGTCTAGGCGTCCCGATTGCTGCTAGACATGAGTGCTGGAGGAGAGACTCGGTACCGGAGGTGGCGGTGTAGGCAGTGGCGGTGTAGGTGGTGGCGATTGTAGGCGGGGTAGGTGGGGGTGGTCTAGGCGTCCCGATTGCTGCTAGACATGAGTGCTGGAGGAGAGACCCGGACCGGAGGTGGCGGTGTAGGCGGTGGCGGTGTAGGCGGTAGGGGTTGTAGGCGGGGCAAGGTAGGTGGGGGTGGTCTAGGCGTCCCGATTGCTGCTAGACATGAGTGCTGGAGGAGAGACCCGGTGCGTGGCGGTAACAACATAGGCCGTGTAGGGAAAGTGAGGAGAGCGCGAAGGGGAACAGAGCAAGCAAGGGCGGCGATGTGGGCGGCGAGGGCCCGCGAGGCTGTGGTGACTGGAGCCGGAGGATGTGGCAGGTGGGGCCTGTGGCGGCCGCCACGATGTACTCGGCACGACCTGGGTAGTGTCGATGACGAAAAAAAATACTGTAAGCGAGAAAGTTGGTTATGGGCGAGGTACCGGAATGATGGGAGGAGACTGTGCTAGAAATGTTGGCAGGTTGTGTCGGATTGCATGGGAAGGAGGTGTCGGATAGATGGGAGGAGGCGGTGTCGGAATGGATGAGAGAAGCCAGTTCCGGAAGGTATCGGAGAAGGCAGTGTCGGAATGAAAATGGATGGGAGGGGCGGTCTCGGAATGAATAGACGGAGGCGTTGTCGGAAATCGATGAGAGGAAGCGGTGGCGGAATGGATGGTCGGATGTGGTCTCGGAAATGGTTGGGAGGAAGCGGTGCAGTCGAAACGAATGGTCGGAGGTGGTGTCGGAATCGATGGGCGATGGTGATGTCGGAATGGATGGGAGGAGGCTGTGTCGGAATAGATGGGCGAGGTCTATGTCGGAATGGATGGGCGAGGTCTATGCGGAATGTTGTGGAATGTGGGCGAGGGTGTCGGAATGGATGGGCGAGCTATGTCGGAATGGATGGGCGAGGTCTATGTCGGAATGGATAGGCGAGGTCTATGTCGGAATGGATGGGCGAGGTCTATGTCGGAATGGATGGGCGAGGTCTGTGTCGGGATGGATGGGCGGGGTCTGTGTCGGAATGGGTGGGCGAGGTCTATGTCGGAATGGATGGGCGAGGTCTATGTCGGAATGGATGGGCGAGGTCTATGTCGGAATGGATGGGCGAGGTCTATGTCGGAATGAAAGGGAGGAGTCTGTGTCGGAAATGGATGTGAGGAAGCGGTGTCGGAATGAATGGTCGGAGGCGTTGCCGGGATGGATGGGCGATGTCGATGTGGAAGGGATGGCTCTGGCGACGGCGAAACGGCGACTGCAGCCGCGTTAGAAGCGAGCGCGAAGCCGGGGGCGGCAGCGGCGGGCGCGGCGCGGGGGCGCTAAGCCAGGCGCTCCCCCCAGCAGCGGCGGGAAGCCGCGTCGTGCCGCGCCGCGCCGCCCCACGTGCGGAGCAATTGCTGTGTGCGGATGAGCCGCCGCGGGGCGTCGAATTGGACGCTTCTAATAAGCTCCCCGGGGGCGCAGCGCGGATTTCGCGCTCTATTTCCGGTGCATTCCCTTCCCCGGCTCTCCGCCTGCCGGCTCGGCCCGACACCACTGTCGATTCCACTGCGACGCCCGAGGGGGCGAAACTGCAAAAAAATACCTCCGAATGGGCGAATGGATGGTGAATGAGTGAATGCGTTATTGCCTAGATGAGTGAATGCTTGATAAACTCGGTGAATAACTTGATGGGTCGTTGATAAATTGATTAATGATGGATAAATAAATGAAGTGCTGTGGTAGAACGAAATGTATTAGAAGTGTAAGTAGATGAATGAATTGTAGATTAAACAAAACAAAAACGATTAAACGTGCGAGAGAACAGTGATGAATAAGCGAAGAAATGTTTGGTGGAGAAATGAATTGTAATTTAATATGGTCAAATTAGTAAAGGACATTCATGATATCTTGAATTTCAGTGGAAAATGTTTGAATTATTACGGAATATTTCGACGTAATTACAGCTGTTTTCGAGATCGAAGGAAGTATGTTCAGATGTTCGAGATTCAATAATGCCAATTTTATAAAGGTCTCGCTTCCTGACGTATGCTTGTGACAACCAATGTGAGATTCATTTGATATAAGAATATGTCCAATGCTCGGTAAGCTTAAGATGCTTAGGTGTCACAAATGTTTTCAAATCCCATTCATGGTGCAATTTTCAACAGTGAATTAAAAAAAATTAAGGATACCATGAAAGCGAGGTATGAAAAGGACCAAGTTATTGAGAACTACTCCAGCATACATCTCTTCTGGAGGTGCGTGTATGCGTATATATGAGTGTTTGTACATGAATAAATGTACAAATGTGTAATGAATAAGTGTGCGTGTGTTCGCATAGGCGTGTGCTGATGTGTTGCATAGGCGGTTGTGCATAGGGTGTGTTTTGTTTGCATAGGGTGTGTATTGTTTGCATAGGCGTTGCTAATGTGTTTGCATAGCGTGTGCTAATGTGTTTGCATAGACGTGTGCTTATGTGTTTGCATAGGCGTATGCTTATGTATTCGTATAAGCGTGTGAATATGTGTTCGCATAGGCGTATGCTTATGTATATGAGTAGGTTTGCGCATATGTATGTTTATTATGCGTACATGCGTGCGTGTGCGCGCACATGATATGACTCGTGGGTGGTAGCTCGGGGTTCGTAACGAGCTCTAACGGCGAAATGCGCAACGCTGCGCTATAACGCACGGCTTTCCGTCGCTTTGCACGAGGTCCGGAGCTATTTCGCGGAAAAGCCCTGGCAGAGAAGAAACATTCGCGTTGTCAGTATCGTCATGCATGTTCCATTGTTTGTTGCAGGTTCCTTTGTCCAGTGCGAATGAATGACTGAATGTCATTGTAAAGACTAGCTGAGGGTAGGGAATGCGATGGAATATACTAACACTACGTGACTCTAGTTCGACGATGCGAACGGAAAATTCCTCGGGGCTAATAATTAATTTTTAAACATCCGTTATTGCAGGCCTTAGAGTGTGAAACGTGCTAGCTTTACATGGTAAAAACGTCAGAAAAGTGTAAATTAATAAGTTTGCTTTTAAAACCAACTATCTATATATTTAAAAAAATAAGGTATTCTGCCATGGCTTCGTTTAGAGCTTCTACTGAACCGATTGTTTTATTTTTTCTTTTAAATGAAAGAATATGATCCCTAGATGTGTTATCAGATATTGTTTGTGTTGATTTACCAACATTTACGGTGTAAATTAATTAATTAAATCATTCTTTAATAGTACGCTTATCAATAGTCAATTGTTTTCTTTCAAAGGGTGGCAGTTTCAAAATCGATATACACGAGTCCATAGATGTGAGTCCACTCTGCTTGATGTTTTGTTTTGGTTGTTGAGATTTGTTTACAATTCGTCAAGGTTTTTTTGTAATTGCATTATGGTGTTGACAGTTTGCATGTATTTGCTTCTGAGGTATATTTTGTAGAGAACATTCGCACTGTCGGTTTTGCTCGGTTGTAATACTTTAGTGAAGTTGTTTACAGGTTATGTCGAATTCCGAATCGTTGTCCACGCGCCTCAAAAGACGCAAACGTACATTAACGGAACGCGGGGAAAGAGAAAGTCAGCCTAGGTGTCGTGATAGTGAGTTCATTTCGTTTTCTATTAGGTCATTGTCTATGAAATGTCAGTTTTGTTCTGCTTTGTACTTTCCATGTGAGAGAAATTTTGCAAATGATTTACTCTGTGTTGCTTAAATGGGAAAATAAGTATACCTTCGAGCAATATGCCAGAAGAAATCAAACAGTTGTTTATAGGAGATGATGACACATCAAAAAGCTTTAAAAATAATATCTTTCAGTATAATAGTGCTTTATCTTTTGTGCCGATAGTGCATTGCCATCTGGTCATGGGCCATACGTGTTCAAAATTTTGGGATCTCATCACAGAATATTTTCGTTATACCCTCAAGATCCAAACAATTCAATATATTGTGAACCTTAGTCTGGGTACAGTATTTTACATTTATCTCAGATCTCACCGTCAAATTTTGACGGGTTCTCACTAGTTTTCATTATTTATCTAAATTACTTTCTGGCATTTTTGCTATGTTTAGGAGTTTTGCGTAGTTTCACAAAAATGTAGTTCAAATCCGTTCCCGCTGAAATCTATTCTCTCCTATTTGAGGCAAGAACATCGGTTCCTATCAAACTGAATGTGGAAGAAATGAGATTTTTGTTCCTGTTATAAAATATTCCTGAATGAAAAGACCTGGTTTTCATAGCAAACACTTCCCTTAGTTATTGTATCGCTTCTTCATTCCATTTATGATTAGAAAATTGTTAACGTATACATTTTAATTCAGAAGAGTTACAATTTATCGCGTAACACCAGGCGCTGCACTTCTATTTAGGTTAATATTAGTTTTTCTGTAATAAGTATTCCATTGCAATTGGTTGGTATTGCAGGTATCTTTGAATGCCTTCAATTCAACGAGTCGTTACCACATGTAAATACAAATCTCAAATATTTACAAAATCATGTTTACAAAATCCTGTGGTGTGTATAAAACCCACTGCGTTCAACTACATCATTTCCAAACCTAAGCTTTCTTGTATGAGTGTACGCGAACCAGAATGAAAACAATGATCTCACGTTAATATGTCAATCCCGAGTGTCAATGTTCTATTAGTGTGAATATACTGTGTACATTCATTTCAAATTTCTATTATACCAATCGCGAAGAAAATTTTGAACATTGGTCAATTAGAACTCTTGTTTAATGACAGGTATTTAAATGTGGAGGAGTTCCGCACTTGTAACGAATATGTAGCGAATATATTATCCTAACCCAGTGACTGACAAAGTAATTCAGTTGGAATTACTCACGCCAATTTAAACTGCAAATATATAGGGATAACATAATGTAATTAAACGTACTTAATTAATAATCCTTTCTAAAATAATTTCCATTTTGAATTTTTTGGTATGTTAATTCTGATAAATGAATAATATTGTAATAGAGGGGATTTTTATATGATTTTTGGAAATTTATTTTATTTATTGAATTTGTTCTAAAACTTTGTACGCGAAAATGTAATTTCATCTGAATGTGCAATTCAAATAGATATTAAATAATGGGGCGTTGAGACGAATATTTCACGCGAAAGGGTGAGAAGATTATCACATCACTACTAAATTATAGCAATATTTCATCTTCTCTATGGCATTTTAGTTGAATTGATAGAATTTGAACTATGTGTCTTGTAAAATGTCATCATTCGAATTTGGTTATAGAAAATGTATGTATGTAGAAATGGTTGTTCTTTTGGATTACACGAAATCGATATTAATCATAATTATTATCCTGAATCTTCGTATTGTGAAAATGTCGTAATTTCTATTTTGCAATAATTCAAGGAGTTTTTAATACAAGTTTTGTAATACACTTCCAAAAGTGTGAAGAAATGTTGAATTAATTCAGTATTACTTTGCAATAAACTGTTCTTATTTTAGATAATGTTGGAAATTGACTAAACTAACATCTTCATTTAGTTTTTCAAAATTATTTATAGTACTTTTTTAAAATGTTTGAAGTGTTAACAATTGTATGTTCAAAATAAACATTTCGATTTCTTCAATGAATGCAAAAAACGGGAACGAATTATAAGTAAAAAGCATTGTTAGCGACTTAAGTATGATTGCAGGTATTGCCAGCCTTAGCCGTGCAATTACATTTCAAAGAAATAGGCAATATTTGACAAACAAAATGGCACCTGAGCAAAATTTGATACGATTTCCCTACTGAAAATAGTACCTAAGTTCCTGGAGGATTAGCACTGTCGCTGTAGTCGTTCCCCTGTTACGCCATATCTAGTAACTTCAAATAATTCTGTTACGAAATTAATTATGACTAACGTGGGGATCGTCAGGTCTCTTTTGTATAAGACTACTTAGCCTAATATGGAGTTACCAAAAACCGTACTAACAGAGTGGTTTACCTCGCAGTCCGTGGAGAAATTTGTGTCAAAATTTCAATAACTTTACAGGAGAGTTGGTGCTTTCTCGTATGTCCTTAATGTTATTAAATTTAAAAGTTTCATTAAATTAATAAATGCCTTAATAATTTAAACTTCATCATCTAAATCTTTGGGCGTGTGAGACGGTACTATTTTGAAAAAGTTCGAAAACCTCCCTAATCCATGAAGAATGTTGTTGTTGATTGGTTGATGTTTCCGGACGCGTCTAGTAAAATCATTAGTCCCGTAAAAGAAGTGCATGTTTTGTGGGAGGTGGCGGTGATATTCTCCCGCTAGATGGTGAGATCCGTTGCGGACCTGCACGTCGCCTAGCGCGGTTTCCCCAACCAGGTATCTCCCACCAGCAGGACACCTCCACCCCACCTCAGCCGGGACGAGCCCAAAGCTCCCGAGATGTGTCCATAGCTCCCGACATGTGTCATTTGTGTTTGTGTGTGTGTAAGGGGTCAGAATAGGACAAGGAAGAGGAAGGAAAGATTTCACGCAATCCGTGTCTCGTTTGGTAGGGTACTCCTCCGGCATTCGTCTGGTAATGATCGGAGAAACCATGAAAAACTACCGATCAGAGCAGCCGGCCTCTAGCATTCTCCTCCATACAGCGACTGAATTCGATCTTGCTAACAAGCTAGTATCGAAAATCCTGCCACCGTCGGTGCTCGTACCCCCAAGACCTCCCAGCCAAAGGCACTTTTGTGACATCTGAGTCACCTAAGTCGGAAATAAAGCCAACCTAGCGACCAAAATAAAGAGAGACGCTGAAACCTTCTTCGTCTGCAGTTTGTGAACGAATCTCTTGATTTGATTTGGAAATGGAAATAAGAAAGTAATAGAACTGATGTTAGTCTAAATTAAATATTATTAAAAAGAAATATGTTTTTGATGACGATGGTTTTATTCAGTTGCAGGGGCGTATCTGAGCTTATCCTGGAAAATGCCGACTTCAAAACGAGAAAATCTAACTTGATGTATCACATAATTTGAAGAACATCCAATGGGCGTCCACTACAATCGGCCACGATGGCCAGAAGGTTATGCGTTAATTATTCCATGGTAAACAAAGACCGATCATTTGTTGAAATGGATTGTCTGAGCATTTACGATTACCGTACAGGAACTGTGTATTGTCTACGTACTCTGTTCCTGTCTTTCCAATCTGCCGTCATCACATGAAAACGCCAATACGCACCTTCCTATTTACCGGGAGCGGTAGCTCAGTGCATCAACTGATGTCACTGTAGCGCCTCTGACCGGGAGGTCCTAGGCTCGGACCTGGCGGCGGCAGGATTTTCGACACTAGCTAGGTCGAATTCAGTCGCTGCCTGGAGGAGAATTCTAGTGGCCGGCTGCTCTGATCGGTAGTTTTCCGTGGTTTCTCCGATCAACACCAGGCGAATGCCGGAGGGAACCCTACCAAACGGGCCACGGACCACGCGCGATCATTCCTTCCTCTTCCTTGTCCTATGCTCTCTCCCTTACACACACACTTACACTAACATGCACTACTCTGCCACATATTTCGGGAGACCGGTCGGGAGCTTAGAGCTTGTCCCGGCCTGGGCGGTGCCCCTCTGGTGGGAGAGTCCTGTTTAGGGGGAAACTCCACTAGCCGACGGTAGGGCGGCGCTGGATCTCACCATCCAGCGGGGGAAGATCACCACCATCTCTCGATAAAAAAACATGCACTACACTAACGGGACTAATGACCTAAGCAGTTGACGCGCCCGGTAACACGAAAAAACAACCAAACCAAACCAAACCAAACCAAACCAAACCTTCCTATTCCGTCTGTGTTCAGATCTCTGGCATTCGTCTACGTGGGGATTCCCCGATCAAACATCACCTTGGCGGTGGTGTTGGGATCATCCGCCCTTTAGCGAGGCTCCTCCACGGATCCACCCGGGCGCCAGCTGCGCCGCTGCCGGAGGGTGGGGCGAGGAGGAGGGCGGGCGAGAATTCCCACCCCTCCCCAAACACGCGCCGCTGCTGTTGATGTCTCCGGCTCAGCAGGCGGGCGGCCTCGGGCAGTTGTTGGAGGACGGAATTGGAGAAGGGGGAGGGATGGTTGTATGTGCTGTAGAGAGATCGGAGGGAGGCGTAACTAACGGGCTTACCAGACCCGGCGAGGGTGGGGGGAATTTGGATGGGGGTTAGGGTTCCCAGCAATGTTCATGTACAAGGGAGGATACTCGATAAACGCAAAAAAACGCATCAACATATTTCTTTTTAATAAATATTTAATTTAGACTAACATCAGTTCTATTACTTTCTTATTTCCATTTCCAATTCAAGTCAAGAGATTCGTTCACAAAATGCAGATGAAGGTTTCAGCGTCTCTCTTTTATTTTAGTCGCTAGACAGAGGCACTGTCATACATGCGTGTGTCAATGTTCAGAAAAAGTCATGTTTTCTATTCTAAATTAAACATTAAGGGGTACAACTTAACAGATGATAGTAGTCATGTGATAAAATAAATGACATCAAATGTTTTAAAAAATTCTAAAAAGAGGACGAAAGGATCATTAACGTCAATGAAAGACTGTCCTACCAAATGGAGGTCGGTTGGCAACCCTAGTGGAGGGGAGAGGGAGAGAAGTTGAAAGGGGTTTCGAAAATGTTTTTTATGTAAACGTTCAATGTCACATGTGAGAAGAAAATTTTGGTATTAGGAATGGAATTGAAATTTTTGGAGGAGTAAACTAGTGGATGAGAAGAAAACGATGTATTTTTTAGCTCAATACTGTTACATGATCGCATTTAGGACACAGCAATATATATATATATATATATATATATATATATATATATATATATATAATTTTAATTGATGATTGTTATGTAGGTTGTAGATTTTGTCTTAAATAATATTTATTATTTCTGTCATTTCAAAGCAATTAACTGCGATTAAAGACGATAAGAATAAATACACTACTTTGAAACATTTTTTCCATATTTTCCGCAGCTGTTTTTACGTAATCGATGTTTACAATAATGGAATCGATGTCTGGAAGAATCGATGCCTAACCTCCAGTGTCATATCCGTAGTGAGGTGGACGTATTGCACGCGATGAGTCACTCGCGGGGTGCCCGTTCCGTGGCGTTGCGGGCGCTGCGAGATATCTCGTGCAAGAACAGGCGAGAGGGGAAATGAATCGCTTGTGTGTGACACGTCGTGATAAAGCACCACATGCTTTTAATGCGGCAGTCTCGTGCTCTGTTGCTATCGCGTGTTGCGGAAGGCTGCAACGGACTTTTTTTCGTTATTGGGTCCAGAAATCAGTTTTATGGCGGAAGAGATGGAAAATTACGAGCAGTCCTTTTGCTTCTTTGATATCTTTGTTGTGATATTGCTCGATGATTCAAAGTGCTGGATTTTGGTGTGCAATTTGCACGCATAAGAAGATTAACATACGTTACCCTAAATCGTTTTATAAGACCATGGGAGAAAAGAAATAAAAGTATTGATCTCTAATTAGATAATGCGTGCACTGAAATTAATTTTAAGTGTTTTGATCATTACGTAAACGTGGATATTTGGTCGAGTGATGAGGAATTGTGTAGTTAAAACGAATTAAAAAGCGAGCAGAAAAATAAAGAACATAAAATGATCGTGCTTGATTTAAAGAACTTGCTATGTAGTGCTATAAAAGAATTTGTACATTGGAAGTACAAGTGATAAGTTGCTGATTCGAAAACCAGTATTTTACCGTTACAAAATGGAGCAGTTGTAAGGATTGCATTGTTCTGTAGGTACTTCATTTCGGCGTTCTTTACTTTAGCCCTTTGTGATCTTTTGTGAGTAACTCCTTTGTGAGTTGGATTTAGATACCTATCTCTTTAGAAGATAGTATCAGCAAAAAGCTCTTACAGAATGGGTAAGAAAGATTCCGAAGACTGTAAGTATAGTTCATCTAACGACGTGAAACCAATAAACTTTTCAGTTTGACGTCAAAAGACTCTCTAGAACGCTGATCTACGATATTACGCTTTAATAGAATACCTTGAGATAAAGATAAGCGCAGTGGGTTTACGGTCGTGATTGAAGTGAATAATAGCTGCACCGATTTCTCTTCTATATAAACTGTGTAGTCTCTACAATAACGAAACTCATCAGTCTACACAAATGTCAACTCTGAAAGTTCACAAAAAATCTTTTTAATCTTGTCTTCTATACCTTGATCAATAAATAAAAATTAGGGAACAAGCATTTCCGAATAAGTATTAGATCATGGTACCTTTTATTCACACATTTCCCTTCTGAAACATTTCGAATTTAAGACAATATGCATCACTTTTCACAGGGACAATGCGGACAGTGATAATGCAACGAAAACGTAAAGGATTGGATTTCGACAAGATCTATAATAAACTCTGCTTTTCATTTCACCACATTTCAATCACGAACCCGCTCATCACTTCTTTATTCATTGAATAAATTGACATGTATTCCTCCAAACTGTTCATACTAGTCAACAGGATGGTCAAAGTGCTGGTTCAATATGACTAATCGACCGTCACTCAAGGTATTCTTTCGTCAAGAGTCAAGAATTGCTTACAGCATTCTCATATGACAGAAGCACAATACTTGTAACAAATACCGTCTGAGGTGACTGAGGGGGTCAACTGAGTAGAACAGCGCTTAATCTTACCATTCAGCGGGGAAAGTATACCGCCACCTCCCACGATAAAAAAACATGCAGTAGTAGTTGATGCCTAGTTGATTCCTGGAAACATCAATCAATCAATCAATCAGTCGTATGAATGATGGGTGAAAGAAAAAAACGACCAAATACGCAACATCAATCAATCAATCAATCAATCTCTCTATCAATCGAATGAATGATGATGTGAAAGGTAGAAAAAATTTTAACACAATTTCCACGACAATAACATTGGCAATCTCCCACGTTGTCAACACTTACGTGAAGTACCAGTGCGGCCAGCTCTGACTGAAATTTCGGGCGCTGTAACAATTTACTCCGCGTGATTTTGGCTGTGCGGCGCGGCGTCCGAATGCTCCACATTCCGGAGCTTCCCTGGCGGTCCGCAGCGGGTCGCGGCGCGCCGGTCGCTCTCCGAGCAGAGCGGAGCGCAGCAGAGCACGTGCGCGCGAGCTTTCCCCTCGCGGAGCATGTGTGTGCGCGTGTGTGTGCGCGTGTGTGTGCGTGTGTATGCGCAAGGGCGGGCCCGAAGGGACGCCGGAGGGCGGGGTGGGGCAGCGGCTGAAGGCCTTTGACCGCGCTCCACGCGGCACCCATGCCTGCCCGGCGGAAGTGGAGCGGCGCCCAACAGCCCGTTCCCTCCCTCCCTCCTTCTTTATTATCTCCGCTTTGCTTACTCCCATTTTCTCTCCCTTCACACGGTCTCCTCATGCTCTTTACCTCTTTTTCCACGTACCGCTCCATTTTGTATTTCATTCTCTCCTTTTTTCTCGTCTGTCCTTTCTTCTTTCCCCCCTTTTTTTATCTACTCACTTCTTCCTTTTTTCTTCTTCTCTCTTTTTACCCTTCTCTCCTGTTCGCAAGACCTCGTCATTCTCGCTGCCCCTTTGTACATATCCCTCTATTTATCCTTCACCATTTCCCTTTCTCTTTTTCTCGACTGTCCTTTCCTCGCTTCCTTCTTCACTCCCATTCACGCGATATCATTTCTCTCTCCCTTTCCTTCCTCACTCTGCTTCCCTCTGTCTTTCTTCTTTCCTTCTCCTTCCTTACTTTCTTTATCTTTCTTGCTACCTTCCTCCCTTCTCTCCTTTCGTCATTCACCTTTCCTTTCTCCGTCTCTCACTCTTGTTTTCTTTTCAAGTTTTAATTTCTTGTATTCTGTTTCATGTAAAAACGCGTATTGTGTACTCGGATGGTAGGAAGCTAAATATTCGAACTTTAAGATTTTTTTTACAGCGTATTTTAACCGGAATTTAAGACATTGATGCTCAAGATGCCTCATTCAAAGAAATAGTTTATTTAATTTTAAAATCAATATTACAATAAATACCCTTTTTTCAGTTTCTCTTATGAAGAACATCTTGATGGAAAAAACTTAGTAATATGGCACTAATATTAGAAATGGCTTATCAATGGTCTTATTAATATTGCTCCTTCTTGTCTTCTTCCAGGAAGATGTGGTTTTGACTCGATCACATCTTAAAAGCAAGACTTTAGCTTTTCTTTTTTCTTTATTATTTTAACTTTCGCACACTAGGCCAAAGAAAACAAATAAATGTCGATAAAGCGGTAGGAACAATGGAACAGGGTGGAGACAATTACGCTGGACAACAGGATGTGACGTCACCTAGAGCTAAGATACGGTAGAAACATTAATTTACCAGCAATTACTTGCACCTCTTTGGAACAGCGAACCTATCTGTCGAGTTTGTCTGCTCTCATTGTTAGTGACACTTCTCTAGAACAGTACATCAATTACAACATGAGAACTACCTCGGGCGTTCAGGCCTTACACTGCCGATTCCATCTCGTCATTTGCCATGCAAATGACCGAGATAAAACTAATTATTTTTCTTTCTTTTGGTCAACCTTTAAAATATCACTGTGCAAATGCGCTTGGTTCTCTGGTGAAATAAAACTGGTGTTGATAAAAATAGGATTTCGCGCATAACAAATGTTTGTTCTTAGCACTTCGCTATCACAACACACATTCAATCAAATGCTAATGCTACACCTTCGGTCATCTCAGTGTATTGAAAAAATTAACCATTCATCTTCAAAGCCCTCGAATCTTTAATTAAAATTGGAATTAAGAAACTAAATTATTAGTCACTACCTGAACCCATTCAATTGAATTTCACAAAAGAAACGTCCAACAGAAGACTATAATTCATGCCTGATACGAAAAATCGAACAAATCAAAAATATTTTTCATGTCGTTCTGTAGTTATTTCCAAGATTAATGAACATTGAGTTACGTTAACATGTTTCTGAAAGTACTGCTTCGGCAGTACATATACTAAAATTGGAACGATACAGAGAAGATTAGCATGGCCCTGCGCAAGGATGACACGCAAAATCGTGAAGCGTTCCACATTTTTTTGGGAAAACAGTAGTGGTTAGTACGAGCAGAGCCTAGACTGGAGAGAAATATGTAATAAATCAATAAACTAACAATAATTAAGTTAAATAATTAAGTTAAACAATAATTAAGTTAGTAAGTTATGTTAGGTTAGTAAACAGTACAAAAAAAAAAAGTTATAAATTGTAGTCAATTGTTAAGTATAAGTAGATAAATAAGTCAATAATAAAAAAATATATATTAACTTAAAATAATTAAAATAAGTTAAATAAATTAAAATTAAATTAATTTAAAAGAAGTTAAATAAATTAAAATTAAATTAAAATAAGTTATATAAATTAAAATTAAATTAATTAAAATAAGGTAAATAAATTAAAATTAAAAATTAATAAAATAAGTTAAATAAATTAAAATAAATTAATTAAAATAAGAAATAAAAGGAAACGGTTAAAATAAAGCACATTAGGGGCGAAGGAAGTGGAATCGGAAATGTTAGGGCAGAGGCGTTGGTGCGGACGATTTTCTGTGGTGCTGTTTGTTTTCAGGTGCGGTGGAGGCCAAACACTGGAAGGAGAAATGCCTGACGCCCGCGCCAAATAAATAAATAGTCTAAAAAACGGATAGAGTAGCATGTACTCGGCTTCTGACGGCAGGTTTTTCCCCCTTCAGGGGTTTTTCCCTCAGCCGTACCTTATGGTCTCGTTTCCGCGGCTTTGAGGCGATGGAGAGACCATTTGGGGTGAATACCAGAAGGCGAAAGGTTAGAACGCGGTAGAATGTAGGTATTGTAATGGCTTAAAGGCCTTCGGCCTAGCCACATTGGATCAAGTTTCTAATTTGGCTGTAATAATTACCTATTAAATAAATAAATAATGTTTCTGAAAATATAATACTAGATAATGTGTTTTATATTCACCCAGATCTGTACATGTAGTATGTGCTGTAGCTTTAGGGGGTATTTTTGCTCTTCACTGTAACTTTAAAACGTAATAAAATAACTAAACGTCAATAATAATAATGCCTTTATTAATGGCTTTATTTATATGCACTAATCTTAGATTTGTTGCAATCTCGCAAAAAAAAGTGAGCAAGTGAGCAAGTGACTACGTAAAAAAAGTAGACCTTGAATACGATGTAATGAACAAATGACGGCAGATAAGCAATCATTCTACTAATTTTAAGGTATTATTAAAATTTAGTATTTGGTTTATAAAGCGCAAGTGATAACACACTACTGCCATTTATTTAAAGCAAAAGTCCCGAAATTTGGTTGAGTAGAATGCTCAGATTCTTTTCTAAACACACACCCTTAGTGCTTTAAATATACAGATTCGCATTCTTCACATCCTGTGAATTAAAACTAAATTCATTATCCCTTCATTACTTTAAGGTGTCTTATTTTTTAATTTTTTATAAGTAACATTACGTCTATAGTACAGTAATACTTCTAATATGTAATAAATTCTAAATGTGGTCAGGCAGAAGAGCAGGCTAAATGGCCTGAACCTCGCCACCAATACAGACATTTATTTATTTATTTATTTATTTATTTATTTATTTATACTTGAAAAAATAACGCGATAAATAAATACCCGAATAAACGAACAGATATATTTCAGAATTTCCGAGGATCCGAGAATCTTTTAGGTTCGCATTTCAGTTGGTTGGTTTAGTTGGTTGGTTAGTCATTCCGGGCGCTTCAACAGCTTAGGTCATTAGTCCCATAAGTGTAGTGCAAGTTTTTTCTCGGGAGATGGCGGTGATCTGCCGCTGGATGGCGAGATCCGGCGCCAACCTACCGTCGGCTAGTGGAGTTTCCCAAACCAGGACTCTCCACCAGCGGGGCACCGGGACAAGCTCTAAGCTCCGACCGGTCTCCCAGAGTATGTGGTAGTGAGTGCATGTGTAGGAAAGATCACGCGTGGTCCGTGGTTCGTGGTCCGTTTGGTAGGGTACTGCTCCGGCATTCGCCTGGTGTCGATCGGAGAAACCACGGAAAACTACCGATCAGAGCAGCAGGCCGCTAGAATTCTCCTCCAGCCAGCGACTGAATTCAACCTAGCTGAAACGCTAGTGTCGAAAATCCTGCCACCGTCAGGACTCGAACCTAAGACCTCCCGGTCAGAGGCTCGCATTTCAGAAAATGTTTTTCCTCCTAAAAGTTGATTCTCCATAACCCTTTCGTTTCTCTTCCCATTGTCGAGAGCTTAAGGGCCTCCTAAGGGCCCGTTAGAGAAGAGGCGCGAACGCGCGGCGTGCTCAAAGGGCCTCCGCCACTTTAGATGGAAATTACAATTAGGAGAAGAAAACTCGTTTCGAGAAAAAATGGTGTGTGGAAGACTGTGGGAAAGTTGTTCCGCAGCTAAACGACAAATTAACGATCATCTCCGAGGATATATAATAATGAATGCGCCATTAAATCGGTGTGTGTTAACTTAAAATATCGCGGAGCGAGCGGTTGTAAATTCATTGTAGTTAGACATCCTTGATAAATGGAGTGTACAGAAATCGTATATAACCTAATAACACCGTGCGATACAGCGTCGATAGCAGCAGCAGCAGCAGCAAATGAACAATGAACAATGAAAACAAGCGATACATGCGACGTTGAACGGTGGAAATCCGGAGTGACGCCTCCCTGCGTCCCCACCGCCGCCGTCTCCGCCCCCTGTCCCAGCGCCCGGTCCCTTCCCTGGCTCCCGCCGCGTGTTATGACAATTGAAAGCGATAGGCTGCGTCTCCGGGAGGCGGGAGACGAATAACTGCGGCGGAGACAGGCGGGAACCGACACCCGCCCGATCTAATCGCTGCATCTCGTCGCGGTGCGCTCGTCATTTGTTTGCCTTTTGTGGCCGGCGCGTGAAGGGCGCGGGCGCGGAGCTGGCGAGTGGTACGAATGTGTGTGGTGGGAAGGGAGGGAGGGGGTGCTGTGAGGCAGACGGGGGGCAGGGAATTGGTGAGGGTCGTATAAGAAAATTGATGCTGAGAGAGGTCGGATGAAAAATAAAAATGAAAATGTGGAGGATGAAGGAAGGGCGAGGGGGGAGGATGGGTTGAGGGGGGATTGAAGGAGCGTTGACGGGAAGGCGGTGGAGGGAGAGGAGGTAGCGATGGATGGGGAAGAGAAGGGAACGTTGGACGGGGGAGAGGAGGGGGCGGTGGGCGGGAGAGGACGAAGCAATGGAAGGGAGATGAGAGATGGACGGGAGGGGAGGCATTGACGGGGAGAGGGGGGAGGCATTGGGTGACGTGACGGAGAAAGGACGGAGTTATGGACAGAAAAGAGGCGGGAGCGGTGGACGGGGGAGAGGAGAGAGCGATAGACTAGGGAGAGGAGGGGTTGTTGGACAAGGGAGAGGAGGGGCGATGGTCGGGAGAGAGGATTGGGGGGGGGTGGAAGGGCGAAAGAGAGCAAATTGTAGTGAGTTGTGGTGGTGGTGGGTGGATGCATGTCGCTATTGATGTGAAAGCTGGCCGGCTGCCAAGCGTGTCATCCTCCATTGGCGTTTGGCGTGGAGTATGAACCAGAATTCCAAATTTGAGCTCGATAAATTTTCTGAAGTTTGGAGTAAATGTAGAGAGCGCGAGATGGATCACATTGACGTAGGTAAATTCACAAACGGTATTCTTATAGATTACTTCGTGACTTCTGTTCTTTTATTACGAGTATAAAACTAACATTGAGCCAAACCATGAGTCCAAAATTTAAGGCGTCATGGTTTTGTAGGTAATAACAAATGTAAGCTATTTTATTCGTTATTTTTATAATTAGTTGAATTATTCGATGCTCATTAACTCCAAAATAAGAGAGGCCCAAAAAAAATCAATTTACCTAGGCAAGCGGCAATAAACTGATTAAAAAATCTACTATCTGACGTGATGTAAATTCATATGCTATGGATTGTTACGTGGTGATTACATCGTGGCAGTACAAAGATGTTTTGAAAATTACCGATAAATTGAATTTTTCTAGTATTTTTCAAAGAATAAATGGGGTTCATTAGGACAAAACCAGAATGAAAATAATAGATGAAACATTTTAAATATTATGTGTACTAAATGTCTGAAAATTGTAATGTATCATTGTAAAGATACGGATAGTGCTCGTCCGGGCGTTTGAATGATATCATAAAACAGTAGTGAACCACGTGGATGTTTATTCTCTTATGAGTTTCCACAAGCAAAATCATTAATCCTTACAGTTTGTAGTAATCGAGTAGAATATATAAGGACACAATTTCATTAAACGGAGTAAGCGTTGCTCAAGAAGCTCTTCATATCATGTTTGATGAACGTCATGGGCAAAGTGGCTGACCGAGCTACGACACCTCGTTTTCTGCTCGTCGAAATTACGGTCCGTCCTGTCATGGTATTTTTCAGAAGAAAAGTGCAAGATTAGATTGTTGTAGTATCTATGATGTTTGATTTGTGTCCAACAAGTATGATGGTCGTATGTAGGCAGGTAAGAAGCAAAATGTAGCGAAGGGTATGTTTGTATGTATGCATTCATCTATATTTTGTTGTTGTTTTTACGAGGGTAGGTGGAAATCTTCAAAGGAGACCGCGTATCCCCGGCATGTAAGAATTTTACTCATTAAAATCGCATCATCTGTCTTCTCCATCGTTTCCGCGGAACCGCCTTTAGGCATTTTATCGTCGATAGTGCAGATGTATTCAGTCACATGATGTATTTACATCCTGGTAATACTCGACTGAATCCTGATATTCCCCTCCTTTCTTTCTCCTGGCGTCTTAAGTCCAGCAACACTTCCTGTGCAAAGTTACACACCGCCCTCCATCTTTTTATTCTTCTTCGTAGTGAAGCCTAGTATACAATTTCTACTGTAGAGGTAGAACCTATTTTCAGCCAACCCAAATTCTTGTTAAACACTGATCGGCGACATCTATGCTCGGAAAAGGTTTGTAGAGAACAATTTTGAACACAATAATGGATTTTTATTTTACATATTTTCCATTTTTCCTTGCAGGTTTTGGAAAAAATAAACACATATGTATGTATTATCCGCACACGTTTTCTTGAGCCCTCGCTTCGCTAGTTATGAGAGGAGTGAGGAGTTGGTTATTTTGACAAACGAAATTTTATATCAAATTTTCAGTTTGGTTTTCGATAAATAGTTTCTCTTACAAGGAAGTAAAAATTCATGGTTCAGTCTACAAGACTGTTGCGAACATTTCTTTTTGGTTTGGTTTGTTTTTTTCGTGTTTCCGGGCGCGTCAACTGCTTTGATCATCAGTCCCGTGAGTGTAGTGCATGTTTTTCTAGGGAGATGGCGATGGTCTTCTCCCGCTGGATGGCGAGATCCGGCGCCGACCTACCGTCAGCTAGTGGGGTTTCCCCCAAACCAGGACTCTCCCACCAGCAGGGCACCGCCCCAGCCGGAACAAGCACTTAAGCTCCCGACCGGTCTCACGGAATATGTGGAAGTGTAGTGCATGTTAGTGTAAGTGTGTGTGTAAGGGGGAGAGGATAGGACAAGGAATAGGAAGGACAGATCGCGCGCGGTCCGTGGCCCGTTTGGTAGGGTACTGCTCCGGTATTCGCCTGGTGTTGATCGGAGAAACCACGGAAAACTACCGATCAGAGCAGCCAGCCGCTAGAATTCTCCTCCCGACAGCGACTGAATTCGACCTAGCTGAAAAGCTAGTGTCGAAAATCCTGCCGCCGTCAGGACTCGAACCTAGGACTTCCGGTCAGAGGCGCTGCAGTGACATCAAGTTGATGCAGTGAGCTACCGCTCCCGTTTCTTTTTAATTTAACTAATGAAAGGATGGGTTAGGTATTCCGAGGCTCAAAAAACGGTGTGTATAATAACTATTTTGCCTTTTTTATTACAATAAATTCCGTTCCCTACTGATGAGCATTGGCGCGTTTGTGTCGCAGAGGCGGGGCCGCGTGGGTGTACAAGGGCCTGGCTCGTGCCAGCGATCGAGTCGAATGAGCGGCCGCCCGGTTAATCGGCGCTCGATTGTGGTAACGAGGCAACGGGGGGTCCTCTATGTATACGACTCCTTTCCCCTCTGCGCCCCGCCCCCTCGGTTATGAGCGCCGGTTCCACGCTCCTCGGCGACAAAAAACGCGGCTGTGTAGACAATTAGTGATGGGGGACGTTGACGAGTCGCTGCTTTACTGCCGGGGATGTGGTGTACTGTCGCGTTTATGGCAACGGAATGCCACCATCCTTCGATATAGAGGCGGTGTTCCTTCAATGGATCCAAGTCTTCATTTTGAGTTGGGTCATTTAGAGCAATACGGAATGAAGATTTGTTGCCTTCCCTTTTAGCTTAGTGTACCTATATGATACACGTATGAATGTTTTTATAATTTTAAACTATGTGTAAATAGGTTCTCTTTCTATTTCCTCGAAACCTCACGTTTGTAAAGTTCTTCTTTATTGCATTACTGTCGTGAGAATTTGGGGTTCATGATTCTTGGCCTTTTTCTAATTCCTTGTACCACTTTACAACTTGTTCCTGGTTCTGCCTTCTTGTAGTAGACATGCTTTTCAAGAATGTATGGTTATTGTGTGAGAACTCTATTTGGATCTTAATTAATGAATATATTAATATGAAATAGTGGTGCAGGATAATACAGAAATTGCTTACATTATGTATAGTTCGAGAATATTAAAGCCGGGAAGTTAACTGCGTCATTAAATATTTGTAAAAAATGGACATTGTCAACATTTTTATTTATTGCATTATCAGCTTTCGATGCCCTAGATCAACATCAGATCTCCTGTCTGGAAGCCAGAAATTCGATTACCGAAATTCAATTGCGTAGGTGCTAATGTAATAAAAATGTTGGCCGTGACAACACCTTTTATTCAAATATTAGGAATGCCGACTACAATTCCAATAAACCAATTCCCAATTAAATGTCTTTCGTTTTCCCCTGCGAATGAAAAAAAACTGTTAATCAATACACAACTGTTTTTTCGATATTTACCAAATAAGGGTTTTGCCCTTCCAATATTTTGTAATATGATTTTTTGTAGGTTTTTTATTAATTATTATTATTATTATTATTATTATTATTATTATTATTATTATTATTTAAATTTTCACTTGCGTAGGAAAAAATGACAGCAGAATGAGTGATACTGCTGCGATCGTTGAATATTTCACGTCGGGGAACAGAGAATGCAATTTTCTTTTTACGGTTTTCATAATTCACATCAACGATCTCGCTTACGCCATCGGGTCTGCCATCCACGCGTATTCGATCCAACGCGGGGCAAAAAGTGATATCATCCTCCACTTGGTAGAATTCTCCAGGCGTCATTCTGGGGTTGTAAATTGTTTTGAAATGACTCGTAAAATTAATGTTTCCAACTTTTATCCGTGGCCAATCGTAAATATGTACTGTGGCGTTTCTACGTTCCTGTGGCTGTGTTTGTTACCGAAAATCCTTTTCTCTCTCCACCTCTAGATCCGAGGAGCAAGTTTCCACCTCGTCTGCATCTCCCTCTGCCACCGCTGGGAGAATCGTCTCTTCTTCCATCTCCGCTGACGTCGGCCCTCCTGTCCTTACGCTCCAGTTTTTCTCTTCTTTTGTCCTTTCTTCTCCGTTTCCTCATGATTGCATCTCCTCGCTTATAAAACTTTCTCTCATCACCTCACAGCGGACTTCTACTCCTGTACCCTTCGAACCCCTTCTGCATCTCCACTCTTCCATCTTTTCTCTCTCTTACTCTCCGCTTTCTTTTCCCTTTCCTTGCCATCCTCCTCTCTCCATTCTCCCTTTCTCCCCCTCCCTCTCCCCTTATCTCCCTCCTCCACCTACACTAACACCACCGCCGCCTCGTTTTCATCCTCCGCCTTCTCGTCAGTGGCGCCTTTCTTCTCCGCCGCCTTCGCCGCGCTCCACGCTTCAGGAACTGTCCGCCGGTCCGAGAGGGCGGTCACGGCGCCCGCCCGTCCGTACGAACCAATTAGACGCGTTGTAAATGAAATACTACGCGGACTTGTTAAACGCGTCCATTAGAGGTGGCGGCGTGGGCGGCGCGGCGCGGCGCGGCTTTTGGGGCCGCCCTTCCGTCTGCTCGCCGCGCCCCGGTGGGGGGGGGCGGGGCGCCGGTGGAGGTGAGGCAGGGAGGCTGTTGACGCCGACCGTGCCGGACGCTTCCTCCGCCCGCTGCCGCTGCCGCAATCCCGCCCCCCTCTCTGCCCGAAAGCTGGGCGGGCCGGTCGATCGGGACCACTCTTGTCCTTTGCGGCCGGTCCCGTGCTTTGCTCTGACGATAGCCCTCTCGCTTGCCCCTCTCGGTACCGCTTTTGCTTACCCTCTCGCTCGCCCTCTCGCTCGCCCTCTCGCTCGCCCTCTCCCTCGCCCTCTCCCTCGCCCTCTCACTTGCCCTCTCGCTCGCCCTCTCGCTCGCCCTCTCGCTCGCCCTCTCGCTCGCCTCTCGCTCGCCCTCTGCTCGCCCTCTCGCTCGCCCTCTCGCTCGCCCTCTCGCTCGCCCTCTCGCTCTCGCCCCTCTCGCTCGCCCTCTCGCTCGCCCTCTCGCTCGCCCTCTCGCTCGCCCTCTCGCTCGCCCTCTCGCTCGCCCTCTCGCTCGCCCTCTCGCTCGCCCTCTCGTTCGCCCTCTCGTTCGCCCTCTCGCTCGCCCTCTCGCTCGCCCTCTCGCTCGCCTCTCGCGCGCCCTCTCGCTCGCCCTCCTCGCCTTCGCTCCCTCTCGCTCGCCCTCTCGCTCGCCCTCTGCCGCCTCGTCCCTCTCGCTCGCCCTCCTCGCCTCGCTCGCCCTCTCGCTCGCCCTCCGCTCGCCCTGCCCTCTCTCGCTCGCCCTCTCGCTCGCCTCCCTCTCGCTCGCCCTCTCGCTCGCCCTCCTCGCCTTGCTCGCCCTGCCTCTCGCTCCGCCCTCCTCGCTCGCCCTCTCGCTCGCCCTCCTCCGCTCGCCCTCTCGCTCGCCCTCTCGCTCGCCCTCTCGCTCGCCCTCTCCTCGCTCGCTCGCCCCTCTCGCTCGCCCTCTCGCTCGCCCTCTCGCTTCGCCCTCTCGCTCGCCCTCTCGCTCGCCCTCTCGCTCGCCCTCGTCGCTCGCCCTCTCGCTCGCCCTCTCGCTCGCCCTCTCGCTCGCCCTCTCGTTCGCCCTCTCGTTCGCCCTCTCGCTTATTTGCTTTCTCGCTTGCCCTCTAATCAGAGTATGTCTCAATACGCACGCTGTACCTGGTATCAGGTCATTGTTTAAGATTTATTAATAGTCTGGATTTACTGAGAGAGTTTGCATCTGCCTTGATATCGAAATATTTCTTCTCCCTCATTGGCCTACACCATCGCCACCACGTTGCGTTCCCCTATGTCACCGCACAAATCCTGAACTCTCACCCACCTCCTTCCTTATTGCCGTCGTTTTCCATATCTCATTCAGCACGTTCCCCTTCCTGCGCCGCCGCTCTTTTCTCGGCGGCTTCCTGTACGCCATCGTCCGTTGGCCTCTTCGCTGGGCCTCCGTCACATCCTTTGCTGCCGCCCCCTCCCTTCCCCCAACCCCCTTTCCCCTCCCGTGATCCCCCACGCGCCGCGGTCCAGGAATGCGCCCCACCCCCTCCCGTCTTGAGGGGCCGCTTCTATAGCGTTGCCTTCATCCCGCCGCCGCCGTGGCTGCCTCGCTGTGCCCCGAGTCATTGATGCTGCGTTGGGACGCATCTCTACTCCCCCCTCCACCTCGGCGTACTTCGCTGTGTGCGACGCCGCACAGTGGTTCGGAAGTGAACAAAAATGTCGTACAGACTGAGGTGGCTCAGGGCATGAACTGCTTTCACTGCAGTACATCTGAACTGGGTATCCTAGGATTTCACTCTCTCGAAGGTGACAGGATTTTCGATACTATTATAGGTAGATAGCCAAGTCGAATTCGGCCGCTGTCTGGAGAAGAATTCTACCGCCCAGTTACTCTGATCAGTAGTTTTCGGTGATTCTCCGATCAACATCAGGCGAATGCCTGAGCAGTAAATCACCAAACGGGCCACGGACCGCGCGTGATGTTTCCTTCCCTTTCCTTGTTCCTATCCTCCCACCACACTTCGAACGTATGCCTGAATCGCTACCCGCTAACGAGGAGGTGCGGACTTCATCAGGTTAAACGCTAATAAAAATAAATATTTTAGCAGCCTTACGAATCAGTGGAATTCTAGCTTTTTATATTGAGTTAGCGGCATTTAATATCTTCACTCTATAGTTTTCACAGGTGAAGATTAATAGAAAAGCGAATGTAAACAAAAAGAAAGATTGTCTTTGAATTTCGTTTTCTCAGCATCTGACAGATTTTTAATTTTATTTCCTAACTAAATTTGCGCAAACTCCGTTAGTGAATTATAAAAAAAGTGAGGAAGAGTAACTTTTCACTTTCAGTAACGTTAGAGCACATGACAGAAATATTCGAATTAAATATTAATAAATAGATTGGTGTTAAATTTGATAAGTTAAAAGATTAATGGAGCTTCTTATTCATGACTTCTTGTACTACTGTTGGTCCTTGCGGAGATGAAGATTGACGTTTGTGTGTGTTTATTTACGAAAAGACTCGTTTACCAACTACGCTTTTCAATGCCTTCTGCCTTTTAATTTCTCTAACACATGGAACTCCAATTTTGCTGGCGGATGTTTTGCTGGATTACTTACAATGTGGTTCTCAATGCACGGCGACGCCGTGACTACAAATTGAAGTTAATTTTTCGGCCCATACGAGACGTTTCGAGATTCAGATTCCACCGGTCTAGGTCTTACAAAGAGAAATAAAAACCCGCAAGAAAATTTTTCGCCTCTTTCACATACCTATGTCAGAAAATCAACGCTGCGCTTTTCGTTTCACCAATACAGTTCAGCGTGTTGATTTATTACTGCCATAATGAGTTTCACTTTAAAAAGTAGTGCACACGCGGTAGGATTTCAATTGCAAACTTTGAGAAGGTGTGGAATATACAGTTGACTCCAGTTATAGTGAACTTCTGTGGATTCGCATGTTTGGTTCACTATATCATAGGTTCACTATACCACACGATGTCAAAATTAAATAGAATTTCTCCACAAGTATTCATTTTACTAATATAGAGATTCAGCACGAATTGAAAATTTCAATATCTTTATTTGTCCTTAAAAAAATCTATTTCTTTCAATTGATTGCTTCCTACATTTTTCATTTGTAATTTCTCTAGATCTTTCTCCAGTCATAGTTCGTGCTCTCTCCATACTTGATTCTACATTGTCCTCTATTTCTAAATATCGTAATACAGTCTTGACACCTTTCCATGCCTCTTCCACTGTTGGAACACTCTCCCACTCTTCGAAGGCCCCTTTACCCGCCTAATAACATACGAGATTCAATTAAGGTCCAGGACGTTGTATTTCGTGCGTTCACTATAGCCGAGGTTCAGGTTCACTATAACCGAATATTCTTATACATATTTGTATTGGAAGTGAAATGGGACCAGTGATTTAAGTTCACTATAACCGAGGGTTCACAATATCCGAATTCACTATAACCGGAGTCGATTTTACTGCGACAAATATGGCATTCTGCACCACTGTGTTCGCGCGTAGCCCTCACCGCCTCACGTCTCTTCTTTATACGCGCCCCGCGCCGCCCCCTGCCCCGCCCTGCCCCGCCCTGCCCCGCCCTGCCCCGCCCTGCCCCGCCCTGCCCCGCCCTGCCCCGCCCTGCCCCGCCCTGCCCCGCCCTGCCCCGCCCCTCGCACGCCCTACCACGCCTGCGGCGGCGGGAAGCAGCCTGCGGGCCAGCTGCGGCGAGACAGTACGCATGCGCACTTGCACTTACATAGACACTTCATAGTTTTGAAGGATGAGCCGAAAACAAGCGAGGGAGGCAACTACATTTCTGGGCCATATTGACCAGTAAACGTGATTGTTGGTTTCCGGGCGTAAAACTACTGAGGTCATGGGACCCTTAAGTGTTATGCATGTTTTTATCGTGGGAGGTGGCGGTGTTCTTCCCCCGCTGGTGAGATCTGGCGCCAACGTAAACGTAGGCCTGCGGTTTTCCTCATCCAGATATCTCTCCATCGGGGCACCGTCCCAGCCGGGTAGAACGCTAATCTCCCAACTGTTCTACCGACATGTGTGGAAGAGTAGTGATTTTAAGTGTGTGTGTGTGTGTGTGTGTGTGTGTGTGTGTGTGTGTGTGTTGTGTGTGTGTGTGTGTGTGTGTGTGTGTGTGTGTGTAAGGAGTGAGGATTGAAAATGGGAGAGAAAGGATAAATTGTGCACAGACCGTTTGTGAGGGTACTTTCCCGGCACTCGCCTGGTATTGTTCGGAGAAACCACGAATAAATACTGATCAGAGCAGCCGGCTACAAAAATTCGCATCCCCTTAAAATTTTATTCAAATGCGACATGTTTGATTAGGTAATAATGATACGTACTGTAAAGAGATTGGAATGACAACTTTAGTGATACAGTTCGTTAATATAATTGATTTTTTCCATTCCCATTGTTTAATTCAATCATTTGATGGCTGCAACCCGTTGCATATTGATACTCATTACGATACAGATTTCATCATGGCACAGGTTCTTGAACAATCATAGAGAAGCTTACAAATTGAATATTGACACAATCATTAACAATCGTTACTGTAAATGTTTCGGTGATTGTGTGCATTAAAATTGAATTTAATATTATATTATGCATGTCAGTTTTAATTTCTTTTATCATTAGTAAATTTTTACATGGAATATTTTTTAAAATAAATTGGATCGTAATTTCTCTCTTATTCTATTTGATTAGCGCAGTGGTAGCTATTGGAGGGAACATTTGACTGACGTTAAGATCTGAATGCAAGTCAGTTGGTTAATATGTTGCTGCCGTGTGGTTGTCTAAAAAAACGGTCAATACTTTAGTTTAAAATGTCTAATGAATCAAAAGTGGAGTTAATAGCTCAGAAATAAGAGAAAAAGCGAAAATGATGACGTCGGAATTATTGCCGCAATATTTATACTCCCTTGCTGGCGGTCTGGTAAAACAAACCAACCTACAGTGAGTAGGATAGGGAAACTGTCTGCTAGGTGGCCTTGGCTGGATCCTGCATGTCAGCTGCTCCGAAGCGATTCAACTTATAAAAGTTTCCGTAAGTCGTAGAAAAAGTACCGTGC
The DNA here is from genome assembly GCA_964035755.1 of Teleogryllus oceanicus. Classification (NCBI taxonomy): domain Eukaryota; kingdom Metazoa; phylum Arthropoda; class Insecta; order Orthoptera; family Gryllidae; genus Teleogryllus; species Teleogryllus oceanicus. The sequence continues at coordinate 109,494,498 of CAXIVR010000007.1, forward strand.
GAAACTCGATGTAATAGGTATTAATTCACTCGTGTGAAGTTAACGATACTTGCTCGCTCCTCACTTCTATCGTAATTTCACATACGTGTACTAATACCTATCATTACATCATTGTTTTGTAATGTTCTATTATGTTGATTTATTTACAGGATTACCAGGTGGTTTGGAGGGTCTTTTCGCTAAATGTGTATTATTCTCGAAATAGTCAACTTAAAAAAGAGGAAAATAAGAAATTGATCATATTTACGGAAATACAATATTCTATTAATAAAATTGCTGATAGGTTAATAAATGTAAAAATTCGCAAAAAAAACTTAATAAAAGTAGTGATACCTAGGCGACATCTTTTTTGTTAAGAAAATGTTCTATTTCGCTGCGGCCCCCTTTCGATATTTCGGATCATTCCCTCCTGCCCCCTCTTCTCTTTAACACTCCAAATGTTTTAGGTAATCAAATGTCAGGAAGATACGTACGTAGTGGATCCGTGTTCTGCAGAATTCGCGTTCAGGAGAATTTTAATTATTCAGCCAAGTAGAGTCATTTAATATGGACGAACATACTTCGTTAGTTCATACATGAAAAACCCTGTGGCACACCTGATTCATTTGTGTGAATATTTGGAAGGAAGTTTGCAAAGAAATTTGGTGTAACCGTGTTGCTCAGATTACTTGCTTGCTAGTTTAGTAACGGGTGAGGTTAGGACAAAGAAAAGGAACGATCACGCGTTTGTTACGGTACTGCTCTGCCATTCGCCTGGTGTTGATCGGAGGAACCTCAGAAATCTACCGAGCAGCCGGCCTCTAGAATTCCGAAAATGAAAGTAATGGAATTGTGAAGTTTCTTTTACAAACGTATCTCATGTCATATCAACCAAGTACTGATACACTGACGTCAAGGTCTAAATAGCTGTTCGTGCAAATGCTAATAGTTTTGAGTGTTTGCACGTTGTTCTTTTCCGCGCGACAAAAGAAGCAAAAACGTTCTCCAGTATCTAATGATTACACGCTCATAATGTATGTCAATTGACGTGAAGAGGGAAATGTCCTTGCGTGGACGTTGAGGGAAGTCCGCGCTTGTTGACTTTTAATTATTCAGCCAAGTAGAGTTATTTAATATGGACGAACATACTTCGTTAGTTCATACATGAAAAACCCTGTGCCACACCTGATTGAATTGTGTTAAATATGTACAAGTTTATTTACACGTAAGTACAATAACCAACTTCTGCTCCGAAACTACACACTTGTGAGTCTTTCCCTGTGGATACCCCACATAGCTAGGGAGGCCCCGCCTCCTCTGACGCACTCCGCGCCACTACCGTGACCTCGTCACCCATGCACTAGGCACGACACGCTCCAGCCTGGGCGTAATGTTTTGCGCATCGCGCGTGGATTCCAGAATTAAAAACCCACCGTCTGAGCTCGTCGGCTCGATTTTATAGCAGAGTACAGTAGTCACGTGACCGTGCTAGGTGTGGGAGGGAGGCTCGCGTCTACCACGTGACCTTCCCAGTCAAGCTGGCGTCCTCTTTGTCTAAATGTATCCGAACGTTGGGCGCCTAGCTATTCATGCCCGCAGGTATGCGATACTTCCGCTCCTCCCACCCACGGCCGCCAACGTGACCCTACATGACACTTGGTTCCACTGATTTTTCTCTCTCTTTCGGTTGCAATATCAGAGGGAAAGAAGCCATTAATGCAAATGTCCAACTTACTCTATCATTTGAGTTACAAGTTGCATAAGATTGTTCGAATTTATGACATAAATAACACATCGCTACAAGTCTTTTTGAGCTTGATTTCAATTGCAAGGCTGTCCTACATAACCGACATTTCCGAGAATAACTACCGAGAAACGTGAACTGAGGAGAAAGTACAATAGAAAATTTGGGTCATCCAATTACAGAAGGGATAGACGACATACAGGAGAGGTAGACGTGTGACCAATCTGTTACACGTGCATGAAGGTAATATGAACTAAAATGATTTCGATGTCTCTCGCACTCTGCTGAATTTTACTACTCAAAATTTGGGCTCTTTTGCCAAATAAGTATATATATATATATATATATATATATATATATATATATATATATATATAAACCAAGCATTAATATGATTAAATGTGACGAATTTTCAATTCACGAGTTCAGTTATGTGTCTCACAAAACTTTCAGCAAAATCGCGTATTTTTGGTTCGCAGAATTATTCTGCATTAACATGTATGAGGTCTCATTTGAATTAAAAGTTGGATCAGCTCCCACTTCCTAGCTATAATAAAGGAAGGGCAGCTTTACTTGAGCATGTTACAATTCCTCTTAAAAAATCGACATTGTTCTCAACAGAACATCAAATTTTCATTCAACGCTTTTTTCTACATTAAATGAATAATTCGGAAGATGAAGCATTCTGACAATCTAATACCACGGAACGTCAATAAACTTCCTGCTACAGTAAAGTAAGGACGGTTTATTTGAGCATATTAGATTCCTCTTGAAAACTCGACAATTCTCTCAAGGGAACATCTAATTTTCATTGTAACACTTATTTTGCTATATAATAATATAGCAAAACGGAAGTTTTAATTTTATTTTAAAAATTTTCTTAATTAAACCAATGCCACGAAAAAACGCGCTTTTGGCGTGGGTATTGTCTGGAAATCCCGTCTGGGACCGCGGATGCACGTGGCGCCCCACGCGAGAGACGCCGGAAGTAGCGGCATCTTCACGTGCGAAGGCGGCGGTGGTGACGAACCGGAAGTGCGAGGGCCGAGCCATTCAGAATCACGCACAGACTTCTCTTTCCCGCTTTTCACGAGAAGTTTCCTGTCGCCGCGAGTGTGAATAGCGCAGTGATGTGAAGGTTACCCGAAGAAAAACATTCACCACTCTTTCGGGACTAACGATCATATTAGTTGAGCGCGCCAATCACTAACAATTAATTGATGAGGGTCATCTTCCAAGTGTCGGTTTTCAGATCATCGTATCTATTCGCGTGTTTTGTAGGAACTGTTGGTGAATACTAGATTAGGTTAGTCAGAGATCTCACATAGACAAAAAATATACGCTCTCTGATGCCTAACCCGAGGCCCTTCGCATCAGGGCATTTGCAGAACTCTCGTCTTAGAGACCTTGGCTGTTAGGGTGAGGATTCTTTCTCTACTTTTTCTGCAATGCCATATCTCTGCCGGAACGTCCGTAATCCAGTTAAATAAAATAAAATCGTGAGTGATAAGGACAAATCTAGGATGGCAAATGATAAATATGGTTGTATGAATTGTGTTGATGTGCATATCATTCCATTATATCGAAATGAAAACCACCTTTTACTCGGGGATTACAACTCATTCCCTAATGGAGAGAGGTAGCATTCCTTTTCGGTTATTTATTTGTTTGTTTGCCAGTTTGTTATAAATTCGTTGTCCTGTAGTATCGCGGATATGAACCTTATCAGTGGATCACGTGCTTACGAGGTACTGGCTTAGAAAGCTCGTTGCTTCTAAGTTTCTGTCTTGATCTCATTGTGGCGATAGGACTCCCTATAACCAGAATCGTAATGTAGTTGCTAGTATAGATCATTTCACAATGCTGGGTTGATTCATTATTTCGTATTTCTGGCTGCGTCCATTGCTATGTTCATAAACCCCACAAGTGTTGTGCATGTACTGTCACGGGAGGTGGCAGTGTTATTTCCCCCGCTGGATGATAAAATACGGCGCCGACCTTCACCCTGGCGTAAGCAGTTTACCCAACCAGATACCTCCCACCAGTGAGACACCGCCATACTCAGGACAAGCTCTAGGCTCCCGACTGGTCTCCCGAGATGTGTGGTCGTATAGTGCATGTAAATATAAGTATGTGCAAGTAAAGGATGAGGATAGGATAAGGAAGAGGAAGGAAAGATCGCGCGCGAACCGTGATCTGTTTGTCAGGGTACTGCTGTGGCATTCGTCTGATACTGATCAGAGCATCCGGCTGCTCGAATTCTACTCTTGGCAGCGGCTGAATTCGACGTAGCTCTGTCGCTAGTTGCGAAAATCCCGCTACCTTCGGGACGTTAAACCTGGAACCTCCCGGTGAGATGCACTACAGAGACATCAGGTGATGCCCTGAGCCACATCAGCCGGTACGGTGTTCGGTGTGAAGGGCGAAAGAGAAGAACAGTTCGTCTGTCGTGTACAGCCTACTCAGAATGTCGTAAACCTTTAAGGCCATTGTGCAGGTGTTAATATCAGAATTGCAAACACTTAAAACACCTAGTTTCCTGAATGATACTGTGTGAAGAATGTCTTTTGTGATACAGAAAGAAGGAAGTGTTCTGACCCACATTTAATTCTTAATGAATTTCCTAGAATTTCACGAAAGTCGTTGACAAAATAAGTGACATAGGGAAGTAGTCGAAATGAATCGGACAAAAATACTATCACACTCTAAAGGAGGCTTGTCCAACTGGTGGCCCGCGGACCGCAGCGGTCCACAGTGCTATTTATTGTGACCCACGAAAGGACATTTGTCGAAACGAAAATCCCTTGCATCTATATCGGGCAAGAAAATTGCGCTTCGCCCTGTTGGAATCAACAGCCCCTTAACGTAAAAATTGGATACGTTTAGATATAAGAATTTTGTAAATTCAGAAATTCAAAATCATCCCAATGTTTCATTGCGTTTTGCATGGTACGGCCTGATATCATGCGTGATTCCCACTCCCGCCTGGCAAACTGCCGTGACAAACACAACACGGGGAAGTCAGGTGTAGATCGCCCGAATAATGTTAATATGGCCCGCAACCATACGAGAGGTTTAATTGTGGCCCTCGAGACTTTGTAAGTTGGACACCCCGACTCTAAATGGTACTATCTCCTGATTCATAAGGTATCACCGTAAGTGGTGTTTTACGTCCATTATTTCACATTATTTCTTCTATTTTCATTGGTAACTTCATTCCTTTTTACAAATGCCATAATGTACATTGTTAAGAGTTCTATCATTATCCTATAAAACGTGAATTCCTAATTTTTTGTTTGTTTATGTACGTGGAACATGGACTACTAAGAGCATTTTAGCGTATTTAAATCGTTACTTAGTCCATAATGAATGTGCATACCGAGCCACTTTTTAGGGGACAAGATAAGACGTTACATTTTTTCCTCACAAGGCATTACGTAAGCGACGTATCTTGTTTCCCCTGACACGTGCTCTATTGTGAACCGGCAGGTTGAAACGTATGGAATGATATAAATTGTCACACTCGAGGCAAAAATGGGAGTCAATAAGAAGACATACGAGCTACAAGGGAGAAGTAAACAGACAAACAGGTCGGTAGATGAGACATGTAACGAGATTAGGGAACGGGATGAGAGGAGAGGGGGAAGTGGATATCGAAAGAGAGCACGAGCAGGTAGATGCGGAGCGGAAGAGAAGTGCGGAGCGAAATTAGGATGAGGAGTGGGTACGACGAAAAAGGCAAACAGGAATTGCGAAGACGAAGGTGGGAGATCGAAAGTGGGTACTGTAGGATGTCGAGTGGTCAAGGTGAAGCGTATAGCGAAGAAAAGCGGGGTGATAGAGACGGGAAGCGTGGAGAGGTGGGAAAAGGAGTGGTGGTAGGCGAGTAAGGAAATGGCGATAAACGACAAAGGGAAGGGCGCAGCTTTTGCGAGGGGATAGTGGTAGGCGAGCAAGGCAATGGCGGTAGGTAAGCGAAGAAATGTTGGTAAGAGAGTAAGGGTTGATTAATTGATTAATGACTGATTCCGGGCGCGTCATCTACTGAGGTCATTATTCCCGTAAGTGTAGTGCATGCTTTTCATCGGGAGGTGGCGGTAATCATCCCCTGCTCGATGGCGAGATCCGGCGTAGATCTTCCGTCGACTAGCGCGGTTTCCCTAACCAGGTATCTCCCATCAGCGGGGCACCGCCCCAGGCGGGACACGTTCTATGTCCCCGACCGATCTCCCGGCATGTTGGTAGTATAGTACATGTTAGTGTAAGTGTGTGTGCAAGATGTGAGGATAGGATCAAGAAGAGTTAGAAGTGATCGCTCACGGTCCGAGGCCCGTTTGTCAGGGTACTGCTCCGGAAAACTATCGATCAGAGCAGCCGGACGCTAGAATTCTCCTCCAGACAGCGACTGAATTCGAGCTAGCTGACAAGCTAGTGTCGAAAATCCTGCCGCCGTCGGGAGTGGGAACTCTAGAACCTCCAGGTTAGAGGCACTGCAGTGACATCAGTTGACGCACTGAGCCACCGCACCCGGTGAGAGTAAGGGAATGGCGGTAACCGAACAAGGGAGTAGTGGTTGTTGGGCGAGGGAATGCGGTAATTGCGCAAGGGAAGGGCGTCAGTTGAGCAGCGTCCAGGAAAAGCGCGGATGTGTGAGATTAGGGGGTGCGAATGCAAGGCGGGCTGTGAAGTGCACTGATCGTATTCGGGGAGGGGCGTGGCAGGGGGCTGTGAGGGGGGCCAGCGGACGTGCGACGGCCGGCGACACGACGCTCTGTTCCGGTTTAAAGGGCCCCTCCCCCGGTCGTCCCCACCCCTCCGTCCGGCTTTCAGAGATGTTGAATGAGGCCTTCACGTGCCCCACGGAGCGGATTCCATCCTCGTATTTACATTTTTAGGATAACGTCCGACGCGAGAATAGACTGTCGTATGTTACTGTTAGTAGCGGCGTCCCGTCTCCTTCTCGTAATTCCTATGATCCGCCTCAACAGGATTATGATCCAGTTTTGAAAATAATAGGGTTCCGGCACGAGATTGTATCCCGTTGCCGAGCAAAAACGCCGATATCGCCCATAAAGAAGTCGGATCGATCTCTCGTTTTCCAGTCGATAAACCTTTAAGAACGGCGTTCTTCCAAGCCGCAGCGGTGGTAGTACCGTGGCACGAGCGCTGTCGTGAGCGCGGGGATATAAACCAGCGGTTCGCTCCGGCGTGTCTGAGGCCGCGGTTGATGTGCGTATGCTGGCTCATGTCTAGCCGGGAGCGTCCAGCCCATTTCCGACGTTTCAATTAATATCGATTACTGCTGTGTGTCCAGGGAATAGCTGAAGGGGAGGAGGAGCTGTAATGCGGGCGGCTGTAAATGGGACGAGCTGCGAGTTCACTGGGTTGGGCGAGGAGCTTCGGAGGCGAGTTAGATTGATCGATTGATTTTTTCGTGTTTCCGGGCGCATCAACGGCTTTGGTCATTAGTCCCGTAAGTGTAGTGCATGTTTTTTCGCTAGAGATGACGGTGATCTTCCCCCGCTGGATGGCGAGATCCAGCGCCGACCTACCGTCAGCTAGTGGGGTTTCCCCCTAACCAGGACGCTCCCACCAGCGGGGCACCGCCCCAGCCGGTTCAAGCTCTAAGTTCCCAACCGATCTCCCAGAGTATGTGGTAGTGTAGTGCGCATGTTAGTGTAAGTGAGTGTGTAAGGGGAGAGGATAGAACAAGGAAGAGGAAGGACAGATCGCGCGCGGTCCGTGGCCCGTTTGTAGAGTACTGCTTCGGCATTCGCCTGGTGTTGATCGGAGAAACCACGGAAAACTACCGATCAGAGCAGCCGGTCGCTAGAATTCTCCTCCAGACAGCGACTGAATTCGACGTAGCTGAAAAGCTAGTGTCGAAAATCCTGCCACCGTCAGGACTCGAATCTTGGACCTCCCGGTCAGAGGCGCTGCAGTGACATCAGTTGATGCACTGAGCTACCGCTCCCGGTGCTGTAAGTGGGACAAGCTGCGAGTTCAAGTGGGTTGGGCGAGGAGCTTCGGAGGCGAGTTAGAGAAGGTGGAGAGGCATCGACGTGGAGCGCCGTTGGAGGGATGTTGCGGGAGTAACGAGGCGAAGTGGAATTCGATTATGATCGAAAGGGTAATAATGTAGCTTTGAAGTTGTGAAGATTGTAATTCATAGGTCGATTAGACCTGAAACAGTGGCGAAACGGGGTTAAAAAAATATACAGCTTATACATTGTGGATGATTGAGACGAAAGTGGGTGCCATATCATCCAGCCCGAAAGAGGAAACCATCTTCGCGAGATACAACATGCACGACACCTGTGTCACCTGACACATGGTGACTAAAGTAGATGAAGCGCTCCCAAACAAAAGTATTCCTGAAATATTGTCAGAGAAGTTTTAATAGTTGACTTTGCACTACTTTGAAGTTGTGGAGATTGTAGATTCATAGGTCGATTAGACCAGTGGCGAAACGGGGCGTAATTACGAGAAAGAGAAAATGTAGAGCTTATACATTGTGATGATTGAGACCAGGCACGGCTCGTCATTAGGCTTTACAGCCTCTCCTGTAGAAATCGCCGCCGAAATTTAAAATTATATTTATAAATGTATTTATTAATAATGGCTTTCTGAGTTACAGTAGGTAACAGTCATATCAAAATGTTTGTTTGTGAGTTGGATAACGGTCGTCCATAACGCTTTTGAAGCTGTTTCAGGGAAGACAAAAGCGTTAGGCTCCCACTTCATTCCGCCATAAGGCCTGTGTAAACCGTGGAGGCGTGACGTCATGCACTCACTGCACAGGCTTACTGGCGGATGAAGGCTGCGGCTAGGCAGCCTTCAAGGGTGGGGCGTAGGGTCTGAAGAAGGGCGTGCTCTCCACATAGCATTACTATGCAACTACGAGAAGAATTGCGCATTTCTAGTACAACATACACGATACCTATAGAAATAGTGACATAAAGTAGATGAAGCGCTCCCAAATAAAAAGTATTCGAGAAATAATTGTCAGAGGATTTTTAATAGTTGACTTTGCACGACTTTGAAGTTATGGAGATTGTAATTCAAAGGTCGATTAGACTTCAAACAGTGGCGACACGGCACATAATTGCGAGAAGGAATGTGTAGTGCCTATAAATTGTGGATGATCGTTTGAGACGAAAGTGGGTGCTGCATCTCCCAGCCCAGAAAGAGAAAACCATCATCGCGAGATGCAACATGCGCGACACCAACAGAAATGGTGACTTAAGGTAGTTGAAGCGCTCGCAAACAAAAACAAAAAAAAAATACTCCAGAAATAATTATCGGGTGAATTTTAGTTCATCGGACATTTTTGTCTCGCATGTAGCCATCCAATCTGCTACATCTCGTGATACTCCGCACCTCCCAGAGGCGGACGCCGTACACTCTCCAGCGACAGCGAAAAAAAAAGTGTTGGCGCGGCGGGGGAGGGGCGTGGCCGATGGCACGCCGGCGGGCGCTGGAGCGCGCGTCGGATAACAGGCGGCCGTGACCGAGAGCGGCGTATGCAGATGGCGCGGTATCGCGCAGCCGTGACGCAGGGGGGGGGGGGGCGGACGCCGCGGGCTGGCGCGCGCGGGCGGTCGGGGTCTCCCGCTCGATGCGCCGCCGCGCGCCGCTTCTCTCTTGCTCGCCCACGCCGCCTGCGCTGCCGCCGCTGCCTCTGGACCGACCGCCGCCCCCGCTGAGTGTATTCGACCAACAACGCAATGGTCACTGTAACCGCGCAGTAAATGCCATTGTAACCGCCTAGGTAACTGTCACCGTCACCGGGACCGTCACCGTGACCGTCACTCCGGACCGTCACCGGGACCGTCACCCGTGACCGTCACCGTGACCGTCACCGGACCGTCACCGAGACCGTCATCGAGACCGTCACCCCGACCGTCACCCCGACCGTCACCCGGACCGTCACCCCGGACCGTCACCCCGGACCGTCACCCCGGACCGTCACCCCGGACCGTCACCCCGGACCGTCACCCCGGACCGTCACCCCGGACCGTCACCCCGGACCGTCACCCCGACCGTCACCCCGGACCGTCACCCCGGACCTTCCCGCAACCGTCACTATAATTGGTGGATCAGATAATCAATGAAATTCGACAAGATCTACAACTATTACACTTTTGGCATTCTACCTCAAAGATACTTAGCTTGGCGTTCAGTACAACCCTTTCCGCGTGCACATAATGAATTTGGTGTACATTGTATTCTCGTTTTCTTTACATTCTTGTTCTTTTTATCATTTCAAAAACATTTAGTTTTATTGTCATTATCATTTGTCCATCATCTAATCAGCTAATCATTTCTATATTTGTGGGAGCGAAACCTGCGACTGAATTTATTAGTTTTAAGTTTACAATTCTTCCCTCAGTTCATTGCTTTTACTTATGAAACACCTTATGTAAAGCCGCTTACGTCATTCTTAGTCGCTGATCTGATAGTAGTGGCTTGAACGTGCCGAGAACACCCAGCTCAGCTCTCTGGGGTCGATCCGGACTTCCTAGTTGCTTCGGGATTACTTTCGGTCAACCCTGAACATGAATCGCGTTCAACCAGTACATCGGATGGAACGATCTGCTTGGCTGTAATAACAGTCGTAAAATTAGCATTCTGGTATGGCTAACATTTGCGGCAGAGATCATTTGAGGAGTGGTGATCGCGTGGATGCATCATAAGTAGAGCTGGGAAGTTTATGCAAGCTTTCAGCCCAGAAATATGCATGCAAATATGCCACAAAAATGGTGAAATATTCACAGAAATTGTTAAGATATACAGCGTTTGGTCACAAAAACGCATTTTACAGTGACGTTACATATTTTTGCCATCTAGAGACAGGAAAGATGCGATTTTAAAACAGGTTAGTATCTACTTCTGCACATTTTATGTTGATTAAGAGCACAGAAAACCACAAAAATTTCATTAAGGTTATTTGTTCTTAGGGAGTGTCTCCTAACGGACAATATAATTTTGTAGGTAGAAAATTATATTTAGACATCGCATGATGTTAAGTGAGACAGTTTGTGCTTAATGCATTGCCAGGTAGACTAGTACTATTTTCATCCAAGAGTACACATTGTAAAGTAATAAGCCCCAGATTTTTTCCAAAAACTTCATTTATTTTCTTTCGATTTGCTTTCTACATCTTACAGGGAGCTGGCACGAATTTATTCCTTGCCTCTTGAACCCATTAACTAAGGTTTTTCTTGGATTTGTATCCTCCTTTATAAATCGAAGACACAGATATTACTTCGGTAGAATTGACCGTCAGTAGTCTGAAACTCTTTGTACTAACGTATTTGAAGCAATAAGAAAATTCTTGCTTTCTATTAATAAATATTTTTACGTGAAATTCATATTTTTATTTTAGGAAAAAGTCGAAAAATATGCAAAACCTTTCATGTATATGCCAAAAAGAGTATGCAAAATATACCAATATACAGTACATTTCCTACCTTATTTTCAATATTTTGCCATGAAACATACAATTTGAAGTTTCAGGAAAATATTTGTTTTGATGTAATAGGTAATTATTACACAGACACATTAAAGAACTTGATACTATGTAGCTACGCCGAAGGCCTTTAAGCCATCGCAATACCTACATCATTCCGCGTTCTAATCTTTCGAATTCTGGTATTCACCCCAAATGGTCTCTCCATCGCATCAAAGCCGCGGGAAAGAGACCATAAGGTACGGCCGAGGGAAAAAAAACCTTGAAGGGGAGAAAACTACCGTCAGAAGCCATGTACATGTTAATCTATCAGTTTTTTATAACTATTTATTTATTTCCTCAGCATCTGAAATCAAACGGTGCCGCTGATGATCGTCGGTACAATCGCCTCTGCACTTACATGTTCGACACCCACTCCCCTTTGCCCCCTAATGTGCATAATCATTTGACCGTTTTATTTTATTTTATTTACTTAATTGTTTACTTATTACTGAACAGTTGACTATGACTTACGACTTCTTTACTTAACAGTTTACTAACTTAACTTAAATTACTGATTAACGTATTCATTGTTTGCTTATTGACTTTTTTATTTCTCTCTAGTCTAGGCTCCGCTCATACTAACCAGTACTGTTTTCCCACTCCCTAATTTCCGTTTCTGTAATGGTCCGAACCTTCCCTAGAAATGTTCCTAATTCTTTCATGGAGTTGGAACTTTTATCACCTAAAATTTTTTTGGCGAACGTTACGTTCTTACGTTGGAAGCAGTAATTTCCTATTCCAATCCATTTTCCTCTTCAAGTTTCTGTCGCACAGCAAATTAAAAGGATGTGAATCCAACCTTCCCTATCACTACAAAGCACACTGCCATTACAATTCCAGTCCTTCAACTACGTTGCATCCACTCCTTCTATAATATCTTTTTAAAATCAGGAAAATATGAATATTAACAAAAACATGCAATTGCATGAACTTCCCAGCTCTAATAATAAGCCTGTGACGGACTGATGACATAACATTGCACATAAGGTTTAAGCCCTGTTTGACCAGAGCACATTGTTTTTAATTTTGACTGGGTGCCAATAAAATAAATCAGTTCAAATCAATTAGTAAGATTAAAATTAAATAATCGAGAACTAGAAAATGCAATGGCTGAATTGGAGGTAATGTGATTACGAAGTGCGAAATATAATTGAAAATTGAGAATATGTACGATGTCACGTATTTCGATTCCTTTACTTGAGAAAAAGCGAAGTCAGAGTTAATTGGGTGGTGACGGGTATTGTGGATTGCATCTGCACCTGAATTTCTTCCTAATAACAGTTTGAATTATTATTGAACTTTTGTGTCGTAAATCTGTTCGATGCAGGTTATTCCGCGGGTTCAAACCCGATCGAAGCCGTTAATTTTTAAGGGCGTAAAAATTCCTTCGTACGTCTTCCTTCGGAGGGGAAGTAAAGCCGACTGTCCCATGTTTGTATATTTACTGCATGTAAAAGATCCTCAAGCCTAAATGAAGCCTCTGAGCTAAATTCAAATTGCCTGTTTCGTCGCCCAAGTAATACCTTCTTTCTTCCCTAGTAGGTGAAAGGTGCATAACGAAATTTGCGCAAATGGAAGAGCAGGCCTCATGGTCCGAGTCTCGCCACATAAAATAAGGCAATCATTTATTAATTCATTCATTCATTCGTTCGTTCATTCGTTCATTCATTCATTCATTATTTCCTTTTTTCATCAGAAGTAACAGCAGCAGCAGCCGCAGCAACGGCACACCTAATGGTTTTGTGTCGAAGGGTTCTTGTAAATGGTACGAAACAGTCATATTTCGTTAGCCTAAAACATTCTAAGAAGATAATACGTAAAATCATCATTGTGAAAATGTTGTATCAATATTTGGGAAGTTATCTACCTCTCTTCTTGGCCTTCTAAAATACCTCTCCAACTCAGGAACACTTTCAACATGGTTTCTGCTCCATTTCATACAGTTTGCACCATTTAAATTCGTGTTGACTATATTAGCGACGTTCAAATACTCCATATGTATGCTATTAATGTTCAAATATTCGATGATATTTGCATGTTAGTATTTTATGGACGAGTAAGAGATAATAACGAATATAAATGTATACCATAATTCCGACATGCGACGAATATAAAGTAAAAAACAGAAACACGTGAGAAAGAATCTGATGGAACAATCAACATTGGTCAGCGAACTGTCATGCATATTAATTCGGAGTATAGTTTCATGTAGCATTGTTTATGTACTAGCTGTGGCCATTTTGTATACTGTTGAAGATTGAGATGCTTGGTAACTAAAATGCCACGCTGTTTCTCGTCATTTCACTTCACGGTTTATTGATTAATCTGGCGTATCCTGCTTAAAATAACTACTACTCTATTATTTTCTATTTTGATTTATTGTTTATCTCTTTGGTATTCTGCACTAATGAAAGCACGCTTCAGCCAAGTGGAATTCCAGCATTTTTCTCTTTAGTCAAGAATCGACATCATCTACTTTACTTACGCTCTTACGCTCTAAAGCGCATATAACATATAAAGTTGTAAATAAAAAAGTTATTTTTTAGACAATCACTTATGCGTCCGACGAATCAGCGAAATTGATATGCAGAAATAGAGATAATGTCAATTAACTGCGTTGAAACATGAAAAAGTGAACAAGACAAATTATTTTAAAATTTGAAAATTGAACAGGAAATAAATATATTAAAAATAAAAAGAAAAGAAATACAGAAGTACCTTCGAATGTGTACTTTCGAATCACTTCTAGTGACATCACGGACTAATTTGGCATTAATTTGGTATTATTATTATTATTATTATTATTATTATTATTATTATTATTATTATTATTTGCTTTTCTTGTATTTTCCAGTAATAAAATATTAATTTATTTCCTGTTTATTTTATGAATTACGTTTAAAAATGTAACCTCAACTTTATTGCCAAGAGGCTACGCCTTCATTTCGAATTTAATCTTTCAAAATCGTGCTGTCTAATTTTAAGGAGTGTAAGCGTTTATTAAGTAACAAGAAGTGATTCTTATGTATGACAAGGAAAATTCAATATTTGAATAAATTTACATTTTTGAAAATGTGCATCAGCTAGCAAGTAATACATTAGTATGAGTATTATTCTTTTGAAACAGTGTTTCACAAAATATGTAGACGTACGTACTTACTCGCCACTAGTACTTTTCAGTTTCTTGGATTAAAGTTTCTGTTGTTGAATAAATGAATGAATGAATGAATGAATCAGTGATTTTAAAATGTCTCTCGATCCAGCAGATCCAAGACATTTTTGCTGTGAGTTTTTAACAAGTATGGAGACATGGTTTTTCCAAGGATTTTTATTCAATTTTTCGCAAAATATTGTATTGATTCATTTGTTGAATAATTTATTACTAAACTCGTAGAACCTTTAAGCGACATTTAGGATTGTTATGATTATTATTGAATATATTCCTACTAAGTAACATATTCTGAACGATGTTGTACTACAGTTGTTTTCCTTAATTTATAAGACTTAAACAAGCCAAATTATCTTCTTGGCCCGAAACCGCGAATGAGCACAAGTAATTAAAAAAAAATCGTTAGAGGTGATTGATTCGCCTAATGAAGGTCAATCAGGGACATGTACCTGGCCGCTGGCCGCAGGATACGGTGGCCACCTAAAAGAGTAATATTTCAACATCTCTTATGGGAAAATCAATCGGTTCCAAGACAATGTTAAGTGAGGTTACCGCTTAATAGAGGTGGCTGTATCGTTTAGGTTTCACTGTCCACTCAAGTGACATTCAAACATACATGACTTGGAACACATTCAATATAAAATTCAACATGGATTTCTGAATCAACATTGTTCTATGGTCAATAAAGTTCGATGTCGCTAAATCATCTTTTTTATGACACAAATTCACAATTTTTGAAGCATTGCAAACGTACGATTCTTTTTAGTATGCATATAACGCTTTTGCTGCTGTTGTAACGAGCTACTTGATTTCTTCAACAACTCTAATTTGCCAGCTCTTGTAAAATCATTGCGAGGGGGTTGGTGTAGAGGGAGCCAATCCTATATATAGACGTCCTCGACCGACCATTAAGCAATTTGATTTCGATATGGGTATGAAAATTTACATCAATTGGCTGACCCGCGCGGAATTTGCATGTTCTCTGCATGCGCGGACGCAGCCGTCGCTCCCGCCCACGCCACGAAACCCTGCGAGTTCGCCCACGCAACTCGCCCACCACCACCACCAATACACCCCTTTCCCATGCTTCCCACCAGTTGCCTCCATCCTACGTGCCCCCGTTACCACTGCTCCCTCCCACATGCGCAGCTTCTCCAACTGCACCTCAAGATTCGTTCTTGCCTTCACCGTCACTGCTACCACCATCACTCACCACCGCCACTGCCGCCACCGCCACCATCGCCTTCCCGTCCCAACACCGCCCTGCTGCCACCGCCGCCACTACCACCCACCGCCACCGTCGCCGCCAACGTCGCGCCACGTCGCCGCCACCGTCGCTGCCACTGTCGCTGCCACCATCACGCCACCGCCACCCACCCCACCACCGCTCACCGCTCCTCGCCACCGTCACCGCCACCGTCGTGCATCGCCACCTTCACCATCAGCGTCACCGTCACCGTCACCGTCACCGTCATCGCCACCGTCACCGCCGCCGCTGCGGTTGCGATTGCCGTCGACACCTACCTCACGTCCATCCTGGTTCTGCCGCCCACGTTGACTCCATCGCCACCCACCTCCACCCCTCTCGCAAATGACTCTCCGGCGGCGAGTTGGCTTTAATAGCGCAGTCATTTGTCCTGCAGAGAGACAAGTGACTATCTAGAGGCAGCGGCCGTTGCCGCTGTTTCCTCATTGGTGGCAGCTGAATCCGCTTTTAATTGAAGGATCGATTTTGGGGAATTTGCGCAATTGGGTACGATGGGAATCAAGAGACGTTCGTGTAATATTCGAAAATCGGTGTTTGGTTGGGTTTCATTAATAGGACATGTAAGTTTGTCATTTTAAGTGGTAATAATAGTACAGGAGTAATCGGGATCAACGTTGATGTAATTAAACACTTTCTTAGTTGTGGATAACTTTCAATAACTTGAACGTAGGGGATACATTAATCGGTATATTTTAATGTGGGAAAAGCGAAATACGAAAGAAACTTTGGAAGATTTCCAAGAGGTCAAATGCTTTTACCGAATTTCTAAGAACTTATTTTTCTTTTGTTAGTAATACATGAGTTAAGTCGATTTTAAACGAAGATACTTTTGTTTGTACATTAATGACAGTTGGAATATTAGATTAGGTATTAACATTTTCTTTGAGTTAGATCAAATGTCATACTTTAGAAACTACAATGAATGAGTCAGATGAAATTAAATACATAGTTTAAGGATATTTCTTTAGTATCTTGTTATACGAAATTTCTAGCAGAAAGTCTTATAAATTGCAAACATTTAATTCTTGTAGATCCATTGAATGAGGTATTAGGTACTTTTAAAACGTGCTCGTGGCCTTAATTAGTTTACACTTCCGCACGGAAATTTAAAATAATAATAATAATAATAATAATAATAATAATAATAATAATAATAATAATAATAATAATAATAATAATAAAGTAATGGGTGGACATGTTTCTTATCTCTTATTTTAGTAGCATGTCTAAAGGCTTTACTACGTCTTGTCATTCACTCATTGCATTTTAAACGGTAATAAAGCGGAGAGTCAGAGGCTAGTGTTCATGTAAACGAAATTTTTCTTTGTAATAGATAACTTTCAATAACTTCGAAACAATGAACGTAGTCCTTGCTCTTCTCGCGCGGGAAGAACACGTGTCCACGAGACCGCCGCTTATTTAAGCGCCCAGTGCACGATCGCAAGTCCGAAGGAAAAAAAAAATATATTAGGTAAAACATTCACGGCATCTGTCACCGAGACGAGCGAGCACTCACGCATAACAAACCATCCCGCCGCGGTGCACCCTGGGCGTTATCGTACATAAATTCCTTCTTGTTTATTTATTTCCCCTTTTTTTCGAGTGGTGGGGGTATCCTCCGCGTCCGATAACCTCAAAAACCAACAAATAATTCCGTGGTCTCGGGCGCGTAAAGCACGGCCGATAGCATCTTCCTGCCGGTTCTCGCGCGCCCGCCCGCCAGCCTGCTGCGGAATAGTGCTGCCCCTGGCGCCGGTCATCTGTGCCTCGCGTCGGCTTCCTCTCCCACTTTGTTTTCTCACTGATGTTTTCGCTTTTCGCGTTGTCTCTTTCGCGTCTGTCTCTTCTCTTTCGCGTTCTCTTTCGCGTCTCTTCGTCTCTTTCGCGTCTCTCTTTCGCGTCGTCTCTTTCGCGTTCTCTTTCGCGTCTCCTTTCGCGTCTCTCTTTCGCGTCCTCTCTTTCGCGTCCTCTCTTTCGCGTCCGTCTCTTTCGCGTCGTCTCTTTCGCGTCGTCTCTTTCGCGTTGTCTCTTTCGCGTTGTCTCTTTCGCGTCGTCTCTTTCGCGTCGTCTCTTTCGCGTTGTCTCTTTCGCGTCTCTCTTTCGCGTCTCTCTCCTCTTTTATTAATAATGTTTACCCTATCACTACAACTTCACTTGACGTAATCTACACTGTAAAATGTCGTTTTGGTGTTATTGGTGCTTAGTCTTAGTTACCTACGAAATCTTCAGTATCGTTATTGTCTGTTTGTTTTTTCTCCTTTATTTTTTCACCCTCGAATTTATCATCAACCTATGTTTTTATTATTCTTGTAGTTCATTTTAATTTCATGTTATTTTTTTTTTTTTTATTCATCTTAAACATTTTTTTTTTATGTTAGTTACAACTGCCAGATTTTTTTAAAACCAGCTTGCTAACATTCTGCTTATTAAGTTAAATTTTGACATTTCATATTAGTCGAATAAAACTCAACCTTTTCTATACACAATCAGAACACAATAGACCCATATAAAAATTGTGTACTGATTGTTATTGCCTTTGTCACATGGAGCTCGATATAAACTCCAAAACTTACCTGGATCGAGAGGGTCGTGGTTACGAGAGGAATATGAAAACAGTTGAATAATGATACATGTTCTTTTATGGACGGAATTTTGGGACGAAAATATGAAATGACAAACCGTGTCAAGTTAGCTCCTAGTTAATTAGTACGTAAGTAAATCTGAATCATTATAATTAGGAAAAAATAAGATCTTGTATGTACCATGGGCGTTGACTGGTTCTAATGATCTCGTACCAAAGGCCCTTGGACTTTTGTCACCACTCGATTATTAGAAACCTTATAATGCACTTAGTTCATAAATTACTATTGTTTGAATACAAAAACGTTGCATTATGATTAGTTTTCCAATATCTTTTTATGGTTCTAGTACATTTGGTTACCTTCCATTTCTTCGCTCTCCCACATTTCTTTTGAAACCATCTCCTGATCTCATTTCCCCTCCCCAACCCTCACCCTTACGCTGGTTTCTACGTCGGTCACCGCGCCCGTGACCGATCTCCGAACTCATCGTCCTTGCACCCACCCCCCGCCTTTCCCCGCATTCCTCCCCTTCTGCCCCCCAATCCCCACCCACGCCGTGGCCCCGCCCCCTTCCCCGGCGCCTGGTGGAGTTATTGGTTCCGACAGGGCGGCCGTCCACGTGCTCTGCCCAGGTAGAGCGCGCTCTGATTCTATCGAACTTCCGCCACCGCCGCCCGGTTCCTCTTCTACCAAGCTCCGGGGCGCCCAAAGTGGGCCGAAAGATGCCGAAAGCTGCTTAAACGTAAATAAACGCACGCGAGTAAATGCTTACATACTGACGTGTGTACTTTTCACACAAACTTTAAATTCAATTCAACATTCATGCATGTACATGCGCGCTATTATCCTAATACATCTTTCACACAATCTCCCTTGCTACACCGGGAGCGGTAGCTCTGTGCATCAATTGATGCCACTGCAGCGCCTCTGACCGGGAGGTCCTACGTTCGAGTCCTGACGGCGGCAGGATTTTCGACACTAGCTTTTCAGCTAGGTCGAATTCAGTCGCTGCCTGGAGGAGAATTCTAGCGGCCGACTGCTCTGATCGGTAGTTTTCCGTTGTTTCTCCGATCAACACCGGGCGAATGCCGGAGCAATACTCTAACAAACCGGTGACTGGCCGCCATTTGGAAGGACAGTCCTGCAGGGTGTCAATTGTCCTCTTTTGTATTTTAAATGTCCTCCTTTTAGTCTCTTTTAAACATTTGTTGTTATTTATTTTATCATATGATTAACATTTGCTACGTCGAATCCATTATTGTTTAATTTAGAATAGAAAACATAAATACTCTTCTTTCTGAATGCTGACACACTCACATGACACATGCATGCATAATAGTGTCTGTTAAGCGACTAAAATAAAAAAGAGACACTCAGACCATCTTGATCTGCATTTTGTGAATGAATCTTTTCACTTGAATCGCAAATGAAGAGAAGAAAGATAAGACTGCTATTAGTCTAAATACAGTCTAAATAGAGTCAATTCCGGTTATAGTAGACATCAGGGACTAACATGTTTGGTTCACTATATCACAGGTTTACAATATCCGATGTCAAAATTAAATGGAAATCCTCCGCAATGATTGATTTTATAAATATATAAAGAAAAACTAATTAACAGCATGAACTGAAAAATTCAATATCTTTATTTGTATTTAAAACAATCAATTATTTTTAATTGTTTGCTTCGTACATTTTTCTTTAGCAATTTCTCTAGATCCTTCTTCATATTTTATGCTCTCTCCATACTTGCTTCTGTAATGTCCTCTGCGTCTTAGTATTGTAATGCAGTCTAGATACCTTTCAATGCCTCTTGCACTGTCGAAACACCGTCCCACTCTCCGAAAGCCCATTTAATCCCCTAATAATATACGAGATAAATTAATTTCCAAGGCTTAATTCCTATGTTCACTATAGCCGAGGTTCAAGTTCACTATAAACGAATCTTCTAACGCTTATTTGTAATGTAAGTGAAACGGGACTAGTGACTTAAGTTCACTTTAATCAAGGATTCACTATATCCGAGTCCACTATATCCGGAGTGGACTGTATTTATAAAAAAAAAATGTGTTGATAATGTTGGTGTTTTTTAAATATTTTATTTTATTCTTTTTTGCCTGTCGTGCGTTCTCCCTTTTACCTGAACATAGTTGGCAACCCTAGCGGTGGGCGTGGCAAGGGCCCACTGTGCTTCGCGGCGCCGGTAAATCATGGCGTCGGCGGTCGACGCCCCCTCGCCGCCCCCTTCGACCACCTCGGCGCGGGCGGCGCGGCGCGGCGCGGCTTAAGTGGCGCGAGGTCGCCGATAGGCCGCGCTCGGCCGCTCTCCAGGGCTCTGAAGGGGCCTTAGCGGCGATCGAGGGCCGCCGCTCCAAAAATTTGCTTTCGCCCCATTGTGCACCTCGGGCCCTCAGGCTCGCGTGGTTTCGCTCTAATTTGAGATGGAAGGATGCGTTATCGCGAGCGTGTGAATCTTGCATGCAGCGAACGTCTTCGGATGCGTATGGCTCGTTCTTAACAGCTCGTCTCCTGTCATTGCCGCACTGTTCATCAGTTGTCTCAAGTGGGCGGCGGTGGTTTTTCACATTAAGATGTAAGACGCATTGGAGATTTCTTATAATCAATTACAAATATAAATACAAGACGCCGAAACTGGTAAGGGGTTGATGATAAATGAGGGGGTTCCCGAAGGGCTTAACGCGTCTCGTGGTCCCACCTCGGCGGTGGCCTAAGTAAACCTCCCTTCTGTACACACACACACACACACACACACGCAACAAACGTGCACATATATATAGCACACACGTGCATACAAGCACACCTGTACAAGAAGCACACCTGTACATAAGAAGCACACGTGGACACCGCTAGCACACCTGCATGCAAGCACACGTGCATACAAGCACGAGTACACAACACACACAAGGTCTCTTCATTATCCTTTATACCGGCAAGTGGGCATCACTCCCTGTCTGGACCCAACTAGTCTGGACCCAACTAGTCTGGACCCCAACTAGTCTGGATTCGAAGAGGTTTAGGCGCGAGTCGTTTAGATTACGGTCAACCACGGACCCACGTTTGGAAACTCGGGTACCAACGACTGCTGGCCAATTTTACCCGCGGAGTTCTGTTTACAAACATTATTCACAGGTAACACGGTAACGGGGACCTGAATGGCCGATGTGTTTCAGAACGCTTATTGATTCTGCCTGTCGACACTAAGGCTTGCGAGTTCGAAACTCGGTCCCGGGTGTGAATGGGTTACGTGTACAGACTGACCAGTAAACCTGGAATCTTTGAGAACCAGGAATTACACAGTAGAACCCGGAGATAATTGAAGAAAATGGGAATTTTATTTCTAAATCGGAATGTATTTTACTGCACGTTTTAATCAGTAACTATTGGCAGATGTATAGACACACAACCCTGAGTAAAGTGCAGGTTTTAATTTGGTACATGATAATGGCGACGGTCGAATACTAATAGCGTTTTCCATTCGGCGCACTCGTGCGCACTCAGGGCAGCTTTCGTGTTCCATTCGACCGCTAGGGTGCACAGTGCAAAGAACTGCGTGTTCCATTGCATATCGACACGGACCAAGGGCGCACTCGGGGCGCCCTAAACTGCACTGACGATCGCGTCAGTGCAGTCCAGTGCACCGGGCCATTGTGAGGTTAGGTGTGGAATTTATCCATGCTGATTTAGATTCCTGGTGAAATAATGAAGACAATTGAGGATCTGTCACGCAGGGATACTTCGAATGATGGAGTATATTATGTTTTACAAGAAATGTCTTAAAATAATGTTTGTGGTTTACACGAAGTTCGGAAAATCAGATTGTGTTCTCCGAAAATTTAACTTTGAATAACTTCATATTAACAAATCCAGTGCTATTTAGAAACTAAAGTGTTTTAGGTACGACTCAATTTCGAAACGCTAATAAAGTGAAAATAAAAATAGTGACCCTTACAAAATCATTCAAATATACTTGTATGTGCCAAGAAATGTTTCTCGCACGCCCATGCATATACCAGCGGAAACGTTGATGCTAATATTTTTATTGTTTTCAGTAATCAAACAATTCTACAGAAGCCTTTCGGTTCAAAATCTTGTGTACTATATGGATCACTGGCAAATCTCGAAAAACGAAATTATGACTCATACGCATTTGAAGTTTTCGTAGTTTTTAAATAAAGAAATAACACGTTAATAATTTATTAATTAAGAACTAAGAATTACCAAAAGACTGCATAAAAATTATAACGACGATCATAATTCAAAATTATTATTTTTTGAGTTCCATCAGTGTGACTGACCAAGCTGTGTATAATGTGTAGCGCACAAGCACTGACTCAGTTCCGGAATCTGTTTCATTCGTAACTGCCCTTCACGCGTGTGGGGCAGCACTGTTGCGGAGCGATGACGTTTCTGCCCTGCACTAGGGTGGGTTTCAGTGCAACGAATGGAAAACTCTATAAGACTGTGTACTCCAAAGTAAAATAAATTGCTGTCGGTACGACCTATCCAGTTCTACCGTGGTTTCCGTTCTCGGGTAACACGACCCTCACTGCCTTTGCCACGTGCGTGGGTAACGGAAGCACGTGTGCAGATCATGGGTCTCGCCTGGAAGAAAATTGCAGAGCTGGCGAGCGGTCAGTGTAGTCCTCCTTATCCAAAGAGTTTGGGCGGTATCATCTTGCTGAGTCCTTTTCGTCGAAACGTCCGGGAAGTTGTCACCCCGTAGCCCGTGCCCTGTCCTATTCAGATGGGATTTCAGTTTATTTCTTAGAAGACCACTGTCTGATGACATATTCTTTGCATACGCTTACAGATCAGTTACTACGGTATAATACATATTTTACAGCAGTAAATTATTTTTACCAAGGAAAGAAATACTTATATTTTGTAGAGTCATTTATTAAATTAAATTTTGTATGTTGAAAAATAGTCTATTATATTTCTTCAGGAATTCGACATGTATTTTCGATTTTGTTCGTGTCGAAATTGGTATTCATATTAAACGTAAATTAAATTACTTTCCATTTAAAATATTTTCAAAACTTTTTCTTTTTAACAAGTAGGTTTTAACTATTTTGTAGTTTGTTCATGATGCAAAAGAAGAGAACACAATGTTATGGTAAGTCCAAAGAACCTGCCATTCTTATTCAGGGATGAATATTCTGAACTTTATTCAGAAAGATTTCTGAGAACTAAAGCAAGTTTTGCTGTGATATATTTTGTTGAGATATTCAGAAGTCCTGTAGTGCATCTACATCAAAAATAATATACACTTTAATGTCTTCATAGAAAATTCAAGTTTCTTGTGAAGGACTTCCTTCCTTAAACGATGGTAAAGGATATCAGATTAAACATTTTGCGAAATATGTAGAATTATTTTTTTACCTTGTTAACATCACGACAAACTGATGGGGTCCAATAATTGCAAGATGGCCGGGGTATGGGAATGTAGTATTTTGGCACGGAATTGTACGTCAGTACAATCAGTGAAAACAGAATTGAATTCCCTGAGGTGCGCGCTGTAGTGTGCTCTTTCCAAGCCAATCGCCTGAACACGCTTTTCATCATTCTTCCGAGTACGATCGGGAAAATTCGAAAGCCATCTTTGCAGCTCGAGATGGAAAGCAATCGTCCGGGCGATTGAATGAAAAGCCTGGAACGCGGCTTCATTAATTCTGCTTGTTGGGCATTACGATGCCGGACTGCATTGTGAGGCTGAAGACTCGCCGCAATAAAAGAGCAGATAATATTATCGTAGCCGAGCATCGAAAAGTTCCCGTGGCGCGCCACGGGCCGCGGGAATAATACATTCCGATCGCCTGCGCTTTGCATACAAAGCCCGCGAGACAATGCGCGCGACAACCGGTACCTGCCGCGCGACTCATGTACCGAATGCACTGACCGCCTCATACCGCTGTCCGTCTGAGGCGATGCCTCTCCCGAGATAGCGACTGTGATAGGCGTGTTCGAAAGGTGCGTCGATGCAAGTCTCCACTATTTAACATGTAACTTTAACGCGATAAAAGTTAAATGAATACCTGTTGAGTATCGCAACATAATAGTCGAGCTGTAGCTTCTATGATGCGTCATGAAACAGTGAGGGCACGCTTTTTAACACGTTGGTAGGTTTTTTGTGAACGGAAAGAAGGCGTGTTCGAAAGCCGGGGAAGCAAGTCTCCTCTATTTAACATGTAACTTTAACGCGATAAAAGTTAAATGAATACAGGTTGAGTTTCACAATATATTAATCGAGCAGTGGGTTCAATGATACGCCGCGTAACAGTAGGTACACGCATTTTAACGCGTTGGTAGGGCTTTTGTGGACGTAGACGATGGATTCGGATGAA
The DNA here is from genome assembly GCA_964035755.1 of Teleogryllus oceanicus. NCBI lineage: Eukaryota > Metazoa > Arthropoda > Insecta > Orthoptera > Gryllidae > Teleogryllus > Teleogryllus oceanicus. The sequence goes on from CAXIVR010000007.1 coordinate 109,519,118, forward strand.
GTAATGCTCCTACTATTTTTGTATTTAATGTAGTTGTCGTTTATATTGCGAAGCTATTTGTTGTTTTCTATTCGACTATGTTCCTGGAGCAGCTGAACATACCTTACACACCCAGGTGTGCGTCACACATTTCTCCGAATGTATGTCAATTCATGTCCAGTTTTGTAAATTTGGGCGCCCTGTCACTGCCTTCTTGAGATTCAGAAAGTCTTTTCTGTTGGCTATTGAATGTTGCTAATAAGTAAGTATAAATAATTAGAAAGCCGAAAATGGTATCTTGGCTTGAAAACAGCGATCTTATCCTACGTTTGAATTATTTATTGTTTTTTCCACTCGTAATCGAATACCGTCGCGTTAAAACTGAGTTGATTACGTCGAAGTTTACATTGTTTGTCATTTGTAAAGAAAAGTGTTAAATATTGATGGCATATGCACAAACATTCTAGATCTTCTTACGCTTAATAGCATTTTAGTTAATAGCATTTTATGAGATCTCTCATGACATTAGTTTTAAAAGATTATAAGCTCATATAAGGGGGATAATGCTTTTTCTCAGAAAGCAATATTGTCGCTCCATAAGTAAGAGCATGTTTATACACATTCAAGCGTAGTTTTCTCGGAACTAGAAATTCTGAACATTCAGTGCTTGTTTACTAAGCCATCAATTTGTCAACTGTTAACTTTTTTGGATTTAAATACGAAGTAGTGCAGACTCATACGTAGTAGTGTACTCAACTGAAGTTTCGTAGATCGGAATCAATGTGTACATGAGCTGTCGTTGACGGATCTTATTCAACAGATAGGCTAGACGCGGAACACACATTTAATGCAAATTTTGGAGGACGGTTTCTCTAATCGATCATTTGTGTGGAACTCTTTGGTCGATTCCAGGTAGAGCCGGAGCAGTACCTTCATAAACGGGCCACGGACCGTGCGAGATCCTTCGTACTCTTCTAGCACTATTCCAATCCTCAGATATGAATATCTCCCACACCGGTTGACCTATCTACCGTCATCTAGTGCAAAAAGAAGATTCATTGGAGAGTTGTATAGGCAGAGAAAAAGAAGAGGAAGAAGATAGATGCGTCCATTGGTCAACCCTGCCCATGTCCGCGACAAGCGTGTAGCTTGCATTATCATCATCAACATGTGGGCGGTACGTAACACGTGGACGTAGTCGGAGATTCTGCTGAGCTATTCGTGATTGTGCCTGTGGAATGCAATCGGAGACGTGTTCACTTGTTGAACGTGAAGCGTGTATTTATATTTCTATTGTTGGGAGTTCGTGACTTCTTTTTGGAAGGCGTGTTCATCCTGGTGTGGCAAATAATTTTAGTTATGGCTGCTGGACATCGAATGGAATGTTTGAAGAATGATCGATGAGAAACAAATTTACATTGTGTGGTAACAATGTATGTTTCCCTTTGATACAACACAGAGTATGTATTCTGCCTATTCATGGAGAGGTTTTAAAACGACCAGCAGAAAGGATTGAAGTCCATAATTTAGAATGTTTGCATTTGTGCAATGCACACGGCACAACAAAACATTTTTTATGAAAACATTACTGTCAGAGAAAAATGGGGGCTTTTAACATTTTAAATACGTTTTTCAACCTGAAATATGAAGTGGCATGGCGTACGTAGCCACGAAAATGAAAAAGGTCACCGTGCAAGCGATTACTTTTCCCATTACAAATTAATCTAACAGAATGTCACATAATACCGCTGCCAACGTCCCAAATGAGTGTTCCGGGTCAAGAGACGCCTTTGCCAGTTTTTTCGAGTTTGAAGATATATTGGTTGCACATATTATGCTCTAAGAGGTCACGTATGGTCGCTTTTATGTAAAAAGTTTAAGGAAGGAAGTGCTTTCTAAGTGCTGTCAACCTCAGAAACAATTTCTTCGGTTATGTCCCCATAATTATTTAGTCCCAACAAACACTACATCAACACCAAATAAATCGACCGATAATACGCGGTAGAAAATTTCTTTAAAACATTATCTCTGCTCTTGTTACTACATCTTACCTGAAATAAAACAGAACCCCTAATAATAAATAGTTAAAAATTAATTACATGAAAATGAACTGACACTTAAATAAAGTTCAAAAGATTCATTTGCAGGTACGTGACGTTGAGACGGCTTTATGGGCTAAGTTGCTCAGGGCATAACTGATGTCATTGCAGTGCTTATGACCGGAAAGTCTCCGGGTTCGATTCTCGGGGGCGACAGAATTTTCGACACTAGCTAGATAACTGTGTCGAATACAGATGCTGTTTGAAGAATAGTGGCCGACTACTCTCTTCGGTAGTTTTCCGTGGTTTCTTTAATCATCACCAGACAAATGCCTAAGCAGTATCCTAACAAACGGGCCACGGAGCACGCGCGAATTTTTCATCTCTTCCTTGTCCTAGCCTCACACCTTATTCTCACTTACTACAATACACCACCTTAGAGGTCGCGAGCTTAGAGCTCGTCTGGGCTGGTATAGTGTCCTGCTAGAGGGAGATAAGTGGTTGGGGAAAATCTCCTAGCCAACGTGCAAGTCGGTGCCTGATCTCATCATCCCGCACGGACCGGTAGCGGTAGCTCAGTGCATCAACTGATGTGACTGCAGCGCCTCTGACCGGAAGGTCCTAGGTTCCCACTCCCTACGGCGGCAGGATTTTCGACACTAGCTTTTCAGCTAGGTCGAATTCAGTGCTGTCTGGAGGAGAATTCTACCGGCCGGCTGCCTGATCGGTAGTTTTCCGTGTTTAGCTTCCCCTTCCCTGCCGCCGCTCTACAAGCCTCAACACCAGGCGAATGCCGAAGCAGTACCCTACCAAACGGGCCACGGACCGCGCGCGATCTTTCCTTCCTCTTCCTTGTCCTATCCTCTCCCCTTACACACACACACACTTACACCAACATGCACTACAATATCACATATTCCGGAAGACCGGTCGAGAGTTTAGAGCTTGTCCCGGCTGGGCGGTGCCCCGCTGGTGGGAGAGTCCTGGTTAGGGTAAACCCCACTAGCCGACGGTAGGTCGGCGCCGGATCTCGCCATCCAGCGGGGGAAGATCACCGCCATCTTCCGCGAAAAAGACATACACTACACTAACGGGACTAATGGGCAAAGCAGTTGACGCGCCCGGAAACACGAAAAAATCAATCAATCAAACCATCCCGCACGGAAATATCACATACTTACCTAAACATACACTACACTTACAGGATTACTGACCTTAGCAGTTGACGCGCTTGGAATCGCTAATCAATCATTGAGACGTTCTTCTTCACGTCGTCCGTTCGTCAAAGACTGGGCACGCAGCCTAGGTGCTGTCGCGCCTCCACGTGATCGCCAAGGAATTTCACGCCCGGGATGGGCTCCAGCCACACCTGGGCCTCCACCACAGCGGCTGGTCGGGTCCCGCTTCATCTTGCCTCTTCGCACGCCCACGCCACGTCGGCCGACCCCCGACCGCGAGGCAGACCGCCTCTTTGACTCCCGCTGCCTCGCCGTGTCGTCCCCCTCCCCTGCCCCGTAGCAACGTTTCCTAAACAGCTCCCTCTCCATTTCACCCCTTGCATTTTCACAATTTGACACTTCCAGTGGTGATTTCACAAACGTCACTACAGACACTAGCACCGGTAGGGAGATATTCCCATTCCGTCCTCCCTTTCAATGAGAATCGTATCGTTAACACCACTGTCTCCGCTCTCTGTACTTTCAATCACGCTGTCGTTTATCGTCTTTTCTTTCTAATTTTTTTCTGACATGGTTAATACCTCACCACTACGGTAAATGCTTTCCCGACATGATCAAATGCCTCCCGGTCACTGCGTCTCTATTGTCAACGTTCCCGGCCATGGTGAATGTCTCCTGCCATGGTCAATTTCTCGCACCATGGTCAATCTCCCTACCATGGACGAAGCCTCCTTTAATGACAATGCCTCTCAGCCATATACGTGCCTCTCCGACACGATTCCGCCTCTCTATGGTACGCACCTTCAGGGCCACGCTGCCTGCCCTGCCATCGCACTCGCCCTCGCCATCGCCATCGCCATCGCCCCGCCATCGCCTCGCCATCGCCATCGCCATCGCCATCGCCATCGCCTCGCCTCGCCCTCGCCCTCGCCCTCGCCATCGCCATCGCCATCGCCCTCGCCATCGCCTCGCCCTCGCCATCGCCATCGCCATCGCCATCGCCATGCCTGCCTCGCGTCGCCCTCGCCCTCGCCATCGCAATCGCCATCGCCATCGCCATCGCCATCGCCATCGCCATCGCCATCGCCATCGCCATCGCCCTCGCCCTCGCCCTCGCCATCGCCATCGCCATCGCCATCGCCATCGCCATCGCCATCGCCATCGCCATCGCCATCGCCATCGCCATCGCCATCCATCGCCATCGCCATCGCCATCGCCATCGCCATCGCCATCGCCATCGCCATCGCCATCGCCATCGCCATCGCCATCGCCATCGCCATCGCCATCGCCATCGCCATCGCCATCGCCATCGCCATCGCCATCGCCATCGCCATCGCCATCGCCATCGCCATCGCCATCGCCATCGCCATCGCCATCGCCATCGCCATCGCCATCGCCATCGCCATGCCATCGCCATCGCCATCGCCATCCGCCTCCGCCATCGCCATCGCCATCGCCATCGCCATCGCCATCGCCATCGCCATCGCCATCGCCATCCCCATCGCCATCGCCATCGCCATCGCCATCGCCATCGCCATCGCCATCGCCATCGCCATCGCCATCGCCATCGCCATCGCAATCGCCATCGCCATCGCCATCGCCATCGCCATCGCCATCGCACCATCGCCATCGCCATCGCCATCGCCATCGCCATCGCCATCGCCATCGCCATCGCCATCGCCATCGCCATCGCCATCGCCATCCCCCTCGCCTCGCCCTCGCCCTCGCCCTCGCCCTCGCCTCGCCCTCGCCCTCGCCCTCGCCCTCGCCCTCGCCCTCGCCATCGCCATCGCCATCGCCATCGCCATCGCCATCGCCATCGCCATCGCCATCGCCATCGCCATCGCCATCGCCATCGCCATCGCCATCGCCATCGCCATCGCCATCGCCATCGCCATCGCCATCGCCATCGCCATCGCCATCGCCATCGCCATCGCCATCGCCATCGCCATCGCCATCGCCATCGCCATCGCCATCGCCATCGCCATCGCCATCGCCATCGCCATCGCCATCGCCTTCGCCATCGCCCTCGCCATCGCCCTCCGCCCTCGCCATCGCCATCGCCATCGCCTTCGCCATCGCCTTCGCCATCGCAATCGCCTTCGCCATCGCCATCGCCCTCGCCCTCGCCCTCGTCCTCGCCCTCGCCATCGCAATCGCCTTCGCCATCGCCTTCGCCATCGCCATCGCCATCGCCCTCGCCATCGCCATCGCCATCGCCCTCGCCCTCGCCATCGCCATCGCCATCGCCATCGCCATCGCCATCGCCTCGCCATCGCCTCGCCATCGCCCCTTCGCCATCGCCTTCGTCGCCGTTGCCACTGGCATATGCCCAACATTCTCACCAATCACACTCCCCATCGCTGTTCTTTTCCGCCCTCCCCCTTTGCCTCCCTCCTCCACCATTTCTCTCGTCTGCCCGCATCCGCGCGATCGCTGCCTGCTCTCCTCGCCCTCACCATCCCGCCCCCTCTTGCCCGGCCACGCACAAGTGGCTGGAAGGCACCTCTTATCATATGTAAATTGCCGGCCTGCGCTCGCCCGCGCTCTACAATTATGACAGTCTTCCCGCTTAACGAGCTTGCGTGATACAGTGTTCGAGTCTCTTGAACGTTCTCGTCTCGCGTTATTGTCTCCGTCGACACAAAGATGTAATTGTGTGAGGCGCGCGCGGCAGGGACGTGTGTACGACACATGGCGGCGGCAGCGGTTATTGAAACAGCCTGCGAGTCAGGAAACAAAGATGCGTATTAAATCGTGCCTTTCCAAACGAAGCGAGGGGCAGGGAAGAGGGGAGGAAGATGCGGTGGAAGATTTATTCCACATGTGTTGGAAGCGCGGGCGTCGAGTGATGTCTGGGGGGAAGAGATGTAAGAAAGAAAAAAAAATTCAAAGCCAGTTCTCCGAAAGATTGTAACTAAGGACTAAGGCCGTTCCTTGCACTCTTGCCGTTTGGCCCAACAGGTTTCCTTCCACGTTTTCATGCGACGATGTCGGCGGCTATTTCTGATGATTCTTGTTGTTTTTCGGTTTGTTCTTTGTGGAATCCTGTTACGAATCTATTGGATCCAAAGACCCGCAACAGCGTAAGCACACATCGCGATCGCTTGGACCGCCGATAACGAATTTAGCTGCAGCTCAATAGCCACTCTCCAAACATGGCTGTCCGTTGGCCTCTTTCTTGAGGTCATTTGAATATGAACATTTTAAGTTAAACAAGAAGCAAATATTTTGTTCGTGAATTCATGTAACACGAACCAATCGGCAAATATGGATATCTTGCTTCATACTCGAGAATCACCGATTAATTTGTTGAAGTACCTTCCCCAAAGTTTCGCCAAACATCTATTACTCTGAAGTCGCTACTAATTGGGTTTTGCAACCAGAGTTTCACATTAACATTTCCGGTCTACATTCAGGCGTCCATGCTCTAGCCAACTCGACCCCGTCTGCCTCAACAATACTCGTGTCCAAAGTAATCGACGCTACATCTCTCAATTATTCTTTGCTACGAAATTTTATATTTTCATTTCGTAACCATTTCCTTTCTTGTCATTTGGCCCAACAGGTTTCCCACCGCGTTCACAGGTTTCCTACCCCTGTGGCGATGTCGGCGGCTCTTTCTGATGATTCTCTTTTTTTGTTGTTTTTCTTGTTTTTCAGTTTGTCCTCTGCGGACGCCGTCGCTGGTGGTTGCAAACTCCGTTCGCTGCTGAAGCGTCCTGTGTTCCATCAGTGTCTTTGCGAGTGGGAGTCACGACTGAAAATTATTGTGGATTCGCGATTCTCTGTAAAGTCAATAAAGCCCTGTTGTTTCTCAAGTACCTCGTTACTTTTTCTGACGGAGATCCTCGAGTATGAATGCCGAGAGTTTTTCCAAGTGTTTTCGTTTTATTGTGTTTGGTTCGTAAATTAAACATTCTTCGTCGCGATTTCTTAAAACTTACAATTAGTTGTGTTCTATCTGTTGAAAAGTCTCTCGACTTTTGTTGTCTGTGAGGATCTACGCAATTTTGCTCTGAGCAGCTGCTCAAAATCTGGGGAGGGTGGATAGAATTGTAGTGTAACACCATAATTTGGGAGAACCGGGGTAGTTGCGCTTTACCCCCCCTATCATTATGTGCGAGTTTGCTATTCTCAATGTTCGTACCTATACTGAGTTTGACCCTCTGAGTTCAAGCTCATTGTTGCGATCTCCGCAGCGACTCTGACAGGAGTTCTAGGTTTCGAGTCCCGACAGTGGCGGATGATTGACACTAGTTAAGTAGCGAATCAGCCGCTGTCAGCAGAGGAATTCTAGCGGCCTGATGGTAGTTTTCCGTGCTTTGTCCGATCAAAGCTTCCGTTTTTTCCCCAACCATTTTCCCCTCCTGTCCTATCCTCTCTCCTTAATTGCACACACCTTTCACGCACTACTCTACCACACGTGTCGGGGGACAGTTCAGAGTCTCAGCTGGGTGGGAAGGTGCCTGGCTGTGAGGATACCTGGATAGGGAAATCACGTAAGGCGCCGTGTGGATTCCATCCGAGGAGGAACGCCGCCACTTCTCGCCATAAACTATTCACTTTGTTAACGAGAGTGTAGACCATAGCAGTTGACGTGCCCGGGGACATCAACCAATCAACTAGCTGCATTTGAGATACGCATTTCTGAATGGAAGGAAGAAGTGGATAACTTCATGTTTTCCTCTTTCCTGGGCAATTTATGATTAATAGATTTTCCATTGCCTTCTCTGCGGTTGAAGGTAGGCGGGTTGAGGGTGGAATGATTCTTGAGGATGAATGGTGAATGAATGCTTCAGATGGGATACATGGCGGTATGATGAGCTACAAGGACACCGTGAAATCGCCTATGTCGTGGAAACCTTCGGCTCCACGATCTCTATTCCAAAGTAATGTCCCCGCCTACGATACCGACGTTTTACAGGCTGTTTTCATGACATGGATGTCGGAAAACGAGAAGATTGGCAAAAAATGGCTTACTTGCGTAAACATTTCAAGAATATTCTTTCGTGTCGAGCTGGATTTACACCCGACTGATTTTTCTATAGTATTATCACAGAGAATAAAATATTTTCCGCCTATTAAAATTGAATAAAATATAATAAGATTTATTGGGAAATCAATATGAATTACGTCAATATATAATTTATTAAAAATATCTTGACCAGTTTGAATCGGATGTAAATCCTTAATACTTTCTTTTTTAATATGGTCAAACAATAGTTATCGATATTGTTAGAAACTGTGCTGGATGTTAGATATTGACTTATTGATATGACCCGATGCCATTATTGGAGACTTTTTGCATAGCGTGAACCTTTCAAACACGCTGCTTTAGAGCCTGTGCGCATGCGCAACTTGAACTATGCATGGCGGAAGTGTCTCAAGAATAATGCTCTGAGGTGCCTCACGTAAAGAAATAGGCCTCTATGTATTCGAAATGAAACGATTTGAGTATCGGAACATCTCGAGAGTTGAGGCTCTGCATTCCCTGTAGTCTGCTTGCCCAGAATCACTCTGTACCCCTCGGCATTCCAGCCCTTCCGAGGCAGGCCAGATCTGCATTCATCCCTGAGGCAGAGGAGGTGAAGGAACTCGGCCGATGGAACTTATTAAATTCTTCCTCGGCATTGACTATTAAAACGATCTATTGAAAATATCTTGGCCTAATAATAGGTTTGGACCATGCGGGAGTTTACCCTAATTTAATTTTCAAACCCTTCTGTAATGTAATATCGCTTCTATTTTACGGACCTTCTTCCCATACCGTTTATTTGAACTTTTTGTTAATTACGTTTGGACACGGGATTGGCCCGCGGGTCTATAAACCTGAAATGGACTCCCCCCTTTAGACGACTTCGTTTATGCAATTAAAAACAAATACGCATAATTTTCGTGATGGCACTGGCGCTTAATGTCCATAATCGTTGCCTTCTGGGAGGAAATAGTTCTGTGTTGGGACTCTCAAGTACCCGAGCCTCTTTGTTGGAGTGGTTGGATTCGGCAGCTTCGTTCTTTTCGTCGGACATTAATCATCAGATATGGCCGAGTCGAGGTCGGGAAGGTCCTCGCATATCATTAGAACAACGAGATGTTTGTGAGAACGACTTACATGGTCTCTCAGCTTTCTTATGCTGGTAAGTTGCTTTGAAGTTTGTCGCGAATTGACAAGATGTAGGAAGTATCGATCAATTTTTAAGACGTGAAACATTAATTCAGCGTGTCCTTGGACATGGGCATATTAAAGTGATTTATGTTGCTCAAAGTTACATTTCTTCCAAAATAAAAATAAGGCAATTGGATTAATGTGAGTTACTTGTTCCGAAAAAAGTAAGATTAACAAAAATGTTTTCATAACATTTGTATGTAATTATGTAGTGTTTTTATGCACGTCTTTATTTTTCGTTTTCGTGCTTATTTTAAAAGTATCATGATGTGCTGTTGTTGAGAGACAGTAGAAATAAAAAACCGTACTTTCTTTCCTACTCTAAGTACTAAAGAATATCATTTTATTGTGAAAGAAACTACCTGACGTTTAGTTGTAATGTTAAAAGGAAGTCTATTTAGTTTGTTTTCTTCTAAAGGGCATTAAGAATCGACGCTTTCTTCACTTTTCGAAAGTTCAAGGCCATTTGTCCAACCTAAAGACTGTAAAGAATGAACATCCAGTATCTCTTGGTGAAGAGAAATACTACAAAAGAACTGTGGAACATTAATTTTCCTTTTTTTTTAAAAAAAAAGTTTTCGGCCTTCCTCTTGTCGATAGTTTTCATTATTCTCTGTTTTCCTGCCGCTTACCGCCTTTTTCTTGCTTGTGAAGAAAGCTTGCTTGTGAAGTGTGCTTGCTTGTGTGCTCTTATCCCTTCTTCCACTTCCGGGTGAGCGATTAACAAACAGTTCGGACGTCGAATAAGGCAAAATTCCTTCATGGAGTATTGAATGGACCACGTTACCAAAACCATTACCACAGATCATGAATATTTAAGAGATAATCATCCTCCTTAACTTAGCAAAAGATAGAAACAAGTTACATTCACCAGCTTAAGAATTGGTTCCCCGTGGTTCGTCTTGCTTAGGTTAATGAATGAATAAATGAATATAAATTTTATTAGCTAAACATTTAGTTTACATTGTCATGTTATGCACAGACCTTAATATTACTATTGTATTTATATTTTACGGTTTAAACTTAAAATTAAAAACTCTCTGAAATGTACAAACATTATATTTGAGACATTAGACGTACTACAATGAGGTCCACAAGCAACAAATTTTTTTTTTTCTAACAAAATCTTTCTCTCCGGATCGTGTAATTTGCAGTTTCAAAATTATGTAGTATTGATTCTTCACCTTTACCACAAATGCAATTTTTATCGTTTATTATATTTTTCCGGGATATACTACTATTAAGTGATGTGTGACTGCTTCTGATCTATTGTTGCCTAGGAAGGCTTCGGCTCGTCATGCTTGAATCATTTGTAATCTGTGTACACCGCGAGTATATGGTCCCTTTGAGAAAACAGACGCGACGCCAGATCGCATCGGGGCCGCGCCGGCACCCGCACCCGTCAGACGCGCCCCGCCCCCGCCCCCACCCCCGGTCCGCCGCGCCGCCGAAGCAGCTGTCGCCCGGAGGACGTGGGGGAAAGTGGGCCCGCTCCTGCCGCCGCTGCCCCAGCACGGTCCCGCGATCGCCACGATTCGCCACCCGTCCGCCTCCAGCCGTCTCCGCCCTGGGCGCCGCTCTACCGCCGCTCTCATCTCGTTCGCAGCTCCACCACTCCTGCTCTGCACTCCTACCTCTCTGCCCCGCCCCCGGTCTGCCGCCGCTCCAGTTCTGCATCCACTCCCCTCTGCCACCGCCCACACTGCCTCCACCCGCTCTGCGCCGCTCCCGCTTCCGCCGCTCGTCTGCTCCCTCCCCTCTGCCGCCGCTTCCGCTCTGCCGCCGCTCCGCTCTGCGCCGCTCCCGCTCTACCGCCGCTTCCGCTCTGCCGCCGCTCCCGCTCTACCGCCGCTTCCGCTCTGCCGCCGCTCCAGTTCTGCATCCACTCCCGCTCTGCCACCGTTCCCACACTGCCTCCACTCCCCTCCCCCCCCCCCGCTCTGCCGCCGCCTTCGTTCGCCTCCGCGTCTGCCTGTCCCGCTCCGTCCCCATTGCTCTTTTCGTCCTCGCACCGCCCTCGCCGCCTCTCCGCACTGTGCCACTCCGCCCTCCCGACCGCTACGTAGCGCCGCGACGCGCCAACAACGTGTAACATCCGGCTACAGACTCGTTAAACCGTTCGATCACGCTAGCAATGACCTGCTACATTGGAAAATATCTACAGATATTTTTGCTGTATAGGTAATATGCACGGAACCGCAACTCTCCTTGTACATAAATATATTTATTGGTATGATAATACAAAATATTCCTGCTTTGTGGTTATATAACCAAAAATAGAAGGTTAATTAAAAGTGTGTTGCAAATGTTAGAAATACTCTTATTGTTAAATTTTTTTCTAGATTCTAGGAAAAACAGGAAATATTCTTTCATGTACCGTAGCTTGAAAATGATAGGGAAATTTACTAATATTGTGTTGCAGTCGTTCTTCAGCTTCTGTTGTCACCCACTCGTATATCCAATCCAGACATCTGCGACGTGTCCTTGTCTTAGAGTCCCACGCTGTCTGTCTGCAGCGTTCCGTCACTTGAGTCGCCCCCGGCCCTGCGTCCGTGAAAGCCTACCACCCGGGCTGCCTCCCCCCAGCGGCCGCCGGCGCCGCTCGCCTCCCCTCGTATTTCTCGCCCCGCGGGCCACCCTCAGCTGCCCCGCTTGCCGCCCCCTTGGCGTTTACTCACGGGTGGCTGAAGCCCCACCCGCGTCCCGCCCCCCCCCTCTGCCGGTTCTGCTCCACCCCCCGTCTACTCGCCTCCCCCCGTCCACTCCCGCCTCCTGTCTACTCGCCGACCTCTGCCCGGCATCGCCGGCTCCTGTTTACTTGCCGGCCCTTCTACTCGCCGACTCTGTCTACTCGCTGTCCGTATCTACTCGCTACCTCCGTGTACTTGCAGACCCCGCCTTCTCAACCTCCACACCGACTTAGCTGGCTCAGGGAATCGCGTCACTGCGTGCCTATGACGGGGGGTGGGTGTGGCGATTGGCCACTGGCTACATAGTCAGTCGCTGTCTGGGGTAGAATTGTAGCGGTCGCCTGCTGTCATCGGTAGTTTTCCTTGGTTTCTCCGGTTATCACCAGGCGTATGCCGGACAGTACCCTAACAAGTGCTTATGGACCGCGTGTCATCTTGCCTTCCCCTCCTTTTCCTATCCTTAACTCTTACTTACACACACTTACATGCACTGCACTACATTGGGAGACCAGTTGGGAGCTTGGAGCTTGTTTCGGTTGGGGCAGTGTCCTGCCGGTGGGAGATACATCGTTGGAGAAAACCCCGCTAGTTGACGTGTAGGATGTCACCGGTTCTCATTATCCAGTGAAGAAAGATCTTCGCCACCTCCCACGATAAAAATTACGACAATGTAGCTGTTGCGCAGTTCCGACTCGAACACCAGTCAATGAAACCTTAATCCCTCCGGACTTTGTTTCCTCCCTACTCCGTCGTCCCTACCGTTACCACCTGCCGTTGCCTCCAACGCCCTGCTTCCATCGTGCCCCTACTCGCTCTCCACATCCTCTGCCCTCCTCGCCGTTCCATCAGTTCCCTTCGCCCTCCTCCATCATCCTTCGCTTTCTTCCGTCCCCGCCAGGTACGCTCCTTGCCTTCATTGGATTTGTCGCCTCCCTTTTTCTATTCTACCTTCACTATGTCACTCTCACTATTACTACACATTACTATCACTCACATCCTACTATCACTCACATCCTACTATCACTCACATGTTACTATCACTCACATGTTACTATCACTCACATGTTACTATCACTCACATGTTACTATCACTCACATGTTACTATCACTCACATCTTACTATCACTCACATCTTACTACAGAGTGTTTTTTTCGTTGTGCGCCGAAAATTCGGGCCGCGTCGCCCAGGCTGTCGAGGGCTCATTCGCCCAGCGAACCGCTGAGTCAACTCCCGTGCTGACATACGGGAACTGTAGCTGCGCTTGTCTTACCTTAAAGAAGTTGCAGAAAACTGTTATCTTCGGCTCGAATGCATTCTTGGCATCTCCGTAACATATTCTGATTTACCTTTTGAAGAAAGTCTCAAATGAAATTTCTGCGATTTTCTCTTCAATAGAGCTCTTCCTCCAAAAGCGGGTTTTATGAATACACCTGATCTTTCAGGTACCCTTAAAGGAAAAAGTCACAAGGAGTCATATCAAGTGATCTAGGTCATAACCCACAACTAATTATTCGATAGGCACTATCAACATTCTTTAAAAAGTTCATTGATCGAACAGCAGTGTGAATAATTGTCAAATCTTATCGAAAGTAACCATAGACGCCTTAAAGATTTTCTTGGGATTGTTGTAATCTGCAGAGATTTTGTTTATCTTGTCTTCTGTCAGAACATGGCGCTTTCAAAACGTTTGTTTGTCAATTAAAATTCCATGGATGCGACGTTTCTTTACAAGCTTCAAAATTGTCTACCGATGTGGAATATTCACACCCAGAAAATTAATAAACCTCTTGCGGCATTTACTGGCAGACTTGGTGGACGAAGGTGTAGTTAAGACATATTCTCTGCTTCATAGAAAATTTCATGCTACTCCGCTGAAGGCGCTCGGGACACTGGGGTATCGGCCGGTCGCGCCGAACTTCGAACGCGCCGAATGAACGGTGGCCTTTGTTGACAAACCGATGGCTCGATGGCTGAGGCAAGCAGCGCGTCATCTTCGGCGAAAGATAAAATAAACACCTGGTACCAACCCTTACCAGGAGCGGCAGCTCAGTGCATCAGTTGATGTCACTACAGTGCTTCTGACTGGGAGGTCCTAGGTTCGGTTCCTGGCGGCAGGGTATTCGATACTAGCTTTTCAGTTATGGCGAATTCAGTCGCTGTCGCCAACACCAGGCGAATGCCGGAGCAGCACCCTAACAAACACGGGATACGGACACGGATCGCTCGCGATCTTTCCTTCCTCTTCTTTATTCTATACTGTCCCCTTACACACACACACTTACACTAACACGCACTATACTACCACATATTCCGGTCGGGAGCGTAGAGCTTGTCCCGGCTGGGGCGGTGCCCCGTTGGTGGGAGAATCCTGGTTAGAGGAAAACCCCGCTAGCCGACCGTAGGTCGGCGCCGGATCTCACCATTCAGCGGGGGAAGATCACCGCCATCTCGCAAGGGGGAACATGCATTACACTTACGGGACTAATGCCCTACGCTGTTGACGCGCCAGAAATCCCCTTACTATTCTCATCCCGTTCTCTTCCCTTATCGCCCTTTTTGCCTATCGCCAGCGCGGCTCTTTCCGTTGCGCCCTGACTGTCCCAATGTGTGCGTGCGATAGCATCCGTGCTACGTGTAATTTTTGCGCCTCCCCGCGAGCTTTATGTATTTGTTCAAGTGAGATAGCTCTATGTAAACAGGCATTCAGTAAACGCTGTGCGCTAATTTCTAACTACAGCAATTACACGGACTATGGTTTCGCTTTTGGACATGCACGAGTATTTCTGCGCGTTTTGGTATTTACGAAAGGAAATTAAAATTTCAATAATCGATAATGTTGTAATTTGTAGTAAATTTCCTATCATAGTTGTACTGTAATACCAGGACATTTTGTGGCATTTGGTCAACACAGGCATGTCGGGTTTTTTCATTGTCTTCAGAAAATCGTGATTAAACTTTCTTAATAGTTCAAAATGGCGTATTGTGAAGGGTCCACCCTAGCAGTTAACGTCGGTCTAACTATGTGGAAGACGAAAATATGGAGGTGTAATTTAAGTAAATTCACCTTAGATTAAAGATCTTTCGTTTTAGCCTTCTAAAACACCCTATTATTACCGTCAATGTTATCCTCGGTTTTATCTCATTCTATATTCGTTGGCAGAGGACTTAGTTGAGACAGATTGCCACAAAAACGTTTCGGTGTGGAAAGGCTATTTTGCTGAATCCCGGATGTACGAGTAAGTAGCTTTATCCTAAAGTATTTGCGAATAGGGCTTACTTTTTTTACTTCCCATTTCGTGGACCAGAATTTCTTTTAAAGATAATTAATTGATTTCGTAACAGCAACGCAATATACATTCTTTTTTCATGATTTATGCTGAGCGCAATTAGGCCCTACTCTACATATTGTTAATAGTCCCAAAACATTTTCTCTTGTTTATATCAATATTTGTTTTCTAAAACTGTGGGATAATTTTACTAACATCTTAGAGATGAATGCTCACCAGATAAATGGTCAACATAAAACACTGTTAAACAGGATGACCTGACTTATTTGATGGATCACTTGGACAAGTGTAAGAGGGATTATTCTTACAATATTTAACGAAAGGAAGAAAGGGCACATATTACAAATTATTATTTCCTAAACTAACAATATATGATTGCCCTCAACATTCTCTGAAAGATTTTCTCGCTTTGTTTAAATGCTAAAAAATAAGATTTATGATGTGTTTCAGTAATGATATACCACAGGAAAAATGTTGCTCTACGAAATTACACAAAATGGTTTTCCACGAAGTGAAGTGCATACTGCTGAGGAGCAACAAATAACATAATCTCGTATAACACAGCAAAAAGTAAATAATAAAAAAAACAGACTTGCAATAACATATGGTATGGGCACTGTACAACAGTTCTGTGCAGATAAAAAACCTTACTTTTCCATAACAAAACAGGGGAATAGCAAATATTTAACGGAAGAAGTCTCTTGATTGGAGCCTTGCTGTCGCATGACGTCAGCTGGGTCATAAACAGGGACGCTCTGAATATGAGAATTCAATCGGTAGTCGCAATATGACATAAGGTGGAATAACAATTAAATATTTGTATCAGTGAGAATCGAAACTGATAGGTTTTTTACTTTTCGAGTTTATGTGTATCAGAAACCATAGACACACGCCTCATATGGCCGGAGACTGCTGCCTAGTTTTTTCCAACTTCAGTGCACGTTAGAAATTAGATACATAGATTAGAGTAATATTTAGACTGTGTTATGAAAAAGTGTACGTGCAGAGAAATGTTGTGAAGTGTAGTAGTGTAGTATTCTCAACAGCAATGCTCAATGTGGAAAGTTTGTAAGAGAAAAAATAAAATGGAGCGGGCTAGTAAGTTAGTGTAGCAATAAAGAAACAATAAAGAATAAATTGTTCTTAATTATTATCGTTGTTTTGTTCCTGGGTTTCACAAGTGCTTTATTGTTTTCTTAAGTTTATTATTATTATTATTATTATTATTATTATTATTATTATTATTATTATTATTATTATTATTATTATTATTATTATTAATTATTATTATTATTATTATTATTATTAGTATTTCTGCTACCAGTTCACGTGATTATTTACTGAATTAACTAGTCTGCCTACCATTCGCAATAGCAGATCTAGAGAAGAACTCTCGTATTTCTTCAAGAATTCGCTGGAACCTTTTTTTATATTTTCATTTCGAGACCTTCCGCGTGTTCGCACAGCAGTCAGAAGCCGTAGAGACTGAGCGCCATATGGAAGTACAAGGACAGCGGCATGACCTTTTCTTATACGAGGCACTCGCGAGAAAACTTTTATTAAACAGCTCCCCTCCCTCGCCTCTTTTCCCTCAACGAGAGCGTCTGCCTGGCACGAAAGGGTCCCGGATGAGCTAGTCCCACGGCGAATGTTGAATTAGGACATTGTCTTTTGGGATTGCAACACAGGATTCGCAAGAAAGGCACTGGTGGTGCAATACTATAGCATATTTTTATTCATAAACTCTGTAACCTAAAATCAACTCTATTGAAAACGTCTTATAACACATATGTTACAACCATCTGTCGTGTCGAGACTAGACCGGGGCAGGTGGCTCAGGGTATTGACTGATGCCATTGCAATGCCTCTGACTGGGAAGTTCTGGTTCGAGTCCTGACGGTGTCAGGATTTTCGACACTTGCTGATAGCTAGGTCAATTCAGTCGTTGTCTGAGGAGAATTGTAGCGGCCGGCTGCTGTGATCGGTTTTTTCCGTGTTTTCTCCGATCAATATTAAACGAATTCCGGAACAGTACCCTAACAATTTAGTGGTATAACGGTAGCGTACTGGGCTGTTGTACCAATCTTTGCGGGTCGAAACCCTGGATTTTTATGGGCGAAAAATCCTTCGTGCCCCTTCCTTTCGAAGGGAAGTAAATCCGGCTGTCCCATGTAGTAAATTTACTGCATGTAAAATATAACAAGCCAAAAAGAAGCCTCTGAGCTAAATTCCAATCGCCTGATTCGTCGCCCAAAATAATACCTCCTTTCTCCGCTCGATGCTGAAAGGAGCGTAGCGAAATTTGTTTGGTCAGACAGAAGAGCGGGCCTGATGGTCTGAGTGTCGCCACGTAAAATAAGGCGTTAAAATATCGTTAACTAACTAACAATCGGGCCATGCGTTTTCTCCTCCAAATTTCACCCAGCTATCTTGCTACTCTGCCACATACGTAACTCTAAACCTATGATCTCCCGCCCAGAGGCACTGCCGTGACATCAGTTGATACCCTGGGCCACTTCAGTCGGTAAGATGTTATTGAACAGGTTCTAATAAACACCACCACTGAAAATTGCCTCCAATCCTTCCCCGTGTCCCCGTCGGCCCGGTAATGACACATCGTCGCTTTGTTCTTTGCACGGGCATCGTGATTGTTGCTCCGTAACACAATTATCCCCGGCTTTGTATTCTCCGCCGTCGCGTCGTCACGTGACGCCGGCAAGCCTCTTCGTTGAGTATTCATACCGTGATTATTTATCGCAGGCATCTTTGCTCAAGAAGGGTGTCTCGTACGTAATGGTGTTTCGTGTTTGTGCAAATTATGTCGACTGATTACGATGTTGAGTTATGTAGAGTGTTCCCGGAAGGATGCTCTGGGAGGTTGTTGATCTCTGCTCCTACGTTGAGGGGAGACAAGAGAGTTCTCGACAAGGCTCGGTTTCAGGGTAAGTTTTGAGGGGCTCCAAGCCCTTAGAATTTGCATCCTCAAGGTAATATTAATAAACGGGAAAGGAACATTTTGATGAGGATGAACCTAAATACATTATTCTCACTTTTTCATCTCCCTCGGCCCTAATATTATACAAGAATGACGATGTCAAAATTCGCTATTCATCTCATTATTATAATCTGCATTTTATCACGAGGGGACGAAACATTTTGCATCAAACATTTTTAATCGTGCGATAAATAAGTATTTAATTAGTCGTGATGGAAATTCACGGTATTTTGAAAGTGGAAAAAGATTATGTTGATATAAGTAAGTTTTTTCGTGTCTGATCACTTGCATCTTTGCTCAGTTTGATTAAACAGAAATGTCAATTAAAAATCGTGCGGAGCATTGCCCATTGTTGAGGAAGTTAAAGATATATGTTTCACTTTTTAATCTGTCGTGCTTTTGTTTCTTCCTTCCTTATCCTTGCCCGCCCTCTTCCTTTCAATACATTCCTAATTTACATGCACTACACAATCATACATGTTGTGAGACAAATCGGGAACTTATGACAGAGCTTCTACCTTCTGGGGCGGTGCCCTGCTAATGTGATACTTAGAGCGGGAAAACTCCGCAAGCCGACGTGCATGTTGGCTCCGGGTCTCACGTTTCGGTGTGGAAGGAACTCCGCAAATTCTCACAATATGACATGCATTGCACTTACGGGACCATGAACGGAGCAGTTAACGCGCTCAGAAATATTTATGAATTAGTATAGAAGCGTTCGCTTTTTGAAAAAATCTTCGTTCTTGAGGTTAATGAGTTTTGGAGGACCGTCGCCACAGTTCAAAACATTCCAATGAAATTAAAAATGTTGTTTCAAACAGAACAAACTAATCTTCGGCCGACCTGGATAATCGAGGTCGTTAACGCTGTTAGACCGTAGTTGGTCGAAAGGTCACGGGTTTGAATTCCGCCTCGGGCATGGATGTTTGTGTGTGTGCTTGTGTTGTACGTACGTGTCGTGATCCCCTACAGTTACTTCAGTGTAAACAATCAAAATGGTCGCTTCATGCCCTAGCAGTTAAAAAGCGACCTTAAAGAAATAAAAATCTAATCTTCAAATTATGCAATAATGTAAATTATCAAATGTTGAATGATGCAAAGCGTTTGCCTCAAAGTGCAGCCTTGCGGGGCTCCGCTCCTTAACATGTTCTTTTTTCCTCGTCGGCGACTCTCCGCGTGCGATGTGCACGTCGTGTCCGTCCGGGGTTCAGACGGCCTCCGGCGCGCTGCCTCAGTTGCGTCTTTTCATCATGGCCGCTTTGCGGCCCCGCCACCACCGCCACGATCACGCGTCTGGCTGATTTCTTTGATTTATTTCGTCAGAAAACAGTAAAAAACTGTGTGACGTACGCGGGAGAAGTATAATCTCGCACGTTTTTTTGAGCTTCGGAATATCTATCACCCGCCCTTCTGCTGTATACAGGTGAATGAAGAATAAAAGAACGAACAAAACGTGGTTAGAAACATT
The DNA here is from genome assembly GCA_964035755.1 of Teleogryllus oceanicus. Taxonomy (NCBI): domain Eukaryota; kingdom Metazoa; phylum Arthropoda; class Insecta; order Orthoptera; family Gryllidae; genus Teleogryllus; species Teleogryllus oceanicus. Next base: position 109,538,924 of record CAXIVR010000007.1, read on the forward strand.
TGAAAACTGGAAAGTACCGTTCCGTAGTAATACCCGAAGAATACGTATACCTGTGGTGAACGAACCAAAGATGTGATTTTTATTGTATTGCTTACAAAAAAGAAACCAACACCTCTGGTTCAACTACTTTAAGCAGCAGAGATCTGTACAGCAAAAGTGCGTATCAATAAGACTCGCGCATAGTGAAGCAACATTTATGTTGAGAAGCAAAAAAAAAAAAAAAAAACTCAGCATTTGCTCAATTCATCAGGGCAACTCAATGTCAAAGCTGATCGAGATGGGTGCGATTTTGTCGTAGCTTAGCGCGAGCCTTCGTTGTCTGTGATGCCTGCATTCTGAGAGATGATGAATTGTTGACTTCCTATATCTTATATTTGCTGTTGTAATCAGCTGTGTGCTGTTGTAATCAGCAATCAGCTGCATGCAGTATGTTTCAACCCCCACGTAGTTGGGAAGCAAGTAAAAGTATTAGGAAATAAATCAACAATGTTTCTTTCAAAATATTGTACTCCTTAAAGACTTTTATCATAGATTTAAATGCACGTTTTACATTAGCTCTGTCATTTCCTCAACTACCAGCACCACTAACATCATTTTTGCTTTCGTTTTTATTACTGCTGTCGCTTTTCTTATTGCTGTGCTGTGTTTGTAGTGCTCGACGTTATCAACCTTCGCTGTAGAATATAGGTCTCAAGTCTTCCGTGTCTTCGATTCCTGTACACTGAAACTTCAATAAAGGTTTTGACTTTGGCAACTTTATTTGTATATTTTACTGGTAAAAACCCGTAGGATATAATGATACATTTTCGTAAAACATTTAACTATTGATCATGAACATTTTCCATATTGAGACTAGAAATGAGATGATCTTCGACTCCCAGTACTTTATGTATATAACACGAATTCCCAGCAAATGCGTTTAGTATTAATGTAATTGATTGCATTTCTTTCAAAAGCTTTTTACTTTCATAGAATATACCCCCTTTTTTGTCACCCTCTCTTCTAAGTTCGTTTGCTTAATTATCGTCATTTTTGCATCGAAATTTGAAAATAAGCCAGTAACTCAGAATCTCATTCGTGTTATTACAATCATGTGATGTGATTATCAGTTGTTTAAAGCATTGGACTATTATGTTGTAAGAATACATCGATCTTTGCATTTGTGTCACAAATACATATTGAGGAGCAGTGCTTAAATTAAATAACTTCGTATCAACGCACGTGGTCCATTAATAAATATTCGTACGAAAAATGGTCACTTCAGAAATCTCCATTTTTTTTGCCAATAGTAAGTTTTATACTAATGTAGAAATATCTTCATTATAATTCTTTGCATGCTGAGATTCGACAGAATTGTTTTACAATAAAACAAAAAATCCAGATTTTTTTTGTGTTCCTGGAAAGTCAATTCTTCTGTATAATTATCCATTAAGTTACAGTGTTGCCATTTAGCCTCGTATCGTTTACGACAGCTTTAGAATGCAAAACTCTAATGGTGCTGTTAGTCAATAAAACGGTTGTTCACGAACATTATAAAATGACAAGTGAGAATTTCATGGACGGAAAGGTATCCCTTCTTGGAGTACGATGTCCTTCGAAGAACTCCGTAACAATTTTCTGCACGACGTCGGTTGATATTACATTCCAAGTTACATTATATTGTCAAAAAAATAAGCCGGTATTATTTTAACAAAGATTCAGTGCAATTTGTATGAGGCTCCTACTCGAAAAGTTGTTTCGAAAATAAAATTCGTTCGAAAAAGCTATGCAAACATGTTTCTAGTTTGTAGTGAAGCTCTTAATGCAGATGACTGATATTGACTGACGGTATGCAATCAGAAGACTATATTTTCAATTACTCAGTAGTTTTACGCGTGACCACAAAATACAACTGAACACTCTTTTTTTCATTTACATGTATGAGTTCGAGGGAGGATGCATTATTGAACTGCATTTATAAGATATTTGGATATGTATATTTTCTCAATATCTCACGTTTTAGAAAAGCTAGAAGATGAAAAATACCGCTTTATGAAGGAATAAAAGGTATTTATTTACGATACAACTACATAATACTACGTTGTGTTATGAATTATGTTCGTGGAGTTTTGTCTTTAGCGAGAAAAGTTTGCTACCTAAAAAATAAGGTCAACGATGCGAGGTGCATAAAACCACATGATAAAATTATATCATACAAAAACTGTTAAAAGAATTTCTACTGAATGCATTACAGCTACCACAAAATATGTTCCTCTCCGGGGAAAAAAAGAAGTAAACTATTGGGTAGCATCTGTGCTCTGGAGCAGGCGGCCCCGGCAATCTACTCCTGCCCCTGTGCAAGGGCCGTGCCCTCCTGAGGGCTCCTTGGCGAGTTCCAAGAACTGCGACTGGTGTCCACCGGGCAGCCTGCGCGGTGACCGACGGCGTCGTGGGATGGGCTCAGGGCCTCGCGGCTTGAGCGGGGGGTTGGTAATTGCAGCTGCTCTTGAATGGGGGAGGGGGGGCTGAGGGGAGGACAGGTAAGCTGGCGCCCGTGCTGCTCCTGCCGCCAGGTAGGGCGAACAATGCGCCCTGCTCAATGGACCGGGTGAGGCCACCTCGCGATCGCCCCGCCGCGCGCCGCTCCCGCCGGGCTGTCTTGGCACGCAGTGAGCTGGAGGGGGTGTTTGGGTGGGCAAAAGTCTCCATGTGGTAGCGTTCCGTCTTTGTTTTATTAGAGAGTTTTTGCAAGTCGTGGATTTGAAAGATTGATTTGTTTTTTCGTGTTTCCGGGCGCGTCAACTCCTTTGGTCATTAGTCCCGTTAGTGTACTGTATGTTCTTTTCTCGGGAGATGGCGGTGATCTTCCTCCGCTGGATGGCGAGATCCGGCGCCGACCTACCGTTGGCTAGTGGGGTTTCCCCCCTAACCAGGATTCTCCACCGGGCACCGCCCAAGCCGGTACAAGCTCTAAGCTCCCAACATGTCTCCCGAAATATATGGTAGTGTAGTGCATGTTAATGTAAGTGTGTGTGTAATGGGAGAGGATAGGACAAGAAAGAGGATGGAAAGATCGCGCGCGGTTCGTGGCCCGTTTGATAGGGTACTGCTCCGGCATTCGCCTGGTGTTGATCGGAGAAACCACGGAAAACTACCGATCAGAGCAGCCGCCGCTAGAATTCTCCTCCAGACAGCGACTGAATTCGACCTAGCTGTCAAGCTAGTGTCGAAAATCCTGCCACCGTCAGGACTCGAACCTAGGACCTCCCGGTCAGAGGCTCTGAAGTGACATCAGTTGATGCACTGAGCTACCGCTCCCGGTGGATTTCAAAGACGTACCACGACGATTGTGGGGAGAATTGTACTGTGCATGCGCCAGCATCATCACGGTATTTCGATTGACGGGTCTCGTCATTCTCCCCGTTTTGTCTTGTACGACAAACGTGTTCATAACTTACACTTTACGCTATTGCATAACACTTTACACTATTGCATAATTATTCGAATAATTATCATCGAAATGAGGATGGCACAATGATTGTGGACTGGTACAGGAAACCACCCAAAACTGACCGTTATCTTAATTAATATTCCCACCACAAAATGGCATCTAAAATTAATGTTGCTTTGGCACTCAAACACAAGGCCATCAGTCTCAGTGATCCATGCTTCCACAGGTCTTATCTGCATAAAGTTAAAAAAAATTCTCCCAGATAATAATTTTCCCCCTAAGGTAATCAACAAAATTTTGTTTAATTCCCCCCACCCTACAGCTAAGTTCAACATTGAACCCAGCAAACCCTATAAATCCATGGTTTATGTGAAAGGATTATTCGAGCCATTGGGTAAAATTCTAAAAACAGATAATTTGTTCAATAGCCTTCTCTAACAAAAGGACCTTAATAATATTGTGTTCAGTAAAACCAAAGACAGGATACCTACACTTTATAATAGTAACTTAGAGTATTCGGTGCCATGCGAGGGCTGCAATAAAGTTTACATTGGATAAACCGGTCAATACCTTAAAAAAAGGTTGTATCAACATCAGTATGATATAAAGAAAGACTCTCCCACATGTGCACTTGCTCAACACACCAAATCCACAGGCCATTCCTTTAAATTTAATGAATTCCAGATTGTGGACAAAGAAGTAAATTATAGCAAAAAGACTGATCAAAGAATGATCCGATCAATAAGCATGATACTGTAAACAAAAAAATTGACACAGAATAATCTCATTAATAGACCAAGTAGTTTCCACAAATCCAATTCCAAATAAATGTTTTTACATTAATTCTAATAATTCAATTGATTTACCATTGTCAGTCTATTAGTACCTATCATACTTTTGTAATTATGACTTAATTTCACAAACATGTGCATCTTGGGTTCATACTAATGATTTAATGAGTGTAATATCTTATTGTTTTTAGAGAGTAATTTTAGGATATTTCAATAGAATTATTATTGTAATTACTGTGTTTACTTCAATTGTATTCATTATTATTTTTATATCCTTGAAAAGTTCTATAAGAAAAAAATATAATTATACCTGTTGATCAATTTATGGTGACATTCCTGTAATTAGTGTTTAAATGATTTTTGTAATTTTGATTGTATGGTCATATCCGGTTCCTTGGTCTGTTGTCACAATACAAGGGAAAAAAATTAATATTACATAGAATAAGGTTTTGGCAATAAATAACATTTGATTGTAATTAATAGATCTATCTCATTTATAAACAAAAACAACAACCACAAATAACCGAGACATTACGTATTCACATTACAATAGACTATAGACTGTTGTCACAATACAAGGGAAAAAAATTAATATTACCTCATCAGGACACTGTATATAATTCTCGGCTCATGCACAACACTTACTAGTATCTTATTCATCGTGGTGTGTGTTGGTGTGAGTGAGGTTTATGTCTCTACTCCGAAATGAGCTCTGAAATGGAGAGCATTCGCAATGTATTAATTATGTTTTCATGTTTTGGTTGCAAGGGATGTAACGTTTTTTGTACAAGATATTGTAAATGCAGATAGGATTGTTGTTATATGACGCGTGGATTTTTGGAAGTATTATAGTAAATGTGTGTTGTTTTCGTTCCTCATTTTGTTCAGTCCTGAGGATGGAAATAAATTTTCGGAAACGTCGGCAAGCAGCTAACATATAGTTCGTGTTTACTTATGACCAAGCCCTGATAACCTGCCTTCCAATATTTCATCAATTGGTCGTTAAAAATTCTTCAAGAATTATTTTTTGTTTCAATTGGGAATTTTCACTTCTTGGAATGGTAACGCGTCGTTTCATATCAGAAGCAGTCTATTTCCTGGATGAATGGGTATCTTAATATTCGGAAATATCACCTTGGTTCGTCCCAGGTGAATTACACAACGTCGGATGTCTGCTGAACGTATTTGAAGCTTTGCCTATTTTTATGTCCTCTGAAAATGCCATTTTCGTTCACTGTCCGCTTGCACCGCGCGTTGAGACTTCCCTCCACTCCACCTTTGCGGTGCCGCGAGGGGCCGTTCTGTCCAATAATTCTCGCTTTGTCGTTGTCCCTTCTCCCTTTTCTTTCCCCGCACCCTGTGGATGTTGTCGCGGAATTCGCGTGCCGCACACAATACTTCATCAAAAAAAAATTCCATGGTCCCCCCCACCACTCTCCCACCCACCTACCAACTTGTGGTTTATTATACCTCGCGCCGCCGCCGCCGCAGCGTCAAACAAGAAAGAGTATGAGGAGTAGGGGGGGGGGGGCATCGCCGTAAAATCTGAAGCGGGACCCCACGGCGGTAGTTCAAGGACCATCTCGCACACTCGTGTGTTATGGGGGAGCTTTAGATAAAATTTAGTGTCTGGTTTACTGACGGGCACGCAGGGGAGGAGGGGGGTTATTCGTGTAGCGTTCTTGTGCCTGCGTTGAGGGATGGCGTCAGAACACACACAGCGACGCGTTGTTGATGACTTTGAGAGGGTGTCTATCTGGACGTGCATGAAGAGGAGGGTTCTCAGTTTGGCGCGCGTACACTGTCCCCTCAGGCTGATTTGGGGTGATATGATTCCTGGTGGAGAAGCGGTGGTGTTTTGAAGTTGATTCTCTTCGGGGGGGGGGGACTACTCGATTTTCCCAGGTAGATTTTTTTTTTTTTACTTCCTTCTTTAGTAGTAGCGCACATATCACCCACTATAAAGACAGGTATTGTTGATGGATCTTTATTACGTCTACTTCTTCTAAACCCATAAAATTTGTATTCGAGAGTCAAGTTTTTTTTTTATTCTTCTGTTTCCGCTTTCTCTTTTCCTCTCTTTGTCATCATCGCTTCCTTTCTTTTTCTCTCTCCCCTCTGAAACACAGTTTTCCTTTCTTAATTATACGAATTATTTTGCCACTATTATTACTGTAGTTATTTGGTGCGACGAATCAGACTGTCAAAGATCGTCTTGAAACTACTCGTATTTTACAGAAAACTTAATTATGAACTTGGCGTTGCTTTACAAAATCAGTATATTTTGGGTGAAATTATCATTCATTAATTTCGTGGATTTATAAGAGGAAACGATTTAATGGAGTTTCGAAAAGTTGGAAAAGATCGTACTTAGGAGACGTTGAAGGCGATACATTAGTATTTAAAAGTAGTTTACGAGAATTACAAAAAAAAAAAAATTGTTTCCGAACGATTGGGAAATAAGTCAAATGTTGACGATTTGAACGTGAAATAAAACCCATTTTTGGATATTTTCTTATTCCTGGTTATGATGGAAAATGGTAAGGCAGGTTATATCTGGTTAGATTGAAGACAGTAGTGGAGAATCTGGTTTTGTAATGGTATGTTACCAAGAAATAATAGTTTAGACTGACGGACGTTGTTTTACAGATTTCTTTAACTTTAAAGACGATGCTGAAGTACGTAAATTGTGTAAATTGGTTATTGCAAAAGACCTGTGATTATGTGGTGAGTAGGGGTATTTGTTTAAATTTTTCTGTAAATGTTATGTAAATATATACACAATATACACACACACACACACGCACACTCTAGTAAAATGTAACGATGACTGACTCTACAAGTGCCTTATGTGGAACCATTGACCCGATTTAAAATATACATATTTACTCTTTTATTTTATTGTTGACATGTTATTTAAAAACAATATTTTATTTCTAGAGAATGGTAAGCAGTGCATATTGTTATATTTGTGTACCAGGAAGAGCACTACAGCGGTGAGCGTACCGTGATTTTTTTTCGGGGGAAGGAGATGTAGTAGTGTCTTATTTATTCCTAAATTATTTCGTTTTTGAACCATAGGTTCAGGAAATTTGGGGAAAAGGGGAGTTGAACCCGCAATAGTACGTCCTTGATTGTTGGGATATACAAATTTTCATATAATTGTATATTATTAAATTTATTTTTGCTATTTGTGATTAGCAAAATTCAGTTTGATCAAATTCAATAAAAATTCATTCTCTAAACTTACAAAACTAACTTGCATTAATATGATCTCTAATTATCTCGTACGGAGGATCACAAAAATTCAGTTTGATTCTATACATATTATCAAACTATAAAGCCCAACGCAGTACTGGATTCTAAATTACTCAAAATATGATTGTATCATTGCTTTTGGCGTTCTCCACATGCCCAACTTAATCTTTATGCTTTGATAAGTCAGATGAAGGTTTGAAAAAAGTGTTCGAAAAGATAGGCTATATGGTAAGGAACATTTTGATTTGGTAAGTTCGTGCTTGTTCAAGAAGAACCGGGGGCTTGGGTAAAACCGTAATCATAGGACTTTCTTTTTGAAGACTTGTATTTTGTGATGATGCATTTGGTAGCATTTGTTATATTTGATTTGTAGCAGTAGGTGTCTTATTGTTTTAAATAACGCGATGGTGTTGTTTAATGAAAGTTGATAAGTTTTATTTATTAGCGGTTTCAGTTGCAGAATTTTACTTTTGGCTTTCTGGATTTTGGTGATTGTGTGAATTTTCCACCTAAGAGTTGGAGCTAATGGAATTCTAAGTATAACTGCCTTATTATTTGGTGTCCATAAAGTGATATTGTTATTTATTCTTAATGGGATGTGTGTGTTGATGGTGAGTAGATACGTGTCGCAGCACGGCTGTTTGGCGAAGGCCTCCGAGCAGTCGTATTTCTCCTTATGATTATCCTAATTGTTTTGATAAACAAGTGTGGTTTATCCTCGTTTATTATTAATGTTATCTATTATTATATTTTTATTCATTCATAAATTTATTTGTTTAGATTTCTGTGTTTAAATATAAATAATCTATTGGTTTTGTCAGTTGATTTATATTTTAATATACCTTCAGGGAAATGGAAATTAATTCGTATTCCCTTGTGACTGTATTTTAAATAGAAATCGATATATTTATGAAATGAACACCTAAAGGCGGTATTACAAATTTTTAAAATTTGAATGGATATAAAATGACGTAAAGTATCGGGGTGAACATTGTTTCAGTGCGACTGTGTTATCATTTTGGAATAAAATAAATATTTTAAAGCAGATGTACGTCTGATTTGTGAACTTTTCGCCAATACTACATTCACTTTCGCGAGTTTATTTCGTCATTTGTGTGGATGGTTTTATCTAAAAATTTGATGGAATAAAATTTTAGATTATTATAGAATTTACTATACTTACGTTATCGACTATGTTTATTTTACTTATATGACTAATTTTCGGATTAGATATTATAATGCAATCAACGTATTGAATCAGATGAACACGTGTCGGCCTGGATAGCTGAAGACGCTAAGGCTGAAGAGCTCTAGCTGCCTCGTGCCTGAATGGTTGCGGGTTCGAATCTCGCCCGGGGCATAGATATTTGTGCGTGTTCGTTTATCATTACCCCAATATTACTTACAGTGGTCGCTGACGTCCTTAGTAGTTGAATAGCGACCTTAAATAAGTAAAAATAAAAAAAAGATGAAAATATATATATATATATATATATATATATATATATATTTGCACATATTTCAAATAGAAAATGCAAATTATGTTGAGTATGTAGAATATTATTGGATTCCTACAAGTCCGCGTTTCTTTCGTTTCTTTCCTTCCTTCCTTCCTTCCTTCCTTTGCTTGTCCTAAGAATAATTTCCTAATTACTTGACTGTCAAGAGAGACTGCGAGCCACTTGTAAAATAAAGTACCTTTCCCTCGAAACATTCGTTGACAAGGATATATGTTAAATCCTCTACTCGCTATTCTTGCGTTCTCTCCTTGGAAGAGGCTCATTCTATGAGCATTCGTTCATTACCATCGCATCCTATTTGTGTAATTTTCCTTCCTACATTGCATATCCAGCAGTGCCATTTCTGTTGGTACTCAAGTACTTGAGTGCATTGTTCTGCTCTGCTTGTAGATACCCTTTCATCGCTGGGTTGTTGGACATCTGATAGTCTGTAGTCCCGCAAGTCAAAGGACATAACTGCGAGTCAGAGTTGGAGCGGTGAAGTTGGTGAAACTCCAACAATGGGACTCTTAGTTAATGGTCTCCGTAGTTTACTCCGAGCACATAACGCTGGCGGTCTTCTCGACAGCTCCTAGATTCTACTAAAACGTTCTAGGAAATAATTTTAATATAAAGAGCCTTCAAATGCACCTGTGAGCAAAAGTTGGAAGAAGGTTGTATATTATCAACTCTATTTCTAAGTAAAATTGTACTTTTTTATGAAAATATTTTTTTGTATTGTTTCTTAAAAAAAAATTCTTCTTACGTCACGGCACACGGCAACCCAATGCTCATAGTCTGACTGCAAGAAAACCATGGAAACTTCGTATCAGAGCATACCGTTTTTTTTCTTTCTTACGATAGGTAAAAATTAAAGCCACCGTCCGTATTTTCAGTCAGCCAGTGGTTCACAACAGTTTTAGTTCTCACTATTCTCTTCCTCTCTGTCTTTCTCTCTTCTCTCTCTTCTCTCTCTTCTCTCTCTCTCTCTCTCCCCTTTCCCTGTCGCTTCTTCTCCCTTCTCCCACTTTCTCGTCTCTCTGTCCTTCCCCTCGTAAATTAAAAACATTATTTCAAACAAGTAAACAGGATGGTTTCAGTTAATTGAATATATGATAATCATGCGTCATTTTAGGCCCCTGTAGCGGTTACATCATTATGTTTTCACCTTTCCTTGCCAGGTCATTATAACAGCAGTTTACCACTACCTTACACTCTATGAAGAGTGATAGTGTGATCGTGAAAAGTGATGACCATACGAATGATTATGGATGGGCTGATAGTGCAAATTAAATAGGTGGTGGTATGAGTGGCCATCTCTGCACGATCTCTTGGTGCCAACACTCGTATATTAATGGCGAGACTTGTTTTGGTTGAGTGATTGATTAGTGATTCCGGACGCGTCAACAGCTAAAGTAATTAGTCCCGTGAGTGTACTGCAAGTCCTTTATGGCAGGAGTTGGCAGTGGTCTTTCCCCGCTGGTTGGCGATAACCGGTGCTGACCTACCCGTCGTCGAGCGGGATTTTCCCCAGCCAGGTCTCTCCCACCAGCGGGGCACCGCTCCAGCCGAGACAATCTCTAAGCTCTAGCTCCCGACTGGTCTACCGGCATGGAAGTAGTTTAGTATATGTGAATGTAAGTAAGGGGTGAGGATAGAACGAAGAAAAGGAAGGAAAGGTCGCGCGCGGTCCATGGCCTGTTTGTTAGGGTACTGCTCCGTCATTCACCTGATGTTGATCGGAGGAACCACGGAAAGCTACCGATCAGAGCAACCGACAGATAGAAGTATCCTCCAGCAGCGCTGAACTCGACCTGTGTCTAGCTAGTCGAAAACCCTGCCACGCAGAGTCTAGGACTTCCCGATCAGAGGCATTGCAGTGACATCAGTTCATGCTCTGAGCCAGCTAAGCCTACAGTACCAGCATCCTTCCGATCCACCTACTTGACCTCTGTTCTATGCTCGTGCGCTATTGGGACAGGCATTGATTCCAGACGCCTTATAATTGTGTTCGAAGACGGGAGAACAGTTATCCCCGATTGTATTCGGCAATGTTCGATTCATGTTGAGTAGTAAGTACGAGTAATATTAAGCCGTCGAGCTGCTGCGTTGTCGCGAAGAGGACGTTTCTCTTGAGCGGCACCTTTTGCGGTTTTCGATCGCGCGCCGCAGTCGTCAGTGGAGAGCGAGCGGCAGCTGGGGGAAGGACGGCGTACGTCTGCAGCGCGCGTAACGGCGAGGCGGTCGTGTGTCTTGGTGCGCTAACGATGTCTCGTTAGAGGCATTAGCATGCGCTTACGGCTCGTGTTGCACCGCGCGTTCGGTCGGGGGGGGAGTGTGGTAGAGGGGGCGTGGCGGGGGGGTAAGATCCAGGCAGGCGGTGGATCGTTTCGAATCGGAGAGGACGTGCTAGAAAGGGGGGGAAGATGAATGGTGAAAGTATGGACGTGGCGGGTTGACGTGGCGGGGTTGGCAGTGGCGGGGTTGACAGTGGCGGGGTTGACAGTGGCGGGGTTGACATTGGCGGGGTTGACATTGGCGGGGTTGACATTGGCGGGGTTGACAGTGGCGGGGTTGACAGTGGCGGGGTTGACAGTGGCGGGTTGACAGTGGCGGGGTTGACAGTGGCGGGGTTGACATTGGCGGGGTTGACAGTGGCGGGGTTGACATTGGCGGGGTTGACATTGGCGGGGTTGACAGTGGCGCGGTTGACAGTGGCGGGGTTGACAGTGGCGGGGTTGACAGTGGCGGGGTGACATTGGCGGGGTTGACATTGGCGGGTTGACAGTGGCGGGGTTGACAGTGGCGGGGTTGACAGTGGCGGGGTTGACAGTGGCGGGGTTGACATTGGCGGGGTTGACATTGGCGGGGTTGACATGGCGGGTTGACAGTGGCGGGTTGACAGTGGCGGGGTTGACAGTGGCGGGGTTGACAGGGGCGGGTTGACAGGGCGGGTTGACGTGGCGGGGTTGACAGTGGCGAGGGTTGACAGTGGCGGGTTGACAGTGGCGGGGTTGACAGTGGCGGGGTTGACAGTGGCGGGGTGACGTGGCGGGGTTGACAGTGGCGGGTTGGCGTGGCGGGGTTGACAGTGGCGGGGTTGACAGTGGCGGGTTGACAGGCGGGGTTGACATGGCGGGTTGACAGTGGCGGGTTGACAGTGGCGGGGTTGACAGTGGCGGGGTTGACAGTGGCGGGGTTGACAGTGGCGGGGTTGACATGGCGGGTTGCATTGGCGGGGTTGACAGTGGCGGGGTTGACAGTGGCGGGGTTGATGCAGGTTGCGCGGGGTTGACAGTGGCGGGGTTGACAGTGGCGGGTTGACATGGCGGGGTTGACAGTGGCGGGGTTGACAGTGGCGGGTTGACAGTGGCGGGTTGACAGTGGCGGGGTTGACAGTGGCGGGGTTGACAGTGGCGGGGTTGACAGTGGCGGGGTTGACAGTGGCGGGGTGACAGTGGCGGGGCAGTGGCGGGGTGACAGGGCGGGGCTGACAGCAGCGGAGAGGGTCCTGTCGGGGATGGCCATATCGGGGAGGGCCTTGGCGGGGTGGCGGTGGCGGGAATGGCTGAATGGTATTACCATGGCGGCGATGAGTGTGACGAGACTGCACGCGAGAATAAACGAGGGCTGGGATGGTGACGGAAGGAATGGGATGAATCGGTTGGGGATGGACGTGGCTGCAATGCAGTGATAGGTGGGGTGTAGATATGGGGCGATTAATCGTGAATCCTGAGCGACTTTTTCGGCTTAGATGTGTGCAGAGTCTTTCGCAGTTACCTTCCAGAAAAGAAAAACCAAACTCGGGTTGGGATATTAAGACGCCGAATGAATTAGACATGAGACATTTAAAAATGAAGGTGTGAAAAATCAGATCTAGGTTTTTGAACAGTAATTGAACGAAATTACCGTTACAAATTCTTTCTATGATTCTGGGATCGAAAACCCATTTTCTTATAATGGGTTGGTTTAATCTTTCTATCTCTTCTAGTTATTTCCTCTTCTATTTTTGTTGATAGTTTTTCATTTCATTATGTATCAATACCATTGCGATTTCTTTTCATAATTTTATCTTGAGTGTGAATTTATTAATTGTCAAATCATCAACACTCCATTTCATTTGACCACACATTTACTTATTATTATTTTTTTTTTTTTGTATTTCATATTGTATTTTGATTCTTCTCTCTCACTGCTTCAGGATCTCGTCAGTTTGATGAAAAAATAGTACGTGTTTAAAATAAATAACGTTTACACAGTGGACATGTTAATTAACAGCTAAACAATGTTAATTTTTTCAAACCGTGATATCTGACTGTGCTTTGTGAATATAAACCTCCACTATAATTTGGTGTCAGAACAACTATTTATTGCCACGCAGCAATATGTTGTTTTTGGAACAAAATAAAAGATTCAATATTTTGATTATATCTTTTAATGCATGTTTCACCGCGCGTGTGTATTTTGTCAGTTTTTAGCATTACATAATTAATCATGAACAAAGCTTTTATTTAAGCGATATTTGTTGGTTTTTATTACGATGTATTAAAACTTTCAATTCGTTTTACCACAACAGATATGGAGGAGTGGATTATGTGATCAAGAATAACGGCATCTCATTGCCGTTCTACAGGTGACAAGATATTCAATCTTGTTTTGGGCGTTGTCTTCTCAAGAGACATAAAAAGAGATATAATGTAATAGATTGATTATCTGATTGTTTTGTTGGGTTGCACTAGGTAACAAATCTTCGTGACATTGCAACACCTGAAGAAGGTCACGAAATAATCAAATAGGAATGGAGTTGGCATAGTAACTAAAACATTTTAGGTAGTGGTTTCAAATATGGGACTTGAATATTCAACGAAGGGTTTTAAAGCGATATTAACCGTATTGTTAATCACGATTTCTTACACATTGGCTAGTTAGCATAAAAAATAACTTGTTAATTTTATAAATAAAAAATCCTAAGTATTATTCTTCATGCCAATAGTTTAACCTATAAATATTATCGAATGATTGCAATTAAACAATCAAGATAATTAAATAAAACGCCTCTCACATCTAGCATTTAACTTCCCATTTCTTATCGATAACCTTTTCATTACTAAATTAACGGCTCTCGTATTGAAAACTTGGGCAACTAGTGTAGTTTTACTCGTTTATAAAATACCATAAGCTCAAAAGCCGTATCATTCTAAATCAAAGGCATTGAAGATATTTCATACTTTAGAAAAAACATATTTGAAATTTTTTCAAGTCTATATGAATTCATAAAGTTTCGGTGAATACCTGCAGAAGGCGGTTACGTGAACTGGGCCAATACAGCTGTACGTGAGCTGGACCAATACTGCCCCCCTCCAACATAGTACACTATTGAACTCCAAAAAAACTACCAACTTGAAATTGTGAACTTGGTCGTAAACACGCTTTTAGAGAGGTCCCCCTACCCAGACATGCCGCCCGGAGTTCTGTTCACACTCTCATTTCGAGCGATTGTGTTCCAGCGTGCCGCGGCTCACGTCAGGCAGTCACAAGCTACCGCGCCTGCGCCGGAGGCTGCGTTAAGCCGCGTGCAATTGTTAGTCGTCTGTTCTGCCCTCCCTCCCCCTTCTCCCCCCCCGGCCACCCTGCTCGACTGCCCCGGCAAGGGAGAAAGGAGGCGTTAAAAAAAGAAACCCGAAAAATACCCGCTCTTACGTTCGACACAGGAGGCAAAAAAAAGGAGACGCCGATCCGAACAGCTGGTGCCCGATCTGATCTGGCACACGAATGGTTTATTAATGCGGTATAATTAAACGCTGATCAACCGCAGGCTGAGGTGCGAGGGTGTGAGAGTGAAGGAGGCGGGCGGAGGGAAGAACGTAAAAGGAAACGAGGAATGGGCAGAATTTGCAATTAGCATTTGGCGCGGACGATAGCCGCGAGGTGATAGAGCGAGATTCTACGCGCGCGCGGTGAAAGCTATTGAAAGCAATTGCTTCGCGGGCACCCCGTCGTGGCAGCGGTCGCTGCCGCAATCGTCGATACCTCGCAGCCCCGCCCACTGGGGCAGCTGATCACCGAATAAAAAAAATCAAGGAATAATAATCGAAGCTTTTTTGTTGCGTCTACACCTTGACGCAACGCGTCTCCAAGCCCCTTAAGGGGCGTTGTGCTTGCTTTGCACTGGGGACTAATGCTCCATTAGTGTGCTTTATTTTTTCTCAAGTCAAGTCTCGTCACGTCGTAGTCAGTCAGTGCCTTTTATCCCTTCGGCCAGGGGCTCGACGACGTTAGATCCCGGGGTTCTGGCTGGTCACCCAACCAAGAACCCGCGAGTCTCGAATTCGCTTAACCTTCGTGACTTCACGGAGCGTAGTAAACGAATTCGGCTAGCGCCGCCGGCTAGCTTTGGAGTAGTACGAGTGGTTTGGAAACAACATAAATTGTCGAATAATGAAGCAGGGAATGTATTCATCTGCGTAATGAGTGGTATTTATAAAACACTTTTCGAATGATGAATACAAAATACATAAAAAAATGTTACAAGAATCAATAATCGTCTACGTATTTCTCTTGTAATGCTCGTTTTTCATTGCGAGTATCCACTGGTTCACAACAAAACCTTAGCTTGGCTTTCAGAACACATACATTATCTTCCGACCATTCGTTTGGATTTTTTCTTTCCGAATCTGTGAGAAGAGTTTAAGAACTGTACGTGATTGCGAGATGGCAACAACCGGGAAGAATTGTGAGTTAGAACCACGTGTAAGACATGGTCTTTACCACACGTAACAAACTGGGAGAGGTGGCGCAGTGCATCAACAGATGTCGACGAATGCCGGAGCAGTACCCTACCAAACGGGCCACGGACCGCGCGCGATCTGTCCTTCCTCTTCCTTGTCCGATCCTCTCCCCTTACACACTAACACTAACATACACTACACTACCACACATTCCGGGAGACCGGTCCGGAGCTTAGTGCTTGTGAAGTCGTAGGCTTTCGCGGCCAGAGTCATGTAGATGATCTTGGCTGTCCAGGTGACGCCGCGTCGAAGGCTGTGTTGCCGACGTTTCGACCATCTTGTCGTGGTTCTCAGGCTGTGGGACAAGCCTGAGAACCAACAGCCCTGAGGAAGACCACGACAAGATGGTCGAAACGTCGGCAACACAGCCTTCGACGCGGCGTCACCTGGACAGCCAAGATCATTTACTTAGTGCTTGTGTCGGCTGGTGGTGGTGCCCAGCTGGTGGGGGATACCAGATTGAAGAAAACCCCGCTAGTCGGCGGTAGTTCAATGCCGGATCTCGCCATCTAACGGGGGAATAACATAGCCACCTCACGAAGAAAAGGCATGCAGCACACTTACGGGAATAATGACATCAATAGTTGACGCGCCCGGAATCACTAACAACCTATCAACTACGTGACAAAGAAAAGACAAAGAAAAAAACACCTAAAATCTCATATTTAAATCGATAATTACCACTTTGTAATTGACCAGCAAAGTCGGATATTTGCTGCCTCCGTTTCATTAGTAACACGAATCGAGAGGATATGTGACCGCCCTGGTAGGTAAATTCTCAACGGCGTGGAAAGGCTTTATGCGTAACATTCTCTCTTGCGGCGGCAGTGATTCCACTGATTCACTACTAGCGTTTAAACGGAGAATGTCTGAGGTAAATAAAATGACAAAAACGTAACACCACACACACCAATGGAACATCTAGATGAACCAGTACAGGAGAATAATGAGGACGTATAAATCCCAAACTCAGTGCAATGACTCAGTTGAAGCTCGTGGCACCGAAACTATGGATTTCCCAGCGATATTGCCTATGGATTGCCCTCCTAAAATATGCTTACTTTTTTACTGATTAGTCATTGCTTGTCTTTGTCTTCGATTTGCTCGATATTGTGGCGTCACACGGGTGTAATCAGTACACAGACGAGAGTGGGTTGTAATAACAGCAGGTTTATTCACAATTTAGACCGTAGTCGCAAATAACCAATGCACTGTATACAATTAACTAACTAAATAGACCCCACTGCTAGGAGAGATATTTACAACGACTACCACACCGCAACATACTATCTAATGTTTCGCCGTGCGTAGTACCGCCTGCCCTGAGACCAACTTCATGTCTCACTAGTCACGAGAATAACTGCCGGCTTCTTGCGCCGCGTGCACTTTCGCACCTCTCACGGACGACCTACGCTGCTGCCTCCAGGATCACAGAGAAGGAAGAGCTATTGTTCTCACGGCCCTTAAATAGCCCTCGCGACGCTGCTCGCCGCCTCCATTGCCTCCGCCCTAGCGATGCGCTCACCCTGTCAGAAAAACTCCGTGCGTCATCGCTTCTGCCTTTGTCTACGCATCCGATGCACACCACGCCGCGTGCCCACGCTGGTTTTAGCGACACGACGCTACACTATACTCTGCAAAACTTACTTGGATCGAGAAGATCGTGATTAAGAGGGAAATGTGGGAATACTTCAATGATGCTGCATGTTCTCTTATGGAGGGAATTACGAAAGAGAATTTTGCGAGTGGGAAATGAAGTAAACATCTAATTAATTTAGTAAATGAGTAAATCTCTATCAATTAAATTATGTAAAAATAAAACCATGTATGTACAACGGGCGTTAACTGGTTCTAATGATCTCGAACGACAAAATGCCATCGGACCAGAGGCCCTCAGGACTTATTAATGTCAAGAAACCGTTACCATTAACTGTAGAAACAGAGATTTGCCGTTGCGATGTAGAGTGATGGGAAATCCTATTTTTAACGTGGTTATACGCGTTTTCAAAAAGACGTCCGGTGCCCCGCGACAAATTTTAATGGGATGCAAAAGTTACCTTCGTAAGGGAGTTCTGTTTCAACTCGCATTTTCGTGCTAAAATTTTTACATGTTCTGAAACTTGTTCGATTGGAAATACTTCAGTTTTTTAAATAGCATAATTAATCTCTGCGATTAACTCAGTTCGTCGGTATTTGGTAACTTTCTGCGGGACCTAATGTTACGTGTAGATTCGTTTCTAAACTTACATCTTTCGTAATTTCTTTCATTTATGTGTTATCTAATACGTCTTAGGGTTAAGAGAATATGACAAAACTTATCCGTTACAGATTTTTTTCTTTAACAGACTTAAAAGGATATATAACATTAAAAAAGTTAAATGCAAATCTGGTTAACTTGAAAAGCTAGTGAATTTTTCCTCAGTGGCATCAATCATGTTATAACACTGTTTTACGTTGCTGAATGGGCAAATTGTGCCGGTTAGCCGAGCGTCCCGTTATTTTTTCTTCGTCTAGCTACCTACGTAACAACCCTAACTACAATTCCTACACCGCGGACTCACCGTGAGGGTTCCTCATTTTTGGTAAAAAAGCATCAAAAGTTCGCGCGCGCCGGCTAGTCGACATAGTGTCCCTGCAAATTCCTATCGGCGCTGAAGTGCCCCTAATTTCACGCGAAATGCGAAACTACGATGCTACGTTGTGGAGGCCGTGAGTGTCACGGCCGTTGCCAAATGTTACACTTGTCGCTCTGGCAAATTTACAGCAATTGAAACGTTGTGTAAATTTCGCGCCGTGTGGGGTTTTCTTTGTGTGACGCCTTCGTTGCGCTTTGATGAACGTGTCGCGTATAATTCCCATCGCGGCGATTGTTGGTTAGCGTTGTGCATTTGTTCTGCGTGCCGTACCATTTCCTGTACATCGATATGCGCTGTTTGTTATTTTGTGCTTGACTGATTGATTGACTGATTTTTCGTGTTTCCGGGCGCGTCAAATGCTTCGGTCATTAGTCCCGTTAGTGCAGTGCATGTTTTTTTCGCGGGAGATGGCGGTGATCTTTCCCCGCTGGATGGCGAGATCCGACGCCGACCTACCGTCGGCTAGTGGGGTTTCCCCCTAACCAGGACTCTCTCACCAGCAGGGCAAGCTCTAAGCTCCCGACCGATCTCCTGGAATATGGTAGTGGTGAGTGTAAGTGTCTGTGTCAGGGAGAGGATAGAACCAGGAAGAGGATGGAAAGGTCACGCGCGGTCCGTGGCCCGTTCGGTAGGGAACTGCTCCGGCATTCGCCTGGTGTTGATCGAAGAAACCACGGAAAACTACCTATCAGAGCAGCCGGCCGCTAGAATTCTCCTCCAACAGCGCCTGAATTGGACCTAGCTGAAAAGCTAGTGTCGAAAATCCTGCCACCGTCAGGACTCGAACCTAGGACCTCCCGGTCAGAGGCGCTGCAGTGACATCAGTTGATGCACTGAGATACCGCTCCCGGTTTTGTGCTTGACGAATTGTAGCGTTTGAAGATTATTACTTAGACTTTATGGGAATTCTTCAATTTATTAACCTTTTCATTGTTGTTTCTTTCGTTTCGAATATAACTTTTATGTGACTTTTTGAGTTTTTAAGTAAACGTATTATGAAGTGACTGAAAACATTCGTCTAGAGTTATATTCGTTTATATTTGTTTGTCATTCTAATTTGCGCCTTTCGTGTTATAATTCCGTGCTTTTGTTGCTAATTCCCTGGCCGGAATAAAATGTAAAATGCTGTGCTGAAGAATTGTGATGTTCGAAGGATAATAATTAAGTACATTTATGTAAAATTTATCAGTACTTCTAAATTTAATAGTGTGTATTACATAGTGATGGTTTTCACTTGGGAGGAGAAAATAGTCTTTTGTACTGAAATGATAACATTGTTGTTCTTCGCTTTTTTTTTTTTTTAAAAAAAGAAAAACGACGGGTAATATGACGTAGAACTCATGACTAATTCAGTGACTTCTTTAATTCATTTTTACTGATTGGCATTTAATAAATTTGAAAGAAGTGGAGGTTTATCGACTTCAATTCAACAGCAACTTCACGACTGGAAATCTTTTGACGTCTGTGATTATGGGAATTTTCAAAGCATTCAGGAGCTGAATACTTCTATTCCGTTGGTTTCAATAGAAGTCGTCAAGTCGAAATTTCATACCAAAACCTTAGATACCCTCGTTTCCATTCATACTCGTGCTTCTCCGCTATAATTGCAAGACGTCTTCTGCCTTCTGCAAAGTCGATTCCCGCTCCACGAAGAATTGAATAATTTTGCCTCTGGGTCATAACGACGACGTCTTCCCTAGAATATTACACCTCTTTGCGAGCGATTCAGCCTCGGCTCTTCAGCGATAATCGCCATTTTGATGACATCACATTTTCAGCACCTTGCTTCCCGCCTCATTCTCCAGAAATTTTGGACATTTCCTCGTCTGTCTTGATGAACACCATTGAATTCGCTTTTCTCGACGGCGGGGGCGTAAGATTTTCTTTTTATGACATGAAGGGCGTTAACAGGGCCGCTGTGACTAAAAAAACAGCTCCGGTTCCGACGTGGAGAACGAAGACGTAACGAGGCGTCAGGAATAATAATTAAGAGTTGGTGCCGAGTGGCGGTTTTAGTTCCGAAAGAATTTTTAATGCTGCATCGACCTTGCTGGGTATGGCTCAGCGTTCGTTAGGGGGATAATCCTTGATTGACCTGCTGCTGTCTGGATTGAAATCTTTTATTGGTCGTTGAGTTCTAGCACGGTTTGGCAAGTCAAATGAAGCACATGTGCATGGATTTCAAAAAGTATTATGGCAGTGCTGTTGAATCAGTCTGATCTTTGGCGGAGTGATTGGATCTGTTAAACTAGTCGCCGAGATAGCTAAATGCGAGAGAGCTGTAATGATTTCAGGATGACGACAAAAAGTGTGGTACGAGATGTGCATTTGATACGCGGTAGGTAAGATAACTTTCTTTCAAAAGTAATGTCGAACTCATTGATCAAGATTGAACTTTTATCTGGATTGGATGGAATCGAATTTAATTACTTTCGTAGGTGAAGGAAAGTTAGGGAATATTAAAATAACCACTACCTACAATAAATTTTGAGGTCATTGATATATTCTTATATCATTACTTCCTTTATTCCAATAATGAATTAAATATAATTGATACAACTTATGTAATTGTGAAATCTTTTCCTCGATTCTCTCTCGACAAAAAAGTAATTGCTTACCAAAACGTTTTAATAATTTTGAGAAGCAATACTGGTAATAGGGATAGAAAGAATTATGTCTAACGGCAAAAGTTGATTAACTTATCAGATTGATTCATAAACTAGAGAAGACTTAACTGCATGAACATAGCTCCTTTCGCCTGGTAAAATTGTTATTCAAACCCGAGAAGTAGCTTCATTTAATAATTTCAAGTTAACTTCTGAATAATTGCTGTCGGAATGTGATTGCATTTTCTTCCCCCTTTTGTGAACGCTACTGCAAGAGCAGCGGTGGCGATGGCAGCAGCAGCGGCAACAGTGGAAAGTAGCGGAAGCGGAGGTAGCGGAAGGGGAGCGAAGGAGGAGCGGAAGGGAGTAGCGGAAGCGGAGTAGCGGAAGCGGAGAGTAGCGGAAGCGGAGAGTAGCGGAAGCGGAGAGTAGCGGAAGCGGAGAGTAGCGGAAGCGGAGAGTAGCGGAAGCGGAGAGTAGCGGAAGCGGAGAGTAGCGGAAGCGGAGAGTAGCGGAAGCGGAGAGTAGCGGCGGCGGCGAGTAGCGGCCACGCAGCAACAGCAGCATGGGAAGCGGCACCCGCCCGCGTTTGATGAAGATGCCGCCCAACACGTAATGGAGATGGACGGGAATCGTCGGGAAGCGTAATGGGCCACAACTTCTCCTTTCGCCCGCGGCGGCGCCACCGTCGCGCCAGGGCGAGGGCGAAGGGGCGAGTTTCAAGAAATTTGACGTCGCGGGTGACGCGCGCCCGGAGATAAATCTTGGAGGAGGAAGAAGGCGACGGTACGGATGACGTCGAGTAGAGCGTCGAGCGTTCTCGGAACTGCCCCGCTTTTCGACGGCGCGATAACAGACGGCGGTGGCTCCTTTTCGCTCGAGGGTTTCCACGCAGGTGGCGAGGCACTCCCCTGACGTCCTCTCCTTTCTATCTTTGTTTTCTGACTATCTTTCTTTTTCTGTATTTTTCTGTCTTCTCTTTTGTCTTCTCTTTTTCTTTCTTCTTTCTTTCCTTCTCCCTGACGTCCTCTCCTTTCTATCTTTGTTTTCTGACTATCTTTCTTTTTTCTCTCTTTTTTCTCTTTTTTCTTTTTTCTTTCTCTTTTTCTTTCTCTCTTTTTTTCTCTTCTTTCTCTCTCTCTCTCTCTCTCTCTCTCTCTCTCTCTCTCTCTCTCTCGAACATTCCTCTCTCTTGTTTATTTTACATAAATAAATGAATGATATTTTAAATAAATAGGGTCATTTGGAGCTGTACGAACATTTCGTCTATTTAACCGATTCTTAGTAGTTTCATGATTCAAGTAGCACTGTCCTACAATCCAACTTGGAACGCTTTTGACAACCGAAGTTATGACGTGGGGGCACCCTGTTGTGGTCACGAGTTTCAGGACCCTGGGGCGCATAGTTTTTGAGTTGTGCATGATGGTAAGGGTATTAAAGAGTAACTTGTGTTGAAGGATGCACGTGCGTCAACTGGAGTTTTGCTTATATAATGTAAAAAATTGTTTGTCTTTCAACAGCTTGATGCACCATTGCGGGGCAATTCCTTATTCGCCACATTTTCAGGCGGTTGGATCGATGATGCCTAATCGTTCAAAACCAACGTATTATCTTTGCGTATTTTCTTTAGAAGGAATGTTAGAGGGTAAGTGAGTTGATGAGTTTATCTTCCACGCCACACTCGCAGGCCAAACAAATTACTGCCAAGTGCGAGTTCCTGTCTACCGTGAGAAATTTTATATTTCTTTGAACTGCATTATCTTGAATTGCACAAAAAGATAATTATAAAGTTACTTAGACCTAGAATAAATATGTGATTCTACCGTTTTAGAGTCACTCCGCCTGACTGTTCATATTCTTGTCATTGTTTTTTGGTTGATCATTATATAAAATTACAAAATAAATTATGGTTTTTTACGAATAATTTTTCTTTTACAGGTAAATTGGTCACTACCCACGCTTCAAATTAATTTCCTGAATGTCTTCCTAATGGTAAGTTAAATCACGAAAACAATGGATACCTGCAGTTTCATATGTATGAAATATATTTAAGAAATATTGAACAGATGCACGTAATAAATCTCAAGAAGTAAACTCTAATATATAAAGCAAAACCTCTGCTTGCGATTTTGAAGTTCCGTCCTAAAATTCCGTAATTTTCTTGCTTATCGTTCTCGTAACTCTTTTGGAGATTGATGAATTCGAAAGAACACTTGAAAAATTTTACTTGGAAGAGTTGTTGAAAACTGTTTTCAAGTCCGAAAGTTCTCCAATTAAGACGAGTTTTCTTGCAACTCAAAGGATTGAGTCCGGAGTGGGAGATTTCAGAGCAAAGTGTATTCCTATCCTGAATCGCATTCCTCGTCGTCGTTTCAACTGTGTTCCTGATAGTAAACCTCTTTTCATGTATCGAAAACTTCAAGTTTGGAGATGACGACTTCATCCCTAGAGAGCTTTCTTAATAGGCTGCTTCTACGGCTACGCATTTCATCTTTGTGTTTAAACATTGCCTTTGAAGATATCAAATGTATCTCTTTCGTTGAAAGACGAATACAGGAATTTTCCTGTACAAAAAGACTATGACGAGGGATTTTCCACGTCCAATATTTCAAGGGGGAATAGAAAAAACGCATTCTTTGAGTGTTTCTTTAATTCTACACTGTTATTTTATAATAAATAAGCTCCGAATTCCCGACCATGTATAATAGATTTTACTGCATCTATTTTGTAATAGCTATAAACAGTTTATATTCTAATGAAGTTTGTAAATACTAACGTGACACTGCATAAAGTATCTAATACATTAGATGGGCACAGTGAGCGGCAAGATATCTCGAGCTTCCCGCATACCCTGCCTCTCGTTTTACAAGTTTTGCAACAATCAAATCATCATCGTTATCGTCATCAATATTATTGTAATTTGTTCATTAGATTACTAATGGGCACCAATGGCCTGAGTGGTTGAAGGGCCCCCAAACAAATAATACACGGTGTTTACAATAGCTCTTAGGTGGTAGCACAATCAGCCAACCAGAAAATAGACAAGCGTGCGGGTGAAGCGTAGGCGACGAGGCTGAAAACGGAAACTGACGGCGCCGGGGAGAGTAGTACGTCAAAACGTGTTTATTGACTAGACCGGGAGCGGTAGCTCAGTGCATCAACTGATGTCACTGCAGCGCCTCTGACCGGGAGGTCCTAGGTTCCAGTCCTGACGGCGGCAGGATTTTCGACACTAGCTTTTCAGCTAGGTCGAATTCAGTCAACCAGGGAATCGGAGCAGTATCCTAACAAACGGGCCACGGACCGCGCGCGATCCGTCCTTCCTCTTCCTTGTCCTATCCCACACACACACACACTTACACTAACATGCACTACACTACCACATATTCCGGGAGACCGGTCAGGAACTTAGAGCTTGCCTCGGCTGGGGCGGTGTCCCGCTGGTGGGAGAGTCGTGGTTAGGGGGAAACCCCACTAACCGACGGTAGGTCGGCGCCGGATCTCGCCATCCAGTGGGTAAAGATCACCGCCATCTCCCGAGAAAAAAAACATGCACTACAATAACGGGACTAATGAGCAGAGCAGTTGACGCGCCCGGAAACCCGAAAAAATCAATCAATCAAGATGACTAGGATAGTCAATAAAAACTCCAGGTAATCAGCTGATGAATAGCGGAGTAACAAGCGGATTAACAGCTGAGTAATAAATAAGTGGTAATAAATACAAATAAAAATCATCCACGGCAACGACACGCCCGATTTTTAGAAGGAGTCACAAAAGTTTGCCGGTGCGTTTCTTTTATTCTCCGGCGCCGAACGGAGAAAGAGGGCCCCGCCTCCTCCCGGGTGACAGCGCGGCGCTGCTCCGTCGTCTCTTCGCAAAAATATTTTCGCGGAGGCGTCGGCGGCGGCGTCGGCGTCGGCGGCGGCGGCGGCGGTGGGGGTGGCGGTGGCGGCGGCGGCGGTGGCGGGGGCGGGGGCGGTCGGCGGCGGTGGGTCGGTGGCGGTGGCGGCGGGGGCGGGGGTGGAAGCGGCAGCGGTGGCGGTGGCGGTGGCGGCGGCGGTGGCGGCGGCGGCGGCGGTGGCGGCGGCGGCGGCGGCGGGGGCGGGGGAGGTTACGTGTCGTGGGAATCGCGCAGAAAACGCGATGTCCTCTGTTTCCGAGACGCCCTCCTGTCGCGCCCAGGCCACAGGCCGCCGCGAGAGGGCGAGGAAGCGAGGGGTGGTGGCAGGCGGAGAAGGAGAGCGTGGGATTGGCGGGGAAGAGAGCGGAGTGGTGAGGAAGAAAGGAGCTGGGATGGTGGAGAGAGTGCGGTGAAGAAAGGGGGGGGAAGGTGCGGGGAGAAAGAAGGCAGGGTAACGGATAAAGGATGGAGGCGGAAGGTTGGTTGGGAAAGGAAGGAAGAGGGGTGGGGGAAGAATGGCAGCGGAGAAGGATGGCGGCGGGGAAGGAAGAAAGCATGGTAGCGGATAAAAGATGGTGGCAGGGAGGAAGGATGAAGGGTGACGGGAAGCGAAAACGGGGGGGAAGAAGGAAGTGCAGGGATGGAGGGAGGTGAGAGGGGGGGGGGGGGGGGGGGAAGAGAGAGACAGCAGTTCTCGCCGAAGCCAGTGTCTCCCTGGAGATCTTTTTCTGCCGTGGCCGCGGCGACGCCGTTGTTGCGGTTTCTTCGGCCGTTGATGGCGCCACCGTCGGCGCTCTCGCTTGTTCGCGTTGGCCCCGGCGAAGCCACAGTGTGTGCCGGATGTGACTGCTCACATCCTCATAAATAAACCCTAAGGTTTTAATAATTTAAATTTGGTTATTATTAGTTATGTGTTTAGTGTAATAATTAAATTTCAACTTCTTATTTCGTTTAAAAGATAGCTGATTTTGGTTTGATTCTTTGTATATTTTTAATTGTTCTACATTTTTAATTATAATCTTGATGCTATAATCAATAAAATAACACTTTGTCTGGTTTGTAATGGATTTCATTCAATAACTAATCATGGAATAGACAATAACTCTAAATCGTTCAGAGGTAATTTAAATAATACATTAAAATTATCGTTAGTATCATATTAAAGTCGATCATTAGTATCGCTTCTATCAGTTCTTGTCTTTAGAAAGGCCCCCCTTGT
Source organism: Teleogryllus oceanicus (assembly GCA_964035755.1). Classification (NCBI taxonomy): domain Eukaryota; kingdom Metazoa; phylum Arthropoda; class Insecta; order Orthoptera; family Gryllidae; genus Teleogryllus; species Teleogryllus oceanicus. The sequence continues at coordinate 109,565,055 of CAXIVR010000007.1, forward strand.
CCACCTCATTTTCGCACGACCGACTGATTGTAGTTCAGAGGCAGCATTGCTACCGTCTCTGTAGCTACAGGTTACAGAGTTCGAGTCCTGATAGTGGCGGATTTTTCGACACTGACTAAATAGTTGAGTCCGGAAGAGAATTCTAGAGGCCGACTACTCTGATCAGCAGTGTTCCATGTATTCTCCGATCGATACCGGGCGAATGCCGGAGCAGTACCCTTAAAACGCGTCACGGACTGCTCGCGATCTTCCCTTATACTTCCCGCCCTCTTCCCTTACGCACATGTGCACTTAGTTAAATTAGTTAATGCCCTATTTTACGTTGCGAGACATGGGCCATCAGGCCCGTTTCCGTCTGACCACGCAAATTTCGCTACCATCTAGCGGAGAAAGGAGATATTATCTCAGGCGATGAAACAGGCGATCTGAATTTAGCTCAAAGGTTTCTTTTAGGCTTGATGATCTATTACATGCAGTAAATCTACTACATGAGACACGCTTTACTTCCCCTTCGAAGGAAGGCGTACGAAGGATTTTTTCCCCTTAAAATTCCACGGCTTCGATCGGGTTTAACCCGTAAACGTGGGTACAACAACACGGTACCGTTACCCGCCCGCAAAACATACCACCGAATCCGCGAACACTTACATGTGCAAGACTCAACACACGACGGAACGCCAGTTTCGAGCTTAGAGCTTGCCCCGATTGGAGCGGCGCTCGGCCGGAGACAAATGGAGAGGAAATCTCTCGGTAGCCGACGTGTAGGTCTGCTCGAATCCCACTATCCAGTGGAGGAAGAACATTGTCAGCTCCGGATGAAAGCTTCACTACATTAACGGGGCCAATGTCCGTAGAATTTGACGTGCCCGGAAATAAAATGTCAACCAATCAATTCCATCACGCGAATCCTTGAACTTTTCCCACGCCAGTTCCGTTTCTATTCTTCCTCTCACCCTTGATTCTTACACCAAATTCCCTAGTTCGCCTGTCATCTGGTCATTTCTCTCGCGATCGTTTCCATTGTCGCCAGCGGCGGCCATTTTGTTGTTGGGGTGTTTTGCTCTTTCTGGAAGCGTGTCGTCCCCGCTTTTGCGGAACACTTACAGGAAATTCCTCGAAAGCGGATGGATGTATAGGATGGCGTGAATCTCACTATCCAATTCAGGAGGAACATCGCCAACTCCGCTATAAACGTTCATTACACTTAAGGAACTAATGACCCTAGCAGTTGACGCGCCCAGAAACAATGAAACAATCAATCAATCCCGAATCCTTGCACTAGTTCCACACCGGCTCCGTTTCTTTTCGTCCTCTCAACCCACCTTCCTACACCATCCAACTTCCCTAGTTCGCCTGCCTTCAGGTCATTTCACTTCCATTGTTGTCTGCGGCAGCCATTTTGAAGTTGGGGTGTTTTGTTCTTTGTGGTTGCGTGTCGTCGCCAGGCATTAAGGTGATCTCTGCGCCCACGACGCGCTCTCTTCCTGGCGATCTTCAGCTCCCTTTCCGGTGATCCGTCTCCCTTTTAAAAGCGCCCTCTAAGCGCGAAAGCTCTTTGTTTACGCCGCGTTGCGGGGCACTTTACCAGGCGTACCAACATTCCCTGCGCGAACGCATTGTTGACGAAACGGGGCGGCATATTTTTCTCGCATTCCGACGCGACACGTCTGGGATGAAAAAGTGTTCCCATTTGCTAGTGTAAAAATTTAGAGGTGAAGTTTGTAGATGGCAAATTTCTGTGATCTTACATGCGCATCACGTACAGAAAGAAGTTTTATTTTGCAGGTGAATAAATAGTGATTTTAACTTTGAATTTCGTTGTAAAGATCTACTAGCAAATTTTTAGGACCTTCTCACTTATTTAGTTGTAGATTTGTTATTAATTGCAATTTTGTGTAGGAACTTGTGTCAATATCTTATCTTTACATTCATTGTGTTCTATTGACCTGTCGTAAAATACATCAAATAGTAGTTTATGCATTATTTATAATGTTAAGCTTTATTGCATGAGTACATGTTTTGAAAACGAGCGACGTTAGGAGCGAGTTTTCAAATTTGTACGAATCAATAAAGCAACATTATAAACGAGTTGCATACGCTATTTTTTGTATAACAGCATTATAAATTTATAAGAGAATCAAACTTAATTTCGCGAAACAACTTTACGTCTCGGGTGCTTGACATCCAACGCCCTCTGGAAATCAAATTCAAGATGGCATTGTTGACATCCGTGCGAGAAAACGGTGGTCGGCTGTTCCGTCTTCTACCTCCCCACGATTCTCTCGCTACTATTGGCTGAATGTGTGATGACGTCATGTCGCGTTTAATAATGGCGATGACGTCATGTAGCGTGCGATGAAATATTGGATTATGCATGATTCGGGGTATCGAAAAGGGTCGTTTATAATGATGGTATACAAAAAAAATAATTTTTAACGTTACCTCGCAAGCCTTCCCAGTCCTCCATCTCACGACACCTCATGTCACCTCACTACACTGAACTACACTAAACCCCACTACATTAAATCTTCTTAAGCTTTCAAGACAAGACTTACTTGCAGAAATATAACATTAATTGTTAGTGTTCGAATGTTAAGTGATAGTTGAGTCACAGATATAATAAAGAAATATCGAAAAAACTGGAAAGGTCATGTCCTCAGAATACCAGAACATAGGATAGATACAATTATCCTTCAATATGCAGCTAAAGGAAAAAGAAAAGTTGGACGTCCCTTGAAGAGATGGCATGAACAATTTCGTGACGAAACAGATAATGAGGTCTAATCCTTGCTGTGAATGATGATGATGATGATGATGATGATGATCGATCTGATTGGCTGATGTATTGACAGCGGTAACAGACTATATTTCGATGCTACATGTCTCAATTTAGAATTCTGCCTAGGGATACGATTTTAGTTTCTTAACTGTTAGTGTGTTGGTTGTGTCGCAGAGGATATAGTGTTCTGTTGACCACATATTCGAGTTCGAGGTCGCTAGTGTGCCATTGCCTAGTGTGTGGTTTATGATACATCTCATGGAGAGGTGGAGGGTGGCTACCTTCGCCCGAAGAAAATCCCATGAAAGAAGAAAGAATGTTGATGTAGCGGCTAAAGCGTAGGAATTCTGGGAATTCTGATTGGATGTTGTTGACGTTCTTATAAGAAGAAAAAAATCAGATATAACTGATATGTTGACGAAGATGACTTCTTTTATTTCTTCTTAAAGCGTAGGAGCTAAGCAAGAGCTTTCCACTTCTTTGAGCACTATGGTGGTTGAAAAAGCGGCTTTACCAAAAGAAACTACAAGATCCTAAACTTTTGCCGCTTGTCATTCTCTCATGAATGTAACGGGAGAGGTGGCTCAGTGCACCAACTGATGTCACTGCATTGCCTCTGACTGGGAGGACCTAGGTTCGAGTCCCGACGGCGGCGGTAAGGTTTTCGGCGGTAGGACTAGATTTTCAGCTAGGTCGAATTCAGTCGCTATCTGGAGGATAATCCTAGAAGCCGGCCACTCTGATCGGTAGTTTTCCGTGGTTTCTCCGATCAACACCAGGCGAATACCGGAGCAGTACCCTAACAAACGGGCCACGGACAGCACGCGATCTTTACTCCCTCTTCTTTGTTCAGCGCTCCCCCTTCCCCCCACACTAACATGAACTACACTAACACACATGTCGGGAGAGAGGTTGGGAGCTTAGAACTTGTCCCGGCTGGGGCGGTGTCCCGCTGGTGGGAGATACCTGTTTGGGGAAAACCCCGCTAGTCGACGGTAGTTCGGCGCCGGATCTCACTATCCGATGGGGGACTCTCCAATGGCCATCTCTGTTAGGTTAATCAGAACCAGATATTGAAATAATAATAATAATAATAATCTAATTAATTACGACAGAAAATATACTTTATTTATCCATCATATAACATTTTTTCAGATTCAACATCGACATCAATATATATATAATACAGAGTTCCTCTACAGCTGTCGCCGTGTCTCCGCTCTTAGCCTCCATGCCTCTCTATTTGACCATAAATCTTCCTCCATTTCTCTTCCGTCATGCCTTGCACTCCCTGCTGCATGCAAGTCTGGGTCATCCTTCTTCTGTCTTTCTTGGTACCCATTGCAGGCCTCGTTTTGACCATTTTTTGTCTGTCATTCGCATAACGTACCATACCAAACGATTTTTTTTTCACATTTCGTCAGGATAGATTTCTTCACATCCATTTTCTTTCTTATTTCTTCGTTCCTGATTCTGTCACGTCTGCTGTAGCAGCATAATTCGACGCCAGTAGTCCATTTCAACGGCCAAGAGCTTCTCTCTTGTTCTTTTATCAACTTCCCAAACTTCTGAACCGTACGTTGTAACACTCTTAACTAGAGTGGAGAAAAGACGTCTTTTAGTAGTGTTAGTGATGGTTTTGTTCCATAACACAGAGTTTATATTTCGTGTCACGTTTCTCCCCAAGCTTATTCGTCTCTCAATTTCTTCTTGGCTGTTACCCTTTTTGTTAAAGAGTACACCCAAATATTTATATTTCTTTACTTCTTTCATTTTTTCCCCATTTTCCAGAAGATCATCTTCAATCTCATTATTACCAAATTGTTATCAATAAATAATGTTAATAAATGTATTTTGTTTTCCGTATAAATATTCAAAGAAGGAATGTCTTTCGGCAGCCTTTGAAAAGCGATTCCGGAACAGACGTTTGTTTCTTCCAGAAGAACTCTTACAGATCTGGAAAGAACATCGCCGGAAAGTATCCCGCGAAATAATCTCGTGAAGGAATAAATAAAGTAGATTTTTCAGTGCTAATGCCCCTCATTTAACCAACAGAAGGAGTTCTTTTCGTTGTACTCCCTTATAATCATCTTGGGGAAGGAATAAATTATGTTGATTTTTCTCCAGTCGGCGCTTCATTTAGACATCCAGACCGCTGACGAGAAATCTTAATTCGGGGCAAACTGCTTCGCGTGCATCCAGGAGAGATTTACCGCGTTGAAATATGCGGAAGCCTTTTCTTTCGTGTCTTCAGGAAGTGGCGTAAACCCCACAATTTGTCTGGATTACAAACAATGCAACCCTCAAGTGCGATTTACGCAATAATTAATGAACTCGCGTCGCGCGGTCTTAAGCGGTCCTCGGCGACTTCCGGTTGAAGGTCGGGCGGCGGGTTCCGGTACGGCGACCACAACCGGAAGAAGCTGAGAGGCGTCGAGTTCTTTGCCACCCCGACCCTCCAAGCCCTCCCCGCGCTTCCTCGAAACTTCCCCTCCCCTTTCATCTGCATAATTAAAATTCATAAAGCAAACACGGAACTTTGTTCAGAAATAAAGAAATATTAATATGCATGAAGGAAGGTTTTTGCGAATTAAATTTCGGCCCACCTTTTTTTTAAAATTATTTTTACGTAATCTTAGGCGGTGAAGTTTTCTAAATGTCCGTAGTGTGGTGGCTTTGCATAGAGGATAGTGGTTGTCACATTCAAGGGGACAATTGAACTTTCTGGTGGAAGGAGAACATGGATTTGTGATTCTGTTACAAGTATTAGCATGTTCATTAGAATTCGAAAGTTTTAATTGAAAGTGATTTTTTACACTTATTTAAGGTCGCTCTTCAAGTACTAAGGTCATATAGCAACCACTAACATTGGGGGCAACATTACGGACACACACAAACAAACATGCCCCGAGCGGGATTCGAATCGCGACCCTTCATGCACAAGACAGTTACATACTTGGTGACCTCGGTTATCCAAACCGGATAAAAGTGATTGTAAACGTTTATTTATTGTAAATGTATAAATGCTTAGAAACACAAGCATAATAAAAAAAAAAATGTTCTCGTGTTTTTGGAGTATACAATGCAGTCTACTTGAAAGATTTCATCATTGAGTGTTTAATTACTCCGTTGTTATGATCCCAAGCTTTGTTATTGTCAGGATTGGGAAGGATGTATATTGGGGTTGGTGGAAGGATATTGACCATGTCAGTCACAATGAAATTTGTCTGTTTCTTTGCCGGTAATACGACGTTTCGAGGGCTACATTTATCCTTATCATCTGATAGGAACACAGTTGGAGTTCTAATCACGTAAATTTGCGCCTCAGGAGTAAGGATTTGGAGGTAACTGGTGACCCTCGACTACACTTCGTACCTACCTAACTTATGAGGATAAAATTACTGCTCGAAACTTTAAAGTACCTGCAATGATACCGAAATTAAACTTCGTATTGAGTTACATGATCTATAAGCTATTTCCATCGAACCGAATAAAAATCGTGGCCAACCCTGACTGTCTTTAACAAAACTTGGTACGACAACAAAGAGAATAAAACACAGTCACTCAACTATAATAACATTGATAGTTTTCAATTCTTATGCTAGAAAATCATATTACTATGTGAAGATAAAAGCTTTACATAGAAATATGGCTTCGTGAAGCTAAAAGAAGAATGATGTTATTGGGTTTTCTTTATTCCACTTTTATCCTGAACGATTCGATAGATTCTTACAAGTAAGGTATTATTACATGGCTCATTGGTATATCTACATTACTAATTTCGAATATACGCATAAATTGACAGAAAACTAAGCAGCCTGCAGTCTGACAGAAAACTAAGCAGGAGTAGATTTTTGAGATATCCAGAAACGCTAAAAAAATACGAAAGGAATTAAACAGTTTCAATTTAGACTGAAAAATACAATTATTTTATTATTTTAATTACTCGTACCTGTTGTTAGGCTAAATTCTCATACGCAGTCAGTAACTGATTCTTTCGTCAGCTGATAGCATAAAACGCGGAAGAAATGAACTTGAGTATTTACTTGTGCCGTTTCATAACAGTCACTTCTGACTGCTCCAAGACCCCATTTTCCACATACTCGACAGCAGCGTTTTGCTTCAGCAGTCCACTAGCAAACCCTTATTTATCAATCCTCTAGTTACCACTGGTTTCTAGTTCTCTGAGTTAGGGCATACTAAAAGAACTTGTATTCAATACAGTATTTTATTGTATTTTAAAATGTATTATTTTGAAGTTTCAAATTGAACATTTTGTAATTGTTTGTAGAAGTGAATGTCTGAATTGGGAAGAAGGTAAAGTATTAATTCAAAATGTTCCCGCAAAGGAGGGGTTTGAAGCCGGTCAAGTACTTAATTTGTACGCCCCCACGCGCCTATAAAAATCCAGAATTTATTATCTTGAACGGTACAATGAAAGTAGAGTGCTAGAAGAGTTCAAGAAGAGTCTCCTGCGGACATGACCTGATGACCTCTTTAGCAGAAATGGACATTGAATATCTGAAATGCATATGTGTCTCCATGCAACCCGAAATGAATTGAAGAAGTTAACATTGAACGCGTAAGTTCGAAGTAGTGTTATTCAAAGTTTGTGAGAGATGGAAAAAATTTCAACAATTTTCAATTAATAGCAACTAGTACACAAATAAGCTATGAAAGAATAAAGATGTTTGGAATGTTTATATAGCATACAATAACATATGACGAAGAATACCGTGAGATGTTTTTCTCCCACACAGCATTGTGCGGCCATACTACCAGACATGTCGGGAGATCAGTCAGGATCTTAGAGCTGGTCCCGGTTGGGGCGGTGCCCTGGTGGAAAATACCGTATAACCTGAGGAACAAACCCGCAAACCTATTTGTAGGTCGGCGCCGGATCCAGCGGCAGAAGATCACCGCCACCTCACGTGATTCAATCATACACTTCACTTACGGGACGGATGTCCCCAGCACTTGACGCTTCCGGAAACCGAAAATCAGTCAATTTGTATCGTGCGGCTATCTATCTTCCCCTTGTTTCCGAAACAGCTACTGTGTGCTGTGATGCTGCTGTGGGCTGTGATGCTGCTGTCTTTCGCCTTTCCGCTCAATATCGCTTGAGCCGAGTAATGAAAGAGGCAAACCCCCACACTCCGCAACGCGGTAGCTCCTTTTCGCCCTCGGGAGAAGAGAGAGACCGAGAGCGAGCTTCTCCATAAAAGTGTTCGCCGGGCTCCACCAGTCATAAAGCGATGTGCGCCATATCGTGTTGGTAATTCTTGAAATATGAAGATAAAGTTCGCAGTTGAAGCTGCCGCCCCGTCTCTTCATTTACGCCGACAAAGGATGGTATTCAAGCGGATGAATGGTATTATTTCTGAGCATTCAAGCTGTCTCGAGCGGTTTTCGCGTCCTCTCTTTCGGTCTTTCACGGCGTCTCGCTGCGAGAGGACGGTATCCGTGCGACTGGTTGGAGATATCGAATTGAAGAAAGGAGCCCTTTGAATATGGAGGAGAAGAAAGGATATTCTGACGGTGCCGTAACGAATATAATGTAACTGAGCTCTATGCTTTTGTCATCATTTTTATTTTTGTTTGTGGGAAATTCTTGGGGATGAAGTTAATTTTGATGTAGGGCTGTGTGAATGATTATATAAACTCAAGAATTAAAACTATAGTATGCAACATGAAGGAAGAAACCAGAATTAGAGAAGCTGTTAATCCATGAAATATCCCGTATTGGTGAGTTTGGAAAATGTTTTGGAGAGAAGGATTAAGTGATGGTCTTGAATGCTATTTATGTTCTCCCTCAGAATTAAACTGACAAAGTCAGAGCACAGAAAAAGCTTTTAAAAGAAGTTAAAAGAAGGCTAGAGTATGATTAGGTTTCGAACGTTACGTAAATGACAACCGTAACATTCTCTGTAAATATGAGTGTGTGTGTCTGCGTACATGCATAATGAATTGAGTTGAAATGTTGAGCGTGGTTGAATTGAGTGTAAAGGCGTGTGTGTGTGTGGGGGGGGACAGAAATTGTATAGTCATATGTGTGCCACTGGATTCTGCAATATATTTATTAGTTCGTACACAACTTGGTTCCCATTCATAACATTCACACAAAAACTTCTTCAACAAACACACACACGCACGTTCTTTGATTTTACGCCTTATCAAAGCGTTCTAGTCTTTTCTTTCATGCTTGTGTTTCGCTTACCCGCTCTGCGTGCTAGTCGTTTGCGAAAGAAAACGTGTTGCAAGAAGCAATGCAACAATTTACGACTTCTCTCTCTCTCGGAAAATAGAGCTTCCTGTGCCAGTTACAATCTGGCTCCTGATCTGAGGATAATTACACGTGTGGTACAAACGTACTAACGTTCTTCCTTTCCAGCTCAACAGCGAGCACGTCTTCCCGTAAGGCAGATGTTTCAGAGGCAGTATTAACTTAAGAAGATTATATTTTAATTATTCATCTCGTACTTGGCTGCCTCTGACAAATTGCATGAAGATTCTTAGGATGAATTCTAAAGATTAAAAACTTAAGTAGTTTCAATGTTACATTTCGTACACATTACTACGTGCATTCTATCTTCGTCGACATATACTTCATTTTATCGATTAAATTTGTTAAAGTATACACTTGTACAACGAAACAAATATAAATATATTATTAGTATAAAACATATTGATATTTATGGAAAACATAATGTAGAATAAAGATTAGATTGGAATGATTGACATTTACGTGCATTCATTTGTCAACATATACTTCATTGACTTAATTTTAAAGTATCTTGCAACAAACAATTCAATATTAAATATAAACTATTATACTCTCATGGAATCGAATATAAAGATTACTTGTTGAAATTGAAGAATTGATTGAAGAATATGACAGCATTGGTAATCTGAGTGTGTTCTTATTGTCGAGTATTTTAAATAGACTCATCACTTTGTAGACAGAAAATACGCTATGTATTGCTAGTTTATTGGAAGATACAACCATTCGCTCAGTACGAATTATTTGTAATTTTTTTCGTAGAATTGGCATGAAATGTTATATTATAAAAGATAAAAACAAGTACGTATACGTTTTTACTTTGGACCTCCTTGATCTGTGGATGATTGCAAATATATTTAACATTAGACAATTTACATCAGGGGTGCTTCTTAGATTGTTTTACACCTCCATTTTGATACGGGCGAAATGGTCTCTCCTCCCACACGCCTCAACTTATGGCTTCTCTCTCCGCGAACTGTGTGCAGACTGATATGCAAATAATTACACACGTAGAACACGCGTGGAGGCGTTCTTCCCTCTCTGCCTGTCGAGCGCCTTAGCTTCGCGGTATTCCGCGTTATAAGCTATGCGTTTCACGACGAAGGTCTAGCACGGAATTGGCTAGTGGCGGTGGCAGGGAGGGGTTAGTTGCGTGGAGGTGGTTATTCTGGAGGTGGGTGGATGGAGGGGTTAGTTGCGATGAATTGGGGGGGGGAGGTGGTTAGTTGCGATGGAGGTGGTTAGTTGCGATGGAGGTGGTTAGTTGCGATGGAGGTGGTTAGTTGCGATGGAGGTGGTTAGTTGCGATGGAGGTGGTTAGTTGCGATGGAGGTGGTTAGTTGCGATGGAGGTGGTTAGTTGCGATGGAGGTGGTTAGTTGCGATGGAGGTGGTTAGTTGCGATGGAGGTGGTTAGTTGCGATGGAGGTGGCTAGTTGCGATTGAGATGGCTAGTTGCGATTGAGATGGCTAGTTGCGATTGAGATGGCTAGTTGCGATGGAGGTGGCTAGTTGCGATTGAGATGGCTAGTGGCGGTGGAGGTGGCTAGGGGGGGTGGCGGTGGAGGTGGCTAGTTGCGGTGGATGAGTGTCGTTGGATGGAGGTTAGTTGCGGTGGAGATGGCTAGTTGCGAGACGAGTGTCGGAACAGGTGGAGTGTCGGTGAAATCATCTACAAAGGTGACGGCTATACAATTGGTATTGGATACGGGGGTGAAGACGTCGGGGTAGATAACGACAACGCCGTTGGCGGTTACATGGCAGCAACGGTAGTGACAGCGTTAGAGGCTGTAGGGGTGGCGCTGGCGGTGGTTACGAAGCAAGTGGTGGCACCGGTGGTAAGAGACAGAAGAGAGAAGTGGCACCTGCAGTAATTAGCGTCATACTTTACCGCGGGGGCGCAGGCGTCTGCGGTTTGCAATAAGCTCCTGGAGCGGTGCGGAGCGAGGCCGGGCTGGCAGGAAGGGGGCGTGGTCTTGTGTCTTCGCACCCCTTGGACTCCTCGGGGACCTGTTAGGCGCCCGCAGTCAACGCCGCAGCGCTGCCGCACCGCGGAGAGGTGGGGGTTCCTGCGTTGCAGGGGTGGGAGGGGCTTCGGATGGGGCCAAGCTGGGTTTGGATAAATCTCTTTATTTGTCTCTCAGCTGAAATAATTCAATGCTTGCTTCTTTTGTTTCTGTCTTTTTTCTCTTTCAGGACGTAGTGACTACATCCTGAAATAAGAAAAGATAGAAACAAAAGAAAGCAACTAATGAATTATCTCTGGCAACACCAGTAACCACAACAGAGGACATGTAGTCTGTTGTGGTTAATGGTGTTCCAGATCTTTTCGGAGCCAGATTGAGGTGTTCTTTACGTTCCTTCTGGGTGTGTGATATTTTTAAGTAGATACTTTTCATACACTTTTCTGAATTTAGTATTTATTTCTGTTATCCTATTGTTTGCATTAAGAACATGAAGCACGCAACCTCGCTTCTACTAATATTTTTTCCTTTCCGAATTGAATAGTATGAACTGAAAAATATTGAAAAACGATGAATCCATGCTATTTTTGAATTATTTTCGTGATGTGCGCTATCTTGACATTTAATTTAACGACGTACGTTCTGAAATAAATTTCATTCAGTCTCTCTCTGTTATGTTTGGACTTAAAAACTTGAAGCTCTAGTAATAAAAGTTCGACTGCACATTTATAGAAGCAGAAACCTCTCTAATTGCGAGTTCGTTTCCAGCAGAATCTAGATCTCGTGACCAGATTTGTTTTTATTGCAATATTTATGGCATTCGTATTAAAGAAAGTTCGGACGGAGGGAACTCGAGCGGCAGACCCACTCTCCTTCCTCGCCCTCCTGCCCTACCCTTCTTCTGCCCCACCTTCCCGTCCCTTTTCCTCCCCCTTTCCTTACCTCCCTTCTGCCCGCTCTTTTACCTGCCCCAACGCCTGCCCGCCCTTTTCCAGCCCCGCCCTTTATCCAGCCCCGCCCTTTATCCAACCCCGCCCTTTTGCCAGCCCGCCCTTTATCCAGCCCTGCCCTTTATCCAGCCCTGCCCTTTGCCAGCCCGCCCTTTTGCCAGCCCCGCCCTTTTGCCAGCCGTGCCTTTTGCCAGCCCCGCCCTTATGCCAGCCCCGCCCTTTTGCCAGCCCTGCCCTTTTGCCAGCCCTGCCCTTTTGCCAGCCCTGCCCTTTTGCCAGCCCCGCCCTTTTGCCAGCCCCGCCCTTTTGCCAGCCCTGCCCTTTTGCCAGCCCTGCCCTTTTGCCAGCCCTGCCCTTTGCCAGCCCTGCCTTTTGCCAGCCCGCCTCTTTGCCAGCCCTGCCTTTTGCCAGCCCTGCCTTTGCCAGCCCTGCCCTTTGCCAGCCCGCCTTTGCCAGCCCGCCTTTGCCAGCCCTGCCCTTTGCCAGCCCTGCCCTTTGCCAGCCCTGCCTTTGCCAGCCCTGCCCTTTGCCAGCCCTGCCCTTTGCCAGCCCTGCTCTTTGCCAGCCCTGCCCTTTGCAGCCCTGCCTTTGCCAGCCTGCCTTGCCTCAGCCCCTTTGCCACCCCTTGCCTCCTCTCCTGCTACGTCTGCCCACGCCGCTACCCTGCTCACGGCGTCAGACCGGCGCTTCATCGCGTATGCATGCCGTCCGCGAAGTTCCGGCAATTCCACTGGAGGGGGATCGTTATATTCCGCGCGGCCCTTGAAGTGGCGGCCGCTCCGGAGGGAAGCCGCGCCCGAAGGTGGGGACGGCAGCTTTGGGGCCGCGTTTAGCTGCAGATTGCGACGCAAACGCAGGGGCGGAGCCGCGGCTGTTTGTGGGAGAGCCAGCGGATAGTACGTAAAACCTGGGATTTGTAGACGGGAGGAAGTAGGAATTGGGAGAAATAAAACTGGTGATGACTGAAAAGGTTGACGATCGTGGTAGAGGAACGTTGGAGGGAGCAGATCTGATGGAACTGGGGAATCAGAAGCGTAGAGATGGACATTTCGGGGCAAACACTTCGAAGTGGTGATGCGATATTAAAAACAGAACATCGATGTTGTCAAACGTCGATGTTCAAAACTGAATAATACATCGACCAAAATCCATCAATGTTTTGAAACATCGATATTTGAAAATTGGTTGAGTAACCTTAAAATTAAATTCGTGCACAACAAAATTTAATTTGACAACAGCAGGTGCATATTAATTTATATTTAAAATTTAAATGAATACGATGTTAAAACGCCACCCATTACAAAAAATAAGTAAATTCCAGGGCATGAGGATGATCTTCGGTGAAGGCTCGATGAAGGACACGGCTTTCATTTGTTTCGGACACACAACAGTGTTACGATCAGTTATTTTCGTATTTTAACTTTAACTGAATTGTGATTATGAGAATTTTTCATCTACAAACAAAATATTGAAAAACTAAAATCATCGAGCACAAAACATCGATGTTAAAAAACACCGGTTTCAGTACATCGATGTTTAAAACATCGATGTATCGATATTTTGTAGTTTGTTCGATTTTTGAAACCTCAACATCGATGTCGCATCCCTACTTCAGAGCCGTGGCTGGAAGGGTTGGAGGTACGTGACTGGAAGGGTTGGAGGTACGTGACTGGAAGGGTTGGAGGTACGTGACTGGAAGGGTTGGAGGTACGTGACTGGAAGGGTTGGAGGTACGGACTGGAAGGGTTGGAGGTACGCGACTGGAAGGGTTGGAGGTACGCGACTGGAAGGGTTGGAGGTACGGACTGGAAGGGTTGGAGGTACGGACTGGAAGGGTTGGAGGTACGGACTGGAAGGGTTGGAGGTGACTGAAGGGTTAGAGGGAGGGAGGAGAGTGTGGAGAGACATACGAAGTACATATGAAGTGGCACAAGGTGTTGAATATGGAGGAGCAAGGAAGTAAGAGGATATACGGATGAAGAGAGTGGCCAGGTAGAGCGACTTGGAAATGGAGGAAACTGAGCCAATGGAACTCGGGTTGGAAGCACCAGATGAGCGCTTTGAGGTAAGTTAAGCTGCCACGCGAACCAACAGAGAAGTCTCGGGGCAGGAGGACCGCAGTGGGTTGAAGGTGGAAATTCTTGCAGAAAGTGATGAGAGAACTGTGAAAACGTTGGCTTTAGGAAGAAGAGAAAATGTAAGGCCTTGGATGGAAAGGGGTTAAAGATACGCGTGGGGAGGGACAGGTGAGTAGAAGTGGGATCAAGGTAAATATATGAAATGTGGTTTTAACACTGAGTCAGAGAGTATTCATGAAGAAAGAGTTGGAATGTAAAGATGAAATAATTTCACAGTGTTTTAGAGCGTGGTCTAAAAGTGGAGACGGGGCGATGAAATTGTGCGACAACGAGGTTAGTCCGCCCCTACCCCCAATACTTGCCAAGTAGCTCTCGCTTCCCCGCCGTTTGCCCGTTCGTTCGTCTTACCGTTCAGTCGCCCGTTCGTTCGTCCGTTCGCTTGTTCATTGCGTTTTCGCCCGCTCGTCCGCCCATTCATTCGCTCGCTCACTCGTTCGCCCGTTCGGTGGAGTGCCTGTCTGCCCCCGTCTGCCCACTCCTCTGCCCAGTGTTCGCCCCGCGCTCAACAATTGTCGAACGCTCTCCCACCCAACCAATCCCTTCTCGCCCAACGTCCTCCGCAGACCAACAACCGTCCAATCACTCTCCTACGGACTCATTATCACCCAACCGCAGTCCATCGCATACGCGACGAGCGTTGGGCGAGCATGCAGGCAGGCATAGCTGAGGGGGAGGTGGGTGATGGTGAGTGGGCGAGGCGCGGAGTAAGAGGGGGCGACGCGACGGCGCGGCGACAAGTGCTCTGGCGCTTCGAGCGGGCGACGCGCGGCGGACCGCGAGCCCCCAGGCCTCTGCGCCTTCCACGCACCTGCCGTACCGCCTCAGCCGCGACCCTTACCCCTCACCCACCCTTCCCCCTTCCCCTCCCCTCCCTCCCCTCCCTCCTCCTCCCCCTCTGCCCCTACCCTTCCCTTCCGCCCCCCTCATTACCTCTCGCCACCTCCCTCTCCCCACCCTCCCCTCCTCCCCCACCCTTCCTCCCCCTCCCCTCCTCCCCCTCCCCTCTCCCTCCCCCTCCTCCTCCTCCCTCTCCACCTTCTCCTTCCCCTCCCAAGTGCCCGCCGGCGCTCGTGTTGTCCGGGCGGCGGGAATCCAATTATTCAGCAAAAGGTACGCAAGGAGCAACACGAGCGCGCGTCGGATATGAAGCAAGGCGTCGCTGGACTGCGCTGCGCTATCTCTTCCGGCCTCAATTTGACGCCCTTCCTCTTGCTCGGCCTGGAAGGCGTTTCACTCGGGAGCGAGAAGCCGTTCCTTATTTTACGCCCTCGCCTCTTAGCCTGTTCCTTGCTTTGTTTCTTCCTGACCCTTGGATGTTTTTTGGTGTCGCTTTCTTAATATCCAGTATCAACATTCCTCATCCTGTAACCTTTTTCTCTTCAACTCTATTTTGTCATTCGGATGCTGTACGATCCCTTGGAGGCAATGAAAGGAGGAACTGAATTTTTAGAATACGTGTGCATATTAAACTTAGAAAATACAATTATATTTATGTAAAAATGACGTTAATTTTAACCGATTAACCCCGCCGTATTTTGAGTTGCGTAATGAATTAGCCAGAAATTGAATTTGTTTCGTATTTGTTTTTTAATGAGTGACATTCTAGTCATCAACGAAAGATTAGGTTGTGGTCCTTAGGAAGAAAGTGTAGTTAAAAACTTGAAAGTCATATTTTTAGATCGTAATGCAAACATTTAAACTACATTCATTATAATTATAAAATATATTATTAAAAGTTACAACGTAAATTCCTTTAAAGAAAATTCTCTGGATATTGCTGAACAAATGATCCGGTCCCTTCTGGGCATATTGGTTGATATGGAGCGGGCAGCATTTTTCACGTTCCTTCAACGCTCCCGGATTTCCCTAAATCCTTTCCCTTTCCTCCACCCGTCCATGATCCGCGATCGGGAGAGCACGCACTCGGCCCTTCGCCCTCTCATCCCTTTTGGACAAACAGAATAATTAATATCCTTTCAATCAGAAGCGAGCGCCCCGCATCCTCCTCCTTCCACTCCCTTTCTCCCCGCCGCCGCCCCTCCTCCCTCCGCCGCCCTCCCCTCCCTCCTCCCCCAGTCCACCCGGTGTCTCCACTCCGCCGAACGACCTACCCGTCTCCGCCCCGCTTCCACCCTTTTTGCACCGCCCTCCTTGCCACCGTTCCGGCCTCGCCCCGCCACGCCGCGCAACCTCTGTCCCGTCCAGCCTCTGTCCCATCCAGCCCCTGTCCCACCCACCCTCTAACCAGGAGCGGTAGCTCAGTGCATCAACTGATGTCATTGCAGCGCCTCTGACCGGGAGGTCCTAGGTTCCACTCCCCACGGCGGCAGGATTTTCGACATAGCTTTTCAGCTAGGTCGAATTCACCGCTGTCTGGAGGGAATTCTAGCGGCGGCTGCTCTGATCGGTAGTTTATCGTGGTTTATCCGATCAACACCAGGCAAATGCCGGAGCAGTACCCTACCAAACGGGCCACAGACCGCACGCGATCTGTTCTTCCTCTTCCTTGTCCTATTCTCTCCCCTTACACTACACTACCACATGTTCCGGGAGGCCGGTCGGGAGCTTAGAACTTGTCCCGGCTGGGGCGGTGCCCCGCTGGTGGGAGAGTCCTGGTTAGGGGGAAACCCCACTAGCCGACGGTAGGTCGGCGCCGGATCTCGCCATCCAGCGGGGGAAGATCACCGCCATCTCCGAGAAAAACATGCACTACACTAACGGGACTAATGACCAAAGCAGTTGACGTGCCCGGAAACATCAATCAATCAATCAAACCCACCCTCTATCCCGCCCAACCTCTATTCCGCCCACTCTGTCCCGCTCCAGCCTCTGTCCTATCGAGCCTCTGAGCCGCCCAGCCTCTCTCCGCCCATCCACTCCCCCCCTCACTCTCTCACCCAGTCTCTGTCCCAACCAGTTTCTGCCCCTCGCCCCCGGACCTCCACGCCCCCCCCTCGCGTCCACCCGCGGCCTCCTCGGCGTCCGTCCTCGTTTCCGAATTGGTCCTGGCCCGCCGTCGCCGTCATTACTGTTAAAGGGGACGTGCCGTGGCCGAGGCCGGGGCCGGCTGAGCGGTGAGCGCCACCCTTGCCGGATTAATTCACTTCGTTACGGGCCGCGGGGCGTGAAGTCGGGGCGGGGCGGGAGAGGAGGGGGCGCGCGTATTTATCTCGCATGCCGCGCGTGCTCCGCGCGCCCGCACCGCCACTCGCCCGGCGGACCGTGAGCCCCCTGCCCCCCAACCCCCACCCGCCCCTGCGCGTTGGGTCGAAGGGCGGAGGTGGCAAAATAAAGAAATTAAAATTAAAAACGGGTTGACAAAGCCGTTTAATTCCCTTGGGTAGTGCTTCTGCATTTGATTGATTAATTGATTATTTCGTGATTTTTTTCGAGTGCGTCAATTGGGTCATTTTTTCCGTGCCGTTTTTTTCATAAGTAAAGTGCATTTTTTTATCACGGGAGGTGGCGGTGATCTTCCTCCGCTTTACGGTGAGATTCGGCGACGATCTACCGCCGGTTTGCAGTGTTCTCTCCAAACAGGTATTCCCACCAGCGGAGCACCGCCCCAGCCGGGACAAGCTCTAAGCTACCCACATATCTCCCGGCATGTGTGGTAGTGTAGTGCTTCAACGTGCGTGTGTAAGAAAAGATTGAACATTGGACAAGAAAGAGGAAGGAAAAATCTCGCACGGTCCGTGGCCCGTTTCTTAGGATGCTCCATTATTCGCCTAGTTTTGACTGGAGAAACCACGGAAAACTAACGATCAAAGCAGTCGACTGCTAGAAATCATCTCCAGCCAGCAGCTTGAATTCGACGTAGCTATCTGGCTAGAGTGAAAACCTGCACCACCGGCGGGACTTCAGAGGCCTCCAGGTGCAGTGACATCAGCTGATGCTCTGAACCACCTAAGCCGATGTGTGCATTGAACGTTCGAACCTTTGTGCTAGAGAACTGTGTAACATCTCAATCTAGCAAAATATGTCCACTTAACTACATGTCAACTGCTCCAACCGCTCTCATGAAATAACACCTTATTCGCATGTCATTTAAAAAGCTATCGAACCTCAAAAAATAAAAATTTTAAATTAGTTCAGTTTAGCTTCAGTTTTTTAATGCTTCGTAATTCTAATCAGCCGCCATAACTGTAATGCGGAAAATGTCACTAAATGGAGCGCGTGAGTTCTTGTTGTAAAGCATCACAATGTGGAGAAAAATGTTCAAACGCCTATTTCTCAAAATACTTCTTCTGTGCTACATCATTTTTAGAGGATATGCGAAATAGCTTATTTATTATGTCAGTTTCGTCTCATACACATTTCGTAGACTGTCTCTCTCAAATGTACTGAGATATTCCACTGTTCATGGAAACTTTAACATACTATAACCAATTCACTACTCATGGATCTGAGAACCTATTTCATCTAATCTACTCGACCTTTCAATGCGTTCTGGTTGTTTCTTTATGATCTATTGCCAAATGTCTCAGGTTGCTACCCATGGAACAGGGTATGTTACAGTTGGTCGTCCCGCCGATTTTCTGATACCCATGTTCCCTCGGTATATCATGAACCCTGTAGTCTCGGTAATACGCACGCCCTCAGTGCTAAGTTGGGTGCAGTGGGTAGGCGTTGGGTCAGCTCATCACTTAGCCCTTAACACCTCCGCAGGCTGGGCGGGGCGAACGTCGTGTTACTTCTTAGTTTGCTTTCGATATTTTCTATCTTCTTCTTTTAATTCTCTCGCAAGGGCTTTTCTTAGTTTTCTGGCCTCGTTTTTGATCTTGATTCTTATCCTGCGTTTAGGAGGATACCCACTGACGTATCACTCTAAAACGCAACCGAAGATCTCTAATTAAACGTAACCAACGACGTATTATCGTTCCAAAAGTACCGACGCGCTAATGAACCATATTATAATTTAATTAGTTAATTTGTTTTGAACTGATGATACGTCTAACACAAATATGGTGGGATTGGTGGAAACATAAATTGACATCTCAAACACTTTTTAAGATTTATTTATCACAATATCATAGTGCACTTTTCAACGAGCATTTTTCAACTCTTAGACGTTGGTTAAGTAGACAAATATAAATAAAAATCAGTGTACACTAGTTAAACGTTCTGTTCGTGTAAATGCCTTTATTCTTTATATGAATGTGAAATAGTTCTGGTACTGTTTGACATTTAAATATCCCTCAGTAACACGTAGGCCGTAAGCATGAAAAGAAACATTCGTAATCTATATCAGAAAGAGGCACCTTATTTTAAGTATATGTACTCTTTCTCAAAATTTGTTTTCGGATGTTTCAAACGTGAGCTTGGAAATCGTATCAAAACCATTGTGTACGGTTGTGTAGTGAATTTGGGCCACTGTGCCGACTCTGCATTGTTTAGGCTTTTATTTTCTTCGTGCGATTCCAGTGTAGACGTTTCCCAGAAGCCACTTTATTTCAAAATTATTCCAAGGCCCTGCCTCTGCCTAGAGTCCTGCCTATCCCCGTGTGCTCGCGTGATGTAAATGCGAGAAGTTTGGCCATAACTCCATTCCGCAGTCATACGCGGTCGGTTGCTTTTTCATCACAAATGAGAACGCTCACCTGCAGTCTCGCCGCTTGGAGCGCTGTACACGCCACAATTTGAATGTATATGGCGTCGTTTCGGAAAAAGAAAAAGGTCGCACGAAATCTACAAACTTTTTGCTGAATACGTTATTTTGATTATCTCACTTTATTGAACGTATTTGAGTGTATATGACGTCGTTTCGGAAAAGAGAGACACCGCACACAATTCTCAAACTTTCTAGTGTTTACTTTATTTTGCTTATCTCGCATTATTGAAGGTATTTGAGTGATTGTAGTGCGGATTGACAATAATTATTTGCTGTTGTAAGTTTTAGAGGAAATATACCTTATTGCGTCGTAAACATTCGAATGTAATTTGTGGATGTGCAAACGTGACGCGAATGAAAAGGGAGTTGAGTTGAATATTTTGTAAATTCCAATTTAGTGAGACTAGCAAAAGAATTTATGAAATAAAATGACGTGAAATGTTAACTTTCGATTTCCAAGTATCAAAAGCCCTATGTTTTGTTCGTTACAGACGCAGTAAAAACAATGAAACGTATCTTTACGATACCTTCATTCACCTCTGTAATGTTACCCTAAATTGCTAGAATGATTTTCACTGATTATTTTGTGTAAATAGGTGGTACATTAATTTTATTGAAAATTTAATGTCTTAACGAAAATATGTGGCGACTGCACTAAGTATCAATTTACTTGTTTTGAAAATAAAATGACACTAATGTTTTGGTTTGCTTGTGGTCATTCTATATTTCTTTTGCTTCGTGAGGACTCTGTAGAAAAGTGGATTCGAGGTTTCATAATTTTCAAGTATCTTACGTCAGTACAACATAGTAGTATTTTGGTACATGACTGAGTCACATTTGAATTATATATTCGTAACAAGGTGTTTAGCAATGAAATTTAAATATTGGGAATGTAGATCAAAGAAATGCTACTCTCAAGTATTACGATACAATCAAAATTCCTCTACGTTAATGATGAAACCAATTGTTAAGTGCAAATTCTCAAAATAAACTTAAATGAATGCTCTTACGATAAATTGTGATGCGTGTCATATATCCATTGCTATTGAGGAAAATAAAGGAGCTACCTTTTTAACCAGCTAATAAATGGAATAGAATAGATCACAGAGGCATTTATGAAATGCGGTTTGATGAAACATATCCACTCAGTGGCTGACCCCAAATACTAGTTCAGTTGGCACTAGTGATCACAAACACTTCATCAGAGTGGCAATTTCCGCACATTTGCTTGATGGGAACATATTAACTAGACTAATTCACTTGAGTAATAATCCTTCAATCCAGGTTCGAACTAGCCGTTTGGAAGAAAGTACACAGCTATTACGCCCATCAATGTATTTCATTGTTACGTATACTCACATGTATACGTATTCAAAATCAAAAAGTGGTAGGGAAGTTTCACAATAATTGTCTTAAGAGATATTAACAAATGTACATAAGTAGAACGAAGGGAAGCAGAACATTCACGATATTTCATTTCCACTTTATTTAGAGTAGCAAATTTAGATTAATATAATGAAAGTTAATTTTAATGCATTCAGTCATTGAAATGCTACCTGTAGGGTCTCTCAAATATAACTACAAACGTCTCAGTTTGTCTAATGAATTGGCAGCAAGCAGCAACATGATATTTGAAGTGAGTGTGGACTGTTCATTTCCTTTTTTAAAATTCTGTCGATGTGGAATATCTCCCTCTATAATTTTACGCACATTACATACGCAGTGTAGAGAAAGTTATGTAATGCAGCAAAAAATTGTCATTTTCTGGCAGAAAGAATTGTATAGTGTGTTCCCAATATAAAAAAAGACGGTATTTATTTACGTCAGAATTCATGTTTTGTGGATTCTTGATGCTGAAAAATTGATTTATGATGAAAGGTCTGGGCGGTCGGATGGACGGATAGACGAGCTTCTTTTAGAGGACCAAAAATTGAGAAAATATGAAAAATTGCATTTTACGTGCCGATAGTTACCAGCTGGGAAAAGGAAGGCAACACCGAAAAGTTATAAATGCCTAGATTAAAAAATTAACTGGTGCGAGAAAGTCTGTGACATTCTTTAGTACCACAATTTTCTGTTCGTGGTACATATTGTACTTATCATATTAACGATTTTATGATGTTTTGCAGTTGCGTTTTTATATCTTGTTTTAAAAGTCCAAAAGGGAAGTAGGTGAAAAAAGGTAGGTGAAGAGGAAACTGATGACTGTGGTGGAGGCAAAAAACAACAAACAAAAACGGAGCTTTAAAAATCACGTAACGTTCCCGCAAGAATGTAAAAAAGATAAACTCCGTATTTCATATTGAATTTAAGAATGGAATTCACTTTCTTGTAGACAGAACAATTTTATTTAAAAACCATTAACCATGCATCGAGTTAAAGAAAGTGAAATGCTGTTCAAAATTCGGCTCCACTTAGCAAACTATTCATTGGTAATTCAATTTAAGTGACCTGTAGTTTCCGTGTTCCAGAGCACTGTAGATTGGATTGTTTTTCGATTTATGATGGGAGAGCTTATTGTTTCTTACTATAGTACTCTTCAGAAACACCAAGCGATTATTCTCTGAACCACCTCCATTTTGTCCTTAACTGTTACAGATTTCCATAAATCATGTTCGTTATTTTCTGAATGGAATTTTTTTCTGGTAGCTTTGTAAAGGAGATCTCTGATGACACTGCGGTTCAGACATTCTTCTGAATTCACAGACGGCGGGTACTCGTGAAAAGGAGAGAGGGCGGTAATCTCCTCGCCAGATACTTTTAGACTTACATCTACTTTTGCTAGCTGTGTCTGTTAATTATGGAAAACGACAGAAGGATTTTGAAAGGAAAATGGTGAAGCACAAACAAAGCTGGCCAAGCACAAACAAAGCGAAAGGTGGGGTTTGAACCCACGACCTTCGAATCAGAGGTAGTGACAGTGCTTCAGCTTGCGACGTCGCTGTCAATGTTGGGATATTACTGTTAATATATGTTTTTGTATTTTGTATTTTTTTATTTAAAATGTAATTGTTTCACATAAATTTCATAACCTGATACTACGGGGGGAGATCAGAAAGTAAGTTTACAATCCCGAAATTCCTGAAGTTCTGTTTTTTACAAAGGCATCTGTAGTGTGGTGTAAGTCTAATACGTGCGGTTGGCAACTGTTTCAGCCAACTGCCACTTACAGCGCTAGTTGTAGATTATCACAAAAGTGACGCGTTTGGAAAAATGGTCTCGCGGAGAAATCTGCTTCGTTATTCGCGTTCTGTGTGTGAAACATGTAACAGAGGCTGAAATTCAAAGGCAGCTGGTGGATGTGTACAGAAAGACATCTTCCTTCATGACAATGAGCGACTTTCATACAGCCCAGAAAACCACCACCCTGTTGAGGTAGTTTTTCTGGGACATCCATCGACCATCCTCCCTGCAGTCCGGACCTCGCTCCAAGGGACTACCTTTTTCCTCTCTTGAAGGAGCATTTAGAAGGCCGACGATTCGCTTCAGAAAGAAGGTGAGGGATGCTGAAAAACTTCGCGAAAATGTTCCTGAGCACGTGGGGGTAGGATATTTTACCAGGAGGGAATATTCAAACTCACTCCACGAAGCGACAAGTGCCTACACCGATATGGAGACTACGTATGTCGAAAAATAACCACGGCTTCGATTGGGTTTGAATGTTCGGAATTGGGTCTTAATCGGACCTGTATGTCGGTAGTATTAACGGACATCAGCCGTTAAGAGGAAGGTTTCATCGCTCTGGCTGCATTAAAACGAAAGCAACAATATAATATTACGAAAAAGACATTTCATTTCAAAATTCAAAAGGAGAGGCAAAGTTCGTCTCTCTCTTGCTCCCTCTCGCTCTCTCTCGCTCCCTCTCGCTCTCTCTCTCGCTCCCTCTCATTCTCTCTCGCTCTCTATCTATCTTAATTTTCTAAACACCTTTGCTGTTGCTTCAGCTGCAGTTAAGCCGAAACCCGCCATCTGGGGGGGCCGAATCCTGGCCTAGGCGACGGCGGGCAGTGTTACCAATCCACCAAGCCGCATGTTCCAGAGCGGGCGCGGACAGCTTCCGCCCCCCCCACCGGAAGGAAGTCCCCATTAGCGTCCGAGCGGCTGCCGCTGGGTACACAGAAAGCAATTTAGTGCCGCACCGCGCGCGGTCGTCTGGGGGCCCGGTGATTCCTTCCTCGGAGCCCCTCCCTGCCCCCCCCCGCAATTTGGCGCATCAATATTTGCTCGGCCGCCGCCCTGCGCCGCTCGGACTTGGCGGCTGCCGGTCACCGGCGCGCCGCAGGGCGCGCTGGGAATGGTGGCCGCGAGGGGCGATGGCGGCTTCGCTGCTGTAGCGGTCAACGTGTGAATACCACTCTCAACAAATAATCAACCCATTAACTGGCTCCCTCCAAATAGTACCGTGAAATATCTCGGTCTAAACATGGATACTAAACTGAACTGGAACCAACACATTAATAGTAAAATACGACAAGCAAAAAATAAGATACACCGACTAAAACCCATCATTAATCGATCTTCATATCTCCTCTCCCAACCGCCATAACCATCTACAAAACTATCATAAGGCCGCTCCTCCTTTACGCCTGTCCAGTTTGGATCTCCGCTGCAAGAACAGACCTAAACAAGCTCCAAATAGTGCAAAACTCTTCTTAGAACTATCGCAAATGCTCCTTGGTTGGTCACAAATTCACAGCTCCACAAACAATTCCAAATGGACTCCATACAACAAACACCATATGACATACCTCTCAAAAACCAAAAAAAATTCATACCGGCTTTCTTAATCAATTTTCCGAAATAGATTCTTTTTAGAGGTGTCTGGAGAAGATTTTCTCACCCAAATTAGTTTGTAGTTTAATTTTAGGTAAATTAGAATGTATCTCTGAATGTGTTTCTGGTCCTACGGTTTCCTTTTCGTGTAACACTAGTTACGCTGATGAGCTTGTCACATGATAGAATTACGCGTGGCATGCTACTGCCACCTCTTGAGAGCTTCGATTGATTGATTGATTTATTGATTTTTCCTGTTTCCGGGCGCGTCAACTACTCTGGTAATTAGTCCCGTTAGTGTAGTGCATGTGTTTTCTCGGGAGATGGCGGTGATCTTCCCCGCTGCATAGCGAGATCCGGCGCCGACTACCGTCGGCTAGTGGGTTTCCCCCCCCGCCGCCCAGGTTTGATCGAAGGAGAAAGGATAGAACAAGGAAGAGAAAGGACAGATCGCGCGCGGTCCGTGGCCCGTTTGGTGGGGTACTGCTCTGGCATTCGCCAGGTGTTGATCGGAGAAACCACGGAAAACTACCGATAAGAGCAGCCGGCCGATATAATTCTCCTCCAGGCAGCGATGAATTCGACCTAGCTGAAAAGCTAGTCTCGAAAATCCTGCCGCCGTCAGGACTCGAACCTAGGACCTCCCGGTCAGAGGCGCTGCAGTGGCTTGAGAGCTTCGACGTTCCTGGATTTTTGTGCCTTTCAGACCACCGAGCTGAGGTGGCTAGTGAGATACCACGTTGGCGCGTGGCGTTACGACTTTATTATTATTATTATTATTATTATTATTATTATTATTATTATTATTATTATTATTATTATTATTATTATTATTATTATATTATTATTATTATTATCATCATTATCATTATCATCATCATCATAATTTTATTGGTACATTTGAATGAATTATTGTACAGATACATAAAATCAAAGCACAATACATCTAGTTTTTTTAAAAAAAGAATTTATAATACATTATTTCCCATGGATTTTCGCAGTATCCTTGTTGTTGAAATAACAACTGCCTTCTGCATGAGTTTGTACAGGTCTTCATTCAAACCCAGTTGCTAAAGGCCCCAAATAGACTCCTAGGGATGACTCCGGTGCTTGAACAATTATCGGGATGTTGACTCTTTCCATATTCCACTGTTTCTCAACCGTTCAACAAGATCTGAATTATTATTATTATTATTATTATTAATTATTATTATTATTATTATTATTATTATTATTATTATTATTATTATTATTATATTATTATTATTATATTATATTATTATTGTATTATTTATTATTCCTGATTGGATGACAGTGACCCCCCCCTCACCTCGTGACCTTGAAAGACCTTCCTCTTTCACCCGAAATGTGTCTTTTAGACCTCAGCGCAGCTGCTGCGGTAGCGCGTTCTGCGCCAGCTGTCGTTCTGCCCTCCGTGTTTCCCGCTTTCCCGGTGCCTTGTTCGCCCTCGATCTCCTGGGCGCCGTCGTGAGAGGACTCGAATAAATATTTTGACGCAGTTTCGGATGGTCCTGCGGATCCTCGATGATGCTCACCGCGGGGCCCTTTCGAGCGGTTTTTTTTGTCCTCGATGTGCTTTCGAGGATTTTATGCGCCGGCTATTCGCGCCAGCTTTTTCTGGAACCTTCATTTATCCAATTATCTGTTCCATTTTGGGGTGAAATATTTTTTTAATGAACCTTTGTATGTAAATTAATTTGTGTTTTTTAGGTAATCTATTATAATTTTTCTACCCTTTGAGTGTTAAAATTAAAATCAAGAATTTGAATTAAAGATTTTTCTCTCATTACCTTTTTCGTTCATTTGTGAGTTTTACCCAATCATGCAAATTTTCGGACGGTTCCACATTGATTAATGTGATCGTATACTTGGTATAATTGGAAATATACTGTATTTAGTTAACGCGCGTTTCCCAGGGAGGACCACCATGTTGGCCTACCTCTCGACAGTGGACGAGGACACAAATTTCTCGAGTGGACCCGTCTGTGTTTTGTGTATAAACATAAGCCAACGGGCTTCCATAAACATTTGAATCTCTCGGACAAAGAACTGCATATGTTATTTGTTGATATATTGTCTTTTATTTGTTGGTGATATGTTTGTTTTCTTCTCATTTTATTTCCTACCAAGAGGAAAAAGTCGTGCTTAGTGTTGATATATATTTCTTGTTTTTATACCAAAAAGGCTGAATAATTCGCGAGTCCCCAATCATTTGCATTGCATACCTAACAAAAAGTCTGCTGGTTATCAACATGTTTCATGTTGTATTAATTCTGAATTTTTTTACCTTGGGACGTTTCGCTCTCGTTTTCATTTATCTTATCTAAAACAAGATTAATATGTATTTAGAAACAGAATTTTTTTGTCACACATACGGAACATTTTGCAACAACAAAGATAATTTCTATTAATTCTAATTTCCAGAGTTATTTGTTCTTCAAACACCGGTCGTGGTTCTAGCAAAATTGAACCAACGTTGCTTTCATAGCTAGAGCAACTGCAAAGACTTGTCAAATGACGAGAAGACGTGACGCCCGTCGGCCAAACGACCTATCGATCTCTGTTCATTTCCATGCAGCGCGGGGCGTCTGGGCCCTGCGCTCGCCGGCCGTCCGCCCCCGCCCCCGCCCCCCTGCAGCCGCAGCCGCTCGCAAAAACGAGACGGATCGCCGCTCCGCCCGCCCTTCATCATCTCCGATGGGCGATGGCCCAGCGCTGGCGGTGGCCGGGCCGCGCTTGCTCATCCTTCTCCTTCTCTCTCTCCCTCTTTATCCTTTGCTTCTTCCTCTTTTATCATTCCTTCCTCTTACGCTCCCGTCTCTTCCGTCTCTTCCGTCTCTTCCCCTCTTCCACCTCCTTCCTTTTTATCTCTTCCTCTTCATCTTTCATCTAATCTTCCCGTTCTCCATTTTTTCTTCCTCTTCCTTCATCTCTTTCTCGATCTCTTGTTGCTCTTTCCACACCTTTTCTTCCTCTTTCTCTACTTATACTTTTTGTTTCTCATCCGTCTCCTCAAGTTTCTTCTCCATCTCCTCCTCTTTTCTTCCTTGTTTTATTACTTCTTTGTTTTTCTTCTCCTCCTTCCCATCTGAACGGGTCTTCATTTCTACCCGACTCGGGGATGCAGTGGAGCATTCATATGCTAGTCGCACTCTCGCGGGTTCAAATTCTGGACCTTCACTTGAGACTTAACGTTTGCGACAGGTATTCACAGGGCAGTTCTACTTCCCCTGCAACGGTTAATTCTTCAAAGTTCGCGCATTCGCGTTTCCACATCTCTCAGTTCAATGCGCGGAGACTACGTAACTTGGGGCCGGCCATCGCTTCCTCCCGCCGTTGGCACCATTTCGGCATATCGCATATCCTGCAGCAAATTATCCCAATTTCTCTAGCTCTTCCAACCGGCACAAGTGGCTCAGGGCATCAACTGATGTCACTGCTGTACTCGTATCTTTGACTGGGAGGTCCTAGGGTTTGAATCCGACGATGGCAGGATATTGGACACTAGCTAGAAAGGTAGGCCGTTTTCAGCCGCAATTGGAGGAGAATTCTTGCGTTCGGCTGCACTGATCAACATCAGACAAGGCCGGAACAGTAACCTAAAAATAGGGTCAAGGACCGAGAGCTATTAACCTTCCTCTTCCTTGTCCTAACCCCACACTTTACTTACATACACACGTACATGCAGTGCGCATATGGGAGGTCAAGTGGAGAAAAGAGTTTGACCCGGCTGGGACGATGCTGGGTGCTAGGACGGAGCTGGTGGGAGGTACCTGGATGGGGAAAACATCGCACGGCCACGTGTAGGTCGGCTCCATCCAACGAAAGAAGATCATCGCCATCTCCCATGATTAAACATATAGAACACATACTTACGGGACTAATAACTTTAGCAGTCGACGCACCCGGAAACACGAAATAATAATCCATGGTGCTTCATTTGCATTACGTGCATCAATGTTCATGACAACTGCTCCACCGTTGACAATCTCTCTCAAGAATTGCATTATCTGAGAAACATTACGAGTCACATCCCAAAACTTCACTATACACTTGACTTTTGTCGTGTTGAGACATCCGTTGTCACCCTGTGCCACTATTTGCTCGTCCTATTCTCTGGATCGCACTTATAACCATTGCCACTGCACTGCCTTTGAGTCCGATCCCGGTCCGATGTTCGAGTTTAGTGCCCACGTGATGGCCATACGGGAGGGACTGGCAGAAAGCGATGGGTAAGTGGAAGCGGCGAGTGGGGGTTGATTGGTGTGAGCGTGAGGGAGTTCTGCCGGAGAGCTGGGTGCCGAGATGTGTGGAATCTCGGATTCGACGCACGTAGCACGTAAAAGGGGGCGTATGGACCCAGTGTGGAACACTACCGACCTCCCTGACAGCTCTGCAGAGTTCGGGAACTTAACGTTGTGATGGAGATTTATGAGGGGCTGCATAGTAGAGCTGAAGTGCAGAGAATGAGGTTGTTACGTATGCCCGATTTTCTCAAAAGTTTGTGTTGAGATGTAACGAGAAAGAGGAATAGAAACAGATCGATAATTAGATAATTGAGCGTGAAATGTATAAGAATAAGACTATTGGTTCATTAATAATTGACGATTATATCTAGCAGACAATGTTTTCATTTACAACCCAGTATGATCTTCATTGCCTTAGAACATTAACATCAATACAATAATCTAAGATAAATTAAATGTCCCACGTTTTGCTCAATTCTTTAATAATTCATCAGCGTAACAAAAATTGAATATCCTATTGTTACGAATGTAACACTATTCTTGAGGTAAAATTTACAATGAATTGCTAATGACACTTGTTATTATAGTTGTGAAATAAATTAACATTTACATATTGCTTCAAAGAAGAATCTGAAATTGAAATAAAATTTTGCTTAATACTAACATTTTGAACAAATTTTGTTGTTAAATTCCATTGCTGGATGTTAGTAACAGAACTTGTTCGGTATATTACACTAAAAATGAGTATATAACTTTCGTCTAATTTTTTCAAAATTTTATAATCTATTTTTAAAGTTTTGCTAATTTTATGATTTTAAGAAGTGTTGTTGAAAAATACAAGTATTAGGGGTCTCCACCGAGCCAGGACTTTAAAATATAAATAGACTAAGCAAATCCTGAATCCCTTCATCGCTATCGCCATTGCAAACGTAACCGTCACCATCAACCATCACCATCACCATCACCATCACCGTCACCATCACCGTTATCGTCACCATCACCATCACCACTGTCATCGTCACCATTACCGTCACCGTCACTATCACCGTCGCCGCCACCATTACTGTCGCTGAGTGTTCGACCTTGTTTAGCTCGCGCCTCCCTGTCAACCTCGCCTGCCGGACACCGGCAAAAAATCTCTGGACTGGCCCACTGAAATTCAGTGTACGCATTTCCTTATGAATATTTGATCGGGCCGCCTTTTGCGTGCCTAATTTATTGTTCAGATATATCATTTGCCGATTATTGTTATATACTAGTGTTGAATTCAATTTAGTTTGGCAAGCGATTGAATATATTCTCGTAGTTTGCTTTCGAAGCTGCTGGCCGACGATCCATTTATCAAGTTGATTGGCTATTCCGTGCATGTTAGGCATGGAGTTATGTCACTGGCATTTCTGTAAAGAATGATCATCGGATAATTTTTTGTCCAATAACATTTGAGTCATCTCATTGCAGTCACTTAGAATAATCGTTTTATAACAGCAGACAGAGATGTTTCCCATCGATCAAATTCTATTTTTATTTCTTTGGACCACACGAAAGCTCTGTAAGTTATGAGAGTGCACTTGAATCTTCCAATATTTTCGTTACTATATCTCCCTGTAAAGGGTCTTCGTTTAAGGGAATAATGGAAGTGTCCCCAGTCCTGGGCTGTCATTATTACGAGTGACTCATGGTACTGTTGCTCACAGTCCAGCTGGGGTGCATGTCAATAGGCAAACAGCTCTGGACGATTCTGGTGGACCCTTTCCATGACCGTCCAGTCCAGATTTGTAACATCCGTGATTACTCCTCTTTTCTGTCTCTTGATTTCGTTAGTTTGTCAATTGGGACAAAACGTTTCCCAATTATTGAAATCACTTCACGACATTGTAATATAGGGACCAAATGCGGTGAAACGTTTTGTGGTAAAATTATAATTCCTTTATGAAACATATTTGTATAAACTTTTTATATTAAAGATAAGTAAACGAATTAAGCGACTATACTAAAGAACTTAGTAGTTGTGGAATGTTCTCGGTGCCTGCAGAAAGCTTATGATGTATGATTACAGGCCGACTAACAGAAAGGAATGGTAATGTACCAGAATTTTCTACCAATACAATAGAATTGCAATTTTCTGCGTATTTTGCAAGTTGCATACAATTCTATTCACGGACCACCAGATGATACTAGGAAACTGTGAAGACGAATTATATTGATGGCATCCTCTTAGAATCCTGACATCGATTTTCTGCGACATTATGTAATTTTAACTGTATTACGTATATTATTCTTTATGTATTATGTAATAGAATACCATATAAGGGTAGAGAAAGTAAAATGCATTATCAATACGTTTATCATTTCTAAGAACACACAAATTAAAAGAAATATTGGTCCCCCCTTTCCAGCACAGACTCGAGGCACGTGCTTTGCTTGTGTACTTCTGACTATTACATAAAGTCGTGTCAACTGTTAAGAACCGAAAGTGAAAATGTCTTCTTGTTATCATCGTTATCAACACGTCATTTGGCGGTTGTTTGAAAGTCATTGTGCACAGTAACTCGGCGTTATGTTACAATTTTAGAAAGTCCTAAATTCCAGGTAAACCATTGAGTACGATGTGAAATCTCCGTTATTGACGTGTTTGAATCAATTAAATGAGACTCCTGACAAATAGTGAATTTTCACACGATACTTAACAGTCTATAAGACGAATGTTCGACGCTTTCGCAAAATTGCACGGAGCAACCACTGCGAGGACGAAGCCATTGGGTCCCTTCACACGGCGCCACACAGCAGAGCTCCGAGTGGCGCGTTTGTTGGCAGAGCGTTAGTTTAAATGGAGGTATTCACACAAGTGGCGCAGTCGCGCGTCCCGCGAACTCCTCCAGAAGCACAACCGCGCGTCGGCGCCACCGCCAGCAGAATACACTTCTAAATGGCAGCCTTCACACTAGACCACTTGGACGCGCCACTGAACCGGTTTTTACCTGCTGGCTGCTTTCAGCCGCCGAAACCCACAGCAGTGTCACTCACGAATCCTTCCTCTCTCGCGGTCAGTAGCGGTCGGCCGTGACTGCATGCGAAGGACTGTGCCGCTTCTCGGTGGCGCCAGCCAGTGAACGCACAGCCAGTGTAACGCACGAATCCTTCCTCTCGCGGTCAGTGGCGGTCGGCCGTGACTGCATGCGAAGGAATGTGCCGATTCTCGGTGGCGCCAGCCAGTGTAACGCACAGCCAGTGTAACGCACGAATCCTTCCTCTCGCGGTTAGTAGCGGTCGGCCGTGACTGCATGCGATAGACTGTGCCGCTTCTCGGTGGCGCGAGCCAGTGTAACGCACAGCCAGTGTAACGCACGAATCCTTCCTCTCTCGCGGTCAGTAGCGGTCGGCCGTGACTGCATGCGAAGGACTGTGCGGCTTTTCGGTGGCGCCAGCCAGTGTAACGCACAGCCAGTGTAACGCACGAATCCTTCCTCCTCGCGGTCAGTAGCGGTCGGCCGTGACTGCATGCGAAGGACTGTGCCGATTCTCGGTGGCGCCAGCCAGTGTAACGCACGAATCCTTCCTCTCTCGCGGTCAGTAGCGGTCGGCCGTGACTGCATGCGAAGACTGTGCCGCTTCTCGGTGGCGCGAGCCAGTGTAACGCACAGCCAGTGTAACGCACGAATCCTTCCTCTCGCGGTCAGTTGCGGTCGGCCGTGACTGCATGCGAAGGACTGTGCTGCTTCTCGGTGGCGCCAGCCAGTGTAACGCACGAATCCTTCCTCTCGCGCGGTCAGTAGCGGTCGGCCGTGACTGCATGCGAAGGACTGTGCCGCTTCTCGGTGGCGCCAGCCAGTGTAACGCACAGCCAGTGTAACGCACGAATCCTTCCTCTCGCGGTCAGTAGCGGTCGGCCGTGACTGCATGCGAAGGACTGTGCCGCTTCTCGGTGGCGCCAGCCAGTGTAACGCACAGCCGGTGTAACGCACGAATCCTTCCTCTCTCGCGGTCAGTAGCGGTCGGCCGTGACTGCATGCGAAGCACTGTGCCGCTTCTCGGTGGCGCCAGCCAGTGTAACGCACAGCCAGTGTAACGCACGAATCCTTCCTCTCGCGGTCAGTAGCGGTCGGCCGTGACTGCATGCGAAGGACTGTACCGCTTCTCGGTGGCGCCAGCCAGTGTAACGCACAGCCAGTGTAACGCACGAATCCTTCCTCTCTCGCGGTCAGTAGCGGTCGGCCGTGACTGCATGCGAAGGACTGTGCCGCTTCTCGGTGGCGCCAGCCAGTGGCTCCATGTGAAGGCTGCCATTTAGGATAAAAAAGCCGTTATACTCAGACTTCGCCTCCGCACTTTCAATAGCAGGCGTGGGTGCATGGGCGATTGGCAGTGACTTCTTCCGCGCGACGCGGCAGGCCTTTGTGAGTGGGTGGGGCGGAAAGGGGGCCGCGAGTACAAAGCTCCCAGAGGGCAGCGCGCGCCGACTAATGGGCCGCGCCCACAGCCACGCCCCCTTGCCCTCGCGCGCTGACTTTCTGCTTGATTTCATTGGCCTGCTGCTTCGTTTCCTGCTGTGTCGTCTATGGTGGTATGACTAAAGCTGTCCGCTCTCTGGAAAGCCAGGCTTGACGAGCGAAATGTCGGTTTCAAAACTATCGCCACCCCTTGTACGAACAATGAAGTAGGTAGCAGCAACGTCCGCTAAACTGTGACGATCCATTATTTTTTTGTTTTGTGGATATTGAGTGCAAGCCATGTCTCTTACAGTTTGCCAATTAGGACTTGGTGTTTGACATCGATTACGTTTTACAAAAGCCTGTTGGATTTCGGGTCTTCACGTTAATAGTAAATATAATTACATAATCTGTATTAAATATAATTAACTTTAAATTAGATTATTCAGATATTCAAAATGAATGTGGCTTGAAACATGATTTAAGAAAATTAAACAACAAAATTAAACTACAAACATGTAGTTTACTCTGATCATTTAGCCTCAATAACTCTAGGATGTTTTCATATTTTATCATGTCATTTCTAAGTGGTTCATAATTTGGACAGAACTTTATTACAAGTTCTAATGCTTTTATTATGCGAATAATATGTAGGTAGCAGCGGTGTCGCGTTTTACAACTGTTGCCTGGCTCGTCAAGTCTGGCTTGCGTTTGCAAGGGTAATAGTTCTAGAAGACATTGCAATTGAAGATTAGTACATAGAATCCTCCAAATCACGGAATTTTTATAAAGGTTGGTTTACATGAGCGAGTAGAGATAGTACGTCTCACATACTCTATTTTGCACCAAACCGTTGCACCGAGGAATCAGCGGGGCGGCAAAAGATGCAGATCTATCGTGAGCCTACATGTGGGTCCATGGGGTCATTTGACCTACCCTCTAACTTTGCCTTGTCCTCGCCTCACTCCCGACACACACACACACACACACACACACACACACACACACATGTACGGCAGGTGTATATCTCCTCGATTACTTTAGAACGTGACCTGCCGAACAACTTTAACATACAGAGTTGCCCAAAAATCAGGCGAAGTCAGTACGTAACTTCCTTACATGAAATTTCCCAGCTTATATTTATTGACACAATGTGGTCATTTTCGATTTCTGTACATGCAGTAGAAGTTTTTAATAGTTTATTGAGACACATGTATACATACATATACACCCACTCTTGCACTACGCTACTACACATTTTAGGAGACTAGTTTGGAGCTTAGTTTGTTCCGCCTGGCGCTACTACACACATTTTGGGACTTAGCTTGCCTCGCCTGGCCTTCTACTACACATTTTATGGGCTTAGTTAGCTGCTTCGCCTGGCACTTCTACTACACATTTTGGGAGCTTAGTTAGCATGCCTCGCCTGGCGCTTCTACTACACATTTTGGGAGCTTAGCTAGCTTGCCTCGCCTGGCGCTTCTACTACACATTTTGGGAGCTTAGTTAGCATGCCTCGCCTGGCGCTTCTACTACACATTTTATGAGCTTAGTTAGCATGGCTCGCCTGGCGCTTCTACTACACATTTTGGGAGCTTAGTTAGCATGCCTCGCTGGGGCGGGAAGCCTGGAGGGAAAAAGCCTAGCAAGCCGACGTGAAGATCGACGACGGATTCTTACGTTCCACCGGGAACGCACACCACCACCTCTCGGCCATCACATACACTACACTCAAGGGACTAGTGTCTGAAGTAGACGACGCGTCCGGAAACAATCAATAGACAGTCACTTTCAGCTATATCATTTTAAATAATTCATAATTTTAATTTAACTTCAACACAAATATAGATGCGTTGCTAAATGGTCCCCGGATAAGATAGTAAAGTCTTTCCTTTAATGGCATATGGGTAGTACATCTATGACTCTAACATAATAATAATTTTGAAAGGTTTCTTAGCCCCCTCTCTCCACCATCCCCACCACCACCACCACCACCATCACCACCACCAACACCATCACCACCACCACCCCACCACCACCACCACCACCACCACCTCTCTAAAGGCAAAAAAGTGTTTTTTAATTTAATTTTTTCATCTTAGTATTGTTTTATTATAGTTTAACTACTCATTCGTCATTTGATTTTAGGAAACAAACGAATGTTTACCATCTTATCCGGGGATATCCTTTGCCTGTTGTTGAGCTGAATCGCGAACCTCATATGGATCTATGCTTTTAAATGGCCTGTTGCAACCGCCCGGACACCGCTTTTGATGAGCTCTGTCCATCGGGCCGTTGGCAAAAGGTTCGGTCAGTGGATCTATTGTTTCGTGAAATGCACTGTGTGATTTAATTTGCTCTGCATTTTTATCACTTTCAGTTTTTCTCTCCAATATCATGGATTGAATTTTGCTGTCAGTAATTGGTTTCGAACGTATCCTGGATCAAATTCTAAACGGTGCATTTCAGCCAGCATTGAACCTGGTGGTTATGGAAACTATGACGCCTCTTCTTTAACACAATAACATGTGTTCGAGGTGTGCAATGTTGAAAGGAATCACACTCGCGTCTATTCAATAATAACAACTTTAATTCACGTTTTTTCAACATTAATTACTTAGTTAAATACTTTCATAGTATATTGTCGTGTCATCTTGAATTGTTTATTTTAGTTTCCATAGAGAGCTTGCGTCATTTATTTACAAAATTAACTCAGTAATATAAGAAATAGTAATAAAGTACTTTAAGTCAATATGTGACCTCACGTTAAACACCTACAGATTGCAAGTAATATATTACTTACGTATGTTTCACGATACGATATCACATTCGTTTTAAATAACATACCTAATGCAATTACCATTAATTTAAAGATATTCAAATATGAATTTTGATTGAATAAAGTTTGAGAAATGTCTTAACAATTTCCATCCATTCAATTGAATAATGTTTCAATTTATAATTCTGTTAAATAATACGCAATTTTTTCAAATCTTTAATCCTTTTCACGATTCATGGAATTCAAAAATGAAAATTATTCATTCTCGTCATTGAGTCAAGGAGGGCATTAATATGCATCAAGACTTACGGAGCGCCAATTGGTGTGTAACTAACAATTCGTCGATAGAAAATATTTAATTTTTTGTCAGAATTCGTTAGGATTTGAACGTTCGTTTCGTGTCGTTTTCACGATTCATGCGGAAAGATGATTTAAATGGTAGACCCTCTGTACCGAGGTGTGGGTGACCGGAAGTGGGCGTTCACCGACATAATTTGCACTGTGACATGCGGCGCACCAAGATTTGTGGGGCTGAAAGATTTGAATCGAAATTGAGTTGCAGCTGTTCTTAAGTAGGTGAACGGAGGGATTATAGAGTTCCTTCGTGACTTATGGAGCGCCGAACGTTTCGCAGTGACTAGCAAATTGCCAACACCAAAGATTGAATGCTTCGTCAGAATTCGTTAGGATCGAAAGGAATTCGTCAGGATTTGAGAGTTTAGGTAAAGTTCAAATATCGAACAGTTTTGACGATTAATGGGGTTACAAGATTTGAATCCTCGTTATTGAGAGCAGAGGCAATATTGAGTTGCACAGTACCTTGAGGAACGCCATGCAGAGCGCAGTGACTAAATCGCCGACTTCAAAATTTTGTACATTGTCAAAGTTCGTTGGGATTGGTAGGATTTGAAGTCTAAAGTTTTCAAATTTCGAATACTTTTCACGATTCACGGAATGCCAAGATTCGAATGCCTGAAATTCGATATCGAGTTGCGGCAATGCATAAGTCAGCATCCACAAGGTGCATAGATTTGCACGAGTTTAGTGTGGTGACCAACAATTCATTGACATAAAATATTTAATACTTTACCAGAATTCTTTCTTGGTAGGATTCGTGAGGATTTAAAGACAGTCTTCGAATTTAGAATCGTTTTCGGGATCCAGGGACAGAAAATTTCGAAAGCATTCGTAACTACGAATTTATCATCCTCGTTATTAAAGCGTGGCGGTTCAGAGGGCGCACTAGTAGTTTTGGTACGGCATAGCGTACAGCAACTGACTGTATTTTTAGCCTCTGCTCATGTGCCAACTCGAAATCGAACACGATGTGATAGCGGAGGCTGCTATTCCGCCACATTTAGCGGACGACTTATATAGCGAGCTAATCAGTCATGCTGTTTCCAATCTGTTCCCAACTCTGGCGGCAGAGTGCTGCGAGCTGTACGAGTATAGTCCCAAAATTCAACATGACATTAGTGGAACTAATCTGCATACATGATTATATATATATATATATATATATATATATATATATATATATATATATATATATATATATATATATATACATGTACTCTTGTTAAATTTATTTCAGAATGTAATAATTTCATAAACATGTATGTATATATACAGATCAGTGGTTGCTGGGCAGGTATGATGGGACAAATGCGAATCAAGAGGATGTGGGATTATGGGAATTTAGCACATGTCACCACAGTTTGGAACTTCTTCCACTTCGACCGAAACATTTGCGCAAAACTCCTTTCTCGATTTCATCTGCTATTGATATCGACGTTGCTGTCAATTGCTGTACCACTTCACCGTGCCAATACCTCCAATTATTGAGTCGTGGCCGTCGAGAGGGGGGATTGAGTCGCGAGACGTGACTTGCGGGTCGCCGGGTGGCGCGGTGACTAATAAGCCGTCCGCACCCCGGCCGGCAGCCGCTGACCCTGTTTCTGCTTGTGCCCCGCGGCCCCTCCGATCGCGGTTCAGCCCCCTTCGGCGCCGCGCCGCCTTTGTTCGGCCCCGCGGTCAACACTTGCCGCTCCGAGCCCTGAGCCGTCGCGGCGGCCGCGGCGCCCGATGGCTTGATTTATCGTTTCTCGCGCTCCGCCCGCCCCGCCCCCCGCCCGGCCCCCCCCCCCCCCCGGACCCCCTGTCGCGTCTAGCACCACTCTCGTCCGCCTCCCTCCCACCTCTCTCCCCTCCCCCGCGTTACTCGCCCGCTTCCCGCCCGCTTCCCGCCCGCTTCCCGCCCGCTTCCCGCCCGCTTCCCGCCCGCTTCTCGCCCGCTTCTCGCCCGCTTCTCGCCCGCTTCTCGCCCGCTTCTCGCCCGCTTCTCGCCCGCTTCTCGCCCGCTTCTCCGCCCGCTTCTCGCGCTTCCCGCCCGCGCCAGCCGCGCGCGCGGGCGCTAATGCAATTTCATCGCTCATCCCGTTGTCGTTGGGAATTAAAGCCTCCTTCCGCCGGCGCGCACAGCCGGGCCGCACTTGCCCCCCCTGCCCCCCCCCCCCCCCCCTGCTCCCCAATTTCCACCCCTCTTCCGCGCCTCTCTTCTCGCCTTTCTACAGTGCACGACCGAATTCACCGGTCGCCTCATCGGTAGGAAGAACAAGTGGTGCAAAATTAGCACATACGTTCTTGCCTATAGTAATGCTTTATTTATAAAGCAATTTCTGTCCGAATAACACATCTCAGTCATCGTTTTTGTAAAACTCAATTTTAAAAAACTTATTTCAAATCTTTTATTTCACGGTTTTAGGAAGACCAAAAATGTTGTTTTACTTTTGCATCAGAGATTTCTACGAACATGAGATTTTCACCATTCTGTTAAACGTCTTTCACACTATCCAATAACTAAGTTTAATCACAAATTGTGGAACCAATTTTTTGAAAATTTTGAAAAAGTCTCAGAGGATTCATGTAAAGTACTCTCTAAATTAAAATTTCGGTTTCAAATTCTGAGGACCGGGACATCAGCCAGATCGATTGGGGAATATCAATTTTGGAGAAATTGATGAACGGTTAGCCACTAGCGTTGTTCAGACGGATGGACGGAGGAACAGTCAGAAAGGTGTTTTGCCGTCATTCAATTGTTCGATGTCAAGGACTCAAAACACATGGATTCTGACTACATCACGCGTTAAAGAAGTTAAAAAATATTGTGTCTACTGGATTTATCTACTTTTCTTTACAAGGGTCGTGTCATGAGAGTTTTTCTGTCGAAAATACGCTGTTTTTTCGCGAAGCATTGCACAAGTTTCTCTCTACTGTGTAAGTCGGAGCGAGAAATTAGAAATTAGTCGTATTCATTGCCTCCAATAAAACTCTTTCTATTTCTCCACTTTACTATTTATCCTACTTTGTCTGCTACTTCTATTTTTTACTTCCATACCTACTTCTTCCATTTTTTTTTTTCTTCTCTACTTTTACTGCGATTTATACTTTTCGTTTTTTTTTGTTTCTTCTTATTCGTTTTTTACTTTTTCTTCTACTTCTACCTCTTGTGAAGTAATCATGTGAAGAAGGCATGTGAAAGTGTTCATGAGTATTCGAAGATTCGAAATACTCGGAACGAAAAAAAATACAGGGAAGATAAATTTTCAAAAATCTTCCGGATTTCAACCTTCGAGAATTTGAATGGTCTATCCCTAATATACTGAACTACAAGCATTAATTTGTGAATGACTCATGGTTTTCCTTTTCCCCTGCTTTCCATCACATCACTGAGTTGCTCAGGCAACTATGAATAAAGAGCCTCTAAGCAAAAGCAGAATTCGTTACCCCTTCAATGGGACTCGTCGTCCACAAGTCCGTTTACTTTCCCTCGAGTGCTCTTTCTTTGTCGTTCCATTATCACACATTCCTCCCCCAGTGTCCCTGTTTATCGCACTCCTTCATTACTGCCGTTTATCTCTTGCCTCTCTCGTACAGTATATTTAGAAACCACTAATGCAATCTCCATTTCTTTCGCTTCCCTCATAATTGTAGACTTTCAAGTTCTCCTTATTTTCTTCTGTAATGAATGTAGCAAAGTTTTATTCCTCGACGCGTCCTCCCTTATTCCGTCCCCAGAATATTCCACTTCTCCAAATTTTTCGTCAAAATTCTCTCATTTCCTCGATGTTTTCCGACCTGCGTCCCTCTATCCTTTTCTCTCTCTGCCCGGCCCGAGAGAACGATCGTTGTCCGTAGGCGGCTGAGGAAAGGGAAAGAAGTGTGATCTTAATTAAATCTGAGTTTTGCTTCGTGCTACCAGCACGTTTCGCGCAGTTTTAAAATGGATTTCCCTGAGAGAGTTTTAAAGATGCTGTGGTCTCTACTTAAAAGGACGTTGTAATAAGGATATTAAACAGAAACCAGCTGTGTGGGTTTCGATATACTGTTATGCCCTGACAGACGAGGCGAGTTAAAAATGCCTCTCTAATCTGGTTTCGCGTTACGTATTAGAGTTTTGAGTAAACTGTACTTCTCAGAAAATACCTGAGCCTGCTGTATATGTATATTGATTGTGGCAAATATGTTTTAATGAAGATTTTGTGTTAAATTAAAAGAGTTCGCCAATAAGCGTGACCAAAAAATGGAATGAAAATGAAAACGAAACCGAAACCACAAACGGACTATTTTAAGCTTTATTGTTTTAGTAAAATATTTAAACTTTATTGATAACTTTAAAATATTTAAACTTAATTAAAACATCCATTAATATTTTTGTATTTCTTAAAGTTATTCAAATGAAACGTCATCATTACTTTAAGTGTTTTTATGCGATATTTATGGGCTTGCTTTTTATATCTTTTATCTTTTAAATTGTTTTCCTTCATTGTCAGACTATTTCTCCTAGAAAGTCAAAATCAAAAAGGCTCCCAAGGAATCAGGGTTTGCTACCCATGTTTAAGCATGTGAAATTCCGGTCCCTGCAAATAAAAAAATCGAAAGAATATTTTAGAAAAGGTGTGGTATATTTTCGGATTCTGTTCAGAATTAGAAAATTGCAAACAAATGCCATATGCATTATGTGTTGTAAGACGTCCCGAAAAGATATCTATGTTTGCTTGTCAATATTTTTTAGTGAATTTATACTCTATTTTTTTACTTTGGGTTCGTCGTAAGTCATTTATTTTAAAAGGTATTTTATATAGCATTAATATTCTTTTAAAAGGCAGTTGATGCGAGAAAAACTTCCATTTTCATTGTGTGGATAAATTAATCCGTAAAATCACAAGTGCCTCCTCGTTTGGCCGAAGTAATAAACTTCATCGCGATCTTGGCATTCAATCTCTGCCATCATTCACAAAACAATTAAACCACAACTTCTTCCTCCGCCTCCCTTCAGCCCTAAATGTAACCACTGTAGCGTCGTGTCGCTAAAAACCAGCGTGGGCTCGCGGCGTGGTGTGCACCGGATGCGTAGACAAATGCAGAAGCTATGACGCACGAGGGTTTTTCTGACAGGGTGTGCGCATCTCTAGGGCGGGGGCAATGGAGGCGGCGGGCAGCGTCGCGAGGGCTATTTAAGGGCCGTGAGAACAATAGCTGTTCCTTCTTTGTGATCCTGGCAGCGGCAGCGGCAGCGTAGGTCGTCCGTGAGAGGTGCGAAAGTGCACGCGGCACAAGGAACCGGCAGTTATTGTCGTGACTAGTGAGAAATGTAGTCGGTCTCAGGGCAGGCGGTACTACGCACGGCGAAACATTAGGTAGTATGTTGCGGTGTGGTAGCTGTTGTAAATATCTCTCCTAGCAGTGGGGTCTATTTAGTTAGTTAATTGTATACAGTGCATTGGTTATTTGTGACAACGGTCTAAATTGTGAATAAACCTGCTGTTATTACAACACACTCTCGTCTGTGTACTGATTACACCCGTATGACGCCACACCACCAATCCAATAGAGAAGCATCTTTATCCTATCCAAGAATTAATAATCCAAACCCCCCACGATGTCATAAATAATCATTCCTCTCCCCTGTATCCCACTCTAACATCGCCAACCAAAATATACATAAAATTAACAAAAAACAAAAACAGGAGACCAATTTAGTGAAGTTCTAGTGTGTGTAGTGGAATGAGTGTTATATTCTGAAAGTGTTGTTCTGAAACCTTCACATTTAAAGCCTTGTGGATGACAAGTGAATGAATACAAAAGAACTTAAATCAAAAAAAGATAAAACAATTGCCATTCACACGATCTTTCGTCTGATTAATGAAAATTAACTACATTTCTAATGTGAAATGAACTACTTTTCTAATATTTCATTCTCTTTACGAGATATTCATATGTGTTCTGCGTGTGAGGCGGCACAGGGTTTAGAATTTTAAACCTTTCGAATGACGGGTTTAAGGGGACGTAATTTTCGCAATTTCTCTATAATTTTAATTGGAATAAAAATAAAAATAATTGGCCCGTGTATTGAGGCAAAGTTACTCTCCTTTCTTAAATCACTAACATGAAGATAGATTTTGTAATTGCGACATTATAATTAACATTTTTTTGAAGAACCACTTTTTAATCGTATTTCAATAATATATGGAGGTTCTAATATTATCTCCAAAGCGGAATGCACTGATCCACTCTATTCTGCGACATCTTTAGAAAGGCGTGGTATTTAGAAATAATGCGTTGAAATGTGTATTATTTTACTTCCCAAGAATTTTATAATTTCATATTCTTGGAGATTTCACGGTTTGATGACGTATGTAATACTATTTTTCAGTTAGCCACCGATTTGGGTGACATAATATGAATGGAAATATCAATATCTAGACGCTCCTGTTGCCGCGGTAAACACATCAATTCATGATTTATCCTTGAACCCAAATAGCCGAAAATAAACTGAGCAAATACACGGAGGATCTGGTCCCGTCAAACTGTCACCGTTGACGTGCCTCGTGAATAGAAAAGCAAGCGGGTACACTGTGTAAGGGGGATCCGCGCCATAAACCGAAGATCGAACGATAAGCTCACAGCAGACAAGGCCCCCGTGTTCTGTGACCCCAAAACGGTGCGGGCGGGTCAGCGACCCCTGTGATACGCCCGCCTTTTTGGGCAGCTGGCATGTGCTCCACTCCGTATAGAGACATCGCGGGCCTCTGGGCTACGGAACGGACACTGGACGTTCGTTGTCAAAAAGTCAGTCGCGAAGAAACCTGCCGTAAGGCACTTCTGAAAAAGGGTTATTCAAAAATCCCTTTACTAACACTCTCTTCTTTATTTCGTAATTCCATGCTTTTTGAACGTAATAATATGTCAACAGTTCAATTTATATTTTTATAGCATTTATTATTTAAATCATTGTCATTACGTGACCGACACGATTACAACACACACGAACTCGACACGTGATTTCAAATTCTTACACTTCGACTCAGTATCTTCTATGGCCACTAAATGTCATGTTTTCATCCCTTTTAAAGATAACGAATTTTTATTTACCGAACAATCCAATGAAAGTGTGTCCTCTTATTTTTATTTATCTATGCATTACATTTATTTTGATATTTTAATGTTAAATGTGTGTTCGATTAAAGTTTCGACGATTACATTCGGAAAATTCAATGTCGATGTTTATACCCAATTTTTACTAAATATTTTATACTTTATTATATTTTATACTAAATACTTTTTTTAAAAGAATTTTTCAGAAAAATTTTCTAGAGTACGAAATGATTATATTTTTTATTTATTTACATGTAAAGTTATTAATTTTATTTAGCTAAAAATTTGTATACTCTCGCGCATTCTTTTGAATGCAGAATGTCAAACCAATGACTTACCATAGTAAAAAAAAAGCTGATGTGCTTTGGGAAATAAAAACTAGACGATTGAAAAAAAACCCTGTCTCTTCAACCCTCCTTGGGTTTGGGAACGAGATCTCTCAGTCTTTCTCCGCCGTGATATCAGAACGCCAATTTAGCAATAATAGTTCAGTTTTTAAGAGTAGTAGACCCGATCAGTCACAGGGCGATCTAGTGGTGAACTTAGGCGTTAATCAGGCAACGAAAGGTCCTAACAATTTTGTCGACAATGAACCGTTAATCAAAGGTCTCGTTACAGAATTCTGGAAATATCCGACATGGAACCAACACAAGTTTAGTTGCCCTTCCTTAAAAGAAGAAAAAACTGAGGATATTTAAGCCCTCAAAAATCCAGATTGCGACCAAAATTGAACTCGCTATCAGTGCTTGATGTAAGATGTCAGCGTGCTTACCACTAAGCAATCGAATCGACTTCACGAAAGTTAAATGAATGAATGGATGAATTATCCTCATTCTCGGATTCATCCACATTAGAGGGAACGCTAAATTTAAAAGAGCACTGCAGATAACTGTGCATAATCAACGAGACTTTGACCGCCAGAACGACTGCAAACCTGGAAAGATTTAACAGAATCGCAACTGAAAAAATAAAATTGCTATTGGGCAATTTAATTCACTATTTATTTAAAGCCGAATGAGATGAATTTGAGAAATAATAAAGAAATCTTTGCAACAATTGTACCAAGTCTCCACCTATCAACTACAATATGAAGTCAATAAATATTGAAACCTTATCCAATCTTTGCTTCTTTGATAAGTACCGAGCAATAGCTCAAAGAACTTTAGTTAAAATCTATTATTCAAGAGCGATGGTTGTGCAAACATACAGCGAAACAAGAACTCACTCCCCCCTCGATTGGTTGGTTAGTTATTCCAGGCGCGCAAACAGCTTAGGTCATTAGTCCCGTAAGTGTAGTGCATGTCTCTCTCTCTCTCTCTCTCTCTCTCTCGAGAGAGAGAGAGATGGCGGTTAT
Organism: Teleogryllus oceanicus; assembly: GCA_964035755.1. Lineage (NCBI taxonomy): Eukaryota > Metazoa > Arthropoda > Insecta > Orthoptera > Gryllidae > Teleogryllus > Teleogryllus oceanicus. The sequence continues at coordinate 109,609,814 of CAXIVR010000007.1, forward strand.
CTTTCCCCACTGGATTGCGAGATTCGGAGCCAACGTACTGTCGGCTAGCGGGATTTCCCCTAACCAGGGCTCTCCCACCAGCAGGGCACCGCTCCTGCCGGGACAAGCTCCAAGCTCCCGACCGGTCTCCCGGAATATGTGATAGTATAGTGCATGTTAGTGTAAGTGTATGAATAAGGGGAGAGGATAGAACAAGGAAGAGGAAGGAAAGATCGCGCCCGGTCCGTGACCCTTTATGGGTACTGCTCCGGCATTTACCTAGTGTGATAGGAGAAACCATGGAAAACTACTGATCAGAGCAAAGCAGCCGGCTGCTAGAATTCTCCTCAAGACAGTGTCTGAATTCCCAGCGAGTGTCGAAAATCCTGCCGCCGTCAGGACTCGAAGGTAGGACCTCCCGGTCAGAGCGCTGCTGTGACATCATTTGCAGTGTGCACTGACCTACCGCTCCTGGTTTCCCCCCCTCCTCGGAAAACCAAAGGGCAATCCGGGCATGCACGCGCGAACAATCCAGCTCCAGACCGCCCCTACTCACGACCGTTTTCACTCAGGTTTTTATTCACAATTCTCACAACGGCTAAATTGGATGTAGCTACACAGCCAGTATCGAAAATCCTACCACCGTCGGGTCTCGAACCCTAGGACCACCCAGTCAGAGGCATTACAGAGACATCCGTTGACGCCCTGAGCCACCTCAGCCGGTTTCTCGCCCCCGAGACATTCCTGGCAGCCCGACGCGCACGGGCGCTGGTAATGGGCGTCTAACAAGGGCTATTAGAAAACACATCTCTCTTCCCTTTGGAAGCGCGGGCCTGCAAGACTCGCTATCGTTAAACGGTAGCGTCATTACGCACACAGCCCCGTCCGCCCGCCGCGCGCCGGTCCGTCCGAGGCGATTATTAAGAAACCTTTTATGGAAGGGCTTTTTTACGCTTTGACGAAGACAGCGCAGTGCTGGGCTCGGCGGCGAGGACCGCGGGATAATCGACTTAGGGGGGGATTGTTGCGCTGGGAATGAGGGGGCATTGCGCTGCAGCGTCGCGACGGCCGGCGCTGAAAGACCGCGTTCAGAAATTCACGCCGTGAAGCCCGCTTCGCGTTTGCTGTTTGCAACGGCCCCGCCATTTACGTTTTTCGAACGTTCACGTTACAGATTTCGGAGAATGGAAATGGACATTGTGTATAATTACTTGTATTATTATGTAATTATGTGATATGTTTTATCGAATGACAAAATACGGGTACTGTGTCACGACTGATTTATTGTGTCGGTAGTTTCATACATTTTCTTCTTCCTTATTGGAGATATGACAGATGCTTCACTCTTTGACAAATAATGAAATGAGAGATGATTGATTGTTGGATGAGATACATGATATTTGTCTCTGCACGCAAATGAGGCACACGATCATTCAGTAGACGGAATTCGAGGTAAATGTGATTAGATTGTTGTATGAGATACATGATAATCTCTGCACGTGATATAAGACACATGATCATGCAGTAGGCGGAATTCGAAGCAAATGTGCAATACGCGTGTTCGAATTTCATAATAAATGTTTGTGACTCTTGGGATCCGAGCGAACATTCTGTTTTTTTTTTAAATTGATTTAAAATTGAAAATGATTTCATGCTGCAACCCAACTACCAATATTTCTGACAACTTGTACTTGACTAAGGATATCTCCTCAAACAATAATACAACGTCCAAAAGGTTTTGTTTTCTAGACTACGGCATAAGAAGCAATAGCACATGTCCCATCCTGGATACGGAGAACTAGCTTTAAGATCCTAGGACGCATCGTTTCCGAGTAATTCATTGTGTATAAAAACGCAACGTGTGTTGCTGGTTTTGCGCATAATATTTCCCTTATATAATGATGTACGCACCTCTTTTTCGATATTATATCTGCTTGCTTACGCCTTGGGACTAATTCCTTACCCAGCTGCAGTACAATTACAGACTTTCGTAACGATGGTTTCTTATAAGCGGTACAATACAGTCGTATTTCATCGGCGTGTTACAATTGTATACAAAAAGAGGATTGGGGATAAAGTAGAAATCATTTTAAATAAAATCTATTCAATATCTAAACTCCGGACCTTCTGGAAATTACTCTGGCCATCTCAAAACTGGTGCTAGCAGAACAGAGTATCAAGGGAAGATCAGCGTTGTAAACAATTTTGTTACTATTCAGAACCAAGGTAATGATGTTTACGTAAACGAACCTGCTCCAAGTTACGACTTGTGTGATGCGTTCTTGGAAAGCTTGCAGTCCGGCACAATGCAAGTTACGAAAGCGACGCAAATGCCTTCCGTCTCAGATGCGGTGGGCAATTTGCGGCTGGGAGCTCAAGGTGCTCAAGGACGAGAAGGTCCAGGAAACGAGCAAATTGCTTTCCGAGATACTTCTTTATTTCATCGTCTTGACCTAAGCTGCTCACGAAACGAGTTAAGCAGTTTTTTCGGAGTTACTCCTTCCCTGCGTCTTCAACGCTGCTCCGTTATTTTTCGTACGATATCATCAATCCATTTGAAAGCGAAATGCAATTCATTAAATCATTCGATCATTCCGTCTTCGTTCATTTGGGTACTGAATCCATAATAAAATTACTGGTGCTAAAACAGCATGTACTTTCGCGACGTATTTTCATGTAAAATTATGCAAAAATACTCAAATTTTTGAAACATAAAAAGCTCAATCTTTAATATTGTAGTCGTTGGAAGATTCCGAAAACCTTTTAAACTGTTGCATTTTCGAAAAATCAGGGTTTTCCACAAACATGAGACCTGCATCATTCTCTTAAATGTCCTTCGCACTATTAAAAAAAATCAGAAACGATGGAGTACGAAGATTTAATTATTTTATTAATTAATTTATCGAATGACACGAGATTAGGTTCGGGGAGACGGCACAAAGACAGTTGTTCCAAAGCGAAATATCTTCACCTAGCCGTCGATAAGCGTCCTCGATATGCCGTTTACGTCGGGAAATGATGATGATGATTGATGATAAATGACGTGATGAGTAATGGAAGTAAATTTTCAAAAGAAAGTAGACTGTAGAGAGAGAAAACAGATGAACCCCGGAGAAAACGTATACGAAATCTGTTTTGTCTGTAGCAAATATACGGCATTGAGTGGCTGGAATGCCAACCCCCTTTTTTTAATGTATTTCTTCTCGTTCCACATACTTGTCTTTCGAGGAAGTTAAATTATGAAATACATACTTTTTTACTTTTTGGGAAATGGCCATCCATAATCAGTGGTTTTTATTACTCGGAATAAAGTAAACATGAGGCTAAAGTATATGAAGCGAGGTTGAAGACTGTTTCAGTTTGATCTATTGACAGTTATGGGGGATTACGGTGGATTGAATCGGTCCTTGGGATACCTGGTTTTAATACGTGAGTATGCAGCATTGCGGCCTAGGCTGAAGATTAAAGAGCATGGGGAAGTGTGAAGGTTTTGGTAAAAATTTTGGGCTATTTGTGTTATGTGATCGCTTAATGAAAGCACTTTCAATTCTCTGCGAATCTGGGTGTTCGGATTGAACCAGGGGCATTTAAATTTTTCTTAAAAATACATTCTGAATGGCTGTAAATCTTTGGAGATTGCTAGTCGCAGCACAACCCCAAAAGAATGCGAATCCCGACACCTAATACCGACCACCCCGATGCGTAATCTAGCACGTCGGCCGTTATTATGATTCGTATGCTTTTATTGAGGATCTAGAGAAAATTGTGCAATTCATTTGTTGAAAAAAATTGTTAACAGTGCAAGTGTTTTACTTAGCAAGTTTTATTATCAAAAATTTTTAACAAGTGTACTTTTGGTGTTATGAGTTGTGAATTTCTAGTATGCTCTAAATGGTAGACACCAAGTGAATGTGAATTTTCAATATTATCTGAAAAATCGGATGAAAAAATGCAATGAATATATGCTATCCATATATTGAAGAGAAAAAGCGAATTTCCGGTAAAGAAGGCTTTCTGTAATAATGAAGAAAGCATGTCTTGAAATTAATATTAATTTTATGTATCCGTATTACAAGTATAATTTAAAAATTAACTTCGTAAACTCAAGTCTTAAAGAGATTAAAAGCTACACATTCTTTAAAAAACGTTATGAACTATAAACCAAACTCAAGCTAGAGAGATGAACACCTTAAATCTTTCGGAAAATGAAACCCTAAAGTTGGTAAATTTGTGGGTCAATATTGATAATAGAAGTATTAAAAAGTTGGTAATTTATGGGAGGAAAGTTGGCAAATTGAGGGAATTTTTCTCCTCTTTCTTCGTTGCCTGGTCGGCCCGCGCCTCGGTTCCTTATCGCAGTCGCTAGCTTTATCGCGAAGCTTCCGCGAGCAGAGCGGCCACTAATTCATTGGCCCAGAATGCGCGGAGGGGGCAATCCATTTTCGATCGATCATGATGAAATTTACTGTTGGTGTACTTTAAGACTCCTCATCGGAATATAAATTAGATAAATTTGCTAACAGTGCTGAATCACGGAAAGGAATTTGGTATTGAGATATAATTTTCCTGTTGCGTATTAATTATTAGAAAAATTTCTCATGCATTACAGAAAAAGGATTAGAAAATAAAACGTAATAGTAACATCGTATTTTTATCGCACAGTGTTTTCGTAATTTTTGTTTTTCTTCATTTTTTTCATAGTTTTGCTCCTTTTCGAAGTTTTTCCTTGGAAGTTTAAATCATTATTCTTCGTAATTATATTTGCTCCCATCTTCTTTTTTATTCATCATCGTTCTGCTCGTTGTGATTCTCCTTCCGGGTTCCATCCTTAGAATCAACACCACCTCGCACTTCCGTTTTCTGCCGCTAGGGGGCTGTCACGACCAAGTTGCGCTCGTCGCTTCGTTCCCGGAGCGGCGCTGCCGGGGAAGAACAAAGCGTATCTCGCCCAGGCAGCGGCTGTGGCGGTGGCGGCGGCGGAGCCGTAGCGAATGGGTTTTGCGATTGAGAACGAATATATTTTGCGGCGGCGCACGCGGCATCGGCAGCGCTCATAACTCTCCCGCTGCGCTCCTAAAAGCGAGCCCGCCGCGCGGAGCGAAGAGGAGAGGAGCGGGGGATGGGCGCTGCGCTGTTTTCCGCGCCTTCCCCGGGCTGGTGGGCGCCCTTCGCCCGCATTGCCCTATCCGTTACCCGGTTCCCTGGATTCGGCGCCTGATCCTCTAACTTCACCATCCACCCCCCTCTTCACTCTCCCCCTTTTCTCCACTCTTCACTATCCACCCATCGCTCTTCACTATCCACTTCATTCTTCACTATCCACCATTCATTCTTCACTATCCACCCTTCATTCTTCACTATCCACCCTTCATTCTTCACTATCACCCTTCATTCTTCACTATCCACCCTTCATTCTTCACTATCCACCCTTCACTCTCCATTCTTCACTCTAACTTTCCTGCTGCTCTCCTAAAAGGGAGCCTGCTGCGCGCGAGACGAGCGGAGCGGTGAGGAGCGGAGAGGAGCGCAGCGGGGGCTGGGGGCTGTTTTCCGCCCCTTCCCCAGGCTGCTGGGCGTCCTTCAGTCGCCGTGCCCTATCCGTTACCCCGTACCCTGGATTCGCCGCCCTCTTTCTGGATCTTGGTTTCGGCTTCCGCTCACTGCTGCTTGCTGCAATTTTCACTATCCCCCCTATCCCCTCTTCTCTAATCAGTTTACGACCTTTATATTTTCATTCTACTGTCAATTCTTATTCTCCTTTTCGTCCGCCTCCCTCGTTCTCTCCACCCTCCAGCCTCCACTCTCCACCCTTCACCTTGCACGCTGCATTCTCCACTCTCCACTCCCCTCAGTTTAACCTTCACTCTCTATCGATGTAACCGCGACTTTCAATCTCAATTGGACTACTTCCAACTGCGGTCCTCCAATTTTGTTGATCTTCCATCCGTAATCTGTTTTGTTTTACCTTCCAGCTTCCGTCCAACTCCACTTTTGTCTTCATTCGCTGCTTCTACCTGCGTTTTCACCATCCATCCATCACTCTTCAGTGTCTAAGTCTTCCGTTCTCATATAGATACCTGGGATCTTCCACTGCCATTCACCAGTTTTCACGCCAGTGTCGAGCCTTCATACTGCGGCACTAGTCAGCGCCAACGTAACGTAACGATCTTCACTCATCCTCATTTGCCATCTTTCTACTCATCACTAGTTTCCCCCATACCCAGTAATCTGAGTTCTATTGCTATCCTCTATCCTTCACTCTAACCACCACACAAAATTCGTCACTCAACTGACACTGAAGGTCTAGGTACATTTTACCTTCTTAAACACATCACCTTCAACTCCTCAACTTTCTCACAGGAAGCGTCAATCGTCCACCAGTCTTCATTTCCTATTCTCCTCTGTCCACGTTTCTCTTTCTCCTCTCCATTCTCTTTCATTCCACCCGCTCTCCTTCCTAATTCTCTATCCGTCTATCTCCTCCCTCCACCCATCATACTTCCCTCTACACCTTCCAACTGCATCCTCCACTGCCACCCGCCACCCAACATCTTCTTCCCCACCCATCATTCTCACCCTCTAACACCATCCTCCACTCTCCGTCCGCCCCCATCATCCTCCTCCTTTGACCTATCGCCCTGCACACTCCACCTCCACGCGTCATCCTCCACACTCCACCTGTCACCCAATACATTCTGCCCTCTTCGTCCACCGTTCTCATCATCATCCACCATCCACCCATAATCCGCCTCGCTCCGCCCTCCACCCATACCTCCACTCGCCATCCATTTCCACCCTCTCAAGCTTTACCAATCAGCCTCTAATCTCTCCCACCCTCCACCATCACCCTCTAGTCTCCACCCATCACCCTTACCTCACCGCCACCCTGCAGCTACATCGCTCACCCCATTCCCACCCACCCCTTCCTCCCACCACCAACCCCACCCCCCCTCTTCCAAGCTATTCTCTCATTCCCTCCACCTCGCCGCCGCGCGCTCCGAGCGTCCCGTATTATCCGCGAATTTCCGCGCGAGAATTCCCGAATAATAATGATGTCTATGACGTTAAATCCCCGTGACAAATGATGGCGGCCCGCGGAGAGCGCGGCAAGCCGGCGGGCGGGCGGGCACTGCCGAAGGGAGAGTGCAATGGTTGTTCACGCGCATTTCCGCGTCCAATCGGTTCTTTTGTGCGGCAGAGACCTGTCATAAATTAGACTAACTGCCGGAGCAATGCGGGTAGCCCGCCTACTTGCGGGTGTATGAATGCTGTGTGTCACGGCCGGTTTCGGAGCTCGTGATTGCTTTATTCGCCTCTCTCCCCATTGGCCGCTGATAGCATCTCCGGTTGTCAGTGCGCCCCTAGGGCCCATTGTACTTATTTCGAGTATTGCTGCTGGGCGTTTGCACCGGCGTTGGGGGAATGGTCTTGTGCGGAGTGGGGGTGATCGTGAAACTTGGTCTGGTTTTGTTTCCGCGCCATCTGTTGGCGCGGAGGGACGATATGGGTATAAACAGTTGCTGTTGAAACTGAAATAGTTATCCCGTGTGGTTATCTTCATTGGGGGCTGTGGAGTTCAACTCTCGGTAAACTCTCGGCTGATACGAGAAACTAGTTCGGTCTCTGGGTGTTGTAGTTAGTTAAAGGAGTTTCTCAAGAATGAGCTGAGGGAATGCTGTTTATGCACATGAAAAATTCGAACAGAAAGAATGTCATGATTCTTTAGACTTTTATTGGTACTTCATACTCAACCACCATTATTTTCGTACTCTGAAGTGGTTGCTGAAATGTGTTTCGGCTTCTCCAAGTCATTTGCTGTTTTTCACTCTTCCTTAAAAGAGTCAGATGTGTGTATTGTGTTTAAATCGAGGAGTAAATTGAATAATAATAAAGTAACAGATTATTTATTAATTCATTTATTTTGGTTCAGGTTTCCAGTTTTCTTTCATTCCCTATATTAAGTAGACAACGTTTTCATCTTAGTTGCGTTGTTATGAAGGCGCGTAATGGCAATGAATAATGCGTACACAACACTTCACAGACTAATATTTTCAATTAGTTTTATTTTAATCGTATTGTCTTATAATATTTATAAATATACTCCACGAAAGCAGTATAAAGCCATTGATGTTCTTATTATAAGAAACGGATGGCACGATTCATGCAGAGCACCCGGAGTACTTCATCGCAAAGGTCACTTGGAGAATTTCCGCGACTTCTTGGCTCTTCTGCGCGTGGTAGACCAATCATACAGTAATTTGGGCGAACTTCGACGTCGTTACATCCATTAACATGGTGGGTTCTGTTGAATCTACTGAACGCATGTTCACACAACAGCGTATGAACACGAAGATGCCCGCAATTATTGGTAACGCCCATAAATTCAATTGCATCCGAATTGCTACTCACCAAACGTCGCTGTCCGTTGGCCTTTCTCTTCACGTAATTTAAATAAAAACACTTTAATTTCTACGCAAAGAAAATATATTATACGTGAATTCATGTATCTGAAACCAATGGGTAAATTTTACTCCACTTATGCTTCTCCACTTCGATATCTTCTTCCTTACTTGAGAACAATCAATTAATTTTTGCTCGTGTACCTTCCCCAAGCTTCCACCAAACTTCCAAATCCTGAAGTCGCTACTGCCTGGGTTTTAAACTTAGTGTCACGTTATTATTCTCGGCATATATTCAGGAATCCATTCGTTTACGAACTCTATCCATTGTATCAACTGATGTCACTGCAGCGCCTCTCACCGGGAGTCCTAGGTTCGAGTCTGACGCGGCAGAATTTTCGACACTACTTTTCAGCAGGTCCATTCAGTCGCGTCTGGAGGAGAATTCAGAGGCCGGCTGCTCTGATCGGTTTTCCGTGGTTTCTCGACACCACCAGGCGAATGCCGGAGAAGCCTATCAAACGGGCCACGGACCGCGCGCGATCTGTCCTCCCCATTCCTTGTCCTATCCTCTCCCCTTACACACACACACTAACATGCACTACACTACCACATATCCCGGGAGACCGGTTAGGAGCTTAGAGCTTGTCCCGGCTGGGGCGGTGCCCCGCTGGTGGGAGAGTCCTGATTAGGGGAAACCCCACTAGCCGACGGTAGGTCGGCGCCGGATCTCCCACCCAGCGAGGGAAGATCACCGCCATCTCCCGAGGAAAAACATGCCTACACTAACGGGACTAATGACCAGAGCAGTTGACGCGTCCGGAAACACGAAAAAATCAATCAATCAAGCAATCTATCTATCCACTGTCTCTCTAACGGAATTGCGACCGTAGTAACCGGTGCTATATCCCTCAATTGTTCTTTCCTACGAATTGATTCAACTCATTTCAAATTTCATATTTCCATTTCGTAACATGTTCTCTTCAGTCAAATAGGTGGCTCATTGGTGGGTTCTTTGGCTGTTGTGCTCTCCTCTGGTCCTGACTGTTGGACCACTACTTCGCCGCCTATTGGACGTCCAATCGCCCGCGTCTCCAGCGGCGACCGCAATCTCCCTCCCCGGAGTCCGCGGGATGCTCCGGGCGGCCCTTCAAATCCCGGAGCCCGTGTACCGCGCCCTTGGGAATGGGCCCCGCCCCCGCCCCCGCTCGCCCTAATCACCGCCATGCGCCGACCGGCACGGCCCTCTCCGCGGATGCCGGCTCGGGCTGGATAGGCCCCGAATCCAGGGGGCTTTGGCTTCCACCCAGATGGCGGAGCTGTTAATGAGACATCCAATCCGCTGCTTGGCACTTGTTTTGTTAGTCGAATTTCAATGGATTTTGCTGAAACCCTGATTAAGGGGACATTGGCTTCCTCCAAAATGGCGGTGTTGTTAAGAACGTGCCCATTTTGCTGGATGGGTCTTCATGCTGATGTTTTTTGTGAAGCGTTTTTCGATAGTTTCAGACGCATCTCGATTCGTTTCGACAAAATAGAAAGGGTGATTTTAGATTTTACCAGATTGCGGTGCTCTATGGACGCCTGTTTTGTGGTTGGGCCTTCATGGGATGTTTATGTATGCGTAGTTTCAGATGAAGCCAGTATCCGAGAGATTTGGATTTCGCCAAGATGGCGGTTCTATTGAGAGAGACGAATTGAATGAGACGTCTAAATTCCTTTTGTGCATCTTTCCGGATGTGGTAGTCGAAATTCAATTTTCGAAGTCTTCTTGCTTTTTGTATGTACCCATATTACGTTGTAGATGGGACTACCTTTTCGATTTTGTTAGATTTCCCCACCGGTAATCTTGAGGGTTCTTCAAATGCATTTTTTGGAACTTAACAGCTCGTTTGACTGGACCTACGCGGCCCACGATCGTAGCACATCCCAAATCTTAATCTCTCTTTAAAAAGGCAGAGTAAAATTTTCATTAATCTCTTATATTATTTTAAACTGAATTATTAAATTTACTTCCAACTTAATCATGGGTTCAACATACAACGTATATCGCATTACCTGTTGAACGTGGACGTGTAATTCTATACAGAATCACATTTTCTGGAAGTTTTATTGATTGAAACCAATTATTAGATTGATGGCTACTAATATAAATTATCCCTACTAAGTACTAGTTACTAAGTACTAGTTACTAAGTACTAGTTACTAAGTACTACGTTAAGTTTGCCTACTAAGTACTTTAATTGATCATATATTACGTAAGATTATTTGATAGTTGGGTAGTTGAATACAATCTTCCAAACTGTTTGTGGAATCTCACCATCTCCTTCATTAATCCATAGATTGAACCGTCAGTATGCTGTATGAAGCGGCAACTGAACATCCGCTTACTATTCATAAAATGTCACGTATTCCGTGCACCGCTGACCTTCCAGGAACATCGGAACGTTTCGGAGGAAGACATAAAGACAAAAGAGGTCGTCTGGACGCTCCGCGCGGTCGAGAGGAAGCGGCGACGGCGTAATCGAGATCTTAATATTCTTCCCGGAGGAGCAGGGGCTGCGCGAAGAATGTCTTATCGCTCTGGCGCAGCGAGCGGCATCTGGCGATAGGGCGGCAATTTCTCCTTCATAATGTGAATTCGAGTGAATGAGGGGAGTGAGGTAGGTGAATGAGTGAGTGAGGTAGGTGAATGAGTGAGGTAGGTGAAGAGTGAGTGAGGTAGGTGAATGAGTGAGTGAGGGAGGCGATTGAGTGAGCGAGTGAGGGAGGCGATTGAGTGAGCGAATGAGGGAGGCGTTGAGCGAATGAGGGAGGCAATTGAGTGGGGAGTGAAGGAGGGATTGATAAAGCGAGTGAGGAAGGGAGTGAGTAACGAGTGAAGGAGGCGATTGAGTGAGTTAGGGAGGTGAGTGAGCGAGTGACGGTGGTGAGTGCATGAGGGAGGTATTGAGGTAGGAGAGTGAGGGGAAGGGAGGAAGGGACGTAGTAAGTTAGGTTAAGGAGAGGGGGATGTAAGTAGGTTGGTGAAGTGAGGTGATGTAGGTGAGGTGAAGGAGTAATGATATTTCGTGTTTCGGGCGCGTGACCTACTTGGGTCTTTGGTCCGGTGAGCGTGGTCATCTTATATCTGTGGGTGGCGGTGTTACTCTCCGCTGAAACGTGAAATCTGGCGTCGACCCTCATGTCAGCTTGTGGGATTTTCTATTCCATGTATCTCTTCCAGCGGGGCCCCGCCCCCATTTGTGAAAGGCTCTAAGCTCCCTGTGGTCTCCCAATATATGGGATTGCGTAGTAAATGTGTTTGTGTAAAGGAGCGAGGAGAGGGAAGGACGAGGAAGGAAAAGATGCGCGCGATCCGGGGCTTGTTTGTTTAGGTACTCCCGGAATTCACCTGGTGTTCATCGGAGAAACCATAGGAAACTGCCGACCGGAGTAGCCAGTTGCTAGAATTTTCTATATAGTCTGTACAGTCCACAATTCGCCTATGGAAAAAATCGTAGGACCTTCCGATCAGAGGCGCTGCGGTGACAAATGTCGTTGTCGCTGATCCATTTCAATTCATCATATTTCGATTTATTGCATCTCGTTACATTGAAAATCCGTATTTGGGTACGCTGTAGTACATTTTTGTATTTACTAAAAAAATAATCAATTAGGCTTTGCGATATATACTCCATTTGTTTTCAATTCATTGATTTAAAACAAAAAATGGTTTTATAAAGGATATGAATTTGGAATTCCCAGGCCCTGAAGAATCCGTTACATCATATAGGTGTGTGGTTGAACACCATACTCTGTGAATGCGTGTCAACATTCAAATATTGTTAGTTCACAAGCAGAAAGTATTAGATCCATTCGATTAAATTACAGAGAATTATTAACTAATGAATAGGAGAGGAGAGAAGAGATGAGGAGGAGAGAAGAGATGAGGAGAGAAGAGGAGGAGTAGGAGAGAATAGGAGAATGAATAAGTGGAGAAAAGAGGGAGATAAGACAAGAAGGAGAAGAATAAAAAATAGAAAAAATAATAGAAGCTTGTAAATGTGATCCACGAGATTCGTTCCTGCAATCTGTCATCCTTGGATTGTGCTCGTTAATATATTTTTCTTTGCTTCTCTGCAAATGCAATGTGGCTGGTTCATGATGTTTCGTGCACAGCGTTCTTCGATATGACTGCAATGAGATCGCATGCAGTGTATGGGCAAAGGTAAATACAATTGCAAGCAATAATTTGTTATTCGATTGCGGCTCGCGGTTTTGTCAATGCATAGGAGCCGCATGACAATATTGCTTTAGAGCTCGCGGGAAGTTCAGTCGTTGTTCCTGTAAAACACGATCCAGTGTCGCTTTTGACGATTCGCTTCCATCGTTCTTGCTGCTTTAACAGTGCTACCGGAAACTTTTTTTTTCAATTACATTGTTCTGTTTGTGCTAACATTAGCTTTTTCCTTACTAGTATAAATACCTTCAGGATTTCTGAACGTCTCCTCTCAAACTGACATATGTATGTCAATTTTGGTCTAATATGTTATTTTGAAACGTTAAGATTGACACTAGTGAATTGTTGAGAGAGATGGTATGAAGTCTTATTAAAGTCTGATATTTTTTATACATTATGATAAATTGGCCAAAATCAAAACGAACTTTGTTTTTTTTTCAAAGAATTACATTTACTAGCTCGGTGTTTATTTTTATCTGAAATTTATTTTATTTATTATTTATCGCTCTTTGAACTTCATTTTCTAATGGATAAATTCTCACAGTTCAGCGTTATCTTCTACTATTCATTCTTCTAATGACGTGTGGCACGTGTATTACGTATTATTTTTCTCATTCATTTTACGTAGTTGTTTAGGAAATTTTTAATTGCTTTCCTCTCCACAATATCGTTTCGTGTCTCCGCTCAATTTCATGCGTTGATGACCCTCGTAAGACGTCTGCTATCTGCGTTGTCCCCTCCATTTGCAGCGCTTCCGCTAGTGGAAGCTCCGTTCCCCTCGCCTCGCTCCGCGGTGGCCACAGCCGCCGCCGCCGTTCAGCCAGTCGGGCCGCGTCCGGTTTTAGCTATTGTCTCTGTAACGAGCGGCCGAAACTCAATAACGCGGGCCGCGCTCGTTGCTGGCCGGCCCCGCGGACGCGCCGCCGCGGGCCCGGCGCGCGCCCATCGCCGCGTTGGTATTCGCCGCGACTCCCGACGCCGGACGTGCTGCGCGCCCCACTCGCGCTCTCGCCTCATCATCGCCATCACCGCCTCGACCCTCGCCCACACTCTGCCGCCCACCCGCCCCATGCCCGCTCCATCTTCGCTCTCACCCAGAGCCACCCCGTTCGCGCTCTCGCCTCATCACCGCGCCCCCACCTTTTCCCCGCTGTCACCCCATCGCCTCACCCCCTCCTCCTCACCTACTGCTCCCGCCCTGCTCCAGCTCTGCCAGTACGTCCTCCGCCTCACCACTCTTCCGCCCCACCCCACATCCATCCGAGCCCACCAGCCCCAGTCCTCACCCCGTCCCCGCCCCCACTCTGCCACGTCCACATCCCACCCCCGCATCCATCCCGCCCCACCCACGTCTCACATCCGCCCTCACCGTACCCCCCCCCCTCCTACCGCCTCGCTACACCCCGGTGCACCGTCTTCGCCGCCCCTCCCCCGTCGACCCACTCGCCCCATTCCTTGACACTCCTACTTCACTCAGCCCGCCAGTACGACCCCGCCACACACCCTCTCCAATTTGATACCTCCTCACTCGCTGTCTCCCTCCCCTCGCCTCCGTTCCTGAAGGTCCATCCCCCTCTCCCCTCCCCTTCCTTGAGCCGAGCTCCTCCCACTATTTCCCAACCATCTCCTCTACCCTGCCACACCGTGATCAGCACATTCCATCATATCCCATTCCACCCCATTCCTTCCCATTCCACCCTCCCAATCCCTTTCCCCCCCCCGACTTTCCGCCCCGGCGCCGTTCCCTTTCTCATGCGTGCCGCCCAGTCCGACACCACCCCTGACTCCCCTTCCCTTCCAATTTCCGCCCCCTTCCGTCCTGTCCAAACCGCGCTCCTTCCCTGGCGCGCGTCCCCTTTCTGTTTTCCTCACTTCCTTCCCGCCTCTTTCCCTCGTCCCCGCTGCGCTGCCGCCAGCGCGGTCCAGGCTGCCCGATACAAGTGCTTGTCCACTGTTGGGTTAGCCGTGACTTCCACTGGGCCGTTTGTTTGGTTTTCGAGTTCACTCTCCAGCAGTGGTCGCCTCATTCCACTTTGGTGTTTACATCCTCATCAACATTGCTTGCTCGATTTTCAGTACGTGGCTTCATTGTATTCCTTTGCTGTTTTTAACGGGAGGGTAAACTTTCTCTTTCCCTGCGTGACAATTTCCAGTGTTCTGACTCCAATCGTTGCGTCATTCCCACCAACCCTGCCTCTTCTGCCCTAGCTTTTCTAGTGAATATCATCCACCTACCGACTATTGAATACCGACTACAATCCCACCTATCGACTGATTGAATTTAGCTCAGGGTCAGTCTTATCGCTCTCTGTAGCGACTCTGACTGCAAGGTCCAAAGGTTCGAATTCCGGTGGTGGTGGATATTCAACAATAGCTACATGTTTAATTTAACCACTACTGCCTGAATGAAAATTCTAGCAGCCGGCTGCTCTGATTTGAATTTGTTCCGTGGTTTCTCTGATGAATACCAGCCAAAAAACCGCAAACAAAATACCCGAAATCACGTGCTACCGCGCGCGATCTTTCCTTCCTCTTCCTTGGCATCTCCTCTGCCCTTACACATACACAGATACATTACATTACCACACATATGTGGAACTTTTGGTGCCGATTCTCTCGTAATGAAGGAGAAACACCGCTACCTTCCAGATATACCATGCACTACACAAACAGGATTAATTACCATAACTGTCCCTTACTTTGTCCGATCAATGACAGGCGAATGCCTGAGCAGTATCCTAACAAACGGATCACATATTACGCGCGATCTTTCCTTCCTCTTCCCTGTCCTTTCGTCACCCCTTACTTACATACACTTACACCAACATGCACTACACTACCGCACATGGTGGAAGACCGGTCGGGAGCTTAGAGCGTGCCCCGGTTGGAGCGCGGAAACACGCTGGCGGGAAATACTGGTTGGGGAAACCCCGAAACGGTAGGTCGGCGCCGGATATCACCATATAGCAGGGGAAGCTCACCGCCACCTCCCGTGGAAAAAATGCACTACACACGGGACTAATGATCATTTCAGTTGACGCGTTCAGACTCACTAATCAATCAACCATATCTGTTGGCACGATCTAAAACAATCGCTCAATCTGACCAACTCCCACGATCTTTGCATAATTTTCTCGGTTGCATTCTCAATCCCCTCCGCTTACCTCAGTCACACTTTTTCACCTATTCCTCTATCCCAATCTTCTGTCTTCTGAAGGCGTGCCTTAATTCTGTCCATCGTCGCCTTGTACTTCTGGACGTCTGCAACCCAACTCCTTTCTTTCTTTGAAACTGTACCTCTAAACTCGTTTGAGCTGCCATCTTTTCCCCCTCACTCTTGCCGTCACCACTCCCGCTGCACTGCGCCGTTGCCAATTGAGGAGTCAGGACGCGAAGCCAACTCACATTACCTCCCCCGCCGAAGATTTTAACAAGCTTACAGGCGGAGCGTCGGCGTTCGCTCGACCTCGGACTTCGCAATTTTGTTTGCAAGTTTGCTACTCTTCGATTTCTAATTTCCTGAAAATGGAGGATCCGGAGATTTCTTTTTTGGAAGTTAACTAGGGGAATCGAGTAATCCGGAGGTTGCATCAGAGACCCAACACGCGTTTTACTGCTAATTGTTGTGTTGGGTACTAACACTACTGTAGCGTCTGCGTTCTGTGCGACATGTTTGGCAAATTATCTACTGGTGAACTTTCTGTACGAGGCAAAAAACAAACATCACTTTTGGTTTGAAGTTTTGTTCAATGGTGATATTTGGTCTGCCGTTTGGAAATGAATGTGCTTTTGGATGGTAATAAGATAATGCAACAGCTAACATGTTTGGAGGAAATGTTGTTAAGGAAGATTTATCTCCATTCTATCGCAACTGGTCATAAATAGAGGGAAATGATCTCTTGCAGCAACTGTCAGCTGACGCTTCATGTGACATGTACAGACGTATTTTCCGTGTAAGGGAGGAAATGGAAGAGATATTTACGAGATTAAAAGTTATATTTATATCTGGCAAGGAAACGCATTGCCATGAGTATTGCGAGCAATGCAGTTATATCAGCTTTATGTGCGTGTGCCGCATTCAAAGAAATAACTGTAACAATTTGTGCAATTTCCAAATTGCACCAACATTTTTCCTCATTTCTTTTGAATGAAATAAATGGTGACATTGATGTTTATTCAGAAACGGTGTCAAAACTATATAAAATGAAGGCTAGTGGCGGTTTGTTTCGCAAAGCGAACAAATTGACAGCTTTAGCTCAATAAAATCAGCCCCGTTCATTTCACCTAATGCCTTCAAGAATTCAATTACACAACGTGTCTATTACGAACATCGATGTTGGCCATTTTTCGAAGCCTCTTGTGCTGCCACACGTGGGCGCAGAAAATTACTACTCCGCAGAAGAAGGTTTGAAGAACTGTCAAATTCCAATTTTTTACTTAACTAATTTTATTTAAATAGAAAAAATAGGAGTCATTACTTTTTAACTGACCCTACTAATTTATAAATATTTCGTCGGTGCAGCAATGTATTGGCTATGAATAAAAAGTTCATCTTTTGGCAGCTAGTTTACCATCATATCCTGCAATCAAATGGGGCGGAAGGCTGTGTCAAATATTCAGTTAGACGAAATCAGGCGAGACTAAAGTCGTTAAGTTAATTCTAATTGAAACCTGTGTAATAGCTCAAGAGCAGTTCAATAATAAAAATTGTATGTTTTTCGAGTCTCAGGAGTTAGAGTTGACGTAATTGCAATTACAATCAAGGAATTAGGGCGTAAAAATGATGACTGACATTTCACAAATAGAAAAATGAAATTATAGCACTTTCTACATGAAGTGAACTCCACACACCATTACTCATGAGTGAAATAACATTGACATTTCTTCTTTTCTTGAAACCTCTTGTGGTATAAAGAAAACAATTACCTTTCGTTCGTAATAGTCATAAATATTTAAAAATTCACCAACCTTGATTTCCCAAAATGGCAGAGACTAGTACTTCACCTAATCCCTCAGATGTGAACATTTTTCAGAATAAGAGGGATGGACAGATTTTATATTTTTTGACGTATACTTGGATTTACACAATTCAATTTGGATTTATATCACTGATTGGATTGTTAATAGATTCGGGCACACTTCCATACGAAATAACAAAATTAATATTGTTATTTTTTCACAGTTCTAGCGTCCGAGATTCCCGCTCTTTCCCCAACGTTGAACCCAAGCTTCATACGCTTTAATACAGCAGCTCCAATGCAGCCTGGGGAAAAAAATTAGCTCTGTATGGAAATGCTGCGTGGGATCTCCGTGTGCATTGCTTTGGGGCAGAAGATTCTTCTGCGTTCTCTCATCACGCCGAATCTTTTTCTTTCTTTTTTTCTTTTCCCGCCATCCCCTCTCCGCCAGTCTCTCTGAGAGCTGCGCTTTCTGGATGCTTTGGCACAGTCCTCTCAGACGCTCCCTGTTCCGAGCGTCGTCGGATAAAATCTGACCTCCCCCTCTCTATCTTTCTGACGCACAGTGATCCCGAGTGCCATTGGAACTGATTGTGCCATTTCGCAGTACGTTAGCTAACGTTGCACCGTACATATCCACTCCGTTTAATGACTTTCTGACGTTGCTATAGAATCGTATTTTTAGTTTACGCCTGTACGTTTGCACTTGTACGTTTACGCCTATACGTTTGCATCACTTGTACATATGCCACTTTACGTTTATGCATGACCTTTTTGTCCGTACTTTGTGCCTGTACGTTAATATTTTTTTTTTCCATTTCAACGTTTGCACCTACAGGTTTATACCCGTACGTTTGCGCCTGTATTTTAGCCTCTGTGGGTTTGCGCCAATACGTTTATGCCGGTACTGGTTGCATTATGACGTTCGTATCAAACTTACTTATACAGCTGCGTGGACTGAGTGGCAATACAATTGCAACCAACCCAACCACATCATTGACCGGAAGTGGTGGATTTTCAACTCTAATTATTGAGCTTGATTGCTTTCTACTAATGCAGGAAGAATATTGTAGCGGCCGGCTATTCTGATCGATAGTTTTTCTCGTTTTCTCCATTAATACCCAGAGAATTCCGAAACAGTACCTTACCGGCCATGGACCGCGCGAGATCTTTCGTTACTCATCCTTGTCCGCTCAGCCTTCATAAATACACCCGCAATACATTACCTTACCACATTTCGGAAGTTAATCGGGTGCTGGGTCTCGTCCTAGGTGGCTCAGCTCCCCACTGAAGGACATACCTGGAGAGGGTAAAGCGGCAAGCTGACGTGTTGGTCGCAGCTGGATCTCACGTTCCAGCGGGGGAAGACACCACCAGTTACTCAGATATAACATACACTGCACTTACCTGGCTAATGACCGAAGTAATTCACGCACCCCCAACCAATATTCACTCGCCCTCACTCAAACTTGCTTCATTAATAAATATTACGTAATAGTGAAGATTAGTTACCGAACATTTGGGAAATACACTTGCTCCCTCTTCGACCTCTTTCTACGTTTGATACCAGGCGAATGCCAAAGCAGGTTCCTAACAAACGGGTCACAGACTGCGTCCATCTTCCCCTTCTATTCTCTCCCTTATACACTCTTACACCACACGCACTACACTATCATGTGCCGGGAGGTCGGTCGGGAGTTTCGAGCTTGTCCCAACTGGGGCGATACCCCGCGGGTGGTAGATACCTGGTTGAGGCAATCCCCGCTGACAGACAGATAGGTCAGCACCGTATCCCACCATCCATCCGGGGAAGATCACCACCACTTCCCGCGGAAAGAGCGTACACTACACTTACGGAGCTCATTACCTTATAGTTGACACGCCCGGCATCACTTAACAACCATTCAATCAAGTAATCTTACGTTGAGTTTGTAAGTCATGGTCGTGTGGCGTCATACGGGTGTAATCAGTACACAGACGAGAGTGGGTTGTAATAACAGCAGGTTTATTCACAATTTAGACCGTTGTCACAAATAACCAATGCACTGAATACAATTAACTAACTTGACCCCACTGCTAGGAGAGATATTTACAACGGCTACCACACCGCAACATACTACCTAATGTTTCGCCGTGCGTAGTACCGCCTGCCCTGATACCAACTACATGTCTCACTAGTCACGACAATAACTGCCGGCTCCTCGCGTCCACGTTCGCAGCTCTCACGGACGACCTACGCTGCCGCTGCTACTAGGACCAAGAAGGAAGAGCTATTGTTCTCACGGCCCTTAAATAGCCCTCGCGACGCTGCCCGCCGCCTGCATTGCCTCCGCCCTAGCGATGCGCACACCCTGTCAGAAAACCCCGTGCGTCATAGCTTCTGCCTTTGTCTACGCATCGGGTGCACACCGCGGCACGTGCCCACGCTGTTTTTAGCGACACGACGCTACAGTCGTGTCTCTGGACCACTGCGCTTCAGCGACAGCCTTGGGGCACTCCGCGCCCTCACAAAGGGGCGGAGGCCTCTGCTCGCACGATTGCGCCAGAGAGCGTGGGAGGGCGTGTAACGTGAGTGGGGCATCTTGCTTCCCCACGGACGCGTTCGAATGCACGCGAAACATTCGGGGTCCGTCGGTTGACAAAATGAATACTCAACTCTTCTTTTTTAATTATGCTGGTCTCAGTGGTGTGCGGTGGTTCACTTAGGGGCTTTCAAAACCCTGAGTTCTTCGATTCAATCCCCGTTGAGAGCGTGGGATTTTTGAAGTGGTGATGAGGGCGGTGTAAAATCCTCGGTGCTCTGTGTCACACTTCTAAATTCCCGATAGAATCAGATCCCGTAATTGCTGAACTGTTAGATGATGCAAGGGCGAATAAACATCCATTATATTACGTTAATTGCCATGAACCTTTTTTCAGCCTAGATACACTTCACCCTTGTCAAGAATCAGCTGAGGACTTATATTTTCCTGTTTACTTTGGTAAATGTAGCTATGTGGTAATGAAGAAGAGGGATAAAAGAACCATTGGTACGAGTCTATGAAAAACTCAGCATTCAAAACTAATAATCATGTATATCTTCTTTCTTCTTTCTGGCGATTTTTCAAAAGAAATGAAACGCCAGAAAAGAAGAAATAAAAATTATGACGGTTGGTTTCGTATGTTGAGTGTTTAATTTACTGAATTCACTGGTCCTTTGCATCCTTATTTATATTAATTTTTGAATCAATGTGCAGCCATATCAACTTATATCTAGTTGGTAATGTTTACTTTGAAAAGGACTCACAATCATAATAATAGAAGATAAGTTTCACAATGATTATTATTAACAATGTAACATTATGTTTAGTCCAAGATATTAAGTTAGAAAAGTAGTTTGAAGTATCGTGAAAATGGGAATGAAAGATGTGTTTTCTAAGCGATATAATTTATATTCAGCTCGTCTGAATGCGTAGGTACTTAATGAGTAACTGAGGTCCACATCATGTCTTATTGATTTAATTAACAGACTTTAATGTTTTGTCTATCATTCGAACTGCTACGAGAATGTTACATTGTCCGTCCAATACTTTCCGAACTTCTCATCGAAGACCTTTCTAAAGCCTTCATTTTATCTCCAGCAAAACACATCCTCTTCAAGGTCATCTGCCTCGGATGAGACTTCTCTTGAATTTTCAAGGCGTTCCTCCGTACTTCCTGTTTCGCAAATTTGGAAGCTCGATTCGAACTTCATACAATTCTTCACAGAAAGGAAAACAATCAATTTTTCCGTTTCCCGCTGGAATGATTGGTTTGCGGCAAAATTTCTCTTTGGTTTCACATCAGTGCGATCGCGAAGCCTCCTTCGATTTATTTCTCTATTTTTCTTTTTCGAAGGCGAACCTCGGAATATTTTCAAGCGGTTTCTGATCAACGGCGAAAGAGGATGAAACAAACTCGAGGTGAATTTATGTTTTCCGTGCCTTCGGGTATGAAATTTCTTTCCATTTACTTTCTTGGTGTCACTGCGACTGAGTATATAAAGAAACTGAATGAGAAGGTTGAGGAAACATCTCTTGTGCGACAAAAAAGAGCTCGTGAAATGCGATTGTCGATCTATTGCCATCGCTTTCTCGGATTAGTTCCGGAGTGGCGCGTCATATTTCGAGACAACGAAACGCGCTGGAATCGATCGGTTGGGTGGAAAGATGCCTCGTTCCGGATCTTTTTGTCTCTCTCTCTTTGCAATGCCATTCGTTTGCGACATACTACTTTGTCGCCTTTCCGCGATCCTGAGTTTCTCGGGACACTGCCATACAGGCACGTTTGGAATAAAATGGACCTGAAACACAGCGAGACTAAGAAATGAAGACAAGTAAGGAAACATTTTTTTGAAGATTTTTATTATAAACTTTTTTCCTTGTGACATAGGCATTATATTCACAAATTCTACTAACAAATCTATTCTTATACTATCAAACGTTTTTCATGTTACAATATTGTAAGAGTTGTGGATTGTTCCTATACTGCTCCTGTTCCTGTTTAATAAGTAAAAGGAGGCAATTCGAATATAGTGGGTATAATCAGGGAGAAATCAAAAAATAATATTCAGCAATAAAATCGTATGCTTAATATTTGCAGCTCTCACAGAATGATTGATAAATTAGGGTTTACGGACGCGTCAACTGCTAAGCTGTTTAGTTCCATAAGTGTAGTGCATGTTTTTTATCGCGCGGGGTGCCGGTGGTCTTGGCTTCTACTGGATGGCGGGATCTGGTGCCGACCTACACGTCGGCATGCTGGGCTTTTCCAAAGTTGGTATATCTCACCAGTGGGACAGACCACCTCAGACGCAGCAGCCGACTCAACTCCCGATAATGGCGGTAGTCTAGAGTATATATTTTTGGGTAAGGTGTGAGGATAGGACAAGGAAAGATCACGCGCGGTCTATGGCCTGTTTTGTAGGGTACTGCTCCGGCAATCGCCAGATGTTCAACGGAGAAACCAGGGAAAACTACCAATCGGAGTAGCCGGCCGCTAGAATTCGACCTGCAATTGCAGTATAAAATCCTCTCAAACTCGGGAACCCTGGGACCTCCTAGTCAGAGACACAGCAGTGAAGGCTGACTGAATGATTGTAGTATAACACTCGTGTCTTTAAAACGAACCCCTTCTTTTCTCTGGCGCTGAGTGTGTGCTCGACGCCGAAGAGGCAATCGGAAATCGAACGTGGGAAGGCGTAGGCAGAGCGGCTGCTCGGGAGGGCGGCAAGCGGAAGAGGCCACTCAGGGCTCAGGCAAATCACGCAGGCAGCTCCGGCGGCGCGGCCACTTCCGGCCGGCGCGTGGGGCGTGATGGCGGGGGAGAGTATGCCGGTGCTGGTGGTGATGTACATGATACTAGTGGTGGTGATGGTGATATGATGGTGGTGGTGATGGTGATATGGTGGTGGTGATGGTGATGATAATGGTGGTGATGGTGATAATGGTGGTGGTGATGGTGATATAATGGTGGGGTGATGGTGATATAATGGTGGGGTGATGGTGTGTCCGCTATAGCAGTGGTGCCATTCGGTTTCTGGTGATGAATACTGTTCGTCGTGGAGCACACGTGTGGAGGCAGGATTTTCTAGCTTTTGGAAGCGAAGGGACAGCGAACTGAGGAATAAAACATTCGTGAAAGCGGAGCGTAAAGAAGAATGAAGAGATTTCTGGACGGGCTCGTTGATTAGAGTTCAAACGATATGAAACATTCCAGAATTAGTTTCAAACATCCAGTTTCGAACCTACATACTGTTTTCGAATTAAAGGGATTCAAAATTGGAAGGTCCCACTTAGCTGAAAATTTCGCAGCAGTGAAAAGGTATTAATCGTCATGCTTCAGCTGAAGTCTCATCCTGGGAACATGGAATTTTATGCCGACTGGCGGCGCGCCGTTCCTATCTGCCACTCTTTCCTGTCTGCCTCTCTCCTGTCTGCCCTCCTCTCTCTCTTCTCTTCTCCTCCCTCTCTCCCTCCCACTCCTCTCTCCTACTTCTCTTCCTCCCTTCTTCCCTTCTCTCTCCCTCCCGCTTCTCACATCCTGTCTCCCCTTCTCTCCTCTCTCTCTCTCTCCTTTTCCTCTCTCCCTTCCTTCTTCATCTTTCCTTCCCTTTCCTCCTCTTTCTCGCATATCCCTTCCTCCCACCCTCCTCTTTCTACTTCCGCATCCTTCTGTTCCTTCCCCTCTTCTCTAAATTGCTTCTCCTCCCTCCTCCACTCCTCTCTCTCTTCCGCACCCCCACCTCCCTCCTCTCTCATCCCTTCTTCTAGTCACCTCACTTCCCATCTCTCTCATTCCCCTCCCACTCTTCTCCCTTCTTTTCCTTCCGCTCTTCATTCGCTTCCTCCCCATACTTCCCCCCTACCTCGTTTCTCGCTTCCTCCGCCGCGTGTTTGCCGAGCTCTCCGCCGCGACTGCTCCTTATTGGCCGGCCCGCGCGCGCGCGACCCGCCCTGCGTGGGTAGCGAGCGCTGCCGGCAAATTTAGCGGTCGTTGCACGAATTTCACGGATGAGGGTCCTCGGCCCGACTCGGAATGTGTGGACGTTTTCTCATTGTTTTTGGTTCTCTAATTATTTAAAGTGGCCTGTGTGGAAATTGTCCCACTTAGCGATCCCATGTTCTTTTTTGTCGTTCGTTTATAACTTTGCGTACGTTGGAGTTTGTGAACTGTTGTCCGTTCGTCAACTAGTTGGGTTTGCGGGTCGGCAAGGGCATGTGCCTTTTGCGTTTGTGCTTTGTAGTAGGGAAGTAGTAGTTTCTTTTTTCGGGAGTCTACTTTTTTGTCCAGTCTTGTAACTGTGTTTAATTAATCTCTTATTTCAAATTTATGGATATTTTCAAAAAATATTAGCTTTGGATAAAGCCGCTTAAAACAGAGAAATTTTTTAAAAAATATTATGCAAATATTTTTTTGTGTTCAGAATTTCTTTTAAGCATTAACTCGCCAAAACGCTGAATGACTCACATGATTGGCGTGACTGAAAGTTATACGTTTCATCGGTTAGGGTGTAATTAAAAGAATGAAGTCGATCTCTAATTTTACGCAAAGTACATTTCTTTAGGTGCTCATTTATTTCCGATACTTGTGAACAGCTTTCATCAGGTATCATTTATTGTTTAATTCTTTCTAAATTACCGAATACTAGTTTATAGATAAGGAATCTGTTGTAATTAAGATGATGAATCACTCCACTCATACTACAAAATTGTAGCAATGTTATGCTGTTGGGTGAATTAAGTTGGTCGCTACATAAACCATAAATTGTTTGTTATAACCCTTGAAAAAGGGTTAATTATGTGTAAATGTTGACATTTTAACATTTTTTATGTTCTACACTCAAGTTATTTTGCATTCCTTATTGTTTAAAATTTTGAGGAGGCTTTGGTCAACATAGGACATTCCTGATATCACTTACTGGCTTTTTTTCTGAGAGTCCACTTGCCAACTGATTTGAATATTTTCTGTTGAAAGTACTTTGTATATTCGGATTCATTCTTAGAAAGTATTTTTTTACTTGTAAACACATCATAGCTTTGTTTCTGAAAACAGTGAGGTTTTCGCCACAAATATTTACGAAAACTGAAATAAAGTGTATATTATTGGTATGCAAATACCACATCGTTTTGTCGAAACTCCCTCGAGCTTTTCTCCTTATCGTGCAAAAGATGAGTTGTCACGATTCGAAGAATTTTTAAAATTTGTCTTCCGGAGGCAATGAAATGCGAAACAAAACTTTTGCGAACTCGCCGGCCGTTCCAAGTAATAAATTGTCTCTTAGAGTCTTCATTAATTATGTAGGTATACTTTTTTACGAAAAGGCAATTTCATCCTCCCGAAGAGAATGGCGAAGTTTACTTCAACATAATTATCTTCATATTTTCCAACAACAGAGATGCCTTAAAATTATTCTCGCGGTGAGGGGCGGACGAAGAGAGAAGGGGAGGGGGAGAGAAATGGGGGTTGGCAGAACTGCTCGGTGCGTCGTCAGTGGCAAGTGTGCGACTAATTGCTCCAAAAACAATGGAGGTCTCGGGAACTCTGCGAAGATATGGCACGGTAACGAGACTTGCGGAGTCACAACTTTAAGGAAGTCTGTGCGGGGTCGTAATGTTCGCAGAGAACTGGGTGACGAAGTTATTGTTGGAAAGCGGAAGGTCTTGACGCAGTTCTGACGACGTGAAGATCGAGATAATTGTACTTACAAATACAGGTTTACATAATGTAATGCGGCCGATATTGAAAGTAGTGCCAAACAGATTTTTACAACTCATGATAACAAGGAATAAACATTTGCGGAGGGGGACATTTCGAAGGGGAGAACTTCGCCTGATAGCTAATATCTAGTTATTTTAATTGTCGACTATCAGGTTTTGTCACGGAAACTAATTGCCAACTATGAAGTTATGGGCCCTACAACAATACAAAAGTAAGATGGAGAAAATGTCTACAGAATTAGGTGTTTGATAATGTCTGTTTAGTGTACAGGGTTTAATTACCAAGTTATTATTGTATTTGAATAGAATTGATCAGTAATGTAGAAGTTAACGACCGATTAATTTTTACTCGTTATTTAAACATAATTTTAATATTTTTACCTGAAGGCAATCTCCAATTTTCGAGAGGTCGAAACACCGCCAACGAATTTTTCTCGCAAATCTCAACTGTGAGTTCAATCACTTTTTTTGTTTTGCGACTTCTTCTATATGTACCTAGACTGTAACTATGTATTTAACGAGGTGTACTTTGACATGTTAACTGTTGTATATTAATAGGGCTAATAATGTGTCGTTGTTGTTCGATTAATGTCTACATTGTTGAATTATTATTATTATTATTATTATTATTATTATTATATATGTTCGTTTTATATTATTTATATATTTCCAACACTACATATAATTCTAGGGTGGAAGTTAGTTTGGATTTCATTGCAGTAAATAAGCCGGGGGTGGAATATCGCTCAGTGTAACATGCTCATAAGTGAAATGAAATGCCACCCATTGCCACAGAACGTTAGACGAACAAACTTCCATATCCCAATCTCAGTATTTTTCATCCTTACTTATGTGAACATAATATTTATGTTTTAAATTATAAGTGATTGTAGAAAGAGAGCACTGGATGAGAACTTTTGAAAAAACTAAAAATACCTCAATTCATTGCAACCCAATACTGCATTATGTGTGTACATTTGTTCTTTAAAATTAAAAGACACCCTTTTTCGCTGCTGTATTTATGGATCAGTTTTTTTTTTACTTCGTTTGCTGTAAAAGACCTGCCGTTTTTGTGCTTCCTTGATTGCTAGTTGGAAGCTGTTCTACCTCACGCGATGTTGCATCAGTAAAGGAGGCAAGCGTCGACAGGGCAGAACCTACTAATGTGCTCCTCTTGAAGTTCTTTTCCGTGTGATTGGACTTGTTCGTGCAGTAGACTTAAAGCCTTTCGTGATATGTAATTGTACATTACATCGCACCGCAGCACGTCACGTCCTTTTGATTACTTTAGCATACGTTTTTCCCTACTCTTTCCCGTTGTTTTGAGTAAATTAATGTCTGAAGTAGTTTATAGGTGGAAATGCATAAGAGGATAAAACTTTTTAAAATCGACTATACATCGTAATTTATTTTTCTCTTAGAAATATTGAAAAAATCATGAATTCAGGATATCACCACAAATAATAGACAATATGAATTTAATATAGAGAAAATTCAGCCATACACGTGTTTCGCAACTTCACCTCATCATCAGTGCCTCTAAGTAACATAGATTAAACACAATGAAGCAAAAATAGTTGTAGGTCCGAAGATGACGCCATTTTGTATGTCGTACGAGGTACGGGGACAGAAGGGAGTATTTATAATCATGGAGTACCACAATATCTCTGCTGCCACTACAGAATTTACTGAAGAAATATTGAAATTATTAATGGTATATTATAGTTCTGTTCTGGTTACTTTAAAGTTTAGTACAGCGAAAGAGCACCTTCAATGGGATAAATTAGAGGTGTTTCATTCAGTTTGAAACAAAATCATCTTAATTCTCACAATAGACAAGAGCTCCGGTGGGGAGTTTAGCACCGACTGAGATGGCTCAGGGCATCAGCTGATGTCACTGCAATGCCTCTGACCGGGGAAATCCTAAGGATCGAGCCCTGACAGTGGTAGGATTTTTGACACGTTGATTCCATCGGAGTATAAAAGTATTTGTGTAGAAGTAGACATATTATTATTATTATTATTATTATTATTATTATTATTATTATTATTATTATTATTATTATTATTATTATCTCAAACCCTTTGCCTTTGCTATATATACAGGTTGTACCCAATAATAACCGATAATATACCTTCTTTTTTCTATCAAATACAGCCAATTTGTTCCTGATTAAACAACAATCTGTGCAATATTTAGAGGACTTGTCCCTCCACCCATGTTCTGAAGACACGTTACGCAAATGGTTAGGTCAGGCCTTCTTCAGGACAGACCCAGTTTCGTGTTGGCAAATTCCACCGACCCCTTTGCCGTAATCACCACAGTTGTTCAGAATCATGGAAATAAAGGAAAATTATTGGTTGATTAAATTATGGGTGCGTGGAAAGTTACATAGTGCGCGAGTGGTGAAGAGGCGGCGCGCGCCGTCTATAAATGAAGCAGATGACGATGGAGCATAGGCATTTGTTTTTTCATTAATTTAGTAAAAACAGTAAATTGATTGATTGATTTTTTCGTATTTCCGGGCGCGTCTACTGCTTCGGTCATTATTCCCGTTAGTGTCGTGCATGTTTTTCTCCGGAGATGGCGGTGATCTTCCCTCCGCTAGATGGCGAGATCCGGCGCCGACCTACCGTCCGCTAGTGGGGTCTCCCCTAACCAGGGCTCTCCCACCAGCGAGGAACCGCCCAAGCCGGAAGAAGCTCTAAGATCCCGACCGGTCTCCCGGAATATGTAGCAGTGTTGTGCTTGTGTAAGTGTGTGTGTGTGTGTGTGTGTGTGTGTGTGTGTGTGTAAGGGGGAGAGGGTAGAACAAGAAAGAGGAAGGACGGATCGCGCGCGGTCCGTGGCCCGTTTGATAGGGTACTGCTCCGGCATTCGCCTGGTGTTGATCGGAGAAACCACGGAAAACTACCTATCAGAGCAGCCGGCCGCTAGAATTCTCCTCCAGACAGCAACTGAATTCAACCTATTTGAAAAGCTAGTGTCGAAAATCCTGCCGCCGTCAGGACTCGAACCTGGACCTCCCGGTCAGAGGCGCTGCAGCAAAAACAGTAGAAACTGTATGTGACGTGTTGGGTAGAAGTTCATCTGCGCACGCTGTCTTGAGTTGCTGAATCCCTTCCCAACATTTTAACTATAAATAGTTGAAAGGTGAAACAATTGCCAAATTAATAATAATAACAATAATAATAATATTTAAATCGTGAGATTAGCAACATTTGCTAAATTAGACATTTTCGTTCCCGAATTATAGAAAACTTGTTTGCAGCGGTAAACGAACTGCAGATTTGATTTTGCTGCAGTATTAACAAAATAGTAATTTACCATCAGCTCTACTACCACCACAGGCAAAAGGAGAGCTCAATCAAAAGGTGCGTATAGTGAAGCTACATTTATGTCCAGAAGCAAAATAGGGGGCCATCTCAGCATTTGCTCAATGGATCAGGGCAACTGGACGAAAACCTAATCGAGATGGGGCTCATTGACCGGGAAGCTGAAGTATATTACTTGTTACAGGCATATGAAGTCTCTTTTAAAAGTTACACAATACAAATGCTAACTAATTCATTATACAATATCGTTGTTTTGTTAAAATAAGCATTATTTTTCTTGTTGATGTTCAGTACACTGTCTAATTGTATAGAACCTGTTATGCAGCAGAAAAAAATACTTTTAACTTAAATATATGTACCTATTTTAATTGTTTAATGTCATCTCGCAATGCGTTATACAGTAAAGTACAACTATTGTAGGTGGATTTCTGGTAGTGACAAGGAAATAGCAAGTGTAGGCAAGTGACAAGTCAAGTGTAGGCAAGAGCTCCGGAAAGCAGTTTAGTACCGGCGTAGGTGGCTCAAGGCATTGGCAGATGTCACTGCAGTCACTGCACTCTTATCATAGGGATCGACCCCCGACGGTGGCAGGATTTTACGATACTAGGACGAATTCAGCCGCTGCTTGGAGAAAAAGTCTAGTGGCCAATCGATCAGAGACTGTGCTTCCGACAATGTATTTTCCCTTTGGCAGATGGTTACCCAATTCTTGGTTGGCGATTTATACGGTACGATACTAGCTAGGACGAATTCAGCGTCTGCTTGGAGAAAACTCTAGCTGCCAATGTTCTGATCGATCAGCGACTGTGCTATGGACTTTAAATTTTCCCGTTGGAAGATGGTTAACTAACTGTCTTGTGTTTTAGTACGATTTATATTTTTGATTTTTTTACAGCTACATAATAATCTCGTGTTATTTTTTAGTCTTTCTCATTGTTGATCATAACATTCATGTTATTTGAATCCAAATCCAGGTGGATACAGTAAGAGTAAGTATTATTTTGCTTTGGGCGTGGTTGAATTAGAAATATTCTATAAAAAATGTTTTGGAAGGAAAATGTTTTAATCGTTATTTTACGTACAGCAATAAAAATAATTCATTTTATCGATGATGTGCTTTCAGGATTTACATATTAAAAATACTGTGTGCAGCACTGTTCATTGCTCAATGCGAACTTATTTCAATTTTTCAAGTTTTTAATAAAAGTGAACACAAGTGTTTTATCTCTTTCTGAATTTACTGCAATCAAATAATTAGAAGTGTTGCTCCAATCATTTTGCAGAATTATGGAACTAAGTTACTGGCAATGAGTAAATCCCCACTCTCGACTAAAAACGATCTCCCTTCCAGCCCAAATTGATGTAAACAAGTCCAACTCGTATTAATACAAGTTTCTCGTATATTGCTATAGTGGACACATCGTAGCAGTGGAGACCGTTACTCATCTCCGAAAAGGTGTAGGCGCAAGAGCGCTTACTAGAAATACTTACCCAGTTAATGCCATGTGTTTTTTACTGTCATATTATAAAAAATATGACTTGGAATAGGTGGTTATTAAAATGAAACGAAAAGAGAAGCTTCTTTAATCTTTCTCCAATCTTAGGTGAGCTCTGTGGGCAAAGCCTAACATTAATCTCAACGCTTCAATTTTATCATTTACAAACATTAGTTCACGCTGGGCCAACGATTCGAACTTTTGTTTGTACGGACTCCTCCTTTCAAGCTTTCCACCAAAAGAAACAACAGTGGACCGTTTTCGTATTTTGATTTTACATTTTTATAGTCATTACGTTAAAGGTAATAATTACCTTTCCATTATTGAATTAATTAAAGTATTGAAACATATTTATAACAAACCATTTAATAACGACTTACTTTATTTTCGTTGGCGATAATGGTGATGGTGATGGCTGTGGAGACGGCCACTCTCTCACTATAAACCTCCGCTTATTTTATCGAGTTTTGGTGAATTATTTTACAAATACACGTAGAAACGGTATTTGGATTACTTGACATCTGACGAATATAATTTTTTTACATTTTTTAAAAATGAAATTGACAGGTAATCCTAACTAATACTTTTGCAATAACACGAGTCTCCAAATGAGGGAAAATGATCTTGAAGAGATGCATTGACGAGAGAAGGAATGAAAACCATTTGGTTTGAACAGAAGAAACAATTCTCTTAAGGCTTAATGGAAGTAAAGCTTCACATGAATGAGTAAAGAGAAGGTTACATGTAGCAACTACTCGCTTGAATCATGATTTAAACTGAGGTGAAGAGAATGATACCTATAGACTTCAAGTTTACTTTTCGTCAATCACTCGATCCATTTCCTTAACTTTTCCATAGTCCACATTTCATGAATGTACCACCACTTCATATGGAACCTGTTTTACCGCTTAGCAGCAAGTCTTCCATCTCCAAGTCAGTCATCTAACACCAGTTCAAAATGAGGAGGTTCACTTTATTGTTTGCACTCCTACGGAGTAATTTCGCTCTAAGCATTTTATTAGGGAGTGTGTGTAGGAACAGCCGACCGCACTGGAGATACACCAATGGTCCTGTTGTGACGGCCTCATCTATTTTATTTTTGCCTGTTTCCTCCCATAGTGGCCCACAGTGCGTGTTCTTTCCCTCGGTCGTCAGGGCTTGGGCGACTGCCGTGTTGGGTCCTTTGCAGCTTCCCCGCCCCACACTGCACCCGGCGACGCCCCCGCTCGCCCATCGGTTTCCCATTTGGGCCAAGCGCTCGCTGCAGCTACTCCCTGCCACCACAGCTCCGCCCCGCCTCGCCCCCGCCCCCCCCAACGTTACCGCCTCCGACACTGCTACTGCCACCGCCACACCACAACCACCACCACCACAACAACCACCACCACAACAACCACCACACCACCACACCACCACCGCCACCACCAGCACCACCACCACTAAGCACAACCACCACAAGCAAAACCATCACCACAACCACAATCACCAAAAGCATAACCACCACCACCTCCACCTCCACACACCCACCTCCACCTCCACTCTACCACTACCCCACCTCCACCACAACACACCACCACACCACCACCACCACCACCACAGCCACCACCACCAACCACCACCACCACAACACAACCACCACCACAACAACCACCACCACAAAAACCACCACCACAACAACCACCACCACAACTGCCACCGCCATCATCTTTGCTCCCTCAATTACACCAGGGCACAGACTCCACTACCTCCTGCCTCTGCCACGCCTCCGCCACTTCCTCCTCCTCCTCCTCCATATTCCCGTCTTTCCATGGTGACCAATTTCCCCTCTCCAACAACTCAGTTTCCCACCGCCGCCTCCTCCTTCTTTCTCCTACACCTTCGCTCTGCCATCCCTTACACCTTCTCTTTCCTCTCTACCCTCTCTTCCGCCAACAATCCTCATCTGCTTCCTTCATTCCTGTCGCCTTTTCCCTCGCCGTCGCCTCCGTCTGTAACACAGCTTCCCTCCGCCACTAACTTCGCCGCCGCCGTCTCAATATTCGAGCGAGGCCTACCGCTGCGGTACTGTTTTCGGATGGAGAAAATAATTTGTGACGTGGAGTAGCAGTGGAGAGATAGCCTCGAGGGAGAGAATGGGAATTGTTTGGAACGGTACCAGAGAGCTCGGAGTTAAATGATTGCTTTGTTTCTTAGGACTCGATGTGCACTTGGATCCTAAGCTGACACTGCACCGCTCGTAAAATGTTTTTTTTTCTTCGGGGAGGCTTTTCTTTTTTCTTGTGAGAAAAAAGTTGGTTATTAGAAAGAAACGGGAAGCCGTATCTCGTAAGTTGGGAAGACCAATGTGGTCTGTCAAAAGAAGTAATCGAAAATCTCATTTGCTTGAAATTTTTTGTTACTGTTGTTGAACGACTACAAAATACCTCCTACGGTATTCTCTCTCGCCTAATTTTGAAAGAACGAAGTTCGGTGAACTGTTCTCGTAGAGATGGAACTTATAGTTGTTAGGCCCATGTCTGGTATTGTTTTTTAATTGTTTTTCTCTTTTGCAGGTAATGTACCACTGACGAGTACTGGTGCGCAGGCGGGGGAGAGAATTCATTATACGTACGTATCGCATCACCGACTCAGAGTTGAAATATTCTTACCAAAAGTGTACAAATACACATAAATAAGCGATATTGAATTATGACTATTTCACTAATGTGATGTTCACCTAAGGCATTCTAAAATTTGGAATTTGTGAGCTAAGTACGGCTATTCTCTTCCTCACAAAGTTTTTGTGTAGTTATTTGTCTTAAAATTTCATCCTTCTTGAACAGGTGTAATGTACGAAATTGCTTAAAAAAAGTTTTGTATGACGTCTATTAAGAATGAGGTGTGTTGTTTTTTCACAGACATTAACAAATCTTTTAAGGAAGAAACTTACGAGTTGGAATGATTTAAAATTTTTTAATTTTAAAAAGTTGTAGAATTTTTGTTTTTTTCAATGAAAATATTTAAAAGATTTTCAGGTCATTAATATTTTTATTAATATTTATAAATTTCAGGTCATTAATATTTTATTAATATTAATATATTTCAGGCATTAATATTTTATGGCCTTTCATAACACTAAGAAAAGAACGTTAGAAAAGTAATTATCAGTGGCCAATTCAAATATTTCTCAATCCTTTATGTGGAAGGAACCGAGGTGCTGGATTGGAACCATTCGTATGATTCAAAATGCGTTTGAATTGCATTGCGAAAGTAAGTAATTTCTTGGCCTTACATAACTCTATAGAAAAGTAATTATCTGTGCCCGCTTCAAATATCCGTCAATCCTTGGTGTGGACCTTCAGAGGAGCTGGATCGAAACCTTTTCGTATGCTTAAAGTTGCGTTTTTTTTTATTGATTGATTGATTTTTCATGTTTCCGGGCGCGTCAACTGCTCTGGTGATTATTCCCGTTAGTGTAGTGCATGTTTTTTCTCTCGGGAAATGGCGGTGATCTTCCCCCGCTTGATGGCGAGATCCGGCGCCGACCTACCGTCGGCTAGTGGGGTTTCCCCTAACCAGGACTCTCCCACCAGCGAGGCACCGCCCTAACCGTGACAAGCTCTAAGCTCCCGACCGGCCTCCCGGAATATGTGGTAGTTAGTGCATGTTAGTGTAAGTGTGTGTGTAAGGGAAGAGGATAGTACAAGGAATGGGAAGGACAGATCGCGCGCGGTCCGTGGCCCGTTTGATAGGTACTCCCCGACCTACCGTCGGCTAGTGGGGTTTCCCTCCTAACCAGGATCCGTACTGCTCCGGCATTCGCATGGTGTTGATTGGAGAAACCATCGAAACCACGGATTCTCCTCGAGACAGCGACTGAATTCGACCTAGCTGAAAAAATCGAAAGCTGTCGAAAATTCTGCCGGCGTCAGGACTCGAACCTAGGACCTCCCGGTCAGAGGCGCTGCAGTGACATCAGTTGATGCACTGGATTACCACTCCCAGTAAGTTGCGTTTTGGAGGGTTGACAACTTCATAGAAATTTCGAGATATTCATATAGTAAAAAGTTCATTCTGTTACAAACAATAAAAAAGAAAACAAAATGAAATACATTCTGCTCAACGCGTACTGTTGTCGCTGTAAAAGGGCGACACGTGTCCTTACGTCGCGCAGTGTCGTAAATCCCCAGTTCATGCTGAATCGCGCGCCCACCTGCGATCGCTTCCCAGGCGCGGGCACGTTCAATTTATTTTTCGTTCCGGAAAACGTTACTACAGGTGCAGCGCGCAGGTGTGGCCAAAAGTATCTGCATCTGCGGATCCTCCTCGGGAAGTCCGCAGCGAGAATGATTTCCCCCCCTCCAGGCTCCGAGCAAAACGAGTTGCTAGTAGAGACTCTTTGGCTTTCTAGATAGATCCTGGCCCAACTTGATTTGTTGGTTGGTTGGTTATTAGTGATTCCGGAAGGGTCAACTACCGAGGTCGACAGTCCTGTAAGTGTAGTGCACCTGTTTTCTTCGGGAGGTGGCGGTGATCTTCCCCTGCTCGATGGCGAGATCCGGCGCCGACCTTCCGTCGGCTTGCTGGGTTTCCTCAACTTGCTATCTCCCACCAGCGGGGCACCGCCAGACAAGATCTTAGCTCACGACGGGTCTCCCGGCATGTGTGGTAGAGGTAGAGTAGTGCATGTTGGTGTAAGTGTGTGTGTTCGGGGTGAGGATAGGACAAGGAAGAGGAAGGAAACATCGCACGCTGTTCCTTGGCCCGTTTGTTAGGGTACTGCTCCGGCATTCGCTTGATTTTTATCGGAGAAACTACACAAAACTACCGATCAGAGCATTTGATTTACTGTGCTACGTGAACACATGGACGTTAAGCAATTCGAGACACCATGGATTCAAGAAAGGTGATCCTCAGGGACTCTGGTTACTAACGGCGCCGTGCCCTTCGCATATGGGATAAAAGGCTCGGTCAATGCCCGAGAAGGGCTAAGATATCAGTTACGAAGATGCAATTGTTAAAAAAAGAAATTGTCACTATTGAAAGCCAGGTTTTTTGGGGGATCACTTTTTTTCCCGGCGAAGCGAGCCGGAGGAGATAGTAATCTGTTAAATGCGTTTGTTTTTTACATGCAACTTTAGCTTAATGCGTTCAAAAATTAAATTGAGTAGTTTGTTGAAAATATTGTTTGGGAATTGAAGAAATATTACCAGAAAATCTTGTTGAAGCTAATCCATTTTGGGCGTTTGTGAAATGCTTTGGTACGACACTGAGTCATGGTTCCCGAGGTCATAATCTCGCTTAGAATGCCAAACAGCGGCGTGGCAAGTGAAGAAATGTTCCTGAAGGAACATAATGTGAAAATTTAAGAGTTGAGTTTGCAATTATCTGTTCCAAAATTCTTCAAGCGTCTATGTACTCACAAAAAGAATCGACCGTTGGTCTGGAGTTCTAATTTATTTATTTTCAAAATCAGGGTAAACAGACGGGAAAATAATGCAGTCTCCGATCATTGGAGAGGTCTCTAGCTGGAACTCGGAATACCTAGGAACTAAAAAAAAATTTAAAAAAAAAACTATGAAACATTTTTGATTTTGGTTGAAAAATGTAAATGTTTGATGGTGTTATTCCAGCTATTCTCATCCTGTGCGTACCGAATGAATTGCGTCATGCATCAGAAGGCTCCAAGGAAGGGGCCATACGCCAAAATTTTTCTGTATTCACGTGTTGCGTTATAAAACAGCAACTTTTTTTTATATTATTGGCATGTAACTATCATAAATCATAATTGTTGAACTATTATACTATACGTAATTGTTGAACTATTTATATACGTAATTGTTGACTATTATATTATTGGCATGTAACTATCATAAACCATAATTGTTGAACTATTATACTATACGTAATTGTTGACTATTATACTATACGTATTGTTGAACTATTATACTATAGTAATTGTTGAACTATTATACTATATGTAATTGTTGAACTACTATACTACACGTAATTGGTGAACTATTATACTAATAATATACTAATTCGTGAAGATTGTTTTCGATCAAATATTTATTTTGTTACCACATGCGATTATTTCATAACTAATTTGCTTCTTTTAGGAGTATGTTATTAGGAAGAAGACATTTCTGTCCAGAAGTGAAATAATATATTTCCATGGAAAGACTATGATATATTATAAAAGGTGAAGCACAACTAAAATTGCTGTTACGGCGGTACATTCGAATGAAAACATGAGTAATTTTTCACTCCCTTTCTCTCCATTCTATAAAGTGCCCTCTCCTTAATTTCCTTCCTAATGTTTGAATACGAACTTCGTAACTTCCGCTCGCTATTGTACTTGCCTCGTTGCGTGCCTTCCCGACATTTCCTAACTGCTTCTTTCCTCTGCCTCCTCTTCCTTCTCCCCCTAACAATAGTGCGGGGTCATTCCGCGCCGTTTACACCGGCAATTCCCGCGGCGGCAAAGCGACGCTCACGCCCGCGGTTCTTATCACGCTCGCTGTGCGTGACGGGGCGTGACGCCACGTGGGGATTCCCACGAACGCAGGGCCAGGGGAACGTTTTAGGCGACTTTAAAGGGACGTTTCTTCATTAAGGTACCAGTGCGCTGTATGCCTTAAGGATACGTCGAACTGTTTTATCTATTATCGCGAATTTAATTCTGATGTAAGTCGTGGATTTTTAAGGGCGAAAGAATTCATCGTTCGCATTTCTCGGTAGGAGAAGTGAAGTTGGCTGGCCCATGTTGTAGATTTACTGCCCTGATGACTGCTGCTCTTATCTGAGGTTTTATGTGTTTTTACGATGTATTCCAGGCGAATGCCGGGGCAGTGAACTAACAAACGGGCTGGGAACCACGCGTGAGGTCTTTTCTTCCTTTTTCTCGAACTATTCTCTCCATTTTCACACACACGCATACGTACATGCATTATTCTACCACTATGTCGACAAACCAGTCGAAAACTTAAGAGCAGACTGGGGAAGTGTCTTGCTGAAGGAAATAACTGGAGTCGGGAAACCCGAAAACCGCCATGTAGATCGGCACCGGTTCTCATCATCCAGTGGAAGGAATCACCACTATCTTTCGCGATAAAGAACATTCATTACACTGCTGAGACTAATGACCATATCAGTTGACGTGCCCTCAATCACTCCTCTATGCGCTGTTGACCTCTTGCCCACCGGTGACCTCCATGTGGCTTCTCGGTAGTTATTTTAGTGCCCTTTGTTTCATACATGTAAGCACATTTCTAGTCAAGTCATATTTGCACCTTTTATACTAACTTGCGAATTTTATTTCTTAAATAGATGTAGACATGCAAAATGAAACATAATTGTAAGTTTTTTCATTCATGATAGCTAATATGTCGATTGAGGAGAGATCGCTAAGGCATAGTACACTCCTGGCCAGGGTGTTTTAATGCTTTGCAATGATTTAGCACTAAAAGTTGTAAATACTTGCTACTAGAGAGCCCCAACAATGATTGCGCGCGTGGACGCAGCAACAATGGCGAGCACTATGCAAACAAAATTGTGTTCGGCCTTAAAGGGTTAAAAAAGTTTGTTATTTTTGCATTGCGCGCTCCCAGTAACAGTGTATGCGCTGCTTCTGACGTCATGAGGGCATTCATGCCCTTCTCGTACAACACGCAGCGTTACGAAACTTGGAAATTTGTCCTTATTTTAAGCCCGCCGGTTTCCCGCACTTCCAGTACTTTTAGTGCAGCTTTTTATGCATATACTCCTCTTCCACACTAGTGTCCAAGACAGGGAAACGAGAAAGCACTTGGCATACGGAACAGTGCAGTTTCCTAGACAAGTGTGAAGCAGGAGCCCGAGTTTATCCAACGTCATTTCATAGTTAGCTTCTCTGTGTTTGGCACAGTTGTGCCGTCTGCGTCGGCTAATCGTGCATGGATTGGACTGCGTGCTGCTTTTGGAGCTGTGGTTTCTGGAAGTTTCCGAGATTAAGACTCCACATTGCTGTTTCGTCGTTTCCATAATACGGTCTTGCGTATGCGAATGTGTTGTTTACTCGTCAGCGTCTACAAATTTCTTTCATATTGTACCGTAGATTGTTAAAGTGTAGTCGGTGCTGGAGCACTAATCCGGATTCGCACATGAACATTTTGTGCATAGCGCTGGATTTTTAACCGCATAAAATGACAATAAAATGATTTTCATCTATAAATTGTATTAAAGTTATACTCAAATGCCTTTTCTTAAGAAAAAAAAGTTACGTTCTGAACTCCAATTGCCCTCTGCATCAGTTGTGGAGTAGGGAAATACTCCATTGGGTTGTAATTTTTATAGAATGGTTTGATAAGGTACGCGTACGATTCCATAGTAATGGGATTTAGAACTTTTGCTCGAGATTTCATTTTAGACATTCACAAGCCTCACAACTTTTACCTACTAATAAATAAGTTTTACGATTTCATTTTTCAATTAATTCAAATACGAATTGAATGTGCTTCAAATATAAACTCCAAAAGTTCGATCGTGTTTCAGAAATTAGAAATATGTATTAGATATATGTATTACCTCGTATTCCGTATGTCAGAAAATGAAAGAAAACTTATTTCTCAAGCTCACGAATTTTGTAGATTCCAGGTTTTGGGAAAACGCCCCTCAATTCGTTGTTGTATATAAATGTGTCATGGTTCATTTCTTTTGCGGAAAGATACGTAGTTATTTTAACACCCGTTGTCAATCAATATTCGCAAAGAGATTGTTAATGATATTGTCATCGTAAGCCAACCATGTCTCTTGCCACCTCCTTTGCGATATTACTCTATAAACTCCACGCCGGTGATCATCGATCTGCGCGAAATTACTCAAAGAATTCATAACTCTTCCAACTAATGGTTTTAGACTGTGACTTTTAATATCGGAACCGATAAAAACTTGACGTTTTGATTTCATTAATATTTTGAAGTAATAAAACAAAGCGGACAAGTTAAATATTTATTGCAGAACACTCACCAATATAGTCCGAGTATGTTTCTCGAACAGTCGATAAGTTTAAGAGATGGCAGAAAGAACACAATTAAAAGAAACTTCGGAGTATTCTACTATCGCAGGCTGTGGATAGAGCGAAGGTCGCCCAACTAGCAGTGCTTCAGACGCTGGTCTCAGTCTTGCACGCTTGTCGGGCGCTGGTGCTTGCATTTCGCCCCCTTCTGACAGTTTGCTTGGTCGCCTTCTACGATGGGACAATTTAATAGTTTGTTGATAATCTTCAACAACAATAACAATAATACTGTTTTAAATAATTATTATATTAAAAGGTATAAAATACTCTCGGGAATATGAGGCTTTATATGTCATTTTCTAAATTTTATGTTATGTATGTAAATGTCGAAAAAATACCTCGTACTCCTTCCGTCGGAGGGGAAGTAAAGCCGGCTGTCCCATGTAGTAGAGTTACTGCATGTAAAAGATCCTCAAGCCTAGAAAAAGCCTCTGAGTGAAATTGAGATCCGCCAGTTTCGTCGCCCGAGATAATACCTCCTGTCTCCGCTAGGTGGTGAAAGGAGCGTATCGAAATTTGCGTGGTTAGACGGAAGAAGACGCCACGTAAAATAAGGCATTAACTAAACTAAACTAAATATCTACATTTCTCGACAACTCAGTTTCTACGTAGAATACTTCTGAATTTTCGTGTCCTGTAAATCAGTTTTACTTTCTTTTACACGTACGCTCAGAGATTCACAGAATATAATTGTTTTCAGTTAAGGAACCATATGAAATAGTTATGCTACAGAATGGCACAGATTTTCTCGTTTTAGTTATTTATGTATTTTCTTTGGACTTGCTACATACTTTTGTCAGTTGCCATCTACCGCCGCCCAAAGTACATTTTTTGAATCTTTTTTAATTTTTCCGACTCCTGATGGTAGGACCGATGTATTAGTTAAAGAATATTAATAGGAGAGTGAACTCCTATTAGTGAGTGCCCTGTATGACAATTTTCGTTGAAAAATTTGAAGTCGTTTTAAAAAAAAGGCAGTAACTGACGTCACTGTGAATGTGAAATTTAAGGCACTTTTTCACGGCAAATTTTAAGATTTCCAATAATTTCATTTAAAGCAACTAAAAGCACATCAACTTACAAATACAAAGAGGTTTACAGATCGTTGGAAATGTGCATATTAACGGACTGAGAAATATTTCACAAATATTACATTTTTGTAATTTTTGAAAAAAAAAAATACAGCAAAATGAATTTTATGTCATCTTAAACAGTGCAATTAGCACTATCCATACAAAATATTTGAAGAAAAAATGTCGCAGCCGTTTTTGGAAAACGGCGTTTGAGTGTATCTGAAATAGCGGAATTTTGAACTCGTTTTCACAGAAAACATTTGATTTTTGAGAAACTTTATAAGGCATAATTTAATGCCCATCTTCTCTTGAATGAATGAATTTTAACAAATCGCCGCTAATGTAAATATTAATGACGTGAGAGACAAGTCAAGGCATATATACTCAGCGAGTACGTAGCGTACAGCGCTGATTTAATATATTAAGGGCATTCCGCAGGAACAATGGAAATAAATTAATAAATTTACAAGAAATCAATTTTCAATATATCGATTACAATTTGTTAGCAATTCTTTTCTTATCTTGATCTACACATCTAAATGAGGTGAAAATGCAAGAGAAGGAAAAATGTAGGAAAGAGAGTGGTGTAAGTGGAAAAGAAAATAATAGAGAAGATGGTACGAATAAAAACATGGGGAAGTAAGGGGGGAGAAAGAAGTGTAGGAGGTACGTCAGGAAGGATGTTAAATTGTTGTCAGTCGTGTAGAAACTTTATAAGAAAAAATTGAGCTCAATAATATTTTTTATATTGCATTAATATTGCGTATTGGAAAGAATTAATTTGTTTCAAGTGTTCTTAACACACCGTTAAAATTTTGTGCGGATGCAACGAGGTTATAACCAACAGAATTAACTATTTATCCGCTTAATGGCGTTGATAAATAAGACGACTCGAGAGATTTGGTGGAGTAAGGGGGCTTCGGTGGTGTAAGAGCATATATAACTGTTACACACGTTCGCAAGTTCAAATCCAACCGAAGCGAAAAACAATCTTCGTGTGCCTTACTTGTCAAGAGAAGTAAAGCTGTCTGTCCAATGTATATTTAATTAATGTAAAAGATGCTCGAAGCAAGCCTCCGAACTACATTCTAATCGCCCTTCTTTCGAAACTAGAATGCGAACGGAGTGTAGCGAAATTTTGTGTGATCAGGCGGACGAGTAAGCCTTTGCTTCATGAAGTTTAATATTAGGTACACTCTCAGAAATATCTTTAAATTTTATGTACTTAATGTACATGAAACTGCATGTACGTTGTGCATTAACAAGAGCTTCATATATTACATTAAAGTACTTAAAATTGAATGCTAAAATAATATCAATGTAGAGGTTCTCCTGTTTTCCCTCTCTCATTACGCCTCATTATCGTATCTTATAAATTCATAATTACCTCTCCATAAGACCGTTCGTTCTTTCATTCCAGATATGACCATGAAGGTTTGCATCTAATGTAGACGTGTGATTAAATTTAATGGCGCCTACATTACTTTAATGTAAATTTTGATGAAAGCAACGCAGACATTTGTGAGAGTGTGATTACGGAAATAAATTGAATTCGAACCCCGTACCGACTTGGTCCTGTGGAGTGCGTGGGCGGGGCTGGCGGTGGATTTCT
Source organism: Teleogryllus oceanicus (assembly GCA_964035755.1). Taxonomy (NCBI): domain Eukaryota; kingdom Metazoa; phylum Arthropoda; class Insecta; order Orthoptera; family Gryllidae; genus Teleogryllus; species Teleogryllus oceanicus. Next base: position 109,652,160 of record CAXIVR010000007.1, read on the forward strand.
CCTGGGCCTCCTCGAGCTGCTGCTGGCGGGCAGGCCCTGTTGTCGCCGGGCGGCGGCGTCGCGTGCGCGGCGCGGCACGTGCCCGGGCGCGTCCGGTGTCCTCGCTGGCGCCGATCGCCCGCAGCGCGCGCTCCCGGCGCTCGCGGTGCCGCCACGGCAGGCACGGCGCCTGGCGCGCATGAGCGTTCTTCATGCATCATCTACCGTTGCTCGTCATTCATCGTGTCATTCGTCGTTCGACATTTATCGCTCGTCATTCATCGCCCGTCATTGATCGCCCGTCATTCTCCCCGTCATTTCTCGCCCGTCATTTCTCGCCGTCATTTCTCGCCCGTCATTTCTCGCCCGTCATTTCTCACCCGTCATTTCTCACCCGTCATTCATCACCCGTCATTTCTCGCCCGTCATTCATCACCCGTCATTCATGGCCCGTCATTGAGCGCTCCTCATTCAGCGCTCCTCATTCAGCGCTCCTCATTCATCGCTTCTCATTCATTGATCATTCATTGCCTCCAGTTAATTGCTGCTCATTTAATGCGCGTTCTTGATTGCTCGTCATTCATTGGGTGTTATTCTTGCCCGCCACTCGCACCACTTATCCCTCATCACTCATCCTTCGTCACTCATCACACATCACACAACGTACGTCGCTCATCACATGTCATCGTCACTCGTTATTCACCATCGCCCGCACTTATCTGTGTCATTCACATCACCATCATTTTCCAGGAATCATCACTCACCCCAAACCAAATCTCACCGGGGCAATATAATTACTAGAATCGTTGCCTCCTTTTTTCTAGTGAATTTAATTGAATCAGTCACCAGGGAAAATTCTAGTTGTCGGCTGCACGATCGCTATTATCCGTAGTTTCTCTGATCAATAACAGCCAAATGTCGGAGCAGTACCCTAATAAACGGACCACGGACCACGTGCGATCGTCGCCTGACTCCCCTCCTCAGCCCTCAGGCGCACGCCGCCCACACACACCCACACACACACACACACACACACACACACACACACACCACACCCCCTTATACGTACATGCACTAAGCTCTACACTATCTGGAGTTTAGAGTTTGACCTATAGGGTTGCCCCGCTGTGGAAGATACCTGGATAGGGAAAGCCCGGAAACCGCTGCGCCGATGTCACTGTGTATATGGGAAGAAGCACGCTACCTCTCGTGATAAAACATGTACTATACTCACGGGACTAATGACCATAGCAGTTGACGCGCTCGGAATGACGAAATAATGAATCAACCACCACCACTTCCAATACCACCACTTCCACCACTATCACCACCATCAACCCCTACCACCACCCCACTATCACCTCCACTACTACAACCACCCTCTACACTCACCATCGCCCACCTACCACCACCACCACAACCACTACCATCTCCACTACTACCCCGCAACCACTACCATAAACCCGTACCACCAGCACCACCAACCCTTAGTACCACTACCATCAACCCGTACTACCACTACACCGTCTACCACCACAACCACCTCCACCTTTCTTGCTCCTTCCACCCCCACCCCCAGCACCCACCGCGAGCCAGAGCGAGGTGCGCGCGTCGTCCTCGAGCTGTGCGACGACGGCGTCGGCGAGGCCGGGCATGCGCTGCTCGGCGGCCACCAGGTCGGCGGCCAGCGCCGACGCGTCCCCCCCGCCTCCACGAAGTGCTCGTCCACAGGCGCGCCTCCACGCGCAGCCGGCGCCGCGCGCGCCGCTGCCGCAGCGCCTCGCACCTGCGCGTTTCCAGCGCCGCCTCCTCATTCTCCCCTCGCTTTTCCCCTCGCCTATGTCACCATCTAGCAGGGGAATGTCACTTCACATCCTGAGAGAAAACATGCACTACACTTGTGGGACCAATGACCCAATCAGTTGACGCGCTCCGAATCGCTAACAATCAATCATTTGAAATGCTCCAGTGGGGTGGATTCACATCAACAGCTGGCTCAGTGAGTGTCTCTACATGCACAGAGAGCAATGTGAAATCAGTTGTCCGACTACAGTAGTGCGAGATGAATATAACATGTTTCGAGCAGCTCTCATGCTCCAAGATAGCCCATATCCATAGAAGAAATGCCCGATGGTGTCACCATACCGGACAGTCGCAAGATGTTCAGGAGAGTTTCTGCAAAGACGCGTAGCAACTAGTGATCGGCAACGCACGTGACGATCTGTGAGTGTGCGGACCGATGTGGCACATTCGGTAAACGAACATCTACTTTATCGGGCCTTTATATCGGGTATCTAATGCTCTTAGAATGTTGTGAACTCGTTTCTGCTAAAAAGCTTCGGAACATGGAACCATACTGTCATTTCAAATGCCTTAAAAATGAGAAACACGATTTTGGTGTTTCGTTTAATGTCCCTGCACTTAATTTATACTTTGTCCTTTCATGTGTATACTTCACATTTTCCGCCCCCGCTCGTATTCTCACAAAAAAGTTGCCATGATTTAAGCCCCATCCCGCCTGTGTGCTCAAGGACGGCGAGCCGCCCATGTACACCCAGTTTCATATTAGGAGGACGCGGGGTTTGCTCCAAAAGCTGGCAACAGCCCTTAGCGGATTATTCTCACTCTTCAGGAAGCTCGAGCTCCGTCAGGCATGTTGGATACGCCGGCATCAATCGCTACCAGAAATGCCTTCTCAATTATGTCTGCGTAGAGCCTCCCCGCCAACTCGGAATTACCAGCATTCCAGGATCTCACCGGCTTTGTGTTCGTGCGTTACAATACGCTGGGGTAATACCCCTTCTCGATTTCCCATGAATATCACAGGCTCTGCCACGACGAAGCCAAAGAGCCCAACTGCGTCCACCCGAGCGAATCAGATACCCCAACCCATCTTCTCACTGCGAGCAAGCACTCCCGACATATCTCGGGAAATAAGGGTTTCCGAATGGGGTGATGTCAGGTGCTTGTTATGACTTCTACTTTCCAGCCAAGGCCATGCACCAATCTTTCCCGGCAGTCGGTGGCTCGGGGCCCAATTGGGGAGACACCCACGCGTGAGCCCAAACGACCAGGGTGGTAGTACCGCCTAGTGACTTCTCCTACTGTGGGACTATACTCCAATTTAAACATAGCTGCATTTCCAGGTGACGAGCTGGAAGGAGAGAGGGACATATTTATCCAATCGGGAGCTACAATACCAAAAACTGAAGTTCTCCCGATGGGATGACAGTGTTACCCTCACCTTCCAGCTCGTGACGTTGAAGTGCAGATATGTTTAATTCTAAGTACAACGATGTGTCGGGGAATCGGGGTTTGAATCCGGGTTGTCGTTTCCTACCTCAACGAAAATCAAGACACTACCCCCCCCCGTCAGCGTTCGTTTTTGCTTCAAAATTATAAAATGAAAGTGTCCACTGCTGGATCCCGCGTCATAAAGTTTTTCGTGGAATCATCTGTGATGAATGCTTAACTGATATTTCGTATGAATATATGATTTAATTATGATTATATTTGATAGAGTGACAACGGAGAAAAGTACAATAGTTGCGATCTTCAGCGAAGGTCTTTGACACATATTGATTGAAATTCGGTTGAAAATGTATCGTGTATCACAAGTTACGTAAGTTTCGAAAAGCAAGAAGAATCTCCGCCTTTCCCGTACCTTTGATTTTGCGTTTCAAATTTATATTAGTGATGTTGGTGTGATGTGATTTGTCATTTTCGACATGCTTTGACCATCAGTGGACTTGGCATCCGAATGACAATCGTGAGTTACCTAAACGTTACATATTAACATAACCTAACCTCACTTTCAGAGAACCTCACAAGGATTCGCGTCATGGCGACAAGAATACTGTTGTTGCAGAATGCAACTAAACACGCTGTGGTCAACTGGAGCGTATTTCTAAAGAAAAAATGAAACAGCTTCGGTTTCTCAAACAAGGCGTCGATGTAAAATGTAAAAAAGTATGAACCATGTAACCACCAAGTATGTAACCACCATTATTGTAACTTACTGAATAGTCGCTAATAACCTCGCAGTTGATGCGACTATAAATAAATGTAATTAGAAAGGCGTTCGGTCTGTTCGACTGTGTTTTATAGAAACGAAAGTGTATAGGAATGGTACTGCGTGAAAGTGGCGGGCCTACCGGAAGCAGCCGGTGAAGCCGAGGGCCTTCCAGGACGTCAGCCGGCACGCCATGGCCGCCCCACGTCCACGACGAATCTCGGACGATGTGGGCGCAGACGACGCGTCTCATACAAACGTCGCTATGGAAACGCGGCCATTGTCGCGAAGCCACGCGGCGGCGGTCCTCGGAAACGTTGCATCGAAAACGCGTTATAAATGCCCTGGGAACTATACTTGGATTTTCTTAACGTGGCGTGTCAAGGTTACACGTGAAGAGGGAGAGGGAAGGCAGACGCCAATAGGGAGCCGCAAAAATCGGAGCTGTAGCACCTCATTGGAGTCTGCCTACCCTCTCCCTCTTGACGCATGACCTTGACACGCCACGTTAAGAAAACCCAAGTATAAAAAGGGTATTCGGCAACATCTGGCGTAACGCTACACCAACCCATTGGAAAAAATGACATATAATAGAAAATAAATGTCTCCGAATTATTAAAGCTTGGTGGTTTATTCCAAGCACAGAAATTCATAAAGAATTACAAATTGAACGTCTCGAACAATATATGCAAAATCTAACCACGGACTTCTTATCCAATCTCTCAGCGTCACCTTTGCAAATACTTTAAATTTGGTAAATCAAACAAAATTGCTATACGTTCCCGATATCGAAAAGAATCGCCCACCATGAATATTAATGAACTTGCAAATTAAAATTATAAATAGTATTAAAAATTAACAGAATTATTACAATTAAAATTACTTAAAACATATCCTTCCTGGATGAAGGTTACCAGCCTACCTGGTGACTGCGGGATCGTCCGAAAATATTATGAATTTTTATATTGAAACTCCTGTAAAATATAACTATTGAAAGGAGAAAAGATTGAAAAAGGTGGTATTCTAGGAAAATACATTTTTCAACCTCCTTACAGAATCTCACTACATTTTACTTCATTATGAAACTGAAAAAATAATCCTCAAACCAAACAAAATGTGAGCATATTTCCTAAAGGGTAATTACGGGCATAAATAATAATGCCATACAGATAATTATCATCCTTCTCCTAATTAATCACTACTGATCCTACCATAAACACTCAAATATAAATTCCATTCTAGAAAAATAAACAATACCAAATTAGATGAATATTATTTTCTCACTTAAATAAAAGCAATTTATCTACATGGATATTAGTGTTAAATTTGAATAGTTCGAATAAACTGTAAACTAAAGTTACTATCCCTGATAGGTACCAATATCAGACAGGCATGAATAAAGTTTTGAGAAACGTGTGCGATCAAAACTCCAGTAGCAATGAGAAAATTTTAAAAATCATCAAAATGAAGGGGAATTGTTTAGTTCTTTTCGATGCTTTATCATTATCGTCATCTTCGTCACCATTGAGTAGTGAGTCGACAGACGTGCGAATTAAGGAATGTTAAAAATGTAGGCATTTCTGAGATTTAAGGAGGGTTCATTTGTGCTCACAGATGGTTTTGGAAGCAGGTGACTATGTCTGCTGATTACCACTCCGAAATCTTCTTGCCCTGATGCTGTTGTCTCTCCATTTGTGACGCTATATTTATGTTTTCGTAATGTGGCAGCTGAGGTTAGTGTCTCCAAGATGGAATATGGCCGGGCTTTTTGTCAGTGTCTTTCTCAGTCCTGCCGCGAGATGTCGCATGATCGTGACCGTATCAAGCAGTGCTGCAGATCAAGCGACTCCAGCGGCACGACGGAGAACGACAGGAAAAGCCGTGCCATAATCCATCTTGAAGATAATACTCTCAGCTGCCACGTTACGAAAACCCAAGTATACGTCCCTGTCTGAGTGCACCTCAGGCTGTTTGCGGACCCGGGCTCCGGTGCATACCGCTCGGCCCGCCGTCTCCGGCGATCCGCCGTGGAGTCTGCGCGTGCCGTAGCATCTCCCCGCCCCGCCCCGCCCCGCCCCGCCCCGCCCCGCCCCGCCCACCACACTCCTCAGCGTTCCTGCTGCTCCTCGGGAGATCGACGGCAGCAGGGCTGCAAGGACGCGGTGGACGCCGGACTGTGGACGGATGTTAAGAAGGATGACTTCCCGTTCGGCTCGACATGGAACGTAGCTTGTTGATAAACAGGCTACATATAAATAAAATGATAATTTCTACATAATTAGCATACTCTAAAAGTGTGTGTCGTGGGCTGTTCTGGAGTCAAACCATCACGCTGTTAAACGTGTAACTGGAACTAAATGGTTTAGAACTGTCAGAATTGTGTGAAGACCGCTTTTCAAGGAAAGTCAGAGCAATAATGTAGTATCCACATACACAATGACTCAATAGTTCTAAATGCCCAAATGTCTTCGAAAACTCGCGTGAAAATTTATAATATGTAGAATGTTTAGTATTATCAAGTAAACAATACATTTATCCTAATAATGAAGTAGCTTTCTTTACATGAAAGTGGGGTAGGATTGACATTACAATCTCGAAGGAGACCCCATATTTTTAAAGCAGATTCAAATCGTAAAATAAAAGGTTTCTAATTGTCTTTTGCCGTGATATCTGCAACAGAATCTGCTTACTGCAGAGATGAGACAGTGGGCCGTTGAAAGCGAAGTAGAACAGTATCTCGTCCGTCGGGACGTTGAACAGAAGTTTTTGACAAGGTTCCTAGAAACCAGTAATATGATAATTTCTACATTATTAGTATACCATAAAAGTGTGGAACGCACTGAAATTTCACATTGTCAAAAATATGTGTGTACGATTGACAGTAATATAGTCTTAAGTGCTGTTTTTGTGGTATGACTATTTGTCCAAAGGACACTTATCTTCATATGCAGGTCATACAATTCGTTCCGGAATTCTGAAATATTTTCTAATTTAACTTTTATTTCAAATATTCATTTTTTTCGAGAATGGAATGTAATGATTCTAAACTGTCAGAAACTGACGCGACATGGAACAGTGATTGCTAAAACTGTAATCACAAAGAAATCAAATAATTTTGACTTAATTAGCATACCCAAGAGAGTCTCACGCAATGTGGAATTCTCGCACAAAAACATTCTGCCAATGCAGTGATGAGCTTGTAGTTCTGTGTGAAACTTGTGAAATTCCAGAGCTGTTGCTAGATATACACATTGGGATTTACACAATTGGCTTTAAAATGAATGTCCTGACAGCAACAATGTTGGTATTCTAGCTGTCTTTAGAGTATGCTCTAAATGGAATGCTTGAATAAAACACAAAAACAAACTTAAATAAAGGGGAATACTGACATAAAAATAAAACATTTAATATTTTCAAGAGAAGCCAAATACGCTAAAAACCAATCGTAGCCTCCCCTAGAGTGGAGGAGAATCAACATTAAAAATCAGATGTCACATTTTAATGCAAATTTTAATCCGAAGAAAAAAAAGGTTCTGACTTATGTGGGTTTTTTCTGGAATCGATTACTACTGCCCCCATGCGGGGAACAGTGGATGGAGGACAATTCAGAATCACATCCCGTGGGTTAGACATGAAACAGGGTTCGTTAATAGAGTGGCTACAAAGCAATAAAGCGAAACTTTCAATATAATTAACATACCATAGCATAAAAGACACGTCTCGATTCAAAACTCCATCCTCTCACGTGCGTGTAAAAGTCTAAAGGTCCGAAGCCTCAAAATACTGCTGTCAGATAATACATTCTAAACAAAATATCTTCACGGGTAATGTCAAAGCGGTGATGTAATCCCCGTGTACAGAATGTCTCAATAGTTCCAGAATGCTCAATTTTAAATTCCAACTGAGCGTGAAAATGTGACATAAAAAATGTAATATTGTAAAAAGAGGAAACGTCAAGAGAGGAATCCAATTACTGCAAAATTAAGCTGCTCTCATACTCCATTGCGGTGTAGCGAGAGGAACTTAAAAAGGTCCGAGTGGAAATTCACATTGTTTTATACGGATCCGGATTCTACGAAAACGCATGAATTCTTCGAACCATTACTGACCGAAAATTGTTGCGTGCGAGGCTACTGACGGAGAAAGAGAGACCTTTGAATCGACCAGAGGATGAGCGGTGGTAAAGGATTCCGACACGAGAGGGCGGTGATGCGGCGGGCGTTTGCCTCCAAGCAGGAGACTTCGCACTCGTAATCGGCAATCGCCCTCAATAATGTGGGTCACTTCCATTCGCCTCTTTGCGTTCTTTGGCGCATTCCGACTCGCCGGGCTCTCGCCCTTTTTAAGAATTCATATCTGCATCTGCGTTTCGAGAGCTCGTGGTGTAATGGGTAATGCACTCGCCTACCATCTCAAGGGCTTGGACTCGAATCTCGGGCAATCCACGTGGAAATAGTGGTGGACAAAGCGATCTCTTTCCAGAAAGAGACTTGCACTTTTAAGTGGCAATTGTCCTCGCCGATTTGAGCTACTCCCCTCCCTCTCTTTGCGACCTTTGTCGCACTGTGATCCAACGGGTCACACCCCTTGATGCATTCGAATCTGCATTTTCATTTCGAGGATTCGTGTGGTACTGGATATAGCACTCGCCCTCCCTTTGGGTTTGGTCCCGATTCTCGGGCAATCCACGTGGAATTCTTGGAGGACAACGCGATATCTCCCCGGAAGGAGATTTAGCACTTATAATTAACAATCGCTCTCGTCGATTTGAGCTACTCCTCTGCACCTCAATGTATTCTTTGGCGAACTCCGACGTGCCGGGATCACGTGCTCTTCAAGAATTCAAATCTGTATCTGCATTTCGGGGCCGCAAAGACAAAGCAGGGGGAGTCGCCAGGCAAAGAAGTTGGGGGACAAAGGGCGGATGGTCTGGTGTAAAACAGATCCCAGTTCGATGCGGGTTGCTCCTTCAGGGGGTGTAGAGGAGGGCGAAATGCCCTCCTCTGGGATTTGTCCCCCAGGAGTTTTATCCCCCTTCCTTATAAAATATTTGTAAAGTATCGGTGTTACTTTACAAATATTTTATAAGACAATGATGAGATGATGAGAGTAAGAACCTTTATCTCGGACCCAGATTGGAAAAGAGAGAATCGCGAGTGGCCTAAAGCCTGTTGTATAGCATTTTAACCGTCGTAAAAAAGAAACGATTGTAAGTTGAAATTGATACAATAAATGATAAAGTGTATGATTATTCACACAAAACAAAAATTGGGAGGGGAATATTAGATAGATTTCTGACGCTTCCTACATGTCTGGTAGCAAATCATCTCAAAATGTGCAGATTTCACTGGTACTATTTTATTGGCATGTTTTTCCATTGGCTTCCTGAGGGGACGAGGTTTATCGTTTCAGACATGGTAAGCAATGTATGCAACACACTCTGAACACGAGAAGGTAAACCCATACTCATACATAGAACTTTCGCGTAGTGTAAAGTAGTCGAGGAGAGATTAGATTTAATTCACCTTGGCAAGGGAAGATTCCCATTAGTGATTTCTGTGGGACGTCCCCTCGATATCTTGTTGATCTTTCTTGATGGCGTTGGTATTACAGGACAACTCTTGCCTGAAAGGAACACTACGCCGAGAATAAAAGCAAACAGTCGTTCTTAACACGCTTTCATATAACCTCCGTGAAAAAGACAACAAACAAGCCCTCTGTCTATAAGTCGTTTCAACCGCCTCGTGGTATAAGAACGCCCGCTACCTTCAGCGTACCTTGTACGTGACTCATTATCTCTTCGAAGAAGAGAATCGACTCAATAGTGCGTCGGGAGAACACGTGGTAGAGTAACTCCAAGGTCCCCTGCAAGATAGCGATCGAACGAGGTAGAAAATTGTAATTGGCAATACGAGATGAATTTACGCCTGGATTTTTTTGCGTGTTATTCGTCCCTACGGATGGAGTACATTTCTGTTGATGTTTTTTTGTTGATTTTTATCGCGTGTATTCTTAAGTATGTTTGCTGTGTTCGTCTTCAACGCCTTGTATAAAAATAAAGAACACGTAAGTTTCTGCAGTTGAGCTTTCTCTTGAAGGATTTTCTGCAGGCTATCTAGATATTTAGCTGATGCGTAGCACAGCTAAAGCAAAGAAGCAAGCTTAGAAATAAATGCAAGATGATAGATAATTGAATACAAATCTCACCAATGACAAAAGTTTATTATGTAAATTGGATTACTTCTTGAGCCATTATCATCTGTAGCGTTAAAGTGATGACTTTTTATATTTTCATGTAAAATGTCTCGGATTTGATTATTGCTCAGAAAATGGTGTGAGATTTACATGGATCCCGAAATGCAAACAAATGTTTCAATTCTGATATTATATATCAAATAATTGGCAGAAGCAAACGCATAGTGTTCTTCTGTTTGTTGACCAGTGTGTACTGCTCTAAAGGAGATGTTCCCTTTCTGCATGTAGTTGTAATATATGTGGTATCTTTCCCTAGCCTAATCACCTGAGGACCGTCCCCTTTTTTGGTACTTCCTGAAAAGCAGCGATCAAAATGAAAAGTAATGTATAGATACTGCAAAATAGGTCTTACTTCTAACATGTGATAAGAATCCACTTTCGATTTCGGATTACTCATAAATGAGTCATTTCTTTTTCTTTCAAGTGAAAAACCAATTAAAAGTAAATTATTGGGTAAATAGTACCAAGAAATACTTTATTATCAGAGTGTTATATTTATTTGCTTGTAATGGCAATAAAGTTTCTTCAAGAGATTCTGGAATGGAAAGGTAATATTTTCAACAATCTTCGCGTCTGGTTATCGTAGCTAAGTCCCGGAATTATGTGCACTATTAATCTGTTAAAAATAATCATGTTTACATTTATGCAGTAAAAACGTAAAATAAATGAATTTAATAAATGAACGAGTGGTCGCCTAGGTTCCCCAGTTACTAACGGTGCCGAGACCCTGGCCGAAGGGATAAAAGGCATTGACCGACTATGACGTGATAAAAAAGGCAAAAACTACTACATAGCTAAATATTAGCTCCAAGAACGTTCAAGATTCGTGAAACAAACGTAACAATAAAAATAAATAAAAACCGAATGTATGCAGTAAAATTTGCTTTATAAAGTATTATAATACATCATAACATTGTTTCTCACATTTAAACGCACAGTACGCATAATACACTCTTATATTAATCTACCACTTGACTGCTACTATTCATACTGCTGTATTTTCATGCCAATTCAAATACAGGAAATTGATAGCTACTATCAACCACTTCTGTACAAACAGAGATGACAATGTTAAATTTATTAAATATACATAGTAAATGAAAATGTTTTAACCAAAATATGTAGAATAAGTAGAATTTAAGCCATATAATCCATATTGACAAAATATGCAAAAAAGAAGCATAAAATCATGCTCGATGTTGGAACTTGGGATCCATGCATACATATCCTGTGTGCATATTTTCACATGAAAAAAATGCATTCATATTAAATCCAATCCCTATAGAAAACGTGCAATGTCGGAAAACATTGGGGTTGGAACATTCTATTCATGTGTTTCAACGTTCATCTGTCTCTTCCACTCGCACTGTCTCTCTCTCTTCCACTCGCTCACTTCATCTCTCTCTCCCTTTCTCACTCGCACACACTTTCTTTTTTTTCACCTTCACTCTCCCTGTCCCTATCTCTCATAGGCGCTCCGCCTTCTTGAAATCCTGCCCGGCGCGCCGCCCGGGTCGAAGGGAGGGAATTGATAGCAGGCGCCGGGCGCGTGGCCGGGGAGCCAAACGCCGCTCGTGTCACGGCGGAGGCCGCGCGGGTGGCGAGGCGGCGGCGCCAGCGGTAGTGGGGGCGGTGGCGATGCAGACGGTGGAAGTGGGGGTGTCTCTGGCGGTGTCTCTCTGTGGGTGCGTCTGGCGTGGCATGGCGTGGCTGAGGCCGTGGCTGAGGCGGGCTGGCGGTGGTGAGGCGGTGGCGTGGCTGAGGCGGCGGCGGTGGTTGAGGCGGTGGCGGTGGCTGAGGCGATGGCTGTGGCTGATGGCTGTGGCGGTGGCTGAGGCCGTGGCTGAGGCGGTGGCTGAGGCCGTGGATGAGGCCGTGGCGGTGGCGGTGGTTGAGGCGGTGGCGGTGGCGGTGGTTGAGGCGGTGGCGGTGGCTGAGGCGGTGGCTGAGGCCGTGGCTGAGGCGTGGCTGAGGCGGTGGCTGAGGCCGTGGCTGAGGCCGTGGCTGAGGCTGTGGCTGAGCCGGTGGTTGAGGCCGTGGCTGAGGCGGGGCGGTGGTTTGACGGGCGGGGTGGGCTGCGGGGAACGGTGACGGGGGGTGGGGAGGCGACGTGGGGCGGTGGTACGGAGGTGGGGTGGCGGCGGCGGAGGCAGTGGGGGAGTGGCGGGAGGAGGGAGGCTTGCGGGGTAACGGAGGCGGGTGAAGGAAGGCGGGGTGGCGGGGTGCCCAAAGGGGGGGGGGGGCGGGGCCGCGGCGAGCAGGCGCTTGATGGTATCGCGCGGGGCGTGCGCCGCCTGCGGTGCCGCCGCGTAACAGGACCCGCAGTGGCCACCGCCCCTCCCCCTCCCCTCCCCCTCGCGACAGCCACCGGCCCCCGTGCACACTGGGCGACGAGGCGCGCTCACCTGGCAAGTGAAGGAACATGCTTAAACAAATACGTATGCAAGTGGGTAAATTTATGTTCATACGTACGCAATATGCCTGCATACTCGTACGTGCGAATTTCTAAGGAACCACTCCTAGGAACGTCGTTTCCTATGTTCTTCACTCCGGCTCGTCTTCTGAATGATGGTATCTACCAAGTCCATTCAATCACCTGATGTGGCCCATGGGCCCTTATAGGCTATGTTGTTGTTATACTTTAAAAAGCCCGCTACACACGCTAGCAAAAGGGCATGAGGGATGGAATGAGCAATCACAGCATTCCCATCATATCCCTATTCTATGAACTCATATGATCCACGGACCCGTTACTGCGTTCTTGAAGCACTTCAAGAAAAGGCCATGGACGTCTATAGGAACTTTGTCCGTAAAAATAGATCGTTTATTAGGCCTAAGTGATTGGTTCAATTGGGAAGCCCTCAGGACCCTACAAACAGGGTTTAGAAAATTAATTCTCCGTCCTTGATCGCCTTGTGGGCTGTAATCACTGAAAGCAGTCATATAATCATACATTTGTCACGAGTAATACTACTCGTATTAATGCAAGCATTTATGTTTTATTATTAAACAATCTTATTTTTACTTTCTCGCCTCACTTCGTAAGAAGAGAAAATAATGCAATCGTCCGCTGGAATACTGCAACTTTTGGAAAGAAAAACTCTTCAAACAGTTTCAAAATTTTCTCAAAAAAGGCTATAAATTTTGTAATCAAACTTTGTTGTCAATGGCGTAAAAAACTCTTTAAAACTGGTTAGGGTCACATTTTCGTCAAAATTCCTGTTTTTTCGAAAATTAGTAAAAAGATTTATGGTTTTCGAGCGTCAGCTACAACTGCAAAAATGAGCAATTATTTTCTAAAAAAAGGTGAATTTTTAAATTTATTTTTTCTTCTCTTCGTGTGTATCAAGAACGGTTAAAAACGTCAAAACGGTAAAAAAGGTAAAGAATGTCCCGTTTCCGGCAAACGCTCTGTATTTTCGAAAATTGCAAAAAAGTTAATTTGGCGAAATTACATATTTGAAGATAGAGATTTTTGTCTTAAATGAAATCGTTCAATCTTTAAAACAGTCTTGTACAATTTACACGAGAAACAAAAAACGTAGTTTTCGCTTAATAATGGAAATTATTTTAAATAATCACAAAATCCCTCAAATTTTGTATTATTTTTTCCACGGAGAGGGAAAAGAACGCTTAAAAATTGCGCGGACCTCATATTCTTGAATTCTGATTTTTCGAAAATATTCGCACAAGTTAGAAATATTACGAGAAAGAATATGCTATTGTAGTACCCCGAAGATACCCTTAGGACCCACTGCCTCTGCTTTGCACCTCCATCCGCGTAGAGCCACGCCCCCTATCCTCGCCCCGCCCTCGCCCACGCCCTCGCCTTTGTCCTCTGCGCAGGCGATGGCTCCGCTTCGGAGAATTCGGCCACTGCGATGCTGTTCCTGCACCTTCACTTACGCAGCTTACAAATGTCGTTCTTAACTTACGTAAGGTGGCGGTCTTAGGTAGCTCTTGTTTTTCTTTCCATCTGTCTCGTGTATTGCTGCCTTCTTAGAAGGAAGGTGATGAGATTCCAAATTCGTCACCTTAATTCTTTTTTTCTTGTCTTCTCGTACTATTTTTCTTTTGTCATGCGTAAATATTTATCTATTTCTTATGTCTCTTTTCCTTTCGCTGTTTTTCTGTCCCTGGTACCTCTCCCCCTTCAATTTCCACGATTCTTGATTTGAATGTTTGTGATAATTAAAACTTATCTTGTCCCTTCATTTTACAGAGATTTGGTCACTTCATATATAGAAATAGAATATCTTTGGACAACCACACAATCTTTTTATACGTTCTGAAAGTAATCCAATGAAAATTTTACTTCAAAAGCGCTCTCGTTCTTATCTGTACACCGTGTAATATCACCTTGTTTGCTTCATCTAGCTGATCTGTCTTCATTTCCACCGACCCTATTTCGACTTCATCTTATTTTACCTCTGCACGTATCGCCTCATATAAATTCAATAGTAAAGGTACGTTTTGTGGCTTCTACACTCAACCAATATTTATAAATAAGATCTCAAAACAATGCACGGAGACGTGACGAATTGTTCTAAAAAAGAAAAAAAAAGAAGAATTCGTTAAAAAAATTCCATATAGAAATATCCATGTCAAATGCAACCCGCAACACACAGTAAGCGTTGTTGAAATCTATTGATACTCCAAAAGGAAGCGTTCTATGATCTTATAACCTGGAATATTGAGGCCACATGCCTCAAATAAACTTTACTCATACCATAATCTGCAGGTTTAGATCTTCTTGAGATCCTATTACATTTTTGCTGGTTCGGCGCTTCTTGATCTTACCCCACTAGTTCAGAGACATGCAGAATCTGGAACTGTATGCAAAATTAAACTAATTACTTGAAATTCTACGTGATTGAATTGCTTGGGTCTCTCTCTCCCTCCCTCTGACACACACTCCTCACTCACTCTCACTCTCACTCTCTCTCCCAGACTCTCCACTGTAATGAAATTAACTAAGAATAGTTTAAAGTGACAAGGGTGTATTGTACTATGTTAAAACATGTTCGTTTAGTACAATTACACGGATACATACAGAACAAGTGTCGGAGGATAAGAGAAGCTTGAAGAAAAAGATATATTATGGGTTTAACATGTAAATGGAAGGAATAGGAAACAGGGTGGGGTTTATCATGCGTTTTATCGCACGGGTACACTACTCTCCTATTTTATTTTGTGTACCGTCGCGTTGTCTTCCCATTATCTCTAGTTGCTCGATACACCCCTCTCCCACAGCAGCTTCTTTTTGTCTCTAATTCCGCCTGGGGCTCCGTCCGGTGTCTGTTCTCGCCCTTTCTCTGTGTCCCGCGAGCCCAGTCTGCACGCCAGCTACTGCTCCACTACCCCTTCCCTCCGCACAACTCGACAGACCTAAGCCGCGCAATTTTGTCGTTAAACTCATTACCCCCAATTGTCCGGTGGGGAAATTTAATTAAAAAATCTGACTGCGTCCTGTTTGGTTGGCTTAGTTGCGTTTGGACCCGACGCAGCATCGTCGTGTAGCTCGCTTACTGAAATTCCCCTCGCAGCGACCGCCTAATAAGCGTAAGGGAAATCTATTACGCCGGGCCCTATCACGGATCTTTACGATGTTTCAGGAAAATTTTCACCCGACGTGGTTTGTAATTAACGTCAGTTTACTTCGATAGCATCTTAACAGTTTTTAAAACATTGAACAAGGCACGCAAATTCTCAACGGTTTCTTCACTAGTGTGGAATATCACACGTTGTTTGAATATACGTTAAAATTTACTAATATGCTTTACATAAATGAAGGGGTTTACGACTCCCAACCAGTTTTCGAAAACGACAATGCAGTATTTGCGCTTGTGTGTGTGTGTGTGTGTGGTGTGGTGTGGTGTGGTGTGTGTGTGTGTGTGTGTGTGTGTGTGTGTGTGTGTGTTGTGTATAGTAGATATGTTGTGTGTTGTTTGTGTTGTGTTGTTGTGATGTATAAATGTAATAAAAGTACACTATTTTTCTGATTTTTTTTTTGCTTCTGCTTGATAATGTAGATGTCAAGATTTGCAGGTTTTGAGTTAACAGTTAAGTAAAAACTACATGTTTTAATACATTCTTTCTTTCAGAATGTCATTACCGTGTATTTCGAAAGCAAACGGGGTATTCCTGGAATTAAATTTACCCCTGCCCTTCCTCCCAAACTGACGTAATGAGAGAGCAAACAGTATTTATTCTGAACATGCATACGAGAATTCCATGAATGCGTTTTACCTCAAATCATTCGAAGAAGTGGTGTTTTTTCTACTTACAGCGTAGATACTCGAATCTTTCTTTGACCTTTGGGTGTTTGCGAGACCATCTGGGCCGACTGGATATTAACTGGAAAGGGTTAAATGAATCACCTTTTTTTGGATATCTGTCTTTCTCTGCACACTGACACCACTTGTTCGCTGCTTGGAAATCCTTCACCAACATCTTAGTCAATGTCTCTGCTTGTTTCAAAGAAATATGTTAGCCACATCATCCAACTTCTTTCCTGCTACTTCTAAGAACTTGTCCTGATTTTTTTAATATCATACTTTGATCCCTCTGACCCATAGGTAGACGTGGAAAGGTTTCCTGAAATAAAAACAGAAATAGGAAACTTTTTAGTTTGAAGGGTGGTAAATCTAGACATAATTATTGTCTATTTCTTCAGACTTCTTCGATGGTTTAGATAGAAAGATAGTTCGTGGATCTATGCTAACAAACTGCCAAAACAAATCGCGCATCAATAAAAAACATAGCATTTAAAAACAATTGAAACTATTAGAACACTACCAGAAAACATTTATAATATAACTTCAAAAACCATAAATTTCGATGAGCACTTGATTTTACGTTTCGCCTATAACATTGTCTCTTTTCATGTACGCAATGCATTGAATTTCTAGCTTTGGTCACCTCGGTCATTTCCTAGTGCCTCTTCTAATATTTTGGGGTTTTGTTTTTAAACAAATGAAAAAATTATGTATTTAATGTAGCACTTCCTAGACGAGAGCATGTAGCTAATAAAATTTAATTTTTTTCTTTTTGAATCATGAAATCTCGAAGATAAAAATGTGTGATAGATTCTGCAATATATTAGGTAAAAATTCATAAATCGCGTTTTATTTGGAAATGTTTATCTTACTTTTTACAATACCCATGAAATTTGAAGAACCATTAAGTTATTGTAACGTAGAATCGAAGGAATAAATAATTTTCAGAGAAACCTCCTAATTTAAGGGAGCCATGGCAACGAATACAAAGCAATCAACACTGATTATTTCCGGGCGCGTCAACTGGCGTGATCACTGGTCCTGTAAATGTAGTGCATGTTTTATCACAGGCGGTGGCCATGTTCGCTAGAGGGTGAGTGTACCGTCACGTGGCGGCCGTGGGTGGGAGGAGGAGCGGAAGTATCGCATACACTGCGGGCTGAAGAGCTGGGCACCCCGGCGTTGGGATACATTTAGACAAAGGGGACGCCAGCTTGACCGGGAAGGTCACGTGCTAGACGCGAGCCTCCCTCCTAGGACAGTTACGTGACGGCTACACTCTGGTATAAAATAGAGCCGCCGAGCTCACACGGGGGTTTTATTCTGGAAACCTCGCGCGATGCGCAAACCTTTACGCCCAGGCTCGAGCGTGTCGTGCCTATTGCACGGGTGACGAGGTCACGGTAGTGGCGCGGGAGTTGCGTCAGAGGAGGCGGGGCCTCCCTAGCTATGTGGGGTATCCACAGGGAAAGTACTCATAAGTGTGTAGTTTCGGAGCAGAAGTTAGTTATTGTACATACGTGTAAATAAACTTGTACATACTTGTAAATGTCTGTGTGTTTTTCTCCATGACGCCACAGTGGAATTCGGCGCCGATCTACCCGTCGCTTTCTGGGTTTTCCCCATTAAAGAAAATTCCCCCTTCTGCGAGGCACCGCCCCAATCAAGACATACGAGTACACCTAAACTCCCGCCAGGACCTCCCGATCAGAGGCACTGCAGCGATATCTATTGATGGCTTGAGGCACATCACCTGGTGTATGAAGAGGGTACTTGCAAACCTACTCTGTTTGGAGCCAAAAGTTGTGCACTATTAGGAACATCAGATATATGTCAAACTTCTAAGGTGATTGTCTTAAGACTTTTCTGAATGACGACCACTAATTTTATTTCTGTTATTTCCTGGACATTGAAACGATGGGTATGTGGTTGAAACAATGTTCCGAACAGAGGCATCAAGTTCCCTATTCGGTCAAACCTCTGGCTGGCCCAGTTATTCCAATGTCCTTGGCTGTTTCACAACCGCAAAAAACGAGTGAAGCAGAGAAAGAGGATGAGAGCAAAAAAGAAACTTTCCCGGGGATGTGTTGCTGCAGCACTCATTCTGAGTTTATAGATATCATAAAGTCTCGGGTACGAGTGTCGTTTTGTTCTGGGCGTAATCCTTTTTCGTTCTTGTCTGTCCCTTTCGCCCGCTCGCCTTCCCCAGTTCCATTTCTTGAGCTGCCACTTTGCGGCAAATCCTCGTGGATTACACGGATCTTTTCTTCGTTTGCATTGTAAGTAATGGATGACAAAGTGCCCTTGATTTGATTCTACGTGCCTTGGGCTACTCTGACTCATTTTCAGTCTATTTCTCGCAAAGAGGCTCTAGTGTTTGGCAATAAAGAAGAGAAACTTTATCTCGGGTTTATTTTAGGCAGAATAGTTTTAAATATTGTTGTAATATTTTCCAACAGGGGGTTTCTCTCTGCAGCAAGTTAAATTTGTGGAGTGGAAAGTGTTCGTTGCTCCAAAATACGAGTTACAAATAAATCGTGTCGTAAACACATAAGTTTTATTATATGAATCGACTATCGATTTTCCAGGCGATATCGGAAAACGAAACTCGAATCTGTGAAATATGAACTTGTGAGGCGTTGTATTTATATCCGAGATCTGAAAACTAAATTAGCCCAATTTTTGGGGAAAATATGATTTTTCTAAGCGTCCCTTATAAGAAAAACTTTGAAGAATTTTGTTCAAGAATATTTTTTTTTCAGATTACCTGAGAAACAAAAAAGGAAATATTCAAATTTATATCTCCGAAAGTGAGAAAAAGTTGCTATCTTTCCATACAAACTATAAGATTTAGTTTCTCCCTAGTGATGGGCAAAACTACTCGCAGGTTATAAAGCATTCGAATTTTAATAGTTGAGGTAATTTTGGGAAGTAACAACTGTTTGATTATCAATCACAAATTCTCTTAGCTGTAAGTTTTTCCATATAAAACATTTTCAAAAATTGGCATAAAAATTGTGACCCTTGTCATAATAACTTTTAGTGCTCATAATAACTGCTAAAAAATCTTACAGGGCGCGGGAGGGGGCGGCGGGAATGAAATCATAGTATGTGTCAATGTGCATCGTCGCCATTGAATTGGTGCCACGCAGTTCGGTATTTCATATAACTGACAAGATAGTAGTCGCCAAGTGCCAAATTTGGGCTTGGGGTTTCAACCGTCCCAACGGAAGTGCTCCATAAGTTCTTCGGTACTTCTAGATGTTTGTATTAATTTTTAATGAGATTTTCCAATGCAGTTGATCTAAGTTAATCCATTGCCTAACACTAAGGCCTCTTTGCGAGAAATAGACTGAAAATGAGAGTCAGAGTAGCCCATCCATAACAAAGGAGATGACCTTTTGCCACTTCTTGCTGCTTGCCAAACTTTTGTGCACATCACCGTATGACGGGAGTCGATATTTCCATCCATTTCTCGCACGGCATGGAATATTATTTCCGAATAGTATAATAATTTCCGAACTAATATAATCATACGACGTAACATACATATCTATACCTTATATACATATAACGTAAGAACATGTACCTTGATTGAATTGCTGAGACAATCATTTTGAAATTCTACGAGTTCCTTACCAATTACTTCTCAAAATTTTCTTTCTTATCCAGTGATGTCTATAGTTATTATTACTAACATTCGTATAAAAACACAAATTCGGGAAATTAAAGCATAACTTAGAATTAATCATATCTAAATTAGATGCCATATAAAGTAAAATTCGTCCCTCTAGTACTTTCAATCTCGTGTCGATAAATCATGTTAAAAAAATGATGCCAAATACGAAAGCGTTGGGTTCATCACAAACGTACTCGTAAAAAATGTTCGAGGCAAGACACTATGACCTCAACGTGTTCCGAAAAACGAAGCAGAAGAACGCGAACGTAAATCTAACCTTTGCCAACGTCGCTCCCAGCATTTCCGCCTTCGCTCTGCGGTGGCATAAAGAGGAGGCTGTCTTCCACCAGGCCTCCCGTCGTTTCTCACAGCTCCCCTCTCCTCCATCCCCTCTCACCTCCTCTGCCCCACTGTCGCCATCTCCCTAAATCTCAGCCTTCTCTCCCTTTCATCCCATTCCATTCCTCTCTTCTCAACCACCCTCCTTCCCTCTCTCCCTCTCTCTCAACCACTCCTCCCTTCCTCACCTCTCTCTCTCTCCCATTTCCTTCCCTGTTCCACCATCCCATTCCGTCCCAATCCCCTCCGTTATTTCCCCCGCCGCACTATTTCACCACCATCTCTCTTACCCTCTCTACCTCTCATCCTCCCCACTCTTAGTCGCCCTCCTAATATCACACACTTCCTCCTCCCACCAAACGACACCACCACCAAGCTACCTCTTTTCAGTAGATGGCATCAAGCTGCGACTCCCTCTCTTTCTCTCACCCGCTCCTTCCCCTCCCTCTGCCCCCTTCCCCTCACGCGAAGCCGCAGCCATTCACCGCCTCCGTGCGAACGCGGGGGTCGGGGAGTATCCTCTTTTTTCCGGGTTTTCGTGCGGTCGAGCGTAAATGCCACCCCCTCCCACGCCGCCGCCGGCCTTCCTGCGTTCCCACGAACGGGCACGTGGCCAGGCCCCGCGCCATTGACTCGACGCCTCCGCGATGCAACGCCCGCGCTTTCGCCGCAGACACCTCACCCGCGCCGCCGCAAGCACTCACCGCCCTCGCACTTCTTGCTGGCTCTGCCGCAGTTCTGCAATAGCAGATACTGCCGATAACGGGGGCGTGGATTAAAATTTCGTATTCCCTTGTGGTTATTCCGCTGCGTTTGCGCCAGCGGCTTGATTCACGGCGCATTTGCCTTGGCGGATTTCTTTTTACTTTCTCGCTACGGAGTAGAAAGAAGTTTATGTAATGCTGTGCGAAAAAAACGGGGAATTTTCGGTACAAAAATTCTTTATTACGGGGTCCTGGTAACGAAAAAATGGATAAATCCAGTAGCTAAATTTAGCAAAAAATCCTCCAACAAGTGGTGTAGCCAGAATCCATGTTTTGTGGATCCTTGATACCGGGAAAATTGAATGACTGTCTCTTCGCCTGTCTTTCCGTCTCTACATTACACATTATTCACTGAAGTTACGTTATTATTGACAGTATTAGTCGACGTGCCCGCCAACACTAAGTAATTAATCAATAAATGAATCTTTACAGATCTACGATTTCCACGGAGAACGGTACAGACAGTTCGTACAGTAGCAGTCATTGAAGGGAAGAACATAAGTGATTGAGTCTCCACGCATTCATTGTAAAGAAAATAAAAACACATCGTGGTGCTCAAAGTAACTGTTTTTTTGGCAATGAAAACACGGTCGGGATAAGGGTTGCGGACGTTCCCTTTCCTCTTCACGCGGAAGGTTCATTTTGATTGTTTTCTGCTCGTTTTATAGATGAATTATCTTCATGTTCATTGTGAGATGAATTTTGGTGTTAAAATCAAAACGGGTGTGTCAGTTAAGGATAAACGCGATTACTGGTGGTAAAAAATAAGCAATATATTGCATCACTTTTCAACGTTTTAAGCAAATTTGTCCGTTTGGGGCTGTTCGACTCCATGACTATAGGGAATTAAAAGAAAACCTCCCCTTTAGGCAATAAAATAAGTTGATACTAGAAAATGTGTGTAAATTCCTTCGAGATATAATTTAACAAAAATATTCAAGTGCACCTTTCAGACATATGTAACGGATATCTACTTTATTGATTTTAAAAGCGTGTATTTATTTCATAGGTTTTATTACGAAGTGTTCTATCGAATAAAATCACAGCTTTTCGAGCACCATAACTGTTTCGTACCCGTTCACTTAATCTTCTAGTTGCTTCCGCTATAAGCATCCACGATATTGACGCAACACATTACCATCTGTATAACAACGGACTAACATCCGAATTTAACTTACCACCTTACCCTCCTCACCGTACTAATCCGGATCCATTCTCATCTTTCGAACCGGGAGCGGTATCATCAGTGGATGCGGACGTGGATCAGTGGACACCGGATGCAGTGGATCAACTGATGTCACTGCAGCGCCTCTGACCAGGAGGTCCTAGGTTCGAGTCCTGTCGGCGGCAGGATTTTCGACACTAGTTTTTCAGCTAAGTGGAATTCAGTCGCTGTCTGGAGGAGAATTCTAGCGGCCAGCTGCTCTGATCGGTAGTTTTCTGTGGTTTCTCCGATCAACACCAGGCGAATGCCGAAGCAGTACCTTAACAAACGAGCCACGGACCGCGCGCGATCTGTCCTTCCTCTTCCTCGTCCCAACCTCTCCCCTTACACACATACACTTACACTAACACACACTATACTACCACATATTCCGGGAGACCGGTTGGGAGCTTAGAGCTTGTCCCGACTGGGGAGGTGCCCCGCTGGTGGGAGAGTCCTGGTTGGGGTAAACCCCACTAGCCGACGGTAGGTCGGCGCCGGATCTCGCCATCCAGCGGGGGAAGATCACCGCCATCTTCCGAGAAAAAAAACATGCACTCCGCTAACGGGACTAATGATTAAACCAGTTCACGCGTCCGGAAACACGAAAAAATCAATCAATCATCTTTCGTTGGTGGGCCAGAGCTCACGCCTCATTGACTTCAGATGGCAATTGCCTTAACATCCCACATTTCCTGCCTGCCTTCTTTCCTCTCCACTCCTCGACATCTACTCTCACGTACGTGGGACTGCTGGTATCGCACGTGTAACACCACGTCTCCTTCCCCCTCCAAAAAAAACGGCGCCGCCCCATTCCAGGTGCTGCCACCTGGCGGGCGCGCGATATTTCGCCTCCGAAAGGTCGCGTTCTTTCCTCTCCGCCACCGTCGCCCGCTTCGCCACCCCCCCCGCCGCCGCCGCCGCCGCCGCCGCCCCGTGCGCGACGCCAGTCCGGCGAGTCTTTCGGGCGGTGATGTATGACCCGTCGGTCGTCGCCGATAAGCTCTTTCAGGAGGCCTTCGCCCTTCCGCTACAGCCACTGACGTCGCCGTCACCGTCAGCGCCACCGTAGATGCCGCTGTTGCGAACGTCACCGCCACCAATAACGCTTTGACCGCAACTTCAGGCTGTACGACCTCTACGCCCGCCTCCACGTCCGTCGCCACGCCAGTCTCTTCATCCGTCGGCACGTCCACCTCCTCGTCGGCCTTCACGTCCGCTCCCACGTTTGCCTCCCATCCGTCGCCACCCTCGCCTCCACGTCCGTTTACGCCCGTCTCCACGTCACCCCTCCAAATCCGCTCTTCTGTCACCATCACGTCCCTCCACATTTGTCGCCAGTCTACTTCATATCCATCACCAGACCGCGCCACGTAAGTCTCCACGTAATCGTCACTTCCGCTGTCACATCCGCTGCCACGTCCGCATCGAGACCGCCCCCGCGTCCGCCGCCACGATTGCCAACTGGATCAGCGCCACGACCATAGCCGCCATCGCTTCGCCAGGCACCATTCCTCTCCACTACCACCACCATCTTCGCGACCACGCGGCCTGAGTCGCACGAAGGGCCTGCGCGTCTGGCCCCCCCCCCCCCCTGGGATGCTGATGGGGGGCCCCGGGGTTCCTGAAGCGCGGGCTGCACGACTTGGGAGAGCAGGTGAGCACCAGTGCAACTCGGTAGCTTGGCGACGTAGGAGACCGGGAGCGGTGGCTCAAGGTATCAACTGATGTCACTGCAGCACCTCTGACTGGGAGGTCCTAGGTTCCCACTCCCCACGGCGGCAGGATTTTCGACACTAGCTTTTCAGCTAGGTCGAATTCAGTCGCTTTGTGGAGGAGAATCCTAGCGGCCCGCTGCTCTGATCGGTAGTTTTCCGTGGTTTCTCTCTTCAACACCAGGCGAATGCGGGGCCAATACCATAACAAACGGGTCACGGAACGTGCGCGATCTTTCCTTCCTCTTCCTTGTCCTTTCCTTCCCCGTTGCTTTCACACTCACATGCACTTCAACACCAGACATGTCGGGAGACCGGTCGGGGACTTAGTACTTGTCCCGGCTGGGGCGGCGTCCCGCTGGTGCGAAATACCTGGTTTGCGGGCTGTGGGAGATACCCCGTTAGCCGACGGTAGGTCGGCGCCGGATGTGGCCATCCAGCGGGGGAAGACCACCGCCACTTCCAGAGCAAACACACGCACTACGCTTACGGGACTAATAACCGTATTAGTAGACGCGCCCGGAATCACTAACAATCAATCTATCAATCAACATAGGAGCAATCTTTCCGCTGCCAGCATATTGAAGAACCAAATATGAAATATGTTTCCAGGTCATTCGGTCCACCGGACAATGTCCAGTTATCACAAAGTCCACAGCTTAATTGTCCACACCATAATGTCCACAGCAAAAATGTTGAGCTCACTGTGTGATGTTCACAGGAAAAATGCCTACACCATTAGGTCTTATAAACGGAATGTTCACACCTAAAATGTCCACTGTGCAGTCCGCAGAATAATGTTTAAACATCAAAAGTTCAACTAATAGAAATGTACAAAACGAGTAATGTCAAGATGTTCGATCGAAACGTATTTTGTTCGTCAATAATAATATAATATTCCATTGTTTTTTTAAAAAGAAAGGTTGGTGAAAACATCCAAAGAACATAATTATTGTGAGTAATGATGCACCAAACTACTAACACTGCCGGAGACCGGCGGTGACTTAGATCTTGTCCCGGGGGGGGGGGCGGTGCCCTACTGGTGGGAGATACCTGTTTGATGAAAACCATGCTAGTCAAATGTAGGTCAGCGCCGAATCTCGCCATCCAGTGGGGGAAGATCATCGCCACCTCCCGATGAAACGCATGTATTACACTTACGGGACTAATGACCTGTGTAGTTGACGCGCACTCTATCGCTAATCAATCAATCAATCAATCAATCAATCAATAGGTACACATCACGTCAATACACGTGCGCCAGGAGCCTGCAGGCACTACCGCCTCTACAATCAATGGCTTGGTCCTACAGCCAAGATAGCCCGTCTAAAAAAAGTGCTGATGATTGCCAGTCCCCTTTAAACGGCGCCAATCGGAAGGGGGTGTCAAGGGACTGCTGCGCTGTAGGGTCTGGACGTCTGGGACGGAGACGGGTGGTTCCCTTTCACCTCGAAAGGGAAGCTCCGCCATGCATTCTTTTCTTCCCTGTACGTCTGTAAGAAATAGCCTCCTATAAACCTCCTAATAACCTCCTCCACAAAATAGCAGTCCTATTATCCAAATAATATTTCTACTTGAGAATTAGGGATGGAGTAGAGAGATGTTGCCACATACTCTGGCGGCAGATACGTGGCCGTTCTTGCATCAGATCACTACATTAGAAGCAGGCGCAACAAATAAATCGCAATGAGAGCTCAAATTTGTAGACGACACAGAACCTCACGCACGACGTACAACCAGCTAGTAATGGCGCAAATGGCGCTCTTCAATTTTCGGATACTAGGCAGACTATGCGTTATGAGCTGATGCGATGTGCATTTGTTCGCTGACGTTATTCCTACTAGTAGTTGTAATCATACTGCCAATCTAAGCGGAAGAAATATGAAACAGGAATGGATAAGGCCCGTACTCACCCTTACCGCATATTCCAATACGCTTTGTTTCCGCCACATTGTAATACCAAATTACTTTCAAAGGCAAGTTTTCTCGCTTCGCTCGCCCGGATCCACGTCACGGCGAGTCTCGGTCCTTCGGCCCTCGCGTTCACTATAAACAACCTTGAGTCGACCGCCGCAATAATGAGGCTATCCACCGCATAATTACCATTTCACTTTTATTACAAAACTCTTTAATGGTTAAGTTCACTACCCTGTATTACTTCACAATATCATATTTGTCAGCGATTACAGGTTCGTTGGTGAAAAATTACGATTTTTTGCAGAAGCCAGTTATCACTTGATCGACTGGCATCCATGTCACAACCCCGTTCTCAGAAGTCGTGTAGTTTCAATCAATCAATCAATCAATTCATTATTAAATAAATATAAAAAGTTACTATATCAATTGGATACAAGCACTATGACTGAATTTCAAATATCGTAAGGTAGGAAATATGTATCCTGTAAATGAAGAAAAGGTGAATGTTAAATAAAATGTATTTTTATCACCTATCGGTTGAGGTTAAAACATGTCATATTATTCTTGAAATTTCTTTACTATCATTAGTTTTTTATATCAAGATGTTGAGTCGGTTATCAATATGTAAAAGGCAAAATGTTAACACAATTCCAAGTAGTATTTTTTTATTTGCTACACTGTACGTGTTACCTGGAAGATTTAATATTCTCCAAGCACTTGAGAAACATTTGTTAATAAGAATTAAGAGTGTAAGAATGTATTTCAGTGTAGCCCTCAAAGGTAATGTTTACACACATGCACAAACTCTCCAGGAATCTGAGGTTGTTGTGGATGTCTTTTTGACAGACCTTCACATCAGAAGTCGATGTCCAGGACACAATACTTCCAAACATTTACGAGTATCGAAGTCGTACATCTCGATTATTAACTTTATTTATCTACACACAAACCATTGTATTTACATACACCTACTTTATTTTCATGCTCAGCTTCTCTCCTTATTTAACTTATTGTTTCCTACTGAATGAACAACAGGAGCTGAATTCTACAAACGAATAAAGGTGCAACTCGACAACAATATTACACTGAACTCCTGTCTACACGGCCGCCATCCTCTTAAATGAATGCAATCACTTGCAGAGGGGATTTCACTCATTGGCTTATTTGTAGCTCGCCTAGCGGTCTCGCAGATCACGCGACTGCGTAAGTCTTCCTGCGACAGCCAGGGATTTACCCCTACGTTGCGAGTGGGCAAAGCGAAGCCCTCGGTGATTCGTTCCCGGATTCGGTCGCAAATCCACTCTGTAACCCGGTCACGGATTGCGCCTGCCGCTGTATGCCTCCTAGCAGGAAGCCCGTGCAAAGGAGAAAGGGAAGCTGGAGCTTTGGAGATTAAAGAGAAACTTTGGTTGCGATAGGAATTGCAATTGGTACCCACATTTTTTCTGTTGTTGCTACAAGCATACTTGCTCCGTAATTTGCAGGTGAACGTTTTTTTCTCTGAGATTAATGAAGCGAATCGATTGTTATATGGAATGTCTAATGATTTTAGCGAAGCGACCATTATGGATTAATTTTAAAAATTGTCTTAATTAATTTGTAATTTGATGCAGAAGCCAGTCGCATGCATTACACTTATTAAATGCTATAAATATATGTTTTGCGAGACGAGTGTCTAATATTGAATTGAATAAAAAATTTTTTGGGAAATGTCTGCATTCCTTTGGTTTTTTAATATTTATTACGTAACCACAAAATATATTACAAACTTAAATGTAATATAAACGAAGTTTGTTTTGCAAAATTGCTCTATTACATTTTAAAAGAATATTTGTTTTATTTTTCAATTTGAAAATCATATTAATGGTATGTAATACGTAAATTGTCTTTACATTAAAATAATTTAATTTTCTACAGCTAGTGGGTAACAAAATTAATAATTACAGTTATTAATTAAAGGGTGCAACATTAATAATTATAGAATCTTTTTTTGAGAGGACGAACATTAACCAATCAATTTTCCTGTCAATCATTCAAACCTAGGGCTGCCTTCTGGGTTCATAACTCAAAGGTATCCTCTTCATTCAGGGGCGTTACTATTCCGTAATTGTGGCTTAGAAGGAAGTGATAGAACTTTACTTGTATCATGAATTCCTTACTTCAGTTCAGTACTGCTTATTTGCAAACTAACATAGCCAAGAGCAGCGCTTCCCACACATCTCCAAAATCTGAATAAAATTTCCTCGAATAACGAACGAAACAAATCCCCGAAGTTATTTCTAACCTTACCTGCTATTTTGTGTTTAGTGAATAAAGAGGATGAATTACCATTTAAATGTGGAATTATTAATTTCACAAATACAAAATATATAAAATACAAATAGAAATAAAATAAATAATAAAGGAAATAGTAGAAAAATGAAGTTCTGAAAAAATGAAAATTCCGAAACAGAATAATAAATAAATATATGAATAAAACCAAAAATAAAAAACAAAATAAAAATATATCAGTTTTTCCACTCCAATGTATTATTAATTGTTTAGAATGAGAATATCAGCCATACAACTGTCATACTTCCGTGTGATTTTGTGTACCAACATTCTGACCTCATTTGCTTCCTCAAAATACATTTCGTAGAAGCCTAGTATTCTGTGTAACTTTCGAACCCACTGACCTAGAGTACGATAAATCACGTGACGAATTGAGTTGCACCCGTGGAAAAATCGAAATTCAATTGCCTTGCGAATCATTTGGTTCCTGCAAAATAAATTGTCTTCAGTTGTGGTGTCTTCCCAACTGTTCGCCCCCCCCCAGCTGGATAATGGGAATTTTCCGCCCATCATTTCCTTTTCCTTTCCTTTTTGCATCGCATCACTCCCACAGATTAATGAAAAAAACTCGAGGTACTGTAACGTCTTCTGTTAAAGAAGATATTTCATGGAAGCGCCGGAGGCAATTCAGTTTAGAGTTTCCTCGAAGTTTCATAAGCCTTTATTGCATAATGCAAACGTATCTCGAACAAGCCAAATAAGCACTAGATGGAATCCGAAGCGACACAGCTAGATGGTTTTCTTCACTGTGAAACGCGTTGGCGCCGTGCCTGCCGACGAATTTCTTCATTCTTATAAGAGATCCCGCGGCATTTTATCCGCGAAGCTGTAGTTTATCGGGGACATATATCTCCGATGTCCTTGGACAAGTTCTACGCTAATGTTTGTCGCATTCGATCCCGCGACCAGCGGAGTCCAGGGAGAGAGGCAGAGAATGGGAAAGAGACCTCGAAAACACGCCGGCGGCGCGGTGAGCGGTGCCAAAATTCAACTCGCGGAGGCCTGAAAAACCGTGGAGCTCTTTCTCGAAAGCTCCCAGCGGCAGCGGATAGGTCGTCCGGAGGCATTATTGCCTAAAAGCTCACGGATAGCGGTTTTATACACTCGCGAGGTATTCCATTACGCTTTTACTGTCGTGTTCACAAGCTCAGTGGAAGTTTTACGTGTGTGTAGGGGTCCCCCCGCTCTTTCTGTGACAGCCGGCTGAACTGCACTGGTGTGTGTGTGTTTGTTTTTTTTCGAATCGCGTTTCGAGATAATAGAATTCTCACGTAGCGAGCGCGATGAGGTGTCAGGTCGCTAACACCTGCCAGCTGCCTCGACGTCAGTCCGTCCTCGCTTGACTACGCGTTTCCGAGGCGTTGGGAGTGGTCCAGGATGCACAAGAAAGCCAGAAAGTGCACGGATGAAGAGGCGATCAGAAAGGAAAGGTTTTCATTTTGAGTCTTTACAATTAACTCATTTAGATCCCCTCTTCCCAGTGTGAACATAGCATTCAATTCTCTACAAACGAAAAATTCGATGTTACTATTTCACTTTGAGTATTTACAACTCATTTAGACCCACTCTTCCCACATGTGAACTCCAGCATTCAATTTTCTACAAAACCAAAACATCATTGTTACTATTTTTGCGTTACGGATTGACCTTGCTGCGTTCTGTACATCATACTGTTTCTTTTACATCATAATCTTGAAACGTCTGTTTCTTAGCAATTCTGTCTGGCAATTACCTATTTAGCAGCAACTAAAGGGTTTTGTGTTGGTTTTCTTAAAAATGGTAAAAGATTGTCAATTTTCCTTGGAGGTATACTAGCCTTCACAGGAGATTAACTTGGCCTTTAAAATACACTTCTATCAAAGATGTAATTATTATTTTTTAGTGGCGCAAACAGGTTATCTGTGTGTTTGTGTGTGGGGGGGAGGGGTGAATCCAACAGGCTTGTTGTTTCTACCGCCCATCCGGGACAAGCTCTAAGCTTCCGACTGGTCTTCCTGGATGTTTAGTAGTTCATTCAAGTGTAAATGTAAGTGTAAGTAAGGGAGTGAAGATAGGACAAGGAAGAGGAAAGAAAGATCGCGCGTTGTCCGTGGCCCATTTGTTCGGGTACTGCCCCAGCATTCGCCTGGTAGTGTTCGGAAAAAGCACTGAAAACTACCTGAACATCAGAGCAGCCGGCCGCTGGAATTCTCCTCCAAACAGCGGCTGAATTCAATCTAGCTGACAAGTTAGTGACAAAAATCGAGACTCGAATTCTAGGACCTCGCGTTCAGAGGCACTGCAGTGACATCAATTAATACCCTGAGCCACGTAAGTCGGTTGAATCCCCGTAAGACACCCACCTGCGCTATTGTACATTTTACAATTACGACAACGCATGCGTGCTTCATTTACGGACCTCTGTGGCAGCAAGTGTTGCTGGAAGTTCTCATTCAGACGCTTTCAATACATCGCGGTGGCGACGAGGAAGGCGGGCGGCGAAGGTCCCTGGCCCTCCCCTCTTTTGTTGTAATTGTGCTGTGCGGCCGTTAAGAGCGTCATAAAAGAAAAGTTACCTGGTATCGTTTTAATCTTTTCTTTTTCGGCCTGCCCGGCTGCCCTCTGGAATTAACCGCGTGTTTATGAGAGGCGAAGCCGCCGGGCGTGGTGTGTATACTACGGGCCGTGTTAGAATGTGCCCGATCCCATAAACGGGCACTGGGTGATGGTTATCGGGCCAGATCTGATTGAGCAGCGTGAGTTGATATCAGTTAGATGCTTTTCTCAGATTGATGAGATAGATGCTATTCGGTTATTTTATATTGCCTTATGCTCTTGATCCGTAAACGATTAGTGTTAATTTAGAAAATAAAGTAATTATTCAAGAATCCAGAATTGTTTGTAATTGTTCTAAAAGTCGTTTGCAGTATTTTTTTCACATGCTATTACTCATTTTGATTATTGCATTAGGGAGACAAACAGTTTACTCCATAATGGGACTGGTGTATTTGAAATGAAGTGATATTATTGTACTATTTATGACAAGAAGCACGACCGTACAACTCATACATCTAATGAAAGAGGAAATCATTGCTAATATAATGTAACTCCATTCAAGCTGTTGAAATGCAGTTAAGATTGTGGATAAAATGAAGCTAAGATAATGTCCCATGTTAAAACGATGAATTCGGTTGATATTAATTTGTGAAGCTAGCATGCACAGGTTTATTGATTTCATCTACACTCGTCAGTTATTTCTTCAAGTATGGCTTTCCAAAGTGAGCCACCGAGATAAACCCGAATCCAGTAAAAGTAGGCAAACCGGCTGAATATGACTAAGCCGAAAAAGCCCCTCTTGAAATAACGGTGTACTATTTAGTGTTTTCGTGCGCGTCAACTTCTTAGGTCGTAAGTTTAGTGAATGTTATAGCTGGGAGGTGGCAGTGTTCCTCTCACGCTAGAACGTATAATCCTAAACCAACCTAGGCGTATGCTTGGGGTTCTTCCCTCCAGGTATCTCCCCAAGTAGAACATTGACCTGGCCGGGAGAGATGGTTCAGTGCATCAATTGATGTCACTGCAGTGCCTCCGACTGGGAGGTGCAAGGTTCGAGTCCCTATGGCGGCAGGATTTTCGATACTAGTTTGTCAGCTAGGTCGAATTCAGTCGCTGTCTAGAGGAGAATTCTAGCGGGCGGCTGCTCTGATCGGTAGTTTTCCGTGTTCTTTTCGATCAACACCAGGCGAATGCCGGAGCAGTACCCTACCAAACGGGCCCGACCACGATCTGTCCTTCCTCTTCCTTGTCCTATCCTCTCCCCTTACACACACGTTCACTAACATGCACTACACTACCACACATGCTGAGAGACCGGTCGGGAGCTAAGGGCTTGAACCGGCTGGGGCGATGCTCAGCTGGTAGGAGATACCTGATTGAGGGAAAACTCTGCTAGTCGACGGTAGGCCGGCGCCGGTTCTCGCTATCCGGAGGGGGAAGATCACAGTCACCTCCCAAAGAGAAAAGCATGCACTACATTTAAGGAACGAATGACCTCAAAAGTTTACGCACCCGGAATCACAACCAACCTACCAACCAACTAGCATTGACATGACCGGGACAAGCTCTGTGTTCCCGGTGTCCCGACGTGTCTGGTAGAGTAGTAAATGCACAGTGTTAGTGTATAAGGGGAGAAGGGAACAACAATGAGAAAAAAATCGCAACCGTTTCGTGGCCCGTTTGTTAGGGTACTACTCCAGCTTTCTTCTGGTATTAATCGGAGAATTCACTGAAAACTACAGATCAGGATAGCAGGCCGCTGGAATTTCCTTCAGGCAGAGGCTAAACTCGACCTAGCTGTCTAGCTAGTGTCGAAAATCCTGCCACCTCAAATCCCGTTCACAGACATTGCAATGGTAATGGATGTTGTCATCGAGCAATTTCAGGCCGTCGGACGCGGGTGCAGTGGTATGTACCTCATAGCCAGGGTTGGGCAGTATTTAAATACTTGTATTTGAAATACGTATTTTAAATACATTTTGTATTTGGAAAACTGTATTTTTGAGCATGTATTTTTGAGACTTATACATAATGTAGTAGTATACATAATGTAGGTGAATTTTAAAAATAAAAACTTAAAATACCTGAAATACAGACGAAGAAGAAGATAGAACGAGAATAGTTTCTTTTTATTGATTCCGCTTGCGAATGCACCTCATTGAAACAAAAATAATAAGTTCATTTCAATTTGGATTCTCTTCTCTTTTAACCGATAAATCTAAATCATTAAAAATGCTGAACAATGATCCGGTAATAAAAAAAAGCGTTTTTTCGTTATAACACTAGTTTATGTTAATTCACGCCAGTTGAATGACTGTTTTTCTTTGAAGTTTTATATATTCGCCAACTAGAGGTTTATGGTCTGTTTGTTTGGAAAATTAGTCGTTTTAAAAGAGATTATTTCTTTGTGTTAGACATATTTTTGATATCATTTTATATTTGAAAATGTTTATACATATTGTTACAACACATTACAATAATTATTCTTCGGAAATTTGTCTCGCTGTAATTAATTACTCAAATTGTCAATTACAATAATTGTTGCATAAAAAATATACAATACAAAAATATTATCTTTACAGAATTTTCAGGATTTAAGTATTTAAATATATGTGTTTAGTACATCAAGTCCTAATTTATTTTGTGTATGTATTTAAAAACTTAATTATATATTATTTTTGCGATGTATTTAAATACAAAACTTCAGGTATTTTGCCCCAATCTGCTTATAGCTAGTATCAAAACCCCTCACCGTCGGGACTCGAATCTTAGTCAGAGACGTTGCAATGGCAACGGATGTTGCCATTGAGCAATTTCAGCCGGTGGGACGAGGGTGCAATGATACGTGGCTGTGAGTGTAGCCGTTTGCCCGCGCCCGTTCCGCACCGCACCGTTTCACGGCCTCCGTGAAGCTCGTCCTCTAACACCGGTCGGCGGTAATTGTTCCGGGTGGGGCTCAACGGGGCCGTGAATCATGCGGACGCCTCCCAGTAGGAGCTGCAGCCGCGGCCACGGCCGACTGAGATGAGCACCCGCCGCCGCCGGGGTGTGCCCCAGGGTACGGTGTTCTCGCCGTATCGCGTTCCCCTCCTGCCGTGATGTCTTGCTCCGACAGCGATTTTCCAATCGGCTTCCGTAATCGTCTGGGCGGTTCGAGAGACTGCGTTAAAGACTGCTCGTGTTGCCGAACAGGGTTGGGAGAACTATACTGCGGGGATTTATCGAGCCATTATGAAATGATGTAGATGAAATAATGAGATACGTGGCGGTGGTCTACTTGTGCTCACCTTGTGGTAATCGCAGGGTGAATTTATTCGTTTAACACGTGAGGTTCGAATCCATAGCTGTGTGAAGCACGGTTCCTGCAGTGGGTTTTTTTGTCATTTACTTGATCGGGAACACTAGAAGTCTACGCACTAAGCAATTGTTGCATGAGAAAATAATATTACATTGTGAGGCATAATGTATTATTTTTAAGTTGTCATCCAGGTTAATAATAATAATAATAATAATAATAATAATAATAATAATAATAATAATGTCTTTCTTACTGGCGAGGCTCAGGCCGTAAGGACTGCTCTTCCGCCGAACCACTACAGGTAAATCACACCACAGGTAAATGACATAGCTTTTTTTCTGTTGCTGTTGTTATCTCCATTAGATATCACCTCAGAAACTGCAAGCTGGCAGGACTCTTTCACGTGATAGAAACGTTAGATTACAAAATGAGTCTAAGCCACAACCGGTGTGTTTCCATCCATCAGCTAGATGTTGCATGTACAAAACAGGGGTCTAGAGAACGTAAAGAACATGAAGGAAAAGCATGATACGAATTGGTAATTTTCTCCACAATGGCACATCTAAAACTTGCGGGTGAGGGGATAACTCGAAGAATTGAATAATGAAACTATAATGTTTACTAGTATAATGTTCACTCCTACTATTATGTTACTCCCAATCTGAATGGATCGCAAGTACCTTCGACACACAATATGAATGAAACCTAAGAATACCCACGAAAATGTTTTCTTGATCAATTTCCTTCATGTTGTTGAGTGCCCGAACATCAAACATGTTAACCTAATATGAATTATTTTTATCCACGGCTTAGAGAAATTAATACTTTTCCAGCACGGGTCATCAAAGAATCTAAACGGGGCGTTCCTTTTTATACTCACCAGTTCACACCTTGAAAAGAAAGGTGAAATAAACCCAAGCCGAGATTCGAAATTATAGAGCCGAGACACTGTGTAAATAAAACTGCGTACTAAAAAACAGAAAGAAATTTGTGCATGCATAAGCTTTGGAGTTATCATCATGATATCTTTTCATCTTCACAGATACCATGACGTTAACTTCAATAAGGGTCGCTAATGACTTAGATGTTGATGCGACCTTAAATAACAAAGAAAAAAAGCTTCGGATTCAGATTCTTCAGATTGCGTTTTGTGACGTTATTCGCTAACCTTGATGGGTTGCTTCGATGGTTATTTTCCAATTGGATTTGCTCAAGGAAGAGCTAGAAGTCCTAGAAGTGTCACGGAAGCCGTGGGCAGAGGCAGAGGCGAGTCAATAGGCGCGAAACTGTTCACTACAACTTAGTAGAGCTTTTCACTTAAGAGAGAAAAAAATTACTAGGGAGTAAAATCTCAAGGGAGGGAATTCGCCTTTAAACAATGAAATGCGACCTAAGCCAAAAACACAAAAAAATTAAGGAATGATATTGGAGTGATTTTTATTTGCCAATGTTGGTTGGTTATTTGTGATTTCGGGTGGAACTACTGAGATCATTTATCCCGTAAGTGTAGTGCATGTTTTTTTCATCGCGAGGGGCGGTGTTTTTCCCCCACTGGACGGCGAGATCCGGCGCCGAACTATCGTCGCCTAGCGGGGTTTTTCCCTAACTAGGCATCTCCTCTTCCGGAATGTGTGATAGTGTAGTGCATGTTAATGTGACTGTAAATGTGGGACGAGGATAAGACAAAAAAGAGGAAGGAATGATCGGTCGCGCTGTCCGTGACCCGTTTGTTAGGGCACTGCTCCGGCATTCGCCTGGTGTTGATCAGAGAAACCATGGAAAACTACAGATCAGAGCAGCCGATCTGTAGAATTGTCCTCCAGATAGCGACTGAATTCGACCTAGCTGACAAGCTAGTGTCGAAAATCTTGCCACTGTCGGGACTCGAACCTAGAACCTCCCGGTCAGAGGCACTGCAGTGACATCAGTTGATACACTGAGCTACCTCTTCCGGTTTTTATGTGCCAAATTTCTCTCTTTATTTATTCTCGACTTATCTGTCTCATTTCCTAGAACTTCAATCCCGAATTCTTGATATTTTTGATATCGACGTAAGAAGGCTCTAATTTTTCTATTCACTCAAAATCGAATATGTAATAACACAATTTTTGGAGTATCATTTTCTATACGATTATTAATATTTGCTGGTAGGGTTCAAAAGCCATACATATCTCATAAATTTCCTTCCCAGTGAATGACGCGGGCATGGAAATAAATTATTCAGTCCGAAAAGCATTGAGATTGATACATGAAGTGCACGTACATGATTGATTATGTTCTCAACTGCATTGAAATGTGTTAATGATCACGTTCACAACAGTGTTAAATGTGTTGCTTCTGGTGAATCGTTTTTCCCGCGATAGTGTGATATATGAACCTGCTTGTTACCTTAAAATACATTTATAAGGTACAGCTAACGCATTTTGCTGCACGAAAAATAGATTTGCATTTTTATAACTCCATTTCGCCCTTGTTCCCGCTTCAGAGAAAAATCTTGTGATGTCCAATACTGCATTTGTTCCGAGCGATCCCCCTGAGCTCCGGGATAAAAGAGGAACTATATTTCCTTCGTGGCGTAGTATTTGCTCGTCCCTCCAAATTCCGAGAAAATTGAGCAGCTAGTGCCCGTAGGGAGCAGGCGCGCTGGGACAAAGCCTCTGTAGGGAGAGGAACGCTGTCATATGCTTCGCTTCCGAGCTTTCGCTTCGGGGCCAGCACAGGACGGCGATGTGTAGTGATCAAACTCTAACTTATCAGTGACGTCTACTTCCATCCTTCTGTGCTGTATTATAGAGAGACAATCGTAGGAAAGTTTCCTTACACGACGTGATCAACACCCATTCGATTGATTCATGTTTCCGAGCATCAACTGCTAAGGTTGTTAGTCGTGTAAGTGAAGTACATAGTTAATCGCGGAAGGTGGTATTAATTACTTCCCACTGGATGGCGATATCCGGCGTACACGTCGGCTAGCCGGATTTCCCCTCAAGCAGTTATCTCTCACAAGCGAGGCGCTTTCCCTAGCAGAGACAAGCTGTAAGTTTCCGATTAGTTTCCCGACAAGTATGGTAATGTAGTGCTTGTAAGTGTATGTAAATAAGGGGTGATGATAGGACTAGGAAGGGGAAGGAAAGAACACGTGCGGTCCGTGACCCGTTTTTTAGCGTACTGCTCCGACATTTGCCTGTGTTGAGCGGAGAAACCATGGGAAGCTACCGATCAGAGCAGCCGGCCGCTAGTATTCTCCTCCAGACAGCGGCCTGCTTAATTCGACCCACTTCTGTTGCTAGTGTCAAAAAATCCATCACTTGGGGTTCTAGCTAGAACTATAGGTCCTCCCGTTCAGAGGCCCAGTTTTCGACATGATTTAGCAAGACATTAATTATCATTGGCTGTATGCTTATGTTGCTTATTACTGCTTCCATTTATTGTTGTGTACTACTCTTTGGTTTATAAGTTAATAATCATTTTCTGTATCTGATACTGAAAGTTCCTCACGGTTACCGTGATATCCAGCCTATTTTCAGTCTTAAATAAATATGTTCTATAATTTTTTATCAACTTTATTCAGTGCACTATGGGATGCTGGCTTTCTGTACATTCGTACCTGCTGGAAGTAAAGGGGAAGGTTCGGAGCTTACTCCCCTTTCACACTTACAGACTCATGGCGTCACAGTCTGAACTGGGGAAGATGGATAAGACGGGAAAGAAGTACGAAAGGCAGATCGCGCGCGGTCCATTTCCCATGGTATAGGGAACTGCTCTGGCACAAGTTATATAAAGCACGGAAGCCACTCGTCAGAAGAATCGAAGTACGAATTCGATTCTCGCAAGCGCCTCAAACTCACTCATGTACAACTCTTCAAAAAAAATTTAAAAAACCTTGGCCGGCTTAGAGCCCAGAGGCTCCTAAACAGCCAGATCGTAAGGTATTCTCTTTACGCTCCTTGGTAGCAATATTAGCGCTCACATTTTAAATAACTGAATGCAGTTAGTGAAGATCCTATACATTGAAAATAAAACAGTGAGTTATAAGTAATAAAATCTCATAATGGATAAATATTGTGTAATTTTGAAATTTGTATTACGGAATATTTTACTTGCGGAAAAATCTCTTTAATTAGAAATTTACATTAAAATAAAATGAAAAGGCGCTGCGACTTCCTGTTTTATTTTCAATGTGTGTTTATATGCATACAGTACTGGATTGGTAATATTTTAGGTTCCGGTTCGCGCCCCAAGTTATTAATTTAATGGAAATACTCATATATTTAAAATATAATTTAATAATTATTTCTGACGTACCCGGAATGCCGTGCCGTCCCGTTTCGACAGAAATCAAGCCATATATATTCGATCCAATCGCCCTATGGCTAACTTTCAGCGTTTCGTCCTCCTCTGCGCCTTCCACAGACTCCTTAACGCTCTTCCGCCTTCGCCACTGCTCCGCCGCCGCTGCTCTTAAAGCGGACCGCGCGCAACGCAGACGCTATTGAGAGGCGTCTGTTGTTGAATCCGCACGCAATTTTGCTTTCTCCACTCGTTACGTTAACACAGCCGGCGCGAAGAATTGCATCGTGTGTTTCTTTAGAGGGGACAATTTTTTCTTTCTTTCTTTCTTTCTTTCTTTCCTTTCTTTTTTTCTTTCTTTCTTTCTTTCTTCTTTCTTTCTTTCTTTCTTTCTTTCTTTCTTTCTTTCTTCATTTCTTTCTTTCTTTCTTTCTTCTTTACAATATCGTCATCGTCATGTCTACGTGGTTGCTTTCGTAGTCATCGACATCGTCACCGTCGTCACGATCCTCTTCGCCTTTTTCCTCTTCAACTTCTTGTTTTACTGTTTCACTTCTTATGTCCTTTTTGAATTTTTTTTTTTTTTTTTTTTTCCTTTTTTCCTTTTACACTATGAGCTTCTTCGTTTTCTATTTGCTGTTCTTGTTCCTCTTCCTGTTGTTGTTCTTGCTGTTCTTCTCTTCACGTTCTTGTTTTTTTTTTTCCTTCATTCCTCTTTCACTTCTTGTGTTTTATCTTCCCTTTTTTTCGTTGCTTCTTCCTCTTCCGTGCTACAAAATCAGTTGGGGGAATTTGGAGTATTGTCGGAGATTTCTTTGATCAGTGGGAATAACTTTTAAGGGAATGTGGTGATCAAAACGTCGCTGGGCCCGAAGCTTGTGTCGGGAACGAAGGATCTCCCTTGCAGGAACTACTCGGTCACCAACCAACCCAACCAGCCGAAACCACGGGCACGTCTGATCAAAATACACTACCTCTAGAATTGTCATTAGTGTTGCCGTTGGATCCACTCCTTTGCCGACGACTAAAATAACCATCTGACAGTCATATCTCTAGAATATCCCGTTCTATAAAACATGACCGGGAGATTTGGTTCAGGGCACCAACTAATGTTACTACCGTGCCTCTGACTGGGAGGTGCTAGGTTCGAGACCCGACGGTGGCAGAAATTTCGACATTAGCTTGACTTTTAGATTTCAGTAGTTGGCACGAGGAGAATTCTTGCGGTAGACTGCTCTGATCGCTAGTTTTCCGTGGTCTCTCAATTCAACACCAGGCGAATGCCGGAGCAGTACCCTAGCAAACAGGACACGGACCGCGCGCGATGTTT
Organism: Teleogryllus oceanicus; assembly: GCA_964035755.1. NCBI lineage: Eukaryota > Metazoa > Arthropoda > Insecta > Orthoptera > Gryllidae > Teleogryllus > Teleogryllus oceanicus. The sequence goes on from CAXIVR010000007.1 coordinate 109,692,086, forward strand.
CCTTCCTTTTCTTTGCTCTATCCTCATCCCTTATTCACACACACTTACACTTACTTGCACCAAATTACCACACGTGATGGGAGATCGGTCGGGAGCTTGGAACTTGTCCCGGCTTGGGCGGTGCCCCGCTAGTGAGAACTACCTGGTTGAGGAGAACTGTACCCAAGGGTAGGTCGGCGCCTTATCCATCAGTGGAAGATCTCCGCCACTTCCCGTGGAAAAATGCACTTCACTTACGGGAATAATGACTTTAGTCGTTTACGCGCCCGTAATCACCATCCAATCAATCGAAAAACGAAACTTGAATGCGGACTTGCAACTGCATATTCTGCCGAAGTCAGTAGCGACGAATCCGGTTGCCTTTTTTTATCGTCCGCTGCAGCCGTCACGACCGCACCGCTGTTTGTGCTTCGCCCTCTAAAGACCTTTTCCAGAAAGCGATATTTAAAACGATATCACTCCGCTTTGCATGCCAAAGACTATTTTTTAATGCGCATAAACAGCACAAGTTTTATATAAATATACCCGAGAACAAACGACTCAGGCGCCATATGGCGGCGTCCCGTATTTTTAGATATAACGTACGGCACTTTGCGGTACGTCCGTATTTCGTGCACGGCAAACGGATGGTGGGAAATAAGTTTAAAAAATAGGGAGGGCGGAGGAACCAGGGCCTCGTGGTGGATTAATAGTATTTTTGCGGGCATAAAGCTTGGTGCCGCGACGCGACCTTTGCATAACAAATATTGTGTTTCCGCAGGAAAGTCGTTTAATCCGCACTGCGCAACAGCCCGCGCCGTTTAACGGAATAACGTTGCTGCGATGCTTCTGGAGCTTCTTTTTTCGGTGTTTCTGGAGACACGGCCGAGAATATTTATTGTTTCTGGGAGAGTCAACTGATTATGTCTCGTAAGTGTAGTACATGTGACATCCAGGGGGTGACGAAGTTCTTTCACCGCTAGCATCCACTGCGCGGACTCGCACGTTGGCGTGCCTGGTTTTTCGCCTCTAGGATTATCTCTTAGTGGGGCACCAGTCCGGAAGAGCTTGTGATATGTGAGGTGTTGTACCCCGTGTAAATGTGCGTGTGAGTGTTTATGGGAACAAGGTTGAGGAAGGAAAGATCGCGCGCGGTCAGTGTTCAATGTTATTGTACTGCTCCAGCCTTCACTGATAGTGATCTGCGAAACCATGGAAAACCACCTATTACAGTAGCCGGTCCCTCGAATTCGCGTTGCACACACTTTCATGCACTCTACAACCACATTTTCCGGGAGACCGGTCGGGAGCTGAGAACTTGTCCTGACTAGGGTGATGCCCCGCTGGTGGGTGATACCTGGGTGGGGAAATCTCGCTGACAGGTAAGTCGGTGCCACATGTTGACATCCAGTGGGTAAAGATCACCGCCGACTACCGGGGAAGAGGATGAACTACACTTACGGGACTAACGACCTTAGTCATTAGTCTCTTCCAGAAATCGATGTTACCAGTGAACTAACGTAGCCGGTATGGGATGTGAAAGGTGAGCGCTTTCACCAACAAGGCCGAAACGGATAAGCTCACGTCCTGTGTACCTAGACCCAGCGATTTCTTTTCCCCGAGGGTGGAATCGTCCGGCCCCCACTAAGGTCAATCTCGTAAATGCTGCACGAAGAAAGAGGGGAAATTAGAGACTCCTTTGAGTGATGAAGGATACAACGTTTGATGATGAATCAAAAAGTATATGAAATCTGTTAATCAGCGCCATTTCAAGTATTTTACAACAAAATGAGAATGCATCTTATATTTTACCTACTTCCCTACTTACCACTTCTTAACCAATTTATAGTTCCTGAAAATGCTGTACCTCATTCTTAATGAATAATCATTTTAATGATTATTAATAATCATTAAAATGATTATTAATCATTTTAATGATTAGTTGAGTTAGTAATCATATTGAATTTTACAGATATTATTTAAATGAGAAAAAAACTTAAATCTGTTAATAATTAAAAAAATAATGGTTTTAAATAAAACAATAACTAAAATACTTTATTATAAATTAAATAATGTAAAACTATTTTGAACGATTGGTCTAGAGTTTGAATACTATATCTTCTTGATAGTGATTGCATTTGCTGTAAATTAGAGTGTGACGGTAACAATGCCAGAAACAATGAAATTGGATGTCTTTAATTTACAAAAGCGAGTTCCCAGAATAGACCAGACGGACATGAACTTCATTTACATCACATCGAACTCATTTTCTCACTGGTGTTATTAAGGTCACACGATTAACACCGTTTGTGCAAAAGTTAATTCCACTCACGCTTGTTACAGAGTGAAAATAGTTCGAAGTCTCTGCCGGCTATTAAACTATGTTATAAAACTTTACATGTAGGACACGGTTTCCCCAGCAGTGTCGAATATAAAAATAGCGCAACTACCCGTATTAGCAAAAATGTCCGATTAGCAATTATTTCGGGAACTGGGAAACTGGGAGGGGTGGCTTTTTATGGATAGGGACAGTGGCAGTGAGCGCCAAAAACGCCATGGAACACCAGACGACATTGCTGGGGCAGGGGAGCGGGAGGTGGTAGAGAGGACAGAAAGGGGGCCTGAGAGAGGTGGCTCAGGGCATCAACTCATGTCACTGCAGAGTCTCTGCCGGGGAGGTCCTAGGCTTGAGTTCCTATTGATTGATTGATTTTTCGTGTTTCCGGGCGCGTCGACTGCTTTGGTCATTAGCCCCGTTAGTTGGTGCATGTTTTTCTCGGAGATGGCGGTGATCTTCCCGCTGGATTGCGATCCGGCGCCGACCTACCGTCGGCTAGTGGGGTTTCCCCCTAACCAGGACTCTCCCACCAGCGGGGCACCGCCCCAGCCGGGACACGCTCTAAGCTCCCGACCGGTCTCCCGGAATATGTGGTAGTGTAGTGCATGTTAGTGTAAGTGTGTGTGAGGGGAGAGGATAGGACAAGGAAGAGGAGGGACAGATCGCAGGACAGTCGAGGAACACAGCGACTGAATTCGACCTAGCTGAAGAGCTAGAGTCGAAAATCCTACCGCCGACAGGGCTCGAACCTAGAACCTCCCGGTCAGAGGCGCTGCAGTGACATCAGTTGATGCACTGAGCTACCTCTCCCGGTTTGAGTTCCGACGGTGGCAGGATTTTTAGTTTGAAAGCTAGGTCGAATTCAGTCGCTGTCTGTAGGAGAATTCTAGTGGTCGGCTGCTCTCTTAGCAGTACTTTTCCGTGGATTCTCCGATCAACACCAAGCAAATGCCAGAGCAATACGTTAACAAACGGGCCACGGACTGCACGCGATCTTTCCTTCCTCTTCCTTGTCCTATCCTTACCCCTTTCGTACATACACTTACGTGCACTGTACTACACTATCACACATGTCGGAAGACAGGGAGCTTTCAGCTTGTCTCGGCCGGAGCGGTGCTCCCATGGTGGGAGATACTTGATTAGGGAAAACCCTGCTAGCCGATATGTAGAGCGGTGCCGGATCTCACTATCCAGCGGAGGAAGATCACCGCCCGAGGAAAACCTACCCAACATAATTGGGACTAATGACCTTAGCAGTTGACCCGCACGGTATCACTCAGTCAAATATAAAAATAGAGCAACTACCCTTATTAACGAAAATTTCCGATTCGCAATTATTCTGGGAACCTGGGGCGGGATGGATTTTATGGACAGGAACAGTGGCAGTCGGCGCTAAAAATTCCACGGAACACGAGGCGCGGGGGTGCTTGATCGCTGGGGTGGGGTGGGGGGATGGGGAAAAGGACAGCGGGGTGCACAACCGCGGATAACTAACCGCCATTTGGCACCGCTGCCGACGCCTCCGCACGGAGTTCGTTAGCGAATCAATCGCATTAGTAGCGCGAATGACCGCAGGGGGCGCCAGGGGGGGCGGGGGATTGGTGCCCATCGATTCGGGGAAGAGGGGCGGGTGAGGGGAGTGGGCAGGAGAGGGAGGTGGCGGCAGTTGATCAAGTGACGTCTCCGCGGCCACCTACGTTGCTGAATTCCCTGCTGCCCGCCTCTGTCCGCGTTCTCTGGCGTAATTTATGGGCCTCCATATGAAGGAATGTTGCTATGGAGCCGTATTGAGCTGATGGGTACAGTCTGTCGCAAGGGCTCGAGACCATTTCGTGATGTATGACAGTCTGCAAAGTTTTGCAAGTAATACGTTTTACAAAGTTTCTAATAATGATGGCACGGAAATGGATGTGAAATGATATGGATTGATAAATAATTGGGGTGTTGTTCTTTTTGCTCATGAATCTTACTTCCTGAAGATCCTTTCGTAACGGTCATTGAACAACAATGAACAAAATGTTCGAAGTAAAACTTTTGTAAATAGTTTGTGATAATTATAATGAAATCAATGTGTAATGTTCAAATAATGAGGTAATATTCTAAGCTCTCACTCTTTACAATTTATGTATTTTTCTTGTTTCTATTATTACATGAAATCAGATTAAGTAAATCTCTTATTCTCTAAATATGCGTTATCTTTTCCATTAGTACTCTTCACAATAACCGGCTATTATGCAAAACAATTTTTACATAAAGTATTAGTGATAGACGTATCAATAAGTAAAAATGTTATAGCGTTACAAAACTCCTATGGTTTGTTGTAAGATTCTTGAAGAGTGCTCAATTAAAAAATACCAAACAGTATTGATATGGATTTTGAATTTGGCAAGTTCCTGAAATCAATTAATATCGTTTTTCCACTTTGTAGTTGTATTAAAGAAATAAATGCTTGTTTCTTGTCTTCAAATTCGCTATAACGTAACGATATCATAAATGAGGATAGAAGCGGAAAGTTTAGGCATTTATTTTAATAAATAGTTGGCACAAACAATAAAACTTAAGCCAAAATGATGTATGGGTTTAATCGTTACAGTATTTTTGATTGGCAATCAAAACAATAAGACATAAAGCATCCAAAACAACGAAATCGTAATTAACACGCCGTTAAGGAATGCTATTCTCGATATGTAAGTCAGCAAAATTTCTAATAACGATCGGCGTGGGGAATGCTATTCTCGATATGTAAGTAAGCAAAATTTCTAATAACGATCGGCGTGGGGAAGCTATTCTCGATATGTAAGTCAGCAAAATTTCTAATAACGATGATCGGAAAGAATGTAGAAAATGTCGTAACGTCGCGAGAGCATTAAGAATGAAAATCTTGCATGTCCGGAAGAACGCTAGTTCCGATATGTAAGTGCGCTCGCTTTAATAGATCGGAGGGAATGCTATCGATATGAAGTAGAAAATTTCTAAGACGACGGCGGAGTATCTCGATATGTAGAAATTTCAATAACGATCGGGAGAAGATGTGAGTCAGTCTCTCGCGGAGCACAAGAATTGTAAAATCTTTGTGCATGTTCCTGGAACGAGACCTAAGCCGCTTAACTGCGCTCGTGGCGCTCCACAAGCCGGAGGACTGCGCGGGGTCCGAAACCGGGACGCGCAGGTCCTCTCCGGGAGATTTACCTACTCGGACGCTGGCTAACAAGCAGGTGGTTCAGCGGGTCGGTCGCTGCCCGACGTGGGTGGTTCCGTCCCGTGTCGTACCTCGTTTGTGGTCCGACAGGAAAGCCAGGGGCTGGAATTAACGTGGCAGTCTTAAGAGTTGTTCTTGCTGGCTTGAGATAATTTTTTTGAATGTTTTTGTAGAAGATTATCCTTTGAATGTGGTCGTTATATTTTTATTTTAGATCCGTTATCGTCATTAACAGGCTTGTAAGTTTATCTGCTGTTTCGTGATTAATAAATGAAATTATGTTTTCTAAGTACTTTGTTCTTTTGTAGAAGGTCGTCGTACGAAATGAATAGTAAAGATAAAGATGATCGATTCTGAACATTGTTTCCATAGAAGTGTATGAATGTGGTTTTCGAATATTTTATTTCGGAATAAAAGTACATTATTTTTGAAGGTGTATTTATGTAAAAAAATGTATTTTACACATTCAGCTCTTGCGTGTAGAAATATTAATTCATTCTTTATAATTCTTTCTTTATCTTGGTTCTTGTTAGGATTATAAAGTCGACATTCCATTTTATTTCGGAATAAAAGTACATTATTTTTGTAGGTGTATTTGCGGGTTCAAACCGATCGAAGCCGTGGATTTTAAGGGCGAAAAATCCTTCGTACGCCTTCCTTCGGAGGAAGTAAAGCCGGCTGTCCATGTTAGTACGTTTACTGCATGTAAAAGATCCTCAAGCCTAAATTATGCCTCTGAGCTAAATTCAAATCGCCTGTTTCGTCGCCCAAGTAATTTCTCCCATGATTGGTGAAAGGAGGTAACGGAATTTGCGTGGTCAGACGGAAGAGCAGGCCTCATGGCCTGAGTCTCGCCACGTAAAATAAGGCAAATTCAATTCAATTCTCATGTTCGATTATTTGAGAATAACGGTTAGGTCGCATGAGAAAAATGTAATATGGTGTGGAACACAATTCTTACATTAGGGAAGTTAAGCTCGACGTAGCGTTACAGACATCGACAGCAACATTGAACTTCTGCGTATGCGCTGTTGAAGTTTCGTATCACTTGTGCATCTACGCACGCCCAGAAGATCGTTTTTGCTGTCGATTGCTGTATGCTATCCCGCGCTTAAACACCCTATTTAGTGACGATCGCGATTCAGAGATGTAGTAATATCTTGCGTTATTCCGTTACTATGTAGGAAGTTATCATTGCAGATGTGACTGTCAGGACATAACGTGATAATTATTGCTATTTATACAACGGAAGTGACGCATCACAGGAAGTAAGAGTCGCGTAGGTTTAGAATATATGCAGATGGCTCACGTACGCGGAAACGATGAACGCCTTCTCACAGCGGTTGTGAAGGCAAATCATAAACATACGTGTGATTCATTTGTCATTAGTCAACATAATGCGGGACATGAGATCGATGTATTTTTGTCTTCGAATACAAAATTGAAGTATGTTTTTCCCAGACTTTCTTCTCTTCCCATCTCTCTTCCCTTACTCCTCTTCTGTTATCTTTAATTTATCCTTTCCTGTCCTGCTCTCTTCATCTCGTTGCCTTCTCTCCTCCTTCTTCACTCTCCTCAACTACTCCTTTCCCTTCCGTTCCTTTCCTGCCCTACTCTCATCTCCCCTTTCCTCTTTCCCCTTTTTTCCCTTCCCCCTTCCCTGACTTGTTTCTGCTTGTTTTTCTCCTATTTCTCCCTTCTCGTCTCTTCTCCTTCTTCTGTTTACCCTCTCCACTCCTCCTCTTTCCATCGACTTTGTTGTCTTCTCTCCTTCGTGCATCGAACTTTCTTCGTGCAGAAACGGAGCGTGCCGTGTCGCTCGTACCGATCGTCCGTGACGTCGGCACCCAGCACATCGTGACATTCCTGCAGAAATCGCTTTGTTTTTCTTTCGATCGCGCCAACAGATTGCGGTCTCTTGTACTTGTCTTTGAATAGTAGCCTAGTTCCCGGGGACTTCTTGTTGGTTCCGTATCTTTTGACGCCTGTCTTCTCGGATGATCGAATCGTAATGTATGGCTTCTTCTTCAATTTGTGCTGTTATACGTTGCTACTAGTTGAATGGAAAATACTAGTGGCTTGCTTGAGTAAAACCGCTGCTGAACAAGAATGTTTCTCCAGAACGTAGCAAGCACATCAAAGAATAACAAATAAAATGCTTTTGAATAACGCTGAAATAAATATTTTAACAAACCCTACAACGTAGTATAGTATCGTATTCTATACAGTACAACAGTTCTTTACATATCAAGAATAGTAATAAAGAAGAAGTCTGCTCCATAACGCAACACGTGAATTGCAAATGTTTAATGGCGGGCAACCTCTTCCTTGGAGTCCTGCTGTCGAACGACGACAACTGTGCCGTAAGCAGTGTAGCACTGTGCATCAGAATTCAGTCGGTACGCATAATATGGGAAAAGACGTACCAACAATGGAGGCCGAAAGCAGCATAGTTTGTTCCAATATCTGCGCGTATTGTGAATTACTTATACACTTTACATAGATATTACAAGAATTTTACATGCACAAAGAATGCTTAGCTGCAGAAATCTGCAATAGTTCATTATTAGCTTATACTTTTAATACTTACGGTCTTATTACATCTGTACATTACGTTTTGGTTAATTGGCACTGCTCCTGGGATGCTTTCAAATGCTTAATATCCTGGCTCATGGAGTAATGATCCCTTATAAAAAATATATTTAAAACGAATTAAGTATTTTAAAACGACTTAACTGCTTATTTTAAACAATCATTCGAGTTATCATGTTACGAAATAATTAAGTATATGCAAACTAGAAACAACTGAGATTAAACCAGAAATTACTGAGATATTTTTTAAAGGATATTGCATTGTATTTGTAGTGAATAATAATCTGACTCGTTTTATATGTGCCTTTAAGTATGAATTGATGTGGATTACCGTTAAGTATGAATGACCCCTTGTTTCGCAATTGATGTGGTAATTAAATATCCTAAAAAAGATGATGCGTACTGAACTGGTTAAAAAATATTAAGTTTTATCACAATCTGGATTCGTCCATTGACCTCAAATGTGTCCAAATTATTTATTTTCCTGTAAGAATATGGGAGACCCATATCTCAAGGGCTTTCCTGTGCGACCTGGGTCTACGTCTAGGGAAACTACATCTGGGGAGAGGAGGAGAAGGCGAAGAGCGGACGTAGGCCTTGCGACGCGCTTCCCGACCTCGCCTCATGGGATGCGCTGCACTACCACGCCACATCCCGCACTATCACGCCTCATCGCACCCCATCATATCCCGCCCTTTAACCCGCACCTCGTCCTCCACCGTCCGGGAGATGTGGCTCAGTGCATCAACTGATGTCACTGCATGTCTGATCGGGAGGTCCTTGTTTCCAGTCCCGACATTGCCAAAATGTTCGATACTAGCTTGTCAGCTAGGTCAAATTCAGTCTGGAGGAGAATTCTGACGGCCGGAAGCTCTGATCGGTTGTTTTTCGTGGTTTCTCTGATCAATACCAGGCGAATGCCAGAGCAGTACCCAAAAAAACGGGCCACGCACCGCGCGCGATCTTTCCTTCCTCTTCCTTGTTTTATCCTCGCCCTTTCCTTACAAACATTTACACATTTACATTCGTATGCACTACACTACCACATATGCCGAGAGACTCACTCCACCACGCTCTGTCTCGCCTCACTCTCTTATTTCCCCCCTTTCCCCTCCCCCCTCCTGCCGCCTCATTCTCGCATCCCCGCGCACGCTCTCCGCCTCATTCTTTCCTTTCCCGCCACGCTCTGTCCCGTACATTCTCTCATCCCCTGCCACGTTCTGCTCCAGCCTCATTCTCTCATCTCCCTCCCACGCTCTTCCCCGCCTCTTTCTCTCATCATCCCCGCCACGCTCTGCCCGGCCTCATTCTCTCATCCCCGCCACGCTCTGCTCCGCCTCATTCTCTTCTTTTTCCCGCCACGCTCTCCGCCTCATTCTCTTCTTTTTCCCGTCACGCTCTGTCCCGCACATTCTCTCATCCGCCGCCACGCTCTCCCCGCCTCTTTCTCTCATCTTCCCGCCACGCTCTGCTCCGCCCCATTTTACCGTATCCACTCCTCCCCGCCCGGTTTAGCTCCGCCCCGCCCTCTCGTAAATCAGTCGTGGTACAGGCGCGCGATGGGTGCTATAGACGGCGGCGCTGCCCGTCCGCGAGAAACGAACGGGAAGACATTTTAAAAAGAGTGGCTGCGCGGCGGTGGCAGTTGGCGCCTCCCTTACGCCGTTTCCGCTGCCTCGCGCTTCCGTTGTTTCATCCCTCGCCCCGCTGCGCGCCGCACGCCCTCGGCCTCATCTGCGAGCGCGCGACTACGACCCCGAAATTCCCTGCAACCCCCGCGCTTATCAACGCTCGGCATTCTTTGTTAAAGCAGTAAATGTCTAAACGTAATCAAGATCTGAATCGGCTGAGTTCTTATTCATTTATTGGTTAATTTTAAATTTAAGGTTTGATTTTAATTATTTTTTAATGAAATTAGTAATATTGTTTACAAAGGGATGTTCTCTAATTGAAATATAGCTTTATATTTTTGTATATGTCGCTCTAAATGTACGTTTATTTAATTTCTTAAATTAAATGTTCATTATCCATATTGTATGAGGAGAGTTCCCTAATTCAAAAGTGACTTCATTATTTGGGTAGCTCTCTCGTGTCACTGAAGTTTATTTATTAAACAATTTCTCTTGACATGGTGAGTATTTCTCTGGACCACTTGCCTACCATTCTATTATCATTGCTCCTTATATTGCTATCATGTTGCCATCCAAATACCCCCAAATTTTGAAGAGTGTTTTTGAAAAGGTCAAAGATTCAACTAGAGCCAGAACGACCGAGGTTTCTGCTGTTTGGAAAAGGTCGTACGTATGGTTTTGGCGCTAGTAGTGTTCACAGACAGACAGGCGGACGGACGGATGTTTTGAAGGAAAAATAACACCTTTTCAGTAAGAGAGGACCCCAAAACGTGTATTTCCGTTGAAATCTCGAACTCGATATTCCGCAGCATTACATAACTTTCTCTGTACTACGTATATTACTCCCGTATGTACGTATGTATACAAGAAAGTAAAAATCGATATTTCGGCAACAAAATATCGATGTGAAGAAAACATCGAAAAAAAAAACTCGAGTTTCAAAAACTCGAGTTTCAAAAACTCGAGTTTCAAAAACATCGAGTTTCAAAAACATCGATGTTTCAAAAACATCGATGTTTCAAAAACATCGATGTTTCAAAAACATCGATGTTTCAAAAACATCGGTGTTTCAAAAACGTCGATGTTTCAAAAACGTCGATGTTTCAAAAACGTCGATGTTTCAAAAACATCCATGTTTCAAAAACATCGATGTTTTTTTTGCCATCCCGAGTCTCGAGGCTGCTGCAGCGGCGTGGCAAGTGGCCCCCAACGTGGTGGCGCGTGAGACGGAGTGCGCCCGCCGACGTGTGGACAGCGCTCCTGCATTAGGCGCCTGGCGGGCGGCCAGAGCGCGCGCGCGCTGCCCGGCGAACGCCGCTCCTGCCTCCCAGGCCCCCGCCCCGCCCGCACTTGCCTACCCTCCACGTCCCAGCTCACTCCACCCAATGCAAATTTTGATAAGCTCTTATTTTACCCACCTCTTCACATTTTGCCCCATCTCTCGACATTTTGCCCATCTCTCGACATTTTGCCCCATCTCTCGACATTTTGCCCCATCTCTCGACATTTTTTGTCCAATATCTCTACTATTTTCCCAGTATCTCGATATTTTACGGAATATCTGGTCATTTTGCTCAATGTCTCGTCATTCTGACAAACCTTTTCACATTTTGCTCAATCTCTCCACATTGTCCCACTTCTCGCACACGTTTTGCCACTGTTTCTCCAGACATTTTCTTCTTTCTCCACACATTTTGTCTCTGCCTCTACACATATTTTCCTGTATATCCATACATTTTGCCGCAACTCGCCACACTTGCGCTGTATCTCCCTACCTTACTTCTCATCTTGCTCGTCCTTGCCAAGCTTCAATTCTTTCTCCGCCAGAGCCCATGAAACTGAAAAGTCCCTATAAGCCCCACCTGAAATAGTTAATCTCAGATCTCTAACCCAAATTCGGCGCACTCCGTGTCAACTCGTCTGTCTCATTGCGTGAGCCACAAAATCTAGCTTACCACACTGACACTGCTAGTCGTCCAGCTGCTTCACTGGTGAAGTCAACAACTCCACAATCACGACCTCCGCCACCACACCCACCGCATCACCATCACCACTGCACCACCACCACCACCACATCACCTCTACTACCGTCACCACTTCCACCACCACCATCACCTTCACCATCACCTCCAGCACCACCACCGTCACCACTGGCGCCTCTGCCGCCGCGACTATCACAACCTCCAGTTTCAACACCATATTTGTGTTACTGTCTCATCAGCTACCTTGCTTCAAAAATTTTCAACCCTATCAAAGCAGTAATCATCGTGTATTTCGATCGTATTTGATCAATACCCTACTAACATCATCTCCACTTCTGCCATTCCTAGAACAATTCCTGCCTCCGCCGCCGTCGTCTCCTTCACTCTGCTCGACCAGCCGCGTCGAGGCTATACATTGGGGATACGATTAGTACGTAACGGTGTCTGTGCTCACTTTATTCCGCCTGAGCCCGTAAATCATCATCATCTTCACTACAACGGCCGTCATCTCCGTCTTTATGGCCGCCATTACCATCTATATCATCTGCATCTCTATTAGTGTTGCTCCTAGAGCGTAGAGTACGTGATGCTATGAGTAAGGTGGCGGTTTTTGAGATATCAGCATACAATCCAACTTAATGGAGTGAACACATTGGACGCTTAGAGAATAGTTTTCTTATAAATTTTTATTACTTTTATGTTCGAACTCGTTTTTATAATTATGTTAATCTAATCGCTGAATAAAATGATTTAGATTTCTGATTCCAGTATTCTGGAATGAATTAGATTTCCGATTTCAGCACGTATGATTCAATAGATACCTTGCAGTGAGTTTTTTCAAAAATAAAATATATAAGATATAAATTCAATAGGTATAGCCTGAGTTAATCCAAATTCCAACTGCCACATTAGTAAAGCAGGGCAATTCAAATTTTTAAAACAAATTAATTTTTATTCCTTATCATTTAATTACATAATCAAGTGATTCGACGAATGGTTTCGCTGAGCTCTATTCGTTGTATGTGTATCATATTAAAAATTGAAAACCTTAGCAATATTTGTTAAAAGGAAGAACTTTTTTATACTAGTTTTTTTATCCTTTGTTTTGTACAAAATTGTGTTCGGAAAATGGATTTAAAGTTGGAAATAGGTATGTATTAAAAGCTTACGAATTTTCTAAAACAAATTTGCTCAATTTGTCTTGGGACTTACATTAGCAGTTATTTGATACAAGAAATCAAAAAAACATCTTTGAACTTTCTAACAAACATTTCCAACTTAACAATTTTTTAATTCTTAGATGCAGAAGAGATGAAAAATTATATGCTTGAAATTGACATTTGCGATTTGTAGGATGTACCAATTGCTATTTATTTGTTCAGATTCGGGCACCACGATAGTTTTCTTCTTGCATTCTTCGCCAGCGAGACCATACAAATAGCTTGAGTGCACGTATGGTGAGAATATGATAGTCGGTGGTAGAAATATCGAAGTTTATGGTGTTTTACGAGGATCAACTTATTGGTAATGCATAAAATTCATTATTTTTTAATGTTCTTATTAATTCTTTACTAAACAGCAAGTGGAAAACTATTAACCTCTAGTGATCTAAATGTAAGATTTCTAAACAAATTTGTTGATCACTGGAATGTCATCATGATGAAATTTTTCCTCAACAGATACAATTTTCTCTTTTTTGATAATACGAGTTACTTCGACCTTAAAGTTTGAAAATGCCAAATAAAGGGTTCCAAAAAATTTACTTATGATAAATTATAATTTATAAGTGGATAAATAGAAGTAATAATGAGACAATATACATATTTAAATTCACTTGAATGCACTCTTTATTTCCACATTTATCAAGTTAAGACGTATTTTCAAGTTGTCTCTAGGCACTGCTCGCCTGAGGAGACCAGCCAAACAATTTCCTTGCACATCTCGAGGGAGGTCACAGACTCCGCGGACGCGTCGCTAACCGACGTCCCTACGCGAGGACGCGTGGGCCTTCGCAACCGCCTGCGTCCTCAATTGCACGCTCCGCTGGCGCCACATCACTCGCCGCTCCCGACGCCGCAGTGGGAATGTCCGAGTAACTCGCTCGCGATTCTACCACCTGCGCGGGATTCGACCGTAAGATCCAATTTAACGCTTCCTTTTGAGGAACGATTTCGGGAGTTTTAGCGAACGCGCGCATGCGCGCAGGTGTTTCTGGGACGGCAGAGCCAGTAAGCGCATGCGCGCGTGTACGCGCATAGCGTACATGCATAACGTACACGCTAAAACTCCCGCATTCGTTCGTCAAAAGGAAAGCGTGTAAATTGGCCCCAGCGGCTTTGGAGGTAATGAGCCTGTTCGTTTAGGCGGGTTGCTTCCACCCAGTAGCCTCCATCGCTGCTTCCTCCGTCTTTTCTTCCGGCTGCGGTTACTCAGGGGTAACATTCGTTGTCTCAACAGCAGCGTTGACCTGAGGATCTAGGGTTTGAGTACCGTAATTGGTAGGTTTTCGACACTAGCTGGATAGTGATGAAATTCAAACACTTCGGAAGGACCAGCTGCTCTCTTCGCTATTTTCTCGTATCTCCGATCAATATCTCAGGAATATAGGAGCAGTACTCTCATAAAAGAGCCACAGACCGCGCGCGTTCTTTTCTTTCTTTTCCTTGTCGTATCCCTACCCCTTATACACTCACATGCACTATACTACCACACATGTCTGGAATCCAACAGGGAGCTTAGAGTTTGTCTCGGCTGGAGCGATGCCCTGCTAGGGCGAGATTCCTTGTTGGGGAAAACCCTACATGCTGACGAGTGTGTCAGCTCGCCATCCAGGAGGGAAGATCACTACCACTCCTGCGATAAAACATGAACTACACTTACGGGACCGATGACGTTAGTGTTCACGCGCCCGGAAACACCAATCAGTCAATTAATCAATCCATGACGTTTTGGAATCTTGGTCAGGTTCTCGAAGCGCGATGATTCTTCCGAAATTTATTTTGCTGTCCATAAAGAGAATTGAGCGATCAATAGAGAGGACATCTCGAAGATGACCTTGGGCCGTCCAAATTCTCTGCCTCTAGTATGGCTGAGACTTTTGCAATTCGCAGACTCTTTGATCACTGTGCGGTTGTTAAGACTGTGTCTGCTTTCCGTAAATGACGAAGGCGGTGAAGAGTCACTTTCACTTACCTATTTGAGTTATGTCTCAATCACATGTAATTCTTCTCTTTCTTCCACTCCAAAATGTTCTTTCTTACCGCCTTTCTTAGCTTAGACTGTTTTGCCCTCCACATTTCTCTTCTAATCAATTCTATTTCGTCCTGTCTCTCTTTTCTCGCTCTCTCCTCTCTCTCTCTCTCTTCTCTCTCTCTCTCTCTCTCTCTCCTCTCTTTCCCTCTACCATCATTGTCTTCCTGCTTGACTCGCGCCTATTTCCCCGCAACTGAATTCACACTCGGTTGCGGGTCACGTGCCAGCTAGAGGAGCTTTTAGAACTTCCCATTTTACTTTTGTTGGCAGGGACACCTCTCTGGCTTTCTTCAGATTGTGACCGGCACTTTTGTGAAGATGTTCATAGGTTTTTCGTGGAAAATTCTCCTTCACTTTCTGCGCTTGCCTCATGGTTTCCTTACTCTGTGTGTGTAGAATGTCCTCCTTTTCTTATATGCAATACCGCATTCTAAATGTTTGATTTTCTTTATCGTCTCATTAATTTGTGCTTAACAGTATTTTCTCGATTCTGTCCTTATCCGTCTCTGTTTGCGTCTGTCTCAATCTGCTTCCCTCTCTCATTTAAACACCACGCAGATGAATACACTGCTTGTCTTTCTGTCTGCTGTCTTCCTGCTCGATTATAGCTCTAATACTTTTCTCTGCTTCGTCTCTCTACTCTCCTCTTCTCTCTCTCTCTCTCTCTCTCTCTCTCTCTCTCTCTCTCTCTCTCTCTCTCTCTCTCTCTCTATTCCGAGCAATAAAATTCTTGCTTGGCGTTTTTAACGCTTCGTCCAGAACCATTACCTTTCTCTCCTACCATTTTCACTCCCAATGTTTTCGCATGTATTATCTATATCCTCTTTCAAGACATCGTTCACCTCTCCCGAGTTCTAACTCACTCCATTCCATTCTCCTCCCCACTCGCCATCGCGCCGGGGCACCGCAGTGGCCACTCTTCCCCTCGCTCACCTTCCTTCGCGCGCTGCGACCGCCGCTGCCGCCGCGCCGTCGCAGCCTCCGCCGCAGCTCGCGGGCGGGCGGGCGGCGTCAGCGGTGCGTGGGAGTATTTCCCGAGGCGGACTAACAAGCTCTCGGTCAATACGGCCGCCGACGAACAATATTGACGCTTCCGGTAGGCCGCAAACAGACGACTGTCGGGAGTCCGCCCCGCCCACCACCACCACCACCACCACCACCATCACCACCACACCCACCCCCCCCCGTCCAGCTCATCCCCGCCCAATCCAGCCCAGTTCCCCCAGCCCCGCCCATTCCCGCCCAACCCAGCCCAGCTGCTATAGCCCCGCCCAACTCAACTTCGCCTGACCCCGGCTCCTCATTCCGGCCCATTCCCCGGCCCTTCCCCCCCCTACCCCAGCCCCCCCATCTCATCCCACCCCCCCCCCTCCCCCACCTCCACCTCCCTGCACCCCCCTCGGCCCCCGCCTCCGACCATCCCATTCCACCCATCTTCCGCTCTACCTGCCCCGCCCCCGCCCGCGGGCCAGACGGAATTTCGAGAGGCTCCGCGCTTCTCGGGCGTTCCCCGTTTCGCCGCCGCCGCCGTCGTTCGCTCAGCTCGCGAAGGATGCTGGCCCCCCGTTTGCGAGTCAATTGGCTCCAGAATGCTCTCTTAAAAATGAGAGCTCACTGGGGGCTTGTAGTCGGCTGAGCGAAAGGCCGAACTAGAATTCCGGAGCTTTTGTTTGGTGAGCATGCTGGTTCCCAAGGAACATGAAGCGAACTTGGGAATACGTTTCGTTATTGCGTAGTAATCGATGAGAGGACAATGACAGATTTCGAAGTTAGTTTCTATTGCAGTTGTGCGATTAAACATTAAAATGATCTGGTCTTCGGCTGGCGGCGTGTTTATTAAATAAAGAAAACCGAGGGAAATTGAGGTGAAGGTTGCGTTTTAGGAAGTTCTTTTATTTGTAATAGAATGTTATTTATACGTCGCAGTAAGCATTCTTAAAAGTATTCAAACCTCTGTATTGTTATACAAGCAAATATGAAAGAATGAGTTTTACGGAGTAAAACGATCTCGTCTTTGATGAGCGGGTACTAAATTTAAAAAAATTAAGTAAATTCTCTTTTAAAAGTTTTACAAAATTGTTGGTACTTATTGCATGAAAGGCAATTATTAATCTTCATGTGATTAATTTCTTGTAAAGAATGGTTTTACCAAATTTGTGTAGTTAAGAATGTTCTATGTTTTAATAAGGAAGCTTTTTGTGTATAAAACCTCGACTAATGAAAGAGATTGACAGTGATTGAAAACGTCTGACATTTAAATGGATTCTGAACCTAAAATCTCGTCATTATTTTTAAACATTGCGAAGTCGGTTTTCGCCGATTTTATTCTTTGAGCCCGATCCAACTGTGCAGATGATTAACATTTATAGACTTTTTCTTTCAGTGTTGATTTTGGCAACTGTCTGCTTCTTTACCATGCAAATTATTTTTTATCAAGCCTAACCAGTGTTTGCGACTGTTATTTGTCATTCATTCTCACAACTTTCCGGCTTATGCAATACATTATTGAATTAAAATCTCGTCCAAATCTTTTGATCTTCCGCTCTCTAAGACGAATGGAATTTCCAGAAGTTAATTTCTGTCTTTAATTTGTATCGGCATCTAGCACTTCTGGGGTTGAAGGTACTTGTATCTTTGATCATTATATGTTGCCAATTTTAGATTATCCTTGTAGATGTTGAATCGTTTTCTGTGGTCTTACAGAGTATTGTATTGGGCGCGGATATCGGCAATTTTTGTCCAAAAAATACTCTCATTGCTGGAACTATTTTCTCATAAAACTGCTTTAAATTCTTTCTATACATTTTTTTCTACGGATTGACCAAAGAACGCTTAAAAAATGGCACAGATCTCATGTCCGTTACACTCTGCATTTTCGAAAATTGCAAAAGTTAGAAATAATGTGAGAAAATTTTAGCCTCCATTTGATTACGTAACAATGATGTATCATTCGCTTATAATTTAAACATTATCTCTTCAGCAGATGCATTTGTTGTTCATTCGTGTGTAAACACATATTGGTGCTGGCCATAGAAAAAAAAATTAAATCGATTCAATTAAAGCTTACTTTCAGTGGCGAGGCTCATACCATAATGCCTGCTCTTCCACTCCTTTCACTGCCCGGCAGAGAACGGAGGTATCACTTGGGTGATGAAGCAGGTGAATTGAAAATTTTACTCAGAGGCTTCTATTAGGCTCGAGGGTCAATTAACATGTAAATCTACAACATGGGACTGCCAGCTTTTTCTCCATTCGAAGGAAGGAATACGCGGTTTTTTCGCCCTTAAAAGTCTATAACTTGGATCAGGTTTTTCGAGAGTGGGGAGTATTACTCTGTACACTAACCGTTACACCACCCAAACCACGAGAAAGACACGAAAAAATGGAGAGGCCTCTACGAAAACGAATCTCCCATTTCCTCTCCTGGGCGTCCTTGGCGTCCAGCTGCTCCTCTGGCCTTCCTCTCGGGCGAGCCAGTGCCGTTGGCGAACAGTGGAGCCTTTCCACGAGAGTGAACGCGGCAACCTGTCTGCTGCCGCGGACACCGACCAGGCGCCGCACATAAGGCGGGGTTGGCGGCGGCGACATTTTTAAGGCGTGGACGCAAATGGAAGCGCCTTATACGTGCGGCGGGCGGCATGGCGTCGCTTCCCTGGCTGTGCGGTGCCCAACTGAGCAGACAGCCCGAGACACGACACTGCCGCTGCTGCCTCTGCTGCGGCTAAGGCGGACAACGAAAAAAGGAACACCAACTACATTCAATAAGCCACCGCGTCTTTGGTATAGTACGCATCAACGTTTTCTCTTGAACAGTTTATTATTTTATTATTATTATTATTATTATTATTATTATTATTATTATTATTATTATTATTATTTCCCAATTTCTGTAGATATACACTGATGCCGGGGTTCTCAAAATCACCCAAGGCAACAATGGTTCGCACGTAAAGTGGAACAAGAATGTATTTTGATTTTTATATCAGTCAAGTCAGACTTAAGAATTTACGGACTATATTTGCTGTTCCCAATAATGCGGCTTTTTGAACTGTCCGTATATGCTTTTCAGTCAATTCCAACTTCTTCGCGATCTCTTGCCATTCCTTGGTGACCAATCCATTCGCTGCATTATTATTATTATTATTATTATTATTATTATTATTATTATTAATAAAATAATAATAATAATAATAATAATACATTTTATTAATTTTCATATAAGTTAACATGAACCCGAATGCGCAAATTCTTGTGCTCGGATGCAGCTTAATAAAGCTTATAACGAAAACTAATCTGAGATATGGTTCTATGACAACGCAATTATTATGCAACTCACAGTTTTACGACAAAGTAACATACCATAGGTATAAAGTATTATAAAAATGTGCTGTTACAAAAAAGTAAAACGACCGCAAACTGTGCTATGATTATTCAAATTTAAAGAATGAAATTAATAAAGGATGGAAATGACAGTTCATCTTTCTGACTTTGTATTTCTTCTGTGAATGCAAAGCGAAAGTAATGGACGTTCTATACTGTAATCTGCAAGTAGATTCTAGAAATCAGGAAGAGTCAAGTTTGTGACATGTTTGTGGATGTTTGTATGCTTGTGGATGTTTGTGACATGTAGTTTAGCAGTGTAATCTGGCAAAGCGTTGATTAAAAGGACCGCTCAGTAAGGTGTCATTGATGACGGTCCGCTAGCCCAGAAGATCGTTGGAAACGAGCAGTGTTATGATTCGGTTACGCTATAAATTGTATCAGACCTGACCAACTGTAGACAACATTAAGGAAGAGACTTCCGAAGAAGGATGTTTTTGTGACAAGCGAGTTTAGGAGTTTTTGAAGTGTATTGATAAGATAAGTGTGGTAGTTATTTAGCGTTTGTGGCACTGCAGTAGCCGAACGTCGCATCTAGCAAACAAAAGAAGATTATCGAAGAGCTCTGTTTCTTGCAAGAGAAATGAAGGGAACAGTTTTTGCAGAAATGGTAAAACAAATCTCACTGAGCTATTCAACAATCATTACTAAATATTTTGAAAAGCGAAAACTCGGGTACGTATAGCATTTGTTATTTTTATTTCCTTTTTATTGTGGCCCGATTGTAGAAGCCACATTGCGTTGGTGCCGGCCCCATGCCAAAAATTGTTTTTCACTACAGCCCAGGGTCGGATGTAGATACTACGGACCTCGAAAGCACTAACTCGTGTTGGGTCTTCCTGTCTGAAAAAAATCCTCAAGATTGACTAAAAACACTAATTATAACATTAATTTTTAAAAAAGTGCAAATGAAAGTTGTCTAATTGTTGTAAAAATTATAAATTTTAACAGATTAACAATTATATTTAAGTTATTTTTGCGACATTTTTTTCCAATGTTTTATGATTTTCTTTCGGGACCGACCTCCCATGAGTTGGCCCTTGTTTAGCCTCTGGTTACATAACCAACTAATTTTATTCAGTGCGCACGCGTAGATCGAGAGATCTGTGGAAGACGTAAAATATATTGGATTTGAAAGATAAGAATGACTCTGCCGCAGCAAATAAATTATAACGGAAGCTGCCACGAACCATATTCCAACCGATGTGAGCAATGTTGAGAACTTAACCCTTGAATCCTTGTTCTGAGTTTTGAAGAGATTGTAGGAAGAGTGTCGTCGGAAAGAGGGGACTTGGTTATTTCTAGACTTTGCAGCGTCATCTTCCGAAGCTACTGAACGACCGCACATCTGGCGACTCATAAACACGATAATAAAAGTTTCTTCGAAAATCGGTGACCTATATCCAGCCAGGAAATTTGTTTCTCCGAAGTTCAAAATTCCCAAAGTGCTGCAAACTGCGAAGAAATGGCTCAGGCATGTACGGAGGGCTAGTCCGGGAGACCTCCCAGTGGCACAATGGCAAACTTTCTCAACCGGCACTGAGGTAACGTCAATAAAGGTTAAGCTTGTTGGTTCGATGGTGGGATGGACATATTAGCATAGACAACAAGGAAGAGTACGCAGTTGCAGCAACACTCTCTTTGAACAATCTCATATCTTATTTTCATATACTGATGAATTTACGTGAGTATGTGACGGGGCACAAATGAGGCAGTTTGGATGTTTCAAGAAAATAAAACGAGGCGATGTCTATTTTCATACTTTACTGGTGCATAAAAACATTGATAATCCTGGAAGTGTATTATAAAAATGTAGTTGCTGTGCTAAATCTATGCTTTGTAAAGTTCGCCAACCCATACTACTAACATTCCTCATAAACGTTAGAGTAACTAGCTAAACTCGTGGAACAACCACGATCAAAGGATTTCTCCTCTCCGAGAAAGGTCAACATCGTGACAAATTCATGAGGAACTTTGCACAGTGCCGAAGTGAGAATGAAACCTCGCAACATCCTTCTTGTGTGAATCCAGTGAAAAAGTGTAGCTTTCCACCTCTCTCTCTATTTACAAATTGTTCTGGGAAAAGACATTCAAAATACAATTCTAAAACACACTCCCGAAATCGGGATGTATTCATATTAGATTCGGGATGCAAGATGTATTGATTAAATGTGCATGTTGAATGTGATATTTTATATTCTACAAACAACTCATTCAATACGAATTAATCGAACAAGAAGTATTTGTTCGGGAGAGCGCGTTAAGTATTGATGTCATTAGGTCTTTCACTATTGCATTTTATGCCTCGGAAAGTGGCAGTGTTCCTGCCCTGCTGGAATGTGAGATCAAGCGCCGACCTATAAGTAGGAAAAGCGTCAAGAACACATACTGCAACAAAAACAGTAAAGTACAGGTAATTAGTTTGCCAAAGGCTGTGTCTTTCGTGTTGAAACTCGAAAGCCGTATTATATTTTTGTCATTTTGTGACTGTTGTAAGTCACATGGGAATAAGCGACAGTGATGACGTAAATGATAGAATTGATGATTTCGCAAATTTATTATTATTATTATTATTAATGTTATTATTATTATATTATTATTATTATTATCATCTGATCATTATCAGAGTTAAAGGCAGTAAAGATTATATTATTACTGAACAGAGACCTGACGTATCTCTATAATACTCGCTGGGTGGAATTAAATCGAAGTTAAATCTTAAATGGAGGTTAAATCGAGATTAAACCTTAACTCGAGCGAAACTCGCCTCCCC
The DNA here is from genome assembly GCA_964035755.1 of Teleogryllus oceanicus. Lineage (NCBI taxonomy): Eukaryota > Metazoa > Arthropoda > Insecta > Orthoptera > Gryllidae > Teleogryllus > Teleogryllus oceanicus. The sequence goes on from CAXIVR010000007.1 coordinate 109,714,212, forward strand.
CCCCCAACTCTGGGGTTCAATTTGATCACAGAGCCAAAATGCGGCTTGCTACGAAAATTTGGAAACTGTTAACAAAAGTTTTAGGTAAGACTTAGTTTGCAACAAAAACAACATCGTGCCGTTGTTTGTTAACGGGGATCTTTAATCTGAGACTAAGGTTTGCTTTCCTTCCGAAGCTTTCCTTCCAAATAGAGGATTTTAAACTATTTCAGAATTCGAATAAGACTCACAACTTAACATTTTTTCTCCTTAAAAATGACTAACAAAAATGTTAATTTAAAAAATTTCGATGATATTGAATTGAACTGAGTTTGTTGAGAAATAATCGTTAATTTTATAACCCAGACATTTTATTGAGAATAAAACAACAGTCACTTTAGCTCTGTGTGCATTCTATGGAATTTATTTTTTAAAATTATATTCAAGAATGATGGTTCAAGTATAATATAATATAATTTATAATATCTAATATTATATTCAAGTATTGGATATAAGCTGCGCTTATGTCATATCCAATTGAGTTGCGTTCTTTAAAAATACAAAAACCGGAAAAGGGAGATGCCAGATTGGCTAAACTTTTCAAGTAATACAAATCCTCGGAACATATAAAACGTGCGTTGAATGACTGCGCTGGCACAAAAGTTTACGAAACCACAAGAGCCATTTTCATCGCCTACAAATTTCTAATTAAATGCTCTGTTTGTTTTTAGAACAGTTTCGCTGTACAAGTGAAGGAAATTTCAATTGGAATTCGAAGCGACCAGAGCACTGATCTCGACCTTCCAACTGATTTATCCTCGAGGTCGAACCTGAGGGTTAGCGGGTGGTAAGCGCGGGTCATGTCACGCGAGGTGAACGGAATGGGTTCCAAGGCAACTGATGAAGAGGAGAAATTGAGCAGGGAAGGATTGGGTGGAAGACGGAGGCGACGGGGGAGAAAGGACGAGACAGGGTGGCAAAAGGAAAGGGAAGGGGGGAAAGGAAAGAGATGGGGAAGGGAGGGAGGGGAAGGAAAGAGTTGAGGGAGGAGAGAGGAAAGGAAAGAATCGGGGGGAAGAGAGGGGAAGGAAAGAGTCGAGATGGAAGGAAAGAGTCGAGGAGAGGAGAAGGAAAGAGTCGAGGAGAGGAGAAGGAAAGAGTCGAGGAGTGGAGGGAGGGGAAGGAAAAAGAGTGGAGGAACCCACGGGCTGAAGGCAAGACGAGCGGTGTGGGGCGATGTGGAAGGCGGGCGGGTCTGCCTGTAGGTACGGCAGGAGGGAGGTGGCTGCGGCGAGGGCCGGCGGGTCACGGCTCCTGCTCAGCTTCGGGCGGGTGACGGTTTTAATTGAAAACCGGATTCACACAACTGTCGAACAAACACACGTCGCGCGAAACCAATTTTGCAGCACGGAATTCTACGCGCCTTGTTGCGCACACGTGACACCGACCCGCCAGTCATATCCAACCCATCTGGCAGTCACCCCGTGTGTACAGATATAATTTTGATTCTGAGAAGTATTGAAATTATTTGAGATTACAGTAAGGGAAAAAGAATGTCTGTCACTACCCTTGCATATCAGCTTTTGTTGACTTTAACATTTTAACCAGATCCTTCCCCCACGACAGTATCCCACTTGTGCTAGGACCTCCCGATCGGATTTGATTTGATTTGATTTGATTTTTTCGTGTTTCCGGGCCTGCCAACTGCTTTGGTCATGAGTCCCGTTCGTGTAGTGCATGTTTTTTCTCGGGATAAGCGCGGTGATCTTTCTCCGCTGGATGGCGAGATCCGGCGCCGACCTACAGTCGTCGGCTAGTGGGTTTCCCCTAACCAGGACTCTCCCACCAGCAGGGCACCGCCCCAGCCGGGACAAGCTCTAAGCTCCCGACCGGCCTCCCGGAATATGTGGTAGTGTAGTGTATGTTAGTGTAAGTGTGTGTGTAAGGGGAGAGGATAGGACAAGGAAGAGGAAGGACAGATCGCGCGCGGTCCTTGGCCCGTTTGGTAGGGTACTGCTTCGGGCATTCGCCTGGTGTTGATCGGAAAAACACGGAAAACTACCGATCAGTGCAGCCGGCCGCTAGAATTCTCCTCCAGACAGCGACTGCATTCGACCTAGCTGAAAAGCCAGTGTCGAAAATCCTGCCGCCATCAGGACTCGAACCTAGGACCTCCCGATCAGAGGCACTGCATTGAAATCAGTTGATGTCCTGAGCCACCTCTGCGAGTGTAGAGCTTTGATGTAGAGATCTTCATTTGCTCTTTGCCACCAATGTCCCGTTATGGAGATGGTGTTAAGAGATCTTTCTGAAACGTCTTTAGAGCAAATCACAGTAAGATCCTTCAGAGTACTAGAAATTGAACGACTGTGTCCTTTGCTCGTCGTTCTAGTGCGACGAAGCATCTTCCTCTTGATTTCAACCTGATTCGACGTAGGGAAGCGATTTCGCCTACAAAACATCGATTTATCAGAATTTCAATATCGGTGGTAAGAAAACATCAACATGTTTTTAAACATCGATGTTCTCAAAACTGGATCTAAATCATTGAAGTTCACGTGGGGTAAGGGTTAATTTGAAAGTGACATAGTTTATTCATTTTAATTGAGATGTAACTGACAATACAGATTCTATAAAAAATATTGGACCATTATCGTAATTAGAATTATCTAATTCGATAATTCAAAAATAATATGAACTTTTTTACTGAAGAAAATTCAATTTTATTTATTTTTCACTCTTTTTTTACATTTTCATTTAAGAAGTGTCGTTCTCGAACACAAACATCGATGTTAAAAAAACATCGACCTCAAAATCGTTGCCAAATACGTCAATTTTATAAATACATCAATGATTTTATAAAAATATCGATCATAAAGAACGATGGCTTCAAAAAATCGGAATTGTATATTGTACCTTTTAAATTAAAAATTAAAAAACTCGGATTAAAAATTAAAAATGTGTTATATGGTCATCCACGATTTTATAAAAAAATCATTGAACACAAAATGTTAAAAAACTCTTCAAAAAATCGATGTTAAATCGATGTTTGTACATCAAATTTTGTTTAAAAAATCAATGTTCTGAAAACATCGACATCGATTTCGCATCCCTAGTTGCACAGTAGCTCCGGCAGCGCGGCGAAGCGGCGACGGCGGCCCGCGTGCCGTGAGGCGCGTTATTACCCCTAATTAACGAGTGGCGTCGCGACGGCGGCGGCGGCGGCCCCTAAAACAAAACGCGATCGCTGAAATATAAGAGTAATTTGTGTTGTGGCATTCCTTCACCTGCCGAGTCATGTCCCTGCCATTCGCCGGCGTTTACAAGAGGATAGCGGGTTCATTAACATACTGCCGTCTCGGTCTTTTTGCCCGGAGGCGTTGCTTTCTGTTTGCGATGGACAATCAGATGTAGTGCGGTCTGTAATCTACGTCCTTTCCGTCCGTTTGAAAGCTGCGCGAATTAGTCCTGGGTTTGTTCTGAAAAAGTTTACTCTAGTGTGTACCTGAAGGAGTGTAGCACCCAATGATTCTTTGTTTGAGACATTTGCGATGAAATGTAATATTTGCTGAAAGTGCCATTTAGTTTATTCTGCAGCGTATTAAATTGGTGCCTTTAGTTAGTGCAAAAATGTTATGCTAATAGGGCTGTAACGTTCAATGTAGATCAACATATGTATTGTTGGGTGCAATTTTGCTTTTTGTTAGCGATAGACAGGTGTAGTGCTGATTGAAATCTACGTTTCTTCTTACGAGGTAGTATTAAAGGGATGTTTACGATAGGTGAGTTCAGGTCTGAAACCCCTCTATACTTCTCGTTCCTTCAATCGTGAAATGAGGAGTTTTTGTATTGAGCTGAAAATATAATCTGATTTTTGGATCTTACTTTCATTCCACTACTACAAAATACTCATATGGAAATTCGTAATTCGTGTTCTAAATTATTGCAGTTAGATACAGTTGATGCTGCAATGATTCTTAATCTCTGAAAAACATTACTTTAATTGTATGTTTACAGCAATAAGCCGCAGTGCGGTTAAACTTATCTAAATACCATCGAGTTCGTTCTTGATATATTCCTTGGATTACGTTGAAAAATTTCTGGTAATGAAGAACATTGCCTTTCTGATGTGATATAGAGTTAGCTTGAGCGAGTTATGATCTTTCAAGAGGTAAGATTTTTGCTTTACAACTGAAGTAGAAACGCTTGGATGAAGTGATAGCTCTGAAATGCATTGCTTTTAGTTAGTTGCTAAACTAACGAAAAAAGTGCTTGATTTGCGCCGATATTTCTGCAAAGTTGTTATATCATTTGCTATGCGTATATACCTTACATCTTTTTAAATTTGTTGTAAATACACCGCTGTAGATGTGTCTTTACCAACACTGTCAAATGTAAACGAATAATTCGTGTTATATTTACAATTCATTGTACTAGCAAAGGTATAAAACGTAAATAACTAGCCAAGATATACAATGTAAATAACCTTGTTGTAATGAAGTAAATTGCAAACTCACGAGATTTGGTTAAATGACCAACATCAATATAATAGAAATTGGAATAGCATTTGCTGGTTTTGAATTTTAAAATTGCCCAAATCGAATTGGCTCCCTCGTGTCATTTGTGACAAACTTCAGTCAACCTTCTCCTCTTCTCAAATTGTGATGATTCTTATACCTAAAACGTTTCTAAATAATTGCAATTATTGCACATGCAGTATGTGCAGCGAACAAGCTACCACGCTCCACCCTAAGAGTTTCCTTAAGAGATTTACAGAACGATTTCAAGGATCTAACGCGGAGGCATAAATATTCATTACGGCCAGCTGGTGCATTTCATTGAAGCATACCACAGATGCAACATCGCCGAAATGCTTGGGTTTGTCGCGAGCGGCCCAGCACAAAGCACGTTCCCGTTGGCCAGCCGGTGCAAGAATCTCCATCAAAGACTTTTACGACCGCGCTACGTGCCGGCACCGGTGTGTGGCCAAGGGCTGGGTGGCCGTGAAGCAAATTCTAATGGGGACATCGTCATTATTTCTTAATAGCTTCCACTAGTAACTTGCGCACATCCTGAGAGGACGTGCGGTGCCAGTGGGGCTGCACAAAGGTTCGGAATGAGCTCCAACGAGGGCATGTCAAAACAAGAAGTAATTTATCGCCGAGGGATGCATTCGTTGCTGAAGACATATATGGTCTCGGGTCATCATTCAGTATTTATGGCGGTGGTCTTTAAAGCACACTTCGCGCAAAATCGGTGGGGGTGGGGGTCGTATTGTCTTGGTCCTTGTGAATTTGATGGGCCTAGGACAAGAGAAGGTAATGAAAGGTTGACTGCAAGTTCGTCCTACGGAGCTGTTTGCACATAAGCGGCCAAAATTAATTCAAATATGGTGCCTTACTTGGAATTCTATCATTTGTAACAATTCCTTGGCGCTAATTAACAGCAAAGGGCAGCATTTTAAACGTCCCCGTTGGACTTATATTTTTTCTTAAACTTTCTGTATACTTTCCTTCATATAGCCACGAGTCAACTGTGACAATTTTTCACCGAGCGGTTTCACAAAAGATCGCCCCGTCAGTAAAATAGGTGTAGTAGTAATTCACATCTCGGCTGTATTGAAAAAAAAAAGATTTTTGACTGTTGGTAGCGGGGGCTTTACAGCCGTGGGACTCCATTCACAGAGGTTTGGCGCGGACAATCGTCTGAAATTGTATTATTCTTGAATTACGACAGAAAAACGTTCTTCTGTTCGCCTAAGACAAGGTAACTGACATCTTCTTCAATATTCAATAATTCTTACGGTGGGGTAAACTAATAGCTTTTAAATAATTGTATTTCAGAATTTACCCTTGTGCCAAGCGAGAAAACTGTGCCAACGCTTGTAGGCAACCCAATTCATCTTCTGTGCTCTCCCACAACTCTGAGGAAGCTATTTTGCAGCCTCAACAGAAGCTATGGCCCATTTCGAGCCTATTCTCGACATGCGTGCAGTGGAATTTTCAAACCCTTTCTGAAATTGGCTTTACCAAATCCAACTGCGATCTCTGACCGGGAGGTCCTAGGTTCGAGTCCTGACGGCGGCAGAATTTGCGTCTTTTGCTTCTCAGCTAGGTCGCATTCAGTCGCTCTGTGAAGGAGAATTGTAGCGATCGGCTGCTCTGATTGACAGTTTTCATGGTTTCTCCGATCAACACTAGGCAAATGCCGGAGCAGAACCTAACATCGGGCCACGGATCGCGCGCGATCCTTCCTTCCTCTTCCTTGTCCTATCCTCTCCCTTACACACACACTTACACTAACATGCACTACACTACCACATTCAGGAGACCGATCGGGAGCTTAGAGCTTGTCCGGTTGGGGCGGTGTCCCGCTGATGGGAGAGTCCTGGTTGAGAAACCCTGCTAGCCGATGGTAGGTCGGCGCAGGATCTCGCCATCCATAGGGAAGATCACCGCCATCTCATGAGGGGAAACACGCGCGGTCCGTGTGTTAGGTACTGCTCCGGCATTCGCCTGATGTTGATCGGAGAAACCTGCGGAAAACTACCGATCTGAGGAGCCCGCCGCTAGAATTCTCCTTCAGACAGCGACAGAATTCCACCTAGCTAAAACGCCAATGTCGAAAATCCTGCCGCCATCGGAACTCAAACCTAGAACCTCCCTGTCAAAAGCGCTGCAGTGACATCAGTTGATGTACTGAGCCACCGCTCCTGTTCAGTAATCTTGAAGAGGCGGGAGTTTTTTCAGTTATTACAATATACACACAGCCGATCAGGCTTGTGCAGTAAACAGGGCCTGTCTTAAAATCTTATAACTAACTTATTCCTAAACTATGACGAATTTTTACAGGTCCAAATTAGACATATTTCAGTTGTACATAAACATTTTATAATAAGTTTCAAAGTTTGTAAAAATGTTCTGATTTATTTTATTTTTCTTATATTTTACAATCACGCTCTGAATCACTCTTGAACTACCATAAAATATACGGAAACTTTATCTAAAATAAAACACTTCCAGAATGGTTGGTGCTTGGTCTTTGATGATGAATGGTTGTGTGGAACCAGGATTTTGATTGGCTGTTTAGCTGGCCAATCAGGCGGGACGGCGGTGGCTCTGAAGAAGACCACGATAGGATGGGGATAGTACATTTCTCCGTGACGAACTTTAATAACTAACATGTTCAGCAGCCCATTCTTGAATTATTTCTAACTTTTTCAATTTTCGAAAATTCACAGAGTTCAAAGGAAGTGAGTTGCAGGCTGCCGGACTAGCTCTTAGTATGACTACGTCAAGATGATCGAAACGTCGGCATCACATCGAAACGTCGTCACTGGGACAATTATGAGCACCAGTTGACTGTTATATTTTTGATTGATTGATTTTTCGTGTTTCCGGTCGCGTCAACTGCTTCGGTCATTAGTCCCGTTAGTGTAGCGCATGTTTCTTCTCGAGAGATGGCGGTGATCTTCCCCGCTGGATGTCGAGATCCGGCGCCGACCTACCGTCGGCTAGTGGGGTTTCCCTAACCAGGACTCTCCCACCAGCGGGCATCGCCCCAGCCGAAACAAGCTCTAAGCTCCCGATCGGTCTCCGAGATGTATGGTGGTGTAGTGCATGTTAGTGTAAGCGTTATATTATTGTATTTTGAAAATTTTAATATATGAATAAAGCTGATAGTGCGTGATATATATAAATAAATGACAACAAATTATATTTCTCAGATACTAACATAAAAACTATTATTGCGTATTTTTAAAGTTTTGCGCATGACGTCTGATTAGTAATTTTCGCTTCAATTCCACTTTATCATGAAATTTTTCGAAAATAATTTGCATGTAATATAATCACACAATTCATAATCTTCGTACGAAATCGCTCTTATTTATCTGTTGTTCCGACTATAGCTAAACCAATGACTTATTTTCATGTTAACCTGAATGTTTTGACCCAATTCTTTAACATTCAAGACTTCTCTAATTTCAAAATTTCTTTTCTTGTCGAGTAACGATCATGATAATGTGCTATGGAAAATTTCATCTCCGACGCTTAGAATTTATGTGGTCCATACTCTGAGAGTGAGAATCAATACCCAGAACTCCAGAGTACCATTTCATATGAACGTTATGATCTGTAGCTTGTTTTCATTTTCTTGTCGCTTGTAAAATGGAATTAATAGTCGTAAATATGAAACCATTCGCTTCAACCCCTGTCCACATTTTTTCTGTGGCAATTAATTGTCATAGTGAGTCTCAATATCTCTCTTGCGAAGTCTCCTCTTTCGTACAGTTAAAATCTCTGGCAGGTAGGACACAAACAACCCAGAAGCCGTCTTACACCACAGGAGGCTTTACGGAAGAAATGTGCCCGCCCATCGTGACGTCGTCTTCCTCCTTTCTTGAATTCCTCTCCGGAATCTCTGTTTGTTGTTACTGCCGGCGAAAGCGCTTTGAATTCCCAGTGAAGTACGATGGAAGTTGTGCTAACATGATTTTCTTTCTTTTTTGCTCCAGGTGAGTGCAGCCGTTCTTCACAACAACCTGTGCACCGGCGCATTCGGCCGGAAAGTTAGGAACCGAAGGTTTCTCGGAAGGTGAGGTTATTTTAGAAACTTCTTTTACCCCTTCGTGCAAAATCACATAGAGGATGAATCTTGTTTAGAACACGGTAATTTTCCACTTCGAGCAAGGCGTAGCATCGTTTATTGTCTTTTTGACATCTACATTTTGATTAAATTCCAAATCAAACAACTTTTTAATACAATGAGTTTTGAATATGAATATTACTTTTCTTTCATTGGTATTTTCCGTTAGATAATAAAAATCAAAATGGAAATGCTTCAGTATTTCAAGATAATTTGAGTCCTTGCAACGTCAAAGGAGCTAAGTATCAAAACTTTCCAATTGAAGATTTTGACGTGTAAATATTATAGAAATTGGTGCCAATACGCAGTTAAAAGAGCGAAGTTCCAAACACCTTACAAGTAGTTGCAACATCTACCTAGAGACGGCTCTGATTGTGTCAAAATGTGGATTCATACAGTTTTTATTGATTTCTTAATTTTTTAAGGTTTAAAATTGATGTTGGAAAATGAAATTAGGTTTCGGCTCATTTCCACACTCAAGCCGTCTCTAGAGCTATGGATACAGGCAATCAACGTGGCTGAAACTCAAGATCCAAAAATGGTATTGAGCGACGTGTCACTGTATGTTTATTGGATTCGAGCCTGATGATGACGGCAAAGCCTTCGAAAGTCAGCTTCCTAAATAAAATATCTTAAGTTGACGGAGATGGCTTACATTATTTCTTCAAATCAAATTATGTTATATAGTAATCAAGAATACAGTAACTCATGAAATTATGGTGAGATGTGTCGTATTTTGTTGTGGGAATTCTGATTTGGTATTGTTGACGTAATTACATGATGAAATAAAGGAAGTCATCTCCTTTTCTTCCTTTATTTCTTCGTGTCGTAATTTTTGTGTTTCCTGTACAATTGATCAGGGTTACCTTCATTATGTTTCATGAATCAAAAATATTACTAGTAATCTTGTTATTGTAAAGCTGCGAATCCCGCTTGGACGTAGATATCTTTTTATTGTGTTGTGGCATGATGGGCACTCCCATCTACCATGAGTCAACTTTCTAACCTCCCGTCGTATGCTGGGAATGCCCTAGTGGTGTAGGACCATGGTGCTTGTTAAATGTTTGCGTTAAACCCGAACTGGAATTCCCCATTTGCATGTGAAACCGCCGGCAACAGTGACGGAGCTGTATCTCTAGGTTTCGCTCTGTACCGGTCTTGGGGTCACAATTGGCCAACCTTCGAGCGGACATATTCCTTTAAAACATGTAAGGTATAACAAGAATACCTGACTGTATTGGTCCCGGCAGCCAATCCATGGAATGTGCAAACCATGGTCGCTGCATCTGGAGATCAAGCTGAGTCTAACTGGTGGGGAAACATCGGAAACAACCATCTAAGCAGTGATTTACTCAACAATCCGAGAGGTTAAAATCCTAAGCAGGATTAACACACTATTCCAAATAAATGAAAACTGATGAGTAGAGTTCAGTTTTTCAGGCTGTCGGACCCCCTAATTTAAACAGTTAAAATGAACTAAAGGTGATAATGAAATACTTAATATTTTAAAATGCAGTATAAATTGCTAAGAAAGTAATTTTTTACACATACTTTTTCTCCAAACTGCTTGATAAAACAGGAGCATGAAACGTGGAAATGAACACAGAAATGGAAATGATAAACCATTAACAACCAATTTATTCAATCATTGTTTAGGAGGAAAATTGTTTTCAATTTAGCACTTGTTACTGTTACTTGATTTAATTATAAAATAACAACGCATCATTCCATCTTCCTTTTCTGATGCCAAACGCAACCAGTGTTATCGGGGATTTTTATTTAATATAATTTCAACTTCAGTCTAATTACCGTCCAGGAAAACTTTAGAGTGTAAACTCTAAAAGTTCTGTGTTCTTGTACGTACACAGAACAGTCATGGTCAGACTTTTATAAGACGATTAGGCATGTCAAGTCTCTAACGGGGAAAAAGACACTTGCAGATACCTGGTTATACGGTTCCTTGACATCGTTAAGCCATGGAAATGTGCACACAATTACCTACACTATAAGACTAAAATATTTATCAGCTCGCAAACTCCAAATGTACTACCTGTTGAGATACCTCATGGCAACAGTCGTTGCCCCTGTTCGTTAATTTGGAGGGTTGGAGTCCCAATGGCGGCGGATTTTCGATACTAGCTAGATAGCTAGGAAGAAATCAGCCGGTCTAAAATGTGGAGGGGATTAAGAGCGGCCGGGTGTTTTGATAGGCAGTGTTCTGTGGTTTCTCCGTTCAATACCAGGCGATTGCCGGAGAGTACCCTAACAATCGGGCCACGGAATGCGCAATGTTTTCTTCTTCTTTGTCCGGCCCTACCGCTTCACACACATGAAATTCAATGCCCTCATTTCACACGCGTCGGAAGTCCAGTCAAGAGCGGGGATGCTGGCACGGTCCACCAATGGCGGACTGAATAGAGATAGAAGGAGAAACGTTTCTGTTCGGCTTTGCACGCTCCAGTGAGGAACGATCACCGCAATCTCCGCCCTATAATTTACTCTACACGTATGGCTAATGACCAAAATAGGTGACGCGCGCTGAAACAAAATAAACAGTAAATCGAAGTGAACTGATAAGCCACTACCGGACGCCTACAATTGCTCAGTTCGCAGTAATGCGTCTGGTAGACCGCAGGCGTTCACGCGGGTGAGCGAGCGATGAGCGAGCGGGGACGGGTGACAAGAGGATGGTGCGAGGGCGAACAGGCAAGAGAGGGAGAGAGGGTGACCGAACGAGTGAGACCGAGCGAGCGGGAGAGTGGGGGAGGGCGAACAGGCGAGCAGGGAGTGAGCCACAGAGGAGAGAATGGGGTGAGCGAACAGTGAGCTGGAGCGAACGGGAGAGTGGGCGAACAGGCGAGCAGGAGAGCGGGAGTGCGGATGAGCGGAATGAGTGAGCTAATAGCAGCGGCGAGGGAGATAGGAGAGGGATGGCGAGCAGGGTGAGAGCCCGAAGGGAGAGTGAGCGAGCAGGAGAACGGGACGAGCGGGCGGGCGGGGTGAGCGAGCAGGCGCGCAGGCGAGCACGTGGTTTCGCGACGGAGGCGCCGACAATCGCGGAGCGGCGGGGCGGGGGACGCGCGTTGGGCGGGGCGACGCGGGTCGTTCACCCGCCTGCGCGGCGACGCGCGACGTGACGGGCCGCCGCCGCCGGCGGATGCGAAAGAGCGAACCACCGCTGGGACGGGGGGCGATTGGAGCCAACCACAAGCTGTGCTGGGACGGGGTCGAAGCGAGCCAATCACAAGGGATATTGGGACGGTGTCAAAATGAGCTATAAACAGAATCTGGGACGAATCAAGACGGGGTCAAAACGAGCGAGCAACAAGCATTATGGAAGCGTCAAAATGAGCCAACCTAGGGAACGTTGCGACGATGTCAATTACTCAACCACAAGGAATGTGGGATGGTGGAATGTGAGCCAGCACAAGAGTGCTGGACGCTCTAAGTGAGGCGACGACAAGGATTTTATAATCTCTAAAGTCTGGATTCTGGAAACTTGTACCTTAGCCCACATCCTTCTTGGGCTGTATTGTTTCTCTTTCTCGTATTTTACAGATAGGCTGCCAGTGTCACGAAGTAGTATATTTTAGCTCTCATCATCCTGGCCATAAACCAACCCAATTACGGTCTCAATCACACTTGTATCGTCCAGAAGCTTCGGATAATTGAAAATATGTTTTCAAGTATTTGTGCATCTGCCGATCCCAGTTATATGAGGATTACTGGCTCCCAAATCCCGAGCATGCGGGTTCAAACTGGGAATCCGTCATCGATATTGAAACTTTTATAGAGACATCCGATGAATTAAACATCGATTTGTTAAAACCTATTTAGCTCGATGTTTTGTTGTTTGTGACATCCCCATTATCAAATTTGGTAAATGTTGAAATCTGAAATAATAACTGGAGCGAACACTCTTTATACTACCTTAATCGAGCAGCCATCGCTCCTTCAAGAGTTGATCCAGATGCTCTGGTGTTTAATGTACCTTTCCTGGAATTTCGCATTTGGAGAGGCGATGCAACACATCTGCATAGGGGTAGGGTCTTCCACTTTCTCACATCTTCTGTCAACTGAGAAAGCTCTTACTCCCTGATAGCTCAATTTTGTTAGTTAATATAGTTTTTAACTTTGTTTTGTCAGCTAATCCTAGTTATAAATTAATAAACAGGATCACTGTCAAATTAAAATTTTCCTTCACGAACTTTAATGTTTTGTTAAAACCAGTTTTGGTTTTGTAGCAATGTTTATTTAATCGATTTATAATTTTAACATAATATTTGAAAAAAATATCGACGTTTTTTCGTGGGTTTCGCATCTGTAGTTCAAACTCCGCTAGGGAAGTTATTTTTCAGGATATAAAATACGCATTGTGCTATGGCACATTTGTGGCAAATAATAGAATCCTCTCCGAATGACCAACAAAAATAACCCATTTTCGTTCGATATTGCTTTTCTGGTGAACTTTTTTTTATCGCGGTTTCCAAAACAAATCGTACGTGGTTCTACGTTTTCGACTTCATTTTCGACATTAATACCTTCCTACTAACCTCTTTAGCTGTTAAGGTGGTGTTCTTATTATCAAAAAGTTGAATTAATTGTAAGCGATATAGCCAATTTCAGCAACATCCCAGTAGCAACCCAGACTATTTTGACATTTTAATTCTGGAGTAAAACGTATTACATTTTAGGTAAACCAAATTTTTCTTGAGGCCAAGAAAACGCGTTCATTTTACTCTATTAAAGAGTCGAAGAACTTCAACGCTCGAAGTGGCACAAGGTATCAACTGACGTCACTGCAGTATCTCTGACCGGGAGGTCCTAGGTTCCACTCCCAAGGTGGCAAGGCTTTCGACACTATCTTGTCAACTAGGTGGAATTCAGCCGCTGTTTAGATGAGAATTCTAGAGGCCGGCTGCTCTGATCGATAGTTCCCCGTGGTTTCTCCGATCAACCCTAGGTGAATGCATGAGCTGTATCCTAAAAAATGAGATCGACATCTTTTCTTCCTCTCCATTGTCCTATCCTCACCTTTTACTTACAGACTTACATAATACATGCACTATATTGCCACATACGTCGGGAGATTAGAGCTTGTACGACTGGAGCGGTGCACTGTTGGTGAGAGATGTTGAAAAAACCGCAAGCCGACGTGTAGGTCGGCGCCGAATGTCACGAACCAGCACGAAAAGAAGAACGCCACCCCCGTGATAAAACCTACCCTACACTTACGGAACTAACGCCCTTAGCAGATGACGCACCCGAATACACCAAATAATCAATCAATCGTCGGACCTCCATATATTCACGAATAACGGGTTCATCTTTGGTAGCTAATTTGATGCGAGCTTTATCCCCTTTGAAGTTAAGCGCTTTTCATTGCTCCGTTCTAGAAGTTGGCAACAAACTAAAGATTAAATAGCTTGTGTCTCACGAGGCCTTTTCGTCCCGGAAGGAATAAAAGTGCTTCTTACGAGTCTGTCGTCTGCAACGCGTCCTGTAGCTGCCCTGCTATCGAAGCTGCATCAAAAACTGCTTCGTGCGCAAAGCGGTTGGAACGTGATTTTGAACGCGTGATCTGCTCTCTCGCGATTTGTCTCAGCTGGAATGCGATTGCTTGTTTTACCGTTTGGTCTCTCTGATATCTCAAAGCAGGATGTATGCAGATCAGAGATACAATAGAAAAGGAAATGTATATATTTTCTTTAAAATCCATTGTTTCTAAAAAGAATTAAGCAAGTATGAATTGAAATAACAGTAGCTAACAAAATTGAAATAAAAATTGTACAAATTATTTCTCATTCAAGTCAATTATCCTTCCCACTATAACTTACGAATGTCCGATTTGGAGAGGTGAAGTCTACACTTAAACCAAATTAAAATATCCAAATTAAATTGCTCAGAACAATTCAAATGCCCCTTGGTTTATTACCAATGAAATATTTAGGGGAATAACAATCCAAAACAATGTAACTTAGTCAAATTGGCAACAACTTAATAAATCCCCAAGCAATATGTTATTAAACATAGGAAAAATGCAGTCTGTCCACGTATGAAATCAAGATTTCCTCAAGCTTCCCTTAATCCGTAACACCTTCCGCTCAACATAATTTCCTTTCCTCTTTCAAATCTAAAGTAAATTTAATTTAATTAAAAGTCATTAGATCAAACATTCCGGTCTTATGGGTGGCCTTTCAAAAAAAATCACTGTCCACTTACATAAAATTAAATCCCTTGAAAAACTGATTTCGAACAAGAGAAAATAAATAAAAAACGGATGTATGCAGATTAAAGATACGAATGTAAATGAAATGCAAATATTTTAAAATATTCATTGTTCCGAAGATACATTCATTGAAATAATCTAAAGTAATTCCGAAATGTATGTGTTCCCAACAATATTGTTCGTTTTGTGTTCGCGTTTAATGAAGGAGGACAAACAACATTTTTCTCAGCTTCTGTATTTGTCATTTGAAGCCCGAAAATAGGTATTTTATGATATTTATGTTTTCCGTAATTTTAATCCCAGGATATTCTACGTTTCAACCTTTTTCATACGCCAACACAACGCAAGTTTTTTCTTGCGTTAACCTACTTTAAAGTGTAATTCAGCTTTTTTCCGCCATCATAAATTGTAGAATATCCGCCCTGCGTCGGACATTGAGTGAAAGCTTCAGTTCCTGCAGTCAGTTCCTTACGATTGCCATACCATGTTTTACGAATGGATTATAGGTTTTAGTTTGCTGTTTCTGTAACAACCAAATCATTATTGGAAAATAATCCCAATTTATAAAATTTACAAATTTTTGTAGATGAAATGGCTCCAAAACTAATTTCAATGTGAACTCAAAATGTTAAAATTATTCACAAAAAAATATTCTCAATCATTGTATTAGAGGAACCATAACGACTGTTTTGAATATTTTATGTCAGGGTTCCTCAGTCTTATGAAAAGAACTAAGAAAATTGGTCTGTTAATAATCATTTTTAGATCATCAAAAGCAAGTGTACAAACTAAATGTTACAAACCTTGTTATTCCTATATGTATTAACAGAAAACTACGTGTAATGAAGGTAAGGGCTACTATTCAATGGGAAGTAATTTCCCATTGAATGCGTACAGGCTGTAGCTTTGTGGAGGCATATTCATCTACATTAATATTACATATGGAAAAAATCAAGTGCCGATGAAATAAGAAATGTGGAAAGAGAGGTAATAGAGCGAGGGGGTGAGAGTGAGTAACGTCAAGAAAATATAAACCAGAGTAACATTGTTTCTTGTAATTTTTTCGATAAGTTAGTGGAAATACGACATTCTAAGGAAATACACTTTAGTATCGTGCATACAAAAATCTTTCCTTCATTACGAAAATGTCTATCCTGATGATGCAATTTACCTTGTCGGACAAGTAATTAGGTTTCAAAACAATATAGTCACTCAAAATTGCGTGATAATACTATAATTTAATTACATTTTTAAAGGATAGCAATAATATACGCCTTCGTTTGTGTGCCATAAGTACCTTGTCATGTATGTATTCAAATCACGCAAACATCTTATACAATGAAATTCTAATTCCATTAGACCAATGGGATTTTCTCTTCTTCTTTGCTCCAGTAACCTAAGAGCTCCTCACCGATAAATCAGTCAATGGTACCTTATTTTGCGTGACAAGGCTCAAGCCATCTGTCCGTTTTTTCCGCGTGACTAGGCAAATTTCATACAAAGTTTGCTACGATCCTTTCCCCTTACAGCAAAGTAAGAACGTACTATTCGGGCGCCTTGAATTTAGCTAAGATGCTTTTTCTGGTCTTGAGGAGCTTTTACATGCAGTAAATCTATAACTTGATGCTGCCGGTTTTACTTCCATTGTGAAGGAAGGCATACGAAAGGGGCGGAGCTGCGTCGGAGCGGCGTCAAAGCGCAATCTGAGCGGCGTCAGAGCGGCATCTGGGCGGCGGCGGAGAGCGTCAGAGCGGCGTCAGAGCGGCGTCAGGGCGAGTCAGAGGGCGTCAGAGCGGCGTCAGAGTGGCGTCAGAGCGGCGTCAGAGCGGCGTCAGGTGCGTCGTCAGAGCGTCAGGTGCTCAGAGTGGCGTCAGAGTGGCGTCAGAGTGGCGTCAGAGCGACGTCAGAGCGGCGTCAGAGCGGCGTCTGGGCGGCGTCTGGCGGCGCTAGTCGGCGTCAGAGCGGCGTTGAGCGGCGTCAGAGCGGTGGGGAGCGGCGCGCAGGTGTCGGTCCAGCGCGGCCCCCTGCAAACAGCGCCGCCGCACGCGGTCCCTGATTGTAATTGCGGAAATCTACCTGGCCCGCGCGTCTAGCTGTGCCGATTCCTAACGAGCAAAAACTGCCGCAGGAAGCACGCTTCCTCCGACTGTGTAATTCGAGGGCCTTGGTACTCCTTACGGTGCCGCCGTGGTATTACGGAGGGGATAGGTCCAAACAAAATGGACGACTTAATGGGGACACGATGTGCTAAATAAATGTATTGGTGGAATGAATATTTTCCCGTAATTACTGTTGGGTTTAATGTGATGAAACGTGTAACGTTTTAGTTTAATGCATTTTAATTGTCTGCAAATATCAATGCCGTTTTATCTTGAATTCTCCATTCCAAAGGATACTACTGATATTTCTGAATGATGGTTTGTGTGTGTGTGTGTGTGTGTGTGTGTGTGAAGATGCATTGGATAATTGGAGAAATAAGCGAAATGTGAATGACACATCCTCTTGCAAAAACATGCAATATCGTACATAAAAGCATTACGGATCGATGTGGCGGTAAAATAACGACCAACAGCGTCATATAAAAAAGTGCAACGATACATCAAGCCGAATCACATCACCTCTTCTTTTCTTAAACATCTCATTATTTTACTGTTACAGAGGAATCCCAGTAGCAAAATGGTGGTTTGTAGACTCCTTGCTGTAATTCACGCAAAGTGTGTTAGTTATTTCTATAGGGCGTTTCTTGAAGAATATGTTTCGGGACGCAACTGAATTACATTTGCTGTACTTTCTACATTTCAATGTCTTTGTGGATTCTGTTGACTGCGCGCACCCAAGATGGAGTCATCCAGTCTCCCCGTTGGAAATGAAGCATTATGGTGAATGGAGGGCGCAAACGGCCTTTGGCGTCGCGGCGCCAGCACCGCCGCCGCCGCCGCCGCCAGCTCCGACGCAATTACGCTTCGTTTCACGGGGGAACGACGCAACTAAAACTCATTTAGCGGGAGACTACGGAGTTGATGGTGATAAAACACGTCGTTTTTTCCGCTCCTCTCCGGTCTTCGTGCGGCATCGTTCTGCGCCCCGCCCCGTTCCTCCCCTCTCCCCCTTCCCCGTCCACACTGCTCAGCTGCATTTCCTTTTCCCCCCTTCCCTCCCACCTCACTATATTCCACACGATCTATCCCACCCCGCTCTAATACCGCTCCGCTCTATCCCATCCGCTCTATCCAGTCCCGCTCCATCCCTCCCTTCCCCACTTCATCTCACCCCTTTCCCTCCCATTCCGCTCATACCTGCTCCATGTACATTTTCCTGCTCCACATTCTCCGTCCCGCTCTTCTCTCGTTGCACATTCTCTTCTACCCACTCAGTTCCTCAATGACCTGCCGAATCCGCCTCATCGCGCTCCATCTCGCCGCGTCCTGTCCCAGTCATCCTATTCCTTCTTCCTCCCTCTCCGCTCCTTCCTGCTTCACCCACACCTTCCCGCTCTAAACTAGCTGTCCCGCCCTCCTCGTCCTTGCGAACACCCGGCTCTTCCTACCCACCACTCAGTTCCTCTACGAATCAAATCCTCTCTGTCTTGTTCCATCCAACCTTACTTCCGACCTTCCTCGCTTCAGTCGCTGTTTGGAGGAGGATTCTAGCGGCTGGCTGCTCTAATCGGTAGTTTTCCGTGTTTTTTCCGATCAACACCAGGCGAATGCCGGAGTAGTACTCTACCAAACGGGCCACGGACCGCGTGCGCTTTCCTTCCTCTTCCTTGTCCTATCCTCTCCTAGTGGGGAAACCCCACTAGCCGACGGTAGGTCGGCGCCGGATCTCGACATCCAGCGGGGAAAGATCACCGCCATCTCCCCGAGACAAAAACATGCACTACACTAACGGGACTAATGACCAAAGCAGTTGACGCGTCCGGAAACACGAAAACACCAAACCAACCCAATCGACCTTCCTCGCACCGCACCGACTCGTCGCGATCATCTCGCCCCCATACTGCCCCTCCCCTCCGCTCCGTACTATCTCACAATGTACTGTAGCGTCACGTTGGCGGCCGTGGGTGGGACGAGGAGCGGAAGTATCGCATACCTGCGGGCATGAATAGCTAGGCGCCCGGCGTTGGGATACATTTAGACAAAGAGGACGCCAGCTTGGTGAGTTTTAATTCTGGAAACCTCGCGCGATGCGCAAAACTTTACGCCCAGGTTGGAGCGTGTCGTGCCTACTGCACGGGTGACGAGGTCACGGTAGTGGCGCGGGAGTAGCGTCAGAGGAGGCGGGGCCTCCCTAGCTATGTGGGGTATCCACAGGGAAATACTCACAAGTGTGTAGTTTCGGAGCAGAAGCTGGTTATTGTACATACGTGTAAATAAACTTGTACATACTTGTAAAGGTCTGTGTGTTTCTCTCCATGACGCCACAGACGGGTATTTCATAAATATTATTTCATATTCCAACGCCGACGTTTAGCTATTCATGCCCGCAGGTATGCGATACTTCCGCTCCTCCTCCCACCGACGGCCGCCAACGTGACGCTACAGTACCATCCCGCCCCGTACGTCCTCACTTCGTCGCGTCTCGCTTTACTCTGTATACTACTTCACGGTCCTGTCCCCCTCCGTCCAAAACAGCTCCTTTTTCCAACCAATCCCATCCCACCCCGTCCGTCCTACCTTGTCTATGCGGTCCGGACTCGCCCCTCCCTCCATCCTGTCCCGGCTCCACGCTGCTCTACCCTCCCCTTGCTACTCTCGCCTTCCTCTGTTATCTGCGACCCTTAAGTGGCTCCCTCTGCAAGATGCAACGGCCGCCATATTTCAGAGAAATCCGGCTTTTACGCGGCCTGTGTTCCTTATCGCCAGGTTCCAGCAGGACCCTCTTAAATTTTCTTTAATAAAATTTAATGAGTCTGTCTTTTATATTTGAAAGTGCGAGACGAATGGTTGATTCAGTGTTGGGATGAGCGTACGGGGATAACTGAGGAAATGAGGGAGGGAACTGACAGCTATGAAAATGCGCCAGCAAATGTAAATAGAAGAAAAGGTAAAGTAATTCCTGCAGACACAACGTCTGGTACTCAGCATTAGGAGCATTTGTATTTGTATCGTTCTTAAACTTTTTATTTTAATTTTTTTATATTAAAAAATATTCGCTATATTTCCCAATTTCCGAAAGTTTAGAAAAACCCTTTGTTTTGGTAAAAACTGTTTCGGTTATTTAGATAGTAATGGTTTTCGTTATATGGAATACACTTTTTTATCGGTGATTTATCTAGAAAACAGAAAATATTTTTACCATCTCGGATATTTACTTTTAAACTCGTGTTAGGACTCGCTAGATTGTGAACATATTTAGCTAGATAAAATTGCATCCTTTTAAATTAACATCGGTCACTTTCTTGACTGAAAGGTCAAAATATTACGAAAAAAACTACGAAAGCACACTATCACCGAATCTTGATATTACTTTTTAACGGAGTAAAACAACTACAAAAAATTAGATGTGGATGGGAATTTGGTTACAAATTTTTAATAAATAGAACAGTGGAAAAGCGATCTTTGTTCCTTTTTGAAACTAGAATGATTGGTGAGAGATTAGCATGGTCAAGAAAGACCGTCAATTTTAGAAAAAATCGAAAGAGATAAAATACATCTGAAATATTTCCATCAGAAATTTAACCTTCAGCCGCAATTGGCGATGTCCAAGTTGCTTTCGATAACATTATCTTCAGAGTTTTAATCAGCAACTCAAAAAGCTTTATGCAAATTTGAAATTGAATTCACAACGGGTACAGCGAACGTAAAAGCAAACATTCCACTGGGCTGATAAACGGGAGGTAGTGGGTTCGAGCAATGCCAGATTTCAGAAATTGTTGATGTGTCAGAGAGTTTCCGAGACTGACCGTTTCGTTTCTTTCCCACACATGCCCTGTCTCAAACTATTCCCTCGCCACCCCCTTCTCCTTCTAAACTCAATCCTTCCCCTACTATTCCTTCCCTAACCCACCCTTTTCCATATTTCTTTCCTTTCCTATTTCATTCCTTTTATATCCATCCCTTTTCTTATTTATTTCCATAATCTTCCCTTTCCATTCTCATTCCCTTTCCATTCTCATTCCCTCTCCATTCTCATTCCCTTTCCATTCTCATTCCTTCCATTCTCATTGCCTTCCATTCTCAATTCCTCCATTCTCATTCCTTCCATTCTCATTCCCTTTCCATTCTCATTCCCTTTCCATTCTCATTCCCTTTCCATTCTCATTCCCTTTCCATTCTCATTCCCTTTCCATTCTCATTCCCTTTCCATTCTCATTCCCTTTCCATTCTCATTCCCTTTCCATTCTCAATTCCTCTCCATTCTCATTCCCTTTCTAAACTTTTTCTTTTTCCCTACAAGAGACCCTAATTCGACGATCATTTAATCGCAATTGAATATTTGAGATAAGATTGCGTAGGCTTCCGCGGTCGGCATTCGTATTATTTAGGTTATCCGGGATGAGCCACGTCTCTGTAGTGCAGTACGCTCTGCGGATGGCTACAACATGTTGGCCAAAACGTGAGCCATCACTACAGAGACGCGGCTCATCCCAGAGAGCCTAGATAATACAAATTGAATATTTGCGGTTAGGCACCATATTTCCGACGTTTGGCCGCAATGTGTACCGCCTCACGGTCGCCTTTTTCGGGCCTCGCCCATCCGTGGCAACTGCGCCCTCCCCCGCAGCGGCAGAACCCGAAACTCACACGTAAACGCCCGCCCGTTCTCCCCCTTCCCCCGTTACCCGCAGTCCGCCTCGCCCCTCCCTCGTCGATGATTTACTCCGATGAGGACTCCGTATTTTTACGGATTCCGGGAACACGCGCCCATTTATCTGCGCCGCGTGGGAATGTGGGTGTCTTTTTCTCCGCTTGCGCCCCTCCCTGCCCCTCCCTGCCCCGCCCTGCTCCGCCCTGCCCCTCGCCTGCCCGCCCTTTGCCCTGCCCGTCGTCCCCTGCCCGTCCCTCGTCCTCGCCCCCTTCTGCCTGCCCCGCCCGATTTGCTCTCGGCCTCCGTCCCGTTCGGCCCTGCCCCGTCCCGTTCCACCCTGCCCCGTCTCGCCCCACCCCTATCCCCGCCCCGCCCCATCCCCGCCTGCCCCGACCTCAGCCCCACCTGCCCCACCCGTCCCGCCCGCTTTGCCCGCTCCGCTCGCCCCGCCCGCCCCACTCGTCCCGATCGTCCCGCCCGCCCCGCTCGTCCCGCACGCCCTGTAAGCCCCCCCCCTCCCCGACGTCCACCCCGCTGCCCTGCCTGCCCCGTCCGCCCCGCCGTCCCCGCCCAGTCTGCCTGCCCCGCTCGTCCCGCCCACCCCCTCCGGGTCTGGAGCTCCCCCCACCACCGGCCGCGGGCGCGGTGGTGCGCGTGAGGGTTGCTCCGGGGTAGTTCAGGTCACGGGGTGGAAGGCTCCCCTAACGTTTACGCAACCGCGGATCTCTGAGGAATGCAGCCTGGCTCCCGAGAGAGGTGGGAGTGGAGAGGGCTGGAACGTGCGTTAGCGTGGAGCTTTTGACGTGTTGACGTGATGTTGCGGGGGGGGGCAGCTGTATAGTTTGCAGGCATGATGTTTACTCGCTTGCCTGCCCTTCTGAAATTCTGTTGGTTTCGTGAGTTTAGTATACTGCTCTCCCAGGCTTAACAGGCTATGCCAAGATTTATTGCAGTTTTTGATGTTGGAAATCTTGAGGGATTGGACATTCTTCCTTAACAAGAAGGCCGTATTTTATTTAGAAACATGCAATCGAAAATCAGTCGAGAAACAACTATCATACAGAGAACAATTCATCTAAAGTGACAAAGTCTGTTACTGATTTGATTTTCAATTAACATTTTTCACTTAAAATGCTAATTGCTAAATAGTTTTAGTTTTCTCAGATTCGCCTTGAGGCTTAGAAGGGAAGCTTAGTGTTACCTGTCGACCTGCAATTTCTGAGTGCTATCTCATTTTCCCATTGCCCTTTATCCACGCCATTTTGAAACATGCCAATTTACCTGTAACGTGGGATGTACTTTTGGCGTCTTTTGCACGGAAAGGGCTTGCGTAACTTGCGGTTGGGAGAGCGCGATAAAGATCAGTGAGCAACGCAGAGCACTGCTGGGTCATATGGAGCGTGTGTGGGGTGCTGGAGAGACGAAACTGCGGGACGAAGGTCTGATGAACATTTCCTTTACTGCTTTGTTTGCCATCCTGTACCTATGGTATTGTACGTACTGATGAATAATGACGTCCTGCCTTCACATTACATATACAGTTGGTTTTCCAAATTTTCATTTCATTTCTGGATCTAGAATTTAAGAAAAAATGGCACCCTATCGTGCTTCAGGCCAAAATTTACGGGAGGAGAGTTTGGCTGAAGTAGAGAGCTGTAGTTCTCTTAACAGAGACTTACCTTATTTTTATAACGTATTTGGAGTCCTAGGATCCTTGGACTTAAAATTAAACTTAACTGGGGAAAAATAAACATAAATCTACCTTTTTATACCTTATTTTATTGAAATAACTAGGGCAAATATTTAGAGACTTTGGGGTTATTTGGTAATTGAACAATAAAAGCAGTGTAATGAAGGAGAGATGGAAGAACAAACTTCATGGTCTGAGTTTCGACTGTAAATAATGGCTTCTATTATTATTATTATTATTATTATTATTATTATTATTATTATTATTGTTAGTACTATTATTATTATTGTTATTATTAGGAGAGGAGGAGAAGGAGGAGGAAAAGTCTTCAATAAAATAGAAAGTAATTGCAAGAACCTTAGAACATAATATCTTTATAAAAGGATACTAATATTTATATAAGTGAAAATTATGAACATTGAGAATATCGTCAAATGTTTATTAAACAATAACACGCGAGAAGTGTATTGTTGGATGTGTGGACGTACATTTATATTGTTTTGGAGGTATACTTGGTTGTATATTTTCATTGTTGGTGTGTAGTTTGTATAAATTCATTAGGAATTGTGTGTGTGCATATATTGTGCATAGTGTAAATATAACGTAATTGAGTGAATGAATGCAATGCGAGATACGAGTAAATAGTGCGAATCAGTGCGAGAATTGGAGTATAAATGAGAATAAAAATAAGAAAAAAGTTCTAACTGAAACGCAACAGTTACAACGTAAACCTTTTTTTCTAGATCTAAGGAAACGTCCAAAGTGGCATTCTGTAACTAGGTTAATTAAGTCATACTAGCTATAAGTTAGTTGTAATATTAGTTTTAGCAGATTATAAGTACTCCCCCCTTCTGCCGCAAAAGCCAACTGGGGATGCAGCTCGCGCGCAGATTGCACTGTCCCCAAAAGCAAATAAATTACCGCCTCGCCAGTATTTGGCGCGATATCGCGAGCATCTATGAAAGCAGTTCAACTTTTCAAAGCAGTTTGTCATTCCAAAGAGTTTCATACGAAAGACGTCTTTGCCTTTCTCTCTGGAAGCCAGCCCGCGGTTTTTACAGAAAAAATAGTCCAACGCGGTACGTTTAAAATGCATGCCCATTGCTGTTAATTGGCGCCAAAGAATTGTTATATAGAATTTCAAATACCGCGCGAACTTTGAATTAATTTTGGCTGCCTGTATGCCAACACATGCCATAAATGACACATAAGGTCGAGTAACCGGCATGAGAATACCTGGCGAAGTTCAGTTCGTTAGGGGAGGGGCTATGGCTCCCCTAACGCTCTCGCAACCCGGAATCTGTGAGGAATGCGACGGCCCGAGCGGGCCCGAGGGGAGCCGAGCGCAGTGGAGATTGCCGGCCACTGCCCTCTAGGCGAAGTGAAAACTCGGAAAGCACGCACCGCCACAGGTTGTTTACCTTATCACCTGCCCTTTGCGATGGGGATGAGGCACCCCCTCAAAAAATCTCCGTTTTCGTCTATTTTTTTTTCACAATTTTCACCGTTCTGCTCTAGGGATAAAGTGAAATGGAACTAGAGGTCTGCAGGTACAAAAAATTCTGCTGAACAAAACTACACAAAATGCTTTTCCAAAAAGTAGTACGCACACTGCTCCAGAACGATTAAAATACTCTCGTGTAACATGCAATAAATTATTTTAAAAATAAGTATTACAATTACTGCAATAATATAGTATAGTATCGTAAACAAACAGTTTTTAATCCAAAATATCCAAAAGTGCTGCCATAAAGCAACTTGACAATATTTACTGGCGGCAGCCGTTTCCATGAAGCCTGTCTGTGTATAGAGTGAGAAGAGTCTTAAGCTGTGACGCACTGAGTATGAGAATTCATTTCGGTATGCACAGTGTGAAAATAGATGAAATAAGACACATGATTCGCACGCATTCCAAATAATTAACATTTTCGGTCAAAATCCAATATGTTCATGGTTTTTGAATTTTTTCCAGGTTTATAGGTATCTGAAACAATTATCTTTCAATAATTTTTTCTTTCAATTTGCGCGCGCAATGAAAATTATTAATTATTGTATTCCGACTTTTTACCTTTTTGCGTCTCCACGCCCGTCAACGAGCGGGGCCTTTGGGCGGCGCAGGAGGCGGTCGCTGTTTCAGCAGCAGCCTGCCGGACCCCCCCGACGCTCGGTGTCGGCGTCTATCAATAGAACACAGGCGGAGGAGGGGGTGGGTGGAGCCGGGTGGAGCGCTGAGGGCCGCGCTTGCGGGGCGGGGAGCGGTTCGGGTCAGGTCAGTCGGGGTCGGGCAGGCTGAACAGAGCGAAGTTACCTGGATGGACTGGGCAACTGACAGGGCGGGGAGTCCGGTCTGGGCGAGGAGTTTGGGTGGGGACGACATTGGACTGGATGGAGAGGCGAGTGGTGGCGGTTAAGCTGTGAATGGGGCGAGGATGAAATTGATTGGATGGCGAGATGGATGGTTGGAATCTGGGAATGTAGCAAGGGTTGTGGATGCGTTGAGGGGGGTGTGGGTGGGGATGGACTGGGTGGAGTTGCTGGCTGAGAGAACTTACAGAGCGGATGTTGACGGGAGTCGTGAGGAGGTTGAGACCCCCGCCTTAGGCGGGAGAGAGGAGTTGGGCTGGGTGGAGACTCTGACTGGGAGTGCTGCGGAACCTGACAGATGCGAAAGGCGGCGTGGAACAGCTGCTTGGGTGCGCTGGCGGGGCGGTGGAGCCGGGGAGCGCCTGGCCGACCGCCTCCTCTGCCGCCGCCGCCGCCCCCGCCTTGTTTACTTCCGAATTATGAGCCGGGGCGGGGCGGCCCCGGTGCAGAGTTACGGCGCGCTTCGCGTGATGAAATGGCCGTCTGCGAGCGAGGCGGAGCCGTGTGCAGAGCGGGAAAGGCCGGACGGGAATGGCGCCCAGTCGTTTACAGCGGGGGCGGTGACGGTGACAGCGGTGTCTGTGGTGGTGGGGTGGTGAGGCACTGGCTTGGTCGAGGAAGAGAATGATAGCAGCGGAGGCGGTGACGCCTGTGGCGGAGGCAGCGGTGGCTGTGGCTGTTGTTGTTACTGTGGAACGTGCGGAGGCATAGGGGAAGCGGAGGTGGCGGCAGTGTGGTTACGCGCGTGCGGTGGGTTAGGTGAGTGCGGTGGCGGTGGTTGGTGGTTGAGTGGGTGCGGTGGCGCTGAGTGGTTGCGGTTGGTTGTGGCTGTGCGTTGCGGCTGTGGCGTGTGGCTGTGCGTGCGTGTGTTGCTGGTGCGGTTGCGTTGCGGTTGCGGTTGTGTAGCGGAGGCGGAGGCGGAGGTGGTGGCGGTGGCGAGGGTGCTGCGCCTTTGCAAGTCGTTACGGCGCACGGCGATCCAATGAAGGAGACACCCCCTTGCGTTTCGTGCGTTAATATCCGATTCCGTTTCCGAGGGGTAACTGTACTACTGCATAACAACGTAAGGCGTCACGCGGAATTTTTTTTGTTGCGAATTGTTATTTGCATATTTTCAGAAGCTCACCCAGGATTTTTCTCGATTGTGTGTGTGTGTGTGTGTGTGTGTGTGTGTGTGTGTGTGTGTGTGTGTGTGTGTGCTAAAGGTATACCGTTCATGTAGCTTTCTTCTCTTGTAAAGAATTTTTAATTTATGTTGAATATAAAATCTATTATTTTATTGACTCATATTTAATATTAATAAAGTAAAAACCTAGAATATTAAATTACATTTTTTGATAGAGAAAATTAGTGAACGCAATTTTTTATTTAAAAGAAAGTAATTACTTCCTAGAGTGACTGAAGTCCGAGGAGGCGTCTGAATATTTGTCATTGTGGTGGAGATGTCTAGATATGATGGTGATGCGGAACCGAAGGGCGTGCAAGACATTTCTGGAATTGGTAATCCTATATTGCAGACAACACAAGGAATTACGTATTATAGCAATGCGTTTAAAGATGTGTTAAGATTGCCCTGGTTCCTCTCTATCGTCATATGTACAGTAGTTACGAATAAAAATAGCAAGGAACGTTATTGGCAATATTATGATAACTAGTAATGTTCCCTCACATTTTAATAAAAACTACTTGCTTGGTCAAACGTGCTAGAGATTAGAGTTGTAAGTACAGCCGACGAAAGAAATACGTTCCCTAGTCCTTCCCACATCTAGGGTAATGATAGCTCAATCAAATATGCGCGAATTATAAAACCTTTTTATCTAGATTGGATAGTTAGGAGCGGTCATTGCGAAAAAAAGATCATATGTAACAATAAATTTAGAATCATGTCCAATGACTGAATTTGTGGAGGATGCAGCGTATCGTAGGGTGTCTCAATTTTTTTCTGGGGGTAAGAATATGATGTTGGAAGTGGAAGTTTTGTGAAGCAGTGCAATCATTTTCTGTTTAATAAACCTTTGTTGAATATTTTGTTATCTATGTTTTTAGCGGTTCAATTGAATGTTCTTCTCAATGTGATTATTCCGTATAAACCAAAAGATTGAGGATACGTCAAAAAACATTTTCTCCTATTTCTATGTAATGAAAATTGGTTTTGGCAATGCCTCCTTAGATTGAATATGTATAAGTAAGGGATGGGCGAATAGTGGATTTAAATATCGGAATAACTGTTTCAATTTTCATAGGCGACTTTTTATTAATAAAGGTTATAATTTAAGAATAAAATTTTTTTTTATTATAGTATATGATGTATAAAACTCTCTCCATGTTAGTGTTTTGTCTAGGCAATGTCCAAGATATTTTACAGGAGAATTTGATGGAATCCATTGAATAGTTGAATGTAATATTAATTTATTTATATTTTTTAATGCAACGCTAGAAAAGATTTGCGTGTGGCATTTTTACGAATTAATGTTAATTTATCATTTATTAAACAAATTAACTAAAAGGTGTAAATCTTCTCTATTATCGCGATAAATTAGTATAACATTGTATGATGTGTAAAAGTAGTGGCGTCTGCAAACAGAGCTATTTCAGAATTTATAAAAGTAGGTAAATCATAACTGCATCAATATGTAAGTAGTTTTGATGGAGTTGACTCATCATGGCCTCCTAAAATCGCATTTATCCACCTATAAAAACAAATTTCTTTGTTCTATACGGTAGGTTTTGCCCACAGTATAGAACAAGTGAAGTGGATTCTCTTCTTCATCGGGTATGCATAATCAATCAATGAGCAGAAACTCAAAACGGATCACGGTCTTGTGTCAGAAGAGGCAGCGGCTGCCGGACCGCTCTTTGCCCTTGCGGTAGGAGTACCCCCGGAGGCCAACCCGGAAATCGTCAACGAGTACCTCAAGGCGCTGGGAGTGCCCGAGAACATTAGCACTTTTACAATAGGAGACCCACAAACCTCGGGAAAACCGTGTACGAAATCGGTTCTCGCCGTCTACGCCGTGTTAACTGGCCAGGAAAGCATCGTTCACGTGCGCTTAGAGGAGCAAAAGCGCGAGAAGAAGCGTGAAAGGGAACCGGATAATTTGTTTTTCATTCAGGTGTCGAGCAACCAAGTAGCTGCATCGGCAGCTGTTATACACTGTATTGCCAATAATTTGGAGAGGATCCAGTTGCGCGAAGGACCTATGAAAAAATTTATTGACGCCGCGAGAAAACAAGCTCCTGAGCGGCGTGGAGAAATGTTGATTGCGAACACTGACATTGCACAGGCCAGGCAGGTGAGCTTTAATTACATAGTATATTGTTTATTTATTTAATAGGTAATTATTACATACAAATTAGAGAACGTGATGCTAAGTGGCTAGGCTGAAGGCCTTTAAGCCATTACAATACCTACATTCTACCGCGTTCTACATAGTATATGTTGCAGAAAGTTTTCAGATACAATTGATCTCCTTTTATCCAGGGACTGGGTGTGTTCTAGATAAAAGGTTATCACCCCATAATTGAATTTTTAATAAATAAGTGACATTCGTTGATAAACACGCAAATACATTTTCTAAGAACTTACAATAGCGAAAAGAACATATGTATATCAGTGTAAATGTACGGACTGTGGATATTTTAATCAGGCGATTATCGACATTATGTCTTACTTCATCATTAGGTGAGAAGAGTAAATACACTACGCTTCATGATTTCAGCAGCAATGATTTTTTCAAAATCTTCAGTTACTCAGCAATAGTTACTGGGTCATTTGCAAGGAAAGCGCACAGGTGTGTCTGGGAGATTAAAGAACATATGTTTTGTATATCTTTGACCCCGGTAAATAAGCTGATAAGTCAAAAAATCTTAATTTTTCAGGAGAGCAAAAATCAACTGTCAGCTGAAGTAATTCAGGGATTAATGATATACAGACGAAAGAAATATTGAAACGAAACTGTTTGTGTGTAGGGTTGTTTGAATATCATTAATCCCTGATTTACAGCATTTGTTGAGAGGGCTTTTTTTGCTCACCTGTAAAACTTAAGTTCTTTTGACTTATGAGCTTATTCACCGGGGTCAAAGATATAAAAACAGATATTATGAAAATAGGAGATCCAGTATTCACGGCAAAACCATGTTCTACGCGAATTCTGTTGCCTTGACAAAATGCCGATAATTTGCAAATTTGTTAACGAGGGTTAGGTTAATTAGAGGTGTCTTTTGTCGTTTGACTCGAGAAAAATAGATGGTGTTAATTGTATATAAAATATTTTTCAATAAATGTCAATTGAACATACGGTGTTGACTTTCACGGCTGGTTTCTATGTAATTTGATGTTTCCGGACAGACTCCTTCTGGACCACTGTCTACAAGACCGGAAACATCAAATTAAAAAAACAGAATTGGCTTTTAATTTTAAAACTTATATTTTGCAGTTTGTTTTCGATTTTACTTTTTTCAGAACGCATTGCTTGAATTGACGGCGAAGTTTCCGACAGCCATTACGCAGATTTAGTTTCAGTAGCGACGGAAACTATGTCTGAAGCAACTGGTCTCATACAACCAATAGAATGTTCCCCGCCCGCCACGCCTCAGAATACCCCACACCATGCGGATTCTGCTGCCCACCATGAATTGGTGGAACCAAAACCACCGTTAGGGATTCCAAGGAGTTCCGTTGGCGAAACGCAACCTATTAAGTTCGTTTTTATGACTTTTGTAGTAGTTGAAAATCAATTGTACGAGCTGGATGCAAAATACATTCTTCCCATCTGTCATGGGACTTGCACTAAAAAGCACATTGTTGACAAATCAGTGGAAGTAGTCAAGCGATATGCGCATAACAGTCCAGAAGAATCTAAATTTATTATTATGGGTTTGGCTGATTCCCAGAGTGTGTGCAAAAAGCAATGCTAAAAGTGTCAGAATGTGATCAACTTTTTTTTTGTGAAGACAATAAAACCAAATGAGCAAACACGATGCTTTTTCTTAATACTATCTCAAGAACGAGTTGTTTTCTGTTATAATAGTCGGGAGGCACTGTTTCCCGATTTCACGACATGTAGCGAGACTAATGACGGTAAAGCCGTCGAAAATCGTCTCTCTGAATAAATCCATTAAGTTAACGAAGATGACTTCAAGAATTCCATCACACTTTAGATAAGGAAGCAGTCTTTATTTCTTTGGGAGATGGATTTATATTAACTGTTTCCTATGGTTTACAATATTTTTCTAAAGTTGCTGAATTAAATATTTTACGAAGCGTGTACAATTATTTTGAGATCAGATTAAATGACAAACATCGTTAAACAACTTTTAAAACTAACATTACACCAATAAATCAACTTTCCTCGCGGCAGCAAAAGCTTTGCAACTGCTCACTTAATGTATTAAGAAATACGTATGAGTCAGTGTATCTCATGATGCATGCTCATTATTTTGCTAGTCCACACGAAGTTTCCCTTCTTTACACATCCTGCAACCACAACGTACTTGAATTCTTTCCACTCGCAAGTGACAAGCTGGCTCGTTTTCTCTACCCTCATCGTCTCTCCGCTTGTTCTTCCCGCAAAAGTAGCTCACGTCCATTCTGGCACATAAAGTGAGGAAAAGTAGCCGTGCATCCACCATTACTTGTGGGCTGGGATAAGACTGGAATGTGTAATGATGCTACTCGTACATTGTACGTTGGTGGTAGTTCCTATCTACCTTGTTTGTGGACTTAGTTAGCCGACAAGGATGATTCACGGAATACGAGATAAAATATATCTACTTCTCGTCGTGAGTAACGGCGACACATGCAAGTAATGAGTGTGTGATTGATTGATGCGAAGAGTAGAAAACGCCGAAGACACGTGTCCTATGTCGTGAATCTGATCTCGACCACTACTCCTTATCGAGGAGAATACTTTCCTTTCCGCTTTCCAGGTTAAATATATGACGCTACGTACACGCATGAGTTGATGGTTAAAAGAGGTCTTGTTCATCCAATTAAGTTCAAGTCAATAAATTTGTAACCGTTTCCGGATTTTCAACAATCGAGTTGTTAGTTGTACTGAATCCCTTGTTGTGAAAGATCGTTAGACTTGATTTAGAAGGTTTTAGTGATGTGTATACGCAGCTGCGTTTCTTTGTTGATAGCCGACGACAATAGTACGAGAGCAACACTCCCATTCAATAAATTTTACTTTTCGAATGGAGGATTTGGAAAGCTTTTTCTGTGATAGTCCTAACCTATTAAAAGAGCATTACAATGCTATAAATTTTTAATTCTCTAGGGGGTCCCAAACAACACAATGGGACGCGTTGACCGTATCGTGTGTGTTCCTCCACCAGCAAAAGATCAATGGGTGTATCGTAGTCTAACATTATGGAGATACTTTTGTGTCATAAATAATGAAGCATTCAGTCGAGAAAAGGGGGTAAAAAACTGATATTTTTATGGTTCTTTGAGAAGAGAATCCACAAAAAGCGGGGGGTATTTTGACAAGACATTTTCCATGCCCGGTTCTCATATTCTTTCAAAAAGTCTTGTATCATTAAAAATAATCGACTCAAGAAATTGTTTTGGAAAATTCATTGGTAGTATGTGATATTAATGGACATGTTGAAATAAAATAGATGTTAAAACAGTGGCTCACGCTGTAAGACACATTGGTTCAAGGATCGGACCAGCGAAGGTGGCTCAGGGCTTCAACTAGTATCACAGCAGAACCTCTGACGGGGAGGTTCTAGGGTTCGAGTCGCGACGGTGTCACGATTTTCAACACTAGCTCGACAGACGGGTTGAGGTCAGCAGTCTGGAGGAGAATTCTAGCGACCAGCTGCTCTGATAAGTAGTTTTCCGTGGTTTCTCCGATGAACACGAAGTGAATGCCGGAACAGTACCGGGCCACGGACAGCGCTCGATCTTTCCTTCCTCTTCTTTGTTCCATTTTAACCCCTTACTTACACTCTATTCACTACCACACTTGTCGGGAGACCAGTCAGGAGCTTAGTTTAGTTTAGTTAATGCCTTATTTTACCACGCAATTTTCGATACGCTCCTTTCACCACCTAGCGGAGAGAGGAGGTATTATCTAGGGCGACGAAACTGCCGGATCTCAATTTTGCTCAGAAGCTTCTTTTAAAAAATGCCTGAGAGGATTTTTTCGCCCTTCGATCGGGTTTGAACCCGCAAACTCGGGTACAACAGTCCGGTACGCTGACCGTTATACCACCGAAACCGCAAAGAGCTTAGAGCTTGTCCTGGCTGGGAGCGGTGCCACGCAGGTGGGAGATACCTGGTTGAGTAAAATCCCCGCAAGCAGACATAATTCTGTTACCGGATCTCGCCATCCAGTGGTAGAAGATCACCGCCATTTTCGGAGGGAAAATAAGCCCTACGCTTACGTGATTAATGCCCTTGGCAGTTGACGCGCCCAGAATCACTAATCAATCAAGGGATCGAACCCATCAACATGATAGAGAAATGAAATTATCTGTCACTAATCTCTTAAACATCGGCGCCTGACTCAGCTAATAATATTATCCATATAATTATTGTGATATGACGGCACATTGCCTGCTTTTTATTTCCTTCACTAGAGTTTGAAGTTTTATTTTGAATAGGATTTTCTGTGAGTTATTGGAAGAATGACGCATATGTCTAGTAGAACTAACGCGGTAAAAGATCCTCACATGTAATTTTTCAACTTTTAGTAGAAAATACGAAGTGTCCGATAAATACGAACATACCAGGTCAGTCGACTAAGGCGTTAAGCTAGATTTTTGAGAACCGAGACAACCAGCACATCGCAGATCTAATAGGGTTAACTCGTATAAAAAATTCTATCAACAAAGTAACTATTTGTATTGATGTTCCCAATATCAGAATTTGGAGTGATCATCGCTCTGTATTCAGAAAACGGGAGCTGTGTGCACCCTCCAATACTTTTCTCGCACCAAAACTCTTCACAAGATCATAAATGAAACACAATATCAGAAGATCACAATGAAACATACAAAATCAGCGTTTTCCTTCATTACTACTGCGTGCTGTCTCCTCCAGGTACCCCATGTGAAGACGCATGATGTTTTACACACCCGCTCGACAGAAACTGAGGTCATTTTCATGGATGAAAAGTATCACTGACGTTGCGTATCGTGATTTTAACCTTAATTTTGGAGAAACATTGGCGAACGGCAAGGGTAACATTCAATGAGAGTGCTTCACGTTGAAGTGAAACTACAGTCCTAAATAGCAATAGATGAAGCTTTACTACGGGCAGGAAAGTTGTATAGTGCAAAGTGTGCATCATCTTATGCTCACAAATAATTTTTAAGACGTTTGTATTATTTTTAAAATTTGTTTAGGAAAGTTTTTTTGAATGTAATTGTAAAGATCTACATGTAATTTTTAATTAGTGAAATCAAGTTCATAATTAAAGATACCGGGTTTAAAGTGCGTTAAAGATCGAACAGACAACAGCTCGCGAATCTAGGGACTCGTTAAATTCATCAACAATAGTAACTATTTGTATGATGTTTACAAAGAGTGACTCGCCCAGAAACGGAAGTGAAGACCTCCAATAGCTGACCCCCACAAACTTACAGAGCTGCAATGGAAGATAACGTTTCTGATCTGCAGTTTTTCTACAATTTCTGATTGTACGAATTCTAAACGAAGCGTGCTCCCAATTCCGTTGCCGCGACGCTTCCGCCTGCCGCACAGGTCTGAACGTGCCCATAAGGCAACACATGACGCGAAACTTCCGTTGCGGCCAATTTGCGTAGGCTGCGGGTCTTCCGCGTCGGTCTGTAGGAGCCTTTAATCCGAATTTACATATTTATTACATATTCTTATTGTTTTCATTACATATTTATGTACATATTTTGATTGATTGATTTTTTCGTGTTTCCGGGCGCGTCAACTGCTCTGGTAAATAGTGCCGTTAGTGTAGTGCATGTTTTTTCTCGGTAAATGGCAGTGATCTTCCCCCGCTGGATGGCGAGATCCGGCGCCGACCTACTGTCGGCTAGTGGGGTTTCCCAACCGGACTCTCCCACCAGCGGGCACCGCCCAGCCGGACAAGCTCAAGCTCCCGACAGGTCTCCCAGAATATGTGGTAGTGTAGTGCATGTTAGTGTAAAAAGGGAGAGGATAGGACAAGGAAGTGGAAGGACCGATCGCGCGCGGTCCGTGGCCCGTTTGATAGGGCACTGCTCCGGCATTCACCTGGTGTTGATCGGAAAACCGGAAACTACCGATCAGAGCAGCCGGCCGCTAGAATTCTCCTCCAGACAGCGACTAGCAGCGACCTAGCTGAAAAGCTAGTGTCGAAAATCCTGCCGCCGTACATATTTTGACGTTTCATACTACATATCCTTCCGGTCTCTATGATTGAAGCCCCTGCCTGCCGGTTTGGGTTTCTTGGCTGGTGATGCCACCGCGCATTCGTGAGCGCCCACTCCCGCCCGCTCCTTCGCCGTGGCCGCCGCTTGTGTTGCGTCGTCACCGCCCGCACCTGCTCGCGCACTCGCGCTGACTCTTGATGAGCGGCGGCGCGGCGTGGGACGAGAAACTCAAGGGCGCCGCGCACACTGCTGCCTGCGTTGCGTATTGTGATGTTCAGAAATAAACAGTACACTATCTACATTGGGGTTGTAACGTGGCACCAGGCTCAGTGCATCAACTGATGTCACTGCAGCGCCTCTGACCGGGATGTCCCGACGGTGGCAGGACTTTCGACACTAGCTTTTTAGCTAGGTCGAATTATGTCGCTGTCTGGAGGAGAATTCTAGCGGCCGGCTGCGCTGATCGGTAGTTTTCCGAGGTTTCTCCGATCAACACCAGGCGAATGCCGGAGCAGTACCCTAACAAACGGGCCACGGACCGCGCTCGATCTGTCCTTCCTCTTCCTTGTCCTATCCTCTTCCCCTTACACACACACTTACACTCACATGCACTCCACTACTGCACATGCCGGAAGACCTGTCAGGGTCTTAGAACTTGTCGCGGTTGGGGCGGTGCCCCGCTGGTGGGAGGTACTTGAGTTCGGAATGTCCCCGTAAGGCGATGTAGGTCGGCGTCGGATCTTGCCATCCAGCGGAGGATGAGAAGAAGCAGTAAGCTCCCGACTGTTCTCCTGACATGTGTGGTAGAGTAGTGTATGTGAGTGTAAGCGTTGCATGTGCTGGGTGTTTGCTGTACTGTATCGTGATGCGTTGTGCTCTTTGCATTAGCGTGACATCGGAGCGTCCAGGGTTAACCGATATTTTATAAACTCCTAGAATTTCTTGTGAATATCAGTGGGTTATAGTTATTTCATCCCTAAATATCGTATCCATTTACAAATTTCAAGCCTAGACGATACAACAACTTCATCCCCAGTGTTTGAACT
Organism: Teleogryllus oceanicus; assembly: GCA_964035755.1. Taxonomy (NCBI): domain Eukaryota; kingdom Metazoa; phylum Arthropoda; class Insecta; order Orthoptera; family Gryllidae; genus Teleogryllus; species Teleogryllus oceanicus. Next base: position 109,750,252 of record CAXIVR010000007.1, read on the forward strand.
TGCCATCCATACTTCATAAAATGTACCGTGATTTGTGGAACATAATGATAAAGTACAACTTTCAGACTGATTTACGTTTTTATGTATATGCTATTTTAGTTAGCTCTTTGGAGATGCGAGTCAACTTCCACGATAAGTTAGAAAAGTAAATCTCCAACTCCCAAGTTAATCTCCGTATGGCACATTTATGCTTCGAGAGTGGACGAGTAAACGGGGCGAGAACTTTCCATTTTCTAGGATGTTCGTGAAAAGAGACCGTAAAAGTAACAAGATTTGCATCGTAATAAGAGATCTAAAAGGGAAGAAATGTATTTTACTGGGTGTCGTGAGTAGAGGCGGAAGTGATGAAATGAGAAAATCATACGCGCGGGGAAAACGAAGAATTTTTGCCTTGCTTTCGTATTGGGTGGTGCGTGCAAGACGTGAAGTAACCAATATTGGCAATACGTAATGTCAAAATTTAGCACCGGCGTAGTTTCATTAAATTTTTAGAGAGCAAAATGAATATATATTATATTTGCTTTAGGTATTTGAAATAATTTTGTAGCCTCACCATTTCCTGAGCAAAGAAATTACAAGTGGTATTGGGGATATATAATGGATTGATTTCAATACGTGGAGATACATCATTTTCTTTCACTCCACGAATTTAAAAAAGAGACACTTTTATTTTATATAGCATCTCATTCCAAAGTTAGTTTAGTTGACTCCAAATCGCGCACACGAGTTGCACAATATGTGGATATTGTAAAAAAAAAAGTGAATGACTTTATTGGCCACTACGTAATTTTCCTTCTCTATTTTCTTTTGCAGTAGTCTTGAAAAACCGGTCGTAATACAAATAGTACCTGATTCATTGCTCTAATCAACAAAAAGAACATGCAGTTTCACGTATCAGTGTAACTTGAACTATTAACTACGGTGTTGTCGTACCAACAATTTACACGGGTTCGTGTACAGTGATGTTGCGTCTCTTTGGGGCTCATAATTTATTCTGCTGGTGTTTCTCGTCGTAAATATTTAACGGAGGGCGCATTAGAAATGCAACCTAGTGTGACATTCCGCGACCACACACTTGTTATGACAGCGAGATGAGAAGAGGTCCCAGTTGCTTGCGCATGTGGCGCACTTCCTCCACGACGTACATGTCATTACTAGGGGGCGAATTTTAATAAAATTAATTTTCTCTTCTTACTGTACAACAATGCCGTTTTGTACATAAATTCATTTTATGTTATGACAAAAGGAAATGAGTCATTTCTTTTCAAATTTCCCATTTTATACGTCTTTTTTTATTTTTATCGATTTCCAATTTTTTTAATATTTTTTGTCATTTTATTATATTTATTCAAATAATATTTACGAGATGCAACAAAATGTTCTCCACAGAATTCCTGAGTAGCCTATTCGATTTCTTTGCTCATATATTGTAATGTCAACCCTTGTGAGTGCTATGTAATCTAAGGTTCGTGTGATGCCTATCGGCGCCATTGTCAGTTTCGTCGATTTCGGATAAATAAAGAAATATTTTCTTGTAAAGAACGTCCAAGCCAAACGTTTACTACCTGAGCTTCCTTAAACAATACGGAGAAGCGTCAATTACATCAGTAACATATCCAATAGCTTGCGTTGATCGTCTGATGTGGTTTTGATCAATTTTTTTACGTCATTTTTCTTTCTTTTTAGATAATTTTAAAAAAATTAAGAGGATTTTATTGATCATTTTTGGCAGAGTTTTAGATCATTAAAACCCGGCCCCTAGTCATTGCAATGGCGGGGTAGTGGGGGCATGTCCATATCCTCCTCCAAAAGCTAAGATCTACTCCCTTTGTAAATAATACTCCAAGAAAAGATGCCTCTTTATTATTTTTAAGTCTTCATCGACCCAAAACTCAATAAGTGTGCTCCAAGAGGATAGAATATGTGTCCCTTCTAGGGGGATCAAACAGATTTGAGACGAAAAAAAACAGATTATAGAATTCGGATTATGAATGGGAGAATTGGGGAGAAAATAAATGGACAAGCAACTCCCAATACATTTATGCTCGATTACTGTAGAACTCTACAATCCTTAAATAAAGTATCGATAACGAAAAAACTAAATCTTTAGGTCTTGAGGGGCTAATGTACAAGATGTTAGTGTATTTGTTGTTACGCTCCAATAAAAAAATACACGAAGTTTCAGGTACAGTTTGCAATCTATTTTTAAATGCATGAAATCATGAAAAAACACACATACAATACAATCACATACAAAATATATCATATATATAATATATATATATATATATATAGTCAGTAAATCAATAAATAAAAACATAAAAGTAATGAAACAAAATGCTAGTAAAGATTTTTGGCACCTGGTACCCTTTATCATCGTCTATAATTTAGAAAAGATGCGTCTAATTCCTAATTTTCATTGTTCCAAGGAATGTAATCTGATGGCAGTTCAATAATGGTCTGAGCTGAGTAAGTAGAAATTTGCACAATTATAAATAAGATTATCAATCAATAATCAATGAAATAACTCAGTAACATTCATAAATTAAAAGTGAAGACAACCTAAAATTGTCAAATATTTGTGTTTGAACATTTCGGTAATTTCATGGAGTAATCTAGAAGCTTTGTGTGAAAGCTTTCAGTTCAATTTTTAGTAGCATTTATGATTGTTATCTATGAGTAAGAGGTTTAATCACTGTTTTGACCTCAGAATCACGGATGGCATTCGATGCTTTTTTTAGCCTATGGTGATAAATACATTCCCGTATCAACCCGGGTTACTTCAGCTAGAAAATTATTAAGCCTAAACATGACCAAACCATGACCAAATAGGATATTAAAAAAGCGAAGGTTAACTGTGCAGAGGGCTCTCGGTTTAAAGGTTCCGGTTTAAAGGACCGACGCGGAACTCCGCAGCCTACGCGGATTGGCCGAGCGGATTTCGCGTCACATTTGCCTTATGAGCACGTTTAGACCTGCGCGGCAGGCGAGCGTCGCGGCAACGGATTGGCAGCGTTTAATGGGCGTTGAAAGTTGTAACGCAGTCAGACGCGTTTCTTCCGCTGCAGCTCGAGTATCGTGGAAGTCCGCCCGTGTTCTGGAGTCTTCGATCCCCTCTTGGGTCGAGCGACCTTGCCAACCGTCACCGACCGTTACATAAATTAACGAACTGGGGTGGCTGAACGGTTCACGCGAGATTCCGCGGCACGCGTCCTAGCTCGGAACTTTCCGCGCCGCATCCGCTGCGGATCTACCGCGCCGGTCTCCGAGAGCCTGAACACGAGAGGTGACGAACTGTACTCTGGGGACAGGGACGTACCTGCGTGCCCACGCGCTCTCGGGTCGCCGTCATTTTGCTGCTCGATTATACTCCCGTGAGCTTCCTCCTGTTTTTCTCCCCGTGGGAGCTGCCCCTTCTCCGCTTGTTGCCGTCGTCTCGTCGTCGTCAAGAGTTTTGATTTCATTTCGCTCACGGGGTCGGCGGCTGGCGATGGCCCGTTTTTTTGCGCGCGTTTACATAATTAATCTTCGCGCAACTCCGCTGAAAAGTTTTCAGCGCAATGAAGCTTGGCGCCTTTTTTGCTGCTGCGGAAGGATAAACAAGATGCCGCCGTCGCCGCCGGCTTCCTGTCTGTTTCCTCGCTCCTCTCCTGCACGTTTCACCTCTAAAACGGTCGCTACTGACTCTCGATTTCCGCGTATCGTACCCGTCTTTACTGTTTATTTGCATTGTTGCGTCGCGAGAAATCATAATTTCCTTGTGCTTTTATGTCCCTGCAGTATTTTTACTTTCTTTCCCTTAAGTACTTCGTAACAAGAGAACGTTATGTAATAGTGCGCCGGAAAACGGCTAAAAATACAAAATTTCTTCTCGAAAAGACTCCAAAGTTGTGTATATGTATGTATGTTTGTATGTATGTTTTATGTATGTTTGTATGTATGTTTTATGTTGTTTGTATGTATGTTTGTATGTGTTTATGTATGTTTGTATGTATGTTTGTATGTATGTTTGTATGTATGTTTGTATTTTGTATGTATGTTTGTATGTATGTATGTGTATGTTTGTTGTATGTATGTGTATGTTTGTTTGTATGTGATGTATGTTTGTATGTGTGTGTGGTCTCTGCGCTCGGCCTCCGTGTTAGCCCGCAGTGAATCTTCGCTGAAAGGCGGCGCGAAGGGTGCGTTCTGCGTTGAAAGGCCGCGGCTCCCGCGAGGGGTGAAGTGGGGGGGAGGAAGGGGAGGCAGAGAGATTCTTCCCCCAAACCCCCGGGAGGTGTCGGCATCACGCGTGTGCGCGGTGGGGGGAAGTGGGGAGGGTAGCTGGAGGGTCGAGGAGGAACGCGGGTAAGCTGCAGCACAAACACCGCCCCGCCCTCCCACCCCAGCCCGCCCCATCCCTGCCCCACCCCCGCCTCTTCCCCGCCATTCCCTGCCATATCCCCGCATCTTCCCCGCCATTCCTTCCCCCCGCCCTGCCCTGCCCCGCCCCGCCCCCCCTTCCCTGGCCCTTCCCTTCCCAGTCCTTTCCCCGCCCCTGGCCTGCCATGCGCCGCTGGAACGCTCCTGCCCCGCCCCGTCCCGTCCCGCCTTGCCCCGCTTAACAGTCCCGTTCTTCCTCCAGCGCCGCCCTGTCCGACCTCTCCTACCCCGCGTGGCTTCGCCCCGTGGAGCCCTGGCTGATCCCACCCACCCGCTCCGACGCCATTCTGCCCCTAACACTCCAGTCCGCTCTTATCCACCCGACGGCGTTTTGCCTACCCCGCTCGTCACCCCGCGTACCATCGTGTCCCGCCCCACCCGCTCTTCTCCGCTCACCTGCGCTGGAGAGGTAGCTCAGAATATTAAATGATGTCACTTCAGTGCCTCTGACCAGGAGCCCGAGGATTCGAGTCCCGACGGTGGCAAAATTGTCGACACTACCTAGGTCGAATTCAGTTGCTACCTGGAGGAGAATTCTAACGGCCGGCTGCTGTGGTCGGTTGTTTTCCGTGGTTTCTCCGATCAACATCAGGCGAATGCCGATGCTGTGACCTAACAAACGGGCCACGAACTCCGCTCGATCTTTCCTTCTCCTTCCTTGTCCTATCCTCATCTCTTACTTACACATGCCCAGAGATCGGTAGGGAGCTTAGAGCTTGTCCCGACTGGGGCGGTGCCCTGCTGTGGGAAATACCTGGTTGAGGTAAATCCCGCCAGCTGAAAGGGAGATAAACGCATCTCATCATTCAGCGGGGGAAGATCATCGTCACCTCCAGAGGAAAGAACATGCACTACACTTACGAGACTAATGACATTGACAGTTGACGTACCTGGAATCACCAAATCAATTAAAATCTATTTAACCTGTCTCTCCTATGCCCGCTCGTCCCTCTCATCCAGCTCTAACCCCCCTCATCCCACTCCATTCTTCTCTCCCCATCCCATCATATCCAACGCATCGCGCATATATCCGCTCTTCTCCGCTCAACACGTTCTTACCTTGTCCCCCCCCTCCCATGGCACTGGTCCAGGCTGCGTTAGCACCATACAGATGCAGCTCTGGAGTGGGACGATGGGGAAGGAGAAAAAAGAGAAAAGAGGGATAGTCAGGAGGCCAGCAGAGTCAGTCAATGTAGTGGGAAAGACGTGGAATTTAAAGGGAAAATCAGAACCTCTTATACTTTTAATGAAACATATTTTACTCCAACGTCCTAAGAAACAGACAATATTTAATTTTTTCAACCCTATACGAAATGCCGAGGTTTTATATTATAAATTATACTATAAATTGTCAAAAATTGTAAGTTAGAAGAAGTTTTTTTCTTTTCATTATAAACCGTTTTGAGTTGAATCACAATGAAAAAGCTTCTTTCAGCATCTATTCCAGTGACTGTCCATCCATATGATTGTTGCATTGCTGATTAAGTTAACTATTAATCAATACTTACTTTTGTGATTATAAAATTACTAAGTATATTATATTAAGAAGTACAAGAGAACAATGGACATTCAAAAGTGTCAAATCTTAGCCCTATAACCTATACTCAAAACTACATCAGCGGCGATGGGTTTGGGATGTAGGTAAGTGAGGTCAAACTAGGCAGGACAGGCGATTTCGTGTAAGCTGCTTGTAATAGCTTCGTTAGTGATCAACCTTCCTATCAAATTCCAGCGGAATATTAATGATTGTGGCAAGCGCTGATCAACACGCTGATAACATCGGTGTACAGCAAGCCGTCTAGATCCAGGCTAAATTAGTGGGGCTGACACAGGGAATAGAGGAGCAAGAGGCACTTCCGAGGTCGCGTGAGAGAGCAACGGGTGAGTGGCTGAGGAAGCGACAGAGGCGAGAACAGCGGTGTCGGGGGTTAATGCGAGCTTGCAATTACATGAGGGTTTCCCTCACAACGTATGTATGGGTTCCTATTTACAGGGAAGCAACTTTCTGGAAAACATGGAAAACGGAAAAATCAGGGAATTTCATTGCTCTGGAAAAGACTTCGTGGCTTCGGTGTTGTTTCGGTTAGTGTATCGGACTGTTATACCGAAGTTGGCGTTTTAAACTCGATCAAAACCGTGGATTTTGAAGGGTGAACAATTCCTTCGTACGTCTTTCTTCGAAGGGGAAGTAAAGCCGGATGTCCTATGTTGTAGATTCACGGCATATAAAAGATCTTCAAGCCTAAAAGTAACGCCTGAGTGATACGTCCTTTCTCTGCCAGGGGTGGGGGGAGCATAGTGGAATTTGCATGTTCAGGCGGAAGAGCAGGCGTGGTGGGCAGAGATTCGCCACGGAAAATAAAGACATAATTGAATGGAAGACAGGGAAAAAATCCGGGATTTTGTGAGAGAATCCTCGGAAGTCAGGGAAAGTTTCTACGTTGCTATAAAACTAGACATTATTCCAAAAAATCGAATAGCATTATTTTTTACTCAATTTCTAATCAAGTATTATTGTTTCAACGGAGTATTATAAATGGCTTCAATTTAAAAAATCAAAAATCCAATTCATTTGTTTTTCTTCCACAAAAACTAGTATTTTATTATACAATATTATAAAATTGTACTTTTTAACACGCCGTACTCAAGGCATCGTGTTTGTTTTCTGTTTGTGAAAATTTATTAAACGTGCGCGAATTATCGCGATGCGTATACGAAACATGTTTTGTGTACGTGCGCTATCCGCGCAACTTATGGGTGATAAAGAGGTTCTTTACTCACATATTGTTTAACTTGAAAAGCGTCTTTAATCTGAAGAGTAAAATAAATTTATTTTATCGAACATTTAAGGCGTCTACCAATTTGGCCAGGGACTGTACTGAAACCATTGTTTCCCGTGAGCAGGTGCTTGAATAGGGGTTCTGTTGAACCAGGAGATCTGAGAGAGTAATTATTTCTGGGATTACAGACGACGATCTACGTATTTAGAACTTGGGGAAACGCCCGCGTAACGATATTAGCTTCAGCGTATTAGGTGGGATTTGCACGCGAAGTCTATTTTTCGATAGAACGCATCCCGGGAATTAAATAGGAAACTTGACTACAAGTCCTGCAACTGCGAAGACCGTTGAGATTTCTACTTATTAGAGAGTTTTTGCTAGACAGGAAATCCATTCTCGTAGTACGTAAACATTATAGTCAATAGAAATTAACGTATCTTCAGCAAAATGACATTTTGCATGTCGTACAATCGTACGTTAAAACTAGGAATTAATTGGAACTTTTATTGAACTATACGTTTTTATTGAACATCTGTGTATATCTGAGTCCATTTTTGCTTTTATAAGCATTACAAGATAGATAAAAGTATGATAGACCCCTATATGAAATCAAAGGATACACCTCCAAATTCTTCAGAATTACGTTAGTTTATTTCCGACATATTTGAATTAACTTAAAAAATAGCCATTAAGTTCCTGCCTTATTATATTGATAATATGGATATTGTATTTTTCATTACTTCTATGCTTATTGTGTGTTAGTGTTGAATTCGTGTTTAGAGGTGCCTGCGAAAACTAGGCCAAGTGTAAATTACGAACACATTTGTCGTCGACGACAAAACAGGGAGAATGTCGGGACGCGTCAATCGAAATCCCGTCACTTAATGCCGGCGCATGCGCAGTTCAGAATTGTCGTGTTACGTCTTTCTAATTCACGACTTGCAAACACTCTCTATTCTGGGTGCCATTTTCTGAAAAAACATGGATAACTGGGAAATATCAGGAACTTCATTGCCCTGAAAAAATCGGGGGAAAATATTTTTCTCAATTTACTTTCGTTTGGTAAGAATATATTGTTAATTTGTACTTGACCATGGGGAAGTGAGAACTGACTAATTATTATCAGAGTAGCTTTAATATTTTCTTGAGGTAGTGTGAAATTACTAATCTTATCAGGAAAAAAATTAAAACAAAAGGCACTGGAAAATCGTGAAAGTCAGGGAAATCTTTTCCAGGAAATGATTGGCCACCCTGTACATAATAATAATAATAATAATAATAATAATAATAATAAAGGATGAGTAACTTGAATATTGTTGGTGTTGATTTGTTTTCGTTAATGTTTCTTTCTTTTTTGACTTAAATGAATGAAAAATATAAGAAACATATATTTCCTGTAAAAGAAAACTTGAGATAACTACTTAATATCTCCTGTAGTCCTTAATGCTGATCTTCTGTATGTAGAAATATATTTAATTTCACAATTATCTCATAAATATTATTATTTAGATTTAATTCTCTGGAGTATTTAAAGTATCCTAATGCCCGGAAAGAAACTGGACTATCGTTGATATTCGTATTTGATTTATCATATCATATAAATGTTTATTTAATTCATTGACACTAAGCCTTTATTTTGTTTCCAACGTATTTGAATGCGTTTTTTTATTCACCTCGTAGAAAGTAGATGAATGCACGTGGGGTATGAATATATCATTTTTTCGCTTTACGCATTTAAATGCTCGTTGCGTTAATTAATTTCTCTATTATTCTGTGACAGTCTAGCATGAACAGCGCGACCCCTCCCGCCAGAATTTTTAATTCTCTCGTTGCAGCGTCGCGCATTGAAATTGCTCGTTCGTGTAATTGCGCCTCTGGTGGCGAGAGCCCGAAGAGCAGCGCGCAGTCCGAGCGGCTACTCGCGGCTCAGCTGCTCGTCAATAGGCGTTGACAGTGCAGTCCGGCGCTCGGCTCGCCTCGGCTGAGCGCGTCGGAGCGACAGCAGTTGCTGGACTAGGGATGGCAAAAGAACATCGATGTTTTTAAAACATCAATGTTTTCCAGCAGAAAAATTGATATATTAACAATTATTTTGCTCTCGATGTTTTCTTCACGTCGATATTTTTTTTGCCAAACATCCATGTTTTTGTAATTTTTTTTAATTAAAGGAGTTTAAGTACGTTGAAGAGTAGCAGCAATATCGTTGTTTTGCGTCATTCCCTTTATCACGCTGCACATTTTGCCTTCGCAATCTGAGGAAGTTTGGGAGCTGCTCGTGTTGTGAATGTATGTTGTCGCCAGGCGTGTCATTGCCTCAATCGACAGTGAAAAACGAAATCGATAGCAAAACACGATGTTCTTTATTGTTAATATATTCTTTACATTCGATAATAATTTTTAGGTCATGTAATAACTGTAATTAAAAATGGATAGGAAAATACCGTATTTGTTAGTCTACAATTAAAAACATCAATGATTTAAATATCGATGTGTTCTCGTCGATGTTTTCGTCGACATCGAAAACCCTTTAGCGATGTATCGAAACATGGTTGTATCGAGGTTTTGGTAAAATTTGCCATCACTAAACTGGGCAGTAAGTGCGACATGGGCAACACAACATCGATATTACCAAACACCGACTTCAATTATTTCATCATTTAACTGCGTCAACAAGAGCTCATCTGCATTCACACAAAAAGCATTGAAATTCAAAATTTAAACATCCATTCGAATAATAATCGATCAAAAACAATCGATGTTGTTAAACATAGATGTTAAGTTGATTCTGTCATCTCCAACATTAAATTCGTATGCAACAAAATTTAATTTGAAATTGGCCGTGTGTATTAATTAATAATCAAAATGTAACTCAAAACATAGTTATAAAATGCCTCTCCATGTGAGAATACTATGAAAGACTAAAGAAATACTAGGACATTTGAAACATCTCGGGTGATGGAAAGTGTGTTTGATGAAAGTAGTACGAGGTTAGTCAGTTATTATTTCATATTTTAACTTTTACAAAATTGTAATAATGATTTTTTTCTTCCAAGAACAAATCATTGAAAACGTAAACACATTGAACACAAAATATCTATGTTGAAAAACATAGATATCAATGTGGCATCCCTATAGCCGGCATCTTGATGGGCCCCGACATAGGGTTCGTGGGCCTGTTTCAACTTCTAATATCCTCTATTCCTAGCTTTCAGCCTCTTCCTTTCTTCTTTCCTTTTATCTTTCTCTCCATTTATTCTGTCTCTCTTTCCCGTTTTTGTGCTTACCCTCTTTCATTCTTTCTTTGTTTCATTTATTCCTTTCCATATTTGTAATTTAATAGTATAATAATTAAATATTTTAAATTATTTTTTTTTTTCTTTTCTTTTTTCTCTTTTTTCCTTTCCAATTGTTTATTCGTTCATCTTGTTTTTATCTTTAGTACTAGGCTCTCTCTTTGATAATATCTCTTAATCTCCCTAATTTCACGGCTGTTATCTTTGATCTCGTGTATTGTTTATCGTATATCTGCTCCTTCACAAAATACTCTTTTACGATATTGCGCTCGTCATGTTAGTTTCGTGGCGAGTTTTGAAGTTATAGATTGACTCCTTATTTTTGACTATTATTTATTTTTACACAACTCTTCTTGTTTTACTTTGCTGTTTTGATATTTTTTTTTTTTTTTTTTTTTTTTTCATTTTTACAATTTTGCCCTCTTTTTTTTTTTTTAATTTTCATTAATTAATGTTTTTTCTCTTTCTTTTCTCTTGTTTTTTCTATGCTAGGAAGTTTCGAAGTGGCGTTCCCTCTCCCAATCGCCCCCTCTCCCTGACTGGAATTCCGAGCGAGTCTCGAATAGTACATCTCCATCGTAAAACTTTATCAAACACGGCTCGCGTTGGATTCTTGGGAAAGCCTTCCGAATTTCTCGCTCCTCCCTCTCGCCAACGATTCCAAGTCGATGAATATACTCAGGACTAGAATGCTCGGCGTGCCCTCTGCTTAATTAATTATCCGTGTTCTCGGATCATCGCTTTGTTGTGGGAGAGGGAGGGGTGAGGGGTGTCGGTTGGGCTTTGGTCGCCGGGCCTTAGCTGGCGGGTTTTAGTGAAAGGCGCCTTTAGCGTTGGCACTCGCGGCATGCGAGGGATAAGCGGAATCTCGTACAAAAGAGCAGCCCGGTGTCGCCGGCCTGCGAGATTCGCCACCGGTTCGTTTATTAATGCGGCTAATTATAGAACTGTGTTCCTCGGGGTTATTAGGTTGGTTCTCGTTTGTGTTACGAATGACCGAGAGATACTACATGGTTACGTGAGTGTCCTAACAAGAAATACATGATATTACGTCTGCTACCACCACAACTAAACATAACCATTATTATAATTGGGTAGGATTTCCTGAACTAGTATTTCGGTTTTGTCCAATTTCAGAAAAAAATCTAAATAACGTTCTTGTTCCTAATACAAATGTAAGCAAAACCTAATAATATTCCCTGTCTTCATAGAAATTAAAAGAATATGCTTTTTACAGTGGAATGACAATATGAATCAGTAACAAATGTCTTAAATTAAAAAACAAACTCGTATCTTTCGTCACAAAGCCTGCGTTGTACACATTCTATATTACGAAATTCAAGAATTCAGAAATACACCACTAGTTAGCTCTGCAAAACCTGCAATTATGATAAACTTCGTTTTCTAGTACAGATATTGAATTGAAAATTCGTATTCTTTACGAAATGAAATGTTAGTGTCTCCAATTGTTAATTTTATCTCAACTTGTTGTTTTTTATAGTCAACAATAGATATATCAGTTCTTATTAAAAAAAGAAGTAACATAGTTTCACTTAAAGAACGAATCGTCTGCAGTAACCGATTCGCGGCAAAATACCTAAACGGATTAGTGGAGCAACAAAGCAGTGAATTCATCTCATAGCCTCCGTTTCCGCCCGTCGTTTGATGCAGCGCCGCGTGCGGCCCCACGGATGCGACAAGACGACCGCGCAAAGGTCGCATTTCTGGTGGCTGCGGTCCTAATTAATACAGAGCCATCTGCGCGCGCGGCCTGTAATTAAAACGAAGATGCAGGCGCGCGGTCGAAACGCGCGGCGCTCGCGGGCCCCACGGATGCGACAAGACGACCGCGCAAAGGTCGCATTTCTGGTGGCTGGACGCGTACTGGTCCGGCTCTCGCCCTACCGAATCTCTCGCGCTTGCGCTCCGCGCTACTCGCCGCCCGCCGCCGCCCCGCCGCCGCCGCCCGCCCGCCCGCGCCCGCCCCACCCGCCACCACCCGCCACCACCCGCCACCACCCGCCACCACCCGCCTCACTCTCTCTGCCCCACTCACCCCGCCCAACTCTCCCCGCTCCAGCCTCCCCGTCCGTACTCTGCTCGCCCCTACTCTGCCCGCCCTCTCCCCGCCCGAGCCTCGCCGCCCGTCTCCCCACCCCAGTCACCCCACCAGTCTCCTCGTCCCAGACTCCCCGCTCCAGCCTCCCCGTTCGTACTCTGCTCGTCCCTAATCTGCCCGCCCCCTAATCTGCCCGCCCCTATCTGCCCGCCTACTCTGCCGCCCCACTCTGCCCCCCATCTCTCTGCCCTCGCCCCCATCTCTGCCCGCCCCCACCTGCCCGCCCCCATCTGCCCGCCCTACTGCCGCCCCACTCCAGCCCCCTCGCCCAACCTCCCAGCCCTCACTCGCCCTCCCGCTGCCCGGTCCGCCGTCGCCTGCCCAACACCTCCTCAGCCGCCGCCGTCCTCCCACCATACCCTGCCCGTCCCTTCCAGCTTTGCCCTCCGGCGCTCACGCCCCGGCTGCTCTTTTCCCCCTACACTCGCCGCCGCCTGCGTCATAGGCGTCATTATCCCTGCCAACATCACTGCACCCAAAACGTCGCCGATAACGCACAATCATTGTTCCGTTCCTCACCTCCTCCCTCCCTGGTCTCGTCCACACCACATATCGCTCCAGCTCCCGGCTTCCGACCGCCCCCACCACTACTGTCCCTGCCCCCGTCGCCTGCCCCGCTCGCCGCCACCGCTGCAGCCCTGGTGCTCTTTTCCTACGTTCTGGCGTTCTCTCCCGCGTACGTCATCACTGCCATCACCGTAGCACCACAGAAGCTGACACACCACTTCTGCCCCCTACGCCTCTCCCATTCACAAATCTGCGCCTCTCACTCCGCCTCATTCTTCATTGATTGATTCGTCATTCCAAGCGCACCGACTGCTAAGGACATTACTGTAAGTGTAGAGCATTTTTTTTTATCGCGGGAGGTAGTAGTGATCTTCCGCCGGTGGAGGGCGAGATCCGGCCCGACCTACGTCGGTTAATACGGATTTTCCCCAACCAGGTATCTCCTACCAGCGTGGCATCGCCCCAGTCGGGACAAGCTTTATGCTATCGTTTGGTCTATCGGCGTGTGTGGTAGTGTAGTGTCGTGCAAGCGATTGTGTGTGTAAGTATGGGGTGAGTATAAGTCAAGGAGGAGGAAGAAATGATCGCGCGAGACCCATGACCAGTTCGTTAGGGTAGTACTGCTCTGGCATTCGCCTAGTGTTGATCGGCGATACCACGGGCCATCTACCGATCAGAGCAGCCACTAAATTTCTCCTCCAGACAGTGGCAGAATTCGACTTAGCTACATTTAACTAAGCCTTTGAGATGGCTCATGGGCTTGCTTCCCGTGCTGTGGTCCGGGGTTCGATTACCGGCGGGTTTGATTCCCAGTCGAGGCATAGAGTTCTAGCTTCCCTTTAAAAATCGTCCTAGTTTCTGTAGCTGTGTGACGAAGAAAAGCTCAAGCAGGCGTATCTTGCTAGTTACGGTGAAGAGAATACGTCATGTTTGCCTCATGCAGTTCTTACCCTTAAGCATGGGAATTTAACTAGGCCCAAGCATGGGGACATCGGTAGCTGACTGGCGAAGTCGAACTACCGGCCCCAAACGCCAAATACATACATGTATCTAACTATTGTGGAAAATTCTGCAATCATTGTGATCCGAAACCTGGAACCTCTCTGTTAGATACACTGCAGTGATATCAGTTGATGCCCTGAGCCACCTCAGCCGGTCAGTCGAGGGGGATACGCACGAACGCGAAGGAGCAAAGTATCGGTTTCGTAGCTTCAGGAAGGAATATGCTGGGACGGAGGCTGAGTGAGTGAGTATTTAGTGTTTCAGATCCTGCGAACTGCCGTAGTCATTAGTCCCATAAGTGTAGTTCATATTAACCCCCGGGGTGAGGGCGGTATTCCCTCCTCCCTGTAATTGGAGTTTCGGTGCCGACCTGTACCCTGTCAGCTTGCGGGGTTTTCCCCTCTAGATATCTTCCCTAAATGTCAGTGTATGTATGTGTGTGTGTAAGGGGATAGGACAAAGGAGCGGATGGAAAGATCGCGCGCGGTCCGTGGTTCGTTTGTGAGGATACTGCCCAGGCATTCGCTTGGTGTTGATCGAAGAAACCACGGAAAAATACCGATAAGAACCGCTAATATTCTCCTACAGATAACGGCTGAACAGCCTTATTCTCCTCGCTTCATCCTGCCCTTCGCATTCTCCCGCCTCTCTCCCTGCCTCATTCTTCTAACACTACTCTCCCCGCTCCATTCTTCCCGCCCACTCTCCCCGCACCAATTTCTCCCACCACCCCCTCCTATTCTCCCCGCCCAACTCCCTTCACCCCACTCTCAAAGGCCCCGGCCCCGCCATCTCCACCTTCGTGCTGCATCCTTGAGCGTTGAATTATCTGCGGCTGCTTCCTTAACAATGGAGCATAATTATTTCGCGTCGTTTGGGAATTAGTTTTGCTTGACTCTGTAATGTTATTGCTCAGCATTGTCTCCACACATTTTAGAACAACGAATATGAAAATGTCAAATAGCATTGGTCTACAAAATGAAACTTGTTGAAATCATCAGAAATATAAGTATATTTTTATTGACCAGTTTTTAACGCAGATTAGGGTTTTGCATTCAGATTTCTGCCATCAACAACCCTTTTTCTACAATAGCAAATTCATTTATTACATTAACAATCAGCCAAATGTCATTTCGTTATTAAGGTTGTTAGTAAAGCTTACTCAGAAATATGATGAACTTCCATTCTTTTGCGAAATCGTTCAGGATCTCCTCTGTGTCACATCCAGAAGTAATCTGCCATCATGGATTCAATTCAGAAACCTTGGTAGCGTTGCACCTTTGTTCTGAAGTCTTGGAGGAATCGTTCAGCTTGTTCAAGAGGAGGAGGCGGATTTGAATGAAATGTAATTTTTTTCTTTTCACTTTAGAACAGTGCCGTTTACTATAGATATTCATTGTATGCTATGACAAAAGGAAATGACCCAATTTTATTGGTCATTATTTAGCATTTTTCGTCGATTTCTACCAATAAGTCTTTTTTTTCTTTTTCCGTCATTTATAATGCATTTTGCAGATTTCATTGATTGTAAATCATTTTTAATGGTACTACTTCAGATAATATTTACGAGATGCAACAAATGTTCTTCACAGAATTACTCAGTAGCCCATTGTATTTGTTTGCTCAGAAATTGTTTTGACAGCCGTTGTATGTAATTCTTGTGACGTATATCTGCGCCATTGCCGGGTCGGCCGATTTCGGGATAACTAAAGACGAGATTTCTTGGTAAAGAACAGTCCACAAAGTTTGCAAGCGGAGTTCACTCGAACGAATGGAAGAAGCCTTTATTACATCAGTAACGTATCCAACAGCTTGACTTGTTTATTCCACTGTTTGATAGATTTGTAATTTTCTTCGATTTAAGAATTTTAAAGCATTTTAAAGCATTTATTGATCATTTTTGGCGATGTTTTAGGTCATCAAAATCCGCCCCCTCAAAATCCAATCATCTCAGTCCACCCCCTCAATCATCTCAATCCGCCCCCCCCCCAATAACTCACGTTTCAACCGAGGTTTTCAGAGAAGAAACCCAAATGAGAGAGTAAGATGTGTAACTTCAGTGACATTCTTCAGCTCTGTATTTGAAATGTACGCAAACGTCTGTTGATGCCTTTAACAAAGTCTCAAAAAAGATTTGTTTTTCTCTACGAAATGTCCTCTTGCCCAATGAAAACTAGTCCAGGCATATTGTTCTTCTGAATCATCGTTTGTGTGAACGCATCACCTTTTAAAATTTTCGGATTTAGGAAATTCCTTCTTCATTTTTGCTGCGCTGATTTTAGAATTTGTTCACAGGTATACTAAATGCTCCAGGTTGCCTCACCCATCTTTTCACAAACAATTAATCCATCTTCATATAAAAGGAGAGAAATATCTTATATACTAATTTCATTATTATACATACATTATATACATTTCATTAAATATTTATATATACTAATTTCATTTATTGTTGCGGACCTAGGAAACATACGCCTGGATATTGATAAGCTTTTCTACTTTCCGAATACTATATTCTCTTAATTTCATGTTTTTAAATGAAAATCTTTAATTTGTTTTGAAAATATACACGATTTATTCAGAATCGCCCCGTCATATGCCGTTCAATTATGTCGGATCAGCACAATTTAGTTGGCGTTGCTGTCCCTTTGATTCGCTCGAGAGAAGCGATAACCTTCACTTGCGCTGGAAGCTCTTTGTGACTTCTAAATCAGCTGTTTTGAAATTTCGTGATTCACATACATTGCGTTGGTTCTACCCTTTAAGTTCCCCAAGCGTTTCATTAATGATTTATGCTCTGTATTTTGTGAATTCACTGGAGATAGAACAATCTTCGCATACTGATCATATGGAAATAACAGCAAATTACAAGAAAATAATATAAATATTATTTATAACATTTCTTGATTTTTTATTAAAAATCTGTCTTCGTTTGTACGAAGCGTTTTTCAAATACAATATTTTAGAATGCTTACACAGAAATGTCATACTGCGTATCTTTACACCTCATATGAATTTGTGAGGTGCTAGAACAGGTGGTCTGTACGAAATTGACTTAGTTACTTTTACTTCTCTTTAAGTGAAAATTTGATTTGATCGCAGACGTATAATTAATAGAAAATTCAGGTATTACAGTAGAAACTGTTTGGTAGTAGCACGGATTTATGAAATATTACGAAGGCGAATTACATATCTGTTTGGGGAGCTAATAATAATAGCAGAAACAACTTAAATATTAATTAGAAGCCGTAGAAGTTTTAAAAATAACTATTACCTCCCGCCCTTCCACAACTCGTCTCCTTCCTCCCCAATGAATTCCTCTCTGCGGTTGAGCCTCCCATTACTCATCTACGTTTCTTCCCCATCCTACTACTCCTTGTTCCGCCAGGTCGCATTTGCCCAATCTAACCTGACCCTTCCTCACCCTTTCTTGCAAACTCCGCCGCACTTCGCCTTATCCCCATCCCCCAAGTGCCTATACTCCAGCCTCCAACCTCTCCAACTCCCCCCCAATCTCATTCCCCCAATTATCCATCGTCCAGCCCACAAAATCTGTAACCTTCAACCCTCCAGTCCTCCAATTCCCAGCCCCCCATCTCGCCAATATTCTGCCTCCCCCCCTTAATTTTGCTCCCAGCTTCCCATCCTTGTCCACCCCAGCCACCCCCCCCCCCCGGGGGAAATGGGAATGAGGGACACGTGTGTGCGCGTGCGCGTGTGAATACTTCATTACGGGCGCTGCGAAAGCGCTGACAGCAGCGGTGGCTGTGGAGGCGGGGCGGAACCTGCAGGACTGCCCGGTGCGGGGCCGGGGGGACGCGGCAGTCCTTTTGAATGTTTCAGTCGCCGGCGGGGTAATAGGTCATTGCCATGCGGGCCATTACGAGCCGTTGCTGTTTGTTCGAACGCCCGCCCGCCCGCCCGCCCGCCCGCCCGCCCGCCCGCCCGCCCGCCCGCCCGCCCGCCCGCCCGCACACCCGCCCGCCCGCACACCCACCCGCCCGCCCACCCGCCCGCCCGCCCACCCGCCCGCCCGCCCGCCCGCACACCCACCCGCCCGCCCGCCCGACCGACCGACCTACCGACCGACCGACCGACCGACCTACCGACCGACCGACCGACCGACCGACACGACCGACCGACCGACAGACCGACCGACCGACTGCTTTTTCCCGTTTTGACCCTTTTCTTCTGCTCAAGGGACCCGTAGCAATTGGTTACAGGAGTTACTTTGGTTATTGACTAAATATTTTTCCAAGAGGTCACAATGGATGTTACAACTCTTGCGTTTTTGGTTGTTTCCTAAATTTTTGTCTAATACTTCTTTAATTCCTCATAAATTAAAAATGAGTTAGTATTATTAATTTTGTTTTTTCGCTTTCAAAAACCAAACGTAACCTACTTTTTTAAATAAAAAATCTAATTATCAATTTAATTATTGATAATTCAAATGAGTCAATTGACCAATTAATAATATGGAGATATACGCTAAGCAATTGTGTACATTTTTATTGATATATTGAGTGCGGTTACATAAAACAATGTGTAACAATTCCCGCCTACCATCTTTATTCTAATTTGCAGGTTACAATTATTCTAATTTCCACGAAGTTCTAACTTGCAGGGTCGAATGATTTTAATTTCTCCCGTTCTATTTGATAGTTTATCAATCATTGTTTGTATTCAGAAGGTGATTTTATTAAACTAAATGTGAAAAGCAAGCAAAAATCAAATCCCTGTTCCCCGTAATGGCAGGTGTTGCTTTAATTACACTTTAATTTTTCTAACTTCCTTTCGTATAGCTTTGTAACTTCGTCTGCTTCGTCATCATTGAAGTTTATACTATCGCAATTCGTTATATCGCTCTTGGGTACGACATGCGCACATGTGCATATAGACACTTCAAACAATAATTGAACAAATCAATGGATATTTCGAGGTATTGTAGCAAATTGAGATATTGGATACTATAGCAGTTGATGAAACCCATTCAGTGAGGTTTCCTTTCTAGGTATTCTAGGAAATCAAACCTATTTGTTTTGAGAAGATATGAATGTTCATTATATTCAGTCAATTCCGAGAGGAAATTGCGTTTCACTGTGTGGTGTTAAATAGAGTAGAGGTAATAATAATATCCCTTATTAGTAGAAATGTGCCAACCTACTTGTTCATTCGAATTGCAGCAAACAAAAATTTTGGGATGCGAATTTCACTATTTCATTAAACTAAGTTTGCACAATTGATATTAGCAATTTTTTTTTGTGTTTCGTTAATAATTAACAAAACTAGTGGATAAAGAAGGGTATGATTTCACTAATGTCATGTTCGAGAAAATGAGCGAGGATATAAGCGAGATTTCGTATTTACCACGAGTGGAATTATAATCATTTTTCCACATTTTACATTTAATATATTTTTCTTTTACATTTAAGAATAATTACAACTTTGAAAACTAGAACCATATCATTACCATTCGAGGCACACATTTGATGATATCATTTCCTGAAGCTGGCAGGCGTTCGGACGTGCGGAACGTTCTGATTTTCGTTTTGACTTGACTGAAGAGGATAAGGAAACGATATTAAAATGAAAGATATTGATCGTAATCCAGAACAAATATTAGACAAAACTGAGAAAACAATGACAACATTATTTCCTATCCTATGAAGGCACATTTGAAAGAGAAAATAATATTTTTTTATAAATCTTGGAAAATGGAAAAAAAAGTCACTTCTGATTCTGAAGATGTTTTTCTTGCGTTTGAGTTTTCGGAATGCGTAAATACACCTGAAGTTTATATTTTTTCACATTTGTAATATGCTTACACGAAATATGGTTTACATTTGTACATTCAATTTATTCGCATTATATATTTATTATTGTTCCATTAGTCATCTTGTACCAAATAACCATACGTATCCATCCTGAAGACTTTGCATGAGGAACACAATACTGATATATCTTATTACAAAAACTCCTATTACAGGGCCCTGGTAACGAAAAAGTGGTTGCAGTTGGTAAATTTAGAAAAAATTCTATTACTTGTGGTGTAGCCAGAATCCATGTTTTGTGGGTCCTTGATACCGAAAAATCGATTGTCCTTACCGCAAAATTCTGTCTGTGTCCGTCGTCCGTCTGTCGTCTGTCCGTCTGTCCGTCTTCCGTCTGTCCGTCTGTCCGTCTGTCGTCGTCTGTCCGTCTGTCCGTCTGTCCGTCCGTCCGTCTGTCCGTCCGTCCGTCCGTCCGTCCGTCCGTCCGACTGTCCGTCCGTGCGTCCGTCCGTTCGTCCGTCCGTCCACAACGCTAGCGGCTAAACCGTTAAGCCGATTTTCTCCAAAATTGATATCCTCCAAATAATCTGGCTGATGTGGAGTTCCCATGATTTTGAATCTGATATTTTTAA
This sequence comes from Teleogryllus oceanicus, assembly GCA_964035755.1. Lineage (NCBI taxonomy): Eukaryota > Metazoa > Arthropoda > Insecta > Orthoptera > Gryllidae > Teleogryllus > Teleogryllus oceanicus. Next base: position 109,770,778 of record CAXIVR010000007.1, read on the forward strand.
TACTGGAGGGTACATTACATGAAGACCTTCGGACGTTTTAAAAATAAAAAAAAAAACGTCGTCGTCGTCGTCGATTTTCATTAAATTTTGTTGTTGGGTATCTGAAGGAAGTTTAAGAGAATGGCGTAGATTTCATGGTTTAAAACCCTAATTTTTCGAAAATTGCAAAAGTTCAAAATTATTTCGGCGTCTCCTTAGAACTACAGTTATGAAGATACATTTTTTTTCTTAATGAAATGTGTTGATCAAAAATAAATATTCAAGTAAGGGTCATGTTGAATTATTCGAAAATATGAGTATTTTTTGAGTAATTGAGCGTCAAACTTAGTCGCTCGCTCTGAAAATCCTGTGCTTCGTCGCTTCATTTTAAAGGTATTCTGTGTCAGTTGGATGCGACGCAAGTTAGAATGTGAATTTTATTTCATATTTCTTTGTTCGTTTCTTACATTATAGCTTTTGTTACACGTTTACAAATTAATCTTTTAGAAATTATGTAAAACGTGTAAATTATGACTAAATTTTACTAAATAAATAAATAAAACCTATTTGAAATAAATATGAAATAGAGATTGCTAGCTTTCAGACACCCGCTCCTAATTTACCCGCTCAGAATTTGTATATTATTTTATATTTAATTTTATTATTATTATTATTATTATTATTATTATTATTAATGACAGTTTTATTATATTTATGTCGCTTTATTTTAAATTGTGTCCTGTGTTAAATATGGAAACAAATAGATGAGCAGTCATTGTTGGTTGTTGAAAACCATTGTTGTAACGCCGCACTGATAACAAAAGGAGATAATGACTGCTGCGTTTCGTTTGCGGTAATAATAAACAAATAGATGTATATATTTGTAGAATATTACAATACCATAATGTTTAATAATTACTTGTATATATTTTTCGATCTACTTGCATTTGTTTGCCAACACTATTAGTATCGTATTAATTATTAACTTTTAATTATTTTACTTTCCCGCATTCTGCTTATGAAGAATATTGTAAGGCTAAAAAACTAATTTCATATACTTGTGAATACACTGCATACCTTATGCAATGAATTCATTGCCAGAAATATATTTTCATTTAAAGTTTTGAATAAAAAGCCTATTGCGTCAAGCTATTTAATTTTCGCTTGGAACTATTAGATTTTCATTACTAATAGCGAGAAAGTACGTGCCGTCTTACCACCATTAGTTTCATTATGCTTCAGGATGAGGTTTACGTAATCCGTGATGTGCACAGAACCGGTTTTAATCTTTCTTGAGTTCTGATTCGCTATTGGGGAGTTTTAATTGCACAGTGCAATTAATGTAGAGATTATTAATTTTCGTGGAATTAACTAATATATTTAATCTACTAAACAAAACCGTAATTTAATAGTATGTTGTTACAGCAAAACAAAATGAAAAAGCAAATATGATTGAGAGAAGTAGCCAAATGATCTATGAAGTGATGGTCAGGCAAATGATGCCCATAACAAAAAAAACACAAAACTAATTTCATAACAACGTTAGCATTATTGAATGAATGTGTTTGATGGAAACGGAGAAGATCTCATTGAACTGTTCCAATTTTTGGAAAAAAATTTAAACACAGAAACAAAGCAGCAGGTGTATCATTGAATTCGATGAAATTAATCTTTTCAGAAAGCTCGAGAAACGACAAATAAATACTGGAAGAAACAAAAGCTATATTGTGGGATTTATGAGTCAAAGAACGTATAATCCGGGATGCATTTCGCGTAGACGTAAGGCAGAAGGATCTCGGCATTTTATGAAGGAATTTTAAGTTTTGAGCTGGAAGAAGGGGATCGAGTTTGCCACTTTTCCCCAGCAATGACTCTGCCCCGTAGACTCTCCGCGCCGTCATCGGAAGACGAAAAGTTTCTTCTGCAGGCGTAGTTTCCATTTCTTAGCGGAGTTTCTCCATCCTCTGGGTATCGAACCGTCTCTTTTCTTTAAGTCGTCTTCTTCCTCCTCGAAACTTCCAGGCTGCAGTCCCTTCTTGTTTCAAAAGTCATTGTACAGTTGGCTGACGTAGTTCTTACTTGCCGAAAGGAGATGGGGATGGATTAACGTTTGTGTTCTTGCTCGGCAAGACGATAAGCTACTTTTGTTAATGAAATTGGGCTAATTACAACGTGTATCGATTTGAATAAGTATCTAAATATCTGTTATTAATTTGCGATTAAAATAAGACAGATAGAATGAACTGAAATCAATCTAATATAATTAGTTTAATTTCTACAATTAATTGAGTCTCAGTGCTTCTCCGTGAATTAAATAAATAGAACATTTCCATTCTCTCCTCAAAATTAAATTTAACTAGAATGAGAAGTTATAATTGAAACACACGTACGGATGGTTAAACGAAATTAAATATTTTCGAAAAATTAATGGGAAGCTTCGTAGTTAAATGTAAAAATGAAGAAAATAAAACAGTGTGCATTGATTATTCAACGTTTTATGAGGATTATGGATGTTAACTCCATTTTCTGTATTTCTATCGTGACGTACAAGACGTGCGTAATTCTGAAATCTCGAAAATACTGTTGAATGATTCTTTCATGGCACATAGTATATTCTTTTACACGAAATTTTTAATGTTTGAAAACGTATCAGAACTGATTCTAGTGAATAAGAAATTTATAAATAAATTCACACGTTCAACAATCTGTATACTCTGACCGTTTACATTTGAGCATAATTTAGTTAAATATTTCTGAAAGTTTGACAACCTAGAAAGTTACTTGAATTCAACTATTATCTTTCAAAGTCGGAAAGACAATTAGATACTGAAAAATCAAACTATGATTGTCGATTAGAGTCAAATGAACTTAATCATCATTTGTACAGCATTGACATTTTTTTGAAAATTTTTTTTGATAAAAGGATTTGCAGTAGAATGACTCTGCAGTGATCACGCGAATCATGAAGACAAAATTTTAGGCAAGATTCCATTCTAGCGGAGTATCCTCTGGGTATCAAATCTTTAATCGATTCTTCCTCTCAGAAATCAGCTGCAGTCTTGCTAACGTTGAATTTGACTAGTTTGATGAAGGATTTGATGGATGTAAGTTGTGTTTTGCTCACAAGACTGCTACTTTTTTAATATTCCTAATCAATGACATTAATAAGTACTAATTCTGTTTTAGTATTAAAATAGCAGTAGAATGATGAAACAACTTACTAACATTAATTTCTACATTATTGGTCTCTGTTTCTGTAAATTTTAAAAAAGCATTTCCATTTCTTCCCAAAACGCAAAGAAAGATGACATTGACATCACGTAATAGTTAATCATCATAGTTGATTTTGTGTTTCCGAAGCAGCTACTGCTCTGGTCATTAGTCGTAAGTGTAGTTCACGTTATATCCATCTGCATGTGATGGTGTTTCTCCTCCGCTGAGAAGAGATCCAGCGTTGACCTCGGCAGGGATTTCCTTCCTTCAGATACCTCCAAAAAGTGTTCATTAGAATTTTTATAATTTATTGTAGGCACATACTTTCAGATTTGCTCTGAAAATCATCTTCAGCATTCGAAATCATCTTCAGCATTAAAATAGACAATATATTTTTTCCAATTTATTACCAGGTATGAAACTTCCCAGGAAAATTATTATTGGGAAATATTTTTTGAATTTTAGAATTCCCATGGCACCTGCTCTCGGAATTAAAAGGGACTAGTAACATTAAGACTAGGCGAACGTAGTCATATTGAATGGTCCTTCAGTTTCAGTGACTTCAACGGGGCAGGGCGAGCTTTCCGGGAGGTGCCCGTTTAAGCTGCGCTCCGCCAGTAACCGAGCGGGCACTGGGGCGGCGTCGTCGACGGCAGCTGGGGAGGGTGGAAACCCGAGCCGACAAGGGCCGGGGTCGACAGCGGGGAAGGGGTGAGCGTTACCGCGAGGCACACGGGCGGCCGCCTCGACACGCGCGCGCCCGACCGCGCGCCAGGCGCCACGGGCCACCGCCCCCGCACGCCACCCGCCCGCCGCCCCCGCCACCGCCACGCCACCGCCCACGCCACCGCCACCGCCGCCACGCCACCCCCACCGCCACCGCCACCGCCACCGCCACCGCCACCGCCACCGCCACGCCACCGCCACCGCCACCGCCACCGCCACCGCCACCGCCACCGCCACCGCCGCCACCGCCACCGCCACCGCCACCGACCGCCACCGCCACCGCCACCGCCACCGCCACCGCCACCGCCACCTCCACCACCGCCACCGCCGCCACCGCCACCTCCAACAACGCCACCGCCACCGCCACCTCCAACAACGCCACCGCCACCGCCACCGCCACCCACCGCCGCCGCCACCGCCCGCCCCGCCGACCACCACCACCACCACCGTCCCCGCCGCACCACGTCACCACCGCCACCACCCCGCCACCGCCACTCCCGCCACCACCACCACCACCACCACCACCACCGCCGCCGCCGTCGCCCCACCGCCGCCACCGCCGCGCCGCCGCCACCACCACCACCACCACCCCCCGCCACCCACCCCGCACCACCACCACCACCACCGCCACCACCACCACCACCCCACCACCACCACACGACCAGCACCTCCAGCACCACGGCTGCCAAGGTCGCCACCGTCACCGCCACCGCCACCGCTACCACCTCCACCGCCGCTGCCGCCGCCGTCACCGTCGCCACCGCCACCGTCGCCGCCGCAATGCGGCCCAGATCTGTCAACCCGCCTGTCCGCGGACCTGTCCGGCCCTGGACCTGCGGGAATCCCGCGTCCATTCCTAGAGCCGCGAGCCCTGCAGCGTTTGTCTTAGATTCCAGGGCTTTCCGGCGCCACTCCGCTTGGAAACGTTGCTTAGCGGTGTCCGCTTCGGACGGCTTTTCTTCGCGGTGGAATTAAGTGGACAAGCATCTACGTCGCAGAGATAGCTTTGTGGGAACAGTCGTTTCCGCTGCAACGTCTTTAACTGGACGGGGTAGTCTAGTCAAAGAGAATTGTAGCGGCCGGCTGCTCTGATTGATAGTTTTTCGTGGTTTCTCCGATCACTCCTAGACGAATGACGAAGCAGTTCCTTAATAAACGGACCACGAAATGCGCCTGCTTTTTCATTCCTCGTTGTTCTCCTTCGCCCTTTACGCACCTTACCCAGGAGACTAGACGAGAGTTTAGAGCCTGTTCTACCTACGGAAGTGTAGTACCAGGGGAGAGAACTAGAGTGGGAAACCACCTGTAGATTGGCGCGTATCTCTGTCCGTCGGGGGAGGAAACACTGTCACCTCCGATAACATGCACTGCATTTATGTTGCACAACCGGAACAATAATCACTCACTTATTATTCGTCGGTTGCCACAAATCCCTTTTGTTGTTGTTGTTGTTGTTGTTGTTGTTGTTGTTGTTGTTGTTGTCGTTGTTTCTATAACTTTCTCTGGCAGCTGTGAGAACTGACGTCTATCTCACGGAAATTGGTGTTTCTTTATTCGTTGGTGCAGTTTGATGATGTAGTTTCCTTGCTTGCAGAAGATGCAGATGGTTGAAGATGCAGATTCGTTGATGTACTCGTAGTTTTAAAGAAATTGTAAGATTTACATGGAGTGTGCGAATCGTTTCAAGCGTAAACTATTTATAAGTTTTAAGTAAAAACAAGTAACCTAAGTTGCTTAGAGACAACGTACCCTCAGTAGAAAGGAATCGTAGCTCAAAAATATTGAATTTTGATTTACATATATTATTTAAAGTGAAATTTTATGCTCTTTCGTCCTAGAATAATGTCTTTTCTTTTTAGACCTATTTCAGTCAATTATTGATGATATTAGTACTTCATAAACGTATATTTGTAATGAATTTTTAAATTTTTAAAGCGTCCTCCAGAAGTAGTTTGGATTACAACTCTTTTCTCCTGGGGGTACAACAATAAAAAAATTATTTCAGAAGAAAGTTTGTTTATTTAAGACAGGCTTTAAATTATATGCAACATGTTTCGCGTATATATTGTACTCATCATTAGGTTTAAAAATCCAAGTCGAATCTGGAAATAGGAATATACATATTACGCGAATTGAAAATTGATGCTAAAATTATTCTTCAACATAGGTGATTAAAAAACTCGTTCAAAATACAGACATAAAATGTAAGGCACAACACATTTAAAAAACGGATAAATACTTCAATATATACAGAATATAATGTAATGTGGGAGAGTATAATAGAATTATTTGATTTTTGATTGTCTATATTCGTTGATTGTTTAACTAACGATTCTTTTTTACTTTAAAATAGATATTCACACCGGCAATCTTTATCTCATGACTATATAAATGACTTCCGTGGAATAACACTTAATCGATGACTGCGTTGTTCTCGTATGTATTATAGTTGTAGTTGTTTGAGAAAATTAACAAAAATCATTATTTCCACTCAGTACTTCCCATTTTTCTACGCTCATTGTTTTCTTTAGCCTAAGCAGTTTCATCCAAGATTCCCGAAACTATATAATTACGATAAACGAACTAAATAAAACTTGACATATTATTTCTCACAAATTCATTAGGATCTCGAGATAGACTGGTGTAAGTTCTTACGACAAATATGTTTGTAATGACACATCAAAATTGCAAATGAATAAGTGTTAAATTTTCTAGCGATTTTGTCTTTGTTCCTAACTTTATTGTTCTAAAAAATAAAACAAAAGGAAGAAATACCTTACAAATGATGCAAAAGTACTTGCATACGGAAGTGTGATATTATTCTAACTAGCCGAAAAATTAAAGCTTCTCGAGAAGACACATTTCATTCTCAGACAAGTTCCAGAAAAACGAGTGGTCGAAGAGAGAGAAACACGCGAGTCTGAGCCAAATGCAGGAACTTAAGAGATTGCTTTCGGAGAGTCCCGATGATCGATTTATGTGACGTCACAAATTCCAAAGAACTTTGTACCAATATTTACTTTTATCTGAAATTGCGTTTAATAACAAATACTCAATACAGTATCTATCAAAAGATGCTTTTTTAGAAATAGTGTATTATACAAGGCGGTGAAGTGTCATTGTAACATAATTTTTAGACGACCACTAGTAAAAGAGGTTACTGTAGAGCATCCAAAGCGTGTTAAAATTTGTTTTGGCACTAGCGCTAAAAGTGGGACGAGGCTCAAATGCTCAGATAAAACTGCGAATGCAACAAAGAAAGCAAAATAACTTCCTCTGACCACATCAACTACAACTGGCCTTAATTATCATAGTACACAATTAAGGGGTTTATATTCTTGAATTAAATTAAAATAAAAGTCAGTAAGACTGTCTAAAAAATAATGTATAACACATGGTAAAACTGATTTTATTTTGCCCGTAAGATTGCGCCGATAATTGGCGCAATTATTGACCTAACGCGCTCGTATTGGCAACCTGTCCTACTTGCAAAATAAAACTCAATGTTTATTACTTGTTTCGAAAATAACTATTATTTCATTCCATTTGTTTTACAGAAAATATGGTACACAATTTAAAAAAAAAAGTTGTGATGTTAGGTTCAATAACTTCCGGTGCCGCAGTTTGGAACGTCCCTAAGCGTTTTTAAACACATTTTTACCCAAAATCAATAAAGAGATAGCGAAGCATCATACATTTAACCATTTAGAAATGTGATTAACCTTTTGAATAAATCATTTCCGTTCAGAGCATCCATTTTTCCAAATTAAACGCGTTCTACCATTTATTTTGAATATATATAAATCGTTTCAAGTGTATCTATTTTTTATTTATATTCAGATGTAAACATTTTGTAGACAATTTAATGATTTGATAAGTTTTTTATTTGCTCTAACGAATAATATTCTAGAGACAAGAGTATCGAACTGTGTAGTAGAACATGAAAATAAGGAAGTTGGGGGAATGTCGGGGTGTTCTGTATTTAAATGAGCATATTATTTCAAGAGCAGTAGAATTTCTTAAGTATCAAACATTTCTCGGGAAAAGAAAATTTCGAAACGATAATGAATGCTTGTTCAACCTATAGACTTCTCTCCTTCAAACGAGCAACGCCCAACGGTTTGCAATGGGTTGCGACGATTTTTGTTCCTTTATGTATTGTAATTCTACTGCACCAATTATTCGTTATATACAGAAATTCTCATTAGAAATAACACTTTATTGAAATTTATGTGTATTTAAATTGCTGGTACTGTAAACAGTGGTAGGTAGAATGCAAAGGCTAATTATAATTAGCTGTGGGTAAATAATACTAAAAATAAATTGTCCACGGTTTTTTGCAATGGTTTTTTTGCAATACGTATAATTATAAACATAATGAATAATTATTCTTAAATTTCAAACCCAAAAGTACTGTATATTTTCGCGTCGTCAAGGTAAAGCAGTAAAAATGTTGTTTTCTTCTTATTAAATAGTGATGTGCACTATTGACCAGTAGAATTTCATTCGTCGAATTCTTGTTTAAAAATGTTTCCACGGTATAAACCGCGTTAAAAAAGTGATCCAAATACCCGTTTAGCAAAAAAATAAACAATTTTTTCTTTAAAATTCGTGACATTTCGGGTGAAGGTATAGTGGTAAGAAAACAAGGTTATAACGTTAATTTTATTTATAAAATAGTGCACTTATCCGCCATAACTATTTTGATTTCACAGGTCTAGATTAAAGTTAACATTAGCTTAATCAAATAATTGGATAACTCGAAGTCTCTTGCTCTTAAATTATAACCAGTATTATTTGTTTTATTTTGTATTATGATGAATATTATTTTAATTTGGTATTTTAGAAAATTGAAAACTATTCAAATCAGATCTTTGTGTATTTGAAAGAAAGTTATTTTAAAATTGAATTTTTGGTCTAAAGGAATCAAATAAAAGTCTCAGATTTGTATCGTAGAAACGATTTACATCAATGAATGAAGTGGATTTATTGGTGAAGCTAAAATTAAAATTTCATTGCATGCAAGCCTGGAAATGAAGTGTGTGCGTGCGTGTGTATGTGCAACATTAATCGTTTTTTTTCGTGAAAAAAAAGGGGGTTGAAAAAATATTTTATTGTAATTTTTTTATAAATTGAAATTTGCTTTATTAGAATTTAATGCAATTATCAACGTGTAAAATTCCATCTTTCTATAATCAGAACTAACAGTCATTCGAACCTGGCTTAGTCCAAATCTCGCACTGTGTGAACCTCCGCATAATGCGCACTTGACTCGAACAACGCGCACCGCGTACAACGAGCACTCACACATCGCACATGCGCACCTCACAAATGTGCACCTTGCACAACGCGCACCTCGCACAATGCGCACCTGGCACAACGCGAAACTCGAACAACGCTCACCTCGCAACGCACTCGAAAACGCGCAACTCGGAACAACGCGCATCAACAACGCACAGCGCATAACACGTCGCACCAACGTGCACCTCACACAACGCGCACCTCACACGCGCACCTCCACACGCGCACCTCACACGCGCACTTGCACAACGCGCACTTCACACAACGCGCACTTCACACAACGCACACCTCGAACAACGCGCACTCACAACGCGCACCTCACAAACGCGCACTTACACAACGCGCACTTTCACACAACGCGCACCTCACAACGCGCACCTCACAACGCGCACTCACAACGCGCACCTCACACAACGCGCACTCAACAACGCGCACCTTCGCACAACGCGCAACTCAAACACGCGCACCTCACACAACGCGCACCTCACACAACGCTCACCTCACACAACGCACACCTCGCTCAACGCACACCTTGCACATCACGCACCTGGAACAACGCACAGCTCGCACAACGCACACCTCGAAGAACGCGCACCTCGCACAATTCGAATACGATGAAATACTTCCACCTCTTTTGGAAAAAGCCAATTGTAACAAAATCTACGCTCCGCGCGGTGTGTATGTCATTTCGGCTCCTTCACCACTGCGCCGTCGGCAGCGGCGGCATCTGCCGGCGCATCGCCCTGGGAGAGCCCTCTCCGCTAGGCGCGCCTTCGGAAGCCCCCGATTCCGGCGCGAGGCGGCAATTTACTCAAGTACTTAGTTGGAAACTTGATTTCACCGCACGGCGCACTTTCTGTAGTGCGGCCGCCCGGCATTCTCAGCGCCGGGTGCGGCGGAGGACTCCCTGCGCGACGCCGCGCTCGCAAGGCCGCCGCCCGCCCTCTGCGCGTCTTCGCCGCTGCGCGCGCCACTAACACAATTACGCGCGGCGTCCTGGGGATCCTGCCCGCCCCGTTTCGTCTCTTCTCCCTTCCTGCACATATTGCTGAGCCCTCTCTCCCCTCTCTCCGCCGCCCGCCCTCTGCGCGTCTTCGCCGCTGCGCGCCGCCACTAACATAATTACGCGCGTCGTCCTCGGACTGAGTCTTCAACCTCCCTTTGTCTCTTCTTCCTGTTCTGTTCATGTTACTGAGTCTCTCAACCTCCCTTTTCGTCTCTTCTTCCTGTTCATGTTCATGTTACTGCGTCTTCATCCTCCTTTTGTCTCTTGTTCCTGTTCATGTTACTGAGTCCTCAACCTCCTTTTCGTCTCTTCTTCCTGTTCCTGTTCATGTTACTGTGTCTTTCATCCTCCCTTTTCGTCTCTTGTTCCTGTTCATGTTACTGAGTCTCTCAACCTCCCTTTTCGTCTCTTCTCCCTGTTCCTGTTCATGTTACCGAGTCTCTAAACTTTCCTTTTCGTCCTTCTTCCTGTTCCTGTTCATGTTGCTGAGTCTCTCTCCCTCTCTTTTCGTCCCCTTTCGTCTCTTCTCCCTATACCTGTTCATGTTCCCCTTTTGGTCCCTTTTGTCTCTTCAATTCTTAATTTTTTACCATCTCCCTCCGTTCTTTCTAGACCTCAACTCTTTTTTCGTTCCTTCCTATTTCATTCGTTTCTCTTCTGGTTTTCTTCTATTTTTAATTCACCCAGTTACTGGGTTCCTTTATATTTCTCCGGTTTCCCTCCCTATCTCTGATTTTTTCTCTCTGTCATTTCACGCATGTTGGAACCCCACTATACCAATACTACATAATAAGTCAATTCTAGAAACACTTGGTGCTAAGAGAAAACTTGGTAATAATTACTGGCTACTGTTCATTTGTTATTCCCGTTCATAATCTGACTATCAAACTCACTCTTTCACAGTTCACACGAAGTGTTGATTCCACTGAACGAAATTCGTCGGAATCGACGTTTTCTAGTCTTCCTTCATCTCAATAGATTTTTTTGTAGATTTAATGTTAGTGGTAGACTCTCCTTGAGTTTTCACTCCAAATTACACATTAGATCAAAACTCTCTGCTGTTCTAAATTTTCCATTATTGGAGATTTACATGTTCATACCACGTATATGCGACAGTATAATTACGATTTCTTGCGAATCATAAACTAAAAAAGGCAAGTTATTTTTCATGTCTTCTTACATCATCAAAATATATAAAGAGCTTAGAGTAGAATTTGGAACAGATGTGAAGCCCCTAGACAACCTACAGAGATGGTTGACGGCTTGCTCAACTATTCTATACATCGTTGCATGTCGTAATTTGATTATTTTATTACATGGTCCGCCTTCGCGAACTGGTTTACCTAGTATTACCGAGCGAATTAGGAACCTAAGTTTATCTAGGTTTACCTACCTAGTATACATTTCCTAGTATTTTACATGTAAGAAATTGAAAAATTAATGTCTGCAATCAAGATTGAATAAAACCCATCGAATGTCATCCAATCAGGAAGCCAAAATTATTTCATCTCTGCACTTCTTTCTCTTCTAGTTATCTCTCCATTCTTCCAAACTTTTCCTCTCCCACACCGTGCCCCTTTTTCTTTACTTTTGCTCGCCTCCCTTTTCTCCTTCTCCCTTTTTATGCTGTTCTCTTTCCTACTCTTCCTCGTCTGCTTTTTCATCTCTGCCTCGATTATATTTTTCCCTTCTTTATACTCCCTCGCCACCAACATTTTTGCTCCCTGCTGCGACCTCAACCTTCACATCCTCTTCCTCTTATTTTCCTTTTCTATGCTCTCTCACGCCCATCAACTCCTCCATTTCTCTCCTTGTTCTGGGTCCTCCTTGTCCTTTCCTTTTTCTTCATGCTCCCTCTCCCTCTCGGCCTCCCACCTCCGCCTTTCTCTCCCTCCTGCACATCGTCTTCCTCCTTTTCCTCTAGTCATGCTCCTTGCCTCCTCAGAATCCCATCTCCTCTCCTCTCTTTCTACCGCATCCTCTTCCCCGTTTTTCCTTCTAATCATACTGCTTCGCCTCCGCAGTCTCTCACGTCCATTTCTCTCTCGCTGTCACATCTTTCTCTTTTCCTTCTAGTCATATCCTTCGCGAGTCTCACCTCCTTTCTTTCCCCCTGCCCTTTCTTTTCCTCTAAACACATCCTTGCCACTGGGGCCTCACCGCCTCCTCATTTCTCCCCCTGCTGCCGCAACCTCCTCCTCCTCCTCCTTCGGTTCGAGTGCTCTCCCTGGGCGCCGCCGCAATTTATGCTCACTTGTTCGGGAACCTAATTAAACCTCGTGCGATGCGCTCCCGAAATTTGCGAGCGCCGACGTGCGCTCGGCGGGTGGGCCCGGCGGCCGCGGTGGCAGCAGCGAGGGGTGGGGGGGGGTCCGCTGCTTTCGGCTGACGTGAAAGGCCTCGCGCCGTTGGCCGTTACCCCCCCTTTATCCTTCGTATTTTTCAGTTCCTCTCCCCGCCCCGCTAAACTGTTTGTTTGCAGTTGGTATCAGCGCTATTGAGTTAACTCGCCATCGCGGCTACGCCTCCAATTTGCCCGCGAAGCGCCGCGGCGCGAAATGCGGGGGGGGGAGGCTGGAATGTTTGAGGCAACGGAGATGAAGGGGGGCGATGGTGATGTGCGTTACCCGAATGTGTTAGTTGATGGGTTGATGTGTTAATTACTTAGTTTTTCCGGGTGCGTCAACTTCTATGATCAGTCACGGTAATGTAGGGCATGTTTTCTATCACGGGAGATGGCAGTGTTCTTCTAGATCCGGCGACTATCAACACGTCGGCTTGCGTGAGTTTCCTCATCCGGGTTTCTCCCACCAGCCGTGTAACGCCTCAGTCGGGACAAACTCTAAACTTCCGATTGGAATCCTGTCATTCCCGACATGTGGTAGTGTAGTGCATGCATGTGAAAGTGTGAGTAAATAAGAGATGATAGGATAAAGAAGTGGAAGGAAATATCGCGTCTACTGCTCCGGCATTCTCCTTGTAGTGATGGAAAAATACCGTTAAGCAGCCGGCTGTTGGAATTCTTCTCCAGGAAGCAGCTGTTCTCGGCCCAGCTATATAGCTAGTGTCGAAAATACTAGCGAAATAATAGCTAGTGTCGAAAAACATTTCAGAGATGTGAACAGCCAGCCAAACCATTCTACATCTCTTAAACAATCAACAACTTCAACTTTATTTATCACAACCCAATTATTGGTTCAATTTAAAATATAATTTCACCGTCGGGACTTCGAACCCAGGATCTCCGATCGGAGGCTCTGCAGTAACGTATGTTGGTACCTGGAGCCACCTCAGCCGGTTTGAGAGGGGTGGGAGAGTCAGTGGTGGCGGGGACATCGGCGGCAGGAAATGGGCGCGGTTAGTGGTAGGGCAGAAGGGTTGCTGGGTGTGGTGGGTTGGAAGTGATGTTGCGGGTGATGGAAATGGAAAGCGCAGGAGGAGAGATGGGGATACGGCGGCGGAGGTCACTGTGGGCGGTGATGTTTTAGGGATGTGGAAGTTGAGGGTGTGGGGAGCTGTATGTGTTTGCGCGATGTCGGGATGAGTAAGTCCTGAGGGAGCGGGGATCGGCGAGGGAGTTGCTTGCGAGTGGCTGTGAATGACGAATCGCTCGGGCGTCTCCAGTCGATGCTAGCGCACTCTGGAAATTAGAATGTTGCGAGGAACTGCGGAAATGCGATATTTAATTAATGTTGCTCTTGTTTCGTTTCACACGCTACCGTTTTGAAATTGTATCCCCTCTGGCATTGGCCTGACAGAACCATGTTTTGAATTTTGCGAGGTAATGTAGTCACTTGGCATTTATTGTATTAAAGAGATGACATAATTTACGGATGTGAATTTTTATGAGATGAAATGTCATTTGAGTGAAACAACGAAAAACTTGCAAATCAGAATATATGCAATAAATTCTTTAGAAATATATATGGTGTGTACAATGGATTCTTTAGAAATATTTTTCGAAAGGATTGTATTTTCTTAGCAATTATTTGATTTATATAAATGTACATAAATATTCCCACGAGAACAGTATGTTCTTCGATGAGCTAGTGTTTATTTGTTGCTCTGACGTAATATTTTGATATGAAAGTTTACAGAGTGGAATTGATCATCATTTCCTGTATTGACAAATATGTGTAATAAAATACAGTGATATAAATGACTCTGATGTTTCCAATTTTGAAAGTGGCAACTAACATTGAGAAATGGGAGTAGACTCTCAATGCCAATTATCAGAACTACGTTTTATGGAATATTACATAAGTTTCAAAATTATTGCTCTAAAGCAAGTATGAATACGTACGGTAGTAAACAAATTATATTAATTGCTGTAAAACGCTTAGCTACGTCTGAATTTTTAAATTCTACGGCACTAATATATAGAACAATATCCCTTTCATATCTGTCCGCGTATCCGCTAATGACATGAGAACATAAATGGATTTCAGTTTTTATCCTTTATTTTATATGTTTATTCAGGGCTTAACGTAAAATACCATGTGTTATCATTAATGATGCCATTGAAATAATTATTTTCCAAATATCTGTATGGTAAACAGAGAGCGGAAGAGGGAGAGAGAGAGGGAGGGAGAGGGAGAGAGCGAGGGAAAGAGAGTAGCGTCCTGAGTGATTGTTTCAACTCACTGGGTACATTTTACGAACTTTTCATCGTGGTATGGCAATCACTCTGTTCTTTGTGAGTGTTAATTTACAATTACAGTACCCACTTTTTCTTGGGATTGTCACTTGAATCCTAGATGCTTCAATTACTGGAGTGAATTTTATTAACTTTTTGTCCCTATATAAGGAAGTTGATCTATAGGAGATGACACGCCACTTGATGTTGATCAATAGGAGATGCACTACTGCACGACATGGTAGGGCGAAGGGTCAGGGCAATGAGGGCGCCCCTCCCCCCCCGCCCCACCGCTCCGACCAGCCCTACCCCGACCCTCCCTGCCCTGCCCAGTCCCGTCCACCCTGCCCTGCCCTGCCCCTCTCCCGCCGTGCCCGCTTTACCCCTCCCGCCCTGCCCTGCCTCACCCTCCCCTCCGCCCTGCCCCAGCCCTCCCGCCGTGCTCCGCTTCCCTCCTCCCTGCCCGCGCCGCCCCCTGCCGCGCCCGCCTCGCCCCGCCCCGCCGCCGCCGCCCCCGCGCCCGCCCGCCGCCCTGCCCGCCCCGCCCCGCGCCGCCCCACCGCCACGCCCCGCCTCGCCCCGCCCCGCCGCCCCGCCCTCCGCCGCCGCGCCTCGTCCCGCGCCGTCGCTCCTCTGACGCTCTCGCGCCGTCCGCCCCTGACAGCCGGCGCAAGGCGCTGCTCTCCTCATCAGCGCCGTATCCCGCAATAAAGCCTCTCTTCGAATTAAGTGCACGGTCGTTCTCGCCTCCGCCTCCGCCCGCCTCCACCACCATCACCGCCGCCGCCGTAAAAAATAAATTACCGTTCAGTGTGGACGTTTTTCTAATTAACGTTATATAAATTTATAGGCTTCTGAGAGGTTAACAGACCACTCCGTTTATAGTGCTAGCAATTTAGTTTAAATTTACACTCTATTCGCTCGGCATTACTCGATACTTAACGGGGTAGCGCGTAGGAAACGCGGGCACTTTGTTAAAAAAATCGCCCTCCATTAATAAATATGTGAACACAAAAAGGGGCGTTTTGTAGCGCAAAGTGGTCGTGTGGTGTTTTGGCTCGCTCCCGCGCCGCCGCCAACTAATTGGCGGCCGGCGCTGGCGAAATCTGCCGGCTGTAAATCAAACTACTGCGAGCCTCTGCCGCCGCGGTCATCGTTGTTTGGAGGCGTTTTGCTACTTCACACCTTCTCCGCTCCCCCCCCTTCACCCCCTCCCACGAGCCGGTGCTGCAGGAAGTCGCGGCGTTGTGCCAACTCCAAGAAAAGGACGTGCGGATACGGTAATTTACGAGCCCCGGGTCAACGCTGTTACTAATAAATTATTGTTTTCGAGTTTCAAACTTGGCCAGTTCTCCAATTGTGCTTTGTGTTTTTCATTAACGGTTTTGTAGCACTCAGCAATGATATATATTTTAATAGTAGTGAGAAATTAGTTAATACGAGGTTTATTAATATTATTTACGTAATATTTCTCCATATGTAGAGAGTTGTATTTGAGGACAAACTACAAGGAAAGGACGAGCGGATATTGTAATTTACGACCCCCGAATCAGCAGTGTTGCCAATAAATTATGGTTTTCCAGTTTCAAACTTCGAAAGTTCTCCTGTTGTACTTTGGAGTACGTTGATTTTGGTATTTTCATTAACCATTGGGCTAAATGAATTTGTTTTATTATGTTTGGTTTTTTTATTAAGTTGTCAGTTTACTGTGCCATCTACATCTAAATACTTACCTGTAAGTACAGACAGCATTGTAGTGTGGGTTTAGAAAAAAGGGGACTCTTTTTATGAAAATTGCCTCTACGTTTGAGTAATAACGTGCTCTTTTAAGTAGGTTTGTATTTAATATTATATTATATTGTTTTTTTAAGATTTCAACATTAACGAAGCAAAATCTGCAAATATTGACATGTAACCAATATTAATAAAGCAATTATGGTTCAGAAAAGAGATTGAGAGTAAGAGAAAGAGTAAAAGAAGGAGATAGAGCAAAGTTCGTCTGTTTGAAAGTACGCTTTATATTCAACTATTCTGATAGCTCTAAATTAGTTTCTTGACAAAATTTCACTATTTGAATTAAACGTCAACAGTTAGTTAGATTCTTTCTTAGAAAATTGCTTAGTTCAGTACATGTGACTGTTATCTGATGTTCCTGGTTGCTTTGTATTGATTGGTTCAGAATATGCAAATCAACCCAAATCCATGTAGGGTATGTACTACTGTCTGAAATCAAATATTTTTATTGGGAATTATTTGTTCACTTAACATATTTAAAAAAAATCATTATTTGGCAAGTTACTTAAGAAATAAGAATGCTCATTATCTGTTGTATTTGAGATACTTACCCTCGTGTAAATACCTCTTTGCCATCAAGTTGTACAACTTATGAAGGTGCATCATTTGCATCACAACGTTCATAATTTCTGAATTTTTCTCCAGAAAAATACATCTAAAATGACGAAAAAATGACCTCTATTTATGTGTGCAGTTAGCCTTGAACTAGCAAATAGCAACGATTTCGTGTTCACTATTTCTACAAAATACTCAATTTGTTAGATTGTGTTTTCATGCCCCTCACGACCCATTCTGCTTGCCTCGTAGTAACGAAGAAGGATGTTGATTCTCCAGCCACAGTCTCGTAATTGCAGCAAACATGGTACGTCGTCAGAGCCATTAAGCGTAAACGGCCAGATGAGTAAGAGCATCGTTGTCGCAAGACCGTATATTGCGCTGATGCAACCATGTACTTCATAGCAGCACGGAGTTATTGAGCTTGCCCCGCTGTAAAGAAAGAAACAAGCACGTTTAACATGGCATAATTTCGTAATGTTTGATTTCTGACGTATCGGAATTAAGCCAATGATAGTTTCATTCGATAGTGTCCAAAACGTAATATGCGATTAAAGATGCCAGTTGAATAGACGAGGTTAAGTTTTAGTAAGCAACAAACTTATATACGAATGTAAAATACAAGAATGTCTGAGAGCTCTGTGCATTTTGAATGGGCAATGAATGTTTTTTAAACGTTAAGTGTATGAGCGAAAAGTGAAAAATATTAAATCAATAAATAAAATACTTCTAAATGAGTCAGTCAATAAACCTTGGGGAACACCGCAAGTGCTCTTTCTGAGTACAAATTATTTAGCGCTACGCTGACTTTAAGTGCTTTGAAATTGTGGGAAAGAGATACTAAAACTTTTAAACCAAAACTTTTTTTAGCAGAACAGACAACGGGGGGAAGTTTCTAGATAAATACGGCGTTGCTTACTCAAAACTTAATCCGCTATCTCATTCAACTTGCATATGTACCTGCAATCGCTTATCAGGACTTCCGTCCCAATCTTCCTACCGAGGTGTACGATTTGGGTGTACTCCTATCTGCTTGGTTATATTCTGAGGATGTGGGAGGTACAGAGGAAGCGAGATTTATAGCCTCGTGGAAAGTCGCATACTTTAAGATGAAGGCGTTGCCATTTCGCAAGTCAGAATGCTAATGTTCAGCAATAGCGGTGACAAATAACCCAAGGGACTTGCCCATTCCGTCGTATAAAGGGCGCATTGTTGCGTGCACGACCGCGGATATATTACATCGCCATGCCAAGGCCCCCGAGAAAATTAACACGAGAACAAAATGATGGCACAAGGAAGAATGTGAGAGATTTTTCAACATTCCATAACATTTTTCATTGCCGGATTTTTATTCTAGAATAAAAAGAAAGAAAAATCTCCGAATGTTGTAATTTGAAATTGTGTGACTGACTGGCACTGTGTTGTAGTTAGTTCTTGTCTCAAATGTACAAGTCTTGAATACTGTTCATAGGTATATGGAGATCATGCCTTGAACAATTAATTTTAATACATTATCACTGTAGTAACCATTATCACAATTATTTATTTCGACATTCTTATTATTTCGAGAGAGCAACTCATATTCCGGAGCTCTGGTAACGAAAAAGTGGAAAAATCTTGTTCCTTTCTGTAATAAATTACTTTATCTAACAAGTTGTGTAGTCAGAATTCACGTTTTGAAGGATCTTGATGACGAAAAATCTATTAACTGCAAAACATCTGTCTGTCCTTCTTTTCATCCGCCCGCCTGTTTGTCTGTCTAGGGTCTGTCCGCCCACTTGTGGTGAGCGTTACGGCCTAAACCGTATGACGTGCTATGGGAAAAGTGAATTGTGTGCACATTTTCAAAATTCTGTGATCCCTACACTAAGTCATATACTACTTAAATTTTGAATTTTGAAAGGAGAAAAAACAAAACTCCCATGTAGTAAAATCTATTTTCAAGAATAAATAAGCAATAAATTTTGAATTTTGAAAGGAGAAAAAAAACAAAAAACTCCCATGTAATAAAATCTAAAAACAAATTCTCCAAGATTGGTATTCCCCGATCAATCTACACGAATTCGAGGTCTTACAAGTTTGAGATATGAGAAGGGGAGGGATAAAACCTCCATATTTTCAATGTTTTCTCAAAAGTTGCTCCAATTTCTTTGATTTAACTTTTTCTGGGATAGCGTAAAAGACGCTTAAAAATGGCGCAGGACTCATTTTCGTTCAAGTCTCGGAATTTTCGATATTTTCAAAAGTTCAATATTTTCTCGGCGTTTACCTACAACCAAACTATTAGAGATGACTTTGTTTCCTGAATAAAATATGTTCTTGAAATTAAAAAAAGTAGTTTTTGCGTAATTCTGACTTGAAGCTAATGCAATTTATTATAAAATACTCAAAAACGGCTCCAAAGTTTTTCTTTATTTTTTCCTGAGATAGAGTAAAGAATGCTTAAAAATGGTGCTGGCCCCACTTTCGATGAACTTTCTGAATTTTCAAAAATTGAAAACTATGGAAACAATGTGGGAAAGTTTGTGTTGTTTTTGTTCTAGCCAACTTTCCGGTCTCGGTAACTAAATAACTATTCCGTGACTTTCTTATTAGTAGCAATAAAGAATACTCTGACTGAATATTGTCATTTGAAGGGGTGACATAATACTTGACTGAATCGTGAAACATAACAAATTGGATATACTGTTTACGGATTACGTCCGGTTCATGTGTGGAAGACATAACTTTTAATTGCTTTTTCGGTATTTTACGACGTACAATTAGGTATACGTTGCGAAACCACCCGAAACCAATCCGTTAGAGGTTATTGGTTGCACTTTCGAGTCTGAAGCGGAACGGTCGGTTCGATTGAAAGGGGCGCTTCGCTGCGCTGTTGGCCGGGCCGGGCGCCCGCATACCTGCGTTAAGCGAAGCGAATGGCTTGGCTGCGTGTCACCGGCTTCACGAGCGCTTGCGCTCGCTCGCGGTCATAGGGCGCTCGGTCGACGCGGCACGGCCCGTGGCAGGAGCGCCACAGGAAAAGAAGCGCACTTCTCTTCTTTTTCTCCTTCTCTTCGTCCTCGTCCTCCGGCCGCTTCTCCTCTTGCCCTCCTCCTTTTGGTGTCTATCTCCTAATGTGCCTTCTTCTCTATCGCGAGCGGTAGTTCAGTGCATCAACTGTGCCTCTGACTGGAAGTCCTAGGTTCGAGTCCTGATGGCGGCAGGATTTTCGGCTCTAGCTTTCAAGCTAGGTCGAATAAAGTAGCTGTTTGGTGGAGAATTCTAGCGGCCGCCTGCTAGAGGGTAGTTTTCCGTGGTTTCTCCGATCAACACCAGGCGAATGTCGGAATGGTACCCCAACAAACGGGCCCCGGACTGCGCGCTATCTTTCCTACCTCTTCCTATTCCCTCCCCTTACACACACTTACACTAACATGCACTACATTACCACATATTCCAGGAGACCTGCCCAGAGCTTAGAGCTCGTTCCGGTTGGGGCGGTGTCCCGCTGATGGGAGAGCCCTGGCTTACGAGCAAGCCGCGCTAGCCGACGGTGGGTCGGCCCCGGATCTCGCCATTCAATGGGGAAAGATCACCACCATCTCCCGAGGGAAAAACATGCACTACACTTATGGGACTAGCGACCTACGTTATTGGCGCGCCCGTAATCACTAACCAACAAACCAACCCTAGGTCCAGTGTGAGGAGACGCCACTGCTACCCATCACCCGCCGCCCCCCCTCGGGCCTTATCTAGGCGTAGAGGTTAGCTCGAAAGGGGCTACTTTGGAGACGTCGGCCCACGTGTTAAGTGCCGACTCTGCGATTTTTGCCCCTTTGGGAGCCGAATAACTTCCAGGCGAATGCCGGTACGGGGTCGCGCTCAAAGGCCCCGCTTCTTCGCTTCCGTCCCTCGCCCCGCGCTGGCTCTCACGGAAATAGCACAAGCGGCGAGCGCGCGCCGCGTCTTTGCGCTCGCGGCTACGGATCCGACAGATCGCGCCCCGGGCTCGAAGCTGATGGCTCGGGTTGCACCCTCCGTTTACGTTCCTTTCGTCGATCTGTGCCATCTCGGTTTTATTGCGTCATCTCTCCTTCCGCGTGTTTTCTTTATTTTTTCTTTGTGGCGCTTTCTGGGTGTATCGTGTGTCAAATGCGTATCACCTCGTTTCCTTGATATTGTTTGGACCTCTTCGTCTTCACCTCTGGGCCAATATCCTTGTCATGACAACCCTTTATATACATGTAGATTTATGAGATAATATAAGAAATGTAAAACGTATGAGTTATTTGTCAACTTTTATTAACTTTCCTGACATTTGATATCGTCTACACATTTTCTTGTCGGATTTTCATTCATAGTTATTTATTCTTCTCTTATTGATTTATTCTCTTCTTTAATATTCTTCTCTCATATTGATATTCTCTTAACTTCTCCACATTTCTACCTTTTCTTTTTTTTCTTCTTTTCGCTTGTTTTTTTTCCGAGTGCCTTTACGTGGTAGGAGTGTTCTGTGTGGCCACTAGCTTTTACTCTCGCGGACGTTGTGCGGATCTTGGTGTAACGCTGTCCTTCCTGCCCCGCCTCACTCAGCCTCTCTCCGCTCCACCCCGCTCCCCCTGCCCCCTCCGCCCGCCCGCCCCGCCCAGCTCCGACCGCCCTCCGACCCGCCCGCCCGCTCCACCCGCTCCACCCGCTCCCCCCCGCTCCGCCTCGCTCCGACCCGCCCTACTCCAACCCGCTCCGACCCGACTCCTCCCCGCTTCCCATCGCACCGCTCTCTCTCCCCCTGCCCCCGCCGTCTGCCCTCCCTCGCCCCCCCCACCTCTCCCTGTCCCTGCTCTGCCCTTCTGGCCTCGTGCCGACTCGCCATCCCAGCGACCGGCAGTGCGTTAAATGCCAGAGGCACCGCAGCCAAGCGGACCCGGAGATGCTTCCGGCGTGGGGCAGCGCGCTTCCGCGAAAAGTGTGGCGCAATCGCGGGCCATTTCCGATGGGCACCGTCGCGCCCCACCCTCACCGCTTTGCCAGTATGCCCGGCATCGGCCCGTACCTCCCCGCTCTACCGAAGCATGCCCTGTTTCAACGTCCGTCGTCTACCCACCTTGTTTCGCCTGCCGCTCTTCATTCTCCCCCTTGACTCTCCCTTCCCACACTTTCCCACTTTCTCAACTAGGTCCATTTCAGGCGCTGTTTGGTGAAGAATTCTAGTGGGCGACTGCTCTGCTTGGTAGTACTCCATCGGAAAATTAACCTAAACCGCGCGCGATCTTTCCTTCCTCTTCCTTGTCCTATTCTCATCCCTTACACACATTTACACTAACATGTACTATACTACCACACATGTCGGGAGACCGGTTGGGGGCTTAGAGCTTGTCCCGGCTGAGTCGGTGCCCGGAATCACTAACAACCAACCAACCAACCAACCCTACTCCTCTACCTCACCCAGATTGAGTCGACACGACTCGACCCACCTTGATATGATCCGATTCAACTCCACACCACTCCCCTCCAGTTCTTTACGGTTTCCTTTTTTCCTGGCTCATCTACAGCATTCATAACCACCCAGTTCACACCCGTCATCCACCATCCTCCTCTCTTTTCTCATTCACCTTCACCTCTCCCATTTCCTCTGCCGGTGAAAAGACTCGCAAAGCTTTTGTTATTAATGATACGCCGTTCGTCAGCGAAGGAGCTAAGCGCGTGGGAGATGGTAAAAACAAGCGTTAAAAAGCTTTCCTGTTCCCTTTCGTCCCGAGATCCCGACCTTTGGCTGCTCTTTCCTGCAGTAATGACCGAACACGTTATGGCAAATGCCGTACCCCTGCTGAGGCGATTGATTCTTCGGGGCGATTTTTTTGCCCCCTTAAGCGACCTTTTGAGCGGGAGTTCCTTGAGTGGTTGATACTTTGTGGCTAATGGTTCCTCATTGGGATATGTTCAGTGAGATTCGGTTTCTTTGTATGCGTTCATGAAAGATGTTGGTGGTCTTAATGATAATGAATTAGGAAGCGTGACCCAGAGGTGAGGTTGTAAATGTGTGCTCCTGAACTTCGTGGTCGGTAAAGATGTTTACCATATGCTATGCTGTAAGATGTGTAATTGAAGGAACATGTTATTTTTTTCTTCAATTCAATTTGCGTCCTGGTTGGAACTGCCAAATAGATTCTTTATTTCGTTAAATATAATTAATATAAATACCTCCCTAGGCTGTTTCCTTTGTTGTAATGTTCGTTGTGGAAGGGAATCGTTAATGAACCAATAATAGGGATGATTTAACTTCGATAACGACTTTTTTACTAAACGAATTCTCTCCAAACCTTCAATTCGTTCTCTCGAGTACTGCTTCCAAGTTCTGAGTACCGAAACTGTATTTCTTGCACTTTGTAACGATTTCAAAAGAAATAACAATAATCTCTATTCTGAATAAATAACGTTTTGTTAGCTTATCTCCGCAACAAATTTAAAATCATTCTTATCTGCGCATAATTTGAAATCAACTATGTAGGTTCACAAAGCGGTGTTAAAATCTGGATGGTGGTTCAATTTGTATTTTGCACTGTAATGAATGTATTTCACTCCAGGAAGTTTCGTATTAAACTCCTTCCATCGGTATTGCAAACATCAACTAAAATGAACATTGATGAAATAATCATATTCAGAAGAATCAATTGTTGTTCAAATGTGGTTGAGGTAACATCAAACAAACATTGAAGCCAATACCTTAAAAAATCATAAAGAATGATTAGGTTTCAGGGGAAAAATAAGACAGGAAACGCACAGAGTATGTTTTTCTGTTAGATTTGTATAAATATATCCCGAGAATGCTTTTCGTATTATTTATTTCAATTTTACTTGTATTTATCGTATTCTTACTAAAATATTTAAATAAAATATTAACATCCGCTAAATTGTTTTGCAAGGTGATGCCAATAAAATACCCATGCTATTCTGAATACACATGATCAGGACACGTATCGGCTGCGAGTATATCCTCATAAGAAACTCTAAATTTAGTGATGTTTGATTACGGTATGGGACCTTTCTTTTAGAAACTGATCGCTTTTCATCTTTCATCTTTTCTCCCGTTTGTAAACTACCCCATTTTCTGTTCTCTATTATATTGAAATCCGATATTGCCAAGAGTTGTCGTTTCAAATTCGACTGCGGACAGTCTCAGTGTTTTGGAATTATGAAAATCCCTTCTGTTATCTCAACCACAACGGTACTCAACCCATCCCGACATCTACGGAAGAGATGTTCGGGGCAAAACCACAAACATAAAAATAAATAATAGAAAACTGTTTTCCCCAATTAGTAAAAGCTGTGGTTAAAGCCAACAATACCGCGTGGTTAAAGCCACCAATAATGTGAATAAAGTCTCCGTCACCGATGTCACCGACAACGTCACCGACAATGACACCGTCAAAGATACCGTCACCGATACCGTCACCGATACCGTCACCGATACCGTCACCGATACCGTCTCCGTCACCGACACGTCACCGACACCGACGCCGTCACCGACACCGTCACCGACACGTCACCGACACGTCACCGACACCTCACCGACACTGTCACGACACCGTCACTTCACTCGACACCGTCTCGACAGTTCCGACAGTTTCGATACTTTGTCCTCGACACGTCTCCGACACCTCGACACGTCTCACGTCCGACACGTCCGACACGTAGTCACTCGACACGTCTCCGACACGCGCACTCACACGTTCGACACGCGAACGTTCGACACGTTCGACACGTTCGAACGCCGACACGTCGACGTCCACGTTCGACACCGTTCGACACCCACACGTCTAGGTATGAGGAATAAGTATCGAGTTGGCATAGGTATTATTTCTCTGTATTATATCATCCGTAGTATGCCGATATCTCATGATCAACCAACACAGACAGCGACACTGTCAGCAATTTACCCCACCAAGGACACCCACGCACGCGGTGGCGCTCATCGCTCCACACCCGTAGCCACCCTGCTCCCCGGCGCAGCCGCCCCGTCTATTGTTCCGCTGTCACGGCGCCGCCTGAGTCGCATGTCCACCCTGGCGCAGCGGCGCGTCGCCCAAATCAGCGCGTTCCCCCCCCCCCCCCCCCCCCCCCCTCCCCCTCCCCGTCCCTCGCCGCCCCCCACACCTCTCCGCCCTCCCCGCGCCTCCCCTCCCCCGCCCTCCCTGCGCCTCCTGCCTCTCCCCGACCCTCCCGCCCCTCCCTCCCCGCCTCTTCCCACTTTCTCCCCGCCTCTCCCCTCCTCCCCCCTCCCTCCCCCTCCCCGACCCTCCTCGCCCCTCCCCGCCCCGTATTGCCACCGCTCGCTGCGCCGCCCGCCCCACCCGTGCCGCCCGGCCCCTGCCCTGCCCCTCTCCCGGGCGGATCGGCGACCGCGCTCATGGCGCCCACGCCGTGACCTTTACGACGCTCCCTTCCCCTCCACTCCAGGTTCGGCAACATCGCCCCTATCATCCCTTTCCTTTTATTATTATTTTTATTGTTCGAATGATGAGTACATCGTTCAATACTTATTACTTTTTCATATGCATTTGGAATGACTTATAGTTTACCTTAATTATCTAAAAGTAATTCTATTCTAACTACAACATTGGTTTAGGACACTCATTGAGCACCTACGCTTACTTTACATCGGACAATATATGGAAGAAGGCATGCAGCAGATATCTATGTAGTTTGGATTCGGGTCTTTGAGTGTGGCTAGGTAGTAATGGGCTATTTGATTTATTGAGGGTATATTTGAGTAGAAATTGTTGGAAAGACGAGCAATGTAAAATTGATGAATGATTGTATTTCTAATGGATGTATTTTTTTAAAAACCGGGTGAGTGGCTAATTTAAACATATGTTTTGTTCGTTACTTGTATTTAATGATGTTTGTCTGTGAAGCGTTCGTGCAAATGGAGCAAGCATATAGCATTAGAGGTCTGTTAGTGTCTTGCATTTGTTTAAGGCATTGTTAAAGGAGAGACTGCTTTTATGACTTAGAAGTGGTTTCAGCTACATTAATGTATTGTCTCCTGTCGAACACTCGCACCGATTCCCCCTCCAGGAACCTCTCGACAGTCGGAGCGGTCACTCGAAACGGTATCACCGGGAGCGGTAGCTAAGTGCATCAACTGATGCCTCTGCAACGCCTCTGACCGGGAGGTCCTAGGTTCGTGTCGTGACGGCGGCAGGCTTTTCGACACTGGCTTTTCAGCTAGGTCGAATTCAGACGCTGTCTGGAGGAGAATTCTAGCGGCCAGCTGCTCTGATCGGTAGTTTTCTGTGGTTTCTCCGATCAACACCAGGCGAATGCCGGAGCAGTACCCTACCAAACGGGCCACGGACCGCGCGCGATCTTAGCTTCCTCTTCCTTGTCCTATCCTCTCCTCTTACACACACACTTACGCCAACAAACACTACACTACCACATATTCAGGGAGACCGGTCGGGAGAGTAGAGCTTGTCCCGGTTGGGGCGGTGCCCGCTGGTGGGAGAGTC
Source organism: Teleogryllus oceanicus (assembly GCA_964035755.1). Lineage (NCBI taxonomy): Eukaryota > Metazoa > Arthropoda > Insecta > Orthoptera > Gryllidae > Teleogryllus > Teleogryllus oceanicus. The sequence goes on from CAXIVR010000007.1 coordinate 109,797,482, forward strand.
CTGGTTAGGGGGAAACCCCACTAGCCGACGGTAGGTCGGCGCCGGATCTCGCCATCCAGTGGTGGAAGATCACCACCATTTCCCGAGAAAAAACATGCACAACGCTAACGGGACTAATGACCAAAGCAGTTGACGCGCCCGCAAACACGAAAAAAAAACAAAAACAAACCAATCGAAACGGTATCGCCTGGTTGCATCCCGCTGGCAGTATTCCTCACACTCACGTCGCAGTGAATCCCCTTTCAGTTTTATCTTTCTGAGAAGGCATAGATTGATCTGAATCGGAATCAGTCTGCCATTGGAATCAGAATCAACAAGTCCCTTATATATTCAAACAAACGCCTCTCCCTGTTAACCTTCATTTATGGCCACATTTCATACACATAAAAAAGTTATTAAAGTGTGTGTTGGAACGTAAAGTGGTATTTACACTGCGAATGGTATTTTGAAATCAGTAATGTTATAACAATGCTCATTTTAATAATAATGGACAATATGAAATAAAATATCAATCAAAGGTATCCTGAGGCAGTGCAAGTTGGAAGTTTCAGTAATTGAAATTTCATTGTATACCATAACGACTGTCGTGTTATTGGTAAGTATAATTAAATTTTCGATAGAAATATCGGACCAATAATATTGTCTATGCATTTCCGAACAATTGGATTGAAAAACATGTTCTGTGTCAAGCACCCAGATACCAATTGTATTATTGCAGTTTTATATATAGCGTTTTATCGACGTCGTTTTATTATGGCATGCCCTATCCTGATCTCATTAATATTGATTTGTACTGACACTCCATGAAATATACACAAACTATCATTGGTATAAAAATATTTTCAAATTACGTATTGGACTATTTCATTCAAAAAGCCATCTCCGACACATCACATGTGTTTATTGAAATTCTCAGATAAAACTGTTCGCCACTTAGTTGCGGTGAATTTATCGGTAAATTCCAAAGTAAAAATTGGCGCTGCAGACCCCAAAAACTTTTTCTCGTGAAACACGTCTAGCCCGCTGACTAGCGATTGCTAATCGGTTCACGATTGCTAGTCGGTTGGCGATTGCAAACTGGTTGGCGATTGCTAGTCTAGCGATTGATGGTCTGTTGACGATTGCTAGTCGATTGACGATTTCTACCCGATTGACGATTGCTAGTCAGTTGGCTAGCCAAAAGTAGAAGAAATTATGTTCTCAGCGATCTCGTCGGTGTTCCGGCAGGAGGACCCGGATCTTAGTCTACCTCTGTAGGAGAATAGGAAACTTTCACTTGATTTTCTGAGTTTTACTCTGATACCCTCGTCATTAGTGTCAAGGGAGATATAATGGTGAGGACGGTATTATTATCCCATCCCTAATGAATTCAATCAAATTGAATCACAATTGAAATCTGGTTTGTGAACAATTGGAGGAAATCGAGGAGAGTTTCGATTCGTTCCAACCCTGTACGGAGGAGAATGTTTCTCTGTACCAATTCTGATTCAATTTGTGAAGTGACAAATTTCTGAACTGGTACCCCCTGACAAGTAAGTAGGCTCCATACCAAGGTTTCAAAACCTACTGGTAGCGGGGTTTGGGTGGTTGAGAGCAACTACATTTTGACGTTAATCCAGAAGGTTCATTGCGGCCACACTTTGACGTTAATTCGGCCCAAAGGGACCATGCGCCCTTGCGGAGGTTGAGAACAAAGACCAAAAGATTAGGTTTGCAACCCTGGAGCTTTAAAACCCCCTGATACTTGAGCATCACGCCTTAAAACTGATCGTGTCAGTGATCAATTCATGCAGAATTTTGGCGGAATTTGTAGATTTTGCATCTGGTTTCTACAGGTTTCCCCGTTCCACCGGACTCTAATACCAAATCTTCCATCGTCTTTCAAATTATTACATTATATCATTTCCCATCCATCAGACCCATTACGGCAGGTATTTCCAGAAAGGCCGGCTACTAAGGCTCGTCATCATCATCGTCATAATCATCGTCATCATCATCATCATCATCATGGGTTGAGCCTATTGGCCCGTTTCGTCTAAAAGAGAATCCTTCCACCGCCTTATTGGTCTGCTCCTACTCCTCCTCCCATACGGGATGTGGCTGTGGAGGATTTTTGGCTTTCGATCTTCGGGCATTCGCATTAAATGATCATGCCAATTTTTTCAGTATATCTATTTTTTCAGTTAGGTTGAAGATCTTTAATTCATCTCTTATGTCCGAGTTCCTCTTATGATCCAGTATTGAATAGCCCACAAGAGGTCTAAAAAATCTCTTTTCCACGGCTTCTAAGGCTCATAATAAAGATAATAAATGTGCCGGGAGTCCGAAATAGAGGCTGAGGAGTCTCAGCGGCTTGTCCGTCAGTCCCAATCTCGCCCTCGGAGTTGATGAAATGATCTTGTCTTTCGTTTACGTTTAGTGTCGCGGAAGTTAATCGTTCTGTCACCACTCGATTGGAGGCGCCCGCATGTGTATTAGTATTAGGAAAGTTTCGCGGTTGATAGAATCCAAGGGCACATCATAGACCGGCTGTCTCTTGAAAAAGTCTACAGAAACCTCATTGAAGTTGGTAGGGCATTATTGCGTATACATGCACTTTGTTTCCCTCTCTTTCTCACACACACACACACACACACACACACACACACACACACACACATACAACACGTAAACTAGGATATAGACATCTATTAGATGTCTTTGTATTTTGGACAAGTAATTTGTGATTTTGGTTGTCTCTATATCATGGAATATTGACTTCGTATTCTTATAGCTCATTTCAGGGAGCCTTGATTCATAGCAGTTGTGAAATCTGTGAAACTGCACGGTATACACAAATTTCTTTTTGATATTTCTTATGCAAACTAATAACCAAAACCTTCATGCATGCACATATGTTAATCGAAACCCGTATGACATACTACTTGAACTGAAGCTCGATCTTTGTGCGCATTGCCTTTGATCGCGTTCCCGTTTTGTTCGTATCAATGCGCCAGCGTTTGGCAGAGAAATATTGGATGCCGAACCTTCTATTTCCGGCCGATGGAGCATTTTGCTCGCATTGAAATGTTGAGCGGCGGAGAACCGCTGCTGTATGATGTAGTTGTGGAGGCTGCAAGCCAGAATCCGTGAATGAAGGTCATTTCTTCCTTTTATGTGATCCATACCCATGGAAATACGACTGAATGCAATCTCATAGACGTTAGAACTTTTGGGCTTGGAATATTAAGTAAATTCATAAAGAAAAAGTCTCCAAAGAGGAATAAAACATTGTTTCATTACTGCATAAATTGTTGCGAGACTACATCTAATATCTTAGTAAAATATCCGGTTTGTGAAATTTCTTTTCACTTCCAATAATGTCAATATTATTTTCTAAAGTCATTCTGGGTAGCCGATGTTGCTAAGGTTGCCGCAACCTAACTTCGGATTGAAGTGTCGCGTATTCGAGACCGGTCTTGGCAATATTTTTTTTCCGATCGTGATTTATCATTTATTTCATACTTCACGGTTCTGATGTTTAAATGAGAACTATAATAATGAGACGATTTTAGAAGGTATTGAGTTTTACTGATGAGTATTTGCCGTAGATGAATAGGAACGAATTCACCTGGCAGATCACGCGTTGCTAATAAAAACCAAATCAAAGTACAGGTTTCTATTAGGAGGAGAATTCTAGCGACCGTCAACTCTGATCGGTACTTTTCCGTAGTTTCTCCGAACAACACCGGACGAATGCTTGAGTAGTACCCTAACAAAAGGACCACGGTCCGCGCGCTATCATTCTTTCCTCTTCCTTGTCCTATCCTCACCCCTTACTTGCACACTCTTACACTCCACATTCACTACACTACCACAAATTCCAGGAGACCGGTCGGGAGTTTAGAGCACCGGCTGGGGCGGTGTTCCGCTGGTGGGAGATACCTGGTTAAGAGAAATCACCGCAAGACGTCGTAGAGCGGCGCCGAATCTCTCCATGCAACGGGGAAGATCACCGCTACCTCCTACCATAAAAACATTCTCTACACTTACGGGACTAATGACCGTAGCATATGACGCGTCCGGAGGTACTAATCAATACCTCCCCCCCCCAAATACGTTTGTACCCAAAAATTATTATTTACACTGTAATACGAGCAATACAACTTATTATGACATAATAATGTGTCAAAACGCAAAAATAACATTTTACATATGGTGTCTTACGTCTGCTTGTATAACTTAACGGGAAAGTAGACAGAAAATAAAGACGCGTAATTGTTACTTCATGTTTTAAATTTAATAATGTTAAAAAGGCACCCTCTAATTACTTTATTTTAATTCATCTCTTTTTCATATCCTTTAGTATATTTCCCGTTTACAATCGTGGCAAAAATAACCGGAAATTCGCTGAAGGAAAACTTAAAAAGAAAAGAAAAAAAACTTGGTGTTTTTTGGAAGGGAAGGTGCTGCCCAACCTTGGTCGAGGTCTGCGTCGATCAATCAGCGCGGACGGCGCCCGCGATGGCAGCGTGCCTATCTGCCCCGGGGTGGTCGCCGCGCCGCGACTCCGCCGCCCAGCCACGCCGTTCGTCGCCAGCGCCTTATCACCACCCTCTCTCACTCTCACTCTGTCTCTCTCCCCACGTACCGCGCCTCTACGGGCCTCATCCCGCTCCGTCCTTCATCCTTGGACGCCATCGCTGCGTCGCGCTCCGCAACGCTTCATCCGCTACTTTCTCACACACACGCACGTGAACGCGCTGGCATACTACATACTACACAAGTACACACTACATGATAGAGCACGCATTCCAACACTAACAGCACGATTACACCACCAGATAACATACGCACATATAACACGGGACCGTACTTAGGACAGACCACACGTACTTAGGACACAGACTCACTCGTACTTAGGCACAGACACACGTACTTAGGCACAGACACACACGTACTTAGGCACAGACACACACGTACTTAGGCACAGACACACACGTACTTTAGACAGAGACACACACGTACATACGACATGTGTATGACACACATACACGAACACCGATGAACTCACACGAATTTACCTACATACTCTTGCACACGCTCACGATTTTGATGTTTAAATGTTTCAAAATGTTTCTATTGATTATTGAAGCATCTGGTTTCTTTCTTAATGTAATCTATTTCTCAACATTAAATGTTTCAATCATATCATCTACAGTTTTTCTTAAAATTATTAGTTTTCGCGTTATTTTGTGTTATTGATTTTTTTTTCAGTGATCGGGTGAAGTGATAGTGGAAAAGAAGGTACAATATTATATGTAATATTAGTTTCGACAACATCATTGCTATGTCAAAATCAATCTGATCCACTTTCGATACCGCCATTGCCGTAGCAAAACCACGAATACTATAAATTGCATTCAATCATGACAATAGTAGCAGCGAGAAGTTCGTGGTATTCCCCTGTGGAGCGAGGCGTATCATCAACAGACAACCTTGTCATCACCGCTCTACACATCACTTGTCGGAGCACATCATCGATCCACCCTTCGCCATTGCGCTTCCCTTCCTGTCACCCAGAGCTTCCCTTTCACGCGGCCACCAATCACCGACTCCGCGCTTTCTTCCTTGATCACGTGTCATCCCGGTGATCAATCGCTTCCGCTGGCGGCTGACTCCCAACTGTTCGGTCGTCCTGTACTGCGGTTTCTACAGAGCTGCGTTTCGTAAATCAGCTTCTTCCGCTGGCGGCGCTGACTCCCAACTGTTCGGTCGTCCTGTACTGCGGTTTCTACAGAGCTGCGTTTGAAGTAAATCAGCTTCTTCCCGCTGGCGGCTATGACTCCCAACTGTTCGGGCGTCCTGTACTGCGGTTTCTACAGAGCTGCGTTTGAAGTAAATCAGCTTCTTCCCGCTGGCGGCTATGACTCCCAACTGTTCGGGCGTCCTGTACTGCGGTTTCTACAGAGCTGCGTTTGAAGTAAATCAGCTTCTTCCCGCTGGCGGCTATGACTCCCAACTGTTCGGGCGTCCTGTACTGCGGTTTCTACAGAGCTGCGTTTGAAGTAAATCAGCTTCTTCCCGCTGGCGGCTATGACTCCCAACTGTTCGGGCGTCCTGTACTGCGGTTTCTACAGAGCTGCGTTTGAAGTAAATCAGCTTGTTCCCGCTGGCGGCTATGACTCCCAACTGTTCGGGCGTCCTGTACTGCGGTTTCTACAGAGCTGCGTTTGAAGTAAATCAGCTTCTTCCCGCTGGCGGCTATGACTCCCAACTGTTCCCGCTGGCGGTATGCTCCCAACTGGGGCGTCCTGTACTGCGGTTTCTACAAGCTGCGTTTGAAGTAAATCAGCTTCTTCCCGCTGGCGGCTATGACCCCCAACTGTTCGGGCGTCCTGTACTGCGGTTTTTACAGAGCTGTGTTTGAAGTAAAACTGTTACGGTGTCATCCAATCGGAAGGCTGAACGCCACCATAGTGACGTCACTGTAGTGAGGTGTAAGGTCCCGATTGGACGGTACTGGAACAGTTGATCAAATGTCAAACGCAGCAATGTACAAATCGCAGTATACGGCGCATGGTGGGAAGAGATGTGTGAGCTATTGCGCATCGTATGAGACTTCAGCCAATGAGCTTCACGCAACAGTTTGCAACACAGTGTTGGCACAATTTCTAAAGGCAGCCAGATGCCAAAGTTATCACCTTGTTAGAAGTCGCTAACCAGATATGTGAAGCATTTTTAATATGCATATTTTATTTCATTTACACCTTCATCTTGTTATTTTGGGTTGGTCACCGTTGAAAAAGGTCTCTTATGGATTCAAAAGTCAAGGCTATCAATATACTTGAATATCATTTAACAGGTAAAATTACGGATGTATAACTTTGTTAATTAATAATGAAATTTACGATACACGAATTCTATCGTAATGTAGAAATGTATTTTTGGAAAACGAGCGTATGTGTAATTGTTATGGAAGAGACCGTGAAAGAAAAAAGTTGAAAATGCTAATAAAAAACAAATCACTTATTGTAATAACTAATTAGCAAAGAATTTCCCGAATATTCATTTCATGACCTCACTTAAAATCCAACAAAGGTGATGTGTGTACATTTCAACTCCTGTCTCCATCTTCTCCTCCTCCCCCACCCCTCCATTACTTCGTCCTCCTCCTCTTTCTTCTTCTTCTTCTTCTTCTTCTTCTTCTTCTTTCTTCTTCTTTTTCGTCTTCTTCTTCTTTCCGTATTCTTCTTCTTTTTTTGGCTTCTTCCTTTTCGTCTTCTTCTTCTTTTTCGTCTTCTTCTTCTTCTTCTTTTTCGTCTTCTTCTTCTTCTTTTTCGTCTTCTTCTTCTTATTATTATTACTATTACCATTACTATTATTATTATTATCATTATCATTATTATTATCATTATCATTATCATTATCATTAACCCCACTCACCCGCCTAAGGAAAAGACACCCATTTTACAATTTTCTTCAATACCTCTCCGACATTTAGATAAGGAAAGAATCTTCTTTCACCTCTCTCTCCCCTCATAATTCCTTTGTAAACCCCATCACCGCTCTCTAACGTAATCTCCTCAAAATAACCTTGGTTGAAGGTATAACCTAATTAAATCACTATCAAGTAGGTGACATGCAGTTTCCTCCTTCACACTTTGCTAGTACAAAGTTGCCCGGTCAATCAACTGAAGAGCCTCACGACTGAACGTTGTACTGTCTCTCAATAAAATATAAATTTTTTAAAAAATATCATTATCATTAATTTACATAAATATTTCAACCGCTTTTGTATATATCTGAATTTTGTTTCTTCCTTTGCAGGTAAATGCCATGACCAGAACGAGGGAGAAGGTAGTGCTACAGGTGTGACTCGGCCCTCTTTTTGTACGTATAACGCGTTCTGCATCAAACGTTCTTATCGCCGTGGTGTGCATTGTCGCATGATCACCGTCATGCATATAGACAAATGTAAGTGTGTTTGAGTATGTACGCTGTGATGGTAATTGTCACTCGAGGATTCGTTACTGAGAATAGTAAAGACATTTCTATGTTTCTAATCCTCTAATTGATACAACAGTACAGTCTCAAGGCATCAAACACAATGAGAAATAGCGTGCTTGCTTCTCGTAATGCTAATTCAAAATTACAGGTAGAAGATTGTCCATTCAGATGTAGTTTGCGAGTAAGTTAGCTCATTCTTAATGACCAGTTTAAAATAGCCATAATCGTTTGCAACTCATATTCTGTTGTTCTAATATCGAGCATTAAATTATCGTTCCAGGTTTTGCATTTGATATAATTATTGTAAATATTGTAAAACCCTTTATATATAATACGCTAAGGGAATACAATAGTTTTGTACAAATTGTAAGATGCAACTGACACAAAACCTCATTGTGTGCTGTTGCTGGATAGGGCATTTACTTCCAAGAATGCATCAAACAAAGACGGAGAATGTAATGAAGATTATACTATGTAAAAGTTCGGTGAACATACCTACACTCAGAACGTACGTTACACATAATTACACAACACACGTTTACCATAATGTGTAACTGAAATTCTATGTTCTTAAAACTGGGTTTTGGGACTCCGGTTGGGGCCACAGAAACGCGTTTTTAAGCTGTAATATTCTTGGGAGGTTTAGATCTTCAGGACATCATCCCCTTCCGTAGCAGAGATGATCAGAAACGAGGAGAATCACGAAATGAATGTAAAATTTATTTGACTATTTGATATCCTGTGCAACTTATTTGCACGGATCTAAGCCTGTCGGTTTGATAATAAACGCTTAGCAATATTAAAAGTTTTACCTCACGCCTGTTCAGAATAACGCATTCGAAGTTGTTCCAATAGGAATCTATTTTCACTTTTAAAGCAAGGTTTTACAAATTGCCGAGTGGTCCAAATAGTAATAAATAACCTAATAGCTAGCGGTTTCCACACACTATAAATAATCACCTGAGTTCTGATTGTCAAGAGGCAATCGTTCAATATTTGTCAGTCATGATTGATCGTTCAGTATTTGTCGATGATTGTCAGCCAAGAGTTCTCGTGCCATATTTAGTTCCCGGCTCCAAAGAATTTAAAACTACATCACATAAACCATCTTCAGTCTCCAGTCTAATTGCGGAGGTGATGTCCTTTGCCTTTTGTGGAGGTCCAAAAAGGTCATATTTCACGTAGTGAATGCGTTGCCATTATGTAGATGTGAATTCGCATTTGAAAAGTCATTTCATTAGATCCTAACTTTTAGTCTCGATTGATGCAAAGTTTCAACACAAACTATTAATAGCTGGATTTAAGCAAGGCTCTCTCTGACTGAGAAACTTATAGATCTGTCGTTTCATGGTTTTCCGCGATCTATCCCAGACGGATGCTAGGGCAGTTCCTGAAAGAACTGGCTCTGTGCCACGCACGATTATTTTTTCTCTATCGTGTTCGCACTCCTGTCTTGAGGTAATGGGGTAGGGTAATAGGCAGATCCTTATTCCCTGCGGCTAATCTTTCACAATCTCGAGGTTAATATTATAGTACTGGAGTTCGCGTATAACCGCATAATTTCTGTACTGTCATTAACTAATAGTTACCCGTATTATGAAGAATTGTAATGCTCGCGAAAGAAGAAATTATACTACTTCGTAATGTTAAGAATGACAAGCGTTGTAAGAGTAGTCAAGCTTTTAACTTCTTGTGTATTTCTCAATGCAGAACAGGAAAACTGGGTACAAAGACTCAGTGTTTAAGCCTCGGAAGTTTCAAAGATATAATGATTCTTCCGCCCCTGAACTTCACCTCACACGTCCCAAATTCGTCCCAAACGCGCCTCCGTTCGTGCTCGCCTTATCGGAGAACCGAAAAAAATGCCTTCATATTTTCCACACTATCTGCCGTCGCGGAGGCAGCGAGTGTGGCAGATCCTGGTTTAAAAAGCGATTAATCCCGGAGGGCGACGATATGATGGGCATCCCCCAAACCAAACCGCCAGCGGATGACAGTGCTTTTGTAGGGTTGATATTTTACGAGGGCATTCGTCAAATTTAGAGCTCTGTTTATAATGAGAGCGGTAATAATTTATTGACGCCGCGGGAACGGGAGCAGTGTTTTATCCTGATTGCGGTTTAAATTTTTTGTGTAGGAACCGGTCACCGGGTCAGTTTGGAAGAGGATTGGTTATCTGTTGGAATTGGGTCATTTGCAACACGTACTTGTCGAGATAAATCGGGATTGGGGAAAGTAAGATTAGCGTTTATATTCCCGGGGCAAAGGGGACACAAACAAACGATTATCGTATCTCTGTGCGAACTCTCGTTGAAGTCAATAACAATCAGAATTTACTGCGTACATAATTTGAAACGTTGGCCTTCCTACTTTCTATACGTCGAGCTATTCTGAGTTAATTTCGATTCTAGGTGAAAACAAGAAAACTTTTTTTTTTGTTGGTATATTTTCAAAACTGCAGTCAAAAGTATGCGTTGTTGATGGTGAGGCAGTCCTATTAAAGAAATATTGGAACTAGTCTGCCTGCAGTTATATTTTAATTTCCTCTCTTTCAATAAAAAGAAGACTTTTTACTTACTAGATTTTGCAAACACCTTATTTTTTCCTTACAAACCTTCTCGGGTGTATTATTCCTACAATTTCTTCGAATTTTTAACAATTTGTAATAACACTAGTATGATTATAATAATTTTAAATGACCGTCATAGATACTGTGAGAAAACCTCTGCTAATTGTATCTCTAGTTGTATCACACTTTCTCATGCATTGATTCGGAAATATAACATGACAAGATTTTTTCACTTATTTATACATTTAAAGTAATTTTGGACCATGTAACACTGCTCTTTCCATGTAGCTGAATTTTGAAGGTTATTTTCAGTTACTGGCAGTTCCGGCGCTAGGCACGGGCTGACCGAACATTGGCCTGGAAAAATTAGTAAAAAATTGAGAAAGCTATTAGAACGTAAGAAAATCGTTATCGTAATTTTATGTCATGGTACAGTAGTCTGATATTTCAAGAAATAGTCAATTAATGTTTTGCCTTAAATAGTTAATGATAGTCATTACTTACAAGGAAGGACTCTATGAAATTAATCAAATGACCTAACATTAAAATAGGTTCTATAAAATTCATATTTATTATTCATGTAGAACAACAAGTAATTTCATTAACGTAATAAACACAATTGTTTTTAGCGTTTTAAGTTGAATTGTATTATTGATCAGTAAAAACTTTCTCTTAAACTATTATTTAAAATATATTTCCCAAAACTTTCGCTATCTTACACGTGGTAATTTTTTGCTATTTGTTGGAAGAAAATAACATAAAAAAGTTCATGAGATAACTTTTACATTTTTATTTTTACGTTTTAGCATTGCCCCCGGCCTAAAATTGTCTACTCGGACTCTGGTCACTGGTGGCGAATGCTCGTGAATGTTTGAATGAGAGAATTGTTATCCGTTCCACTCCCGAAGGCATCTATTTGATTGGTTTGGTTTGGTTTTTTCGTGTTTCCGGGCGCGTCAACTGCTTTGGTCTCTAGTCCCGTTAGTGTAGTGCATGTTTTTTCTCGAGAGATGGTGGTGATCTTCCCCCGCTGGATGGCGAGATACGGCGCCGCCCTACCGTCGGCTAGTGGGGTTTCCCCCTAACCAGGACTCTCCCACCAGCGGGGCACGCCCTAGCGAGACAAGCTCTAAGCTCCCGACCGGTCTCCCGGAATATGCCGTAGTGTAGTGCATGTTAGTGTAAGTGTGTGGTAAGGGGAGAGGAGAGAACAAGGAAGACGAAGGAAAGATCGCGCGCGGTCCGTGGCCCGTTTGGTAGGGTACTGCTCCGGCATTCGCCTGGTGTTGATCGGAGAAAGTACGTAAAAACTACCGATCAGAGCAGCCGGCCGCTAGAATTCTCCTCAAGGCAGCGACTGAATTCAACCTTGCTGAAAAGCTAGTGTCGAAAATCCTGCCGCCGTTAGGACTCGAACCTAGGACCTCCTGGTCCATCTATGTGATATGTTAACGCGTATTTTTATTTATTCAGTAGTGTAGAGTGTAGATTAAAGCATATTTTTCTTATGGCAGATTTTTTTTCTGTCCGACATTTCACTAGCATAAGAGGTCTCTTCCACGGCTTTGATCCAATCGATAGGTTATCTTGTGCGAAATAGAAGGACCAATGGTCGATAGGTTGCAACATCACAGAGTAGGCTTGGTAAAAGTCTTGAAAGTACACACTGTAGCCTCAGAAAAACATGGAATTTGTTTAAAACCGTAAATAAACGAAATACTAAAAAAAATACCCATCCTTTGGCGAAACCCACAGGCATTCGACCCACATAACGGCGTCCTGGCCCGGCAGCGATCTCGCAGCGACGCCATCAGGTAGATCGATCGAGTGTGAAGGGGGCGGGCGGGCGTTGAACCTTTGGAAATTTGCGAAAGCGCCCGGCCCCCGCGCCCCGAGCGCGCTTCGCTCCGCCCCGCGCGCCGAACGTTCGCTCGCTCTCGGATTTCGCGCCCCGGCGCAATCCGTTCCGCACGAGATGGCGCGCCAGTCGCGTTCTCCCTCGCAGCGCGAACCGTGCGCGCCGCGCCGCGCCTTCAGCTGCCAGCAAATGGGCGTGAAGGCGCGAACACGGGCCGGATGGAAATAATAGAAAAGAACACTGTCAGTCAGGGTACAGAGCATGGTGGAAATGCATGGGTGGATTCCTTCGGTGCACCGATGGTTGGTTGATGGGTGGGTGGGTGGGTTGGTTGGTTGGTTGGTGTTGGTTGATTGTTGGTTGGTGGTCGGTCGGTCGGTCGGTCGGTCGGTCGGTCGGTAGGGATTCCGGGCGCGTCCACTGAGGTCATTAGTCCAGGAAGTGTAGTGCTAGTTTTTTCATCGGGAGGTGGCGGTGATCGTCCTCCGCTGGATGGCGAGATCCGGCACGGCCTGCCGTTGACTAGCGGGATTTTCCCCAATCAGGTATCTCCCACCAATGGGGCAACGCCCCAGTTGGGAGAAGCTCTAAGATCCCGACCGGTCTCTCGGCATGTGCGGTAGTGTAATGCGTGTTGGTGTACGCGTGTATGTGTGTAAGTAGTGAGGATAGGACAAGGAAGAGGAAGTAAAGATCGCACGCGGTCCGTGGCACATTTGTTAAAGTACTGGTCCGGCATTCGCCTGATGTTGATCGGAAAAACCACGAAAGCTACCGATCAGAGCAGCGGGCCTCTAGAATCTCTCCAGGCAGCGATCTAGAATTTGACCTAGCTGGCAAGCTAGTGTCGAAAATCTTACCACTGTCGGGGTTCGAACCTAAGACCTCCCGATCAGAGGCACTGCAGTGACATCAGTTGATGCACTGAGACACGTCTCTCGGTCGGTGCACCGATTTTAGCTAGTTGTGCGCATCACCAGTTTGCGCCACTACAGCACGGGCACTTCGTGTGAAAAGCCAGACCAGACGCTGGGCGCCATGTTGCATGGAGAGACAGAAGTTTTGAAACGTTTTGTTGTTAGCGGAGCAGCAGTATTGTTTTTACGCCCAATCGGGCAAAACAAAAATTAATTTAGTTGTGCAGATTGCGTGATATTGTTGCACGTAAAAGAAACAATGTACTCAAAATATTGGCAATTATTTCAAGATGTAATTAACTTATCTTCAGCAATTAATGTAATAAAATAAAGCAAGTACATATTAAATATACATACTTTGAAATTTAAAAGTGGTGTCTATATTACTATTTTAATAAATTAATCGTATTCGATAATTTGAGTTGTTATTAATTCGAGCTAGGCCCGGTCCCGTCCACCTCGAATTACTGAGACTCTACTGTATTGGGTTTTATTTAAGAAATGTATCTCCTTTGTAGGTTGCAGTTTAGTTTTAATTTTTAATTATGATTTCTGTGGCTCAGTATTACCGCTGACGTTGTCTGTGCAGTGTCGGTGACCGTGGGTTCCTAGGGTTCGAGTCCTGACGGAAGCGTATTTTTGACATTTGCTATAAAGTTGGGTCAAATTCAACCATTGAATTGAATTGAATGTGCCTTATTTTACGTGGCGAGACTCAGGCCTTGAGGCCTGTTCTTCCGTCTGACCACGCAAATTTCGTTACACTCCTTTCACCTATCATGGGAGAAAGAAGGTATTACTTGGGCGACGAAACAGGCGATTGAATTTAGCTCGAGGCATCTTTAGAGCGAGATCTTTTACATGCAGTAAATCTACTTACATGGGACAGCCGGCTTTACTTCCCCTCCGAAGGAAGGCGTACGAAGGATTTTTTCGCCCTTAACAATCCACGGGTTGGAGCCCTCAAACTTGGGTATAACAGTCCGATACGCTAACCGTTACACCATCGCCGCAGCTACACCATTGTGTGGAGAAGAATCCTAGCGGGTTGGCTGCTCTGATCGGTGGTTTTCTATGATTTCTCCAATCGATTCCAGGCGAATGAGGAAGCACTATTCTAAAACTCGTAGAAGGTCTTCGGTCCGCGTACGATCTTTCGTTCCTTACCTTTTTCCCCTCCTTTCTCTTTTCCCGAACATGTTCTACACTACCACACATGTCGAAAGACAAGCCACGTGATTAGAGATTGTGCCGGGTGAAGCGCTGTGTCGCTGGAAGAAAACCTTTCATGCTGGCGACCAGGTGGATTTGAGATCTCACATCCCATCGGTGGAGCAAAACAGACATCCCTCGCTTTTTTAAATTTATTATTATTTTATTATTATTATTTTATTATTATTATTATTATTATTATTATTCATCTTTAAACTATTAATAGTTAAATTGTTGGGAAGGGATTCTGAAACTCAAGAAAGCGTGCGCAGATGATTTTTTCCCCCATACGTCACATACAGTTTTTGACTGTTTTTGACTAAATAAATAAATAAAAATAAATAAATAGACTCTCGGAATATAACGTGCAAAACACCTACGGAACTGGACCAATGACCATTATAATTTACGATTAAGAAAACAGAAAATTGTATTAATAAATCAATAAATATAACAAAAATACTGAGTTGTACACGTATACTTCTGCTCCTCAATTATTCTCCTCTGAAATAAAAGAAAATCTTAATTTTTAAAATTTGTTTATTTATGGTCGCTTTATAACAGCTCAGCTTTATATCTTAATTATATGCCGAATATTGGCTGGTGATTCCAACACGGCCGTGGGTAATTTTGTGAGATGTAGCCTATGGGTGATGGAATAAACTTATTTCTTTAATTTAGATGTACCTGGAATATATTTTTTCTTTAAATTGTATACAGGTATCCATCTGCATAACCATATTCCTTCCTTAAAATGTGTGAAGTATCTATAGAAATGGTGTACATAGTCCTCCGCAGGCTATTAAATAACTATTAAGACATCGTGGCTTCTTGATAATGAAACTATCTGTCCTAAGCTACTAATCATCTCAAAATCAGTGCCACAACGCGCTTTCAACAACTTACTGCTGACGCCAAAACGATAGCTTTAATGTGAAGCTTGAAGCCTAAGGACTGACGTACTCGATCACATATTAACACTCAACTCTGATCCAATGGCTGTTCTTTTACTTCACATGTAGGTGAAAGTTTAATCAGTTTTTGTTTGTGCGAAATATAAAGTGTTCTAAAACTTACATGGTTAAAACAAGAAAAGTAAAAATATAAAATTTAAAGCCAAGTATTGGACAATCAATAAAATTAAATACTCTTGTATAAAAATATATTTTGAAGTTGCCAACAAGATAACCTGACTCAACCTTGCGTGAGCAGCACTTACTGAGCAAATGTGAGATGAAATAAGTACAGAAATTGTCGCAATGTTTTAATTTACTCAGGTTGCTGAACATGCCACACTATTTTTCCGTTCTTTGAAAATCCTGCGCCCCGGTTGGGATCAAGACCGCGAACATTGGATACCTGTACGTTTACACACACCCTTAATGATGGCGGGTGCATGCTACACATTTTTGACAATTTGACAATATTTTGCTTTAATCAGATAATTATTACCGTAAGTGAAATAAATGTTTTTGTCGCGAGAGGATGGCGGTTATCTTCCTCCGTTGGATCCCAAGATCCGATGACGATTTACGCATTGGTTTGCGAAGTTTTTCCACGACGAGGTAACCCCCATCAGCGGGGCACCGCCAGGTGGGGATATGAAGTCTTGACTGGTCTCCCGGTATGTGTTTTAGTGAAGGACATGTATGTGTGTGTATAAATAAGGGTAGAGAAAGGGTATAAACAAGAGAGTGGGTATAAACAAGGAAGAGAAAGGAAAGATCGCGCGGTCCGAAGCCCGTTTCTTAGGTACGGCTCCGGTTTTCACCTTGTATTGGTCGGACTAACCACGGAAATCTACTGATCTGTACAGCCAGCCGCTAGAATTCTCCTCCAGACAGCGAATGAATTCGCCGTAGCTAGTGTCGAAATTCTTCCACAAGCGGAACTCCAACTCTATCAGGGTCAGGGCACTGCTGTGACATTCATTGATTCCCTGAGCGACCTGTGCCAATACCAAGATACGAACCCCACTCTCAGCGAGCAATCAGACCTCTTCCCCACGAGTCTCCAGACAGTCATCTCCTGGAGCTCGGGAGTCCGCGCTTCGAGCTCGACCGCGGCCTCCCATTACGCAAGCTTTGCACTCCGCCAAAGCCGTCGGAGCAAGCTGCCAAATATAGAAGGCCTGCGCCCCGCTCGTGCCCCTGCACCCCGTCCTTCCCCGTTGCGTAACGGCCCCGCCCCTCCCGTTCGCCGCCAGCCGGCAGGCAGTCGAACACGCGGAGAAGGGGGCGGGGCGCGCGCGTGTATTTCTCGCGAGCAACGACCCCGCGCCGCGCCCGCCGCGCGCGTATTTCACGGCGCGCCGTACTACGACGTAATACTACTACGGGCGCCATTTAAATGAGGCACACGTACGGCCAGGGCGGGAGCGTGCAGGGGCGAGTTGAAGACGGGGGGCGTGGCTACGTGGATTGAGGTGACGGGAGATGGCAAAAGGGAAAAGCGTGGGAAGAGAGATAGGCAACGTGGGAGAGGGCAGTGAATGACAAGTGGTGAGGTCAGGAGGGGCGGAAGGACGAAAGCTGAGGGCGGAAGCGTACGAATAGGCAGTGAGGACGGCGGGGTCGATGGGGTTGGGTGAGGGTTAGGTGCAGTGGAAAGGCGATAAGCATGAATGGAGAGAACGGAAGCGTGGGAGAGGGCGGTAACGAAAAGGTGATGTGGAGTGCGAAGAACGCGAGTTGGCAGACGACAGAGATAATAAGCATGGGTGGTGAGAACAAAGGTGGTGAGGTGGAGCGTGGAGGAGGGAGGAAAGACGAGGATGGTTGATGTGGGTACCGGTGGGGGGACGGCAAAGGTAATAAGCGTGGGTGAAGAGGAGGGAAACTGGGACCGGGTGTAAAGAAGAGGGATGTAGGTTGCGGAGAACGCGAGATGGCAGACGGCAAAAGCGATAAGCGTGGGTGTTGAGAACAGAAGCGTGGTTGGTGAGGATGGTGAGGTCGAAGCATGACGGTGAGGACTTTGATGGGGTGGGTGAGTGATGCCTTGATGTGATGAGATGTCGGTGACGGTGAGGGGGAACTGCGACGGCGTGAGGCAGCTCGGGCTGTGGAGCGTTTCTTTAAACAGAAGCGTGGTTGGTGAGGATGGTGAGGTCGGAAGTGTGACGGTGAGGACTTTTTGGGGGGGGATGTGAAGTAGCAAAGGCGGTAACCATGGGTGGATGACCAGGAGCGTGGTTGGTAAGGTCAGTGAGGGCGGGGCGTGGGAAGCGAGTTGAAGACGGAGCGTGGCCAGTGGGTTGAAGTGAGGGGAGTTGGCTGTCCGAGAGACGCTGCATCCAAGGCACAGGTGCCAAGGTTTCAGGCGACATTCTGCGACCTTCATCAGGGCGTAATGCATTACCGGAATATATTCAATTTTTAGAAAGCTTTGAAGAACACACTTTCAAACATTCCTATTTGCTCTCATACTATATTCATAATAGTATATATTTCTGCTCCTCCATAAATGCGTTTGTAGATAGCTAATAATGAAAATGTTTATATTCGAATTAAGTTTTTAAGGAATAAGTTTAAATAATCTACAACTATTAAATAAAACTGAAATAACACTTCTTGTAAGGTATTATTTGGATTACAGGAAAAGAATATTAGTATTTGTGATGTATGTATCTGAAACACTTTTTCTTGCACGTAACAATTCTCTTGATTTTTTATTGATTTAAATGTATGATTTCAATACATATTGTGTACAATTTGTTCGTTTTGAACTGTGTTTATTTTTCTGTGAATATTATTAGAGTATTAAATTCATTTTAATATTATTGTTCTCGTTTAGTATTCGGGGAAACGTTTTTCTAGGAAATATTTTTGTAAGCTTCCTCCCTCGAATATTTAAATTCATAAAATGAAAAGAGACTTGAGAAATGCGCAAAAAAATTCGCAGATAGCGTAAAATATCAAAAATATAAAAGCACTTCCTAATTTATCGAACTGAAGTTTCTTCGTCCTGGTTTACTTGACTCAAAAGACCTGCAACTATAATACACAAATGCTTATATTGTGCGTTGTTCCATTAAGTCAAATTCCGATGTAATGAAAATTATGCTTTTTATACCCAACGAATGCAATTATGGTTTCTTTCCTTTGAAAATTCAATATTAAATTTTTTGCAAAATCAAATATCTGGAGAAAAATTTTAAAGTGAACGTTTCAGTAGTAATTTTTTCTCTTTATTCGGCCTGATTCATCCTGTTTAACTTCGGCTTCTCTGTTAGTGAATATCAACTCATAGTTGGCTTATGTCCACCAGATCAATGACCGGAATATTGCAATTACTTAACCCCACGAAACTCCTTATTTGCTTACAAAGCAGTTTACAACTTGTGAAGTAAATACGTTTCGCAACTCTATTGAATCATCGGCCACTCGAAAATCAATTGTGCCTCGGCCAAGATACGGGACCGCTATGCAGTGCCTGGCAGCGACGCCTGGTACCCACAGTGGTCCAGAGTATGTAATAGTAGTTTATGCAATTAGTTTATAATGTTAAGCTTTATTGCATGATTACATATTTTGAAAACTAGCGACATTTTTCAAATTTGTATGAATGCCATAAAGCAATATTATAAACGAGTTGCATACGCTACTTTTTTGTATAACAGCATTATAAATTTATACGAGAATTAAACTTATTTTTGCGAAACAACTTTCTTATGACGTCTCGGATATTTGACATCTGTGCGAGAAAACGGTGGTCGGCTGTTCCGTTTACCTCTACCTCTCCCCGATTCTCTCGCTGTGATTGGCTGAATATGTGATGACGCAATCATATGTGCAGTAAAATCTAATACGTCATTATTTGTGCCGTAAAATGCTCAATTATGAACGATTTCTTGCAACAGAAAAGGTCGTTTATAATGCTGGAATACAAATATATATATATATATATATATATATATATATATATATATATATATATATATATATATATAGCGTGATCCAATGATTGAAAAAAAAATTGTTAAAAATTTTAACGTACTGTTATCGACTCAACAAAACAGTTGAATGAAAAGTCACCAATAACACCCGGCGTCCGAAAATTCAGTCCGCAGTCCTTTAAGAGTAATCAAAGCAAATTAGTCGTAATTAAGGCGTCGTATTCAAGGAAAATATGTTTCTGACTGACGTGAATTTATTCATAGGAAAAGTAAGTAATAGGAAAGATGGGACACACAGTCGATATCACAAAAAACGGGCTTGGTAAAATAATTTAATTATCTATTGTATATAATTTTCTATTGTATGTCAAAATTTCCTATTTCGATAGTTCATGAGATTTTAAATCGTAGACGAACACTGAAGTTTTTATCTAATAGAAAAATAGAAATTGAATTTACAATCAGTTGAAATAGTTGAACTTACCTCCCGTAAAATAACAACAGAAATTTTGAGTTTACAACAGAACATTTTTCGCTTGATTTGTTTCCGAAAATCCAGAGAGTTCAACGAAAATGATTCATGCGCCATTTTAAGCTCCTTTGCTCTCCCTGAGGGAAAACTTTTAAAAAAATATACAAGTTTTGGAGAAAATCTTGTTTCTGAAATTGCGTTTATTTGAAGCAGAATTAATCGAAAAGTACTCTAATCATATTTTGAAAAAAATGTACATGACCTCATTTAAAGATCCTTTTTGAACAGATTTGCATTAAAGAGTCATTATTCAGTTCTGTAATTGAAGGAAGACGCAGAACATTTTTTTAAACGTTTAAGTTTTGAAAATTTAGAGAGAAAAAATTAAACTATCACCATTTGTATGAAAGTATTGTTTTAAAAAGAAATTAACAAAAAAATTCCAAGAATTTTTAAAAAATTTTGAAACGTCGTTGAGGCGCCATGTAAAGTATCCCAAAATCAAATTCAAAGGGCCGCAACAGCTAGAGCACAAACACCTCAAGTGCACTTGTTGGCCCATTCTGGACCACTGTTCGACGGTGTGCCATAAGCGGGTGTTCATCGCAGATGCGAACGTCAAAGAGCCGTCTTGAATCCCGACTCCTTTCCTTGTTGAATCGAGCTATTCGTACTTGTCTCTGTCGCTGGTTTGCCGAGAGCTCTGAATTACCGTAACCGGTTTCCATGTTACATTCTTCTGAAGATGTGGTAAACTCGTGTTTTTGTAGCGATCATGATATGATGGCAGGTTTAAGTATGTTATTTTATACGAACCTGTAATAATTTTGTAATAACGTTGTTATGCCGGAAATATTACTGCAGTGTTCCGTGTGGAGTCTGTTTTTTGTATCGCAATGGAAATATTAACCAGTTTCGGTAAACGTGTATTTCATTAAATTAAATATGTTGTGTCACGATATAATTTATCTCTCGTTAATACAAAACACTATTAAATTTTAATCTTGTGAACGAAGTTTCGATAAATGTGTGATAAATATGTTGCCACTTATAGCAACATTTCATCAAATGCAAACCGAGAGATTTCTGTTTGACGGGAGCTAAGAAAACAAGCTTTTGAAGCTAATACAATTTATGAAATTAATTGTGCGATAGTTGCCTATCGGGAAGTTTTTAAATAAAACGAAAAGAAATTATGGAAAGTTTTACAAATAGAAGGTATGGATAAAAGTTACTCCATTTGCTCGTATAAACCTATTAAAGTTAATGACAATTTATAGAAATTAATTGATGCGATAGTTGTCTATCAGGAAGTTTTTATTTTGACCAAATATATGTTTTAAAATGTTGATGTAGCTTCAGTAATGATGGAAAAAATATATTGTTCGAATACCTCACACCATTTCGTAAAATGCCTTGTTCCCAAATGGAACACCAGGAGCGAATGGGTCGTATACAATTTCTCGTTTGTGTTCACCAGGACACTAAAGATTTTCGAAATTGCGCAAATGTCATTTGTTTTAGGTAAATGTTTCAGGAATATTTAAGTTTTCACAATTATTCGAAATATTTTATTTATAACATCTAATATCAGAAACAAAAATAAAATCAAACCTGAAATACATTTTTTTAGAAATAATTACACAATGAAGAACACAAGTGAAGCAAATGTTTTGATGTGAAATGTTTTATTTGGTATGATATTCTTTGAAACAATGCCCATGTAAGTTTACTTTGCATTTTTCGCACGATTTTCTGGAATTTTTTGCAAATGGCACATCTGTTTGTTTGCTGCATCCACCAACCAGTGATCCTTCAAGTCAAATCTCACTGTTGATATGGTTCTTTTAGTAGAGGTTTTGAAGTTTTAGGCCGACCGCCCGATGACGGAGGTACAGCATATTTCTGCAAGTAAGTTTGAGTTATGTGTCTTCTAAACGCAAGCTGTCCAAAACTGGATTGTTTTCCTTTTCTGTAAGTTGCAAGCATTCTGACAGACGTATCTATACAGAATACAAATATTGGCCACCACCATTTTTGATCGAATGGATACTCTGTAATTAGAAATATTCTCGTCCATTCGATCGACTCCGCCATATATTTGTTATAGCAAGAAATTACATGAGGCTGAGGTACAATAATTTTTTTTCCTTTGAGACCACCTACTTGCTTCAGTAATCGGAAATATAGTGTCACAGTTGCTTACCACATGGACTGGACGATTGTCATTCCACACTACTACAGCACATCCTGAATTTATTTCTGAACTGTAGTCAATTGCACCCGTTTTGTTTCTCAATACTTTTGTTTTGTGCCAAGGGCATTTTCCTATTCTGTTAGACATTATTGTACCAGTATAACCAATGCCCATTTCTTTCAGTTTGGCAGCCAGCGGAAGAGACGAAAAATCTGTCTGCGTATATTTTGTATGGAGCTTTTGGTAGCTTGTCAATCAATTTGAGGACGACATGCTCACCCAAACTGACGTTCCGCGGCCTGTCCTTGTCTTTTCCTCCGTATGGGTAGAATTGCAGCAGATAACCTAAGGGCTCACAGATGCACCACATCTTGTAGCCAAACCTTATTGGCTTTCCTTCAAGAACTGCTTTGCTCCATGCTTGCCATAGTACGGAACCATACTTTCATCAATTGATAATGTTTCTATCAAGTGCGCGTGGTTCAGAAACCTTTCATTCAAAAAGTAATCAGAGTGTTAATTTAGAGAATTTATCTCCTTTATCAAGATTAGAATTATCAGCGCAATGAGAATACTTTTTTAGAATTTCAAATCTATTTCTCCTCATAGCGTTACTAACATAGGTATTGTACGTCTCACTGTCTGTCTCCCATAACATTCTCCATCTTGGAACAGTCAAATAACCCGAAAGAATCAGAATTCCAATATAACATTTGAGCTCCTCACAACTGGTTTCAAAAGAGTGGTCACCTTTCTGTGATGCATAAAGGAAAACATGTCACAAAGAAATTTCATAACAGTGTCATCAAAAAATAATTCAAAACATTGCACTGGATCTGACGGTATATCATTGAACTGTAATTCTGGAAAGGGTTCAAAAGTAGGATTTATATCTTCCTTCTTCCACTTTTGATTCATAATTTTCTTAGATTCTGCATTTCTATTGTCTGAATTTGAGGAAAACACTGTCTGCAATCGGTATTTCAATATCATTATCTTCTAGATCATCACTTCAATGTACCTTGTACCACTCATTGTCTGGATTCGCGCTTCTGCATTAGCTTGCAACTGTCTACCTGAAAGATTATTAGCAGTTGTACCTTCTTCATCACCACTGTCCCTTCAGTATCTGCTCCGTCATCTGGTGGAAATAAATACACATCTGCCTCTGAAAACTCTTCTTCGTCCAGTAAAGAAAGGACTTCTTCCGCCGTTAGCCTCCTATAAAAATTCGAATATTGTACCATAGTAAAAAAAATTCTCGCAGTACGGGACGGTACTACACAAAGAGCTCTATGATCCTGGTGTTCCCAAAGGAACAACGAAAATAAAATGCTAATAACTTTGTAATAAAACGTAAATAATTTTCATACTTCTCAAATAGTATTATTCATATTTACCAAACATATTAAAAACATTATTGTTAAAATATAAAGTTATGCAAATCTTTTATACTTACGATCTCGAAATCATGTGTGCAGAAAAAAATACTGCGAACTATATGCACCAATACTTCTGCTCAAATGAACATTCAGTTGCAACTAACAATCCAACGGATACCGATAAGTTTCAGCTACTGTTAGATAAAGGTCAGATAGGCCAACAATCACCCGGAAGCAAAATATTATGAGAAAGCATTCGATTACAGTCTGTTCCCATTTGGGAACACCGGAAAAACGGTTAATAATATTAATAATTCAAAACAAAATATATAGTATATGAGTAACCATCTTCTGAATTTATAAATTATATTTTAAAAAGTTACTTTTAACATATATCTAACTTAAGAGTGAAATGTGATCAAAATTATTTGTAAATAATTATATTAAAGCGAAAGGATTATTACGTAACTGAAGTATTCCATATTTAGAATCATTGTTTGTTACAGCTCTTTGCCAATAAATACGAAATCTCGATACGAGAGGCGATGTTGCGCTTCCAATATTGGGGACTGTGGCCATAATTAATCACTGCTGGTGTCCGCTCAGGTAGCGCGGTCTGCCACCGCAAACGTCGCTTCACATCTGCTGGTTAGACCCCCTAACGCAATTTCGTTTGTGCCAAGATAGTTTTGGAAATTTCCTCGCTTCGCCAGAGAATTGCAACCATCCCAACCACGGTGCGGTCGCCTCTGACGTCGACAGCCGCGAGGACGCGTCGGAGATTCCTGCGCTGGAGGCGAATTCAGCGGTAGAATCGGAGACGGCGGTGGAGATGGAGGCGGGGGCGAGGATGGAGGCGGGGCGAGGATGGAGGCAGGGGCGAGGATGGAGGCGGTGCGAGGATGGAGACGGGGCGAGGATGGAGACGGGGCGAGGATGGAGGCGGGGCGAGGATGGAGGCGGGGCGAGGATGGAGGCGGGGCGAGGATGGAGGCGGGGGCGAGGATGGAGGCGGGGCGAGGATGGAGGCGAGGGCGAGGATGGAGGCGGGGCGAGGATGGAGGCGGGGCGAGGATGGAGGCGGGGCGAGGATGGAGGCGGGGCGAGGATGGAGGCGGGTGCGAGGATGGAGCAGGGGGCGAGGATGGAGGCGGGGCGAGGATGGAGGCGGGGGCGAGGATGGAGGCGGGGGCGAGGATGGAGGCGGGGGCGAGGATGGAGGCGGGGGCGAGGGAGGCGGGGGCGAGGATGGAGGCGGGGGCGAGGAGGAGGCGGGGGCGAGGAGGAGGCGGGGGCGAGGAGGGGCGGGGAGACGGGGCGAAGTAGGGAGCGGGGGCGGAGACGACAGAAGAATGCTTGTGGAATGGAATGGCGATAGCGCTGGGACTGTTTCTGAGGTGATGATTACGCAATGCAAACATTGGGGAATGTTGGGAATAGTTTGATGAGGACAATTGGGGAAGGTGTATAATGTTAAATTTCTGTCGTAGAAGATGAGAAGTAGAAACGAGAGGGAAAACATTGAAATACAACTAAACTGAAGTGTATGGCTCATGAGTGTCGAAAGTGTTGCTGGGCTAATGAGGGATTTCTGTCTGAAAGAACGAAACATTTACAAATGTTGACTTTTACATCATGCTGTAAATTACAAAAGTATTCAAAAGATGAAAATATGATTATATTTTCGTAAAATATGGCCACCAACCTGCTCCTAAAATTTTACAATTGTACACTACGTTGAAAAGTTTCTGAGATAATGGAAGAAATGTACAGCCAAATTGGGGAGATAGTACTTTATGTCTCTCCCTAATGAAAGTAAATTCGTGAATGTAAATTGAGTTAGCTCATTCATTACGCCCGTCAATTTCGTGTATTCCCAAAAGTCTTCCCGTTCCTCGGGACACGTCCCAGTTGGCGCGCGGATCCCTCGATCTGTCGCTTAGCTGAGTCACAGAGCAACGAGACGCCGCGCCGCGTCGGGCGGGAAGAAATCTGGAGGCAGCAACAGGAAAAGCAGCGGCGGAGCGTGTCGTGTCGTGCCGTGTCGTGGCGTGGCGGGCGTGTCGTGGCGTGGCGTGGCGTGGCGTGGCGGGCGTGGCGTGGCGTGGCGGGGCGGGCGGGCGGGGCGGGCGGGGCGGGCCGGGCGGGCGTGGCGGGCGGGCCGGGCGGGCGGGGCGAGGCGGGGCGGGCGGTGCAGGGCGGGGCGGGGAGGGACGGTGCGGGGGGCGGGCGGGGCTGTGCGGGGCAGGGCGGGGCGGTGCGGGCGGGTGGTGCGGGGCGGTGCGGGGCGGGGAGGCGGTGCGGGCGGACGTGACGGGGCGGTGCGGGACAGGATGGGGCGGACGGGACGGGACGGGACGGGAGGAGGGGACGGGATGGGGCGGGGCGGAGCGGGACATGGGCGGTGGCCGGGGAGGGAGCGTGGCTGTTGTCGGCGGCGGGGAGGGGGGCGACGACTGCTTCCGCCCCTCGTTGCCGACGAGGGAGTTGGTGCGAGGCGAGGACTCGGAGTGGGCCACGGAGCAAAGAGCGGGCGTTCGCGTAGGGGAGACTAAAGCGGGGAGCAAAAGGTGGGTCGAAGCGGAGAAAATGGCGTGGATCGGGAAACGTTGCAAGATGCAGTTCAAATAAATGTGTATGTAGTGAATGGTGGGGGCTTCGAGACGTGGTGACGAATGCCGGGCAGGGTCGACGAGATGCAGTGGATAACCACAGCGAGGGTGATGAATGAGGATGTCGAGAAGAGGGTCGGGGAGCGGGAACTAAACAGGGAACGATAAATGGAAATGGGAACAGGACAGAGCTGGAAGCAAGAGTAGGGCGGGGGAACGAAGGAGGGGGAACTGAAAAGCGAGGAGACGTGAATGAAATGAGGGAGACATGAAACGCTGAGGTTGTAAAACGGGGGGGAAAAAGGGGAAAAAAGGGGGGAGAGAACGTGAACGGGGGAAAACGTGAATCGGGGAGAAGAACGTGAATCGGGGAGAAGAACGGGGGAGAAGAACGGAATGGGATGAGAACGTGAATCGAGGAGAACAGAATCGGGGAGGAGAATGTGAATCGGAAAAGGGAACGTGAATCTGGGAAGGTACGTGAATCGGGAAGGAAAACTCGAATCGAGGAGGGGAACGTGAATCGGGCTGTGGAGCGGGATGTGAAGTCGAACCGCGACGGGGGTTGTGAAGCGCGTTGTAATACGCGACTAGAGCGCGGGACGAGCAAAGTAGGCCAGGGGGCGGCGAACGCCCGCCGCGTTGCGAGACACATAAAGCGGGGCGCGCGAGCTGTGGGGGAGGGGCGAGGCAGTCTAGGCCTGGGAGGCGAATAATTGAAACATCTGCCGACGCCGGCGCGTTACGTCCTGCACGCGCTTCATCCCCATAGCTTTCGTCACTTCCGCAGGAAATGAAGCGGCGTGCTCGCCCGCTCGGTCTCTCCCCTCCCCGCCCCCGCCCCAACCCCGCGGGGGGCGAATTAAAAGCGCGGCGGGGGCGGTTCGCTGTGACTCAAACGGCGAAGCCTTCTTGCCGAACTTGGAGCGCGCCACTTCCGCTCCGAAATGCTCCGTATTAGCTCCTTAACAGAAATGTGAAATATTGAGGGAACGCCGCCCGAAATTTTCTGGGTATACGGTGCTCCTCGGCTGCTCTGGTTCTGCTGGTTTTCATTAGTAATCGCGGTATGTGGTCGGGGGTGTAAAATATTCCAGGGCGGGGGCAAAAGTGTTTCAAACAAAATTAACAAGACTTTATATTTTCGTGTTTTAATTTAATATTCACGAATGGCATACAATATGCTCAGTCTTTTTAAAATTTCATAACTATTCCAAATTATTTGACCTTTACTGGTTAAAGAAAATGGCAAATTTTTGTTTACATATTTCTCATTTCGCAGTCTTTCATCGTACACAATTCGAGGCGTAACAGAAGAGCTTTTAAGACTTCATAAGTATATTGTTGTAAATAAATTATGTTTATCTTTAATGTAATATGAAAAGAGTTATAATGCGAGGAGGAACTATACACAGTGCCCAGCCGACTGATGTTTTCTTACACAGAATTTTTATTTATGCTGAATATAAAATGTATTTCTATTTTTTTGTGTTGTATCTTATATTTAGAACGTAAATAATTGAACTTTTGATAGTATAGATTAGTAAATATTTTGACCTACAAGTAATTTAAACAAATGGAATTAATCATTACATCGAAAGTTACTGACATATATGTACGTTCTTTCAGTCTCTCTCTCCCTCTCTCTCTCTCTCTCTCTCTCTCTCTCTCTCTCTCTCCTCACCCTCTTTCTCTCTCTAAGCCAGAATATGAACATTTTGTGTAGAGCAATGGATTACTTGAACATCTGGATTTAAGGGAGTGTCAATCCGCTATGGCTCCACCGCTCTCCCTTCGCGCGTAAAGGAACCGGTGGCAGCCGCGAAGAGCGACATCCACGAGAGGGGCCCGAGCGCCTCCTCTGAGCGACGTCAGTGAAGACGTCGCGGTTGTGAGTAAACAGTTGGCTCGCCCTCCGGCCTCCCGCCTCCGCCTCCGCCTCCGCCCCCCGCCCTGCCCCACCCCCGCCCCGCTCCGCTCCCGCCCCGCCCTCGCCCGCCCTGCCCGCCCCGCCCCGCCCGCCCGCCCCGCCCCCGTCTCTCGCGGGCAATAAAAAACCGCAGCCCCCTGAGACCTTAATCCCTCGGGCGACGCGGGGTCTTCGCTGCGAGGAGTCGGGCTTCCTACGCCGCCGGCGTTGTCGCCTCCGTCCGCGTCGTCCTCGACCGACCCTGCGCCCCCTCGACATGCTCTTCCCCGCCCCAGTTGCCGCCCGGAACACTCACCGTTCCCGTCACCCCCGTGCCGCCGCAACCCAGTCAGTCGTGCAGTCCCAACGCCGCATCCTGAAAGAGAATTCTAGCGGTCGGTTGCTCTGATCGGTAGTTTTCTGTGGTTTCTCCGAAGCGAATACCGGAGCAGTGCCATAACAAACGGGCTACAGCCGCGCGCGTTACTTCCTTCCTCTTCCTTGTACCCTAACCCCTTACACACACACGTACACTAACATGCCCTACACTACCACACATGTCGGGAGACCGGTCGGGACGTAGAACTTGTCCCGGCTGGGGCGGTGCCCGGTTAATGGGAGATACCTGGTTGGGGAGAACCGTTACCCGCCGGTAGGTCGGCGTCAAATCTGGTCATCCAGCAGGGAAAGACCACCGCCACTTCCCGAGCAAAAACACACTCTACACTTGGGGACTAATACGTAGTTTTACTAATGACCACGGCAGTTGTCGAGCCTGGAAACATCTATCAAACAATCCCTTGCTGTTTTTCCTTCCAAATAGTCCCATCATTAACCCTGCCGTGTCTTTCACCTGCGTCTTCAGTAAACGTCCCTACGCAGTTCTTTGCGACCTTTCCCACCACAACTACCGGCCGGACTCAGCTGCCTCCGTTCCCTCTGTCACCGTCGTCCTAGTCTCATCTCTGAGACCCTTTTCCAAACATAGTTCCCTATCGGACCCTTTCGCCCACACTTCTGCGCGTTCACGACACCCCATCACCAGCAAACACCAGCAACGCTGCCCCTACACAACCCAAATATTTTAGCGGATTGGGTGGTTAACGGTTAGCGTATCAGACTGTTGTACTCGAGTTTGCAGGTTCAAACCCGATCGAAGCCTTCGTACGCCTTCCTTCGGAGGGGAAGTAAAGCGGCTGCCCATGTAGTAGATTTGCTGCATGTAAATATCCTCAAGCCTATATGATGCTCTGAGAAAATTGAGTTCCGCCTGTTTCGTCGCCCAAGATAATACCTCCTTTCTTCGCTAGGTGGTGAAAGGACGTACGAAATTTGCGTGGTTAGACGGAAGAGCGGGCCTGATGGCCCGAGTCTCGCCACGTAAAATAAGGCATTAACTAACTAATCTAACTAAATAACTAACTAAAAAACTATCTCCCAACCTTCTCCTCGTCATTCACCACCATCTCGGCACCACCGATTATCGCTGCGACATTTATTTCCCCCTAGCTCCCGTCCTCCGCTTCGCTGTCGGCCCTTCTTCACACATTCTCTGTCACCCCTGTGTCTGCCGCGTGTACAACTTCCCTCAATTGCTGTAATCACTCGGCCAAGAAGCAGTTTTCGCGCTATATTACTACAGTTGTTCGCCTGCTTCCCGCTCCTAGCAACTGCCATTTGTTACACAATGGGGGAATTTGCTCGACAAGGGAGGGATGTCTTCATATTAGAAGCGGAGTAATTCAGCAGAATGGCACAGAGAACAAAGGTTTTTGTTTCTAGTTGATTTCACTAATTTGCTACGCTTAGAAAATGTAAAGGTTATGAAATTTTGTGCGCGTTGAAGCAAATACTACTTTTTTTAAGTGAATCGTATTTGTTAGTTTAATCTCGCTGTTAGAGAATTCATAAACGAGACAATAACTTTACGTACAACTTAATCAGGGTTGCTTCTTGTTCTTAGGAGTAAGAAATCCAGCCGCACATTTGTTTCAGCAATTACCTTCCCTCTTCCCCAAATGCGCGTTGCCTCCTGAGTCAACAACCCTGGTTATATAATTATCCGAAGGAGCTGCAAAAAGTTTTAATAGGATTTTCATCCGCTCGCGCGCGTTTACGCTCGAGTGCGAAGACGCGAGGTGAAGGAATGGCCCGCCACATCTCGCTGTTTCTTACCACGCTATCGGGTATTGCAGGGGTGTCCAACTTGCATGACCCTCAAGGGAACACAACTAAAACCCTTATCTACCTGACGTGCCCGTATGTACGAAGCTGTAGCGTCGTGATGACATGGTGGGAGGGAGTATGTATCAGGAGAAAGATGAACTCCGGGAAAGATGAACTCCGTCCATTATATTCACAGTGGCTTATTATGAGCCCTTGTTGCAAGTACGGTTACATCCTAACAGATGCTACTGATCTCGCAATTGTTGATTTAGAGAGGAGCACTTCGAAGAAGCGAATCTCTGCCAACCTGTCATTATCTTTCCCTGCCGTCCCTTCCAAGTGGCAAAAAAGACAGGACCGAATACAGGGAGGACAGAACCTCCGAAAGGAAATATTGTTGTAAGGTGTCGTCCAAGTGAACAGAGGAATCCCAAGCAGTGATTTTGAGAAATAACTTATTTCGAAGGGCAAGACACGCTATTAAAAGTGTGCAATGAATACACGGCACACGATCTCTGAAATACATAAAGTGGCATAACGTCATATCGAAAAACTAGGCATGTTTTCGAATTCTACTGAAATTTTACATTGTTTTCGCAATGACCGGATAAACCTACAAATCTGAACCTCAAACACTAAGAGCGTTAATGCGGTATTTTTTATATACTCATCGCTTTCGAAATGCGGAATCACATGTAACATGTTGTTGATCATGTCTTGTAGAACATCAGCGAATACAAATTTAGACGGTCCAGTATATCATACTGCGTGAAAAAGCTGAAAACACCTATTTGCGCAAATTAGTATGCAGCGCAGCAATCGTCGTTTTCATGAGTTACAACTGTCTGTCATTGCCATGAGGAGGGTGGGGGAAGGGTGGCAGGCAGCGCCGGCGGTAAAGGCGGCAGCGAAGGCGGATAAGCTGGCGGTGGGTCGCTCGGTTCGGCACGGCGTCGATTCCCGTCTCGGTCAACCCGAAGGCAACTGTAGAAGGGGTCGCCGGCGATCACTACCGCGCTCACGAAGAGCGGGAAACAAGCGACTTCACGAGAGCTAGCTTGTGCAGTTTTGTGAACGCACGAAGTGCAATGTATGTTCACGCCACTGCGGTGCGACCATTCCTACCCTTACGGGCATCTATGGCCAATCCTGCAACATGAAAAAGAAAAAACAGATCAAAAAGATATTAGCCAACTGGCGCGCGCATTGCGTGTGCAGTGATTCAAAGCTTATGTTTCAAGTCTCATTTCGCTGTTTCAGATTTCCCTTACGCCAGGAACTGCGTAGGTCGCTTATAATTCTCCCGTTTATCGAGTGCGTTTGAAGCGCAAGCGACTTCTGAGGTTGTACGGGTCTTGTATACTGCTAGGCCAGTCCATCCCGACATCAGCGGGGGTGGCGATGCCCTGGTTTTAGGGCTCAAGGCTCATTCACAATGCAATCACAAACATAAGCATAACACATAGACATAGACATTAACATAAGCGAAGAGTTAGCGTATTCACAATGTCGAACATAAACATAAGCAAAATAAGAGTTTCTATTGGCTATGAGACATACTAGTTTACTATTGGTTGGATATGAGAATCGATTTCGAGATATCAAAACAAATACGACAAACACAACCACGCAGCACACGAATAGTTCGCTTATCGACTTCGATACTCGATTTTGAGTTATCGAACTGTGATTGGCTCATTCCTTATGTCTGACATAAGCATAAGCACAGAAGCTTGAAGCTTGCAAGCTCTTAAGTTAACTTGTTTGTTATTTAAAATGAGTACTTTAACTTCATTTTGTTTTCCATCTTATCTTAAAAGGTGTCACCATGTGCATTTCAAAAGTTTGAGAAATTTTTTTAAATTATAAATTGGTGTAATGATTGTTTTTACTAACTAATTAAGGCAGATAAGGGTTAATACGGTTGCGGGTCCTATTATCATTACTCGGGTGATCCACACTTTACTTCCTCCTCAGTCCGGCTGTTCTGAAACGGGGAGGCGACGAAACAATGCGAAATATCAGGCCATACCATGTTGTCGGGAGCGGTAGCTCAGTGCACCAACTGATGTCACTGCAGCGCCTCGGACCGGGAGGTCCTAGGTTCGAGTCCTGACGGCGGCAGGATTTTCGACACTAGCTTTTCAGCTAGGTCGAATTCAGTCGCTGTCTGGAGGAGAATTCTAGCGGCCGGCTGCTCTGATCGGTAGTTTTCCGTGGTTTCTCCGATCAACACCAGGCGAATGCCGGAGCAGTACCCTATCAAACGGGCCACGGACCGCGCGCGATCTGTCCTTTCTCTTCCTTGTCCTATCCTCTCCCCTTACACACGCTTACACTAACATGCACTACACTTCCACATATTTCCGGAGACCGGTCGGGAGCTTAGAGCTTGTCCCGGCTGGGGTGGTGTCCCGTTGGTGGGAGAGTCCTGGTTAGGGGGAAACCCCACCAGCCGACAGTAGGTCGGCGCCGGATCTCGCCATCCAGCGGGGGAAGATCACCATCTCCCGAAAGAAAAAAACATGCACTACACTAATGGGACTAATGACCAGAGCAGTTGACGTGCCTGGAAACATGAATCAATCAATGAAAAGCCATACCATGTCTAACGCAGTGAAGCACACTGGGATTTCAACTTCTGAATTTCCTAGAAAATATCCTTAAATCTAAACTTAACCTATTATTACATTGAAGGGAGTGTTGTCTCCGGCAGCGTGCGTGTGCTAGGCGCACAATATTCTCTGCCGACGTGCATGAAAGGGCACCACAAGAAATGGCATCGCGGGCCGCATGTGGCCGCGGGCCGCAAGTTGGTCAATCCTGATGTATTGGGATGGGAGTCTTTGAATCCTTCCAACATTAAAAGTGTGGTATTTTAAATGTCGAATCGCTACGTTAACGTTGTCGTGTGCATCGTACAAACCTCTGAATCGTATAGTTTCAAATTTTTTCGAATATTTCTGATATTCGGTCTTTCTGTTACACCTATATCTACACAATAAAATATTTCCTCATGCATTTGTGTATTTAGGAATGTAAACGAGGTATTCGACGTGGAAACTAATTTTACAATGCTCCTCTTAATAATACAACAGTAATCGGGTAACACTGGTCCGTGTATCCGTCCGTTATTCACCGTTAAAATTCTAATGGATCACCATTAGGGGAAGGGAGATGTTATTCAATGCGTTTCGGTGTATTAATGGGAAAATTTCAATTTTTTACCGGTTCCTTCCAGAGCATTCTATGAGAATTACGAAAACCGTGTTTGTCGGGAATTTAAACACCTAAAACGAGTTTCAAGGAAGTTTTAAAGAAGCTTCGTAGGTGAAAAGAGCTCTTTGGAGTCCTCTAAATAGACAAATTAATTGGCAATATTTTGAAGACTCTTTCAGAATATTCTGAAAAAATACTAGAAAAAAGTACTTTAGGGGGTTTCAAGGGACGTTCACTAGTGTAACGTTGCGATTTACTTAAGGTGTACCATGAATTAAGACTTGATTCACCGTATTGATGATATTTAAAAAACTGAAAAAGCGAGAAAATCAACGTCAGATTAATTTTCAATGTTATTCTTGTTATAAACTTGTGAGATACAAATCAATTGTTTTAACAAAATACGAGGCGGAGGCGCCCCTGATATAGACAGAGTTCCTGCTGCCCCCCACAAAACAAAAGAATGTTTTGCAAGGCATTGGTGTGGTGCGAAATGCCAATGATGGATGGCAGACGTCATTATCAACACACCTCTCCGTTTGCCCGAATATTGAATGTTGAATACGGCTCGAAAATGAATTAAGCCACGTGTCCGTATCACTAGATGGGTTTGAAATTTCCTGAACACTGAGAATCTTGTTTGTCAAAATCCTTTGCGAAACTTTTAATTGTTCTTTAGTAAATAGTTATCGTTTCCGGATGCGTGAACTACTTCCGTTATTAGTTCCGTAAAGGTGCTCTATCCTATGAGGTGGCGATATCTCCCCTTCAGCTGGTTATGAGGTACAACGCCTACTTTCACGTCGCCTTGCGATATTTTTCCTCCTCCAAGTATTTCACGAATGGGGCACAGTCCACACCGGGACAAACTTATAAGTTCTGGACTGGACTCCTGACACGTTGGGTATTAATTATTTGGTTAAATATTTTAACTTCAATTACATATTTTTATAGCAAATTTTGAATTGTATCTGTGTGGACGCATACCTCATTTTCTCTCGCGAATGATAGCATAGAACCGAAGCATACCGAAAGAACTTTTCACTTTCTCATTAATCCAATATTTAAAAAAATACCCATCAAATATCGTAACCTTTAACGCCCCCATTCTCCACTTCCCGGATCACGCTCCCAACTTTCTTTCCCTTTAACAACCGCACTACACTGTAAACTGCTAAAAATATTTACGAGGAGTTCCTCCCTTAACTTGCCTGGGTCTTACACGCCGGCCCCGTCGTGGTCCTCCGTCTCTTGGTATCGCAATTAAGGGCATACAGTGCCCCGCCCCCTCGCTTTCCCTCTCCCCTTGCATAACCGCCTTCTTGCGCGGGCGCTGCTCTCTCGCGGCTTCCTCCAGCAACGCCTTATTAAAATTAACAGGGGCTCGCTCTGTCTGCCGCCCCACAGTGGGGCGGAACGATCCAAACGGCGCGCAAAATTATGTGGAAGATCAAACTAGTACTAAAACAGCACGTACTTTTTCGCCCGTATTTTCTCGCGAAATTACGAGAAAATTTCTCAAATTTTCGAACAATTATACCGTATTCGAAATCTATTTTAAGGAACATTTATTAAGGAAATGTATTTCTTTAATATTTTAGTTGTAGAAAGACTCCAAAAACTTTTCAACTTTTGTAATTTTCGAAAAATCAGGGATTTGAACGAACGTGAGACCTGCATCATTTTTTTAAACGTCCTTCACTCTATCCAAAACCAAAATTTAATAAAAAACTATGGAGCCATTTTTTATTTAATTTGGAAAATGAACTAAGGGCTTCATGTAAATACACTTCAAATTTAAAATATCGGTTGCAAATTCAATGGGCCGCGACACCAGTCATGTCGGTTAGGAAATATCGATTTTAGAGAACATCAGTGGATCGATTTATCCGCTATCGATCGCGGACGAACAGACAGGTGTGTTGCCTTCATTCGATTTTTCGGTACGAAGGACCCACAAAACATGAATTCTGATTACATCACGTGTTAGAGGATTTTCTTTTCTAAATTTAACAACTGAATTTATCCAATTTTTCGTAACCAGTGCCTTGTAATAAGAGTTCTTCTCCAGAAAATTCGCCGTTTCTCGCGCAGCATTACATAACTTTCTCTCTGCTCCCTAGCGCGAAATTAAAATGTGTTTAGATGGGAAAATGTGTCCAGAAAATCAGCCTATAAGGCTGAAAAGGCCTGCCCGGAAAGCCCTGAGCGCTAAGGATTAAGTAGCTGCCTCGTGTCTGAAAGGTCGCGGGTTCGAATCCTGCCCGTGACATGGATGTTGGTGTGTGTCCGTTTACTGTTACCCTAATGTTACTTACAGTGATCGCTATATTATTTTAGTAATTGAAAAGTGACCTAACGTTAGTAAAAAGAAGAGGCTGAAAAGTGCAAAATTTGCAAAACAATTTGAGCATGTTGAAGAGGGATTCTGTATGTACAGTATGTTCCGAAAATAAAATTTTTTTCTTTTGCTGCTGTTGATAATGTGGGTTTGATATTGCTTTTGATATTTCTGTTGATGTCGATTATGCTGGTGTTGATGATGGTGTTGAGGTTAGTGTTTCTGTTCTTGTTATGTGTCTTTGTTGTTTTTTTGCTAGTGATGCTGTTCTTTGTCTTCTTCCTTTAATTTTGAATACAGACAGGAATTTTCTCTGTCTATCATTTTCTACATAAGCAATCCCTCAAAATGAAATGAGTTTTTCAAACTTTCAAGTGTTCGTAACGCATCACGATGCGATGCGCGGCGATGGTGTAGCGGTTAGCGTATCGGACTGCTATACCCAAGTTTGCGGGTTCGAACCCGATCGAAGGCGTGGATTTTTAAGGCGAAAGGGCGAAAAATCCTTCGTACGCCTTCCTTCGGAGGAAGTAAAGTCGGCTGTCCCATGTTAGTACATTTACTGCAGTAAAAGATCCTCAAGCCTAAAGGATGCCTCTGAGCAAAATTCAAATCGCCTGTTTCGTCGCCCAAGTAATACCTTCTTTCTCTCATGATTGGTGAAAGGAGTGTAAGAAATTCGTGGTCAGACGGAAGAGCAGGCCTTATGGCCTGAGTCTCGCCACGTAAAATAAGGCAAATTCAATTCAATTCAATTCAATCACTACTGTATACAAATACAGAGATATACCAAGTATAGTTTAAAAACTATTTCGTGGCCAGACGATTCGGCGTGAAGCATATCCAGATGCACGACCAAATAGACACGGTTCTGAAAACTAAATCCCGATACACGGAATTGAAAATGCACTTAACGTAAAGCTAGAATGGAACGAAACTATAAGAAGAAAATCAAACTGAACACTTTCAGTCAGCTTTCATCATCTTTGGCTGAAATATCTTATCTGTAGAGGTAGACAAGAAAAGTCATTGCAAGTTTCTAAACGCTGAGAAAAGCCACAACCATTACCTCAAAATTTTCCTCTTTGTAAGTTGTGATTGATTGATTGATTCCATTCCTTCAAATATAATAACATTTTTAAATGGTTCATGACGGATTACTTGAATTCGTCAAATCTTTAGAAGGCTGAAAACATTATTTCTTTTGTAATTCCTCTCGTGCGTTTGAATACTTTAATGTCAGAATAGTTATCATATGAGGGGTAAAAGTGGCATTTTATTTTCGGAGTAGGAAAGGTTACGACGCGATGCCGACAGGCTCAGTTGCACAATCCTACGAGCAAAGTAAAATCAATTTTACCACGTGCGTTATACACTATTTTTTAGGCAGCCTTACTGACATTCGTTTTATTTTAATTCAAATACAGAAAAAAATTATGTAACATGTTAATTAAGGTCAGAAGTTGCTGATGCGATCAGACTAAATTGTTTTCTTTCTTGAATTCACAGTTCTATCTGAACATCTGACCGGGAGCGGTGGCTAAGTGCGTCAACTGATGCCATTGCAGTGCGTCCGACCGTGAGGTTCTGGGTTCGAGTCCCGACGGTGGCAGGATTTTCGACACTACCTTGTGAGCTAGGTCGAATTCAATCGCTGTCTGGAGGAGAATTCTTGCGACCGGCTCTGATCGGTAGTTTTCCGTGGTTTCTCCGATCAACACCAGGCGAATGCCGGAGCAGTACCCTAACAGACGGGCCACGGATCGCGCGCGCGATCTTTCCTTCCTCTTCCTTGTCCTATTCACACCTCTTACACACACACACAAACTAACATGCACTACCGCACATGGCGGGAGACCGGTCGGGGAATTAGAACTTGTCCCGGTTGGGGCGGTGTCCCGCTGGTGGGAGATACATTGTTGGGGAAAACACTGCTAGTCGGCAGTAGCTCGTCGCCAGATCTCGCCATCGAATTGGGTAAGATCGCATGAATGATGAAAAACATTCCCCACATTTACAGGACTAATAACCACAGTAGTTGACGCACCCGGATAATCAATCATTCAATGAACATTTGAGCATCGTCTCGCTTTTAGGAGTAGACCTAATAATTGAACTTAACGTGTTTTGAATACCCTAAAACTAAACAGATTTGACCAAGCCTGTCTAAAAACAATCTTTTTTCGGCGCTGTTACCACCCACTGTCCCCCGCCGTCCGCGCCCCAGACGATAAGCGGCCGACAGGCAGACTGAAGACGTACGCTACGGGAAGAAATCCTCGCCTGCCACGTGATTTATGGAAACGGCCTCTGTGAAGAAATGCGTACATCTTGCCATTCCTGGAAAGACATCTGCAGTGGTGCTCCGAATGGCGTGGGGAAGAAGCGTGTTCGAGATGCAGCGATCATCGCAGAGGACGGGAGCGTAATGAGTGCAGTCAGTTGCTTAGTTGCACGGAATGGCGACTCTTTGATGCGTCAGAGCATTTAGATGGAAGTGCAGGCTCGTGTGATATGCGTATCGTATGGTAACAGTGTCCAAATTTGAGCGAAATGGATGAACATTGATGACCTGTTGATGTACTTGAGATATTCACCAACCATTTAGAGCTCTTGATTAATCGATTCATAAGCTTTGTTTTTTTTCTCCCTGATATGTATAAGCAAGAAGATAAATTTTAAACACAACTGTTATTTATGCAAACAAGGAAATGAAAATACGTGTTATAATAATCGTAAACCTATTATAATGTGCTTAACGTTAGTTTTTTCATTCGATAGGATTAGCAGCGTTGGAAACGTTTGTAGTTTTTGCCACAAATGTGAGAGAACGTACGCAATGGGTCCGGGTCAATGACCCCCATCTCGATCAGGTTTTTTCGTCCAGTTGCCCTGATCCATTGAGCAAATGCTGAGATGGCCCCTTGTTTTGCTTCTGGACATAAATGTAACTTCATTTTCTGTCACGTCTTCTAGAATTCAGTGGGAAATACAATTATTCAAATTATCGTTTCCATGTTGTCGCGTATGGAAGTAATAAGAGCCAAAATTTATTGCTTATTTATCCTTGAAAATAGATTTTATTACATGAGAGTTTTTTTCTCCCTTTCAAAATTCAAAATTTATTGCTTATTTATCCTTGAAAATAGATTTTATTACATGGGAGTTTTTTTTCAAAATTTAAGTAGTATATGACTTAGTGTAGGATCACAGAATTTTGAAAATGTGCACACAATTCACTTTTCCCCATAGCAGTCATACGCAGTTTTTAACTGTTTTTTTGACGTAAATTAATAAATAAGCAATGACAAATGCAGTTGTAAGGCTATCGTAAAGATGGGGATGGTAATTGTTTTGGTAACCGTGATGTGGCATTTTATTTGAACGAAAAATGAGTAATGCTTCTTCAAAAACGAAGAGGAAAAACCGGGAATGATTTCATTTTTTTTTCGCGATATTCAACGTTCATCTTACACGATTTTGTAAGTCAATAAAGTAAATAAATTCTATATTTTTATTTTGGACTGCAGGATTCTGTCAGTTGCGTATGGTACTTCAAATGAAGAATTGGGAGAATTCTATTATTTATTAGAACGTGAGTAGATTTGCAATCTATCCCGTTATAATCATTACTGCCCCCTCCTGTATTTTTGCACATTTTCACTTGTTTGGATTTGTCTACAGTTATTTTAGTGATATGCCATTAGTAATTCTGTGATTTAGTTTTCTCCAGGTACACTTACATTGTTGGATTTTGATTATCATGGAATTTATACTTCATTCCTTTTGTACATCATTACTGCTTTGCTGCTTGATTTGATTTTAGAAGCTTAGGGCGCCTCCCAGCTGGGTCGGTGTTCCGCTAGTGGGAAAGACCTGGATGAGGAAAACTCCACAAACCGACGTATAGGTCGGCACCGGATCTCTCCATCCAGCTAGTAAAGAACACCGTCGCCATCATCGTCACCATCAAACAAGCACGACATTAATGGAGAGAACACAGTTGACCTGCCAGGAAACAGGAAATTATCAATCATTGTGGTAATCAAAATGATACGTTTTTAATTTGTTTTTCGTATTGCGTTTCGGAGTGGTGTAATGGTCCCTTCAAAAGGGGCCAGTGCCGAAACGGTGCCACCTGGCTGCAGTTAATTTCGTCGCGGAAGGGAGTTCATGCTCTGCACTTTACCACGCGCACTTCAAGAGACGCTCTAATACGTGGGCCCCTCGAGCAGGGATAATGTCATGAAAGCACGGTTGCAAAGCGGTTGGAACTTGCTTGGGCACACGGGCAGAGAGGCACTGGGTAGAGGGAAACAATCTCGGAAAAGGTATTTCGAATGGAAAGTAGCTGCGTACAAATCTATTAATACTCCATCACATTTAGATATTGAAAAGCGAACACCGCATAATTATTCATATTCCATCTTTCACAAAGCAATGTTTCATCAGTTTTTGATTCTCGTATGTGAAGGCGTATTATTTCCCTTATTGGCAATTGGATTTATGCAACTTCCTCATGAATTTCTGGAACTTCATGGCAGTAATTTCAAATCGAATTGCCCGCGTCGTTTCATTTTTGATCGTAGTTATTGGTTACATTCTCAAGAGCTAACAATATCAATTGGGTGAACGCCTTCTATTTTGTAATGTCTCATGTCTTCAAACTGACGTAAAAAGAAGGAAAAATTGAATTCTGTTGGTGATTCTTAGAAGAGGGAACATCGAATATGGATGATTGTTAAGTTGACAGTTCTTTTAATTGCAATTGCTGGTAGGAAATTGACAAAAAAAATCGCTGACAATAAATTTCAATTTAGGCATATCTGAACATTTTGATAATTTAAATGGTTGTGATTGGACAAATGCCGGCCAACGCTGCGAGACTGCCAAAGAACAAAGAAGTTGAGCGCTTCGACCGACTGTTTTTGATCGCTCATAATTGTTTGAACGTACGTTCGCTTTGATGGACCAACGGTCGCAACCCTTTGGACGAACATGTATGCTCTGTTTATATTCATATTTCGGTTTTATCTCTGGGTTTCGAGATCATATTCTCGTATAGAATTTGTGTTGAGGGAAGCTGAGGCTAGTTCCTGTTAGCTTCCCTCTACTATTGGCTTCCCCTGTACATCTTATCATACTGAATTTCCCCTATTCATTACGTACTCTTTTTCTCGTAGCACCTCATAGCACCGTGTAAGTCCCTGATAGCTTATACTTCGTTTTTTTAACGTGGCGACTGAAGGCCAAGCACGAAAGAGGCAGAGGGAAGGCAGACTCCAATAAGGAGCCGTAAAAGTCGGAGCTGTAGTGACGTTGCAGCTCCCCAGTGGAGTCTGCTTTCCCTCTTCCACTTTCGCGTGAACTTGAGACGTCACGTTAAACGAACAAAGTATGCGTTCATGGCATCTCATCAATTTCATAAATCCAGACAAGT
Source organism: Teleogryllus oceanicus (assembly GCA_964035755.1). Classification (NCBI taxonomy): domain Eukaryota; kingdom Metazoa; phylum Arthropoda; class Insecta; order Orthoptera; family Gryllidae; genus Teleogryllus; species Teleogryllus oceanicus. The sequence continues at coordinate 109,838,662 of CAXIVR010000007.1, forward strand.
CATACATTTTTATCGCATTTTTTTGATATAGCTCATTTTATTGTAGTTCAAGAAATACACTTTTGACATAAGTATATATGTGTTTCTATATTTACTAAATATGTTATAATTTTCAACTACATGTAATCCGATTATTTCAGTATACAAAGTTAGAACAAGACTGATAAGTGTAATCACGATTAAAATCGTTTTAAATCCATACATTTATACCTCGGTTATTTTCGAGATAATGCATCTACTTTCAGCTTGTAACAGTGCGAATGGAAATCCTCACACTTAAAAAACACATTTTCACTCATATGCACTACACTACCATCTTGTCGGCAGACCAGTCGGGAGCTTGAGCTTGTCCCGCTGCGGCGGTGTCCCGCTGGTGAGAGAGAAGGTTGAGTAAAATCCCACAACCCGATGTAGATCGGCGCCAGATTCTGCCATCCAGCGGTGCAAGATCGCCGCGATAAAAAAACACGAAGTACGCTTACGGGACTAATGTCTTTAGCAGTTGATGCGCCTGGAATCACCAATCAATCATTCAAACTGAGACTTGGACACTGCCTACTGTTTCACGAAGTTTCTATTATTTGATGTACTCCGTTTGGACTCGCCTGTCTGCTACGTGTCTTTCGTGTTCTTTGCTCGAATCTGGATTTTACGATCTCTTATTCTTGTTAAGAATGCTGACTGTGAATGACGCAAGGGTCAACCGCTCAGTTTTGTACCTTTATTGCGGGATTCTTAGAAGATGACTGTGATGTTTTGGCACGCTCAATAGAAGAGTAATTCGTCTTTCGTGCTTTTCCACATTTCATAAAGAAAGTCGGTTGCACTTCGCTAGTGCGATGCTTCTTGGAAATTGCCAGTGTTGTGCAACCGTATTTTGGTGTTTCTCAAATTTTATTTCTTATTCTTATTCTCGTTATTTCTAAGACCCTGCGAAAAGCATTTCTCAGAATTGAGATGGAATAAATAAGAAACTTGCAGATTTTTTTATTCAGTAATAAAAATGGTGTGTAATAGAGAACAATTCCTTTTTAATATTTTAACAAGCAGAAACCTACCTAATATGTTTAAGGAAATAAGTACTACATTTTAATAGTTCTGTTCTAATGGGTTCTTTGTATAGACAGTATTAATTCATTTTCGAGCATCTAAAGAACTCTGCAAATGCATCATCGCGCCGGCTACTACGTTGTAGTGTGTCATCGTAGAACGGCGAAATATAGAATAGAAACTAATTCTGAGATATCATTTTCCTTGTGTTAGAATTAACGCATTATTTTGTGTAGATTATCTCTTTCGAGACAATTAATTATTTTCAAACAAATTAACACATTCAACATAAATTTCTTATCGTCACAATTGCATTATTAACACATTCTCCTCACCAACCTACTGTGAACTTTTCGCAGATTGAAAGAACAGCTCTCTTCAGTATAAAACAGCGTCCTATCTTGATTTCACCAATGAAGATTTTCACTGATTTTGTCGTCCCGTGAAGTTGTCGTTTCGACTCTTTTTAATTAAATTCTTCTCCCCTGAAATTTAATTACATCTTTAATCAACTATAAAAACATCAAACGCTTTTTTATATCGTTCGTACAGACTTCTATTCCATTTTCCGACCTTTGACATCGCCAGCATTAAGTGCACTCAGTACATCGCGAGACGAAAATGCGAGATTCCGTGAAGAGGTCTACGGTTTCGTATTAACGCGTTTTTTCGAATCGCGAATCTCAAAGGAAAGATCGTCAGAGAGGATAAATCGGAGACAGAGTCCTTCGTCAGAGAAGGCCCAGAAGGGTTAAAGGAACATTAAAAATAGTCAAACACAAAGTATGTCAGCGGCAGGTTATGCACTCATGAAACTTGGTGGCTTGTATGTCGGGATTCGAATGAAGAAACTCCCGATCTACAAAGCTCCAAAACCCGACTCGCATCTAAACGGTATTCGCACCGAGTGCATCGTGTTAACAACGTTCCGAAAAGGGCGTCGGTCGCAAATTCACATCCGCACCTCGCGAATTGTCAGTTGAACGGGAAACAATGTTTCTGTTGGGTGAAGTCGAAGGCTTCCGCGGCCAGAGTCCTGTGAATGATCTTGGCTGTGCGGGTGACGTCGCGTCGAAGGCTGCGTTGCCGACGTTTCGACCATCTTTTCCTGGTCATCCTCAGGGCTGCTCAATTATTTAACAATGTTTCTGTTGGGTGAAGTCGAAGGCTTCCGCGGCCAGAGTCCTGTGAATGATCTTGGCTGTGCGGGTGACGTCGCGTCGAAGGCTGCGTTGCCGACGTTTCGACCATCTTTTCCTGGTCTTCCTCAGGGCTGCTCAATTATTTAACAGTGTTTCTGTTGGGTGAAGTCGAAGGCTTCGCGGCCAGAGTCCTGTGAATGATCTGCTGTCCGGGTGACGCCGCGTCGAAGGCTGCGTTGCCGACGTTTCGACCATCTTTTCCTGTCCTTCCTCAGGGCTGCTCAATTATTTAACAGTGTTTCTGTTGAGTTCCGCCGCGAGCGCGGTAGTCGCGGAGGCTGGGGAGCGGGTGGACGAGAGAGGCGACCGCCCCCGCGCTCTCAGAGTGAATGTCGCCGGTCGCGAGTTCAAGCGGCGTGGTCGTGACTGCGCGAAGATAACCGTCTCCACGGCGGGCGACGCGGCACTGCGGCGACGCTCTGCATGTGGGCCCGCTACGCCGCTCCAAGAGCCGAATGAAGGGCTGTCCCAACGCACAACCGACAACTGAGGAGCAAACGTTCAAAACGTGTCCACTCCACCTCACTTTTTTTCAACAAAAATTAAAAATTAAGCCCAAAATGTACACTTTTTTACCATATTATTTAACTCAACGAATAGAGTACTTAGAGAATTAATGTTTTGTAAGACACCTCGCTTTATTCTTCTTCGTTTTTTCTTCTTCTTTTTTTTAAGATGCAAATCTAGGTAAAAACCACAGATCTCAATTTTTGTCAAATGGACATGTCACGTTTTTTAAGGTTCGCTTCTCAACTTAGATCTCGCCATATTGTTCTTGAAACTTTGTATGGTTGGTCATATTTCAGTCTTATGAACTATATTTCTTATGGATTAACATGTATTTCTTATTTAATTTTTATTAATCTCACACTACATTCAGGGAAGCGCCTAATGTTTGTTACCGATTGTGCAGTCCATCAGAACACACGAGAAGGTTGAGGGTTTATTCGAAAGTTTGGTGAGGTATTTTGTTTCTTGATAGATACAGTAGATTGCCTTTATGTAATTTTGCGAACATTTGGTTTTAATAGTTTTAAACAATTCCCTGTAAAATAACTGTTTTAATCGATTCATGCGCGCTGATAAAAACTATTGTGATGCGGCTACGCTCTGCGTGTGGGACGGTAGCTCCCCCACACCGCTCTACGTGCCCAAGAATCTGGGCGCGGCTAAATGTATTCCGACAACATGGATTTCTCCATAATGTTCATGCGACTATGTACTGCTGTACTATATTCCGTGTTCGAGAATTTCGTGTTATAAACTTTATCTTTTATGAAGTAAAAGGTTGCCCATTATTTATCACACTGTGAATGCAGATTAGCGCCTAACGTTTGGTACCGATTGTGAAGCTCATCGGAACACCAGAAATGGTTATGGGCCCATTTTGAAAGTTTGGTGAACTACTTTATTTCTTCATAGATATTGCGCCTTTACAATCTTCTTTGCCTCTATTGTATCATTAACTAGTCTGGAAGTTATTTCTTGTAAAATAGCTATTTAAATAGATACAAATCGCCGTCTCCATTGCAGCGGTGCGGCGACTCTGCATGTGGGGTTACGCCACTCCACGCTGCCCGGAGTCGGAAGGAGAGACACTTTAGACGGTTATTCTGACTTCCGATTTCGATAATTTCGCGTTATTAATTATTAATTTTATTTCTTATGGAGTAATAAGTTTTGTTATTATTTATCATGTACAATTCATACTTAAGCGCCTAACGTTTTGCACTGTTTGTGAGGCCCTCCAGAACTCGCAGAGAAGGTTGAGGGCTTATTTGAAAGCTTGATGAGCTGCTTTATTTCTTCACTGCCTGTCTGTATTTGCGGTTTTTACCTAGTTTATAAATAGTTCTTTGTTTAATAACCGTTTAAATCACTGTCTGCGCGCGAAGAAACTACCGGGAATCCCTACGGCGCAGCGTTGCATACTCTTCACACTGAGAAGCAATGAGGCGCAAGACATAAGGACGTGGATCTCTCAGTATTAGAGAATTTAACTTTTTTATCTTTATTTCCTATCGATCATCATATGCTTTTATTGTTTTTAAGTAGTGCATATTTATTTACTGTTATAGTAAACCAAGAGTTAAGTGCCTAACGTTTACACGCAAGGACTTTACCTTGACTGAGCGAAATGGCTCAGGGCGTAGCTCGCTGACTTCGCATTCGGGAGACCCGGAGTTCAATCTCTGTGCCGGCCATCCTGACCAAGATTTACGTGGTTTTCCCTTCGATCATCCAGGCGAATGCTGGGATGGTTCTACTGAAAGACCACGACCCCGCAACCGCATCGCTAGCCGAATTCGTTAACTACTTGAAGTCACGGAGGTTAAGCGAATTCGAGGCGTCGGCGGTCCATGGTCGGGTAACCGACTAGAAACTCCGGGATCTAACGGCGCCGTGGCCAATTGCCCTTTCCAGCACATACAATGGGATCTCTCAGTAAAATGGCTTGGTTTGTTTTTTTCGTGTTTCCGGACGCGTCAACTGCTTTGGTCATTAGTCTCGTTAGTGTAGTGCATGTTTTTTCTCGGGAGATGGCGGTGATCTTCACCCGCTGGATGGCGAGATCCGGCGCCGACCTACCGTCGGCTAGTAGGGTTTCCCCCTAACCAGGACTCTCCCACCAGCGGGGCACCGCCCTAGCCGGGACAAGCTCTAAGCTCCCGACCGTTCTCCCGGAATCACATATAATGGATAAATACATAATACAAGTACTTTATCATGAACTGCTTTTAGAATTGCCGCCAATTACACTACGCATTCTAAACGGGCTTTTTCTTGGCATATAGTTTACGATTAGGGGGCGGATTTTAATGAAATATTATTTATTTATTTATTTTCACTTTAGAACAATGCCGTTAAGTACAGAAATGTTATTTAATGACAAAAGGAAATGACAAATTTGTATAGGTCATTATTTTGCATTTTTTGTCGATATCGACTAATAAGTTATTTTTTAATTTTTTTCATTCTTTTTAATGCTTTTTTGCTGATTTCATAGATTTTAATGTAATTTTTAATGGCATTTGCTTAAAATAATATTTACGAGATGCAACAAATGTTCTTCACAAAATTACTCAGTAGTCTGTTCAATTTGTTCACTCAGAAATTATTTTGACAGCCGCTGTATGTAATTCTTGTGACGTATATCAGTGCCATTGCCGCTTCGGCCGATTTCGGGATAACTAAAGACAGAGATTTCTTCGTAAAGAACAGTCCAAACCGAAAGTTTGCAAGATGAGTACACTCGCACCAATGGAAGAATCCTCGATTACATCACTAACGTGTCCAACAGCTTGAGTTGTTCATCCGAACTGGTTTTGATAAGATTTTTTAGGTCATTTTTCTTTGTCTTTAGAGCATTTTTAATGCATTTTAAGAGCATTTTACTGATAATTTTTGGTGATGTTTTAGGTCATGAAAATCCGCCCCTAGTTATGACCCTACTCACTTTGAAGGATTTAGATGATTTCCAGTTCCAGGAGACCACATTTCGACGGGGTAATACCCCTCAATTCGAGCCTGCAGATATGCGCCCGTTCTCTTTGGCCAGCCCTACCCACGACGCACGCCGCCCGCACCCGTCCTCAGCCGCGTCCTCGGCCGTCCTCCCCGCGCGGATGCGCGTCTCCTCATCTGATAAGCGCATTCAAACAGGTTGCGGGGACACCGCGCCGAGCCGCCCGCTCCCTCCGGCCCTGCTCGCGGTCCTTAGATCGCGCCGATGCCCGCGCCGCATTACCTTAACCCCCCCCCCTCTCCCAACCGCCGTCAACTCCTCTTCCACTTAAAAACCGTCTCTTCTTTTATTATTTCCTTCTTCCTTCTCACCACTTCTCCTTCTTCATCCTTTCCCCCTTTTCCACCTCCGCTGCCTCTTGAGCTACCGCTCTTATCCGCTTCTGCGAGCACTACTCCATCGTTTCTTCTGTCGTCGTTCTTTCTTCGTCGCGTCTCTTCCGCCATTGCTGCTGTTCCTCTTCATCTTACTGCTCCATCTCCTTTTCGTTCTCACCCCCTATTCGTCCTCATTTTCTCTTTTTTTCTTCATTTCCTCTTCCTCCATCCCTTCTTTTTCCCGGCATGTGTGATATTGATATCCTCTCCTTCACTTCTTTTTCGTTTTCCTTCACCTCCTCTTCCTCTTCCATCATACTGTCCTTCTCTTCCACCTTCTTACCCAGATCCTCTTCTTCCTCCACTTCCTCTTCCATCTCGTCCTTGGCCTCTCCCATTTCCTCCTCGTTCTATTCAAACCTTCTACTATTTTGCGCTTTGTCTTTCTGTCATTTTGATTACAATTAGATTTATTAATGTAGCTCTTTAGCTTCCAATATTCCGATTCCGTCATCAGTCTCTCAGTGGCTGAACGTTATGTGGCGCAAGTGGTTCAAATTGAAAAGCAAAAGAAGACATCAGCCTAAATTGTATACTATATTTATTGTTTTTGGCGTATTTCCTGAAAATGAAGTTCGAACGATTATTCGTTGATTTATGGGGGTCGAAATTTGTGTTACGGTAGACACAATATTGCGGGACATAAACATTTAAAAATGAATTGTGTAGTAAATAATACTAATATTACGGAAGAAGGGAGACGTGTGTAGTTATTAAATTTCTGCAGCTGGCTAATGTTAGAATTAACTTGTTGCTAACATGCCTTAGTAACCCATTCATAGAAGGAATATGGTCGAACCCCTATGTTTAAAACGAGCATAATTACAGGGTTTTTATTGTCGCACTATGTACAATTTGATTTTTTAATGAATTTTATATAATTAGTTCCTTATTATTATTATTATTATTATTATATTTCTATTTTTATTATTAATATTATTATTTTTATTATTATTTACTAATATTGCGCAAGAAGAGAGACGTGAGTTGTTATTACGTACCTACACTGGCTAATGTTACAATTAACTTGTGGCTGGCATGGCTTAAACTAACCTATTCATAGAATGGAATACGGTCAAAACTAGGTCTAAAACGTGCGTAATAACAGGGGGTTTATTACATAGTACAATTTTATTTTTTAAATTAATTTTCTTTATTTAGTTTATTATTATTATTATTATTATTATTATTATTATTTACGAACACAGTCCTGACTGGAATCTGCCTAAAGGCAGCTGGTTTTTCCTTCTCTTCAGGAGCACTGCTGCTGTGGCCGCCCGCTGTGTCGGTGGGGATTTTTAATTATCGCGCGCAGAGGGCGCGACGGGCGCTCGTCGCCGTCACTCTTTGACGCGCGCCGCCGCGTCTCGTTGACGCGAATCAACGCCCCCTCCCCTCCATCCCACTCGCTCTGGACCTGTCCCCCGCGCTCCTTCCGGCGACCCGGATATTGCTGGGCGACGAAATTCCCAGACGGCGCTTCCGAGAAACAAACCTGCAGAAGCTGCGTTTTCAGTTGGAGGAGATGAAGTGGATTGGAACCGCTTGGCAGAATGCTAGTGAGTCGGTTGATTAACCGAATGAAAAATTGACATCCGCGCAATGATCGTTGATGCAGTTGCTGGAAGATTGCCGTACTATTTCTGGTGTTGAAAGTATTCCCAACGTCTTTCTGTCCACCTTGCCGTTTTGAGAACCTTTCGTTTCTAGCTGCTATTAATATCCCCGATAATTTTTCAGGGGCCCCCGCCTCCCCCTCCCACGAGACAAGAAGCAGCCTTGGGCAGAAGATTTACGGGAGTCCCTTGTTTAAACCAAAAATTCCACTTCCTTATATAAATAGAATTATTTTTTCCACGCAACATGAATAACTTTTAGACGTTAAATTGAAATGGAAGTAAATACTTTTTTGTTTTTAATAAGAAATCCAGGTTTCAATAAGAAGTTACTCTAACAAAATGCAATTTGTTTCATAAACGCTTTCACCCAGTTGCTAATATGAGATTTTCTGGTAGAATTATTTAAAAATACCTGTGCGTTCTCTGGAGACGATAACTTCCTGGAAACGTGATGATGAATTTTTCTCTTCGTTTTATGAAAGTCACCGGCGACTCATTTCCAGTATCTTTGTTACAGGTTGAAGCAGGATATTCATTGATATTCACATTCATTTCCTCCTGATGTCTAATGTATTAATTTAAATTTTTTAAATTATTCTCCAAGAAACTCCATTTTGATAAATCTATTTTGTGGTTATCGGAAACTTGGGGACAATAGTCATTCGTGTTTAAAATTCCATTCCTTGAGCACATTACTTTCCCAACAAGCCTTTTCCAACATGAAATTGTAATTTATAATTACGTGTAAAATAAAAATGAATGGATGCCTTTAAATGTTTAATTGTTAACGTATAATATTGGGATTAAAGACGTGAAACTTCCCTGATTATTTTGTGAAATATAATTTAGTTCTCTCAAATCTGCTCTCTAGTGATTCGTGGTAAGGATATTTGTTGTGAAAATTGTGTCATACATGAGTCGTAATAGCTTCATTGACTTAGGTGACTCAGGATATCAATATTGATAGTACTGTAATGCCTCTGATCTCAAGCTCCCAGGGTTTGAGTACCGACAGTGTCAGAATTTTCGCCACTAGCTAGATAGCTAGGCCGAATTCAGCTGCTGTCTCGAGAAGAATTCTAGCGGGCGGCTGCTCTGATCGTAGTTTTTCGTGGTTTCTCCAATCAATACAGGTGATGCTGGAGCACTGCTCTAACAAACGAGCCAATGGCAGTGCGCGATTCCGTCCTCTTCCTTGCTCTATCCTCACCCTTTTACATACACTTTCACATGCACTACACTGCTACACACTCTGAGAGCTCAGTCGGGATCTTGGAGCTTGTCCCTGCCGCGACGGTGCCCCGTCGATGGGAGATGCCTGGTCGAGACAACCCTGCAAGTGGGAGTGGAGTTCGGCGCCGTATCACGCCATCCAGCCAGCCATCCATCGCCTCCAACTCGAGTGATGAAAACAAGAGCTATACTTACGGGATCAATGTCTATACCAGTCGAAACACCCAAAAACAGCAATAAATCAAATCGAATTGCTCCATATTCGGTTTGATACGAGATACACACTCTTTCCGGAAAGTAGTCTCTCTAGAAAGTAAGAATGACTAGCATTTTCCGCGTTACCCCGGATATCGTGCCAACTCCCGAGTTAAGGTGTCGTGAGATTTTTCTGGCCACTCCGGTGGTCCCCTCCGACCTCACGCTGTGTTGCCGGAAAGCTAATTTAATAAGCACCTAAAAAAAGATGTCGTGGAAATTGTCCGTGTACGTTCGTGTAACACGTACCGCACATCAGAGGTGGATGTACTGTAACAAAATTGAATCTGTGCGGAGAAACATAATGTTAAGGATTAATACGCAGCGACAACGGTCACCGTGATATTAGTTAATAACAGGCGAGCAGATAGCTGCGACTGTAATAACTTTGTGCTCGAATATGCATGGTCATTCATTCATGAGTTTTTGGAGAGGAAGGTAATGAGAAAGGACGTAATGCAGCAGTCTTTCGTCGGAAATTGGCGAGTCATATCGATTAATTTCTAGTTAATATTTTGACGTCGGAATCATCATCATGGATAATGCGTGTTAAAATGGAGCCTAATTCCTATATTTGAACTTTTTTGGTTTTGAAATATGTATGCATATCATGTTTAGGAGTTTTCATTACACATTAATTGCAGATGAAGATATTTTTGTATCTCAATTACAAAAATATAATTAACCCCATGAACGGAAGCCTTTAAAGAACGAATAAAGTTAAGCTTAAGTGTAAACTGCATGTTTTTGTCGTCAGCCTCATAGCCGGGTTAGCTTCTGGATGGGCTAAAGGGGAATAGCACTAATAATTAAGGCGTAGAAGGAACTGAACTCATTTGTCATTTAGTATTTAGTTTAGGAAATATAAATTGTTCTACACCTACTCTGGAGCGTTTCTTAGGGTTTTCAATTTAAAGTATATATTTAAAAACTATTAATTTAAAAAAATACATTAAAGTTAAAATAATTCTCTTCTAATGACTTTCATTAATAAAAAATAATAAAAAATTTTTTAATAATAATAATAATAATAATAATAATAATAATAATAATAATTGTTTTGGATATACTTTTCACAATATTCTTGAAATTTTTGAAAAATATATTTTGATGAAACTAAATTTTGGTGTGTTAGATACGAAAAAAATGCTAAACTTTATATTTAAAAGGTTTCGGAAATCGTATGTTATACAATCTCATAAAACGCTTACTCGTTAAGATTGGTGACTCAATAAAATTAAAGGAATCATTGTTTTCTTCACCAAGTCTTAAAGATCGAAAGTAGTTAGCAACATTTTTAAGGAAATTAATAATATGCTCCCAATGGGAATCGAAGTCAGGAATGAATGCAGAGCACGTTGCCAGTGAGCCATCTGGGGGTGGATCATTTGAAGATTACTTTTTAAAAGTATTTCAAAAGGTTTATTAGAGGCTCACTTTTTAGAGAAAAGATTCAGAGATTTATAAACTCGGAGATGTAATTTCTTTGTAAAAACATTTTTAATAAAAACTACTGGGAAATTTCATTTTGTGTATTTCGCGCGAGAATAAAATTACAAACGGTTCTCAATTTTTCATTACTCTTCACTGCAATTAATTGGATTTCTAGCTCGCCGAACAAAATTGTTCGACGCGTTCTTGAAAATTAGATACATTATTGCCCATCGAAAATTCTCTCTCTATCGCATATCTGTTCACAGATAATCCCATTTACAGCGAGTATATGAAAGGCTCTTGGAAAGCGGCCCTCTAGCCATAACCAGAAGCCTCTTGAGAACGAAACCCATCAACGCTCCATGAGCATCGCCATTTCCACGAGCACCCTGGGCGCACACCCACGCCTCCGTGATTAGCCATGAGCGCTGGCGCGCGGATAGGCGAGCGGCCGGGCACTGCACTAGCGGACGGGCAAACCATTGCACTAGAAACGATGGCGTGGGCTCTTGCACGAGACTGAGTGACGGCAGCGGAGGTGAGATAAACGGGGAGAGGGAGAGAGGGAGGGACGAAGGATTAGGTGTAGGGAGAGAAAGAGGAAGAGGCTGCGGCGAAGAAGAGGGTGAGGAGATAGAGGCGGCGAAGATGGAGGGGAAAAGGCAGTGATGAAAGAAGGGGGAATGACGATACGAAGGACGAAGAGGGGGAGGAGGTGGCAACGACGGAGGAGGAGGCGGCGATGACGGAGGAGGAGGAGGCGGTGATGACGGAGGAGGAGATGGCAATGACGGAGGAGAAGGCGGCGATGACGGAGGAGGAGGAGGGGCAGCGGCGGGGCAAGGAGGCAACGGTGGAGGGGGTCGCGAAGGTGACGGCGGGGGCGGCGGCGACGTGCGTTTCGGAGAAGCGGACAGAGGGCGCTTTGATGCGCCGGAGCCGGGGACGCTCCGCCGCCCACGCCCGCCGCGCGCGCGGACGCCGGGCGCAGCCACTCAAGGAGCCGCTGTCCCACGGAGGTCGCCGCCGCCGCCGCCGCCGCCGCCGCCCACCCGCGCTGACCTCCCACGAGCCGCCGCAGCTCCTCCCTTCTCCCCTCCGGCCGCCATCTTCCCGTCGCACCCTCCGGCATCCCCGGGGCCGATCTGAATAGCGCCGCTGGGTCGGGATGAACCCGTTGTACGCAAGGGTCGTGTAACTGAGCGATGTTTAGGGAACGGATTTTCATGTAAATGCATTGTTTTATAGAAACAAGAGAGTCGCATTCAAAAATTTTTTTGAGAGTTTACAAGACATTCTGAATGATACTATAATAAATTAAGTCAGCGAAAAATGCATTAAACATACGGGGGAATGTCAAAAATAATTTATTAGTCGAAATCGACGAAAATTGCAAAGATGTCGTATAAAAATGTGGCATTTCCATTTGTCATAACATAAAATTTATTTCCACACTAAATGGCATTGTTCGAAAGTAAAGAAAAAATGACTTTTCATTAAAATCCGCCTCCTACACATGGCTTTTGAGCATATTCTCATGCGCAGAAAATCGATACTCAAGTCGATTCTCCATTTTATGCCGTGCAAAAACTCACGAACAACGATGGTACCACGTCTGTGTTCCAAGTCCTCGTTAATCAACACGTCAGGTAGAGTACAAAATTCTACGATCACCAATGCACATTAGTGTCGATATGGCTTATGTCTGCCACAAAGTAGTGTGAAATTTTCTTTACTTAATAGATTAAATGACACCGTTTTTTCGAACGGTTTATTTGTATTCGGTTTTCTCAAGAACTGTTTATTTGTATTCATCTCACAAAATGAGTCTTTAATAGAGTTCATGTTAATTTTTAACTGTACTTACAAATTTCGGACATAACTACCGTTGCTCGTTCATGGCTTTTCCCCCAAATTACACAATTTATAATTTGTAGTATCTTTCTAAACATTATTCATTCAATACACATTGTGGTTACTCTATATAACAAGGAATCCATTGAACCCGATGAAATCGAGTCAAAAAAAAAAAACAAAAAAAAAACAATAGCCTTGTCTTCTCTACCTCTAGCATATTTTCTTAGGTGAAAACTCTGTCAACTATTTAATGAGTATAAACTGAATAATTTTTACGATGCAATTTTTAAAATATGAACACGCACTGTCCTAACTTAATAGTTATTTTTGAAACGAGCGGTAAAAGTGACTTTTTATTTTTCAAGATGGAAATGTTGTGACACGGAGAAGATAGGCCGAGTCCTTCGAGCAAAATAAAATCACTTTTACCGGGTGTGTCACACCATTTTTACATAGCCTTACTGACGTTCCTTTTAATTTAATTCAAGTAAACAAATCATTTAATTTGATTCTATGTTACATTAAGATCAGTTGTAGCTAATCAGAAGATAGTATTTACGTAACAAGGGCGTGTAAAAGTGATCACGCACGAGTCGAGTTTGTCGACTGAGCATAGCGAGGACTGAGCGTAGCAGATAAATTACAATTATATCGTCAACGGAAGTGGTGTTTCTTTCGTTGCATCACTTTTTAAGTTCATATTAAGCTGGGATGTATTGTCGTCTTGATTTCTCAGGCAGGAAACTTTTTTAATATTATTTGTTATTTCAGTGAAATCATTTGGCATCGTGTCTTCCTAATCTATCTTTGAATCACCTTCTGAAATCAAACCGTATTTACCTTACTTGGACAAATAGTAAATGGATTCCAGTCAGTGTTGTAACATTATTGTTTGTAAATAATAAACAAAGACGTCGTTAAGATGAAAGACAATTGCGAATCGTTACAGATGTTTCGCACACGCTTCACGATGTTTCGCACACTATTAAAAAATTAACTGTTTCGCACATGGAAAACAAGCACGAGAATCCGTGTGTCGCGCATGACGTGTTTAAAAAGCATTTTGTTTTCTTTGTGACATTCACAGTTTTGTCTGAAGTTTGGAGCATCGCCTTACTTTCAGTACTAGTACTTAAAATTGAACTTTTAGCTTGCTTCCCTTGCCCTAAAAATAACTGCGTCCTTCTTCAGGTCGAAATGCGATGGCAAGTAGATAATGAATCCGGCCGCAAATGCCTACGTATTTAATATGATTCGGAGTTGTAACAAACAGATCACATTTAGTCATATAAACGCTGTTTATATTAACCGTAATTTCGTAATTGCTGAGGTGAGTCGAGTTTCAATTGTTTGTAGTACGTGATCGTATAATATACCCTGTTATGAATTTATATTACAAGAAATTCGTTGAAACCTCGTCACAGCGGGTGATGTCAGTGAAGAATTTCGAACAAGTTTCATTTTCTTTAACAAACACTTTTGAAGTAAGATTTCTTATTTTAAACATAAATTCTTGAGGCTCGTCGTTATTCTAATTGAAAAATATAAGAAGACAAAAAGTGTTGTAGAAAAACATTGGAACTGCTTGCAAGAACCGTGAAAATTACTTTTTTAATTGAAAATCTGCATAAATTGAATGAAATATACAACATACAGCTTAGAGAATCTTCTAATTCAATAAATTGAAATGTAGGAATCATAAACAAAGCGATTAAAACAATATTACCCGAATATGTTATTACTGTATCGTTAATATTCATTTGTTTATTTACAGTTCATTTGTTTATCGGCACAGCCCCTGGAGGCGTGTTATGGCAACTCCAAAAGAAAACTTGCAGAAAACCTACAGAACGTGTTTACACGACATTCGGGTTCTTGTATTTCTTGTATTTAGGATGTTGAAGTTTCCGTGTAGTTCTGCATGGAAAATCTGCACGAAAATTACATCATCTAAAATAGCCTTTAAAGGACCGTCGCATCATCTTAAGTTACTATTCTCAGCGTCACATTCTCACAATCATTGCTGCTCAGTCATCACAATCATTGCATCATCTCACAATGAAGCTTACCTGTTTTCTAGAAATCGGTCACACTGCATTTAGCTACAAGCTAATATTTGACGAAGAATTATTTAAATTTCGTGGGATTTTGGCGAAACATTTTTACTGACGCCTTGATTAGGTGGCGAATTCCCCCCCTCAAAAAATCAAAATATGAAAGGAAAAGGTATGGAGACAATAAAACTAACGAAACAAAATTTGCTATTTATTCCTATTGCCATCAAAATTTCGCCAACGCATTTTGCGATGCACCAATGAAACATCACGCGCGGCCCCTAGTGTGAAGCCAATGATCCTCTCTCGTTCAGGTTTTTGTCCGGTTTCCCTTGATCCATTGAGCGAATATTGAGCTGGTTCCTTGCGTTGCTTATGCACATAAATGTAGCTTCACTATGTGCACTTTTAGTTGAGCTCTTGTGGTGCTAATTGTGGTAGGAGAAGAGCCGGATTGTTATTTTCTTATAAATAGTAACAACACAATTCTGAAGTCTGTTTACCAATGCAAACGGTTTTCTATAACTCGGGAGAAAAAAATGTCGTATGTTCAAATGTTGATAACCTTGCTTTGTTGGTACATTTATTCACCATTGAAATATTTAGGGTTAAAAGGTGGGAAAAGGGATTTCAGAATTCAAGGAAATGTGCACAGATTGTACTTCTTCCCCGTACGTCACATATTTTTTATTGTTCATTGGCATGACAAATGAAATCAAATCAAAGGCTTTCCCCGCCTCCGCCCCCTCTCCACACGTCCCAAGGAGACGCGTCGCGATGCGTCGCAGCGGTGGGCGAGGCAGCGCGGGACGACGCGGGACGATGTGGGACAACACGGGGCGCCGCGCGATGGCGCGGGGTGGCGCGGGGGGTGGTGCGGGGTGGTGGGGTGGTGGGGGTGGTGCGGGGTGGTGCGGGTGGTGCGGGGTGGTGCGGGGTGGTGCGGGGTGGTGCGGAGTGGTGCGGGGTGGTGCGGAGTGGTGCGGGGGGCGGGGGGGGCGGGGCCGGGAGAGCGGCCGGCGGGGGGGGCGGTTTGGAACGGCTCCGGTCGGCGCGGGGTGATGCGGGGTGGTGGGAGAAGCGCAGGGCGGGGGGGGGACGCGCAGGGCGGCCGGGGCGGGGCGGGCGTTGGGACGGTTCCGGTCGGCGCGGGGTGATGCGGGGTGGCGGGAGAAGTTCAGGGCGGGGTGGGGCGGCATAGGGCGGCGTGGAGACGGTGCCGGTCGGCGCGTAGCGGGGTGACGCGGGATGGCGCAGGGGGGGGCGAGCGGTGTGGGTCGGTTCCGGTCTGCGCGGGGCAGGCTGGCGCGGGGCGGTGCGGGGCGACTCCGGGCGACGGTCGCCCAGGTCGGGGCTCCGCCCGGTCGCCGCCTGCTCGTTACCAGCCGTCCCGGGAACCCGTTAAATTAAGTCCTTCGGAGGGGCCGCACGCGCTGGGCGGGTTCCGGGAACCCCGATAGAGCCGGCGCGCCGCGGCGATGGAAGCTGAGCAGCCACAGAGGTGTCTTTCATGCGCGGGGACCCGAGAATGTAATTCTCCCGCATTCTGTTCGGATTTTCATCTTTTATTAGTAATTCCGAGCGCGCCAACTGATAAGGTCGTCATTCCTGTAAGTGTAGCGCATGTTTTTTTTTTATTGCGGGAGATCTGGCGGAGGATGACGGTGATCTTCCCTCGCTGAATGCCGAGATCCGGCGCCGACCTCCCAGTCAGCTTGCGAGTTTTCCCTATCCAGGTGTCTCCCGTCAACGTGGCACCACCCCAAACCAAGACAAGCTCGAAGCTTCCGAACGATCTCACGGCATGTGTGGTTGTGTTGTGCGAGTAAGTGTGTGAGTGCGTAAGTAAGGGGTGAGGATAGGACAAGAAGGAAAAAAAATATCGTCAAGGGTCAGCGCTCCGTTTGTTTGGGCACTGCTCCGATGTGGTCATAGTATTGATTCGACAAACCACGGAAGACTACCGATATTATAGAGCGATTTTCCTAAGGATGAGCCAAAGTGACAGCTAGTGCTGGCAACTTAACTGAGGGTTCTGTGGTCGTTGTGCTCTCGAGTCCATCAGACTCCCTTCCCTCATTCGTTCGTTTGCAGTTGGCTAACTTGTAAATGGCTTTGACACTTCCTTTTGTCGTGTCCTTCTCCGATAAAAATATGGTGAACTGCGAGAAATATTTGATATTAGGAAGTGCAGTGTAATGTGCTCTTCTGTAATTTTTCTTTATATATTACTGTTGTGACCGCCCGAGCGCTTTTGTAAGTCCCGCCACCGAGCCTCCTAAAGGCGGGAAGCGCGCGGCCGTCACGCCAAGATGAACGTGCGGAGACTCGCCGCCACCCTGGGCGGCGGGGCCCAGCCGGCGAGCCGGGGCCCCTAGGGGTATAAAGCGAGCCCCTCGCAGAGAGTCGACAGTCGAGATCCAGTCAGTGAGTGGGAACAGTGGCGGAGGTGCGACACGGAGCAGCAGGAGGCAGTGGCGGGGAACCGACCGCCCTCCGCCTCTACGCCGTAGGGAGACGGCGTGACGCCCGGCCTAAGGAGAGCGCGGGCCGAGTGGCGGTGAACCGACCGCCCTCTGCATCTACGCCGTAGGAGACGGCGTGACGCCCGGCCTAAGGAGAGGCGCGGGCCCGGAGCCTGGTACATGGATCGGCGCAGCGTCCCAAGACGGACACCAGCAGGAAGGGCGTACCAAAGGGAACATGTTAACTAAGAGAATATGTTAACTAGAGAATTTGCCTTGTACATAAATGACAATAAAATGTTTTACAAACACAGTGTTTTGTGGATATAACAATTACATTGAATTTACTTTTTGTGTGATAAATTTTGTTTATTTTAAAACCGAGACTTGAATGCGAGATGCTTACCGGTGCACGTGTTTCCGGCTAAAAATCATTTTTCTTTCTATTTACATTCGTGGCAGTTTTCTTTTACCGATTGTGAGAGCATAGTAAGAGATTTTCCACATACGTAATTAAATTTAAATATTTCCCAGACTCTCGTACGTGCATATACCTCAGCGAAATTCTTAGACTTCTTCATAGGGATGTTTTCATAGGAGCCGTTAGCACTTTACGAAGGGGCGTGACTGAACAGCTGTCGTGGCGGAGGGATTCTTCTCTGAAATACATGTGGTGTTCACTTGCTTTCACGAACTGTCACTTTGGCTCATCCTTAGGAAAATCGCTCTATATCAGCAGGTATCAACCCATCCCATAAATACCGGAGATGTGCCAATGGACAAGTTTCTAGAGACCAAGTATTAACGTTACATAGTAAGCTGTCTCCTGAATTTGTAGTTCTAATATTTTGCAGATCTTTTTTTTTTCTGCTCAACAACTTAATTTTTTCTTTCGAAGAACCATTCATTTTCTCGCAGCATGTAATTTCCACGCTGTCACAATTTTACAGTTCACACCGTTTCACAAGTTTATAGTTTCTACGTCGTCAAATGTCGTCTCAAACAGCTCAATAGGAAACACTTTCCAGGTTTCTGAGTAGTCTCAGACGCACCTTTCACGCGGGAAATTGGTTTGAAATTCTCCAGATTTTTTAAGGGAAATTGTCAGGAAAATAATTCAGTGAGTCGAGGTTAGTTAATATTTTGAAATTTTAATGATCGTCAACTCGAATTTTCACGTACAAATATTGAAGTAAGCCAAAGCAAGTCTTTTAGTAAATATTTTAATCATTGTTTTAAATTCGGTGACGATAGTAGATATCTTGTGGTACTCCATAATATGAATTAAGAAATAATCAGACCACACCCTAAAAGGTTTAATATTTATTAAAGCATTCCAAAGTCACTTTTCGGGAACACGTTGCCCATATTCAATGGGTCTACATAAAATCACAAAAAATAGAAGAAATAATTATAAAGTATGGAAAGGCAAAAAATGTAAGATAACGAAAATGTTTATATCACTATTTTTAATAAAATGTGTTGAACATGTAAAATATTGCAATGGTATTAAATTAATTGTATTTATTTTTTTCACACTCTTCGTAGCTTCTTTTACTTTATTTTGTATTCATGCATTCTTTGTATGTCTCTCTTACATTTTATCCTGTGTAAGATTTTACTGACTTTGTAATCATTGTCAAAGAATGACTATTTCTCTGTGTCTTGTAAGGTATGCACACATTTATATCTACTCATCTAAGGAAGGAAAATTCGCTAATCTTTTCAGGAAAAACGTTATTTATTTAGTAGCTCCCAAAGTGACATTATTCTTGAGATGACTGTCAATAATCAAAATATTCGTGATTAATTAAAAACATTTAAATTTAAAAAGAACTCAAAGTATTTATGTATTCAATTAGAAAAAATCATATTTCGTGGAAACGAAAGCAAACGTCTGAATATGAATGCCTGTGAGTAGCAACTAGTGTGTTGCCGAAGAGTGAGGATTATCGGCGAGTTCATTGCACCTCGTGGCATGTTACATCACCGCAGCGTTTCCTCACCGCTGCGCCTCAACGTGAAGCTGTTTGATTGCTGTGAATAATCGACTCGTCTCGTACTCGGTCGACAAAGCATTGGCTCGGCTGCTTAGCTTTCACGCCGCCGTGGTACATGTACGACTGGCGCTGATGAATCATCAATGGGAAACTACGGATTGAAAGGAAACTGTAACTTGGTGATTTTTACTTTCGATGTATCCCTTACGCAGTGGAGAGAAAGTTATGTAATGCTGCACGATAAAACGGCGAATTTTCAGCAAAAAACTCATATTACAAGGCCCTGGTAACTAAAAAGGGGATAAATCCAGTTGCTAAATTTAGAAAAAATTCTTTAACACGTGGGGTAGCCAGAATCCATGTTTTGTGACACCGAAAAATCGAATGAAAAAGGCAAAACCATCTCTGTCCGTCCGTCCGTCTGTTCGTCTGTGAAAAACGCTAGCTAACTAAAAATTTAATTTTCCCCCAGCGATCTTGCTGATTTCGCGGCCCCTTGAATTTGAAACCGACTTTAAATTGGATACTTTATACGAAACTACTGGGACATTTTCAAAATTTTTAACAAAAGAAATGCTCGATCGTTTTTTATTAAATTTTGTTGTTAGATGTGAAGGACGTTTTTAAGAGAATGGTGCAAGTCACATTTTCGTTGAAAACTCTGATTTTTCGAAAACTACAATTATGAAGCTAGAGATTTTTCTTCTTATGTATGCGCATCTTTGGCACCACTAGTCCTTTTTGATGAGTTCTTAAACAACATTTTTGCCAGTGCTTTCCTAACCATGTTCTGTCACTGTTCGGTATTTCCGAAAATACCTGACAGAAACCGGACTGTTTATCTCCCGTATTTTTTCCGAACTATAAGCAGAGAAAATAACATGTAGGGAATATTTCGGTGTAAGTTCTATAGAAAGTGAGACACTTCGCGTATTAAAAGACGAAAGACAATACATTCACTGAACAAGGATGGAACCCTCCAACACATCTTAATGAGCTGCTGATTGGGTTTGCACTCACTTAGCTGCAACACCTCCTAGCCCGGCTGGATTTGTTGAGGATGTAAATTGTAAACCATTCGTACAGCTTAAGCACAATTTTTCAGCGTTTTCAAGCGTGTACGGAATCGCCCTTCCAGGAATGTGGTACAATTTTAAGAGTTTTAAAATATAATCCGCACTGAATTGTATTTTTTGTTTGTTACGTTTTTAAAACCTTCTTTGCAAAACATTCTTCTCACGGGGAGTGAAGACAAGAGCAAACATTTGTGTCACAAATAGTTTTTTGTAAACTCTCCTCTGGAAATCCTTTCCGGACGAAATAAATCCTATAAATCTTTTAAAACCCTGGCGAGCATGCAGCGGGGCGGCGAGGGTAGTGGAACGTGCCAGAGTTCGCTGCGGAGTTGAATGGAGAGTCCAGCGAAGCTGCCGCGCAACGGACTGTAATTATTTAGGAGACGTAGCTACAGTCTGACCAGTTAAAAAAGATCGACGACTGAAGGTTTTTACAGCAATCGGGGGATGCAAAGACGTTGCAATTCTGTAGTTGCGTTGTACGTTGCAATTGATTTTTGCAATATAGATGTTTGTTTTTGACAGATGTAGGTATCGATACTGTTGAATTGTTAATGTGAAAATATTGATAACATAATGGGTCCAGTTTCGGTTCTAAGAAAATCATTTATGACAGAATAAATCGATTTTCCCAGTGTTTTTTATATTTCAAGAGCTTTTCCCTATTCCGGCTTTTTATATGCCTGAAGCGTAGTGTTGCCTCAGAAAATAAAAATACTGCCACTTTAAAGTGTTAAAAATGTCTAAGATATTTATGGAAAATAAACATGAATTAAGACAATATATTTATTAATTAGTTATTTGAAAATTTATAATATAATAATTAATGATTTATTAATTTGTATTTGAAAAATCGTATTTTGTTTTCTTGATGTTGTCGACACCAAAAAATGTCTATTTACGTTTCACAATGTACCTAAGGGGATGTACAGGAGACATGAACACTAGTGCTGAACATAATAGGCAGTTCCTCGACCCTGTAATATGGCCCGCAATGTTAAAGGTGTTCGTTGCTAAGTGTCACTCACTCTCCCAGCCAATTTCCTGACGTAAGGTTGTGGAGGGAGGAGAGTTGCCCCGAAGTTAATGATAGTTTTCGCGAGAGTGACCGCTGTCAACTACCCGGCCGTACGGTGATTCGCTGAGCGTCCATGGAAACGTAAATAGCTGGGTAACGAGACGGCCCTCCTAAGACCCGTCATTTGCGCATATCAATAGGTTATTTGCCTGTGAATGTCTGTTCACTGGAGAGGAAATAAGAATGTTAACTCCTCTGAGGCGCGCTCGTTTGATTTTGTACGTTTTCCAGCAAGCCGTATCTCAATTTGCGTAATTATCAGTTCATATAAACTCGCATGTTTTTACAATAAAATTTACCTCTTGTAGGTAAATATTAATTCTGTGTGTTATGCGTGAAAATATTAACATTTATATTTTCTATTTTATTTGGTGTTTTGAAAACAAGAGAGATGTCTATTTTTCTAAATGTAGTATTTTTACAATATGTTCCTGGAACAAAAATGCGATTTCTGGTGATGAGTGTGCTTCGAGGAGTATTGAAACTCTTGGAATGAGCCCCAGAGTTTCATATATTCCTCAATCCGTTCTTTGTAATATTCCAAATTTTCCTAAATGCAATAACCTGGCTTAGGCTCAGGATTTTAATTGATGCAATGCAGTATCTCGGGTTAAGTCCGACTGTGACAGGATTTTCGACACTAGATGGATATCTAGGCACAATTCAGGTGCTGTCTGTAGGAGAATTCCAGCCGGTGGCTCCTCAGTTCGGTAATTGTACGTGGTTTCACCGATCAACACCTGTAAAGCGAATGCCGGAGTACCCCAACAAATGGGCCACGGACCTCGCGCGATCTTTCATCTTCCTTGTCCTATCCTCACCCAATTCTTACACATACGTGAACCACTACCACACATGTCGCGAGACCCGTCGGGAACTTAGGAGTTTGACCCGGCAGGGACGGTGCCCTGCTGGTGGGAGATACCCGGTTGGAGAAAATTCCGCAAGCCGATTTGTAGGTCGGCGGATGATCTCGCCATCCAGAAGGGGAAAGATCACCTCCACTTTCCGCAATAAAAAACGCACTACACTTACGGGACTCAAACCGGTAGCGGTAGCTCAGTGCATCAACTCATGTCACTGCAGCGCCTCTGACCGGGAGGTCCTAGGTTCGAGTCCTGATGGCGGCAGGATTTTCGACACTAGCTTTTCAGCTAGTCGAATTCAGTCGCTGTCTGGAGGAGAATTCTAGCGACCGGCTGCTCTGATCGGTAGTTTTCCGTGGTTTGTCCGATCAACACCAGGCGAATGCCGGAGCAGTACCCTACCAAACGGGTCACGGACCGCTCGCGATCCTTGTCCTATCCTCATCCCCTTACACACACACTTACACTAATATGCCGGGACACACACACACACACACTTGCACTAATTCCGGGAGACTGGTCGGGAGCTTAGAGCTTGTCCCGGCTGGGGCGGTGCCCCGCTGGTGGGAGAGTCCTGGTTAGGGGGAAACCCCACTAGCCGACGGTAGGTCGGCGCCGGATCTCGCCATCCAGCGGTGGAAGACACCGCCATCTCCCGAGAAAAAGCATGCACTACACTAACGGGACTAATGACCGAAGCAGTTGACGCGCCCGGAAACACGAAAAATCAATCAATCAATCAAACTTACGGGACTCAAACCTTAGCCGTTGTCGCGCCCGGACACACTAGTCTATCAATCAACTAAAATTCAATTAATTGAATAGCGCGTCACAACAAGGTGGGGTGGCCAGTTGTAGGACGGGAAAGGGCAGAATAGCGCATGACCGATGCCGGGTAGGACATGAGCATGGGCGGGGAAGAACTAGGCAGGGAAAGGGTGGAACGTGGTGATACTGGGCAGTTTGAGTTCTGGTGGAGTCGGGCAGTTCACGATTTAATTTCGTTTGATAGAATCATCAAATATCAAAAATCGACATTATTTTCGTTTTAATATTGTCTCAATTTTTTCAAACATTGTGCAAAATGTGACAGAACAACTTCAAGCAAAGATACATTCGTCAGGTTTATCTGTTTAGCACATTGAAAGAATGCTGTCCGGAATGCATGGCAGCTGGATCGATTAAATAAACTTTTTTGTCGATGCATTATTGTTAAATTATTTAACTCAATCAGTCAATATGGCTTATTTTTTTTCGTATCGAGACTCTTTACGGTCGATTCATCAAGAAGATCGATTCACTAGCGATTCACCAGGATGGACCATGAAAATTTCGCTAGTCTCATTTCGCCACCTAACAGCAATAGAAGGCATCACTCTGGCCAAACAGACCATTTTGAATGTAGCTCAAATGCTTTCTTTCGTCTTAAGGCTCTTTTACATGTAGTGAATCTACGTCATGAGATAGCCGGCTTAACTTCCCATCCGCAGGAAGGCGTTCGGAGGATTTTTTTGCCCTTTAAAATCCACGGCCTTCGATCTGGTTTGAATCCGCTAACTTGGGTATAACAATCCGATACACTAACCGTTCCACCACCAAAGGAGCAAACTTGGAGCTATGCGAGGAATCGCCTCAATACAACAAAAATTATTTATTCCTTTCTTCGGTCGAATAAATTTATTCCATTTTCGGTCGACTAAATGTGATGAATTCAGAGAAAACCAGTTTGCAAATACTCAGGGGAAAGCTGGATGCTTCATGTAGTTGCGGAATAATTTACGGTGTGGACCTCCTTTAACTTTGCAGGCTATATCCGGCGCCCGTCAGAGCCCGGCCGATTCGCCCCAACGACGGAGTTCCGCGCGCGTTGTCCTGCCCGACACGGATCTGCCAACTTTTTGTTCCGCCGCATCTTTTTATTCCTGGCGCTCCCGCGCGGCGCATGTCCGCAATTGGCGGAGTTCTCGCGCGCGCACGCGGGGGCGAGGGGCGGGGGGGGACGAGGCGGGAGGCGGCAGTGGGGACGGGGTGCGAAGGCCTGGCGGTGGTGAAGCGGAACGGAACAGGGCGGAGGTGTGTGAATGGGAAACCGGACAGCGTGGAGGTGGTGAATGACGGGGTGGGAACAGGCGTGCAAAAAGGAATCAGACTGGATGTGGTGAGGCGGAGTTGTACAGGCGGGGGGATTGGCGGGGAGGGAGAATCGTGGTGGGGAGAGATATTTTGGGGATGGTTGTGACGAAGATGGAAGAGTTTTGTTGGGGACGGGATGGTCGTGGCGTGACGGAGAGGTAGGGACAAGCAGAGGAAGGGAGGCCGTGGGGGGAAGGGCTAATCCTAGCATCGGGGGGAGGAGGGGGGGGAAGGAGGGCGTGGCGGGGGAAGAGTGTGGCGAGAGAGGCGGGACCTAGCCTGAGAGGGAAGGGTGTGGTGGGAGAGGGTGAGACGGGACGAGAGGGCGTGGCGGGAGAGGAAAAGGCGGTGTCAACTTAGGAGAGGGGGAATTCCAAGGTTCCCGCGTTCATGGTGGCGGCGGCGGCGGTGGGAGGGGAATTGCTGCCTGCGGTCGGCCACTTTGCTAATCCACTCACCTCCACTTCGCCAAAGGTTCGCGAAGGGACGGGCCTGGATTTCCGCGTTGGGTTTTCATTATGTGATGGATTTGCGGAACCGCTGCGGAACGGGTGGTCTGTTTGTAATCGGATGTCTCTTTGGGGTTTGAATTTTTAATCTCGATATGATCGGCGCGTGAAGTGACGATCGATCGGTGCTTGATGGGAGAGTGAGTGGTGCACTGCAATTGTCGGACAAGTTTTGCAGTTAGAGAAACCAATTAGCATATTCCCATAGTACAAATTGAATTGAAGTAACATCTGATCAGAATTCAAAGATAAATATTTAAATACTAGAAACCTTTTGATTGCATAATTTTCAATCGCTAATCGTAAAACAAACATTTACTTTTGCTATTAATTGTTATTAAAAATTACATTCGTATAAGCGAGAAGGGATAGTACTCAATTGAGCTAATACTTTCACGTGAATACTTGAAGATCTTTCTGGCTTTTAATACTTTAATCTCAGTGTTCTGAAAATTACACGTATTTTCTATACAAAATTATTGAAATATACCTACATGTAACAACACCCCATTGTTTATAAACAAAAAACTATTTTCGTGTAATTGGTTTATAAATATTCAATAAAATTCTTCTCAGTACTCAATTTAACTATTTACCAAAGTTAACGTATAAAAACAAATTTATCTACATTTATAATTTATTTTTACAACATATAAAAAATATCCCAACAAACAATAATTCAAATCTTCTTCATCAAAGCATCAAAAGACTTTTTTCTACAGAAGTAAAAATTATTGTTTTGATATTGATTCAGTGGTGAGTTGTAGTTGACATTTATATAATTGAAATGATTGAAGGCGTTGTCATTGTCAACAATAGTATTTATTTCACAAATAGCAGCTTTCGATGGCTTAAGTGGATTAATGGATTAGGTAACTATGTTAATTCTAATTTTATATTTTTCTTGTACCAGAAAACTGATGATGATGGCTAAGCCATCGAAAGCTGCTATTTGTGAAATAAATATATTGTTGACAATGACAACGCCTTCAATCATTTCAATCAAAATTATTGTTTATGCAATTTAATTTTACTCTTCTCGTTTTTCGAGTAATTGATTCTCACCGTCTAAATTAAAATGTCAACCACGGTCGTGCTACTTCAGTGTATACTTGCCGTGTTTGACTGCCGTATTTGGTTGCCTACGACTAGTATGCTGACCCACCTATAGTGCATTTGACCAATTACTTGAGCCCTTTAAAGTTTTTTGGCATGTCTCCGCTTAGTTCACACGCTGTTACCACTGAAATATTATACTTGTATGTGTATGTTCATTCACAGTTTACAAAAAAGTCCATAACATCATGTCCACGCAATACAGTTCAACACGACAAAACTTTCGCGTCTTCCCAGCTTTTTCTCTCCTTCCCCTTACAACTTTTACTGCCCTTTTACTTCTACGCTTGAAACGTGAGACTGTCATTGGTCATTCGTCTATACTGCAAATATTATTCTTGCGAATGTTTACAAAGGAAGGCATCTCATTATTATTTTATTAAACAAGAAATATTTATTTTTATTTTTCAGCTATGTGGGTGTTTTGGCATTCTATCTGAACTAACATAATTCAACATTTTCGGTTTCGACATTATTGTTTTGTAAATTAGAGGAATATCTATTGGAAATGCAAAGTATCCATGTAGTGAATCGGTGTTTTAAATAAGTGTTATACTTCAATTTTTCCTTTGTTTTAACGCTTCTTTGAATTTATTCATTTTCTGAGTAATTCGAAACTCTATTGTGATTCAAAATGTTATACATTTGTCTACGTCATTAATAATATAATTTATATGTAAATCTCACATCCTTTGGAAATGGTTTTGAGCACGGATTTTGATATTATGAAATGAAGTTGTAAAATACATGTAAGCAGAGAATCATGCAATGATTACACTTACGTTCAAGACGAGTGGGAGATAGTGCGAAAAGGCAATCTATCTATATTTTTGGATTTAAATGACATTTTACTGCGTGTAGTAGGTGAACAGGACTGTGAAGAAGCTAAGAAGGATGAATGTAATTGACCTAACGTAATAGTAAGGAGTAATTTATGACGTGATACATATTCATGGGCGGCACCTAAGGAATCTGGTAACAAAATTCGGTGGGAAAGGACCAGTGGGAGAAAACTGGAATGCCCTGAAGCTATCGCTTCATGTGAGTACCCGTCACTGAGTTAAGTGGATAATATGTATTACTTGATTGCAAGCGCCGTCTCCACCTGCAGTGTATAAAAGAATTGATTATGGAAATGGTTGGGAAAACGCGTTCGATTCAAGAATTAAGTACTGTGGATACATGGCTAGAATTTCTTGATAGCATAATTCAAGCTTTTTCTTTTCGAAGCCACTTGTGAGTTGTACGAGAAGCTGAGAACATTTTCTTTATATTGTGAAAATGATGTATCCCATAAAAACGAAACATTAAAGACTTGAACTGATGCATTTTAAAACTTCAATGCAGGTTGATACATGGTTGATACGTAGGTAATTTGCTCATAAGCTTGTTTAATCCTCCTTAAAAACTTTTTTCAAGTTTTTTCAAATAATTTACGAAGTAATCTTATCGTATATTACAAAAATGTATCTGGTTATGTATGTCGTACAAAAACCTTTCAGCCGAAAATCCGATTTTCATGAAATTTTCTTACTGACACTTTTACTCGAATTTGTTCAGTATGATTTCATCACGATATTCTATAAATTATGCTATTTCTTCTTTTTACATAGTTTAGTTGAATTTAATTCATAATTTCTGTATGAATTTCGAGGGTGGGGGAAAGGCTAGGGCGAGGTAGAATGAGGTGAGGCAGACTAGGGACGGTGCGACGAGAAGCAAGACTTGGCGTGGCGTTGATGTAAATAAAGTTAATACTTATATTTTACTTTACAGGTAGACCCCATTCATTTTGCTATTGATTGTGATAAATATCGTTCCCTGATATTGATGGGCGACTCAACTTATTCGTGATGCATTTGAATTTGTTCTACTCTTCACTTTCTCAGCGTCCACATGGCAGAGAAAATGCTTGATATGGTGGCTATATTCATTGTTATCATCGTCACAGAAAAGTCATCAGGGATCACTGGGAAACGACGAAAATCATATTGGAGGTGCAGATTCTTGACTCTGGAATAAAAGACCCAACAATGGCTAAAGAAAAAAAATCAGTACTGAAAATATAATAATGAAAGATATGAGTTTGAAATTATAATTATAATTAAAAAAATAATTTTAAAAAGTTTACGTGCATGTCAGTCACTAAACAAATTATTCCTTTACTTTGGGTTAGTCTACTAAGTTCCTGATACGTAAACGGGAAAATTCTTCAAATAATATTTTATTCTTTCTGAAAACTCTTTATTTTCTCCAACATAAAGCAAACATCTCACGCCTTCAAAATCCAAATGCAGCAACTTGTGGAAAAGAAATACTCCCGTTACCAAAAAAAAAATATTTTTACAGACGAAAATACGTATTCTGGCGTTAAAAAGGAAGAGGCCTGTTTGTAAACATCGCCCGGCCTTACCCGAAGAAACCACGTCAATACACTACGTGCTAATGGGAGTTAAACGGTCCCTTCCGACCTCGCCAGGTGCGGAGACCAGGCAGCTGCACTCTTGGAAGCCTCGCATTCGATCTCTCAAGGGGAATATTGACACACGTGGAGGGAGCAGAACGAATCACGAGGCGTCTTGTGCACGAACCCCTGTTCTTCCATCTACCGTCAAAGTTCGTGTTCCAATCATTTTTACCTTCAACCAGCCTAGGATATTTTGTCGAAACTTTTGTTGATACAAAAGTTCAGTTAGCTGTAAGGGGCAGCAGAATGCAACCGGTATTTTTGAGTGTACATGAATGAGTACTTACGTTAGTTTGTCATGTCTCTCAATATTATTATTTTAAGGAATTTTTATTGGGAATAATTATTTCTGTTTTTAGTCATTACTTTGTGTTATTACCATTAAGGTGGGTAAATTTTGTACTAGAATTCTTCTGTATAAATGTTATGTACAGCTTCATAACATTGTATTGCATTACCAAGTCAAATGTGGTACGGCAGTGCAATCTCGTACAATAAAGTAATTACCTAAGGTATTATCATCATGTTTGGTATATGTATTGCTGGAAAATATTACGTGATGAGATTATTTAAAACTAAGGGAACAAAACAATCATGGACAAGTGGTTTATTATTACTTTTATTGCATTTTTTACTTTCGTACTCTTAACTTCATCACTTCATCATTTCATTTTTAAAGTATTAAACTTTTGGATATAAAAAGCATATTTTGAATTCCTCTAACCTCATCATATATGTAAGTGTCTATAGTCATCGTAGATGTACTGCTGTTCACTCGGTTGATTCTCACAATCGCTGCAGAATTCATTTATAAATATTTTTTCGGATGTTCGATGTTTAATTTTAAATGTTACAATTGTTTCTGATTTGGAACGTAATTAATCTTGAAATACTCGCAGATTAATATTCTGATCGCTTTCACAATTTTTTCTTTCATTACAGGTAATGGAGTCAACTAAAAGAATATCTCACGTGGAGGACTTCCGGACGTGATGTGAGTACTGCGGATTCGCCAGAACCTCCATAGTGTTGGATCCCACGCAACTACGCGTCCAGAGCGTAGCGCCGTGCCGCACTGCGCCGTCGCAATGCGATGCTGGCGCTATCTATTGACTGTGCCTACCTGGCGTGCAGCAGCAACAGTTTGATTGATTGATTGTTAGTGATTCCGGGTGCGTCAACTACTATGGTCAATAGTCCCGTAAGTGTTGTGCGTGCTTTTGTTCGAGAGGTGGCGGTGGTCTTCCCCCGCTGGATGGCCAGATCTGGCGCCCACATACCGTCGGCTAACGGGGTTTTCCCTAACCACGTATCTCCCGCCATCGGGGCAGCGCCCCAGCCGGGACAAGTTCTTAGTCCCCGACCGGTTTCCCGGCATATGTGACAGTGTAGTGCATGTTAAGGACCAGAAAGAGGAAGAAAAGATCGCGCGCGGTCCGTGGCCCGTTTGGTAGGGTACTGCTCCGGCATTCGCCTGGTGTTGATCGGAGAAACCACGGAAAACTACCGATCAGAGCACCCGCCCGCTAGAATTCTCCTCCAGACAGCCACCGAATTCGACCTAGCTGAAAAACTGGTGTAGAAAATCCTGCCACCGTCAGGACTCGAACCTAGGACCTCCCGGTCAGAAGCGTTGCTGTGACATCAGTTGATGCACTGAGGCACCGCTCCCTTCAACTAACTTTTCTCTTTATTCGCTATCGCCACATATTCTCAATATGCTATTTCTTACGCAGTTTTTGAATTAATCAAATACCTAATTCTTTGTTGAATAAATAAAGCGATGAATGAAAAATCTGATTACTAGGAAGTGTGTCAGAATAGAAACTCTTTGCATCGAAAAAACCAAATTTGATACTTTTTTTCAAAATAACTAAACTTCCATCCTCGTTGCATCGATAAATACGTTAGCATGATAACGTGCGCATGTAATCTGCCCTTTGAACGTTCTATCTGTCAGTTCACGTCCCACTCGGATCTAATGCGGCTATTTCATGTTATACTATCGATAGTCATCAGAGTTCAAAATAAACATCCATGTGATAAAAATCGCCTCACTCGGATAACTCAGTGGCTCAAGATCAAAATATAGTATGAAGTACCTTGACGAAGTAGTTGAGTTTGATTACTCAATCCAGATTTTCAAACTACTACATCAGTATCAGATCTTCTTTACTTGATGAATCTACAGCCGATACTGAAAGATGAATCGTTTTCCAATCGTTTTTGCTACTCAGGCAATGTTTCTCAAATAAGCAAACATACCAGGCATCAATCCCCAACCTTCAAGATCTCCTCTCCAAAAAAATTTTCAGCAAAATCGTATTCGCGTTAAACGAAGGCCTCTTTCAAACATCCCCTCCTGCCCACGCCATCACTCGCATGCATTAACGTCCCCGACCATCCCGGTCGAACCGAGCTGCACTTCTGACTCGCTCCTCATTGGGGATCCATAAACGTGGAGGTCTTGGGGGAGGGTCTGGATCAACCCTATCTCACTCGGAGGAGTGGTTCATCGATTTTACTTCACCACCTGTTTTGCTAAAACTTGTGAAAAGATCAGACTATTTCAGTAAAACACGTTTCTATAGCAAAATGAGCTAAATCTTGTACATAATTTTATCTTATTTATACTCAGGAAGAATTAACAAAATGAACTTTTTATTAATAATTATTTTATCATTATTTTTATAAAGTTTAAGGAAAAATTTCGAGTGTTTTTAAGTAATAAATTATGTAATTCAACTATTTTTAAATACAGTCTATCTAGTCTTAAATAAAATAATTAGAAAATTTAGTTTGTACTAAATGGTATATCAATCGATATTAATATTTACATTCAAATTAATTTAAAATAATGGAAAAAAATGGACAAGTGGTTTACCTATATTGCACTTAACTACCAGGGGTGAGTAAAATCCTAAAATTTCTACGATAACTGTACAGACGTTTTGCATTCTCTACGTCCCTTGCGCGTCGCTAAGCACTGAATGCTGTACATCGGTTCGATCGGTCGCCCTTGGAATCAGGTCGCGGGCTGGAGTTCGATGTTACATTAAGCCGCATGTGCTGACCTCAATAATTATCTGAATACGTGCAGTAACTCTCGCGTTCTACGCACTCGCGGTAATGGAGCAACATAAAGCATCCTCAGGGGATCGGAATGTCGTTTGCACTGTGGGTTGCTCAAACCTCCACTATCGTTCATTCAACCACGCACGTACGGCGGTGGTAACAGGCACGCAATGCGTGCCAATGTCCTCATTTGACTGTCCTTCATTCAGCAGTTTCATTGTCCGATTGTTAATTTTCCTCGTTTTGTAATTTAACATTTGTTGTCATTTTTTTCTCATGTAGATTCCGTTGTGGCATCGTTTTGTTTAGTTTAGAATGAAACATGAATATCCTTTTACCGCTCCCACACGCCTGTGATAATGTCTCCTCTAGCGAGTAAAATAGAAAGTCGCATTTGTGACAATCTTTACTTCAATCGCAAGACCAGAAAAGAAAAAAGATGTTAACCTAAATTGAAGTACTGCAAAAGAGGTGTTGATCGTTGGTTTTAGTTTTGGTATTACTCGATCAGTGTCACTCCCTTTACTGAACTTTTCTTTTTTGTATTGACATCGAGTTCAAAGGCCTTAGAAATTCCAATCTCGTCAGGGATTACCTAGGACTCCGAGCGTTCAGTCGTGACCTTGAATGTCATAGCGTTGCTGGTCTAAATAAGAAAAAGCTGACCTAAATGCCTAAGTGGCTAGCGTTACCGACCCAGCGCTCTGATGTCCTGGGTCCGGCTGGCGCTATGGCATGGTTGTTACCCCTGTCTGTACCGTGTGTCTGCAGGAGGACGCGGTTCTGCTGACCCCGATCAGAGGAGTCCGCAAGGTGTCCTAGTGTATGGACGAGATGCGTGAAATCGACGCAAAGGGTATCTGGCCCGGAAAAAGCGATGATCAAATTGGAATAACAAGAGAAGGGAGTCCCAGGGCGAAGTAGCGCTTTTGCTATTCGGAGAACTAACTTCTCCCGATTGCATTATACTTCGTTAACTGATGGTCTTCGTTACAAAGTCAAGTAGTTTTGATAGGGAAGAAAATTACTCTCTCATTCATTGGCATCTTCGTATACTGATTTTTCTTTATACTAAATTTACTTTCTCGTCTTAGATTCTTTTCCTTTGTTAAATGTTCTTCATGTGCTTGTGTTAGAATAGACTGAATATCCTTTTTTGATCAAAGTGGAAAGCGTCGATCTGGAGTAAATCAAAAGTCATTGAACCAATTTTTAGCTAGCCTGTTTGCAAGCAAAGCACTATAATATTTAACCTTACACGTAAATATATAATAAAAATTTTGGTAAATCGATTAATTGGATATCATTTGATTTCTCTTGCAAACTGAATTGTTTGTGCATCAATTTCAAGTTAGTTCATTTTTGCGCTGTCCCTGACTATATTTTCAGTCAACGGATTTTCGCTAAGACAGGCCTTCTATCTGCTGGTAACAAACTTCAAAAAGAATTCAGTTCTGAAATTAAATCTACGCTTAAGTTGTAATTTACACAATTCCATAATCCTCTTTTGTTGTATTACTTTAAAGAAAATTTTTGGAGGTAAAATAAATAAATAGAAATCTCATAGTAGGAATGTGTTAGTGACTAGATGGAAAGTTGATACAACTATATATAGAAGTACAACGGAAAGCGATAATAGATTAGATCATTACTTAGTAAGTAGATCCATAAATTGCGCCTGGAACTTAGTGGTCTAATGAACATTTTGGCTAAATTCCGTTTAACGGAATTTGATGCGAACAGGTACATTTAGCACATCTAAAGTGGTTTAGAAATTGCTTCTAACTCGATAATTAATACCATTACTAATGATAGTTGTTTTATGTATAGATATTCTTTATGGTTAGAAGTCTTTTCTTTGTTTACATTTTGAAAATCTAGTTCTAAAGTTTTATTCTCCTTTGCAGATGAATAAGAATGAAGATGCGAAACATGTAAACAGAATCATTTGATTGTTAAAGTTATAGCTTCAGAATTGCAAACTTTTCATGGCTAAGTAAT
This sequence comes from Teleogryllus oceanicus, assembly GCA_964035755.1. Lineage (NCBI taxonomy): Eukaryota > Metazoa > Arthropoda > Insecta > Orthoptera > Gryllidae > Teleogryllus > Teleogryllus oceanicus. Next base: position 109,872,055 of record CAXIVR010000007.1, read on the forward strand.
AGGATAAGTATTCACGGTGTCAACAAATCTGGAAATACATTGAGGTTCCGATATTGCCGTTATTTCTCTTGACAAACTGGCAGCCAGTTTATTTGCCCGATTCTATATCATGAACTTACCTTTCTTGCCATGATTTAAAACAAATTTATGTCAACGATTTAAGACAGGCCTGATTGTGACTGTAGCTAAACCTGTTCTTAAAGAAGTTAGGCTCTGAAATAACCATTTCTTTGCATTTAAAAGATCCAATTAAAGCAATCTAGTCCGTGACTGCTGTTTGGTGAAGGATTAGGTGTTTGGATACTGATGGTAAGGTACTGAGAAATTTCTTAGAAACATTTGGCCTCACGATGTAGCCTATAAGATTGCAATCTATGCGAACCAAAATCTGCCGAATACCGCAGTGTCTGATTTTGTTATCAGGTTCGTAACTTATCGACAATAAGACTTTATACATCAATGGTATAGTATCATCGTCTTGATAGTTGCGATAATAAACCATAGAATGGCGAGTGTTTGACTGCTAGTGTTCGGTAGTTTTCGTATTTCCGATCAATATAGTAAATGCCGACAGTCATTAACAAACGGGTCATCGCACTTATCCAGGATTTTCTAATGACATTGTTCTATCCCACCACTTGTTACATCATCTTATTTTTTGTTTACTAACTGAAAACTACACTCTCGGTTACAAATCAGATGGATGAAAGTATGCACGTTGATGTGCGACATTCGCATCAGTAGTCGTATCAGAACGCTCATAAGGAGATTTCGGGCTGGCTGCAGATCGGTAGCTTTCATGGTTTCTCGTCAACATCAGACATGTAGCAGTGCCCTAACACTTGGCCACATATCAAGTTTCCCCTTTCGTTCGACTCTGGGTCAATCCCCTCACCTGCACACACTCTCACAGAATACACAGTCGGACAGCCGATATTTAGAGCTTGTTCGGCTCGAGTCAGTTCCAATATTCGGAGATACCCTTAGAGAGAACCCGCCTTGCCGCCATTAGTGGCGCTGATCTCTCATCCATCGAGATATCTAAACTCCCGAAAAAGAGCAGATTAGTGGATTAAATCAACCAGAGTAAAACAACGTTCAGTATTACACACTTACAACAAAAACCAACAGAAAAATAATACTTCCAATGGTGATAACTTCCAACCTTTCAGGACATGACTTACGTTGACGCGCCAAACAATGAATAACATTCAAATATTTGATATTAAAATAAGAAAATGTAACTTTCAAACATTTTAAACTCAAGTTATTTAATTTTCTCACTCTCCCTTCTCTTGTCGCGCGCTCTTCGCGCGTTTTTTCGGCTAGGCACGCTGCAGCGTCCGCTGAGGAGGAGATAGCGCAGAACTTAACGCTCTCCTTCCGCCTCCGCCCCGCGCCAAGACAACGAAGTCATTAAAGATGACCTGCGGAGTTGGGCGCCGGGGCGGCGAAGTTTTGGCGAAGGGGGCTTTCGAGACACTTCCAGTCGACGCGCGGATAAACAAGATAAGTGAGCGCTGCAGCTCCTTTCGAAGGATCTTGATAAGATTCTTGCGGATAGAGTAATGGAAACGCTAGCGAATTCATGAAGAGGGAGTTAACGGTGTGAAAACAACGCTAGACGCCTAGAAGCTGGGAGATTCTCCGGTTTAAAGATGATGGGTAGATGGTGGTAATGAAGTTGGGATAAAGGTTTAAATAACACCTCCAACCGGTTTTGTGGATTAAAAAATTTAAAATTTAAAAAGGAAAAGGCAGTAAAAATTTCACGGTATTAATTATACATTGAATTGTTACATATGAAATTTAAATAAAATGTCATGGATCTAAAATTCTAATAAATATATATAATTGTAAATTTTTGAAAATGCCCTTTTTCTGCTAAAACTTATTGGCGTTATTTTTATTATATTTACATTATATTACTGCATATTAATGTATATTCTTCTTAAATATGACTACTATTTCAGCTTTTCTTATGTTTGTATCACGTTTCATTAGAAATGCGTTTCGAAAGTAAATTCTAATGAAATGGAAAAGGTGTCAAATCTGCAGACAGACATTATTCGAGGGTATGAAAAGAACTACCTTACGACTTTCAATCAGCATCGAATAATTGTAGGAAAATATGTTATTTTGTTTATGTTTTTATAGATTCACTCACCAATATATCCTACTCCTAGTAGTTTCGCCCACTAGAATTCCCTTTTTTATTTATCTTCTTGCCTTTCTCGTCTTATTTCTTTCTCCTGTGGCGATTTTTTCTTCGCTGTTTCATTGCTTCTTTCATCTCGTTTCAGTTTTATGTCACGAGAACGTTGCAAACATTTTGAGTTATACAAATATTTCAGACATTGATAACGACATCAAGAATTGATTGCAAATAAAATAACAAAAATCTACTGGAAAAACTTGACATGGAAGATTTTTTGTCTTGCTGATAAAGAATTCGAAAACTTCTCAGTAGACTTGGCTAACTGCAGTTTGAACGCTAATGTGTGTAAAGTACTTCATAATTCACATGAGTGAACAATTTCATTATCTACATAATTTCATTATCCCCACAATTTCATTACCCATACAATTTCGTTGAATTTCGCTCAATTATCTATGATATCATTATCTCATGTCACTCCAAGTTCGTTGGGCATATGCAGAAATACTACCAAACAGTGAATACGGAATTTATTCAGACACTACTAGCACGAAATAAATTATATTTCTGGGCGTGGAACTATAAGTAGATTCCGCCTGTGACATTTAATTTAGAATTAATGTGGTTCGCCATTGTGTCCGGGGTTATCGAGAATCTGCCGATCGCTTTATTCCCCTCGCGGAATTTAATTGTATTCTTAGATTGCTTTCGGTCTCGGTCGCGAAGCAATTTGCCTTCCAAAAGAGTGCTGGTCACTGTGACGGAAAATGATTTTTCGCTTTCGTGGCTCCTTTGTAGTGCTGATTTCTTTTTAGAACTTTCGATAAAATGTGTTCGGAAATTGAAATAAATTAACCTTAGTGTACAGTAAAAGGCTGCGTGAACGTCTGTTTTATTTTCCTGAATGGTATCTGAGATGTAGAAATATTAATACAGCTTCTAGCATCTTTGTAGTCGAGAATTGCCTAGCCTAATAGCGTCCGATCAGTTGTAGCCTTTCTGAAAACGTATTGACGGAGTGTACAGATCAGCTGACTGTTAAATAATATTTGTAAGTGAAAATAATAAATTAACATTTAACAATTTAAAGTTTAAAATTATATTTAAACTCGATTTCAGATATATTCTTTGGATTTGTTTGCGCTGTATTAATATTTAAAAATGTCACGCTTATGATACTTCAGGCTTCAACGATCGCCCGTTGAAAGCACGTCATTTCCTTTAGACTAATTCCCAATGTTTCTATTGCTGCTAACCCTCGAATATACATTCTCATTTTAAAGTAAATTGGTTCATCGTTCAATAAATTGTGTTTCCGTTGTAATGTAGATTTGTTTCAACTCATTCGTGTTGTCACTTGATTTTCTGATGCAATTTTTTAGATGCAGCTTTACTCACCGTCAGAGTTGCAAATCTACAGGTCTGATGTATTTCATTTCTGAAAAAAGATTTAAGCTACTGCTCTGAATCACGAAAGTGTGTTACCTTACATTGAGAACTCTGGAGACATTTTTCCTGAGTGGTTTCTAATCCTGCCAAAATCGAATAGGAAATGTGAAGACCAATAAACAGTTAATCAATTTCTTTTCCATGGGGACCTAAGGAAAGAAATTTCAAGCAAGGAGAAATAAGTATTGAAGCGAAATGTTGGTTATAGAAATTCATTTGAGACGTAAATGATGATGATAATAATAATAATAATAATAAATAGTAACAACAACAATAATAATAATAATAATAATATAAATAAATAAAGGATCAGAAGGCAACGTCAGTCAAACTTCCGATCGTTACCCTCGTTCGGAAGAAATGTCAACAAAATATGACGGAATAATTCTACCCTTACGAACGCGGGAACGAACAACCACTCAAACTTCTTACTTGAAATTCGCACCTCGCGAGGGAAAAAATTCTGCACCCTTTTCATATGCAAATACCTTTTTTTCTGAAAAGATGCTTTTCATTTCACGAGATCTTTTCAGCCCTGAATATTCGACGGCGCGTACGAAACGTGGGTACCTTGGAAAGCGTCATTTCTGCGCCAGTTAGATTTGGTTGTGACGCGCCGTTCTCCTCCAACTCAATAACGGCATTTGGTCTGGGAATTCGTATTCACGTAAGTTCTACGCTTCCCTCCCTCGCCATTCCGTCTTTTATAAGGACTTCTCCCAGTCCTCGCTCACCATATGCGTCTATTGGAGTGTCTGTTTACATTGAGGCACCGAAATATATTGGGTAGTTCGCATCTCAGGAAAAAAGTGTTTGGAGTAAATTAATTAATAAGTTTCTCAAAATTGTATTCCAAAATTGCATCATCAGGCACGTTTTGATGGTCGAGTTGTACATCAATTTGAGTAATAGGTAATCAATAAACTTGTTGTTTACCTCATCCAAAAGGTTCGTGAACATCTTCAGTAAGTCAATTGCTTCAGTTCTTTCAAACAATAATTGCAATTTATTGGCATTCCGTTCTCTCAACATGAGTTTCTTCTAACTTCATTCTAAATGCGCTCAGCAATTTTGAGCGTAAACTACTGATTCACTCTTGGAATCAAATAGGTTACTTTTTGCCAATTCTAATAAATGTTTACAAGATATAAAACATCTTTGTGATGCCTTCCATAAAACCTTGCTCATTCAGCTCCAGTAAAATAAGATTGCTGTTTCATCTACCGTATTTTTTCCCTTGCTTGGAGCAACTTCAGAACTTTGTAAAACACGACAAAAATCTTTCAGAACTATCTGACATGCACAAAATTATTAATTTTCCGAGAATTCTATAATTATTGAAAAATGAATATTGGCCATTCCAACATACAAATATTCGTTATCTGATTATGTGTCGTAATATTAGTATGTTTAACAATATTATACAGTTGGGTATTCATTACTTGTGGGGAACCAATTTGGATTTCGCTTGTTCTTTGCACATTACTAACTTCGTAGTTTGGAGTAGATAAGCATGGATTGGAATAGATAACCCAAGAGAACTAGTTTATTTTCATGAACATCCACTACGAATATTAACGCATTGTAAACATTTTATTGTTACGTGGAATTGCTTCGTTGGTGGAGCGATCCTAACCTCTAGTATGGCCACTTTACATATCTATTGCCGTAGATAAGGGCGGTCGGAATTGAGTTTGAAAGCTTACATTTAATGTTTCGTCAGATGATGTAATCTTACTTACCCGACGATCTCTGACAATGAAATTCAGCCAACAGTTGCGCTTTAAACAGGTCTTCCCATCTCATTCGCTTGATGGCGAGGTTGAGAGAAAAACATAAAAATCAGAACTATTTTTTATTGCTTATTTTGATTCTACGACCCAAAATAGATAACTTCTACTGTTTGAAGTAGTCTTTTCGGTTCATCGCGATGTATTAAGGATAGGTTCGAAGAATATGGATGCCGCTACACTTTTGCATTGCAAAAAGTTGTTTTAACAGCGGAGCAAATTATTTGTTGAACAACAGTCAATATTACGAGATTTCATTGAATAACAGGTTAAATATTTTTTAATTAAAATAATAATCGTAAACTTTTCATTTGAAACATACGATGGCGATTTTCTTACGATGGCGAGTTGCTCGAGATATTTCGACGTCTGAATTTAAACGGACCACCCGGTGCTAGCAGAGCGCCTCGCACACTTCTGCTTATCATATTGCATCAGCAGTCGCTCGCGATTGCAAATACGCATCTCTCTTATGCCTTTGCTTATTTTCTTAGCGTTTTCAATTTGTCACGTATCCCGTCTTATTGCGTCAACATTTTCAAACGTATTTTTGGAATTTTTCTTTCACTTTGCTTTTATATTGATCTTCCGTATATGATTTTAGTTTCACGTCAGAAGTCAAAAGCGCTGTATTTGTCTCTCACGCACGCCTCTGTGATATTTTGAAATAAATCTAAATGAATGTTCCCTTGTAACGCTTTTCATTTTAGTTTGATATATATTTCGATTGATTTGTTCTCCTTCTCTGTCAGCGTTTGACTTCTGCTCTTTATTTCGTGGAAGCCCTTCCATTTATTTTCACAATATTCCCTAATGTTTAAACTTTGGTGCAAAGTCGGCGCACGAGTACAACTTGACGTTTACCTATTTTTATCATATTTTTTTGCAGCCCACTACTTTCAATCGATTTTCCTCATATTTCTTACATTTCTTCGAATTGGACTAATATTCCTCGGCTGCTTTTTGTCATATTTCTTTTTCATTCATCTTGGTTCTTCTTGATTAATCTTCTCCCCACACTTTCTGGCTTTTTTGCCAATATTTTTAATTTTTTATTAAAGGTATTGCATGAATCGTAGTCTATGTATTTTTTGTTATAATGGTGCAATGCGTACACTTTTATTTCACAGATATTTGTTTGAAGTGTCATTCCTGGGAATATTGTAACGAATATTGTGTCATCTGCCGGCGGCCACCATGAACTACGTGTATGCGCGTATTGCGACATCTGCCGGTAGCCCTCGAACTAGCTAGTCCCAGAGTGTTCTTGGCGCTAATCGCAAAGTCCAGAAAATTCTCGACGGCGCCCGCCGAGTCGCGGCGGACGGCGACCGTGAGTCAGTCTTGTCTGAAGTGGAAGCTGAGCTGTAAACATCGCGGTGAATAGCAGTGCAGTGATTGTGCACAGTGACGTGAACTGTGGTCCGTGCATCGAACAGTGGTCAGTGCTTAGGACTGTGCGACAGCGTAAGAAGAGTGAACAGTGAAAATAAATACTCAAGAGAAGTGAAGTGTAAATAAATAATCAAAAGAAGTGTGCCGTATAAAGAATAATCAAGTGAAGACTATCTGTACATAAATCAAGTGTTTTCAGTGATTGTGTTAAGAAACAAAATAAACAGTTTTATTCAAATATACCGAGTTTTAATTCACCACCTAGAATCGTAACAATATGGTAGGTTCCATATGTTTCTGGCCGCGTTCATTTCTAATTTTGGTTGAAAGTAAACAATGACGTAACTTTTCAACTTAATAATCCTTTACTGCAACCCACTTTTCACTTCTGTATATTAACATTCTAGGCCGTTGAAAAATACTCCGAATTTTTGTTCCAAAAAGGTCAAAACTGTTTCTTTCACCTCACACACATCTCAAACTTTTCTACCTCGAAGCTTTTCCGTAAGTTTTGGTAAGTAATACACGTCGCTGGGTGACCAATCTGAACTATAGTGTGAATGGTCCAACTCCTTGAGTTTTAGTCCTTCACAACATTCTTTGCGATCTGTATAGTAAGCGCAGGTGCATACTCGTGAAGAAGCGGAATATCATGTTCCACCCTCGACAAAACTGAGTGAGATATCGGCTGAAAACGTACAGCATTACCAGAACTAAAGACAAAGCTATAAACTGCTCAGAAGGTTTTCTCATAGAGCGATATCTTGGTAAGGCCAAAAAATTATGGAATCGCCTATGTAAACCTGTTGGCTTTCATTGCATACTTTTTCATACTCATTTTTCTCGTGCATACCTTCGTGCGTTCTCTGGATTTCGTTCTTTTGTCTCTGCGCAGCTCCTTGGTTCAGACGCCAGCCTCCGTCCCGCCTCCGCCCCCCCTCCGCACCTCTCCCCCTCCGCCCCACCTCCGCCCTCCGCACCTGGCTCCTCCACCCGCCTCCTCCGCCCCCACCTCCGCCATCCCCGCCTCGCCTCTCGCGCTCCGCCCCTCTGCCGCCTCGCCCCCTCCGCCCCGCCATCCGCCGCCTCCGCCCGCCTCCGCCCGCCTCCGCTCCGCCTCCGCCCGCCTCCGCCCCGCCTCCGCCCCGCCTCCGCCCCGCCTCCGCCCGCCTCCGCCCGCCTCCCCGCCTGCCCGCCTCCGCCCCGCCTCCGCCCCGCCTCCGCCCGCCTCCGCCCCGCCTCCGCCCCGCTCCGCCCCCCTCGCCCCTGCCTCCGCCCGCCTGCCCCCTCGCCCGCCTCGCCCCCTCCGCCACCGCCCCGCCTCGCGCCCCCCCTCCTCGCCCCCGCCCCGCCACCGCCCTCTGCCCCCCTCCCCACCTCCGCCTCCACACTCGCCGCCATTCCGCCCCGCCCCGCCCCCGCCCCCGCCCCCGCCCCCGTCATCGCCTCGCCCCAACCGATCGCGCGCGGCGTCTTACGGGGTGCGGGAGGCGGTGCGACGCCCAACGACCCACTGCAGCGGGCTGTCCGCTCCTGATTTACGAATATCATCGCACTTCTCAGCCACCTGAGGGCGGAGGTCGGGGTCGCGCCTTGTGTTGGAAGCGTTGCGTTGGCGAGATCGGAGTAGGGGACGAGATATTCGACCAGGAGAAGACGCAGCAATGCTGCCAGATTCCGCAATTTCCTTATTTTCTTCCCTCTTTTTGAGGTCCAATCCGCAATACGCGCCGAGAGCCACAAATTCCGAAACTTTTCCTCATCGACTAAGAATTCACAATTTCTGCTTTTATGACTCTTTTCGCTTTTTATATAATTATTTCGAACGAAAGAAATGAATATCCTTTACAGCTACGCACATGAGGTTCATGCAGCAAATTTTGCATTTGCGCAGTCCCGATTCCTGATTTCACCTCTGATTCCTCCTTTGACATCTTACAAAACTGATACGGAAGTAAAGACGAGATAGAGACGAGGTAGGAGCGGGAGAAAGGCAGAGGAAGAAGTGAGGCAGGGACGGGGGGATGCAGAAACGAGGGCTGCGAAGGGGTGAAGGTGAGATAGGCGCTAGAGCAGTGACCTCGTAGGGGCGGGATGTGGTAGGAAAATTGACGAGGCATTCAAGGGAGAATCGAATTCGGGGGGGGCCGGAGAAAATATAGGGGGGACGGGGGGGGAATGGGGGTTCAGCAGTAGAGAGAATGTTGGGCGTGGGGACGAGTGTTTGTGGGGGCGTCCGCACGGATGTAAGGGTGAAATCGAGAGAGGGGGAGAGCAGAAGCAAGGACGGGGATGGATTAGGGTGAAACAGGGACAACATGCAAGGGGGTTAACCACGAAGTTGGAAAGGAATGTAGCCGGACCCTCCCATGGGAGAGGCTGGAATAGTGACAAATGCATAGCGGAGTTGGTGGTCGTCCGAAGGCGCAAGTGGGTGGATCTGTACGGGGATGGGCTTGTCGGGGGGGGCGTCATGGAAACTACGAATACGGGAGGTTTGCCGGGAACGAAACAGGACAAATCAGGGTCATATGCGGGGGGTGGCAGGGACAAGGACTAAGCGAGCATGGAGGTTGGTCAATGGCGCTAGTGCATTGGTGCTGGGAGAGGTGGCGTGAGAATGGGTCGGCAACGGCGGTGTAATGGGAACTCAAACCCAACAAAGACGGTTGGGTTCCAGGATATGAATCAGCAAGGGCCTGACAGGGAAGGGAAACGGATGAAGGAGGCCTGACGGGACGGATGGGTGCGATTGGTGCGTCGGTTTTGAGAGTGGTGGTCCGGGGGTATGGCAAGGATGTAATCTAAAGTCGAGAGGAAAAGCATTGCCAAGAACAGAAAGCGAATGCTTTGAGAAATCAGCTACCAGCAATGCTGGGGGTTGAACGGTTTGAAATAGATGGGAGCAAACAGGGAACATATCATGGTTCAAGGACGTAGTGGGGACGGATGTCGGGCGAAGGCGCGAGTGTTCTCGGTTTCAAACTGATTATGCCGGGGGTTTGTCTTGCTCCGGCAGGGCTGTAATGTAAAGAAGACGAACTAGGAGAAAAGCAATGCCAAGAACAGGAAGTGGATGCTTTGGGAATTCCGCCACCACCAATGCTGGAGGTTGACCGGGTACGAGGCAGCTGGGAGCAATGGTGGAGGTATCGGGGTAGAGAGAAGGACGCAGGGGAGCGATGGGCGGGTGAAGGGAAAGGCGGGGCGGGGCTGGGCTGAGGCACCACAGGGCGTTGCGCTCGGGCCTCGTCCCTGCGGAACGCCCGCGCTATTTTTACCGGCGGAAGACGATAGAGCGGCGCCCGAGGAATTCGGGCGGCGCGCGTCGTAAACATGGCGGCCGCGGACTTGAGAATGGGGTGTAAAACCCGTTGAGATATGGAAATGCGAGGGAGAGCGCGCCAGGGCGACGGGGGCGCGTGGGGTGCCCGCCGGGGACAAACGCGCCGAAACAAAAGAACGCCGACGGAAGTGGCGGCGCCGCCCGCCTCAAATTTATCAAGCGCCCTCTTGTGGCCTCCGCAGAGACCCACGGCCACAGATTTCGGGTCGCCCCGCCGCCTCCGCCGCCGGTGGGGAAAAACCGGGCAGATTAAGGAATTAACTTTAAAAAATAAAGAACTACCCGATTGGCAAAGGAGTCGGATAAAAATGTGCAGTGGAATAACGGGTAGCGTATCCGACAGTTACATCCAAATTCGCGGGTTTAAACCCGACCGAAGCTATGGATTTTTAAGGGCGGAAAATCGTACGTACGTTTTTTCTTGGGGGAGGAAGTAAAGCCGTCTGTCCTATGTTGTAGGGGCGAAGTTGCAGAGTGTAAAAGATGACTAAACGAAGCGTCTTAGCAATGGTCAAATCGTTTGTTTCGTCCCCTAGTACCTCTTCTCTGCTAGACGGTGAAAGGAGCGTAGCGAAATTTCTGTGGGCAGGTGGAAGAGCAGATCTGATGGCTTCTGCTTCGAACGGAAAATTAATTAATATTAACATAATTGAATTCAATTGAAAACAGTGCATCAATGGTAGTATTGTGTAATATTTAATTACCATTAATGAGAATAATGTAAATAAATGAAGTTGCGAAATTTCGTATATTTGAATTAAACAGTTATAACGCTATAAATATGATTTCGTGCCTGTGTGAAATACGAGATCAATGAAAACATCACGAAATATAACGGACGAAACACCCATAACACAAAACATCCGAGAGAGGTGGTTGAAGACACATTCAAGTATTTCGTATGTTTGTTTCACCATAAATGTTTTGTCGTAGGAAATTCGCCATTTAATATCAATTTGAAGGCCGAAAATATTTAAATGTATAATGTTAACATCAATATTTTGGCGAATTCAGTTTTTTTAATTAAAGGTACAATAAACATAGTACGTTATTGTTTCTTTTTACACACAACGCCGTGGTTTACATCCCGCCGATTGGCGTGTTTTAAGAGGAGAAGGTGAGAAACAGTTCACCGCCAATGTTAAATTTACCTTCATGCGTTTGCTAGATGCACCTTTCCTAGATAGTGGTAAGTTAGAAAAGTATGATATTTCGCACACTTAAAGATACAGCCATTGTTATTATTTCAATTTTTTGAGTTGATTTGAGTTGAGTTGACGTTTGCAGTTATTATTTTTGCCCTATTTTTTCAGCATTTTTAGACAAACATTATTTTTTCATTATCGAGAATGTTTATTAACAATGTCAATTTATTCCCTATACTATAATCCTGTAAATTTTAATAAATTATGAATAATAGTTTCTGAGAAAAGGTACATTAATTTCAAAATCAGTACATTTTCGGCAAACTCCATTTAATGAACTTAATACTTGCTAATACGTACCCCCTTAACCCATAGCCGCGAGGTCGGAACGTTGCTGACCGGCCGTGGCCTTATGCGGCCTGTCGCGCCAAGTACAGACAGACAGAAATCCTCTAGTTACTCTAGTATCCCAAGCCATCCCTTTGAACGGGGTGGGACAGACTGGGAATAATGGCGACCCGGGTGGCGTCACAGCGCCCTCCGTTGGGGCTCATCGGCCGCTGCGCCCTAGCGCCTCTGCGCCCGCGGGACGGCGGTGGCGGTGGCGGCGGTGGAGGCGGCGGATGCGGCCGGGGGCGGGGGCGAGTGATGCGATGGCCGAGTGGCTGCTGCTGCTTCAGCCTCAAGGGCACCTCATCAGGCGACGCGCAGTGGGGCCACAAAGGGGAAAATTTGCCAAAAAGGATTTTAAAGCCTTCTTCGGAATTTTTGTTTAACCTTTTTATTTTGTTTTTATTTGTATTGCTTTGTTTGTTTGCTATTTATTTTGTTTAACCTATTTATTTGCATAACCTCAAAGTCAGAACATTCGTCATGTGACTCTTCATCAACTAGTGAATTTGTACTTGAAGTCAGTATCATTGGTGTAACTTCTAGATCCATCCTAGACTGTGTGATAATTTTTCTCTATTCCATTTGTGAAATCAGTGAGTTAGATGCAGTTAACAGCCTGCTAAGCACTTTTTTCTTCCAGGTTGCATTTTGTTCGTTTTTTTTCAGTTTGTTTAATAACACCATACAGATCCCTCCTTCTTAATAAAGAGATATCTGTACCAGATCATAAAGGAAAAATAAAGAAAATGAATATTGTAGGTAGAAAGGCTAACGAAACTAGATGTGCATCATCGCAAACAATGTCCCTTAACGCAAAATGTGGCAAACATGGGCAAACTTTGATTAAGATTTTGAAAACTAGATGAATTCTAGAATCAGATTCAGTTAATATCATAGCCCGGAAACGCTCGGAAGGGTACTAAAAGACAACATGAAAATCCAGATTTTAAAATTTCATTCCATTGTGACACGCGAAGTTTCTACTTGGAATTACTAAATTATTATTCAAGGAATATGTTTTTTTAGAAATACATATTTAAAGTACATATCTCCAGGTATTGTCTTCATAGCACGTACGATTCTGCTAGTCGAGAGAGCAGAAATATTTGCATCGAAAAATACAGCACTCTCCTTACTGGGCGAGCGCAGAAGTGCGTCGCGCATCACTTGTGCAAGTTCAAACTTGCCCTGAATGGAGTGGCGTGATTCCCCCTCCTTTCCTGATCGGGGAACATTGAAGGGGACAATTTTCTATCCCTTTCACTGAAATGGAGTTTCTGACGTGTATTTTGATTTTGGACTTTTGCTAACTTTCCCCTCCTCTGGCCCCACTGTGCGACGCGACGCTTATTTTAGACCGAGAAAGCAAACTACTTAGGCGTCGGAGGACGGTCGCTGGGAATGTTACTTCTCGTAAGTGTCACGAAATTGGTGATGGTAGTTTGTTTCATCCTATTGGTTTTTCCTCTGGGAGTAGAGGAACGCTTTCGAGGATATAAGTGAGCTTGAATGTTTTTCCGTATGATGAGAGTGCTTAAATGGACAATCAAGACATTGAAGTTAGGCGTTTCTGAAATTTTGTTACATTAGTAAATTCTTGGTGTGGGGGAGGATGAACAGAATCACCTGATGAAGAACAAAAGAGTCGGGTCTGAGTTACTATTCAGAGAATGGTGGCGGAGATTAGAAACTCGAGGCATCAAGGAAATAGTGTTCTATTTATAACCATTCCACGTATCTAAGCCGCATTTATCGAGGTTCGTTTTACGGAAGTCCTGTTTGCGAATGTTCAATTTATCGAGTTTGCACTTGCTTCCGTGACAAGAGGTTTATTTGTGTTGCGTACTAAGGTAATTTGATACATCAATTTTCTTTATTTTTCTTCTCATTACCGATTTTTATAAATTGTAGAATTTTCCTTACGTTAATAATATTATAATATTATTATGTCTTGCTTAAACTTTGCTCATTGATCATCATTCACATACGTACAAAGTTTCGTCAAGAATCTGCGTAAGTGATTGGTTTACATCGGTGGAAAGTTACGTAATCAGTTATGCGGCTTGTGATGGAAGGCAAATTGTAATTCAATTTCATACTCATGTGCTGTAAACAGGATACAAACGTCTCTGGCAATTACGGGACTCATATATCAACGAGAATGAGCTTAGCAATATTTGCACTGTTTGTGTATCAGGAAAATTGTTTTCTGTTTTTACAATGGTTAATTTTATTTTATGTGAATTCTATCCAATGATCATTTTCGTTGAATAAAATAGAAATAAATAAATAATAAAATAACTTCATAAGATGTTAAGTAAATTAATTCATAACATGCCAAATAAATAATGGCAACTAGTTTTATTCGCGAATATTCGCAAAAGCGAAAAATTTACACACATTTCAGGGATGTTTAACGAAGGTGTTGACATTGTCACCAAAGCAAGTTCAGTTTCTAGATTTGCAATGACTTTACTCACTGTGTCGGTCGTCCAGAAGCAGTGTGTAATGGAGAGAGAACTCAAAAAGTGACCGTATGTGGGTGATGGGCAGTGTTGCCACACATACATATTTTCTTTGCCTCCAACCATTGCAAAAGAGGCGGTTTTCCAACAAAAGACATCATAATTCGGCGTAAAGTAGCAAATACTGTAGGATCTCATGCTGCCGGCGGTAATCTCCGGTCTATCACAAGATGACAACGAGCTGGGAAACTTAGGAGACTGAACTAAAGTGCCTCATGCATAATCAGCACATTCCCTCGATTTCAAAGGCTGTGCAAACTAGACAGGAACTAGCTGCCCGATCAGGCGAAGTAATGGCTAAAGACGAACCCACACATTCGGCATTCGCCGAGCAGCGAGCTACTGTTCACCCAATCCCGAACAGCTGATGTTTAGCGAAAGTTCACTCCCTTTGATGTGTCCAAAGGACCGACACGCGGTGGGTAGGGCGAGCACCGAACGTTCGTTACTCGGCAAATAGCAAGCAACCCATTCACACTACTCGGGATTCGGCGAGCGATTGCTCGCTGTTCGCCGAATAACGAATGTGTAGAGCCGCTTTTACATGCGAATTGTCAGGTCCCCTCCGATTATTTTCCCAGTCTAATCATCATCATCATCATCATCATCATCATCATCGTTGTCGTCGTCGTTGTCGTCGTCGTAGTAGTAGTAGTAATAATAAATATACTTCCTCTTGTCAGACGAATAATGGATAACAACGCTTTTTATTGTGAAGTGTATTATTCGATTGCGGATGCGATGGCTCAGTAAATACACTGTTCCTTCTGCAGCATCGTTGACAAAGAGGTCTTGGAGTTTGAGACCAACGGTGGAAAATTCTTTTATCTAGTGGGTCACATTTGACCACTGGAGGAGATTTCAGCGAAGGATACTCTGATCAATTGTTTTTCGTAGTTTATCCATCAATAACAGGTGAGTGCCGTAGTAGTACTTTAATAAAGTACCAAGAGTGGAGTCCTTTCACAACCTTGCCTCTTCCACTTCCCTTACACACACACACACACACACACACACACACACACACACACACACACTAACATGCACAACGCTTCTACACATGTCGGCAGATCAGCAGTCGGGAGTTTGGGTTTGCCCCGGCTGGGGCGGTATTCCACTAGAGGAGATGCATTGAGGGTGGAAACCTTCAACTCGTTTAGGTGAGCGCCGGATCTCACGCTAAAGCTGGGGAGGAATACCGTAACCACAGGGGATATAACAGACTCTACCCTTACGGGACTAAATGACTTCACCAGTAGTCGCATCTTTAAACAATGAGTAGGCGCAAATACAAACACTTGAATGGCATGCGTAAGATACACTGAAAATCCGCAAACAACTCGCAACAACGCGCAAACAGCTACATAACTCGAGTCGCAACCCCATTCATCTCTCACTCCCTGCCCTCCCCTTTGGGCCGGCAATTGAGCATTGTGTTCCCAGGCCTTTGTGCTACGCGATCCGACGCCCCGTTTTCTCCCTGCACGGTGCCGATCCGCCTCCCATCGAAGCGCAGCCTCCGACAGGCAACTCCGCGCAACTTGCGGCGTCCGGCCCCGCACGCAACTTGTAATTACTGGCACCCGCGCGCACGCCCAGTGGGCCTATGGAGCTCGCCAGTTCGGGCATTTAGTTTTACTAAAATAGACAGGTATGGGTAGAAAGGTGTTTAGTCGGGGTACCAAACGCATGTGAAATACATGCTCAAATACATTTTTTTGACCTTTTCTGTCATTTTTCCTGCGTGCTGACCTGACTATAGAAGTGCAGCCTCCGACAGGCAACTCCGCGCAACTTGCGGCGTCCGGCCCCGCACGGAACTTGTAATTACTGGCATCCACGCGCACGCCCAGTGGGCCTATGGAGCCCGCCAGTTCGGGCATTTAGTTTTACTAAAATAGACAGGTATGGGTAGAAAGGTGTTTTAGTCGGGAACCAAACGCATGTGAAATACATGCTCAAATACATTTATTTTGACCTTTTCTGTCATTTTTCCTGTGTGCTGACCTGCTTATAGTAGTGCAACCTCCGACAGGCAACTCCGCGCAACTTGCGGCGTCCGGCCCCGCACGCAACTTGTAATTACTGCGCGCCCTCGCCCAGTGGGCCTATGGAGCCCGCCCGTTCGGGCCTTTCGTTTTACTAAAATAGACAGGTAGGGTAGAAAGGTGTTTAGTCGTCCAAACGCATGTGAAATACATGCTCAAATACATTTATTTTGACCTTTTCTGTCATTTTTCCTGCGTGCTGACCTGCCTATAGGAGCGCAACCTCCGACAGGCAACTCCGCGCAACTTGCGGCGTCCGGCCCCGCACGCAACTTGTAATTACTGGCACCCTCGCGCTCGCCCAGTGGGCCTATGGAGCTCGCCAGTTCGGGCATTTAGTTTTACTAAAATAGACAGGTATGGGTAGAAAGGTGTTTAGTCGGGGTACCAAACGCATGTGAAATACATGCTCAAATACATTTATTTTGACCTTTTCTGTCATTTTTCCTGCGTGCTGACCTGACTATAGAAGTGCAGCCTCCGACAGGCAACTCCGCGCAACTTGCGGCGTCCGGCCCCGCACGGAACTTGTAATTACTGGCATCCACGCGCACGCCCAGTGGGCCTATGGAGCCCGCCAGTTCGGGCATTTAGTTTTACTAAAATAGACAGGTATGGGTAGAAAGGTGTTTTAGTCGGGGAACCAAACGCATGTGAAATACATGCTCAAATACATTTATTTTGACCTTTTCTGTCATTTTTCCTGTGTGCTGACCTGCTTATAGTAGTGCAACCTCGACAGGCAACTCTGCGAACTTGGCGTCCGGCCCTGCACGCAACTTGAATTACTGCGCGCGCTCGCCCAGTGGGCCTATGGAGCCCGCCAGTTCGGGCATTTAGTTTTACTAAAATAGACAGGTATTGGTAGAAAGGTGTTTAGTCGGGGTACCAAACGCATGTGAAATACATGCTCAAATACATTTTTTTTTACCTTTTCTGTCATTTTTCCTGCGTGCTGACCTGCCCATAGAAGTGCAGCCTCCGACAGGCAACTCCGCGCAACTTGCGGCGTCCGGCCCCGCACGGAACTTGTAATTACTGGCATCCACGCGCACGCCCAGTGGGCCTATGGAGCTCGCCAGTTCGGGCATTTAGTTTTACTAAAATAGACAGGTATGGGTAGAAAGGTGTTTTAGTCTAGGAACCAAACGACATGAAATACATGCTCAAATACATTTATTTGACCTTTTCTGTCATTTTTCCTGTGTGCTGACCTGCTTATAGTAGTGCAACCTCCGACAGGCAACTCCGCGCAACTTGAGGCGTCCGGCCCTGCACGCAACTTGTAATTACTGCGCGCGCTCGCCCAGTGCGCCTGTGGAGCCCGCCAGTTCGGGCATTTAGTTTTACTAAAATAGACAGGTATTGGTAGAAAGGTGTTTAGTCGGGGTACCAAACGCATGTGAAATACATGCTCAAATACATTTTTTCTACCTTTTCTGTCATTTTTCCTGCGTGCTGACCTGCCCATAGAAGTGCAGCCTCCGACAGGCAACTCCGCGCAACTTGCGGCGTCCGGCCCCGCACGGAACTTGTAATTACTGGCATCCACGCGCACGCCCAGTGGGCCTATGGAGCCCGCCAGTTCGGGCATTTAGTTTTACTAAAATAGACAGGTATGGGTAGAAAGGTGTTTTAGTCGGGGAACCAAACGCATGTGAAATACATGCTCAAATACATTTATTTTGACCTTTTCTGTCATTTTTCCTGTGTGCTGACCTGCTTATAGTAGTGCAACCTCCGACAGGCAACTCCGCGCAACTTGCGGCGTCCGGCCCCGCACGCAACTTGTAATTACTGCGCGCGCTCGCCCAGTGGGCCTATGGAGCCCGCCAGTTCGGGCATTTAGTTTTACTAAAATAGACAGGTATTGGTAGAAAGGTGTTTAGTCGGGGTACCAAACGCATGTGAAATACATGCTCAAATATATTTATTTTGACCTTTTCTGTCATTTTTCCTGCGTGCTGACGTGCCTATAGGAGCGCAACCTCCGACAGGCAACTCCGCGCAACTTGCGGCGTCCGGCCCCGCACGGAACTTGTAATTACTGGCACCCTCGCGCTCGCCCAGTGGGCCTATGTTCCCCGCCAGTTCGGGCATTTAGTTTTACTAAAATAGACAGGTATGGGTAGAAAGGTGTTTAGTCGGGGTACCAAATGCATGTGAAATACATGCTCAAATATATTTATTTTGACCTTTTCTGTCATTTTTCCTGCGTGCTGACCTGCCTATAGGAGCGCAACCTCCGACAGGCAACTCCGCGCAACTTGCGGCGTCCGGCCCCGCACGGAACTTGTAATTACTGGCACCCGCGCGCACGCCCAGTGGGCCTATGTTCCCCGCCAGTTCGGGCATTTAGTTTTACTAAAATAGACAGGTATGGGTAGAAAGGTGTTTAGTCGGGGTACCAAATGCATGTGAAATACATGCTCAAATATATTTATTTTGACCTTTTCTGTCATTTTTCCTGCGTGCTGACCTGCCTATAGGAGCGCAACCTCCGACAGGCAACTCCGCGACTGCGGCGTCCGGCCCTCACGAATTTTATACTTCTGGCACCTGCGCGCACGCCCAGTGGGCCTATGTTACATCAGTTCTGGGCATTTAGTTTGCCTTAAATACGGAGATTCTCAAAATGCTGGTACATTTAGGATTTTAGTTTTGTGAAATGCGTAAATAAATTTTCCTGTATAAAGATTCCGGTATAATTTCATATGCTGAAATTTACAAAGTCTTAATAGAAATACGTAATCAACGAGAATTAGCTTGCAATATTGCACTGTCCAGAAGTTTGGTCAATGCTTAATTATTGATAGATTTTAAGATCTTTATCATTGGGTAAATAGATCAAATAAATGTTAAAATTCATAATTTAATAAATTTAATTTGATGTCAAATAATAGCTTTTTTCTTCGATTTATTTTACCTTTCTGGATTTTTTAACTGAGGTTGACTGCTCCCAAGAAGTTCAGTTCAAAAGCAACCTGACTAGCAACTCAGCTGAACTCGTGGTAAGGGAAAGTGAAACCACTGGGGATCCGGGTTGAATTCCCATCAATTTTAAATTTGCCTCCAACAAAAAGTCGGTTTCCACAAGAGACGTCCAATTCGTGAAGTGCCAAATACCCCTAATCCTCATTCCTTCGTAATTCGGCTTTAGTGACGCAGGATCGCTTGGGAGGCGCGTAAGCGATCATGCTATCGACTTTCCTCGATTTCAATAAAAACTACGATCGAACGCTGGATCAGCAATGTTAATCGAAGAGATACATTCCATTACAAAACACGCATCAATGGTGGATTACCCTGATGCGCAAAGGACTCAACGCTCGATAGGTGGAGACGACGTTCGTCCCAAATAGAACGCAACAAATTCACATTAAAAAAAAATTGCGACGCGTTGCTCCTAGTTACCAACGCGAAAACGAGTTAGAGCCGTAATTACTGAGCAGGCCCCCATTAGTGTAATCTTCACGCATCAGTGGCCTATGACACATCGTCGGGTCTCTCCTCAGTACGTCGTATTAATATACTTCCTTAATGTAGATAATGGATAAACTTTATATTGAGTACATTTTGTATTACGACTGGATGTTTAAAATCTATCCTTGCATCTTAAACAGATTTATTTGATCCGACTGGATAATTCTTTATACTATTTCTTTATACTTACTCTGTTTCCTTTATACTATTTGCATGGATACTATTTGACAATTCCCTGTCTGTTTTTCCCATATTTACTCATCTAGTTGCACTTGTAATGTAACTTAATAAAGAACACAAACCCTTCAAACTTGACCTCTTATTTACACACACTTTACACACACTGCACTACTATCTAATCTCACAGCCAACACTCGAGGGTTTTATAGTTTTCTAGTCAGACTTTGCTTCAAGCCTTGAGAGTCACAAGAAATAGTAACCACAGATAAAACCTACCCACACAAATGACTTCACCAGTAGCCACACACAACACAACCCAACATCATCCGTCAATGGCATGCGTAGTCTGAACCCAATCACATGGACATGCTCTATAGTGCCGCGTCTCTCTACTGTCCTTTGGTGCAGCCAGACATTGTGTCCAGGCTTTGGAGCGGAGGCGACTGGCCGTCGCGCCAGGCGCGACTCCGGGAAACGAACTCGTACTCATGTGGCGAGTCTTGGCTGATGTGATTTGGCATTATTTTACTAAATGGGTAGGTAAGGTGTTTAGTCTGGTGCCAAGCATGTGAAATAATAGTCACTTTATTTTGACTAGTCATTTCTGTGCTGCTGTTAAGGTCAGGCTTCCACGAAACCATTGGCTCCGCCCGAGGAATTGAGCCTGACTGACACCTTGTCTACCTTACGACCGCATTCACATTTGTTAAAAATAGACACTGATAAGTATCAAAAGAAACATGCTCAACTTTTATTTACTTTTTATTCTGCTATGCTTAATAGCTCTCAACACTGCCACTTGCGTTCGTGGTTCATTACTCAGCACGCTCGCCCAGTGGTAAATCATCGTTTTACAAAATGAGATGAAGTTTATGTCAAGTAAATCTGCTCTACATTTTTTATTTTCTGTCCGCTGGTCATAATCACACCTACAGCACTGTCGAATTGCAGCGTCGCAGGAAAGAATACTCACGCACTCTAAGTCCAAAATTCGATAATAAAATAACGTATGGAGAATGTTAGTCAGGATACAAACCATGAAAATACATGCTCAAATACATTATTACCTATTGTATTTTTCCTGGTGCTGACTGTAAAAGGCAGCTAAACAGTCAACTGGAGGACGTCCCAAAACGGAACAATTACTCTCGGCGGTCCAGGGGCTATGACACACAGTTCGCATTAGTTTTATAAATAATATGGAAATTGTCAGAGCAATGCAGTTAAGAAAATGTTTTTTGACTTTATTTTTTGATGTGATCTTATAAAGTGCAATGACAGACACTAATTTCCTCCACAATTAATGATTTCACCTGTTTTACTTGTGGTGAAACGGCCACGATGCTAATGTATCTTTCTGTCCTCTTTCTGTCATTTTCCTCCTCACTCACTTAGTGCGTACACCTCACAGCAAGATCGGCTGGGAGCATTACTGACCGGCTCCCGTGGCTACGGACCCCGTTGGGATAGATTCTAAAATGAGCTTGGTGAAGGTGTTGAAGACCAACGCATGTGAAACTCCCAGTACTAGTGCCTTTCTCCATCCTGGTGGGGTAAGAGACGCCTCCGACAAGAACTCGCAACTTGGCATCTCGGAACTATAGCACTGCACGCCCGATGGCATAACCAAACTATTCCATTAGTTTTACAAAATAGACGTTGGTAAAATTTTCAGTGGGTACCAAACGCATCCTGAAGGGACACACAAATACAGTTATTTTGACTTTTCTGTATTTCCTGCGTGTGACTCCTGATTAGCTGACGGCACTCGCCAATTGGGACGCTAAACTGTAACTCACCGCGTGCGTCACCGTATGAACGCAGTTCGGCATTTAATTGATGAAACCGGTACAATAGTGCAGGTATCATACGTGCAGGTAAGATAAGAAGTTTTATATTTTGCCAAGCATGTTGAAAAATCAGTTAATCCAGAATAATGCATGCTCGCTGCAATTTCTGAGCATAAATAGAAATACTAAAAATCTGTTTTGTTTGCGACACACCGACGATGCTTGATCGTTTGACTGCAATAGGAATGTGTCTGAGTGTGTAGACAGTCATTTACTAATTAGATTTTAAATGCCAGTTTATTTTTTGAAACCTTTCGTCCCACTGGCGGCTGTCAGTTGCAATAGATCTCTGACGGCAACTCGCTCCTCTCTTCAGTCCCTTCCCTCTGGACAGGGTTCGTCGTCGAACATGGAATTTGCACACGAGCGGGACAGGGTGAGGAGTGTCAAACACTACCATTCTTATTTTCCAATTCTGGCGCGGGGTGGCGCGGGCGCGCGTGAGCGGTCCTCTCTGCGCCTGACAGACGGCTATGATGAGCGCGACAGACAATGTACGAGTTACTCCATAAACGCGCATTGGAGGATTATCCCGAAGCGCGCTCACGCAGGCTACGCTTGCAGAATTAATCTGCTCAGGCCATTGCGAGGGGTTCACTTGAGTTGTTCCTGCGGAGGTAAAATTGTGGCCCTTGTATCCATTGGAGTTGCTTGATTTTATTATATAGGAATAGTACAGTGGGATCTTAAAATCTTCCTTACTCATTATTCCTATCTACTAATTCTAAAATTTATTATTCCATCACTTTCGTCGTTGCCATCTTTATTTGCTTTGTTCTGTTTATTACTTGTTAGCACTTGTGATGAAACTTACATTCAAACAACTTTAGATCATATAACGTATACCAGTTTTAACTGCATTTGCTAAATAAAAAATAAATTTTAAATGCTTTGAATAAACACCATACTTTTACAAGATTTACGGAACTTGATTCTATTATTTGAACGCCTAGCTAGAGTTTAAATAGTTTCTAGTCAGACATTGAAACTAGCTTTGAGTTACTGAACATTACATCGACACTTGACGTCAAACCTGCGTTGATTTCCATCCACATCATTATTCTCCTTGTCCTCTCACATCATCATCTTAACGCGCTCCTCGGCGCCATCTCCCTCTCTACTCTGTGGTTGATCTTGTCTGTATCTCTCACGTAGTGTGTAGTCCGCCGTGTCTCTCAGCCTCTGCTGTTTCTTTTGACTAACTTGTCCTTTAGGCGAATCCTTCTCTGTCCTTGTTCCACTCGTATCTCTTCCTGCTCATCTTTCCTTTGCCGCAATTTCGTGGCGCCTGTATCTCTTTCTCTCTCTTTTTGCCTCTATTTTAACACACTCAAACTCACACAATTCTGAAATCGTTCACGGAAAATGCGTGTGGCTCAGCATCCGAACGCTATCCAAACATTCGCAAGTGAAGGTGCAAGTCGATAACCTTGGTTTCCGTCACCAATATTCTACAGTGCCAGATGTTCTTCCAGGAAGATAAGGTACAGAAGTGTTAAAAAGTTCTATTAGGTCATTTCAAATACATAGAAGAAATGAATGACAATGGAGGACTGTCCTCTAAAACGGTAGTTCGGTATATTGTTTCTGATCGCAAAATCACTTCCATCTGAGATAATCTTTCGAGGCAATAAATTAGACAAAATGTATTTACTATATTAAGTTTTTATGAAAGGTATTCATAATTTCCTACAATTGTTGTACCTGTTTTATTTGGGTTTGGAAACTGACCATGGAATGCACGAATCTGTCTCTTGTACTTATCAATTAGTGTAATTCACTAGAGGATAGTTCCTGCTGAAGCAGTGCTAAATTCTATTAAAAGTATAGATGCAGTTGAGCAACATCTATCCAAAGTCAAACGATCTACGCATAACATGAGACCTTTAGACTCTGACTTAGCAGTTGTCAAACACGAATATAACAAACTATAACCAATATTGACAGATATCAAATGGACACTCCACCTTCTTTATGAGGAACGAAAATTTCCATATGAATTTACCTGCTATGCAGCAGAACATTTCTCAAGTGAAACGTCACCAAGACTCACCGATAGTTGATACCATAATAACCGTACACAGACTCATGAAATCTAGTCACCAAGTTGAAACAGTATTACAACACGCTTATGGAATGATTCAGGTTGCTGCAACAAAATAATATGCGGATCGTTTCTTTCGAACTCTTTGCCGTTTAAATTTATATAACACTGTCGAAGCATTGTAAACGTTTCATTAAAACCTTGGTACTTAGAGTTTGATTTAATTCGCTCGTAACGCTTTCTGAACCATTCTGGGAAGTCTCCTCGACGGGGATGTCTAGGCATAAGTATTGGTTAAGTCAAATTGCGGCGCACAAACTTTGCCGATATGTCGGAGCAAAGAATGTAAGCTCGTGGAAGATTTCCCGGAGCTTTCCCGAGAAGTTCGTTTTCACATTGTAAGGGCGCTTGGTTGTCTCCTCAGTGATGTGTTTCCAGATTGCAAGTTGGAAGGAATATACTATTGCTTCCACTGTTCCTAAATGGAACTTGTCTATGACCACTGGTCGTTTCCTTCTTTACTGCTTGTTCTGTTATTACTGTTGTAGACATTTTGAAAAAATGTTACTAAAAACTTTGAGATTAATATATTGTACATATTTTGGAGTAATCATTGGAATAAAATTAAATTTTAGTTGGTCAATTCTTCTACAAGATCTGCTAGATTTGATGATTCCAATTTTTGAACCTAGCTATAATTTCAAAAACAATATGTATTACATTTGAAAACTATTTTAAGTTATTGGCATTACATACGATATCTGGGTTCAGGCTCTTTCTGATAAATCAATCTTCCTTCTCTCGTTTTATAGACTTTATGCTTCTCTCTCTCTCTTCTTTCCAAATTCTCTTTTTACTCTACTCTCTCTGCTGATCTCTCGTCTTAATGATTGTCTTTGTCCCTCTAGTGAACCATCGTTTGTTTAGAAGTCCTTATCTTTCAAGTGTATATCTCTCGTCCTAATAATCTATTTTTTCTTTTAGCTCTCTTCAAATACTCGCAAAAAAACTTTACGGAAAACTTGTGTGATTAACCTGAATGCAAATTCCAAACACTAGAGTAAGGTGAAGTGTTTAAATACACATTTCTAAATACAGATGTTGCAAATAAGTTGATGATTTCAGGAGTATATCGTCACTTTCAAATCCCTATGAGATTAAATGAAACAAGGATTGTATGTAGCGTTGCATTGTGTTGGTCTGTTTGCATTACTACCCTTTATTAATTTCTCGAAAGATTAAATTCGTAGCACGGTATGGGGGAAAGGATTGTGCACATTTTCAAAATTTGTGATCTATTCTCATATTTCTACATCTAAATTTGCAATTTTGCAAAGGAGAAGAAAATCCATGCAATAAGAATTTGTTCAATGGGAGAAAAAATATGAATTATCTTTGAATTTCTGAACATGTTTTAAAGGGAAAGGAAACATTAATCTCCAAATGTAATAAAATCTAGTATTCAATGATAAATAAGTTTAATCAGAAATTTTAATTTGAAGGAGGAAAGAAAAAAAATCCATGTAATGAAATTTTTTTTGAAACAAATTAAATACAATGCAAAAAATTTTGGCATATTTTTAAACTTGATGCCGCACGATAACAGGTTAAACGATAAAATGTTGAATAATTGATGATTTCATTTGAATTCTAAAGACTCAGAATAATGGTTACATCTTATGAAACAAATTTTACTTAAGCGTTCAGTTTTGCTCTATGAAGAAAAGAAATACATGAAGGAGGGGTTAGCTCTTTTATGTGATGTGAAAAGTGTTTCCTTCCACGCCTTGCTCTGTTCTGGTCACACTGCGGTTGCTGCAACAGACACTCTCGTTAGTATTCGCGAGTGTGTAAATTACGCTGAAAAACTTCTTGCAGCAAACTTTATGAAATGTTTAGTGGGTTAGCCGAGGCGAGAGAGAAGGAGAAGTTAATGAGGTAAAACATGATGCGAAGTTCTTACGAAAATTAAGGTGATAAAGATAGTGTCTTTTCATCAAGATAATGTTAGAGAGGGGTTTCCTGACTCTCGTTTCGTGAGTCATAAAGTATACCTCACTCTATGCAACGTTGAGTATATAGTGATTTCGCACCAAGAAGTGAGATAATGTTGAGTGCCTTGAAATTCATGGGTGGTTCATTTAATTCTTACATCCTTCACTTCCTTGCTCATTTTTTCTGTACTGTCTTTAGGAAGAGAAATTTAAAGTTAATATTTTGAGGGGGAGGGATGTGAATGAAATATTATATCTTGTTGTGAGACATTATTTTTCCAATAGTTGTTTACCGGCTTAGTTGTCTCAGAGCATCAATTGACATGGCTGTGCCTGAAACTGGGAGCTCCTACTCTTCCAGTCCCGACGGAGGCAGGATTTTCGACTGTAGATAAATAGCTAGGTCGAATTCGGCCGCTGTCTGGATAAGAATGCTTGCTACCAGCTGCTCTGATGAGTAGTTTTCCGTGATTTATCACGGCGAAGCAGTATCTTCCTAAAACTCTTTTACAGATATCTTATGCTCGAGTCTTTTTTTTCTTTTCTCTTCCTTCGTCCATAATCCTCCCTACTTACTTGACACCCCCACACTAATCAACCTTTACGCGAACTTGCAGCCCATTTTAAACTAACTTACATGTAAAAGAGTAGACCAGTCGGGAGCTTAGAGCTTGTTCGGGTTTGAGCTAGTGGAAGATACCTGGTTAGGGAAAACCCCACTAGCCGACATGTACTCTAGGTCGGCGCTGGATGCAGCGGGCCTCAGCAGCTGACGCGCTCACTACTACTAATCAAATTATCAATTAGTCAATAAATCCAATAGCTGTTCACCAATGCTGGATTGTTTCTTTCAAATGGTTTGAGAACATATATTCGTTATTAATGAATGGGAAAATAACAAAAATCTTTCCTCTTTCCACCTCCCAAAATACCATACGGGATGCAACCGGACTGTGAATTCTCAGGTGAAACGTGAAAATGGACGGGTATGAAAGGAAAACTGCCCAAAGGATGCAACTAGGTGGTTCCCTTTCCCGCTTATTTTTCCCCTCACGCCCGCTTACCAAGTTCATCCTTCTTTACTTTTGATGACCTTCGAAGGCATACCCCAGCCGCATCTCGACCGGCGATTGGGACGGAAAAGGAGGAAATAATTTGGTTACGTTTCTATTTATGAGTAAAGACAATACTTGCATCAATCTAGAGAAACTCGAACACAGAGTACGTGGCAGAATCATTGGAACTGTATATCAATTTAATGAAGCATATTTTATGAGAAGACTACGGCCTCTTTCCTCACCTCTTTCCAGCTGCCCACCTTTTGTGTAGAATCGGTTTTTCAATAAATTATGAACATTTTGTACAGCTCAGTTAAAAATAACAAACTTTCATTAACCTCTCACTCTCTCTTCTTCTCTTTTCTCTCTCTCTCTTCTCTCTCTCTCTCTCTCTCTCTTTTGTATCTTCCCCCTCTCTCTATTACAGTACAAGAGAAACGCAAAGTGAACCACCTTGAAAGGAGCATTTGTTCTTTTTCGTGTTATTCAGTGTCTGTGAAAGGGCGAGTTTGGAAGCGCTGATTCATGGGCGTGCTCTTCCTTGTTTTCACGAGGAAAACCGAACGTGATACAATCGAGCTGTTCCTTTTCGGGTGAGGTAGATAAAAGGGCTTACGAAAAGTTTACCGCGGGATGCAATACGTCCAGGGGATGCGATGGGGTGACCCCCGAGTAGGAAGAGTTTTTTCTTTCCGGGCAGGGCCTTCGCTTCTCTTTCCACGGCGCGACCGGGAGCGGTAGCTCAGTGCATCAACTGATGTCACTGCAGCGCCTCTAACCCAGGAGGTCCTAGGTTCGAGTCCTGACGGCGGTAGGATTTTCGACACTAGCTTTTCAGCTAGGTCGAATTCACTCGCTGTCTGGAGGAGAATTCTAGAGGCCGGCTGCTCTGATCGGTAGTTTTCCGTGGTTCTCCGATCAACACCAGGCGAATGCCGGAGCAGTACCCTATCAAACGACCACGGACGCGCGCGATCTTCCTTCCTCTTCCTTGTCCTATCCTCTCCCCTTACACTAACATGCACTACAATACCACATATCCGGAGACCGGTCGGGAGCTAGAGCTTGTCCCGGCTGGGGCGGGCCCCGCTGGGGAAGTCCTGGTTAGGGAATCCCCACTAGCCGACGGTAGGTCGGTGCCGGATCTCGCCATTCAGCGGGAAAAGATCACCGCCATCTCCCGATAAAAAACATGCACTACACTAACGGGGTTAATGACCAGAGCAGTTGACGCGCCCGGCGACATGAAAAAATCAATCAATCTAATCCAGGGGATGCGACCCCCGAGTAGGAAAGAGTTTTTTTTCCGGGCAGGGCCTTCGCTTCTCTTTCCACGGCGCGCAACCCGGGGAAGGGCGGGGCGGGGGGCGGGGGATGCGGGTCAGTGGGCTTGCCCCGGGCGGCGCCTGCGCAGAGTCCCCTGGCGTCGTGCCCAGAGGGCACAAGGGCGCACTCTCGACCACACCCCTGCGCGGAGGTTGTTTGATGGCAAGTACTTACATTTTATTTATTTATTTATTTATTTATTTATTTGAGGGTAGGGGCCCGTTTCAACGAAGGTCAATGAGACTCATAGGGGCATGGTTAGCGACCGTTATTTTCTTCTTTTATTTTCTGTTAATTTACAATCAGCTTCATATGTAATAATCCATTATATCCCATTACTTATAAAATGTATCACATTCATTATATAGCCCTTCATACAGACTTTTCAGGCGCCAGTGGTCCCAGACAAACTGGATCATACCAACTTCATGAAAATCATCTGCCATTCTAAGGTTGTTTAGAACTTTTCGTTGACATAACGTTTAGGAATCAAAGCACGCTGAAAACCCTAAACCATGAAACGAGATGTCTATTTGTATTCTATTTCATTCATATTCGTGAGAGACATTCGGCTGTCACTTGTTGGAATGGAGACAATACAAATCGGCAAGTCAATTCCTCATTCATATACGGTGGTTGTAAAGAGAAAGGAAGAAGGACGAGCCTCCGGGTGGCTCTTGAAATCGTGTGCTCCTCCGAAGGGTTTCGGCTTCTTGACAGCACCGTACCACAGTGTAACCCACCGTTATATTGTGACCGTACAACCAAGGGAAAGGGAGAAGGGACTTGGCCCGCGAGGTATTTCACTCCTGCACGAACCTGGAAAGCTGCTGAAACCGCCTCCCTCTCAGGTTAATGGGTAAATGTTCTAATTGGTGGAGCATTGCGATCTGGCGTGTCCAAATCTTAGCCTGCAGTGCGTCTCGAAGCACCCAGTGGAGCTGATAATGATGGCCAGGGGCTACAAATCCACGAAGTGACTTGAAAATCCCTTGGTATTAGCAAAGCAATAGAGCGGATGAAAGACATTTATTGCAGCAACATTGTCCGGGAATATTGAACTCACCTTCAGGCTCGCTTCTTTTACGCGTTAATATTTAAAATATCCTTATAAAATGTTTAAGTTTTCTCTGAAAACAAAATGTATTTTGTGTTTAGAAAATTCGTTACTTCGCGCATTGAAGTTTCCAACTCTATAGTTTGTCACTGAAGTCAGCATGTCTTGAGGTGAAAAATAATTAAAAGGGCAATTACATTCAACTTTATTGCCAAGTTAGTCTTTTTATTTAATTCTCTTGTCCTTTTCTCTCTCTCTCTCTCTCTCTCTCTCTCTCTCTCTCTCTCTCTCTCTCTCTCTCTCTCTCCCCATTCGGTTGCACACTTCTATCATCCCTCCGGTTTTCATTCTTTCTTCTTTCCTTCGACCCGCTTTTTCTGTTCCGTCTTCCTTTTCTCTCTCTCTCTTTCCTTCCTCTTTTCCCCCTCTTCCTCTTCCTCTCTTTTCTCTCTTGTCCACCTCTCTCTCTTTCTCCTTCTCAATCTCTTTCTCCTCCCCCATCTCCCTCACGTACAAACACTGTACAACTGGTCATCCACCCGGCGCACGGGCGTCGTGGAGGCCCCTTGATCGAGTGCGGTGCCGGCGGCGGTGGAGGCGGAGGCGCGGGCGAAGAGGCCTGAAGCGCTCGTCCAAGCGCGTGCGGGGCGGCGCGTCGGAGAGCGACTGCCGCCCACGTGGGGGCGGGGCGCCCCAAGGCCGCGGCCGGATGCCTGGGGCGCGGCGGGCGTGACCGCGCCGGCTACCTCGCGCCCCGGACGCGTGCGCTGCCGTGACGTCATGATCTGAGTTGATTTTTTCGTGGTTTCCGGGCGCGACCCCCAACCGCTGTGGTCCATTAGGTCGCGGGTTAGTGGGTAGTGGACATGTTTTTTTGGGAGATGGCGGTGATCTTTTTTCCCGGGCTGAATGGCAGATCGGCGCCGACCTGACCGTGTCGCAGCTAAAATGGGGATTCCCCTAACCAGGACTCTCCCAGCCAGGGGGCCTACTCCGCCCCAGCCTGGGACAGGCGTATTAAGCTCCTCGACCGATTCCCGGAAGATGTGTAGTTGTAGTGACATGTGTAGTGGTAAGTGTGTGTGGTGTGTGGGTGTTAAAGGGGATGAAGGATAGGGACCAGAAAAAAACAATAAATTGAAGCTTGTTTTTTTGGTATAAAGAGTAAGGTACTTAATTACACTGTAGAATTAAATTTTGACAACTGATTTGTTTCCCTGATTAGCTCTAACTTTGGTTTTGGCAGGGGTTAAGTTAAGGAACACTTTAACGTGGATCGTTATCTGTTCAACCCCCACTAATTCTGTTTCTCGTCATGTCGTTCATGTTTGTTCATTGCTCAAGGGATTGTTTAACAGTACACTTTACTTAACAATAATTTTCTTTTTTTGTTTTTATTATAAAAGTTTGCTGTTAAATATTAGGAGAATCAATAGGAGTTAAACAATCAAACCAATTTTGGAACAAATAATAGTGAAATTTAATAATAGGTTTCATATTTATTTCATAGAGCTCTGAACTCGTATATCGCACCTACTTTGTGAAAAGTGAATTCATGTAACAACCGGCCACGCGACACTTTATTCACTTTGTATCTTGATGTGTTTTGTTATCAGTGGTTTGATTTTACGATAACTAATACCATCTAAGTAAGGAATAATTCTTTTATATTCCATCTCAACCTTACTCAGGGAAGTTTTCGTGTCAGCGACTCTTCTGTTGTTTCGGAACTTTTATGACTCCAATATTATACGGGAGTTCAACTCGGGACGACTACATCATAATGATCCCAACAGAGTCGCAAAATCACGAAATGTCTCTTAGAACACGTCGTTCAAGGGAAGTTTTCGTGAGAGTAGAATGCATGATCAAGAAGCGTTACCAAGCACGCAAGTCGTAGACTGAATGATAAATGGCAGTTTCTCCCAGAGAGAAAGTTTGTGAGTACGTAAAGTCCTGAACTAAGAACAGCAAGTACACTAAGGCACTTTAATGATAGCATATCTTATGTATATATTTATTGAACTTACTATTGTCCAGTTTTATTTTGTGATATTTTATTCCCTAATATATTAAGCATCGAGTATACGACAAAGATTCAGTGCGTTTTTATGACTCCTCAAGAACAGTTGTACATTGGCTTAGCAAAATTGACTCTTCCTTTAACATGTAAAGTATGAAATAATAAAAGTTTGCTGTTAAGAAAGAAATTCATTTCGGAAGATTCAGCTGGTCTATGCCTCACTTAGTATTGCTGGCGTTACACATCAATGCATTTACAAACCTCGATTGTGCAATTTTATTCAGAAATTAATGTCTTCTTTTAAATCTTCATATTCCGAAATAATATGTTTTAAGAATTTTAGGGGAATTATAAAAAAAATACGTGAATTAGGAAAATAATGATCTAATCACTGACATATTACACTTTTATTCATACTGATGGCTCAATACCAATACACTTCATAAACGTGAACAACCGGCCAAACCACCCAACGTTTCCTACAACATCAATAACTTTAACTTTATTTATCACAACTCAATCATTGTTCAAATGAAATTACACTCTTCAAAATTTAAAATTCAAAAATTTATGAACTTCAAAATGCGAATCAATAAGACTAGATTACATAAGAAAGACATGCGACCACACGAAACAAGGGTTAACGATGTTGGTCAGAGGGATTTTGCTTGAGATGTTGTGAACACAATTTATACTTAATACATTGAAGTTGCAGCATAGTAACTTTAACTTGCCTTTTAAAACAACATGTAATGTAGAACAACATGTAAGATGGGACAAGATAGCGAGCGAATCTCAATTTATTGAAATATCTTGATGCAGGAAGAAAATTTGTACTTTTCTTGATTTCTCCTGGTATACTTATGCGATTTCAATTGCCTGCAGTTGTTTTAGGTCCATTATGAACTATTTCAGAAATTCGAAAAATAGGTAATTTCTCCCATATGGTTCATTGTTCATTGTTGCTTTAGAAATGTGCACCTTATTATCTGTCGCCATCAGAGGTAAAGGAATGATCTAAAGTTTGAGCCGCATCGAATATTTCGTTGCATTAACCTCTTGAAATTTTCTCGCAAAGAGAGGGGCTAAACAAGGCCAAGAATTTGCCATCCAATATATTGTGCGGCCGAATCTTCCGACGAATTCCTTATACTTTACGTACTACGATAATAAGCGAAACATGACAGCAAGAATTTCAGGAATTCATGCCTTGCGGTTGAAAGTCCTAGGGAATGCCTGGGGCGAACGCCTCTTTATGCACGCCTCTTTATGCTGCGGTGAACACCATCATTCTTGCCACGTGAATACCGATGGCGGTAACCATAGCAATGGTGTATTGGATATTTTTCCCCTAACGGAAGAAAAAATCATAGGTTAATATACTCCAACAATATTCTCCTTTATTCGGGTTAAAATCTTTACAACGCTACAAGGCTACTATTTTAAATTCCAGTAATAAATTGAAGATGGAGAACCCCTTTTTGATATACCATAAATTTCAGGACGCTATAATATGGACCACAAATATGTTGAGTTGTTATTTTTGTTTGATTTTAACTTGTAATTTATGATATTTTTCATATTTAGGATTGGAAACTTGCACCTTCATTTTCTGTGGTTACATGGCGTTACGTGTTTGTCAAAATCACTTAGCGACCTGTCAAGCGGTTTGCCATTCCAAGCGTATGACGAGTTAATAAATTATTTATATTTAATGGTTTATTTTATTCTATTAAACAAATTAAAAATTTAAAGAAATGATAATGAAAATTGTATAAAATTAAGGTTATATTTTACCTGAACCTAGGATCCGAAGCTTCCAAAAACTACTTCCAAAAACCCCATCTCGATCAGGTTTTTCGTCCAGTTTCCCTGATCCATTGAGCGAATGCTGGGAAGAAATGCATAATGAAAATTGTATTAATATGGCCCCTTGTTTGCTTCTGGACATAAATGTAACTTAAATTTTCTGTGCACGTCTTCTAGAATTCAGTGGGAAATACAATTATTCAAATTATAAAGATAAGAGCCAAAATTTATTGCTTATTTTCTTTGAAAATAGATTTTATTACATGGGAGTTTTTTTCTCCTTTTTCTTTAAAAATTTTTCATGGAAATTTTTAAGTATGACTTAGTGTAGGGATCACAGAATTTTGAAAATGTGCCCACAATTCACTTTTCCCCATAGCACGTCATACGCAGTTTTTAACTGTTTTTTTGACGTAAAATAAATAAAATAAATACTGTGATTTAAAGTCAGTAAGATTGGCAGTCTTTGGCTGAAACGTGAACAGCTTGATAATAGAAAAACGAATGACGTTTTGACAATGGTGTCGATGCCTCCAATAACATCGTTTATTACAAAGAATAAATAGTATCGTCCATGACAATGGTGTGGGTAGTAGAAGCGGCAACCCCAGGCAAGAAGCGGTTCTGTGGGAGGTAATGACGTAGGATGCTTGCGTGATGCTGCAGCGATAGGTGTTCAGTCGATAAGAAGCCTATTAGTACTTAACGCATACTAATGACGTGAGCGTTGACGGAAATTCTGTGAGCGTTCTTTTGTCTTCATGGCCGCTTCCGGAGGGCATGACCTCCCACAGCGGGATCTTCACCTCCAGAGACGCATGCCGAGAGGAATATGGGCACGAAAGAACAAAGAGAAAACAAGATAAAACGATTTGACGATAGGAAGCAGTTGCGGATACGAACGCACAGTGTACAGTAACTGTCTGACGCTAAGTAGACATACGTGAGACATACGAAGTAAATATGCTCGAAGAAGCATATTTTCTTGTTAATTACTTTTTGATTAGAATTAAAGAACGAAAGTTCTACAAGAAATTTGATAATTTAACGCTTTAATGATTTAAATTAATACGTTTTAATTAAACTTTATTACCTTTTAAATTTTATTACTTATTAACTTTTTAATTAATTTAACGCTTATGCTGATCTACAAACTTATGCTGAGCTTCAAGAGGCTGAGCGAGATGCTAAGCTACGCTTATGCTGAGCTCCAAGACAATACCATGATAATAAATATAATAGGTACAGCTAAGTAAGAATTAAAATTTAAGACATTTTCTTACAGAAATAAATACGGTGTAAAAATATCAACGAGAATACACGAGAAAACAAAGTAGACACGATGTAAAATTTGTTCGGGCAGCAGAGACTGATTGTTGAATGTTATTCACACGTGGGAGTCTTTTGCGACAACCGTCAAAATAGAGGGAGATTGACTTGAGTGACTGCGGATGCGTGTCAACTGCTAAGGTCATTAGTACCACAAGTGCAGTGCATCTTTTATCACGAGTGGTGGCGCCGTCTTCCTTCTCTCGATGGTGAGATCCGGCGCCGACCTACACGTGGTCTTGCGGAGTTTTCCCCAAACCAGGCATCTCCCACCAGCGGGGCACCGCCCCTGCCGAGAAATGCTGCAAGTTCCCGACTGGTCTTCCGATATACGTACCATCCCACATATCGGAAGCATATGTGTAAGCAAGGAATGAGTATAGGGCAGAAAGTGGAAGGAAAGATCGCGTGCGGTCCGTGACCCGTTTGGTAGGGTACTGCTCCGACCTGGTGTTGTTCCGAGAAATCACGTAAAACTACCGATCAGAGCTGATTGCGGCTAAATTCGACATAACTATGTAGCTAGCGTCGAAAATCTTGCCACTGTTGGTCCTCAAACCATAAGACTTGCCGACCAGAGGCAGCAATGACATCAATGATGCCCGGGGCCGCCTCGGTCGGTGGATTGGGGGACAAGGCGAAAACCTATTGTGAAGCGAGGTATACTCTTGAGGAACGGGGACCGAAAGAAGGAGCCACTTAGTACACGCTGTGGAGCAGAAGGCGTGAAAGTGAGCGCTGATCGAATTATGAAGACTTCAGTAAAGGGGATAATTTCCTCCAGGAAAGCGTTACCTTCCTCTGCGAAGCTTCTCGCTCTCTATCAAATTGCAGCATCAACAGTTCTATAGTTTTGTGCTTCACTAGCATTGAGTATAAATTCTACTTTGCATTTCACAACACATTATACAACATGTATATATGTATATATTATATATATATTATATATATATATATATATATATACACACACACACACACACATGTATAATGTCTGATGGAATTGCAGTTGTTCACAATATTAGTAGTAACTCATTCTATGTTACTGGACGAATGTTAAAGTCGTACAGTTTTCATGGTTGAGAACATATTGTTTTTAATTAACGGAGACGTTCGATGCCTCAAACTTCGTTAGCTCGAACTCTAATTATTCAAAATAGGTAACTCGAGTTTTATTCATTCGTCTTCATCGATGATAATACAGTAACTCGAATGTCGTTATTTCAAAACGTATTGGAAAATTTCATTTTTATTTTCTTAGATTCTAGTGTACATAGACAATATATGTACAGATGAGTAATCATATGAGAATACTGATGTCGAGATTTTGACGAAAGTGTAAATTTTGAGATACCTTGGTTCTGAAAATAAAACAAAAAATATATGGATTTTCGAATCGTCCGTTCGTTATATCTGCCTGTTAACAACACTAGAACATTAATCGAACAGGTTTTCCTCAGAGTGGATAGTTCCTGATCGATTTGGCCAATTTGCAAACCCTGCGAATTTGAAACTTCTATTAATTTTCGGAGCAATTGTAATGAAGCCTATGACACATTTAAGAAGAAGCTATTCTAATAAATATGGTATAGTTGCGATTTTCATTAAAATCTCTGAATTTTAGAAAATTACGAAAGTTCATGTTTCTTCGACTTTCTCATGCAACACACATTACTAAATATTGAGAATATTTGTTACTAGAGTCTATTCATCAAAGTTCAATTAAAGATAACATTCAGTTTTCTCAAAACAGGTATGTCTTGTTTTGTTTAATTAGTAAAATCGTAACTATTTTCCAAACATACCTAATCTTACAGTTTTGCAAAAAATTGATGATGCATTATTCTCTTTGTTTTTTTCAAAGCTCCCACTCTTCTTGGAAAGTAGATTTTTCCAAAAGATGATAAAGATATAAGTTAAATATTATAATATTTTCTAACCGTTCCAAATATCACGTGCAAGTATGTCTATTAGAGATTCATTTGTTTCCTTATCTTCTTAACATTGAAGGTTTTGGTCTTTTATTGGAAGGTAATGTATTTTCATTAATATTTTTCATCAGCGTTATTGAATTCTCGTGTTGATGCTTACTTCTGTCTACGGAATTGTCGTGCCAGTACAGAATTATGCAGTAAAATAAGGGAAAGTGCACTAGTTAACGAGGCAGTGTGCATGATAATGCATACCCACGAAGCAGCAGCTGCTTGCATCGGAAGCAACTGATACGCACGATCTCAGCACGCAATGTTGTCATTGAGTCATTATGACTTTATTGTTACCCGAGGCCATGGTGTTCATTCGGTTGGTATCCTCGTTACAAGAATGTACATGTTGAGACACGGTCATGTGCCGCATAAATTTACCAGAAACCTTGATTACCCTACACGCGATCGGTTGTTAAAGCCTTCAGCCAAGTTGATGTGTTTGGATTTGGACCCAAGTACGAAGTTGCCACCCAGGAGGTTAGTAAGTGGAGCACAGTGGGACTCTTTGCCTCATGGATGGTCAAATATTAAACCATATTGTGATGAGTTCGGTCTGAATGGAAATAATGCTAAAGAAAATGAAGATAAATCTCAGCATTTCAGAATAGCACCATTTCAATGCTACATTGCACTAACAATTATGTTTCATAAAAAATGAATGTAAATTGCAGACAACACACAGGTGTTAACGGTTCATTGTCGGTTTCATGCGTTACTGCTGCTATTGTAGTTAATATACTCATAACGATAACTTAATCATTTTTCCTCAATAAGCAAGTAGAAAAACATTATTATTAGATTTTGGATGGAAGTAGACTCACATTAAATTGTTTTTGTACACGCATCGCTAGCTAGAATAGTTTATTAGTTAAAATTTTTAATCGTTAATGGGTAATGAAAATTGATCGAAAAAAGTTGATCGAAACGCGCGAGTTGATTGAGTCATGGGAGTTGATCGAGTCGTGGGAGTTGATGGGGTCATGGGAGTTGATCGAGTCGTGGGAGTTGATCGAGCTATTGATAGCGGGAGTTGATCGAGTCGTGGGAGTTGATCGAGTCGTGGAGTTGATCAGTCTGGGGTTGATCGAGTCACGCGAGTTGATCAGTCACGGAGTTGACATCCGGATGATCATGCGGATGATCAGCAGGTATTGAGTCATGGGGAGGATCGTGTTTTGGAGGAATTGTATTAGACTGATGGGGTAGTTGATCGAGTGGTGTGGAGGTGATCGAGACGAAGGGGAGTGAATCGAATCATGGGGGAGTTGATCGAGTCATAGACGAGGATGATACCATGAAGAAAGATGGAATCGTCCACTCTTTTGCCCAACGACTATCCCCAAGTGATCCATCGTGCTGCGCCAGGGTGGCGACCGCCCGTCGAGTGCGCATGCGCCGTAAAGCGAGGGTCGTCGAAGGCGGCGACGAGTGCCGCCCGAGGAATTTCCGTCTCCGCGCTTTACATAATGGTGTAATGGCACCTTGTTAGCGCCCGCTCGGTAAATAAGCCCCAGCGTGGAATCCGTTTTAGAGGCAGCAAGCTCTACGGGGGGCAGCGGGGCTGGACGGGTGGGGCGAGGCGGGGCGGAACGTGGCAGGGCGAGGCGAAGAGAGGCGGGGCAGGTGGGACGGGTGGAGCCGGGATGGGCGAGACAGCGCGGGGGGGGCGGACAGAGCGGGGCGGGCGAAGAGAGGCGGGGCAGGTGAGCGGGGGGGCGAGACAGGGGGGGCAGGCGAAGAGAGGGGGGCAGGTGGGGCCGGGAGGGGCGAGACAGGGCGGGGCGGGCGTGAGACCACGCCACCACGGAGCACAGAACAAGCGGTCGCGTAATGTTTAGAACGAGTTAGCACCGGACGCTGTCACCAGCCGGTGGGTCGATAGCTCCAGAACGTATGGAGCAGGCGCGATCGGGCTGGGGCCGTCGGACGAAGGCAAATGAAGACGGGAGCGCCTGTAGACGGAGGGGATAGGCCGATTGGAATTCGGTTCCTCGAACACGTGCGGGCAATTAGAAGTGTGTGGCAAGGTGTAACAAGCCGGGAATCGGATACTCCGAGGAGGAGAGATTTATTGGCTTGTTTTTGTCGGCGTGGAGTTATTCTTTTTAGAATGTTATGAAATTATGGAGAATGTTTCATTTCACGATATTTTATTGTTTTCTTCTTCTTTTGTTCATTTCTATGCAAATTTATTAAATAAATCATTTATCTTATTTTATGAAGTGACGACTCCTTTTCATAAAACTCAAATTTATAGTCACCTTTTATTTTCTGCCGCTTTCTCTAAACAAGTTCATCTTAAGTTACATCCACAAGTCGAACATTCTAGAGAATTGTTTCCAAAACCGGACGTTTTGTTGTTTTTATAGGTTCTATGTTGTTTTGTTACTTCTTAACATTAGTGGACGAGCTGATTCAGGGCGTCAACTGAAGTTATTGCTCTGCCTTTTTTACCGGGGGGTCCTAGAGTTCGAGACCCCACGGTGACAGGATTTTCGATAGTAGCTATTTAGTTACGACGAATTCAGTCTCTGTCTGGAGGAGACTTCCAGCGGCCGGGTGCTCTGATCGTAGTTTTCTGGGGTTTCTCCGATCATCACCTGGCGAACGCCGGAGCAGGACCATAATAAACGGGTCACGGACCGCGCACACTTTCCTTATCTTCTTTGTCCTATTTTCACCCCGTACCTACACAGATTTTCATGTAATCCACCTTGGGGGGGGCGCTCGTAGGAGATAGTGGTTGACAAAATCCTTCAGGGTGACGTGTAGGTCGTCACTGGATCTGATCATCTAACGAGGGAAGATCACCGCCACCATCCATCCAGAAACATGCAATACACACACTTAGCACAATAGCGATCATAGCAGCTGACGCGCCTGGAAACACTAATCAAACAATCAACCATTAAAGATCCCCTTCACCAAGAGTTCTCGGGCACTTTTTTTATTTATTGATTTTTTCGTGTTTGCGGGCGCGTCAACTGCTTTGGTCATTAGTCCCGTTAGTGTAGTGTATGTTTTTCTCTCAAGAGATGGCGGAGATCTTTCCCCGCTGGATGGCGAGATCCGGCGCCGACCTACCGTCGGCTAGTGGGGTTTCTCCCCAACCAGGCCTCTCCCACCAGCGGGGCACCGCCCCAACCGGGACAAGCTCTAAGCTCCCGACCGGTCTCCCGGAATATGTGATAGTGTAGTGCATGTTAGTGTAAGTGTGTGTGTTTGTGTGTGTGTGTGTGTGTAAGGAGGTACGATAGGACAAGAGAAAGGACAAATGGCGCGCGGTCCGTGGCCCGTTTGGTAGGGTACTGCTCCGGCATTCGCCTGGTGTTGATCGGAGAAACCACGGAAAACTACCGATCAGAGCAGCCGGATGCTAAAATTCTCCTGCAGACAGCGACTGAATTCGTCCTTGCTGAAAAGCTAGTGTCGAAAATCGTGCCACCGTCCGGACTCGAACCTAGGACCTCCCGATCAGAGATGCTGCAGGGACATCAGTTGATGCACTGAACTACCGTTCCCGGTCGGGCACTGGTCCCGAGTGCGAGCCGACCGAGACAATTTGCGTACAGTAACGAGAGATGTGTTGTGAACCACATCGTCTCTCATTACCAAGAAGTCATAGCCCGTACTACAATGGATGAACCGTCGAAAAATATGAGAAAGCACTAACATGCTGCTAATCTTGAAGAAAATATTTCGCATAAGCATCTTTCGTTTCACATGAACTACTTCTTTGTCTCGAAGGACTTGCGAAAATGTAAAAATGTTTGCACGTTTAAACACGATCTTTTATCCGGGTTATTATGCGCGTTTGTAGCGAAGCGTAGAGGAGAAACATTTTTAATCGGTGAGTTGATGTTCTCCCACTTCTATATTACTATTTATCTCGCAAACAACAATCCTTAAAACTTTCCTGCTCTTTAAGATTCACTTTCAGAGAGATTTCCCTGCATTCAGAGCAGGGCTATGATCCATACTTTCTCCATGGGTTTGTTGCTCGTCACAATATATAGAATATATACTCTCTTCCAATATATACAGTAATGTAGTTCTCTCATTGTTCAATGTGCATTGATCAGAGTGCCGTGGAGGGATGTCCGACGGGCAGAGAAACAATTGAGAGGAGCAGATCGAAGTCTAAGAAGGCAGAGGCGGATCGAATGGAGTTGGAAGCGGCGGGTCGGAGTGAAGTGGAATATTTTAGGCTAAGGAGTCAGGGAGATTTGAGGTGGGGCGAAGAGGAGCGGGGGATGGGAGGGGATGGAGTGGGTTGGGCGGGGCGGAGAGCATTGGAATGGGTGGGAAGCGTAGGAAAGATGTGGGGGGAAAAGACGGGCCGAAAATAAATGGGATGGTGGAGGCGAAACGGCCCTGTAACGTGCTGTATCGGGGCATTGTCAAGGCAGGGAAGGACGGGGCGAACTGCAATGGGATGGGACCGAGCGGAGGGGATGGAACGGACGGAGAGGAGTTCAGTGGGATGGACGGGGCAGTGCGGAAAGAACGGGGCGGAGAATGGTTGGGGGGGCGGGGAAAAGTGGGATGGGATGGATGGGGCGGAGTGGGATGGGACGGGACAGTGAGGAAAGAGTGGGGTGGGATGGAGTGGGGCGGAGTGGGATGGGACGGGACAGTGAGGAAAAGAGTGGGATGGGATGGAGTGGGGCGGAGTGGGATGGGACGCAACAGTGAGGAAAAGAGTGGGATGGGATGGAGTGGGGCGGAGTGGGATGGGACGGGACAGTGAGGAAAAGAGTGGGATGGGATGGAGTGGGGCGGAGTGGGATGGGACGTGACAGTGAGGAAAAGAGTGGGATGGGATGGAGTGGGGCGGAGTGGGATGGGACAGGTCACTGAGGAAAAGACCGGGGCGGAGAATGGTTGAAAAGGGCAGAGCACAGACTGATAGGGAAGATCGATGCGAAACGACCGTGCCAGAACGGGCCATGGTCACGGCGGGGCGGGACGGGACGTGGTTTGTGGTGGGCGGGGGCGGGAGAAGTGCAAGCCCGCCACCGCCCCCGTGCGCCGGCGCGGCCGGCCGGGCTTAGATCGCTCCATTGATCCGCCTGCTGGCGAGGAGAAAACCCATTCATAGTTCGAAGGCCTGATTGATGAAGCGTCAGCCAACTGTTGCCCTCTGCGGCGGCTTTCTCCGCCTGAGCTACTGCCCGTCCCGCCGGCGCCGGCCGTGCTCCCCGGCTCCCGCCCGTTCTCAATGAGTGGGCGTTGTCTCTGAATCTTGGGAGTAAGGTCGCCAGAAATGTTTTGAGGAAATAGTGAATCGGAGGGGGGGCAGGGAGTTTTGAATAATAATGATTCATTCTCTCTACAGATTCTCTCTACACAGCGAAGTGTCAAGTTGAGCTTTGCTTTTGCATAAAATGGAATAAATCTGTTCTATACTAGTTCAAATATTCAGACAAAATGTTCTGTCTGCATTTAGGGCCAGCATTCATCAGGAGTTCGTCAAAGTATTACACGAATGAAAGACATCTATGAAACTCGCTTTTAGCTTATGTTAGCGGTGCTGTGCACTTGGACAAAGATATAAGTAATACAAATTACCATACTAAGACGACTACTGCATAGACCTGCGAAATAGCCAGGATTTGCATCAGAGTGAAGTCAGCTCTAATCCAGTTTAAAAACTTACCATAATAAACACTAAAGCTCTGCTAACACTTGTTCACTCATACAATGAGTTGTTCTTTTTCGTCATTCGATAAATTATTTTTACGTGTTCACTATTTGCATTTTTTAAATTAGTGAACCAGAAATAGAAATAGTGAACAGTTCACTCCAATAGTGAACATCTGGCAACCCTACTTGAGAGCTGACGATTTGCTGCAGAATTTTGTGGCATACCCAGAAAGGGTTTTATTTATAAAAATCTGTGGTACTTTTTTATTGACGAAGTATAATTCACCTACAATTATTGGTTACTCTTCAGCATTTTCTTAGTTAAATAAGTCTTAGTGACCATTCACATGTCTTTTGAAAATCAGTATCTCATGCTTAGAAGACAGAGAACATTGATGCACTGTTGTGATGTCTGGGAATACTATTAGCGATTTTTCCAAGACTAATATTCAACTATTGTGTTGAAAAATGTTTGAAATTTTTTTGTGAAACTACTCTGTCACTGTAGATATGGTTCTGTATAAGAATATTTTATGATATATGTATGTATTTGGCGTTTGTTATAATTGTATGTATGTGTTTGGGTCGGTAGTCTGACTTCGCAGGCCAGCTACAAGTGTCCCCTTTGCCTGGGCCTAGTTAAATTCCCATGCTTGGGGGTAAGAGCGACATGAGGCGAACATGACGCATTCTCTTCACCGTAACTAGCAGGATCCGCATGCTCGAGCTTTTCTTCGTCATATAGCTACAGAAACTGAGACGATTTTGAAGGAAAGCTACAACTATAATTTTGCCTCCACTGGGAATCGAGCCCGGTGACCATAGCACGGGAAGGTAGTACGCTGTCCATGATCCATCCTAGAGGCATGTTTTAATTACAGTTAATAAAATAAAATCGATGCTGTGCTGGTACAAACAATCCTTACGATGTCAGTAAGTGAAGAATATTTGCAAGGCAGTACTACGTAGTTTCAACAACAAAAAAGAGGCAATTGATCTTCTTACGATAAAGCGTTGTAGTGAACATTCCAAAGTTGTTATTCTCGTGGGTGATTGTTGAAAATAAAAATAAGTTGTTCGTTGTCACCCCTGACATAGTTTTTGCTGCTCTGTCACTCGTGGGTTCGAACAGGTGCGCAGATACGATCTTATGAAGAATTGATCAAAGTGAGAGGATGTGGCAGTAGGCTGGAGATCAAGTTTGGAGAAGTACTTAGCTGTATATCGGCAAGGACAGCAAGTTGTCTGCTTGATGTACGAGTTGTGTCCCTGCAATCGATAAGTATGGATTACTTAACAAGACGTAGAGAAGCATTCGAAGAAATAATGCTCTAATGGGAGCGCGTGGTAGAAAAACATTCTCCTAGCGACGAAAGGTAAATTCTTCCTGTATCTTTTATAGGTAATAAAAAGAAAGAATGGATGGCATCTCGTCACCAGGAAATGAAAATTGTTTCAATACTCTTGATAATGTAGTTTCAAGAGTAGTATAATGTAGTTCGGTGTTTCGGAGAGACCAGCGATCAAATATATTGGTCCGTTCATAACCATAATGCAGGTGAATTCTGAAACAAATTTCGAAATTACGGTTGGAAAAGATGTGAGGACTTCATTGTGAAAGTATGTTTTCTTTAATGCAATTCTCTTTCTTTCATAAGTATGCAACTTTTTCCGGGGTTGGGCGCAACCATTAACACTTTTATTTACTAAGCAAGAATTCGCGACCTGCAGTACAGCCCTGAAGAGGACCGCGATATGTCGGTCGAAACGTCGGCACCCCAGCCTTCGACGCGGCGTCACCCGGACAGCCCAGATCATGACTCTGGCCGCGAAAGCCTACAATTTCATTTAAGCAAGAATTTGTTGAAAGCTTGTCACATAAAATTACGTCACTGTGCATTTATAGAGTGACTTGAATTGACAAGAATGACTTGAGACACACTTTAATACTTCACCGAAGCGCGAGGTCTCCTGGTGAAATTATTTGACATATTGAGGAAAATATTTTCACGCATTATTGTGTAGTTTTGCTACATAGAAATCTTTACTATAGGATACTCGTATGTTTCATAATTTTTTGTATTGGCACTAATTTGAAAATCTGTTTTCTCTATTAATGAAAAGCTAATTAAGTAATTCTGTTGGAAGTTCCTTTTAAATGTAGCTTTTGAGTGTAGGATTTCGGAGATTCTCTTCCCAGGCTTCTACGGACCTGATTTAGGAAACATTTTTTGAGTTCGGGGAGGACAAACCGATTAACAAATCATTTTAATCTTTAAAATGATTCAAAAATTTGAAATGAAGACCATCGAATCTTATTTCTTAATTCTGTCATCCACGCCAAGATTACAATTCTTTAAATTTCAATTTCTACTTGGTCATAACATTAAGTAACAATCTTGGTAATATTAGACAGTTTTGTCGTGTAACTAAGGTACAGAAATAAAGACTTGAGGCATGTAGCGTGCAAGTTGCATGTTTAATAGCACGAAGAGCAATCTGGAAAAAGCTACTGGAAACTTTCCCAAGAATATCTTACCCTGGAATATTTGTGGTGACAGGACAATGTCTAAGATACAAATCTGACTTTGAACCGAAAACCCTATATAACTTAAAATATAACCTACTGTTATTATTTACCTTAATACACAGCTTTTTGGTTTCACAGTAATACGAATCAAAGCATGGTCGCATTTTT
This sequence comes from Teleogryllus oceanicus, assembly GCA_964035755.1. Lineage (NCBI taxonomy): Eukaryota > Metazoa > Arthropoda > Insecta > Orthoptera > Gryllidae > Teleogryllus > Teleogryllus oceanicus. The sequence goes on from CAXIVR010000007.1 coordinate 109,916,786, forward strand.
CCAATAAATAAACTAAAACTAGCTTAGAGTAATTACAACCTAACACGCATAAGAAAGCGTACTGTGAAACATTTCAGTGTTATTCTACAGTATTTTTTTCTAATAAAAGATACAAAATATAAAATGGAAACATTTTCGAACAACAAAATTCAACATTTTAATTTTTTTATTGCATACCCCCATTAGTCAACGCGAAAGACATTAGTCAACAATGGAAGTCCCTTGGATTCCTGGAGGACGAGAACATTGTGTGCCTATCGCAACACCCTGCCACAGACAACACCTTTAGTGTATAGGTTAAGTTTGGACCCTATGGACTTTTTTAGTAAATTCAGAAATTGAAAATCTTCCCTGAGTGTTTCCATGTGTTATTCTTGGTATTGCCTGATATCACTCATGGTTCCATTCTCCCCCTCCCCGGCCCGTCCGGAACCGCCGGGCAAATTGGCGAGATCAACAAACAGTACTTGGAAGTCGGATGTAGATTGTCCGAGTAAAGAAAATATGGCCCGCAATTCATATTAAAGGTTTTAGTTGTGACCCTTGAGGTCATGCAAATTGGACATCCCTGGTCTAAGTAAAAGAAATGCAAAGCTCTGCCCACTTTTAGTTTGAAGAGAGTCACTCTACCAGTCCGGCGTCCTGTCCAGAGCATGCGCTCAAGAGTTGAGAGAAGCCCTCCGCTGCTATCCGTCTGGATCGCATGACCTCCTGCCTCGCAGTTGCTCTCGCCGACACTCCCGCCGCCTCCTGCCCCGCCTCCTCCACCACCACCACCACCACCACCACCACCACCCAACAACAACAACAACACCGCCACCACCACCACCACCTTCACCATCACCATCACCACCACCAACAACAACTCCGCCACCACCACCAGTGCCATCCCATCACCTCCACCGCCGCCGCCGCCACCACCATGCATTTAACATCGAATTTTTAAGCTAATGCTTTTTGTAAATCGATGTTCTTTAACATCAATGTTTTCTGTTCGATGTTTTTACGTGGTTGATATTTTAATTTGAGTGAAAAAATTACCATAATAAGAATGAAAACTTGTTATAATATCTAGTTATCCAGATATTTGATATTCATCAAACCAAAATGAGCAAGAGTGAAAAATATTTTAAATGGAGGTTTCGTCGATAAATGCAGTCGATATAATTTTTGAATTATCAAATCAAATCAAATGATAAAAGTTTTATTGCGTAATTGTCGGGGTCATTTAAAAAAATTGTCAGTTAAATCCCAATGACGTATATGTGACAAGTTAGATGAGACCACCTTCAAATTAGCTCACCTCCCCCCGCGTGGATATTAGGGTTAGCTAAAAGTTATGATTAAGGAACGGATTTTCATGTAAATACATATTTTTATAGGGACAAGATACCTACATTCTCTATTTTTTTAGACTTAACACGACATTCTGAACGAATTGGAACCATTTTTATTTTACATATTTGTACATATTTTGGTACAATTACATATTTTTACATATTTTATCTATAGCTACATAATTCGTTACATTTTAATATAATTATAGGTCGAAAATGAACATTTCACATGCGAGTTCGAAATATATGTTACTTGAAATGTAACTTTGTTACTGAAATACTTATAAAACCACTCAATGCGCTTGTATTAACGCCGGACCATCGTATTAATTGTCAAGCTTACCTCCCCCCGTCCCATATACTTCTTGGAAAGTGCGTAGTCTGGATCAAGGATGAGCGGATGTATGTGAAGCAGAAAGAACTTCAACCATGTGCTTACTCGTGGTTCGTGGACCCCATGCGTAACTCGTTAAAAAAATCAAATCATGGTCTTATTTCTTTTCTGGAGTTGGGGAGGGGAGGCATATGCTCCATTTACTCCCCCCCTTCTTTCTATGACAGGCTTCACTTAAGCGCCGACTCCTCGTAAACAACATTGTATATATAACAAAAATATCATATATTTCGGATGGAACGCAAATAGTTGCTTCTGTAGATGAACTTTCTTCCAGCCTCTCTGAATCCATATGATCTGATCTGATCGGCATCGTACTGTGCTCGGAAAACGCTTGAAGAATGCAAGTTTAAACATTATAACGAATTTTTATTTCACATATTTCCTATTTTTTCTTACATATTGTAGAAAAAATAAGTACATAAATATGTACATATTTTGCTTCTTTTATTACTATAAAATCCGTTCCCTAGTTATGATTGAGGTTTAATAGTCTATGATATTGGGGCAATGCGTTAGTAACTTCGATATTTTAATTTTGGAGATCGATATTAAGATTTTTTGGGGTAGGCGATGTTGCTTCCTTAGCTCCCACTGCCGCCGCCGCCGCCTTCACCTTCACCTTCACCATCTCTGCCGTCACCGTCACCGCCACCGCGGGTCGCGCCGCCTGGCCCAGGCGTTCCCAGCGCTGGGCGCCGCGCCGCGCCGCGCCGCCTACTTGACCCGGTCGCCCGATGAGCCAACGGAGCACCTCCGCTGACACCCAGACCTCCGCCCGCACAGTGGACGCCACAAACTAAAGCCTGTTTTACACGGTCATTTTTTCATCCTTTTTTCATCATTTTTCTGTACAGAAACTGGATGGAAAAAGGACGTTCGGTTCTATGCGTACTGAAACTGGATGAACGTGATTCCAACGTTTTACACGGTCATTTCTGGTCTGTATGTAATCGTGATGAAAATACTTCCTCCAAACGCCGCAAAAAGCGCTGCGAGTTTAACAGTTGAACATCGCATTTAGAGAAACAAATTAAATTAGCGGGAAGAATGATCACATAGTTACGAATTCGCAGAGTAAGGAGTAGAAAGATGTGTGAGGTATTGTGGTTTTATTTGCGAGAGGGATCACTTAACGCAAAGACTCAATATCTCAAACAACACGTGCCCACGCTACGCACCATATATATATATATATATATATATATATATATATATATATATATATATATATATATATATATATATATATATACTCCATGCCGGAGATCTCACGCAACCGAAGAAAGTTCCATAAAGTGACACTAGGGGCACTGTCGTCAAACTGGATGAAATCTGTACGGAAAAATGAAGCATGCATCATTTTTTCGTACAAATTACATCCAGTCTGCTCAGTATCGACGGGAAATGATGAAAAAATGACCGTGTAAAACAGACTTAAGAGGCAGAAACTATTTAATTGATAGCGCCACAGAAATGGTATGTTGGCGTGTTGACTCAGGTTATTCATAAACGGAGAAGGCTGTTAAATTGGATTTTTTTGATTGATTGATTTTTTCGTGTTTCCGGGCGCGACAACTGCTCTGGTCATTAGTCATGTTAGTGTAGTGCGTGTTTTTTTCTCGGGAGATGGCGGTGATCTACCCCCGCTGGATGGCGAGATCTGGCGCCGACCTACCGTCGTCTAGTGGATTTTCCCTCCTGAACAGGCTCGGGCTGCGGCCCGCCCACTAGCTGCGGAGTAGGGGCGGTGGCGAGTCATTACCCGCTTACTCGGGCGTGACGGCCGCGCGCGGACCGTCCAGGCCCGCTCGCACCGGTCGCCTTCCTTTCCCGCCAGGGGCAGTAACGCCCCGCTGACGTCACTCGGCGGCGGCTCCTTCAAATGCGTGGGGCGGTCACGACAAGTTAAGCGGAAAAATAGCATGTTTTTGCCCGGAGGTTTTCAATTCTTTCGTCGGCGACCCACTGTGCGTGGTGTGCCGACCCCGGGGTCTCGGCGCGGGTCCTCTTTCGGCATTGTTTCTGCTCGAGGGCCGGGACGCCCCAGACGAATGGCGGCGCCGCTAACCGATTTGACCCCGGGGTCGGGTTGCGGTGCATCTCTTCCCTGCGCTCGAGTGCGCCCGCCCCCTCCCACGCCACGGGAGATCCGAGCTGTCCCGGAGGTCGGGAGGTTGCCGTTTCCGGATGAGAGGGCTGACACGTGTTGTTACCGCCGCCGCTCCAACAGGCGTCTCTACACTCCAGGCGTCTCATTGGATTCGGCTGGATGGGTCAGGGTGTAGGTGGCGACTGGATGAGTAATGGTGTTCATGTCGGCAAGTGTCGGATACGATGGCAGTAGTGATGACTAAAAAACAATAAAAAAACTACACAAAACAAACGAAAACAGCAGCAACAAAACCGAAAACATCGATATTTTTAAATAGCGATATCTTCCCTCAGACAGTTTTATATTATGAGAGAGTTTGTGCACCCTCGTACATTAAAGCACTATCGATCTCTTGCGCATGTGCAGTTCAAGTTTCGCACCACTTTAGTGCCTCTGCGCAGAAGATCGATAGCGCGGTCCGCTATGGCGTGCAGAAATTCGCTATAAAATCCATGTTTTGTTTTCAATGTTTCCTTCGGATCAATATACTTTTCCAGAAACAGCAATGTTGCAAAGAAATTTGTATGGTATAAATAAAATTTTCAATTTCTAATTGTTTTTGCACTACTCACAATCAACAGCCATTGACAATGTGAATGTTGTCGATCCCCAGGCGGTACGAAACCGTTTGTTATTCGTAACCTTTCTCTAGTGTTCTTACCTTTTTCAATATTTTGTACGAGTTAATATCGTTAAACTGTATTTTGAAACTTGACTGCTTAAAACATTGATTAGGATATTAAGATGACAGTCAAATTTAAGACAAAATATTCTTTTAACTAATATTGACGTGTTATATTGGCCTGGACATTTTACGTCATTTCATCATATTCAAAACATAGATATTTTAAAATTCAATGTTTTTGTCGATCGTCGTAAAATATCGTCGTAAAACGTCGTAAAACCTTTTGGTGATGTATCGATGTTTTGCAAAAAATGCCATCACTAGGCAGTAACAGTTTTGTTGTACTAGAGGAGCCTTGGAGACGTGACAGAAACTTGTTGGAGACGTGACAGAAAAGTAGTAATGGAAGCTTCCGGAATGAGATTTCTAAGAGCAGTAAAGGCTGTAGTCTCCTATATCAGATCAGAAATGAAAGCATCTAAAAAAATTTCAACATTTGCTCCATAGTAGACAAAACAAAAGAGAAACTTTCAGCGTGGAACCAACACCTTCATAGGATGGAAGATGATACAATCACAAAGCTGGCCTACGGGCCTGTTGGAAAAAGAGATCCCGGTTGTCCAAGACAACGATGGAGTGAAGTCGGAACGGGTCTTTTGGCCTATACCGTAAAAGAAAGAAGTGTTGATTGCTCGGAATGGTTTTTGTCTACGTGGGGTCGTTGAAGTCAGATTGTGCAATTCATCACCCAGTTTGCTTTCAATCGTTCAAGGCTTTCTTGACCCGGTAGGGGTTGCATGGGAGAATTCGGAACCGGGCATTATTTCATGTACAGTTTTCTCTTGAGAACATTGTATACTCTTGTGATTTTCAGTACCTTTCCCTTAATTTTTAATCTTAATATTAACCGCCTCATGGTAAAAGGCGATCTTTCAACTGTCTGACCCGTTAACGTGAAAAGTGGAAGAAAACAGTAGTACGGTATTACTCGTTCACTTTACATTTGCAGATACAGCACTGTGATCTGTTTCATGAGGCTCCCGCCAACTGAAGTTGAATCGCCGCTCTGCAGTACATACTGGTAGATTAGATATGATGTAAATGACGGTGAGCTGGATACAGGACCCCGCTCATTGCAGGGTAGAAGCAGGCAAGAACAGCAGTCACTGCAGAGAGAGCGTCTAATCTAACTCAGCAGGTAACCATTCAAAGAATAGAATAGACTTATTTCGTTGGCTGCCATTCTGCGCCATTCGTCATTCTCCAAGGAAAGAAAAATTCTTCACGCTTTCCAAGAATTAAGAAACCTTACCCACATGATGTCATAAAGCAATAATTCCCTTCCCTTATATCCCACTCCCTCAACGCCAAAAAAAGCAAAAAAAACAAAAACAAACAACAACAACAACAACAAAATTGACAAATTAAAAAATCACAGCAGCACAATTGGTTAACAACAATATAAATAGTGTAACAAATGTTAAATGTATTGTATATACTTTCTGAAACCATCACATGTAAAGCTTTTTGGCTGGCCATAGAATAAATAAATTTACAAAAATATTTATTGAAAACAATTGAAGGGCTCAGCTCTAGATTGTTCTGTACCACACTCCGTATCCTCACTTGTACAATTAAAAAAGTTACCATAAAATTTGTGTTTTCTTTCCCTTGATCTACACTAATTAAATAATATTTTTATACGTACACTCGTACATACGTATACTACACTAATTAATAAAACAATTTAGAATAAGGTTGAGCATGAATATAGATTCATCTGGTTCCCTTTAATGTCTGTGTGTACATTACGTATAAAAAAATTACCCTTGGCGGCAAAATTTCATATGCCTGGCTGACGTTTTTAAGCGGACATCAATGGCAAGACGCGATGATCGGTGTGAGAATATTGCTTTTCACGTATTCTTACTTTGAATAATAATATATTATATGTTAATGGAAATATTTTACGATGCAATGGAGACAACTACATGAGCTGGAACATCCACCCCTGATTTACATAATTGTGTAATGTCACGGTGCAATTATCCATGAAACGATCAACCTCGTAATTGTAAATTCTGGAACCTCGTTCAGGAAGAGCCCGATTATGTCGTTCCGCGTCATTTCTTAATTTTTTACTCAAAGGGGAATCTTCACCGTGAACTAACCTGTGTTGACCGCTGACTTCCTTGTTTCGCTTGAACTGGTGAAGGAAAAACTGAACATTTTCAGTTATTCTCTTTTTCAGTTTAGGGCTTTTGACCACCACTCACTCCTGTTACCGCTAGGTATCTAGTATACTAAAAACTTAAAATATCCGTTCATCGCTTTTATAAAACGTCAAGAATTGATAATTCACACATAAAAGTTGGTATAGATAAACAATTTTAAAAACATCAAATAGTAAATATGTTCTATTTTTCAAAACACAGAATTTGTATTTTCCCCTTATCAATATATTTTATTTTAGGCACAGCGAAATAATTTAACAAATAAGTCTCATGAAAGGTACAATCGGAAAGAATGTTCCTGTTCATAGAGAATACGTTAGTAAGGGTCCATTTATTGTTGAAGAGCTCGATTTTTTAGCACGTTCCCGATACCTCATAGAGGCATTAGGCTGCCCAGTTATCTAGGAATCGGTCACACAATGTCACTTTTGGGCGTTCCAAACAAAAACCGAGGTACTGGTATTCGCTCACGGCCGTTCAGGATACGAACAACCACGAACCTTTCGCGTGTCGTGAAGAAACTCATGAGAGGACGGGTTGCATTCGTGACAGTTTATTCCCGCGAGCCTTTAGACACAGATGCTCATATATACCTGGGCGAATATAACTGTCATGTATCTCGAACGAGCAAGGGCCTCTTCCGTAACTTGCGAACGAGCTTTCTTCAGGAAGAACGGAGCAGCTTTCGCTGTGGTGCGCGCGCCTGCCTACCTGACAGACCACAACCACCGCCACCGCGCGTGGCTTGTAACTCGCGTTGCAAGGACGCATCAAGGGTGGTGGGGAGGGCGAGGAGGAGACGGAGGAAGAGCAAGAGGGGGCAAATGAACAGGCAAAGGAGGAAGAAGATGAGGGAAAGGAAAAAAAAAAAGGAAATGGAGAAGAAAATGAGGAACAGGAAGAGGAAAATGAGGGAGAATATGAGAATGAGGCGAGGAAGAATAGGGTGGATGGGGAGAAACAGAATATGAAAATGAGGATGAGGAAGAAGAATAAGTGGATGAGGATGAGGAAGGTGAATATGTGAATTAGGATGAGGAAGAAAATGATGAAGAAAATGAGACTGAGGAAGAATATGAGGAGGAGGGAGACGAAGAACAAGAACGGAAGAAAGAACAAGAGGAGGAGAAGGAAGATGAGGCAAAATCGTAGAAGGTGGAAACCACGAGGCCCTGGCCGTGGAGGCGAAGGTGTCGACGGAGGCGCTGTCTCCAGGGCCCCTCCATTCACACGGAGCGGCGGCGGTGAGCGAAGACCACTCGCGGCCAGCGCTTCTCACTCCCCCCCTCCCGGCCGCCTCCGCACAATGGACACTGGCGACTCTCTCCCCCACCTCCGCCCGCCCTCCCGCGGGCGGGCCGTTCCCGCGGGAGGCACGCGCGGAATCCACCCCGCCCCCGCTCCCGCCCCCGCGCCCCCCCGCTCCGCTCTCACGCGACAGTGCAACGCGACCGCCGCGAAGGACGTTGCTGCTGCTGGCGCTGCCGCTGTTGTTGGCGGAAGTGGGACGTATTCCTTGCATTCGAGGCGTTTGTGATTGGAGGAAACACGGAGAAATGGTGCTTTCAACTTGGTTGAAGAAGGACCGCCGTCAGGTAACGTGACAAGCCGGCGCGAAGGGAGGGGCATATTCGAAGAAAAGTCTCTGCGAGCGAAGATATTTGGGTGGAGAGTTGGATGTTAAATTTGTGCCTTGATTTTTGGATGTTAGAAAATTGTGCTGAAGGATTTCACTTTTAGAAAACTATTAACTTAGATAATTTGAAATATTACTGCGAAAACAAATCAACACGTGCTGAAAGAGAATTTTTGGGGCCTACCGATTATGTGTGTTACATGACTATTAATACAAAATTATATAGTGTTAAGATAATGCAAAATCTCTGAACCTAAAAACCAAGAAAGGGACGTTACGCGTTAGAAAATAGCGTTGGAATTCTGATTTGTTGTTGTGACGTTCTATATTAGGTGAGTTCTTGTCAACATATCATTATTAGAAGCAACGTTTCGATATCCGTGGCTTCGGAAAGATCGATCCCGACAAAACTCTGAACCTAAAGATACCTAAGAAGAGACTTCAGTTACGTAATTAGCGGGTTGATTTCCAGTAGCGACACTTTCACATCGTCAGTAAATACGATTATTGGAGTAGTTTCATTTGGTGGAATGTGAGGAAAATGAGTTTAATTTCCCTAATATCATTTTTCTAATTGTACTATTAATAATATTACAATTAAGAATAATTATTCCCCAAATCAATGTGAAATACTTCTGAATTGTTTGAAACTGATTTGTTTGGTACATCGCCATGATTTTTCCTTAGCAAACATTTGACTTGCGATGAATCGATGGTTGTTTACGTAACTAAGGATGTTATAACCGTTGCTAAGGATGTTAAATTTCTTAACATACAGCTAGGTACAGGGGAAAAACGATGGATAATGTATTAAATAACCTGCAGCTTGAAATCTTATTTTACACAAAAATTTCGTTCAGTGATTTTAGTACCCATGTGTTTGCACTAGAGTTCGCTTTTTTGATTTGACTGCAAATATGCCAATGGTTGAAAGTAACACGGGAATCGGTTTTGCAACGTTTATGTGCTTGTTGCTATGCTAACTTATGCCAGAATTAGCAATATTTAACGCGTGTACAAATACAATTATGTCCGGAGCGGGACTCGCACCCGCGACCCGTCTGTCCGAGATCTCTACACGATCGCTATCTCTATCGCTATCACTTAGCAATCTCGGCCACCGGATCGGCACTGGATAACTAATGTGTTATTAAATATTGTGTAATTAAGTTGTCCGATATAAACGAATGATGAAGAGGGATGAAAGAGAATCGCACGTTTGCGAATTTGCTTCTTGATTCTTCCTCAGAACGTTTTCATTTAGAATCACTGAAAATAATTCTGTGAAAAACGGAATTGCCTTTGGACAGGCTCTTCATTTGACTCGACTAATTAATTAGAATTGGCAATTGTTCGTGAGGGCACAGGGGCCTCTCGAGTGCTGAATTCCTGGTGTCAAGAGCTACTGGAACGGGTCGTTTATCTCCATTGTGATATATATTTTTTCATCTGCAAGTCGATAAAGGAAGTTCGCCCAATTTGCATGTAACTATCCCGTTCATAAAACACCCCTTCGATTTCATTAAAGCGTTACAGCACTTGAATGTCGTCGTTCTCCCTCTTCCTTTCTTTCCCGATCTTTCACGCACATCCGGTGACGTCATATTAGTAAAACGTTTGATCAGAAACAGCTGAGGAGGGTAGACTTTCTATTGAATGTTAATGGGAACAGCCATTACTTTTCAATATAAACGTGTGTTGATTAGATATATTTGATATTTCCGGACAGTAAAGAATTTGTTGCTGATTGTCAATTTGTTGGTCTCCAGCCGACTGCACTGTCGTGTTTTATTTTGAACATGTTAACATGTTCTTTTATGTGAACCCAAAAACTTCAGTTTACTATCTATAGTTGAGAATCAATCTAATTTACGTGTGCGTCATTTCCCAAAGTTTTTTTCTACAATCACAGATTCCATGGGAATCAATAAACAACTCCAGTAACTTTTGAAGTTAGTAGTTAATTGATTAAAAATCTATTACTAATCGTGGTGACAGTGCACCACAAATAACGAGTAATCTGTAAAACATGTCAACACACTCATCTCCTTTTGAAATATAAAGCAATGATTTCCAAAACAAAATTAAAACAAAATAGATGGAAAGAAAGATGGAGAGAGAAGGGAGAGAGAGTGAAGAGAGAGAGAGAGGGCAGGGGGGAGAGAGGAAGCAGAGAGGCGAGGCGAGAGAGGAGAGGGGAGAGGAGGGAGAAGGAGAGGGTGAGAGAAGAAGGTGAAAGGGAGCGCGAAAGAGTGAGAGAGGGTGAAAGAGAGTGAGAGAGGACAAAAGAGAAAAACAGAAAGAGAGAAAAGTAGTTTTTGAATTGCTTTTGGAAAAAGTATTCCTCGTAAAACTCTTTTCCTTTGCGTGCGGTGGTGGAGTGAAGTGCAGCGTCGTCTGCTGAATTCCCCATTGCGTTGGCTGCAATCGGGCCGCCAGCGACGGCGCGGCGTAGGCCCGCGTGCGGTGTGCGCCCGCGGGTGCGCAGTTCGCTTCGCTGTCGCTCATTGCCGCCCCTCTCTCCCCTTCGCCCCCTTGTCCGCCCTTTCCTCTCCGGCAGTGGCTCATTAAAGAAAAATTGCGGCGCCTCTCCTTAAGGCCTTTTCCTCTTTCTTGCTCCCGCGCGGCCCGCCTCTCCCGGCTACCTGCGCCCCCCCCCCTGCCTTCCCGCATGCATCCCGCGCTCCGTGCGCCCCAAGCCTTTTTTTCTCTGAGATCTCTCCCCGCGGCCACGCCCTCTCCCGGCTACACTTCGCCCCGCTTCGTACCGCTTCGCCCCGCTTCTCCCCGCTCCGTTCCGCATCGCCTCGCTTCGTCCCGCTTCACCACACCCCGCTTACCCGCTCTTCACCTCGCCCGTTCCGCTTCGCCCCTCGGGTTTGTCCCGCTCGCCCTTCACCTTCTCCGGCTTATCTCGCTTCGTCCCGCTTCACTTCGCTTCGTCTCCGCTTCGCCCCGCGTTCTCCCGCTTCATCCCGCTTCGTCTTGCTTGCCCGCGCGCTGCTTCTCCGATACCACTTCCGTGTTTCTCCGCACCACTCCTCACCACTCCGCCTTGCTCCTCTGTCCCACACCTCCCCGCCCCGCTCCATTCCGTCTCTGCCCGCTCTGCCAGCCCCTTTGCCCGGCCCGCCGCGCCCGCCACCCCGCCCCGCCACACTAGCCCACTGCCCCCGCTTCGTTCCACTCCGCTTTGCTCCGCACCACTCTTCCCCTCTCCGTCTCGCTTTGCCCTTTTGCCTCCCCTCTCCCTCACACTACTCTACCCGACACACAATTTCATACAAGTTCTATGATATAACCCACACTTTCGCCATCTTGCGGTCCGTACCTCGGCAACAAGGTCTCTCGGTCAACAAGGTCTGCATCCCAATCTTCCGCATTTGCACTCGTTACCGCTTCTTTCTCCTACTTCATTCTTGCTACTACAGTCCACGTTCCACCCTGACATCCCGTCTTGCCCCTAGACCAAGCCATCGACGCCCTCTGTACCTTATCCTTCACTTATCCATCTCTCCCTACCCGCTCTTTTTTCTTCACATTCCTTCTTTACCCCTCCCCAATCCTTCTCAGTCCCGCCCCTTTACCCCATCCTCTTTCTTGTTTTTCTCCTCCTTCCCCCCCCTATCCCGTGTACTTACCCCCCCCCCATTTCTCCTGCTCCTTCCTCCTTTACCCCCTTTTCCCATCCTCCTCAGTCTCGCCTCTCCCTCCATCCATGTAAATTAACCTACCACGCTCTATTTCTCCTGCTCCTTCCTCCTTTACCACCCTTTCCCCTACCCCGCAATCTCGCCCCCCCCTCCCCCTCGTCGACGGCGGGGGCTCTTCAACAGCTGAGAGTGCGAGGGCGGACTTTGACACCGCTACGTGAAAATGAAGTTTTTGATCCTGCCAATTGCTGCGTGGGAGCGCACGGCTTGGCCCTGTTCACTCTGGCCCGCTCTAACGTCCTTGTTTCTTCTTTTTGCTTTCAGGTGAGTGAAAAACCCGACCAGATGGGCCTGTGATGTGTGCAGAGGACTCGACGCAAAGAGTTCTTTGGTGGAACGTGGTGGCCTGTAATTGAGTGCCAAGTATGTGGAATTTACTGTACATTATCAAAATTCCATTTTGTGAACGTAGACGCGTTACATTTTTCTTTATGTTTTGCTTTTGTGTTTTTGGATAAAATCGTCATCATTATTTGTATATTTCTAAATGTTTTCTAATTGCATTTATAATATATACACGGTTTTTGTAAGTAAAATTGTAATTAATATTGTGTTTTCGTACTATTGAAATCAGTACATACATCATCAGTTTAATCGTGTAGTTAAATAAGTATTATCTTAAGTTAAGAAGTATAGTAATGTATCCATAACGTCGAATTCCGAAAAAAACGATGTTAGCTTTAAGCTTCAGAACCGCTCATTTTTTCTCCTGTATAATTTGGGTTGGAAATTTTGAATTTTTTTCCGGGTTGAATTTGATTAAAACTAAATTTTAGTTTGCAAATCACTGAATCTATTAGAATCCTGTTTTAATATTTCCTGAGCCTTATACAATGTTCTTTTCAGCGGAGTAATGCACTAGATGTAAATGACGTAATGAGAGCGTTACATTCTATGTGGAAACAGTTGATTTTCTCTGTATTGTAAGAGGCAGGTCAACGATCAACATACCTCCAGTTCTAGTTTGAAGATGACGGAGTCAGCCTTGATGGTCTATAACTATTTTTGGGGGTGAAATTTTTATTTTATTGCGCGTTCTGAAATTGAGTAGCAAGAATGATAACACAGCAACTGTGTTATCTGGTTCTGATTTAGACTTGAAAGTGGTAAATCAGTATTTTTATAGAGAAGTTCTCGAAAGCTTTTATGTAGAAGTTCAGGGAAAAGAATTGTTCCTGTAAGAAAAACTTCGGTGCTCCTTTAGGGAAATGCTCCTTGCCACACAACGATTAACGACTTTTTGGCAGATTAAAAATTCACTGTCATTCTTCAACCGTCTTTTTCTACCATACTTGAGTTCTTGTGACATTTTCATTTTCCCTTCCCCTCAACAGATTGAAAATTCATCTTAAAGTACACGATTTGCGGACTTTAAAGATTCATTAGGCCGTAATCGGTCTGCTGAAGGTGATTTCAATTCGTTGAGTACCAGCACTTCTGTGAAAAGAGGAAAAAAAACGCTATATGAATTTTCGACAACATAATTTTGAAGAAGACCTTGTGAAATTGTCATTTTAATAGGATAAAAATATTAAAAATCAGAATTATTACTGTATTTATACTCCTTTCAAATTTCTTCGGTTACAAATTTAATTTAAACTCCTAATAAACACATATTCTCTTTCATAGACCAAAGGATATTTCGCAAATTTTCGACTTTTGTATAGTGTGTTCACCTTTAACTTACCAACACTTTTTCTGTTCTCACTACACCAGGATGGCTCAATGAATAATTGTTCGATTCCCTTACGCACTGTGTTAGAGTTTTTCTCTTCTTTTTGTTCAAATACGTTGCCGAGAATTTATTGCTTGAATAGGGATTATTTTTTTAAACCGCTACCAGGGAGGTGCGAATGAAGCTATCGGTTATATGCAATCAAATTACGAGAGGTATCTCTCGCTAGTTCTAGCTGTGAATCGCAACGAGTTTGGGAGGATGAAATAATTTTGTACATGCACTTCATTTTCTAAAAACGTAGCATTCATCGGAAATTTATAAAATGGAAATGTTTATACTCTATGTTTTTGTTCCATTTATTGCAATGGGAACGCGGCATGCATTGGCTACGATACGTATAACAGTTGCTGGGAAGACTATTTTAAATTGTCTACGTTCTAAATTGTGGTATTGATAGCACGTTTTGGACGTGTCATTACAGTCAATCCCCGCTTATATGAAATAGAGTAAAAAACAATTACTTGGGATCGAACAAGTTTTAAAATCTCGAGTTTTTCGATTTGAGAAAGATTCGAATTTTTATTTCGATTTCGAATTAAAAGATGTAAACAAAAAAAGGTTTTTTTTTAAAAAATTATTTTTTTAGGTTTTAAGAATATAAATTATTTCGAATTTTGTTACTACTCATTGTAGACCGAATAAGTAATGCTGCGTGTAATACCCAGTTTTAAATTTTATTCTATCAATAAACTGTTTTATTGTGTTATTTTTGCCATGTTGCCTAGTACACATTTCATCTATGAACAGTCGTAGTTAATAGGACCTACATTACAGAGAATACTATTTTTCTATTGGTTTTCGTTTAATATGCACATAAAATGAATTAATTTTTAGCTGTTACGAGACTCATTAGAGCAATGAGCCTCCTTCATTCAGGGTTATATACGGTTATCTTCTTGTAATATACATATTGTGACCGCTCTACCTTTTCACTATATTCACTAAAAAGCGTACAGCGGGTCCCTCAAGTAACCTAGTAGTATTACTTGACCTATGACTTGTTATGACAATATCACACCAAAAATTAGGAATGGTTTTATATGTCCTAACTGCCCTACAGGAGTGGGTTCGTCTTTTAACCTACTTTTGTAATAAAAAAACATATGCAAGTTAATCTTCTAACTATGAACAGAGTTCTGTTAAATACTTGAATACAATTTTATCTAGCATTTACATCATTGTCATTGAAAAATTGTATCACTTTGTGCTTACCTTTCAGTAATTACCTTTAGAATTATGCGTGATTACATCAATGTTTTTAAAAGTGGATTAGTAAGCTTTGAATCTCACGCAGGGGGTATTTAGTTTGAATGTAACCTCGTTTATTAATTTGTATCTGATAAAACAAAGTTAAAAAAACATGAGGACGATTAACAAAATTGGGATTATCTGATTCGATCAATCAAAATTAATATATGCTTCTTTAATTACGATGAGTCTAAACTTTATTTATTTTTCGCCCTTGGTCTCGTATATCAAAAGAATATTCAATGCACCGATATCTGAAAATTATTATAGAATTTTTCCATGATAAACTTGTTTCGTTTTAAAAATATCGAATACGTAAAAACAACCGAACAGAAAACATTAATGTTAAAACGTCAAAAATCTATTTTTTTAAAACATCGAAACTAATGTCGGATTCCTAGTTTGGATTTCAATTGTGACAGCGACACTCAGCGTGCGCAAAGGCAAGGAGAGTTGGCTCAGTGCATCAACTGATGTCACTGCAGTGCCTCTGACCGGGAGGTACTAGGGTTCGAGTGCCGACACTAGCAGGACTTTCTCCACAAGACAGATAGCTAGGTCGAGTTCTGTCGCTGCCTGGAGGAGAGTACTGGCCAGCTACTCCGATCGGTACATTTACGTTGTGTCTCTGATTAATACCAAGCGAATACCGGAGCTTGGAACTTGCACCGGCTGGATTGATTGATTTTTTCGTGTTTCCGAGCGCGTCAACTCCTTCAGTCATTAGTCCCGTTAGTGTAGTGTATTTTTTTTCTCGGGAGATGGCGGTGATCTTCCCCGCTGGATGGTGAGATCCGGCGCCGACCTTCCGTCGGCTAGTGGGGTTTCCCCGTAACCAGGACTCTCCCACCAGGGGCACCACCCCAGCCGGGACAAGCTCTAAGCTCCCGACCGGTCTCCCGGAATATGTGGTAGTGTAGTGCATGTTAGTGTAAGTGTGTGTGTAAGGGGAGAGGATAGGACAACGAAGAGGAAGGAAAGATCGCGCGCGGCCCGTGGCCCGTTTGGTAGGGTACTGCTCCGGCATTCGCCTATTGTTGATCGGAGAAACCACGGAAAACTACCGATCAGAGCAGCCGGCCGCTAGAATTCTCTTCCAGGCAACGACCGAACTCGACCTAGCTGAAAAGCACGTGTCGAAAATCCTGCCGCCGTGGGGAGTGTAACATAGGACCTCCCGATCAGAGGCGCTGCAGTGACATCAGTTGATGCACTGAGCTACCGCTACCGATCCCCGGCTGGAGAGGTGCCCAGCTTGTGTGAGATACCTGATTAGGGAAAATTCCCGCATGTCGACAGGTAGGTCGGCGCCGGCGACAGGTAGGTAGGCTGGATCTCGCCATCCAGCGGGCGAATATCACCGCCACATCCCCGAGGAAAACCCGTGTGCCGCATGGCGACAGGTAGGTAGGCCGGATCTCGCCATCCAGCGGGCGAATATCACCGCCACATCCCCGAGGAAAACAAGTACACTGCCATACGGTAGTAATAATGATGTGCCCGGAACCACCAATCAATCAATCCAAATGACCTCGATAACAATCCTTCCCCGCAGCCACATTCTCCCCTTCTCCCATTGGGCCGTGTCCTTCCACCCCGTAACCCACTTGCGGCGACTGGCACTCCCCAACATAAAAGTAAAGTGGCCAGATGGTGTTATTGCTGTTTCTCGCCGAGCCGACACATCCCCGCCCTGGCCTTTTCTTTTTTTTCTCCCTCACGGGAAACGTCTGCCGTGAAAATGTCATTTTCGGAGGCCAAGCGCTTCGCACGGTCCGACACACGAAAAAAAACAAAGAAAGAAAAACGAAAAACTCCATGTTGCTACCGTGAAGGGGGGCTTCCTCCCTAAAAATATTTGTTACGACGATTTATTACCCTTCCCAGGGGAACATTTACGTCAGCACGGGTTGAAACATTTTCACGAATAACGGACAAACTCCCGGCGGAAGACTAATCTCTCCGTCAGGTAATAAAGGCGTGGACGTGCGGGCGGACAAGGCGAATAGCGTTATGGGTTATCGCCGCTTTACGAGCCGCTAATCTCGCGTTAATCGCTGACGGAACAAGCGGCGGCTCCTAATTCCGCCCGTAGGCGATGACCTTCCGTGCGCGACCACTTTTCAATTTAACGAGTACGATGCGCGTGCTCAACCTGCTGCTCTGCGCGATTGTTTATGCGCGGCGCGCGGTGATGCTGAGCTGTTTCTGTCGGGCCAGATTTGCCCAAGTAGGATTTTGCTTTTTCGTATATTGATGCAGTGGTGAGTTGTAGTTGACATTTGCATAATTGAAATGATTGAAGGTTTTGTCATTGTCAACAATAGTATTTATTTCGTCGCAGCGTCGTTCAAGCGCAACGTCTTAAAAACGCCGCGTCGTACAAACGCAACGTCATCGCTCCTCATAAAAATTAACGCATACAATCGCAGCGTCATTCAAATGCAATGTCATACAAACGCACAAACGCAACGTCATACAAGCGCAAAGTCATACAAGCGCAACGTCATACCAGCGCAACGTCATACCAGCGCAACGTCATACCAGCGCAACGTCATACCAGCGCAACGTCGTACAATCGCAGCGTCATTCAAATGCAATGTCATACAAACGCGTTACAAACGCAACGTCATACAACGCACGTCCTTCAAACGCAGCGTCATACAAACGCAGCGTCATACAAATGTATCGTCGTACAAACGCGGCGCAGTACAAGCGCAACGTCGTACAAAGGCAACGTCGTACAAACGGCGCAACCGCGTCATAACGCGACAACTAAAAAACGAAGGCACCAGAGGCGGCCAAATGTAAATTAAGCCCTCTTCTCAATTACATTCTTCAGGTCGCGTCCGCAGCACTTATTTACATAAGGGAAAATGTTCGCTTCTCAGTGAGAGAACGAACGAAGCGGGGCGAAGCGAGCAACCCGCTGCCACCGTCGCCGCCTTGCGGGCAATCTGTGAAATATGTATTATGGCGGCCGATAAACGGTAACACGCTTTTATTTCTTCCCATCGTTTCTACTTCGGGCCGGCGTTTGTTCCAGACGGATTGTGTGAGCTACGATATTTGTTTCTTAACCAGGGGTTGGCAACTTTGTTCGACGACGGGATAGTTGGACTACAGTATCCAGTCGTTTTGTAATGTATTCATTCTAATTATTGAGGCCGATGAAATTGAAGTACTATTTCAATGTGATCAAAGTAATAATGATAAAGCGGTGGTTTTCGATTTTGGAGTTACGGTGTCCTATTTCTTATTAATGCCCGAAAAAACAACGTAGTTGTTAAAATAAAGTGATGTCTTCAATGGAACAGCACATTAAAAACTTTTAATTCGATTGTTAAAACTCCTAAAATTGATTTGGGAAACTAAAACTTTTTCCAATTAAAAGGGTCAGTCATGACATCAAGACTTTCTTTTATCTGTGTTCGTTTTTCCCCTTTAAAATCTGGTAGCTTCAGGACTATTCTGCTCAATAACATTAAGTACTACTTTGAGTGATCATCAGAACAAGTAATTTGTGATCATCGTTTGAACAATTTCGTGAAATGAACATGAGCACGTGTTGATGTACTATTAGTCCCCGAACCGTTGTTTGTCGACCCCTGGGGTTGAAACTGACCGAGATTCATAGACGCGTGTATCCGAAGCGTTGAAACAGCGTTTCACTCGTTAATTTATGTCTATCGGCACTAGTGATCGTAGTCGCTGGCCTGCCGTCGATTTATCCCTCATTTGGTGATGCATTCGTTGCTTGTTTCTTTAACCCTGTCCCAGCTTAAGTATTTCGATAAAATCTGTTGTTTGTGTGGTGTGCTATAAATAGTACTCAAAGCGAATTGATTTAACTATTAAGGTATAAATCTCAAGGAAAGTGCCTTGTAATTACTATATAACTTAGAATGAGATTGTTAATTTCAACACTTGTGTGTGTCTGTTACTGTGTAGTGATTTGCTCTATAAATTATGGAGACATTACGCATGAATCCTACAGAGATTATAATTTTTGAGCAGATAATTAGCATTTTGTAGTCACGCACAATTATTCAAATGACATATTCACAGAATAGAACAAACATTCCTTACACTAGGAAACAAAAAAATTCATACTTCCATGATGGAACTAGGTTATTTTAAACGAAACAACCAAGCTGGTTTCGAAAATCATTATAAAATGTTTCTATCAGGCAAGATTCAGAAGTTATGAACATATTTAGCTTTTGAAATAAACAAAATTCTCTATTAATTTCCTCATCACATGGTTGTATTATTACAAACATTTTATGTTTATGCTTCATAGGGGTAAGAACAAATTAAAGAGAGAAGAAATAAAAGAGGTCATCTTCGTCAACATATTATAATAATATGTTGACGTCTTTAATAAAATATGTTGACAAGATGACCTGTTTTATTTCTTCTCATTAGAACGTCAACAACACCACATCAAATTCCCACAATACGAGTTAAAAATGAAATACGCATATTCCTGGAATAATACGCAGACGTTAAAAATGTTGGTATTTTCCACAACATTGGTAGAGCGAATGACAATGATTTGAGTTTTCCATACAACCTAAGGTTTGTTGTACAGGTGACCCAACACTGGTGAGCAGCCCTTGGTGTGTTCAAATCACAAACACGCGAGCCAAAGTACGAGTATAAATAATACGCAAGTTTTGTAATTTCATATATTTTTTACCTTTGAAGTTTGCGTGTAAATCTTCCACAAACGTAACAGACGTTATCGGGTTGATTCGCACATCGCATTTCGATGTGAAATGACGATTTTTATCGAACCGATTCAATTCTACAGATAATGTGGCGAATTTCTTTTATAAAAGAACACAGAACTGTAATGTGTTAATGTATTTGAGACACACGCAAACCACACATGACCTTCACGCGCACTGCTGGACAGTTTCGGCATGAAATCGACTGACTTGGAATCTGTCACTCCAACAGGATACTTGTAAACTTGCGATAAGGTAAGGGTATACTTGCGATAAGTTTAACTACAATAATTCCATTCGGTGACTGATGCGCAGTAGGAAATATGATAGTGCACGCGACTTGTTTTTAAAACATCCACCCAGACCTACTCATAATTGAGCGCGACTATCAAACACGAGAATAAAGACGGCAATCTTCGAATACAGAAGTTAATAAAAAGCACGAGAGCCAAATTTTGATGATATTTTATGAAAGGGACATATATGGACTGAACAAATACTCAATTTTTAAATAGATTTCATGCGTATTGATTCTACATCTTACAGATGCAATTTAAATGTATCTGCATTAACAGCAAAATACGGTACGATACGATATAAAGATAGGTATATTTAAAAACTGTGACGCGAGTTCATGTTTTTATTACGATATTCGTAATATACGTATAATATTGAGTATGTCGAGCACTCTACCTTCCTGGAGTTAAAAATCTTGTTCCCTAGTTGTATTGATGTGTATGATGAAATTACGTCGTTTGAATGAAACAAAATACTGTCCTTTAAATTTTTGAAATATCTGTTAGACTTGTTAATTGAGCTTCTTGGGAAGATAATTGTTTTCGGTTTTGCAACAGTTATGGAATAAAGGATTGAAATTGAGGAGAATGATTACACGGCGTCAGAATGACAAAGTCAGTCTTCGAGATTTTTTTTCAAGCGAACATTTTCAAATCCATAGTTAAATAATGATACGCATGCTATGTTATTTTGTTTATAGAAGATATTCTTCAAGTGTGATTCGAAAACAGTTTTATTACATTGTGTATCTAACAATGTAAGTTCGATCACGTCGAAACATCATTTTCACCAAAAATGTCAGATATACTTTATTAAGAACGCGCGATATGAATGCACAAAACGTTCTTCCTTTGCTTTCATTCTGAGAAGTGTCAAAATTTCGCTCTTATCGTCGCATGCTATCCACATGTAGAACCGTCTCAAATGGATACTAGAGTATCTTTTAACTCTCAGTTGGCGTGATAGAACTTCTAAAGAACCATCATTACTTCTTAAGATATGTCTTCATCAACTTCACATTTTCTGTGTCATTTCACTTGATACATACCTTTCCACCCCCAGTAGTTTCGCGTGAATAGATGCACGCAATGATTGCTCTCCAAGTACACTTTGAATCAAAACTTCGATGGACAACTCCATCCCGAATTCGACTCAAAACTAGTAGTGCTACATAATGGCACAGACTTCCTCTTAGTAAGTTTTCTAATTTCTTTGGTGTGGGCTAGCTTTACGGTTTTGCCCCATCCTCCCGCTAACTGCCATTTATTGTCACCCAAAATAATTTTTTTGAAGTTTTCTCAGTTTTTCGGATTCCTAATGGTAGATTCAACATTATACATTTCTTTCTGTGTTTTTTACAGGAATTTTAAATAAAAATTATGGAGCATTAGGTAAAAATAACCGAACTTTTGATAAAATTCAGTCCTAAATCAGTGTAATAAAGCAAATTGCTCTTTTAATAAATTCCTGTGTAATCAATCAAAAATTAACGTATTTACGTTAAAAATACGCATTTTGAAAAATCTCTCGATTCGAAGGGAGGAGGAGGGGGTCGAGCCAAATTTCTATCTCACCAAGGGGAAGGGGGAGTCGAAAAATCGCCAAAATCGCCTCACGTAATTTATGGAGGGTCCCTTATTTATTGTATTTTTGCATTTAAAAATGTATGACAAAATTTCAATTTTTGAAGAAAAGAAATTACATTGGGGTAAATTTTAATAAGTACAATTTATGTAGAAGTTTTATTGAGAAGGGTTTGTTCAAAATTTACAATTTTCTTCCAGTGTAATTGAGTGTTCACTGTAGCACCTGGTTAGTCAAATCAATAGTGACAGTTGATAAAATCATGGAAAATAGAATTAAGAGAGGACAATGAAACTGTTTTGAAGCACAATATTTTTTAATCCATATGTAAGAGACAAACGATTCGTAACTTTGTAAAGTACAGCTAACTGCAGTCGTAATGATCAACTGTATGAATTTTCAGCGAAAATTCCTGCTTCTATGCCTTAGCAAGAAACTGACTGTAAATTATTTAGTAGGATAATGCTTATCAAAGTGCTGCAATCACGCGAGAGCAATCAAAATTGAGAACTCTGTGTGACAAAAACCTTAATTGGCGTTTTGGGTGATAAAGCTGCAATTATTGATATATAATATGGGTTCCGTCCTAATTATCCGCGACAAACGCGATATTTCATGTGAGTGTTGTGAGGGTGTGCGCGGGGGTGCGGACGCAGAAAACACCTGTGAAAATTAGTCCAGCGCTCAATACGGGGGTGCATGTGACGTCACGGTCCGAGTGACGTCAGCGCCCGGCGCGACGGTGGCGGCGACAGAGGCAACCCGCATCCGGCCTGCAACCCCGCTGCCTGCAGCGCTACCGCTGAAGCCGTAGGTGTGACGTCGTGGGTTGAACAATCACAGTCAAGATGGCTTTGGTGAATACACAGTTTATTTACATATATACACATAACTGCCCTACCATTTACTACAGGAGCATTTTCTCCCCGTTAGCGTCTGCTAAGTGGAGGGACGATATAAAGAATAGCGCAGGTGGCATTTTCGTTGAATTCTGAATTTTCGAAAATTGCAAATTTAGAAATAATGCGAATAATAATCGCTAAATTAGTAGTTTTCTTCATTTTATTCACGAATCAATACAGAGCTAATAGTTTCAGTTCAAATAATAATGGCGTATCGAAGGTTTTTTTAAATTAATTTTTCTTTTTCAACTATATTTAGTTTTCCAAGAATTCGCCCATGGATTTGTCTGGAACTGCAGTGAATTCAATGAATTATAGGGGATGTACTGTAATTATATTATCTGGCTCGGTTGATTTAATATTATAATTGAATTTATAGAAGCTGCATTATACTATTTCGATGTCATGTGCCGGTTCCAATTACTGGGGCCTTTGGTGCAACTCTGAGACATCGCAGCTTTCGTCGCCGTGAGGGTGGTGACGTGGGAATGGGGGGCGATGGTGGCGATACGAGACCGTTCACTGTCTCCTCCATTATTCACAGCGGGAGCGCCGCGCCGCACCGCCCGGGCGGGGCAGGACAGGGCGGGGCAGGACGGGCAGGGCGGGAGGCGAGAGGTGGGGAGGCGAGAGGCGGGGCGGGGAGGCGAGAGGTGGGGAGGCGAGAGGCGGGGCGGGTGAGAGAGGCGGGGCGGGAGACGGGAGGCGAGGCGGGGAGGCGGGGCGGGGTGGCGAGAGGCGGGGCGGCGAGATGCGGAGGCGGGAGGCGGAGAGAGGTGGGGCGGGGTGGCGAGAGGCGGGAAGGGGAGGCGGGGCGGTTCAAAGACCTTCGTGGCGGAGCGCACGCCGGCAGCCAATCTCAACGCTGCTCAACGCCGTCGCACCTCGAGTGTTTGGAGAAGAAGCCAACGCTCTGGTTGCGTCGACATTGTTGCTCGGTTTCTGTTCCCTCCGATGGCTTGCTCTGGCTTCGACGCTATCTCATTCATTCTAGCCTCTTGTTTTCGCATTATTTACTTTTTTCTCTTTTTTTTTTTTTCCTTTTTTTTTTTCTCTAATTTTCTCGTAATGCTGTTTTCACTCTCTCTCTCTCTCTCTCTCCTCTCCTCTTCCCATGTGTACTGATTACCGAGCGTGAATTTCAAGTCAAGATTCATGATTAATGTTTCAAAAATGTGACAGGTTCGCCCATTACAAAAAAGTGCGAATAAAATTTTACACTAAAAAAACACGAACGTTTTTGAACATGAATTTGCGTCACGTTGGCAAAATCCTTCCACTCGGAAAATGAAATGTGGTTGTCTGGTAATTCGCTGCGGGATGAATATATTATCTTGCAATAGCTTTTTTTTCTTCTTAAATCTGTACTTTTTTTCTGAAAACAGATACGAGCGACCACTTGAACAAGAAATGCGGCGCTGTAAAGACTAAGAAAATAATTAAATTAAAGTGAGTATTTATCGTTCAAATTGCCGAAATTGTTACGAAATGAAAATATATAAATTTGTGCGAGTTGTATGAACTCGGAGAAAAAAAACAGTTGAGGGAAGTAGCGCCAGTTACCATGCACGCAAGTTTGTTAGGATAGACTGGATCGAGTTGGGGAGAGACTGGTCGATAGGCCGGAAATATTAACGTGAAATTTTGATTTTAAATTTTATTAGTAGCGACGGATGTTGCCGAAACCTTGGGAACAGCAAATTAATCGGTGGCTCTATAGTATGGAATAAGATATCCGCGGAGAAGGTAACATTTACCGAATGATTTTGGATATGCAATTTCAGCAACAACACATTTGCTGGAGTGTAAACTTACAGTTTCTTATTTAAATTACCTCAAGAGAGAGGCCGACGGACAGCGATGTTTGGTGAGTTGGCAATTCAACTGAATTTATTGGCATTCAAACGATCGTGGTTGTTCACGTGTGCATACGCTGTTGCGGGAACATTAGATTCTGTAGACAAAATATGCGCAGCGCAATTCTGAGCATTGTCCCGCCCTGTCCGGAATCGTGACGACCCGAGCCGTCCGGTGCCCTGCCGCCCAGAGTCGTGCCGTCTCGTACCGTCCCGTGCCGTCGTTAATATCGCATCTGTCATGCGCGGACCCGATGGCGCGGCAGCCGCCGCGTGTGGTCGCTTGTCTCCTGGTACTTTATGGGCGAAATCCCTCCCCGGCCGCCCGCCCGCACGTCCGCGCGGACCTACCCCCCCCCCCCCCCCGCTCGCTCGCGTTCGCGCAGGACGATCGTGCGGGCAGCTAGCGGGATTATGGTTGGCTTTGTTCCCACGGATTGATACTTCCTCCTCTTGATCTCTCTTCCTCTTTTTCCTCATTTCCTCCATCTTCCTTTTCTTTCTTTCTTCAACTCCTCCTTTCTTCTTTCCTCTTATTCTTTTTTTTTTTTTTTCTCTCCTTTTCGTCCTTTTGTTCTTTCCCTCTGTTTCATACCCCACTTCTTGCTCTTAACTCTTTTTTTTCTGTATGTTTTGTCTCTTCCTTACCTCTTCGTATTTTCGTCGTCTTTAGCTTTTTCTTATTTTTTGTTCTTTTCGTTTTTTCATCTTCTGCTTGATCTTTTTTCCTTGGTTTTTTTTTCCTTCCTCCTTTTTTCTATTTTTCTTTCTCCCTTTCCATCCGTTCTTTTTCTTCATTATTTTCATTATTAGTTTGTACTGCAACTGGTACTTGCCTCAACCCTGCAATTACGAAGTAAAGCGTGATGATTTGCATAAGATTAAGGCATGTGCAGTTGTTTGTCTTAGTCATGCAGGCCGTAATCACATACACAAAATTACAATGGCTTGAGTAAGAGGATCTACTCGTATTTACAACATAGTGCAAAGATTGTAGTTGCCACCTCAGCTGTCAGCAGCTTGTAGATTCATTGTTCTTCCGTTGTTCTTGGCTCTTGTGAAAGATGTTTCTAAGTGTAGAAAGAAAGTGTTTTCTAAAATGCTCTTCTATGATATGTTTCTACTAGCATGGTTTGTACTATGTTCATTTTAAAGGATATGGAAGGTAAAAGAATGGAAAGATGAATATCTCAACTTCTGAAACTCAAAATGTACTACTGTATCTCTAGTTACAATCATTCAAAAATGCTAGTAAATCTTGCTACACTTACTCACATTTAACTATTTTCTCTTTACCAACGCCATTCCGACAATCGACAAACATTGATATCTACATCTAACTCCCTTCTTCCCGCGACAGTTGTTAAACTTTTACATTCTCACATATATTTCAGTCAATGACGAAATGAATTCAAGGTGAGTGTTTAGAATTGTTAAGATCTTCTCTAAATGCATCCAATGTAATGAGAGTGACAAGATTTCGTAATTCGATTTTGCAAGGCCTTCGGGAAGATTCTTCGGCGCCGAATGCCAATGCTGTAAATAACGTTTTTATGCTGGTTGTTTTCTCGATATTCAAAATGAGAACGAATCATGAAACGGTTAAATCGACATGATCTATTTTCAGTGGCCAAGCTGACGAGATTCGTAAATGTTCTCCTTTGTGTCGGTTCTTTTCCATCACAAGCCTGTTTGGAATGGAAA
The DNA here is from genome assembly GCA_964035755.1 of Teleogryllus oceanicus. Taxonomy (NCBI): domain Eukaryota; kingdom Metazoa; phylum Arthropoda; class Insecta; order Orthoptera; family Gryllidae; genus Teleogryllus; species Teleogryllus oceanicus. The sequence goes on from CAXIVR010000007.1 coordinate 109,942,942, forward strand.
TGATACGAATTGCCGCTAGGTAATTAATAATTAAGGTAATAACTGAGTATGCTATAATCTTCCATCATTTGCAAGGAGAGTCATGCAAATTGTAAAGGTCGACGTTCTCCGAAAGACGAATCTGATACCTGTTTCGCTCTCATCAGGTCATTCTAAAGACATTTAATTTTATTTTGCATTCCGCAAATGAGAATATAAGTGCTCTAAGAAGAACTGGTTCCTCAGCCATGAATAATTTTTAATTTGATCTACACTAATGAGTAATGACGAGTGAGGACGATGAAGACTCCATACCGTATTTTATATTATCATTTTAACTGAAAGCGGTGTCTTCATTGATGTTCTTAATTGATTTTCTCTGGTGTTTAGCGTATCCTGAGGAGGGATAACACATTTTCATTGTCGGTAACGTGTTGCTGAGTGTACTCTTATTTCTTCTAACGCAATAATAACTTAATGTTCATTAGCTTGCTTCATCCTTAAGGTAGCGAAAATATCTTTCACTAGTTAATTTTGGCAACGGGAGTTTAGTATCGAACTTATTTTTTTATTTGTGCTTAGCAATTTTGAGCTTAAACTATTAACGCTCAGTCTTGGCCTCTAAAATACACGATTCACAAATTCCAAAAACTTTTCACAAGTTATAATAACAATTTCACGGTATCTTCGTAAACTGTAGCTGTCCTTCAGCTTAACGAAATCTAGACAACCCAATCAACAAACTTCGATTGTTTTTCTTTACCTCTCGAAACCATGCAACTTCGCAGAACACAACAAAACACTTCAAACTAACAAGTATAGAATTAGCTATCCAATCGGGAAGCATTAAACATCGGCTGTCCAATACAAAAATAGATAATGTGTATCTAGAAGTCGTAGATTGAGTTAAGATTATCTTAATTCAATGTCATTTAGAACTAAAACATGCAATGTCCGTAGTTGATGGAATAAATTGGAGTTCAATATCAATCATTTAAGCAACTGTAGAATCTTCATAAAGTTGAAATTTGGGTTTACAATTCAGTGTTGCGAAGCCCTATGAAGTTTCTGGAAAACTAGGGCAGTACAGCGCAGTGCAGCGGAATGCAGTGCTGTGTCTCGCTTGTGATGTAATGCTGTCCTCGTGTAAGTAAAGAATAATTATTATTATTATTATTATTATTATATTATTATTATTATTATTATTATATATTTCATACGTATATTTCTCAGTAAGCATTGAGAAGCAGTCATCTATTCATAAGACTTAAGCTCTGGAATATGCAACTGGTTATTACAGATCGGAGGAAAGAAGGAGAAGAAATTCATTTTTGTCCGTCATTCAGTTTAAGAAATTTTGGCAAGTGTGGCAAATATGGCAAGTGTGCAGGATTAAAGCTTTCTGGATGGTTATGCAAATTTTTTTTATTATTATTATTATTATTATTATTATTATTATTATTATTATTATTATATTTATTCCTTAATTTTTGTGTAAATCACTGCCACCGAGTTGTTCTCAGTAAAATGTGATATTCCTTATCTCGGTTCGGACATCCATTTCGTGGTGACAGGCAACAAAGGGCGTGAATTCTGCGACGCGGGCGCATCTGTTCGGAGGAAGCGGCCGCGTGGGCGGGAGATCCCGCGGGAGATCTCCGTTTGCACCGCCGCATTTCATCTGCCCGCGCCGCCGCCGCCGCCGCGTGAGGAGAATGCCGATGGCTTGGAACGAATTCCTCCGCTGGTAAATAAGCGTGAGAATCGGAGGGAATCGATGTTCCGACCGGCGGGAAACAAAACCCAGCACCTGCCTCCGCACGCAAGCACCGGCCGGCGCAGAGCGGGGGTGGACGTGAAGGTGGCGGCGACAGAGGTGGAGATGGCCGTGGCCAAGCACAGTGGTCCAGATTCCACGGTGTTGGTGGTGAAGGTGGCGGCGACAGAGGCGGAGATGGCCGTGGCCAAGCACAGTGGTCCAGATTCCACGGTGTTGGTGGTGAAGGTGGCGGCGACAGAGGCGGAGATGGCCGTGGCCAAGCACAGTGGTCCAGATTCCACGGTGTTGGTGGTGATCCACGGTGTTGGTGGTGAGGAGATGGCCGTAGCCGAGCACAGTGGTCCAGATTGCACGGTGTTGGTGGTGAAGGTGGCGGCGACAGAGGCGGAGATGGCCGTGGCCAAGCACGTGGTCCAGATTGCGCAGTGTGTGGTGGTGAAGGTGGCCTAGGGCGAAGACACTGATCTAGTGGGCGGTGTCGGGGGGGGGGGGGACGAAGCGTTGGAGCGGATTGGGCGGGGCGAGCGAGAAGGGTGACGAGTGAGACTGGGCGGATATGGTGGAGCATTAGGGCGGGCCGGAGCGGGGTAAGGAGCGGAATGAGGCGGGACAGAGGGGGCCTTGCGGTGAAGCGGGCAGGCAGTGACGAGGTAAGTGGTGCAGTGGACTGGGTGGGGACAGGGGTTGGACGAAGAGAAGCAGGCTTGGGGGGGGGGACAGGGAAGGGCGAGAGTGCTGGCCGGAGCAGATGAGGAGGGCGAGCGGGGCGGAAGGGCAGGGCGGGGAGGGCAGGGCGGAGAGAGCGGGCGGGGCAGGCGGTTAAGGCGTTATCGTGGGGGGCAGAGTCGGGGAAAGGTAGGAAAGGGGCCAGAGGGGTGAAGGGGAGCGAAGCTGTGCGGTGCGGGACAGACGTGGCGGCCGGGCAGGCGGGCCGAGCGGGGGCGGGCGCGGCTCGATCGGAGGCGGCGGCGCGGGCAAAGTGTTTTCGGGGCTGATACGATCTGGGGCGTGACGCGTCGCGGCGGCGTGGGCGGCGGGCGACGTAGGTGGCGCGGACGGCGGCGGTGGGTCACGGCGGAGGCAGACGATGGAGGAAAGGCTAGAATGGGCGAGGGATGGACGCGAAGTGGAAAGAAAAGGAAAGACTGGCCATGGTGACTTTGATATCATCGTTGATGATTACAACGAAGAATTAAGCTGGGAAGAAATAGAAGTGAAGGATAAAGGGAAAAGGGGGGATGAGTCAGGAATTGAACGTTCACATGCTGAAATATGGAATAGGCATACATCTCTGGAGACAGAGTAAATGAATGTATTAAAAATGACTGTTAATTGAGGGGGATTAAATTTAAAACTATTGAAACCTAGCGGTAAAATTGTGGATACAGATTTTCAAGCAATCGAAAAAATCAACCATTCTGCAAGGAATGTGACGAGTCGTAAAATAAAAATAAAATAAAAAATAAGCGTTTGAAGTGCGAAAACGTGAAAACGTCAGCAAGTTTTAAATTAGTCCATGCTATTGTGACTGAATAAAGGGGTGTAAAAAGAAACGTGTTGAGGTGATTGAAGCGAAAAGGAAGATCATTGTATACCGAGAACTATAAAATACTGTGAAAACGTGAGAGGAAAGGAATGAAAAGATGCAGTTATTTACACTCAGATGCTCAACACGAAAACATCATGTCACTTTGCAATAAGAAACATAAAAACCGTGTAATCCCAAATTGAAAGCCAGAAATTCAGAGGATTTAGAAAGTGAAACATTGTACTGAAGAATGGTTAGCAATTTAAAAGGGATAAAAAGATTCCACAGTGCATGGAAATGAATCCGCGTTACAAAACGAAGATACCCTTACTTTGAAGAAAATGAAGGAAAATGCTGATGATAGAGACACACAAAATATTTCAAAGATAAGGATTTGAACATGAAATACGTGCGCAGAAACGGAAGAAAAATACAAAAATATGTTTAAAAGGGGATGAAGGAATGATAATTAGGATACGCAGATGATTACAGAGTACAAGAGGAGGAAGAAAAGCAGAAGGGATGTTAGGGTGAAATGGAGAGAAGAACAAGAGGAGCATGGGGAAGAGAATGGGAAGGAGAGGATAACGAGAAGTGCAAGGGGGAGAGAAAGGGGATAAATGAGGAACACTGGGAATAGGAAAAAGGTTGGCCGGGGAAAAAAAAATATGTGCAGAAGGGAGTGGAGGTGAAGGTGGAAAGCGGAGATGAAGAAACCGCAACAGGGAGAGATGATGCAGAAAGGGGAGGATATAAAGATGCTGCAGGAGGAGCAGCAACTGAACGAACAGGAGGAGGAGATGAAGGTGCGGAAGGACGAGGAGGAATGGAGGGTGAGGTGTAGGAGTGGAAGAGAGAAGAGGGAGAAAAAGGAGAGGAGGAAACTAAGGGAAAGGAAAAACACAGAGGTGAGGAGGAGGAGGTGGAGAAAGAATGAAGAAGCAGAAGGGGGGGGGGGCGCCATGCAGCCCTGGGGGCGGCTCAGTGGCGGGAGGGCTGGCTTAACGGGGCGGGAGGGTGGAGGGAGAGGTGTAGGGCCGAACGGGGAGGGGCGAGGCGGGGAGGGATGGGCGGTGCCGGGCGGAGCGGGAAGAGGCTGGACAGGCGAGGTGAGGCGAGGTGAATCGGGGCTGGGTGAGGTGGGACGGGGGAGAGGTGGGGAGGAGCGGGACAGACGGAGCGGAGCGGGGCGGGGAGGGGCGAGGAGAGGCGGGCCGGAGGGGAGCGGGGCGGGGCGGCGCGGCGTGGCCAGTTGCATGCTAATGGCGCGTCGGCCTTCCACTTCCACACCTCGTCAATTTGGAAAAGGAGGAATTACGCCCGCGAAGGCCCTCGCCCCTAGGATTAGCACCTTGTAAAGAGCGCTAAGCGGTCCGCCGCCGGCCGCCGCCGACTCGCCTCGCCGACCCGCTCGTCACGCTTAACGCCGGGAGGCGGCAGGGCAAGGGGCAGCGTGCTGCGCGGGCGGTGATGGAGGCGGCGACTAGTGCGGCAACGAGAACGTTGCCGCGAGCGGTATTGCGAGCGGAGATGGATAGTCGCAGAGACGATGGTGTGTGTCAGGGCCGGCAATGGAGAAGCCGACGGGTCGGTTTTGCTTGTTTTGTGACTCCGGACGGTTCAACTGCTGAGGTCATTGGTTCCGTTAGTGTAGTGCATGAACTCCCCTCCCGCGCCGATCTACGTCGGCTTGCGGGGAGTTTTCCAAACCAGATCTCCTAACAGCGTGGAACCTCCCCAACAAGAGTGTAAGCCTAAGAGTTGAGGAAAGGACAAGGAAGAGGAAGGAAAGATCGCTTGCGGGCCGTTCCCCCTTTGTTCGCGTATTGCTGCCTAGCGTTGATCGCAAAAAACACGGAAAACTACCGATCAGAGCAGCCGGCCGCCAGAATTCTCCTCTAGACCGCGACTGAATTTGCCTCCTGACAACGTCGAGTCGCTCGTCACGCTTAACGGCTAGAGGCGGGGGGGGGGCAAGGGCCAGCGTACTGCGCGGTCGGTGATGGAGGCGGCGACCAGCACGGCAGCGGGAACGGTACCGCGAATTAGGAACGGAGAAGGATGGTCGCAGTGGGCGGTGGTGATTGTTAGGATACACAGCACACAATTTCCGATTTTTTCATTACTTTTACATATTTGGTACTATATTACACATTTTACATATTTTTATATTTTCACAAAACATTTTTTATTCCATGAATTTTCTTCAACTTTATTAAATCCATTTTATTTTTAAAAAAATATTTTTTCTGCATTTTATATCTGGTTTACACATTATAACATATCTTACTGTTTTCTACATATTTATTACTTTAATTTTTTACTTTCATTCTACATATTTTTCTGGTCTGTAGTTACAACTGAAATGACAGTGTCAGTGACTGAGATGCAAGAGAAGGAAACCAACGCACGGGAGGAAGAGAGCCAGCGGCGGGATCTCTGTGAATGTATTTGAAGGGGTGGTGACAGTGATGGTCCTCGTGTTGGCACTCCTGACGCTGATTGAGGAGACGTTGGACTCCTCGCTGTGGTTTGAGAAGCAACAGAGATGATTTGAATGACGCAGTGGCATCCCGTGAAGATGAGAGTGTGTTGAATTCGAAGTGCTGTTTAAATTTCTCTCTTACAAGAGTTCCTTGAATGACTTGCGTATTTCCATTCAGTTGGATTCGAATAGACAAGCAAGCAAAACAAGTGTTGGTTCTTGATAAACTCGCTGGCAATCCACTCTCCCGCATCAGTTCAAATGTATTGCAAGCTCAATACGACTGTTCTTCACTTATAAACAAGGTTCGGTAGTTCAACAAGCACCTGGAATCTGATTTGTTAGTTGATCTCCGTTGTTTGCCAAATCTAGTACTACTAAACGAGGGAGAATTCACGAACTAGAAGGAGCGTTGATTGAGTTAAAACATTATTTTAACAGGATTGCATCTTGTAAATCTGAACTGTAGAACGTGCAGGAAATGTTCCGGGTTACAAAAATTATAAAGTTGAACAAAATGTTTCACGATAACTCAGTGTCAGATATTTTTGTTCACTTCGCACATCAGTATCTGCAATTTGATTGTTTCATTTCTTTTTTATTTTGATTTCTTTGTGGAAGTCGTGTCTATCGCTCATGCTTCCTGTCAAAATTCATGGAAGGTGTTTATGTTTATAATCCAATTAGGCAATCAATTTGTTTTTTTTTGTCTCTCTTCTTCTATTTTTCTTCAATTCCATTTTCTTCTCCTTGACATTCCTTTTATAACATTTAACTATATACCAATCTTTCGTTGGTACTGAGTTAATCTTTTATTCTTTTATGTTGGTAGTTTTCAAATCATTTTAGGATTTTCTGACTTCTTAGAGATTACGTATTCTCCCGTTGTTATTTGAAAATTGTTTTGCCATTTCCTTGTATGGGGATCCCCCAAACAAACAATCGGTTTTTAAATGATTTGTTTTGTGTCAATCGTGTTTGTAGTTTAGTTATTTGCTTCCTCTTTGTTCCCCTTCTTGTTTGAAGTTCGTGAGGAAACGCTCGCATTGGGCTCCGCGCCGAAAGAAATCCCGATGGCCCCCGTGAGTGCGGAAAGGCACGCTCTGTGGGCGGGCGCGGCATTGGCGGCGGCGGAAGGGGAAACCGGTTGGGCGGGGGGGGCAGCGCTGAGCGGAGGCAGCGAAGACGAACGGGGGACAGAGGCGAGGACGGAGGCGAGGTGGGACGGAGGTGAATTGGACGGAGGCGAGTTGGGACGGAGCGAGTTGGGACGGAGGGGAGTTTGGGACGGAGCGAGGTTGGGATGGAGCGAGGTTGGGACGGAGGCGAGGGTTGGGCGGAGCGAGTTGGGACGGAGCGGTTGGGACGGAGGCGAGTTTGGGACGGAGGCGAGGTTTGGGACGGAGGCGAGTTTGGGACGGAGCGAGGTTGGGATGGAGCGAGTTGGGACGGAGGCGAGTTGGGAGGAGCGAGTTTGGGACGGAGGCGAGTTTGGGACGGAGCGAGTTTGGGACGGAGGGGAGGTTGGGACGGAGGGAGATTGGGACGGAGGCGAGTTTGGGACGGAGGCGAGGTTTTGGACGGAGCGAGGTTGGGATGGAGGCGAGGTTGGGACGGAGGCGAGTTTGGGACGGATGCGAGTTTGGGACGGGGCGAGGTTGGGATGGAGGCGAGTTGGGACGGAGGCGAGTTGGGCGGATGCGAGTTTGGGACGGAGGCGAGTTTGGGACGGAGGAGAGTTTGGGACGGAGCGAGTTGGGACGGAGGCGAGGTTGGGATGGAGGCGAGGTTGGGACGGAGGCGAGTTGGGCCGAGCGAGTTTGGGACGGAGGCGAGTTTGGGACGGAGGCGAGTTTGGGACGGGGCGAGGTTGGGACGGAGTGAGATTGGGACGGAGCGAGTTTGGGACGGGCGAGTTGGGATGGAGGCGAGGTTGGGACGGCTGCGAGGTTGGGACGGATGCGAGGTTGGGACGGATGCGAGGTTGGGACGGATGCGAGGTTGGGACGGATGCGAGGTTGGGACGGATGCGAGGTTGGGACGGATGCGAGGTTGGGACGGATGCGAGGTTGGGACGGATGCGAGGTTGGGACGGATGCGAGGTAGGGACGGCCGGTTGGCGCGAGGGTGGCGGCGCGGCGGCGGTCCTTCAGAAGGCGGTGAAAGTTCGGCCGCTCGCCATTGGGCGGCGGAGTGCGGTGCAGGGGGCCGTGGGAGCGCCCCGGGCGACGCGTGGGCGGCGGAAGAGGCGAGTGCTGGACGGCGGAGGGCGCTCTGACCGGAAAGTGGGGGCCGGTAAACTGCGGTTTTTACAGAGCTGCGTTTGAAGTAAATCAGCTGTTGCGGCATCACCCTATCGGAAGGCTGAACACCAACATTATGACGTCGCTGTAGTGACCAATGTCCCGTTTGGTCGGCAACAGCTGATCAAATGTCAAACGCTGCAATGTAAAAGTCGCAGTGCAGTCGCCGCTCCTGGTGAAAAGAGCCGGATGCCGAACTTGCAATGGGAAACGGCATCAAGCGATTGGGGGAACAATGAAATATGAAATACCGAAATGTATGGAACAAATATCGCTGGTTTGAAGTTGAATTTTTACCGGGCATTTGTATCAATATTTTTGCATCTATAACGATATGTTTTTGCTCTGTATGTAATCTAATGCGCGGGTTCTGGACACATTCTGATCTATGTGCTATGTTATTGGGAGGTTTCATATTTAGCATCATACGGTCTCTTAGCGCTTCCTTTCTTTGAGTCGCATCATATTCATCGATTCATATTCACCGCCGTACATCAGCAATCTTAGTCACCCTACCCCTTACATGGTTCGTTTCCCGGTTCAGAAATTTGCAGGTCTCTTTTGGACGCGAATTGAAGAAGAATTTAAATTTTTCATCGACCTTACCTACCCCAACCTACCATGGCTCTTATACTATAATGCTCCAAGCATGAAAACACTATCTTCCACACATTGAAAATTCACTGTCTTCAGTGGGGTTAGATCCCATTTATATAAAATAAAGTTGGCTGAAAAAAATAAACGTTACCGAGATTAACTTTTTTCCAAATTTCATATTCTTTCAGGGCGGGTTTCAATTAACGAAACTGAAGTGGTCGACTCATGAGATCAAATATTTTTATTTGTATAAGTACCTTTAAGGACGAATTTAAGTGTCAAGCATAAGAAAATTCACACAAAATTTGGCAAAATTGTTCAAGCGTCGTATTTTGATTAGTACGTAGTACAATCAGTAAATTAAATTACCCGTAAACAAGTTACAGGAGCAAAAACGAGATTTTTTTTTCTAGCGAACTAGTACTATATGAAAGAAGTGTGATAAATGATGAGGAGACGCTGCATAAAAGCAAATAATAATAATAACGAGTAATAACGAAATAAATAATAATGATAATAATAATACTAATAATAATAAAAATAATAACAAAACTTTTCATAAGATAATTACAAATAATGTTTGCGGAGCATACCTCACAATGTTAACTATTCCTTTTCTAATCATTTCAAAGCATAACTAATTCCCTTCACAATATTGAGAAAGATTGCTACATCAAAGGTACTGAGTAAATCAGAATGGACTTCCCAGCCCTATGTAAGTAGCCTAAGGGTCCGTGAAGTCGGCTGTAACCGTCGTGCGTTGCACGACACACTCCAAACTCACGCGAGAAGGGGGTGGAGAGTCGTCGGTGCCGCGAACATAGCAGTAGCTGTGGCGGAGGCATGAAAGGAAACGGGGAAGGAGTTAGAAAAGGAGCGGAGTCTCCGGGCAAGATGGGGATGGGATGGGGTTGGCCTGAGAAGAAGAAGAAGAAGAAGAAGAAGAGGAGGAGGAGGATTGGCGAAAGCCGGGGGATGGGGAATTTTGATGCGGGGGCGAGGAAGGCGGTTGATAAAGAGAAGCAGAGGCGGAGATAGGCGGAGTTGTGAAACGGGGAACAAACCGAAGAGAGAGTCGAGGCGGGTAGACGCGAGAACGGAGGTGGCAGCGAGGCTGGTCGGGCAAGTCAGAAATGGAAGAAGGACGAGAGCGAAAGCCAGCGTATATGGGGTAGAGAAGCAGCAACTGATGTCACTGCAGCGCCTCTGACCGGGAAGTTCTAGGTTCGATTCCTGACGACGGCAGGGATTTCGACACTAGCTTTTCAGCTAGGTCGAATTCAGTCGCTGCTTGGAGGAGAATTCTAGGGGCCGGCTGCTCTGATCGGTAGTTTTCCGTGGTTTCTCTGATCAACACCAGGCGAATGCCGGAGCAGTACCCTACGAAACGGGCCACGGACCGCGCGCGATCTGTCCTTCCTCTTCCTATCCTCTCCCCTTACACACGCACTTACACTAACATGCACTACACTACCACATATTTCGGAAGACCGGTCGGGAGCTTAGAGCTTGTCCCGGCTGGGGCGGTGCCCCGCTGGTGGGAGAGCCCTGGTTAAGGGGGGAAACCCCACTAGCCGACGGTAGGTCGGCGCCGGATCTCGCCATCCAGCTGGGGAAGACCACCGCCATCTCCCGAGAAACAAACATGCACTACACTAACGGGAATAATGACCAAAAGCAGTTGACGCGCCCGTAAACACGAAAAGACCAAACCAAAGCAAACGGAAGCGGCTTGAAAGTGTATCGAGACAGAGGTGGACGAGGCGACAGAGTGGCGGTGGCAGGGGCTGTTGTGAGGGGCAGAGGCGAGAGCAGGAACAAGCGAAAAGGGAGGGGGGATGGTGAGGGAGGTGGGTGGGAGGCGACTTGAAGAGGAGGGGGGAGGGGAAGAGCGGGGCGAAACAGAGGTGAGCGAGGCGGCCGATGACTGGGCGTGGGCGAGGCGGGGGGAGGGGAAGGGAGCAAGCAAACGGAGCAGAGGTATGGTGGGTACGGGGTGACTTGAAAGGGACGGGAAGGAGGCGTGACGGAACAGAATGGGAAACAAGGCAAGGGAATGGGGGGCGATTGGGCGGGGAGGGGAGGGGAGGCGAACAGAAAAGCGGAGAGGCGGAAGCGGGGACGGTGGAAGCGGGGCGGCTGAAGCGGAGAGGCGGAAGCGGGGACGGTGGAAGCGGGGCGGCTGAAGCGGAGCGAGGGAAGCGGAGCGGCGGAAGCGGGGACGGTGGAAGCGGGGCAGCGGAGGAGGGTCGGCGGAAGCGGCGGAGGCGTTGGAGGCGGTGTGGGCGGGGTGGGGGACGGTGGCGAGGGCGGAGGAGGTGAGGACGAGGGAGGCGGAGGCGAGGGCGACGAAGGCCGTGGCGAGGGCGGCGGAGGTGGGTCGCTCGTGTCGAGGGTTGCGTGGCTCGCTCGAGCGAGACGTGTAGTTTGCTCGCGTGCCTTCGGGGAGAAGCAGGAAGTGATGGAGGAGGGCGCTTCGGAAAAGGAGCCGACGGTCGCGTCGTGGGCGGTAAGCTCTGAGAAAGCCCGCGAAGACAGAACACAAGGCGGTCAGACAACGCAGAGCGCGACTTATGCCTTACGGATCACAAAAAGGAGGTTGTAGACTGGCGGTCGGCGTCTGTTCGTTATGAAGAGCCGTTGAGTATTTCATGGTAGTTGTAGGCCAAATCGCTAGTTGAGCAGGCACTTCTAGTTTCTTTTAGGCTGGCTCAAAACATAACAGCGAGTTTCTTAAATATGAAGACTGAAACATATGGTACTATATGAATTATAGTATGTATTTTAGATTGCAATCGTCATTATTTATTTAATGTAAGTATAAGTTGTGGAGGAATTTTCGAATTTTTTTTCCACGCGTTTTAACTACAACAAAATTATTTTAGAATAAGTTGAAAATGATTACTGTATCCCCACGATTATTTTAAAGTATACTGGGAATTGTTATGGAACTTAAATTTTTAAATAACGTACGTATGGTCTTTCACAGTGTGCAGGTTATTAATAAAAAAATGAAAATAAAACGATGTGCAGTTAATTAATCCCGACCAGTGGTCAATGTAACTCTAGGTCAGAAAGTTACCCACATTGAAAGTGTATTTCCATCAACAATTGAGATCAGTACCCATTCTTAGGACCCTAACTTTCCAGTGTGATGGACTACTTCCGATTCGCATTCGTTTATCAGTATTTAAATTATAATGTCCACGCAATAAATACGAAATAGATCCATCTGGTCCCTATCATTTCCCCCCTTAAATATTACGGAAATCTCAACGACAAGGAGGGTGTTAAAAGGCGAGAAAATCTCATTGAAGTCTTGCTGAGAGTTCGACTTCACTTTACTGCCCTTTTTCCCCAAATGGCCATTTCCCATGCCTCACAACGTGAAGGTATTTTCGACGGCACAGCAATAAAAATTCTTTATCCGAATCGCGTCCATAAATCGTAAGAACATTATACGGTACTATTTGGGCTCACATTGCCAAGAAAAACTGTTCCCTTCTTTGAAGAAAAAACACCCTTATCGGTCACTTCACATCTGGACCAGCAGTATTATCTTGTTTCGCTTTTCCTCACGAAAATCTAATTAACATTCATTGTTCGATCCATTGTCGTCTAGGCGACAACTTGGCAACGCTGTGTTCCAGCTCTTTTGGAAAGAAAACATTTCGCCCCAAGAAGGGTATATCAAGATTGAGTGTCATTACTGCCAAAGAACATGGCACCATGTCACACGCAATATACCCATTTGTTTAAGAACAGTGCAAATTACTTACTCTTCCCAGTAGTTTATTTGGCGCATATCCTTGTTGCACTGCTCTTAACTTCATATTATGCTCCGCTATCTCTAAATATTCATGATAGGAAGTACGTTTGTTAAAATTTCCTGTTCGTAGAAATGTAGTACATTCAGAAATAAAAACATAACGTCCACTGACAAACATGGGCTTTAGTAGTTTATGCTGTTATTCTTTTGGTTAGAGTTTTTCAGACAAATTGAAAAAAATGTAAGCTTTCTAATGCTTACAATACGAAGTAAACGAACCATTTCGACATCTAATATAAGCGACTCGAAAGTAGAGAATTCAATACAAAGAATTGAATGATATATCAAACCATACGATACATTAAATTTATCAAATCAGAAGTGTGGACTCATGTGGACTTAACGACTTGTATTTATGTTTTAGCATTTTCAGTTTCTCTGCTATAAATACTAAAATACTGAGATAGTAGATTAGCAGTATTAGATAAGTAGATAAAGCTAATATAATAAAAATAAAAGATAATATTAAAAAATAAATGAAATAAAACATAATGACTTGAAGATTATTGTAAGTATGAAACTCATTTATTATTTTCGAATTTATATTATAAAATTATCTCATCTCTGAGTGATAATACACTGGTTACATAGTGTTTAGTATTGTCAATGACGGAACATTCTTTAATGCTCTCTAGCGTGTCGAAATTTTAAGTTTTCTGGTAATTTTTTCTTCTTTCCTCTTTAAATTATTTGGATTTTAACACATCCTTATGAGCCGACGAAATATCCCGAAGGACAGATATCCCCTGTTTGAGTTCCTGTATAAATTACAAGTGAATTTCAGTGCTAAAGTGATTTCTTAAAAAATAAATGAACAATATTATTCTGTTTACTTGGACCGTATACAAGTCTAATCGTTTACTTCTGGCGCATTCAGGTCTACACGTACGAAACTGAACTATTTTTGTCGACATGCCGAATATCTGCGAAAGTGGGATCACGAAGATGAGATAAAGTTTGTACTTACTTTCTATTCATTCCACACTTTCATCGCCACTCACACGCTCCTCTCCCCGCCCCCCCACACACATACACAAGCGCGGACGAGCGCTACAGAGACAATCTGTGCGGATCGAAGCGCTGCTCGTGACGGCGGCATCTCCAACTTTGCGAGGTAATCGCCAGCGTGGAATTAACTTCGCAACCCACGGCCACCGCCGCCGCCGCGCGTACATACCTCCCCTCCCCTCCCCTCCCCCCCCTCAGAAGAGGGAGGGGGCGGAGGCGGTCGTTCACGACCCCGGCTAGTTCAGCGGGAATTAGGGAACTCTCCTCCCATCAAGTGGGAACTCTCTTCCTACACCGCCTGCAGGCGCCAGCCATCCAATCAGGGCACGATGATCTCAGTTTTACGTCCCTTGGCGGCGCGGCGGTGCAGTTGACGCGGATGTCGCCGGGGAAGTGCAACGAGATGGTGTCTCCGCGCCCGCCATCCCTGGTGCAATTTCGGACAAACTATGTTTGCCTCAGGCACTAGTGATGCGACGTCGACAACGAAACATAGATGTTGCCGAACATCGATGTTTCCAACCATTGACGTTGCCAAACATCGATTGATTAATCGATTGGTTGTTAGTGATTCCGGGCGCGTCAACTTCAATGATCAATAGTCCCGTTAGGGTAGTGCTTGTTTGTTTGTGTTTGCTCGTGAGGTGGCGGTGGTCTTCCCCCGCTGGATGGCCAGATCCGGCTATCGGGGTTTTCCTTAACCAGGCATCTACCTCCAGCGGTTTTTTTCGTGGTATCTTCGATCAACACCAGGCGAATGCTGGAGCAGTACCCTAACAAACGGGTCACGGAACGCGCGCGATTTTTCCTCCTCTTCCTTGTCCAATTCTCACCCATTACACACACACACGCTTACACTAACATGATCTCCACTACCACACATGCCGGGAGAGATCGGTCGGTGGAGAACATGTAGAAATCTGTCCGCTGAGGCGGTCTCGCCATCCAGTGGGACGATACTGACTGTGAGAAACACCACTATCACTTGGTAATCCAACTGACCCCATCCAGTGAGCGACGAATCACTATCACTCAATCAATCAAGATCATCTTACGGGAATGCATGCCTCGATTGGAGTTGAGCGAAAACTCATAAGAATCACTATCCAATCAATCAATACATTGATATTTTGTAAACATTTACATCGAGGTCACATCCCATAAAGGAGCCCACCTGACTCATGGCGATCTTGTAGCTGGAGCAATGTTCGGGCAAGTTACCTGTAAGAAATTTGTGTCAAACATGACCCGTAATTGGTATATTTATGATCCAAACTAGCAAGAAAATATGCGGAAAGACGAATTCTTATTAATATGATCGCTGCTGTCACGTGATGGTCGAGAATGTAGCGGCCATGACAGGCGCCGTGACGTGAAGACCGCGGGTTCGTTCCTCCGTGGGTGAAAAAATGTTCACGACAGTGAGTTTCTGGCTCCTGCTGGTCTCGGAGTCATTATTTTTATATTTTGTACCCGTCGTTGCTCTTTATTTACTTTCGAACTTACTACCGTGTTAGAGTTTATTTTTGTATTCATCGACATCGTGTTTATTTCTTAGTATAGAAAAAATCGTATCAAAACATTGGTAGTATTAGGTAATAATTCCATACGTAATAATACATCCAAAAACATTGTATTTTCTATCAATATACTCATATATCAAATAATCAAATTTAAATTAGTGATATTGGATAATAACAGCCTAATCTTCAAAATTTTGCCTTTTTTCACGGCACCATCAGAAGCGGCGGCTATATCCAAGTATCTGCCTAACAGCTGTGAGTGAGTACAGAAACCAAGTCTTCAATTTCAACCACCGGAAATATTCAGTTGCATTTATCCCACACAACACACACATCTTGAATCACTGCGACGAAATTCTCAAAATATTACTTGCTTATATAAACGAGTAAAAGGACACGCAGCTACAATCAGTCATTCAATTGATTCATTCCGCAGAACTAGAAGCCATGCGAGTAATCAGAAGTCATGCGAGGAGGCATTTCTTTGTGTTTTGAGTAAAGTATAGTGTAGCGTAATAATAAGATTTACTTCCCTGTCAAGTACCCTGAAGATTTTAAATTCCAAACAGAGACTGATTCACTATCAATAACACATACAATTCTTAGAATTGTATTTATTTCCCTTGTTTGACGTTTATTCCAGACAATGAGTGATGCGAACAACCATAACAAGTATATTTGATTAATACGTAAGGTACTACGTTATAATTTTATTAAGCCCCAAAAAAGTATACCCTATTAAAGCAATGAAAGCCTGTTATCTTTTATAATGATTTTTTCTACAGAATAAAAAATAATGATGTTACAACCCAATCTCAAGAAATTTTAGATTTATCTAGCAGAGAGAGTGTCGATGTGTTACAAATTAAGATGACGAATACTCTGAGGAAGAGGAAATACATTTAATGTAGTATCATATATGTCGATAGAATTGTTCGTGGATACAAATACCAAAACACTTACTTGAACCGGTTGTGAAAATAGAACAACAGAAGTGCGGATAGTTTAACTTGGTAAACACATGAAAATGCAGAAGCATTTGTGAGAAAATAAGAAAGTTATTCACCCTCTCCATACCAGACAGTAATCATGTAGAAATAGAGAGGACTATTACATGAGAGCGTTTAACCTTTCGACCTCCATTTCCAGTCTCGTGTATTGAACTTGGCGTAAACCAGTCGAACAAGGTTTTCAGTACGTTGCAAACATCCATTGCGAACGATGGGGAATGCTTTCATGAAATGAAAACTGCTCAAACGTGTTACCGTCCTTAGAATTTGTCAGTTTTTGCCACCATACGTTGATGAGTACTGCTGCGTAATGAAGAACATGTACTTGTAACTTAAATATCTCTTCTTTCTTTCTTTTTTACATGCTATTTATAAGTACGGAAACTTTCTTTTTACAAATGATGAGCTGCCAATCGAAATTCTTGAATTTGGGAAAATTTTAGAGAATAGTATTTTGAATTGTACAATCAGATGGACTGATATACATTTTGTGTACTCTTCAAAACATTACAAAAAAGGAAAATAAACATAAACTTTGACACTCTATAGTAACTAATTTTCAAATCCATCCTTTCCTACATTATTCGTCTAAAAATGCATATCAAATGCAACCCACAACACTCGGGTAGCATTATTAAAATCAACATAGTTTTATAACTCCTCCGTGAAACGTTCTAGGTTCTTAAAACCTGGAATTTTTAACCCAAAGGATTCAAAGGGACATTCGTCACACCACAATCTATACGAAATAAATAAACAGATTTCGTTCACAACTTTGCTTCTTTATATGGAAATGGAAGTACTTTAACATGCGAGAGTTTTCGTACCGGTGCGCTAGTTTTAACATTTTGTTTTCTGCACATTTATTGAAACGCCTGAGATAGTGTGAGTAGTTGCCAGTCATGCAAGGGAAGCTTCGTGGACTGGGAAGTGATAGATTTGTGCCAAAATGTTCCACGCGGAAAACATTATCTGGGCGGCATACCTGGATAAAATTTCTAGAAACCTAGATGGGCATCAACTAATGTCACTGCAGTGCCTCCAACCGAGAGGTCCTAGGTTTGGTTTTTTTTTTCGTGTTTCCGAGTGCGTCAACTGCTTTGGTCATTAGTCCCATTAGTGTAGTGCATGTTTTTTCTCGGGAGATGGCGGTGACCTTCCCCCGATGGATGGCGAGATCCGGCACCGACCTACCGTCGGCTACTGGGGTTTTCCCCCTAACAAGGACTCTCCCACCAGCGGGGCACCGCCCCAGTCGGGACAAGCTCTAAGCTCCCGACCGGTCTCCCGGAATCAACTGATGCATCAACGGATGCATCAACTGATGCCACTGCAGCGCCTGTAACCGGGAGGTCCTAGGTTCGAGTCCTGACGGCGGCAGGATTTTCGACACTAGCTTTTCAGCTAGGTCGAATTCAGTCGCTGTCCGGAGGAGAATTCTAGCGGCCGACTGCTCTAATCGGTAGTTTTGCGTGGTTTCTCCGATCAACACCAGGCGAATGCCGGAGCAGTACCCTAACAAACGGGCCACGGACCGCGCGCGATCTGTCCTTCCTCTCCGTTGTCCTATCCTATACTCTCCTCTTACACACACTTACACTAACATGCACTACACTACCACATAATCCGGGAGACCGGTCGGGAGCTTAGAGCTTGTTCCGACAGGGGCGGTGCCCCGCTGGCGGGAGAGTCCTAGTTAGGGGAAACCCCACTAGACGACGGTAGGTCGGCGCCGGATCTCGCCATCCAACGGGGGAAGATCACTGCCATATCCCGAGAAAAAACATGCACTACACTAACGTGACTAATGAACGAAGCAGTTGACCCGGAAACACGAAAAATCAATCAATCAATCGAAGGTGGAGGGTAGTTGGTTACGGAAAAGCCCGCCAGCCGACGTGTAGGAGGGCGCCAGTTTTCACCCTCCAATGGAAAATGACCACCGCCACCTCCGGAGGAACTAGTTACGCGACTACGTTCACACACTAGTTATGGGACTAATGACCATAGTAGCTGAGGTGTCGGGTAACGCGAAAGAATCAATGAATCAATCCTTATTTATAGCATCTTCCATGATCTAGAATATCTTCGAAAACCGCGAAAGATCAGGCTCCCAAGTTAGAAACTGTTAAATTAACGAGACACCATGCGTTTGGTGGTGAGATTACGGAAGTGAAGAAAGATCTGTAACATGAATTGTTACCACCAGTTTGTATTAATATAATTATTCCCGGCAATTGTTTCGTTCCAGGAACGTCGTCGTTTGAGTCTGTAAATTTTACTTCAGTGTCTTTTCCGCGGCACGCACTGTATGATCACAACACAATCATAGATCCTTGTACCCTATCATTTTCACGACTTGCTTGCCGATGATCGGGTGTATTGTGTCGTGCGCGGACCCGCCTTCCTTCATCCCAGACTGCACGTATCTCTGTTTCCGCCTACCCTTTGCCGCATCACAATTCCTTTGGTATCATCCTTGACTCTTCTGCACGCCTTCTCGCACGATCGTTCCTCTACGATTCTCCTTAGCGTCACCTCCACCTCTTTGATCCGGCGGTCCGCAATTTTGTGAAGAATGTGCTTTTTGAAGACTGGGGTACAACTTTCAAACACCATCTGCAATAATATACATATTGGTTTTTCTTGATTTTTCAGCACTGTTTGCAATCGACTCTTTTTTCTTTTTTTTTTTTTTTTTTTGAATTTTCGTCTTGCTTTAGCAGGACGTTGTGATCATAGTTCCTTAACATTTCTGGGATAACTCAATAGTGAGCGGTAAGTTAAATAAGTGCGAAAGACTTTTCCTAGACTTTATCTCAACTCAAAATTAATCCTTTCGTTTCTTCTTCTACTTTTAATATTTCATATCTAAAGTTTTTAATTGTTCGTTTTCTCTTCTTCCTCGTATTTTTTAACTATTTTCCTTTTTTCTTTTTTAGTTTTTCATCCATAGTTTCCTTTCCTTTTCCTTCAACACATATTGTTATTTGGACCAATTTACCTCTTCTTCTTCTTCGTCCTGTTTCTCCCCTCTACCTTTTCTTTCACATTTTCTCTCATTTCCATTTTTATTGCAATTTTATCTCAGTTCCCATATTTTATTCCAGATTTTTCTCATTTTATCTTTGTCAGCTTTCTACGAAAAGCACCTTGTTCTCCACTTCCATCGCGTCCGTCGTCTACTCGCTCACCACCGCCACCTTGGACGCCCACCGCTTCGTGTGTCCGCCCACATCGCGGTGATTCGCCCCTCGGAATCCGCCCACGATCGCCCGGCGCCGCCGCGCTCCCGCCCCAACAATTCGGCGCGATTTACGGACGCGGCGCGACGAAACAAAAGACCGTCCGAGGGCGGCCGGCGCGATGAAAATGAAGCAGTTTATTTTCGCGTGGGAGGGCGGGCCGACGCGGGCGGAAGGGAGGGGTTGATAGCGGTGACGTGACCCCTCGGGAGGGGGAGGAGGAGGGGGAGGGGGAGGGGGGGACTGGAGTGTCTTAATCCGCTGGTTGGAGGCGCACCAAGAAAATTAGCATGAGTCTCGCGTCTCGGTCTTAGGCACTGCCGCTTCGTCCTACTTCCCCGCTGGCGTATTTTCTGGGGAAGCTTTACGTCATGTGCTCGGCGGGCTCCGCTCACTTCAGTCTTGTGTTGTACATGTTGGGGTTGTGGGTTGTATTCTGTCGTTGTGTAAAATTAACCAAGAGTAGAGTAACTTTTTATTTTTTTTTAAATTTTTTTTAAGGCGTTTATGAAACAGACGAGCTTAGTTTGCAACTTCAAGAGTGCATATACGAATTCAACGATGTTGTAAGTCACGTGATTTACGGGCACTGACGGTTTTTCGTCGTGTGACACGCAGAATAAGATTTACTAACTGAGACGTGTCAGACGTAAAAATACATTAGCGTGATATGCACAAGAAAACGAACAAACAGAATTGGTAATTAGCGCAGATTATAGAAATGCAATTTGGATATGGAAAAAAATAAGGTATCTTTCGCAAAATAGTACATACAAAATATTTTCAAATGCAAAAAGGGTAAATGTACAGTTTTGAGGAAGATGTTTCTGCTCCATCATGACAAATGTTTTTCATATTACATTTTGCTTCCATGCGCACTGTGCGGCGTTGATGAGAAATTGACTGACAATTTTTCTTCAAATTACTCTAAACTCTTTCGACGTGTATTCGTGCTTCTAAGGCTGAGACGGTAAAGGAATCTTTTTTTAATACTAAGAGGAAGATGACTATTGATTTTTTTTACACATGTATAAATCGAATATACATGAGTGGTGAAATAAACAGATGGAGAGTACTAACGAGTTCAGCGTATTCGTAAAGATAACTTTTTGTCTTTCATAATTTTCATTATTGTTATCTAGCCATCGGAAATGGAAATGCAAGACAGTTTTGTGGATGATGTAGACAGAGCACCGTTTTACTCGAAACGCGTTTTCTCTTAGCTCGTGTTTTCCTCCTGCAGTTTTCGTCACTAGCATGGGAGTGATTCAAACACTTCGATCTCCCCTCATTGTATAATGTCAACGAATCCTAAATCCGAAGATATATTTACGATCCAACAGAAGAACAAATATTTTAAGAGGCCCGCTAGAAAGAACCTCCAATACGGATAATATGGAAGAGTCGTTGACATGACAATCACAAATGGATGAAAATTTGTTGTTTTTTTTTGCGTTAACATTAAACTAGCATCGAGTGATGCATTAAATTATTATTATTATTATTATTATTATTATTATTATTATTATTATCACAATCACAATAAATTGCGTTTCACTGCTCAAGGAATTGACTGCTCCAGCCGAGACTGGAACTCGGATTTCTCGGTGAATACCGAGTTGCCCTAACTTGTTATTACTTCTGCTAAATAGCTATGGAAGTACAACAATGGTTAGCGGTTGTGGAACTGGAAACATATTTCTTCGCAATTGTTAAGCTTACAACAGAGACGATGTAATGAAATGTACAGTAATAATATTAAACTTTTTCCTCCCTTTATCCGGTACATCATAATTCTCCTACCTCCGTTCCTCTTCTGGCTGCAGGGCTCTGGCTCCTCCTACTCGTCTGCATAGGTCGTTAGCAGGAAATTCCTAGCCAAGCGACCTCTCTCATTAAGCATACTCGTAGAGCACCAGCGGCGCATGTTTCTCTTGTTTCTGCAGACGCCTCTCCCAACGCGCAGCAAAACTCGTTGCCCTTTCCTGCATAAACACTATCGCAGGAACCGTGTCTCGCTTTTTGCGTAACTGTTATTACATAGTCTTGTTCCGTCTGCTTTGGAGTAGTATTCCTTTTGTATCGGTACCAATTTGTTTAAAATTGCGTTCATGCTTATTGCCTGTTAGGTTATTACTTCGTAATGAATTTCTTACAGACCCGTAAAAGTTGTTATGGGAAAAAACCAAAGGTGAACCCTTTTTTGTATTTTTCCGTTTTATTTAAGGTCGCATCAACATCTTAGGTCATTAGCGACCACTATTGCTGATAACGGTATGGTAACTATGAGGATGAAACGATATGTTGATGATAAGGGTTGAAAGGACGAACACAAAATACAACCATGCCCGAGGCGGGACTCGAACCCGCGACCCTTCGGTCAGAGATCACTACGACACTACTGCCTTAGCGCCCTCGGCCACCGGGCCGACATAACATGTTTTGATGATGGTGCTTTGACTAACTTCTACAATAGAACTAAACCTAACAGTGTTTATCGTACCAGAAGTCGAGACTGCGAAGATTGCGTGAAAATTGGTCCATCGTATCCGTTACGTTCGCAGGCAAAATAAAAATGGAAACATTGGGTTGCAAGTGAATATTGCATTGCTTAGAAGCATCATTCATATAATGAGAATCATATCAACAGTAAGATGCAGTCTATTTCGAAATATTTTGATGTCAGGAAGGATCGGGATAAAAACAAGGATATTAAATCGAATGGGTGAATATTCAAATGGAAAATACATGAAACTGCGAAAGTAGATTAAAGTAGGTGAAACTGCGAAATAGATAAGTTAATAGATGAATGTCGTCGAAGTAGTTCTACGGTCCATCATAAACGTACCAAAAACAAAAATATAACAAAGCCTACAGCGATACGTGTTATTTCAAGATGACAACGATAAAATTCTTTTGTATTACAGTAAATGTTTCTTACTATTTAAAGTGTTATTTCGAAAACTCATTGAGTTAATGAAATTAGGATTTTGATTTCAAAAAAGCAAGCAGCAGGTTTTTGAATTCGTCAGAAATTAAAGCCATGCCCTTTACTAAATTTTTCGTTACTACTATTCACTTTAAATTAAATTAAAATTCATTATCCAAACACGCGACCACGCCCTAGGTTGTCAAATGTTTTAGCGCCTTTTTAATTTGCTTTTTTAAAACATTAAAGCTATTTATAATATTTTGAATAAAAATTTTTTGTACGATATTTGTAACCGAATAATTATTTTGTGTACGTATAAATAATTGATTGTACGTATACGTTAAATAATGGTCACCACGATATTGATTTAAAAACATACGATTACTTTGTGTTCATTTTATCTGTATATGCCAATAGATGATTAACACTTTTTTTTTACAAATATGAAAAGAAATATTTCTATAAAAAACATTCAAAAGTTCGCCTTATGAAATTTTGAATCCGTTGAAATTCGTTCGCCCCCAAAAATTGCACGCCCCAGGCTGCAGCCTACTCTGCCTGTTCGGTAATCTGGCACTACCGTTTTGTGTGTCCCTGGTTTATAAACGCCTTTCTGCCAAGCGGATTCTGCCAGAAGGGAAAATCGGCGCGGCGCTGCCGATGCGAGGGACGCGTGGCGAGGCGTCCCGTCGCGGCGGAGGCGGCTGGAGGCGCGTGCCTGTGCGTGCGGCGACGGCGCCCGCCCTTATCAGCGAGCGTCGACGCAGCGAGGCGCGGGGAGTTGGTGCGGGTGTTGCGACCCATCGCGATGGCTAGAATGGCTGTGGCTGTGGGTGTGGCGATGTCGATGGCGACGATAGTGGCATGGATGGCAGCACTGGAGGAGCTGATCACGGCGTCGTTGCGACCCATCGCAATGGTTAGAATGGCTGTGGCGATGGCAGTGGTAGGGGCTGGGATAACAGCAATGGAAGGTTGCGAATGGTGGTTGCGGCGCCAACGAAGAGTAGAATGTCGGTGGCGATGGCAATGCCAATAGTGGTTGCGGCGCCTACGAATTTTTTGAAAAGTACTTCTCCGGCATTCACCTGGTGTTGATCGGAGAAACCACGGCAAACTACCGATCAGAGCAGCCAGAATTCTCCTCCAGGCAGCGCCCTAACTCGACCTAGCTGTATAGCTAGTGTCGAAAATCCTGTCACCGTTGGGACTCGAACCCACGGACCTTCCGGTTATAGTCATAGTTGAGTTACATCAGATGATGCCGCGAACCACCTGGCCGGTGGGTGGATGGGGGGTGAGAGACCGTTTTTTTAAATTTATTTTTTCTGAAGGTAAATACATCGGTAGTTATTACAACTTTACGTATGTAATTTTTATTACTGACTAACTTACTCTAAGCTTACATACTATACAAAGGGAGGTTGCCCATTATGGGTCCTCTAATTTGGTTCTATGTCTGCGAATTTGATTTGAAAGATATGGAAAAGGTATTTATTTTGAATTCTGGTTTTATGGGTTGGATTTTTGCGAGTCTGAATTCGGTGAGAGCTGGAATTTGGTGTATGTTATGATAGAAGTTTGGAGCAAGGTATGTGATGTGATGATCTAATGGTACAATGTTGAATTCCTT
Source organism: Teleogryllus oceanicus (assembly GCA_964035755.1). NCBI lineage: Eukaryota > Metazoa > Arthropoda > Insecta > Orthoptera > Gryllidae > Teleogryllus > Teleogryllus oceanicus. The sequence goes on from CAXIVR010000007.1 coordinate 109,966,794, forward strand.
ATGGAGTTGATTATTTGTAATGAACCATGGGCGTTAGTTATGGTTCTCAGGAATTGGTTTTGAATTACTTGGAGTTTGCGAATATTTGTTTTGGCAGCGTTAATCCATACGGACAGGCGTAAGTGATTAAAGGTCTTAGTATGGTTTTGTATATTGCTTTGGCGGTATTTTGTTGTAGTGAACAGTATCTGTTTATTATTGATTTTAGCTGATGTAGTTTTGCCTTGGCTTGCATTATCTTTGTTTCAATATGATCGCGCCAATTTAATTTTGAGTCGAGATATAGTCCTAGGTATTTAATTGGTTTGTTGGGAGGGTACCATTCTATTGGGATGTTGTTAATTGTTAGCGGGAGGGGAAGTATATGGTCTAAGTGAGAATATTTTTGCTGCTGTTTTGGTGGGAGGGTGAGAGACCTGAAGGAGTGTCCGAATGCCTGGAAGAAGCCGGGACATCGTATAGGGCGGATTGCGTCAAATGACAATGAAAACCCGGTCATTTTCCCCCTAGAACAATCCTCCCTGACCTAAACTAACATACTCCATTCATTACTAGTTTGTTTAGGTACTGTTCCGGCGTTCGCCTGGTATTGCTATCACGGAAAACTACCGATGTGCACAGCCAGACACTAGCTCCTTCAGCCAGCGGCTGAACTCGACCTAGCTATCTACGTATTGCCGAAAATCCTGCCACCGTCGGCACTCGAACCCTCCCGGTCATAGACATCGTTTACATCAGTTGGTGCTCTGAGCCACCTAGGCCAGTGGGTGGATGGGGGTTAGAGACCTGAAGGGGTGCCCGGCAGCCTGGAAGGAGCCGGAACATCGCCGGATTCGAACCCTTGGTCCTTCCGGTCGTAGTCCCTCCAGTTACATCAGTGAATGCCCTGAGCCACCTAAGCCGGTGGCTGGATGGGAGTGAAAGACCTGAAGTAGTGCCCAGCAGCTGGAAGGAGCCGGAACATCGCCGGAATCGAACCCTTGGTCCTTCCGGTCATAGTCACTCCATTTACATCAGTTGATGCCCTAAGCCACCTATTCCAGTGCGAGTACTATGATGGCGGTGGCGGAGTAGGATCGGGATTGCACCGTCAGTGCTGGCGGCGGCAAGGGCGTTCGCGTGGCGGTGGAGGCGGCGGGCACGTGTCGGGAATCGGCTCGTGGATCGTGTCTGCGGCTGCACGGCGGGCACACGTGCCGCGTGCGAGCGTGCGGGGGCTCCACCTGGGGGCCAGACGCAGCTCCAATGCATTCTTTGTGTCAGCACCGGAAGCATGTTGCGTTCATTGTATCTACAGGCATCTGTGCGTCTGCCCGTGGCACTAAAGTGGAGGCTAAAGGTGCGGGTTGTGGAAGGGAAATAGTGCGTTTATTGTGGTGCAATAGATAGATGGAAATGAATAAATTAATAGTATAATTTTTTGAATGCAATAGGTAGAGAAACAAATCACGAAGAAATTCATTGGGAGATATGGATCAGGGCATGAACTGATGTCACTGCTGTTTCTCTTACCGGGAGCTCCTAGGATCGAGACCCGACGGTGGCAGGATTTTCGACACCTGCTACATAGCGAGGTCGAACTCAATCGATGACTGGAGGAGAATTTCAGTGGTTCGCTGCACTAATCGATAATTTTTCGTGGTTTCTCTGATCAATAGCAGGTGAATGCGGGAGGAGTACCGTATCAAACAGCCATGGGCCACGCGCGATCTTACCTTCCTCTTCCTTGTGCTTTCCTCACCCCTTACTTACCCGCACATTTGCACTTATATATACTACACTACCATACGTATTGGGAGACCAATCGGGAGCTTGGAGCTTGTCCGTCTGGGGCAGTGCTCTGCTGGTGGGAGATACCTTGTTGCGGGAAACCCCATTAACTACTGGGCGTTTGCCACAATCCAGTGGGAGGAAATCACTGCTATCTCTTGAAAAAGAAAACAAACACATGCACTACTCTTAAGGGATTAATGACCTTACAGGTTGACGCATCCGGAATCTCTGATCAATCAAATCAAATCAACGGAAAATTTGCAACAGCGAAACATCGTGTAAGTCAAGATATCTATTCAGACACCTTTCTTCTAATAACAATATGGCAGATTTATTTATGGATATATGTCTACCGATTGACTATACTGCTCAAGCTACGGAAAAAAAAATTTAATTTTAAAAAAATTTAAAAGTACGCTATTGGAAATAATTGCATTATTGCGCACATAGTTTTGTGCGCAATATCAGTTGCGTAATGCTGTTCCCAAATATTCCATTGTCTACGTAGTTATGTTTTCCGGGAATGAGGTCACGATTTTTAGTTTTCATATGAAATGTTTGAGTCACATCACTAATAAATGATTTTGTGGTTTGGACTTGTGAAACAAATGCTTTTGTCACACAAGTGTCGAACAATGGTGAATGAAATTAATTAGATGTCAAACATTTCTTGATACTGGTATTTTGATTTAAATGAAGAGATTGGTACCACTGATAAATTGCAGTTTGCGGACTCCGCGGACATCGATCCTGTTATGGAAACTCCACACATTTGTTCGATTATAAAGAGAAGATTGCTGATCAGCTATTATCGACATCACACACACACACACACACACACACACACACACACACACACATATATATATATATATATATATATATATATATATATATATATATATATATATAACATACATACACACACACATACACTGGACTGTCTGTTACGAGTATGTGTTAGTTTATAGGTAAGAACACCACATTTAATCAACAGGGAAATAATATTTTTATAGATTAAAATAATACTAATGTTAAATGTAATTACATAAATGCCACAATAGTTAAGGAGAAATAAATGAAAGGAATATATAAATTTAGTTTAGGAAGGATGGGAAATCTTGGGAAAACAAGAATTCATTCGACGAATTGGAAACTAATTTTGTTCCGAAGTAAAGTGTTTAGATGGAGAAATTGATATGTTGTTATTCTATTTTATCTTTCATTGTACACGTATTAAAATTACATAGCTGCATCTGCTGCATCAGGTTTATTGTAAGTTCCTATTCGTTTGTCGATCTTTATTTTTTTCTTGTATTTGCCATACAGTTGTTTGATTCTCAGTAGTTAAACTAAAAAAAAGTAAATGTCGAAGTTCCATGCTCGCCAGTTTAATCAAATTATTTTTGTATTTCATATGGTTGAAAAGAAAGTGAATTTCTTTGGTTTTATAATTATATCATAGTGGTGCAAAAAATTATATCTGACTTTTATTTTTAAATAGAGAATATTGGTCGTTTAATGAGCCATTAGGTTCAGATGGATGGTATGGGATCGATATGAATATTCCAAATGCTTTCAGTGAGTAGGTAATTCGTCATTTGTATTGCTCGTGCCTCACCTTCGCAATAAAATCGCAATTTGACTGTGCATTTCACCTGCGAAACGTTAAATGTCAGTTATCATGTTTACACTCTAACGCCTCAGCTCCAAAATTCTTTTATTTTATTATTACTAGTAGTTGATAGGTCGAATTCGTCCGCTATCTGACGGGAATTTTAGCGGCTAGCTACTCTGATCAATAGTTTTCCGTGTTTTTTTTTTTTCGTCAGCACCAAGCTACTAATTGAGCCCAGTTTTCCCTTCCTCATTCGTATTCCAACCTTTCCCCTTTAAAGACACATACACAAACCTACTTGCATTACACTATCACACACAGCGGATTGCATTTGTGGGCTTAGAGACTGTCGCGACTGGAGTAGTTCCCAGCTTGGGGAGATATCGAGAGAGAAAAACCCCGCAAACCGACGTGCCGGATCTCACTTTGTAGCGGGGCAGGGACAGCGCCATCTTCCGGCAATAACCTGCACTACACTCATGAAATCAAGGATCAAATATTCGACGCGCCTGGCAAAATATACTCCCACTCGGGGCAGTCATGGTAACTTCAAATGCTTGCTAGATTTTATAGGCCGGTATCCACTGTACAGTTTTTGTACAGACAATGTACAGTCCAGACTGCACGATTCTTGAATCAAAACTTTGGAGCATGTTCGTAATTTTTCATGCAGAAAGTTTACTGATTGACTCAAGCGTCTCTAGCGGCAGAATCGTTTACTAACGGATTTGTTTACCAGACGCGACGATAATGCGCCATTTCGAATTTGTGGTTAGGTGTGTCAAGATGCGATTGTCTGAAGTGATATTTTGATAACTACCTCTTTCCATGTTTTCGCCTTACTATTTTTCTTATTTGGGCTCTTCACGGTAAATTGATTATTAATAAAGATCACATGGCCAAACGAACGCACAGAAATACCGCCACAAAAAGTATTCAGACGGTGCAATTCAGTTGTTTGCCGGTAGACCCCCAATAGACGTCTTGTGGCGATTCATTCAGAATTCATACCGAAAACGAATAGATCGTGTAAATGCGACTTTTGCCTTTTATACTTCTAATTTGAGATCTTGAAGTTTCTGTACAGAAACTGTAAGAGAATTTGAACGAAAGCTGTACCATGAAACCGGCCTTATGTTGGAATCGCGTAGTGACTAACAGCAACTTGGACACCAACACGTTCCTTGCCTTTTCGCATTTCGGCGCTCAAGTGAGATTACAGGTAGGGATGCGACGTCGCAGTCATCAATGTTTCTAAATATCGATGTTCAAAATTAAAACATTGGTGTTAATAAAGATCGCACCGAAAACATCGATGTTTTTAACCATTAGTATTTTAAAACTGGAATATTAACCATTAACGTTCACGCGAGCGGATGGATTAATTTGTCGTAGGTTGTGTTTATTAATTTTTAATTGAGATTTAACTGGCAAAACAGATTAAAAAGTTACGAGAGTATTCAAAAAGCTTTTATGATATGAATGGGTATGTAACAATTTATGTGGACTTTATTTAGTCGACAAAACCTGAATTTTAATTGTCCCCTTCTCAGTTATCTTAGTCCGAAGAATGTTCAATTGATAGATAACTGAAAATTGTTACAGGGTTCATGCGAAAATAAAAATATGTAACACAAAACATCGATGTTAAGAAAACATTGCCTTCAAAAAATCTTTGTTAAATATTTGATGATTTCGTAAAAACATCCATGTTTAGAAAACCTCGACGTCGATGTCGCATTCCTAATTCCAGGATGCTTCACGGTGGATATTTCCCATTCAAGGGGCGTCTCCAATTCACGCAGGTAGCACTCTTGGGCCCTTAGGACCGAGCCGTTAATTAAGCGAAGGCATTTGAGCGGGCTTTTCTTCTTGAGGCAGCAGGTGCCGCGACAAACGAGTCGGCCAGCCCGCAAAGGAAGTTTGGTTGGGAGCATCGCTTCATTCTGACCTCTGAAGCGATACGTACTGTCGTTTCAACGGTGAAGAAAGGAAGAGAGAAAAGCGTTGAGTGCTGACTTGCCGGGGACGACAACGTAGTCTGCCCACATCGCTTCCTAGATCGAGCTTTTTGTTTTAAATCGTGATCGCGGGTATTCATGACAAACTTGATAACGAATAACGATAAAATAGGGGAAAAATTATGGTGCGCGACTTCTCTAATTGGTCCATTTTCTTCTTCTTCTTCTTCTCTTCTTCTTCTTCTCTTTCTTTTCTTCTTCTTCTTTTCGCCTTCCACTTGCCTTATATTCCAAACGTTGCCAAAACCAAGTGCAGAGAGTTGATATTTCTATTTCTTGAAGCAATAACGGAACGACTCCTGTTTTAGTAGTAGTTTTATGGAATATTGGTGGTTTGCTACAATGACAAAAAAAAAACAGATTCCGACTTGCATCTCAAGTGAAGAGCAGTTTTCTTAGCCCCCATTAGGCAGACTGTTAGAATATTGACGAAAACAAGTTGTTGCGTTCAAAATTGATGAACCGAATGAGAAATTATAGATATTACAAATCCTTGTTGCTTCATGTAGTGAAACGCCTTTCGTTTGGGACCACGCCTCTCACTTTCTGACAGTAGAAATATTTTTGCTATCTGAATTCTGAGCCCTAATTCGTTTTTGTAAGTTAGTACAAGACAGTACCGTCAATGACGATGCTGAAGCCCAGCCGCATGGTCCTTCCTTGAGGTAAAAGAAGTTATCGTCCGAATTGCACTTCTGTGAGACATTATTTTGTTATCCACACTGTGATAGTATATGTACTGTGACCGCCCGTTTTCTTAGATTCCGAAAACGTGAATACCGCACTAAGGAAGTGCTGAAGCCAACGCGGATGAATATTTGGAATGATAATTGAATTTAGAACAAGAGAGATCGCCACATATACCTAAGGTGCGAGACGGAGGTCGGATGAAAGAAAGTTCTTTCGAAGGTAGCAGTGAATTTGGGCGATCGTCATCGCAAAGACGGCTACGCATCGGAAGTACATTGGGAAGGACTCGACTTGACATCGACGTTTTTACGATTAGATTAAACTGTTTCATAGAACGACGCGACGAAGAGGTAATTTTCTATTATAATTATTTAATAAAACTGGAAAAAGATTAAAAAGTTACGAATTTAGCAAAACTTAGTAGAATGGAATTAATTTAGTGGACTTTATTTATCGCAAACTGAATTTATTTCCTTCAGTTATCTTGTCCGAAGATGTTCTTGATATCTAAAATTGTTAAGGGTTCATGAAAATAAATATGAACTTTTCAAACATCAGTTAAGAAACATTACCTTCAAAACTCGTTAAATATTTGAGATTCTAAAAATAGTTAGAAAACTGACGTCGAGGCATTCAAAGGATGTTCACGGTGGATATTCATCGGGCGCTCATTCAGCGAAGCACTCTGGGCTAGACGAGGTTAAAGGAAGGCATTTAGCGGCTTCTTCTACGGGCCGGAAACGAGTGGCCGCCCGAAAGAAGTTTGTAGGGAGCAGTTTCATTCTGGCTCGAAGCGATCGTATCGTTCACGCTGAAGAAAGGAAGAGGAAAAGTTGAGCTGAATGCCGAGAAAGTAGTCTGCCCACAGTCCTTGGTCGACTTTAAACGTGAGCATCAGACAAACTTGATAAGAATAACGATAAATAGAAATTAGGGGGATTAAGAGTTTCTTATATTCTTCTACTCTTCTTGTTTTTAAGAATCTTCTTCTTTCGCCTCACTGCCTTATACAAAAGTATCAAACCAAGTGCGGTTTTTTCATTTTTGAAGCAATATGAACGACTCTTTTTGAATTTATGAATAGTGTTTGCAAATGACAAACAGATTGACTTGATCAAGTGAAAATTCGTAGATTGAGACTCTGTTGAATATTGACAAAATCAGTTTTGATTCAAAATTGATGAATGAAGAGAAATTATAGATATAATCCTGATTTATGAGTGAACCCTAGTTGGGGCCACGCCTTCATTCCAAAGAAATATTTCATCGAATCTGACCCTATTCTTTTTGTTATAGTACATAGCTATACTGTCAATGACGATGCTGAAGCCCACCCCATGGTCCTCTATAAAGTCGTGGATTGGCCTTCGGCTTAGTATCCACGGTATGTATATGTACTATGTATCTCAGAGGTAGATCGCACGTCAGTAGAGTTAGCAAACTCCACTTTCTCAAAACTCAAAAATTATCGCACAAGAAATATTTAGTTTTGAAAAACTAAAGATGCCGCATTTTTTATTGATTTTGGAGATGAGCTTCGTAATTTTGAAAGATCCTTCAAAGTAGCTAGAAATTAGCTTATTTCAACGATGTAAAAATTGCTGCGGTTTGCAAAAGTGGCGGCTTAATTTTGAAATCTTAGTTTTGGAGAATCTGCGTAGTGACCAACAACATTTTTTTAAAATGTTAAAGATCCCAAATATTGGAGCAGAAGGCATTTCTCTCGGTGCAGATCGCTTCTGGCATTTCTCTCGCGAAAGCAAACGCTACTGCCCACGCGAACAGGGCGCGCTCGCCGCAGTTTGGGAGCGGGCTGCCGCGGCGAAGCGACGACACAGAATTCGGCTTTAGATGTTGCGGAATAGCATTACCGGTGGAGCGGGTTGTTATCATCGAGTAATTGGCGGCGGGCGAAGAGGTTAGGTTACCGTGGTCGGCGAATGGCGCCCTCCAACTTCTCCAAGGGTTCTTGAAAGGGACCGGCCCTAGGCGCCGAGAGGGCCGACTTACCAAAGGGAGGAAGGGAAGGAGTGAATGGCTGTATTGCGGAGTATACTCGTTTACTGCAGGGAATTGACCCTCTAGAGAGCTCGAGATGATGTAAATTTGGCAGTCGTTCTTGATAATGTAGTATGTACAGCTGGATCTGTGTCTTAGTGAGAGTCAAATTCATGCATGCTTGTGTTACGGCACCACGGGGCTGTGGATCGTATTCGGTATTGAATTGGAGTTGCTGGTGATTTAATTTTTCTAGCCATGTTCCCCTTATAATTTTATAATACTGAAGTTTTTCATATAATGACCATTGTTATTTGAAATAACCTACACATTCTTTTGAGTTTTTTTTTCAATGAAGGAAGTTTCTTGTTGATCATTTTCAGGTACATACACGGATATCAATGTACGGGTCTTATATATTAATATATTGCACTTCCCACAGATAAAAAATTGTTTAATGTGAACGCAGATTTAACCCTAGTTACCGAATTTTTATTTTATTTAAATGTAATTTTTAAACAAATTTCAGATGTAGAAATCATTTAGCATTTCTTCCGAATTATTCGGGGGAGTATATCATCATTTAGATCAATGTATAAATATAGAATTGGGGTTTGCAAAATAACAGCATCTTTATAGTTCATACGCTGATTTAGAAAGGAATAAATTTATGTGGTTTTACGATTTTTGTCTTTATGTTTGTCTGGGTTAATTTTTGGAACGGCTGAACCGATTCTCTTGCAGTTTTCGCTGAAATGTGTGTGTTTTGTCTGGTATAAGTTAGGCTATTTCCTTCAAGTAATTAGTTTCTCTTTTATAAATAATAAGGTTTACTTTGTCATACAAAACTACAGTTTTAACTTGATGTTAAGTAAAATTTGTGCAGAAGACATTCAAAACCAAAGGGACATTACTGTATGAGATTTAGTAAACTATTTACTCCTATTCCCGCTTTCCTACCTTTTAGAGCAATATTTAAGTGTACATTCTTTCCTTTATTATTATTATTATTATTATTATTATTATTATTATTATTATTATTATTATTATTATTTTGAAATATCTCTAAAATCGCGAGTAAAGTCACAAAAGAGAATTGATCGTTTCTGAAAGCCCATTGAGCTTCAAATTAAATGCACGTTGATCCATTCTAATAGCGTAATTAGTTTCTGAGTAATTGCAATCAAAAATGTTAGTGAATGTTTGACGCGAGTATGGAACAATCTATTTTCAGTTGTTCATAGCAACGATGATCGTAACAACCATGGCAGGATGAGGTGGAGCAGGATGCCAGGTAAGGTAGGACGACTATGACAACGACAACGACCCAACAACGTCAGCTAGTTGAAAATAAAGTTCAAATCACGTTTTATTAAATTTCTATTTATTCTGATGATGTCAAAATTGGCCAATAAGGTTTCAGAAATCATAGACTGCATATTACCCAGTGGTTATTGCATGTGAATTCGACACAGACACACTATCAAGTTACAATAAATTTACGCACATTCTTAAGATTTTTTTTAAAGAAAATGAACTGTGATTCGTCAGAATTAAATAATGTAGTAGGAGTGAATTGAATTAAGTGTCTTCTAAAAGACAGTATTGCGAGAACTTGAATAAAAAATTCTGTGAAATGTTTCGATTTTTGGCTTCTTCTTAATCACAACTCTAGAAAACTCCTATTATTCACAGTTCCCTCTTCATTGTCGCAGGCAAAAGCAACCTGGAGCTGCGCGACAGGCTCTTAACAGAAGTGATCTAGCACAGTAACTTCCTGCAAGTTTCTGCAATCGCGCCTCCATTGTCACGAACAGCTTCGCCTTCATTGTGCGGAAGCAGCCGAAAGCTCGCAGAGACGCCCATCATTGTCTATTCAGCCAGTGTCCAAACAAACGAGCGAATGTTGCTAACTGCCGCTGTCGGCAGTGACTCACGGAGGGCTGGAGGGGGGGGGCGATTGTAAGGGGTGGCTCGGAGTGAGGGGGAAATAGTTGGACATGAGACGGAAGAGCGAAGCGGAGAGGGATGGTTTGAGGAGGTGCCAGGGAGTGGAATGAGTGGTGCGGTGGAGAGCGCGAAGCGAGGGAATGGGAGAGGCGGGGTTGGAGAAAGAGCGTCGATCATAGGCAAACAAGGAAGGGAGAAAGTGGTGCGGTAGGGGGGAAAAAAGGGTGGAGGGTGGCAAGAGATAAAATAACAAAACAAACATCAAATAACATTAAAATATTAACATGTTACAAAATACAATTTTACTAAATTAATCTATTAATCACATTTACTTAGTCTAATTTAAAAATTTTTGACATTCTGAGGGAAAGTCTCCAGCACTGCAGCAGGTAATTTGTTCCAATTGTGTATCGTTCTGTTTACAAATTAGAATTTACCTACATCTGTTCTCTGTTTTCTTTGCCGAATTTTGAAACCATGATCCTTCCGCGCGACGTGAGTTGGTACAAATGGTGGCTGGTAAGATGGAACAGAGGAAGATAAGAGGTTGCATCAGGCGAAATGAGTTTAGGCGAAGTGAGCGTGGCGGCGTTGAACTGGATGTAGCTGTGTGGACTGAGAGTGTCGGGTGGGACTCGGTGAGTCGGGAGAGACTGTGTGGGTCGGGTGGGAGTATGTGAGTCGGGGTGCGGCTGAGTGTGTCGGGGTGGCACTGTGTGTCGGGGTGGGACTGTGTGGGTCGGGGTGAGATTGAGTGTGTCGGGGTGAGACTGCGTGTGTCGGGGTGGAACTGGGTGTGCCGGGTGGGACTGGAAGAGTCGGGGTGGGACTGGGTGTGTCGGGATGACTGGGTGGGACTGGACGAGGCGAGGTGGGCAGGGCGGGACTGGACGAGACGGGATGGGACTGGATGAGGCGTGTGTGAAGTGTGGTTAGAAGGATGTGACTCGGCCTGGCATGGCGGGGCGGTACCGGGCCTCGCATGGCGTGGTTGGACTGGGCAATCCCGAGTGCTGCTGGGGGAGACTGTTCGGGGAGAGGGTGTGGGGTGGGGTGAAGAGGGGAGGAAGCGGGGAGGCGCCTGGGTGGTTCCTACCCTCACCCGCCGCCCACCCTCCTTGCAAGCGGAGCTTTCACAAAGGCACGGGAGGCCGATACGGATCTGGGCCCTTCGCTCCATTTGTCGTCGAGAAAGCGTCGGCGTCCTTCGTCGTCGTCGTCGTCGTCGTCGTCCTCTCCTCTCGCATCTCCGCCTTTGGTACTCCTCCCCCCTCCCCCCCATGGCAGCTGCGTGCGCCGGACAGCCCGCCGGCCCCGCCATTTGCGCCAGGCCTCTCTGAATGTATTGCGAGCCTCACACACAGACCATTTCGGTACAAAAACTGAACCAGAGAAGATGTATAAAACTGCACGATTTTTTTTACGAATTTTCTAACAGAAGGAACTGCAAGAACTTATATTTGAATCTAAGGATTGAAAAATCTTGTACTCAGGTTTGTGGATCGCTCAGTTTTTTTATTTCAATATGTAATTTTGTGTATTGATAGAGAACTCGAGTTAGAAAACGAGTAGAACGAAATTTTAAATAATGATTTGGGTTTTTTTTCATTTTTATTCTAGTATAGAGTATTACTAAATTTATAATTCCTCTGTATTCAGAATATCTTTGAGAGCCTTGGCAGACCCTCTTTATTACATCCCACGTATTATTTTCTTTTTCTTTTTGACCTTGGCCTATAAAGGTGTGTTTTGGATATTACTGCTTCACCTGATTCACTTCTACATACTCATCTTTGACACATAGATTTTTAAATGAAATGAAGTGAAGATTTATTCTTTAATCGTTGTTTGAAGACTCCCACATTTAATACCTCTACAACGGAGAGATATTTCAGGTCATCAGACACGTGTATTGAGGATGTATTCCATTCTACAACCAGATAATGTTCCTACAGCGCTAATTAAATTTACATGTATTCAGAAAATACTCTCAGCTCTCGCCAATCCAATTCTCATCAATCCAACCATTCAGTGAAAAACGAGTAGCCTCCGCATTCAATGTCAAGACGTACGCGCAGTGTTCACTGGCCTTTCAACGGGTTAGTTCATTGCCGGATCATTCCAGCATTCAAGCAAGTTTCAATTGGCCCCACATTAAGTCAACGAATCAACTTCAAAAGTTTCAATTGGCAGCACATTGAATCCAGAGTCGTATCAATCGCCTTTCAAGCTGTTAAGTGAACGTCGGTTCACAAGATTCTCTGAAAGCGCCCTTCCCTACTGCAGGAAGACTCGTCACTGAACGAATCTTTTCCTTTTCCTCGCCGCACCTTCGCTGGCATTTTTCTCGCGCTGCGTGACGTCACGGAGTTTTTGGCAGGAAGCTCCCGGCGCAGGCCTTCCGCCGCGATGTATTCGCAGACGTCGTCGTCGTCGACGCGAAGGGCCTCTCGCAAAAAGAGGCGCGTGCAAGTGTCACCTCCCACGACACAGTGGGCCGAACGCGCGCCGAGATTGGCCAAAGGAATATTTGATTACTTTGGTTTGGTTTGTTATTTTCGTGTTTCCGGGCGCGTCAACTGCTTTGGTCATTAGTCCCGTTAGTGTAGTGTATGTTTTTCTCGGGAGATGGCGTTGATCTTCCCCCGCTGGATGGCGAGATCCGGCGCCAACCTACCGTCGGCTACTGGGGTTTCCCCCTAACCAGGACTCTCCCACCAACGGGACACCGCCCCAGTCGGGAGAAGCTCTAAATTCCCGACCGGTCTCCCGGAATATGTGGTAGTGTAGTGCATGTTAGTGTAAGTGTGTGTGCAAGGGGGAGAGGATAGGACAAGGAAGAGGGACAGATCGCGCGCGGTCCGTGGCCCGTTTTGTTAAGGTACTGCTCCGGCCTTCACCTGGTGTTGATCGGAGGAACCACGGAAAACTACCGATCAGAGCATCCGGCCGCTAGAATTCTCCTCCAGACAGCGACTGAATTCGATAGCTGAAAAGCTATGTCGAAAATCCTGCGCCGTCAGGACTGAACCTAGGACCTCCCGGTCAGAGGCGCTCCAGTGACATCAGTTGAGCACTGAGCTACCGCTCCCGGTAATATTTGATTAGTAGGGGTTGGATTTTGATGAACTGATTTTGATTAATCTCCATCACCCAAAATGATCAATAAAATGCTCTTAAAATGTTTTTAAAATGCCCTAAAACCAAAGAAGAAGACGTAACTAATCTTATCAAAAACAGTTCGGATGAACTGTTTTTCAAACTCAAGCTGTTGGATACGTTACTCATGTAATTGAGGCTTTTTCCTTTCGTTTTAAGTCAACTCAGATTGAAAACTTTTGATTCGGACAGTTCTTTATCAGGAAATCTCTATCTTTTATCCCGAAGTTATCCCGAAATCGGCCGAATCGACAATAGCGCTGATATGTCACCAGAATTACATACTCACGACTGTCAAAATAATTTCTGGCGGAAAATTGAATAGGTTACTAAGTAATTCTGTGAAGAACATTTGTTGCGTATCGTAAATATTATTTGAAGGAAGTACCATTAAAATTACATTAATACCGATGAAATCAGCAAAAAAAGGCGTTAAAATGACGTAAAAAGGTAAAAAACGACTAATCAATCGAAGTCGACAAGAAATGCAAAATAGTGGCCTTTAAAATTGGGTCATTTCCTTTTGTCACAACATAAAATGAGTTTCTTTACTAAACGGCGTTGTTCTGAAGTGAAAAAGAACAAACATTTCATTACCCCCCCTATTGATTAGTGATTCCGGGTGCGTTAACTGCGAAGGCCATTGGTCCCGTAAGTGTAGTGCATTTTATTTATCGTATTTCTTCCTTGGGGGTGGTGGTGATCATCCCCGCTAGATAGTGGGATCCTGCGCTGACGTGCTCGTCGACTAGCGCGGTTTTCCCCAATCAGGCGACTCACTTCAACGAGGCACCGCCCCCACCGGGACATGCTGTAAGCCCCCAATTGGTCTCCCGACTTGTGTGGTAGTGTAGGGAATGTAAGGATGAAGATATAACAAGTAAGAGGAATGAAATGTAGCTCGCGGTCCGTGACACGTCTGATGGGATACTGTTCTGGCTTTCACCTAGTGTTGATCGGAGAATCTACAGAAAACTACCAATCAGAGCAGACGACCAGTAGATCTCTCCTCCAGATAGCGGCTGGATTATTTTCGATCGATCTAGAGTCGAAAATCCTGCCTCCGTCTGGACTCGAACCCTAGGACCTGCCGTTTGGAGGCACGTAAGTGTCATCAATTTGGATCATACAACTATAGCACTTGTCGTACCCGAAAACAGACACACACACACCAGCTTCGAAAACATGATCTTCAGACTTGCTTTGGAAAGGTTTCTTAACGATTCCATTCATGGAAAATTTGACAGTGTCAGACCTTGAAGTTCATATTTTGCTAAGGATATATTTTTTCAAAAAATAAATAGATTTTGTTTTTCACTGATATATTATTGCTTACTACCATCGATAAACACTGTGCACTACTTCCCTGAATCGAGAGGATCGTGGTTACGAAATATGAAAACAGTTGAATGATGCAGCATGTTCTCTTATGAAAGGAATTATTTGAGGGAATTGGAATTATAGGAGGGTAAAATGAAAAGCCTTAGGACTTTTTGTCGCCGCTCGACTATCAAAACTCTTATAACGACCTTAGTGCATAAGTGCGGATTCGGTGGTATTTGCGGATTCGGTGGTATAACGGTCAGCGTACCGGACTATTGTACCCGAGTTTGCGGGTTGAAACCCGATCGAAGCCGTGGATTTTTAAGGGCGCAAAAATCCCTCGTACGCCTTCCTTCGGAGGTGAAGTAAAGCCGGCTGTCCCATGTAGTAGATTTACTGCATTTAAAAGATCCTGAAGCCTAAATGAAGCCTCTGAGCAAAATTGAGATCCGCCAGTTTCGTCGCCCAAGATAATACCTCCTTTCTCCGCTAGGTGGTGAAAGGAGCGTATCGAAATGTGCGTGGTTAGACGGAAGAGCGGGCCTGATGGCCCGAGTCTCGCCACGTAAAATAAGGCATTAACTAACTAACTAAAACTAACTAACTATGCATCTAATGCAACAGTATATGAATAAACTCTGAATTTTCTCTTTTCATGTGTGTTTGGATGTTGAAAGTTAGACCGTTCTGAAAACTGGGTTTTGCCCGCTTTTTGCGTCATTGAATCTACCGTGCAGTTGTGGCGGCCGCGGCGGAGGCGTGGCTTGGATGGGGGCGTCTGCGGCCTCCCCGCGCTTCTTATTCCGGCGTCGCGGCGCTGCGAGAGGCTCTGCGAAAGGGCGGAGGTGCGCGGAATGACGAGCGGCTGCACGCGATGCGGAGGCGGGGTGGGCGGAGGCGACGGGGGTGGAGGTGGTCCGAGGCGACGTGAGGTGGTGGCGGAGATGCGGGAAGTGGGGAGACTGTGGCGAAGACGAAAAGCGGGAACCGAGGTTGGGACGGAGATGGAGGCGGGGTCGGAAACGGAGATGGAGGCAGATGCGCAAGGAGGTGGAGGCTAGGTGGTGAAGGAGATGGACGGAGGAAAGTGTGAGGGCTGGAGGAGGTGTAGAAAGATGGGGGGAGGGGAGAAATGGAGAGGCTAGATGGATGAGGCGAGCCTGGAAAAGATGGAATAATGGAAGCGGGGTGGTGATTGGAAGGAAGGAAAATGGAGGAGATTTAGGTGCGGACAGAGGAAATGGTGGAGGGTCGCGAGGAGGTGCTGGGGGGCGGAGGAGATAGAAGTGAACAGACGAATAGATACGTCGATGAGGAGGTGGAGCTGTGTGGAGAATGTGGAAGCACCCTGGAGGCGGGGCTGAAGGGAGGCAGAAATGGTGGCGAGTGGAGGCAGGGGCGGGGGCGGCTGCGCGCCGGGCAAGGGGCGGGTGCAGTTGGGGGTGTTGTCGAGGCACTTTCGGAGAGATAACGATGAGATACTGGAGGTAAGATGTTCGCGAGAGAAGAAGAAGAAGAAAGAAGTGATCACGAAAGGAGCGTCTCAGACGGGTTACTTGTAAATTAGGAGGTGAATTTTAAGAGGCAGCTAGCTTGAAAAGTTTATGAAATGGGTATATGTACATAAAATTGACGTGAAGAGTTGTATTTTGAGAGAAACGAGTCTTTACATACTTCAAAATATAGTAGATAGTTCAACATCATTGATAATATATGGATGGCTCAACTTGGCAGACGAGAATATGAGTGTGGGGGTTGTTAAAGTTCGGAAAGGTTTTTCGATGAATTTTTGAAGATGAGACAAGGAAGTTGGGAGGCAAAGCTGGTGATACGAAGAGTTCACACATTACAGCTTGTCTTCACTCAGAGTGTTCTGCGAAGTTTGTATTAGTAATATTAGTGTGAATTAGCGTTTAGAAATATTCTAGAAATTTGAGAATTATTGAAAATTTGAAATTAAAATTTTTAAAACTTTTCATATTTTTAGAATTTTTTTATTCACTAAAATTCGCCTCTTTACATTTTCGAGTTTTTCTTTCTAATCTTCCGGGAGACGATGTTCAAATTCAACTTCTTCACATTTTAAAAGTGAGGAGTGTTTATTTCGTTCATACCATACCACGTGTGACTGTGATAAGATTTTTGTTTCTCTTATAAAATCTTCGCAAATAGTATTTTCTGGTTTTGTTTGTAAAATCTTTAAACGTGTTATTTGTCCCACCATGCTTTTTGTCCAAATCAAATGAAATTGAAAGATTCATATTGCAGTGACGGCTCCAAACCCGTTCGTCATATTGCTATACACTTAAAATTTAACCCGTACGAGTTTGCGCGTCACCCGTGCTCTTGATAGCCGACTTCCAGCACTCCCCTCCCCCTTTGCTCTGGCCTCTATTTTACACGCCTTTGGCCGAGAGAGGTCGAGTCGAGAAGTCGATCCGCCCTGTAGAGGTTTAAAAAATCTATACCCATAATATGTTTATCCACACACACTTTCAGGATTCGTACAACCACGAATGCATATCCTGAAAAAAAGGGGCGTAACTGTATTAACCATCGGGTTGTGGTCACTTTCACTTGTGTTAGCCAAGACGAGTAAAACGATACTGGTATAGTTATTATCGTCATTAACTCGATATGGAGAAAACAACATCGATGCAGTTTGTAAACTGAAGCGATAACTGGTTTTAATAACCACCAATTTTGTTGTATATCATACGCACTACATAAATTGTTCAATTTTTTTGTTACACCACCTTCTTATAAGAAAAAATGCTCAGGCGTAATAAGTAACTTTTCTTTGAAGGTATGCACTCATCCGCCAACATTTTATTCAACTACTTTGTTTCGATTGTTCGTGGGTGACGACGCACGATTCAATCAATCAACGAATCAATAAAGATCCAACACAGACGCTAGTCTTTAAGAGTGACTTTTTGTCCCTCTGGTCCCTATTTCGTACGCTAAATTTTTAAATGGATTTGAAACTGCCAGTACTTATAATTTGCTTCGGAATAGGTGTTTTGTCCAGGTGACATGCCTGGAGTAAAAGAGGACAGATCAACATCCAACGTGACTTGAACGTGAATGAATCCACTTTTGCAATTCCAGAGGCCCGAAACTCCCAACGTGAGATACGGCTCTACTAAAAATATCAGTTTCAAAACATGTTCAAAATGAAAATATCAATATTAAGAATAAATCGTCACATAATTATCGATTTTTTACAATACGTTAGTAATATCTAACATAAAATCGTCGTTATTAATTTATAATTGAAATTAAATGATACAACAAAGGAAAAACTGATCATAAAGTTTTAGAAAACCTTTTGATTGGAGAAACAAATAAATAGACAATATGTATGGGTGAAAATTTGACTAACTTATGTTTTACCCTAGACATGTTCTGAAAGATGTTCAGGTTATAAATATCTGAAAATTACTGAAGTTTTTTTGATAATATGGTACATTCTTCATTCAAAAATATAATATATACCAGGTCGCCAACCATTAGGTTCTGGATGTTAAAAAAATATCGATTTCAATATGCCGATGTTAAGTACATCGATGTTTTGAAACCATCGATATCTCAGAACTACTCTGAGCGTGGCCGGTCTGTGGGGTCTCTATCCCACACGGGTAGCGCCGCGACGTCACGGGGCGCGGCGAGGAGTGGGGCACGAAGGGGGAAGGGACGGGGTGCGAAGGGCTGAGGAGTGGCGGTGCGAGGGGGGGAGCGGGACGGGCGGGGACGGTACGGGGCGGGGACGGGCGGGACGGTACGGGGCGGGGACGGTACGGGCGGGGACGGGGCGGGACGGGCGGTGACGGGGCGGTGACGGGGCGGGGACGGGGACAGGGGGACGGGGCGGGACAGGACGGACGGGCGGGAAGGGCGGCGACGGGCGGGACGGAGCGGGAACGGTGGGGCGGGAGCGCAGGGCGGGAGCGACGCGGCGGGATCGAGGTGCCGGAGTGAGGCGGCGTGAGCACAAAGAAGGGAAGGCGGTCGCGGGCGGGGAACGGCGGGGTGGGGAGAGGGATGAGGTGGGGAGGGGCGGGGCCGGGAGGGGTGCGGAGTGCCGGAGACGCGGGGCGAGCGCAAAGAAGAGAAGGCGGGGCGGGGCTGGCGGATGTCGTTAGCAAGGGCCCGGAAGCGCGCTGTGCGTGGGCGGCGGTGGCGCCTCCGCGCGCGCGGCGGCGGAGCAGGAAATCGTTATGAGGCGCGCGCTCTCCGCCCTCTGACGCCAAATTGCACCAATCGCTCCCCAGAGCACCAAACCGCGCGGGAACTGGCGCCGGGCCGGGGCCGCGGTCGAGGATGATAGTGGCGGCGGCGCTGCCAATGATGGTGGAGGCGAAAGAGTCAGAGGAGGCGGTCATAAGTGAGCGAATACGAGGGAGTGAAACAGGGTTTCCGAAGGAGTCAACCACTTAGATCGTTAGTAGAGACCGGAAAATATGTACTCTAAAACGGCAAAATATGTACATAAATATGTAATGAAAACAGTAAGCAAATGTAATAAATATATAAAATCGGATATAATATATAATATTAAAATACACAAATTATAAAACACATTTTATAACACGAAATTTCATTTATAAAAAAATCCTAAACAAATTTTAAAAATAATACAAACAATTTAAAAATCATTTGGAGAGCACAAGTTAATCCTCACTTTGCACCATACAACATTCCCGCCAGTAGTAAGAGATTTATCTATTTTTATCCAGGACCGTAGGTTATCGGCCACACTAGACGCAATAGAAGCCTGCAAAACGTGTTATGATCTCAGTCCTGTCGCACTTCCCCCTGAATAATGGAGCAGAGGCGCCAGACTGGAAACATCCGACCGCGTCTTCACGTAGTGTACCTCGAGTGGATAGCATGTTGTAGTAAGTAGGGGAAAATGCTGATTTTTTAAGTACTTCTTTTCATAAAAATGTAATAAAATCGAAGGAAATAAATAGAATAAAAATATTTAAATTAGAACGTGACATTCGCAAATTACAATTTTCAGAACGGTAGTAGAAAGAAAAAAATATTTAATACATGAAAATCCGGTCTCTATTCATTAGTCCCATAATAGTAGTGCATGTTACATCCAGGAAGGGGGTGGAATTTGGTGCCAACCTACACTTCGGGCTGCGGTTTTTCCTCCTAGAATTTCTCCTCAGCGTGATACCTCCCCTGCTGAAACACGCTCCAAACTCTTGACGGGTCTCCCGTCATGGCGTAATGTATGTGAGAGGATGAGGAAGGGGAGATCGTTCGTGGTGCGTGGCCCATTTGTTAGGATTCTGCTCCGGCATTCCCTCGATATTGATTGGAGAAATTACGGAAAACGATGCGATTCACGCGGTGGGGAAGACAGAGTCAGTAGAGACGTGGGCAGAGAATGTCGACCAAACTGAATAGTGACGGCGAAGGCGAGAGCGAAATTATGTAGATGTAGGCGGAAGTGGAATAAAGGAAAGAGTACAAGAGAGGTGATACGCTAGATTGATTGATTTACGATTCGGGCACGTGAAATTGAAAGGTCATTAGGTCCCTAAGTGTAGTGCATGTTTGTGATGAATTGGTGGTGATCATCCTCTCTGGATGCCTGAAATTTCCCTTATCGAGTATCTCTCCTCTCTGGGGGGAGATAGCTAGGGATCTCCTCGCTAGCCACGGCAAGCTTCTGCTCCCTACCGGTCTCTTGATGTGTGTGATAGTGTGGTGTCGGTAAGGATAGGGGCAGTAAGCGGAAGGAAAGATGTCGCGATGTCCGTGTCCCGTTTGTTAGAGTACCGCTCCGGCATTCGCCTGGTGTGACGTCATGCATTTGCAGTAATAACACAGGCGAGTGTGGGTTTAGTAATTTAGAGGTTTATTAACAGACCACCACCTTATTACAAAATAACGTAATTACTAATATCCCTACACGGAGTAATTTCCCGTTACGGCTACCACACCACTACACACTAATCTCAAGCATTAGATGGCGTGAAGCGCCGCAACCCACTTACGACTCAACATCGAGTCAGCCTCTGTACGGCAACACATTCCGGTCCTTGCACGCTCGCGGTCCGCGCCCACCCAGACTCCGATCCGTGCCGCACCGCGTCCCGTAACCAAGAGAGCGTTCCGCCGCTCGCCAAGCTGACGCTCGCCCTTCCCCCCACCACGCTGCCTCCTAGGGTTTCCCGCCGACGTCACATCCGCTCGTAAACAAAGGCTGACGCGTGGTGCCTTAGCGTCACCTATGCCACGCGGCCGTTCGTTACAATTGCGTTTGTGCATGACGCTACACTGGTAATGATCGGATAGAACATGTAAAAGTACCGATTATAGCAGCCGGCCGCTAGAATTCTCCTTCAGACAGCGGCCATGCTAGTGTTGAAAATCCAGCCACCGTCGGGACTCGAAACCTAGGGCCTTCCCGTCAGAGGTATCGTAGTGGCATCGGTTGATGTCCTGAGCCACCGTTTTGACTTTGATGTTCGCTGTATCGAAGATGGGACACAGCCGACGTCAGTAGTGGCGAGACCAGGCGGTGGCAAGGTTACTGATACAAATCATCGATACATCAATGGTTCGATACATCGCTAAAGAATTTCCGATGCCGATGAAAACATAGACGAAAATCATCGATGTTTAAAACAACGGTATTTTAATTATAGAATAATAAACATGCTATTTTCTTATCCATTTTTAATTACAGTACATAAAAGATATATTTCTTTGTTTGATTACCAGCATGGTAGTAGCAAGTTAATGACAATTATTTTCGAATGTAAGGAATAAAATTAACAATGAAGGGCATCGAGTTTCGCTACTTTACTTTTTAGTCACTTCCAATCATACACCATGGAAGTAAAATCACCTAAAATTCCCTCAGATTGCACAGGCGAAATGTAGAGCGTGATAAAGAGGATGACGGAAAACAACGATATTGCTGTGGATTGCTGTTATTCTACAACGTGCCTAAACCTCTTAAAATTTTTATTATTATTATTATTATTATTATTATTATTATTATTATTATTATTATTATTAAAATTATATTTAAAAAATAAAAAAATTACAATTAAAAACATCGATATTTTTGCCACAAAATATCTATGTGACGAAAACATCGAAAGCAAAATATTGACGTTAATATATCGTGCCATCCCTGAATGTCCAGTGGCAGGGACGGCCACCGCTGGAGTCCGGGTGGGCAGCGATAGAGTCGTAGACGCGGGAGAAGGCGTAGACCATGGAGAAGGCGGCGATGGAGAAGAAGGTGGAGGAGGCCGCGTCCAAGGAAAGAGCGGCCATTTGCGCTCGCTGCTCCAACAATGGCCACGGCCCCTCAGAGAGGCGCCCGGTCCTCTTTAAAGAGGCCTTGGAAATGAGCGCAGCCGACGCCAATGCTGCCGCGGGTATTCCTGCAGGAGAATGGCGTCTACCCGCCCACCAAACTTTTATGCTCCCTTTTCTTCCTTTTTGCGTTTTCGCAATTGTTACCTTCCAATGTTAGTCTCGGGTCCCATCACTTTTACGATTTTTGACTTCTTATTCTTTTATCCTCGTTGATAAATGGTACAGCTTATTATTTCATTTTCCTCCCTTCCGTGTTTTTGCGTTTTACCCTGATCTTGTCATCGTTTTCCACTTACAAATGTAATGTATGAAAAATAGTATATGTATATCTGATATATGTAGTTTCGCACATCATTAGTCTTTTGATTACGGGCATATCACATTATTTATGATACTTTTAAATTAATTATTCGAAACATTTAGCTCATCTCTTTACCCAAGTACAAATGGTATCAGTGGTTTTTATTTTGGTCCTCAGAATTATTTCTTCGGCGTTATAAACAAATACTAAAATTAATTTCTTCTTAATTTTCAAGACGTTAATATTGGAATGATGACCATGTAATTATTCAAGATATATAAATAAATAAATAAAATATCGAATTATGAGGTTATAAGAAGTACAGTAGAAGACACCTAGTACGCTGATTTCCATTCCTGTCGTTTTTCCTTCCACAAAACATGTGCTCTTGACCACATCAGCGCTGGATAGAACCGCCCATCGCGTGTTTCGGATTCCTTTTTCGGAAATATGAGGTGATGCCACGTCCATTATTCATGCAGTTTATTTCCGAACCCGCATCTGTGACGCCGCCCGGTCACGAACGGTCTCATTGAGAAAAACGCAGCGTCGTTTGGTTAGGCGCTTTGTGCCTCCTGCTGGAAGAAAGCCCAGAAGACTTTGGGGGTCTTCATTTTACCTGCATCTATCTTGGGCGGCCCCGCGGGGAAGCTGTTTGAAGTTGCCGACCTCCCCTTTTGAACCGCCCGCGCCTGATGTTTCCATTGCTGTGCTAGGGAAAAGGGAACTAAAACGGGGTATTAGAGAGAGGTGGCTCAGTGCATCAACTGATGTTACTACAGTGCCTCTGATCGGGAGGTCGTAGGTTCGAGTCCTGACAGTGGCAAGGTTTTCCACACTAGCTTGTCAGCTAGGTCGAATTCAGTCGCTGTCTGGAGGAGAATTCTAGAGGCCGGCTGCTCTGATTGGTAGTTTTTCGTGGGTCCTCCAATTAACACCAGGCGAATGCCGGAGCAGTACCGTAACAAACGGGCCACTGACCGCGATCTTTCTTACCTCTTCCTTGTTCTATCCTCTCCCCTCACACACACTTACACTAATATGCACTACACCACCACGTATGCCGCGAAACCTGTCGGGAGCTTGGAGCTTGCCTCGGTTGGGGCGGTGCCCTGCTGGTGGCAGATACCTGGTTAAGGAAAAACCCCGCTAGCCAACGGTAGGTTGTCGCCTGATCTCGCCATCAAGCGGGGGAAGATCACTGGTACCTTCCCGAGGGGCAAATATGCACATCACTTACGGGACTAATGACCTCAGTAGTTGAAGCGCCCGGAATCTTTAACAACCAACCAACCTAAAACAGGGTATTACATAACAGCAAAGCTTTGATTAAATGCACCGAATTTTCCAACAAAGATATGAAATTTTCTGCAAAATGTTAGCTTTTTATTATTGAAATAATTGGTAGTCGCTGTATAAATTTTTTAAAATAAAATATTTCTCTTCTGGCAGACTAGCAAACCAATTTCTACACCAAAACGTGAAAGGCATCTTTCGCTTCTTGCTGTCTATTTACCAGTTCAATTATAATGAACTTCCCGAACATTAGCTTCACTATGTATCTCAACCCCTTTATCTTCTGGTCACCACCAGCGCCAGTATACTTGCTTTTGTCACTACGACATACTCCAAAGACCACAAGAGTAGAGGAGATACTCTAAGAAGAGACCAATTTGACAGGTCAGACTCCAAATGAACGACATGCACTGCGATGACATCACACAAGATAGCATAGCCATTTACAAGTAAGGTAACTGTGAACGAACGCACTGGCATAATGAGTGATGGAAATGACCTGGAATTATGATGACAGCAGTGGCCAACCTGCAACTGACAAAGCGATCCCTCCATATAGTCCTATGTATACCACCAGCACCCCCCACCGCTATCGCAACTACTACTATCTCTTACCACAATTACCATCTCCCCCATAATCACAACCGCCAGTACCACAACCACCATAACCACAATCATCATTACCACAACCGTACCGGGAATGGTGGCTCAATGCATCAATTGATGTCTGCAGTGCCTCTCACCGGGAGGTCGTTGGTTCGAGTCCAGACGGCGGCAGGATTTTCGACACTAGCTTGTTAGCTAGGTCGAATTCAGTCGCTGACTGGAGGAGAATTCTAGCGTCCGGCTGCTCTAATCGGTCTTTTCCGTGCTTTCTCCGATCAACACCGGGCGAATGCCAGAGAAATACCCTAACAAACGGGCCACGAACCGCGCGCGATCTTTCCTTCCTCTCCCTGGTCCTATCCCTTACACACACACACACACACACTTACACTAACATGCACTACACTACCACACATGCCGGGAGACCGGTCGGGGGCTGAGAACTTGTTCCGGCTGGGGCGGTGCCATGCTGTAGGAGACACCTGGTTGGGAAAACCCCGTTAGGCGACGGGAGGTCGGCGCCGGATCTTGCCATCCAGCAGTAGATCACCTCCCGATGAAAAATATGCACAACAACTACGGGACCAATGACCTCGGTGGTTGACGCGCCCGTAATCATCAGCAATCAATCGTTCAATCAATCAATCAAAACTACAACCGTCACCGCCACAACCACCATCACCACAACCAATTCCAATAGTATTACCACCACCACACCACCACTTTACCCACCTCTATTGACTACAGTCAATAATTCATCACAGTATCCCTACCCCTCCAACTTCAACACTTCAACACCACCAGTGGAACCGAAAATACTCCCACCACCAATTGGACGCATTGGCCGAGCGGGCAGCTTCCCCAGGGGATGCAGGCGTGTGAGAGGTCTCCGCCCGCATGGAGGGCGGCGCTAATCAGTTGAAGCGGCCGCGCCCCGGCCCCGCGGCGCACGCCTCTGCCCTGTTGACACAGCCCGCTCTAACGGCCTCCGCCCGCCCCGCGCGCCCCTGCGCCGCCAATTGACACAACTCTTCAATCCCCAGCGCCCTCGCCGCCGCCGGTCCTCGGCCACCAAATGCATGACCTCGCCTCCGGCGGATGGGTCGACCGCCGGCAGTGGCTGGCTGTGTCCGCCCTGTCGCCCCGCTTATTTCTTCTCTGCAACGTTTCGTTTTCGCGCCTCTCTCTCTCTCTCTCTCTCTCCCTCTCTCTCTCTCTCTCTCTCTGTGTTTCCGTTGCCAGGATTCGGATCTAATTGTAAAATTTTAAAAAAATATCAGAGAGGGAGAAGATGTTATCTAATTCTAATTGCTTTTATATTTAGATTTTGCTTTGAGGCAGCTTTTTGGGAATATTACGATTTTTACTTTTTTGTCAGTGGAATAATTAAATGAATATGTATGAATCAGTTTTGAATGACATTTTCATTTTGTTTGTAATTTCATTTAAAATTTTAAAGTAAATTACTCCCAGTTTAAAACTGCCAATATTCCCCTCCGCGTTACGAAGATTAATATTTTATTTTATAGCACTTTTCCAGCTAAGTCTAAAGACCCATTGATTAGTGATTCCTGGCACGTCAATTGCGATGGCCTGGTTAAGATGGCTCCTGAACAGTCTCTCGATGTGTGTGGTAGTGTAGTGCATGCAAGTGTGTGTGTGAGTAAGGGCTGAGGATAGGAGGAGGAAAGAAGGAGGATAAGAGGGTCTTGAAAAAAGTATATATTCAGGCTTAATATGCCAATGGAAAAGTGGGGGAGAGGATGGGGTTCAGAGTGAGTTCTCGCACGAGTACGCTAGTAATGGTACTGAATGAAGAGGATACCCTATAGAGACCTTCTTATTTATAGTTGTCTGTGACCACTAGTGGTAACTGCCTTGAGATCATTGCCATGAAGTCGATAAGGAACAAACGACGGGCTAGCCCAGAGCCAGCATTGCCACTATCTTTCCAGCACTCTAACCGGAGGTTTTAGGGTTCGAGTCCCGACGATGGCGGATTTTCGACAGTAGATACATAGCTAAGTCAAATTCAGCCGCTGTCTGCAGGAGAATTCTACCAGCCAACTTCTCTGATCGGTATTCTCCGTGGTTTCTCCGAAGAAACTGTTCAAGCGAATGCCGAAGCAGTACCGTCCCAAACGGGTCACTGCCCCCACACAATGACTCCTCTCTCTTCATTGTCCTCTCATCATTGTCTTATCCCTTAATCATAGAGACACACATACCACACACGTACATGGACTAAACCATAGGCATGTCAAGAGCTTGGAACTTTTCCCGACTTTTGGGGTGACAGGGTGATAGTGTGGGTGGAGGTCACAATCTGACGAGCAGTACAGCGCCGAACAGGGAGAGGTGGCTCAGTGCATCAACTGATGTTACTACAGTGCCTCTGATCGGGAGGTCCTAGATTCGTGTCTTGACAGTGGCAAGGTTTTCTACATTAGCTTGTCAGCTAGGTCGAATTCAGTCGCTATCTGCAGAAGAATTCTAGAGGCCAGCTGCTCTGATTGGTAGTTTTCCGTGGATTCTCTGATCGATACCAGACGAATGCCGGAGCAGTACCCTTACCAACTCGCCACGAACCGCATGCGATCTTTCCTTCCTGTTCTTTGTCCTAAAGTCAACCCTTACACACACTTTCACTAACATGCATTACACTACCACATATGCCGGGTGACCGATCGTGAGCTCAGAGATGGTCCTGGCTGGGGCGGTGGGAGTTTCGTGGTTGGGGGAAACCCTGCTTGCCGACGGTTGGTCGGCGCCGGATATCGCCATTCAGCGGGGGAATATCACTGCCATCTCCCGAGCGAAAACATGCACTACACTGACTGGAGGAATGACTTCAGTAGTTGACTCGCCCGGAATCACTTGCACCCGACTAATTAATCAACTAGAACGGCGCTGAGACTCACTATCCAACGGTGGAGCCACACCGCCATCTCTCGGAATAAAACATTCATTTAGTTTAGTTAATGCCTTATTTTACGTGGCGAGACTCGGGCCGTCAGGCCCACTCTTCCGTCTAACCACGCAAATTTCGCTACGCTCCTTTCACCACCTAGCGGAGAGGAGGTATCATCTTGGGCGACGAAACAGACGGATCTCAATTTTGCTCAGAGGCTTCTTTTAGGCTTGAGGATCTTTTACATGCAGTAAATCTAATACATGGGACAGCCGGCTTTACTTCCCCTCCGAAGGAAGGCGTACGAGGGATTTTTTCGCCCTTACAAATCCACGGATTCGATCGCGCAAACTCGGGTACAACAGTCCGTTGGCTGACCGTTATACCACCGAATCCGCACACCACCGACTCCGCAAGGGACACATTCATTTCACAAGGGACTAATGACCGTAGCAGTTGACGTGCCAGGAAACATCAACCAATCGAAGGGGAGCCAGTAGTGAAAGCATACAAGGGGAACGATCGAAGACCTCCCCATTCTCCTTTCCATCTGCATATCGTGCAAGGGAGGCATTGAGGGCGCCGCCCTTCTGTTGCCGGACCCACTTGCCTCATCGCGCAGGCGGAAGCGGAAGCACGCCCGATTGGTGAGACGCGGAGGGTGTACGGCAAGGGCCTATGACGCGCCTTGGAATGGCAAAAAACATCGATGTTTTTAAAACATCGACTTTTTGAACCAGTAACATCGATGTTTTGTGTTACATGTTTTCTTCACATCGATATATTTTCTCCAAAATATCGATGTTTAAAAAAATCATGTTATAAATGCAATTTCTAGTAACTATTTTTTGGGGAACTGCTTAAAACCGACAGCCACAGATATCTATTTCTGTCGATGCCCAGACGTAGAGGTTCCTTTACGGTTATTTTGGGGGATGGTAAAAATGTCTCATTTTTTATTATTTTAACAAAATATAAATTATGTTTCATGTGAAAAGTAAACGATTGACGAAAGTGAATAAACTAATTCAATATCTGCTGTAGATATTTAACAATACAACTAATTTAAGTACTACAATTAAAATGGAATATGATGGGAAAATACCACTTGTTTTATCATATTTAAAACATCGATCTTATAAACATCGATTTTTTAACATCAATGTTTTTTTCTCGGTGTTTTCATCGACTTCGAAAAACGTTTGTCGATGTATCGATGATTGAGAAAATTTTTGCTATCTCTAGACGCGCCTCGACCGGAGTCCAGATAATTCCGCTCAAGTGTGGCAGGATGTTCGACACTAGTTTCATAGTTTGGTCGAATTCAGGTCTAGAGGAGAATTATAGCGGTGTTTTTTGTGGTAGTTTTCAATGGTTTCTCTGATCAATAACAGGCGAATCCCGGAGCAGTACCCTAATAGGATGTGGACCACGCGCTGTCTTTCCTTGTTCTACATGACTCTTTTGTCATTGATAACAATACTATACACCCTTGTCAAACCAAACAATTCTTACTGATCGTTATTACCGACCAGAGACGTACACTCGTGTAATTCAATCGTGTAGAATATCAAGCAATTAGTTAGATTTCACATGAAGTTGCAGATTCTATAGGCTCTGAATAGGTGGGGTAGAATCGAGAAGCGTCAAACCAGCAAAAATGTAATAGAATGATTAAGATCTCATCGTGAAGATTACGAGCGAGGAAAGTTTCCTAAGTTGATTTCACATAAAGTTGAGGTCTTTGGCCTGACGAGATGATTACTATACTCCTAGCAACGTTGCATTGGGGAGCTATTGAACGAGCCATCGCGACTTGCTCCGGCTCATGTAATGGAAGGAGTTTGACCAAGTGTCGTGGGTTTCAATCTCGCCGCAGTACATATTTGTGATTTGTTTTTTCGGGATTTGTGTTCTTGAGAGAGGGTGAGGGTCAACACGAACATGAACAGAGATTTTGTAAAATATTATATAAAAGGTGATTCTGAGATTCAGTCAATCTCTTTTCATTTGAGTGCTGAAGATTATCTGGCTTGTGGTCGACCTCAAGATGCATATTGGAAAGCAGTTTCTAATACACATGTTTGCGATTGTTTTTCATTATCTAGTATCGCCACAAATAAAGACAATTTTATTATTATTATTATTATTATTATTATATTTAAAGACCTAAAAAACGCAGAATAACCTACACTAAACGAATAATTTTAGTATGTTTCTAAGTCTATTCCAAATCGATATCTGTTTTTTCTTCTTTCTTTCTTTCCTCTCCACTTCATTGTCAACGATTATTTTTGGCAAGTTGTATATGAAGCCGATAATTTATACTCCCTCTCTCTCTCCCCTTCTTTCTTTCCCTCTCTTTCCCTCTCTCTCTCCCTCTTCCTCTCATCTCCTCTCCCTTTGGCCTCTCCTCTCAGCTCCTCTCCTCTTCCATCCCCTCCCTTTTTCTTGTCTTTGTGACTACAATGTCGCAACATCTTGTTCTGACTTTATAGATGGTTCATCCGCTCCTACTCTAACGATGACTAAAGCCATCTCCACCACCATCACAATCACCGTCACCCCATCCATCTCCTCCACTTCCGTGGTCCTCTACCTAATGAAGCGTGCAACGATTGCTCACCAACACAGAGGTTTCACAGAGCTTGCAGTATTGGCACAAGAACTTTTCCGTAGACAGCTGGATGACAAATGTAGTGTCGCTGATTCACTCAGCGTTTTGCCGATGTTGCGGTTTGGTTTTAACGTTAGTTCATGCAATGAAACCAGTTTCGAGGACTTGTATGTATTTTTCTTTCACAGGCTTCCTGAACATAACGTGCGCTTATGAATTGATTACATTCTTGCTTTAACGTTCCCTGCACAATTTTTAATTTTTAATACGAATCCGAATTTACGTATGGTTCGAAAATCTTACATAACGATGTAGGGCAACCCAGGTCACCGAATGTCAAAAGACATCTTGAAAGAAATCTCTTACAAGATCACTTTCAATGTACACCAATCTATTTGGTGCCGGCCTGGTGGCCGAGATTGCTAAGGCAGTAGTGTCGTAGTGATCTCGGACCGAAGGGTCGCGGGTTCGAGTCCCGCCTCGGGCATGGTTGTATTTGTGTTCGTCCTTTCACCTTATCATCAATCACCATATCGTTTCATCCACATAGTTACCATACCGTTAACAGCAATAGTGGTCGCTAATGACCTTAGATGTTGAAGCGTCCTTAAATAAACCAATTTAAAAAAAAATCTATTTGGTGTACATTGAAAGCAGCTAGCCACACGCGTTCTCCTTAAGATTGGGTACACAAATCTTCTTGATTTAAAGAAATGAATCATACGTTTCGGAGTTCATTTGAACATTACATTTGATACAAACTATTATATATTCAATAACTATTTCCATGATAAATGTTTCTTCTGCTGACCGTGACATGTAAAGAAAACTTTATTTGGACAAAACGTGTAAACGCTAATCTTATACTCATGGTTTTGCAGATTTAAACATTTGTGAAATGTGCGTTGATCTACTTTTGTTTTACGAGTTTGTGTTAGAATAGGCATTTAATAGTTTTAAAAAAAGCACGAAGGCGAGAGAGCTCATCTCTCTAATATAAAATGTTCTTCAATATATTATAAAATCAGAGACACGTGTATCTTCCTTTATTGTGCAAGTATTTATTTTAGTGATTTCCTCTCTTTCTTGTTTTTCATGGTTCTTTAATTTTTGACGAGTTTTCTGCGTAAAGAAAGAACATTGATACGAATGACAAAGAGTATCGAGCTGCAAAGATAAAACATTTTTTTAAACAAATACTCCATTCATTCCAACGACTCGAGAGAACGAACGTGTGTCTTTCTGAACATTTCACGTCATTTAAAACCCGTCAACAAAATGCATTTTTCTCATTTCAGAAAACTGAAACCCCCGTTAACGAGAAGAATACTTTGCCCGGAAGGTTCCCAAATGGGACTTGCCGGGAACCAACAAACGGGCTGGCCCTCTTCGAGCCACCTGGCGCCTTGGTTCCCTGCGTTAATCTGGGCCTCTTCATTCGAGGAGCGTTTCCGCGGTATAATTTCCCATAAAGAGCGGGCCCACCGCCGGGGCGCCCCAGGGCTCCAGGCGGAGGTTCCACCGCCCCGCCCACAGCGCCGCGTAAATCACTCCTTGCGCCGCGTCAGCCCCGCCGCCGCCCCACCGCCTCCACGGCCGTTCTCTCCATCGCCCCCTCCAGCATTTCCACCACCATCATCTCCGCCCCACAGTGGGCCGAAACTGGTCGAACGACGGAATAAAAAAAAATCATCAGGAATAGCCGATCCGAGTAGCCGAGATCGAAATGCGGGAGGGCCTTGAATAACTCGATTGGGCAGGTCGTAGGTTCCAATTCTATTTGGCATAGATGTTTACGTTTGTGACTGTTTTGTCTTTAGGGCTAACATGTTTCGTTGAAAAGGCGACGATGACATGATGTGACCCTTCGATATAAATAGTACGTGGGACTGTGATGATCTAAAAATTGACACTCGGACAGGCAACACACTCTCAATGCCATCTTGCCTGCCCACGCCCTCACCAACGTAAATCACTCCTTGCCCCGCGTCAGCCGAGCTCCGCCGCCGCCGTGTTCCAATCTTAATTGTCCTAGATGTTTGAATTTATGTCTGTATTAGTCTCTGGGGATGACGTATCTCGTTGGAAACGTGACGATGACGTGAAGCGTGCCTTCCAAATAAATAGTGAATAGAACCTATGGTGACCTAAAAATTGACATTAAGCAAACACACTCGCTCCTCCGTCCCACCCGCTCCCATCCACAGCACCGTCGCGTAAAGCCGGCGGCGCTAGCCGAATTCGTTTACTACGCTCCGTAAAGACACGAAGGTTAAGGGAATTCGAAAGTCGCGGGTTCGTGGTTGGGTGACCAGCCAGGAACCCCGGGATCTAACAGCGTCGAACCCCTGGCCGAAGGGATAAAAGGCACTGACTGATTGCGACGTGACGAGACTTGACAAATATTAAAAATAAAGTACATTAATGGAGGATTATTCCCCAGTGCAAAGCGCTCAACGCCCCTTAAGGGGCTTGGAGACGCGTTGCGTGAAGGTGTAGACGCAACAACTTAAAAAAAAAATCACTCGTTGCTTGCATTTCCTTGCGTCTATTCTAATGTCTTTGGCCGCGTCAGCCGAGATGCTGCCGCCCCCACCGTCTCCACTGCTGCTTCCTCCACCATCCCCTCCACCGCCCGGTTCCCGCCAACCTCCGCCTCAGAATGACCCGAAACTGGTCCAAAGTCGGAATCAAAAACTTCATAATAAAAGATATTGGAAAATAAATTGCTAATTTATAAAACCATCCTACTTCCTGTATGGACATATGGAATCCAAATCTGGGGCACAGCCAGCAGAACAAACTTATCAATTCTTCAAAGATTCCAGTCAAAAATTTTAAGAGTCATCTCATTAGCGCCTTGGTACATGTGTAATGCAGCACTTCATCGAGACCTCAATATTCAAACAATTCAAGAGAAGATACAAGAAATTAGCCTAAAACATAATAAACTCCTGGAAACCCATCCAAACCATCTAGCCCTAAACCTTTTAGACAATAGCCAAGAAATATCTCGCCTCAATAGAACTTCCTCTTTGCAACTTCCTTACCGCTTTAATATTTGACATTGACATACACAAAACAAAAATAATTCTCTGTTTTGTGTTCTTATTATTCTAATATTTTTTCACTCTTTTGTGTTATAGTCTTTGTATATTGATCCTGGAAAGTACCAATGGGGGACTTTTCTGTAATTTATTATTTCATTCATCGTTTTCTTTTGATTTTATCATATTTACTTATTATTTCGCATTGAAATAGATTGTAAATTTTCATTGTGTTAATAAAAAAAATAATAAAAGATTAGCCGACCTGAGCAGCTGGGATCGCTAATGCGTCAGCGCCTTTAAATATCTTGACAGTCTGAAGTATCTTGCAGGTCATGGGTTCCAATATTATTTGGCATGAATGGTTGGTTTTGGTCTATGAGAATCTCTAGGATTCCTGCATCGTTGAAAATGTGATGATGGCCTAAAGTGTACTCTCCAAGTCAATAATTACTATTCTGACCTAAAAATTGACATAAAAGACAGGCAGCACCCTGACAGGCGTAATTCAAAGCAGGCCGACAACTTCTCAATTAGCACCAATCAATTAGCATCATTAAAATTCCCTCTCTTCAACGTAAGTATCTTTTCAAAATCCCAACGCTGAAAGTGGAGGCAGATCAATAACAGTATATCCATAATTTTAAAATACTGTGCACGATACTGCTGTTAGTATTTCACAAGATATCGACTTTCTGAACTACAGGGATTATCATATACTAGGTTTGTAAGAGAATAAAAATAATTTATGGTAACATTTATAGTTCTAAAACGCGATTGAATCGTATTTAATGAACTCTTCCGTCGAAATAAGTAAGATTGTTATGTGCACTTCTCGAGACATGTCTGTCTACACACTGTACCCCGCTGCCATCGCCACCGCATTGTCTAGCCTCACACCACGTTCCTCGCTGCCTCGACCGCCAATGCTATTTTCACCTCCGCCTTCAAGCTGACGCCTCCGCCACCCTAAGCACTCTCCATTATACTGATCCTCGTATTCGTCTTATCGGAAGATTAATACTTGTGCATCTACATCACATCGACTTCAACGTTCTCCACGTTGTTCTTGCAATTTACTTTCACCTCATTATCACCGCTCATTGTTATCAATTTCTTTTCTGAATGTTGACATTCCCCTCTGTTTTTTTTATTTGTTTCCCCCCGCTTCTCACTTAAAAAATGTCCTCTCTCTCTCCTTTTGTGGATTTGTTCTTTATAAAGTTTACAATCTTCCTCTCTCTCTTTCTTCTTTTGTGGATTTGTTCCTTATAAAGTTTACAATCCTCCTCTCTCTCTCTTTTTTGTTCCTTATAAATTTTACAATCCTCTCTCCCTCCCCTCTCTCTCTCTCTCCTCTCTCTCTCTCTGTCTTCTTATTTATACTCCCATTTTTCCTCCCAGTATACAGGTAAATTTCTTAAATTAGCTTTCGCATTTGTATATTCGGTTTCTTCTCATTTTATCTTTTCGAGCTTGTCAATCCCCAACTCGTCATTCATACAAAATTTTACCTAGTATCCTTCCCTCTCTGGTACTAGGCCTTCAACCTGTTCTTCTCCACGCCTTTCCTCCTTCCTCCCAGCTTTTCTCTCTCCCCCTTCCCCTTCCTCTGCCGCCACTTGCCTCTTCGTAGCGGCTGCCTCCTCTCCGAGGCCGGACGGGGGGGGCCAGTGATGAACGCCTCTAATTTGTAGTTTACCCTTGCTAATGGCGGCCGCTCACGCGCGGGCGGCGGCGGCGGTGGGGGCGGCGGCGGCGGCGGGGGCGGCGCGCGTGGAGGCGCACCGGTCCGGATTCCCCGGAGGCCTCCGCGGCGGCGGCGGATGAAAAGGAGCGGGTGGCGGGAAAGGGAGGGGAGGGAAGGGGAGGGGAGGGCTTGAGACGGATCGCGCTCGGGCGCCCCGCTGCTGCCCGACTGACTGCCTGCCTGCGCCTGGGGTGGGCGCGGAGCTGACGCGAATCGGCGAACGCCCGGGCGGCCCAGAGGCTTGCTGTACGGAACTTTGGGAGTTCGTGGTTTTAAGTTTTTGTTTCGATCACTTGCTCGCTCGTTTTTGGGCCGGTCGGAGAGTCGTTGGTTCGGCTGTTCGTTCTTATACGTGTCTTCACTTGTTGGTTTGTTCGTTCTTGTTCTTGTTCAGTTTTTTTGCATACTCTTTTCTTTTGCGTGCTGTTTTATTTTCACATATCTTTCGTTTGCCTACTCTTTTTTCACATGTTCATTCTTTCACTTGTTAATTATTTTGCTTGATCATCAGAACTTCTTCATTATTTTGTTTTTTCATTCTTTGGCTTTTTCACTCTTTAACTTGTTCATTCTTTGGCTTGTTCATTATTTCGCGTGCTCATTGTTTCCGGATCATCCTTCCGCGTGGTCATACTTTCGCGTGTTCCTTCTTTGTGTGTTTCTTGTTTTGCGTATTCATTCTTCGCGTGTTCATCAATGGCTTGGTCATTTATCATTGGATATTCTAGGGTTTTTTTTCCTTTCTTCCTTATTTATTCTTTGATTCTATTGCTTGGCAATTCTACCGTTTGGGCATTCTATCTTTTGAGCATTCTATTGCTGTCACAAAAACATGTTACAAAAAATTATCTTTATGTCATTTAGATTAAAAGCATATTAGTTATTGATTTAAATACAGATGACATTAATTTCAAGTTGGCTAGGTGTATATTTCACGAGTCAATATAACCATTGGTCCCTTTTTTACAGAAAAGTCCTACTGTATTAAGTAAAGCAAAGTAACGACTACAACATTTTCGTTCTACAAAAATATCAAAAAACTATTTATGGCATTTGAATGATTAAGGATATTTATCTAAAGTTTCCACCAGTTATAGAAATTATTAAATGTAGTAATGAATGTGTTAATTTTTACTTTGCTAAATTTATATTTCATAAATAATGTTATTCTTCATAGAGAATTATTACTACATTTATGAAAATTTATGTACAATGCCAAATATATTTTCATATCGTGTTTACAATTTTGGTTTGCATAATCTAATCACGTTTATTTGCTTTTACGATATTCAAGATAACCAAGTTACCATTCGTTCGTACATTAGCAAAAGATGATGACAATTCTCTACTTTCGAATTGATATTCTAATTAATCCTTTGGCGAAGTTTCCGAGAAAGAAAAAGAAAAGAATTCGAAACGGTACGAAAATGACGTAGAAATGGGATTTAGAGCTGCTTTCTGTCCAACACGCGATTGTGACATTTACACAGTCGAATGGACAACCTGATAGCAACTTCGCGTGATGCTATTTTTATCTGTATTTTTAGTTTGCGTGTAACTATCGTCATATGGTTCTTTGATGTTGACTCCGGATTCTTCTTAGGATGAACTGTGATAGTGTGATAAACGGAAAAATCCACGTGCAGCTGTTATTTCTCGCACTGTTCATTCTTGTTCCGCTACATATTTTGTTTCAGGTGTTCAACTAACTCTTCAATAAACATCTAGTTTTTATGGAATCATATCATTGTAACATTCAGCACACTCGCGAGAACAGTTTAGAACATGATTGGATATTGCCACATTTGCTTTTTACCTCATAACCTGGAGATTGCGAAGTTCGATGGTGAGCAATTCGCGAGTTCGGTCGGAAGAGAACACTGGCTATGTACATAACAAATGTATGTTAGAGAAACGACTATTAAGCCTCATATTGGAAATCTAGCTGATGATTGGCGTAGATATTTTTAAAATTTAATACTAATCTCTATTTTACATATATTACTATGTATACTTTGGAATTTTGTTTTGAATAGTTAACATTTAAGTCTATATTTTTGTGGTTTCTAGCAAATTGTGTGTTGGTTCTATCAAGCACAGAAAGTGGTTAGTAATGTACAAAATTGTTTACACTAGCATAAAAATATAAAATATTTATACTTACTATATATTTATGTATTTATTTTACGTCAAAAAACAGTTAAAATTGCGTAAGACGTGCTATGGGGAGAAGTGAATTGTGTGCACATTTTCAAAATTCTGTGGTCCCTACACTAAGTCATATACTACTTGAATTTTGAATGATAAAAATCCCATGTAATAAAATATATTTTCAACGATAAATATGTAATTAATTTTGTCTTATCCATGTCGTCCATCGGAATAATACTTCTGCCGTGACAACATGGAAACGATAATTTGAATAATTGTATTTCTCACTGAATTTTAGAAGACTTGCACAGATAATGAAGTTACGTTTGCTCAATGGATCAGGCTGGAAACTGGACGAAAAGCCTGATCGGAATGGGGGTCATTGACCCAGAAGCTGCGATACAATACTTGTTACATATTTTTAGAATTATACAGTCCAATGGTAAATAACACATTAAATATAACTGTTAAAATGAATGTTACTTTATATAATACATTACTGTAATATATTATTTATTGTATTTTTATATCCATTTTAAATTGTAATTTCATGTGTATGTATTCGGTTACCGGGCAACATTAGCTCAGCTGCAGAATAAAGGTTCTATCTCTACTAACAATAAGTACTTCCCATATTCGTGAATAGTTTTTGGCAGTAGTGATTATGGATTAACATAAAAATAATATCCATAGTGAAGCTCGGGTCCGCATTGGCTGTAATGCTATCCAACAGCAGAGAACCGACTTAGGTGGTTCAGGTCATCAACTGATGTCACAGCCGTACCTCTGACCAGCTTATCAGCTAGGTCAAATTCAGCCGCTGACTGAAGAAACCTCAAGCGGTCGGCTACTCTGAACGGTAATTTTCCGTGGGGTCTCCGATCAACAGTAGGTGAATCGTTTACCTTCCTTTAGTTGACAAAATTGATTTAAATATTTATTTTTGTTCAAACTATGTAATTATTTAAACAATAATATTGTATGTATTATATCTACAGTACAAAAGTAATATATAATATAATAACAAATGTTGATTATTTAACAAAAATCTACGTTCCTCGTAATCGGCTGGATCCGCCTCTGCAGAGCAGTACCCTACCAAACGGCTTGTATACCGCCACCTTCTTTCTTCTTCCTTGTCATACCCTCGCCTCTTACTTAAACACACTTACATGCACTACACTCCCACACATGTCGGCAGGCAATTCAGGAGGTAAGAGCTTATCCCAGCTGGGGCGGTTCCCCGTTTTAGGGAGAAACATGGTTGAGGTAATCCTAGAAGCTGACGTGTAGGTCGGCGCCGGATCTCATCATACCGTGGTTGAAAATCACCGCCACCTCTCGCGATAAAAAATATTCCCTACACTTAGATTTAATATTACCCTCACTTTTGGAACTCAGTCTCATACAGTGTTCATTTGTGATGCCTCTTTCGTCCTGCCAGCAACGGCGATGATGGATCAACAACTCAAAAGTCGAGAATTTACGAAAGAAGCACCTCTCACCAGTGGCTGTAATTACGATAACATCTCAGAGCAGCAAATGTTGGTCTCCATCATCGAGCGGCGTAGCAAGTTTCGGGCAAAGAGGAAAAGAATTCGTTCTTCCGCTAGGCCTCGGACCTTGCGCGATTTTTCCTACCTCTTCCCTGTCCTAAAC
Source organism: Teleogryllus oceanicus (assembly GCA_964035755.1). Taxonomy (NCBI): domain Eukaryota; kingdom Metazoa; phylum Arthropoda; class Insecta; order Orthoptera; family Gryllidae; genus Teleogryllus; species Teleogryllus oceanicus. Next base: position 110,005,020 of record CAXIVR010000007.1, read on the forward strand.
TTACACTTTACTTACATACGCTCTAATGTCGAACACTTCCACACACGTCGAGCGCTTAGAGCTTGTCCCATTTGGGACGGTGCCCCGCTGGTGGGACACACCTGGTTCGGGTAAACACTGCGAACAGACTTGTTGGTCGGCGCCAGATCCCACCACAAAGCGGGTGAACATCATCGCCACCACTCGCGATAAAAAAAAATCATGCCGTACGCTTGCATTTAACATTGCCCTCACTTTTGGAACGCAGTCTCATGAGTGAAGCTCGAAGGAGGATTATTTGCGATGCATCTTTCGTCCTGTGAGCAACGGCGATGATGGATTAACAACTCAAAAGTCGAGAATTTCCAAAAGAAGCACCACTCACCAGGGGCTGTAATTACGATAATATCTCAGAGCAGCAAATGTTGGTCCCCATCATCGAGCTGCTGGCACGTTTCGGGCACCGCGCGCGTGGGCGGCACGAAGTGGAAAAGAACGCGTTCTTCCGCGAGGCCGGCGAGAAATTACCGCTCTTTCGAACGGCTCGTTATTAATTTCGCGACGCGGCGGGTTAAAACCGCTTAACGAGCAAGCTTCTTGCGCCGCCGACGCCGCGGCCGACTCCCCAGATTTACGGTCTTGTTAACCGCGTCAAAGGCGGCTAGCGACCGCGACGGCAACCGCGCTGGAGAGCGGTAATTTCCGCTCTGATTTACCGCGCGCGGAATCTTCGCTCGATACATTTTTTTCGCGTTTTTTGGCAGGCGCGCTGTCAGCTCACGGAAGTTTCCTCGCTCGATATTTTATGGTTTGCTTTTTAGTTTTAAAACGGAACTTATTCCAGGTCAGCCGAATTCATCTCGGTGTCAGCATTACCGCTGACTTTACGGTGTCTCTTGCCGGAAGGTTTCAGACCGGGAGCGGTAGCTCAGTGCATCAACTGATGCCTGACCGGAGGTCCTAGGTTCGAGTCCCGACGCGCAGGATTTTCGACACTAGCTTATCAGCTAGGTCAATTCTGTCGCTGTCTGAGAATTCTTCAGCGGCCGGCTGCTCTGATCGGTAGTTTTCCGTGGTTTCTCCGATCAACACCAGGCGAATGCCGGAGCAGTACCCTAACAAACGGGCCACGGACCGCGTGCGATCTTCATTCCTCATCCTTCCTATCCTCTCCCTTACATACACACACACACACTTACACTACATCTCCCTACCACATTCCGGGAGACCGGTCGGAGCTTAGAGATTGTCCGGTTAGGGCGGTGCCCGCTGGTGAGAGTCCTGTTAGGGGAAATCTCCTGCCGACGGTAGTCGGCCCGGATCTCGCCATCCAGCGGGGGAATATCACCATCTCCGGATAAAAAGCATGCACTACACTTACGGGACTAAGACAGAAGCTGTTGACGCGAGTCCAATCGGTGGTGGATTTTCGATACTAGCTATGATAGCTTGATACTAGCTCGAGTACGATAGATCGATACGAGTAGCTCGGTACTAGCTACTCCTCCATTGCTAGGTCGAATCCAGTCGCTGGAGATAAATTCTATCGGTTATCTGTTCTATCTGTTCTGTAGTTCTCCGAGATTTCTCCGATTAGTATCAGGAGAATGCCTGTTCTATCAAACGAGTCACGGACTGCACTCCATCTTTCTTACAAATGCGCGGATCTGCTGGATGAAAAATGATCTCATGTTCAATTGACCAGTTTGAGATAAAATGAAAAATCAGTTATTGTAAATAATACGTTGTTGACCAAGTGTATCCATGTATTGACGTTGTTCCAGTTACACTCCCATTATTACTGCGAAACAGGTAATAAAATTGATCAAAATAAATATCTAACAATCCTACGGTAAATGGTTTAGTATTTATTTCTCTTACAGTATGCATTTACTACATGGTTTGATGTGATTTACTTCATTATTTCCATAACAGACTCTTCTTATTGTTGGTTTTAACTAAATTATTTTTGCTCTTTTGCAGGTAAGAAAATTGGAACATGTCCAAAACACCTAAACAGCTTGGGATGTAATTTTTCCCGGGCACGTTATGCTTTAGCGAAAATCAGTAAGTATTGTGAATGTGTTTCTGAATTATTCAGAAGTATTATGAATCTTCTTCGTATTTCTGTGAAAATATCAATATTTTTACAAAATGTAATCAGTTTTTCTTGATAACTCCGTGATGATAAAATGACATTGAAGTTTTGATTTCCTAGTATTCTGGTCTATATTGATTGTGGATGGAACTTCCAGAAGGATATGGTTCATTGATAAAACAGAATTGCAGATAGTACAGATTGGTCGTGGAATTTTCACAATTAGAAAGTTTTGAGAGAATTGAGAATGATTTGATCAAATTAATGTCAGAGCAACTTGTTATTGACGTTTAATTTGACGAATTTGTTACAAGTCCAAAGAAGTTACAAGTCCAAAGAAGCTATTTTTATGAAGTTTGCTGAATTTTTCATTTTACCGTGTTTTCTGCCATTGGATATTTAATTTTTCTTAATGTATTTCCAAATAGCTTGAACTCTGTTTAGTATGGATGATCTTTTAGCTTTGAGATCAACGCTATACCAAATATATATTTTTGTGGTGGTATCTATGCAAATTCTCCATCTTATCTCCACTCTCGTACAAGGGAAAGCAGTGAACATACCTCCTGTCCCCATATAACCCATCCCGCTTCGTGTGGAATGTGTTCAGCAGGGCTGCGAAAGCGTTGATGCCTGGCCAGAGCTCTATCTCAGCGGTAGCTCCATACGAAAGATAGGAGACGCGAACGTACTTAGCCATTCACAGCGTTAAAGATCCTGTCGGTGCAAGGAACACGACATGCTCTGCGAGGTGCAGGTTAGTCTCTCGAGTCGTGTAATTGGAAGAGTCCGAGCCATGTGGTGATTTGCATCTCAGCTCGTGCCGCGGAGGCGTCCGCTACTGTAACGGTGAACGTCGTACTTCTATTTGCGCTGGGAGTGAGCAAGATCCTTGTGCGGATGACGGTTTTTTCTCGCGACGGTGAACGAGTGGACGGGTGTCGGTCAGCGTCCACGGCGCGTATGTGGGTGCGCTTCACGACTGGAAAGTCCTGAAGGCAGAGGGAAAGCGCCCTGTCTGTTAAACCTTCCACGCCATCACTACAGGCTGATTTCCGTGGTTTCTCCAATCAACACCAGGCAAATGCCAGAGCAGTACCCTAACAAACGGGCCATGGACCGCGCGCGATCTGTCATTCCTCTTCCTTGTCCTATCCTCTCTCCTTACACACTCACTTACACTAACATGCACTATACTACCACATTCAGGAGACGGGTCGGGAGCTTAGAGCTTGACCCGGCTGGGTGGTGCCCGATGGTGGGAGAGTCCTGGTTAGGGAATCCCGCTAGCCGACGGTAGGTCGGCGCCGGATCTCGCCATCCAGCGGGGGAAGATCACCGCCATCTCCCAGAAAAACATGCACTACACTAACGGGACTAATGACCAAAGCAGTTGACGCGCCCGGAAACACGAAAAAAACAAACCAAACCAAACCGCAGGCTGAGCACGAAGGCATATATTGACTGACATTTGAACCAGCATTTTTGCCCTATAAAATAAAAAAATTGAACTTCTTCACTAATTACAAAATTTCATATAGGTAGTGTAGAAAATCCTGCTATTGACCTTCGGGATTCAAACTCGAGGACTTCCCTGTCAGAGACTTTTGCTGGGGTGGGTAGAGGAAGAGGTTTATCACACTAGCCGGCTGTCACCCGCACGTCATAACCTGGTAGGGGCTCCCAAACTGTGGGTGTCTGAAATACGCTAATGAAGTGATTCCCAACCTGTGTTCGACAGTATGTTAATGGAAAGTGGAAGTCAGAAGAAGCCTTCAAGCAGAAAGTGAAATTGTCATTTCAAGACTTGTTAATCGAACCACTATGTGAAGAATTTCCAAATTCATTTTTTAAAACATCATTGGTCCTGTTCTGGACAAATGTTCAACAACAACATCCAACAAAACTAAAATGCATGGAGACATTTATGGGGTTCTCGACAATTTGTTTGTATAATCGCATTCTCAACTTTAGTTCGTTTGAAAAATAAGCGCGAAGACAAACCGAATGTAATCAGAAAATGTGAAGATAATTTAGGGAAACCAATTCTGTCGTGGAAAACAATGTCAAAAATCTCTAATAATAAATTTAATAATAATAATAATAATAATAATAATAATAATAATAATTCGTTTTACCTTAAATACATTCCTGATATTCGTGTTTCACAATCAGTATGCAATTCTTTTCCATCGACAATGAAGAGAGAACATTTAGCATTTTCTGTCAAATTTTGTTCGTTTCATTTTAGTATAAAACGTCTTAATGTAAATCATAAACACTCTAGGACGTTGTCTTCATACCAAGTGCGTAATTTACAGTTTAGTGGACCGATTTACAAATAAATATCGCGTGACAGAAATGTTAGTCTGCACTGTAATGTCATACTACCTGGATTACTGACAACTGGACACATCAGAGATATCTTGAATAGCATTGATTTGCTTGAATGCGCGTCCACAACATGTATGGATGTCAGAGCCCATGGAGAGAGAAAATTGAGGGTACGTGCCGGCTGCATCGTTGACCCAGCCGCAGTCTCCGCTCGACTCTCAATGCGGGCCGCGTACGTCGATGCACGGGGCCTCAGCGGGAGATGCCGGGAAGGCAGGCGACAGGCGACGAGCGGCGACTCTCTCTCTCTCTCTTTCTTCTTTCCTCTCTTTTCTCTCTCCATCTCTATCTCTATATCTCTTATCTCTATCTCTTATCTCTATCTCTCATCTCTATCTCTCCATCCTATCTCTCTCCATCCTCTCTCTCTCATCTCTATCTCTCTTTATCTCTATCTCTCTCCATCTCTCTCTCCATCTCTCTCTCCATCTCTCTCTCCATCTCTCTCTCTCCATCTCTCTCTCTCTCTCTCTTGGAAAACAGGGTGGAGATTGGAAAAGAAGCGGGGACGGAGTAGGATGAGGAGAGGAGGATGGAGTAGGTGAGGAGTAGAATGATGAGAGGCGGACGGAATAGTATAAGAAGGTAGGTACGGAGTAGGACGAAACGAGACAGGAAGGCGAGACCACGGTGTAGAATGAAGAAGCGGGCACGCAGTAGTAGGATGATAGAGGGAGACGGAATAGTATGAGAAGGTAGGTACGGAGTAGGATGAAACGAGGCAGGAAGGCGAGGCGGACCGCCGGCCGAGCGGGCGACTCGCTGTCTGTCGGAAGGGGGGGGGGGGTGGGGGAGGAAGGAGTAAGAAGGAGGAGTAGATGAGGGGGTGGGGTGTAATGAGAAGGCGGGGACGCAGTGGGGTAAGCATCAGTATGAGAAGGAGAACGGAGTAGTATGCGGAGGCGGGAACGGTCTAGGATGAGAGAGTTGTGGCGGATTAGGATGAGGAAGTGGGGGCGCAGAAGGAAGAGAAGGTTTTGAGAGTGGAAGTATAACTTGAGGCATGGAGGGACATGGAATATGAGATGGATCTGCTGGGCCCGTGGGGGAAAGAAGTGAGTCGCGAGGGAAGTTATTGATGGAGGCCGATAAAGGACAAAGCGAAAAGGAAACGGGCGTATGAACGAAAATGGAAGTGGAAATGAGGCGATCCGGAGAAAATGTAAGAATTATACGGCGGCAGATACGAAGGTGATGACGTAGGTTTTAAGAGGTATATCATTACCAAGAGGGGAGAGAAAACAAGAAGAACAAGTAAACGAAGTGAAGTTGACGCACAGATTATAAAGAAACTAAACTGACGGAAGATCGGAAGCAAAAAATGGGAACGAAATGGGAAATGAATAAAGATTGGCAACTGGAACACCAGAGCGTAGTGGAAATGAAGACTGGGTTGAAGGCGAAGAGTTAAATTGACACAAGGCAGAAACTGAAACAATGAGTCAAAGAGGGAGGAAGAGTAAGGGGTAAATTAAAGGCAAGAGGGGGATGAGGTTTGAGGCAGTTACGATGCGTGGCATGGGGTTAGGGGTTATGTCAGTATTACGTAACGCTGATATTAATATTTTTAACTTTTCTATATTTTCTGAAATAATTCCTTTCATTTAATATTGTACTAAAACATTAAAATATTAATAAATGAAATTTTTAAAAATTAAATAAATTCAAAATTATGACGTATATTTACAATTAATTTTACAATTAATAGAAATATTTTTCATCAATGGAAAATTGATTGAATCTGTGAGATTACGAAGAAAATATTGAAAGCTGATTTATAATTTGGAATCCAATTAAATTTGCAGAATCGACTCTCGCCCATGCATTTATGACGGAGTTCGCACAGCTTGTGATCCGAAATTTATCTCCGCCGTGTCTTTACTTCATTGAAAAATACCCCCACCCCCATTTTATTGTTGGGTTCAGGACGCATCACCAGGTATATCTGACTTTAATTATACAATTTTAATATATCACACAAATGCACTTAACAAAGTTGTTTTTACAGTTTTATAATTTATTTTTACTTGTAAATTGAATGTGTGTGTGGTGACAAGTGGTAGGTAATTATTTAGGACGCATTAAATCGTGTGTTACAAGTACGAATGGGATATTCAAAATACTCCAAATCTGTGGCACGTAATTTAATAAAGGTCCCTTATGTAGATGCAAAGAAGCAATTTAGGAAGGAGACAGCGAGAGGGAAAGGAAAAATAAAGAGAAGAAAAAGCAAACACAAGAGGAGAATACAGAGGTGAATGTGGAGACGCAGGCGGAAGTCATCTGATTTCCAGGCCCTGGAAGACGGATGTGAAAGCTAGGAGCGAGGCGGCGAAAGAAAGAAGAGAGGAAGGAAGACACAGTGTCTTTGGGGATGGAGGAAACGTACGCGGATGCGGCGAGGCAACGGTTCTGACGAGCACCGGCGCATAATCGGCGACTTCAGGAGGCCATGAACCTAAGATTTTACGGATTTCAGGAGGCATTGGTATTCCGGGCCGCGAGCGCTAACGGCCATCTTCAAAGACAGTGTTCCGGAATTTCGTTTCTTTTGGGTCTTTTACGACCGACGGCAGGTATTCCGCCGGTGTACAATTACCCGCAAAGGGAAGCGACGATGAAAGATAAACGTAACAGTTATTTCTTAGCTCCATAAAAGTACGTACTTGGAGAATACTTGCACGACTACTATCTGGTTCTCTCGAGCCCTGAGACTAGCAGTACTGCGGTCAGCGGATTTACAATTCCAAACAGTTTCTCTCTTCCCCATTACGAACGCAGTCACCGTACCGGTGTATTGATCCTTCCTACTCTCTCGTGTGCATTAAACCTCTAACTTACGAATCGAGCTAGCGATAACAGGCCACTTCTTTGATTACGTTATACCACGAACAGACAGCGATTTTTATGGGGCCATATTCCTTTTGAGAGTGCGGTTCGGCTTGATCAAGCGAACGCCCTCGATTCGGAACACGCGATGTCGATAAAATGCTCGTGTCGCAATGCCACGCCCCCAATATACCATATTCCAGAGCGAAGCCTCCGCCGTTTGAGCATTCCGTTTGTAAACGAGATCTCTGAATGTCCTCCGCGTCCATCTAGATGGAAACAGTGTTACAGCGTATTGAATTGCTGTGAATTAAGAAGTACCGTAGTACGGTCGGGGACAGTTAAAAGTTGATTTTATTGGATTCTAGGTAAAAAAGACCTCCGAAGCAAACATTATAGAAATAATGTTACCACTTCCCATGCTTTAAATTTATGTTTGATTGCACGTATGTATGTATGTATATATGTAGGTATGCGTACAAGGATGTGTGTGTGTGTGTGTGTGTGTGTGTATTCTGGCAAAAGAGCCGCAGGAAGCTAGTACTTGCTGTTCTGACTCCTGTGACTCGAAGCATCAATTGATGTCACTGCATTGCTTCTGACCGGGAGGTCGAGCCTCAAGGGTGGCAGGAATTTTCCATACTAGCTAGATGCAACTCAGCCACTGCCTGTAGGAGAATTCTATAGGTCGGCAGCTCTGATCGGCATTTTTTCGGTGTATCTCTTACCAACACCAGGTGAATGCCGTACTCTAAAAATCAACCCCGGACCTTGCCCGAGCTTTCCTTTCTCTTCCTTGTCCTGCCCTTACTCTTTACTTACATACGCTTACATGCCCCTACACTACCAGGCATGTCGGGAGCTCATTTTGACCTGGCTAGGACGATGTCCCGCTGGTGGGAGATATTTGGCTGGGGAAAGCTCTGCCAGACATGTAGGTCAGCGCCGGATTTCACCATCCCGAGGGGGGAGAACGCCACGTTCCGTGATTAAAATCATCTACTGCACTTGCAGGACACAAACTAATCGATCGATCAAGCTAGGGTTTGCCATGTCTTCCCAGCCTTTTCGATAATGGCGCCAGGAAGACTTTGTAAGCAGCACGGAACCCCTCACACTATTTCATTTGGCACTCTCTACCTGTGAGAAGCTTTGACATTGTTAGAGAGCTTATGACTGGGGGGGGGGCATAGAAATGAAAAGCGGCAATTGAATTGATCTGGGCTGTCCGAGTGACGCCGCGTCGAAGGCTGGGGTGCCGTTGTTTCGACCGACATATCGCGGTCCTCTTCAGGGCTGCTGAATTGTTACCCTATCTGTGAATCAATCCCGGGTCGCGGCATGGAAAGCGAATTGCTAGCAATGGACACCGGAGGCTCTAAGCTCTCGTGTCAAGCGAGTCGTAAAATACCCCTGTAGAATATCTGGGGCCTTTACAATAGGTTAGAGAAAACCCTGTGCCCTTCGGCAAGTCGTAGGGGAGTGGTGGTCGAAATTAAAAATTGACCCGTTTTCCAAGCTTTCAAATTAGCCATACATCACCTCTATAGGTGGTCTGGGGTCTTAACAATCAGTATCATGCAAAGCTTAGCTTCGCCCTTTATATATAACTATTATCCTTCTCCTTAATTTCCGCCCTTTTGGCTGGTTTGAGGTATTTCGACACTAAGCAATTGCGACTTAATTAATGATGGAATTGATGATATTCTGTGATTTTTGGTGGTTTACCGTAGCCTTCCACATCACAATTACTATATAGTATGTATCACGAATTTATCATTTCTGCGTTATTCGGGGTGCGTTCATGATGTCATCATTTCTGCGTTATGCGGGGAGATCCAAAGTGTTCGATCTGCACAGTGAGATTGCTGCCGCAACAGTTATGCGGATAGACTTAACGATGATGAGTGTTTTACTTTTCCCGCAAGCGCAGGTGAGGTAGAAGGCACCTTTATAACTGCCCCTTTGCTGTGCAGATAATGACAGAGGCAATTTGCTTATGCCCACCATTCCATATGGATGATGGTATTATGATAATAAAGAATACATGGTAATGGGAAATTAATGTACATATATCGGATTAAGTGTGATAGTAGTTGGTATAAGACGTCAATCATACTACAATCACTAACGAAAACCCACATGATTTATCCTGGTCTCGAACTTGCAGTCTTAATACACCTAGACGACGCTCCAGTCTGCGATAACTTCTTATTGTCAGATATAAACTCGGAGTTTATTATTCATGAACTTGCACTGGTATATTCAGAAAAGAAAATTCAAATTAACATATGAGCAAAAGTAGAAGAGATTTACATCGCTTAAATCGCTGTCAGTGTACTAGTTTTCATTGGGGTTCAAATTTACGTGTCACAGACTATAGGATAGAATGAATAGGTCTTGCTGTACAAACGGATTCCGTCCTCTTTCATCCCGAATATTCCGCTTTCCGAGGCTCAAAACCTGCTCTAATTACCTCGACATAATTACAGAGAGGGAGCTCAACCAAAGATCGCTGACAGAGGCCGCGTCAACATCTACTGCTACGTTACCTCAATGACTACATAACTTCCCTTTCCATACGTCTATTAAGAAAGTCGTACTCACGTCAGGTCGGAGAGTTTGAATGAATTAATAGCCGAATGCATGAATAACAGAAGCAGGTCTTTCTTTCACTAAGTGGGCGTTTGCTGGATAGAAATTTTACTAAAGAGAAAGCAAAACACGAGGACAAAAATTTCCAAGTAGCTGGAAGACAGTAAACAAAATAAAAACTCTGTACATGACATTGGCCAAAAGAACAATACATGTACGTTTTAAAACACCTCAGAAATATTTCTCAGGTTTTTTCTGAGTCTCTGACCCTTTTTTTATCTTTTTGTGCAGATTTTTGCATGAGTAAGGGAATGCTCAAATGATTGTTTTGTGCCTGAATAAAACTTCTATATAAAGTTCCCACTCCCGAACGTCATCTATATTTTTTTAGTTTGCACGTTCAATTTAAATAAAAACTGTTTTGAATTTCACTTTTGATGAAGAACTGAAAAATTAAAATGAATAAATTCATCAGGCCTGTGAATTTTAGTAAAAGATAGTTGTCAGAACTTTAGTAGCTAGATTTTTGCAACCGACAAGAGAGAAATGTCTTTGTTATACTTAATTGTTTACTTGTATACTTAATTATATACTTGTATACTCTTCTAAAATTCGCAGGTCGTAACATCTCCGGACAACTGCTCTGCTTCCTTGTATATCCACTGACTTTGGTCTTAACCTAATACAGTATTGAAAGTGCAACAGAATTTATATCACGCATTATAAAAAACATAATTAGGCATATGATGAATATGAATATTTTTAAACATTCCGGAATGATTCGTAGATTTGACGGGAAAGTCGTGGCCACATCAGCAGGTAAATTGCTACAATGAAAAAATCGTCGTTTGAAACGAGAATGCTCCTTCTTGTTGTTATAATGATCTACACCTAATTTCGCATTGGTGATCCTTTTCTTCCAAATATGAAACTCGTCACCGCCATCTGCGAATTTTCTCGGCTCTCCGCCACTCTCTCTATTTAGTTCATTTGCACCGGTCTTAATTAAACCTTTAGGCGGTAATTAAAGTGAAAGAGATTAATTACAATAATATTCCTGGTGCGTAAGAAGCGCGGCGAAGGAGGAGAGCGCGTTGTGGGCGGGGCCCGCGTCGTTCCGTGCCGAGGAAGGTCCGCGTGATGTACTGCATCGCTCCCACCTGTCTCGTTACACGGCTGGGTCTCCGAGCCCGGAGCGCGGGCGCCGGAAAGCGCCTCGGATGAGCCCGGGTTCGCCTGGGATGGAATGGAATTACGTCTGGAGATTCATTTGGAGAAAGTTTGTGTTTTTAATTTTTGGGGTATATTACATTCAAAAAATAGAATACCATACAAATAATTTAGCCATACATTTGTTAGATAACAGTTTGGAAATAAGATATCTTAAAAATTCAAAGTTTTAGATTTGCCTCACAGATTTTGAATTGTAGTTATATGTGTTCAATTATATTAATGGAGAAATACTAATGAGTATTTCTTCAATCAATGTTAATTACCTAGTAACAAATTTACTTATTGTCCTCATGCATGAGCAGATTGTAAATAATCGTTTAATAAAAAAAATGGAGGGATTGCTGGGGATTTGTGTCAACTCCTTAATTGGTTCTTGCACCTCTTTCATTGAGTTCTATCTAGAATTTTGTGTACTATTTTATTATTTCTAAATTACAAATGCGTCATCTATCAGGCAACGCAGCTAGTGCCGAAAGCTTCTCCCATCCTTTCCCCTCACCATTTCTGAAAACCCTACGTACCTCATTGGGTGACTAGTCAGTGAAATTCAGGTGTGCGTGTCCTACCACGATTCTTCCCACAGTCATTTTACTATTTCTCCATCATCATTTACCACATCATTATCACTATCATCTACTCATTTGAACACTCTTGGGGAGCAATGACCTTAGTAATTCAAGAACCGATCCCATAAATCAATAAATAAGGGGGTTCTTTTTTTAATTTCCGACTTTCCGTTGGATATCTTCGCCATTGGGTCTGCGGGGTAATTCGAGGTGTCCATCTCGCTGCAGCTTCCAGTGCGCGCTGTTAAGCTCCTGGTCTGCGCGATGGCGGATAACGTCGCGTATGATGAACGCGCCGGGGGCGGCCGCCTGGAAACAATGAAGACGTCCCCGCCGGCCGCCGCCATCGCCGCCGATTGATTCCCGCCCGGGAGCCCCCGAGACGATTAATGGGCCGCTGCCGGAGATTCTGGGTGGCCCCCGAATATGTCGCTGCGGTCGCGGCACCACCCCACCCCGTTCCGCTCGACACCGCCCCGCCCCGTGGCTCCACCCCCCCCCCGCCTCCTCCCACCCGCTCCGTATTGGGCCGCCCCCGTCCCGCCCGCCCGTCCCGTCCCGCCCGCGCCCTCCCGCCCCGTACCATCCCGCCCCATCCTCGTCCCCGTCCCTGTTCTGCCTCCCGGGTCCGCCCAGCCCCTCGCCCCTACCGGTCCTGTCCTGCCACACACAGTACCGTCTCCCATTTGTTCCTTTCCTCTCCGCCCCTCCCCGCCTCACTGACCACGGGGCAGGTGGTCTGTCTCCAATGGTCGCTTCAATTGGGAAGTGTACTGTTCACTGTATTATATTCCATGTACCTTTCCTGCAACAACTACCAGGTCTGACGCCCAAAATAACAATTATGCTCAGAAATCCAAAACACTTTTGCACAAAAATATCCCTTCCGACTTTCCAGTTTCGCATGTCCCTTCTGTCACCTCTGGCAATGTAAGGTGAATTTGGGTTTGTTACACATTTTTATCAAAATAGTTCGCTCTATCCCATCAATGAGCAGGTAGCTTGTCGCTCCGGTAGCTCGCTTTCCAATTGAGAGCAGAGAAGTTATCCAAACTACCAATTCTGGATTCACGATTTAGGTATATTCAAGCTTTTGAAATTTTTTTTACTACTCCTTTCTGCCCATGAGTTAGGTGGCTTAACTCACTGGTAGCTCGCTTTACAATTAAGAAGCCTGCAGTTCAGAGTATTTCATGTTGGTTGCCCCCATCAAGTACAACTGCTGGAGTTGCGTGCGTTTAGGCTACAAAAATACTTTTAGTTTTAGCACCACATTGTCTCCACATTTTCTAGTTGGTGGTAATGCTATAATTTTACTTTCCAAGTTAAATTTCCAAAATTAAAAAATATTTTTATTTGTTTATTGTTTTGTTTTATTTTTCGTATTTTTTCACCTCGTGATTTAAATCTGAATTTACTTTTTCCTGGATGTTCTTAGATAGATTAAAGAAGCCTTATAAAGGAGATGATAATGTAATATTAATGAAAACAAAAAGGAAAAAGGTGTTTTCTATTAAATTTGTAACTCTCTTCACGGGAGAACGTATTCTCTTTTCATTCATTACAACTTCAACATATCAAATTAATAATGTAAAGAATACTTTTAAATGAATACAGTTTAATTAGTCGTTTAAATAGCACGTCGAGACTTTAAAGTCTTTAATGAAGATAAAAAGAGCTTATACCGAGCAGAGAAAGATCACCATAAAAAGTGCCGGTCGCCGAGAAGTCTCTGTAACACGGTGCAGAGGCTTTCTGAGACTGTACAAGGCATCTGCCTGCAACGTAGAGCGCGCTCGGATCGCCGCGACCAGACGCGCGTTGAAAAGAAACCCCTTGAACCGTCCACGACTGCGACCAAACCGGTGTAGGCGATCGACGTCAGCTTTACTACTCGACGCTCACCGCCACAGACTCCACAGCTACGCCATCACGGCTCCCACGCCTCCCCGCCTCGCACCGGGGTAGTCAGTGCATCAACTGATGTCACTGCAGCGCCTCTGACCGGATCACCCGCGGCCCGGCTGCTCTGATCGGTAGTTTTCCGTGGTTTCTCAATCAACACCAGGCGAATGCCGGACAGTACCACCAAACGGGTCACGGCCGCGCGATCTTTCCTTCCTTCCTTGTCCTATCACTCTCTGAGTGGAACCCATACCGCGGTAGGTCGGCGCGATCTCGCCATCCAGCGGGGGAAGATCACCGCCATCTCCCGCGAAAAAACCTGCACTACACTAATGGGACTGCTGACCAAAGCAGTTGACGCGCCCGGAAACACAAAAAAATCAATCAATCAATCAATTCCCGCCGTCGCCGCCGCCGTCACCGCCACCGTTGTCACGAACGTCCATCGCCAACGTCACCAAGTTGAATGAGTGAATATTTATTTTCTTTATTTATTTGACTTATTTATTAAAGCCCACATAGTGTCTTTAAAGGCAAAGGCCTCCTGCTTCACCACGGTTAAAAGTTGCCTTTCACATTTACTGAAAATGAACATAAAATGAAAATTTTCGGAAAATTAAAAAAGATTATTTAAATGAGAATTACCATCACAATCTATACAAAATTACAATTTTCGTACAATTACCAAAGATTGCTTAAATTAAATTATACGTTTTTCCACAAAGAAACACATGATACACACTGAGTACAAATTATGAATCATACAAAATTGATGTAGTGCAAATTATATAGTATTTTACAAATTACACATAATTACACACGCAATTAATCACGTAAATTCTCACTGAATGTGAAAGAAATAAGTTATTTTTCATGTTGTTAGTCTATCTCTTTCGTGATCTGTACACCGAACCGACTCTCAATTTTTTTTCGTAATTAATTTTTACAACTGTGTAAATATACAATAGTTGTATTCGCCAGATACTTCACAATACAAGCGCTTTACAATACGATATAATATAAGTTGTGTACAAAATAGGCTACATATTATGTACTTTCCTGTATCTTTCTACCATATAATTCCCTTCTCCTTTGTTCTCTAATATCAATGTCATTCATTATCTGGACTCATTATCCTGAACATTCACATTTCCCACATTCTTCCTTCCTAAAAAACCCAACATCTGTCTAATTTCTGTACCTTTTCCATCGCACTGATCCTACATTTCTCCCCTCACTATTAAGCCAATATCTAATCCCTAGAGCCTGGAAGTTTCGCAAAATACCTTTTTGTTATTGTTACTTTTTTATGACTTTTAACAATAAGAGAATAACTTCATTTCACTTCTGGGGTGGTTTTAGTAGATTTTTATTTTGCCTTTATTGCCTATTGTAGCATCAGATGGCCTTTTTCTGCCAGTTTTCCCTTTTTTCTCATTATTTTGCTATTTTTTTCTTCTGTCCGTGATCACGATCAATTTGGATACCTGCAAGCCTGGACAACTCGAAACCACGGTCGCGTTTTGTCTTTCTGTGGAAGCAGACGCTGTGATAAAAATCTGAATGAAAAAGGAAGATGACACCAATCAAGATTTTCGACTTTTTCATTGAAGCCGTCAGGCTTTGTTCGTTCACGAGCAATCCCATTCTACTTTCGAGTATGACCACCGATCCTTTTGCGGACAGTTCTCTGTATATGAAATACCCTTCTTAGTGTTGGCGATAACACACGTGCAAAGAACGAAAAGTATATCCGTTTTCACTGATGGCATTTTATGATTCAAAAGAGAGTTCATCAATAGTATTTTGAAGAGACAGCGTCGTGAGAAAAAAAATCGTAGCAATCATACCACGTGGTCATGCAGAATCAAGATTACTAAGAAAGAGTCGTTTTCTTACACGTGAAGTGATAATGTAAATTATAAAGTTTGAAACGTTTTAATTATTATTTTTTGACAATTCCTTTTACATGTGAGATTTCATTGTTTACATGCCTTTTTATACCCCAACTTTAGCTTTAATAAATGCCTTTGTGAACGTCTATTTTAGTAAAAATAAATTACATTTTGCCTGCCTATTTCATGTAAAATAAATGCCTGAACTATCGGTCTCTACTAATCACTTTAGTTACATTTTCTAACATATATATTTATAGCCATCTGTCACTTTCCTTATATTTCTCTTTTTTTGTAATTCGGAATATCATCCAACTCAATTCACCGAGTTGATTTTTAATTGAAATGATCCTGACCATGATGGTTCGGCCTAGTACACTAACGTTGAGTATCGCCGAAGACGGCATCCCTCTGCGAAATCAGTTCTACTGCCAGGCGAATGAGTCGAGCGCCAGCTATTGATAACTCAGACTTAAAGTTCGTAGGTTAGGGGTAGTTTTGAAGAGTGATTTACGTTGTTCCGATATCGCCACTAAAGAGAATATTGCAAAAATGTATACAAGTCATGTCGAAAAGCAGATAGGAATGTGCGTGTGAATATTGTCATTGAACGGATATTAACCGGCAGGCCGTCAACATCACATATCAAAGAGGTCACACTGATTTCTTCCATGGCCCTTTTAATTAAACTCCCAATAGACTAAATTTTAATTAAACAATGTCGCTAGTAAATAATATTGCTTAGAAAGTGTACGTTTTTGTATTCTAGCTACATAAATACATTTATTTCACGTTAACATCCTTCAGTTGTCAGACTGGCAAAATTAATGAGTTCTACTGTCCCAGCACAAGTTAGCAACCTTATATGATGATGAACGATCAATGGACGGCACTCACAAACAGACCTACACAAACACACCCATGCCCGAGGCGGGACTCGAACCCGCAATCCTTCCGTCCGAGATCGCCATGGCACTACTGCCTTAGCGACATTTATAAATATAAATTTAAATTTCTTTTAGGGGGCGATTTCTCAAAGAGAGGCTACGCCTTACAGCCTTTAATGACGAGCCACGTCTAAAGAGGGATAAAGGTATGTGGGCGAGGGCGGAGGAAAAAGTCGGCGAATGGAGGATGACGGGGGCGGGGCGACCGCGTTGCACACTGCAGCAGCGAGTAGAGCCGAACGAAGCGGTGCGGCGAGCACAGAAGCGCCGGCAGGATTCATTGACGAGCGGTCGAGAGAGCGCTGACAGCCCGTCAATGGAGCCCGCCGCGCCACCCGCCCCGCTGGTCATTCCACCATCGCTGCCTCTCTCTCCGCTTCCACCACGGTCTTTTTTCCTGCACCAACTCGGAGACTGCCACCGTCCCAGCCTTCTTCGCCAGCACCAACTTCTCCTCCTCCACTGCTTCTGCCGGCACCTTCGTCGTAGCTTCGGCCACCGACACTGCCTCAGCTGTCCTACCCCCCCCTCCCCTCCTCCCCTCTCCCACCACCCCCCATCCCCACTACCTCTATTTCCATCACCATCGCCCCCTCCACTCCTATTCGCCCAAAAACCAACCCCATTTCCGCCCCACCACCGGGAACGGTAGCTCACCATCCCGTCCATCACCACCACCTTCACCACCACCACTCGAATTCAGTCGCTGTCTGGAGTAGAATTCTGGCGACCGGCTGCTCTGATCGGCAGTTTTCCGTGTTTTTCCGATCAACACCAGGCGAATGCCGAGCAGTACCCTACCAAACGGGCCACGGACCGCGCGCGATCTGTCCTTCCTCTTCCTTTTCTATCCTCTTCTCCTACACACACACACACACACACACACACACACACACACACACACACACTACACTAGCACTACCACATATTTCGGAGACTGGTCAGGAGCTTAGAGCTTGTCCGGCTGGGGCGGTGCCCGCTGGTGGGAGAGTCCTGGTTGGGAAACCCACTAGCCAACGGTAGACGGCGCCGATCTCGCCATCCAGCGAGGGAAGATCACCGCTATCTCCCGAGAAAAAACATGCACTACACTAACGGGACTAATGACCAAAGCAGTTGACGCGCCCGAAACACGAAAAAATCAATCAATCAATCCACCACCACCACTACTATCATCACCTCCATCACCGGCACCGCTTCCACCGTCACCGCTTCCACCGTCACCGCTTCCACCGTCACCGCTTCCACCGTCACCGCTTCAACCATCACCGCTTCCACGTCACCGCTTCCACCGTCATCGCCGCCACGCTACAACCTCTGCCTCCGCCACAACCCACCGCCCCCGCTTTTGCCCAATAGTGGGTGTGGCGGCGGCGGCGGCAACAGTAGTGAGGGTGGCTGGGAATAGGGAGAACACGGGGTGCCGGCATTGGAACCCTGCTGATGGTAGCACTGGAGGCGGGGGCCACGAGGAATGAAGACGGCGTCAATGAAAGGGAAGGCGCAACGGCGGCGGCGGGGCGTCAACAGCAAAGGCGGGGCGGAGGGTGTGGGGGAGGGGGGGAGTGGCGCGCGCGCGGCACGAGCGAGACTCGAACCCGGCACGACCGGTGTCGGCGCGGTCTGGCGGAACCGGTCCGCACAAGGCGGCGCTCGACGCGGCCCCTGGGCAGGGCCGCCACTGCCCGTCACGTCACGTCGCTCGCAGCGCGAGGTCGGGAGGCGGCGGTGGCACCTCAACTCAACACAATACGTTGTGAATGAGCCCGGAAGCTCAAGCAGTGGTTGGTTTGGTTGGCGGCGCTCGACGCGGCCCCTGGGCAGGGCCGCCGTTTTGGTTTTTTTTTTCGTGTTTCCGGGCGCGTCAACTGCTTTGGTCATTAGTCCTGTTAGTGTCGTGCATGTTTTTCTCGGGAGATGGCGGTGATCTTCCCCGCTGGATGGCGAGATCCGGGCCGATCTACCATCGGCTAGTGGGGTTTCTCCTAACCAGGACTCTCCACCAGCGGGACACCGCCCCAGCCGGACAAGCTCTAAGCTCCGACCGGTCTCCCGAAATATGTGGTAGTGTAGTGCATTTAGGTAAGTGTGTGTATAGGAGAGGATAGGACAAGGAAGAGGAAGCACAGATCGCGCGCGTCCGTGGCCCGTTTGGTAGGGTACTGCTCCGACATTCGCCTGGTGTTGATCGGAGAAACCACGGAAAACTACCGATCAGAGCAGCCGGCCACTAGAATTCTCAAGCATATATTTCATCGAAAATAGACAGGCAAAAAGGGATTTTTTTTTGTTATTTAAGGTCGCATTAACATCTAGGTCATTAGCGACCACTATTGGCCTTAACTTTTTGGTAACCATGAAGGTGAAACGAAATGGTGGTGATAAGGGATGAAAGGACGATCACAAATACAACCATGTTTGAGGCGGGACTCGAACCCGCGACCCTTCGGTCCGAGATCACTACGTCACTAGTATCTTAGCGATTTCGGCCACCGGGCCGACGAAAAAGGATTTTATTTTCAATAAATTAGGCATGAAACAAGGCATTTATTCTCTCTAAAGTAGGCAGTGAAGATAGACAATGAAAACAAAGAAACATTACACATGAAATCACTAATTATAAATAGTTAATAATTAAAATAATTCGATTTTAATTATTTTCTAAATTTAAAATTGGAACTTACATAAGGGAATAGGTGTGTGTAACAAGGGCGCGAAGCTGATCATTCACGCACGAGTCGAGTTTGTCATCGGTAGCGGTAGCTTAGTGCATCAACTGATGTCACTGCAGCGCCTCTGACCGGGAGGTCTTAGGTTCGAGTTCTAACGGCGGGAGGATTTTCTCCGCAGGAAGATCACCGCCATCTCCCGAGAAAAACATGTACTACACTAACGGGACTAATGACCGAAGCAGTTGACGCGCCCGGAAACACGAAAAAATCAATCAATCAATCAATCGAGTTTGTCGTCCGAGCGTAGGGAGGACGATAGAGAGAGGAGTGAGAGAATCACCTCTCGCCCGCGTTGCCTATGTTATTTCTTAACACGCCCTGAGCAAAAAGCAATGCGTCAAGTAAAGCAATATACATTAAATGTTAAATAACTACAAGTACCTTCCTTGTGCAAAAGTAAATGGATTCCAGTCAGTCATAAATAATAAACAAAGACGTCAATACGAAAAACAATTGCGAATCTTTACTGATGTTTCGCACATGCTTCGCGATGTTTCGTACACTTAGAAAAGAATTTGCTTTTTCGCACGCGGAAAACAAGCACATGGCGTGTTAAAAATGATATTTTCTTTGTAATCCCTATTTCACGTAGCCATCCGATATGATGGCTACGTATTTGTTTGACATTCACGCTGTCTCTTCGAAATCTATTGTGGGCTCTCTTTTGAATCTTGAAATGGCATCAGTGAAAACAGATTTATATTTTCATTCTTGCATTTGTATATCGGCGCATTGAGAAGGATATATCGTGCACCGAGAGCTGTACTCAAAAGGGATTGAAGGTCACACTCAAAAGTAGGATAGATTTTCGTGAGGGAACAAAGCCTGTAGGCGTCAATGAAAAATATCAAAAATCTTTACTGGTATCATCTTCATTTTTCATTTGGAATTTTAACATAGTCTATGTTTCCACAGAAAGACAAAATATGGACCGTGCCTTCTTGTTGTCAATGTTTGTAGTTATATATCCAGCTTCAGTAAGTAAGTTGTAAAATAGTAACAATAACAAAAAGGCATTTTGCCAAACTTCCGGGCTTTAGTTATGAACAAGCGAAAACTCAAAGACATGCAATGTGTAGTAAAGTGAAATTAAGGGATTGTCCTATCTAGAAAACGTGCAAAATCTGCAAAAGTAAGTTTTTCCGTCAGGAAACGTTCACAAATAAGTCTGAGATTGTTGTTGTCTGTCAGGAAAATTGTTCTCATGTTCATAATAATTCACTTTACAAAAAATGTTTGCTTTCTGCGATGGTATCTGAGAAATCTTATTTCTTCTTTTTTGTATTTGGGTCTTTCTATCAGGTCTAAAATCTAATTATACTATGTAATATCGCAAATCATTATTTTGCTTGCCTAAAAACTGCGAACCACTCCAAAAGGAGTTAACTTAATAAACATCGTTATGGTTTCCTTTAATAAATATCAACTCACATTTCTTTAAATTTTGTGTAAAAACAACCAGTGTTGATTCTTAGAATGAATCTGGATGTATACTCATTTGTAGCGTAAATTGGGTTAATATAGTACATAAATGCGTGTAAACACATTTTACAAATCCCCGCGAATATTTCGCAATGGTCATGAAACAAAGTCCAGCATCGTCTGGAAAACCTATACAAGAACTGAATTACGTTCGTGTGTGAACTGAACTACTGAAAGAAATAGAAAAAATAGAAGATCATTTTGTCTCTATAGCAGTCAAATAAGTGTTTAACATAATATTTTCAAATATAACCCGTGCACCACTTATTCACTTATTGTCTGCTAAATATTGGAACGCGCCTTCCATTCGCAAATAAAGTGAGCAACTTTTATGTAAAATTTTCGCCTATTCGAATAATGCCATTTATGTATTAACTGACCCAGTATAAGTAACGGAAGCCGCAAAGTCGCTATAGGTAGTGAAGAAACCACAAGCAACAAGCCACACTCGAAACTCAGCGTCCTTTCTGCTGCCTCGTTTAACATTGTGAGTTAAAATTTGCTGATATTTCTGGTTCAGTTGCATTGTATTTAATTGGAAATCACTTCTTATGAAAATAAATCTTTTGGCTAGATAATGAATATTTGATATTTGTTTTGTGTTGATTATTTTCCCATTTGATTTTATGTTATTCTTTATAATTATAACTGTATTAGAGGGAGATATAAAGACTGCTCGTTGGGTAAGATCACAGAGGGCACATAATATATATTTGCATTAAATCCTCGCACAAGATATGTTTCATCAACAAACTTGACACATTTATGTTTGGAGTGTTCCATAAACCTCTGGAGAGAAAATTTCGGTATTCAATGTATCTGAAATGTATTTAAGATAAAGCTAATTTCGAAATATCTTTTGGGGTATTATAGTACGTCTCTCAGTAGACTCTTAATGCCTCTGAATTAAGCAAAGTTGCTTTTTATAAAGTCTTAATACTTCGTTAGAGCGTAACGGATTCGTGAAACAAGGAGTTCTGAAGCTTAAAGGCTTGCCAGCGATTAACTGTTCAACGAAGCGTTCGGAAAGTTTTCAACTGTTTCGAAGTTTTATTTATTCCCCTGGTCGCACTTTTCCGCGTAAATTACTGTTATGAAACATATTTATTACTATGAGCGATTTATTTATTTTCATGTCCTATTCTACTTCCGGCAGTATTTCGAAACTGAAATTTAATATCAAGTCAGTTATGAAGAAGTATATCCTCGTATCAAGCAGTTTCGGACTTCTCTCAACTATTAATGATCGTCAACTGTTCGTGACTCGCCTCATTGTCATCCAATATGAGAGCGGGAATATTGCGCAATTGAAGCTGAACTTGCATTAAAATTGCGAATACGAAAGAGTCAAAAGGTTCAATCCTTCGGTTTCAGAACATTTAGGTAGTAAATTAGATTAAAAAAGTTAAGTTCACCTTTCCTTTTATTTTTGGATGAAAACTTTTCGAGCTAATAATTCCAAAATATTTCTACATTGACAATAAGATTCGAATTATCTATTTCAATCGATATTTGTTGAATTATTCAAAATCTATGAAATTCTAAGTTAATACGATTCGTCGCATGTAATTACATCTTTAAGTGCTGTGAATTTCCACATTGTACCGCTTGCAGCGTCGCAATCGTCAGTGATGCTGAGGTCAGACATGGATCCAGCAGACCACCAGTGAATTGTTCCCCAGAAATTAAATATCTTTCAGAACAACGCACTTTTATTATTTATGCTCCAGTACATTCTGTACTTATGGATATATTGAGAAACTATCCACAGCCCATCTACTATAGCTTAGTGGATCTGCTAAGCAGGTTACTTCCACCCCTCAATGATTTCGCCTTATTTATTTTTACGTTCGCCAACGTCTCCTGTTGCTAGGCAGGAACAAACTACTACGTTACACGCCGGAGTTCTAGTACTCACGGTAATACACAGAACATTAATTTCAGCGGAAAAAACCCACTAACTCCACTTTTTGGTGAAAATTATTTCTGAGTGTTTAATCCAATTTTTAACTACTATTTAAGTGAAATTTTAAATTTTGGAATATTTAAGGATATATCTTTATAATATTAATAAGTGGTTGAGTAACGACTGTGATAACTGAGAGAGATGATATGTTTCTTTCTCTCTCGTGTAAAATTTAATTTTGTGGACTTAATTTTTCATTGCCCTGATTCAGTTAATAGTGAAAAAGTATTGTTGTGTACACAAATTTCATTTTTCTTTCATGGGATTTAATAATAAGATATTTGTAACTCTATTAATGAATAGTAGCAAATTTATGCAACAAAGGTATCACGAAACGATCTTTCATTTTTTTATTCTTCGTTGAAATCTGTTCAGTTATTTACGAAAACAATTCTAATAAAAGCTTCACAGGTTCTCGCACATTCGAGTAGAGACAAACAACTCGCAGCCGGGGCTCAGCTGCGGATGGTTTTCGCAAGGCATCTCAATGAGCAGCGCCATTTCATCCGGCTTTCATTTGCACTCTGTGTTTCAAAGCGTCATGGCGAGCCCCCGCTGACGGGTGTTTACATTCCGTTCCATTTCGTGTCCAGATAAGCAATAAGCGAAGCACGCAACAAAGTTCTCTCGTTTAGCTGCGGCGGCCGGCCCACGTCCCTCTTCAATTGCCGGGCAAACGAGGGTTGCTCGCTACTGGATGTCGTTCTGCAGTCGCCGCCTCGCCTCCCTCGTATCCTCTTGTCCTCAGGCCGTCCTCTTGGGAGAGCGTCCTCTCGGTGGCAGAAGCAGGTCAGCACGTGCTACGAGCTCGCGTTGGATTAGGACCCCCAGTACATTTTATGAGATTTTATTTTGTTTGTAATACGTAAAATATTTTAATATTCATTTTTTTAATTGCATAAGTTTTCTTTAGTTTTAACATTAATTTTGATTACGAATGTTCTAGTCAAAGTCAGCACGTGCTTGGAGCTCGCGTTACATTAGGACCCCTAATATTTTTAATGATTATTTTGGTTATTTAAGGTCGCATCAACTTCTAGGTCATTAGCGACCACTATTGGTGTTAACTTATGGTAACTGTGAAGATGAAACAATATGGTGATGATACAGGGTGAAAGGACGAACACAAATACAACCATGCCCGAGGCGGGACTCCAAAGAAATCCAAAATTTTCTACATTGACAATAATATTCGAAATATCTATTTCAATAGATATTTGTTGAATTATTCTAAATCTATGAAATTCTAAGTTACTACGATTCGTCTCGTGTAATTACATCTTTAAATGCTGTGAATTTCCACATTGTACAGCTTGTAGCGTCGCAACCAGGGCTCAGGCGTAACTAAATACGTTCATTAATTCCATGAAAAATCGTTAATGATCTCTATGTTAATAACACGCGTGCAATCAAAATTCCACCGTGCAATTAAAAATTCATACGACCAATCAAAATTCAGAAAAGGAGCGAAATCCATCAATTAAGAAACTATAACACAGACGTATGAAAGGTATTTGCAGTCGGCCATGAAACATGAACAAAAAAGTACATCACATATTTCGCACCATCAACTATATATAAACAGTGAATGAAAAACTAGCGACTTATGAAACAACATAAAATATTTTACGTGAAATATTTTACGTAAATTATTTTACGTATTAAATGTTTTATAAAGTTTGGTATTGGTTAAGAAAGTATAAAATGTAAGTCAGTTGTGATTACCAGTTATAAAATGTATGCTATATCAAAACTGTCAGAAGTGAATAGTTTTTTCCCAATATTTATACATGTTGTATTATATCTCTTACTTGTCTTTACTTTTCGTAGGAAATAATGTCTTCATGAGTTAGTCAGATTCTAATATTTTATCCGCATATGTTTAGGACGGTCAAGTATTTGCAAATATTTCGTGAAAACAAAAACAATGCAAGGCCCTCTAAAATATATAATTTTCAGAAGCAATACTACGTCATGAAAAGCATGCCGCGTGTAGAAAAGATCTGTTTGGTTGTTCGAAAATTTTAATTATTCGTAAATAGAAACGAAAAAATATTGAACGTAACATGTGTATAAAGGGGATAATTGCACTCATGGTATATAAGAAAACTCGCTCCCATCGTCCCTCGTTTTCTTGAACATACCATTAATGTAATTATCCCCATCTTTATATACTCGTTTCGTTAATTACTATAATATACATTTTTTTAAATAGCGCATATTTGCTTTATTTTTAACATTAATTTTGATTACGAATCTTCTAGCCAGGACCTATTACGTAGTGGATATCGATATGGCCATGACTTTCGGAGTCCGCTGGGTCGAATATCGCGTGGTGGTATCTTTGTGTGCCGAGGCACGGTTGAGGCTTGTCCGAAGAACCATACATCTAAAAATAACCATTCTTTCCCTTGCCTTCCCCTACCCAGTTGTATGTTGGATAGGGCGAGTATGATTGCCAGCGGACAGCTGGGTACCCACGGTCAATGAAACTTCGACCAGTATGCCGCCGCCACCGTATGCTCCCTAACTCTAAAAGATTCACCGGTATCGGTAGATCAGTGCATCAACTGATGTCACTGCAGCGCTTCTAACCGGGAGGTCCTAGGTTTGAATCTTGATGGCGACAAATTTCGAGACTAGCTTTCAGCAAGGTCGAATTCAGTCGCTGTCTGGAGGAGAATTCTAGCGGCCGGCTGCTCTGATCGGTAGTGTCTCGCGGTTTCTCCGATCAACACCAGGCGAATGCCGGAGCAGCGGAACCACCAAACGGGCCACTGACGCGCGCGATCATTCCTTCATCTTCTTGTCCTGTCCCCTTACACACACATACACTAACATGCACTACACTACCACATATTCCGGGAGACCGGTCGGGAGCTTAGAGTTTCTCCCGGCGGGGCGGGCCCCCTGGTGGAGAGTCCTGGTTAGGGGAAACCGCACTAGCCGACGGTAGGTTGGCGCCGATCTCGCCATCCAGCGGGAAGATCACCGCCATTTCCCGAGAAAAAAAACATGCCCTACACTAACGGGACTAATTACCAAAGCCGTTGACGCGCCCGGAAACACGAAAAAAAATCAATCAATTGAAGCTGCGCCGACGGCTGCGGAGAGAAGCCACGAGAGACGAAGTGAGGCGAATGGTGGTGGTGGTGTTGTGAGACCGGCGCGGTAGCCACGGCAGAGACGGCGGTGGGCGGGGCGTTGACGGAGGCAGTGGCGATGGTGCCGTCGGCAGTAGTGGAGGGTGGCTTTATTGATTGATTGGTTGTTAGTGATTCCGGGTGCGTCAGCTAACGAGGTCACTTTTCCCGGAAGTGTAGTGCATGTTTTTTAATCGGGATGTGGCGGTAATCTTTCCTCACTGAATGGCAAGATCTGGCGCCGACCTAACGTCGACTAGCGGGGTTTTCTCCAACCAAGTGTCTCGCACCGCCCCAGCCGGGACAAGTTCTAAGTCCCCGACAGGTCTCCCGGCATGTTTAGTGGTGTAGTGCATGTGTGTGTGTGTGTGTGTGTGTGTGTGTGTGTGTGTGTGAGGGGAGAGGATAGCACGAGAAACATGAAGAAAAGATCGCGCGTGGTCTGTGGCCAGTTTGTTAGAGTACTGCTCCGGTATTCGCGTGGTGTTGATCGTAGAAACCACGGAAAACTACCGATCAGAGCAGCCGGCCGCTTGAGTTCTCCACTAGACTGAATTCGATCTAGCTGAAAAGCTAGTTTGCCGCCGTCGGAACTCGAACTTAGGACCTCCCGGTCTGAGGCACTGCAGTGACATCAGTTGAGGCATTGAGCCAACGCTCCCGGTGGTAGCGGTGGCGGTAGCGTGGTGGGCGGCGACGTTGGTGGTGGGATGGGTGGCAGTAGAGGTGGCGCTAATGCGGTGAGGGTGGGGTTGTCGAGGGGGGGTGGCGGTGGCGGTGGCGGTGGGGATGGCGAGGGCGAGGGCGTTGGCGGTGGCGGTGGCGGTGGCGGTGGCGGTGGCGATGGCGATGGCGGTGGCGATGGCGATGGCGGTGGCGGTGGCGGTGGCGGTGGCGGTGGCGGTGGCGGTGGCGGTGGCGGTGGCGGTGGCGGTGGCGATGGCGAGGGCGAGGGCGATGGCGGTGCGGTGGCGGTGGCGGTGGCGGTGGCGATGGCGGCACGGAGGCATAGGTTGCGGTGACGGCGTAGGCGGTAGCGGTGGTCCATCGCGCCTGCGCGCTGCCGTGGCGCGCTGGGGCGGCAGCCGCCGGATCGCCGCGTGCGCTCGGCCGGCCAGCGCCCATAAACAAGCGCTCGCCTCTCGCGGCGCAAAGCGACTCGCACCGCTTTGCCGCTGCCACTCGCCCTCCGCTCCTCTCTCCGCCACGATTCACTACCTTCTGCACCACCCTATCACTTCCCAGTCGCCGACCCGTCATGTCTTCCGTGGACACAACGCTTATCGGTCCCGTTTCACTCGGCCTCCTCTGTGTACTCCGCCACGATTCACTACCTTCTGCACCACCCTATCACTTCCCAGTCGCCGACCCGTCATGTCTTCCGTGGACACAACGCTTGTCGGTCCCGTGTCACTCGGCCTCCTCTGTGTACTCCGCCACGATTCACTACCTTCTGCACCACCCTATCACTTCCCAGTCGCCGACCCGTCATGTCTTCCGTGGACACAACGCTTGTCGGTCCCGTGTCACTCGGCCTCCTCTTGTGTACTCCGCCACGATTCACTACCTTCTGCACCACCCTATCACTTCCCAGTCGCCGACCCGTCATGTCTTCCGTGGACACAACGCTTGTCGGTCCCGTTCACTCGGCCTCCTCTGTGTACTCCGCCACGATTCACTACCTTCTCACCACCCTATCACTTCCCAGTCGCCGACCCGTCATGTCTTCCGTGGACACAACGCTTGTCGGTCCCGTGTCACTCGGCCTCCTCTGTGTACTCCGCCACGATTCACTACCTTCTGGACCGCCCTATCACTTCCCAGTCGCCGACCCGTGATGTCTTCCGTGGACACAACGCTTGTCGGTCCCGTGTCACTCGGCCTCCTCTTGTACTCCGCCACGATTCACTACCTTCTGCACCACCCTATCACTTCCCAGTCGCCGACCCGTCATGTCTTCCGTGGACACAACGCTTATCGGTCCCGTTTCACTCGGCCTCCTCTTGTGTACTCCGCCACGATTCACTACCTTCTGCACCACCCTATCACTTCCCAGTCGCCGACCCGTCATGTCTTCCGTGGACACAACGCTTGTCGGTCCCGTTTCACTCGGCCTCCTCTTGTGTACTCCGCCACGATTCACTACCTTCTGCACCACCCTATCACTTCCCAGTCGCCGACCCGTCATGTCTTCCGTGGACACAACGCTTGTCGGTCCCGTTTCACTCGGCCTCCTCTTGTGTACTCCGCCACGATTCACTACCTTCTGCACCACCCTATCACTTCCCAGTCGCCGACCCGTCATGTCTTCCGTGGACACAACGCTTGTCGGTCCCGTTCACTCGGCCTCCTCTTGTGTACTCCGCCACGATTCACTACCTTCTGCACCACCCTATCACTTCCCAGTCGCCGACCCGTCATGTCTTCCGTGGACACAACGCTTGTCGGTCCCGTTTCACTCGGCCTCCTCTTGTGTACTCCGCCACGATTCACTACCTTCTGCACCACCCTATCACTTCCCAGTCGCCGACCCGTCATGTCTTCCGTGGACACAACGCTTGTCGGTCCCGTTTCACTCGGCCTCCTCTTGTGTACTCCGCCACGATTCACTACCTTCTGCACCACCCTATCACTTCCCAGTCGCCGACCCGTCATGTCTTCCGTGGACACAACGCTTGTCGGTCCCGTTTCACTCGGCCTCCTCTTGTGTACTCCGCCACGATTCACTACCTTCTGCACCACCCTATCACTTCCCAGTCGCCGACCCGTCATGTCTTCCGTGGACACAACGCTTATCGGTCCCGTTCACTCGGCCTCCTCTTGTGTACTCCGCCACGATTCACTACCTTCTGCACCACCCTATCACTTCCCAGTCGCCGACCCGTCATGTCTTCCGTGGACACAACGCTTATCGGTCCCGTGTCACTCGGCCTCCTCTTGTGTACTCCGCCACGATTCACTACCTTCTGCACCCCCCTATCACTTCTCAGTCGCCGACCCGTCATGTCTTCCGTGGACACAACGCTTGTCGGTCCCGTGTCACTCGGCCTCCTCTTGTGTACTCCGCCACGATTCACTACCTTCTGCACCACCCTATCACTTCCCAGTCGCCGACCCGTCATGTCTTCCGTGGACACAACGCTTATCGGTCCCGTTCACTCGGCCTCCTCTTGTGTACTCCGCCACGATTCACTACCTTCTGCACCACCCTATCACTTCCCAGTCGCCGACCCGTCATGTCTTCCGTGGACACAACGCTTTCGGTCCCGTTTCACTCGGCCTCCTCTTGTACTCCGCCACGATTCACTACCTTCTGCACCACCCTATCACTTCCCAGTCGCCGACCCGTCATGTCTTCCGTGGACACAACGCTTGTCGGTCCCGTTTCACTCGGCTCCTTGTGTACTCCGCCACGATTCACTACCTTCTGCACCACCCTATCACTTCCCAGTCGCCGACCCGTCATGTCTTCCGTGGACACAACGCTTGTCGGTCCCGTTCACTCGGCCTCCTTGTGTACTCCGCCACGATTCACTACCTTCTGCACCACCCTATCACTTCCCAGTCGCCGACCCGTCATGTCTTCCGTGGACACAACGCTTGTCGGTCCCGTGTCACTCGGCCTCCTCTTGTGTACTCCGCCACGATTCACTACCTTCTGCACCACCCTATCACTTCCCAGTCGCCGACCCGTCATGTCTTCCGTGGACACAACGCTTTCGGTCCCGTTTCACTCGGCCTCCTCTTGTGTACTCCGCCACGATTCACTACCTTCTGCACCACCCTATCACTTCCCAGTCGCCGACCCGTCATGTCTTCCGTGGACACAACGCTTGTCGGTCCCGTTTCACTCGGCCTCCTCTTGTGTACTCCGCCACGATTCACTACCTTCTGCACCACCCTATCACTTCCCAGTCGCCGACCCGTCATGTCTTCCGTGGACACAACGCTTGTCGGTCCCGTTTCACTCGGCCTCCTCTTGTGTACTCCGCCACGATTCACTACCTTCTGCACCACCCTATCACTTCCCAGTCGCCGACCCGTCATGTCTTCCGTGGACACAACGCTTGTCGGTCCCGTTTCACTCGGCCTCCTCTGTGTACTCCGCCACGATTCACTACCTTCTACACCACCCTATCACTTCCCAGTCGCCGACCCGTCACGTCTTCCGTGGACACAACGCTTGTCGGTCCCGTTTCACTCGGCCTCCTCTTGTGTACTCCGCCACGATTCACTACCTTCTGCACCACCCTATCACTTCCCAGTCGCCGACCCGTCATGTCTTCCGTGGACACAACGCTTGTCGGTCCCGTGTCACTCGGCCTCCTCTGTGTACTCCGCCACGATTCACTACCTTCTGCACCACCCTATCACTTCCCAGTCGCCGACCCGTCATGTCTTCCGTGGACACAACGCTTGTCGGTCCGTTTCACTCGGCCTCCTCTTGTGTACTCCGCCACGATTCACTACCTTCTGCACCTCCCTATCACTTCCCAGTCGCCGACCCGTCATGTCTTCCGTGGACACAACGCTTATCGGTCCCGTTTCACTCGGCCTCCTCTTGTGTACTCCGCCACGATTCACTACCTTCTACACCACCCTATCACTTCCCAGTCGCCGACCCGTCACGTCTTCCGTGGACACAACGCTTGTCGGTCCCGTTTCACTCGGCCTCCTCTTGTGTACTCCGCCACGATTCACTACCTCTGCACCCCTATCACTTCCCAGTCGCCGACCCGTCATGTCTTCCGTGGACACAACGCTTGTCGGTCCTGTTCACTCGGCCTCCTCTTGTGTACTCCGCACGATTCACTACCTTCTGCACCACCTATCACTTCCCAGTCGCCGACCCGTCATGTCTTCCGTGGACACAACGCTTGTCGGTCCGTTTCACTCGGCCTCCTCTTGTGTACTCCGCCACGATTCACTACCTTCTGCACCACCCTATCACTTCCCAGTCGCCGACCCGTCATGTCTTCCGTGGACACAACGCTTGTCGGTCCCGTGTCACTCGGCCTCCTTTGTACTCCGCCACGATTCACTACCTTCTACACCACCCTATCACTTCTCAGTCGCCGACCCGTCACGTCTTCCGTGGACACAACGCTTGTCGGTCCCGTGTCACTCGGCCTCCTCTTGTGTACTCTAGTGCTGTCATCCGCACCCATTCTCATTCTCTCCCGTCCCACTACCTCTTTCTACCGTGTCCACAGATGGTCTGTCCATCTGCGACATACCTCACTTACCTGTTCTGTCTTGTACAACCTCTTCCGGCGAAAGTGTCTCAGGGCATCATTTGATGTAACTAAATTATGACTATAACCGGAAGATCCTTGGCTTCGAGTTCCGACGATGGCAGGATTTTTCACATTTGGGGACAGCTAGGTCGAGTTAAGCCACTGTGTGGAGGAGAATTCTAGCGATCGGCTGCTCTGATCGGTAGTTTTCCGTGGTTTCTCCGATGAATAAAATGCGAATGCAGGTGTAGTACTTTAACGAATGGATATCTCGCGATCCTTCATTCCTGTTTCTTGTTCCATCCTCACCCTTTACTTACACACACACAGACACACACTACCGCACAATGTGATATGTGATATCGGGAGACCAGTCGAGATCTTGTGCTGGTGGAAGATATCTCAATGGGGCAAAGCTCTATCCAGATGTCGATTGGTAGGTCGGTGCCGGATTTTGCCATCCGGCAAGAAAGAACGCGACCACATTCCATGATGAAAACGTGCACTACACACTAACAGGACAAACGGCCATAGGCGTTGACGCGCCGGATACACTAATCAATCAAACAGTCGTACTGCCCTGCCCCGTCCCGCTCCTTCCCAAAACGTCCCGTTCTGTTCAATAGAACTCCACTACTTTCCACTTGCTTGTGCTTTCATCTCCACCTCCACTACCTAGCTCCCCCCCCGTCACATTTTTGTGTGAAATATCATTCAGCTCGTTTATCGGGACGTTTCTCTCATCATTGATCACTCTTTCCGCCCGGAGCAAGAGAACTCTCCCTGTCGGTCTTGCTTCCCTACTGTTCCCAACCATTTAATTGGACGTTTCTGCAGCATGTTCTGTGAAAATTTCAAATTTATTTCCTTTAGCAACTCGCAAACTCATTAAAAGTGTTGAGCATAAAACAGAAATTACGCGCGTTATCAGAATTCGAGAGCAACACTTTAAGAACGTTATTAACCTTTCTCTCTCTGTCTCTCTTTCTTTCTTTCTCTCCATCTATCTTTCTATCTCTCTTACACACACAGCATATTATCAGGTAAATATAAATAAGGATAATAAACGATTTACAAACTGGAAGTACATAATTTATAATGTTATATTAAAAATTATTTTACGTTAAGTATAATGCATAATTTTTCGGCCAAACAGGTTACAATATTTAACGGGGGCTATCTATCTATCTATCTATCTATCTATCTATCTATCTATCTACCTATCTATCTATCTACCTATTCATCCATCTACATGTCTGACTGTTTATCTATCTTAATAGCTCTCCTCTAATTCTTCCTCTTTCCTTTCTCTCTCTCTCTCCTCTCTTTCTGCTCCTCATTGTCCTCTCTCTTTTTTTAATGTTCTCGTTGTGCCTTGCCTCTCCCCAACCTCTCTCACTGAGTCTTCCTTCATCATCCGTATTTTCTTCCTATCGCGAATTTCCAACAAAACCCCCTTTCCCCCTTTGGGCCAAAAGCGCCCAAAACCAATCTCAACCAAACTACTTCCATAATTATAGGCTAATTAAGTGCTCTATTCCCGCAGCGCCCACGATTTTGGGAAATCCAAAAGAGCCTAAAATTTGGGAATAGAGTACTTAATAAGCCTATAATATAATAATATAATATAATAATATTATTATAAATATAATAATATATATTATATTATATTATATTATTATATTATTATATTATTATATTATTATATTATAATGTAATAATATAATAATATAATAGAGTACTTAATAAGCCTTAATTAGCCTATAGTTATGGAAATGGTTTGGTTGAGATTGGTTTTTGGGCGCTACTAGCTCTAGATGGCTGCCGGTTTGCTAGTCCGTGCGCGTCCGCGCGTCTGGCCGGCTGCAGCCCCTACCGCGGCGTAGGGCGCCCCTGCGTCAATATTCCCAAGTGGCGTATGCGGCCGGGATCGCTGCACAGGGCCGGGCACATGTCACAGCGCTACT
This sequence comes from Teleogryllus oceanicus, assembly GCA_964035755.1. Taxonomy (NCBI): domain Eukaryota; kingdom Metazoa; phylum Arthropoda; class Insecta; order Orthoptera; family Gryllidae; genus Teleogryllus; species Teleogryllus oceanicus. The sequence continues at coordinate 110,037,988 of CAXIVR010000007.1, forward strand.
AAATAAATAACTCGTACGAGAGACGCAATTGCTCGCGAGGAATGTTCCAGAAAATAAATGTTGACGTCTGTCGCGACGCAAAAAAATGTCGCTAGTCGCTTATCCTACGTGTTCTGAAAGAGTATTAACCTTTCGTTGCTGTCTCGTGTACGTCAAGAATTTATGAAAGATCTGTGAACGTAAGTTTTCAACATGTCAATTAACTGATGGTATTCGCTTTGTTGTCAATGTCTTGGGCTTTTAGTAGCTACGAGAGCATTCTCGTAACGATTCGTTATGTTCTAGTCTACTTTAATTCATATTTGAATTACTGTTTCGGTTAGAAATGTTTGATGGCATCGCAGGCAGGGATCGTACAGCGATTGCAACTGCATGTAAAGATTACTTTCTTTTTCTCAAAAACAAAGTAGTGTGTATAAGGAAAATCAACGTTTTCTTCTACAGTAGAACCCCCGTCGTACGGGGTAATGACAGCAAAATGGTTCAACGGAAAATCGAAAGACTCGAAAATCGAAATAATAACGATGAGCTCATAAATAATTAGTCATTTTTCATATGAATTTGCGTTGAAAAGAAACCCCTTTACCACGAGCAATATTTGCTTACTATCACCATTTGCTTACTAGCTAATCCAAAATGCACTCAAAACTTCATTTCCCTCTTTTGATTACACGTAAGAAGTTTTTGGCACTTTTAAGAGCTGTTACCAAATGAGGCAACTAATAAATATATAGTTCTGGTCGAATGTTCGACTTGTGATAACTTGTCTATTCGCTGCATTCACGGATAACATTGTTACGTATTCCAGAATTTGGTACCAAATGGGAACGTGACGCTACCAATTAATCTTTTTTTCACCACCACGACCCGTCAAAATAAAAGCTTGGTATTTACCTTTTACTTCTGTCATTCTGCAAACCAGAGGTACTCTGGGAATTTGACATTGATTTCAATTTTCTAAGGTTTTAAATTTGCTGGGCAGATAGAAGTCTTTTCTTTATATTGAAGATTTTCCGTCCTTTGAAAACTCATCGCCCTCAGTCGAATTTGAACATCAGAACTCGGGGTTTAGTGGCCCCAATGCTAATCTCCGAATCTAAGGGATCGGCTCAGTAGCAAAGAATAAGCACGAAAATGAGCCACAGCTAGTTCACTTCGCATACCTCTAGCCTCTGGGTCCTCCATGCGCGACCCTTTTTTTCCCCGGCGATCTGGTCTCCTCGTCGACCGCTCCGTCGAAAGTCAATATTTACTTCCCCATTTTTGGACGTGTCCATTGGCGCGTGTCATGTAAATTAGCTCGCAAAGTCCACCAAACCCGATTTTTTTAGCAGGTTAGCATCCCCGCCTCAGCCTTCGCCTCCATCTCCACGTCTCTTTTGCTGGCCGCTTTCGCGCTATATTTTTCCCTGCCTCTATGTATGATGTTTTCTATAGACAGCCAACTTAAATATCCGCCACAAGAAGTCATGTGTTTCATCCAGTTTTGAACCTGATGTTTGGTTGTCCACCTTATCCTTCTTTTGTTCATCTCTCCAATAGGACATTCTCAAGATATTTGTGATTGACTCAATTAAATGCAGGTATATTAGAGTTATGCATAATAATATTGCAGTATTATCTGTAAATAAATATATAAAAAAGAAACTGGAGTTTTCGAACATTGTCACTAAGGTAACCAATTCTGTGAATGTCAGTGAAATGAAGAAGTTTAGGATAGTTAAACGAAGTATCGGTCATTTACTATGCGGTATACATTTTTTTTAACGAAGTGTGTGCGATGTTATTAAGCTGGTGATGGATGCTGTAGGGGTTGTTGCGGTGTTGATGATTTCGATGGTGATGGTTTGCGGTGGTGGTTGCGATGGTGTGGTTGCGACGATCGGTGACGGTGGCGTTGGCGGCGGTGACGACGGTGGAATACGGTGGTTTGTTGTGGTAGTGTGTCTGGTGGTGGATACCATCTTGTTGATGGTAGGTTAATTATTTGCTAGTAATATATGGAGGTGGGTTATATGTTTGATCGGTAAACCACAAACATAATTCTAAATTCAACGCAGAGAGGCCTCAACAGACGTGCGGAAATTCATTTTTGCTTCAATTTCACGATTTCGATTAATGAACGCCCCTCGTACGTTAATCAGTAGAGGGCGGATTTTGTTGACCTAAAACATCGCCAAAAATGATCAATAAAGTGCTATTAAAATTCTTTTAAAATGACCTAAAACCAAATAAAAATGATGTAAAAAATATAATCAAAACCAGTTCGGATGAACAACTGATGCTGTTGAATACATTACTGATGTAATCGAGGCTTCTTCCATTCGTTCGAATGAACTCATCTTTCAAACTTTGGGTTTGGGCTATATTTTACCAGATAATTTCTGTCTTTAGTTATCCCGGTTTAGTTAAATCTCCCGAACAGGCATTGGCGCTGATACACACCACAATAATTTCATACAACGACTGTCAAAACAATTTCTGAGCGAACAAATCGCATAGGCTACTAAGTGATTCTGTAAAAGACATTCGTCATGTAAATATTATTTGAAGATGGATGTCATTAAAGATAGCATTAAAAAAGATGAAATCAACAAAAAATGATTTATGTGTCGAAATCGACAAAAAATGCAAAATAATGACGTTTAAAAATGTGTCATTTCCTTTTACCATAATATAAAATTAATTTCAAACGGCATTTTCTAAAGTGAAAAGAAAAAATACATTTCATTAGAATCCACCACTATTAATCAGCATTCACCTCCCGACGAACTCCTTCCTGCATTGCCTCCCCCGCCTGCCTTCTCCTCCAGCCGCGTCCGCCTCCGCCGTCTGCCGGATCGTGGTGCCCACAGCGCCTCGTCATGAATATGATAAGCAGATCTGCGTCCGCGGAATATCCGATCCCGCTCGTCAGATAAAACCGTCTCTCGCCCCCAGCGCCCCGTGTGGGAAGAAGGAAGATCCGCGATGCTGCTGCCGTATTAAAATACATAACGGTAGCCGGAGAGTGGCACGTCGGGGTGTAGGAGGAATAAGAGGCAGAGGCGGTAGTATCGATTTTTGAGATTTTTTGCGAGAGTGGCTCTACTCTTTGGCTTTTTCGTTACTCGTAATTCGATTTTTTTATTTTTTCGCCTTCCTCCGTACTTACGTAGTAAAGAGGAAGTATTGTAATGAAAGGCAGAGGGATGGTATCGATTTTGAGTTTTTTTGCGAGAGTGGCTCTACTCTTTGGCTTTTTCGTTACTCGTAATTCGATTTTTTTTTTTTCGCCTTCCTCCGTACTTACGTAGTGAAGAGGAAGTATTTTAATGAAAGGCAGAGGGGATGGTATCGATTTTTGAGATTTTTGCGAGAGTGGTCCTACTCTTTGGCTTTTTAGTTACTCGTAATTCGATATTTTTATTTTCTCGCCTTCCTACGTACTTACGTAGTAAAGAGGAAGTATTGTAATGAAATGTCGTAAAATGGCGAACGGTTCACAGAAGAGCATGTTATGGGGCCGTTGTAACGAAGAAGCGGAAAAATCATGTTCCAGTATGTAGCAAATTACTTCCTCTAAAAACCGGGAGCGGTAGCTCAGTGCATCAACTGATTTCACTGCAGCGCCTCTGACCGGGAGGTCCTAGGTTCGAGTCCTGACGGCGGCACGATTTTCGACATTAGCTTTTCAGCTAGGTCGAATTCAATCGCTGTCTGGAGGGCGGCGGCTGCTCTGATCGGTAGTTTTCCGTGGTTTCTTCGATCAACACCAAGCGAATGCTGGAGCAGTACCTTACCAAACGGGCCACGGACCGCGCGCGGTCTTTCCTTCCTCTTCCTTGCCCTATCCTCTCCCCTTACACACACACTTACACTAACATACTACACTACACTACCTTATTCCGGGAGACCGGTCGGGAGCTTAGAACTTGCCCGGCTGGGGCGGTGCCCCGCTGGTGGGAGAGTCCTGGTTAGGGGGAAACTCCACTAGCCGACGATAGGTCAGCGCTGGATCTCTCTCATCCAGTGAGAGAATATCGCCGCCATCTGCCGAGAAAAAACATGCACTACACTAACGGGGCTAATGACGAAAGCAGTTGATGTGCCCGGAAACACGACAAAATCAATCAATCAAAAAACTTCCTCTAAAACATTGTGTAGTCAGAATTCATTTGTTAGTTCTTGGTAACTGATATTTGATTTATGGCACAATGTGTCTCAATCTATCCGTCCGTCCGTCAGCCCATTCTCTGTAAACAAGACTAGCGGCTAAACCGTGACCGGATTTATATATTATTAAATATCTTCATGTTCTAGAGAAATATATCGATCTCAGTATTCATTTCATCTAATATTTGGTCGTCGGCTCTTATTTCATGAAGTGAACGCAACATCGCAGACCCCTTCTTTAGCGGAAGGAGACCCAGATCTCGTGGAGATGAGCTGAGGGGGGGGGAGCCCGCAGGCGTGTTTAGGCTCTAATTGAACCAATTTTGGTCCTTCGTCTCTCACCCTCCTTGTGGGTCAGGGGTGGCCCCTGCAGCAAGGATGACAACCGAATGAATGAATGAATGTATGAATGAACATCGGGTTAGGGAGAATAATCTACGACGGTGGAAAATGTGTCAAGCGAAAATGGTGCAAATTAATGTTAATGGTAAAAGAATTGAAGCTGTAAAACTTCAATATGTTTGATGATAGGAGCGATGATGATGACAGATTATATTTGAGTTCATTCGAATTATTAATAATTGAAGAAAGCAAGAAGAGAAACTATCTTACAAGATTATGGTTAATTCTCTAAATTAATTTGTGAAACACGTCAATAGAGTAAAATACTCGTATTTTCTCGATTTGCAAAGGATTTCTCTAGGGAATCAACGTTAGTTTGAATTGTACTAAGTTGATTAGCTTTTCCGTATCGGCACGCTATTGAAATTGCGGAGCATTTTGAATTTGGCAAACTTTTTGTTTGGTCAAGCTTTTCAAATGGTGTATAACTGTTTGAAAGGTCACGCTTTCAGAGTTGTGGTGCTTTCGGAATCGGCCTTTACAATATTTGGATTTTCGCATTGGCAAGGATTTAAACTGTTGAAATTTTTGAAGAGGGAACTTTCTATTGCCTAGGTTTTCTAATTGTGAAGTTTCAATTGTCGAGGTTCTTAGAAAGGTGGTAGAACAAGAGCACGTAGTTGCAAGGTCCAAGAATATGCTGGCAAGATGTTAGGGGGATAAATAGAGGCCGCGTTTATCGCGGGTGAGTTAAAAGCGTCGGGGTGATTGCGCCGCGGCTGCGAGGTAGGGGGGAAGAGTAGGAGGAGGCAGAGCGGAAAGGCAACAGGGAGTTTAGGGAGAGGAGATGGAGATGAATGAGTGACGGGGCGGGAATAACAGAGGAGAGGCGAGGAGAAGAGAGAGACGTCGTGGGAAGAGATGAGAAGAGAGAGAGAGAGAGGAGGAAAGAGAGATGTGACTGAGAAAGAGACATGGTTGAAGTGGTGGAGAGGTGAGAGAAATTACGGTGAGAGGAAATGGGATTGATTGATTGATTTTTTCGTGTTTCCGGGCGCGTCAACTGCTTTGGTCATTAGTCCCGTTAGTGTAATGCATGTTTTTTTTTCTCGGGAGATGGCGGTGTTCTTCCCCCGCTGGATGGTGAGATCCGGTGCCGACCTACCGTCGGCTAGTGGGGTTTCCCCCTAACCAGGACTCTCCCACCAGTAGGCCACCGCCCCAGCCGAGACAAGCTCTAAGCTCCCGACCGTTCTCCCGGAATATGTACTAGTGTAGTGCACGTTAGTGTAAGTGTTGTGTAAGGGGAGAGGATAGGACAAGGAAGAGGCCCAATGCTGGGGGGAAAGTGATGGGGAGAGAGAGAGAGAGAGAGAGAGAGAGAGAGAGAGAGAGAGAGAGAGAGAGAGAGAAGATGATAGACGTTTTGTAGACAAAAAGGAGAAGAGGGAGAAACATGAGAAAGAAATGGAGCGGGAAAGGATGAGGAGCTGGGCGGGGCGGGAGGGGAAGAAACGTGTGTTGGGGAGACCGTAGTGGGGAAACGGGTGGAGGGCGTAGACGGGCAGATGATGGCGTGGCGTGGCGTGAAGGGGCGTGGAGGCGCGCGGCTCGGCGTCTCGGAAGGGGGCGCGGTGGGCGGTTCCTCTGAGGCCCTTCAATTAGCCGCTTGTGCGGCGCCGCAGGGGGAGGGGCGCAGATAACAGAGCGCTCCCAGCGGGCGCTCCCGATACCACGCACGCGAGGCGGAGGGCCGCCGCCCCTGTCTGAGACGGGGCCTCCCACAGGATTCGAAACGAAGATTTCCTCGTTGCTCAGAGTGCAGATTTACGCCAAGTGGAAGACCCGGATTGAAAGGAAGGAAGATGGAGAGTTGATCAAAGTATTGGGGATAAAATCAAGGGTACGGGTGTAAATACGGGGTAATAGACGTGCCACCGCTTTCGACTAAGTAGCAAATGAAATTTCTAGTTTAAAGGGCATTTGGTTTTATGAAAATGGCAACCATAAGTCTTAAATTGAACTTCTAGAGTATTACACTGCATGGTCAACGCAAGCCAAACAATATCACAACAACAATAATCCTGATTTTTAGAATATTTTACGCCAGAGCACTAATTATCCACCTATAATAAATATCTCGTCCAATATTATACACACGCCCGATAAATATTTTCGAGTAAATTTATATTAACATTTTGAAGCCTCGAGAGAAATAAATTACATTCGGTTTATAGCGAAGTATTTACGAGACTTGAACGTGTGTATAACTATTAACCAGACGATGGTAAATGAGTTACTTCTTGGTCTTGGGTTACGCTGCGGTACATTGTGAAGATCTGCGGAAGCGTTCTACGATTTTCAGACCTGTTTCATTTTTCAATCATTAAATCTTCCAATAAGGCAATCTATGCTTCTGTATCAATCATTAAAATTATTAATTATTCTTTTGTTTCTGATTTTGCCATATACAAATAAATGTTCGTACAGACGTGTTATTAAAACAGTTTTTTATTTAAATTTTCTTACTTAAATAGTAAACTAAGACACTCGGAAGTAACGGGAAGTTACATTTCAAGAAAAAGATGTAACTGTGATAATTCTACTCTCGACTGTCAATAAACAAGTTTAGGAATATAATTTTTTAATAAATTCGATTTGATCAATATCGCCTAATTAGAGAAGAACTAAGTGCACTCTTTTATTACCGGGGCATAACCGGTTGTGTGAACACCTGAATTATAGAACCATATTCTCTGTTTAATATTGTAGGCCTGTATAAAATATGTGCAGAATTATTAATAAAAGTTTTCAGTAACATGATCTTTATTATTTCAGATTTTCACTCGGTGAATAGTTTTAATGAACCCCGCTCTTGCCTTGAAATTTACCAGATAACCCTCTGGATGATCTCTGAATTTTAGTAAAATCAAAGTCGCTCCTGGCATAACTTCTTAATTGTTATTAACGTCATTAGTCGGTTATGGAGCGCATACCAAACTTTTTTGTGTCAAGACTTTGGCTGGTTTATAACCAACTAAATCATTACTTATTGTCCATGAGTCATTCATACTTTTGTAATGCAATCATCTTAAATATAAAACAAATAATAATCATCTTTTTGTTTTAGTGCGCCATCTTTCTATAATTATTTCAAATAATTTTTCCCCAACGATCCCATTAGCACGAACAAATCGTATTCCGAATCTCTGCTAAAACTTCCACATTTTCACTATTCACCTTTTCTTAGGCACAGTCTAGAAACGGCCGAGAAATGCCGTTAACGGTCACCAGCCGTTGAGTGACTGCATTTCTCTGTTAGGTTGCGTTACACCGAAATAAAGGGGTCGCGACATCAGCCAGATCGATTGGGGAATATCAGTTTTCGAGAAAATCGGCTGAACGATTTAGACGCGAGGGCTGTTCACAGACAGATAGACATTTTGCCGTCATTTAATTTTTCGGTTTCATGCACCCACAAAATATGGATTCTGGCTACACCACGTGCTAGCGGTTTTTTCTCTCCAAATGTAGCAACTGGATTTAACCACTTTTTCATTACTAGGGATAATAACGAGTGTTTCTGCAAAACATTCGCCGTTTTACGTGCAGCATTACATAACTTTCTCTCTTCTACAATACAGTCCAGAAACGGCCGTAAACGATCACCAGCTGATGAGTAATTTTTCATTCCTCTGTTTATTGGCGTTACCCCGATATAACAGTACAATGTATTACGAAAATTGATAATTATTTGTATAATCAATAATTATTGAAATAATTATAAAGTAATTATTGAAATAATTATTCATAATACAAATAATTATAAACTTTATGATTACAGAGGCCCGTAAGAACGAACAACCGTATAGCGTACATCCTATTCTGAATGTGTTCAAGATCATCACATTTACTTTTTATTAGAAGCAGTTCAGAAACGGCCGTTAAAATCCGTCACCAGCTGCTGAGTGAGTTTTCATTCTTCTGTTTAACGGCGTTACCCCGATATAAAAGTACAACGTATCATGAAAATTTATAATTATGTGTATCATGAATAATTATTGAATAATTATAAAATAATATTTGAAAAAATTATAAAGTAATTATTGAAATAATTATCATAAATAATAAATAATTATATATTGTATAAATTCAGAGGTACGTAAGAACGAACAAGTAAGCGTACATCCTAATCTGAATCTGTTGAAGAGCTTCCTTCCTCTTCATTCGCGCTCCGCAGTCCCAGTCCCGCACCGCGTGCTCTTGGGTCCGCTCCGTAGGTCGCGGCGCTGGCTGCCCCAAGTTGCGCGGCGCGGCGCGGCGTCCGGGGATCAAGGCGATAAATTCCGGCGCCCGGGCCCTCGGCGGCCCTCGCCCTCACCTGCGGGGGCGGGGGAGGCGGCGGAAGACGATGCCCGTGACCTACATTTGTAGGAGGCTTAGCTCGCTCCGCCGCAGCCGCCACCCTCTGCCTAGCTGCTGCTGCCGCGTTTCTCCGCCAGGTTGCTTTCTCTTTTCTCTTCCTCTTCTATCCTCGTCTTCTGTTTTCTTCTTTCCCCTGTTGGGCCTCTTCTATTCTTCTCTTCTGCCCTCTTCTATTCCTTTCTTCTGCCCTCTTCTATTCTTTTCTTCTACCTTCTTCTATTCTTTTCTTCTGCTCCTCCGTTTCTCCGCCAGGTTGCTTTCTCTTTTCTCTTCCTTTCTTCTACCCTCTTCTATTCCTTTCTTCTGCCCTCTTCTATTCCTTTCTTCTGCCCTCTTCTATTCTTTTCTTCTGCTCTTCTATTCTTCTCTTTTGTCGTTTCTATCTTCTTATTCTATCCCCTTCTTCTATCCTCCTCCCTCATATTCTATCCTCCTCTTCTGCCCTCTTTTGTCCTCGTAGTCTATCCCCTTTGTCCCTTCTATCCGCCTCTTCTCTCATATTCTATCCTCCTCTTCTGTCCACTTTTGTCTTCGTTTTGTATCCCGTTTTGTCATCTTCTATCCCCTTCTTATCTACTTTCCTATTTCACCTCCACCTTCACTCTCTTCAACGCGCCCTAGCTACCTCCTCTTGGGGAACTTGCCACCCCGCCTCTCCAATAATGGGGTGTCCATTTAAACCCATTGCATCGTATCCTGTCCTCGCTACGCCGTCAGCGTTTCTGAACAGGAGGTCCTAGTGTTTGAGAAACGACAGAGGCGCATTTTCACACTATTTTCATTAAAGTCGCACGTTTCAGTTCTGCAATCTTCATTTTCTCGCTGAACTCTGTGCACTTCTTCATTAGCAATAAAGGAATACTTCCTCAATGAAGTCTTCAATCTTAATCACGGTTGGTTAGTTGATAATTCGTGATTCCGGTCGCGTCAACTACTGAAGTCATTAGTCCCGTAGGTGTAGTGCATGTTTATCTCTCTCTCTCTCTCTCTCTCTCTCTCTCTCTCTGTGGAGATGGCGGTGACCTTTCCCAGCTGGATGGTGAGATCCGGCACCGACCTACCGTAGACTAGCGGGGTGTATCTCACCAGGGGAGCACCGCCCACGCCGGGACACGCTGTAAGCTCCTGACCGATCTCCCGGCATGTGTGGTAATGTAGTGTATGTTAGTGTGTGTGCGTGTGTGTGTGCGTGTGTGTGTGTGTGTGTAAGGGGTGAGGATAAAACAAGGAATAGGAAGGAAAGCGCCCGCGGTCCGTGGCCCGTTTGTTAGGGTACTGTTCCGGCATTCGTCTGGTGTTGATCGAAGAAACCCTGGAAAACTACCGATCAGAGTAGCCATTCTCTAGAATTTTCCTCCAGACTGAATTCCACCTAGCGGACAAGCTAGTGTCAAAAATCCTGCCGCCGTCGCAACTCGAACCTAGAATCTTCCCGGTCAGAGGGACTGCAGTGACATCAGTTGATGCCGTGCACCATCTCTCCAGGTAATCTTAAGCTTGAACCCACCCACCCCCCACAAAAACGTATTCTCCGACTAAGCCTAATTTCCATCCCTTTGATTGACAAGCTCTCCACAAAATTCGTGTTTTTTACAACGAAATCGGAGAAACTGGTCAAACACGGCACGCGGAACGTGTGAAAGAGGAAGGGGAGTGCGAACGAGGTGAGCGCCGCCAATCAAATCACTCTCTAGAGGCCGCAGCTGCTCCGCAGCCGAGCGCCAGCGCACAGCTCCATCTGCAGAGCCGGGCGGCGCCTGGAATCTGATTTTTGGGCGAGGAACGACCGAAACCAAAGAATAAATACCAAATTATGTAAGAAACATATTGTACTGGTACATTATATTAAATAATTTATATTAATATTTTTTTATATGACGGGATTATTCCGTCATTATATTAACATATATTTATTATGACGGGATTATTCCGTCAGATTTCAGAATGTGACGTTTGGGGAGAAAGTCTGAAAGCAAAGAATGAATACGAAGTTATTTAAGAAAAATATATTTGTAAATAATTATTAAATGTATTTTTATTTCTGGGAATATCCCACCAGAAACTGGGATCTGATTTTTGGGCGAGAAATGGCCGAAAGCAAATATTAAATACAAATTATGTGAGAAAAAATGGCGTCAGGGCACAATTATTATATTAAGTGTATTAAAGTTTGAAACTTTCATTTAGAACGAAAAACATTCGTTTCATTAATTATAAATGATTTTCTTGAATGCATTGAACTTTCCTAATGGTGTGAGCTGGAGCTTCAAATGTAGTTGGGAATGCAGCCCGCGAATGAATCGAAACAATCAGCGGAAAGAAAAAGAAAAATAATGCTGGAAATTGAAAGATTTTATGCTGGATGGTATTTAGCATAAAATCTTTATGCTGTATATATTATCACTGTATACATTATAAAAACTAGTGCCAGATGGTCAGGGTTTTCTTTAATTTGGTAAAGGTCGTACGTGTTGTTTCGGCGCTAGTAGTGTTCACAGGCGGACGGACAGACAGACAGACGGACACACAGACGGACAGACAGGCCTACAGACAGACGGACAGACGGATAGACAGATGGACAGACGGATAGACAGACGGACGGACAGACAGGCGGACAGACAGGCGGACAGACAGGCGGACAGACAGACGGACAGACAGACGGAGAGTTAAACAGTCAAACATTCGGACGGACGGACGTTTTGAGAGAAAAACACTTTTTCGGTATCAGGGAACCCCAAAACGCGTATTTCCGTAGAAATCTCGGAATCGATTTTCCGCAGCATTACATAACTTTCTCTCTTCTACGTATATTACACCGTATGTATTCGAGAAAGTAAAAAGTAGACATCCAGTTATTCAAGAAATTAAATGTTTTATTACTTAATGAGCACCTCCCCCTGAATGCCAGCAATATTTACCAAATCGAAGAGCAAACACGGAGAAAGTGGCAAGACAAAGCGGGGGAGGGAGGGAAGTGCGAACGAGGTGAGCGCAGCCAATCAAATCACTCGGCGAAGGCCGCGCCGCAGCTGAGCGCCAGCCCACAACTCGATCTCCAGCGCCGGGCGGCGCGCGGAATCTGATTTTTGGGTGAGGAATGGGCGGGTGCTTCGGGGGCGCCGGCACGCGATTTGTGACGGGTGTTCGCCGCCGCGGTCTGCCTGCCTCCCCCCGGAATGGGCACGTTATCAAATTTCGAATCGGACGGTCCTTTGGGGTGGTTTTGTTTGTCTTTGTTTTGTTCCCCCCTCTAAAATTATGTTGCTTGCGTGAAATGCTATTGGAGCTTTAGAAACAACTGGCAAATGTCAGCGTTTGATTTCTGTTTTCTTCAGATTAAAAGTAATTCCGTGGTAAAATATAAAAACCGGTGTTATGCCACGTCACGAAGTGCCTGGTGAATGAAAACAATGACAGTCAACGTATGAAGCGTGTGAGAAATGAATGTAAAAACGTTTTTGTTTGTTTTTGTTTTCAACAAACCTTAAAAATGTAGTATTTGGGGGTGACAGTAGGATGACAGCAGAAGTGCTGCCATACAGTGTGTATTTAGCCCCCTCCAATTTCCATCCCTTTGAGCCACTGAAAAACGCTATTCGCGGAGGGAAAATTGAAGATGACCCAAAGTGAAGGAAAGGCAACGCCGTCAGGAAAAGACTAGGTACCGGCAAGGCATGCGCGCCCTTGTTTCACGCTGCCGCAAGGCTGTACAAGTCTATGGAAATTATGTGGAAAAATAGAGCCAGTAGAACAACCATGTATTAATATTGTGTGCAAATTTGAGGTTCTTCAAATAAATATTTGTGGAGAAAGAAATGAGGGGCATTAGTTTCTGACCGACCCTCGTATGTTTCGGAATAAATTCTGGTTGTTTTGTGTTATGCCTGCTCTGTATTTGGCCTTCATTTCCATGCACTCTTATGCAAATAGCATGGAAATTCGATCCTGAAGCGCTAACGGAAGTACCCGGAGAGTGGTAAGATACTTCTAACAACATACAGTTAGCACTGAATCTTTTCCCTCCGAGCGTCCGAACTAGCACGAACACGTGAAAATTAAGTCACACAAAAGAAAGCTGATTAAGTATGAGACAGAAGCACGCTTTGTGGTCGGCTGTATGACGAAACATGATACACCGGCCGGCAGCGTTCCCTGGCGACTGCGAAAGCAACCGGCAAAGCCCTGAGCGCCTATGGAGAATGCGAGTGCAAACAGCCGCCGGTGCGTAACTCCGTGCGTGTACAGTGCGTGTGTCGTTACTCGCGGAGAATTTGCAGCCCGCGCGGCGAGCGTGGTGCCGGCGGCGGGGCGAGGCGGTGGCGGCAGCGCGGTGCGCGCGGCGGCGGCGGCGTGGTGCGATGGGGCATGGCGGCGGCCGGCGGCGCGCGTGGCGGCGGCGGCTGGCGGGGGCGGCGGTGGCGGGCGGCGGCGGCGGCGGCGGTGGCGGGGCGGTGGTGGCGGCGGCGGCGCGGCGGTGGGTGGCGGCGGCGGTGGTGGCGTGGGGCGGGGCGGCGGGGCGGCGGCGGTGGCGGCGGCGGTGGTGGCGGCGGCGGCGGCGGCGGCGGGGCGGTGGCGCGGCGTGGGGCGGCGGCGGCGGTGGCGGGCGTGGTGGCGGGGCGGTGGTGGCGGCGGCGGCGGCGGCGGTGGCGGCGGCGGCGGTGGTGGCGGTGGCGGCGGCGGCGGCGGGGCGGCGGCGGCGGCGGCGGTGGCGGAGTGGCGCGGCGGGGCGGGCGGCGGCGGCGGCGGCGGCGGCGGTGGCGGTGGTGGCGGCGGCGGCGGCGGCGGTGGCGGTGGCGGTGGCGGTGGTGGCGGTGGCGGTGGCGGCGGTGGCGGTGGCGAGGCGGCGGCGGCGGTGGCAGCGGCGGTGGGGGCGGCGGCAATGGCGGCGGCAGTGGTGGCGGCGGTGGCGGTGGTGATGTTGGTGGTTGCCGTAGTGGTGGCGGTCTCGGAGGAGGGCTGGAGCCGAATGTGGGTGCGAGACCGACCGGAGTGTGTAGAATGCGGCTGCAGGCAGGGAGAAGGAATGTGGGAGAAGAGTGAGAAGTACAGAGAGTGAAATTGAATCGTTTATTTCAGAAACCCGTCAAACGCCAAAATTTAAAATGCGCTTTAGCAGAGGAATATTGTTCCATGAGGCTAGACACATCGCTTAGTGCATGTTTACCTGAAAAATATTCATTTATTAACCGCTTTAATATTAAAAAAAATATTTTGAAATGGAAAAAACTGGGACCCTTTTTCTCAGTTTTCGGGTAATGAGAAATTTGGCGTTTGACGTGTTTCAGAAATAAAGGATTCAAGGAAAGGAGAAGTGCTTTAGGAGTGAATACATTAGTTACTAGTTATTTTAAATGTGCTAAATAACTAGAAAAATGAATGTGGGCCTTGAATGTATGAAGTTTTCATTATTTAAATTCAATAAAATCGGGAATTTTCTACATTTCTTTTTTCCTTTCTTTACGTGCTTGTTATTTAGTGACTGGCACTTCGTTAAGGTAGGCCAGTATTCTATGAGTCAAATTTTTCTTTACTGATTCGAAATATTTAGATGGACTGCAATTAAGAGCACACGAAGTAACGAATGTATGATCTGATTATTATTAAATACAATATGATACTTATTTTTTATTAATACTGTGTTATAATATTTGTGTAATCACGTATTCACCTTTGACTTCTTTAAATATACGTTGTTCGCAATCAAACCACATTTTTTGTGTATTTTGGAAAAAGTGAGAATTTCTTCTGAAATTAAAATTCGACATATCGATGTTCAGCCTTCATTAAGATTATGAATTATATGCGTCACCTGAATCCATAAAAATTTTTTTTTAGTTAATTTGATATTCTATGTTCTATAAGTATATATTTGCTCTTGTCGTTGTCGGAAGTGCGCCCATATGGCGTCAAAGGGATTTGATAGCTACATTAGCGGTCCTGTCGCCTACTGCTACGGCGGCGGTAGCGTCGCGAAGCTGGATATTCAAGCCTCACGGGAGTTTACCTGCGCGGAAATGAGAAAAGCAAACTGCGAGAATGTGTCGGAATGTTCAGCCGTGCGCACGAGCGATCTCCTCTCGAGTAGCTTGAACTCGATATGCTTCAGCGCTTCCATGATACTCGCGCGGACGAATCCTAAATTTTCTCGAATCCTAACTTGATTTCTCAAGCACTCAATAGTCACCCAATATCGATACATTCTCATCCGTTCCAAAACCTGTTTGAGATGGGGCGAATCCTAAATTTTCTCCAATTTTTACTTGATTTCTGAAGCACTCTATAGTTACCTTTGCATCGATACCTTTGCATTCATTCCATATCATGTTAGAAGTGGGACTAGTCCTTAATTTTCTCGGATCCTAACCATGTATTAGCCCGAATCATGATACTATTGTACTTGTTACATAATATGTGGGAGATGGTACCAGTTGTATATTTTTTCGAATCCTCTCCCTCTCTCTTTCTAGTTGCTCGAATCTTGTGACATTCTTGCACATTACGCAATATGTTAGAGTTGAGAGGAATATGAATGGTCTGTTCCATGTTCAGTAATGTACTTATTTGTAGTCATTTTGAGGTTTGATTCTTACTAAACGAAGGAATCTGTGGAGAAAGGGCAAAAAGTCTCATTGCTCGAGGAATGTCATGCTTCCACCACTGAATATAGCGTTTAATGCTTATTTCTTTAAGCACAATTGCTTCAAAATGTGTAATTCTATACATATTTAATGTATTTCTTCCCGCTTGGTTTGGTCTCAGAAAATATAGGATAATAATTTTATGTTGGAAATATTTTATGGCGATAACCAATACATCAGTCTGACATACAGTTCATTGCGATATAATACAATACATTGTTATATGAAGTGTGCTATCAGTCGGTATTTTAAAGTAATGTCCATTCTCTTATATTGTTTTGTACAAACGAACAACCAAATCAGCTTCAATTTGAATTGGAAATACCATAACGACCGCAGACTTGGGATTCAAAAAGCTATATTTACTGCCGCAGGACAAATTGTATGCTATTTTAGGGGAATCGAATTTTATGGATCAGTCGTTTTGTATAAAATATTGTGACAATCATGATGCGAGTACTTTAGATTGATTATTTATTTTGTATATATTCCATTCTTTCAGCACGATTCATTGTTTTACAAACATTAATCTTCTCTAATATATTACTCCTATTTTAGAAATAAAAGTAATGAACACTTAAATTGGCATTCTTAATGAAGAAATTCAAAATACTTCCTGTTTGATGACTAGTCCATTGATATATTAACGTCTTTGGTTCAATAACCTATTGTTAAATTTGTTTTTTAGAAGAAATTTAAAGGTTGTGTGAATTAGATATCTTAAATTTCTAAAAGGTCTTTGAGTTTGCGACTCAAGGATTTAATTCCATTCTTAATCCCCTAAGCTTGATGGAAACGAGAAGACACCTCCCCGATTAGTATTATTAAAAATTAATCGACCTACTAGTGAGATAACTTTCAGGTTAATTGGTTCCTGAATATTCAATCATCTTTCCTAGTTCCCTAAACTCTCTAGTTTCATACCGCACGGGGCAAGTCGATAGTTTCGCAGATTCGAATCATATTCTATTAAGTATTCCATCGTATTTAATTTTAAACTCTAACGTAACATTGAAGAGAAAATATAAGTTGTCATAATTTTTCTAAACGATTTTGTATTTCGTGATCCATGATTTTACAAACAAGGACGTCTACTATTTATTTGCAATTATCCAAGAGAAAATGGTTCAGGGAATAAGAACTCCCTGACCTTATCCTGCAAGCTTCCGCCAGGCGAAATGAAAGAGGCGCTGTACCACGGTCGTGCTCCCTCGGTAGTTCCATCTTAATGTTGGTTCAATATATCATTCAGCGAACTTCAAAGCGGGGAGCGGGAGGGGGGGCGGTGTAAGTGGCGGAGGTTATCTAGATGAAGGAAATTCTCGGAACTGAGGTCGACCTCACGTTCGTGGATAAGGACTAAGGCAGCCCGTGCGGGCGAGAGCTCCGGCTGCGAACTGGGGATGCGGATAACCTACACTTCGGTTTTTATAACGTGGCGCGTCAAGGCCTGTCTTTAGGATGGACTATGGCACGGCTTTTCGCGTCTTTCTCGGTCGTTCCTTGAGATGTCACTTGATCTGTAGCACTACTTGATACGGTGGCGATCATGCGACATCTAGCGGCACGATCGAGAAAGACGCGAAAAGCTGGGCTATATTCCATCGTAAAGACTGGTCTTGACGCACCACGTTATAAAACGGTTTCCTTTAGTTTTTCTAAACGCGCGCATGCCCAAATTCCTAAATTTAGAGACGGGCTTAAGTAGCTTAGCGCATCAACTGATGTCACTGCAATGCCTCTTACTAGGAGGTCGTATGGTTCGATTCCCGACGATGATTTCCTCATTAGCTAGATAGGTCGAATTCAACTGCCGCCGGAGGATAATTCTAGAGTTTGGCTGCTCTGATCGGTAGTTGACCGTGGTTTCTCCGATTAACACTAGGGGGATGCCAGAGCAGTGCCCCAATAAGCGGGCTACGAACCTCGCATGATCTCTCTCACTTATTCCTCGTGCTATACTCACCCTATATTTACACGCACTTACACTTGCATGCACTACACATACCGGGGGATCAATCGGAAGCTAAGAGCTTGTGCCAGCTGGGGCGGGGTCTCGCTGGTGGGAGATACCTGGTTGAGGAAAAACCCGCAAACCAAGGGGTCGATCAACACCGAACCTCGCCATCCAAAGGGAGAAGATCATCGCCACCTCCCACGATAAAAAATACACTACACTTACGGGGATAATGATCTTGGCAGTAGGTAGTGAATGAATTTCACCAAACTTCGTGATGGAACGGACAGACGAAGCGAGAAGGGATAAATGGAGAATGGAACCGTTTGAAAAACCGTCTTAAGACGCTGATTATTCCTACCACACCTGAATTTAGTCTTCGTTTCCGTCGCAAATAGAAAAGTTTTATTTATACTTGATTCATACCTCTTCTACGTATGACAAGTTTCTTATGCTAACGACAATGCGGTATTCAAACCAAGGAACTGCGCATCTCATCTCATCTCATTGGGAGGCAATGGGCAGGATCCCCATGCCCCTCCGGAGGAAAGACGTTGTCAGTGGCTCCTAGCGATCTCACACTCGGCGCCTGTGATGTCCTGCAATCGCCCGATTGCATACCGCAGTAGGATTTCCTTCATACCTGCTTCCCAGTATATGGACACTTTTAATTTTCACTTCTGGGGAAGGCACGCCGATTGCACCCTGCATAGAATTTCCCACACACCCACTTCCCAATTAATAGACCCTTTAATTTTCACATCCAGGAAGGCATAGTCGATTGCATGCCGCTAGGATTTCCCTCATACCCGCTTCCCAGTTCATCCTCTTTCACTTTTCACTTGCTGAGAAGGCATAGCCCGATTGCATCCCGGCCGATGTTAAGCGAAGTGGAAGGACGAAACAATTTAGTTAGTTTAGTTTCGAGGAAGGACGAAACAATTTAGTTTAGTTTCCATTCATGAGTAACGCGAGATGATATCATCGCATCAGTGGAGAGAAAATCTCGAACCCAAGTGAACTGGCAGAATCTTTGGAACTATGTACGTTACCCAACTAAAATATAATTATTCTAATTCAGCGTATTTTAAGCGAAGAAAATGGTTCCTTTTTTCCCTTCCTACTTGAAGCGGCCCACGGTATACGTTAAAAAATCCTTTTAATAATTAAGAACGTTTGATACAGTTGATTTTCGAAACAACAACCTTTTCTTACTTTATCTGGCCATTACGTTGTAAGAGTAATAAAACATGGACAACGTTAGAAGGTACATTTGTTCTTTCACTCTCTCGTGATTTTCAGTGAAAACGAAAGGGCGTTTTTTGAAGCACCGCTACCGGATACTATCTCTTTCACTCATGAGTAGGGCTGTGATTTATATGCCTTTGCATATTTTTTTGTTAATTAAGACATTTAGAATTCAACAAATTGTATACGTTTTGCGACATTTAGAATCAGTTTGAGCTATTTTTATTTCGCATATACCACCATAATTGCATATTTTTGGATATTTATGCCACATTTGCATAGTTTTGTTGTATAATCACCCTTCAACCGCGAAAAGAAGCCCAATAGTTACAGTTACTTCAGCGTGTAAGCGGCTCTGACAGTTCTCTCGCCACGTGCTATACGGTCACTAGATTTTATTATAATCGACAGGAAGTCATATTTTTGTTGCAATACCTATATTATTTATTTTGTGAAATGTACATATCTACCATTACTTTCCTAACAAAAGAAGCGAGTGTTCTTCAAAATTAAGCCCTTGACGTAATGTTTGTCGCTTGTTACCATTTATATGATTTCAGAATCTTTTTTGCTGTATACATATTTTTCACATTATATTTTTTATTTATTTTTACACTTACACATTACACTACGCTATTTCGCATATTTCCCCTTTTTTACTTGCATATATTATCAAAAATATGTACATATATATGCGCTGATTTCACTGTTTTATTGCATATAAATCACAGTCCTACTCACGAGGAAAAACGAACGGGATGCAATCCAGGCTATACCTTTGTGGATGAGGCAGGTAAAATTGACGGGGGATGCAATCGGGATCGAACCCGGCTATACCTTTGTGGATGAGGAGGTAAATAGCTTAGGTGGGAAGTTGACGGCGGGATGCAATCGGGATACGCAATCCCGGCTATACCTTTGTGGATGAAGGAGGTAAATAGCTTAGGTGGGAATGTTGACGGCGGGATGCAATCGGAATACGCAATCCAGGTTATACCTTTGTGGATGAGATAAGTAAATAGCTTAGGTGGGAAAGTTGTCTGCGGGATGCAATCGGAATACGCAATCCAGGTTATATCTTTGTGGATGAGATAAGTAAATAGCTTAGGTGGAAAAGTTGACCGGGGATGCAATCCGGGATACGTCCTGTCGGGAGCTGCAAGGCTGCGCCAGACGAGGCGTCTCCTGGCGGTTGGGTGCGGTGCGGCGTGGCCCGAGGCAGCTGCAGCGTCAGCAGCGCTCCGGCGGCCGTAATTGGAATAACTCCCGAGGGGCGGGGCCACGCACGTGGTCGGGGTCGCGGGGCGGAAGAGGAAGCGGCGGGTGTGAAGAAGGAAACGGCAGAGGCGTGGCGGCGGAGAAAGAAGAGGCAGAGGTTGAAGAAGGATGTCAGAGGCGGTGGCGGTTGAGGAGGTGAGGATAGCGACGGAGCGGGGTGAGAGAGGAGGGGAGTGGCAGCGAAAGAAGTGGTGAAGACGATGCATTGATTGATTAGTGTTTCCTGGTCTGCCAACTGTTAATGTCATTAGGCCCGTGAGTGTAATGCATGCTTTTATCTGGATGACAATATCTGGTGGCGAACTGGTTTCGTATCGGATGAACGCGAATCGGTTTGCGGTGTTCATCAACCAGGTATCTGCCATCTGCACGGCACCGTTCAACCAGGGACCCGACTGGTCTCCCGATATGTGTGGTAATATAGCGCATGTGAGTGTGTGTAAGCTGGGAGTGTAGTGAGCACAAGGAAGAGGAAAGAAAGATCGCGCGCGGTCCGTGATCTGTTTGTTAGGGTACTGGGAATATATTGCAGTCGCTGTCTGGAGGAGAATTCCAGCGGCCGGCTGCTTTGATAAGTAGTTTTCCGTGTTTTTTTCCGATCAACACCAGGCGAATGCCGAAGCAGTACCCTAACAAACGGGCCACGGAACGCGTGCGATCTTTCCTTCCTTTTCCCTGTCCTATCCTCACCTCTTACACACACACTCACATTAACATGCACTACACTACCACACACGACTGGAGACATGTCAGAAACCCGTCCTGGCTGAGTGGTGCCCTGTTGGTGGGAGATAGCTGGTTGGGAAAATATCCGCTGGCCGACGGTAGATCGTCGCCGGATCTGACCATCCAGCGGAGGAAGATCACCGCCATCTCCCGAGAAAAAAAAACATGCACTACACTAACGGGACTAATGACCGAAGCAGTTGACGCACCCAGAAACACGAAAAAATCCATTAATCAAATATCTGATCGGAAAGTGCACCCACAGATGTCACTGCAGTGCCTCTGACCGGGAGGTCATAAACATGCGCATATATAATATTTCATGGAAATATGACAATATTTAACGATTTTTCCAGCGGGGGAAGACCACCGCCACCTTCGGAGCAAAAACTCCCACTACACTTATGGGACTAAGGACCGAGCAGTTGACGCGTCCGGTATCACTAACAATCAATTAATGAAGCGAGGCGGGAGGGTGTGCCGAGGCACACTCGGGGGGCGTGGTTGGCGCAGTGAGGGGGCGGAGGCAGGGTGGAGGTCGCGGCTAGGTCTGCTGCAGCGGTGGCGAAGGCGGCGGCTGCGGCGGCCCGGGGATATTCTCGTCCCGCGCGCACCCGGCCGCGATATGGACTCTATACTTACCCGCGTGGGGCCAGCTGCGCCGGCGCGCTGCCGGACCGGATCCGTACAAGGGGCCCGGCTCGCCGTTCTATTTCCGCATCCGGCCGAGAACGGCCACGCCCCCTCACCTCCCCCCTCTCCGCCCCCGCCCCTCTCGCTTCCGTCGCCGCCTTATTAAGGTCCGGCCTCCGCCCCCAAGGGGGGAGGTGAGCGCGGCTGGAATACATCTCCATATATTTTATGACACTTCGTCTTCCCCTGCGCCACTGCTGCAGTGGGGTTTTTTTCACTGTCGCGCCGCCGTCGTGCGGCAGGATCCGGAGAAAATCTTGGGTTTGCACGCAACCCCCGTTTAGCGGAGCAGAAAATTGCGTTTACTTGTGTACTGGCTAGCGTACTGGTTGTCTCCCCTTTTAAAATTTATTTCTATCTGCTTGTCCTAGAGGTCTTACTGAGTTGTGGAAATATATAAATAACTTAAATAAAATTTTTGTAAGTTGTTTAAGAATATTTTACTCGGATATTGAAGAATCATGGCTTTTTGGTGTTTTCTGTACTCTATCATCTTGTGTATTCTCTTTGCTATTTCAGGAAGTCTTCGTGAGTCTACAGCCGTTTTCAATCTGTGGTGAGGTTTCTTCTGCGAATTCCTCTCGATGTATTGCGAGAACATGGCCTGTGAGGAGTTTCACCTTGTGCAGAGCTTTCTGAATTCATTTCTTTAAATATGCTGTTTATATTACCTCAATTGTACCATGTTTTACAGTATTTTTTTCGTTTACAATGCTTAGATAACCATAACCTTTGTTTTCTTTTTTGATATCCGGGGTTATGGCCCATTATGGTAATTACCCCGCTCGCTCAAAAATAGTAATTGACGATACAGTAATCGAACAGATTTCTAATTTCAATTATTTTGGTTGCGAGATCAGTTATGACAGAGATAAAGACATAGAAAATAAGACCAATAAATTTCAATCACTATGTGGCATAATAAACCGAACACTTCAGAACAAAACAAGGAAAGACACCCAAATAAAATTTTATAAAACAATGGCTGCTCCAGTTCTTATGTATGAAGTGAATCTGGATAACAAAAGAGAGATAAAGTAAAATCCAAGCAGCGGAAATAGATTTCAGGAAAGTTAAAGGCTGCAGGAAACAAGATCACATAAGAAACGAAGATATCCGTAAAGAACTGGATATATATAATATAAATGAAAAGATAGAGGAATACAGAGAATCATAGAGACATCACATTGGAAGAATGGGTGAAGAAAGAATTCCACGCTTAGTGATGCAATACCGACCGAAGGGTAGGAGAGATGTCGGGAGGCCCAGGAAGAGATGGAGCTGAAGTGCAAGTGAAGACGGAACAGGCATTCATGCCTAATCCCTGAAAGGAAGAAGAGGAAGAGGAAGAAGAAGAAGAAGAAGAAGAATGCTTAGATTCAGAAGTGGTATCAGATTTTTCTCGTAATAATCACTAGAATATAAGTGTACGTTGAATGAAGAAGCAAGGAAGAGCAAAATAATATTTTTGCTTTTATTCGTTACAAGTGTGATTTAATATGTCTTTCATCCTAAAAAATTACCTCTAAAACCAAGCACCAAGAAAAATGCTATTCTGTTTAATGACGAATCATGCTTTGTTGCTTAATATCAGATTCCGACATGAATTCGAATGGGAAAGAATGTAGGAATGAAAGAAAGTGAATTGGAAAAGGCTCTATGAATCACACGAGTTATTTGAAGAATGTTATGATGGCGAAATCTGATTTTTAATGAACTATCAGTGTACTCAAAATATCGCTAGGAAACTTCCAAGGTAATTCCTCGCTGAATGTAACCACATCTTGCAATATTTTCCATCTCAATAGATTAAAGAGCTCGGTAAATTTATCGAAGGTCGCAACATCTTGACGTCCAAAATTCAAAGAGCAATCTGATTCAGAAGGAACCTTCTGAACCTTAAAGCTTTTTAACTATCCAAATGTCTCTTCCAAAGAATCTAAATTACAAATTATGACCAGTTTGTATCATTAAATCTGCATTTTCTTTTGAGTGGAACGGAATGCAATCCATGCAATTGTGACGTGTTCAAACCACTTTTGTTTTACACGAAAACGTCTCACGAAAAGGGTTCGTGCATTACCGTGATATACATTTACATGTCAAAGTTTTTTCTGTGAATAATCAGCACTATCTACAATGCAAATACGATGTTAGCATTGCCGCTATACATAAAATGTCCGCTTCTTATCGAATAAATTAATGGCAGGCATCTTTAACGTTTGTGATTCAGTATTGGAATGAAGTTTATCGCAATATTCCAGGGTTTTGTTAAAATATGGTCTAAACTAGATGTTTAAAATATATTAAATAAAATCAAACGTCTAATGAGATCTCTTTACTACTTTTTTACCTGGCACAGATTTTAAATATTTGTGTATTACTTGGTGGTGGTGTCTTTTGACTACTAGTAGAATTTTTCATTTCTACTCATTATTGGTGTTCAAACCTTGTGGAGTCTTTTATAAACTCATTAAAATTCTCCGTACATCCTGGTATAATTTTGGAAACTTGAGAGAGTTGTTGAATTCTACATTGAGAGGAAAATATAGAAAGACACGTAGGTTGAAGTGGTAACGACATATTAGTCCCGAATTGGAACTGCTCTGGTCTAGCCCCAATTACGAGATGTGGTCTCAACTACAAATAAAGGAGAGCAATTTTTGTAACTAGCTGGATTAGAGACTGTTTATGTTGAAAACACTGATTACAAGTATTCTTAAGCTCCACCATAGTCATTCATAAACATTTATTTCATTAGGCATATTTTTACCCTTCTAGCCCCTTACATGCATTTATCAAAATGGTACCAAAATGTTTACCCATATTTTCCAATTTTTTTAAAGGAGATATTATTTTCGTTACATAATCTCAAAATAACCTAACGTACCGATTGTTTTTTGCCATCTTGATTTTGAAAACATCTCGTCATGAATTCTGATAAATGATTCTGATACCTGAGTATTTCATTTGTTCACTCGCAATAACGTTCACACTCATAAATAATTCTGAAGTATTATTTGTCAAAGATGGAGAATAGGTTGATTGATAGATAATTCCGTATTAACGGCTGTGCACATTATTCCCTTAAGTATAATGCATGCTTTTATCACGGGGGTGGCGATGTTTTCCCTCACTGGATGCGTGAACTGGGCCGATGTACACGTCGGCTTGCAGTTTTTTCACATCCAGATACCTCCCACCTGTAGAGTATTGCCCTACCAAGTCACGTTCTAAGCTCCCGAACGGGAGAAAACACGGAAAACTACCGATCGGAGCAGCCGATCACTAGGATTCTCCAGCAGCTAAATCCAACCAAGCAGTGCAGCCAGTGTCGGAAATCCTACCAACGTCGGACCTCCTATCGGTCAGAGGCAATGCACTGACATCAGTTCATGCCCTGAGTCACCTCAGCCGGTTGAGATCAGGATTGATTGATTGATTGATTTTTTCGTGTTTCCGGGCACGTCAACTGCTGTGGTCATTAGTCCCGTTAGTGTAGTGCATGTTTTCTCGGGAGATGGGGTGACATCCCCCTTCCGGGCACGTCAACTGCTGTGGTCATTAGTCCCGGAATATGTGGTAGTGTGTGATGTTAGGTGTGTGTGTGTGTGTGTGTGTGAAGGAGAGGAATAGGCAAGAAGAGGAAGGACAGATCGCGCGGTCGTGGCCCGTTTGATAGGGTACTGCTCCGGCATTCGCCTGGTGTTGATAGGAGAAACCACGGAAAACTACCGATCAGAGCAGTCGGCCGCTAGAATTCTCCTCCCGACAGCGACTGAATTCGACCTATCTGAAAAGCTCGTGTCGAAAATCCTGCCGCCGTGGGGAGTGGGAACCTAGGACCTCCCGGTCAGAGGGGCTGCAGTGACATCAGTTGGTGCCCTGAGCCACCTCAGCCGGTAGAGGTCAGGAGATTCATTGGAAGCGGGATGAGAGGGGATGGTGCCGGGCAGTAAACACCCACGGCGCCGCATCCCTGAAAGGGGGAGGGGCGGTGCCCTTCGGAAGGGAGGCGGCCATCAATGCTGCAGCGAGGCGTTTAGACCGTATGTATTATTCGGTTGCCGAGGGCGTGAAACGCGCGGGCGGTAGCAGCGGCGGCGGCGGGGGGCGGGCGACTGCGGCGGCGACGCACAGTGGTCTGGAAAGAACCAATCACCGAAATGTATGTGCATAGAAATTTACTTTTAATTTATTTTTGATTTACTTTCGTCAAAAAAGTCGAAACTAAGTGACGTGTATGGGTGCAGTATAGTCTCCACACGTTTTTTTGTGGTCCAGAATGTCTTCCCGCCATTTTATTGTTCTTATTGAGTGACGAATAAAAGTAACAACAAAGGTAGGTTAGCAACATTTGAAAATCTGTCGTGTTCGCTGCCAGGTTTTGAAAAACCTGTTTGCATCTGTACACGAACTAAAGATTTTATTTTATAGTATCAATAACAACAAAACAACCCATTTCCACGGTTCTACTCCTACCACAAATAGAGGCAAGAGGAGAACTCATCAGAACGTGCGCATAGTGAAGCTAGTACATTTATGCCCAGAAGCAAATCAAGGGACAATCTCAGCATTTTCTGAAAGAATGAGGAAAACGAAAATTCTGATCTCTCGGGTTCTAGAATATTCAAGAACGTGAAATAACGTAAATATAAAATATCGATTTAAAAGTTGAAAAAACACACAAAATTTTATCATAATGACATAAGCAATTACGAACATTGAAACTTAAATTGCACAAAAATGTATCACAGTTAACGCCATAGAAATGTTATTTAATCGAAACATCTGTGTGTGAAGACAATTGATTTATATTTAGAAATGTAAAAACTGCGTTGGTCTTTGTCTCTGATAATCAGACGCTTTTAAAATAGTTTATTTATCACACAGACGTAAATATCTGATAAATCACTACTTCATTTCCAGGAGTTCTAATGAGTTTCCTACATCAAAACTGAACTTGTGTCTTTTCAGTGGTTGTAATTGTTTTGTTGTGCAATATGTTTAAAAAAAAGTGAACGAGTCGGAGGATAAACGATACAAAACCATTAACGTAATAAAGTTTTTTGTAAAAAACATTATTTGTTTTTAAAGTTTTTCTTGTGACTTGAAATTTAAAGGGTTATTACATCCTTTAATGATAGGTATCCAAAGACTGAAATATTATGTTTAATGCATTTTGCACTTCTATTGACAATAACTATTATACAGTACAACGTTTCACAGACCGATGTGTCTGCTTCTGCAGGTATACTATATTTACACTATGCAGTACACATTACTTTATAATATTTATTGTCAATACAAGTGCATAAGGTATTAAAAATATTATGGCAGACTTTTACTGCTTATAAATAAAGTATACTGTTACGAAATGAAAATATAAATTTGTTCGAGTTGTGAGAACTCGTGGAAAGAGAAAATGAGGGATGTAGCGTCGGTTACCATGGACCCTAGTTTGTCGAGGAAGAGACTGGATAGAGTTCCCTAATGAACGAGCGTCTGAAAGAAAGCTGTGAATGTTAACATGACATACTGGTTTTAAGCCCTAAATAGTAGCGTCTTCATTATATTGGAATTTTGACTGGAAACCTTAGGGAAGGTACTCCAGAAAACATTAATCGGTGGTTCTCAAGTAAGGAACAAGATATCCGCGGAAGTGGAGACGGTAACATTCGCTTATATATTCTGGTCGCAGGTATTCACAAATAATATTTTTTTAACTGTTTTTGGACTTAGTGTTTTTATTTAAATCACTCAAGAGAGAGACTAATGGACAGCGACGAAGGTGAGTGACAATACAGCTGCAGCTGAATTTATTGGCATTCAAACGATCGGCATTCATGAGTACATACACTGTTGCGGAAACATTCTACATTCAGTAGATTCGTAACAGATACAATAACCATTATTTTTTCAAAACTTTTTTCCCCTCTATTTGCACGCGCGAACACTGTTCAGATCAGCGCGGAGGGGCGGCGACGGCGGCGGCGACGAGGCGACGGTCGCGGCCATTCGAATTTCATGAAGTCGCCACTTGCAGCGCTGCGCCCCGCCGGCGCTCGCTGCTGTTAGGGACGGCTCTATCGCCGGTGGCCGCTGCGTCGGGTGCAATTCCCGCGACCTTATTACCGGGCCTGTTTGCCGCGCCCTATTGCTTTGCGATGAGCTGCCCTCGCCGCTGGCATGCCTCCTCGGCGCTGTTGCTAGGGCGCCTTGGCGGGCGGATGTCATCCGTCTCCGCGCGTCTCTGCGACTCAGACGGGCTCGCAAATGGTCGCGGAGTCGTTGTTAAGTGCGCGAGCTGCAGTTTTATGAAACGATTTGACAGCGACTTCTCGCGCGCTTGCCAGGAATGGAATGCGTCCGGAATTGTGATGCGTCAAGTTTTTACTCCCAAGTTCTGGACTGTGATCTTGCAGTGCAACTCACGGTATCTTACTGGGATCCATTATTATTATTATTATTATTATTATTATTATTATTATTATTATTATTAAATAGGTG
The DNA here is from genome assembly GCA_964035755.1 of Teleogryllus oceanicus. Lineage (NCBI taxonomy): Eukaryota > Metazoa > Arthropoda > Insecta > Orthoptera > Gryllidae > Teleogryllus > Teleogryllus oceanicus. The sequence goes on from CAXIVR010000007.1 coordinate 110,065,960, forward strand.
TCTCAGTGCTACAAGTTGTACATTCAAGATCATCTGTCTTGCAAGTACTCATTTAATAACAGTCAATATCACTACCATTAATTAAAAACATAAATACAATGCTGGTGCTGGGGTATTCAAGGTTTATTGAAGTTAATATAATCCAAGCTTAGATCTACGAAATTAGGTTCAACCAATCCGATTGAAATTCAAAGGCTGGGAAATTGGGATATTAATCAGCATGAGTTAATGGTCCAAAATCGAAGTTTGTTAAAAATACTGCTTTCTTTCCGAAACTACTCTGCTTAACTCAGACCCGTGATGTAATTTAGTGTAACGCGTCTGAAACATTAACAGAGATCACTTAGATGATGCCCAGAATCAGATTATGAAGTCAGATCCAGATTGCCAGTTGCCTTTTGGATCGAAGCTGAGAAGTTCTTTGCGACAATGAGTTGCAATGCACGCCGTCGCACTTGCGTGTGTAAGGCATAACACCGAAATTATGTAAGTAACTCAACATATTTAATAAGCGGAATATACAAACTAAATTTTTGGCAAAATATATTGTATTTTTCCAAAAATATGGGATACAAAGATATTTACATTATTTTGTAATACAAATAGGGGTAAAACGTATTTCCTACCCTTCGTCTTTCCCGACCACCCTATGTCATGGACCTTCGTACTGCTAGAAAAATAACTGTTCAGCTCATGCTCTTCGCTTATGCTGAACGAGCGTGCTCCGACATACGCCAAAGACGAAACGAACGGTTGAAGAACGTCGTTTGTTGGCTACTTTCTTGGCGCGTCCCCCCCCCCCAACTAGGACGGAACCAGAACGGACAGGTCGGTGTCCTCGCGCCCCCTGTGGGAACTGAGATCGGGTGGCCGGCGGCCTCCCCGTCACACACATTCCCTCTGCTCTCGGCGAAGATCCTTCTTGCGGCGGTCGCAAAGAGATGATTTGTCTCCGCGCTCTCCGGAGCAGTTTGTCGCGGTGTTCGCAGGCGCCGCTGGACGTCGTCGGCCTCCGCCGGGCCGCTCGGCGGCGATGCCTCTTCGAGCCGGCGCACGTCCGGAGGAAGGTTGGGTTACTCAGCTTGTTCCGTTGGTTCTGCACATATGCCGTTAGTTCCGCTCTTATTCATTTCTCTCTCTATTGCTTCTCTTCTCTTTCTTCGTCTCTCTCTTTATTCGTCTCTCTCTTTATTCGTCTCTCTCTTTATTCGTCTTTCTCTTTATTCGTCTCTCTTTTTATTTGTCTCTCTTTATTCGTCTCTCTCTTTATTTGTCTCTTTTCGTGTCTCTCTGTCTTCGTTCTCTTCTCGCACTTCGTCTCTCTTTTCGTCTCTCTTTGTCGCTCTCTCTTTGTCGCCTCTCTCTTTTTTCGTTTTTCTCTCTCTTCGTCTCTCTCTGTCTTCGCTCTCTCTTTCTTCGTCTCTCTGTCTTCGTCTCTCTCTTCTTCGTCTCTCTCTGTCTTCGTCTCTCTGTCTTCGTCTCTCTCTTTATCGTCTCTACTCAGTCTCTCGCCTCGCTCTCCAGCTCTTTCTTCAGCTCTCGCTCTCCAGCTCGTGTTGTCTTTCATTCTCGTTCTCCCTCTCTCGTTCTTTTCTCTCTCTCTCGCTCTCTGTATACGTTATTCACTCCGTTGTCTCTCCGCCCCTCTCTCGCTCACCTCTCGGTCAACAAAAAGCTTCAGCAGAGGACTCGCAATTTCATTCACTATCGCTTTCGGGAGTCTATTCTATCGTTCTCCCCCTTATTCTTTTGTCTATTTCTCTAAGTCAAATGGCGCTGGTCTAAGGCGATGAAAAAATATGCTTTAACACGTATAAAATAATGAAATGTTTCAAAACAATAGACAAAAACACCTTAAACTGCCAATTAATGAAAATGTGAAGATTATTGTTGTGCGAAAATGTTATGATTGCCTCTATAAAAACGACCCCAAGAGTGATGAATTTCATTTTACTGTAATACACATTAAGTAATCTTTCTTTGTGCCTCTCATATTCTTAAAAGATTCAATATTTATAATTAAGGTATGATTAAGATACCTTTTGTAAGAAAGAGTTTCTACTCCTTTTAAAGCATACACAACTCATTTGATAAAATGTGCACATAATCGGTTTTTGCAGACACAACGATGGATTATTGACACCATCTAATTATCGCCTTAATATACGAAATTGTTATACCTATTTCAATATTGAAAATTGCAATGAATGGATCCAGTCCTGCGATGGAAAGTAAATGTCCTACCTTGTGACGCTGATGATAAGCGGATGGGAAGCTATGTCATCGAGATTCTGTTTTTCCTAAGAGAACGGGCGACCATCATTCCGATGTCCGTCTGTTTCGCCTCCGAGAAGAATCATATGAAAGTTTCCGCTTGGCTGACTCCCTTGCGCGCGACTGAACACTTTGAAAGCGAAGTTTAATTTCCCTGAAAATTATACTTTCTATAGAAAAAGATGTGTTTTAAATCTCCGTTTTTTAAGGAGAGAAATGTGATAACGATTTCAAGGCATAACTGAATAGAAGTTAAAGAGTAATTCGAATCGAAATGTGGCAAAAGGTGAACATATTTAATACATTTTTGTATATTTTCCTCCAATGTTCTTCAAATAATCGTAGATACAATTTTGGGGTTTCACCAAGTAACAAACTTGTTTCTGCATAGTAAATGTGACGACGGGTTCATCGAAACTTTGTAAAAATATGTAATGTATCCATAACGCAACCAAGACAATTTTTTCTGATGACTATCGAGTTTATATAGAACATACTAATTGATTAGATAACATTCTCAAACGTCACAAGGAATAATGACATTCTAAAAAATAATTTATAGTTTCCTTAACAATAATGCTACAGCGAATGCAAGTATTCCAGAATATCGTTAAGCAAAAAGTTAGAGCCAATGAGCCAAATTTACTTTTCTCGTTTATGATAAAAGTCAAGTTCCATCTGGCTAGTGACCTTCCGCTGTTGGTTACGCAGAGTAAGATATGTAAGGTAGTCGATTTTAGAACGGAATATTCGCGATCGAGACGAGCTATTTTTGAAGTACACATGGCAAGAATAGAGAACTAGAATATTAAATTGTTTTAAACAGGGTCATTAGTTACAAACTTCAGATAAGTAGTACCTACATCGGAACTCTACTACCCAAAAGTTTTTGAGAAGTTCCTTGTGGTATTATTCGTCTATAAAGACCTAAATATATTTCACGTACAGTAATAAGTTAGACGGCAGAGCTGGTTTCTCGGGAAATAGAGGAATTGTAACTCGCACCAAACTCTTTGAGCGTGGGAAGGTGTCTGGGCGCAACTTCTTGGGGCTAAGCAACGGCCATCTGGATTCGTGATCGCGTCATTGCACGCATCGCGTTGGAGTCTAAAGGCTCCCACCGACGCGGAAGATCCGCAGCCTACGCGGATTGGCCGCAGCGGAAGTTTCGCGTCACTTATTGCCTTATGAGCACGTTCAGACCTGCGCGGCAGGTGATCTTCGTGGCAACAGATTGGCAGCGTTTAATCGGCGGCGAAATTTGTAACGCAGTCTGACGCGTCTCTTCCGCTACATCTCGAGTTTCGTGGAAGTCCGCCCATGTTCGGGAATCTTCGCTCCCCTTTGAGTGGAGCGACCTTGCCTACCGGCACCAAACGCTGACTTATAATTGACGATCCGGTGTGAACGTTTCGCAAAATACGCAGCCGCGTCTAGCTCGGAACTTTCCGCGCCGCACCCGCAGCGGATCTACCGCGCAGGTCTGTGGAAGTTTTAATGCATGTGCCGTAAGACTTCGAACAGCATGTAACAGGTACTAACACGAGGCGACATCGCGTTGAACGAATGATTGATGATGATACGTTTGTTGTTCCAACTGTCAATGGTTTCTTTAGTACAGTGAATGTTTATTCCGAGAGGTGATTCCTTTTGAGCTGGCTGGTGAAATCCGTTGCTGAAATACAATTCGGCGTACGGAGAATTTCTGCCTCAGTGTATCTCCCCCCTAAGCAGGGCTCTACCCTAGTTGAGAAAAGATCGGAGCTCCCGCCTGATCTCCAGACCAGTGATGTAGGAGTAGGGTAGAATCTCCGTATAGAGGAAGAGGAAGGGAAGATCGCGCGCGGTGCGTGGTTCGTTTGTTGGGGTATCGCTCCGACATTCGCCTAGTGTTGATCGAAGAAACCACTGAAAACTACCGATGAGACTAGCCGGCCTCTAGAATTCTCCTCCAGCCAGCGACTGAAGTCGATGTAGCTAGTGTTGAAGATTCTGCCTCCTTCGGGATTCGAACCTTGGACCTCCCGGTCAGAGAAGCCGCAGAGACGACGGCAATGAGCTGGTTTGAAAGAAGGAGAGAAAGTTGTCCAGTGGCAGCTGGTTTTAGTATTGGTATTGCTGATGGAGGAGGAAAACCTTTCAACAAAATCTTAGTGCGTACTCACTGCAAGACTTTTTTCTATGCATGCTATGTGTACTTTTCTATGCATGCTATGTGTACAATGTAAAAGTTAATTTACAAAACTTAGCAACGAAAACTTTTTCTTGTCAGTATTGCAAAGCACTTCTTAATGTAACATATCGCTAGTCAAAGTCAAAGAAAGTATTCTAGAAGTTCATTTTCTACACCAATTCAATGAACTAAATTTAACATTCTCATTCGTGTCAAATGATAAGTCAAATCTGACTCATTGACTCCGATTTTGCGCTGCCGCTCGTGCGGAGTAGCAGCCAATATGGGAAACGTACGGCCCCTCGACGTGGGGAAACTGAGGGGGAATGTCGGCGATCCACTGCGATTCCACCCACGCGGGCGATGAAGTGTCGGGCGCCCTCGTTTGTTAGAGAAGCGTCGCCCCCTTCCGCAGAGTCGGTCGAATCCGTTCGGTCTGCTGAAGAGCGCGCTCCGGCGGCCCACAGTGGTCTCAGAAGCCACCTACCAGGGAAAAGCCGTTGGGAAGTCGTAGAAATTATGCAGAAATTATGAACAAGATGGCTTTTGTGTAAATACCCGCAAGGGTATACATATCCGGAGACCCCCGAAAGGAAGGGGGCGGCGGTCGATGGTTGGTTGTTATTGATGCCGGGCGCGTCAACTACTGAGATAATTAGTCTCTTAAGTGTAGTGCATGTTTTTGCTAGGGAGGTGGCGGTGTTGTTTCCCCGCTGGATGGCGAGACCGTGCCGACCTGTGGTCTTTTCCTCAACAAGTATTTCCCACCAGTGGGGCACCGCCCCAGCCGAGACAAGCTATAAGCTCCCGACCGGTCTTCCGGCATAGGTGGAAGTGTAGTTGTGTAGTGCATGTTAGTGTGTGTGGGGGGGGTGAGGTATGACAAGAAGAGGAAGGAAAGATCGTGCACAACCAGTTTCCTGTTTGTTAGGGTACTACTCCGGCGTTCGCCTGGTGTTGATAGGAGGAACCATGGAAAACTACCTATCAGCGCAGCCGGCGTGTAGAATTTTCCTCCTGGCAGCGTCTGAATTCGACCTAGCTGACAAGCTAGTGTCGAAAATCCTGTCGCTGTCGGGACTCGAACTAGACCCCGTGAGCGCTGCAGTGAATCAGTTGACGTTTGAGGCCTCTCCCGGTGCGGCGGTCGAAAGGCCTGAAGTTCCTTCGTGGAGGTTGGAAATGTCCATCCGTACCCGAGTTTCTCGGTGGTACTCACGTCGTTAGCGCCATGGTGAGTGCAGTGAGGCGCTTTGCTAACATCCTAGTTGCTAGGTTGGCTCGGCACCCACCAGTTGGTCGGTCCCCTACTCGCGGACCTCGCGGACAGGATTGGTTGCGGGACTCCTACAGACTATCCTTTTATGAAAGTGATAATGCTACAGATCATCGAACCGAGTAATTGTACAGGAATCGAAATATTTTCTTTGCTCAGTTTTATTCTTTTGGTAGTATGTAATTTTGTTTGCGAAAATAGTGATTTTCATTTTTTGAACATCGAGCTTTTAGAGCTACGCTGTATTGTTAATGCCTCTTGACGTGGTAGTCTGTATAATATACAATAAACACAGTTTCATAATTTATATGATTAGACTACATTGTCATTGATTCTTTTTCCAGATCTTAAAGTTTTGAAAATGACAGTGAATTTTTGAATGACAGTGGAGAGAGAGAGAGAGAGAGAGAGAGAGAGAGAGAGAGAGAGAGAGAGGAGACAGGAAAAAGAATCCGTGGAAAAGCTATTACAAACGCATTTTGTTCCCCGCAAAGTGTGCAGGGAGTGACTGAAATTTTAATCTTTGAAAACAGTTGTGCAAAACGTGCGATTGTCGTGCTATTGATCATGTTAGAATCTACGTTTAGAGTTTCACATAGTCATCATTGGCACACCATTCGGACGATCCAGGATGTGAAACTCTGCGGGTCAGCCCCAATGAAGCGCACCGCCCGACTACAATGATGTTTAGATTCCAGAGCAGTGGATACGCAGAGACCTCAACCTCGGTTTGATTTGACATGGTTAAAATGCAGGACGAGATAGTTGTGCCAGACGGCATCAAGTTCCCGTAGCAGATAAATGTGCATTTCCACGGACCAGGATTTGGATCTTCCTGGTCCAATCCGCACAGTATAAAAAATACTCCGATTTAAACCGCACAGTACTCCGATTAATACACAGTGGAACTTCAAGGTCAGAAGCTGGAAGGAGAGGGGGCACTGTATTCAATCGGAACTTCCATACCAACAATTTCAGTCGTAACGAATCTTCCGATTTGATAACAGTGTTCCCGTCTCCGCCCAGCCTCGTGATCTTTAAGTGTCACTGTGCTTAAACTGGATAACAGGCCGCTATTCTATTACACTAGAAAGTTTGTGCACGCCTTAGTGTGGACCGCACTATCAATGTTCTGCGCATACGCTGATGCACAGGAGTGATGCGAAACTTAATCTGCGCGTGCGCAGAAGGTCGATCGTGCTTTAACGTACGAGGGTGCAGAAACTGTAATCTCCTCTAGTCCAATCTATATTTTGCCTTCGCAGCAGCCAGCACGGGCCTGTCATCGCGAGGACTATTCCTACCCAACGCCGGCGGGCGGAGGGCAGCGCACTGGTCGGCGCTGTCGTTACGTGCGGTCGGGTGGCGCGGGACTCATGCTGACGCTCCATTTCGGCTGGATCGCCACTTGCCGTTCGCACACGCACGCACACACAAACAAACCGGTCCCCGTCGCCTCCGTCCCGTCTCCTTCGTCCCCCCCTGCCTCGTCGCCGATTGGCGCTCCTTTCATCGCCCCCGGTCCCCAACGCCTACAATCCCCGACGCCCCAACCCGACGCCCAACCTCGCGCACACCTTCGACGCCACCCCCGACGCCCTGACCCCGACGCCCACAACCCCGACGCCCACAACCCCGACGCCTACAATCCCCACGCCACAACCCCGACGCCCACAACCCGACGCCCACAACCCCGACGCCCACAACCCCGACGCCACAACCCGACGCCCAACCCCGACGCCCAAACCCTCGACGCCCACACCCCGACCGCCCACGACCCCGACGCCCAACCCGACGCCACAATCCCGACGCCCAACCTCGACGCCCAACTCCCGACGCCTACAACCCCGACGCCCACAACCCCGACGCCACAACCCCGACGCCAACCCGACGCCCAACCTGACGCACACCCCGACGCCCACACCGACGCCTACACCCCGACGACCCCCGACGCCACAACCCCGACGCCCAACCGACGCCCTACAATCCCCCGACGCCCACAACCCCGACGCCACAACCCCGACGCCCACACCCCGACGCCCAATCCCGACGCCACAACCCCGACGCCCCAACCCCGACGCCCAACCCCGACGCCCACAACCCCGACGCCCGACCTGACACCCCGACGCCTACGACCACCCGACGCCCACAACCCCGACGCCTACAATCCCCAACGCCACAACCCCGACGCCCAACCTTCGACGCCACAATCCCCGACGCCCACAACCCTCGACGCCCACAACCCCGACGCCCACAACCGACGCCCAAACCCGACGCCACAACCCCGACGCCACAACCCCGACGCCCAAAACCCCGACGCCCACAATCCCCGACGCCCAACCCTCGACGCCCACAACTCCCGACGCCCACAACCCCGCGACAAACTTCGACGCCCACTCCGACCCCACAACCCCGACGCCCACAACCCCGACGCCCAACCCGACGCCCACAATCCCGTCGCCCCAACCTCGACTCGCAACCCCGACGCCCAACCCGACGCCTACAACCCCGACGCCCACAACCCCGACGCCTACAATCCCGACGCCACAACCCCGACGCCCAACCTTCGACGCCCACAACCCCGACGCCCACAATCCCCGACGCCCACAACCCTCGACGCCCACAACCCCGACGCCCACAACCCCCGACGCCCACAATCCCCGACGCCCACAACCTTCGACGCCCACAACCCCCGACACCCACAAATCCCGACGCCCACAACCCGCGACGCCCACAACCTCCGACGCCCACAACCCCTGATGCCCACAACTTCAAAAAATCACCTTCCCATCGTACACCGCCCCTCACGCCGTCCGCTCCCGTCGTTCTGGAGCCCGTTCTGCCTTCGCCGCCCTCATCACCCTCCATCCCCCCCCCCCATGCCAACGACCCTACTGCCAGTCGGCTTTCACCTCCCCCCCTATCGCCCTGCTGTTTTCCGCTCAGCGGGCAGAACGGGCTGCTGGCTTTCCACGCTAGAGGGCGAGCAGCTGGATCGGACCCGGTGGAGGCGGCATCGGCTGCATGACCGACGGCACGATGCAAATAATGAGTGTGTGTGTGTGTGTGTTTGTGTGTGTGTTTGTGTGTGTGTTGTGTGTGTGTTTTGTGTGTGTGTTTGTGTGTGTTTGTGTGTGTTTTTGTGGGTGTTTGTGTGTTTGTGTGTGTGTTTGTGTGTGTTTGTGTGTGTTGTTTGTGTGTGAGGTGAGAGAAAGAGAGAGAGAGAGAGAGAGAGAGAGAGAGAGAGAGAGAGAGAGAGAGAGTGAGAGAGTGAGTGACTGACTGAAAATAGTTATTTATATTCGACTTGTACATTTATACTAAATAATTCAAGTTATGGGAATATATGAATGTGTTTTCCATATGACTTAATATCCTAGTGCGGGTCACAATTATTAAACGGTTTCCACTATTTATTAAATTGTTTCTAGTATTAATTTGGTGGTTCCATCGAAACCTTCACGAACGTAAGTCATTGTACACTTTTTTGGTTACAAAAAGGAGAAGAATAAAGAAGGTCAATAAATAAAAAAGATTAATCAAACGAAGTCAAAATAAAAACAACGTCGGTTGTGGTGCATTCACGAACGATATACTTGTCAGGAAACACGTCTAACTGTCATTTACTCACAAATATACCATGTTGATGCACATAACGACGAATTTTCACGTTGGAATGTTCGTGCTAATCCTTGCATACAATTTTGAAAGATGAAAACTAGCTATGCTGTTAGGTATTGCATTGGTTGTTACTTCGTGTAGGGTTGTGATTCTATCTCGCTCCCACCATAAATATAGTTATTTTTTTTTCATGTGTATATTATAATTTTGTGGCATTATTTTGTGATAATCGAAATATTGTGCTAATATAAGCATTAGCTCTCAGCAGATCAAAAAATTGTTTTTCAAACAAATGAAAATAGTCATCTTGAATAATGAACGCGTAAATTTAAAACGTCACACACTTCCCCAGGAGGCACGAATGAGTTTAATTTTGCTTTGCAATATTATTCATCGGTCAACCAATGGCGTGAGAACGTGCAGGCGATGTCCTTCGGTCTGTGTTCGTCGTCCTTTTCTGATCGATGGAGCACGTTTCCACGCGGGGCTGAAGACAAAAGAGGAGCGCAAAGCGCATCTAGGCGGCCTGAAGAAGATGGATGCCCGCGTTTAAACAGCCGACAATCGCCGGGCGTCACCGCAGAGGAAAGCGGCGAAGAGGAAGACAGGAAATCGAGAGAGGGGGCAGGTTTGGAGAAAGAGAGAGGGGAGGGGAGAGAGGGAGAATGGACCTTAATCTTTCATATTTTGTTCGCCTCGAAGACAAGTCATTTCCGCTCCCGGACAAGTACCAAAGGGCCCCACCTCGTTCTGTCGACCTTTGGTGCTCGGAAGCCCTTTGGGAAAGAAGGGCTTGCGTCGGCTTGTATGTATAGGCAGCGGCCTCCGGAGTGTTATTGATGACGAGGGTCTGTCGGACAGGTTGATATATGTACGCCTACGTCCAGTTCGCTCGTGGATCAAAAAAATACACGAAGCGCTTGCCGCCGAAGGTCATTTCACAGGTCGGACCTCCCATTCGGATTGGAAAGTGAGGGATCGTAGTCATTGTGTCGCAAAAGCAAAACTACTCGATACCCCTCCCTCCCCACCCGGTCTTGGAGTGGACGATTGATCGACCCGAAAAGGTCTTGTGTTATTGGACGGAAAAGACGTGAATAGCAGCTGAAACAGCAGCCAAGCAGGATTCGAAGTTTGGCGAAAGTGCCTTTCGTTTGGATACATGAAGCAATGTAGGGCAAGTAGGTAGTTACCTTTCGAATTCCTTTCGCGAATTTTAGTTTGCAGATATTTGGTTTGGAAATGTTATAAGAGTAAAAAGGAAAGCACTGTACTCCGGAGAAGGATCGGTGCATATAGAAGGAAGGGACTACAGATATAATGACACTAAAATTGCTTTTCTTACAAAATCCATAACGCAGATGCATTATGAAATGAATCAGGTTTGAAAGGAGGTAAAAAGGAAAATTCATCAGATCAATGCAGTTCTTTCTCGGTCTTGAATTTGCAATCTATGAATCATCCTGAAATATAATTGAAAATTGGTTTATGAGCATAATACTGACCACTTTATAATTAAAACCAGTAAGTCTATATTACATGTTGTAGGGTAGTGGTGTCCTCAGGATATTTAAGACAACAAACATTAAAACAGTGTTAAGTAGCATGTGAACTTTACTTACCATTTAAAACAATATTCAATTTAAAAAAATTAAAATGTTTCTTGCTACCTTACAAAAAAAATCATTTGTGGAAGGGATGTATGGGGTGAATGCTATAGTTTGATTATCACTATTGCGTTGCTAATGTGTGTTGGAGGATAAAAGATTAAACGATATACCTTACTTTTTCATTTGGTAGTCTTAATAACGATAACTTTCTTTTTTACAGGTAAGGAACTTGGAATTTGGAACTTTTGCAAATATCTACTCCGTCTTGAATCTCATTTTTCCTGAAACAGTTGTTTCTAAATAAGAGTAAGTATTATTATTATTATATTATTATATTATTATTATGTTAATTTTATGACACTTTTACATTTACTGTTAACATATTCTATGAGATTGTTTTTATCAGCTTGATTAAAAATTAATCGCCTCAAATGGAAATAATCAATTAGAGGTACTCTTTGTTTTAATTTTTGACTGGAACTATTTTTAACTACAATTAATAGCTACATACTAACGAGTTTCGCAATTACTGATTTGGCTTTCACTCACTAATAAATAAAGAACTTATTTATATTTCAACAAAACTAGAGTTTTTTATTGGTTATAGAGGTAATGTTAATATGTTAAGACTGGCGGTATTCATTTTCTAACCTTAAAAACTTTGGCCCATTGGATGTTTTAAAGGTACTATTTTATGAGGGCACTTATTATGTAAAGCAATATTATACAAAAATTACTTGTAGTACAAATAATTCAGTAACTCATTTAAACGTGTGGATACGTCTCGCATCGAATGAAAACTAATATCGTGACTTAATAACTATGACGGCCGAACGGAACATCAGTATCTGAAACCGTCAGTATTTTCTAGAAACAAACTGCGAATCAATCAGTTTATTTGGATGTCTCGAAACAGAGGCCTTTACTGCGGAGTTTTAGGAGTAATATTTGCGACGGTCTTCATCTCAGTCCACTCTCTCGGAGAAAAGATGACGTGGCGGCGTATTAAAAAGTAAAGAACCAAAGAGCGGCTCCTTTGCTGCGAGCAATTTCACGTCCCATCGAGCTGCCTTTACGACATTCCGTGTCCGCTGCCAGTTAACTCTCAACGCCTCGGAATTTAATTAAGTAGCGTCATGTATTTGCCCTCACAACCGCCCAACGCTGTCACTGAAACAAAAGCAGCACGACGACACAACCCTGAATGAGTCGCTATACACTCGTGGATCCGCCCAAGTCCAAGTGGTGGTTGTTTCACCAGATTGCTGCGGGTTTTTTGCGTGGAAATTAAGATGTGTGGTAAGAGATCGTTCCAGAGCCATATAAAACAAACGAAGGAGCCCTTTCTTGCCGAGGCGGTTGGTTTCATGTTGAAATTGAAATGACGGAAAAGATATAAATCGCATGTTTTACTGAGATGACGTGGGAATGCGAATGAACATTCTGGAGCATCAAAGTTGCGTTCTTTCCAAGATCAACTTTTTGTATTGTTCTCGGAATCCTTTAGAATTATTGTGATGTTTCTTGTTACTCCGGTCAAGTTCTTTATTTATCTCTCGGAAGTAAAATATTTGTCATTTGAGGAGGGGACTTAACAAGTTATACATGTACTTCTTTGCTCTGGAATCCAAGTACTCATCATTTATAATGGAAAACAGGAACAAGTATTTATACGTAATGAAGTCAGCGAGCATTAAATTTATTTTTATCAGTTTTCATTTGAGTCGTAACGAGTGACACCATATTTTTATGTATTGGAAATGACATTATAAACTTAGGAATAATTTTACTGAATTAAAAACGTTTTTAATTGCTCAACGTAATGTACAGGTTCATATAATGAGAATGGTTAGTTGATTTGAATTCACTTTACTCCTTATGAGCTATTGAGGTAAAACTGGTTTAATGGTTGTGATATTTGAATGTGATAGTGAATGATATGTGAATGTAATAGTGATAGTGAATGATAGAGATATTTCCTCGTTATCCGAAAACATTCATTTCATTCAAGCCATATTTATTTAATGTTAGAGTTTTGCTTGTGATCTGATCCCTGCCAACTTTTTTGCTCGGTGTCATGTCACTCTTTCAACTTGCTGTGACAGTGAAACATTTTGTTGAGGCAATGAGTAATAACATTCTACAAGTACGTGGAGGTACGGCGTATTTCATGTATTTTTTAAAATTCCAATGAATTGGATCCTAGCTTTTTATCACGTATGTGTGTATTCTTCTCAGCGATCAACAAAGAGCCTTGAATTTTTCATGCGGAGAATTTATGAAATCTGAGGAATTTCTAAAGTGTCTTTTTTCTGGATTTTATAAGATGTCAAAGGGAATTGTTTTTAAAGTTTCCCTAATTAAATATGTAGCCTAGTTTCCTATGTTAATTATGTAACCTACAAGTCACTTCTTCCTTTTAAATAAGCAGATGAATATCACAATACTTTTTGTAGAATTGTGTTTAAGCTAGTTGTTCTTGTCTCTAATTCGATTTTTTAAAAACAATAAGTGACTTTACTATATTTCTGTCAGTGTCTGCAGTATTCTGCATTTACAATATATAGAATGATTGATGGTCCTGGACACGCTTTGACAAACGTGACCGACTATGTGTAGGTCAATGTTGGATGTTACCAAGGATAATTTGAAATCCAAGGTACAACTTGGAGATGACACGTGACCTTCAGCGCTCGTGAGAATTCCGAATAATTTCTAAAATCTCGGTTATCCTACCCTCCAGTTTTTTCCAGCTCGGATAATTCTACCCCGCTGCTCTGATGTAGTTTTCCGTGGTTTCTCCAATAAACAAAGAAAAGGCACCCTAAAAGGGCCTTCTTTCTCCTTATACACACACGCAAACACATGCTGGACGTTGCTACTCATGTCGGGAGACCAGTCAGACACTTACAGTTTGTCCAAGACGGGGCGGTGCTCTGCTGGTGGGTTATACTTGGTAGGGATCGAACCCTCAAGCCGACTGCTAGATCGGCTTCTGGATCTCGTCATCCTGCGAGGGAAGATCAGCGCTTTCTCCCGCGATAAAAACATACACTTTACTAACGGGTCCAATGACATTAGCAGGTGACGCATCCGGAATTTCTAATCAATCAATCAACCATTCAAAACAGCATCCAAAGCAATCCTCACAACATATTTCCAAAACAGCACTCACTCACATCACAGAAAAAATTTCTGCATTAAACATCACACTACATACCAAAGGAGAGTAGCAAACATCACTACTTACTAAAAACTATTGATCTAAAGTGTTGATTTAGAATTATTTTGTAATAATACTTGGTTAAATGTATCCTAAAAATAAATAGCTTTAAAATAATTAGTTTTTGAGTTAGGATATAAAAAATGGTAATAGGGATATAAAAATGGTAATTCTGGAAAACAGGAGACGAAGTTAGATTCATGTGCTTTGCTTACGTTACTACTCTAATAGATGCATGATGCAGCGACATTTTAAATGACAGCTGGAAAACTATTGCAGATATTGAAATATTTTTTCACCAAAATATTCCTGAATAATTAATGCATTGGGGGAAAATGATTTTTAAAATTGATTTTTAAGTTATAAGGCGTATTTTCCCCCTTAAATGAGGTCCGGCGCTCTTATCAGTCACAGCAATATTTCACCATACCATTGTTGTGAAGACATGGTGGGAGGGATTATGTATCGGAAGAATGATGAACTCGGGGTTGATTATTAAAAGTAGTTTATTATGAGCCGTTGTTGCTAGTACGGTTACATTCTAACAGAGGTTATGCAGCCTTACTCTCAGTCGGCCGTCGCCATGAGGAGGGTGGGGGAAGGGTAGCAAGCAGCGGCGGCGGCGGCGAAGGCAGATTGGCTGGCGGTGGGTCGCTCGGTTCGGCACGGGGTCGATTTCCGCCTTGCTCAACCGCAGAGTGGGGGGACGTCGGCGACCACTACCGCGCTCACGGAGAGCGGGAAACGAGCGACAACATCGGTGGCCTTACGCGGTCTTTATATCCTGCCGGACCAGTCCATCCCTACGACAGCAGGGGTAGCGTTGCCGTCGTTTGGGGCATACACAGGGTGCGCGGGTGGCGAGCGATCAGCCTCACATCGGACGCGGTGGCCCGGGGGAGTGAGAGCGGCGAGGGGCGCAGGCGGTGTCACTTCACGACACGAACACCGGAATATAATTTCCAGTGTGGTGAATTGATTAGTTGATTGATTTTTTAGTGTTTCCGGGCACGTCAACTGCTTCGGTCATTAGTCCCGTTAGTGTAGTGCACGTTTTTTTCTCGGGAGATGGCGGTGATCTTCCCCGCTGGATGGCGAGATCCGGCGCCGACCTACCGTCGGTTAGTGGGGTTTCCCCCTAACCAGGACTCTCCCACCAGCAGGGCACCGCCCCAGTCGGGACAAGCTCTAAGCTCCCGACCGGCCTCCCGGAATATGTGTAGTGTAGTGCATGTTAGTGTAAGTGTGTGTGTAAGAGGAGAGGATAGGACAAGGAAGAGGAAGGATAGATCGCGTGCGGTCCGTGGCCCGTTTGGTAGGGTACTGTTCCCGCATTCGCCTGGTGTTGAGTGGAGAAACCACGGAAAACTACCGATCAGAGCAGCCGGCCGCTAGAATTCTCTCCCAGACAGCGAATGAATTCGACCTAGCTGAAAAACTAGTGTCGAAAATCCTTCTGCCGTCAGGACTCTAACCTAGGACCTCCCGGTCAGAGGCGCTGGAGTGAGATCAGTTGATGCACTGAGCTACCGCTCGCGGTCCGATCAGATCGTTTGCGATAGCTCAGCAGCAAAACCCTGACCGCTTTATCGTGGACCGTGATGTCCTAGGGTTTAAGTCCTATGGAGGCGGGTTTTCGACACTAAATACAGAGCTGGGTCGAATTAAACGCTGTCTAAAGACAAAAGTAGGACTAGTGGACAATTCAACGTTGCAGCTTGGGCGTTAGTTTTCGCTAACAAACAGGTTACGGATTGCACGCAATCTTTTCCTTCTCATACTTCTCCCCAACTCTCCCCTGCCAAATACATACACAAACTTAAGTTACATGCATCACACAACCACACAATCGGGAAACTCCTCGGGAGTTCGAAACGGATGGCAAAATCCAGCAAAGTAGAGTATTGGTACATTATGAATCGCCTAACGCGAATTAACTTATGCAACCTGGCCACACGCTCCTGTTATGAACTGTTGCCTGAAAATTCGCGGAAGGGGATTATTATTTACATCATACAACTATCGTGTGTTTTTAGACTTTGTGAGTATTTCTCTTTACCCCTCTGAATGTTCACCTGGGCCACACTACTTCAGCTAAATAAATTTTCACACCTACAAGGAATTATGAGTCCTTATAAAATATTAGATTTAAGAATACATGATTACTATGTGGACATGTGCAATCATTTCACACCTTGGAAAATTGAAAAAAATCCAACTACGTACATCTGCTCTGAACATACGTTGGAACAATATAGGCCATTCATGATGTGCTGCATTTGGTGCGCAGACTTAATTTTATATAGACTTTGACTTTCACGCATCTGACTACCCATGCCTGGTACGGAGTGGGGTACTCAGGAAACGTAAATCTCCAAACACGTGAAAGAAAGGTAAAAAATGTTTCGTTTGTACAGTGTGACGTAAAGAAACATAATTGGGCCCCCTTTTCCCTCTGCATGTTTCCCTGAATGCTCTTTCAACTTTCTCCGCACGTTCTCAGTATGTTGACCTGTATGTTCCTGGCACTCTTTCGCTTTATGCCCCGGATGTTCTCGACATGTTCTCAGCATTTCCCGGCACGTTCTCATCATGTTAGTATGTTCCCGGAACGATCTCAGCAAGTTACCTTGCATGATTCCATTTCATTCTCAGCTTGTTGCCCCACATATTCCCGGCACGTTCTCAGCATATAAAGCGCATGTTCCTTACCCATGTTCCCTCACATTCTCCCTGCACATTTTACAAAGCTTTCCTCACGTGTTTCTTACGTACCTCTGCACTTTTCCTGCGCATAACACAAATATTTTTCCAATTTCTCCACAACTTACACATCAGATCCATTACATGTTTACGTGTAGTGTGTTGGTGGTTGTAAGTGCGCCTGATTTCCTCAAACGTGCCATTTTTATACTAAACCCCCTTGTTGCAGGACCGGAAGGGTGCATTCTTTATCCATCAATTATACACGTACTGGCTTTGCGTGGATGGTTTCTTATGTCAAAACCCGCCATCTTTTATTAGCGTATTATCTGTAAAAACGATATTAAAAAATAAAACCGATATTAATTTGAATGAAAATGAAACGTAAATGAAAATTTCCATCTCAGCCTAATTGCTAGATCAGGTTCACAGCAAAGTAGTCGCATGTGTAAATTACATCCCTTAACAGATATAAAAATTGCGAATTCCATTTATAAAAAATGCATTAAAATAAAATAAAAATATAAATATAAAAAATAATTATGTGTCTTTGAAGTCTGAAAAAATAGAGATTCATGGCGTGTTCATACATTGGAGACATTCGGAATAACCAAAAAAGTATTAAAGTACAATTAGTTTAAAAAATAATGTAAAAAAACAAATTCATTTTTCACGATTACAATCCCCTTGGAATTCACATCGATGTTGGTATACTGTGAGCGGAGGAAGATAACGCAGAAAGGTTGTGGCACTAGTCCAAAACGAGGTCGTTCGCATTAATCGCGTTTGGAGAGTGGTGTCGTTGCACTGCGACCACTTCGGTCTTGTGAAGATAGCGCCATTTCATTTCAGGTTGATGAGTAGGAAACAAGATCTATTACGAGAGCTGAGTCATAGACATGGAGCCAACCATAAAAATCACGTTCAACGATTATCACGACGAAACGTGTTAAAACGACTGGTTAGCTGTAACACTAAAAGGCTAAAAGTCAAAAGTCGCGTCAATTTTGCTAGACGTGTTCTTTTTCTACATGTTAATATGGAATGTGTTCCTTTATTACAAACATTTTGTGAATGACTAAAGTTTTGAATTTGACTTCTACACATTTGGCATATTCTCCTCGCCTTTTTTTTCTCCGTAGAGAGGTACTCGCAAACTGCACTTAACGCAGTGAGACTGTCATGTGCAAAGTTGCAAATTTAGGTTTGTAATTTGAAGTCACACATTGTAATCGAAAATAGAATTATTCATTTAAATGCGTGGACGATAATAGTTATGATACAAGTGGAAAAGTGACGTTTTATTTTGCTAGTAGGAAAAGTGACACGAGGTTGGTAAGTCGACTGGCGCGAATCTACGACCAAAATAAAATCACTTTTATCATGTGTCATACTCTATTCTGTAGACATTCATACTGATTTCTATTTCATTTTACTTCTATATAGAAATAACCTCATGATCAGACGGAAGTATTCTGTTTTCTTCGTTGCATACACTGATTTATCTGAACACCTGAGTATCGTCTCACTCTGCTAATAATTGAAATTTGCATATTGAACAATGGAAAAACTTGAACTGTGCGAAAAATTGAACTTTTAGCACGAGTATTTCGTGTACATGTATGCCTTGAAAAGAACCGCTTTTACAAGTGCCGTCTGAAATATTCTTGATGACATATTTTACGATGTGATTAAATTTAACTATCTAGTATTTTTAAAATAATTTCTAATATTAATTATAAACCGAAGAAATAATACTTCATTATGCATCATCACTTTCACTGGCCTTTTTGAAAACGTTATTGATGTACGGACAATAATTTATCTGGTACCTTGAACATCAATAAAAAGGTTGTTCTTAGACAGCTAGAAACTATGCATGTAGATGAAACCTCGGACCATCCCAAACTCTTCATCCAAATGCAGCGTTCGTCCTTCAAGCAAACGACCGTAATCACAGGCTTTTAGAAGTTGATTGAAACGATAAGCATAACGACGCTCATTACGGGCTCGTAAGTCGACGCTAAGAAGGCTGAACCTAATCTCAGCCTGAACGCGTCGCCTACGATTGTGTCCACACGTCGCCTTACCTTTTCCAGCTTTATAGCGACAGCGAATGTCACACACAAGTACCCGAATCCAGTGCGTAACCCACGCACCCCGGGATGATGATACTTAACGACGGCCGGTAATAGGGCATTCAGAAAGCTGCTCCTTAAAGAGCCGAGCAGAGGGCATTCCACAAGGTCCGATTTCACGACGGCAGTAAACTAAGCGGCGCGGCGGCGACCTGGGCTCGGCCGCGGCTTCGCGTGTTTTATTTTCTTCTCGTGCTGACGACAGCGGGGGCGGGGCGGGGGCGGTCTCCGCCCACGCCCGTTCGTTGGCGACGCCCGCGCGGTCGCCCGAATCGCCGATCGATGCAGTCAAAAATCTCGACGCGTCAGGCAACGGAAGTGAATTCCACGAACCCCTCTTGATGTCAATGGTCAGTCGTCAACGTTTACGAGTATTTCTGGGTTTTACTCGATTGCATAACTTGAATGTCTGCTCTGTGTAAAAATTCCAGGAAATTTTAATCATTACATTAGGAAGTCCTTTTAAATGTTTTGGGTACGTGTAGTTGTATTTTAGGAAAAGGTATTTTAGATAAGTATTGAACAAAGTTTGCATTTATTTATAAAAATTGTCAATCAGAAAAACGATCAGAAACACGCTAGAAGCATGCATTTATTTTACAGCTTCACTTATACTGATTCCAAGATAATTATGGAGTAGCTATCTGACATACTGTGAGGTTAAGTACGTTTTCGGCTTTCAGATGCGTCAGGATGTACTTTCTTACCAACCTTATAAACGCGCATGAGTTTAATCATTTGAACTGTTCTCTATTTCTAGTAGAACTAATTTTACTAAATTATTACTTGTCGTATCGAGTATTTAAATAATATGAGTGCTGTCAGGCACAGAAGAGTTGCAGCTGAACGTTCTAGAATTAATCTCTACAAAATAAAACCAAATTAAAGTTACAATGTTCTCACACATCTAACACGCTAAAGATCCTCAGAATATCATTCCTTGTGTAATATTCCGTTCGGATTTAAATGGACTTATCCATCTCGAGGACCTTTGTATGCTTTATTATGGTCCTCAGTCCCCAGCCTTCCATCCATTCTTGACATGAAAGGTTTTGATGGATGACGGTATGATTTGAATGATCATGAAGCATGATGGAATGAGATGTAGGCTAAACGCAAGAGGCCCGAGAAAGCCTCTTGCGAACGCTCTATATCCACCACAAATTCCAAAATCGATCAAGCGGAGTTAGAAACCTGGTATACAAAAGTGGAAGGAGAGCATGGAGACGTCGTGTATTGCAGAAAGCACAGAATTTATGGTTTTGGTAAGCATACAGTGTATTTATTATGTGAGCCGTAGCACTGCTGGCGAGTTCGTTCTCCTTTAGCATCTGCCAACGCTACGCGGTCATAATGTCTGACATGAGACTTGCGCTCATAACCGGCAAGTTTGCGGTATCACACGCACCCTAGTGTGCTCATGTCAGCGTTGGGATTGAGGTTTCAAAATCAAAATCCATCATGTTGCTGCATCCCCCAACTATACTTGAGTTTTTATAACCTGGCACTGGACGTAAATCACTTGTTGACGGTTTCGTCCTATCGAGAGCTTAAACGTCACCACAGTGACGTCACCGTAAAGACGTTTTAGCTCTCGATTGGATAACACCGTAACAGCTGATTTACGTGAAGTGCCATGTTATAAAATCCCAAGTGTACATCCTTGCTCTGACGCATGTCGCCTCCCCAACGGCAATTTACGCGAGGTCTTGCGACACATCGACCGCCAACCTGGTACCTTCCCTCTCTCCTTGGGACAATTGAGTTTGACTCTTCCCGTCTTTCGTGTTGTGGACAAATTCCAAGTTCGTGAGATATTTGCATTGGACCGCTGTGTACGGCGTATATTGTTTCTGATGGGTGAGTGCAACATTCTTAATTTTTCGGAGGTCTACAAGTGTTCTGTTCCTAATTGTGGAGGGAACTACGATGGAAACGGGCCACATGTTCCCATGTTTTAGTTTCACGATACCCTTAGCAAGAATTAGGGTGGGGTTTAACGTGCGAGTGTTCTCGCACGGGTTCGATAGTTTTATCTCATTCACTTAATATGCCTTGGAGAAGTTACCTATCCCCAGTTCAACCGGTAGCGGTAGCTCAGTGCATCAACTGATGTCACTGCAGCGCCTCTGACCGGGAGGTCCTAGGTTCAAGTCCGACGGCGGCAGGACTTTCGACACTAGCTTTTCGGCTAGGTCGAATTCAGTCGCTGTCTCGAGGAGACTTCTAGCGGCCGGCTGCTCTGATCGGTAGTTTTACGTGGTTTCTCCGATCAACACCAGTACCTAACAAACGGGTCACGGACTGCGCGCTATCTATCCTTCCTCTTCCTTGTCCTATCCTCTCCTCTTACACACACACTTACACCAACATGCACTACACCACCACATATTCCGGGAGATCGGTCGGGAGTTTAGACCTTCACCTGGCTGGGGCGGTGCCCCGCTGGTGGGAGAGTCCTGGTTAGGGTAAAACCCCACTAGCCGACGGTAGGTCGGCGCCGGATCTCGCCATGCGGCGGGGGAAGATCACCGCCAACTCCCAAGAAAAAACATGCACTATACTGACGGGACTAATGACAGAAGCAGTTGACGCCCGGAAACACGAAAAAATCAATCAATCAATCCCCAGTTCTCGCACGGGTACACCAGTATGCTTTATATGTCCGGTCTTTCCAAAACGCAAACCACTGTGCGTTGCGTTGCGTTCCGCACCCACGCACGGGCCATCGCCGCCGCCGCCCACGTGTTCTCGCGTGCGCGTGTGCGTGCGCTGGCTGCGCCTCCTGGCCCCGCCCTCTTCTCTCCTCATCGCGTTTCCTCCCTCCCCTCCTCCTCATCTGCCTCGGTCGCCCTCCGGCGGCGAGACCCGACCCTCCCTGGCTGGCCGCCCGCATGCCGACGCGCTCGCGAGGCAAGGCCGCCATTTTAATTGCAAAAGCGATTTATCAACATTTCTGAAATTTTGACGCGGCCATTGGCGATGCCTCTCGGCGACGCCGGCACTTCCGGCCGCGCGAAACAAGTGACTGCGACGGCGCGTGTTGGACGGTAGGGATTGGCGTGGCACTGTGGGTCGAAATGATACATGTAGTTCTTCTTTTCATGATATCCATGTAATAACGTTAATCAACCATTATTAACAATACTTTAGTGTGTGTGTGGGGGGGGGGGATCTCGCATCTATTTACAATTGCCATGGGCCAGGGCATTGCATTAAAGAACGGGTTACATCCGTTCATATCTGACTCAAGGAATGTACAGTATGTTAGTTATTTTAGTTGTTGCCTTATTTTACGGCGAGACTCAGGCCATTAAGCCCAAGCACAGTCAGGCCCTCCGTCAGATCTTCCGTTTGACCATGGAAATTTCGCTACGCTCCTTTCACCATCTAGCGGAGAAAGAAGTTATTGTGTTGGGCTACGGAACAGGCGATTTTAATTAAGCTCAAAGGCTTCTTTTAGGTTTGATGATATTTTACATATAGTAAATCTACTACATGGGACAGCCCGCTTTTCTTCCCCTCTGAAGGCGTACGAAGGATTTTTTCGCTCTTAAAAATCCACGCCTTCGATCGGGTTTGAATACCCAAATTTGGGTACAAGAGTCCGGTACGCTTACCGTTATACCAGCGAATCGGCAAACCGGTATTCCACTGTGTCTCATTGTGGCATGGTGTGCTATGCCTGAACACCATTTATCACTTCTGTAACCAATTTCTTCCCCTGATTTCTTTTCTCACTCCAGTAACTAGTGTGTAATTAGACAACATCTGGTGAGCAGCGCAACGTGCTTACAGACCATTGCCGAAAACGCAAACGAGGGGAAGGTACTGGTGAAAGTAAAGTAGTGTTGCATCTGGAGTGAAGATTCAGCCGGGAGCAACGTCCTGTAAGCACGGAAAGGTGTGAAAGTCCGATTAGAGAAGCGGGTCTCTAGAACTGTAATCCAGACAGATCATTGATGTCCAGTTGTTGTAATGTCCACGTCAATACGTAAACCATTGTATAGCAACATGACCATACCACTAGACAACGTAATTATAAACAAGGGCTGGTACGAAACTTTTGAAAAGGTATAATGTAATGCCTTCTCATGTTTTTAATTTAATGCGAAGTTATAACTTCAGAAGTAAGTTATTAATTGCCGAGTGTAGATATAAATGTTATTAGACATCACGGAGCTCCTGGTCTCAGAAGCTTCAGTTTGTGGAGTGGCAACTGCAATCACCTTCGCAGTGGGGTTTTATTACTGTTTAGTACCTGGATATTCTAATTCAGTATTGACACTTCGTTACTTTCGATCCCTGCTGGGGCGAGTTGAGGAATATTAAAATTTTAACATCAGAAAATCAAATTCATTTTGGGAGAAAAACTGGCAATATTTTTCGTTAATATTTTCAATAAACATAGTTTTTTGTAACATTACGTTACATGTGCGCACAATACGGCGGGAACTGCCAGCAGTACAAATGTAAGGTTAATTTCTGCAACTTCAGCTATATATGATACTTTCTCCGAAAGCTCTGCGTTAATCGATATACCGAATTCAGAAGAGAGCATTAATTATCATCACTCTTCGTAGTTCACACGAAATCCGACACAGTGAGTAAATCGAGAGCAAAGTAATATGAGTATCGAGTGTAATATAGATTTATTAATATAGATAAGTGATAACTGACATGTGGCGGTGTATGTCAACCGCCATTAATTACAAACCGTTTGCGTGAATACAATCTCCAAGAAAGTGAAAAAAATGTAGACTATTGGTATGTAAAAAAAACAAAAACAAAAATGTTATCCAAATACCCCGTTGTTATCAAACTGAGATCAGTTTCCTAACAAGATTTATTGGAACATATGTTTTAATTATAATATTCATTAATAATCATTATTATTAATATTATAATTATATAATTTATTAATTACCTTCATTAATAAATTAATGAATTCATGTTCCACAATTAACAGCCCTATTAGCCACAATTAACGCTAACATCAATCCGTCACATTTTATAATGTGAATAATTTAAATAGAAAAGAAACTTAGAGTGCTTTCGATGGAATTTTTACCAAATAGATAAATCGTACAATATTCGAAACAAATGTTCATTCGTATCGTGTCATTTTATAAGCAATTAATAGTGATTTTGAAATGAAATAACTAGGGGGCGGATTTTGATGCGTAAAACAAGTCAAAATGATCAATAAAATTCTCTTAAAATATTTTTAAAATGCCATAAAAGGAAAGAAAATTGTCCCAAAAATTGTGATCAAAACCATTTCAGATGAACAACTTAAGCTATTGGATATGGTACTGATATAATTGAGGCTTCTTCAATTCGTTCAAGTGAACCCGGCTTTCAAACATCCGGTTTGGACTGTTCTTTACCAGAAAATCACTGTCTTTAGTTATCCCGAAATCGACTGAACCTCCAATGACGTTGACAGGTGTCACAGGAACCTTAGATTACATAGTCACAATGGCTGACATTACAACTTCTGAGCGAAGAAATCGAATAGGTTACCAGGCTCAGGTACTCAGGAATTGTGTGGAGAACGTTTGTTGCATCTCGTAAATATTATTTGAAGCAATAATTAAAATGACTAAATCGATAAATAGCGAAAAATGCATTAAAAATGACGGAAAATTTGAAAAATGCTTATTAACCGAAATGATAAAAATGAAGAAAATGACTATAAAAATTTTTTAAAATGAATTTCTGTACTAAACGGCATTTTTAAAGTGAAAAATTACATTTCATTAAAATACGCCCTTAGAAATAACTATTTTCATTTATATATTTTTGTGCACTCTTTTTGGCTGCGTTTCGCCCAGCGCGCGTGGAATGACGGGAGGCGGCGGCGGCGGGCGGGGAGTGGGTATTGAAATGTGAGCTGTCTTCACGGCGCCCGACATCGCGCTGTTACTAGCGGTGGGGGCGTCGCCTGGCTTTCGCTTGGTGGGAGGACGGAGGGTGCAGCAGAAAGAATATGGAAGTGTTAGCCTGAACTGCTGCCTTTACTTTTTTATCCGTCTGCGTGAAAGAGTGTTTTCTGCTGTGGTATACGTGAGTTGCTTCTTGCTCTCGTAGTTATCTACCAATCAGTGGAATCTCACGTTGTTGAACCAATAGAGTTTGATGATTGAGAAACTAAATGATATATTATGAGCGTGAGAATAAGTAATAAGTTACGAACTTACGAACTTACAAGTCGTTAAAACAGGGCGGTCGAGAGTAATGTGTAGAAGGAAGTGTTCAAAGGTCTTTTCGACAATTGATGTGTTCTTTTTAAGGGGGATTTGATATATTGAAGAATGAGAATTCAAATACAATAGAAAGTAGTACACTATTTAATGAACACTTTCTTTTGTCCAAGAAAAACAGTGCGCCTAATATCTCATTAAAATACCAATGCTATAACGTAAGTCTGGATTGATTGATTAGTGGTTACTGGGGCGTCAACTACTGACGTCGTTAGTCTCGCAAGTGTAGTCTACGTTATTTTCGTGAAGAAGTTGACGGTGATCGTCTCCCGCTGGATGGTGAGATCCGGTGGCGACCTACCTGTCAACTAGCGAGGTTTCCCCAACCAGGTATCTCCCGTCAGGGGGAAATCGCCCCATCCGGAACATGATCTAAACTCCCGACCGGTTTCCCGGCATGTGTGCTAGTATAGGGCATGTAAGAATGTGTACTTAAGGGATAACGTTAGGACAAAGAAGGGGATAAGGGGAGGAAAGATGGTCCGTGGGCCCTTTTGTTAGGGTACTGCTCTGGCTTTCATCTAGTATTGATCGGATAAATCGAGGAAATCTACCGATCAGAACAGCCGGCCACAAGAATTCTCCTCCAGACAGCGATTGAATTCGCCCTAGTTATCTAACTAGTGTCTCACTGTCGAATTCGAAACTAGGTCCACCCGGTCGGAGACACTGCATGGGTCCCGATTGAGTAATCAAACTTAAGTACACTGTTGAAAACCCTTTTTCGAATAATTATGTTTGTTTATTCTTTATGAATATCATGTTAATGGTGCCAAGGAAAATCTAATTGCAAGGGCGTCTTATTCGTCGCAAAGAATATAATTTCCTTCCGAGAACGCTTTCTGCTCTTTATAGCTGGCGAGGACGGTACTTAGGTTGGTCACTGGTTTAGCCTCCGTGGAGAAAGGAATTCAGGAGAGGCAAGGGAGAAATTTCCGCATTTTATCGACTTTTACTTCACGTAATTTGAAAACTTTTTAGTGCACGCATTAAGCATTCCACGGTTTTACAGCTGTCATCTATTTTTCAGTTTCCTTTATTATACATCAGTCTTGATTGTTTTGTTCGTTTTTTGCTGAAATGCATTAATGGTGAAATAGGATGTTGTAGCTGTACAGTCGAAATGCGGTTTTGACCTGCGACTCAAGATACTGACGAATGACGACTCATGGTACTGATGAACCACTGACTCATGGTACATCAAAATGTTTTTACTCGTTAAATGAGCATTGTAATTTAAAATTTTAATCTGCAATTATTATAACTACATTAAAAGATTTGATATTTCTAACACTTGAAAAATAAAGTTGCTATTATGAGCTTTATTGAAAATATGTGTTGCCGTGGAAACATTTTCTGTTTAAATAAAAATTGAAATGAAATTGAATATTTTCGAAATTCACTTTCTAAACCTCTGCGATTACATCGCAAATACAAAAGCTGCAAAACAACAAACGTTACAATATAAAAGTACTGCATATGCACTATATGGAAAATTGAAAACACTAAATATGTTTCTTGTTCAATTTTGATTCTGCAAAGCTAATGAAATGAGGGAGGTTTACAAATTCTGTTACAATGAATCAATATTCATTAACCTAATTAAATATCTCTCAAAATAAAATAAAAAATTATAATTTCATATTTACAAAGCAGTCAATTGCATATTTGGTAAATATGAAATGTACATGCGTATTGCGGTGTAGGATAACCTTCTAATCATCATAACGTAAAAACGAAACGTATCACTTAAAATCGAAGGGCTCTTTAGAATAAGGGTCTATCCTATATTTTTCGTGATTTGCAAAGACATATTATTTTCTAGAAAAGTCATTCATATTTATTACTCTTATACAGTGGGCATACACACAAAAGGCGAAAACTACTTTCGACCGATGTTTTGAAATAATAATCTAGTATCTAGAAAAACCAGTAAATTCATCTGATTCCCACAATGTCATTTTCTCACATAACACGTAGTTCCAGAAACATCACGCCTATGGAAATTCAAATTAATTCATGTTACATACAAAGTTATCGATTTGAAAATATATTGAAATAGTCTATGGAATGGTTTATAAATGTTGGAGGTATTAACAAATGAACAAAGCCCTTCCAAATATTACACATGTCACACAAATATCACATATGTATGTAACAGTAGCAATAATACCCTTTGTTGGCGGCATTTCTAGCCCATGCCTAGGCTTTTCGATGAAATACGCGTTATATAATGTTGATATATTAAACTGGAAAATCGTGTATTTACATCTGGAGTTTCAAAGCAAACGACCGTCCCGGAATTACGCATCAGAAAGAATAGCACGAACTGAACACCAATAGACACAAAATTCAGTTTAAAAGTATAATACCATCATGTTCCAACACGACTTTCATTTCGTAACAGTAAATATCGAAGTACGTCATGGTAGTTTTATGAGATCTACGCATCGTCTTGTCTTCTCAGATGTTTCTCAGTTAACGGAAAAGCGAGTTCGTCTTTCCGAAGCCTGCACATCGTCCCGAACGCGCCGAGAGAGACAGGCTTATTGAAATGTAAGCCGCCTCGCCGTCGTCCAGCCGTGTACATCCGCTTGTCGGCAGTCTGCGTGTGTTTTGAAGCGGTGCGTGCCTGCCTCCTTTTGCACGTCTATTATTTTGTATTTTTGCACACGCATTTGCTTCGTGGGGGGAACCGAAGGCGATATTTTTAGACGCCGGAGGGCCAAGGAGTGGAGCTGCCAGCAAGACGGTCACGCAAAGCAAGTAGCTGCCAGGCGAAGAGAGGAAGTTAAAGGAATCGGAGCGTTGTTTGGGAAACACGATTGCCTCGTGGAATATAGAGAGTTCGGTGGCGCAGATGTTTGGTTGTGGGAAAAAAAAAATATTTCCGCTGAAGTTGTGTTGAGAGCACGTAGGCTGACTGATGTAGAATTTTGAAATATAAATAGATATGGGAAGTTTGAACGCTCAATGGTTTAGAACCAAAGTTTACTTCAGAGATTAGCATGTGTCTTACTATATTATTTACTACGGTATCACAAAAGATTCTTAATTCGTATGCACTTGCTGATTATAATTATTTATTACATTTTATAATTGCTTTATTCATTTTATAATTTGGCAAGCATTCAAGTATTCTATCAAAGAATTATCCCATATACAACCATCCGTTGTCCTCATAATTTATTCTTCTTGATCATTCAACGATTCTTCATACAGTGAAAGGAATATGTAAATCACAACTTGGTTGAGGATTTCCCCTCGTTTTCGCTCTGAAATGAGGTCTTACTTTTTATACAATTGCATACCGTCTTCTTGTTTTTTGTTTCTTCTCTTATTAGAAGAGGTGTCTTAAACATTTTAGAAAGTAAAAGTTTTATAATTATTTTGTTCAATATTAAGTAAACATATTCTTTCATCGTCGTTTCGGGAGGCAACCTTCTTCTGTTTTTTAAAATTTAAATTAAGAAATTTGAAGAAGCCCAGAAGAATATCTGTCTATTTATATTCCATACCTCATGGATTTGCTTTGAGGGAAAGTTTATTCATTTTTAAATTTACCTGCTTGTTAGAACAAACATCTTGCTAGCTCCACTTCATGAAGTTAATGTCGCACATTATGAGGTTTATGTGGGGATTTTTAAGGACCTTTTCTAAGAGAAAAGACATGAAATGCGTTTTTTCGTTGTTATTGACAGTGAATTATTAATAGCGTAATTCTATTTCTTTATCACTGGTGGTGCAGCTGCCCAACGACGTCATTCGCACGTTTTCAGTTAGATTAAACCCAAAGTTGTTGTCGCCCACTCTCCTTCGGGTATGGTACAACCAGTTCGCGACAATACTATTTGACGCTATGATTGGAGTTGCTCTGGTTTTGTGAAAAGAAGGACGAAACGTAATGATCCACTTGTGAAAGCCACTCTTTTCTTTTAAAATTCTAAGGACATTCGAAACATGACAAAATTAGGTCGAGGTTTGATTGAGGTTGCTTTAAAGGGAGTGATAACTTTTAAGAATCCAGAAAAAATTCTGATGGAGTTACTTGCAGTTATGTTGTAAATAAGAATAAGGTGAGTGATGAATTATCTGAGTGATGCAGATTAATGTTTCATGCACTTTAAGTTGATATAAATGTTTATTTTTGTAATTGTGTAAATAAGAAATAATCCACAAACTCTTCAATTTTTTATCTAAAACAATTCATTATGCTACTCTGTTAAACTAATTCTCCTTAAAACATAGTTTGAAAATGCAGGAATGGCATTAAAGCTTTTGATAGTGGTTTCGTATTTTTTTATGTAAAGCGTCTGATTTAATGAGTGATTGAATATGTAAGTCATATGTTGCACTTTCATTGACAGATATTGATATAAATGTGATTGGTGAGCATTTCCTAACAGTGAAAGACAAACACTTCAGTGATAAGCTGATGTAACTCCAAAACATTTATATTTTACGACTGTTTTAATTAATCGTTGAGGTTATGATTGACTACCAAAGGACTTGATCGATAACCTTTGAATTTCATTGTATCTCCATTTCGACATACGTTGTCTTGTCACTGTACAAAACTTGAAGACATATGATAATGATGGTAATAATTAGGGAGCTTATTTTGATGAAATGCCATTTATTTTTCTTTTCACTTAAGAAAAATGCCTTTTACTATAGAAATTCATTTTATTTATGACCAAAAATAGCAAAAATTGTAATGAAAGTCAAGAATATCTCATCATATATATTACGTTGTGAAAAGCGTTAAACAAATGATTTATATTTTTAAAATCAATGCAATAAAATCACGTCTTCGTCATATTCTAAGCTTCCGACCGGTCTCTCGGAATATGTAGTGGTGTAGTGCATGTTAGTGTAAGTGTGTGTGAAAGAGGAGAGGATAGGACAAGGAAGAGGAAGGATAGATCGCGCGCGGTCCCTGGCCCGTTTGATAAGGTAATGCTCCGGCATTTGCTTGGTGTTGATCGGAGAAACCACGAAAAACTACCGATAAGAGCAGCCGGCCGCTAGAAGTCTCCACGAGACAGCGACTGAATTCGACCTAGCCGAAAAGCTAGTGTCGAAAGTCCTGCCGCCGTCAGGACTCGAATCTAGGACCCCCCGGTCAGAGGCGCAGCAGTGACATCAGTTGATGCACTGAGCTACCGCTACCGGTTGAACTGGGGATAGGTAACTTCTCCAAGGCATATTAAGTGAATGAGATAAAACTATCGAACCCGTGCGAGAACACTCGCACGTTAAACCCCACCCTAATTCTTGCTAAGGGTATCGTGAAACTAAAACATGGGAACATGTGGCCCGTTTCCATCGTATTTCCCTCCACAATTAGGAACAGAACACTTGTAGACCTCCGAAAAATTAAGGAATGGTTGCACTACACCGATCAGAAACAATATTCGCCGTTATCAAGCAACTATTAATAGTACTTCTTGTTGTAGCGGCGAGAGCAAATTTTCAGTTAATAATTATCCAAATAAACCTTGTCAATTTGAGCAAACCACGGTGTACATAGAAAGCGTAAATATAAAATGGAGGAATCTAAGCCTTGTAAGCGTGATCGCACGAAGATGGTCACCAGTACCAAGGGCCGAAATATAGGTTATGGAGGAATTAATTTCGTTATAATCCATGTATAAATGGTATTGGTAGTATCGATAAGAACTGAAGCGGCAAAAAATTAATAGAAAGTCCCAAGAATATTTCATCCTACAGAATACGGTATGAGAAACCTTTTTTTGAGGCCTTTGACTTCAAAAATTTAGTTTTTAAGATCTTAAAACGCTTAGTTTAGGAGTTATTTAACGTTATAACTGACCGAGTGTTGCGGGTTGCATTTGACACGATTATTTCTGTGCTAATTTTTTAAAACAAATTCTTTATATTTTTAAAATAAAAGTGCAATTATTCACGTCTACGTAAATTCTCTTTCTTTAGAGACTTCATTTATAAAGATTGGTTGGGTGTGAGAGCCGCAAAAGGTATGTATACTACTCAAATAATATAGCAGCCGATGTTTACGGAAGTTTTGCTTTGCACACTGTTGCTTGCGCGCCGAATACTATCAGCAGCATGTCGCAAAGAGCATACATAAACTAAAAGCAGTGAGAAAAGTATTTCATCTTGCATGGCATTACTAGCATTGTGTAAACAGCTATTGGCTGTAGCACAGAGCGTCAGCGCTTTAGATTCGTATGGGTGAGTACCGTAAACGCAAGTTCATTTCAACTCCGTGTTGTGTTTTTTTGTTTTTTCTTAGTTTCCCTGATCCATTGAGCAAATGCTGTGATGGCCACTTGATTTGCTTCTGGACGTAAATGTAGCTTCACTATGCGCACGTTTTGTTGAGCTCTCCTTTTGTTTGTAGTGGTAGAAGACCTTAGGATAAATTTCTATTTTGTTAGCAATAAAGAAAAATCAAATCTGCAATTCGTTTACCGTTACAAATAAGTTTTCTATAACTCGGGAACCAAAATATCTAGTTTTCGAAATGTTAATCTCTCGCTTTTTGAAATTTGATTATTACCATCATTATTATTATTAGCAATTTAAAAAAGCGTTTTTTTCTTCCTTCAACTATTAATAGTTAAATTGTTGGCAAGGGATTCTGAAACTCAAGAAAGTATGCACAGATGTTTTTCCCCCATACGTCACATACAGTTTTTACTGTTTTTTGACTAAATAAATATCTAAAGATATATACAGAAACTGAACGTGTACAAGCTAACTTAGTGACCATCAACTCCCAGCGTTCTAGCCCTGGATTTTCGAAGAAGCTGTGAAAAGACCTAGGCAAACGGGAGAAGAGGAAGAAGGGAATTGAGAGTGCACTTCGTAGCTGCGGAAACGCTGGAGTGGCAAAAAACGTTTTTTTGGAGTTCAAAAAGTTGTTGGTGAGTTTCGCTACTTGATTTGAGTGAAGAGTGAGCTGAACTCGGCGTTCGAAATATGTGGGGAAGAAAGTTGATGCATAACTTCAGTAAGTGAAGGAAACTTTACTTGATCTGTAACCACGACATTTTTCAAATGTTCATAATGCCGTGAAGTTGTGTTTTCTATGTAACTTTAGAATTTATGGGATGGAAATTCAAAATCCTTTTTCATAGTCTATGTAACACTGTATAGCCCAGAACCACGTTTTAATATGCGTCAAATGTACCTGATAAGTAAGTGTTTGAAGGACTCATTTTACAGATATTTTCAGTTATGAAAAACAGTGCCTCAAAACAATGAAAAGTGTTTTCTAATAGATTTCCTGCTTTTCGCAGATTTTCCGTAATTATGAAAAAAAACACGAAGAATAGTTCTCACGAATATGTCAGGGGACATTTCTAATTTGTCCTAATTTGATGGTGATATAAAACATGCCGTGATTTTTTTATGTAGATTGGAGATAATAATACTCATATCAGAAGTTTGGAAAGGAAACAATGTCGAGTTGAGGAAAATGATAAACTGTTGAGGGCTAACATTTTCTTGTCATTAACAAGTTAACATGTGTCAGTCCTCTACGACTTTTCCTTTCACCTGTGCCTGAGGCCCAGGGCAATAAAACCTGTCGGAACTGTCTCATATATGCTACGAAACACGTCGTGAGTGATTTCGTAAAAATCTAAAGAGAAGTAAGAGAGTAAAGTAAAAATCGTGAAAGAGAAGGGAAGGTCATGTTTTCAATTCTTAAATGATAGAAGCCTAATGATAGAAAGGTTTTGAATAAACCATTAATTGGGAGAATTAATGAAATTAATTTCAATGGAGTGTTGAATGTAGAGCTTTCGCCAGAGACTTCGGTAAATGATGGTCAGATGAGAGTGTACTTTTTCATACAACAAATTTTGGTAATTGTTCTTAATTACTCTATTATCTCATTTACATATCATTACTATTCCTATTCCCACTGTTTCAAGAAAAAGTTTAACCCATCTCAGTTCCTTTTCATATTCAACAAAAAGGAAAGCCTCCGATAAGATGGTAAAAAGTTCCCCTAAACCAAATGATGTATTAGTGATTACATTATAATTCTAACATAAAAATAACATTTTTGAAAGGTTTCTTAGTCTCCGTCATCACTCACACCCCTACAGTCAAAAACGTGTGTTTTTATTTTAATTTTTTTCGGCAACAACACTATTTTATCTGACTGAAAAATATGATAAATAAGAAAACAATTTATACTATCAGAAAAATATTTTTGATATTTTCTCAAACCCAAATTCAAACACAAATATTTTTGAAAAAAATAACAAAAAATATTTTTATTGTGTCTTAGAATCATGGAACAGCTTGAAAAAATCTAAACTTTCCTCTTAAAACACAAATTGTTGTGAATTGTTTTCAGATCTTTCGAGGCGGGCTGCAGTTAAAAAAATAAAAACCTTTTCCTCCTTTAAATCACCTTGACTTTACATATACTTTGAAAATGAATGCAACAGTTCTGAGCATTTATTTTAGTGTTATTATACTACATTGGCATACATTGTTGTAGCACCCAGTAATATTTGGTTTTGAATTTAGTTAAAATTATCATTTTTTAATCTTTTAATCCTTTTCATAAGTATATCATATGCTAAGGAAAGACGATAGTTTTTGGCAGTTTATAAGAAACCAACGAAATAAAACCCCAAAAAAATTAAAGTTGCAGATTATGACAGACAAAAAAATGTTATTGCAACACACATTATAATCACGAATAACTCGGAAGCCCCTAGGTCTAGGGCATCCACAGATGCCATTGCAATGCCTCTGACCGGGAGGGCGGAGGTGCGAGTCCCGATGCACTACATTAACATACATTTCGGGAAACCGTTCGGGAGCTTAAAGCTTGTCCCGGCGAGGCTGGTGCCCCGCTAGCTGGAGATACCTGTTTGGAGAAAAAACCCACAAGCCGAAGTACACCGCTACCTCCTGAGGAAAAAACATGCACTACACATACAGAACTAATGTCTTTAGCAGTTGACGACTCCGGCGTCACTAATTAATCAATCAATCGCATTTCCCATGCGATTTAGAGCCTACAGATCGCGTGAAGCTGAGAGCATCGGCCGCGGTCAGTAACTACTTGCTGTCCGGAAGACGCCGCGTCCTAGTCACAGATACCAACATTTCGCCGCTGATGTCACTGCAGTGCCTCAGACCGGGACGTCCTATGTTCGAGTTCTCACAGCGGCAGGATTTTCGATACTAGCATTTCAGCTAGGTCGAATTCAGTCGCTGCCTGGAAGAGAATTCTAGCGGCCGGCTGCTCTGATCGGTAGTTTTCCGTGGTTTTCCGATCAACACCAGGCGAATGCGGAGAGTACCCTACAAACAGGCCACGGACCGCGCGCGCTTAACCCCCCGGGGGGCCGGCCTGTAGTTTTCCGTGGTTTAACTACCGCCATCTCCCTAGAAAAAACATGTACTACA
This sequence comes from Teleogryllus oceanicus, assembly GCA_964035755.1. Classification (NCBI taxonomy): domain Eukaryota; kingdom Metazoa; phylum Arthropoda; class Insecta; order Orthoptera; family Gryllidae; genus Teleogryllus; species Teleogryllus oceanicus. The sequence goes on from CAXIVR010000007.1 coordinate 110,100,667, forward strand.
CTAACGGGACTAATGATCAAAGCAGTTGACGTGCCCGGAAACACGAAAAAATTAATCAATCAAAAAAACATTTCGCCGCCATTCTTCGGCCTTCCTCAGGGCAAAACGCATTTCGGACGCGGACAGTCGAGTTAGTTACCGCGAGAAGAAGCTGCTGCTCGTCCTACGGCGGCGTCGAGGCGTCTCACGGGGCGCGGCACGTACCGCTCCACGGCGGCGCCGCGCCCCGCCCCGTCCCGTCTCGTCCTGTCCTGGCCGCCGCGCCGCGCCGCGCCTCGGAAGTCCGAAGGCCCACGTGTGGCGTGGGGGCGCGCCGCGCACGTGTCCGCCGCGTTGCCGCTGGACCGCACGCCGCGGGTGCCGCACAGTGCGCCAGCTGAAACGGAAAGCGGACATACAGATATTTATGACTTTTCTGCAGGGAGGGTTATGGAACCTGATGGCACAACAGTACAATTTACGAACATTGCAATTAAGAATATTAATACAATATAGCTTGAAACTATTTTCAAATAACAGTTTTTCAGTTAATTTCTTATAAATTATTTTAAAATTAATTTTCTTCTTTATCTACTTTCTCCTTTTGTCTTTTTGTACTCATTCTCATCACGATAATTTTTTTTTCATTATCTTGTCTCTTCTGTTTCTTTTTTTTTTTTTTCTTTTTTTTTTATTTCTTTTTTTTGTAATTTTTTTTTTTTTTTCTTTCTTTTACTTGTCTCTGTGCAGAATGTTTCTCTTTCTAATTCTTTGTATCTTCTCATGTTACTGCTCGTACTACTACTCGTACACGTCTCATATTCTTTCTGTGATGCCTTGGCTCGCTTCTGTACTGACAATAGATGTCGGAATTTAGATATAAATAATTCATATATTTCCTTTTCTTCTTCTTCTTTAATTCCTTGTAGCGTATATTTCACCACTTAAAATGTTTTTCTCAGCTCCCTTCCTGTCTGAAACGAACTTCCGGATAACCTTTATTACCCCGCCCCTGCCTCTATTCTTATCAAAAGTTTCGGTAAATCTTGTAACCCGGGCGTGAGCGATGTGGCCCACTGTGTCGGAAGAGGTGCGTGAGGCCGCCCGCGGCTGGAGCCTTGCGCCCACGCGCGCCCGCTCTCTAATGAGTACCTGCTGCCGCCGCCGCCACGCGGTCTCTCCATCTCCCTCTCTCTCTCTCTTTCTCGTGCCGCCCGCCCCCCCGCCGCTAGCGCTCGCCCGCGATCGTCACGCCGCCCGCTCTCTATCCCCTTCCCCTCTCACCGCCGCTCGCGTCTGCCCCGCCGCTCTCTGCCCGCCCCTCGCGTCTGCTCACCGCCAGCCCTCTCCCCGCCCACTCGCCCGCCTGCTCGCCCATTAGCGCGCCTTGTCGCCCGCCAGGACTATCCCGGGCCCGCCCCTCTCTCTCCCCCGCCCCATGCCTCTCCCCGCCTGTCTCGCCAGCCCGCCCGTGCAGTCACCCGCTTAGCAGGGCGTGCCACGCCGCCGCGGCCATCGCATTCCAAGTTCGTTGCTCGAACCACGGGGAAGTTATTGCCGCCTTCAGTAGAATCTATGGAAAAACCGGGAGCGGTAACTCAGTGCATCAACTGATGTCACTGCAGCGCCTTTGACCGGGAGGTCCTAGGTTCGAGTCCACAGCGGCAGGATTTTCGACACTAGCTTTTCAGTTAGGTCGAATTCATTCGCTGTCTGGAGGAGAATTCTAGTGGCCGGCTGCTCTGATCGGTAGTTTTCCGTGGTTTCTCCGATCAACACCAGGCGAATGCCGGAGCAGACGCTACCAAACGGGCCACGGACCGCGCGCGAACTGTCCTTCCTCTTCCTTGTTCTATCCTCTTACACACACACACTAACATGCACCACACTACCACATATTCCGGGAGACCGGTCGGGAGCTTAAAGCGTGTCCCGGCTGGAGCGGTGCCCCGCTGGTGGGAGAGTCCTGGTTAGGGGGAAACCCCACTAGCCGACGGTAGGTCGGCGCCGGAACTTGCCATCCAGCGGGCGAAGATGACCGCCGTCTGCCGAGAAAAAAACATGCATTACACTAACGAGACTAAATGACCAAAGCAGTTGACGTGCCCGGAAAAACGAAAAAATCCATCAATCAATCTATGGGCAAACGAGGGGATTGACTGGTGTACCGAAACTGTCTCTCGTTTGAATTTGTCAAAATGCGAAAATTTGATATTGTAGAGATATTGAGTAATTGTAACAATCTAGGTTCCATTATTTCAATGTTTCGCGGTTGTGTGCAATATAATAGGGAAGAGTTCTTCAACCTAAGACCCGTGATTCGGCGCCAGGCACCACCTCGTACTGTAGAAGGGGTTGCTTCTCCTCGTGAGATAGACCATACGATCTAACTTATTCCGTCCACTTAGTTGATTTTTAGTTTTGAATATTGTTCAGGCTTTTGTGAAAAAATGCATTTACACGAAGTAGCTTCTATGGAGATAGGTGTGCAAACAACACAATTTTACCGGCAAGAAATGCAAATATTGTAGAGATTTCGAAGTTGCTCGTGAACTAGTTACATTGTCAAACCTATTCCCAGGTGAGAATTTGTTAAAAATGCCTATTAAAAGCTGTTCTACAAATTTGTCTGAAAATGTTCAGAATGTTGATAGTAATCCAACTGCAAATTGTTTTAAAACCCAATTACTTGTAAAATAGGTTGATTTTCAATATAAAGTAACAGCTTTTTCTTGGAAAGAAATGTATAAAGATTCGTTGAAAATAGAAATCTCTTGAACTTTAAAACGCTGCCTAATAAACATTTCAGACATTTGAATAACAATTTTTTATTAACATATTTTTGTATCACTATATTGCATAATTTTTGTATCCGTATTTTGTATGCTTATTTAATGTTGATTTTATCTTAGCTGGAGTTCAAGAGGAGTTGGTTCATCAATAAAATAATTTAGATTGCTCACTTTTCTGAACTTTATTGTCCTTTCATCAGGGCTTGATGTGCACTGTACACATATTCTGTATGTTATGTACTCTGTATTATGCGTATATACTCTCGCTTTTATCGTTAATGACAAAATGTTATCCTTCTCTCCATTCCGTACGTCATCAGCACCATTCTATCAGTGTCCGTCGTTTCCCTTTCTCTCTTCCCCTTCATAAGCAGATCTTCAGCTCAAGAGTACGAGCCAGCTCGTACGAGCAGTTTCCAAAACCGCCTCAACACAGCAGTGATGTGCATTTCAAACCGCACAGAAGACGAGTTGTAGTCGGATTCATGGACCACAGAACACGGAAGCTCCTTACGACACAAATCCCTTAAAGACAATGGCAGCCATCTTTGTTAACCCTTCTGAAACTCGCGTGCCTTTTCGTGTCGTTAAGAGTCACGTGGGTATCCCTGGCATTTCCCCTCTTTTCTTTGTAATATTTATTCTTCCTGACATTCAATTTCCTTGTGTAAATGTTGTTAATTTATAATATCTAAAATTTATAAATGAAATTTAATTGTTTAAAATACAATATAATCGAATACGATCATATGTATAACCTGCTTACCTAACTACTACAATATGTTTTTTATTTATATATGAAAAACATACACGTAACACTAATTTTTATTAAGCATTGTTGACAGTAACCTACTTTTGTTTACAAGCGTCAAAAATAATTCAATGTGTAAAGTCCATTAACGCGTACAATAGATTTTCTTTTCTTAGAACAAGGTAAATAAGCGAATGATAGATTCTGTAAATTCCAGGAAAATAGGACAATATTATGTTATTTGGCATTTATCATCAACGGTCTGAGGATGCTTATAGACCTTATGCGACTGCTTACGGGGTAAGAGCAGAATTCACACCAGCTACTTGTGAAACCAAAGCTAGAGTAGTTACGCGCCTTCACCACCTGGCGTATCCACGACGGCTGCTTTGTTTTCTTTATTTTAATGGCTCTCTCACGGGTGAACACTTACTTGCCTCCGTTCCTCCCTTTCCATCCAGACCTCTGTGTCGACCGCCTCATGCTCCAGGAATCTCTGTTTAGTTCTGCCCCGCCGTGCCCGTTTCCGCTCATAATTCTGCCGCTAACGAGCGCCGGGCAGGGTGGCAGGGTTGTAGAGCGCCACCGAAGACGTACGAAGACGTAAGGCCACGCAGGCAGCTTGTCACCCGGGGAGGCGAACAATTATTTCAACTCGTTTCGAAATCGCCGCGCCCTACTGCCCGCCCCCCGGCAGCCGGCAATTGGAGCAGCCAGACCCCTTGACACCTGCTGCGCGGTCAAGAGATTGGTTGGTTGTTTTTTTCGTGTTTCCGGGCGCGGCAACTGCTATGGTCATTAGTCCCGTAAGTGTAGTGCAAGTTTTTTTCTCGGGAGATGGCGGTGATCTTCCCCCGCTGGATGGCGAGATCTGGCACCGACCTACCGTCGGCTAGCGGGGTTTCCCCCTAACCAGGACTCTCCCACCACGGGGGCACCGCCCAAGCCGGGACAAGCTCTAAGCTCCCGACCGGTCTCCCGGAATATGTGGTAATGTAGTGCATGTTAGTGTAAGTGTGTGTGTAAGGGGAGAGGGTAGGACAAGGAAGAGGAAGGACAGATCGCGCGCGGTCCGTGGCCCGTTTGGTAGGGTACTGTTCCGGCATTCGCCTGGTGTAGATCGGAGAAACCACGGAAAACTACCGATCAGAGCAGCCGGCCGCCAGAATTCTCCTCCAGACAGCAGCTGAATTCGACCTAGCTGTAAAGCCAGTGTCGAAAATCCTGCCGCCGTCAGGACTCGAACCTAGGACCTCCCGGTTAGAGGCGCTGCAGTGACATCAGTTGATGCACTGAGCTACCGCTACCGGTACGCGGTCAAGAGAGGAGACGTTGAATTTGGTATGCACTGTGTGAGCTTAACTGACTTTAACCGAGAGCTTCCGATCGTCTGTGAAAAGGACGAGAAAGTTCGGAAACGTACTGTGACATACCAATATGTGGGACATTGTATGGCGTAACATTTATTGTAAACAGGGTGAATTGTAAGGATAGACATATGTAAATGTGGCGGCATAGCAACGGTAGACGAGTTGTCGTCAAGGTCAACAAACTTCATTGCTTTGAACCACGGGGCGCGGCTAGTTGATAAAGTAAACTGTATGGGGATTGGCCGAGAAAGCAATCACAGTCTGGAGCGCGGCTCGTTGAATTCGTAAGTAATTTAGGGATTGGCTAGGCATGGAATGACAATGTATTTCGACGGAAGCGGGTCCAATTTTTTCTGACAAGAAACAGTAGAAGGTATGGGGTAGTAGTAGGAAAGTAGAAGGAAACAGTTTTGAAGGGCTGAAAGGAGGGGAATATGGAGGCATTCCGACTTATGCCGTGGTGCTGTGCGGATCGTGTGTAGATAATTGATGTTGGGAGTTTGGGAATTGTGAACATCTACTTTGGACCGTATTGTTGTCGGACTTTGAATATTGACGTAATGTGCGGAAATTGGAATTGGAAATATTTCGAGTGCAGCAGCTAGAATTGTGAACTTAGTAAATTTGTCGGCAACAGGACTGGGAGTATTTGATGCAGATAATAGTTTGCTGAACTTTAATATTTTAAGCATACGCGTAAAAAGAACTGGGAACTTTTAAAAGGGCAAATTAATCGGGACTTATCAACTTATGAAGCGGTGAGGATCAGTGACTTGAGTACACTTGTGCCAGAACGGAAGAAAAGAAGATGGTATTTGGACCTGGAGCCATCGACACCGGGAAAGATTGAAAATGGTTCTACGCGCGACATCGGTCAAGAGCGCGCGAAGACGGGTACTGCAATATAAGATTTGAGACTGGTCATAACCGAAAGTACGTTTCGTATTGTTACCGAGACACGCTCTAGGCCTCCTTCATGTGCAGTAGTGTAGTGCATGTAAGTGTACGTTTGTGTGTAAAAGAGCAATAAAGAAGTAGCAGAGATCGGGCGCGGTCCGTGGTCCGTTTGTTAGAGTACTGAACGGCATCCTCCTGGTATTTATTGGAGAAAACCAGGAAAAGTATCGATCAGAGCGGCCGGCTATCAGAGTTCTCCGGGCAGCGGTTGATTGTAATGTAGTTATTTAGCTAGAAACGAAAATTCGTCCGCGTTGGGACTCGAACATTATGAACTCCCAGCCAGAGACAGTGCTGCGACAGCGGCAATCTAAGCTAAACTCAGCAGGTCGTCGTTGTGTGTTCGCGGTCCAGGGCCCTACAGAGCAGCCTTCTGCCGGCCTGTGGCCGCCCCACCGCGAGTCCCTCCGCCGCCGGCGCACAAGCCCGTATTAAAAAGGGGGCGTGGCAGTGGGCGGAGAGGGGAAAGCACGGGGCGATTTAGAAGGCTAATTACGCGACCGAAACATCTGCTGCGGCAATTAGCTGCCCGGAGTAAATATCGCGAGGACGTCTGCAGCGACGGCGGCGGCACGCGTAGAGAGCCGTGTTTTGGAGATTTGGGGTGGGGCGGGCGATGTGGTGGTATGCGAAGAATGGGCGAAACTGGAGGTGATTTGTGTTGGTGAAAGAAGTGTTTTTAGAATTTCATGGTCTGTTGGGCCGACCGTATGTAATGAATATCAGGGTTCGATGTGTCTTTCAATGCAACATATACAATTAAGCTTCACACTAACGCTTATTTTATACTATTTCATGCCTGCGAAAAACAGCATACGTATTACTTTGGGACTACTTCAATCACAGATCTGCAAAGGCTATATTTGTAGGCACGGGTACGGGTGTGTCGCCTATAGATGGGGCCGGGTGAAGTGGCCACTGATGAGACGGATTACCCGGATACCGATGTTCCGGCTACGGTGCACTGAACACAATAGAGTCGACTCCGGTTATAGTAAACTTCTAGGGGCTAACATTTTGGTTCACTATAACAGAGGTTCACTATATCCGATATCAAATATAAATGGAATTTATTCACAGTGATTGATTCTATTAATATAACATACAGTAAAATACATTAACAGCCGAACTGAAAATTTCAATATCTTTCTTTGTACTTAAAAAAACAATTATTTGCAATTTTTTGTTTGTATATTTTTCATTTGTTATTTCTCTAGTTCCTTCTCCAGAGATTGAGCTCTTCCATACTTGATTCTCCATTGTCCCTGTATTTAAGTATCACAATGCAGTCTTGACCATCTTCAATATCTCTTGCACTGTTGTAAGTCCCACTCTAACTTAATATGAGCTTTTGCTGATATTTCTTTCAAGCTGTCTAGTGTTGGAATTTGTGTCACTGAGGCGATACATTCTTTTGCAGGAGGGAATTAATTTCCAGGTCGAACCGAGGTTCACTTTAACCGAGGTTCAGGTTCACTATAACCAATCTTCTTATGCTTATTTGTAATGTTAGTGAAACGGGACCAGTGACTTCAGTTCATTATAACCCGAGGGTACACTATATCCGGAGGGTACACTATAGTTCACTATAACCGGAGTCGACTGTATTTGGTAAATCAGTTCTAAATGCATGACTTGTCACTAAACTAATATTGACATAACATCATTGAAGAAATTGAAGTCCAAAAGTAATATTTCTTGAATAGAAAATACCGACTTAAGAGGTCACTGCCACTGCTCGCGATCAAACATGCGCTGCACATACGGGACAAATGACTATAACATGTAAAGTGCCCGCAGACACTAAAAAGTCGGACCGGTAGCGGTAGTTCAGTGCATCACTGCAGCGCCTCTAACAGGGAGGTCCTAGGTTCGAGTCCTGATTTTCGACACTAACTTTTCAGCTAGGTCGAATTCAGTCGCTGACTGGAAGAGAATTCTAGCGGCCGGCTGCTCTGATCGGTAGTTTTCCGTAGTCTCTCCGATCAACACCGTGCGAATGCCGGAGCAGTACCCTACCAAACGGGCCACGGACCGCACGCGATCTGTCCTATCCTCTCCCCTTACACACACACTTACACTAACATGCATTACACTACCACATATTCCGGGAGACCGGTCGGGAGCTTAGAGCTTGTCCCGGCTTGGGGCAGTGCCCCGTTGCTGGGAGAGTCCTGGTTTGGGGCAACCCTACTACCCAACGGTAGGTCGGTGCCGGATCTCACCATCCAGCGGGGGAAGTTCACCGCCATCTCCCGAGAAAAAAACATACACTACACTAACAGGACTAATGACCAAAGCAGTGGACATGCCCGGAAACACGAAAAAATCAATCAATCAGTCAATCAATATAAAAAGTCGATCAGTCAATAATGAAATGGATCTAACGAATCTAAAGTGATTACACTTTAGATTCGTCTTTAGAACTAATCCCTGCTGAGTTTGGGCCAGTAGGCCTGTGTCGCGTCTCATATTGCATTGGGTGAGCACCGCAACGACTTTCCCGCTATAATCACACTACATTTACTACGCTGATGATTTCTCGGTAACAATAAATTCTGCCTCACTGCACGCGAATCCACACACATTGCCGTTCGACGCGCCCGACATGGCAACGCGGTACGCATTCGCCCGTTGTCCAGCCATTGTTTCCCTCGCGTCTCGACAAAAAAGCGCCGCCCTGCGCTGCGCCGCCATTGTGCTGTCGAAGGCGCGCGCGGGGCGACATCCAGAAGTCGCCGCGCGGGGCGCGCCGATCGCCACAATGGCGATGTGTCGATGGCGGCGGCGGCGGACAGGCGTTCGCGGAAGGCGGCGAGGGTCGCCGACCGGCCGCGACGCCTTCCGGGGTCTGCTTCTTGTGTTCACGCATTGGCACACACACACACACGCACACATGCGCGCACGCACGCACTCACACACACACTTCTACATAAACACACACACGCTCGTAGCGCGGACACTTACAGGAACGTACGTAGCGGGCACGTTGCATTATGGAACAAGGGTGATATTTGGAAGTCAGGGGGCGTGGTTATCAATCTTAACTGTTACATCTGGACGTACTTAAGTGGCTCAGGAAGTCAGTTGATGTCTTCGCAGTGACTGTGACGGAGGCAAGATTTGCGACACTAGCTTGTCAGCTAGGTCGAATTCAATCGCTTCAGGAGGAGAATTCTATGCCGGGCTGGTCAGATCGGTAATTTCTTGCGGTTTCTCCCGATCAATGCCAGACGAATGCCGAAGCAGTACCCTAACAAACGGACTACAGACCGCAACTTAACTTTTCCTCCTCTTACATGACATAACTCTCCTTTTATTTGTGTACTCTTACATGCATTACACTATCACACATGTCGAGAGTACAGTCGGATGCCTACAGCTTGTTCCGGCTGGGGCGGTGCCCCGCTGGTGGGAGATATCTGGTTGGATAGAAGTCCGCAAGCCGACAGGTAGGGTAGCACGGGATCATGCCAACCAGGGAGGGAAAATCATTCGCCACCTCCCGCTTTATAAAATATTCACTACACTTACGGGTCAAACGATCATAGAAGTTAATACGTCCGTCATCACAATACATTAATGTTACATCTGGTCTTGGGAAAAGGCGTCTCTTGCCTGTATGTTTGCCTTCAAATATTTAATAAAATTACTCAATTGTGTATTTAATTTCAAAATTTTCTATAGGTCTTAACCGTTTGTGGAGAAAGTTTAATTTATCTGTTGAGGGATCTGGTTGGAGCACTGTCTTCCACAGTTTTCAGATTGACGAGGCTTGCATTCTACTGTATTCTGGAAACGTAATAAAAAATGTCACAATCACACAAGCGTATATGACGCGAGTGCAAGGGACTGCATCTCTCGACCGACCAACTGGATCCACAGCCAACAAGATGGCTTCCTCATAAATAACCTCCGACTATTCATCTTGCGCAGATCTCGCGATATCACACCGTACTCCTTCATTGACTGTTCGAAACACACAGCCTGCAGTGAAGCCGGTGAATAACGAGTCCCACGTATTGGGTTTCTTGCCAGCAACTCGCTTAAATTGCGTGTGAAATCGATCGCGTATATCATGCGACTTTACCGGGTGTGGGAGGTTGGTATTGCCTTGAGCGTGGGGTTACCAACACACTCTTGTGAGTTGCAAGAAACTTCCTGTAGTCTTCCCTGGAAGGGACTACTTTCACAAGAACTGCCTACGAATGTTTATGTATGTTTCCGGGTTCCGACCGCAAAAAGCCGCATAGAGCTGTGTCCGAATGTTGCGTATAACGTTACGAAATACTAAATTTGGTATAAATTGCCGCCGCAGTTTACAAGATGAATGTGGCGTCTGGACGCTCGCTGCTGCAAGAGAAATATTTACGACAGCGCGTGCTCTCAAGATGTCTGGAGCTGTAATGTATTAGGAGATGGAAATCGGCGCACCGTTTTGCCGGATATCGGGACGTTTTATCTACTTGAGGGGCTGAGCCGAGCGTCTCGCATTTTACGTAATCAAGTTAATCGACCAATCGCGGAGTGTCGTAGAAACCCGTTCTTGCGCTCTGGGCTTCGATGCCAGCCCAAATCGCAGTTCCGCTTGTAGTTTTGTTTCGTTTTATTAAGCAATTCCGATTACAATCGAGGTTGGAAAAATTAGAAGCATTTATTAGGCGGATATTAGATTATTTTTCCATAGCAATAGTCAAGTTTGGCGGGGTCAATGCTGGTATACGAAATTTGCGTAAAGTGAACGGCCAGTTATTTCCGAAACTTCGCAATTCCAATTATGTGAAAACTGGAGACTGTGCCCTGCAGATTGTTTCTCAAAATGTTTTCTTGTTGGTAGATGGTTTAAATTAAATCTTTCAAAGTAAATATATTGATAAAATGTCGTTGCTGATTTTTCGATGCAATATTCCGTATTAGTATTATTTATTTCTACATAAATTGCGTTATATAAAGTATAATTTTACTCAGTGGGGTTGGATTTCTTTCATATTTGGAGATGGGTGTAGTTGCAAATGTTTCGTATCACAAATTTCGGAAGTTCGAAAGAAATCTTGTGGATGTATTGGTAATTTTAATATCGAATTCTTGACAGTGATATGTGGTAATATTTTTCATAAAAATGTTATTTTATTTTAACTATCGCTTTCATTTTCTCATGATTATGCTTTCTCATCTAATATTGATTTCATACCAATAATTCATTAGTGCTTCATTTAACTGGATTACTAAAATTAATTAGCAATGAATAGACAAATAATATTTTATACATATTATTTTAAATAAACCTTGGATGGCTCATTGCTGCTCTCTTTTCTTGCATAAAAACCGATCTCGATTCCTGATGAAGATAAAATCAATTTGTATATTCTGTAAGTACACCCAATTTTGTGTGGCTAGAGCAATAATGGAACTGCTGGGGAGTATGAAGTGGGGATGAGTTATTATGTTCGCTGTGAATGGTGTTTCTTGTATACCTATTAGATGCTTCGACACTTTGTCTGGATGAAGAAAACCATTCCAAACTATCTCATCCCGCCAAATTGCTCATTACGCCTCATTCCCTGAATACCAACAACGTTCTTATTGATATCCTACAAATAGTGAGAGTTTTATGAAGAAAATTACGCAACATGTATCTTTTAAATTGTTGGTATCAATAACATGTTTATGTTCGAACAGTTACATGTTTGTGATCAAATTCTTTCAAATTCAATATTTCCATTTAATTTCCGATTTATAATTTTCTCACTACAATAACAAGAAGTATACAGAGGTATTTGAACACGACGAAGTTCATCAAACAAACCTGTAGTTTGTTAAATAGTCACGAAATTTGGAAATCACAAGGTGAATAGGTGAAGATCCCAGGGAGCCTACAACAAGAGCTCTATAGGATTCTGTGTTGGATGTCCAAGCGAACGATCGATGTAATGACGACCTATCTAATATATTTTTCATTATTTCTACATAGCTGAACTCTTGCAATTACATCGCCTTAAATGCAGGGGCGTAGAAAAGTTACAACGGAAAAGTACCACAAATGAACTATACGAAAAATCAAAATTCCAAAATACTGTTTCACGTAATTATGGGTAAGTAAATTAGTGGTTCTTCAAAACTGATGAAATGAGCGGTTTAAACATTTTGGAACATTACGAACACTGATTATTATTCATTCTTAATACTTCATACCAATAATCGTGAACACAGAGTTAAATAGGTTTCTGAAGTGTATTTGAAATGTTTTAAATTTACCTAGATCTGCACTTGAATTTTGTGGTGAACTATTGTAGGATATCTTACTAATATCCTTACTTAAAATCGGAATCACATGTTGCCAATTTGTCAACGCAATCTTTTAATCGAGAAACTCATTTCGTCATCGTCAAATCAAAGTCAATAAACTAAACTTGAAAATACATTCAGTCTTTAGAAACTTTACAGCAAAACCTTGACGAAGAACCTAGCCAATGCTTGAATCTAGCTAGGTCGTGTGCAACTGGTATCTGAAGGCGAATTCTAGAACCGTCTGCTCTGACTGGTATTTTCCATGTTTTCTCGATTGCACCAGGAGAATGCCGGAACATTATCGTAACAAACACTACGTACCGCGCACGATCTTTCGTTCCTCTTCCTTGCCTTCCCTTCTCCTTTATTTACACACACACACATACACTCCCACACATGCCGGGAGACAAGTCTAGAGTTTAGAGCTTGTTCAGGTAGGGGCGGTGTCCATTTGGTGAGAGAAACCTGGATGGGGAATTCTCCGCGAGCCGATGTGTAGGTCGCCGCTGGCATCCTCGCGTAATAAAAACATTCAGTACACTTACGGGATTATTGTCCCTGTGAGTTGACGCTTAAGGACACACGATATAATCAATGAATCCTATGGTCTTCTGCCATGAGTGCACCACTGAATATGACTCGTAATAAAAAGTTATTTTTCGCCTTACCCTCTCAACTCCGCTCCGATCTCAGACAGAGAGGTCCTCGCACAGCGTCGCGAAAGCGACGAGCATTGGATCAGGAGACGAACAAAAAGGAGAGCCAACGGAGAAGAAATGTATTCTGCCCGCAGAGAAAATTCGCACCATATAATTTTCGTGACATAATTTTTAATAATAGAATTAGCGTCGGCTTTTTGCGGTCCGCGAAGCCGCATCCTTCAACTTTTTGCGGTTGTTCGGCCGGGGGGAGGGGGCGGAGGCGGCAGCTGTCTGAAGCGCGCCCTGTGGGGACGGCCGCGAGAATTAGCATAGCGCCGGCAAAACCTGAAACGCTCGCCATGCTAGTTCCGCCCAGCCTCTTTGCCTCGTGCTCTCCCTCTCTCACTCTCTCACTCTCTCTCCCTGTCTCACTCTCCTCACTCTCCTCACTCCTCTCTCCTCCCTCCTCTCCCCCTCTCTCCCCCTCTCCCTCTTCCCTCTGTCTCTCACTCCCCAGCCACTTCCTCTCGCTCCTCCTCTCACGTTCCTTCCGCATCCCCCAAATCCATCCGCATCTTTTTTCTTCATTTCACCACCATCACCTCCTGCTCCCTCTCTTCTCTTCCTTTTCCGTTCATCCTTCCTGTTCCTCGCTTCTCCACCACCCACTCTTCCGCCTTAGGTGGATCTCCCTCCGTCCTTGGCCCTCGATCTATTTCAACCGTTGACTAGAGGTGGATTCTAGCGGCCGGACATTGTGATAGGTAGGTTTCCGTGGTTTCTCCGATCAACACCAGCCTAATGCCGGAGCAGTACTCTAACAAACGAGCCACGGTCCGCGGACGATTTTTCCTTTATCTTCCGTGTCATATTCTCACCCCATACAAACACTTAACTTAACATGCACTACACTGCCACGTATGCCGGGACACCGATGGAGAGCCTCGATCTTATCCTGGTTAGCGCATTGTTCCGGCTGGAGGAGAAAACCTCTCTAAAGCCACGTTCTACTTGTATAGGTTCGCGCCGGAACTCACGTTCCTGTGGAAGGACGTCCCTACCTCCTCGGATATATTATACACTAAATTTATCGGACCAAATATCCCCTTGTAGCCGTCAGTGCCAGATTACTGAACAGGCTGGGTAGGCTGCAGCTTGGGACACGCAATTTTTGATGGCGAACGAATTTCAGCGGGTTCAAAATTTCGTAAGGCAAACTTTGAATGTTTTTTATAAAAATATTTCTTTTCCTAATTGTAACAAAAGAAAGTGTTAATGAATCAATTATATCTCCATTTATATATATATATATATATATATATATATATATATATATATATATATATATATATAGATAGATAGATAGATATAGATAAAATAAATACAAAAATATCGTATATTTATTAAAGCAATGTCGCAGTGAGAACTATTTATATGTATACGTAAAATCAATTAGTTCACGTACACATATTTGTGTCGGTTACAAATATCGTACAATAATATTTTATTCAAAATATTATAAATAGATCAGGATTCACTGGATAAATCAAACATTATAAAAAAACGATGATTCCAGTCAATCTATTGACTGGAAAGTCAATTGACTGGAATCATTGTTTTTTTCTTATAATATTATAAATAGCTTGTATGTTTAGAAAAGCAAATTAAGAGGGCGCTAAAACATTTGACAGCCTAGGGCGCACATAAGTCAAAGTCAGGCACTGGTGGCCGTCCCTGAAATATTATTCCTTACTCCTCCCTCTCTTCGTCAATCCGCCCGCCATCTGCGCTCTTACTATCGAACGTAACTGACTTAAGGGAAGTGTGTCTTTCACAGTGTTATCAACAGAGTGATCGTCCTGTTCTTTCAATATCATGTAGTAGTGAAATGAGTGAGGGTATAACGAGTTCGTGAAAATTCTAGGACTCAGCTCAGAGAAGGTTTTTTAGCTTCTGGTTCTTCGCAAATCTCGGATTTCGGCTTTTCGGCTTTACTTACCTTCAGAATTGTGGCTTACGAAGGATTTTTGCGTGCGTACTCCACAATATCAGTCGCTTCCGTCACACCATCGATTCCCTCAACTTCACACCATCGAAATGATGAAATGTAATTTTTTCAAATATCGATGCACGTTTTAGGACAACGAATGTCTGATTTAAAAAAATGTGTATTAAACATTTTCAAATATGAATCGTGATAATTGAATGAACCGTGATAATTGGTTTGTGATTGGATCGTGATTGATAGAATTGTAGTTTTGAACTTGGGTATTCCGAAAATGCCATATCCGTGAATATATTCGGACACGTGTGGTCGGATGAACTCATTTACTCGGGTTGTTGGTGCGCTCTTCTCCATCTTTGTTTTCGTTGTCTTGACTAATGTATTCTTCGGTTCTTTGAAAACATCATTTGTCGTTATTTGGCGACGTCTTAGCTTTCATTCTCTTATTTCTTTCCACGTTGTTTCTATTATTATTTGCAGTTTCCTCGATCCCATTCTTGACGTGCGATGATGTTCTTAGCTTTGTTTTGCTTCTTCAAACCTATCTAGTATATCACTCTTTTCATACCTAACTAGCATATGACAATCTCTATATAATTGCATTTTCAGAGATCCCTTAGAATAATTCCTAATTTTCTCTTTCTAATCAAATTCATTTTGTGTGGCCTTTTCCTCAAGTCAACTTTTACAATGGGTTCCAGAAGTCGTAATTTAGAAACAGATATGAAAACAAAATATTCACTACTCATTTTCAAAAAAAATCGTTGAAAATAGATTTTATTACATGGGAGGTTTTTTTCTTTCAAAATTTAAGTCGTATATGACTTAGTGTAGGGATCACAGAATTTTGAAAATGTGCACACAATTCACTTTTCCCCATAGCACCTCATATGCAGTTTTTAACTGTTTTTTGACGTAAAATAAATAAATAAATAAGTTTTTCTTGTGGTCATTGCTCAGTTTACTGAATGTTTCCCAGATGTTTGGGCGTACTCCTTCAGTTACCACTTGTCCTTCCTATCGGCCGTCAATTTCTCCACTTTGCACAACCTTCCCTCTTTCACGCCCATATTTCTTTGCTTTCGTCCTTCCCTTACCACACTTACCCTTTCAACGCTTTCCTTTTCAAATCTTCCTTCCCCAAGCCTTCGTTACAATCTGTGCCTTTCCGCATCCTCCCTTTCTCACCACTTCCGTTTCCTACCTTTCAACTCATCTCTTTCCAAACCTCTACCATCCCACTACCACAGGCCTTCTGCTTGAGCACGTGCTCCAAAGTCTCGTTTTGTTCCGGCCCTCCGGCAAGGAATGCATTATTTAGTACGCAAAATCCTTTCGGGCATTAGAAACGTATTTTTGTGTAAGCCACCACTTTATCTGCGAGTCGGGCCCAGCCCGGGGTGAGCGTGGGGATGTTCTCTTGCCAGTGGGGATCTCGCCCCCCCCTACACCCCACGAGATGAGCTGCGCTCCGCGAACGTCAGCTGTTTCGGGAGCAGGAGCGTTTTGTTTGCTCTTTTTTGCGGATCGATCGCGTGTTCGAATCGCATTCGGGCAAAACCGAAATTTGTGTTGTGTGTTTGTGGTTTTTGTGGCTGGGCAAACTCTCAGTTCGTTACTATGCCAATCCTGGGAACCGGACGCTGAACAGATTTTCGCTTTGTCGCTGCCAGCAACCTATTATTGGATTAATGATCTCTCTGGTCTTTCAGATGAACCAGAATTACGTGATACACGTGAATCACGGGGAATTAATGAGCCGTTTGGGCAAAAGTTCAATGGTAGTGCTATAAAATAGAATTTCTTCCAAAATCTGGCAAATGAGTTGTTCTCTTCTAGTTTTCCAACTTCGAAACTTATATCTAACAAATTCTAACACCGCCGAAACATATATCAACGCTTTTTCTTTTAATAATTAATGTTTGCTATTTTTGATGTGTTGTGAGTGAAAACACAACGCTACATATTTTATCATCCTCCGAATACTTATAAGACTAACATCCATCCGTTGCATCAAAATCACGAATACTGCGAGGGAAAGGTGGAAAACTTTCCGCCAAAAGAGAAATGCATCTTAACCACTCTGCCTTGATTAATAATGTCAATATCGTAACGTATTTTCATAAATTATTTTATGCGCTCTCGTTCATTTAGTCCATATAACGTGGAGCATAAATAACAAAACCCAAAAAGAAGACTGTAAAATGTACTTCTATGCGTCAACTCAGTACTCTTTTACCCGAAGATTTTCGCGGGTAAGCTCAGATATTCCTATTTCCCTCTATTTCCTCTCCACCTTACTCTTCCCGGGCTTCTTAAAAACTATTCTGATGGTCGGAAGTTTTTTCTTCTGATATTGATTGGAAGGAGCAAAGGCGTTTTGATGAATGGAGGTCAAGATGAATTCAGGCCTCGATTGATTGATTATTGTTAGTGATGCTAAGGTCATTAGTCCCGAAAGTGTAGTGTATGTTTTTCCTGGGGAAGTGGCGATCGGCGGTGCTCTTCTTCCGCTGGATGGCGAGATCCTGCATGAACTACCATTGGCTAACGGAGATTCCCTCAGCGAGGTATCTCCCACCTGCGGGACACCGCCCCAACCGGGACAAGCGGGTCGGAGACCGGGACGGAGACCGGGTCGGAGAGTGGGTCGGAGAGTGGGTCGGAGAGTGGGTCGGAGAGTGGGTCGGAGAGTGGGTCGGGAGCGGATCGGAGAGTGGGTCGGAGAGTGGGTCGGAGAGTGGGTCGGAGAGTGGGTCGGAGAGCGGGTCGGAGAGCGGGTCGGAGAGCGGGTGGGAGAGCGGGTCGGAGAGCGGGTCGGAGAGTGGGTCGGAGAGCGGGTCGGAGAGTGGGTCGGAGAGTGGGTCGGAGAGTGGGTCGGAGAGTGGGTCGGAGAGTGGGTCGGAGAGTGGGTCGGAGAGTGGGTCGGAGAGTGGGTCGGAGAGTGGGTCGGAGAGTGGGTCGGGAGCGGATCGGAGAGTGGGTCGAGAGTGGGTCGGAGAGTGGGTCGGAGAGCGGGTCGGAGAGCGGGTCGGAGAGCGGGTGGGAGAGCGGGTCGGAGAGCGGGTCGGAGAGTGGGTCGGAGAGTGGGTCGGAGAGTGGGTCGGAGAGTGGGTCGGAGAGTGGGTCGGAGAGCGGGTCGGAGAGCGGGTCGGAGAGCGAGTCGGAGAGCGAGTCGGAGAGCGAGTCGGATTGGAGAGCGGGTTTGAGAGGGTCGTAGCACGTGTAAGAGAGTGGGTAAGAGAACGGGTCGGAGAGCTGCACATAGAACGGAACATGGCGGGAGAGCGGGTCAGAGAGCGGGTCGGAGAGGTGGTAAGAGAGCGGGTCAGAGCTGGACGGGACTGACTTAGAGCGGTCTGGCAGCAAGCCGGGGGGGGGCGAGGGGACGGCGGGGCGTTCGGGCGGGGGGGAGGTGGGGTGGGGGGGGGCAACGCCTCCACCACGTGTGGCCCACGCGCGGGCGGGCGGCGCGAAGGCAGGGGGAGAGGAGAGACACGTGTCGGGAGGGCAAGGAGCGGCGCCTGAATACCAAACTCGGCTGCGGCACCGTCGCCCGCCTGCGTCAGTGCGTCGTCCCTCGTCCTTCGTCTTGACGGCGCCGTGAGCACCCTACGCAACCCCCCAACGGTCACAGGTACAGTCGAGGTATCTCAGGCACAGCACGGCAAAATAATTGAACAAAGTTTCAATATCAACCTTTCATTTCTTGACAATCATGGATAAGATGAACCTTTTCAATAATTTTATTAGTGTGCAACATTTTTAAGACATATTTCGTTCTCATCATCAGGATGTAAGTTTGATCAGATTTACAAATTTGATTTTAAACATTTCATATATGTACATAAATAAAAAAGGCTAGAATGTAGTTGTAAATATAGAGAATACGAATATAAGTATTTCGTAATATAGAGAATTACGAATAAGTAATTGAACGTACAGGCTGTCAAAGTCATTAGTCTCTGACGAAGGTAGCTCAGAGGAGAGAACTAATGCACCTCGAAAACTGAATAGAATGATTGAAATTGTTGGTAATTTCTTCATGTGCGCTTATTTTTTGCGAAGAAAATAATGTAATTTATAAGATGCATTCCCTCTAGCACCCATTCATGAATGCATTGTGCTAGTAATGTAGCTTCGTGCATTGATGTCGAAGGTCACAGTTCTTTCACAACGTATGTGGACAAGAAATGAATGCACTCTCCAAAAATCAGAGTTTAATGGCAGGTAATACATTTTGTGTATGTTTCATATGTAGGATGGGGGCCAAAATATCACACGTATTACTAATGTCACCTGGTTCGGTTAAGATTTAACACCATAGTCATTATGTCCCATTTTACTAGGCTATGGTTAAGTCTGAAGGTTACATAAATTTACATGGACTTGTGGTTCCATTACGAGTTTTATTTCTCCTTCTGGGTGTTAGTACGTAATACTACATTTCACTACAGTGTATTTGTAAATAGTGTGTTAGATTATGTACTGTGCGTTTGTAACTGTGTTGCAATGTTTTTTTTGTCACAAATGTCATTGCGTGAACAATGAAACCAAGGCCACATAAGAAAAGCATCTATACTTTTAAAGACCAAAAGTTGGCAGCCGAGTGTTATGGAAGATTCGCAACAGTCCGACAAAATTTAGAGTTTGAACAGTGGCAAGTTTCCGTCTACACGTGGTTCGTCTGTAGCACAGAATCTCTTTATCTCTGAAAGGCGTCTAGAAATTTCCTCGTCAAACACAAAGTTGAAGAAAGGATTTGCCAAACTGGTTAGTGGATCTTCCTTCTCAAATGCTTTTATAGAGTGAATAAATAAAATCAAAGTGAAGGCATTCAGTCTACAAACATCAAGCAAACAAAACGGAATATAATATCAGGTCAGGTCCGTAGCAAAAGAAACGAAGAAAATCTTAAAAACATACGAGGTCTTTCTTCCTATACTTTAAAAATGTAAAACCATATTTTTAGTGCCACAGAGTAAATTTGTTTAACCCGTTGACTATGAATGCAAAAAATGCAATATGAATCTTCTTTCCTATGTAGACCGCTAATTACTTGTCATCGTCTTACCTGATTGAGTTCTGTTTTGTGTATTTACCTGATTGTGTTCTGCAGTGTTTCTTAACTGGGAGGTCCTAGGATTCGTGTACCAACACCAGTCTAATGTCAGAGCAGTACTCTTAACAACTCAAACGAATCAGCGAATGCACGCGGTGTATCCTTACTCTTCCATGTCCTATCCTTACTCCGTACACTTTGACATGTACTGCACTACCACATATGTTGGGAAGCATAAAGCTTGTCCTCGCTGGGATGGCGCCTCGCTGGTGGGAGATACCATATTATAGGAAAAAGCCCCTACGTCGACTTGTAAGTTGGCGCCGGATTTCACCGTCCTGCTGGGAAAAACCTCCGCCACCTCCCGAGATAAAACATCCACTACACTTACGGGAGTAGCGAACATACGAGTTGACGCGCCAGGAAACAAGTAATAATCAATTAATCCAACTATCTATTTAATATCTGCTCAAATTAGAATGACTGACTTGTGATAGAAAATCAGTAATTGAACGATTTTAATGTTTGTCGCTATCGTTATCAACTGTTTGCTTTTGAGGACTCTGCGGTTATTGTTTACTTTCTACAGTTTCAAAATTAGTGCTTGTCGGCCCGGTGGCCGAGATCGCTAAGGCAGTAGTGGCATAGTGATCTCGGACCAAAGGGTAGCGGGTTCCAGTCCCGTCTCGGGCATGGTTGTATTTGTGTTCGTCCTTTCACCCCTTATCATCACCATACTGTTTCATCTTCATAGTACCATACCGTTAACACCACTAGTGCTTTCATTCACCACATTACTTAACTATCCCATAAGTTCTTCTCTAATATTCACCATATTCAACATTATCTCGTTCAACCTCTGTAAAACCCCCCCCAAAAATAAATTCCATTCCACATATTTTATACAATATTTTCAACCTAGAATAATATCTAGAGGTGCCATCATGGCTTCCTCTACCACTAGAGAGTTAAGTTAGGTTAAGTGATATAAGTTAAGCCATCACTGCATATGTATAGTTTTATAGGAACTGATATATGTACAAAAACAATCAAATAGTAAAACATAATTTAAAAAACCAATAGTGGTTGCTAATGACCTAGATGTTGAGCGACCTTAAATAACCAATATATAAAAAAACTAGTGCTTCTCAAACTCCACGTACTTTATCGCTCGTATTTCCACGCAAAATTACGCGAAAAGACTCTAATTTTCGAAAAATTGTACATGACTTTATTTCAAAATCTATCTTTAAGTAACAGGTTTAATTGAGGGCAAAATCTCTATCTGTAATATTTTAGTTGCAGGAAGACTCCGCAAAAATTTTGAACTTTTGCAATTGTCGATAAATCAGGGTTTTCAACGAATATGAGACCTGCACCTTTCTCTTTAACGTCCTTCACACTACTCAACAACAAAATTTAATCAAAAAAGATGGAGCCATTTTTTTGGAAAATTTTGAAAATGACTCGAGGCTTTCATGTAAATTATCCCCTAAAGTTAAAATATCGGTTTCAATTACAAAGGGTCGCGATTTCAGACTAATCGATTTCGGAATATCAATTTTGGAGAAAATCGGATTACCCGCTAGCGTTGTTGACAGACGAATGAATAGTCATTTTGACATCATGACTTTTCGGCATCAAGGAACCACGAAACAGGATTCTCGCTACTCCACGTGTTAGAGGATTCTTTTCTAAATTTAGCAACTGGATTGATACAGGTTACCTTCGTTACCAAGACCCTGTAATAAGAGTTTTTCTGCCGAAAATTCACTGTTTTTTCGCTCTTCATGACATACCTTTCTCTCTATTCCGTAGCGACAAATTGATTAGAATTTATTCATTCATTGACTAGAATGTCACATGTTCTTATTCCAAGTTTACCTACTCATATCCCTTGCAGTCTTTGTCACGGCAAGGCGATGGAGTTGTTCACTGTGTCCACCAGGGGCGCGGCAGTGCCGGGGGCATCTTCCCCCTGCGCTCCCACCGCTGGCGACCTCCCAAAGCAGAGTTTACCTCCTCTCGGCTCAATTTAACTCCGTGCCCCGCGTAGGAAGTTGGGGATTAGGGCACGGTCCCCGCCTCGCCCGACTCGACCCCGCCCCTCCCTGCCCCCTTCATGGCCTGTCTCTCCTCTCCTCGCCCCACACTTGCCGGAGCTGAGCCCAAACGCGCGGATTCGCAAACAAAGAATAGTGGGAATGCGCTGAACACCGGAATTTTTCCTCCACTTAGACCTCATTAACAATGCAAACTTACTCATAAATGTATCGTCATTGCAAAACCTAGAAATGAGTTATTAGGAGAGGACATTCACAACGCCTTGACGTAACAGTAGGCGTAAATCCGTAAACGTAAAGGGTTCACGAGCTCCAAGCTTTTATGTATAAGTTTACGCCACAATTTTACGGCGCGTGGGCATGCTCGAGTTGCACGCCCACATCTCTATTGTTGCAAAATCTCTATGTGGAGTTTAAAATATTTGCGACCGACTTGATTTAAAGCTCTCTTCAGTGACAATTACTTGCATGTACGAAAGATTTAAATCGATAGGAAAGTCGAAGAAAAGGTAGAAAACAATCAATACGTTAAATTCTGATTGGTTCAGACGAAACCAGTTTACGTACGTCATTATGAATGATTGTTTTTGAGTGTTAATTTTATTACTAAGTTTACAGCATTACGTTACGGTTAAGTTTACTTTGAGAATGAAGCCTTACTCTTGTTACCAAACAACTACTAAGACGTTCTTTAGAAAGGTCCATGGCTTCGTTGAAATATCTAAAATTGAGGGATAAATTGCGTTGAAAAAAATACCTGTTTTTAATATTGAAGATGTAGGAGTGTTTCGAATTTAATTTAAAGTTTTACAATTTTTAAAATTTCAGACATTTGAATAAAAATTGAAACTGTAGCATATTTATAAATTTTCTTTCGTTTATTTGAACAAAAATTTAAAGAAAAACATTGTAGTAATTTCCATGAAAATGTTGAAAATTAGAAGATACTGCTCAACCTTACTGCGCTACCACGTTCTATAGACATTAGCTTTTCAGCTAGGTCTGTCGCTGTCTGGATGAGAATTATAGAGGCCGGCTGCTCTGATCGGTAGTTTTCCGTGGTTTCTCCTATCAACACCAGGCAAATGCCGGAGCAGTACCCTACGAAACGGGTCACGGACCGCGCGCGATCTTTCCTTCTACTTCCTTGTCCTATCCTCTCCCCTTACACACACACACACACACACACACACTAACATGCACTACACTACGACATATTCCGGGAGATCGGTCGGGAGCTTAGAGCTTGTCCCAGCTTGGGCGGTGCCCCGCTGATAGGAGGGTCCTGGTTAGGGGGAAACTCCACTAGCCGACGGTAGGTCATCACATGTTCCCCTTAAGTGTGGACAATAAATAAAATCAGGGAACATGAATGGAAACACCTCTAGCTGGCAAAAGTTCGACCCGAAAATGCCAAAGACAGACACATTCTTTGCAGAAAAAGCATGCCAAGTGCTATTTTTGCTATAATTCAATTTGATGTTAATTTGCCCACAAAATATCAACAAAAGGTAAGAAAAAATAACTGGCAGTGTGGAAGAGATGTTTTGTGATAATTGAAGGCTACATTTCAAATAAGGGAATGCCTCGTGAACTTCAGTTTAACACAAATTATTTTGAAGAGGAACATTGCACGTCACGTCCACTGCTTAGATTTGAAGCGCCCAGTAGAATATTCAATCTAACTCTTGTTTACTTTACTCGTGTATCTGTTGAATGCGGCATTAATCACATCGTCTCATCGGCTGATTGGCTGTCACTAACAAGTGCTTCTCGCATAAATCTTGTCGGGTTCCACTTCATTCTCTCTCCACGTGGTAGTTTATTATCAATATTCGATTCTCGACCTGGCTTTGTCATGAAAGTTGCAGCTCCACCACTCCAGGAGCACGTATTTCATGGCCACCTGGCAGGGCCGCGTTGGAAATTAATCTCATCGAGAAGAGAAGAAACGGATTTCCGCGAGGGAGAGAAAATGTAATTCGTACCTGTCGGCCATTTTTCTCGGCGGCTGCCGCGGATGCCAGAGCAATCGCATTAACTCCTCCGCCGTGGCCTCGCGTCGGATAACGCGGCGCGCTAGCAGGCCCCACGAGCCAGGGGTCAGCGCTACTTGTTTGCCGGAAGGCGTGTTTGTGTATTAGTGTGTGTGTTTGTTTGTATGTGCGTATGTTAAGTGCTAGTGTGTGTTTGTGCTGTCGTGTAGCTGCGGGTGTTGAGAGAGGAGGAAAAAATGAAGGCGTGATTTTTATTTTTAATTTTTTTTTTTACATTTGTTGCGTGAAATCACGACGCAACGCGTCTCCTAACCCCTTGTTGGGTATTCAGTGCTTTTTGAAGTAATCCTCCGTTATTTTATACCTATATTCTTAGTATATGGAGTAATCCTCTGTTACTGTATATGTCCGTCACGTCTTGTTGTATCTTTGCGTACACGACTCCCACCACGTGCTTCTGCGTGACTACCCAGCGGCCAGAATTGGGAAGGAATGAGGGTAGGGGTAGGGTTTAGGAGACTTCACGGGGATTGGACTATCCCTTGTGAAGCAGTCAAATTTCACATGAGATTTGACGGGAATCGAACCCAGATCTGCTTGGTGAAAGGAGAGCGACTTCGCTCTGCGCCACGAGATGACCGAGGTGGGTGGCGTAGGTGGGAAATCTGAGTGTGTTCCGTCTGAAGGGAGATGGAGATTAATTGATTGTTAGTGATTTCCGGCGCGTCAACTGCAGTCACTAGTCCCGTAAGTGTAGTGTTTGTTTTAAGCATGGGGTGACAGTGATCCCCGGGTAGTTGGCGAAATCCGGTGCCCACCTACGTCGTTTTGCGGGGATTTTCCCAACCCAGTATCTCCCACGAGCGTGACACCGCCCCAGTCGGGAAAAGCTTTAAGCTCCCGAAATTTACAACAGTGCAGTGCATACGAGTGTGAATGTGTGTAAGGGATGAGGAAAGGAAAACCTTTCCTCTTCCTTGTGAGGAAGGAAAATCTCGTGAGGTCCCTGGCCAGTTTGTTACGGTACTGTCCCGGCAATCGCCTGATATTGTTCCAAGGAAGCACGGAAAACCGATAACCGATACGAACAGCCGCCGACACTGATAAGAGCAGCCGATACGTGCTGACATAACCGATACGAGCTACCGATAAGAGCATCCGCCTGCTTGAATTGACCTCCCGATATCAGCTAGGTATGTAAGTAGTTCAAATATCTAGCCACCGTCTGTACTCGCATCATAGGGTCTGCCGGTTGGAGGCTCTGTAGTGACATCAGTTGATGCCCTGAGCCACCTAAGGTGGTAGGTGTGTGTTTGTTTTGTAGTGGTTGCAGCAGCGAAAGGTAGATACAGGAGGGGAAAAATGAAGGTGTGAATTGGATGACATGAACGGAGAGTCTGGGAGTGTTCAAATTGAAGGGCGATAGTTCATGTTATAGGAGGAGATAGGTAGTGGTTCTGAAAAACAAAATCTGAGAAAGGCGGTTGGCCTGCGTTTTTCAGTAGTAAACAGGCGGGCGATTGCGAAAGAGAGTGCTGAAGAAATGTGTCGAGGAGATAATGAGGTAATGGTAGTTTTGATGTTGAAAGCGTAAATTTGACGTCACGAGCGTCGAAAATATGAACGGAGGCTACTAGTTCGTTTTGGAAAGGCATGAGTTCTGTGGATGCCCGCGTGCGGTGAGGGGGAAGGCAAAATGGTGATGGCGCAATTTGGAGTGAAGAGTGATCAGAGTTAAGGTATTGCTAGAATTGGAGATGGGTGATAGGTCTTATTGATTAATTCATTGATTTTTCATGTTTCCGGGCGCGTCAACTACTTTGGTCTTTATTCCCTTTAGTGTAGTGCAGTTTTTCTCGGGAGATGGCGGTGATCTTCCCCTACTGGGTGGCGAGATCCGGCGCCGACCTACCGTCGCCTAGTGGGGTTTCCCCCTACCCAGGACTCTCCCACCAGTGGGGCACCGCCCAAGCCGGGGCAAGTTCTAAGCTCCCGAACTGTCTCCCTGAATTTGTGGTAGTGTAGTGCAGTGAATATGGGGAGAGGATAGGATAGGATAAGGAAGAGGAAGGAAAGATCGCGTGCGGTTCGTGCCCCGTTTATTAGGGTACTGACCCGTCCTTCGCCTGATGTTGATCGTAGAAACCACGGAAAACAATCGATCAGAGCAGCCGGCCGCTAGAATCCCCCCCCCAGACAGCGACTGAATTCGACCTAGCTGAAAAGCTAGTGTCGAAAATCCTGCCACCAACAGGACTTGAACGTAGGAGTGATAGGTTTGAAATGGAGGTAATAGTGAGTAAGAAGAACTTGCGTCAACTTTTACAATTGCGCGTTCCGGTAATATGTGGAGTGTGCTGCACTTGTCTGAAAAATTAAGTTTTCATTCGCAAATAAGGACAATGAGGACAAAAAATAGTATGTATGAAACCCGATTGAATAGTTAACATCTTATCCAACAAATTCATGTAACAACTTACTACCATTTCAATGAAGTTACAATCCTTCCAAGTTCATCATAATACAGAAAGAATTTTGGGATGCGGGAAGTGATACAATAAGCACATGGATAGTG
Source organism: Teleogryllus oceanicus (assembly GCA_964035755.1). Taxonomy (NCBI): domain Eukaryota; kingdom Metazoa; phylum Arthropoda; class Insecta; order Orthoptera; family Gryllidae; genus Teleogryllus; species Teleogryllus oceanicus. The sequence goes on from CAXIVR010000007.1 coordinate 110,127,147, forward strand.
TAGTGGAAGAATAATTTGGACGATGTGGATGAATGGGAACGTCCGTTCGACAGGATGAAAAATGAAAACAAGAAAGATAATGAAATCTAAAAACGACAGAAGCTATTAATGAAAGTGTCTGTGAAATAATTTAAAAAAATACAGTATTTCATTTAAAATATATGGTAAACTGAAATATGTTGTCCATAATTCAGTGAATAAGAGGGGTCTCATGAAAATGTATTGTGGGTTTTAGAAGCGTTTGTTGGAAAGCGTTTTCATAACTACATATGTCATACTTGTTAGTTCACTAATTATTCCCATTATAGAGATCGTCGATAAACTGTCAAATTAACCACACGAAATGCTGAACGATAAGAGCGTTAATAAACACCTGGCCAAAGGAAAGAGGTTAGAACGATGAAAAATCAGTTGACATTGTTGCTAAACGGAACCCCTTATGTTGCATCAACAAATACAAAAAAAAATGCTGTACGAAAGGTAAATAGAGAGAGGTGATTGGAAGAGAGATTCCCTAGGGGAGATACGTCGAACATTTTCGGATTGATAATGAACAACCACAGTGGATTTAGTTGATTGAATGGGCGAGTGGACTGATTGGATGGGCCAACAAGTGATGAATAGGTATTAAGGAAATCGAAGTCGAGGAACGTAGTAGTCGAGAGCATTGGTTGTGGAACCTGCAGATAAATTTTTTTTTGGGGAATTAATAGTGGGAAAAAAAAAAAATTAGCGGGAGTAAATGGAGTAGATAGTGAAGTATATTTTAGGAGGAGGAGAAGAGAGAGAGAGAGAGAGAGAGAGAACGTTTTCAAGAGGAGTTGTGCCCTTTCATTCAATCAGCCAAACGTTGTGAATTGAATCTATGACTTTTTGTAGGAAAAATAATCAGGAAGGCAATGAATATCAAATAGAAACTGATTGGGTGGAATGAAAGAAAATAGCTAGAGAAAATGAGAAATTGCGGGCAAGACTGCAAAATCTTTTGCAAGCTTCACTAATACCATCAGTAATTGCATCAATGTTTGCCCGTGTTACTATTTCATCGATTAGTTTTGTATTCATCTCCGAAAGTAGGTGGAGATATATTCTTTATATCCTCACATATCCGTGGTGGCTTCGACTGCGAGAGTGATTGATGGATGATTATGAGAGGTCTGTGATTATCATATATGGGTAGTTATGGAAAAGATGTTGTTCAGATAAAACAAGTGATTTGATGAAAAACTAACCAAGCGACAAAGTGAACATATCGTTAGCGCGTACGTCTTGTGTGACAATCCCTCTATATGGAGTCAATTCTGTGTACAGTAGTCTGACATTTCTCCGACCTCTGATAACTGGGGTTCAAATAGAAGTGACGTCTGGGGTGCAGCAAAAGGTTTTTAATGCAGGTTGAGGTGCAGAAAAGAGTGTTGGGTTATTTGTAAGGTGCCCCGGAAGATGCGTCTTATTTCATAATTTCTCCATCACGTAGATCAGAACATCACACATCACCCATCCATTAAACCACTTATCTCTGCTCAGATCGATAATGATAAAGACGTAATTTCACGAAGTGAAGTAATTGTATTCGACAGGGGTGGAAAGAACAACCAATGACGAAATAATGGGATTGTAGAAATGCTCATATGGTGGTGTTGACATTCCTGGATGAAATAAAAGAAATCATCTTTATCAACTAAAACTTTGGATAAACTAGCTTTCGACGGCTTTGCCATCAATATACTTCAGACCTTGGACACTGCCTCCCAAACTTCGCCATCTGTTGCCAGACTAATGATGACAATGCCGCCGAAACACGGTTCTCGCAATAAATTTATGTTGACAAAGATAACTTCTATCATTTCATCCAAGAAATAACAGTAAAAGGACTGGAAGAACATATATTGGGAAATATTTGCCGGCAAGCCCGTCTCAATTTTAGTAAACTACCGTGAAACGAAAGCTAAGCAATAAAGCTAGTATTTCCGTAAAATTTAAAATGCTCTGTAACAACGTACATGAACTTCATTATCGCAGCTGAAATACTGTGGCGACGAACATTTTTGGTTAGTGATTCCGGGCGCGGAAACAGCTTAGGTATTTAGTTCCGTAAGTGTAGTGCATGTTTTTCTCGGGAGATGGCGGTGATCTTCCCCCGCTGGATGGCGAAATCCGACGCCGACCGACCGTCGACTAGCAGGGTTTCCCCCTTACCACGTTTCTCCCACCAGCGGGGCACTGCCCCAGCCGGGACAATCTCTAAGCTCCCGACCGGTCTCCCGGAATATGTGTAGTGTAGTACATGTTATTTTAAGTGTGTATGTAAGGGGAGATGATATGACAAGGAAGAGGAAGGAAAGATCGCGCGGTCCGTGGCCCTTTTGTTACGGTACTGCTCCGGCATTCACCTGGTGTTGACCGGCGAAACCACGGAAAACTATCGATCAGGGCAGCGGTCCACTGGAATTCTCCTCCAGACAGCGACTGAATTCGACCTAGCTGAAAAGCTAGTGTCGAAAATCCTGCCGCCTTCAGGACTCGAACCTAGGACCTCCCGGTCAGAGGCGCTGCAATAACATCAGTTGATGCAATGAGCCCCCACTCCCGGTCCGTGCAGACGTGAAGATGAGCAACACACGATGAGAGGCATGTCCATCGCGAGCATAAAAGGGAGCTCAGCCGCCCAGGGCGTGTGTTTCGGGCGGTCAGAAGACCGCCTCCACGCCTGCGCCAGCCTCTGAATTATTGACGGCGGCGGCGCACAGCCGCGGACGCCTCCAATTAAGGCTGCGCTTGTTTTCTTATTATTAACACCCACCCGCCTGCCAGCCCTTTCAACGCGCTCCTGTTCCGCGTCTCCGACTCCCGTTGACCGCCAATCGCCCCCACCCCCACCTCTGCCGATGGCCGTTCTAAGGCGACCATCCCTCTTATTCGTTGACTTGTAGACACTATATACGTGTGCATGTATGTGTACACCGATACATACTGTGTGTACTGTAAATCATTCCATCCATCCGATCCAACAAACCATCCATGCGTGTTCCAACCATCCATACATCCATCATTAACCATCCCAGCTATCCACTCACCCAATCCATCCCACTCCACTCATCCACTCACCCATGTAACCCCAAGTAACCAAACCAAAACCACTTAAACATAAAACCACTAAAAACCCTCACCCAACTAACCATCCACCCAACAAACTATCCATCGAAATAATCATCCATCCCCTAACTATCCACCATCTAGCTATTCATCTATCTAGCCATCCATCTTAACAATCCGTACACTAACCATTCATCCAACTATCCAATGAACATCCATCCCTAACTAACCATCATTCCCCCCATTTGGAGACAAACTTCATCCCTCTCACCCGTCCCGCCCGCGATTCGGCAAGCCACAGCAGATATTAAATTTTCGCCGCGCGCCCGCGCCAAATCCGTCACCAGCTGCCTGCTGGAAAGTCCTCTGGACCCTTCCTCCTTGTCCTGCAATTAAAAACGAATTAGAAGCGGCCCGCGGCGGGGCCCTTTGGGAGCATGTGTGTGTGTGTCATTCTCGCGCAGTTCGGTGGGTTGTTCAGTTGCTGTGAGCCTCGTCTAATTTTGATGAATCGCTTGCTCTTTGTCGAGGTTTATTCCCGACGGGTCAAGGGAAGCGGGAGCAACGTTTGGTTGGTAGGGTGGGGAGGAGGTTTCGTAATTTGCTGGGAGTTTGCATCGCTTTTCGTAGGAAGACTTGCAGAAAGTAGGTTGCATAAGAATAAGAAGAAATAAAAGAGGTCATCTTCGTCAACATATCAGCTTTATTAAGATAGCCGGCTATCTTAATAAAGCTGATATGTTGACGAAGATGACCTCTTTTATTTCTTCTTATAAGAACGTCAACAACACCCAATCAGAATTCCCACAATGCATAAGAATAGACCTTTTTATGCAATGTTTAAGAAACGTGGGGTATTTGTGATCAATGCGTGATGGAGAGGGAATATATTTCAGAGCGTTACGTCTAATTCTTTCCATTCGATGCTCCTTTCTCAGTGAACTACTACAGGATTTATCATTTGAATAGTTTAATATAATAATATTAACTGTGGTGGCACCTCATGGGCGCGACTCTGCTGGGCGTTGGGATGTTTGAATCGAATTTATTACTACTGATAAAAAAGAATTTGTATTTTATGTGTAAAAGTGTTTAGAATTTACGCAGCTTTTTAAAAATAAATTGTCAATAGTCTTGCAAATAGTATAAATGTTGGGACACTTACTGTTACAGATTTCTGATAGAAAAATTAACTTTCTGAAATTTATCGTCCTATTCAAAATTTTTAAATGATAAGCCTTCTTCTTTCATATGTGACATTGCCTGGGAAATATGTAATTTGTTTCGACTCTTCTTCATAGTTTTGGTTATTTACATGTAGCTAAATGTATAAATACAAGCATTTTGTTTTCTGATTTGGCAAATATTATTGGAAACTGTGAGCTCTTTCTTTAGCAAGTTTCTCTTGGGAAGAGGTAAGTGTGTTTGGGCTGACATGATTCCAAAAGTCAGTCTGTTGTTCATTGGTGAAAATTGTCTCGAGGTTGACCCATAGCGTGATACCAGTAGCTTCCACACTCTGTTTCCAACGAGGACAGCAATTCCCCCAACGTAGTAGAACGTTTTAGGAGGAGAAATTGTCGGCGACCTATCGCATTTTTTTCTTGCCTCATTTCATTAGTGTCCCTTCGTTACTCTCTCCACCATAGTTTATTATTCTTGGAGATTTGAATAAAGATGAACATCCTGGGTCTGATGTGAAAAGAATCCAAAAGAAGTATAATACAAAGTAACAATTATTAAATAATAAAAATTCATAACTTTTCAGATCTAAGCTACTATAAACCTCGCAAGGATTGAAAACTGAAAATCCGGGAGTTTTGCGTAGTTCTGTGACGTCGACACAACAAACAATTCACATCAAAAGGGAGAGAAGGGAATGGGGGGTGAGTGAGCGGGTAAGTGAAGAGGACGGGGGGGTTGTGGTGGGAATGAGTGTGCGGGTGTGGCAGTGGGGTGGCAGTTGGTGGTGGGAGTGAGAGGCGGTTGGTGGTGAGAGTAAGGGGGACGAGGGCGGTTGGTGGTGCAGTAGAGACAGGGTTGGGGGAGCGGTTGGGGTGAGGAGGGAGACTGGTGGGCAGTTGGTGGGAGGGAGAGGGCGGTTGGGGTGGAGTGGGAGAGGGCGGTTGGGGTGAGAGTAGGGGACGGGAATTGGGGTGAGGAGAGAGGGACGAGGGGGGTTGGTGGTGGAGGAGGAGAGGGGCGGTTGGAGGTGAGAGTGAAGGGGGCGGGGGGGAGGTAGGGGACGGAGTGGGAGGGGACGGGAGGCGCGGGCGGTGGTGCCTTGATCGATGCCTCGCGACATCGCCACGGGGCCGCTCCGGCTCCCGCAGAGTCCTGCGCGGTAATCTATGGGTGGTAACCCCTTCCACCACCGTCATCGACGCCGCCTCCTGCTTCGCTGGCGACCAACACAATGGCCCGAAAATGAGATGCAATGAAAAATCAAACCTAAAAGCCAAACGAAAGAAAACGGTTGCTAGCGATTTTAAAAATTGAATTGATGGCCTTATTTTACGTTGCGAGGGGGGATGAGGGAAGGAGGCCATGATACCTGCTCTTCCGTCTGACCACGCAAATTTCGCTACGCTCCTTTCACCAACCATGGGAGAACGAAGGTATTACTTGGGCGGCGAAACAGGCAATTTGAGTTTAGCTCAGAAACTTCATTTAGGTCTGAGGATCTTTTACATTCACTAAGTCTGTAACATGGGACAGTCGGCTTTACTTCCCCTGCGAAGGAAGGCGTATGAAGGCTTTTTACGGCTTTAAAAATCACGGCTTCGAACCCACGAATTTAGGTATAACAGTCCCATACGATAACCCTCACACCATCGCCACCGAATCGATTTTATTATTCATTGTAGCTGAAAAGCTAATAACGATGTACTTTTATTTCCAGAACTTATTGGAATGAAATTTTGTGAATGCTATGCGAGTGAAAATAAAATAAAATCCTATTGATGTGCAGTAGTGAGACAGTTATGTAAAGTGAATAGAAGAGCAGAAGATTCTTGCTCTGTCATAAAAAGACGATAAACCTTTTTCTCGAGCTGGTTTTATTTCCAAAAAACAAAAACGATTTTAAGAAAATTTTCGTTTTCCTGCTGATACATTCTTGCTATTTATACCCAATGGACATCACCTATTGAAATGAGTCAAATTTTAAACAGACAAATACACACTTCCATAAGATATAGATAAAGGTATAGAATAAACCTCTGATTGAGAACTTTTTGTCAACCTCTGTTTGAATAATTTTGAATTCCAGTAGTAACTTCGATTTCCGAGAAGTGAATATAATATTTGAGGATGATAACACCAAGCGTATTCAGTTTTTTCTTCAAAACCGGCTCCAATTCTTACAAGTACTTTTAGCAATACGTATGCGAAAGGTCACATTATCCCGAATGCGAATAATAAATGACAAAAGATAATATAAATGAAAGGCAATAAGATGATATGCTCCTTTTGATGTTTCATTGGTCATTTGATTTCTTTTGCGTTGTCAAGTTCACTGCAAAATTGCAGCAAATGAAAGAAACGTTTTTGAAATGAATTTTTGGACCGAATTTTATGAACTATCTGAACTACGGTTTAAAATGTGTTGTATAAAGGCCAATATAATTGTGAACTTAAATCAAATTTAGTTCAATAAAACTTTATTTATATTATTGCCATACTTCACATTTCGAGCATTCGTACATAGTATATTATAGTGCATGATTATATAAGCGAAGGGAAAGGTATTTTTCATCTCTTGCAGTCTGTTGTCGCCTGAAAGTTAACATGAACGTATGTTCTACTTACAATATACAATATCCTTCGTCAAATAGTACATGCTAAATGTTTAAATATCTAATTTATTTTATTTGCAACACATCTTAATCTTCTTTTATAATCACTAGAAAACTTCTCGTTTGATTTCATCATAACCTGGATTCAATGATTTCAGATACATTTCAGCACCTAGTCATGAAACATATCTGATTTCACCGTCACATTCACTGAACCTCCAAATTTTATAGCAATGAATAAGACCATACGAAAACCGGGGGAAATGTATTTTATCTTCCTCCATCAGCTCCAGCACCATAAAAGTTTCTCAAAGATTCTGCATTTTTATAGTAATTTCGGCCCACTGTCCCCGCTCCACCGCCGTCTTCTCGTGTGTACGCGCCTAATGTATAAAATGTGTGATGCATATGGATGTATGTAAATAACAGCGGGCAGCGGAAGGTAATAATTTAACGAGATGCTTCGGCCGGCGGAGGAGGCGGCGAGTGGGTGTCGAAGGTGCATCGACGCGCGATTGAATTCAAATCGACTCGCGTTACGAAATCGACGTGCGCTCGCGGGCTCCTCATGTGAATTGGCCCTTGTGCTGCGGCTGTGATCGAGTGCTGTGGTTCCATCGGACAGCCTTGGCTATTGGAGATGTGAGGTTTAAATATTATCGTGATGTTGCCGAGATGAATAGGCGTTTCGGCTTCTATTGATGGGTTTGGCTTCGTATGTACATTACAATACACTGCTTCTGTTTCGGAAGAGTTGGGAATCCTGATAGAGATTGTGTTTAGGGTAGATTGTATGGGTTGGATTGAATTAGGACTGGATTGTGTTTAGGGTAAATTGTATTTAGCTTGGATTGAATTAGGCTGGATTGTGTTTGGGTTGGATTGTGTTTAGGTTGGATTGAATTTAGGTGGGATTGTGTTTAGGTTCGATTGTCTTAGGTTGCATTGCGTTTAAATTATTCCTTTTAGAACACGTATGCCTGGGTTAGGTGTTTGTTAGATTGTGGTTATATTTGATATGTTTTAGTAAAGAAAATTGATCCATTTAATGTCACTCCGTTTTCAGTACAGTGGGATCAATTTTTGGTGGTGGAGTCTCTTTAAATTGTATTTAGTTTCACAAACATGTGGCTTTGTACCATTCCTTTCAGCCTATGCTTCAGGGTACTAATACGTGCATAAAATTCAGTTTTGCGGCCATTCCGTAAAATTCTTGACGAGAATTTTAAGTAAACAGCTAACCAAGACAATGTTATTTTAATGTCAACGAAAGAGGAATAATACGTTTTCTTCGTTACAAAAAGTTCTTTACGTTATTGTTTATTTTTGGCCATAGTATTGTATAATATACATTTTGAAATTTAACTGATATTAAGTATTTATGCGGAGACTCAGTTTAATATTTCAAGTACATTTGACCTGAAACTTTCTCCAATGCATTCGATTTTCAAATACCAGTAGAATGAATTTCTTTATTACTCCATTTACTTACAGTTCTTGAATTTAGAAGATATAGAATACCAGCATAGAGAACCGAAACTTGGATACACAATTTTGATGTGTCATATTGGTTTCAACGAAGAAAAAAATCGATTTTGCTTTTAACCGCATGGAATTTATTTGGAAGTAAGAAAGTGATATTTCTTTCTTTGACGTCATCTTAGAGATATTTCCTTTGAAATGTTTACCTGTAGTTATGAACGAATGTGTGTTTTCATTATTTGCATGTGTTCATTGAGATTCAGATCATCCAGTCTATTCTCAGATTTCTGCACTGAATGGTTGTTCCGTTTCTTCTTCCACTTCACAATTACATAACGTGAAACTGTACGCTTCACTGGCTATTTCCACTTCACGATCCAAGGAGTTCGCTTCTAAAACATTTAATTGAAAGCTACATTTTGAACGAATGAATAGCATTTTAAAGTGTTGCCTGTTTATTGAACTAAAACCGTGCGAATGTTTTGTTCGGCATCCGAGGATTCACGCTAAAAGTTCGCTTAATATTACATTGTTCCATCTGCATTCAGCTCTTTCTCTCGAACCAGTGATTTAGGTACAATACTTCTTTTCCATTTCTTGTCTCTCCTATCTTCTTTATTTAATTCTTTGGCACATTGAATTTCTCAATGCGGGTCCTTCTTTCCAACTTTTCCCACGAATTAACATTGATGTCACTGCAGTGTTTCTGACCGGAAGGTCCTAGGGTTAGAATCCCGACGGTGGCAGGATTTCGACAATAGCTAGATAGCTAGGTCAAATTCACACGCTGTCTGGAACATAGTTCTATCGTCCGGTTGCTGTAATCGATAGTTATCCGTGGTTACTCCGATCAGCCACAGGTGAATGCCGGAGCAGTGTCCTAAGAAACCGCGTGCGATCTGTCCCTCCTTTTCCTTATCCAATCCTTACCCCTTTCATACACACACACACATGCACTACACTACCACACGTGTCTGGAGACCAATGGGGAGCTTAGAGCTTGTCTCGCCTGCGGCGGTGCCACGCCAGTGAGAGATATCTGGTTAAGGAAAATCCTCGCTAGCAAACTTAGGTCGGCGCCGGATCTCGCCATCCAGCTGTGGAAATTCAGTGACAACTCCCGTGATAAAACCATACACTATATTTACAGGGCTAGTAACCTTGGCAGTTGACACACCTGGAATCATTAATCAAACAATAAAAACACACATATTAACGTGTTCTTAGCTCGTTATTTACGAATTCATTTGAGGACCTCTTACATTTCGCCTGCTATACTCAGAAAAAAAAAATTGCTTTTCTGATGCACTGCACTCGAAAGCATGATTTATTGCACTATATCTTATATGTTAATTATTGTGAATGAACGAAAAAAACGCCCAGAAAGATTTAAAGTAATCCGTAACTACTGGCGAAATAATACTAGACTGCCTTATTCTTTCGGCTAATAATAATTTCTGAGTATGTATTTTGTAAATGATTTCAAGATTTTCTTTCGAACATCAATATGTATTACAGCTACTCCTGAATGCTCCCAGCCTTTTTTCTACTGATTATTATTGGTGTAGCATTGCGTGATATATATCACTACATTTAAACAGCCTCTCTGCTGTCTTCATTCTTATTCTCTCAAATCACTACTTCTCCTTCACACTATACGATCCATCCGTCTTTCCTGTTCCTAAGCGAACACGTACCCTTAATTTGCATAAGCTACTGGAAATTGTTACCAACAATCTCCCATAGCATTGAACGTAAACGCAATTCCTTTAAGTCCTTAGCATAACGGTCCTTGGGAGGTCGCGAGCTCTATATAAGGTGGCAGAGATATATTTGGTGTGTTTTAGGTGTGTGTACTTCTGACACCTGCCGGACATGAATTCGTGGACCTACAGTTCTTTATCTTGATTTCCGAGATCGCTTCTAGACGAATGCGGAAGCGGCACCTAGGATATGCCTCACTGGCCGCGTGCGACTTATTTTTACGCATCCCGTTCTCAATCCCATCGTTAGAGACGATCAATGGGCTGATTGTGCATCGTCACTCACGGTCCATCCTATTAATTCAGAAAAGAACCGACTCGCCTCGGGAGACACGGAACGCAGCGACAAACCGTGAGACCCCGACAATAAATGTGTTGGGTCACGGACGGATCTTGCGAGGATACGCGGATACACGATCCCCCAAATATTAGGTACATAAGTACATCTAGTTGATTTAATATTAGCTTAGTTTATACCTCTAATAGTGTATAATTACATCTAGTAGAGTAATCTATTAGTGTTTAAGTAAAACTAGTAGGGAATAAGTACATCTGTAAGCGTATAAGTACATGTAGGCGATAGCGGTGATACACAGTAAAAAGGGCTGTAAAAGTACATCTAGTACTGTATAAAAATATCTAGTAGTGTGTGTGTACATCTAGTAGTGATTTTACCGCACTTCGTTACATTTAATAATGTAATTAGAACATTATAGTTACTTCAACCAAAATACTGCCAACGTTACCAAAGATCGTGGGCATTTACACGATCATACGCTGTTAGTAACACATTATAGATATCACTAAATAATAATAATAATATATATATATATATATATATATATATATATATTACGTCAAAGCAGTTAAAAACTGCTGTTGACGTGCATGGGAAAGTAATTGTGTCATTTTCAAATTCTGTGATCCTACACTAAGTCATATATTAAATTTGAATTTTGAGTATTGTGTGTGGTATATATATATATATATATATATATATATATATATATATATATATATATGTACTCATGTGCTTCGCTTTGTATTGTTTCAGGTAAGCGTGCTCGCAGGCCTCGCCACTGCGGCGAGCGGTGGATGACCCCAGTCAGGCATCGACGGAAGAGGCGAAGAACCGCGAAGGCGTCGGAAGGCCGTCAAGACGTCCTGTGAGTTGTGCGGGGCTGGATAGAGAAGTATTAGAACTGCAAAAATTATGAGTAGATCTCAGAAATTCAATTTTACATAAAATAAATAGGCAAAATACATATATTTTTAGCAAAATACACATACAGTAGCACATTTTTTTTAGCAATAGGGGCACAAACAAACACGTAAACAATTGCAAATCACTTTTAAAAGAATTATTGTAAAAAGTTAATATTTAATGTAATTTACAGTAACAAAAATGGAATTTGCCACACATCCGGCCTCTAATTATGAGTCTCAAAAAGCTGGAGGAACGAACGAGGAGCGTCAGCCCTTCTCGTGGATAAAAATGAACCATGTGTATGTGGTGCCGTCGGTTCACGTCTGTCTTTGAAATCCATTAGTTAATTTTTATGATCTCTCAATGTCACGCGGAATAATTTATACGAAGCATTTCCTTTCTTCATTGTATGGTTAGATATCTTAACGAGTATCGCATAATGTAAAGTAAGATCTCAGTATGTTTCATTACAAATCCACGTTTTTGACTTTTTATGTGGTTTTCCCAAGATGATTCCTAGTAACATAATGCTTTCTGATATGACTTTATAAACCAAATGAATTACTATTTTTTTCTGTATTCATATAATATGCATTACTTCTCACGCTACTCCGGCGTACCTCATTTTGCTTGTATCTTTCTAAAATGATACATTTATCTTAAATTCATTGACCTAAGAACTGGAACAATGATATGTTTCGTGAACACCTGTGATCCATATTTACAAGACATTCGGTCATAAGAGTAGTATACTACTTCCCCTTTATTGAATTTCCCGGAACTTTCGAGCATTTCCGTGTACATATTGTCTTCCACTCAAATGTGTTTTCCTTTCGTTTTCCTTTTTTCTCAATATATTTTTTGATGTCCTTTCCTTCGTTATGGTGGATCCTCGGAGTCCAGGCTTCGAATCCGACCGGGGCGTTTCGCGTCACGCGCAGAGTTCGTAGCACGGCCGGCGCGTGGGAGGAAACTTAGAAAATTGTTTTCTCGGGGCCGCCACCTGTCCCAGGCCGCTTGATTTATGGGTCTTTTGTCGGAGGTTGTATCTCGGATATATTTTCTCCGTGCGCGTGCTCACGCCGCGGAGTCGCGCGAGGCGACCGGCAATTGTTAGATCGCGTTTACCGATGGTTTCGTCACACGTCATTATTCATGCATTAGTTCGGTTTTAAACTCGCTGAGTTTAACTTAGTTTACCGCTGTTTTTGCAGCGACTGTGATGGGGAGGTCCTGGGTTGATTGATTGAATTTTTCGTTTTTCCGGGCGCGTCAACTACTTTGGTCATTAGTTCAGTTAGTGTAGTGCATTTTTTTCTGGAGATGGCGGTCATCTTTCCCCACTGGATGGCGAGATCCGGCGGCGACCTACCGTCGGCTAGTGGGGTTTCCCCCTAACCAGGACTCTCCTACCAGCAGGGTACCGCCCCAATCGGGACAAGCTCTAAGCTCCAGACAGGTCTCCCGGAATATGAGGTAGTGAAGTCCATATTTGTGTGTGTGTGTGTGTGTGTGTGTGTGTAAGGGGAGAGGAGGAGAGGATAGGATAAGGAAGAGGAAGGAAAGATCGCGCGCGGTATGTGGCCCGTTTGGTAGGGTACTGCTCCGGCATTCGCCTGGGTTTGATCGGAGAAACTACGGTAAACTACCAATCAGAGCAGCCGGCCGCTAGAATTCTCCTCCAGACAGCGACTGAAAAGCTACCTAGCTGAAAAGCTAGTGTCACAAATCCTGCCGCCGTCACGACTCGAACCTAGGACCTCCCGGTCAGAGGCGTAGCAGCGACATTAGTTGATGCAGTGAGGTATCGCTCCCGGTGGGAGGTTCTGGGGTACTTTTTCTGACAGTGGCAGCAAGTTTGTCACTAGCTAGATAGCTAGGTCGAGTTCAGCCGCTGTCTGGAGGAAAATTCTAGCGAACGGCAGTGATCAGTTGTTTCTCGTGGTTTCTTGGGTAAGTACCAAGAGAATGCTGGAGCAGTATCATAACCGATGGAGCACGGCCTGTGCGCGATCTTTCCTTCCTTATTCTGATTCCCCTTTACTTTCCGCTTTATTCAGGATTACCCTTTTCACTCACACTTACGTGCATATGTATGGCGGGAAAACAGTCGAGAGCGTGTAGCATGTCCTAGCTCGAGTGGTGCGCCCACTGCGTTATGGTAACTGGAGGGGATAATACATTCACTACACAAACGGAACAAATGACCATAGTAGTTTACATGCCCGGAAACATCAGTGAGTCGGCTATATTTTCTTCGTGTTCACACCGTGGGGTCGGGCAACGCGACCGGCAGTTGTTAGATCGCGTTTGCCGATGGTTGGTGCACACGCCATTATTCATGCATTAGTTCCGTTTTAAACTCGCTGAGTTGAGCTTAGATTGCCACTGTCTCTATAGTGACTCTGACGGGAAGGTTCTGGGATTCGTGTCCTGACGGTGGCAGGAATTTTGACACCAGTTACATAGCTAAGCTGATTTCAGCCGGTGTCTGGAGGAACCTTCTAGTGGGCGGCAGCACTTGATCAGTATATTCTCGTGGTTTGTCCGGCGAATACCAGAAGAATGCTGGAGCTGAACCCCAACCAACGGAGAACAGACCGAGCGCGATCATTCCTTCTTTATCCTTGAGGTATCCACTCCCCTTTCCGTGACACACGTGCACATATTTGGTGGGAGTCCAGACGGGAGCGTAAAGGTTGTTATTTATTGGGAGTCCAGACGGGAGCGTAAAGGTTGTCTCAGATTCACATCACATCACATCACATCACATCACATCATATCCAGTTGGCGGAGAACACAGCCACCTCTCGCCATATTTCATGCACTACACAAACGGAACTAATGACCATGGCAGTTGACGTGCCCGGAAACATCAATCAGTCGACAATATTTCCTCCGCGCGCGTGCTCTCGCCGCGGGGTTCGGCGAGCGGCAGTTGTTAGATCGCGTATACCGATGGTTCGGGCACACACCATTATTCATGCATTAGTTCGGTTTTAAAGACAAGCCCCAGAGTGCGCGTGGTCGACTGTGGGAGTGAACATGCGTTCACGCCGTGTCGGACCAAGTTTTCCCTGCGAATAAATCATGCGTGTGGCATATTAATACTTCATTGTATATGTTGCGTGCAATCAATTTTTGATGTTAGGCCTCTCTTCGTGCTGCGAACATATGTTGTTGGGTTGATTACAACTTTGGAATTTTGAGTCTTCAATGAGTGACGTTTCCTTTCTTCTTATGCGTTTTCTTTCGTGACAAGAGGAATATAATGGGTTCTGTTTTTTTAACAATGTTGATTATATGACAAATATTAATTTATTTCGTTTGAGTAATTTTTTAATCAACATGTTGAGTTTGTTTAGTTGCAATATATGCGCCATTTTAAGGATCGTTGTACATCTTTTCTGCTTGTGCGTCTATGGAAGCACAATTATTTGTTATGAGGCGTGTTTCGAAATTTATTTATTATTATTTATTATATATTTGCTCATTGAAATTAATTTGAACCTTGAATTTCAGAAAAATTGCAACGATGTCCAATTGTTAATTTTTTCGTCAATAAACACCACTCTTTTACGTTCCGCTCCGAACTATTTAATAACATTTTAGATTTTCTAGACTTGCGAGATATTTGTTGAGTGAATTATAAGTTTTTGATAACCAGCTCAGAAGTACCATTGTTTGTTGTTTTATTAGCATTTTAAATTTACATACGGATTTCTTCTTCTTTAAGATACCAAAAATTTTGCCATTAGCTTTTCGAAAATCATGGAACTTCGATATTTCTAATAGGTACTGTATTGTGAATTTTCTCGTTTTCTTATTTATCAGGCACTATCGTTTTAGTAGGCGAAATATAGCACTTTCTATATGTTAGAATGCAGGTTAACAAGGTATTTTTGTGACAGTAAACCCAATTAAGGGAAAAAAAATATTTTCTACATTATTTCGATTTTTGTAAATACTGCCTCTAACTGCCTCTGCAGGATATGGGGTTCACTACAGAATCCAACACTCGTTGGACACCCCACATGTGACCACGAACGACCTGTCCACGCAGGTGTCCCGTCGCCCGAGGCGTCCTCACCCGGGCCTACCTCGCGGTGACGAGGGCGTGAGCGAGCACATTCGGAGGCTCTCCAGCCTCTTCACCAAGCACTTGTGTCGCCCCAAGCGCCCCAACCCGCCCTCCACACTCCGTACCCATCCTCCTAGTCTCTTCCCTGGTCGTCCTCCCCCGCCCGGCCTCCCCTTCCCCGCTTGAACCTCCCCAATCCCAATTTCCACGAGTTCCCGGCCGCCACCCACCCTTTCAGGTGACCCCGTCCATTTCATCGGCCCTGTCCATTTCAGCTACCCAGCCCATTTCAGCTGCCCCTTTCATTTCAGCTGCCTGCTTGTTTCAGCTTCCCCACCCACTCCCTCCGCCCCCGCCTTGTCCAGCCGCAGCGTGCCACGCCCTTCCCATTTCGGCCATTCCTTCCATTACAATAGTCCCCGCCCCACCAGCCCCCACCTGTCCGCACCAGCCCCTCGACCCTCCTTGGTCGTTTCCACCGTTCCCTCCAGCCACTCCCGTTTCCGTCAGTTCCTGCCTGACCGCTCGTTTCCGCCCTTTTTCCTTCGTCGCCGCCTGTCCTCGCTCCTCCCTCCCCCATCAACTCCCGCCCTTGCCGGCCTCGCTGGAGTGGCTGCCTACCTCACCTCGGCCTGCGGGTCGCTCTCTGGCGCCTGGAAATGAAAATACTCTTCCGAGCCGCAGCGCGTCGCTCGGCGGCGCCGAGAGCAGCACTTGGCCGCCCACGCCCCCGCGGCTCACTCGGTTCTTCAGCCCCGGCCGCGCTCTTTCTCTGCTTCTGTCGAGCGTCTTCGCTTCTGTGTGTACGACGTAGAGCCCGCAAGTTCGGCAAAACGCCTTTTTGAACTTGTTACTATTTTATAACCTTCAACGATATGAATGATTTAAATAAACTTTGGAGTTGTTTTAGTAGAATATTAATTTTTCCTCTTTTACCTATTTTAGCTACTAATATCTATTTTTGGCATTTTGTTTATTTTAACCTTTTTATGAAATTTTCTTGAACATTTTGCTTTTTCTCCTGGACCAATTGCGATCAAGCTGGATGTACACCAACAAACCGGAAAACACGAAGAAACGATCGTGTTTTGCCTTTCTATGGAAGCAGAAACCGTATTAAAAATCTAACTGAAAAAGGAAGATTATACTGGACATGATTTTTTATTGATGCTGATAGTATGCTCCATGTGGATTAAGATTACAAAAGGATCGTTTCGTTAAACGTTAAGTTCTAATGCAAATGTTGCAGTTAGAATAAAAATGTGAATCATTTTAATTATTTTTTACGCCAACTTCTTTTAAATGCGATTTTTCGTTTACATTTTTGCATGCCTATTTTAGGTCAAATGAATGAACTTTCGGGTCCTAGTAATATATCTCGGTGGTGGTGTATGCTTCCTGAAGGCAAGATCCGGCGCTGATTACACGTCGTCTTGCAAGGTTTTCCCCATTCAGGTTACTCCCTCCAGTGGGACACCCCAGCCGGGGCACGCTCTACGCTCCCAACTGGTCTCCCGATATATGTGTTAGTGTGGTGCATGTAAATATGTGTGTAGGTAAGGGATGAGGATAGGACAAGGAAAAGGAAGGAACGATCATGCGCGGACCTTGGCCCGTTCGTTAGGGTATTGTTCCGTCCTTCGCATGATGTTGGTCGGATAAACCTCCAAACACCAGAGTGGCTGGCCACTCCAATTCTACGTCATATAGAGACTGAATTTGACCTAGCTGGCGTCGAAAATCTGCCACCGTCAGGACTCGAACTCTAGAATCTCTTGGTCAGAAGCACTGCAGTTTCAGCAGATGCCTTGTGGCACTTAAGTCAATGGAAGTACTCTAAATACAGTTCACATGTATTTCAAACGCGTTTAACTACGCTTTCGCCTGAGATTGTTTATGAACATCTCGGTTTAGCTTTTTTAAATAATTTGGACCAGGAGCGGTACCTCAGTGCATCAACTGATGTCACTGCAGCGCCTCTGACCGGGAGGTCCTAGGTTCAGTACTGACGGCGGCAGGATGTTTGACACTAGCTTTTCAGCTAGGTCGAATTCAGTCGCTGTCTGGAGGAGAGTTCTAGCGGCCGGCTGTTCTGATCGGTAGTTTTCCGTGTTTTTTCCGATCAACGCCAGGCGAATGCCGGAGCAGTACCCTACAAAACGGGCCACGGACCGCGCGCGATCTGTCCTTCCTCTTCTTGTCCTGTCCTCTCCTCTTACACACACACTAACATGCACTACTACCACATATTCCGAGAGACCGGTCGGGAGCTTAGAGCTTGTTCCGGCTGGGGCGGTGCCACGCTGGTGGGAGAGTCCTGGTTAGGGGGAAACCCCACTAGCCGACGGTAGGTCGGCGCCGGATCTCGCCATCCAGCGGGGGAAGATCACCGCCATCTCATGAGTAAAAACATGCGAGACACTAATGGGTCTAATGACCAAAGCAGTTGTGCGCCCGGAAACACGAGAAAACCAAACCAAACCTACAGCGAATTTTGAATTTTCTGCGATAGCAAGGTGTACCTAGACCGCCCGTTCCCACGGAAAGTTCCCCCTCAACCTTCACCTGCTTGCACATATTCGAGATCATTCCGACTGGTTTGCCGCTGGGAGGCATTACGCTCCGCTTCCGTTGGCCTTGTCCGCATCCGCCACGCCTTCGTGAGAGGCTGCAGAGCATCCTTGCAGGCGCGCGGTTCTCGCGCCCCCTCCTCCCTGATGCAGATCCCTTCGCCGCCTCAGACATCTCCGGCGCAGATCCTACTTCAGCCTCCGCTTCATCCCCGACCTTCACATGATGTGTAGATCCTGCCTCCTACCAAAGAGGATATACACCGCAGTTCTCGCTGCTGCTGCTGCACCCTGTCCCCGGTGTATACTGCGGTTTCCACTGAGTTGCCTTTGAAAGATATCAGCTGTTTCAGTGTAATGTAATCGGATTGATTGTTTCGTGTTTCCGGGCGTGTCAACTGATTTGGTCATTAGTCCCGTTAGTGTAGTCATGTTTTTTTCTCGGGAATGGCGGTGGTCTTACCCGGATTGATTGGTTTTTTCGTGTTTCCGGGCGTGTCAACTGATTTGGTCATTAGTCTTGCACCGACCTACTGTCGGCTAGTGGGGTTTCCCTAACCAGGACTCTCCCACTAGCGGGCACCGTCCCAGACTGGACAAGCTCTAAGCTCCGACCGATCTCCCGGAATATGTTTTAGTGCAGTGCATATTAGTGTAGTGTGAGAGAGGGATAGAAGGAAGAGGAAGGACAGATCGCGCGCGGTCCGTGGCCCGTTTTGTTAGGGTACTGCTCCGGCATTCGCCTGGCGTTGATCGGAGAAACCACGGAAAACTACCGATCAGAGCACCGGCGCTAGAATTCTCCTCCAGACAGCCACTGAATTCGACCTAGCTGAAAAGCTAGTGTCGAAAATCCTGCCGCCGTGGGGAGGAACCTAGGACCTCCCGGACAGAAGCGCTGCAGTGACATCAGTTGATGCACTGAGCTACCGCTACCGGTTAATGTAATCGGAAGGCTGAACGCCACCATTAAGACATCACTGTAGTGACGTGTAAGGCCTCGATAGGAAAAAACAACACAAAACGGCTGATCTTCAAACGCAACTCATGAAAACCGCGTGTAGATCTGTCGCCGCGCGGACCGCCCCCTGCCACACTCCCGTCGGCGCCGCCACTGTCGGCGTCCCAGTCGCCGCCGCCATTCCCGCCTCTGCTCCCGCTGTCCATCACACCAGGCGAATGCCGGACAGTACCATAACAAATGGCCACGAACCGCGCGTGATTCCTCTCCTTGTCCTTCTCACACCTTATTATCCACACACCACATGCACTACACTACCACACATGTCGGGAGCTTAGAGCTTGTCCGGTTTGGGCGGTGAGCAGGTGGGAGGTAGTGGTTGGCGAAAACCTCGAGTGCCAATGTGTACATTGGCGCCATTCTCCTGGAGAAGATCACAGTCATATCCTGCGATAAAAACGCACACTACACTTACGGGAATTACTGATCTTTGCTGTTGACGCGGACAGAATCACCCATCAATCAATCAATCCGCCATTCCCATCACGTCTCTTCGCCGCTATCACTGCTGCCACCGTTTTCACCAATCTGCGCACAGACCCTGGCTAGATCCACAGCTGCCCCCGCGCCCATCCCATTCCCTTTTACGAGCTTCACCTCCGCCATTCCCGCCTCCGTATCCGCCTCCATGTCACCTTCAACTCCTCCTTAACTCCCTCCCGCCACTCCCTCCCCGCCACCTTCCATCCTCCCGCCAACTCCTACCCAGCTCGTGCGGTTCCCATTCTAGATCCTGCAGCCTCCCCCCAACCGCATCTACACCATCTTTGCACGAGTTTCACCGTCGTTGCCCGCCCAACGCCGCCGATGCCATCCACTGCGCCTCGTGACGTCAAAGACCCTCGCCCTCCCGGCATCCGGATACGACTGAGAAATGTGATGCGAGGCGCGAAATTTGCAGCCCTGTTTTCCCCACACCGGATACCCAGAAGACCTTGAAGTCCGTGGAAATGCACATTCGCTCAGTGCGTGTGAGTAATATTTAGACTTCGATCCTGAAAGTTCGTCACAAAATGTTCGCATCTCAAAAGGAATTTTCAGCATGCGTAGTCGTGCATGAATATTCCAAACCACTCATTTCTTTGAGTTTTTTTTAGTTCTGTAGACTCTTATAGGTGTTGAACTTGACTCATTATACTTCAAAACATTACACTTCAAACCATTACTTTTGTCAAATGGTTGTCAGGACACGGTATAATCCGTTAAATCAACGCAAAAAACAAAAATCTAATAATGTAGCCTAGGTGTTTTGATACGGTCCGTATTTATAGAATAATACGGAAACATTGCATGTAGTTTATGTGCGTTGTTCTATAAAATCCTTTCCAAGTCAGTACTCTATCACAATTGAAACTCGTTTCACATCGCCATTCACTTCATTGAACAATGAATTTCTATGGCTCAGTGAGCTCGTAATACACATTATGTATTTTCTATCTGGAAATCTACGATGTTCTTAACTTTTCACTCTGTTTCACATCTTCGAATTAAACTGGAATATTGTATTCAATAAATGTTCTGCCGCATAGCAGTTTTAACATTTCAGTATTAATAATGTAACGCTTATACATCGGTGTTATTAAAACCTTTCTCGTCACTTTTTCTGTAATATAACGTGCCCCTTAGAACGTTTTTCTTGCCTCCATGACCAATTTCATGCACATAGAGGCCCTCTGAACAAATTCTGAATGTCTTTGTTTATGTAGGGCGCGCAACTGCCTTTCTGGAAAGTATTTTGCGCATACGTGCACATTTAGTAAGTATACCGACCATATATGAACTCATATCGATCGAATCTTGAGAGCATACTTGCTCCTCTGAAATGTATTTCGAACCTCTAAACTTAAGTAGCTTATGTAAGGTAAATACGAACACCTCCGGAACATATCTCGAGCGCGTACGTGCCATCTGAAATGTATTTCAATCGTGGGGGGGTTTCATCGTGGAGGAGAGGGGGCTGTGATCTTTCCCTCGCTGCTTGACGAGATCCGACCTTAGTCGATTGATTCATTTTTCGTGTTTCCGGGCGCGTCAACTGCTTCGGTCATTAGTCCCGTTAGTGTAGTGCATGTTTTTCTCGGGAGATGGCGGTGATCTTCCCCGCTGGATGGCAAGATCCACCGCCGACCTACCGTCGGCTAGTGGGGTTTCCCTAACCAGGACTCTCCCACCAGTGCGGCACCGCCCAGCCGGACAAGCTCTAAGCTTCCGACCGGTTTCCCGGAATATGTGGTAGTGTAGTGCATGTTAGCGTAAGTGCGTGTGTAAGAGTTGAGGATAGGACGAGGAAGAGGAAGGACAGATCGCGCGCGGCCCGTGGCCTGTTTTTATTAGGGTACTGCTCCGGCATTCGCCTGGTGTTGATCGGAGATACCACGGAAAACTACCGATCAGAGCAACCGGCTGCTAGAATTCTCCTCCAGACAGCAGCTGAATTCGACCTAGCTGAAAAGCTAGTGTCGAAAATCCTGCCGCCGTCAGGATTCGAACCTAGGTCGTCCCGGTTAGAGGCGCTGCAGTGACATCAGTTGATGCACTGAGCTACATGTACCGGTTCCTTAGTCGACTTGCGGGAATTTTCTCCAACCAAATATCTGTCAATAGTGGAACACCGCCCCAGCCGGAATACGCTGTAAGCTCCCGACTGGTCTCCGACAATTGATTGTGTAGTGCGCGAAATTCAGGTGTGAGGATAGCACAAGAAAGAAGGAAAGATCGCACGCGGTCCGTGGCCCGTTTGTTAGGTCCTACACCTGCTGTTGATCGGATAAACCAATTAAAACCACCCATCAGAGCAGCCGACCACTAGAATTCTCCTCCGCGAGAGCGACTGGATTCGACCTAGCTGTCAACCCGTTCGCGCAGTGGTCGCAGAACATAAGAAGCGCGCCGCTCGTCAAAAACAGCTTTAGGTCCGCGCCGCAACGCCTTCTCTTGCGGCTGGATTGTTTTTACCGCCGGCCAAAGAGCGCTCCTGATGAGATTAATCTCGACTTTACGCGTGTTCAGGTCGCGGTGGAGAAGGCAGCGGTGTCCGACTGGTCTCCTGACAAAAGTGATTGTGAGGTACATATAATTGTTAGTGTGTCAATGAGGGGGCAGGGTAGTACAAGGAAGAGAAAGAAAAGATCGCGTGCGGTACGTGGCCCGTTTGCTTGGCTACTACTCGGGAATTCGCGTGGTGTTGATCGGCGAAACTAAGAACAACTACCGTTCAAAACAGCAGGCCTCTAGAATCATCTTCCAGACAGCGACAGAACTCGACCTATCTACATAGCTACGCACTGAGAAATTTTCTGCATTACATTTAATGTAAGGTACATGAAAGTAATTATCATGTACGCACAATAAATTTAATGTACATGTGTATTAAATGTAATGTAGACATAAGTTAAGTTAACAGACGTACATTAATATACATTGATTTTAATTTCGCATTAAATTTAATGTAGTGGTACGTTAATCTTCCTTTAATATACAAGGCACACTAAAATTCATGTACAATCTTACATTAAATCTACATTAAATTTAATGTAATTTCTGTCAGTGAGTGTCGAAAATTCTGCTACCGACGACTGCAGGTATCAGTTGATACCCAATGCCACATCTCCCGGTAGGAATACATGTAAATCGAGCACTTTCCCATTCTTGGAGTTCATCTGTGCCCGCCCAGCGAGAGATGGCGCGCAGCGCACTGGTCGCAGAACACAAGAAGCGCGCTGGTCGTCAAAAAACAGCTGTAGCTCCGCGCCGCAACGCCTTCAGTGGGGGCTTGGTTGTTTTTACCGCCGGGCAAAAAGCGCTCCCGATGAGATTAATGTCGACTTTACCGCGTCTCCAGGTCGCGTCGGAGAAGACAGCGTTGCCCGACTGCTCTCCCGAGAAAAGTGATTGCGAAGTTCATGTAATTGTTAGTGTGTGGCAATAAGGGGCGAGGGTTGTACAAGGAAGAGTAAGAAAAGATCGCGTGCGGTACGTGGCCTGTTGGTTTGGCTTTGCTCCGAAATTCGCGTGGTGTTCATCGGAGAAACCACGGTGAACCATCTATCAGAGCAGCGGGCCGCTAGATTCCTCCTCCAGACAGCGACAGAACTCGACCTATGTACATAGCTACACTCTGCATTACTTTTATTGTAAAGTACATAAAAGTAATTCTGAAGTGCACACATTAAATGTAATGTACGTGTACAATTAAATTTATGTAGACGTTAACAGTCGTACATTAAATTTACATTGATTTTAATTTAAGCATTAAATTTAACGTAAGGTACATTAATTCCTTTAATGTACAATTAAATTCATGTACAGTCGTATATTAAATCTACATTAAATTTAATTAATTTCTGACATGTAGTGTCGAAAATCCTGCTCCATCGACTGGAGAGACATCAGTTATACCCTGAGCCACATCTCCCGGTAGGAATACATCTAATCGAG
The DNA here is from genome assembly GCA_964035755.1 of Teleogryllus oceanicus. Classification (NCBI taxonomy): domain Eukaryota; kingdom Metazoa; phylum Arthropoda; class Insecta; order Orthoptera; family Gryllidae; genus Teleogryllus; species Teleogryllus oceanicus. Next base: position 110,150,601 of record CAXIVR010000007.1, read on the forward strand.
CAGTTTCCCTTCCTTGTAGCTCATTCGTGCCCGCCCAGCGAGAGATGGCGCAGTGGTCGCAGAACACAAGAAGCGCGCTGGTCGTCAAAAACAGCTGTAGCTCCGCGCCGCAACGCCTTCAGAGGGGGCTTGGTTGTTTTTACCGCCGGGCAAAAAGCGCCCCCGATGAGATTAATCTCGACTTTACGCGTGTCCAGGTCGCGGCGGCGGAGGCAGCGGGGCCTCATGCATATGCAATGACGTAATGGGGGAGCGTCAGTCCGGAATATGACTTAACGAGACGCACCTGTCAAATTTGCATCTGGATGCCTCCAGGAGAAGAATGGATTCTCTTTCTCTCTTCCGACTCTTTTGACTTCTCCGCGCGGGAAGGGTATTCTGTGTAGATCTCGTTCGTTCGTTTTGTCTCTCGCAGCCTAGTGCTCAGGTGCTCTCTTCTGAAATTGCTCCACAAATATGTGTTACTTATATGGGGGACGGAGGTTGTCGTAGGTCAAAGAATTCCAGTAACGTTAATAGCTGTTGGAATGAAAATAAATTTATTTGAAGGGAATTCGAATGAGATTGAACGTTGAGGTGACGGCATATTCAGTTGATGGAGTGCAAGTGAATTGTTGTCAAACATTCCATTGTCAATCGGAATATCTCATCGAAAAGGTAGAGGAGGCGTAGAGAACTTTCCAAATATTCAATCCCGATGTTCTCAGCTTTCTGGATGAATCTTAAAGACATTATTCGCTTATTATTGAAATATACATTAACATAAATGATGTACTTACTCCGATTGTCATCCGTGTCCTTGGAAGAAGCTCTTCCAAATTTCAATGCCTTGAAAAACGTATTAGATGGCACTAACGTATTAGAGTACTAACGTATTAGATGATATGAGGTTAGACAAACGTGCATCATCACAACATTTTAGTGGAAAAATTCAAGAAGGGATATTTAGGTTCTTCGCGGTGCCAGGACTAAAAACACGACGAGATATATTCAAACAGTGACGTATATGTTCATTTATTATTTGACTGTCATTTGTAAATTTATTCTTCCCTACAATGCCTTAGTACGGGCGTAGTGATTTTGGCGGTGGCTGAGAGGGATCGTCTGAAGGAGCCTGAGATGATTGAATTAAATTGATTCCTTATTTTGGCGAGACTCACGCCATGATGCCTGTTTTTCCGTCTGACCAGACAAATTTCTCTACGCTTCTTTTACCAACTAGGGAAGAAAGAAGGTATTACTTAGGTGACGTAACGGGCAAATTGAATTTAGCTCAGAGGCTTCATTTAGGCTTGAGGAACTTTTACATGCAGTAAATCTACTAACATGGGGCAGCCGGCTTTACTTCCCTTCGAATCAATGCGTACAAAAGGATTTTTTCACCCTTAAAAATCCTCCGCATCGATTGGGTTTGATCCCGCGAAATTGGGTATAACACGACATACTAACCGTTATGCCATCGACGACCGCATGATGGAGTTGATGTGAGGAGCGGAAGTAGTGGCGTTCACGGAGATGAAGTTTGCAAGAGCTTAGTGGTCTGGTGACGCGTGGATGGGGAGGGGGCGTGGTCGGGGCTTGCCGCTGTCCTTTGATCCCTGGAGCGCGTGCGTGTGCGGGCTGGGGCAGGTGGTAATCGTCCATGGCGCGGCTGTGGCGGCGGAAGAAGCGGCGTTTGTTTTTACCGCTCTCGTTTGGCGGCGCGACGACCTCATCTGTGGCTTCCCCCTCCCCACCCCCTCCTCACCCACACCCTCACTTTCGTCGCCACCGCGTGCAATGACTTCCGCAGCCACGCTCGCTTTCTTGCTCCCGTTCATTTGATTTTCAGCTAATCATTCCTTGGGAGGCACATCAAAGGGGCAACGTCAACATCGATGAGGACCACTTACTCTTTTACGTTCAATTCAATTCAAATGGTGCTTTGTTTCAATTAGCGAAACTCAGTCTATCAGGTCTGCTCTTCCGTCTGAATACGCAAATTTTTCTGCGCTCCTTTCACCATCTAGCGAAGAAGGAAGGTATCAGTCGGTCGATGAAAGAGGCGATGTTAAATATAGCTCAGAGGATTCGTTTGGGCTTGAGGATCTTTACAGAGGAGTAAATCTACTACATGGGCAGCCGGCATTACTTCACCTCCGAAGGAAGGCGTACGAAGGATTTTTCGTCCTTAAAAATCCACGGGTTCGATCGGACTTGAACGCCGGAAACGTACATACAACATCCCGATAAGTTACTCTTTATGCCACCGAAACCGCTGAACCACCAAAAACGCTAAACCACTTAAACCGCTGCGTTGCCACTCCGAAAGCGTATCAGCGGATCGTTGTCTGTTTATAGCACCAATCGGTAGAGCATCAATTACGCAGAGCGAAATAATCTACATTTTTAGTGACCTTTACCATATTCTTTGTTCCGACTGCTATTTGTGGTAGTCGTCAAAAGAGTTTTCAGTAAATAAATATCAACATGTAGTCTGAAAAAAAAAGGTTTTTACCTTCCAGCTACATTTTTGAAACAATTCAAATTCTATAGATGCCGAGAGGTGACACAGCGGCTGTAAACAGTGCTACAGTTACTTGGACTAACGCAATGGAAGTCAAACGGTGTAAAGTAACCGAAACCAATCTACCCTGGAGCGAAGACGCGAGACACACCACGCGTCAGCCGCAGAGATGTTACACGTATTTTCTTCGAACGTATTGCTGACGACGCGCAAACTGAGAAAAGGCTTATCGTGCAGACGTTTACGTAATCATAGAGAAGTATTGGAGAAAACGAAATTAGTTCTTTGCAGATTTTCGTCAGATTGTTCCATTTTCTCGGAAACCCCGATGAATGCCTTAACAAATCGTAGTAAAAATGAACAAAGGCTTTCCTTTGCAGCAAGCCATTTCCTTCTTCTTTTGTAATATCATCCTTGGTTCCTGTGATTTTTATGTAATAAATCGATAAATACTAATTTCTTTCTTTCCTGTTTTTCATTCTATTTTCTATGTAAGTCTGTCTAAGATTTCTGCCTATTTTCTACCATTGCTGCACGTTTTTTTCCACTTTCGTTTTGAGATTTGAATTCATTGATCTCCCTACATCTTCTACCATGTACTTTGTAATACCCATTTAACCTTTTTTTTTTCTTCTGCTGGAATCTGCTCAACCCGCCATTATCTTATTCATCGTTTTCTCACTTCTTTTCCTTCACTGGAGTCGCCTTATTTATTTATTTCTCTTGTCCTTTTGTTTTAATTAAAAAAAAGGGTTTTTTGTGTCCTTAGTCCTTACTTTGTGTCCTTAGTCCTTGCTTTTGTCCTTAGGTCCTTACTTTGTGTCCTTAGTCCTTCTTTGTGCCTTAGTCCTTACTTTGTTCTTAGTCCTTTGTGTCCTTAGTCCTTATTTTGTTCTAGTCCTTGCTTTGTGTCCTTAGTCCTTACTTTGTGTCCTTAGTCCTTACTTTGTGCCCTTAGGTCCTTACTTTGTTTCCTTAGTCCTTTGTGTCCTTAGTCCTTACTTTGTGTCCTTAGTCCTTACTTTGTGTCCTTAGTCCTTACTTTGTGTCCTTAGTCCTTGCTTTGTGTCCTAGTCCTATCTTGTGGCCGCTGGCGCTCTTACTTGTTCTGCGCACGTAAACAGGGCCCGTCTTTGAGAGGATCGCCGACGCGGCGTGCGCTGTGTTATCTAAATGCCTCGTCAGGACTGGCGGGCTCTGTGGAGCGCTGTGTCGTGTCCAGAAGAAGAACAAGACGTCCAATGACGTAATGACGTAGGCCGTGTTGGACTTCTTTCGACTCGTGCGCACCAGACGTCTTATTTTTCCAGATTAAATGGCTCAGCAGTCGGAATATCGGGATTACGCCTAATTGAAATAAAAAGTATGTTTAGTACGTCGTTATGGTGCCGTCGTACGAAGCGTCGGTATTAACTTGAAGAGCGTTACGTCACCTCTCGCGTCCTATAAAAACTATATTTGGTTCTTAGTGATCTACTAGTTGAACCCTTGCGATGACATTTACTAAATGAATAGCCGTAGAAAAGATACAACAGAAAAGTACTATAAATGCATCATAAGGAAAATCGATACTCCCTCCCCAGCCCCATAAAAAATTGTTTCGTGTCCTTCAGTACTTATTCTCAAAGACTAACAAAATGAGGGAGTGTTACTATTTCTGGAACAATAAAATCGCTATTTCCTGTGATCTTTGGAGTACAAAATGTTTCTGAAAATGTACTTTATATTCACCAAGAACTGAACAACTTGCCGTTCAATTACATTGATTTTGAATTTTTTCCGAAATTCTGGGTTTTAAGGAAATCATAATCATCCCTCTCATGACAGGAGGGTGCAAAGTTTTCTTTCAATTTCTTCCACCATTGAAAATTGGCAATATACTAGACGCTTTCTTGTCCTAATGATACGTTCTTCCACTTTCACGGATTTTCCCTTACATGAACCTACGGCTTTCTCTGAGTTTTATTCGATGAAAATACATTAAATTTAGTCTGTTATACATATCTTATGCATATTTCTCAATCCCCTATGTCAAGAAATTAGGTCATAAAGGATAATAATCACATCATCAAATTTCGCTTTTCCCGCGTGAACTTTCTCATTTCTGGGTTCACTTTTCCCGACTGGGGCCTCAGCACTTCCAAAGCTGTGCAAAGCCTGACGCCCTTATTACCATTCCGTGGCGGTGCGAATATTCCACTGAGCAACCCAGGAGCTGTTCGCTCTTTGAAGCGATGCCAGCGCCCTGCGTGACGCAGTGACACGCGTGACGAAATCCACGCGTGCGGGCGCCCCGCCCGGCACGTATGGTCCCAAAGGGTAGAACACACACACATCACGAACTCTTTGAATGGGCTTTGCGAGTCCCGCCAATTCACAGACATTCGTGTATCACACACGTAATGCATTCAGTGAATTTTTGGGAGGGTTATCTGTACATGGTTGGGCAACTCTCGAGCTTGGCAATATGAATTTGAGTGGGCAATTGTGTCTTTTTTGCGTTTCTAAATTCGACACTTTTGGATTTTATAGAGCATTTCCGACATCAGCTCTTACTCCTGAGGTTTGTAGCCTCTCCAAGTATGTTGGATCTTCTGGTATAGCTGTACGTCTAGTTTTTGTTGTACATATGCCATTGAGATTTTTTTCTAGACGCCTGTTTCAACATCTAGAATTGAGCAACATGGCCTGCTCTGCCTGAATGCTACAAATCAGCCAAAAAGCAACAATCCTTTTCGTCAAATGTCGTTTCTCTTTAGTTTTTGAAATAGTAAAAAATGTTTGGAAAGAATATTTTCTTTCATTCGTTTTATATTAAAAATGACGATTTACTTCTAAATTTTATCAGAACAATTTATGATATTGAAAGCTGATGTTCATATCTTTTAGTTTCTTGACGGTCTTCTCTAGTAGTCAAGGTCAGTAATTACGCGGAAGAAGTTGTATCATTTGATTTGATTTCGTTTCCGATTTTGTATTTAGAGACCACTATTCGTACCCAAACATTCAATGTTGTACTACTTTTGTTTTTCCTGTGCAATTATTAGCCCCATCATCAACAAGAAAAAAGCTCAAGAGAACAATATTTATTCAAATGTATAAATAACAAAAATTCCAAATTTCATACTCCTCATGCCGTGATGTTTCAATTAATAAACTACGCGCGTCCTAAATCTACAAGTCGGCAAAGATGGCTTAGGGCATCAAGTGATGTCACTGCAGTGTCTATTACCGGGAGGTCCTTGTGTTCGAGTCCCGACGCCGGCAAGACTTTCCACCCTGACTTGTCAGCTTAGGTCAAATTCATTCGCTGTCAGCAACTAACTGGAGGAGAATTCCAACGACCGGCTGCTCTGAATGGTACTTTTTCGTGGTTTCTCCGATCGACATCAGCCGAATGCCAGAGCAGTACCCTAACAAACGGGTCACGGACCGAGCGCACTCTTTCCTTCTTCTTCTTGTTCTTCTTCTTCTACCTTTTATCAAATCCCTACCCCTTACTTTCACATTCTTACATTCACGTGCACTACACTACCACGCATGCCGGGATACCAGTCGTGTCCATAGAGCTATACACGATTGGGGCGGTGCCCCGCTGGTGGGATATACCTGCTTGTGGAAAATTGCAAGCTGACGTAAGTCGGCGCAGGATCTTGCCAACCAGCGGGGGAAGATAACCGCCACCTCTCGCAATAATAACATGCACTACACCTACGGGACTAATGACTTAAGCAGTTGACGTAACCGCAATCACCAATCGGTAAAACCGGGAGCGGTAGCTAGGTGCTTCAAGTGATGTCACTGCAGCGCCTCTGACCAGGATGTCCTGGGTTCGAGTTCTGTCGGAGGCAGGATTTTCGACACTAGCTTTTCAGCTTGGTCGAATTCAGTCGCTGTCTGGAGGAGAAGTCTAGCGCCCGGCTCCTCTGATCAGTAGTTTTCCGTGGATCCTCCGAACAAACGGCCCACGGACTGCCGCGATTTTTCCTTCCTGTTCCTGGTCCTATCCTCTCCCCCTTACACACACACGTACACTAACATGCACTACACTACCACATATTCCGGAGGACCGATCGGGAGCTTAGAGCTTGTCCCAACTGGGACGGTGCCCAGCTGGTGGGAGAGTCCTGGTTAGGGGGAATCCCCACTAGCCGATGGTAGGTCGGCGCGTGATCTCGGCATCCAGCGGGGGAAGATCACCGCCATATCCTAAGAGAAAACATACTCTACACTTTCGAAACTAATACCTAAGCTGTTGACGCGCGCGGAATCACCAACCAACGAAACTAAACTAAACCAATCAGTTAATAACTAACTAGCTAACTAGCTAGCTAACTAAACAACTGGTTACAATCAGTTAACTAAGCTAAACCAGTCTCACCGAAGCAACAAAATGCGTAGCGGGGCTTAGCTGGGCGGTCGCGCGGCCGGTTGCTTTTCCATGCGCGGGGGCGGGGCTGTCATTTAGAAGCGGCTGTGCGACGTCGTGTGGAGTGGTTAAAATGCGCGCTGCTGCCTTTGGAGGGCCCTCTGTAAACAGATGAGCGACGACACGCGGATCTGCGTGTTGTCCGCCGCCCTAGCAGCTCGGCGCTCGTCCCCACCCCCCCTGTTGCGTTGTTGATTACGTCGTCTTTTTTGTGTCTCTGTTTTCTTCTCTTTCTCATTTTCGCACTCGTTTGATTGCTCTCTTGCACGATCGGTCTTTCTTCTCTCTCTCTCCGCTTCTGTTTTGTTTCCTTTTTTTTCCCTCTCTTGTCTCTTTTCTTGCTCGGTCTTTGAGTAACCCACGTTCTCTCTCTTCTCTCTCTCTCTCTCTCTCTCTCTCTCTCTCTCTCTCTCTCTCTCTCTCTCTCTTTCTTTCTTTCTTACTCACTCACTCACTCACTCTCGTTCTCTCTTGTTTGTTTCTTTCCTCTCTACTCTCCTTCTTGCCCTCTCATTCTGATACTGGCTGTTTCTCGCTTGCTGATACACTTATTCTCTCTCTCTCTCTTTCTTACTCACTCACTCTCGTTCTCTCTTCTTTGTTTCTTTCCTCTCTCACTCTCCCCCGGAATTTTTGGAAATTTTTTTTTTCCCCCTCATTCTATACTGGCTGTCTCCCTTGCTTGCCTTCTTTCCTCTCTGCGTACTTCGGCATGTGTAAACATGTTTATTTTTGTTTTGCGGGTCGGTCGGTGGAGGCGCAGAGAAAGAGAAAGCCTTGTTTGACTTGTTATTTGTGCGTGCGTGGTGCAGTTGTAAAAACACAAAGGTGTACAAAAACCGTCGAGTCCTTTCTTTTCCTTTTTTTCGACTGAGATAAATTTCAGCTTCGTTATCTCCCGTGTTCCCTTTCGTCTCCTGCAACAGCCTTAATGCTTGCTAAATATATTTTCAACATTATCTCTTTCATTAGTTATACCTTTTTTTCAAAATTCTGTAAAATAAAGTTAAAAAGTCTAATACATTACGCAGATATTTTCCGTATTCCTTCTTACTCATGGCCGATTACATCCCAGTGCTGTAGGATCGTTTTATAGTGTTTTGGGAAATATTAAGTTTCTCAAGCACCCTTTAAAGGTTACTTGCAATTATTTTTAACAACGCCACAAATGATGGAAGTTGAGCTTCGTTGGGCCACGCAAAATATTTCAGGCCTTAATAGCTGTCATAACTGTGAAATATTAATCGATTATTTTAATAGAATATAACTAAAATATCTACATGAATCATTGCGATATATCGCGATGACTCGCACCGGCAGCAGAAAACTAGTACATCAACTGATGTTACAGCAGTGCCTCTGACCGGGAGGTCGAAGGTTGGAGTCCCGACGGGGGCAGGATTTTCGACAGTAGCTTTTCAGCTAGGTCGAATTCAGTCGCTGTCTGGAGGAGAATTCTAACTGCAGGTTGCTCTGATCGGTAGTTTTCCGTGGTTTCTCCGATCAACACCAGGCGAATGCCGGAGCAGTACCCTAACAAACGGGCCAGGACCGCGCGCGATCATTCCTTCCTCTTCCTTGTTCTTCCTCTCCCCTTACACACACACTTACACTAACATGTACTCCACCACCAAATACGCCGGAAGACCGGTCGGTGACGTAGAACTTGTCCCGGTTGGGGTGGTGCCTTACTGGTGGGAGATACCTGGTTGAAGAAAACCCCGTTAGCCGAAGGTAGGTGGGCGCCGAATCTGGCCATCAAGCGAGAGAAGACCACCGCCACCTCCCGAACATAAACACGCACTACACTTACGGGACTAATTACCAAAGTAGTTGACGCGCCCGGAATCGCAATCAATCAATCGGCGACGGATCACGCCTTTCATTGTGGGAAGGTCACCGCTACCTCCTGATGAAAAAACATTCATTACACTAACGGGACTAATGACCTCAGTAGTTGACGCGCCCGGATTCACTAACAATCAACAATCAATGAACCAATCAATCGACTCGCGTTGACTGGTACCGGATAACTCGCGTTTTTATATCTGCTGGCTTCCGCTTATCTGTGCTCTGTAAAGTTAACGTTCAGATTCCTTGATCCCCGTGGCCCATCTCTCTTTACAGCCATTCATTACGTTCCCGCGGGCAGAAACACACGTCTGTCGTTTGTTTCGCGACCTGCGTGCGCGCGCGTGCACTGCGACCGGACGCGAATTGTTAGGGTGCAGTTGGGCCTTGACGCTTGCGGGGGAGAGGCAAGCGAAATATGACAAAAATGAAATTGGTTTTCTTTCGAACCATTGAAAACGCGGCTCCGCGTGCGTTTTCCCCGCGCGGTGACCGCGCCAGTTGCACACGTACGCGCAACGGGGGGGGCAGAAGTGGTAACGCAGGCGATGGCAGGAGCGAGGAAAGAAGAGATGAGCGATGTGGAGACACTGGCAGGAAAGAAGACAGTGGCAAGGGGGAAGTGGTAGGAAAGAGGTGGCGGAAGCGAGGAGGAGGTGGAAGCAAGGAACGGGTGGAGACGAGCGAAAGGAGGAGGTGGAAGGAGAGATTGTGGCTGGTAGAGGCATGGATGTAGGCGTAGAGTAATGGATGTAGGCATAGAGGCATGGATGATAGGCGTAGGGCAGGATGAACGAGAGGATGGATGAGGCGTAGAGAGGAGGCTAGAGGAGGATGACGGCTAGAGGCAGGATGTCCGGGGCATGGGGTACGAGAAGGAGCAGAAACGTTGGCGCAAGTGGCAGCGGAGGAGACAGAGGAAGTGGATACATAGGGCAGAGCGCCGGTGGAGGGCGGGAGCTGAGGCGATGCGTGTGATGCGGAAGGAGGTGGGTAGCAGGAGGGTCGTCGTCATCAGGGGCAGAATGCGAAGTGGTAGCAGGGTGGTTTGGGTTGTCGGGGGCCTATGCGGTGGTGGGATGGCGACGGAGGGGACGGCTGTGGCGGTGACAGCGGACGGAGCCAGGGTGAGTTCCGCTGGGAGAGAGTAAATCAAGCCTCGCGGTCCCCGAGATTTATGGGCGCTCCGCAAGAATGCGCTAGCGTCGCCGTCGCTGCTCGCTTTTTTTTCCTCCCGTGGCTTGGGGGTCCCCAGGGGCGTGGTTCGCTGATGGGGCATCCCGCAGGGAGGCGAGTTGTGTTGTCACATTCGAGTTTGAAACTGCGGCGTTTGTGGCGTTACTGTGATCAATGGCAGTGGTGTAAATCTGGTTTATTTCGGAGAAGTGCGTTGGCTTGCGAATTTTGGCGATCCAATCTCAGGTGGTTTTCAATACAATTTGTAGTGAACAGTCAAAAGAAAAAGAAGAAAATGTATGTATATTTCTTTAAATATTTGACGTGCACCGTCAATTCGTAGATTGTTTGTGTTTTTTTAAATTTTATTAAGTGTTTCCAAAAAAGGGGTTTTGGCCTTTACGGTGATGATTTGGAATATATTATTTTATGTGTTACTTCAACCACGTTTTGCAGTGGATTCTTTACACACAGACCTAATCAAATAAATTTGCAGAAGATATATTTTTGGTGAAATTGCCAATTAATTACTTCAGAACCACTTGCACTGTTTTCTTCAATTTCATTATATACTACTTGTCTTTTCTTATTATATTTTTTTCCGCGAACGACGTGTATTCCAAACTCTCTCATGAAGTTGTACTTACGCTCTCCCTCTTTTATTGGCAAGATGTTACCACCATGTGACGTCAAACAGTGAAACTAGTCACTTGAATACTTTGCGAATGATTAATCCCTGGTTGTCTAGAAAAGTTTAATTATGCTGCGAACAAGTTCGAATTTGGTAATTTTGCATTAATGATTTTAGTCATTTTACGACCAACGAGCTGAATAAGAAACAAAATTGTGAAATATTACTCAATTGATCTTCAGGGGGAAATTCATTTCTGTTTTACTGTAATGTTACGTTAATTTATTCTTCCACAATTTTTATAAAGTTGCTATCGTAATATTTAGGAGGGACACCGAAAAATGGAGAGTTTAATTTGGTAATTATTAGATATGTTCTATATTTTTATTAGAGGCATTAATCACTTGAGTTTCGGTAATTTTTCTTGGTGTCTTTAGAAGAAGATTACTAATATATAATATAGTGAATTTCAATTAAACCGTACAGAAAGTTGTATCTAATATTTCAGTGAATGGAATTCCTCTTTCTGAATTCCGGCGAGAATCCCTAGTAAAAATCTAGTTGTCGATAAAGGATGTCATACAAACAATTTAGACAAATCTGTAGCTATCGTGCTTGAGACAGGTTCTCCTCATGAGCGGTCGTCTGAGATATTTTTTCTGCCCTACCAGGTGTTTATTGCCAAATTTCGGCAATGCTGTTAGTACATAAACATTGCTCCTAACTTATCACCTTGTTCTCCTGACATTTCAAAATATGTAACTACTGTAATTAATTTACAGAGTAATTCATTAAAAATGAAAAGTGAACCCAATATAATTTTAATTATCCAATTTTTAAGTACACATACCATTACAAGAATTTTATCATTTTACCACCACTTTTGCATACCCTTCCCATTTACTATCACTAATATACCATTGCCATATCTACAAGTTTTGGAGAACCACTTCTTGTCCGTCAAGGGTTGATATTAATCTCGCTGTGCTGTTACCGTCCCAGGCTCGAGGTGCCGGGCAGTGTACGTTCTAGCAAAATCGTCATTTTAGGGAACTGTGGGTGAAAGAGAGAAGGGAAATAAAAGGAGGGAGCGTGAAGAGGCGCTCTGGCACTCGTCTGGGGAGGGTGGCCTCTGGCGCAGGTGGCTCGCCCCGAGCGGGAGGGGGGGGCGAAGGCGCGGGTGACGGGCGTGTCCACCGCGCCGGCACAATCAAGCAGGCTAATTGCTAATTACGGCGCGCCAGTGTGTCGCCCGTGGTGCTGACTTGATTGCACGCACGCTCGCTCGCGCGACTGTGAGACGCCTGAGGACGCCATCCTCTAATCACGACTCGGGTCGAGCGGAGGGGAGGGGGCCCCGCTCGCGGATCACGGCGGGGGTGGAATGGGAAGAAGCGCCAAGGTGCAGTCCGTGAGCAGGAGAGGAACGGCGACTCGTACCTGCCATAGCAGAGCGGCAACACTGTTGCCTCTATGGCATCATGGAGCGAGAAGTCTTAGGGTTCGAGTCCAGACCGTGGCAGACTTTCGACTTTAGAAAGTAGAAGTAAAAGATGCGTCGAATAGAGAGAAATATGGAGGGAGAAATGTAACGGTCGGCTGCTCTGATAGGTATTTTTTGTAATTTCTCCGTCCTCTAATCACGACTCGCGTCGAGCGGAGGGGAGGGGGACCCGCTGGCGGATCACGGCGGGGGTGGAATGGGAAGAAGCGACAAGGTGCAGTCCGTGAGCAGGAGAGAGGAACGGCGACTCGTACCTGCCATAGCAGAGCGGCAACACTGTTGCCTCTATGGCATCATGGAGCGAGAAGTCTTAGGGTTCGAGTCCAGACCGTGGGAGACTTTCGACTTTAGACAAGTAGAAGTAAAAGATGCGTCGAAGTAGAGAGAAATATGGAGGAGAAATGTAACGGTCGGCTGCTCTGATAGGTATTTTTGTAATTTCTCCGTCCTCTGATCGCGACTCGGTGCGAGCGGGAGGAGGGGCGGGGCCCGGCGACGAAGCACGGTGGGTGAGCGACGCGGGGCGTGGGACCGAGTGGGCGGGCGCCGCCTCAGGGCTGTCTTTGTGTGGTCGTCAGCTGTGGGGTGGGTGTCCGCAGCTTAATGCCCGAGACGCGTCACATACAATGCAGGACCCTCCAGATGCTTTGGGATGGGGTGTATGAGAACTTGGGGGATCTGGAGATCGTGCTGCTTATACTCATAATGATACCGCGAGTTCCACCATGGATTTGAAACGTTTCTCGGTAGGAAGTTGCGTCAACTTCAGACGACAGAAGAACAAATAATAATAATAACAATAATGTATCTATTTTTTTGGCGTTTGGTTTGGTAGTGCAACTTCGCCGGCCAGCTACAGGTATCCCCCTTGCCTGGGTCTAGTTAAATTTCCATGCTTGGGGGTAAGAGCGACATTAGGCGAACATTACATATTCCCTTCACCGTAACTAGTAAGATCCATCTGATTGAGCTTTTCTTCGTCGCACAGCTATAGAATCTGGGACGATTTTAAAGGAAAGGTAGAACTATGCTTTTGCCTCGACCGGGAATCGAACCCGAGGACCACTGCACGGGAAGCTAGTACGCTATCCATGAGCCATCGCAGAAGACAATAATAACAATAACAATTGAATAATGGGTTATTATTATTCCTCTAATTCACGGCTACAGTCTTATGAGCCGGTTGATATAATCTACTCCAAGCTGCAACCAGTTTCCTAAGGATCAGATCTAAAGTCTGTCAGTCCCTCTACAATACTTTGCGCAAAATGTAGAATGTTTCAAATAAAGCGATGTCTTGCAATTCCCAGTCTAGGATTTTCTGAGAGTTTAGCCAAGTTCTTACGCAAATTTAGCGGAATAAATCCCAGAGCTCCGATTGCCATCGGGGCCTTGGTTTTTACGCCTCACATTTGGCTGATCTCGATTTCCAGACGCTTGAATTTAAGACGTCTTCTACCTCCTAGGTTAAGATTTTTTGATCGCAGCACAGCAACACTAAAAGTCGAATTTTTTAAATTAAAATCCCAGATAATAATATTTGGTTTGTTTGCCACAACTGTGCGATCATTTTGAATTTGTTGGTTGTACAATATTGTACACAGTCTAACACACGTCACCGGTTTTTGTGAGTGTTAGTACCACTTGGAGCATTGTTTGGAACTACGGGTTTGATTGATGGATTTTTTCGTATTTCCGGGCGCATCAACTGATTCGGTCATTAGTCCCATTAGTGTAGTGCATGTTTTTTCTCGAGAGATGGCGGTGATCTTCCCTCGCTGGATGGCGAGATCCGGCGCCGATCTACCGTCGGCTAGTGGGGTTTCCCAACCAGGACTCTCCACCAGCGGGGCACTCGCCCCAGCCGGGACAAGCTCTGCACCGACCGGTCTCCCGGAATATGTGGTAGTGTATTGCATGTTAGTGTACGTGTGTGTGTAAGGGGAAGACGATAAGACCAGGAAGAGAAAGGAAAGATCGCGCGCGTCCGTCCGTGTTAGGTCAGCTCGGCATTCGCCTGGTCTAGGAGAAACCGAAACTACGATCAGCAGCCAGCCGCTAGAATTCTCCTCCAGACAGCGACTGAATTCAACATATCTGAAAAGCTAGTGTCGAAAATTCTACCGCCGTCAGGACCGGTCAGAGTTGCTGCAGTTTGGAACTACAGGGACGGTGTATATCTACCAGTGGAGATAACTACACCCCTTTGTGTCTTTCCAAGTATTCGGTCTTTGCTAGAATTGGATAAGCTGAGATGGTATGATCAATGGTTGCTACTTGTTCCTGGCAAATGCGCCATTTATTATTATTATTATTATTATTATTATTATTATTATTATTATTTTCGAAGGTATGAAGGTTATGGAACTGAAGTATCTTTGATCCCGGGGAATAAGCTGATAAGTCATAAACCCTTAGTTTTACAGGGGAGCAAAAAACAACTCGCAACTGAAGAAAATCCAGGATTAATCATATTCCAACGCAGGTGATATTAAAACGAAGCTATTAGTGTATAGGTTTTGCCTGAATTTCATTAACCCCCAATTTCCAGCATTAGTTTAAAGTTTTTTTGTTGTTTTTTTCTGCTGTAATTTTTTTTACTTATCAGCTTATTCACCGGGGTCAAAGATATATTCCCTTAATTATTCTTTAACAAACAAATTGTTACGCTAAGTGTAAGAAAGTAAAAAAAAAACGAATAAAGAGGGTATCTCAGAATGATATTATCAATTTCTAGAGCATGTTGAGGGGTAGAAAATAATAATTTTATACTAGTGACCATATCGTGAGAAATTTTATGTAACGAATTGCTATGTATGGCATTGCCTAAAAGTCAGGTGCCATTGCCACTTGTGTGAATGGATATATCTAATATAACTTGGAGGTAAATGCAGTATTAAAATGTGAAATATGCATGCAAATGTGCTCTGACTTTTGTAAAATATGCGCCAGAACTAAAGATGTTCTGACCTTTAACTTTTGTTCTTGAACAATTACAAAATTTTTAATTTTAACAATCAATTTTGCATTTTTGTTTCTACTTAGTATTTCAGGAAATTACCATTAGATATTGTATAATTATTTTTCTGAATGATCATGGAAGTATCAATTCCAATGCAACAATTTCTTTATCATAAATTATCACATCATCTCTAATCGGAGAATTGTTTCCATGTACCAACGCTAGGATATCATCTAAAAACCGTTCAGACCAATACTGCTGCAACAAAAGGAAGACATTCCCACGATTTCTCATGAATAGCATTCACATTTGTGAAGAACTGTTTTCGGTTCGAGGAGACAAATATGCATATTAATTGAAATTTCAAGAAAAATATACCACATTAAGAACAAGAAAGCAATTAAATATTAATAGTAACTTAATTATAATTGATATACGATATATTGACACAAATTGCACTAAATATGCATTAATATGCGTTATACAATTACCCAATTTCTGTTCATTTGATTGTGTTTTGTGGTCTTTTGAAAATTAGCATATTGTAAAGGTCATAATTAAAAATATGAATCTTCATAAATTCGAGCCTTAGATATAACTGTTTAGTGTGAAATTTCTCACTAAATGTTCATTTCCAAAAATTGATCATTTTTTACCCTTCTCCACACTATAGAAGTTTTAACATTTATTCTGAGTCACTCTGATTGAACTTGCGTAATTTTTTTTATTACGAATCATTTAAACTCAGCGCTGTTTGTTTCCACAGGTACTACCCGACGCCTTCACTTTCTCCACTGCCTCTTCTACACATTGACATTTTGTTCTTGTTCCTCTTTTGACAATACTATGTTTCAAATTCCCGTTCCGACCATCCGTCCTTCCATTCAGCGACATTCTTTATTGAATTATTCCACCAGTTCTCTCCATACTTCCCTCATAGAACACACCCCATCTCCCACAAATAATATCCTTGCACTCTCCACATGAAATCGTAGCCTCTGGCCGTTGATTTAAGTGAGCAGTATTTACCGGTCTTTTATTACGGATTTTCGAGTGCTCTTTTGACGCTACAGTCGCGCAATTCGAATGCTGAAATGGTTTCATCTCCTCTTTTTAGTGTCGTTCCATTTTTAGAGCGACCGCTTTGGCGAGGAATATCGCGTAGTTTTAAATAAAGGAGAATGTTTGCGCGCGATCACGAAGTTGCCGCACGACATATCGGAATTGATGCAAATTGTTCCGCGATGTAGATTTTCATTTGCCTCGCATTACGATGGCTACGGTGCGTGCTGTTAATGAATTGCCTTGATAGCGATTGGAAAGCGGCGAGGCATGCCAAATCGATCCCGCGAAAAATACATATTTAGCGCAATTATTAAACTCTAACTGAAATTGTTGGGTATGCAGCAACGAAAACAGAAAATTAGCTTGTTGAGTGAGTTCCATTATTGTCTGTTTTATTATTATTTTCATCGCAAACCTTTCATATTTCGTCGGCCAAGTCCTGAACGGACCGTTATGTCATGTTGTCTCGGTACTCGCCATAAATGAAAATATTTTGAATATTTCTAAGCGTTTATTTAGTTATGTTCATTTGTATCGTGCAGACGGAAAATACTTCGATTCTACACAGAGTTCAATATTCTGTACTCTCTAAGGCCCCGTAACTAGGTCGCCTAGAAGAGATACCCCTTCTCAAAAGCAACAGAAAAAAGTAAAAACAACAACTTATTTTAGCTGTCATTGGTCCCCTCATCCTTTAAAACCAGGACATACGGGTCTACGATACATCGTTTTCGAGTAGCTGGATCGAACATTCCGCAGAAGATTAGAATCTAACGTGCGTTAGAACGTAAGGTTTTAGTGTGTTTCTCGGCAGTACTTGCTATTAGAGAACACCGCAGTTTCCACAAAACAAATACGTATGGAGAGGATTTCAATTTTTTTTATTGTGACCGTTCAATAAACAAGATTTGAAAAAGCAATATTTGAACAACATAAACATGAAATATAATACCATCACTAATAGTCCAGAAAGATTCTAAGAGAACCACGGTATTCCGAACTAATTGGGAGTGTAGTCTGTTCATTCGAAATGTTTGATTTTCTGAAAAATGTACGTACGTATACAAATACATCTATAAGATTACCAGACACAATGCAACGTAGGAGTGCAATGTGAGAAAATGGAAACGCAGCGTAGCGATATGAGAAAAAGGCGATGTTGTGTACAACGGAGTACAGTACGTACACAACCAATTACATGCGGTAGTAGTTTCTACATTGTTTAGAAGAGTTGAAACACAGTTTGTGTTGCTGCTGTTAACGGGTATTTTACGTACAGTATTCAGAATTGGATTGACTGACACTTCTTCATGCTTTTTCATTCATAAATTAAGTTCATACAATTAGGTGTTTTTTGTTTATTTTTTCTCCATCCCGAAATATTGTTCGGATTATCCAATATTTTGTATTTTGAGGTTCTGTTGTAATTAAAATTCTAAATGATGAAAGAGTAGGACCTTACCTACACAAAGATATTAAAAAAAACTGGTTCGCTAGGTCTTATTATTGACCTCAGGTTCAACGGAAGGGATTGATATGTGAGTACTAAGGAAACTACAATTTTTATTTCAGTTTTACGTAGATAAAAAACAACTTTCTGTTACCCAAAATTCTTATACTTTACACAATTTTTATTTTATTTTTTCACTTGCCACGATCTTCACAATCCTTAAGAGTTAAATTCTTCTCTTTAATAGCTCCGTAAATTTCTCTTAACCAGCTATGTTTAAGTATTCCTCTTTTCTTCGACCCAGAAAACCACATAAAATGATATTTGGTGATTTAGTAATTACATCTATTAAGTTATTTCTTCAACCTTTTAAATTTCCTAGCACGAACCTTCAAAGTTCTCTTCCGATGTCGACGTCTATTAAAGTCAATAGTATTAAGAGTTTTGGGTATATTAGCATCAATCATGTTTTTTATTTTGAGTAGGTCCAGGTGGATCTACCTCCAAATTTGGAGATCTGTGAACTTCTAGTTTTTATTAAATATTGAAAATATGTAACACGTCTTGTCCAGGAAATGATAATATATATTTGAAATTCTAGACGCCCTACCACGTACCGGGAGCGGTAGCTCAGTTCGTCAACTGATGACACTGCAGCGCCTCTGACCGGGAGGTTCTAGGTTCGAGTTCTGACGGCGGCAGGATTTTCGACACTAGCTTTTCAGCTAGGCCGAATTCATTCGTTGTCTTGAGGAGAATTCTAGCGGTCGGCTGCTCTGATCGGTAGTTTTCCGTGACTTCTCCGATCAACACCAGGCGAATGCCGGAGCAGTACCCTACCAAACGGGCCACGGACCGCGCGCGATCTGTCCTTCCTCTTCCTTGTCCTATCCTCTTTTACACTTACACTGACATGCACTACACTACCACATATTCCGCGAGACCGGTCGGGAGCTTAGAGCTTGTCCCGGCTGGGGCGGTGCCCCGCTGATGGGACAGTCCTGGTTCGGAAGAAAACTCACTAGCCAACGGTAGGTCGGCGCTGGATCTCGCCATTCAGCGGGGGAAGATCACCGTTTCTTCCTGAGATAAAAATGTGCACTACACTTACGGGACTAATGACTTAAGCTGTTGCCGCGCCCGGAATCACTAACCGACCAATCAACCCTACCACATTCCGTAGGACGCGGACGCGTCTCTTGTATTGCGCCTTGAGGCCCGCTTATTAACACGGGGCCCCGAGGCCGCACGGCGTCGCTCTGTTGACTCTCGTGTCGGCCGCTGCAGCGACGCGGGCGGTCGTGTTGGTTCTAGAAATTGTCGCGACGTCCCCTGCTTAGGGGTCAACGGCGGACGCGTTGGCTCCATGACTGTAGCTCAGAGCCAACATTGCGCTGACTCTGCAGCTCGTCTGACTGGAGGTCATAGGGGTCGGCTCGTTGGTGGAGGATTTTTGACACCATCTGGGTAGCTAGGTCGAGTTTAGCAGGTGGCTGGAGGGGAATTCTCGTGGCCGGCTGCGCTGGTCGGTGGTTTTCCGTGGTTTCTCACGTCAATACCAGGCAAACGCGGGAACGGTACCCTAAGAAAAACGGGCCATGAACCACGCATGATCCTTCCAACATTTTCGTTCCCATATATTCATCCCTTGATTGGTTCATTGTTTTTTTCATGTTTTCGGGCGCTTCAACTGCTTTGGTCAATAGTCCCGTGAGGGAGTGCACGTTTTTTTTTCGGGAGATGGTGGTGATCTTCCCTCGCTGGATGGCGAGATCCGGCACCGACCTATCATCGGCTAGTGGGGTTTCCCCCTAACCAGGACTCTCCCACCAGCGGGGCATCGCTCCCAATCGGGACAACCTCTAAGCTGCCGACCGGTCTCCCGGAATATGTGATAGTGTGGTGCATGTTAGTGTAAGTGTGTGTGTGTGTGTGTAATAGGAGAGGATAGGACACGGAAGAGGAAGGAAAGATCGCGCGCGATCCGTGGCCCGTTTGGTAGGCTTCTGCTCCGGCATTCGCCCGGTCAGAGGCGCTGCAGTGAAATCAGTTGATGCACAGAGCTACCGCTACCGGTGATTCATCCCTTACTTGTTCACACACTTACATGCACTACACTACCACACAAGTCAGAAAGCAGTCCGGAGCTTACAGCTTGTCCCGGGTGAAGTGATGCAGAGCTGAGTGAGATACCTGGTGGGGGAATTCACTAACCAGTGGGAAAGAAGCACCCCACCACCAGCATCAGACATAAAAACATGTACTGCAGTAACGGAACTAATGACCATAGCAGATGACGAACCCGAAGTCATCAAACAAACAAACAACCGACCACACTTCCATTCGTTCTCGTACTTCCTCATCCGTCCGCCTTCTCAGGCAGGAGAGACTCTGCCCGTACGCCTCTTCTCTCACTCGCCGACCCGTTACCTCCCGCCCTCCGCACCGCTTCCCCGCCGCCGCCGCCGCGTTGTCCTGGAGGTTCGGAACTCGCGCGTGTTTGAGTTGCTCTCTGCTGCGTCACCATCTGTGTCTCAGACGCGTCCAGCCGAGCGAGGCCTTAAGAGTCGCGGGAAGTTGTTGGTGCTCGATCAGTTGTTGACACAGGCAGACGCAGCCGATCCGGTGGCCGATATCGCTAAGGCAGGAGTGTCGTAGCGATCTCGGTTCGAAGGGTCGCGGGTTCCAGTCCCACCTCGATCATGGTTGTGTTTGTGTTCGTCTTTTCATCCCTTATCATCACCATATCGTTTCACCTTCATAATTACCATAACGTTAACTCCAATAGTGGTCGCTAATGACCTAGATGTTGATGCGACGTTAAATACCCCCTAAAAAACGGCAGGTTGTCTGAAAAAATTTTGGCTGTCTACATGCGTGGGTCTTAGTACACCGAAAGATGTTTATCACAAGTTTACCGATAACTGTTTTCGGGTTCGTATCCTCGTATGGTAATTCGTCCCTCGAATGTTTTTTTTGCCTGAGTGTGGCAGTGTATCTTTCCCGCTGGATGGTGAATTCTCCCATACGGTTTCTCAATCAGCTAGGAACCGCCTCAGCCTGGACAAGTCTTAAGCTCCCGACTGGTCTCTGACATGTGTTCTAGTGTAGTGCATGTGAGGGTATGGGATAGGTCAAGGAAGAGGAAGATGGAACGAAGGAGATGATGGAATAAAATGAATTTGATGTTTCAGCCTGAACTATGAGTTGTCACGAAAAACTAGAAAGGTGTAACGTATGTCCTCTGGCAAACAAAGATTTATTTTTTATAATTACTGTCTATGATATGGCATGGCTTATCAATGACAATAAAAGAAGATTATAAAAATTCGAGGAAAAAAGTAAAAATTTGATGTTTGCGAATTGTCGAGGAAGACGCGCAGGAAATGGCAAAGAAAAAAGGTATATTGCGTAGTGTGATAGGAAGTTCACGGAAAACGTGATCAATTTATCGAAGCAAGAAAACCGTTCTAAGTTTGAAACGCAAAAGCTGTATCCCTGATACATAGTTTCTGTTATGAGTCTCGCTGATCGCAAGTTCCCCAATAACCCCAAGAGATTCGTATATTTACAATATTATATTGCTTTGCTTACGAACCATAGTCGAAATAAAATACCATCAAATTCAAATCCACAGCGATATTACAGGTAAAGAGAAGCACGTTTATAAACTTGAAATTGTACAAAATTAGTGTGCGAGTACGTCTAAACATTGTACTTGTAAGTCAGGGCATACTAAATTGAACAGAAATAGTGTTCACCCATTTACAAGGAATTTAGTGAGAGCTTTCCATCTTGTGTAGGTAAGAAACTTTTGGTTTCACATTACTAGAAATACCTTAAATTTTTACGATGCTTTAATGCTACTTCGGCCTACAAATCCGCTGTGTCGTACGTTGGAATGTTTTGCTGCAGTAGCAAGATTTCTTGCAGACGCCTGCTCTAGACAACACGGCGCACGGAATGTTGTGCAGATGTGCATACTCGACAGGGGCGAACCCACGTCATAACGAGTTAGTAGGCGACAGCTGGCGGAACGCGACAATTCAGACTTAGCCAATGGTAAACGTGGCGGTGAATCGTGAACGCGAATGTGACGTGGCATAGGAATATGTTGTGCACGAGTTTCAGGTTACACATATGGGAATATGTGTTCATATGGCAGCATACTTTTTGTTTTGCTTGTATCCTCTGGCAGTAACGTATGTGTCTTGAAGTTTGAATCTCAATGAAGGGAAATACGTTCGAGGTCATTCAGCGACGTTCGATTGCCTTGTGGCTTATTTATTTTGTACTTCTTCAAATCTGTGAAAACATGGAGTGTTGTTGGTGACTTCATTTTCATGGACTATTGTGTAATGTGGATTCCGAGCATGATTTGCAAATGTTAACATTAACTTAAATGTCTAAAAGACATGAAATTATAATTGGAGAGAACCATGTAATATGTACATTTAACTAGAACTAGAGTATTTTTTTACAATTTTACGGAGAATGAATAAATTAGGTTTAAAGAAATTAAATGGGTTACGTTTTGTGAACATATAAATTTAGAAATCACAACTATAATTTACGTTTAATCTCTTTACTTATTAAACTAATATATTTACTTATTATTTTAAATCAGTTTCCTTTTTTCTTAATTATGACATTCTCTTTATTTTGTCTATAAAATCACAAAAATTTACTTTGTCATCCGGGTCAGGATAATCTCAACTGAGCACATCGCCAGTTCTCCTGGTGACAATAATATACTGCATTCATCATCTTGATAAAAACAAAAATTTGTTATTCACGTTATCAACATTATTATCGAGCACGAAATGTGCTGTGAGGTTTTGTTTATTATCAATTTGCCAAACGCGTTTCTGTTCGTTTGGCGTTGTTTTCCCAATGAAATTGCGACGATCGAAAATTACGTGCTTGGTTTTCCGATTTATTTCCGTGTTGTAGGCGTTATCTGAAGCGATAATCGGTGAAGTCTCGTAAACCTTAGCCAGTTGCTACCGCATGGTCTTTTACACTGCCGTACGTTAACACTCGGATAACATTATTTGGAATACATTACTGATTTTTTCCACTTGCCGGTGTGATTATTCGGAGATTATATTCATTACTGATAATATTTGTTATTTTGCATTGCTATCCCCATAATTTTGTTGCAAACATAAAGGGAAAGTATCTAAATATATAAAATAGCTTCTCCAATAATTTTTCTACTCTCATGAAAGATGCCATCAAATGCATGTTTTTACTGGGCATAAACATGGAATGTTTTAATTTATTGCTTTTAGGTGAGTGTTTCTTGAATCATAGACCGAGAGCGGTGGCTTAGTGCATCAACTGATGTCACTGCAGCGCCTCTGACCGGAAGGTCCTAGGTTCGAGAAACGATGGCGGCAGGATTATCGACTCTAGCTCTTCAGCTAGGTCGAATTCAGTGGCTGTCTAGTGGAGATTTCTAGCGGACGATTCTTCTGATCGGTAGTTTTCCGTGGTTTCTCCGATCAACACCAGGCAAATACCGGAGCAATACCCTAACGAACGGGCCACGGACCGCGCGCGATCTTGCCTTCCTGTTCCTTGTCCTATCCTTACCCCTTACACACACACGCTTACACTAACATGCGCTACACTACCACACATGCCGGGAGACAGGCTGGGGCCTCAGAACTTATCCTAGCTGAGGTGGTGCCCCGCTGGTGGGAAATACCTGGTTGGGAAAAGTCCCGCTAATCGACGGTAGGCCGGAGGCGGATCTCGGCATCCAGTGGGGGTAGATGACCGCCCGATGAAAAACATGCAATACACTTACGGAACTAATGACCTCATTAGTTGACGTGCCCGGAATCACTAGCAATCAATCAATCGAATATTAGAGTCTCAGGATGAATTGTGCAACAATGGTGTCGAGTATCGAAGGTGGATGGATAATGTGAATGTACGCGTAATGAGAGTGCCATATATAGGCATAGGTTGTTTTTGATTTTAATTACATTTCATGAGTTGCACTGGTAATGATTTGTCTGTCGTGCTTTATGTATCACCATATGTTTTAAGAAAACTCGCGCTCACATACGAAATCTATTTCATCAATTATTTTCCATTTCACAAAAATGGTTGAATTTCTTTTACAGACTAACAAAAGAATTTAGTAACATTTCGCGTATTTACGAACTAAAAGAGATGCGTTTGAGATAGAACTTATCTTCTTCGGTCGTATTTCATCTCGCGTAGAAGGTGCTTCCGCACTTCAGGTCTTCTTGTGCTCCTGCTTCAACTCCAAATTGCCTGTTCTTCACAACTTTCATAATCAACACTCACCCATCGTGAAGGAAGAGAAGAAAATTGCCAAAAATTTTATTTCATGATTTTTTTAATGTGATGTTATACATGAATATTTCTTAATATAAAATATATAGGTACTACAGTGTTGCTGAGTTTGTTAAAATGAATTTTTCAGTTGGATGAGCGTTTTCCCTAGTGTTTAATTCATGTGCTGGTGTGAGTAATGTTTGTAAAAAATGAGATTTATTCTACAATCTAGAAAAATATAGACATAATTTAAAGAGAAGCCAGTTTCTTTATTACACTGATATTTTAAATAGTTTTATTTTGAATAGCCTCAAACACTTTTGGAATATCCAAACTCGCTTTTTATGAATAATATAAGGTAATATTTTGGAATTTAAATGAACCTGTAAACATAGAACATAATATAGTTGGAATAGCAAAAAAGCTAAAAGGGAAATTAGTTCAGAAAGATTCTTATAAAGGAGTATTCCGCACATGTATCATTTACTTATCCATATGGTGTAAGCCAGATACAATATTTCTTAAAGGTCACTTAATAACATGAATTGAAACCATTATAGAGATTAAAGTTAGTCAAAATATGAGGTGTAGGAACTATGGAAATCTCGCCACATGGAATCACGCCCCCTTTTCCAACCCCGTGGATCCCATCTCTGTACATTCAGAGCACATTTCAGTGGCAAATAACAACGTAAAAAAATTTATCAACCCTTTTATTGGGCACAAAAGTTGTCCGACAGAAGTTGATCTCGTCCTCACTGATTGTGTGGGTCCGCCATTTTAAACATGACAGTTTCTAACCTTTTGTACTAGATGCACTCTCGATGCGCTCGCCCACCAATGGGGATTCTGATCAGGTCTTCCTCCCCCCGGCGCACTGGTTGGTCGCGCCACGGTGGTTGGTTCGTCTGTTAGTAAGTCGGTCGGTCGATTGTGACCGGCTAAGGTGGATCAGAGCAACATCGGATACCACTGCAGGTCCGTCAGTTCCTAGAGTTCGGTTCCAGACGGTGGCAGAATTTTCGACTCTTGCTACATAACTAGGTCGAATTCAGCCGCTGTCTGGAGGAGAATTCTAGCGACTGATTGCTTTGATGGGTAGTGTCCATGGTTTCTCCGATTAACAATGGACGAACGGCGGTGCAGTACCCTAACATACAAGCCACGGACCGCGCGTGATCATTCCTTCCTGTTCCTTGTCCTATCTTCACCTCTTACTTCCTTATACATACACACACTTACATGCACTACACTACCACATATATCGAAAGTCTTGTCAGGAACTTAAATTTTGTTCCGGCTCGGAGCGGGGCTCCGCAGGTGGGAGATATCTGGATGAGGAAATTTCGGGAAGTCGTCATGTAGGTCGGCGCCGGGTCTCACAATACACCGAGGGGATGAACACAGCAATTTTTCCTGGTAAAACATGCGCTGTTCTCCTGGGACCAGTGAACATAGCAGTTGACTTACCAGGAAACACGATATAATCAATGAATCCATCAATCGATCGATTACAAGAGATTGCGTTTTTAAATTCCGAAGTGCACTAGAAATCCACAGATCGGTCTGCCACAGGTTGGTCGTACGGTAAGACAGTGAGTCAGTTGGACAACTGATTACGTGAAACCGCGTTTTTGAATTTCACAGCTTCTATCCTGTGCTCTAGAGACATTCTCAGTACGGGCGGGCAGCTGCGAGTGATCAGCGAGATTGATCGCAGATCGGTCCGCGGTTGGTCGGTCGGGGTAACAGTAAACAGTAGTCAGTTGCCGGACGACTGATTACGAGGATACGAGTTTTTGAATTTTGCAACTTCTACCCTGGGCTCTAGAGACATTCTCAGTACGGGCGGGCAAGCTGCGAGAGATCAGCGAGATTGATCGGCAGATCGCTCCGACAGTCGGTCGGTCGAACCGTTGGACAGTGGGTCAGTTAGCCGGACGACTGATTACGAGGATACGGGTTTTTGAATTTTGCAACTTCTGCCCTGTACCCTAGAGACATTCTCAGTACGGGCGGGCAAGCTGCGAGTGATCAGCGAGATTGATCGACAGGTCGGTCCTACGGTCGGTCGGTCGAACAGTAACAGTAAGCAGTGAGTCAGTTAGCCGGACGACTGATTACGAGGATACGGGTTTTTGAATTTCACAGCTTCTATCCTGTACCTAGAGACATTCTCAGTACGGGCGGGCAAGCTGCGAGTCAGTAGCGGACGACTGATTACGAGATACGGGTTTTTGAATTTCACAGCTTCTATCCTGTCCTAGAGACATTCTCAGTACGGGCGGGCAAGCTGCGAGTGATCAGCGAGATTGATCGACAGATCGATCCTACGGTCGGTCGGTCGGTCGAATGATAACATTAAGTCAGTGAGTCAGTTAGCGAGACGACTGATTACGAGGATACGGGTTTTTGAATTTTGCAGCTTCTACCCTGGAGACAATCTCCGCGCGCCGGCGTCGCGAGCCGGTTTCGATCGCCCCGTGCGGAAGAGGGTGGGCGGGGCCGGGCGCGGTCGATCGTCCAGCCCCGGATTTGCACGTCGTCCGCCGCCGCCGCCGAGCGGAGCCGCCGGGCGCTTTTTTATGAAGAAAGAGGCTTTGCGGGGCGCACTTAGCAGTAGATGAAACCATTGCGAGGATCTACGGTCGCTCGCCGGATCCATATCCATGAACCCCGCGGCGCGTCCCGCCCGCCCAGTGCAGCCAACCTCGGCCTCTCCCAGCGTAAATCGCCGCGAACGACTGTCCCCGACTCGACGCACAGCGCGGGAGGCGGCAACGGCCCGACCCGCACCTCACCGGCCTTCGCGCGTCGTAAATATGAGGGGTTTCTGGCTGCCATGAAAACCGTCCATCAGGAAAGAACGGCTTTATTGCGATTACTGTGCAAAAGCCTTTCACTGTGTAGGGAATGGACGGGTAGTTTGATATATAGATTATTAGGGTGGTTTTACAAGAATTATGACGAAGGTGATGCGTTGGGAGGGATGGGATGAGGGTGGATCTCTAAGAAACCGCCGCTGATTCGCATCGTCCACCACAAACGTTTTCGTGAGTAGACCAGAATTTTAACGTTTGTACCCAGATGCACTGGGTATTTATTAGTGAGGAAGTAGACATGTTAAGTTAAAACAAAGAAAACTATTTTTTTTGGAACGAACGAAACAGCAACATAAAATTATTTTATGTTATAATACCTGCACCTCATCGACCTTCGGGCGTCGTCAACATGACGAGTTTGCGGCTGCAATGAAAAGTCCATAAGGAAAGATCGGCTTTTTTTGCAATTACTGTGCAAAAGGCTTTCACTGTGTAGGGAATGGATGGATAATTTGATAAAAAGATTATTAGGGTGATTTTACTAGAATTATGACGAAGGTGATGCGTTGGGAGGGAAGGGATGTGGGTGGATAGCTTATTTGCTTTGTCTACCACAAACGTTTTCGTGCTTGCGGAGTTCCTTGAGGAGATATTTCCATACGCATGAGGGTTATCTATTTTTAATTAATTTTTTTGTTTTTTCTTGATGCATTATATTCCACTTTATTGATTGTGTTTTATCATAATTAGAAGCGTTTAATTACGTATGTACCCTAAATAATTTAATATTTCGTTATGTACCTTCTTAGTATAGCCCTTATATTGTTTTTAAAAAATTCCTTTTATTACAAAGAATTGTATAAGACTTTTTGAAACATCGTAAATAAGGTTTCCCGGTGACACGTGTTAGTTTGTTGACCTAGTTGTTTGGTTATTCAGTAAATGACAACGACAAATAGGGGCAGAAAAAAGGCGAAGATAAAAAGCAAACATGGGTGTGACTCCCGAAGGACATGCAGGAAATGAAATGAACTAGAGGGAATAAAACTGTCCGGAATCAATGAACGGGAACTACTTCGTATGTCATAGTGAACACTTGAAGGGTGTTCCTGTATCTCCTACTGGTAATGATGTCCGGCGATTATTATGCGAGCAAAAAAGTATTAACGAAATGACTTGAAACAGAACGAATACATCAATTGAGGAAAGAATAAATTGGGTTTGCATGTATAAGAAATAACAATAATGAAAATTGAAGTACTAATAGGTTGTCAACTTCATTTTTCCCTGAAGGCAAGGTCATGAAAATGTAATTACCAATGCAAAACATCTGCCAATTATGCTAGGTTGTAAGCTGCAAACTATACAAACGCAATGAAAAATGTCAAGAAGAGAGTCTTGTCTCTTCATCCCATTACAATTTTTAAGAGCCTGTATTGTGTATCGTTAATTGCGAAGAATGAACTCGAAAAGCGTTCCAGTATATAAATTCGAACTGCAGCAGAATCCATATTTTAAAATATCCCGAATATCCATGGAGCATTCAGAATTACAAAGGGAACGTACGATTAATGCATGTTACCCCAATAATTAAATATGCACGAGTCAGAAGTGTTTAAGAATTATGCTTTGAGGGGAGGGGATATACGTATTTTAAATCGTACTTAAAAATCCTCCAGAAATAAGGTAATAGTTCCTAAAGACTGGTTTCTGAACTTGAATCTTAAAATTTACCGTTAAGATAAATTGATGTAAATATTTTTGGAGTATATTATAATTATTTCAACCCATGACTCACTATTTTATATTTTAATAATTAGTTTGGTCTAATATAATGGTTTGGTCTAATAATTAATTTGGTCTTATTGATTATTTGGTCTATTATAATGGCCTAGTCTTTAGCAACAATGTGGTAAGGGTGATCATTAAAACATGTTACATTTTTATAATGTTTAAAGCCCTGGAAAGTCACAAAGTTTCCGAACAAATAGAAATAAATTTAAAAAAGGAAGATCTTCCAAGTCTGGGTGTCAGTGGTTGTCCTAGACCAATATCACATCGTGGTGTGTGATATAGAGAGCAGTTGATGAGATGAAAAAACTCAAAAAATATTTTAGGTTTATTACGTGAAATATTAATGTTGTTAAATTTATTTGGCGAGTTTAGGGAAAACACGATCTCTGTTTTTTCAGAACTGAAACTTGCTTTATTCCTGAAACCTAAAGGTTCACTCGAAAGCTATTCTTTGTTTAGAATCCATTAGGATATTTGTGTCTCATTCTGCAACAGCGTTGCCATCCATTCGCACAGAATTCTTGATCATATCGTTTTAATAAATGCTCTATGAATAATGAACTTTTTTCGTATGTTGAACTACAGGGGATGAAAATGAAAATATTGAGGCAAAACGAAAAAAACATTAAAAGTATTTGTAGAGAATTGAAAAATGTTATTTCTCTTATCCGTCTAAAATCCAATCTTCACCAATTACATTCGTACTTTTACATCTCATTTTATGTCCTGATCTTATGCACATATCACTAAACCGGGTGCGGTGGCTCAGTGCATCAACTCATGTCACTGCAGCGCCTTTGACCGGGAGGTCCTAGGTTCGAATCCTGACGGCGGCGGGATTTTCGACACTAGCTTTCGAACGAGGTGGATTTCAGTCGTGCTGAGGAGAATCCTAGCGGCCGACGGCTCTGGGTAGTTTTTCGTGGTTTCTTCGATCAACACCAGGGAATGCCGGAGCAGTTCCACGGCGGCGGGATTTTCGACACTAGCTTTCGAACGAGGGTAACATCAGACGACCGCGCCGATCTGTCCTCCTCTTCCTTGTCCTATCCTCCCTGACACACACACCACACACTCCTCCTCACTCATCACCCTACCACTCACTCACATGCACTACACTACTACACATGCCGAGAAACCGGTCGGGGAACTTAGAACTTGTCCCGGCTAGGGTGGTGGCCTGCTGGTGGGAGATACCTAGTTGGGGAAAACCCTGTTAGTCGGCGGTAGGTCGGCGCCGGATATGGCCATCAAGAGGGGGGAGACCACCGCCACCTTCTGAGTAAAAACATACACTATACTTTTTGTTTATTGATAAAGTGATTTATAAGAGGTGTTCTTATGCTTTGTTCACTGTATTAATGTTTATCAAAGATAAAATTGTTTACATCGAGTTGAAATTGCTATAACGATCACCATTAATAATTTATAGAAAAAGACATCGGGGTTTCTAAGCGTTCTTACAGCGATTTGGAAACGACAGTGTGATTGTGGAGAAGAGAAAGGGAAAACTCACACACCTGAAGCAGAATTGTAGCCATTAATGATTATTTTTTCCTATGTGAAAAACATACGACAAATGAGAACCCAATAGAATGCGCAGACTTCGAATAGGCAATCGGAATTTCCCCAGATTTTACATCTTTAATTCACAATATCGCATCACAGTTAAATTCAATTCATTCGGTAACCGTAACTCGTGACGCATGAGTCATATATTATATCGACACACAAAATATTCACACCATTCTTTTTATCGTAGGTATTAATTTCTATCTTAAAAATGTTTAACTGCTACTGCCATTTGCTGCAAAATGTTCGCTTAAAATGTTTGTAATATATTTTAACATTATTGGTGTGTGAAAAATAGCGCTGTTTAAGTTTTGTTGTAAAATATAAATAATTTTGTAAAAAAAAGTCACTCATGTCATATTTCCTGACAAACAATCATGTAAGCTATTGAAAATATTTCATCATTCGATCATAAAAGGAAATGTTTGCTGGATAGCAAGGCACCAACAATGGTCGCCAGCATACAATGGAATGCATTCATCACTCTTTGTGTGGCTAAACTGTTCATTTTTTAAGTACATTGAAAGCGTTAGATACGAGAAAAAATTGCCCTGCCATATTGTTTTAAAATTCGGTTTTACCAAACTTCTCTTTTGTCCTTGAGGCATAATACACAATAACAACCCCATTTCAATCACAAACGGTTTGTGTCATCGATTTCTATTAGTCGTACGTGTAAATTTCTTTCACATTCATTTCCATCGAAAGAGCTTGAATTAAATTAAAACATTGCTATACAGTTTTGGTAATGAAGTTTTGACCAAATCTGATTGCTCAATCGCTGTTCATAGTGCTTTTTCCGATTATGAATATTTAGGTTAATCTAATCTTATTTTCTGACTTGAAATGATACAAATTAAGAAACAAAATTATACTTATAATTTTTTAATAAATCGAGTTTTCATTCTTCTCCTTTGTTATTGTTTTCTACATGAAATATCGACTACTTAAACGAAAACAAACGAAAAAGAAAAAAAGGAAAACATGTTCACAAAACGTATTCGTCGCCTGCTGGATTAAGAATTTAAGGCAGGAGGACCCACTACTTGCAAGGTTAAATGAAAGAATTTATAAGATTATATAATAAACTAACTGAATTCGTGCTTTTACATGCCATTGATGCAAGAGGTGTAGAAAAGGTACGACAAAAATGCTGCATATTCATGAATATACATATGTTTTATATTTACTAATATCTTTAAACATACTATATACGTCAATATGGTTTTGCCCTGTAACAGTAAATCGTGTTATCAACCTTACCTAAATGTAATGTCTGAATTTTTTAATGCCATCTCATGATTTAATGACATTTTGTATTTAATGACATTAAATACAAAATGTATGAAATACAAATTCCAAATAATAATCAGAACTCTCACATCTCTTTGATCTTTTTGGTAGATCACAAGAATGATACACAAGAAAGTACACTGAATAATTACAATTGATAGTCACAAAAAAATCGATCACTCAACACGATGTTCTGTAAGCCAGACCAACATCCCTTTCATTTCCCGCGAACTTGACTAGTTTTACTCAACGCCATCATCCTATTCTAGCCGCCCATTTCAAACAACGCGAATTTGTAGCTTTTTATTAATAAAGAAAAGCTGCGATATGTTCAATATGTAGTTACCTCCACTCCTATTTTTTTTCTTTTTTTGGTACCTCAGTGGTTTAAAACCGTTAATTAGGACCGATTAGGAGAGACATCGAAGTCGTTCTCTTTAGAGCTTTAATATATATGGTGGGTGAAATATGTCTTGGAATGAAGCAAGCGAAATGAAGGCGAAAACTCTTTGTGAGGCTACGAAAAATGGAAAGGGCGTAGATTAACGATGGTATCTTGTTAAAAAAATGTAAATTAGTTTGTAAAAACAGTGACATTCTTTCTCACTACAGTACCATCTATCTTAAAGACAATTTATGCAGATGGTGTCCTTTCCATCTCTTTAGTTTCTATGACGAGGAAACGACGACGTATTTTCCTTCTCAAAATGAAAACGCGAAAGTCGGCTATTGTTGCAAATTGTTGCTAGTATGTCGAATATGGGAGAGGTTGCACGACAGTTCCTTTTGCCTTCGTTGTGGACGTGAATTTTTGTGCGTTCTCTTGTCCGCTCGTTTACAGTCCGCTTGTCCGTTCGCATATAGTTTCATACAAAATGCAATGTACTACAATTTAGGGGCATTCATTTTCCCAGCCGTAATGTTACTGCAAGTTCAAATCGAATTATCCCGCTTATGAATTTATGTATCGAATTAAATCTTAATTGTGCAGATTGTCGAGTTTGAATATAATTTTGTGCCACCAATATAAACATCGGAACATAATTTAATCGTCTTTCCCTCGTGTGAATATTGCACCCACGTTGTATTCACACGTTTTTGTTTGGCCAAACAATTAATTACATTGTTAATAATTCTTCTACCAAACACATGACATTCACATGAGAAAATTTAGAGAGCTTTGATATGAGATGAAAAAAACAACAGTTTCGTTACTCTACCAGATATGTCGAAATATCAACTGATATGCCAATAGTTTACATTTGATTTATGTGATTTTTACTTTAATATGAGATTTATTTTGATTGAGAAGCGCACGTTTTCTCAGCGTGCACGTTTATCTGAGAAGGAGTCGAGTTTTTACGTGCTTCATAAAACAGGATATCCCTCCGACATTCACGAGGACGAACGTCTCAGCATTACGTCCTCAAATCCTCAACGCGCTGAGGACATAAAACGGAATCCTTTGAGAGGAGTCCCAGCGTCTGCGGAGCTAAATTAAGTCGTTCCACCTCCCGAACAAGTGCGACTCCAAAAATAATTCTCGAGCCTTTTGTACTTCGTTAACATTCTGCCCGAGTTCGTCTTCCGCACTCTCCTCCAGCGCATAAATACTGTATCGGCATCCGGTCGATGTAGGTCGGCTGCGGCTGGTTGCCCCGCAACGCCTAACACTTCCCCTCCTTTCCTGCCTTCCCCCCAACGTCACTACAAGCGCTCGCCAGCGAGAGAGGGAATTTACATGAAGAGTTTTGTGAACGCGCTCGTGAATGTTTGATGACGTGGTCCGAGTGAATTATTCGTGCTGCACGAGGTTTTCGCACTCCGCAGTCGATCTCGGGTGACGATGTGTGTTGCAACGCGGAGGATTGATTTAGCCTGTGAGGAACGTTAATGTAGGGAAGGATTGTGTGCGGATAATTGTTGTAGGGAACTACCTCGTTTCTGAATCATGTCAGTAGTAGACGTAGTGAATGGGAGACTCGAAATTTTGTAAGAATACAATTAACGATATTTCACTTTACAGAGCTGTTCTTTTCCGATTTCAATAATAGGAATTTTTGGGGTTGAATGATCAGTTTCAATTAATAAAGATAACCATCGAGAAGCATTCAGGATATGTAATTTTTCTTCTAATATTGGAAGTCTGGTTGTATGACAGGAAAGATTTAAAAATGTGTAGGTTTGAAATTTCATTTCCTTTGGATATTTTAATCGCGGTATTTATTTATGTTTTTGTACTCTTTTGGTTCTTTTTCTTTTCTATACTGAAAGAAACTGAACTTCTGGCTCTTCCGATACGTGTTGTTAAGTATTATGGAGAAAGAGTCTAGACACACAAGATATCATCGACTTTTCTTTTACGATAATTGCCTCCACATTACAATGAGGGCAGTTGCAGAAATGTAAATCGACGGGTGAAGTATTTTATTTTGGGTGTTATTGTAGTCAACTAAAGAAAACAGTAAAATAACTACTACTGGAACTTGCTAAAACAGACCACCGATTTTGTTTTGTTTGTTTGTTTGACGTGCTGATGGTTTAAAAAACCCCTCTTGAATTTTTATGAGAATCTGAATTTGTATGATTGTCGCATGGTGTTCAATGTACACGTAATAAATATTCAAAACAAGTATCGGGCAGGACAGTACGCGAAATAAAATCGAAGTCTCATGTATTCTATCATCGCGGTGATTCGAATGGTTTCGTTTGCCATGAAACGCTATAAGCAAATTTTACTGCTTAAATCTCAAACCGTGAAAAGATTTAAATTTGTTGAAGTTTCTATGAAAAACTTTTCCGTTTTAACTCACGAACTCACATCACATATCCGAAGGCCTGAAAAATAGCTCGGATTTGAGGTGACTGGTAATAAAAATTCATGGAATGTTTCCTCAACCCTCCAGATAATATATATTTTGTTCTTTTACTGAACCACTCTTCTGCTTTCAACTCCCTCGCACTTAAACGGAATACTTTCGTATTCAGTGAAAGGAAAAAAATAAAATCTTTCCGAGAACGCAACTGGAATTCCACAGAAGATTGTGGAAGCTAAATATTTTGGCATCGAGGCAGGAAATGTCACGGTTAACGATTAGGGAAAGAACGTTCGTTACTCTCTTCCGTCATTCCATCGCTTTTAAATTAATTTTGTTAGCTCGGAGCGCAGGCCGACACGTTAAGGTAGCGCGAATACACTACCACCTTACGTAATTCGATTCAGTGATCAAACAGATAAACAGAAACTGCACAGGTCTCCTGAGTTTCCTCGTAACTAGATCGGGAGAGAAGAGACTCAGGGCATCAACTGTTGTCAACGCAGTTCCTCTGGCCGGGATGTCCTTTGTCTCCACTTGGCACGATTTTCGGCACTAGATAGATAGCTATGTCGGAGTCAGCCGTTGTCTGGAGGGGAATTCTAGCGGCCGGCTGCACTGGTCGGTAGTTTTTTGTGGTTTCTCCGATCAACACCAGGCGAATGACGGAGTAGCACCCTAACAAACGGGTGACGGACCGTGCGCGATTTTTCCTTCCACTTCCTTGTCCTAACCTCCCCTTACTTACACACACACACACTCATGCACTAACATGCACCGCGCATATGAAAATTGATAAGGAGCTTAGAGCTTGTCCTTGCTGCGGTGGTGCCCCGCTAGTGGGAGACACCTGCTTAGGAAAAAACCCTCTAGCCGACGGTAGATCGCCCTGCCGGATCTCGCCATCCATCGAAGAAAGACTACCGCCATTCCAGAAAAAAATGCACTGTACTTACAGGACTGACGTCCTCAGCAGTTGAGGTGCCCGGAATCACTAACAATCACAATCAATCCTCGTTATTAGTGATTTCCAAAAGGGGTTCTACTTTAGGGGAGTGCATGGGGGTACTGGGCATCGTCTTCCCTTAAGAGTGTGAATTTTCCTGTAGGAGGGTAATTAATTTCTCCTTGCCTGGGATATAATTATCCATGTTATGCCACTCATTTATTATTCTAACATTCTCGAGAGTATTAGAACTATGTAGATTGTGCTGTCTAAGCGAATATAGTCCTCCCTCTGAAAAAAAACTTCTAATTCATATTCTGCATTCTAAGGTAATCTTACTGGTAGCGCAAGCTGAAGTCATCAAAAAATATTGTTAATTAATAATATGAAGAAATCAAAGCGCAAATTGAACAATACGGCTGTAAGGGATTTTTAATAATATTAACAATTAATCCCGTGACATGCTTTCCAGAATTAGGCGCGTGCTTGCACGCTCACACAGGCAGCCGCGGATTTGGAAATTGAGGTCTCGCACACCCGTACGGATAAAATTGGCGGCTGTGACCCCATTCAGAATTTTATTATATTTAATAAAGTTCTGAAGGGGTCACAGCCACCAATTTTATCCGACTGAACCTCACACCCGTACGGAGAAATTTGGACGACTAGAAACCCATTTACAGTTTGTTAAAACGGAATACCCGAACACCCGCGCGAATAAATTAGGACGACTATGATCCCATTTAGAGATCTGTTAAACAGAAACCCCGCCCACCTACACGGATAAATTAGTAGAGGGCGGCTTCTTAGAAACGTTAATTACAGCCTATGCTCACTATACGAGTAAAACATTCGGGAATCCTATCAACACATGAGGCTACTTTTCTCTGAATTGCCACCACTTAAACCCCTCGTACCGACAAAGGTGGCTCAGACCATCAACTGATGTTACTGTAGTGCCTCCGACCGGGTGGTCCTGTGTTCGAGTCTCGACGGTGGCAGGATTTTCGACAATAACTAGTTAGCTAGGTCGACTTCAATCGCAGTCAGGAGGAGCATTCTAGCGACCTCCTGCTCTCATTCGTAGTTTTTCGTGAATTCTCCGTTCAACACCAGGAACATTTTTCGATTTTTCCTTTCTCATCTTTAACCTGTCCTCACCCTTTACTAACACACACACACACACCACTCTTGTCTGGAGCTTAGAGCATGTCTCGGCTGGTGAAGTGCCCCGCCGTTCGGAGATACCTGGTGGGGAAAATCCCAATATCAGTCAATCAACCTCCGCCATATGCGTAGAAATGTTACTCATGAGAAATGTTTGACGTCGCGAGGAGGAGCAAAAGATGTTGAAGACGCGCTGGGGCGATTAGGCGGTCAGCGGCCAATCGCCGAGGCGCGGCGTGGGACGACCGCAAGGAGTTTGCGGCCACGCGCGTCGGCAGCGGGGCCCAGCGCTTGTTACGGCAAATGAGTGTTCGCTTCTATTGACGCCACGTCGGAACGCACTGGCCCAAGATGGGTCAAAAGACCCGCGGAGCGAAAGAAATAATGATAAAATAGGCGGTCAGCGGCCAATCGCCGAGGCGCGGCGTGGGACGACCGCAAGGAGTTTGCGGCCACGCGCTTAATGATAAAAATAATATGATATATATAGATATATAATAATAATAATGATAAAATAATGATAAAAAATGTAAGTCAATATAAAAATGTTTAAAATACCATTTAACTTCACGGGGCGGAAAATTTTTCGGATTAAGGCAGGTTTCCGGTTTGTACAGGTTCCGGTTTAGACAGATCTTACTGTAAATGAATGAATGAAATATTATTAAACTACTTAAAACTTCAAGCCTTTAGAATGGCTTCTTGCAGCGTATGATGTTCCCGTGGTACAGTCCTGGGTTCAATTCTCGGTCGATATAAAAGTAAATTTGTAGCTTTTCTTTAAAATCGTCTCAGTTTCTGTAGCTGTATGACTAGCAAAAGTCCTGTTTGCTAGTTATGGGAAGGGAATGAGTCATGTTTGCCACATGTCTCTCTTACCCCCCAAACTTGAGAATTAACCTAGGCCCAGGCATTGCGTATTTGCTGGCTAGCCGAAAAGTTGGACCATCGACACAAAATGCCAAATATGTACACATATAAAAAAATGTATAATTAATAAATGCTGTCATTTGACATCCGCACATGATTATCAGCACAGACTAGCTGCGTTCAAGTATTCATATGCGAATTTTGACATGTTTTTAAAATTTTATTTTCCTCACATGTGTTGGAGGGCCTTAGCGACACTCTTGGAAACAATGTAGGCTTCTAGTATTAGTAAAATACCTCATGTTTTTAAAGTTTCGTCGATTTAATTTCGTTAGAAAAGTGATAATTTTATCACTTGACTATGTAGTACCAGTAAAAACATTTTCGTCTCCTCCTCTCTTTCTCATCCTTGTTTCTTTCTTCCCTTCTTCTTTCTCCCTCTAGCCTCAGTTTCCCTTCGTCTCTCTTTCTTCCCCTCTTCTCTCTTTCTTTCCCTCCTCTCTTTTCGTCTCCTTTCTCACACTTTAAGTTTTCCTATATTATCAAATTTATTGCTTAGTGACATCGAGGAAAAAAACATTACGCAATGTGCCCACTGTGCTGCGGATGCGGGCACGGCAGCTGCTACTCAGGGGAATCCCCGTGATTGCGCTGTGCCGCGCCACGTTCCAAGACACCTCCAGGCGCGTTCCAGCGGAGCGGCCACGCCCCCTGATGGTAATGTTGATTGAGGGGGATTGAATCGTTGCGGCCCGCCAGCGCAGGCTGACTGCTGGGGCACGCGCTCTGCGCAGTTTGCGGTGTCATCCCAACGGGGTCGCTGTTCACTGTGCTTCTGGGGTGAAGTTTTCTTTTTCCCTTACAACTCTACCTGACATCAAACAGACAAATGATGGGTACCCGTAGATGGAAAAGGTTCTATCTGAAATTGCAAACATTTTACAGGAGAGCCTTTTAAAAGTTTGGAAGTGTTTATTAATGGTAGAGGAAATTGCAATGACATTTTGGTCTCGCGGTTTTCAAGAAATATGTTTTGAAAACTGTTTTAATATTTCTAAATTTGACAATGGAGAGTTTGAGCTTGTCAAAACGTCATTCTTGCTGTAATTATCTGATAGAACTTTGACATTCTGCGATGTACCGTAATGATGCAGATTTTTACGATGAACCTACAACGATGAATACGATAAGAAATGACAACACATGACTAATGTATGACATTTGATGAAATACATATCTCATAATAGAGGTCATATAAAAATGTCAATATTAAAAAGCTTTAAAATACATTCAAATCCAAGACAACCTGAAAATATGTTACTCTACTACAAATGTAATAATTTGAAATTGGAAAGGAATGGTAATGTCATGATATAATAAAATGTAGCTCATGTTCGATTAAGTGGCAGAAAATGTTTACTCATAATAAATGAAAATTCATGCTGCTGATGCACACCCATTGAAATGTTGACAAGTAGTAGAGTGGATACTTGATTTCTATAGAGTTATAAAATGATGAATGGATTTAAGTGGGATACTCGGTAGTTGCCTTTATTACCACACCGCAATATCTGTGTCATTTAGATCGGAAGGATTTGCCTACGAGTTCTTGAAACTGTTAAAATGAAAGCGCTAAACACTAAAATCGAATAGGCTTTCGCGGCCGGATTCATATCTACCACTTGGCTGTCCGGCAGACGCCACGGCTCCTTGGCACAGATGGCTCCGTGCCAACTAGACACAGCCACAGGAAGCGGCGTCTAGCGAACAGCCAAATAGTTATTGGAAATGTTCTCTCGTATTTTGGAACATTATTATTTAACAAAATTGTGTTTCCGTACTCTTGTATTTAATTCATTTAGTCAAAACAGACAAAACTGTATGTGACGTATGGGGAGAAAATCATCTGCGCACGCTTTCTGGAGTTTCAGAATCCTTCCCAACAAATTAACTATTAATATTGAAAGATAAAAATAATAGTAATAATAATAATAATAAATTGAAAAAGCGGAGATTAACATTTCAAAACTAGATATTTTCGTTGTCGAATTATAGAAAACTTATTTTTAACGGTAAAGGAACAAACAGATTTGATTTTTCTGTATTGTTAACAAAATAGAAAGTCTCCTAAGCTCTACTACCATTACAAGCAAAAGGAATGTTTAACAGAACGTGCGCATAGTGAAGCTACATTTACGTCCAGAAGCAAATCGAGGGCCATCTCAGCATTTGCTCAATGGATCAGGAAACTGGACAAAACCGATCGAGATGGGGTCATTGACCCGGAAGCTGAATTGCACTATTTGTTACAGGCATATTGTGTTATCTTAAAATTATACAATGCAAATGTAAACTAATTCATTATACTATATAATTGTTTTGTTAAAGTAAACATTATTTTTCTTTTTAACGATCTGTATATTCTCTAACTGTATAGAAACAGTTTTGCAGCAGAAAAGATTTTACTTTTAACTTAAATTTGTGTACCAATTTTAATTGTTTAATTTCATCGTTCAATGCGTTGTAAAGTAACGTTTATGTTGTGTATGTGGATTTCTTGTAGTGAGCTGTTGATACTGACACTTGATGAACATGATTTCTACGTCGAGTGTTGTAACTATAAATATCAATATTACATGAAAATAAGTTCCCACCGTTTAGTGTCAGTTTTGACAAATACTACAGACTCATAAATAAATAGGCAAGGCAATGGTAAAATTCCAAGCTCAGTGAAAAGAGGCTTGCATGGATCACGTGGATGGGATTTTTCACTATTCGGATAATTTTCTTTGCAATCTAAATGTCTGGGCACTAAACGATGAGCTTCCCAGAATATTATGCCATATCTCAGGCGGAAATGTACATTTGCAAAATACACGCAACGAGCTGCATGAAGGCTGACAATTAGAAAGAATTCTGAATGCATAACATAATGAGCTTATTTTAGTGTTTAATTCTGTTATTTGTACATTCTATTTGAGGTTTAATGGAATTAAGAGACCTAGAAATTTTGTTACTTAACATCAGCCAATTGCATATTGCTCACTTTCAATGGAGCATACGATTGCCGATTTGAAAAGGAAAATTGCATTGAGACAGTTTCTCCTTCGTTAACTATTAATTTGTTATTACAAAATCAATTTGAAACTTCTGAAATTGTACTATTTACTGTTTCTTTTTGCAGAGAACATTCGTGTCATCGGCAAACAGAACTGTTCTTCCATTTTAATAGATAGGGCATATCGTTTACGTACAACAGAAAGAGGATAGGACCTAAGATCGAATCTTGTGAGACCCCATGTTGAATTGGCAACGAATTGGAGAATAAGTAAATAATGTGTCAGTACGGTATTTCTACTCTTGAGATCGACGTTTAAGGTACGAGGTTATCCAATCTAGGCAATAACACGAATTCCATAAGAAGGTAATTTTGAGAGCAAGATCTTATCTTAATAACGTCAAAGGCTTTCGAAAGATCTAAAATATCCCAATCGGTTCTTCATTTAGGTTTATTGATGTAACAACATCTTTCAGGAAAGTAAAATGGCAGTTTCGTAGATTTTCATTTCCTGAAACCGTGTTTGAGTCTCAAAACGCTTCGTTTTTCCTGAGAAAAGTTTCCAAAGTTGAGAAAACTGACAAAAGAGAAATTGGCCGGTAATTTTGAATTTCCTTTTTCTACCGTGTTTTAAAAAGTGGCTTAATTTTTGCTGTTTTCAAAATATCTGGAAATATTCCTGTGCAGAAGGAAGCATTGAAAGTGTGAGTTAATGGGTGTATAATGGCAGGTGCACACGTTTTTAACAAACAATCCGGAAATTCATCTAAACCAGATGAATATTTATTGTTTAGTTTACTGACTATTCTGAGGATTTCATTAGAAGAAGTTTCGTAAATAAACACCGTGCCGAAATTTTTTTTTGGAAGCATATGATGTTGCATTTTGTGGTTTTAGTCCCTTCATGAGATCAACCGCAATTCTAGAAAAGTGTTGGTTAAAGAGATTCGCAACTTTTTCTGGATTACTTGTTTCTCTTGTATTGTAAAACGGTCAATTAATATATGTTGACATTCGATAGTGGGATATCATATTGAGTTGCACTTTAACACATTATGATTATGATAATGTTTGCACTAATAAAATTAAAAAAATGAATTAGAATAAATTTCTTCATGTATGTAATTATAAATTGTTGAGTGATGATCGAATTAACCAATTTAAAAATTAACCTACTTTCTCCTGCGGAGAATGCGATATTCTAAAACTTTATTAAGGTATCCCACCTCTGCCTTGAAATATTGAAACATGTATTGTTTCTAAAGTACATGAAATTAATTTCGCTGTTGAAGACTTATATCATCCCTCGTCTTTGAATTTCCGGAGTATACAAGTTTCTGTCGGTTTTGTTGTTGTTGTTTTTTTCACTAAATAGGGAGTGTGAGCAGGACGAGTAACGCGAGTTTGGTAGATCACATTCCAAAGGTAGTAGACGTGTGGACTTATGTGGCTGAATTAATTTTCAAATGCCACCTCGTGATGAAACACACGAGTGCTACGTGATTTATGACGTCACTGATGCATTAAAGTTGTACCTTAATAATGCCACACATTGGGCGAATGTGAAGGACGTAAACTAGAAACATTGTAAATTTTGTTTTTAGTTTTGAATTCTAATGATTTTTTTATAATTCTACACAAGTATCAAGCTGTGTGGATTCATATACGCACGTTACATTTGAATTATATATGTCATGTCCATCTGTAGGAAATCACAAATACGAACATACATTTTTGATGAGCAATAATCTTCTTCTCGTTCCGATATATTCTGAATTGTGGATATGTGCTTCTTTACTTTTGTAAGTTCATGATTTGGCTAAAAACGTATATTATTTTCCAATATTAATCGTCAAACTGTGTTCTACGATTTGAGTATAACTCCTTCTGTCTACTTTGAAACATTTAATGAAACTAATGTAAACAAATGACTGTTTCTGGTAAAACGTATGTTAGCCTTCAAGGCGCTTCGTGCTCAAACGGTGTTATAGTGTTTGTATTTTTACAAAAGGACATTGTTTTCTGTTGAAATGTTTAAATAAGAGTAAGAAAAAGTAAGAATATTTAAGTTTATTTTGTTAAATGTTTAAATATTCTGAGCGCACATCTGAGAAAGCGCGCACCACCCTGCTACAGGCTACTTATTCAAATGTTTCACTCATACGAGGACAGTTTTATTTATTTATTTATTATTATTGTTTACCTCGCATCTTTATTACCATAAACTATGCCAAAACGACACCTTATCGCCAATTTGAGCTGAAATGTAAACGCATAAAAGGCGATACAATCAATGCTTTCGCCAAGAGCAAGCTGCATATTGCTATTCGCTTTCTTAAAGAAGGAAAGGATAGTTCAGCAGAAATTCACAAAAGAATGAGTCGAGTATACGATGTAGTAAACTTTCAAACAAATGAATTCTGGTCTGAAGTTGTCCTCATTCATGACAACGCCAACCTTCTCCGTGCTGGTGTAACCAAACATCTGGGGCAGATGAGTCATTTGATCATTCAGCGTGCAGCCTGACTTGGTGGCGAGTTATTTTCATCTCTTTCTTGAATTGAAGAGTTGGCTCGGAGGGTAGAGCTTCCAGACCAATGAGAAGCTTCAAAGTAAAGGTCAGGCTCATGTCGTGTCAGTGGTGGTAATGATCGACGAAGATGGAACAAAATAAACATGTTTGTACATAACATTTGGTAATATTTTTTTTTATATTTATCTTTTCATTAGAGTTCATCTAAGCTTGAAAAAAATCTTCCCTCCTAATCTGTAATATGACACGTGTCAGAATTTATTTAATTTGCGGTAGTATTACATTTTAAGTTAATCACACCGTACATGTTACGAAATCTGAGTGTGGAAAGTTCTTTCTGTAAATTAAATAGTACAATAACTTCCTACGAGTCACCTCATTAAATAACAAATCAGAAAACAACTAAAGTGAATATTAATACCTTTGTGGCCTGCTATTGTCATAATTAATGAAATTAATTTCATTGTTAGATGAATCCTAAGTAATACGACTGATTTTTAAAATTTTATGCTGGAATCTCGGGCAGAAGACCTTTTCTGTAACTTGTTTAAATTTAACTTTATAATTACTTTTATATTTATTAAATATATCAGTACGATATGTATCATTATATTACGTGATCTGACAATCAGAGATGGCAAATGATAAAAGAAAATCTATTATTTATTTGCAACGCTTTAAATCTTCATACAGTAAATTCGAATAGGCATAACGGCGATGTTCACATTATGCCCATCCGACCCGCTACATTCCTTTCGCTTCCTCGTACACACAATACACATGTTCCACGCCCACCTGAAGGGCTGCCGGAAACATACGCACGCTTTGTGCTGTCGTCCCACGCAGTTCGGTCCGACACGCTTCATTACGTGATTTCGCTACCACGCCGCCTCGCGAGGTCAGGCACGTCACGGACTTCACCCACTCACGTGACCCGGGAGCGCGGTTGTTTCTCGATTCCTGCCCTCTCATTCTCATTCAGAGCCGTGTCGCGTCGACTTGGATCCTCTTTTGTATCACCTGTCAAAGCCGCCGACGTCCTGTAAAGATGCTTCCTTGCGATGATGGGAGCAGCGCTGCCGGTTGTACGCACGGATAATCACTGCTTGCTGCCACAACAGCGTCAGCTATGAACTCCAGTCATGTCTGCTGTCATTGTGCTGCTTCCTGCTTTGTCGTGTGGCTCGGCTGAGGTGTCTCAGGGCGGCAACTGATGATACTGTGGTACCTCTGATTGAGAAGTCGTAGGGTTGGAGTCCCGACGATGGCAGGATTTTCGACTCCAGCTACACAGCGAGGACCAATTCAGTCGCTGTCTGGAGGACAATTCTAGCAGCCGGCTGCTTTGGCGGTATTTTTTCGTGATTTCACGATCAACACAAGGCGTGCCGAGCAGTGCTCTAACAATGGCCTCGGACCCGCGGATTTCTCCTTCCTCTTTCTTGTCCTCACCTCTTACTTACATACACACATTGACTACGTTATCACACATCCAGAGAGACCAGTCGGGAGCTTAGAGCTTGTACTGGCTGTAATTGTGCCTCGCTGTTGGGCGATACCTGGTTAGGGAAACCCTCTAGCTGAGGTTTAGGTCGACTAGGCCTGACATCAACATTCAGTGGAGTATAGCCACCATCAACTCCCTAGGAAAAACATGACTTACA
The DNA here is from genome assembly GCA_964035755.1 of Teleogryllus oceanicus. Classification (NCBI taxonomy): domain Eukaryota; kingdom Metazoa; phylum Arthropoda; class Insecta; order Orthoptera; family Gryllidae; genus Teleogryllus; species Teleogryllus oceanicus. Next base: position 110,195,025 of record CAXIVR010000007.1, read on the forward strand.
ATTACGAAACTAATGACCTTAGCCGTTGACGAGCCACGAAACCCGAAATGTGAACATCAATGGAAATTTCTTTATTTCTTGTGAATGTCGCAGTTCGTACTTTGCAGCCACAATGCACGAGACAAGCATTATCCTCTCTCTTTTAGAAAAGAAATCCTTTCTCGTTTAGAATAATGGCAAATTAAGGGACTCAAAAGACAGCAAAAGTCAGTTAAATTAATGTTAAGTTTCCGCTCAGGCCATCGCAACGTTGTTTGATTTGTTTGAAGAGCTTTCTCGGGATTTATACATTGCTTCTTCAAAATTTTAGGGTTCCACGAACAATTTCAGACACACCTAGTGTTGATACACGTAGTATCTAACAACACATCCGTACCGCAGAGATATTCAGTCCTTTCCTCATTGCTAGAGGCGGGAAATTTGAATTATATTTCCAAACTGCTTACTTCTGCAGTAATATTTATACTTGTCTCCTGTGAAGTAGCTGAATTTACATTAAATACCAATCTATGTTCTGTGATTTGCTAGGCTACAAATATCATAATTCTTAGATAGAACGGCATTAAAGAACTCAAGAGACCTTAGAAGTCGCGTTTGCAACAACATTATTATCTAGCCTATAAAACCCCTGTCTGGTTTATTATATTGATAGTATGTGTCCTGTTGTATTGATATATTTATATTCATTTAGTCTGGTCTATTACATTGATTAGTCTAGCTTTCACACATAGGAAACTTTCTATCTCACTATTATAATTTACCTGTCACACCATTACAATCCTGCATTGCGGATCACAACATTGTAGTCTATCCTACAACAACACAACTCAGATCCAGTCTTTCCCGGTAGCAACCACCACATAATAATAATAATAATAATAATAATAATAATAATAATAATAATATAATAATAATAAAATTGTCTTTATTAGTGGCGAGGCTCAGGCCATTAGGCTCTTCTGCCTATCCACATGAAATATTTACATTATTTCTTAAACTATGAAGAAGATCGAGGGGGGGCAGGAATTAGAGATTTACATCTGAGAGAGCAAACTAGGGACCACCCCGGCATACGCCTTAAGCGATTGAGTAAATCCAGAAATTCTCCATCAGGATGGCGGCAGAAGGCCGGAATCTCTTCTTCCCCTCTCTACCCGCACACCCTGGCCGGCTTTCTCACCCGCGCTGTCGAAGTTCTCACCGTCCGCCTCCGCTGCAGCGCGGTGCGAGCGGGGCGATGGGCGTGACGCGGCGATTTCCGAAGCTTCGACAGCGCGGAGGCTCCGGAGGCCACAGCTGCTGGCGCGGCGCGGCGCGTCCTCCGGCGCCGGGGTCTCGCGTCGTGCGCTACTCCACCCACCGACGCCCCACGAGGCGCGGCCGCCTGTGAATACGAAGCGGCGGCTACCGGCGCGGAGTACCCACGATCGGATCGAGTGGACGTTTAAACATAGTGGCACCTCAAGGTCAGGAGCTGGTCGCAGTTGAGAACAGTTATCCAATCGCGAGCTTCGTTACGACTTAAATTTGGCGCGGCCGCCTGTGAATACGAAGCGGCGGCTACCGGCGCGGAGTACCCACGATCGGATCGATGCGATTTAAACATAGTGGCACTTCAAGGTCAGGAGCTGGTCGCAGTTGAGAACAGTTATCCAATCGCGAGCTTCCTTACGACTTAAATTTGGCGCGGCCGCCTGTGAATACGAAGCGGCGGCTACCGGCGCGGAGTACCCACGATCGGATCGATGCGTGCGTATACTCCGATTTAAACATAGTGGCACTTCAAGGTCAGGAGCTGGTCGCAGTTGAGAACAGTTATCCAATCGCGAGCTTCCTTACGACTTAAATTTGGCGCGGCCGCCTGTGAATACGAAGCGGCGGCTACCGGCGCGGAGTACCCACGATCGGATCGATGCGTGCGTATACTCCGATTTAAACATAGTGGCACTTCAAGGTCAGGAGCTGGTCGCAGTTGAGAACAGTTATCCAATCGCGAGCTTCTTACGACTTAAATTTGGGGAATTGAGCCCGATTGAATGTCCATCCCATTCAGTGGAGTGGAACACTTGTGACCTTGAAGTGCCACTATGTCTAACCGGAGTACAGAGTTTCACTTGGAGACGTGTGACCGGCTACGTTTAGCTCGGAATCAGCACTGCCGCTGACTGTAGAGGCTTTGTCCTCCAGGTTCTGGAGTTTGAATCCCGACAGTGGTGGATTTTCGGCATAGCTACCTGGCTAGGTCGAATTCAGCCGTAGTGGAGAATTATAGCCTGGTGGAGAATTATAGCCGGCTGCTCTGATCGTATCTTCTGTGTGTGTGTGTGTGTGTGTGTGTGTGTGTGTGTGTGTGTGTGGTGTGTGTGGTTGCGATCAACGCCAGGCGAATGCCGGAGAAACCCCCTAAAAAGGCCACGGACTACGGGCGATCTTTCCTCCCTCTTCTTTGTCCTATGCTCACTCCTTACTTACACTTCCATGCACTTCACTACCGCTCATGACGGGAGACCAGTTGAGAGCTTAAGACTTGGCTCGGCTGAAGCGGTGCCAAGGAAGGTACCGGTGAAGGGGAGAGATCCTTGGAGGGAGAAATCCCTTGCAAGCCGCCGTGTCGTTCGGCGCGGGTTCTTTCCTTCCAATGGGAAGAAGCACCACCGCTTCTGGTGATGGCCGCCGTAGATTATCGGATCGACGCACGCGCGGGGGTTCGTTTCAAGACCTCCGACCGTAAAAGTTTAGCTTGGTGTCAGCATTGCTACTGACTCAGTAGCGGCTTTCACCGGGAGGTCTTGGGATTCGACTTCCGCTGATGACGGATTTTCGACATAGCTACACAGATAGGTCGAATTCAACGGCTGCCTAGAGGAGAATTTTAACTGCCGGCTTGATCGGTAGTTTTCCGTGGTTTATCCTATCGATACCCGACGAATGCTGGAGCAGTACCCTTACAAACGGGCCACGGACCGCGCTCTTTCTTTCTTTCTTTTCCTCTTTTTTGTCCTTTCATCATCCCTTACTTCCACACATTTTCACAAGCACTGCACTACCTCACTTGTCTGGAGAACAGTCGGGTGTTGGGAGCTTGTCCCGACTGAGGCGCTGGCACGCTGGTGGGAGATACCTGGTTGGGAAAATTCTCGCAAACCGACGTGTAAGTCTGTCCGGATTTCACCATCCAGCAGTGCGTATCCGCGATAAAACATGCACCTCATTTTCGGGACAAATGACCTTAGTATTTGACACGCCCGAAATTCCTAATCAATCAATCCGCCCCACCGGTTGAGTTAGTTCATAGCCAGCATTGCCGCTGACTCTTGAGTGACTCTGATTATTGAGTTGGTATTTTGGTACTTTTCTTGTATTGCAAGTTTGAAACTTATGAAAAAGTAATGCACAAAATTTTCAGAACTTAATAGGTTCTGAATTAATTATTACCTCAAAATTACTTTTTCATGGACTATCAATAAATAACATGATTGTGAAAGGATTCCATGAAAATATAATTGTATCCATTAAAATGACTCAATCAATTTAAATTATAAAATATACATAATGAATTGTTTTCATTTATTAAAAAAATTAAGTAAAACTAAAAAAGTATTGTTATAGAAGTAAAAATTAAATTATTTAAATGAATATTAACCAACTTGGAACGCTCTCCCCCCTAACTGTGTGTTTAGCTTTTTGGTCAGTACGGTGTGTCTCTAACGATCCCCTCGTGTTTAAGTAAAAATGCAATACGAGAGCCTTAAATATCTAATTTTGTAGAATACGACTTAAGAATCCCATCCCTCTCAATTTTTCGTGTCTTCTGCCATGTGTTTATTCTCCTCCTGTTTAATAGTTCTATCTGTGACACCTACCTTCTGTGAGCTCCTCTTTCTTACTACTCCCTTCACTATTTTTTCTCCTCGTGTCTCCTGCCATTCAAGACATTCGTCACTTCGTCACCCCTTCATACACGACCGTATCTATTTTCTGTATTTCACCCACGCTTCATTTTCCCTCTCTCTCTCTCTCTCTCTCTCTCTCTCTCTTCTTGCTTTTCTCTCCTCGTGTCTCCTGCCATTCAAGACATTCGTCACTTCGTCCACCCCTCTCTCTATATATATATATATATATATAAGAGAGAGAGAAGAAGAAGAGATCTGTCCTCTCTCCTCTCTCTCTCTTTCTCTCTCTCCTTCCCCAGCGCCACCTCCCACGGTATTCTTCCTAGCGCCTCCATATGCGTCATTATCCCTCCACCTCCTCCCCACTACTCCTCCTCGCTCCACTCACCCTCTTTTCCCCTCCCTCTTCCTTCACCCCTGGGCTCACCACGAGCGCTGGGATCGCCGCCGTCCGACTCTCGGGCGGTGGTCGCCGTAATGACCGCGAGGTACCGCCCAGCCATTGAAAGGCGGCAGAAGCAGTGTAATTTCCCTCCGCTTCTTTGAGGCGATTCCGAACGCGGCCGATTAACGCCCCAGATACGACGGAGCGACGTGCGTGGAACATCTGGAGGCGTCGCGAGTGAAAGCGCCCGCGACGGCACGGGACGGGACGGGACGGGACGTCGCCCGAGAACCAAGCGCGATGTGCCGTACGTGTCCGGCGTCTCGATGTGGCTGCCGTGTTGGACGGGGCGTTGCCGTGACGCCTTTGTGAACGAACGCCAAGAAATGTGCGGCTGGGGCAACACAATGGGTTTGGATCGGTGACTTGGTGCGTTTTTCATCCGAGCAGCATACAATTACGGGGTTTCAGGTTGTGTCAGTTTGTGTTTATTGTATTATTTATAAATTCTCAAATCACTGTAATTGAGTAATGATTACGTTAAGTTTGGTTTGAGCTGTGATTTGTGTATTTGGAATTAATAGTTTATCGTGTGGGTGAATGGTGTTGATGAATTTACAAATGTATGTCTTAATATCTTGAGTATGTTGGAACGAACCTTCATGATTAAAAAAAAATAGTATCATGAGGACTTTTTTCATTCGTCTTTTATATTAACAAATTTTAACTTCTGTAATCTATCTTATTTTTCTGTTTTTTCTGTATATTTCATGATTCTGTATGTTGTCGTTTATCTTAACAGAAGTAGACTACCATGAAAAATCAGTGCTTGTTAATGATAGTCTTCTTTGCAAAGTGCTCAGTACAACTCAAAACTATGGGAAATTTGTTTCCGCCTATCAAGATAAACTACTTATAACAGTACACCATACGTCAAACCACCCTCGCAAGCCCTGCTCCTCTCTTTTATTAAGACACTGTGAACTGCTTTCCCGAAGAGAGGGGGAAATCCGAAAGCGTTGTTATGTTATAACTATACCAATGATACTCCTTCTCCACAAAACGCACTTCATAATTTGTCCACAACCACGCGTTTTGCATAAACATTACAATATTTCGTTATTTTAGTCTGAAATTCAAAACGTCTTGTTCCACTTATTCAGTCCGATTCTTCCAGGTCGAAATATTAAATAACTCAACTATCTTTTAAATTCAATGAAGCGAAGTTTCTCTGTATTAACACTGAACATTCACTGTATTAAAAACCTTTTTTTAAATAATATTCTTCCAACCCTAAACATTTTCCTAGTACACCATCAAAGTGAATACCATAACCTATTTCATTTACAAACATGCATTGCGCTTTTGTTTCAGAGAAATTCGATTTCGCACGATGAGTGCAGAGGCGAGAAGCGATGACCGGGCTGACAAAAGCTCCCGTCACCCAGCTGTCTGTTTCGTTTGACCTCCCGCACGGTTATATCCGTTAATTATCCGGTCTTTTACATGGACCGATAGACCGCGTGCGTGTCTGGCGGTGCCAAGTTCGGCGAGCCGCATCGCGGCATGTGATATTTTTGAAGTTATTTTTCGGTTAGCGCCCGTCGTGCAACGCCGTAAATTTTTGAACGCGGATGGGCGCTTTAATATTAAAGCGGAACACGCACTGTGCGTAGCGTTTGCGCCAATGCAGCTGCGGTGTATATATTGCGCCGGCGTGGGTGCAGCTGATGATGAACTGCTAGCTAACGAATAGCTTTTTTTTACTTTCTCGTCTTTCTTCGTAAGAAGAAAGTATTGTAATTGTACGACAGAAATCGGCGATGTGTTTTGTTGCCGCGCTTGGATAATAAAGATCGTTGATAAATCTTGTTCCCACATACGCTCATTAATCTATCGATCTCGTGTGTAGTCAGACCCCACGTCTGTTGATTTGGTGCCGAAACCTTATTGACAGTGAAACGTTTCTCCGTGTTCGTGAGTCCGTGCGTCCATACGTCTGTCTGTGGTCAACGTTAGCCAAAAGTGATTTTGTCCAAAATTGATATTACCGATCGATGTGAACGAAGTCGAGATCCTGCAAGTTTGAAACGGATATCTTGATTTTGGAGGGTACTTTACATCAAGCCCAACAACATTTAATATTTTTTTCTTTCTTCAAAATGTCTCTAAATTTGATGATTAAGGTTTGCTCTCCGATAGCGTGGAGAACGTTTAAAAAGGCACACTTCTGATTTTCGTCTGAATTTTTGAAAATTGCAAAAGTTGCGTATAATGCATGCAAATATATTTTTATGGTGCTTCATTAGTTCTAATCCTATTATTCTATGTCCTCCAATAGGTCTAGGACGAGTCTGAGAGGCGTAGCTAACAAAATATATTAGTAGATCGCACCGAAAAGGTAGGAAGTTTTCTATTTGCTGCCCCCATAATTAGTTATGTGTTACTTAAGACTGTAAATACTGTATCGATGAAATGACCCGAAACTTGGATTATGAAACAATGTTGAAAGATTTCAGAATTACTCTCAAGCGCAGTGACAAATCAATGTGTACTGGAACTTTCCAAGCGAGAAAGACGTGTGGACTCCCGACGCTGGAGACCATTTTTCTTATGCCCCTGCAAGGCATTTTCATTGTGGTATGTTTCTTATTGCTCACTGTAATAGCTCGTACTAAGACGGGAACGCGAAACGTACATCTCAGCATTAATTACCATCTGCAGATGTATGCTTAGATTTGGTTAATTGTTAGTGATTCCCGGCGCGTCAACTAATGAGGTCATTAGTCCCGCAAATGTATTGCATGTTTTGTCCTCGGAAGGTGGAGGTGATCTCCCCCTTCTGGATGGCGAGATCCGGCGCCGACCTACCGTCGGCTAGCGGCGTTTCCCTCAATCAGTTATCTTCCACCAGCGGGGCACCGCCCCAGCCGGGACAAGTTCTAAGTTCCCGACCGCTCTCCTGGTATGTGTGGTAGTGTGTAAGTGTGTGTGCAAGAACTGACGATAGGACAAGGAAGAGGACGGAAAGATCGCGCGCGGTCCGTGGCCCATTTGTTAGGATACTACTCTGACATTCCCTTGGTGTTGATCGGGGAAACTAATCAGAGCAGTTGGTCTCTAGAATTTTTCTCCAGACAGCGACCGAATTTGACCTAGCTAGCTGACAAGCTAGTGTCGAAAATCTTGCCACTGTCGGGTCTCGAACCTAGGACCTCCCGGTCAGAAACACTGCTGTGACATCATTTGATGCACTGAGCTACCTCTCCCGGTTTAGATTTGGGCGAGCATGGGTCATTTATTTGACTAATTTCCAATGCGCGTAAAAATGAAAAGAAAACTATATAGCTTCCGGCCATGAGAAATATGGTTTCATCAGTTACCCATGAACTCGGGAAAAATACAAAAGCAATGAAAGCTTCATTTTGATTAAAAAATGCAGATATTGTGTGTTATTCCGCCTAATTATGTAGCGCACATACCCACTCATTTTCCATATTCAGAGTCACACATAACGTCATGCGTTGGCAATGCTCCAGGGCAGAGGTTGCAGACATTACTGTGCATATTTCAGACATTACTGTGCATATTTTCTTGTATTCTTCATATATAAACAGCTGTGAAACAGTATATTATTATTATTATTATTATTATTATTATTATTATTAAAAGCCTGGTACTATCCCATTAAGGGCATAGACCTCCTGCGTGCAAGGTGGTTGGTTGACTTATTACTCATTCTTACAATTGTTGTAGTTTGGTGTATATTATTCGGTAGTCCCATTCTGAGCCCTCCGCGATTCGAGGTACTTTCATGTGGGTCTTTCGCAAACCATATACACTACACTAAATTATTGAAATATTCGTGAAATCTGGGTTTCTTAAAGTATTTAATTTATAGTTTTTTTACGAAACTAATTTATAGTTCAGCAGTTTGAGTACTAGTTTTTGGAAAACCATTTTATGTCATATTGTTTATCAGCATTTTTGTAGTTTCTAATGTTATGTGGTTTTATTTTATTTATGTGGTTTTTCTAATGTTATTAAATTTTGACTGGGTTTTTCTCTCTGCCATGACAGTGTAAAAGATATTAACAAGTATTTGTAACTGTAACTCTGAACAGTTCTGTGACAAATGAAATATCTTTCCTCTGGTTATGTCTGCCTGCTCACAAAATTCTTCACAAAATAGCATGAAGCTGTGCGTAAATTATTGCACAACTAGAAGAAAACATTCTCGGAAAGAGAAATAGCAATGGACCAAATGATTGGAAAAAGAATTAGAGAAAAAGAACAACGTTTTGCAACACTTACAGAAATATGAAAATGAAAAGAAAAAACTTACGAAAATAACTTCGAAATAAACAGGAATGAATTTTTCATTTACCTTTACATGTTTATATAGGCGAAAATAAATATTGAGAACTTGAAGAGAAAAATAGTGTTGTTTTGAAAATTCAAGATAACGTGTTCCTAGTTACTAAATTTCACATGCATTAGGGAGATGAAAAAGAAGAGAAAAAATTCGGGTTTTCAGAGTTCCAATTAAATGTACATGTAATTCGTTTAATCTTATGGGCTGATGATGTCTCAGCATTTTCACTATTTCTATGGTTTGTTTTAGAAAACGGTGGTAAATTTCTTTCATTAAATATTTTGTATTCTATTTTAAAATGTGGTACAGAGCACCCCGGCAATCTTTCACTAAATTTATCTTCGTTTTCGCTGGATGTTCCATCTGCATTTGTGATATTATCATCTATTTAAAAACATTGTATCTTCTTTTTGGTTTTGCTATCTAGGCGAATTTCCGTACTGTAATCTATTGTAAATTAGATAATATTTTTTCCATATGCGTTAATAAAATTTCTTATAAATACGTAGATTCCTAATATGCGAAAAGTACGTTTTAAATTATGGAGTGCACGGTCGAATAAATGTCAGTTTTGTTTCTTTCCCCTCAATTTCATTAATTACATTCATTAACTTACGCTGTTAATTCATTGCCCCACACCATCTCATTTTGAGGCCATTGAATTCATATGGGAAGCAGAAACCTCTGTGGGCTCTAATTTGTTTTCATTTTTACGTTTGTGGTTCGAAATTGGTTTCATTTATTTTCCATCCTGATAAAGTGTTTATTGCCTCAAGCGCGCCACGTTGTTTACGTAATAATATTGGGTATTAGAATACTAATTAGTACTAGTTGTTACTATTTATTTCTTGGGTTTTATGTGAAGTTTACCCTATTTTTCGGATGAATTTTTGTAGTTGCTGTTCCAACATATTAGCGGGTATAGTAATCTATTTTGGCTGTAATTGATTATGATAAAACATCACTATTCTTATCAATACACACTACTGTATAATTATACTAATTGGCTATATTAATACATTGTTACACTAATTTGGGCAAAATTAAAATCTCATGGAGTATTCAGTTTAATCACTATATATCTGATTAATTTTCAATTCGTTTTTAATTTTAAGTCTATTTAATCTCAAATATAATGTGAGAAGTTTCCTTGTCCATCTGCACCCTTCTTATTCCTTACCGTCTTGTCAAATTTGTGAGAAAGTCTTCCCATAAAGCATATGTACTGTGTTTGAATGACGTCTTCATTATGTATTAATATTTTAATGTGGCCAGGAGTAAGAGCATGCGCAATGGACTGAACCATGTCACCCATAAAGAATATTAATTTAATTAATTATTTTTTGTCTGTAACGGATATGAAGAATTGTCTGGTATTAAGAATTGGAGGGCAAAGGTAGTGTCTTTTCGCAATGATATTTCATTCTATTGTCTAGTACACTTCCTTTCTGTTCTCAAAGATACTTGAAATATAAATCGCTATTAGACGTGCCATCTCGATAAATCGAAATCTCAGGGACCACGTTATTAAAAGTGCTTTGCAAGTAAACCTTCATCTAATTCATGTATCCCAGTAGTGTCCATGAAAACACCGCAGAAGTTTACTAATATGCTGATTTGAGAAGTCGTAGTATTTATTAATTCTCCCTTATCTGCCGGAATTAATCTTATGGAATCACAAAACCGACCGATATAACCAATTACGACTCCAGCAGTCTATCTTCAGTATATTGATCTTCAATCTAACGTAGAAAATGCGCGGTTGCGTAAATGAGTTAGATGTAAGTACTACAATTAATATTTCAAAAGCCATAGAGATTCTGACATTTTGAAAATTTCTAAAACGTTTTCGGGCGTTCCTGTGACACTTTGAGCCTGTCTCTTAGGATAATTGTGCCTGTATCCACCGCAAGTTTCCAAGATGCGGTGAAACTCAGCATGTGTTGCCTTCCCTCTCCCACCTCGCCCACCCGACCCAACTTCTCTTCTCTCCCTTCGATTTTATTTTCGATATTATCGATATTATATCTTCGTAGCTAGAACGACTCCAGTTGCTGTCAGGGGAAGAATTCTAGTTGCTGACTGCTCTTGTTGGTAGTTTTTCGGGGTTTCTCCGATTAATACCAGGAGAAATCACTAATAAACAGGCCGTGCGCGATCTTTCACTTCTCTTCCGTGTCCTATCGTCCTTTTTCACATACACTTACTTCTACTTTACCACCATACATGTTTGGAGACTAGCTTGTTCCGACTGGGGCAGTGCCCCGTTGGCAGAAAACATGGAGAGTGAATCCCCCCGAAATCCGACGTGTATTTCAGCGCCGGAGTTCAGCATCCGTGGGGGAAGAACCATGCCACCCGAAGCATAAAAACAATCGTTGCACAAACGGGACTAATAACCATAGAAATTGACATGCCCATATACGTCAATCTTCCCTGCATTTCCTCTCCTGATTCCCTTCTCTCTCCATTTCCTCTCACTGTTCTATCCAAATCCCTGCTGTTCTTTGCAACCTTTATCCTCCTCCCTCCTTTTCCTGTCTTTCCTTCCTCCCTCCCCTCTCCCTCTTCTTCCCCCCCTTCTTCTCTCCTCTCCTCTCTCTCTCTCTCCTCTCTCTCTCTTCCTCTCTCTCTCCTCGCCACGCCTCCCCACACGTGGCGGAGGCGTATATTAGTGGGTAGGCGCGCGTGATTGCGGGGTCGCCCCCGGCCCGCGCTAGGACACGGGGGTCAAGGGGAATATTTCACCGCCCCACCCCCGCTTCCAAGCCTCCCCTCCGCCGAGCGGCACCGCGTCCGGCGCAGCAGGGGCCCGCCTCCGAACTACTGATAAGCGCCCCGGAAATAGACGCCCGCGAAACCCCGGTGGGCGGCGGCGAGGGAGCGGCCCTGGCGAGCGACCGCGGGGCGGTAGGACTGGGGGAAGGTTTGGGTGGCTGTGGGCTATGGAAAGCATCTTCTATACACCGTTTATACCGCCGGTATACCTAGTAATAAATATTTTGTAAGTTTTGTAATCCTCTAAAAAGGTATTGAGATTTTGAAAGTCTTAAAAAGATACGAAAAAAATAACTGTTTTGCTTCCAAGAGTTAGTCAGTCTTTTGTATACGTGAGCGCTATGAAGTGCAGTTGAGTGAGAAGTTTGAAACAGTTCTTCATGCTGTTCAGAGAACTCGCTAGCGCAGGCGAAGGAACCGTTTGCCAGCCGCGATAACCTAGGGCTCATCATGTTTCAAAGGCGGGGAGATGGGAGGATGCGCGTCTGAACGGTCGGTAGGCCCCGCAAATATTGCGGTGAACAGTCCCTTCTCTGGTTGATTGATTGATTTTTGTTCATGTTTCCGGGCGCGTCAACTGCTCTGGTCATTAGTCCCGTTAGTGTAGTGCATGTTCTTTTTCTCGGGAGATGGCGGTGATCTTCCCCCGCTGGATGGCGAGATCCGGCACCGACCTACCGTCGACTAGTGGGGTTTCCCCCTAACCAGGACTCTCCCACCAGCGAGGCACCGCCCCAGCCGGGACAAGCTCTAAGCTCCCGACCGGTCTCCCGGAATATGTGGTAGTGAAGTGCATGTTAGGGCAAGTGTGTGTGTGTGTGTGTGTGTGTGTGTGTGTGTGTGTGTAGGGGAGAGGATAGAAGAAGGAAGTGGAAGGACAGATCGAGCCCGGTCCGTGGCCCGTTTGGTAGGGTACTGCTCCGGCATTCGCCTGGTGTTGATGGGAGAAACCACGGAAAACTACCGATCAGAGCAGCTGGCCGCTAGAATTCTCCTCCAGACAGCGACTGAATTCGACCTAGCTGAAAAGCTAGGTGACTTCAGTCCGTCATATTTGCATGGATGGGTGAAACGTTATCCGGCATCTCTCGCCAATTCACTTTCTTAATATCACATATCTAGAAACTATAAGTGTACATTTAAGTAGATTCGTTGAGGAGTGTCAATCGATTTCTCTAAACAATTTTTTAAATTCATAAGTGGATCCATAAGCAATTATTTCCAGAAAAATCACTGTCATGGTTCTAAGGTTTCATTGAAATTGTTTACATTTCATTACATTAAAATATTTACATTATAAGACAGACCGGAACACTACCAAAATTTGAATGGTTTCCCATTGATTTATAATCTATACTTATATTAACCGGCAAGTTCGAAAATACTACTTATCTTAGAACTCGCCAACAAACCAGCAACGACACAAAACCCATACGGCAGGAGCTCAGCGCTAGCCCGTGCTGGGGCAACTGTCATGAATCCCGAACGTGTAGGGTCGGTTGAGAGAGGAGAGTTCCCACTGCGAAGTCTTCGATAGCCATGCCAACCCAACGCACACAGATGCTCCAAAGCAGGAGGGCGGTCGGAGGTGCTAGTCGTTGCACAAACTGCTTTTCCCCACTCTTCCCCCAACCTCCCAGCCCGCTTCTCCCGCGGGGACAAAATACGGAGCGTCTGTCGCATGCAGCTCTCTCCCGGCCATGCGTGGGAATGGAAACCGCCCCTTGCATGGGGTAAGAAACGAACATTCCAACCCTTCCCCTGCTTTATTGGAATGTCTTCCTCGCCGCCAGCTTGGAATGGCGGGGCTGGATGTAATTTCCAAGGCCTCTGTTTGTGGAATGCATGGTGGCTTAGAAAAGCTGTTCTGCCCGTGTGATAGAAATATTGTTAGATTGTACTTGTATGAATTCAAAGTTAAAATTTAATCGGAACTGTGTAGTTTCTTCGACTTTCTTTAATATATTCTTTTCTGATACATCTCAACTACTTAGAGTTCTAAAAAATCTCTATTTTTAGATGACACGGTGCTGTTTACTTCTGATACGGATTTACAGTTAGCATATGAAATATTATCGGATGTCCTTTTAAAATTGTCCATGTACTCGAACTTGGAGGATAAATGATAATGTTGAAACATCGTAAGCGAAATTGTTTACTCTTCAAAGTGTAGGCTTTCCTCTCTCGCTGAAAGTCGTAGCAAAATTATATCTTAGACAATAAACATATGCCTATTAAATATCTTTGAGTGTTTGAGACACAAATATGACGTGGAAGCCATATTTAATAAGGACATGCGGACAAACCTTTCGAAAAAATATTAAACTTTATCCTCTAATCATTTTAAATCATCGCTAAACTGATTGGAGATACATGTAAGTCAGTTACACCACCTTCCTCCCATTAACCTATGCAATAACATATGCAATCTCGTGTAATACAGCCGCAAGGATTATTAACACCATACAAGTCATTAAAATTCAATGTTTACAAATAATTTCAAAAACTCCTTGGTCCACTCTAAATAAGCAAATAGCAAAAAACAAAAAAAAAACCAAACGCAGTGCCATTAATGTTCAATTCACATTAACATACTCTCATGACTTTTCTTCTTTTCATTAGTATTCTAACCAAGCAGTTCCAAAATCAATCTTGTTCTTTCATTACAAACTCCCCACGGAATTTGTTTTTTTTTCCTAAGGATAAATTGAAATTTCCGTGATTTTCATTTTCTTCATCCTCAAATTCAGTAGAAATTCACTTCCTCACATAAAAGTTTCTCATTAAAATTCAATGAAACGAACTTTGTTATTAAATTTTTTTTAGAATTTACTATTTTGGAAATTATAAAAATTAATGCACAGTGCACTTTCAGGATGCGTGCTTCTCAAATGTTCAAATAAGTATATTTGTATTTTTAATCATCATTGAAATACAAAGTACTCTTACATCCAACAGAAAGAAAGAATTATTTTAAGGAATATGTAAAATGTCTTACCTTACCCAAAAGTGTCATGTAAGTGGAACACCTAAAATGCGCTTTTCTTTTGTTGATGTGGAGGAACTTAATGAATGATATACACAAGCAAGAAATATTAAAGAATGACTAATAATTCAGTAAAGAGATTATATTAATATTTTGTACAGTATCTAGAAGTGAACGAATGTTTATAAACCAAATTTGATACGATCAATTTATTTAATTTTTTTAAAAGAAACGTTATACACACAATATATATTTTGTTTATGAATTAGTGCAGAATTTGAACACGTTAAGGACAAATGTTGATCTATTTTTAAGGAGCAATTGTGGCTAACTTGAACTCATGCTGTGCGCTAATCGCAGTGTTCGTCCGAATCTGTTTATTTTTTATTTAAAAGGTTATTATTACACATACAAATTAAATAACTTGGTACTATGTGGCTAGGCCGAAGGCCTTTAAGCCATTACAATACCTACATCCTACCTCGTTCTAACCTTTCGAATTTTGGTATACACTCCAAATGGTCTCTCCGTCGCATCACAGCCGCGGAAGGAGACCATAAGGTACGGCTGAGGAAAAAATCCCCGAAGGGGAAAAACCTGCCGTTAGAAGCCGAGCACTTGCTAATCTCTCAGACATTTTTAAACTATTTATTTATTTCCTGGCATTTTCCATCCTTTTTCCATATTTCCATCCATATTTCCTGGCACCTCACGCATTCTCCTTTCAATATTTGGCCTCTTCAGCACCTGAAATCAAATAGCGCCACGGATGATCGTCCGCACCATCGCCTTTACACTGTCATATCCGACACCCACTCCCTTTGCCCCCTGCTGTGCTTATTAATTTGACATATTCATTTTATTTTATTGACTTATTTATTTACTAATTACTTAACAGTCGACTTTTATTTAACAGTTTATTAACACTTAAATTACTGATTAATCATTGTTTGCTTATTGACTTGTTCTTTCTTCTCCAGTCTACGTTCCACTGATTCTAAGCAGTGCTATAATCGGCCTCCCTAATGTGTATATGTTCTGTCATTTGTATATTTATATAGCTCATTCGTAGAAGAGATGAAATGTTATATCTTCGATTGTCAACTCGTGTAATATTGATCAGCTTTTGAATTTGTGTTATTCTAGCATAACTACCACCCTAACAACAAACATACACACACACAATATACAAACATACAAACATACAAACATACACACATACACCATAATAACAAACACGTCATACGCAGTTTTTAACTGTTTTTTGACGTAAAATAAAAAATAAATAAATAAATATCGACATTTGTCGGCGCTGCTCCTAGCGCAGCGTATCGGATGAATCTGTGGCATCGAGGGGACGTGAGAGGAATTCTGTCTGTGTGTGTGTCCCGTGCAACCCATGCGTCACCCGCCGCCCACCTGGCTGCCAGCGCTCGGCGGCGGCGGTGGCGGCGGCGGGAGTCGAATTCCCCGTCGCGGAACGCGACAGGGCGAATGTTTCACCGCCGGGCGCCGCCCCGCGCGACCCCCCGCCCTTCCCCCCCGCCCTTGCCGCGACTCTGACACTACCCCGCTGCCACCTCCGTCTTCACCCGTCCCACCTCCGCAACGCCCGTCCCCCCTCATCCCTTCCTGCCGACTCTGCCACGCCCCCTCCACACTCCACATACCCTCGCTGCCGGCTCTGCCTCGCACCCGCATCTGTCACTTCCCCCTCTGTCACAGACTCTACCACCCACTGTCCATTCTATAAACGTCTCTGACGGCACTGCCACGCCCCCGCTCCGCAACGCCCATCCCCCCCCCCCCCCCTCCTCGACTCTGTCCCCTCGCCCCACCCCCTGCCCCCTCGCTACCAACACTACCCCGACACCGCCTCCGCCCTGTCCCCCCCCCCCCCACATGCCACCCCTTCCCCCACTCCCCTCTTCACATTCGCAGCCTCAGTCCCAGTCCGCCCACTCCTCCCGCCTCGATAAGACACGGTTACCGCACCCACTGTCCAGTTATCACAACGCACCTTCCCCTTCGTCTCCCTGTCCTTGACCCAACTCGTCTTCCCCGACTGCGCCTCCTCCAGCTACCTACACCAACAACGCCCCCACCGGGAGAGATGGCTCAGGGCATCAACTGTCACTGCAGTCCCTCTGACCGGGAGGTCGTAAGTTCAAGTCCCGACAGTGGTAGAATTTTCGACACTGGCTTGTGAGCTAGGTCGAATTCAGTTGCTGTCTGGTGGAGAATTCAAGCGGTCAGTTGCTCTGATCGGTGGTTTTCTGATGTTTCTCCGTTCAACACCAGGTGAATGTCGGAGCAGTACCCTAACAATCGGGCCACGGCCCGCGCGCTATCTTTCCTACCTCTGTCTTGTCCTATCCTCTCCCCTTGCACACCTTACACTAACATGTCCTACACTACCGCCCGGGAGACCGGTCGGGAGCTTAGAGCATGTCCCGGCTGGGGTGGTGCCCGGCTGGTGGGAGATATCTGGTTGTGGGGAAAATCTCGCTAGCAGACGGTAGGTCGGCGCCGGATCTCGCCATCCAGCGAGGGATGAACGTCGCCACCGCACGAGGAAAAACATGCATCATACTTACGTGACTTATTACCTGAGTAGTTGACGTGTCTGGAATCACTACTAACCAACCAACCAACCAACAACGCTCTATATACATTTGTCCTCCCTACCCTGGCGCTATTCCATATCCTTTCCACCTCCTATCCCTACTACTTACTGTGCCACACCTTATCTGTCGCGTTCACCCCAACCCCTTCTCGACCGCTCTCTTGTTTCTTCCCTGGCCACTCGCTCTCTCTCCTCGTCTCTCTGAATCGCAACCCCGCCGCTCTCCGTGTCGCATATCCTGCCTACATCTCCGCAGCGCACCACTCTGACCCACCATCTCCGCCGCCGCGACCGAAGTACGCCCACAAGCGAATTACTCCGACCACGCCCACTTTCTGTTTTTTTTTCTCGGGACGGCCCTTGTGGTACGCCAGCCCATGCAACCTGGACCCGCCCTACGTTCTCTCAATGCTGCCCCGGCCCTTTCCTCACAGTAGCTCACGTCGCCTCGTCGACTTCGACTTTTACGCTTTATCTCCCTTTATTTTCGTGCATCTGTATTACGTACGCTATTCCTACCCTTCTCGTCCGTCTGTTTGCACGTCACTTCCCTTATCGTCTCTTCTGTCCTCTCAATATTTCCCTCCTTCCTGATTCTTCCATTCTGGCTTCCTTCATTGCTGACACATGGCATCCATCGCTCAGATGTCCCGATTTTCTATCCGCATTCTTTCTCGTCTAAGTCTCTCCATTTCCTCGTGTCGCGCGTGTCCCTGCTCAGCTTGCCTTCTTTCTCATCCTCGTCTGCTTATTCGGGCGACGTATCTCCACTATGCCTTGGGTTCGGCCTCCTGTGACCCACTACTCCCCGTCACCCTCCCTCAACATTTCTTCGCTCTGACATTTCCTTTTCCGCCTTGTGCACGCCCACTGCTCCCCCCATTCTCACCCACGACAGAGGGCGTTTCTCATTGTGACGTAGCAGTATTACATTTCTAAACAAAAGAAAATTGCAAGCTATGTTGCCCAAAATGGAAATGGAAATTGTTGTTTTAATTTAATTTATTGAGAAACAAAAGAAAATGCTTTTCTATTAAAGGGAAGCGTGAGTTAAAAGAATAGAATTAGAGTAGTTTCCGTATAGTATTGACCAAGTTATAGGAGACTGTAGTTTGAATAGTGACCTTATACTTTGCCTTCTCCAGTTTCAGGCCTCGTACTGATGCTTTTCGCTATTGTGTAAGAGCTCACGTGAAACCATTGAGGAGCGATATACTATGAGTTTTAATTTCACTTTATTTCATAATTCTTTAGTTACCTGCCCATGGACGACATACCGGCAGAGTTGTCCTCTCTCATATTACTAGTTATATACGTGTTGAACACATACACACGTAAATGAAAATACTTAATAATTGGAAGTAATTAGTGGTAGTTAGTAATTCGTTGATTTCATGTCACCACAACACCATTTTTGCAAGCTCTATTAATTGTACAATTTGTTATATCTCCTTATATTTGTTTCTTTTTTCTATCATCACTATCATGCTTTCCCAGTTTTATTTCTCCCGTTCGTGTCTTTTGCAGAATCCAACATCACTTACTATCTCCATAGCTTCTTGATACATACAACCCACCTGGTGTCTCCGTTACTTGGTATACTCAAGTCTTCATAGTAAC
The DNA here is from genome assembly GCA_964035755.1 of Teleogryllus oceanicus. Lineage (NCBI taxonomy): Eukaryota > Metazoa > Arthropoda > Insecta > Orthoptera > Gryllidae > Teleogryllus > Teleogryllus oceanicus. The sequence goes on from CAXIVR010000007.1 coordinate 110,213,688, forward strand.
TCCGTGTTCTGTTGCTGCCTCTTTCGTATTTTAGAAGCTGTTTTTCCCTGTTGTTTCCTCGCCACTTTGTTTCTGACTTTGCTGCCACAATCTATTGCAGGTTCCTAAAAACAACCACCTCTTTTCTCTCTCTCTCTCTCTCTTTCTGTCCCTCTCTCTCTCTCTTCCACACACACAATCACTTTCCCTCTATCTCTCCCTCGCTCTTTCTCTTTTCGTCTCCGTCCGTCTCTCTCCCTCTCCCTCTCTCTGTTCCTCTCTCTCTCACACACAGTATCCCTTTCCCTTTCTCTCTCTCCCTCACTCTTCCTCTCTCTCCCTCTGTCTCTCCCTCTCTCCCCTGTCTTTCTCTCTCCCTCTCCTCTCTGCCCCTCCCTGCATCATATCGCTGGGGCACCGCTCCGCAGCGGGCTCGGCCGCACCCATCTGCCACGTGCACTCGCATCGCGCCGCGCCCCCGGGCCCCGGCGCCCGCGCGCTCCCGGTGTGGATTTGCACGTGTCGCTCCCCCCTGCGCCGCCTCACCCTCCCCGCCCCCCACCCCACACCGACTGCATTGCGCTCAGTGCCCATCTCTCTGCAACTCTCACCGGGAAATGCCAGGGTTCGAGCCTCTGTGGTTGCGGATTTGGTAGCGATCAGCTGCTCTGGTCGGTAGTTGTACGTGGTTTATCCGAGACGAAAGATCAGGCGAAGGCCGGAGCAGTGTTCTAACAAACGGGCCGCGCGATCTTTCTGTCATTTTCTTTTCCTATCCTCACCCCCTTACTTACACACTTATACTACCACTCATCCGCGAAAACCAGTCGGGAGCTTAGAGTTTGGCTCGGCTGGGGCGGTGCCACGCTGGCGTGAGATACCTACATGAGGAAAATCCCCCCAAGCTGACGGGTATTTCTGTGTCGGATCTGGCGGGAGAAGATAACCGCCACATCTCGCGATAAAACGTACACTACACTTACGGGAGTACTAACGTTAACAGTTGACGCGCCCGAAATCACTAATTTATCCAGACCGACGCGTCTCCCAGCATTCACATCACAGAATAGGTAGTACACAGAAAGGAAAGTTGAGGGCGCTTCCTTTGATCTTCTGTGAGCCGCTGCGCAGCGCGGATCGCCATCTTGAAACTGTGCAAAGGAAGCTAAAACGTTATTTCTTCAAAAATGGCGCCAGATTTTTTCTTCGAACTTCTCCAACGGGTTGTGATAATTGCACTGTTTATTATGACATACAATTCATTTTTATGTATTGTTTTTTTAATTATACGAATATAAGTTTTTTAAAATATCTCTCACGCCAAATATGCACATTTCCAGCAATTTGTAAACATTATTCTTTTATGAGTTAAAGTGCATGAAAGTAAATGACTTGAAATAAAGTTTTCCGAAAATTTGTTTGTGAAAACGAGCTTCAATTTTGCTTTTTTTTCTAACTCTTAAACAATTTTTTTTATCGGCTCCAAATTTTTTAATAAAAATGGTCATTTAGGACAATGTTTAATTTTTCTTTAATAATATTAATATTTCGGTTCTACTATTAGGAAATCGAAGAATTGAGAATTTTTTTTTAAAAAAAATGTACTTTGGGCAGAGATAGATGGCAGCTGGTTAGAATATGTGGCAAGTCGGATAAACTAGCACAGAAGAAAGAAAATAGAAAACTAATACCAGAAAGTCTGTATCATTCTGTAGCACTATTAGTTAAATATTTATAATTGTTTACTTTTTATCATTATTTTTTATTAATATTTGCCTGTACGAAGCAAATGTTCCGTGGGGTTACGCATGTTTTTGATTGTTGTACACAAACCAAATACAGCAAGTACAACGTAAATAAAATACACCGTTCACCACACAACAAATGCCGGGTTGTACAGCTGCTTATATACTTCCAACATGGCGACCATGCGCTTCATATCGGCTCCCAGATTGTAGCTTTCCTTTCTGTGTCCACATCGCGTTGTCTCCCCGCCGCCGCGGAGCGCAGCCTGGCAGTCGCATCGGTGCAGCTGGACCCGCGTGGCCCCTGCCGGCCGCGAGCGAATAGCGCGCTCCGGAGGCTGTGGTGCTTGTCCCGCGGACGCCACCTCCGACCTCTTGGCCTCGCGTCTCGGGTGTCCCCGCCGTGACGGACGTGGAATGCACTGCACCGCCCCTGCTGGTCATGTCATTGTGCTGGCGCTTGTTTCTCTTTTTCTACCCACCAGAGTCCGTGTTTGGATTCATCAGTTTTGTCTGTTCGATCGTGAAGTGCTCTAGTTGTTTGACAGTTTTATTACGAATAATTTAAATGCTGTTTATTTCATCACAATTTCATGTCATCATTTTGTCAAATAATTTGAATCTAATAAGTGGATTAAATTATCATAAGGAGTGATATGAAAAGTAGAATTTTGATAATTATTAAAAATTATTTATGTGAATTATAGTTATAATTCAGTTAATGGGAATTATATTTTTCTAGTAAATAAATAACATAATAGGAGAAAAATTATAAATGAAATTGTACTATTAACAACTTGAATTGATTTTATCTTCTATATGTGATTTTATGTTATGTAGAACCGAGAGGTTCTAGGATTCCAGACCCCACAGTGGCAGGATGCTACTGTGGTAGGTCGAATTCAACAGTTTTCTGGAGGAAAATTCTAATGGCCGGGTGCTGTGATCGATATTTTTCCGTGGTTTCTCCGACCAACACCAGACGAATACCGGAGCGATTACACGAATACATCAGACCTAATAAACGGGCCACGGACCATGTGCGATCTTTCCTTCCACTGGCTTGTCCTATCTTTACTCCTTACTCACATACACCCTCACATGCACTACACCATCAACGGGAGTTTAGACGACAGGCAGGAGTGTAGATGTTGTTCAGGCTGGGGCTTTGTTTCGCATGTGAGGAATATCTGATTGGGGACATCCCTGCGAGCCAATGTGAAAATGGGTGCCGGATCTTACCATCCAGATGGGGAAGATTAACCAATGATAAAAATATGCACTACACTTACGGTACTAATGACCTTAGCTGTTAACGCGCCCGGAAACACCTAATCAAATCAAACACAAATTCCACCCGGAAATTGTAATCTGGTATCCGAAGAGGGAATGCGAATAGTTTAATCACTACACCATGGATCGCTCCTAAATACTATCAGAGCTCCCAGCGTTTGCTACACCTGCTTCAACGATCAGAAGCATTGCTCAGGCACCCTTGCGCTTGGCGTCACCATGTCGTCGCCACAAACACCTCCACCACCATCACCACCTCCACCACCTCCATCACCACCACCTCAACCACCACCACCACCTCCATCTCCACCACCACCATCACTACCTCCAGCGCTACTACCACCACCACCACGTACGCCACCGTAACGTCCCAACCGCCACGTCCACCACCACCCGCCACCACCACCGTCCACCACCACCCGTCCACCACCACCCGTCCACCACCACCGTCCACCACCACCGTCCACCACCACCGTCCACCACCACCCGTCCACCACCACCGTCCACCACCACCCGTCCACCACCACCCGTCCACCACCACCCGTCCACCACCACCCGTCCACCACCACCGTCCACCACCACCGTCCACCACCACCGTCCACCACCACCCGTCCACCACTCACACCCGTCCACCACCACCACGTCCACCACCACCCGTCCACCACCACACGTCCACCACCACCACGTACCACCTCACCACCCGTCCACCACCCCACCCGTCCACCACCACCCGTCCACCACCACCCCGTCCACACCACCGTCACCACCCACCCACCACCACGTCCACCACCACCACGTCCACCACCACACGTCCACCACCATCACGTCCACCACCACCCGTCCACCACCACCACGTCCACCACCACCCGTCCACCACCACCCCGTCCACCACCACCACGTCCACCACCACCACGTCCACCACCACCACGTCCACCACCACCCGTCCACCACCACCCGTCCACCACCACCCGTCCACCACCACCAGTCCACCACCACCCGTCCACCCCACCCGTCCCACACCCGTCCACCACCACCACGTCCCACCACCACTCCGTCCACCACCACCCCGTCCACCACCACCCGCTCCACCACCACCACGTCCACCACCACCCCGTCCACCACCACCCCGTCCACCACCACCCCGTCCACCACCAGCACCACCACAACTTTCACCACCACCTCCACCCTCACAACCATTTCCACCACGACCATCACCTCCACCAACATCACCACCACCCCCACCACCATCACCACCACGTCCACCACCACCTCCACCCCCACCACCACCACCACCTCCACCACCACCTCCACCACCACTCCACCACCACCACCACCACCACCACCCCATCACCACCACCTCCACTACGACGACCACCACCACCACCATAATCACCCTCGCCATCAGTCGTTTCCGTGCTGCCTCAGGTGCCGAATCGCCCGCCTGACGAGCCCTGCAGGGCGCGCCGGGGTGCGCGGGGGCGAGTGAGCGATGCGATGGGACGCGATGCGTCGCCGTTCAAATGCTGTCAGGGCGATCGCGCGCCACCTGTCGCGAAACGCTAGTAAATTTGATCGCCTCGTCGCTGGAAAGCGAGGCTGTCACGCCGCGCTGTGAGCTTTGAGACGTGTGATGGATGTCGCGGGATCGTTTCGTGTCATCTGGATCTGCTGCAGGGGCTCAATGCCTCTGCAGCAACGTCGATCCGGAGGTCGTAGGTTCGAGTTCCGACGGTGGCGGCTGCATAGGTGGAATTTAGTCGCTGTCCGTAAAGAATCCGATGGCTGGATGCTGTGACCAGCTTTTTTACGCGGTTCCTCTTATCAATACCAGGGAGTTTAAACTAAGTAGTAGATAACAGACATTCGTTAATTCACTTAGATTAGAATAGCATAGTGGATAGCCATGGCAACCGACGAGTCAATTTCAACTTTAAACAGTGTACCACATTTTAGTTATCGTGTTTTATCTTATTTTATTTTTCTTATATTGGTGAAGGTTAGGTGAAGGGAATGAAATTGTAATCCAATCACAGGAGTTTATTAAATGTTTAACTTAAAACAAGATCAATCAATAACGGAACACCCTAATGCGTATGTAAGGTAGAGGAGCGGTGGATAGGGGCGAAAGCCTAGGTGCCACCTCTCCCTCGCCAGCTCGGTTGCCGCTTGCAGTCACATGTAAGGAGAGTCACTAAATAAACATTCATATCAATACCAGGAGAATTCTGGGGCAATAACCTAATGTACGTGCCACAGACCGCACGCGATCTTTAAATCATCACCCTTGCTCCTCCCTGTTTACTCCCACACACTTACACTTGGGTACACGGTACTACCACTCTTGCCTGGAGACCAGTTCACTGCTCAGAACTTCTCCCTGCCGGGGTGGTGAACTGCCGGGAATGGTTCAAGGAGAGAGAGAAAAAAATCAGTTTGACGTGTAGGTCAGCGGTTGATAGGTGTGTATTTGTAGTCCCCAAGGATAATTGGAAACAACAAGTTTTGATAAATTCTGTGGTGGCATCGGAGATTTTGTGGTACTCCATGATAAACTATCTGGGGTCAATGAGGTATCTACCACAATAGTATTAAATGTAATTTTAAAATGATTACATATAGCCAGACACGTGTTTCGGGAACACTCTTCCCATCCTCAGTGGTTCTACAATTTTAAAAGTGTAGAGCCACTGAGGATGGGAATCATATTAAAATTACATTTACTACTATTGTGGTAGAAACCTCATTGATCCCAGAAGTTTTGATACTTAGCAGAGGCCTTTTCATGTAGACGTGAATTGTATGCGGAAGATTTAGCAAGTTTCTTTAATGCATCGCTTTTGTTTTGAGGCTACGAGAGATTGATGGATGTCACCATATACTTTCTTGTCATCTGTCCAGCTGCGGTTTGGAATATGACGCTTACCTTTGTTGTATGTGGTGAAGCAGATATTGTTTTTTCTGAATATATTTCCAGAAATTTCTAATGAGACTCTGGTATTCGCCACATCAAACAAGTGTATAACTACGAAGTCGTGTTTGTTTGGCGCGTCTGTGACGGTATTCGAAAATAATTGGAAACTAATGAAGTTTGGAAAACCAGTAGAACTCCTGTCTGGAATAGCTGCTGTGGATGTGGCATATTTCGTACATTCATAAGTTCGTCGTTGCCGCGCAGTGCTAAGGCTGCGACCCGTTTGATGCACATCCCAATGTAATTCGATCCTGTGATGAGCCACCCTCGGAGCTGACTGGCTTCAGCGTATTCCTAAGGTGACTCGTCACTTTGAGTACTGTGATTGATTAGGTGACTTACGGAAAGTTGAGGAGAAGGGGGAGGGCGGCTTACTCAGAAGACGTTTTCCAATAACAATGTACCATTTATTAATAACTAAAGGAGAGACGGGAACATGGAGTGAAGGGAGATGCTTGGAGTCGAGATTACTGATGACGGACTCTTACCCCATCTCCCCGTGGACCAGGCGTTACGGCGGGGCGGCAACAGCAGCGGCAGCACCCTGGGAGCTTGTCGTCGTCATCCTGAATCGTCTGGAGTAGGGATCGGCAGTCGGAGAAGCAAGTACGTCAGTGCTCGTCACTGCCCGTCACTCTCTGCTACCGCCAGCCATTCTCCGTCAGTCTCCGCCACTCTCTGTCAGTCTCCGCCATCCTCCGTCACTGTTCTACCTGTCACTTCTGCTACTGCCAGCCATTCTCCGTCACTGTCTCCTCTGCTACTTCTCTGCTCTGCCAGCCATTCTCCGTCACTGTCTCCTCCTGCTACTGCTCTCCGGCTCTGTCGGGCCCGTTTATATTGGGCCGACTTGCATTCGGCAGCGTTTTTTGGAGGCCGCTGCCGGAATGTTTTGAGACGCTGCGTGCCGCTTGCCTTGCGCGTTTTCCTGGCGAGGGGTGATGTGGTAATGGCGGTTCGCCACAATCCACTTGCTCACATGACTTCATGAATATGATACGGAAAAATGGGATGAACAGGGAACTCATTGCTTTCTTTTGCAGGCAGGTTAACGGGGCTTGGTCAGAAAAATTTTACTAGTTGCTTGCCAACGTTTCGGAAACTTTTATTTCCATCATCAGGGCTAATATGAAAGAAAATGAAAACAACACTGCTCATGAATAATGTTACCAAAAAACACACGTATGAGACACAATTTCCTAGCTAAGTTTCAAAAATTATTTACAAATTTTCTTTATATCTATTACATAAACATTGCATACCTTGCAACATCGTGAACAACTCAACACCATTCCCTGCACCATCCTTCATCTCCGGCACCTCACACGAAATGAGGGACAAGACATCATTCTCACCACACCAACACACATCATGACTGACACTAGTAAGAGGTTGGGTGGCGAGACGAGAATATATATCATGCCTGAGTGAGATACACGCTGGCTTTGTTGGCGGTGCGAGTTTACAATTAAATAAAAATTAAAAATAGAAAATGAGCTATTTTGGTTACTTCAAAACAATTCTTACATTAAAGTTATATATAGATAACAACTAATAAACTTTTTTTGACCAAGCTCCGTTAACTTGCCTGCAAAAAAAATTCATTTATGGTCGTTAAGAACTCTTCATAATGGAACTCATTGCCTTGGTAAATAATACACGTGTATGGTTTCCTTCATGGGCATTATGTACTTATAATTTCTGATGAGTTTCATACTGTATGATGCTTTGGTGACACAACAGAATGGATTTTAGTTACTCATATGCATTTTTATACAGAATACCTAACACTTTTGGTAGACAGTTCATTTGCCTTCTTAATGAATATAGTAAAAAGACCAAAGATCTTTTAATGGTCAGGAAACTGACGTTTTAGAAATCCGGAGATAAAACAAAAATGGTTTTAAGAAATCCGGGAAATAAATATACTTCATTTCTGTCAAAAATCAAATAGTATGATTCGAATCGTTACTCGTTTATATATTGCTTATACATTAATCCGATAAAAACAGAAAAACGCAAAGACGTTCTGGTGAAAGATAGTGGTATCTCATAAATTATATATTACACAAAGACTGCTTTGAGGGAGATTATTCCCTTCTATTGGAAATATATTTCCTCTGGAATGTTTTAATAAGTCCTTATATTTTATTAAGTCATAAAAACAGTTCGTATCATCTTAACATTCATAATGTATAGAGATGTCGGAAGAGAATAGATAAATACTTGTTCCCGCCTACATTTCATTCTTAAAACATTGCAATAGAATTGTTAACTTATCTGCCGGATACAACCACCTAATCTCATGGTTAAAGATAATTTCAACTCAAAATGAGCACGGTAATGTCCTTCCCACTCAAGTAGTTTCCAAAATTACTTCGGCATTCGTGTTTTCCCGCGTTGACTCTGCAATCAACAAGTTATCGCCCAAACCGTTTCGCCGGTCGCCGCGTTGCTCCCGGTTGGGACGCAGCTCGTTTCAGATTATCATAAATTTCACGTCACGCCCCCCGCCCGCCGCCGCTGGCAGTTTGGACAAAGGAGAACGAGAGGATTCGACCGTCGTTACACACGCCTACGTCCTTGCCCAAGCGTGGCCCCCTCTAAGTCTCATTTCATGGCCGCCTTCATCTCCTGATTACTCCGTTCTGCTTTTCTCGTCCGGAGCGTGATCGCCGCCCAAATCGCCGGATAATTTCAATATTTGAGCATCAAAATGTAAAACGCGGTGGCGGGAGGGGGAAGAGAAAATTCGTGAATAAGAATGAAGGGGTCATTTGGAAGGTGTTTCGAAGCGCTGTAGCCCCGATCAAGGCATGGTCTGACATCCAGAACTGTTGGAGTCAGTGTAAAAACCCTGGGATCGTCAAGGACTCCAGATCAGAGTCGACCCGATTCTTTCCCCCCCGCCTACCCTTAAGGTGGGGAGTGGACAGATTTGGGGAGAGAAAGTTTATGAGCGTTGTTAGGGTGCTCCCCAACATCCGCGTGAAATATCCGAAGAAACCGCGGTAGCGGAGATCAGACGAAGCACAATTATCGCTCAGGCATTGGCCAGGGCGACCCAACCCCTAAGCTCAGGCACGTGGATCCGCCCCCGCACGAGCTACGTGCCCGCCTGTGGAGCCCTGCGCCCGTACGGGCACCGGCAACTTCCCTCGACTTCGACCTCATTACCCGTAAAAATCTGGAAAAGAGTGTTCATTCGCAAGCTGAAGCGACACGAGGCGCTGAAAAGTAGCTTCGTATGAAATCATGATTGCCAGATTTTTTCTACCAATAGCCGATAATTTTATTACGTTTATATTCTATACTACTCTATATTCTATACTATTTGATGTTTATGTTCTTACTGAATTCTTTCCTTCATCAACATTTTTTGTTAAATGACAGGAATATGTTTGAAAAGCGAATTCTTTTCTTGTTTTCGCTTTGTGTTGTATTATTAAATCATTCAGTTATTTATTGTATTTAGCAAATATTTTAAATAAATTAGCAAGTCTCTATAAGTTAACATATCGCTTACGAACCTACTTTTAATAGACAAGAATATTTATCTGTAAAACATTCTAACCTGAACGTAGAAATTTCATGCTTTTTTTAAAGGGTTTTTTTAAAATATAATTAAGACAAAAATTTTAATCTTAAGTAATTCCCAAAGACAGTCAAGGGCCAGGTATCCAGTGGCGTACCGTCACTCCGTATTATTGAACCACCCTTACTTTTAAATCTCGCGCCAATTTCTCTGGGCGCAGTGCCCGCGAGCTCCGTTAAGCTCGATAACTTGCCCGCGACCTTCACATGCCTGCCTTAGCTGATGTCGAATATCCTCCTCCTTCGGAACTGAAACCTCAATTCTCCTGATGTGCAAAGCCTGATTTGAAATGTTAATGCTAACGCGGCACGTCGTTTGCTTCCATTCCGCCTGCTGTTTTCCGCCGAAGCCAGAAAGCTACCCAATTCATCGGATTATTTATTTTTTATTCCTTTTTCATCACGAGACACAATTAATAACTAGGGAGATTCTGAGTTTGTGGTTGTTTTCCATATTTCCAGTTCTTATCGGAGATTATCTAAATCAAAGGAATAAGCCATGAGTGATCGACCCATCTTTTGGATGGATGGATCTATTGATGGAAATGACTTCAAAATAATGCAATGATCCCGCGCTAACAGAAGCTCATTGTGTATGGTTCTGCCCTGGTATTGGCGTGGGCTTCATCAGGGACACCACAGGAACAGCAGCTACAAATTCCCTACATAAACCCTCCGATATTTAACACATCGAGAAACTTTCTGATACCTTACCGAGTTCGGACCTGCAACCTCATTATCACTGGTACGCTCGACTCTTTACATCGCTAATTGTGTTGGTTATTATTAGGGAATTTACACATTTGTAACCATATGAACTTATGCCTTGACGTTAGAACTGTCAGGGAACATTACGTTTCATTTCATTGCGCATATCTGTAAGATTAACCTTGTAACAATGAGTTCAAAATGAAATGGTATTACTGTCGTGTTTTTATTTGGAAAACGGGAATTTATCATCGGGAACAGCGATAAATTATAAACACGCATCTATTATGGAGCAATTTTAAGGGAAATCACTTATGCGAATAACCCGTGAGCACAGATAAAAAATATTTGTGATGATCTGTGACATCATTTTGCGCTGAAAAACTGTATGCGTATTGTATACCGCCAGAACAATTAAACTCTTTTTAACCCTAACGTTAAGAGATCCTAACGTCGAATCGTAATGTGTAATTGTGGGATGTGTATCACGGGATTGGTCAGTTAATAAAGCACATTAGTTTGCCTACGTTTCGCAATATGTAATTCCTTCCTCAGGGCTTACTAATATACAAGACAAACTTCATGTCTGCCGCCAGACCAACTCCAGCATGGAGTTTCTACTGCCCACAGGTCCATTGCACGCCACGTCTGACCAGGGCCACGGCCCGAAAGTAAGATCTATCTTGTATATCTCTTGTTATTGTATAGATCTTGTATATTAGTAAGCCCTGGGGATAGAATTCCATATTCCGAAACGTAGGCAAACTAATGTGTTTTATTACCTGACCAATTCCGTGATCCACATCCCACAATTTATTAATGGTCGTGAATTCTACAATGGCAATACGTAATGTTTAATTGTTATAGTGCTTAAGGTCAAAACGTTTCAAACGTACTAAGAACCCCAATTTTCAATTTTTGAGTATGGAAACGTAAATCGCGAGGAGGCGGGCGGGCGGCTGGGAAAACTAGTGTGCAGGAACGAAGGGGGTCATTTCGTTGGCGAGTAGTGGGTTTATGCGGCGTCGCGTCCAAGGATAACGACGTGTCTACGCAGCTTCGGCGTCGTCGCGGCGGCGACGTCGTTCGGGCGCCGGTTCACGCGGAGGAAATTCGATCTCGCGCGCTCCGAGCAGCGCCGCGCGAAAAGGTGACCTTTGGCGGGGGGGGGCAGGGGGGAGACAGTGGTCTGAAAATGGCACATGCCGCTTATAAGTTAAAATATGCATATGGCAATGAGTTATTTAATTAAAGGGTTTGGAACAATAACAGTAAATGATGCGTTAGCCACAACGAGTTATTATGGTATATGTTAATACTATTCGATTTTGCTGTAAGACTGGCTTATCATGTATGTTTTGTTCGTGTTTATGAAAGGGTGAGCCGTTTTCATACTAGTTTATTGATAAAATGATTCCATTAAATTTAAATACAGTTATTTCTCAAAATTCATTTATTTTCACTTGCTATAATAATAATAATAATAATAATAATAATAATAATAATAATAATAATAATAATAAATGAATTTTGAGAAATGTCTTAGAATTCAATGCTATCATCTTAACAAAAAAGAAAATATTTTTTTAGACAGTTATAGCCAATAAACAATCGAGATACAAATACTATTTACAAATAGCACGAGTCTTGGTGTATCGAAAAAGGCTTGTTGTGTTAGTGCTTCAAGTATTTCAATTCTGCGGACATTTAGCTTTAGCTTTTAAACACATTTTATTCACAGAAATGTCGAAACTATGTATGTGAGAAAATTGTGCTGTTTGTCCACTCTATATATTACTGTCAGTTTCAAAGGTTTTTGTCGAACCAGCTGATTTAAAGTAGAACATATTTTTATGATTCATTTTATATCATATAGTCATATCAAAGAAGTATTTTTTCATTGGTAGTTAAGATTTACTTATAATAGTTGAATTGATCCCCGCATTTTTTAGTTGGTATTTGTGTATTCAAGGACGTTATAAAAATTCTTTTCGATTGTTGAATTATAATATTTTCCTAGTGGTATATAAAATTTGATCGGTTTTTTACAGAAAGCGAAAGACGAAAACATGATAAACAATGAAACTGCAAGACATGTTACGATTCGAAGTGTACACATTGATTATACGTATGGAGAATGGAATGGATCTTCTTGTGAAGATATGTAGATAATAGCTTCAAGATGTGTACTGCCGATATGTAGTTGTTCGCCGATGCGCTTTTGCCCCCAGTTCCGGCCAGTGTGTGGAGGCGGGGCGGCGGTGACATGGGGGTGGCATCGTCAACCAGGCTTTGCAGCTCGATGACAGGAGTTCGGCTCTGGGAACTGTAAGCCGGCCGGATGCGCCTTGGATGAAGCGGGCTCTGTAGGCCAGGCTCGCCGCCCCGGTTCGGGCGCCCGCCCGCTGCACATGCGGTTTCTTGAGACGACGAGACGGAAGGTCGGGAGGTGTGGCTGGCGGGACAGAAAGAGGCGAGGTTTTTGTCACTGGAATTGAAGGAGAAGAAGTCGACAGGGAAACGGCTGCTACAGCGAATCCCAAGTTCGAAATATAGAATTCTAATATTTTTTAATCATTTGGGTTAACGAACCTTTCAGAAAAGGAGTTGAAGGCGTAAATACAAGGCAATAAGAAAGTTTTTGATGGCGGAATAAATAAGGGAATCGTTAGATTCCAAGATTTGTTTACAATTCAGTCAGATGAGAGGCTTTAAATCATAAAAAATGTTATGTAAGTTAAATGTATTATATATTTTGTTCTATTATATTACATTCTGTACATTACGTAAGCGAAATGAATGAACACGACAGTTTAGAGCACTACTTTTTTACGAGTTAATTCGAAAATTAAATTATATATATTTTTCAGTGTAATTTTGAACACCAAGGATTGCGTGTCCTAATTTTCTGGTAATCGATTTACAATTTGTGCTGAAATAAAACGTGACACCTTACTTCTTACATTAATAATATTACTCGATTAATAAACGTTTTATATCGAAACCATTCGCTCAAGATATCTTTAACAATTTAAAAAATGTATACGATATCCACATTACTTTCTGGTTTTGTACAGATTGACATCTAGAAGAAAGCAACACATTCCACATTACAAGACGCAAACTCAATCATTTTGAATGCTCCATCGGAGGACAGTCAGATGTATCTTCACAGAAGGAAACAACGTCCGGTTCTTCATTCTCTTCGTAACTCATCGCCACGTTCCTACCTGCCGATTACCTGAAGAAGCCACTGCATCACTCTTCCGAGACAACGCACTTGTTTGTGCGTGGAGTAACGAATGGATATTTATTCACGTGTTAACATCGAGAACAAATACGCAATTATTCTTGGCCGCTGCCGCCGGCGCGCTGCAGCGCTCTGACGAAGGGCCAAGCCGTCGCGCCTCCCGTATGCAAATGCGGCCTCCGCTGCGTCGTTGATCGCGGCGTCGTTCTTTTGTCATCGGACGCCGAGAGAGCAATTAGGGGACGGCGTCTGCCGCACTCGTGGACAACTCCACGAAAGAACGAAGGAGGTGGAGGGTGAATCGGGTAGCGGATGAGAATGGTGTTGTAAAGTGTGAAGTGTGGTGAGGGGGGAGTTCTGATGAGAAATCACTGCAACATCTCTGACCGGGAGGTCCAAAGTTCCAGTCCCCATGGCGGCAGGATTTTCGTCACTAGCTTTTCAGCTAGGTCGAATTCAGTCGCTGTCTGTAGGAAAATTCTAGCGGTCGGCAGCTCTGATTGGTAATTTTCCGTTGTTTCTCCAATCAACACCAGGCGAGTTCCCGAGCAGTTACCTAACAATCGGGCCACGGACCGCGCGCGATCTTTCCTTCCTCCTCCTTGTTCTATCCTCACCCCTTACACACGTACATTTACACTAACATGCACTACACTACCACACATGCCGGGAGACAGGTCGGGGACTGACAACTTGCCCAGGCCAGGGCGATGACCCGCTGGTCGGAGATACGGGGATGAGGAAAACCCCGTTAGCCGACGGTAGGTCGGCGCCGAATCTGGCCATCCTGTGGGGGAAAGACCACCGCCACCTCCCGAGCAAAATCACGCACTACACTTGCGGGATCATAGAAATTGACTCGCCCGGAACCACTAACCATCAATCAATCAATCAATCAATGAATTGAAGAGAAAGAGAAACGTGGTGTATAATTCACTCAAAAAAAGGAACGGGGATTGTAAGTTGACAAAGGTGAACGAAGTAAAAATTAGCACTTAAACTCAGTGAGGGTGAACCCGGCCGACAAGAACTGGTGATAGAGTAAAGATGGCTTAGTCTACTCTAGCACAGATTCGAAGAAGCATCAGAATATCAAACATTTTTTCAGAAGAAATAATTGCAACGTGTGTGGAAAAAAGAAACAGATGGAGAAGAAAGAGCAGCATCGAAGCATCGAATGTGGAAGAAGATAGCACTCTTAAAAACACGAGGAGGAGGAACGGAGAGAGAGAGAAAGAGAGAGAGAGAGAGGAGAGAGAGAGACAGAGAGAGAGAAAGAGATACAGGGAGTGTGGGAGGGAGACAGAAGAGAGGGAGGATCAGAGAGAGAGAGAGAGAGAGAGAGAGGAGAGGGCAGGGAGGGAGGCAGAGAGGACAATGTTGAGTGGAAGGTAGGAAAGCCCAAGTGGTTCGTAGACGAGAGGCTCCACTTGTCAAGGGGCGCCCGCGTGAAGGATCGTCTTTTAACAGCCGCGATCTGCATATTCATGGTCGCGGTCGGCCCGGGGCTGTTTTGAATACAATCGCGTCCCCCGCGCGCGCTCTCTAAATCGAATTCTTCAGCCGGGCGCGGAACTGCGCACGCGGCTCGTACCGCACAAGGTGAGGGCCGACGCGTTTCGGCCACGGCAACAACCGCCCGGTGGGCCCGGACTCCGGTGGAGTTGAGCTCAGTGCCAGCGCTGGCGCTGACGCTCTGACCTGGATGTCCTACGGTTAAGGCCGTGTTCTGCGTGAGCTACATTTTGCGGCAGCGACACGCGACAGCTTCAAGCGACAAATTTGAAACACACAGTATCTTATGGGCCCGTCCTGCTTCGCGACATCCGCGACGAAGCGACGAAAGCGCTACAAGCGGCGGCGTCCGAGGTTCAAACATGTTTGAATCTTGACGGTACTTGTCGCCGCTTCTCGCTGTGTCGCGCGTATGGTTTCTCTGCTTTGGTCTTCAATTTCCGATTTCAAAGATGTCGATATAACGGAATGTTTAACTGAAGATGTGAAAAATACAAGGGAATTGTGGAACAAGGGATTGAATAACGACCATAGTAGAATTGTGAGCGGAGAATTGTGAAAGGAAGTGACGAAAGCACTGAAAATAACAAATAAGTTTGTTTTTTACTGATTAAATTATTTTAATTTATATTACTCTTATTGAATTTGTCAAATGCTAATAATATTGTGTAGTACATACATCACAATGTATTATATACCAGTATTCCTGTAGACGTAAATCAGGTTAGGTTTCTATTGTAACCAAACAGGCAGGGCTATTGAAATAATTGCAAATAATCTGTCTTATTTCACGGGGTTCTGTTGAGGGCGAATTAAACCTATTACTAACTGGCAGAGTGAATATCTGTGGAGAGTTTGTTGAACATAACAAAAATCTAGGATGTTTCCTTTGAAACATTTCAACTGTCGCTGTCGCAGCCTCCTGTCGTTTACGTAGGACACCGCGCGCTCAGTCGCGCGGCATCGCAACTTGTCGCTTGAAGCTGACGCAAGCTATCGCTTGTCGCCGTCGCCGGTTGTAGCTCACGCAGGATACGGTCTAAAGCCGCTCCACAACAGCCCCTGAACGGGAACGCAAACGGGAACATAATGAAAGTTGAAAGATGGCATCTCAGGTAGGCGTTCACATTACAGGGAACGAAGCTTGCGGGAGGGAAGGATGATCACCATTTATCTTGCCCGGGAACGCGAAGACTGTCGACCAATCAAAGGGCAGCAAATGGCGGGAGCTTTCCAATGGATCGGAACGGAGTTGTTGAGAGTTGAGTGCGATATTGAAATTAGAGCTTGTATTTGGGAGGTTTGAGTATGAGGCCGGGTTTGTTGATTATTGCTGAGATCTTTTTAGTTCTTTTTGGTATTTACAGTATGTTTTACTATTCATATTAACACTTAGAATTAAAATTTCTGAAAAAATAATTGTATATGTTTCATTAAAGTACATTGGAGTAGTTTCTTTATTCATAAATTTTGTTGTTTTATTTCCGTAAGTTCGTAGTAGTTTTTGATTTTTTCATTCTTATGATTTTTTTTCTAATTAATATTCTTTCGTTTAAGTATTCATTATTCAGAGCAGCTCACGCAAACTCAACAGACAGACGATAAAGTAAAGAGTAAATAGAGTAGCGTAGCTAGACGTGCTTTGTTTCGACAACTGTTTCTTGAAATCCTCTTTTTTACCACCGCTACAGCTTGATAGTGCTATTCCTCTCCACCGGTAGCGATAGCTCAGTGATGCCACTGCAGCGCCTCAGACCGGGAGGTCCTAGGTTCCAGTCCTGACGACGGCAGGATTTTCGACACTAGCTTTTCAGCTAGGTCGAATCCAGTCGCTGTCTGGAGGAGAATTCTAGCGGCCGACTGCTCTGATCGGTAGTTTTCCCTGGTTTCTGCGATCAACACCAGGCGAATACGGAGCAGTACCCTACCAAACGGGCCACGGACCGCGCGCGATCTGTCCTTCCTCTTCCTTGTCCTATCTCTCCCTTGACACACACTTACACAACATGCACTACACACCACATATTCCGGGAGACCGGTGGGAGCTTAGGCTTGTCCGGCTGGGCGGCCCCGCTGGTGGGAGAGTCCTGTTAGGGAACCCCACTAGCCGACGGTAGGTCGGAGCCGGATTTCGCCTTCCAGCGGGGTAAGATCACCGCCATCTCCCGAGAAAAAAACATGCACTACACTAACGGGACTAATGACGAAAGCAGTTGACGCGCCCGGAAACACGAAAAAATCAATCAATCAATCATATTCATCTTCCCGTTGTCATTTATTGTGAAGCGCACGTATCTCGCGTTCCTGTGCCAGTCCTGACCTTCGGGTCACCGTTCCCGTTCGCAGAATATTGTGGAGCGTCCTTTAGGGTGCATTCGGAGAAGGCATTTTCCCTACATTACTGGATCGAATTCAGTCGCTGTTTGGAGGAGACTTGTAACAGCCGGCTGCTCTGATCGGTATTTTTCCGTGGGTTCTCCGGCCAGTTCGATGAGAATGCCGGAATAATATTCTAACAAGCGCGACACGGTCCGAGCGTGATCGTCCTTTTTGTCTTATCCTCTTCCTTTACACATTGACACTTAAATGCACTTCATTACAACGCAGGGCGGGAGTCCAGTTGGGATCTCTCCGGGGAGTCAGCTGGAGTAGAAATTTCCCAGCCAGCTGACATGTAGATCAGGGCGACAGCGACAGCGACGGCGACAGGGCGAACGACGTCAGGGCGAACGAGCAACAGGGCCAGAGAGCTACAGGGCTGGTAGGCAACAGGTCCAGAGAGCGACAGGGCGAACTTGCGACAGGGGGCGAGCGTCAGCCGGGGAGTCAGCAGACCCACCAGCTGCGAGGTCAGGGCGAACTTGCGACAGGGCGAGCGACGACAGAGTGACCTTGCGACAGGGCGAGATTGTGTCAGAGTGAGCTTGCCTCAGGGCGAGCTTGCAGGCAGCTTGGGCAGGGCGAGCGAGTGACGGGGCGAGCTTGGACAGGGCGAAGAGCGCCAAGGCGGCGGCGACAAGGGGGCGAACTTGCGAGGGGACGCGACATGGCGAACGAGCGACATGGCGGCGGACTGGGCGAGCGAGAGGGTGAGCTTGCGACATGGCGAGCGAACGAGGGACAAGGCGAACGAGCGGCAAGGCGAGCGAGGGACAAGGCGAACGAGTGACAAGCGAACTGAGAGCGAGCGGCAGGGCAAGCGAGCGGGTGAGGGAGTGAGGGACCTGGCGAGCAGGCAAAGGACCGGCCAGCGGAATGCCGGCAAACGGGCGAGCGCGAGGGCGGACGCCCGGCCGAGCAGACGACGAGTGCCCAAACGGCGTGGCCTCCGCCGCGTCTTTGGGTCTGCGCCATTTGCATATTCTGTTTACCTGCGCCGAGTGGCGCGGAAGGTCATGTACCCGTCTCCGCGGCCGCCCACAAGGAGGCCGTGTTGATCCAGCAGGTCGAGGACAGGCCGGTTGTCAGCGACGAGGAGACGAGGGTCCACGATGGGACTTTCTCGGGGCTCCACACCTCAGCGGGCTAGCTTGGGCTAATAATAGATTCAGGTGGTGCCTCGGCTCCGAAGCCGCATTCTTAAAGAGCATGTTTCCGAGTTCCTTAAAATCCGCCTTAAATGGAAAGTGATTGTTCCGATTATTCCTTTCCTTTTTCAGCTGTTTCCGATTTCCACAAGCAGCCTCGTATATTTACTAAATTTTCACATACATCTACGAACGACGACACAGTGCTTGTGATGATTTACCGAATTAGCGGCATCAGTCAAGAAGAAATTTTATGCAATTCTTGTGGGTGTGCTCAAAAGATGGATATATTTCTGCCAAACCTGGATATTTTAATGAAAACTGACAGCTGACAGTTAACCTCACATTTCTAATCCTACAGTTATCTCGAAATAATTCCACGTCTGTGGCAGGCATTTTGTAAATTAATTTTTTAATTAGGCGATTTATATATTTCATCGCAGTATTCTTTCGGTTTGTCTAGGTAGCTCCAGCTGTTAAATCTATAGAGGATTTTTTTGAAGTTGATAATATGTAAGAAATAGCAAGTCATTCATTTTGTTTGTATCTAGTTCATCTAGTACACGAACTTTTTGGGGATCATTAAAAAACGAAATATTCATTGTTTAAAAATTACGGTTTTAGAATGATATATTTGAACCGAAATTTGTCATTGATAATAATTTAGAGGATTCAAGAGATCCATATTATCCTTTGTTGGTATGGGTTGGTTAAGCTACCAGTTGTGTTAAACTTCCTAATCTAACAAGCGCCCTACTAGATAAAATTAATTTTCTGTGGAGGGACTAAGAAGCCCGTAGTTTCCTGCAAAAGAATGTCAAACAGTTATCAATGTTATGGTACTAGAAAATTCATCATTTCCCTTATATTTCGTTGATATTGCTCCTCTGTCTCAAAGTTTAGTGGTTAGTATCTAGACGGTATTCATGTGTTCATGTTTTGTTTTCCATTTCCATTAAGTTGTGTGAAAACAAGCGCTAATTCTTTTTTAATTTCACATTTTTATCAAGCTTTATATTTTTTATAACCTAAAACGTCAAGTGCGAAAAGACAGCATTAGATATCTCAATTTGATGTACTCTAAATGATTTCTACTGGAAGTTTACAAACTTAGCTATTTCTTATCAAATTTCCTACTTTTTTTTTTAAAAGAAATTACCATGTTTAGATATAAATATTAAGAAAATATTTGTTATAGGAATTAGCGGAGTGAAGAACATAGAGGATGGAATATGAAATTAATACAATAAACCCAAATTCTTTTCTTATTTGTTAGAGTGATGCAAGGTTCTTCAAACAAGCAATACCTTCAAGCAAATTATTGATTTTTTAATGTAGTCAATATCTTCCCAAGTATGAAGTGCAATGAAATTTGACACAGCGGTATACATTGATTTCCAAATTATTTTAGTACACAAATACTACGATTTATACCAATGCCAACTTATTATTAATTATCCACAACCATCGTTGCGTTATTATTGAAAAATTACTGCTACCATGTATACCCAATCATACTTCAAACAATCTACATGCAATATGCTTTACTCATTTTTAAGTGATTGATTAGGGATTTCGGGCTGGTCAACTGATAAGGTTGTTAGTCCCGTAAGTAGTTCGTGTTTTTATCGCGGCAAGTGGGGGTGATGTTCCACACTGATTGGAGAGATTCGGCGCCGACATCCTTAGCTTGGGGAGTTTTCGCCAACCAAGTATCTCCCAGCAGCGGAGTGCATCCCCAGCCGTTACAAGCTCTACACTCCGGCTGGTCGCCCCACACGTGTAGTATAGTGCAAGTACAGTCAACTCCGGTTGTAGTGAACTCGGATATAGTAAACCCTCGGTCATAATGAACTTAAGTCACTGGTCCCGTTTCACTTACATGACAAATAAGCATAGGAAGATTTGGTTGTAATGAATTTGCACCTCGGCTATAGTGAACGTAGGATATACGCCAAGAGAATTAATTCCCTCCTGCAAAAGAATATATCGCCTCAGTGGCACAAATTAAAACACTAGGCATCTTGAAAGAAATATCATCGGCAAAGGTTGTAATCGAAGAATTTTCCCCTGAGGTGAAGGTAGCGGACGCGAAATGATCAGCTTACTGCTGGCCTTATGCCACTCATATTCACAGCGGAAACGAAGGCCGTGTTCAGTGTGGGCTACAACTCGCGGCGGCGACGCACGATTGCTTGCTTCGGTTTCAATTTTGGTGTTACTTGATAGTACGCGGGATAAATTGCGATAAGTTGTATGTAGGCGTCAGGAAGCACGCAGACTGCCGATATCCACCGTGTCGCGCGGAAAACGATCAGTTTCATCATCCCACTACCGAAAGCATCTCATATGATATAAGGCGATTAAAAGGGCCCTCAGATAGTGGGACGGTATTCCAACAAAACAAGAGGCAAGAATGGTGTCAAGACTACAGTACGATACTACTCTGGAGAAGGATCTAGAGAGATTACTAATTAAAAAGTACGAAGCAAACAATTGAAAATAATTGAATTTTTAAGGACAAAAAAATATTAATTTTAGTCCACGCTGTTAATGTAATTTGCTGTATCTCAATTTAAAAAATCAGTCGCTAAGAAAAAATTCAATTTAATTTTGACATCATCGGATATAGTGAACTTCGGATATAGTGAACCAAAAATGTTTGTCTCCAGAAGTTCACTATAACCAGAGTCGACTGTATGAGTAAGTAAGGGGTGAGGATAGAACTAGAAAGGGAAAAAAAAGATCGCGTACGCTCCGTGGTCGGTTTGTGAAGGTACTGCTCCCGCAATCGCCTGGCGTTGATCGGCGAATCCACGTAAAACTACCGATCAGAGCAGCTGGCCGCCAGATTTCTCCTCCAGAGAGCGGCCGACGTTGCGCGGGATGGAGAGCCTAAGACCAACACAATATCTAGAAAACGCAATTCACGCCCAATCCCACATACACATCGCGGCGCAACAATAATAAACACCGCACCGCCTACTCTACTGAACTGTTAGAATGTAACAAGACAAGTTACTCTCTAATTACAGAGCGCTCGCGCGGGATCTGGCGCGTCCGTGTCGCTCAGCGCAGACGCTGGGCCAGGACGCGCCCTGCAATTACGCTTGTTGCCCGGGCGCGGCACTGCAGGCGGCGCACAGTGGGCCAGGGCGAGCGAAACGCGGAAACTATTTGATAAAATTTCATACACATTACGGACTGAAACAGCATGTATAGTTGCATGCCAGTAGTGATGGCAAATTTTACCAAAACATCGATATATCGATGTTTCGATACATCGATGAAGGGTTTTAGATAACGACGAAAACTTCGACGATGAAACATCGATGTATAACACATCCATGTTTTAATTATAGACTAATAAACATGCTATTTTCCTGTCCATTTTTAATTACAGAACGTACAAAGGATATATTTTATTGGTAAGTTGTCAGCATGTTAGTAGTATGTAAAAATTACTATCGAATGTAAAGGATAAAATTAACAACATTTCGCTCCCCTGGCCCATCGTGTTTTGCTATCAATGTTTTAAAAACATCGATGTTTTTTTCCCATCTGTACATGTCACTGACGAAACAATCGAGAGATCCTAGGATCGAATCTTGACTGTGAAATATTTTATTCGACTGTTATTACTTACATAGCTGGGTCAAATTCAGACACTATGTGCAAGAGAGAATACAAGCGGTCGGCTGCTCTGATCGGTAATGTTCTGTGGTTTCTCCGATAAGTAGGAGAATGCGAGAGCAATACGTTTACAAACGGGCCAAGGATCGCGTGCGATTTTCCTTCTTGCTTGACCTATCATCATCCCTCAGTCCCCTAGACTTACATACTCTACACTACTAGGGGGAGGATCGAGCTTGTCCCGTCTAGGGCAGTGCCCCGCCAGGGGAGATACCTCGAGGAGGAATACCCCGCCAGCCGACGTGCATGCCTGTGCACGTCTCACCTTTCACTCTATCTCACTTTCCAACGACGTAGATACTCCACCACCTCCCGAAACACAGCTGTTTCAAAAATAGGGGGCATAATTTCCCCATATGTAGACAATCATGGAAATGATTGATGAGATGGACAGTTTGAACATCATCTGTAATGACAACGACCTGCGGAAGGAAAAGCATTCCGGTGATTTTCGAGCCATAACTCGGAAATGAAGCATTTCCAGACACATGTTGCAATGAACTCTGTTGATTGACATATGGGGAATACATACCTAAAATTATGCCCCCTAGTTTTGAAACACTCTGTATAACATGCACTACATTCGCAGAATAATGACTTCAATACTGGACGTTCACAGTGTTAATTCACTCCCAATATAGGATCCAGTCCCGACAATGACCCGATTTTCGACACCGGCTAAACAGCTGGGCAGAAGCCAGCTCTTCTTCGTTGGGAATGCTGAGGCCCGCTGTTCTTATCGGCAGTTTTTTCAACGAATTCCAGGATCATGACGGAGCAGTATCTTAAAAGAAGCCACTGAACTATTGACCTCCCAAAAATCCGAGCAGAGTGGAATGCAGGGACTAATTGACTCACGAGAGAGTCTCTTGCATAATGAAAACGGAGGACATAAATAAGATTTTCAGGTGTAAATGGTATCTGATTTTTTTTAAATTTATTTTCTTCTTGTTCGGCAGTTTTGCCTTTCAGGGGTTAGTACATTTTTATTTGTAATACATAACGTTTGGGCATTCACGTTTGAGCATACAACCTCTCACACTTGTATCTTACTACTAGCTAATTTACAGGATTTAATACTTGTATCTGATTTTTGAGACAGAATCGAGATGATACGTTTTCACAAAGAAGAGAGAATAAATAATCTATAATTCCAATGATTTTAGTGGTAGTGATAATTCACTGGTACGTTAGTCCATGTGCCGTTGGTTTGTTGTAAGTACTTGGACACACATGCCTTTTCCTTTGAAACGTGAAAATATTAGATACCATTTTATACTTTCTAACGCCTCAAATATGCGATTACAAAATTAACATAATAATTTCATTCCCAGTGATTGTGAAAAAAAATACGTGAATAGACACAATCAAATTTCCCATCCATAGTATACTTGGCCGTACTATACTGGCCGTCAGGGGAGGAACCGTCGAAAATTCGAAAAGAAGCTCTTAGAACAATTTTAAGTATATTTTGTCTAATAACCTACTTGGATATTCTGAATTGCTGAGCCACAATAAGCACTCAAATGTTGGTTTGAAAAATGATTTCGTGTTTCCGGGCGCGTCAACTGCTTCGGTCATTAGTCCCGTTAGCGTAGTGCATGTTTTTTCTCGGGAGATGGCGGTGATCTTCCCCCGCTGGATGGCGAGATCCGGCGCCGACCTACCGTCGGCTAGTGGGGTTTCCCCCTAACAAGGACTCTTTCACCAGCGGGGCATCACACCAACCGGGACAAGCTCTAAGCTCCCGACCGGTCTCCCGGAATACGTGGTAGTGTAGTGCATGTTAGTGTAAGTATGTGTGTATGAGGAGAGGACAGGACAAGGAAGAGGAAGGACAGATCGCGCGCGGTCCGTGGTCCGTTTGGTAGGGTACTGCTCCCGCATTCGCCTGGTGTGATCGGAGAAACCACGGAAAACTACCGATCAGAGCAGCCGGCTGCTAGAATTCTCCTCCAGACAGCGACTGAAGTCGACCTAGCTGGAAAGCTAGTGTCGAAAATCCTGCCGCCGTCAGGACCCGAACCTTGGACCTCCAGGTCAGAGGCGCTGCAGTGACATCAGTTGATGCACTGAGCTACCGCTACCGGTACCGGATCTATTTGTTCGAAAAGAAAAGAATAAACGAGAAATAAAAGAGCACCCAATTTACACAATTCCACTGTTTTTTTTTTAAATTTCAGGGTAAATTTTTCTTTCTGAACAAATATATTCACTTGCTTCCCTGACATACTGTATATTACTAACATTCGAAATTAAATAGTAAAATGAACTCAGTCAAGTCACGTATTATTTGTGGCAGACGAAGCAGCAAATTTTCTTGGGAGTTCCCCGGTTCTCCGACCACACATTATGCTATTGCTCAATCATCTTTCATCTAATTACCGTCATTATCGCTGTAATATACTTATAGATCACTCACGAGCTTTAATGATATTAGTAGTTGAACGGTGCTTAAACGTCATTGAATAAAATTTAGTACACTATGAAACGATGATTTAGTTATGGGTATAATGAGTATCACGTATATACGACTGGAGCACTTTAGCAATCTTCATACGAGTATCCATATTTGGTATTCCTTGTATCCAGTTTCATAAACTACTTTTTCTACGACTAGCGATAACTATTAGGAGTTAAACCTGTAAATTGAACTGACACCTGGTCTAGTGTGCATGTATAGTTGATCCTCGCTTTTACGCGGGTTATCTCGGTACAATCGACGAAAATTTACTGAAAGAGCTTGGTTTGTAACTTCTCTTTGATAATACACCTGCACAATAATGAAGTGCACCATAATGACCGTGTTACGCAAGGAGCATCAGCTGTGATTACGCAACATGTAATAAGAGATTTATCATTTGCGAGCGGAATCTCAAACAATAGGTCGGAACTACATTTCTGAACGCCTCTTTTCATTAAACTTATTTACATATGAAAAACTTACTTTTTACATATTTTACTAGGAAATAAATAAAATATATGTACAATTGATTTTATTTTGAAGAAAGTTTCTAGATGGTTTGGAGAGCCCCTTTCCCACATGTGTGCATGAATTCCTCAAATTGTCAGCTTAAAAAACGGAGAAAATCAGTACCTAATCGAGATTATAGAAATAAAATATTTTTTGTATACCAGTATTATAAATGACCTTTTCTATTGCAATAAATCATTCATAAATCGTCAATTAACGGCATAAATGATGCCGTATTAGATTTTACGGCACGAATGATCGCGTCATCAGAGGAAGTTTCTTGATGGTTTGGAGAGCCCCTTTCCGCATGTGTGCATGAATTCCTCAAATTGTCAGCTTAAGGAACGGAGAAAATCAGTACCTAATCGAGATTATAGAAATAAAATATTTTTTGTTTGCCATTATTATAAACCACCTTTTCTGTTGCAAGAATTCGTTCATAAAAGGCCATTTTACGGCACAAATGGTGACGTATTAGATTTTACGACACGAATTCACACATTCAGCCAATCGCAACAGGAGAATCGTGGGGAGGTAGCGGTGAATGGAACAGCCGACCCTCGTTTTCTCGCACAGATGTGAAATAACCGAGACGTCACAAGAAAGTTGTTGCGCAAAATAAGTTTGATTCTCTTATAAATTTATAATGCTTTTATAAAAAAAATAGAACTTGGAACTCACCTATATTAGCCCTTTATTGCTTTCGTACAAATTTGAAAACTCGCTCCTATTGTCGCTCTGTACTCATACAATAAAGCTTAACATTAAAAACTATTTGCCTACAATACTATTATTACCTACGGCTACGGGACTTCCTTCGAAATTTTCAAAAGAGCCCCAGCCTCCCGGTGCGCACACTTAATTTATTTTCTGACTCCCATTATACAATTCTCGTAACGTAACGTGTACGTGAAAGCTCGGAAATCGCGAACTTGCACCACTGTGCGTTTGCGGAGGAGGTAGAGGGGACGAGAGCGTTGCGTGACATGGGCGTGATCGTGATGACACAACGCGCTTATGTCATCACGCCTGCGTCTTCCGCAGCCCCACACTTGTACACACACACACACGCACGCGCGCGCACATATGCCGTGCCGGGTGGGTATACGGGGTCCGGTCGCCCGCCAGCAAGGTCGGGCAAACACGCACCCTGGGGAAAAGGCGTCACTTTGAGAGACCGTCGAGTGCCGTATGTTTCGGAAGTTAAGTTAAGTTAAGTTAATGCCTTATTTTATGTGGCGAGACTCGGGCTATCAGGTCCGCTCTTCCGTCTAACCACGCAAATTTCGCTACGCTCCTTTCCCCCACCTAACGGAGAACGGAGGTATTATTTTGGGCGACGAAACAGGCGGATCTCAATTTTACTCAGAGGCTTCTTTCAGGCATGTGGATCTTTTACATGCAGTAAATATACTACATGGAACAGCCAGCTTTACTTCACCTCCGAAGGAAGGCGTACGAAGGGTTTTTTCGCCCTTAAAAATCCACGGCTTCGATCGGGTTTCAACCCGCAAAGTCGGGTACAAGAGTCCGGTGCGCTGAATCCGGAAATAATGAGATAAAATCAAAGTTATTAACTGGAAGTGCTTGGGGTAGTAACGAGATGACCCACATCACACACAAGAGACCTCCCGGTATTCCTGAATGTTAATATCTTGATTTGGGTCTAATCATTTTTTATTAAATGTTTATTTACAATCTGTTCATACATGAGAACAATAAGTAAAATGGTTGACTAGATAACTAGCATTGATTGAAGAAAATACTCATTAGTAACTCCCCATTAATACTGTTGATTACACTTTAATATATTTCAAAATATGAGGCACCAAATCTAAAGTTTTGAATTTTTTAAGATGACTTATTTTCAAACTGTTATCCAACAAATTTATGGATGATGTATTTGTATGGCTTTCTAATTTTTTAATAATTTACAACTTATTTTATTATTTCTTCGTTAGCTGTTGCATTTTAAAATAGAGAGAATTAAATCATTTCGAACAAATCAGGGGGCATTGCAATGTTTCTTATACTTTGATTGAAATTTTGAACGATTTGGATTTGCTACTGGTCCCCAGGGCTGTATGCAGTAATTCCAAACAGTCCATGGACTTATCTTGTTACTGTTCCTAGCCGTTTATAATTGTGAACAAGCATGTATAGTAACATGATAAGTCACACTTGAATCTGAAATGGAGATATTAATATTTACAAATAACGGAAGGATTTTGAGACTGATATTGGTTGTTTACTAACCGTTAAGTCGACAAGTTATTTCGGAAAGTCCCCTTCCTATCAGCATTCGACCCGCTATTTTGTTGGGAAATGACATATTCTAAAAGTGACATATTCTAAACACAGACATGAGTTTAAAATTATATGACGAATAGCGGTTATTTGAAGTTTTCACATAATACAAATCTAAAATCATATTTTGATATTGATTGTTCAAATTTTACTATAATGAATTATTAAGGTTGCCAAAATATTCTATATGGAATCCATAAGCGTATTGATTCTTTAAAGACTCGTATAGCGGCAATGGGCGTTTTTGCAATAACCAATTTCGCTTAAATAACCTACGTACCTTTGCATATCTTGTAGGTCCTAAAACGGCACTATAGTGTATAAACACATGTCTGGATATTCGACATGGACACTGGGCAATAGCAAACTGCTGCTTGTGGCGACGTCCGTGTGTTGTAGTTTTGTTCGTATTTTTCTTTTAAAGCCACACTAATGAGCTTCTAATGAGTGTTAGTGAATAAACATTCCAAGAAGTTGGAGCTCACCAACTGGAAACTCGCATGTTGTCGATATTGTGTCGAAGGTATCAGGCTCCATCAGGCCAAATTCCCGAATCTATAGACTTAGCACCTTCCAACATGATTGATTGTTCAACAGACCCGGTCCTGTGCTACGAGATCATTGTGCAAATTTACTTGGTGGAGGAATTTCTGCCGCGATGAAGACAGGCGTTAAAGCATTTGTGTTTTGCCTAGCATCCTGAAAATGTATACCAAATGATGACTCAAATAGTGCAACCTCTAACTACTTATTTGCATTTCTATTAATTGAAAAACCACTCTCCCTCTATTTCTGTGAATTAATTACGTTGAAAAAAAATGATCACGTAACCGTATTCCTTTGTGCTTTATTTATTTTAATCTTTAAGCTAAAAGGTCGTCTCAGGAATTCAATTGACCGACAGCCTTGCCCGTGGCAGGTGCAATGTAAGACGTAATAGTCTTAGTACCGTTATTCAAATAAGTAAGTCATTAATAACACTACTTATGCCACGTAACTATGTTAAATAACTTCATCGACATCCTGCTTGATGTAGCCGCCTTTCTCTTAGAGAGGTCGAGTAAACGATCACGATAATAATTTACCTCACGTCTTAAAAAAAAAGACATTTGGGCGAAAAAAGAAACATTTGAAACCAAAAGACGTCATCGTTTTGAAGGTCTCTCGTACAAGCATCGAACAAATCGAGTAAATGTGGACATGACGGCTGAAACAACACAAGTGTCGAAAAAAAGTTCTGAGTTTAGAGAACCATCCGAGCCGGAATCACGTATAGCTCGTAGCCATCCGCTGGGGAATTAGAGGAGAAAGTAAAACGAAGGTGCCTCGTCAGTTTGTCGCGTGCGCCAGGGAATGTATCCGATAAGATATCGAACAGTGGAATATATAAGTGATCGTTCCTTGCAGTGGGCAATCCATGATAGAATGTCAGGTTAACACCTTGTTCGGATAACACAGGTATGACAACATTCCACGTGGAAATTAAATGTTGCTCTTGGGAATGGTGACACCTTGTGAATCGGTTACATAAAATGACATTGTGTTTTGGATATGATGTGTTTTATAAAAGCCACTGTGGGTACCGTACAAATAAATCCTTTATTCTACTAATATTTATTTTGTTAACTGTCATAAAAACGAATAATAATACTAATAATAATATATTTGCCAGCAGTGATTGTTGCATTTCAATATTTAGAAATTTTAGCTCACTTCAAATAGCAAAGATTGCGTTCAAGGCGTGTCACACAAAACGTTAATGTATTTAATCGTCAAATATTCCCAAGAAAATATTACTATAAAAATCTGGAGTTACAGAAATATTAGTACAACAATAATATAAACATTAAAACAATTTCAGAAATATATATCTTTTTAATATTATCTTACTGTAAAACTTTAATCAGAGACGGTCAACATCTTAAAAAGATATGAAATCAGACAAATTAAAAGACCTTTTTGTCTTATTTTTTTAATATAAATTTTTTGAGGTTTGGGTATTTTTCTGTAATATTTTGGAATAATCTTGGGTCGAAGTTAGTACTATCATTGTATGCAATGGTTGTAAAGATTTTTGGTCCTGATAAGTGAGATACAGGAAAAGTGTATATCTGCGCGTCTTGGTCCATATATTTTTAATATCATATTTGTTATGAAGTCAATCGGCTTTCTTTGGTAAATTTTGATAATCATTTTTTGGAGGAAATTTTAGTGCTTCTAAATATACAATTTACAAACAACTCTCTAGTAAGATAGGTTATTAGAAATCGAATAATTCTACATAAAAGACCTTTAAAGAACTAATTTTGCGATCATTTAAATCATTTTAGAATAATATTCACACACGTACATTTCAATGAATATCGATGTATTAACATACCATTGCATCATATACAGATACTTTCAAAGGTATAGTCAAAGTAATGTAGCAATCACTCTAATAATGCAATTATTTCGTCCAATATATTTATTTTCTGAGGGATCCTCTATCAATGCAAGGTATTGTTATTCTTGGTTAAATTTATCTTATTTCTTTTTCTCTTGTTGCAGGTGAGTTGCAGGTGATGCATCTTTTCATTGGAAGAATAATTGGATGAATTATATGAATTTCTTCCAAAATAGGGTGAGTTTTATAATCTTTGAATTAATTGTTATTCAGTTTTTAATTGACAGACAAATGACCAATATAATATATATTATATATATATATATATACATCTTTGGATCATTGGATTGGTATTGGTATTTTGAATTGTTTCAAAGTTTTAACAATGTTGGATGAAAAGACTCGCGCAAATATCTCTTCTGGGGGGTGACTTTGTACCAGGAAACGGTGCTTTTCTATATCTGAAACCAACATTTTTTTTTACATTTAATAATTTACAAACGTTAGGAACTCTAGGGTATGTTTTTACATACAAGGTGTATTTAACAGTTTTTTATTTGGTAGGAGAGACAGTTTGTGTAGTACAGTGATAGGGGGGTTCCTTTCTTAGAGAATGTAGGTAAATTTGACAGGATTAAGGGATAGAGTTCCTTTATACCATGTAAAAGCGCAACCACGAGTATTTATCATTTTTAATTGTTTATTACAAGTTCAAAATATCCTTAACTTAAACCCTCAATACCATTTATTATCTTCTCAGGGGCGAATGAGGCTTGTATTATTAATATAAATAAGCTTTCTCTTACGCATGAACTTCATAGAGTTTTTAACAATAAAACAAAAATCTCTCTTTCCGGCGAGAAAAGTCGCCATTGCTAGAAGATAGTTAATGAATGCGACTTCTTCCTCATCACTAAATACTTTCTGACCACCAATGTGGTACCACACTGTTAATCTTGCAAGTTATTTTTTATGGTAGATCCTAAAACTTTTTAAAGACCTGCTGGTTTTCCCTCGAAAAGTATACTGTTCATGTACCTTCAATAGATTCCAGCAACTTTTCATCAGAATACTTCCGATAGGACCGACCATCAGCCGAGCGATGATAAATTCTCGGCATCGAAAATAATAACTGTGAATTAATTTAACAAGCAATATATCACACGATTTGTTTGTGAAAGTACATCAGAGTGACTTTACCACATTGGAAATTTGTTCTCTCTGGTACAAAGTCATCCCCATTTTAAAATTATGATCTGGAACAATATATGCTACGTAAGTTTTTATATTAAGTAGTTTTAGGAAAATAAATAATTATTACATAATCAACACTTCAATAAAATGTATTAAATTTATAAAATAATAGTTAGAGTTATTCCCCTTTAAAAACACGTCCAAAATTGAACATTTTTGTCAGCTCTGGCCATAATAATCAAAAGAACAAGCAGGCTGTGGCCGTTTGATGTGCTCTAGTGAAGTACAGAAAAAACCACTAATTTGTACTATTCGAAAAGCTGTTAATTTTTTATATCATTTTTCTTAATCGTGAGGTATGCGAATGTGAGTCCATGTCCTTACAGCCGCTTGCATCTTTTAAACTCGTTAAAATCTTCACTTACTTTCATTAATTACGAATATATAAAAACCTATGTATGTTTGTTCGTATTTTATGCGCTGCCGTAACGTTCATCCGATTGCGATAAAATTTTGTCAACTTATTCCTTGTACTTGCGCAAAGAATATAGGCACAATACAATGGGAATATGCATATGTCTGTCGCACTTCGACGCGCGTTGATGATTTAATGCATTTATGCAGACTTAAGCGCCCCTGCACAGATGTTCTACGCAACCCGTCGCATTCTCAAGTAATAAGCGCGACTATGCTGCATTTTCTGCCCCTGCGGTTGTGAAACATCGGCTGGAATTGTTACTTGAATGTTATCTCGGAGAAGTAAATCAAATGTGTCAAGTAAATCAAGACATGTGAGGGAGAACGTTTTAACAATACGATTCTTGACATCCATGTCGAAACCAGGACATAGAACAAACCCATACCCGCAAGAAAGACTTTCATCTATAAAATTTTTTTCAGAGCGTCGCCTAAAATGTGATTAACATTACTTGACCTGTAGCGTGTGAAGTTTAATATATTGCAATGTGGAAGCATCGTCGGGTCCATTAGTATTCAATATTATCTTTCATCAACATCTGCTAACGTCTTCAATGATTTCGATGCATCGTCGCAATACCACACAACCTTGTTAGCCGAGTCCAATAGTATGGTACCGCATCGTAGGAGCTTGTGGCAAAAAAGCGTATCCACTTTGGCGCGCGAAGCGAGTGCGGTCCAGCAGTAGCCACTCCACCAGCCTCCCCTCGCTGCGTGCCCTCGTTCGCACGTCAGGAAGCTTTCATGAAGACCGTTGCGCACGGAGCGTTCTAGCGGCCCTCATGGGGCGGGACGAGGCGAGGAAGAAGAAGGTGGGCGACGGCTGCGGTGGGGCGAAGCGAGATGAGGTAGGGGCGGCATGGAAAGACACGGCGGCGGGAAGGCGGGGGGGGAGGGAGAGGGGGCAAAGAGGTGGGGGAGACGATTTGATTTGATTTTATCGTGTTTCCGGGCACGTCAACTTCTTTGATCATTAGTCCCGTTAGTGTAGTGCATGTTTTTCTCGGGATATGCGCAGTGATCTTTCCCCGCTGGATGGCGAGATCCGGCACCGACCTACCGTCGGCTAGTGGGGTT
Organism: Teleogryllus oceanicus; assembly: GCA_964035755.1. Classification (NCBI taxonomy): domain Eukaryota; kingdom Metazoa; phylum Arthropoda; class Insecta; order Orthoptera; family Gryllidae; genus Teleogryllus; species Teleogryllus oceanicus. The sequence continues at coordinate 110,246,378 of CAXIVR010000007.1, forward strand.
TCCCCCTTACCATGACTCTCCCACCAGCGGGGCATCGCCCCAGCCGGGACAAGCTCTAAGCTCCAGACCGGTCTCCTGGAATATGTGAGAGTGTAGTGTATGTTAGTGTAAGTGTGTGTGTGTGTGTTTGTAAGGGGAGAGGATAGGACAAGGAAGAGGAAGGACAGATCGCGCGCGGTTCGTGGCCCATTTGGTAGGGTACTGCTCCGGCATTCGCCCGGTGTTGATCGGAGAAACCACGGAAAACTACCGATCAGAGCAGCCGGCCGCTAGAATTCTCCTCCAGACAGCGACTGAATTCGACCTAGCTGAAAAGCCAATGACGAAAATCCTGCCGCCATCAGAGTTCGAACCTAGGAGGGGGAGTCAAGTAATGACGGGTTATGATGGTACGGGAGTGGATGGAACGGGACAGGGCTGGACGAGACACGTGAGGAGATGGGTGGACGAAATGAGAGGGCGAATCGACGACACAAGACCACGAATCGAGACGAGAAGAAGACGAACGACGCAACATGAAACGAGACGCGAACATGAAACGAGACGCGAACATGAAACGAGACGCGAACATGAAACGAGACGAGAGGGGGAAGACGAAACAAGACAAGGCTGAAACGAGAAAAAAAAAAAAAAGGGGGGGGAGACAAACGAGGGCGGAGAGACAGGGAGGGTGGCGCGGGCGCGGGTCGATGCACGGCGGGAAGGGCGGCGCCGCAGGGCGGAAGGGCCGGGCGAGAGGGCGAGCGACCTGCGCGGGCTCGTTTTTATTGGGCCCTAAATGATTTATCGCCGGGGCGCGCGGGGCGCCGCGCACGCGGCTGGCATCGCTTCGCCGCTCGCCCGGGCGCTGCCGGCGGCGCAGGAAGGGGCAGCGGCCGAGCGGCTCTACCGACCCCCACCAGTGGGATGATTGATTGGGTAGTGATTCCGGGCGCGTCAACTGCTATGGTCAGCAGTCCAGTAAGCGTAGTGTATGTTTTTATCGAACGAACGAACGAAAGAAAGAAACAGAGAGAGAGAAACAGAGAGGGAAGAGGGAGAAGAAAGAGACGGGGAGAGAGAGAAAGAGACAGAGAGAAAGAGACAGAAAGAAAGACACAGAGAGAAAGACACAGAGAGAAAGACACAGAGAGAAAGACACAGAGAGAAAGACACAGAGAGAAAGACACAGAGAGAAAGACACAGAGAGAAAGACACAGAGAGAAAGACACAGAGAGAAAGACACAGAGAAAAGCACAGAGAGAAAGAGAGAGAGAGAGACATGGTCTCCCTCCCCCGCATAGTGAGATCCGGCCCGTGAGAGCTGCGGCCCGTGGGTTGCGGGGTTTTCCTTCACAAGGTATCTTCCACCAGCGGGTTATCGCCCCATCCCAGACAAGCCCTAAGCTCCCGACTGGTCTCCCAGCACGTGTGAGTGTGTGTAAGTATGGAGTGAGGATAGCACAAGGAAGGGAAGGAAAGATTGCGCGCGGTCCGATGCTCGTTTATTAGCATACTACTCCGGCATTCTCCTGGTGTTGATCGGAGAAACCACGGAATACTGCCGATCAGAGCCCCGGCCGCTAGAATTCTCCTCGAGACAGCGGCTAAATTCGATCAAGTTGTGTAAGGAATGACGAAAATCCTGCCACCGTTGACACTGGACACCTGCGATCTCCTGGCACAACAATGACATCAATGATGCCCTGAGACACTAAGACGTTGAAATCACTGACAGCGAAATCACAGTTACCAACGCACATATCCTACAGTAATTGTCACAATAACATATATAGCAATGATTAAGCCATCGGAGTACTTATCGCACCATTTTTTATGTATCATGGTAGCTTTGAAAACACCAAGTTTTAAAAAATAATAATGATGGCAGGTGTCCAATCCCTTTGTGTGCACCTAATGTGATCAATATTTATAGCGATTTGTTTGTCACCCGTTGATTGAGCGGAGTGCTATGTGAGAACTTACGGTGGTGTAAAATTACGTAGTATAATACGAAACATACGATAATATTCATGCGGACTTTATTGTGTAGTTTATTATCGTCATTTGTAATTGGAAGCGTACGACAGAAATTATTCCATCTGTACAAATTTGGTCGTATAAGAGGTGTTTTTTGATGATATGTCATAGGGAGATGAAGGAAAAACTTCTGGTTTGTGGATCCAGTGGGTTTGGGTAAATGAAGGGATGCAAACCCTGATGAACGCGGATTGCACAAGTAGCTGACAGGTTTTCCAATAGCCCGACTTGCTCGAAACTCCCTGGTCCATTTTGTGTTTCAATACCAGCTAACGGGAATTTCGTTTCCTGTTTAACAGAAAAAAATATTTTATCGGCATGCTCTCAGAAGCTGCGACAAAACGTTCGCCCAGTACACCACCATTCCCCGTAATTCTGTAAATAGGTTTGTGTGAGATGGAAAATCAACAGAAGATGCTATTATGTGTTATAGCCTCTCTCGATAAGTAATTTTGTCGGATTTTGGTTCCAAAAACCAACATGGAAATACATAATGCGGCATTCGAATGTCATAAAAAGTTTCAATTTATTTTCCACTACTCCATATACTTCTACACTTGCCACCAAAAAATAGAAGCAGTTCATTATTTTTAAGTGAATTTTAAACTAATTGTTTTTAGTTTTATTAAATTAAACTACTTGATTACAGTATGAAGATTTTATTTCGAATGATGTAATATTTTTTTTTTTATTTATTTATTTTACGTCAAAAAAACAGTTAAAAACTGCGTATGACGTGCTACGGGGAAAAGTGAATTGTGTGCACATTTTCAAAATTCTGTGATCCCTACATTAAGTCATATACTACTTAAATTTTGAATTTTGAAAGGAGAAAAACTCCATGTAATAAAATCTATTTTCAAGGATTAACAAGCAATAAATTTTGAATTTTGAAAGGGAGAAATAAAACCAAAAAAACTCTCATGTAATAAAATCTATTTTCAAGGATAAATAAGCAATAAATTTTGAATTTTGAAGGTAGAAAAACAAAAAACCCATGTAGTAAATCTATTTTCAAGGATAAAAAGCAATAAATTTTGGCTCTTATTACTTCCTGCCGCGACAACATGGAAACGATAATTTGAATAATTGTATTTCCCACTGAATTCTAGAAGACGTGCACAGAAAATGAAGTTACATTTTTTAGTATAGTTTATAAATATAATAGTTTATAAGTATTATTAAATTACTCCTAGCTGAAACACATACGATCAAAAATCTGTTACTTATGTCCAATGGGCGCAGAAATTGAATGAAAACTATGCAACTTTCAGGAGAGCTGGGGGAGGGGGTCAGTTTCGTTAGATATCTACGAACTCGGGAAAAATCCAAGGGCAACGAAACTTTTTATTTTGACAAAAATGCAAGTATTTGATTGTGTTGTTCCGCCTAATCTCATATTGCACGTACTGACTATGTTTGCTCTCAGTACGTCAGTGCTTACATCACAACTGACGTCATGATATTTCACGATACTTTTTGTAAAATCATTCTGTACAGTTTCGTTCAGCAGCAGTTTTTCTGCTGCAGGCCAATATTTAGAACTAGGTATGCTTAAATATACCTGAATATTCAAGATCTTTCAGCTAGCTTGTGCTTGAATCAATCATTGTTATTTTTGTCTTTTTACACAGTTGTTCTTTAATTGAAGTATTACTAAATAGAACGAGAGAGTCTAGCTTATTAGGGTTTTGCAAATTTCTAACACCAATGTCTGACATGCAAGTGAGGATGCAGTCTTTACCGTAAAAATTGAGTTGGAAAAAACATATATTTTCTTTAATATCACAACATTTTGTCATCCAGCAGCGAGGAGAAGCCGATATAAAGGGTAGGGTCCGGCGACAAAAGAGTAAGGGACGAAATAAGAGAACAGGTTGGAACGAAATAAGAGTGTAGAGTGTTTATTTGTAGTTCCGTATTCTTAGTTCGGTATTTGCTATAGACGAATAAATTAATTTAATTTTGAACCCAATTGATTTATCTTGTTACGCCACATCTGGATTGTCAAATAAATATATATTTAGTCACAAAAGGCTCTGAATTTTATTTTGGGGGAAAATATTTTTTTGTTCAAGACGCTCGTTCTGAGTCGTACATCAACCTACTCTGAGTTCTGCATGATCTTGTTGAGAAAGGTTCAGACAGTTGAGATCCCATTTGAAGAGACGGGAGGGGAAGGGGTATGGCTGCCAGAGCAGCGAAGCTACGTTGAATTATGGGCCCGAGCGCTAGAGGGCTTGTTCCAGGCCACTGACCCCCGAGCAGGCACCGCCTCCGCCACTACCGCCATCATTGCTGCGCTGCCGCCGCCGCCACCGCCATTGCCTCCGCCACTTGCCATCGCCATCGCCATCGTCATCGCCATCGCATCATTGCACGCCATCGACATCGACATCGACATCGACATCGCCATCGACATCGCCATCGACATCGCCATCGACATCGCCATGCCATCGACATCGCCATCGATATCGATATCGGCATCGGCACTGCCACTGCAACTGCCCCTTCACCGCCTACCCCTTCCGCCACTGACACAAGCACCACCACCACCGCCGGCATCGCCATCGCTGCCGCCGCTGCTGCCGTTTCCACTGAGGTCTTCTCCGTCTCCGATTTCATTTCTCCTCCCCCATCGACCCACTTACCTTTGCACTATCGCCGTCGCCATCACCAATACCATACTTTCCACTCCTTTGCCTCCCCCATGCTATCCTCCAATGCCCCCATTGCCACTTCTGTCCTCCCACGGCGCAACTCCTCTACTTCTGCCTCTAACCACGGCCCGTGCCACCTACGCGTGCTACTGCCTCTTCTAACATCTCACCTACCTTCAACACCTAACCCTGTGTTATGGCAGTTTAAGAGTGTTTGTGCACCCACGAACGTTAAAAAGCTATCGATCTTCAGCTCATGTGCAGTCCAAGTTTCGCATCACTTTTGTGCATCTGGGCATGCGCAGAAGATCGATAGTGCTGTCCGTTATTGCGTGTACAAATATTCTGTGCCCTCCTCTGCTTACGCCACCTCTACTTCCTCACCAGTTTCGTCTAACAACATCGCCGTAATCACTTTTATTCCTCGCCCAGTTTCACAATTTTCTCTACCATGTTCGCTCCAACATTGCATTTCTCGAAGACACGTCTCCCCACCTCACATCTCACCTTATCCCTCATTTACAGATCTCTCATCGTTTTTCTCACTTCCCCTACCTCACTATCTCTACAGCTCCACTTTCGCAGCTCTAACTTGCGACTCCTCCGCCGTGTCCACAGACATCTACACAACCTGAGAACGGTCTACTGGTCTAACGGTTTGACTATCTACAAAACCACGGACCGCGCGCGATCTTTTCTTCCCCTTCCTTGTCCTATCCTTTCCCCTTATACTAACATTCACTACACTACCTCATATTCCGGGAGATCGGTCGGGAACTTAGAGCTTGTCCATGCTAGGGCGGTGCCCCGCTGGTGAGAGAGTCCTGCTTAGGAGGAACCCCGTTAGCTGACAGTAGGTCGGCGCCGGATCTCGCCATTCAGCGGGGGAAGATCGCCCCCATCTCCTGAGGAAAATATGTACTACACTTACGGGACGAATACTCTAAGCTGTTGACGCGCCCGGAATCACTAACCAACCAAACAACCAACCATTGCCATAAATTTTCCACCACCACTACCACCAATGCCTTCAACTTCACCATATCCACCATCAACATTTCCACTTTCACCTGGGTCACCACCACCCTGACCTCCACCTCACAGCCATCCGCCGCCGCCGCCGCCGCCGCCGCCGCCGCCCCGCCGCCGCCGCCCCGCCGCCGCCGCCGCCGCCGCCGCCGCCGCCGCCGCCACCGCCGCCGCCGCCCCGCCACCGCCGCCGCCGCCTCCGCCACCGCCGCGCCGCCATCGCCACCGCCGCCGTAGCCGCCGCCGCCGCCGCCGCCGCCGCCGCTGCCGCCCCGCCGCCGCCACCGCCGCCGCCGCCACTGCCGCCGCCGCGCCGCCCCGCCACCGCCGCCGCCGCCCCGCCGCCGCCGCCACCGCCGCCACCGCCGCCGCCGCCGCCGCCGCAGGGCAGTCACCCTGACCGGGCGCCCTGCGGTCCAGGTGCGCTCGTCCCGTTCGGCATCATCAACGCCTCGTCCCGCCGGCGCCGCCCCACCCTCTCCACCCCGGCGCCACCTAAAGAACCGACGGCCGACCCTCCACCTGCACGCCCCCCCCCCGGCCACGCGGCGGATGAATAACTTAATTCCCGGAGTCGAGTTGCATCCCGGAGTTCTGTCAGGAAACAACGCGTGACGGGAACGCACCGCCTTCACATTTTTCATCTTCTTGTCTCGTACTGACTAGGAATTTGATATGCTCTTTCCAGGATTTGATTACCCTTGAAAATTCAATGTAGTACACGTCTGGCGTGGTAATGCTCCACCCTTCTGTGAAGGTGGTCTCAGTGACCTTTTGGTTTAATTTTTTTTTATCTTCCTTTTGGGTTGACCTAGCGAGGTGCTCATGTTTGCATGTCGTTCAGGGCTGGAGTTCTATGACAACTCGATAAATGAAATTTTGATATAGTTTTTTTTTTTTAGTTTGCGCGTGTGATTGAAATTCAGGAATCTCCTTCCGATTTAAAGAGAAAAATCATGTTCAATGGTTATTAGGAGTTATTAAATTGGCATGAAATATAATCAAGCATATCTCAATATTCGTATTCTTTATTTATATCAGTGAAGCAGCCTATTAAATATGTAGTGATTAACATTTCTGTTAAGAACTTCAATTCCTTCCAAGTATTTTTTCGAATATGAGTAATGTACTTAATTAAAGTTCTCATTTACGTGCTTCTTTATAAAATTATGATTTAAGGGGTGGATCTTGTACAAAAGTTTAGACATATACAATTTTTATTGTACCGAAGTTCCCATTTCAATTATTTTACTTACATCGTGTATGACTATTATGTGACAACGTATTTTGAATTGTATATTTTATGACAAACATAATTTGATTGAGAACTTTTTTCAAAACCATCGACAACAGGTAATTACTGTGCTTTTAAGATCGAGGAACGTTATTTATTTAATATAAAATTGCATTCTGTATCAGTTCTTAAAACGTCACACATTCTCGATTAAGACAAATCCTCATGTAGAGAATCAAAATTAGCAGAAGCAAATTTAAGCTCCGGCTGTAATCAAAATAAATTCTTATTGTGAAAACGTCAAGTTCCGTAATACTTTTCACTGCAATTAAATCTAATACAAATTAAAAAGTGTATATTTCTGGTAAAATATCACTATATAATAATAACTTAACATAAAATAAATCAATTGTTATAAAAATAGAAAAACAAAGTAATTCCAAGATATATTTTGATGTATGCAATTTAGTAAACTAAGCTCAGAAACTTAAATTTTTCGGAGGATTAACGTAGGGAGTAATGCGATTAAAAAACCTCTATAAAATTCCGAAATATCCAATAATAAAAAAAACGCATTCGCTAGAATCAAATCTCGCAGCCATTTTCGACTTTCTAGGAAGCGTTCATTTGAATTGAGCTCCAACTAATGCAAGTGCTTTGATGACGCGTACATAGCACAAGCACAGACTCGCGTGCTCTCCGATGCAGAACAAAGCCACCGCACCAAAGCGCCCCTCCCTTTCCGTTTCGCTCCAGACTCCTGTCACCACTCCCCGTTCTGCCGCGCCACGCCACGCCCCTTCCCGTAATGCGCGTCCTCTCCATGCTGCCCCGTCTCATCCCAACTCCACACCTAACACTTCTCGCACCGGGAGCGTAGCTCAGTGCATCAACTGATGTCATTGCAGCGCCCTGACCGGGAGGTCCTAGGTTACACTCCCCACGGCGGCAGGATTTTCGACATTAGCTTTCAAGCTAGGTCGAATTCAGTCGCTGTCTGGAGGAGAATTCTAGCGGCCGGCTGCTCTGATCGATAGTTTTATGTGGTTTCTCCGATCAACACCGGGCGAATGCTGCAGCAGTACCCTACCAAACGGGCCACGGACCGCGCACGATCTGTCCTTCCTCTTCTTTTTCCTATCCTCTCCCCTTACACACACACACACACACACACACACACACACACACACACACACACAATAACATACATTACACTGCCACATATTCCGGGAGGCCGGTCGGGAGCTTAGAGCTTGTTCCGGCTGGGACGGTGCCCCGCTGGTGGGAGAGTCCTGGTTAGGGGGAAACCCTCCAGGCGACGGTAGGTCGGCGCTGGATCTCGCCATCCAGCGGGGAAAAATCACCGCACATATCCCGAGAAAAAAACATGCACTACACTAACGGGACTAATGACCGAAGCAGTTGACGCGCCCGAAACACGAAAAATCAAATCATTTCTCCGATCCTCCACCCCGCCCTTCCCCAAATCGTGTTCCCCTCCACGCCCATCTTGCTCTCCCCGATCCGCCTCTCGCTGGCACCTCCACCCCATCCCAACCCTCCTGCCCTTCCTCTCTGCCCCACCCCTCCCCAGCCGATCCCTTCCTCCCTAATTCCACCTATCATCTCCCGCTCTACCCCTCCTTCCTTTCCGTCTCTTCCACAAACCTATCTATTCTCTGTTCTGCCTCTCCTCCCCACCCACTCCCCTTTCCTTCCTACCTCTCCTCTTCCGCCCTGCACTTCCTTCCCCCCCTCTTCCACCCCTATTCCCTCCGTTCTGCACCTCCTCACCACCCCACCCCTTTTCCCATTCTCATTCAATCTACCTCCCCATTTCGCTTCTCTTCCCCCACTCCTCCTTTCCCATCCCTTCTTCCTATTTCTCCCGCTCTACACCTCGTCCCTCCCCGCCCACTCCTCTCTGTCCATCACTTCCCCGCCCATCCGCCCGGACATGCATCATCGTCTCGCTAATCGACCGCGAAGCTAACAACGGAACCACGTGACGCGGCCACAATGAAAGGTGACGACCGTGGCGGTGGAGGCGGCGGCGCGGTCGCATCCTGGTTGTGTGCAGGGTGCGGCAAACAGTGGGTCAGCGTAGGTAGAAACAGAATTAAAGTAACGTCTGTAATTACCAGCATGTAATTCGATTTATTTATCGTCATGGGCAATAAAAATATTTTTTGATATCGTAGGAAATACTAGTTTCTATTAGAGAAGAGGATTTTGAGAAGGAAGTGAAAATTTTTAATATTTAATATTTAGTATTTTTAATATATATTAATTTTTAATATATATTTAAGGAGTAAATCATTTTGAAAATTTGAGTGCTTTTAATGGGAAAACTTATGTGCAAAGGTGCATTAACCAATGTTCAAAGTGTTTGAATAAAAAGGGGATTGCGATTGATAGTGCAAAATGTTATGACCATGTATTTAATTTGAACCATTCACTTGAAGGCAATATTTTGATCTTGAAAAGTTGTCTTGCAATGAGAGATGGGTTGTATATTTTAGTGAGAGCAAACATACAGCTGCCATTTGATATTGTTAAAATTGCTCAATTTTTATCGCTATCTCAGCCCATAATGTAAATATCGAGAGAGTTTTCTCGCTTATCTCAGTTCAGTGGAGAAAGAAAGAAATAAACTGCAATTGAATCAGTGAAGGCCTTTATACTTCTAAAAACTTTAAAACTAAATTGTTCAGAGTTTCATGAATATATTTTTCAGAAACCAAATATTTAGGGTAAAATTTGTTTTGCAGAAAAGTATTTGCTTTTAAACTGACGGTAAAAAATATTTTACTCTTTTAATGAACAAGTAAAGACAAGGACAATGAAGTATTTTTTTGATGCATGTATATTCCGCTGTAACCAGTCCTGTATTTTTCCGAAAAATTCTCTATTTTCAAGGGTTCTGTTATAGTACACTAGCAAAATACCCGACGTTGCTCGGACTTTATATTCAATCTTTGCAAATGAGGAAATAATATTAATTTTATATAAACCATGGTGTTTAAGATCATTATTTTAACGTAATTTTTAAAGTTTAATAAAATACTATAATTTTCTTTCATTTTATTTTACAACACATTGCTATTAGATGAATTTTTGTTATCTTATGGACCGCTACTGGCCTCTAGCGAATAAATTAGGTACCAGTTTTGCTGCAGCACTACTGGGCTCTTCCGAAATACATTAGAACCAAGTGCTCTAAGCAAGAGGCGAAAAATGGTCGTGGTGCATCTACAACCATATTATTTAAATTATTTATTTTCCGCATTTGGATTGTGTTAATATTTACCACACTTTGCAAGGACACTGCGCCAATCGTGAAGAAGAGCCTGTAAAAATTTCATATCTATCGTCGTTGAATTGCATCATTTTCCTGTTTAGAGTACACGCCCTTTCCTTTATACATAATTGTAGGAGGCGGATTTAACATTTTTGTCCGGAGGTGCGTACAAAAATTGAAATAGTGGGCAATCAGAGGCGTCACATTTTTTGCCGAAATTTTTTTATTTTTTAAATTTAGAAGCCGATTGCAACAAACCCCCCAAAATGAAGATTCCAGTCTACATAATTTTTGTCGGAATCTTTAAGGGATTATATTTTTATATCAAATGTAAGTGTATTGAGATCTGGCTTTCGACGGTTTTACCTACGACTTCGGTATAGCCATACAATATCAGTTAATATGGTAGATGTTTGAAATAAATTGTCTATTAAAATTTAAAAAAACAACTAAAAATCCAAAGTCATGAGAGGAGATTAATGTTTGGATGGATATCCACGCTGTGCTTTGGTTTCACATCCGTGTGCTCAGTTTCTGTGAAGAGATGGGACATGGATGATGATGATTTCAAAACATTGATGTTTTATAAAATCGTCGATGATTTAATGTGAGTTTTTGAAGCCAATGTTTCTATGTCTTTTAAAAATTCTTGATTTGTGATCGATGTTTTTTCGTTACTGATATTTTACTTTTCAAAGCAAAGGATACCATCGTAACAAAAACCTGAATTAATTTTCAGATATCCATAAATGGAACATCCTTCAGATCAAAGTAACCAAGGGAGAACAATAATAATTGATATCGTGATTTCATCTATATGTTTTAATTACCCAATCAGATAATAAAAGTTATTAAATGTCCTGATTATTTTTGATTACGATATCACAGTTGTATCTCAATTAAAAATAAACAAACGCGGACACTGTCAAATTACATCCTGCGTTAGCAGTAATGGGTACTTCTGCAGTTTTAAAAATATCGATGTTGAAACAAGTCGACGTTTGTGGGAGGGAAATTTTATGCGCATCGATGCGCGAATTGTTGCAGCAGCGAATGTGTCATAAACATCACGTTTGTGGCGATGTCGCATTACCATGTGTGCTCGCGAATGAGCAATGAGTCGTGCGCGAAACGGGCGTTGCGCGGTGGTGGTGTGCGCGAAGTGTGCGGCTGTGTGCGTGTGTGCGAGTGCGCGAAGTGTGCGTAGTGCGCGAAGTGTGCGTAGTGCGCGAAGTGTGCGAGTGCGCGAAGTGTGCGGAGTGCGCGAAGTTGTGCGGAGTGCGCGAATGTGTGCGGAGTGCGCGAATTGTGCGGAGTGCGCGAAGTGTGCGGAGTGCGCGAATTGTGCGGAGTGCGCGAATTGTGCGGAGTGCGCGAATTGTGCGGGAGTGCGCGAATTGTGCGGAGTGCGCGAATTGTGCGGCGTGCGCGAATTGGCGGTGCGCGAATGGAGGCGCGGCGCGCCCCACTGAAAGACTGTCAAAGCCACTCGCGGGGTGCCGCTGCCGCCGCAGAGAGTCCGCCCGCGATTCACAGCTGTGCTGCTGCTAAAGAAAATGGTTTCCTGCAGTCCCATTAGCCGGATGAGGGCGATGAATGGATTAGTTTGATTGTTTTGTGCGGTTTTTGCTGTTTGGAGCTAGATGGTGAAATCGTCTGGGCTTTCAATTGGGTGGTTCCAGTATGTTTGGTGGTGTGTTTCCAGGCGTTGTATTGTGTGTTGTTGCGGAATGGAAATGCTCTTAGTTATTCTGTATAATCTTGATAATCTGAAAATGGCAAGGAACGAATTTGAGAAATACACGCTTCGCGATCTTATTTAGATTATGACAGGAAAAAACAACACCATTGTACAGCGGTATGAATTACTGTGCTTTATAATTATTAGTTTCGAATTGATTAATAAAATATTGCAGTTGGGGAAATAAAAGAATCTGCATTCGAAACCAATCTCTATACGTAATACTAATGAATTTCACATACTGTAGTGTAAAAATATTTCTTCCCCAGAGTTTGTAGTTTTAGAAATATTTGATTTGAAATATTTGATGATACCAATCAGTGTTCTAATACTCCATATCCCCCTGTTAACTGTCATCTACCAACAACTCACATTTTGTTGGAGAAATAGTCAAATATAAATTAAAATAGAGTAAAGTAATGTTAAGTTATAAAAATAATCTTATCCAATTATCGAATTTTACAATGCCTGATTGTTACCAAATTCCGGGAGGTAACCAAAATAAAGGACTCGTATGATACTCTCCTATCTCTTTTGTAATAATGTGGTACGTTTCTTGGTAAATAACTATTATTTTTTAATTTACCGTAATGATTACTCAGGGGAAAGTAACGGAAAATGCATTATTGCTCTTTAAAAGCGTCATTTCTCCCACTCGAAGGCATTCAACTCACCTAATCGACCGACGTCATCTCACCGAACACTTTTTGTTTCGTTTTTCTCCTTACACGCGTCTATTGGCACCGTGAACATGACGGAAGTATTCGCCGTTAACGACGCGGAATTGGCGCGTCGCGGAGCCGCTCTTCGCGCGTGATTATCAATTCAAATGAGCGACCAACACTTACCAACCTTCCAGAATAAAATCCTTCGTACCAATGCCCCTTGGAATATAACCAATAAACCATACATAGTATACTACATATATTACTCCATATATACGTACGTATACGAGAAAGTAAAAAACTCATTTTATTAAATTCCGCCCCCTAGTCATAAGTCTCAGAAGTGTATTTGTGTTTAGTCATTATATGTTCTTGATAAAAGAGCAATTGGCCTGGGCGCAGTTAGATCCCGTTGTTCCCAGTCGGTCACCCAACCAGGAACCCGGATGTCTCGAATTCGCTTAACCTTCGTGACTTCAGTAGTCGACTAGCAACGCTGGTTTCGTGGTCTTGACCCTTAGATAGATAGATAGAGAGATAGATTTATTAAAGTTCGCTTTGAGCTAATGCTCGGTGGCAAACATTATTACAATTAGATATACAATTACAAAACTATTACGAATATGTACAAATATACTTACAATTAGAATTAGAGATTAATATCCTAGTTATAATTAATTTTGAGTTATCTATATGTTGACTTATAGCTTTTCTAACACTTCACTTCACTCCACTTCACTTCACTTCACTTCATTTCACTGCGCTGCACTACACTACACTCCCTCCCTTCCGTGCCCCGCCACACTACACTTATAAGAGTCACTGAATAAGAGACATGACTATATTATTAATAATACTAACGATTATAATAATGAAACTAATAATAATAATAATAATAATAATAATAATAATGATAAAAGTCCCAGTGCTATTAATGATGACCTACATAGAATTAAGTATATTTTTAAATTTTACTACATTAGAAGGAAGAGTCTCTAGTCCTTTGCAGGTAGTTTGTTCCAATCTACTATAGTACGATTCACAAAGGAGAACTTGCCTACACTCAGTTCTTTGCTTTCTACATCGTATTTTCCAGGGATGGTCTCCTCTACTTTTATAATCAGGTTTCTGTAATCTTTACTGATGTCTGCCCATGCTGAGTCCCCTTTGTATGTCTTGTACATTACGCATAAACGCGCCTGTTCCCGTCTCTTAGATAAGGGTTCCATTCATCTCGTTCATCAACGCGTCCATGATTTACAAACTTTCCGGCCCGTTTTTGAATTTTATCTAACGCCTCGATTTGCCCTTTTCTGTACGGGTCCCAGCAGGCCGCTCCGTACTCTAAAATAGGACGGACAAGTGAAGTATATGCCAAGGAAGAACCATCCCAGCATTCGCCTAGATGACCGAAGGAAACCCTAAAAACTCCTGTCAGGATCGCCGGTACGGGTATTGAACCCAGGCCTCCCGAATGCGACGTCAGCACGCCACGCCGTGAGCCATTTCGCTCGGTCTCGGGAGTGTAGTGCGTTTTACAGCCGGGAGGTGGCGGTGTCCAAGCTCTCTCGTGTATAGTGATGTAGCTCTTTTACGGGCTCGTAAGAGTGAGAGATTGGGTAAAGAGAGAGGAGACAGGAATGGGAAAGGGAGGTACGTGACGCGTTTTTGGGAGAACAGCTCTGGCATTCGCCTGGTATTAATCGCAAAAACTACGGAAAACACTTGACCATGGCATCTGACCTCTAGAATTCTCCTCCAGACAGCAGCTGAATTCGATCCTACCATCTACTTGGTTGTACCTAGAGTCGCAAATCGTCGGGATTTGCATCTTAGGACCTACCTATTACAGACACTACCGTGACATCAAATGATGTCACCTCAGCTGATGATCCTGATACACCTCAGCTGGTGTAAGTTTATTAAATAAATAATAAATAAATAAACAAATAAATAAATAAAAATAAAAAAAAAAAAAAAAAAAAAAAAAAAAAAAAAAAAATAAATAAATAAATAAATAAATAAATAAATAAATAAAGTTTGATTTCGCCCCAGCTGCTTCTTGGGTAGCTCAGAGCCACCCAGTGTTCGGTTTCGTGTCGGTCCTGGCCGACGGCAACGTGCGCTGCGACTGAGGCGCGGCGGAGCGTGTATGCAGCGCGGGAATGTCACCCGAGCGAGGCGGATTTACGCGCGTCGCGACATTAGAGAGTGTCAAGAGGAGAACGCGCTGTAAGAAGGCCGACTCCAGGAGACGTTAAAGCCGGCGGACAGTTATTTATGAGCTTATTTCCGGTTCTCTGGGACCTCCACGATTCGTTGATTATTGTGGATACGTTTTGTGTGCCTTAATCTCGTTTGGAATCAACACAGTGTTTCTTACAACGGCCGGACTTCAACAAATCGTTTTAGTACTCTCGTTAGTACGTTGGAGTGTGTTTGATGTTTATAATTCGGTATGATACCTCTCATTCGGTATGTTAGTGTCTAGTGTCTTTATTATTTTAACCGTTTCCTTTTATTTTCGTTTATTTAATTTTATTTTAATTAATTTAAATTAAAATAATAAACACATTAGGGGGCGAAGGGAAGTTGGAATCGGAAATGTAAGGGCAGAGGCGTTGGTGCGGACGATCTTCTGTGGTGCTGTTGGTTTTCAGGTGCTGAGGAGGCCAAACACTGGAAGGAGAGTGCCTGACGCCGCGCCAAATAAATAAATAAATAAATAGTTTAAAACCGGATAGATTAGCATGTACTCGGCTTCTAGCGGTTTTCCTCTTCAGGTTTTCCTCAGCCGTACTTATGGTCCTTTCGCGGCTTGATGCGATGGAAGACCATTTGGGGTGAATACCAGAATACGGAAGGTTAGAACGCGGTAGAATGTAGGTATTGTAATGGCTTAAAGGCCTTCGGCCTAGCCACTTAGCATCAAGTTCTCTAATTTGTATGTAATAATTACCTACTAAAAAAATAAAAAATGTTAGTGTCTACCGAACAGAAGTGATGGACTTTATTGTTTTATATTTCTTGAAGCTGATAGAGAACTACTAATTTTTAGTAATTACTGTACTCCTATGTAAAAATGTCAACGGTTGTAGAATTGTAGATGCTTGGGGATCTGACTCCTCAGTTACGTTCTTTGTATGTTTTTTCTGTTTGGTGTGTTTGTAGTTACTGGTTGAGGGAACCCGTCAAATGTTGTCTGTGAGAACAGAAAGAAAATTCTGTGACCATAGATTCACATTGCAGATTCTGAAACAGAAAGAAGTAATAATCTGTATCTATGATCATTCTATTTTGACATCTGGATGAATTGATTACTTCTTACACTAGGATGATTGTACATTATGCAACACAAAAGAAATGAATGGTTGAGTACTTTTAAATTTCTTCATATTTTAGAAATATCAAAGTGAATTTAAATTTGTTTTCCCATATAAAACACAAAATCAACGTATTTGCTGAATGTGTCGTTCATGGAAAATTCAGATAACTGATCACAGAACGTAATTAACGTACATGTCACTTTACAAGTGTCGCGGCTGTGAAACACGTTTAAAGAGCGCGCCTAAAAGCAGCGCTCAGCGGCGGTCAGGGAAGGCAGCGGAGGCGGCGGAGCGACAAGACGCCGCCCAATCCCGAAAAGCGAGCTGGTCGGAGAGCCAGCTTCGCAGCAGCGAGTCTCCAGCGCCGCTCGCTTTAAGAGCGAGCGCCGCCAGCCGAGAAGCACGAGTAATTGGCTATTGAGTTGAGTGAGAGCGTTAGTGACCGTGCGCCCAGTTGAATTCGACGAGAGATTGTACAGTGTGATTTCTGATTACGACATTGCTTGTTCTTGGTACATCTCCCGGACTTTTGGTTTCTAGATTTTGGTTTGTGACTCGGTACGCTCTTTGGACTTTGGAATTGTAACCTTTGTACTTTCGGCAGTTAATTACAATAAATGTTGTGTATGTAAACGTGCAATTATTCTGAACATAACAACAAGACTGTCTTGTTTGGACAGAGGCCCCCAGTCACCTCAGAATAGCTCTGAAGATGGCCGCAATTCGGCCGAAAAAGCTTTATGCTAAAATAAATACTACGACGAAACAACGCCTCAAATTCATTTATGTACATTTGATTGTTTTGTAACTATCACATAGCTTCTAGAAAATAATTCCACTGTAGAACTGCGTAAAGTAGGAGGAGTGTATTGAAGAAGTAGAGGGATATTTTCAAGTACTTTTCACTACGGAGTTTCATTCTCGAACTTGTAACAAATCTATTCTTTTTCTGTCTTGTTTTTGACACGCAGTAATTTCATTATTTTTGTCCGAGAATTCGCTCAATTGAAATCAAATTGATTGCTCAAAATCTATTTTATATGTCATTAATCCACACCATCTAAAGTTCATGCTTTTCAACGAGAAGGTCGGAATATGATTTAATCTAAACGCACATCAATTGAATGTTTTATAACAAATGATACTTAACTTGAGAATAAGGAAATGTCACAAATATTGTAAGTTGTCGTTATAGTACGTATTGTGTGACCTTGATAAAATTCTTGAAGCAGTTTTAGTTAATAATATGGCTTCTTTATCGCATAAGTCGTATTATATATATGCTACCGTTGAATCAAGTTCAAGATTTCTAATTTGATCTGCCCTAATCGCTCTATCTACTCTTGAAGGGAACATGCCCACACACCTCGGCTTATAAAGCTAGACCGTGATTGCTTCTTGCAAGCCTCATCTGGCTCGTTTGAGAACCAGGATCGACACATGGTTCTCTACCACACACGTTGTTATTAGCTGATTGTCATTTGATTGCCTTGCCCAGACCAGCTCCTCCTTCTGAACCTATATTAGAGTAACTGATTTGCTAAGCTATCATATTTCATTTCACTACCATGTACTTCTTTTGCTATTTATGCACGTCAGCGTTATTGAAATCTGAAGAGCACACAAATACAATCATACACATAAACACGCATTGCCACCCACGTACATTCACGCATTTGCGCTCATATTCACATACGCACCCTCTTAAACACACATTTACTCACACACGTACACACTCACACTCACATATACGCTCACACACTACCAGAGGTTTCCGAATTATGTTTCTCATGGTCCGTATTTCATATTTGCAAGAAAGCAGCCGATCTCGTCATGTGGAATTTGTAATGGAGGAAGTGTGAGAGGTATTATGCATTACTCCACATTCTTCAATTGCTCTAGAATTTTCCCCCATTTTTTCTTTTTTTTTCCTTTTTTCTTTTTTTCCTCTTTGCTTTTTTTCCTTTTTTATTTTTTCCTTTTTCTTTTTTTCCTTTTATCTTTTTCCTTGGTTTTATTTTTTTCTAATGTCTGGATCATCTCTATTTATTAATGCTCTTCTCACCGTTCCGTTGTACCTCACCGTTACCGTTGTACAGTAAAACTCTATGGACGAGGAACTATTATTTTTTCTATATAGTATGAGAGGAAGGGTAGATGATTGACAATATGCAATAAACTATCGACCCCAAACTCGTGAGTGTGCAACTACGGGAATTACTCCTTTGGGGCTGAAGCAATCACACTTGAAGTGAAAATAAACGCCGTTTGCTGATTATGTCGAAGAACTGATAACTGTAACACACACTATAATCGCACATAAATCGGAAACGATACGTTTAAGTCCTTAAAGTCAGTTGTTTGCGTCCCAAAGTGACGCACGTGTTAGGAACTCCCAGTGTCTTCCCAACACGAGTTTTGGTAAGACATTGGGAGACATGTGAGGAAATGAAGGGAGGCACATGGGGCCAGACTTAGTTTTTATGTAGTATTTTACAGCATGAAATATTTTTGGGAATGTTTGTAATTTTTATTCTATAACCATTAACCATCCAGAATTTCTCATGAAATCTTGATTAATTAAAGTAGAATTAACTTCACAGAAAATTAATCCTCTCGTAATACGCACTATCTGCATCAACTGATGTCACTGTAGCTCCTCTGACTGGGAGGTCATAGGTTCGAGTTCTGACGGCGGCAGGATTTTCGACACTAGCTTTTCAGCTACGTCGAATTCAGTCGCTGTCTGGAGGAGAATTCTAGTGGCCGGCTGCTCTCATCGGTATGTTGCCGTGCGTTCTCCGATCAAGACCAGGTCAATGCCGAAGCATCGCCCTAACAAACGAGCCACGGAGCGCGCGCTATCTGTCCTTCCCATTTCTTGTCCTATCCTCTCCTTACACATACACACTTACACTAACATGCACTACACTACCACATATTCCGGGAGACCGGTCGGAGCGTAGAGATTGTCGCGGCTGGGCGGTGCCCCACTGGTGGGAGAGTCCTGGTGAGGAAACCCACTAGCCGATGGTAGGTCGGCGCCGGATCTCGCCATCCAGTAGGGAAGATCACCGCCATTTCCGAGAAAAACTTGCACTACACTAACGGACTAATGACCAGAGCAGTTGACGCGCCCGGAAACATGAATCAATCAATTGTCATCATTGTCTACCTTGAAGAGACGCTGAGACGTGGGGTACGGTCCGATTACGCAAGGCCGAAAGCATGGATTTTTCGCTATGTTCAAGTGACGGCATTTCAAACCAACACGAATCACATTTGAACAATTATTCCAACAATACTATTCATCGTTCATTATTATTTTCCTCTCCTTCTGATCACTCATCATCATTAATCGATTGAAAGGCAATCTTAAACCTACATTGTGAGCATCTGCCCAGGAAACAAGAAGTCATAAAGATGTAACAGTCCGCCGTCGCTCGTTTAATTTAAGGACCGAGTACGGGAACCGCCCCAGCCGGCAAACGCCCTAAACACCGACGTGTCTCCCAAAATGTGTGGTGATGGAAGTGTAAGTACGAGTGCACGTGAGTGTAAGGGTGAAGTAAGAGCTAGGACAAGAAAGAATATGGAAAGATCTGAAGCTTGTTGGTTAGAGTACTGCTCCGACGTATGCCTGGTGTTGATCGGAGAAGCCACAGGAAAGTACCGATCAGAGTAGCCGCCTTCTTGAATTCACCTCCAGACAGCGGCTGATTTCGACCTGGCTGTTAGCTAAATGACGAAAATACGTCTCTGTCGGGTCGCAGACCCTAACATCTCCCCTCCCTCACCGTCTCTTCAGGAGAGGTGGCTCAGGGCACCGAGTGATTCTGTACGGGAGGTCCTGGGGTTCGAGTCACGACGGTGGCAGAATTTTTGACACTAGCATTTCAGCCCTGGTTTCTACGATCAATACCATGCGAAGGCTGGAGCAGTACCCTATCAAACGGGCCTCGGGCTGCGCACGATCTTTCCTTCCTCATCCCTTACACACAATTACATTAACATGCAATCCTCTACCACACATGTCGGGAGACCGGTCGGGAGCTTAGAGCTTGTCTTGGCTGGGGCTAGTGGTAGATACCTGGTTGGCGAAAACCCCGCTAGCCAGCGGTAGGTCGGCGCCGGATCCCGTAATCCAGCATGGAAGATTACCGCCACCTCACAAGGTAAAAACATGCACTACACTTACGGGACTAATGATAGATTAGTCATATAGATAAATAAATATATAAATAAATATATAAATAAATATATAAATAAATATATAAATAAAATATAAATAAATATATAAATAAATATATAAATAAATATATAAATAAATATATAAATAAATATATAAATAAATATATAAATAATAATAATATCAATCAACCTAGCACCTCCAGTCAGAGTCGCTGCAGAGACTGCGATCGTGCTGGCTCGCGAGCGGTCGTCGCCTCCCCCGCTGTCGCACCTGGCCGCCCGCGCTGAGCCCTCTCCGCCTTATCCCCTGGCTGAGCGCGCGCCACCCACCGCCGCCCGCGCCACCGCGACGCGGCGGCCGCAGCCTCCGGAGGGCCTGGAATGCAATCAGCCCGCCCCCCGCCATTGCCCCCGCGCGATTCGTCACGTCCTTTGTGTGAGCCACACGCGACGCCACGCCGTGCTGTCCCGCTTTGCCGCCGTGCTGCCTGGTCCGTTTCTCCTTTCGGCACCGCGTTCGTGGATCGCGTTTTGTCCCTTTAATCTGTGCCGCGTTTCTTGTTTCTCTATTGATTTTTTTTTCATTCCTCCCCGTCATGATTAGTCATTCTTGCACGTAATTCCTCCCCGTCATTCTCCGTGCAATTCCTTCCGTCTTTACCGTCATTCATTCCCGTCTTTCCTCTGCGCAGATCCTCTCGTCATTCATTCGCGTCGTTCATGTCCGTCATTTCCTTCCCCCCAATTCCTTTTCGTCCTCCATTCTTCTCGCCATTCCTCCCATAATTTCTTCGGCCATTCGTTCCCGTCATTGCTCTCGAACATTACGCTCCATTTTCATTTCTCCCCACCATACATCGCGGCAACTCCTCCCCGTTGTTAATATTAAGCATTCCTCGCCGTAAATTCTCATAGGCCTTCCGTCTCGCCATTTTTTCCGTCAATCCACTCGCCATTTATCTTTAGCATTCGGGACATTATATCCCCTTTTCCCTTCGCATTTACGCCCTGATTTTTTCCCTTAATTTCTTCCATTCATTCTTCCCTGTACTTCCTTTTTCTCACTCTTTTATCTTATCTTATAGCCATCTTGCTCCACCACCAAGTGGTCTCCTCGTCTCCTCCTGACCTTACATCTTTCCTAGTGTCGGTTTGTTCCTGCCTTCTCTAGTTCTGTCATCCCTCCTACCTCTCCGTACTCCTAGATTTGTTCTCTTCGCAATATCACTTTTGGGGACATTGTTACTATTCTACCTTCCTTGTCTCCTTCTCAGGTTCAAGGACGTTCTAAAGAATCGTCTTCTCTAGACCCTCTGAAATTCTAAACTCATTGCAACTGTCTTCCAGCCTCTCTTTCGTTTCTTTTCTTGTTCTTCACTTTCCGTCCCTTCGCCAATTCACCTCTTCAACTTTGCCTCCTGCTTGTGTGTGTTTCTGCTCCTTACCTCTGCCTTTTCATCTCTACTTTGCCACCTCTTATATTTCCCGTCTACCTTCGCACATCCTCTACGCCTCGTTCTCTTTGTATCTACCTCAATTCTCCTTTCTCTTGCTTCCTCCCCCCCTCCCCCGCCACCGCCACCGCCTACCGCCACTGCCACCGCCACCTGCCACCGCCACCGCCACCGCCACCGCCACCGCCACCGCCACCGCCACCGCCACCGCCACCGCCACCGCCACCGCCACCGCCACCGCCACCGCCACCGCCACCGCCACCGCCACCGCCATCGCCACGGCCACCGCCACCGCCACCGCCACCGCCACCGCCACCGCAACCGCCACCGCACCCTCCAACGCCTCCCCCTCCGTCTCCGCCACCGCCACCACAATCGCCATTGCCACCGCCACCACTGCTGCCCGCCGCGATGGCGCCGCCACCATCACCCCACCATCACCGCCACCATCACCGCCGCCATCACCGCCACCGCCTCCGCCTCCGCCTCCGCCTCCGCCTCCGCCACCGCCTCCGCCTCCGCCTCCACCGCCCGCTCTGACTGTTGTGGCTGATGAGTTGCATAAGGCGCCTTTTAGATTCGTAATCTAATGGCACCGTTCGATTGTGATTAACCTACGGCCGTGCCCGCCCCTCAGTGATCCCGCAGTGAAATTATCGAGGTACAAAGTATTTATGTAGTCACAGCAGTAATATAAATAGGAAGTACTCATTCATAATCTCATTATCATACACAGTTACGTTGTAAACAACACAAACTGCTGGGATTGGAACTGCCCTACGCCAAAGTTGTGAGTTTGAATCTCAGCCTAGGGCATGGAAGTTTTCATTTAGTTATTGTGACGTGATAGACTTAGGCAAGAATTAATTAAAGGGAATATTATCAACTACAAGATCTAAATGGTCAAAACATAGTATAACGTTATCGTGCATTGATTGTCAACATGTATTGCGAGATACGATTCAGAAGACACATTACGTGCATTTTTCAGAGATAAGTAATTAATTGAAAGTATAAGTTTAATTTCTTTCTTATAAGAGGATGTTTGCCAGAAAAATGAATCTGTCATTATAAACTGATGGTCATTGATATCCAACTGGCAGAAGAACAAGATTGAAAAGCACATGAATGGCCTCAAATATGGTTTCTGAAAATTGTTTTATGGTGTTGTGTTCAAAGAAACATTAACCCCCTCCCCCTTCCCGGGGTAACCTGGAGTGGGATGGAAAGCGAAAGTTTCTCCTTTGAGTTGTATACCTTCATCAATAAACGTGACCTTTTTCTAGCTGCAGAAATACTAGGTTATGGCCGATTAACATTCGAGAGGACGAAAGGCTATTAGTTTCTCTTCAGTGCGGTTACGAATTGATTACTCGTCGCTTAATAGCGCGCGTTGTTTAAAACTTAATTAAAATAAATTACTCCAAATCTGTCATAAAAAAATGTTTACATTTTCCCTCGCATATTAACGTATAAATGTTTTAGTTGGGAATATATTCAGAGGGAAATAAATAAGGACATTACTCCCTTCCTTCCTGAGAAATTTCCGCTGAACTCTAGTCCAAGCAGGGTAAGGCAAGCTGACAGATCACTACACATTGGTTCTGCATCGTCTCAATTGAATCCTTTATTTCAGAAACCTCTCAAGCGCCATGTGTGACAATTTTCCAAAAACAAAATAAAACTATCTGGCGACATGCTAAATTTGTTGGTAGACTTTTGTTGAAAGTATTGTATATTTTAATACGTTTTATTGAAATGCAAATTTTACCTGTCTCTTCAAAAAAGATACTAATGGCTGAGAGAAGCAAACATTCTGCTGAACTAAACCACATAAAATGATTTTCCAAACACCACCGCACACTGCTCAAGAATAACAAATAGAATAATCTCATGTAACACTGCTACGAAATATTAACATTGTAACAAAAACTCCTTCAGGAATACTGCAATAACAGTATATGTATACATAACACAGGTCGTTACTCACCAAGAATATGAAAAATGTTAGTGTGTATTACACGAAACACGTGTATAACATTTTAATGATGGTCGGTCTCTTCCTTGGGGGACATTGGGTCGCATGCCGTTAGTTGTGTCATTATCAGTGATACAATGAGTAAGAGAATTAAATCGGTAGATGCAATGTGAGAATGGGCGGATTGACAACCAAATATTTACATTTTTCAGACAATATCGAAACGGTTTATGTGTTTTTAGATTTTTCCCGAGTTCCTGGGTATCTAACAAAACCACAGACACTTCTCACATAGTCATAAATTCTATAGTTTTCTATCAATTTCGGCGCGCATTGTAAATTAGTTATACAGATTCCACCGCAATTCACTTTTTGCCGCTTGAAGGGTTTCCAAAATAACCGATGTAATTGCTGAAAGGCATTATTTTGTCCGCCGCACCCAATTCCTTCGCCCACTGTCCTCGGCTCTGTTCCTCCGAATCCCGCCGCGTGCGGAGCGGTCTCCAGGAAAGGCGTTACAAAGGCCTGCCGTATAAGTCGCGGGACGTCTGGGCGGGCGGCCCCGGCGCCAAATGGATAGCCCCACGGAGGGCGCCAACTGGAGCTGTTCCGCCTTCATTAGAACCGGATGTCAAGCGGGAGTGACTGGCGCCTCGTGGGTGGACAAGCACGCCACTTCAAAACAAGGTCGGCCCGGGTCGTTTATTCGCACCATTTTTTAAACGGAGTACATTGTGAATGTCATGTCGCTGCGTGGAGTTGATTCATTTGCGAATGTTTGTCGGTGCGGCATGCTGGTTTTTCCAAGTTAAATAAGGTTGCTCTTATTGCAGTGTTATCTCATAGTTGTAGTAATATTATTTTTTTAATGGTTGCAAATCGAAATTTTGAAATTTATTCGCAATGAGGTTGAAACTAATAAGAAACAATTTCTAAATTTTACTTTAAAGAAATTTCTCATTTTGATTTTAGTTTTCTTGTCTCAAACGTCATTAATCACAGCGTTAATGGGAAATTAAGCGTGATTTAAGCGTTAGTTATTATTTTTAACAAGAAAAATAAATATATGAGTGTTGAATTAAAAAGAATAATAAAGTATTACTCTGAAATCATATCATCATGGCCTTCTAACGTTCCCGGAAACGAGAGCACGCTACTCCAAACTGTTCATAGCCGAGTGTGATGTTCTGACAAGGAGTGTTTTTGACAGGATTCGTGAAGGGTGCTGAAGTTCGAATTCTTAAATGAAGCATTTTGATTTTGAAGAATCATTACCTCTGAATATCGCTAATGTTAAAATATTGTAAATGAAGTTAGCACTTGAGGGCACCAACCGAGTGTATAATGGGTTAAACCCAGATTGGAACCCGATTGGA
This sequence comes from Teleogryllus oceanicus, assembly GCA_964035755.1. Lineage (NCBI taxonomy): Eukaryota > Metazoa > Arthropoda > Insecta > Orthoptera > Gryllidae > Teleogryllus > Teleogryllus oceanicus. The sequence continues at coordinate 110,271,352 of CAXIVR010000007.1, forward strand.
AAGCGAGCGCCCAACTCGAAACTCATTGAGAGCCACCTGTTGTTGACAGGGTCCGCCAGAGGCGCGGAAGTTTGAGTTCTCAAAAAACAAACATTGTTATTTTTTAAGATGTGTTATTTCCTCAACATTCTAGTGTTATTGTACTGTGATTCAAGAGAAAAAATTAATTTATATTGGTTTTAAGTGTTACGGGGGTTTGTTTTTAATATTTTAGTGCCAATATTCATTATATCTGGTTAGCTCTAAGGTTAACGGTATTAGTTACGGGCGGCGTTCATTGAATTCTGACAACAAAATTTAAGTTTAAGTCAATAAACAAAAACTAAAAACCTTCAATATTAATTGAAACTAAATATTGGCTATGCCAACCACCGCAAGTTTTGCGGGCATGTATGGAATCGGGTCGGCAAAGAGTGCGCGCCACTCAACTCGATTAGAACAGCATGTGTCGTGGCGAGAAGTGTGCTTTTGACAGTGTCCGCCAGGGGCCCTGGAGTTTTTGAGTTCTTACAAGGAGCATTTTCATTGTTGAAAACTCAATAGTTCTGTAACATTACTAATGTAAATATATTGTAAATGAAGTTAGTACTTGAGGGCACCCACTGCTTCAAGGTTGGGGCCGTAAATGGATTAAACTCAGAACGGAACCCGGTTCAAAAGAGAGCGAGCAACTCGAAACTCTTTGACTGCTGCGTGTTGTTCACAGAGTCCGCCAAAGGTGCTGAAGTTTGAGATATGGAAAAAAATTATTATTAGTTTTGAAGATTCATTATTTCTCAAACTGCTTGTGATTCACGTGTAAAAAAAATGTTAAAATTAATTTTTTTGTGTGTTAAGGGAATTTGTTTTTAAATTTTTAGTCCTTTGTATCTTGTTCGGTCTCTGATTAAATATATTAATTACGCACTGTATTCATTGTATTTCACAATATAATTGAAGTTTAAACCAACAAACCGAAACTAAAAAAAACTTCCAATTTAAACAAACTAATTATTGGCCAACCGCTACAATTTTCTGAACATGTATGAGTTAAACCCACAACGAAACCCGGTCGGCAAAGAACGTGCGCAACTCTGAACTCATGTGTCGTTGTGGCGAGAATTGTGATTTTGACAGGGTCCGCCAGGGGCGCTGAAGTTGGAGATCAATCCCGAAGGCCGGTCGCGGGGGCGGAGCGGAGGCGGCCGGCGAAGCGGCGGAAGGGGCGGCGGCCATGTATTAAAACTCGGTTAGCGAGCGGCCGCGGCGGCGGAGGGGGCGGGGTTGGTGGGATGATGAATGGAACCTCAAACTCGCGGGCGGGAAACGCCTCGCAGTCCGCCTACGCCTGCCGCCGCCACCGCCACCGCCACCGCCACCGCCACCGCCACCGCCACCGCCACCGCCGCCGCCCCGCCACCGCCACCACCGCCCCCCACCGCCGCCGCCACCGCTACCACCGCCGCCGCCGCCGCCACCGCCGCCACCACGCCAGCCACCACCACCGCCCCGCCGCCGCCGCCGCCGCCGCCGCCGCCTCCGCTTCCGCCGACAATCTGTTTTTCCCTGCGGCAGATCAGCCTCGCAACAGCGCGGCGGCAAAGTACAGTCAGCTCTCGATCTATGAAAGCTCGACGTGCGACGGAGATACAATGGCGCGCGGCCAACCGCTTCAATAAACATGAAATCGAACACGTATGTGACAATGTTGCACACATGGTGGGTGGGAGAAAATGAAACTCAAATTCACTCCTCTTGGACAAGCAGTTAATCCTCTTTACCCAACTGCATGCCACGAGGAGAGAGTGAGGAAGAAAATGAAGAGAAGAAAAGAAGAAAAAGAAGGAGAAGATCCCCAGCGTCAAACTTCTTCTTACCTCTCTTCTAATATTCAGTGGAATAAACATCCAATCTTTTAAAAAAACTGCAATAATTCGTGTGTATTCAGAGTTAATGGATTCAATGAAACAAAGTACAAATTCACGGGGGGGAGCTGAAGATTGTACTCCCTAGAGCGTGTGATACATTCCCTGCTGGGAATGTATTCATTTCGCTTTGCCACGAAAACACTTAATCCACAAGTGCCTTGTTTTGGTAATTTTGACCCTGAAAGGTTCAAATCAACTAATCGAAGTGAAGAATGTTTACGATCCCATTCTTAGAATTCATTCAAATCATGTAGCTTAAGCGAATATGCTCTTCGTTTCAATGATCTGCAATTCTTCCGGTTCTGGAGCTTTGTAAGTCCACCTCTGGAGAACCTTGCCATTTCACCGGATAACTGAACAATACAGCGCTGCAGCGCTTAAATACAATATTATTTACTTATTTATTCATTTGTACTGAATAGTAGTTAACTATAGAAATATCGCTCCGTCATTGAGTTCGGCGGGACGAATCGTTTAGTAGCATAGGCGAGCGACAGTGGTGGGCGGGGGCCGCGTACTTTCCCCCTGAAAATTTTTAATAGGGCCCTAGCTTTACGCAATAAAATACTTTATTTCCGTAAATATTATGTCCAATCTCTAATTTCTCACATTTTAATCCTGACACCTTATTGTATTGTTATACGACGTTTGTTGAGAAGTCTCTCAGAGCTGACTGGCAACCTATAAATGGTTTAAGATCAAATCAATTGTATTTGATTGTATTGTATGTTTATATATTTACAAGTGATATGTAATATGTAAATAATAATAAATAAATATGTAAATAATATGTAAATAAAAATCAATATGTCATATGTAAGTAAGGGCCCAGAATGAAGTGATCTTTTAATTTTCGGGTGCGCACGCTTATGTAGAGTAGGTATTCTCGAATGTCCAGAGTTTCTTACGTGTGGTTACAAGTGCCTATCGATGTCGTAAGTAGTAATTTATCTGCAGTACGTTACGGAGAGATGGTGTCACCGGAATATCTGAGGCATCGGTAGAATTATTGTGTATTTCAGTTTATTGGATTCGTCTTTGTCTGGTCAGTAATTCAAATCTGAAGGAATGGCACAAAAAATGTTAAAAATATTTCGACTAAACTATATTTAAAGTATTGATCACCGTTCAGCCAAAATGTAAAGAACTTCAAATTATCTAGTTTCTACTGTATCTGTATTGATACTAATAAATGGATAATATCGTGGAATAGATACCAATCGCGTCAAATCGCTAACAAATATAACACAATAAAATGAAATAAATGTATATTTGAAAAAAAATATCATAAAAAATACAAACGAAAACAATAAAAATAGTGTCGGTTCGAAAAAAGCTAACAAATGACTATTGTTTAAACGTTCCCTTTTATTGCACTAGAGATAAAACTCGATTCCTTGAACTAAATGGAGCTTCCTGGCTCTCTAGACACTTTTTGATGATACACACTATGATACGTGTTAGTGGAAATTTGAATCATGTTGCATCTAAGTCATTGTCAAGTTGGTCTACGTATTGCAGTTTCTTCCACATTCTTTAACTCGGCGCAGATAATAATAGCAATAATGAAGGATTAGGCACATTTTAAAAACCTACAGAATTCCCAATGTAATTAATGAAATTTAAAATAATGACATGGATTGATTGATTTTTTCGTGTTTTCGGGCGCGTCAACTGCTTCGGTCATTAGTCCCGTTAGTGTAGTGCATTTTTTTCTCGGGAGATGTCAGTGATGTTCTCCCGCTGGATGGCGAGATCCGGCGCCGACCTACCGTCGGCTAGTGGGGTTTCCCCCTAACCAGGACTCTCCCACAAGCTGGGCACCGCCCCAGCCGGGACAAGCTCTAAGCTCCGACGTAAGGAGGAGGATGGGTCAGGAAGAGGAAGGACAGATCGCGCGCGGCCCGTGGCCCTGTGTGGGTACTGCTCCGGCATTCGCCTGGTGTTGATCGGAGAAACCACGGAAAACTACCGATCAGAGCAGTCGGCTAGTGTCGAAAAAATCCTGCCGCCGTCAGGACTCGAACCTAGGACCTCCCGGTCAGAGGCGCTGCAGTGACATCAGTTGATGCGCTGAGCTACCGCTCCCGGTAATAATAACATTTCTACCGCTCTTGGTAGTAATGGAATTTCTATATAAATGTTCCATTTAGATGTTACCAATATCGCAGTTTATCTCATAATCAAGGCGCTCGAGGTCTCATACACGTTGTGAAACTTTGTACCAACGCCTCTACAAGGAGCGTATTATTGGTCTCATCAAAAAATATATTATCGAACTCCATATACTACACTACATATATAGTGTAACAATAATTTTAATCCTGGGTGAGTGTTCTTCCTTTTCTTTTTACATCCAGGATGAAGGACTTGACATTTCCTCCTCTTCACTGCAATATCTTTCTTCTTTTTGCTTGTTTGCTGCAACGCTAACAATCTCTAAGAAGAGTGAGGCGTGGATTCAAATCCCACTAACACCTATACAAAGTTGTTTTCAATTGTAAAATAATAATGCTAACTACATTACGACTTACCATTTGCATTTTTAGATCAAATTATGTCGGATGACCACACATTTTGACGGTCCCGCGATAATTTCTACGTAATCAGCTTACTTGTTCGATGTTATTTTGTGCCTAAGCAGCTTATTTCTCTCTTTTTGTTGTTGCACCAGGGTTTACGAGGGTCATCATTCATGCTCTATCGATTAAGCGCACACCTCGTGTTGAGTTTCGCACAGCACAGTGCAAGAGAGTTGAAATATGATTATCCCAACAATCCTACTACTTGTGTAGCTACTTCCAATTTTTTCCTCCTTGGATCTGAGTTACACCAGTAATTAGAACCTAGTTTTAATATATTATCTCCTGCTCTTTAAGCTTACAAATTCTAACTCTGTCAGCAACAAAACACTAAAATATATTCAACAAAAAAATCAGCAATTAAATTGTAACATTTTCGGAACGTTCATTAAAGTATTCTCCGTTTAGAAAGTCAACAAAAATTATTATATGACCACCCCAAACACATTCTATATTGTGTCAAGCCGTGATAACATCGTGTAACTCATAACCCGCCTACCATGTCATTCGCAACATCAACATCAACATTGACAATTACCGATAAGCGCGAGCAATCTCGTCGCGTCGCGTGGGGACGTGTGGGGGCTCACGCAGAGTGCTGCGCCACGTCGCGCTTTGCGCAGATAGGCACCGCGCCGCGCTGCGCCGCGCGAGACAATGATCTGCGCGCGGGTGACGCGACGTATTTAGCCATAATTTACGGCCCCCGGCCGCGCGTCGCGGCTATTGAGGGTACGCGCGCGGGGGCGGGCACCCGACGCAGCGCGGCGTCGAGTCGCGGTGATGCTATCGCCGCATTTGTCTTGCCGCCTTCCTCCCGCTCCTCCGCCAGCCTTGTCCCGCCGGCGTCCCACCTCCGCCGCGCCCACGGACCCCTCCTGTTCGCCCGCCCGCTGTCCTGCCCCTCCCGCCCTCCGCCCCATCCCGCCCATCCGCCCCATCCCGCCCCATCCGCCCCATCCGCCCCATCCCGCCCATCCCCCATCCGCCATCCGCCCATCCCGCCCCATCCCCGCCCCATCCCCGCCCCATCCCTGCCCCATCCGCCCCATCCCGCCCATCCCCGCCCCATCCCCGCCCATCCCGCCCATCCCTCCCCTCCCCTCCTCCCGCCCCTCCCCCCTCCTCCCGCCCCGTACCGTCTTTGCCACATTCCCGCCCCGTTCATGTCCCATTCGCCCCGGCAAGCCCTCCTATCCATGACCCATCCCGCCCCGTGATGCTATGCCGCAATTTGTCTTGCGGCCCGCCAGTCCCCTCCCCCAGTCCACATAGTTCCTGTCCCGTCCGTGCCCTATACCCGCCCCGTTCACGTCCCATCCGCCACGGCCAGCCGTAAGCGACTTAATAAGCGACTTTAAACTATAATGAAAAATTAACTGAGATCATATTTCATTCTTGGCTCGATATCACCTATTTCTTCTATCAGTAACAATGAAACTGTATTGACTAAAAAATCGTTCAGCTTCTATACTGTTGGCCGTAATTAAATGTTATGTCAAAATTAAATGTTTTCAAACATCGATGTGTTGTGGAAGTCGTATCCCTAGTTAGAGAGAGACCACGAAGAAAATAATGAAATGCAATTTAGTGTCGCAGATTCACGTCCCTTTTTGATAATTTCGCATTTATCACAGATTGAAAAGTTTTAGTGAAAATTATTAGTTTTTTCAGTATTTGGTAACATTTCGCATTTTTATCAATTGCTAAAATCTACCATCTCAAAGGATTTGTGACTGCATTGAGAATAGTGAGGAAGGAAGATGGTGAGAGACACCCGATAACAATAGCTTTCAAGACCCATGCAGCCGTTAGTTCCTGGAAGGGCACGTCAACCCCTCCCAAGGCCACTCGCCGCGCGCCCCGGCCGGCCGCCCCACCGGATTTATTCCGGGAAGCATTCCGGGCGACCGCTCGGCTGCCGGGCGGGCCGGGCGGCCGGCCGGTCGCATTGGGTGGCATCTAACTGAATAGCATGCGAAACATTTCGGCCGGAGCTGGGCTGTGCCGCGCGGGGCTGCTCCGTGCCGTGCCGGCCGCTCCAAATGGGCTCCCTGCTTTACTCCTCCCCACCCAGTCCCCTACCTATCCAGCTCTGTCCGTCCGTGTTCCATCCTGCCCGTCCCCAATCCCTTATGGAGAGATACTAATGGGTATCGTCTTCAATCATTACTAATGATCTTGGCAACAATTTTACTTATTGTACTCATGATGTACAGATTGTAAATAAAGTCTAATAAAAATATATATTTATCACTCATCAACTCCTGATACACATATTCGTGTGAATAAAATACTTCTAGCAATTTTGACGTCGTATTGGTTCCGCCCTTTGAAAGAATTCCGTATTCTAACAAGTGACCGCGAAAGGCCTATATTCAAATTTGAACATCTCTTTACACACAAATGAAGCAAAACCTTTGTATTTTGGACCGTTTTTCGGCAGTTGAGACCATTTTGCGTTATTGCCTTCCCGATCTGCCAAATCGTCACCGCTTGTGCCCCAGTCAATATATTTTCATTCAATATATCTTCAACACTTCTATTTATTTAGTATAAAAAAATACCCAGCATTGCCCGGACTTTCTTCATAAAAACCCTTGCGAAGGAGGGAAAAGATCAATTTTATATAAACCACGGTATTTGAGCTTATTATTTTTAACGTAATTGGTTCACATTTTAATAAAATATAATTTTCTTTCATTTTATTTTACAACACATTGCTATTAGATAGAATTTTGTTATCTTATGCATCGCTACTGGCCTCTAGCGAAAAAATTAGGTACCAGTTTTGCTGCAGCACTCCTGGTCTCTTGCGGAATATATTAGGAACCAAGTACCCTAAGTGAGAGGCGAAAAATTGTCGCGGCATCTACCAACATATTATTTAAATTATTTACTTTCTGCATCTGGGTAGTGTTAATCTTTACCAAACTTTGCTTGGACACTGCGACAATCCTGAAGAAGAGCCCTAAAATTTCATATATATTCATATGCTACTTTTTGAGGTATCGATGTCTGTTTCACGTTGTTGAATTCACTTTTATTTGTATAGATTTTACGTCCATGTTACAATATCATCGAGCTCTCATTCTGTTTCGTCTTTACGCCTGTTTTCTCTCTTGTTTCACAACGTACAACAATATTCTTTAATGACTCATGATTCACTCTTTTGTCTCTACTCCATAAACATGGCCAATTGCCTTACATCCAAGAAATGCTGCAAGCTGCTTATGCTGACACCCACTCATTTTTGCCCACATTACCAATTGTGATGCACCAGTCGTCATACCGCAAGGTCTCGGAGGGTGTAGCGGGTATGATTCACTGCCAAGAACGTCACCAACTGATGTGGGGCTTATGAGTTCACAGTTGAAATTAGTCTAAGCGCAGCCATTTCGTCAAGGAGAAGTGTGTGCAGAATCGTGAGCAGCTACTAAAGTCTGCAAGTGTAAACGGGAAGTTCCATAAAGAAGATTATTAATAGAACAATAACTTACATGTTAAATGGAAAGACTGGAGGAGATGCTAGAATGTTCTTTTAACACACTTGAAGTCAATTTCCTGTGTAATCTCATGCACTTTCCGAAATAGACTGAATTAATTTTCATAATTAAGAAATCACCTACCTAAAATATCAGTATCTCCGTGTGTTCTGACCGGGAGTTGTGCATCAGTGTATCAACTGATGCCACTGCAGTGCCTCTGACTGGCAGGTCTTGGTTCGAGTCCCGACGGCGGCAGGATTTTTCTTTTTACTGACACTGCTTTTTCAGGAAGTGTCGGTAGGTTGGCGCCGGATCTCGCCATCCAGTGGGAGAAGGATAGCTGCCACCTCCCGTCGAAAAACATGCACGACTCTTGCGGGACAAATGACCTCAGTTGTTGACGCACCCAGAATCACTAACAATCAATCTGTGTGATTCTGCAATGCTGACTCATGAGAAGTACATTTAGTTTCCTTAAGTTAGTTGCTTTTGGGATGATAATGAAATTCACACCATCATAATTTCGATCTTCTCCGTAGCGTGATCAAAACAATCGTTGGTCGTTGTCCTACACGTCACACACGGAGGGCAATATGTTATAATATGATCCTGAGAAGTTTGGAACCCCGATTGTAAGATATCTGGTGACGTGTAAGGGCACAATAATTTAATTCGTCTACCCAGGTAGGCATGCAAATTAAGAACTTATCAACTCTTGCACTGTTTTAATAAGTGGGTGTTATTTCATTACTTTCTTGTACTTTATCTTCTATTATATTTGAGCTGGTTTCAGTTTTTGCAACCAATTTCATTAGAATATATTCCATAATTAAAAATATTTGGCAAGTTCACTTTGTAGAATCAAAGAGTAAAATGTACATGCAAATATCAAATGGAAACGTTTTAAGGTCATATTGAAATTGTTTATCTAAATTATTTTCTTCGCTATTATATTTATGGTCTATACAGTCCTGAACTGCTTATTATTATTATTATTATTATTATTATTATTATTATTATTATTATTATCATCATCCTACGTTTTCTCAGCTATTTTTACTGGTAGAAATGCTCACCTTCCCTGGAGTTGTTTTGGGGACAGGTTCGGTCACAGAAGAAGAACATCTTATATCTGGACTTAAGATAAAAATTTTCTTACGATATGGGCAGTTTGCAACAAAACTTCGCGCTGTCCCATGTTTAGAACGTTTTTGGGTAGTTTAAGTTCTGTTAAGTTTTTAAGGAAGTTTTTACTGACCAGGCCTTCCGCCGATATCACGAGTGGGTATGTTTTGGTAGAATTTAATTTCCAAATATGTTTTAGTTCATAAGATAAGTTTTCATATTTGAAACTTTTTTATATCTTTCTGTTTGATATTGTGGATAATGGCACTGCGATGTCTATTATTACTCCTTCTTTCTTCTTTTTATCTATAAGGAGAATATCTGGCCTATTGTAATCGACAGTATGATCAGTTAAAACTGGTCTGTCCCAGTACAAAAGGTTGGAACTTGTTTCCAGCACTGGAGGAGGGGTGTACTTATAGAATGGCGGTGTTGATTCATCCAATAATTTATGCTCTATTGCAATTGCCCTGTGCACGATTTTCGCAACTTGATTATGCCTTCCTATGTAAGCATTTATTATTATTATTATTATTATTATTATTATTATTATTATTATTATTATTTTAATGAATGTATTCAACTCAAAGCTTCCGCCACAGCGTATGCACACGATCGTAGGTAACGTCCATAAACTCAACTGCAGCGGAATTGCCACTCACCAAATATCGCTGTCTATAGGCCTCTCTCTTGAGGTAATTTAAATAAGAACACTTTAAGTTCAAACATAAAGCAAATATTGTATTCGTGAATTCCTGTAACCTAAATCAATCGGCAAATGTTACGTTCTCCATTTTCGCAAATATCTTCTTCCTTACTTGAGAATCACCGACTAATTTGCTGAAATACCTTCCCCAAGGTTTCACCAAACTTCCAATATCCTGAAGTCGCCACTAATTTGGTTTCCAAAACCAGAATGTCACGTTAATATTTTTGGACTGTATTGGAACGTCCATTCTCTGGCGAACTCGGGCCAGTCTCCCACAACAAACGCCGCATCCATACTAATCGACACCATATCCCTCAATTGTTCTTTTCTATGAGTTCATAAAACTCGTTCCAAATTTATATTTTCATTTCCTAACATTATTATTATCGTTATTATATTTATAATTATAATGATTATTAATGTGTTCTCTGATTCTACAGTTGCACTTCTTTATTGCGTTCATTTTATATCAGCTTCATGATTCCCAGAGACGTTGAAACCGAAGGCGCAAGGCGATCGAGCCGTTTGGGCGGACGAGCGAGTGCCAAGTGCAGGCTGTCGCCCTTTTGCGCGCGTGTGGGTGGTCGGCAAACGAAGAGCGGAGCGGAGGACGCTCCGCTGACCTACAGCGGAGGACAAGCTGACGTCAGCCGTGATGCAACGAGGCGCGCGCGGGTGCGGTCCGCGCAACAGCGCTGCCTCCTCGCCCCACTTCCCTTCCGCCACGCCCCGCTCCGTCCGGCTCTGCTTCCTGTCCGCCCTGCTCCAGCCAGTTTAGCTCCGTTCCGCCCCGCCCGCACCTTCCGCCACGCCCGTCCGCCCCGCCCCACCCGCCCCATCCGGTCCGTCCGTCCGTCCCGCCCCGCCCGTCGCGCCCGCCACTCCAGCTCCGTTCCGCCCGCTCCACCCGCTCCGCCCCGCTCCGCCCGCTCCGCCCGTTCCGCCCCGCCCGCCCCACCCCGCCCCGCTCCACCCCTCCGCCCCGCTCCGCCCCGTTCGCCCCGCCCGCCCCACCCCGCCCGCTCCACCCCACCCCGCCCGCCCGCTCCACCCCGCTCCGCCCTGCTCCGCCCCGCTCCGCCCTGTCCGCCCGCCCGCCCGCTCCGCCCGCTCCACCCTCGCTCCGCCCGCTCCGCCCGCTCGCCCGTTCCGCCCCGCCCCGCCCCACCCCGCCCGCTCCACCCCTCCGCCCCGTGTCGCCACGCTCCCCGCTCACTTCGCCCCGCTCCGCTTCGCCCCGCTCCGTCCCGCCCCTCTCCGCCCATACGATAGCTCGGAGCATCAGTTGATGTCCTGCAATGCCTGAGACCAGGAGATCCGAAGGTTCGAGTTCGGACGGTTGCAGGATTTTTTACCCTGGCTAGATGGGTCTAATTAGCCGCTGATCGAATTCCAGCGGCCGACTTTGCTGCGGCGATAGTTTTCCGTGTTTTCTCTTATCTATACCAGGCGAATGCCGAAGTAGAATACTAACAAACGGGCCACATACTACGCACGCGATCTTTTTTTCCTCTTCCTTTTCTTATACACTCTCCTAACTTACACGCACTTACACTTTCATGCTCTACACTACCACACAAGTAAGGAGACCAGCCAGGAACTTAGACCTTGTTTCAGCTCTGCCTGTACCCCGTTGGTGGGAGATACCTGGATGCGGGAAAATCCCACCAGCTGATGTGTAGGACAGCCCCGAATCTCGCCGTCCAGGAGGGAAAGATCACCGCCACCTCCCGCTATAACAACAGTCACTATACTTAAGGGAACGAATGATCCCGCTCCGCTCCGCCTCCTCCTCCCCACTCTACCCCTCTCCCCGCGCTCCGCGCCGCCTCGCTCCGACCCGCCTCGCTCTGCCCCGCCTGCTATAGTTCCAGTCTCTACGATGGCAGCACCACGTAGACGGCTATATCGAATTCAGCATCTGCCTGAAGGAGACTTCTAGAAGCCGCCTGCTCCTATAGTTTTCCGTAGTTTCTCCGATCAATCCGGATGTCGGAACAGTATATTACTTGTTGCAACACGACTAGTCGTATACTGTTTGTTTAAAAATGAGTACAAACTATTATTAGGCAATGCATGATTCATTTACCTTGCAGAAATCAATTATTGTACTACAAAAACTTGTGCTACAGAATTGTCCACATTTTCTCGTAGCAGAGAGTTTCTTAATATCTTAAGTGTGGACTAGTTATTTCAAATTAAATTGCTACTTCTCAATATTTGATTACTTTTTTAACCATTTTTCAAAGTATCTTATTAAGAAGTGAATTCCGAGTATCAATGTATTTTAAATTAATTGTACGTTTAACATCTCGGGAAAAAAATTTTTTTTAAATTGCTACTTTCTCATTTTTTCAAAGTATCTTATTAAGCATTTATTCCGAGTATCTTTACAGCGCTTCGGTCCGAAGGGTCCGGGTTCGAGTCCCGCCTTAGGCATGAGTTGTTTTATCAACTTGTGTTTGCATGCATGTTTTGTCGCGAGGGCCTCGCGTTCTGCTGACCCTAGATCAGAGTGACCCGCAAGTGTCTTGTTCTAATGTAGTATCGAATATGACGTCTCATCGACGCAAAGTAAACTTCTGGCTGTCGAGCTGATAAAAAACCCTAGAAAGAAGAAGACGAATATTCTAAACTCACTAGATTAAAAAAAAAAACTATTCAATTCCTTGAACACCACTTTCTGTGGAAATCAAGGTACAGAACGGAGGCCACTAAAATGTCATAACGTAATAACTCGCTCATTGTAAACAATACCTTCAGTATTACAACATGCTCCCCTCTCGAACGCGAAGTTCTCAGCAAACAGTTGCAGAAGCCGCGCACGTCCTCGAGTGAGAAGAATCCTTCCGCGGAGGTCGGTCCGCCCGTTCTCCGTTTGCAGCGCTATCTTCCATCTGGATTCCTTGAAACAGCGGCAAGCGACGGGGACGATTGGCAAGAATTGCCCCGGAGCACAGTGTGACCAAATTAGAGACGATGGCCTAAACATCAACTGGAGGTGCTAAACCTGTACGTACTTTCTCACCCGTACTTTCACGCAAAATTATGCGAAAAGTACTCACATTTTCGCGCAATTTTGTAAAAAAATGTGGAGGACCTTATTTCAAAATCGATGTTTAAGAAATAATAATTTCCTTTCATTAAGGGAAACATTTCTTTCTTTAATATTTTAGTTGTAGGAAAAGTGTAAACTTTTGAAACTTTCGAAAAATTAGGATTTTCAATAAACACGAGACCTACACCGTTCTCTTTAACGTTCTTCACACTATCCAACAACAAAATTTAATTAAAAACGATGGAGTCTTTTTTTTTAAAATTTGAAAAATGTCCCAGGAGTTTCATGAAAAGTACCCCCCAAAATTAAAATATTGGTTTCAAATTCATGGGACCGCGACATCCACCGGATTAAATACGGAATATCAATTTTGGAGAAAATTGTCTGTCCAGTTTAGCCGCTAGCGTTGTTCACAGATGGACGGAGAGATGGACAGACAGATCATTTGCCGTCATTCGATTTTTCGGTGTCAAGGATCCACAAAATATGGATTCTAGCTACACCATGTGTTAGGGGACTTTTTGCTAAATTTGCAACTAGATTTATCCACTTTTTTGTTACCAGGGCCCCGTGATAACGGTATTTCTGCCGAAACTTCGCCGTTTTTTCGCGCAACATTACATAACTGTCTACTCCGTAGCGAGGAGTAGTTGGAGGACTGTTTGGTGGTTGGCAAGAAAGTCTTTTGATCATTTTGCTAAATGAGAGAAATGAAGTATATGAGAGTGTTGAGAAACATTTTGAAAATGCTGAAAGTGACAACTTTTTTTTTCGAAAAGTATGACGATGATGGTGTACGCAATAAAAGACGCAATATTTTAAAAAAAAATACTTCATTCATCTGTTTCAATGACTTGTAACAAGGTGATAATTTTGGTATCTGTCTGAATTTAAAATTCCAGTTAATATTGTGACTCAAACGGATGCCTGAAACTCATTGATGATGGATACGTTGCAAAATACCTCACCCGTGTCCTTTCATCTTCGTTTTCGAGTGGAGTGGAATGAGTAACAATCGACAGTGTAATCAATTCATATGTATAGCTAGTTTGCTGAGTGGCTCAGGGACCACAAGGGTTGCCGCTGCAGTGCCTCTGACCGAAAGGTGCTTGGGTTTGACTCTCGACGGCGATGAATTTTCGACACTAGCTTGGTGAAACTTAGCCACTGAAGGAGAATTCTAGCGACCGGCTGCTCTGATCAATAGTTTCTCCAATCAATACCGTATGAATACCGGAACGTGCACTAAGAAACGGATATGAACCACGCACAATTCAGTCTCTGTAAAAGCCATCAACATTGAATAGATTTAATCATAAAATTATAAAAGTTATTGGAGTTGAAACTGAGGGTGAAATTAATAATACATAGTTTTATTTCATTATTAATATAACATGGATGAAGATTATAGCCTGATGATCGAATCATCCAAAATATTTTTATAAATGAAAAAAATAGCATTAAACATTATTTTACATTTATCTTAGATCTCACCGTCAAATTTTGACGGTTCTCGGTAGTAGTATTTGAAAACTCCTGTAAAACATGCTATTGAACAGAAAGAAATATGTTTGAAGTTGATAATTCTCGGTAGTTGATGTTTTGACCATGTGTTCGTCTTTTAGTCACAACGTGAATGGAGCTCATTGTCAGTCGCGTCGCCTCTGCGGCGATTTATCTCCGCCTTCGCCTCGCCTAATTTCTGCCCCTCCTCCCGCCTCCGCCGCTAGCCGCGCACGCTATCGACCGCCTTCAGTCACTCTTTCGTCCCCTTCGCTCCTCTGCCGCTGCCTTCACTTCTCAGCTGAGCTCTCTTCCTTATGCAGACTATCAGTCACTTTGTTTTATGGTTAATAGTGGAAACGTAATCACCGGTCTTGTCATATTCTATTATGTAATGTTTATATTTTTAACATTTGCCTAATATGTATATTCTGAAGTTTCTTTATATTTGATGTGGATTTTTTTTTGATTTGTTAATAAATATGTTATATATCTATGAAAGGTAAACTTCCAATAACATGTTTTCTGCTTCCATGTTTTCATTCGTAATGATTGATTCATTTATAATATTGATGTATTTTGTCACAAGAACTGTATCTGAAGATGGAGACGCACAAATCTCCGAAACGTACCAAGTGATATCAAGATTTAATGTTGTAATAAACCAATAATTTTATTTTAAATATGATTGTCTATAATTCGTGGAGCTTTTTATTAATATGTATATTAGTAATTTCCAATAAGCGCCGAAATTGAAAGACAACTGCAGCTTCCGGCCGTGTGAGAAGTGACTATGATTTTGTTACATACTCAGGAACTCTGAAAATAGTCAAAACCATCCAAACGGTTTTTATTTTGTCTGAAAAACTCAAATGTTTGATTGAGTCATTCTGTCTATACTCATACTCTACGAACCGACTCGATTGTCAATGCGACATTGCTTCTAAGATAGCGGAAGTCATGCGACAATGAGTCGACAAGAAAGAGGCCCCGGCTTTAAATACTTGCTACTCATGCGTTGCATTATGGAACAGCAACTTTTTATGATATTCTTGTTAAGAACTGTTGTTCCGAAATAATACACTATAATATGTTATTGCAATATTTGTGAAGGCTGTTTGTTACAATAATTAATTTATTCCAGAGTTATGTGAGGGTTTTTATTTGTGGTTATTTGTGGTTCTTGAGCTACATTTTGAAAACTATTTTGTTAGGTTTCCTTCAGAAGCATTTTCTGCTGTTGGCCCCATTCTCGAATTGCTTGGTATGCCGGAACACCGAATCGATAACCTGAACATTTAATAATCGAACATTTCTTCAACCGGACAATCCTAACTCAAACATTTTGCAATTTGAAGCCTTCGAATCCTTCGACGAAAATGAACCTTGATTACTCGCTGCTTGGAAAGTGGAAATTTCGTAAAATGCCCAATTTTGGTCATTAGCTTTCAGCTTTCTATAATTTTTGACAATGTCCGAACATTGGAGGTACATTTGAATCTTCGTAATGTTCGCTTTTTAATGAATATATGAATGACAGGTGAAATGTCTTAAGTTCTTCTGATAGCAACTTTAACTTCCATATGCCGAACGACGTACTAACTTCATACTTGAGGAGTCGAAGTTCCAAAATTCTCCGAATCTACAATACAATGACTGTGGCCTCTTTAGTTATTGCCAACTTCATTTTTGTTCATACAAGTCATTTTTTGTGGTCTCCACACCTTCTTAGTTGCTAGAATCAAAATATCAATCACTTCATGCAAAAGATTGATGATGATGATGATGATGATATATTCAATGATTTTCCTTGTTTTTAGATTATTATACGTGAACAAGTTGTTCGTTTTTTGCTTTTTAATTAAATAACGTTCTTAAAAAACATTTTTATTTTCTCTAAATTTTCATTATGATAAGTTTCTAATTCGTTCCAGAAAGTACCATTCCACTGTAACTCCTATTACTAGACTAAACTGAACCTAATGCTCGTTGTTATCGAGATATTTTATGGCATGTTCTACAGTTGTTTGTTTTGCGGTGTATTTAAATGATTTGCTTTGCAATGTGTATTTAAACTATGATTTAATATATTCATGTGTTCCTATCAGAAACAATTCAAAGCTCAAATTGTATGCCATAACTTAATAAAATTATTTTGTTTCAGGTAATTCCCTGGTCCCGTTTCGTTGTACAGAATCATTGCAGGGAGGTAAGGTATTATTTCGAAATTGTCGCACCAATTTATTCCGTATTCTCTCAGACAAGCTTCATTTACATGGAATTAGCGTATATCCGGCTTAAGTTATCTTGTGGAATTTAAAATAAATGTCGAGAATACTACTGAATTAACGTTTGTTTGCGTTGCAATTTACCAAACACGCTACTGTAAAGGATGGTCGAGCAAAAGGACATAATTCACTTACAATATTTAGGATTTCTGATACTGTAATTCTCGATAAATTACGTCTGCCACCCTCAATATCACGGCTTCAAGGTATGACTTAAGCGATCAGATATAATATTGACGTAATGGAAGAGCAACTTTGTTTCTTTAATCCGATAACTCAAACCTCTCGTTGCTGTTTCCATCATTCACTTCAACTCTCTTCTACGGTCTGCGAATGAAATTCTCCTACTAAATATTTATGTATCTGCCCATTAATCTTACGTTGATGTAATTAAACCCGGGCCATTCATAATTCTGGATAGTGATTTAATAATTCCTTAACTAATAATTATAATTATGTATAATCAGATAATATATTATGATATTAATTGTAATAATAGTAATAATCAGTGCAATTAATCATGAAAATATATCAACAATGAGAAAATAAGGAGGTAGTGATTGTAAGGAGTTTATGGCAAAGTCTGTTCTCCCGCCTAATATTGATGTTCGCGGGGTCATATATTACGTACAATGTATTCGAAAGCGCATTTTCCCCTTAGACTCTCCCGGACTCTAGCGCACGAATATTCGTTCATTATTTCATAATATTTGCTTAATATTTTGAAATCGTCAACAGAACAAACGGTTTCTCTTATACGTGTCTTAAATGTCTCTAAACTAGAATAGTGAGCATTCCGAAAAGGTTAGTTCTAATGCAATGTGGTAAAATGAAAATTAGAGTTTACCGGTAATTTTAATTTAAAGAAAGAGGGAAATTTATTTTCTCTCGAATGTGTAAAATGAGTTTCAAAGTACAAAATAGCGTTAAAGTGGTTTTCTTATACGAGTTACGTTTCATAAACTGAGAGTATCTGAGTTGTTTGAAGTTTTAGAGACAGCTCTTTATGTAACTGCAATCATGAGATAGAAACGTATTTGAATACGATTTCTCAAATTCTGTCCCATCGGAACAAAAACGCATGTAAAATAATGTTTAATTCATTTTCATTAGTAACAATTCATGCCGTTCCCTTTACATAATATATTTTAAATGTTCATCTTTTTTTCACTTTAGTGTCTCGCAAAAACTATCGAAATTATATATTCTCCCTTGACTCATTTTCATCGGAAATACCTTGTTCGATGGCCCTACTTTTCTCCGATAAATAGCGCAGCAAAAGCAGAGGCATCGTTGGCGAATGCACGTTCAACGCGAGCTGGTCGCGAAGCGCGCTTAAAGTATGTTTAATCGGCATTCATATCGGGCATGCACATTACTCGCCTGAAGTGCATTATTAATGTGCCGTATTAGTACGCTCGTTGCGTCATGTAAATGCGATCTGATGGAATGGAAACGGTACTTAAAATTCAGTTTTGAACCTCGGTTTGTTTCTGTAATTTGAAATGCAACACTAAACAGAAAATTCGAGAATTAATCTTTATATTAGCATTTATAGTGTTTTGTTCGTTGTTGGTCTGTTTTTGTACGTGTAAGTGATAAAGATGCATGGATGCTTCTCCTGACTTATAATTTACGTAATGTTTACGTAAGATATAAAGTTTGGTTATTCAATGTATGAATAGACGTGATTGTTCGTTACCACGATTCCATCTGGAATATACTAATATGAAGGGATAGAATAGTAGGAACAGTAGGTGCTTGCGAAGAGCCACAGTTGATAAGTCAGGCATTGTATCGTTTATATAATATTTGCTGGCACCACCGTTCATCATGTTGTCTGAGTTCCTCTTTCATTCCATACTAGTCAGTGTAGTAAAAGTAATTAGAAGTTGAGCATTCATATTCCTTTTATTCTCTTGAGGATGACAATAGAAAATAATTTAGATGCAAGTTGAAACGTCAGAATATTTGTTATTAACTCGAAAAGACATGAAATCCTTTGAGAGTTTTGTGTTAATTGGGAAGGAAACTACTGCTTTTGCTTCAGATTTTCAGGGAAAAACGTATATTTTACTAGTGTTACTCATTCTTAAAGAGAAACGTATTTCTCCTATACAGCGAATGAAAATTTAAAGTTACTCCCACTTCGACATACATCTGAAATAGTGCATAGGGAACGGTAGCTCAGTGCATCAACTGATATCACTGCAGCGCCTTTGACCGGTAGGTCCTAGGTTCGAGTCCTGACGGCGGAAGAGTTTTCGAAACTCGCTTTTCAGCTAGGTCAAATTCAGTCGCTGTCTGGAGGAGAATTCTAGTGGCCGGTTGCTCTGATCGGTAGTTTTCCGTGGTTTCTCTGATCAACATCTGGCGAATGCCGGAGCAATACCCTAATCAACGGGCAACGGACCGCCCGCGATCTTTCCTTCCTCTTCCTTGACCTATCCTCATCCCTTACACTAACATGCACTACACTACCACATATTCCGGGAGACCGGTCGTGAGTTTAGAGCTTGTCCCGGCTGGGGCGGTGGCCCGCTGTTGAGAGAGTCCTGGTTACGGGAAAACCCCGCTAGCCGACGGTAAGTCGGCGCCGGATCTCGCCATCCAGTGGGGGAAGGTCTTCGCCATCTCCCTAGAAAAAAGAACATGCACAACACTTACGGGACTAATGACCAAAGCTGTTGACGCGCCCGGAATCACTAACCAGCTAACTAATCATGCATAGCGAAAACAAAGATAAAACTAGGAAAAACAAAAATTATTTCTTCACAGAATGGCATGAAGGTTTCATTTCAGTCACAGAAGTGTACAGATGTGTCAGGTTAGCACAATTTATACATTTGTTTTTCATTTAAACTATCAATGAGATTTTACATATTTTATTAGAATATGTCTAATAGGAATTTTGTAAACTGAAAGTCAAAATATGATGAAATTCTTGAATTAGTCTATTTGAATGTAAAATTTTCGATGGGTTTGCATTGTCCTACACATTGAGACTTATCTTTATGAATTTACAGTCGGAAACAAATTAAATCATGTTGGTTATGACTTGTAGAAGTTGTGTTGAATACTTTTGCAAGTTAGCCTTCTGCATACGATCGCATGACGAATTGAGCTCATGGACATAACCTACAGTTATGTTGCCAGCAGTAGCCAAGCAGTGGCTGCCAAAGCGGTCTCTTCTTAGAGTAATCTCTCTACATCACCTTTGTCAATTCATGGCTCAGTTGTGTGCGTTATCGTTTCAATTTCTATCATTCTAGTGCGTAATCTTCATATCTAGACTGTAAGTCAAGTTTACAACGATAAGTCAGTCTCGACTGAAGTTTACAACGATGTGTATTTTTCACTTCTTAAGAAAATAAAATACCTAAAATGAAGTTCGCCCCCCCTCCCCGTGGTAGTGCGTAAAAAATGCTCTTAAATTACGATCAAATTACCTTCATTTTTATCGATCAATCATTTTCCAATAAAGTGACTGGTGTAAATCTAAGATAACGATCTGACTTTTCGCCACGTCCAAAAGGAAAAATTTAACGATGTTGCATATCTTGACCTCTGGAATAATAAACGAAAACAGGAGGAAAATTTACTTTTATTTTTACGTTGTCACGTCTACTAATGGTCTCGTCATCGTATTCTCGGAGACGAGGTACGAAATGGATTATAGGAATGGGCATGTTGGTATTCGTGTTTTGGAGCTTCTTCGGCGGTGACCGTTCGCTATTTATGACGTCGTCTTATTGATCGGTCTGTGGGCGTGCGGCGTTTCCCCATAAACCGTTTGCATTAAACGTTTGACGTATTCATATATTCATTACGCTGCCACCTTAAAGAGACTGCTGCTCTTCAGTAACCTTGCAACTCGTGGGATGTGAATTATGATCACCGATATTTAACCCACTAGAACCACGTTTCGTTAATAAAGATATCCACCTCGATATACGGACCTGTCGGCTAGCACCTGGAGAAGGCGGGTCGTAAATTTTAGGTCAAAGATTTGGCTAATGTATGGGCGATATTCAGCGATATTCACAATCGCTTCCGTAGCTTGGAGCTGTATTTCGAGATTGCCTATATAAAATGAAATGTGGACGGGTATTGCAACGGCCTACGATCTTCCATTGAGATAAATATTTACAGAACTCATAATTTTCAAGAGATTGCGCCCAGGTTTCAATGCCCTCCACTACTCTCGTCAAAGAAAGAGAGATATGAATCCAGCCCACCAATCTCTTAGTCCTGGACTCGGAAATAAATCCATCTAGTTTAATAGGACTTCCAGTGTCAGATTATCAAACAGGCTGAGTATGATGCAGCCTGGGGCGCGCAATTTTTGGGTGCGAACGAATTTCAACGGATTCAAAATTTCATAAGAAAAACTCTTAAATGTTTTATAGAAATATTTCTTGTCATATTTGTAACCAGAGAATGCGTTAATTAAACAAATATATCCATTGCTGTATACAGATAAAATGAATACAAAACTATATACGTTTATTAAATCAATATCATAGCGATAATGATTTATACGTATACGTATAATCAATTATTTATACTTATATAATATTTGCTTCTGTTGCAAATTTCGTACAACAATTTTTATTCAAAATTATAAATAGCTTCATTTTTATTCAAAGTTATAAATAGCTTTAATGTAAAAAAGGGTAAAAAAAAAGCCTAGCGCGCACATTAGTCATAGTCAGGCTCTGAGGACTTTGGATATGTAGAGAGGTTTATATATATATATATATATATATATATATATATATATATATATATATATATATATTGTAACGTTATGAGATTAGACAACTCCACAACGCCACCATGAACTACGAAAATTATTTTCCAAGATTCTTCTTCTTATTCACCCTTCATCTAATTTTTATTTTCACGCGTTAATACGTTTACACAGTACAGAGAAAGAATTGTAATGCTGCAGCGGAATTCGGCGATTTTTCGACAGAAAGAATTATATTACCTGGCCCTGATAATGTAAACATGGAGAACTCTTATTCGTATATTACTTATTTCCTTTATCACCTAGAATAGTGAGAAGCTTGTTTTGCGAATATCGAGGCTCTGCATGTTTGGAATGGATATTTTGATTTTTGGGAGTACTTTATGTTTACGTGAAGCCTCAACTGAATTTTGAAAATTTTCTCAAAAATACCTTCAATTTTTTATTAAACTTTGTTCTAGGGTAGCATAAACATTGCTTAAAACTTGGCGCAAGCCTTATTTTTTTCAATCTCAAATTTTCTAAAACCAAAGTTCAAAATTTTTTCGCGTCTGTCTGCAACTGCAATTTTGAAGAGAGTATTTTTCTAATGAAATCTGATGTTCAAAAGCATATTTAGTAGTAAAGTCAAATATAGTTTTTCTAAAATATGAGTAGTTTTCTCGTGAAATATATACTATTTCTTTACATTTTCTCAAAAATGGCTTCAATTTTTTTCTGTAATTTTTTTCGTCGTAAGTATCAAAGGATGTCAAACTCTCTGTATTTTCTAAAATTGACAAAAATTAACATTGTGAAAAATTTTGGAAATTTTAGTAGAAAATGATATATTTCTCCTATTATTTGTAACGCTCTGCAATATTGTACTACCAAACAAACCTGAAAAATTGTTTTCAACCACCTTAAAGTTAGGTCGGGTCGTGTCGGGGCGAGTCGGCTTGGGTCGAGTCGACCCGAATCGAGTTACCCGAGTCGAGTCGAGTCGCGTCGCGGCGAGTCGCAGTCGAGTGGTCGTCGCGGCGAGTCAGTCGAGTGCGCAGATCGCCAGTGGCGTCGCGTCGTGTCGAGTGCGAGTCGAGTGCGTCGCGTCGAGTCGCGTCGGTCGTGTCGCGTCGCGTCGGTCGCGTCCGTGGCGTCGCGTCGAGTCGAGTCGCGCAGAGACGCGCCCAGTCGCGTCGCGTCACATCGTGTCAAGTCCCGTCGCGTCGCGGTCGTAGCCTCCGGTTCTCCCCGCTCAGCCCGCCGACGCGGCGCGTCCGGGGCTGGTGACGGCGCGCGTAAATATCCCGCAAGCATTTACCGTCGCTGAGGCGGCGTGCGCGGCCGGCCTGGCGTCTTTACGACCCCGCGCCCACGCGCGCGCCTCCGGACATCCAGTCGGACACGTGCACCGCCACCGCCGTCCAACACGTGCGTTGCGCCGCCACGTGCGAGGTCGCCGGCGAAGAGGAGGGTCACGCGAGTGACTATCTTTGACCAGCAGCTTAACCCTCTGGTAGGCGCGTAGCGCTACTCATTCTTACATTCTTTTTGATTTCTTGTAGCGAATTGTTGTCGCACTATTGATATCATGGTTCTTCTTCGTTCGTTATACAGTTTACTCCGGCAGTAGAGAACTCGGTTATAGCGAACACTCGGTTATAGTGAACTTGAGTCACTGGTCCAGTTTCACTTACATTACAAATAAGTGTAAGAATATTCTCTTATAGGGAACCTGAACGTCGGCTATAGCGAACTAGGAAATAAGTGTGGAAATTAATTGGATCTCGTATGTTATTAGACGATTGAAAGGGCCTTTGGAGAGTGGGATGGTTTTCCAACAGTGCAAGAGCCATTGAAAGGTATCAAGACCTCATTTGAATACTTAGAAAGAGAGCACAATGCACAATCAAAATTAAAGGTTTGAACTTTACAGTGTATCAGTTAACGAAGTAATGTTTCGCGAGTCGAGATCAGTCACTCCTACTTATATTATGCATGATGTACCATTTGTTGTCTTGCCAGTTCTTTACTTTCAAGTCATATTACCCCGGAATTTGGAGTCATGGAAAATTACACCTTTCATCAAGTTTTGAAACGTATTCCAAAATTATACAAAATGAACTCTGAATGGTTATAAGTGGAACCTCAATTACTTCTAATACATTTATCTCAATTCTTCTAATATTTTTTCATTTCCCCTAGGCATGTACTGTACACAAAGGTGATTAGTAAATTGGAAATTAAGAAGTCAAATTGCCTAGAACTCATTTGTTTCTCTATATTTTTAAATCACCTTCTTATGCTCACTACATTATGATTCTTATTATTCGTGGATTGTTACTATTTTCTGTCATTCAACGTTTTCTCGCTTGCCGAACACCCTCGCGAGGCAACGCATGTCGTCCCTCCGTCTTCCTGGCCCTTGGCGCTCGCCGCGCGTAAGAACGACGGCCGAGATAGCAGGCGCCCCGCCCGGCGCGCGCCCACAAGTCTCCATCAAGCGCGAAGGAGGACGGACGAGGGGGCGCGGCGGTTCGGGAGCGCGAGGAAGGCTGACCGCTCGCGCCTCAGGGGCGGCTTCCGCTGCGGTGAAATAAGGCTGTAGCGCAGCAGCCCCCGAGGCGGCGGGCCGAGCGGGGCAGGACGAGGCCTGGTGTGTCTGTGTGGGCGGGGCCGGGGGGGGTTGGGTGGGGCGGCGGGCGGCAGGCGGGCGATGGGGAGTGGCGGGGGGGGGGCGGAGAGGGCGGAACAGGAGACGGATGGAGGATGGTGATGGACGGGGATGGAGCGGAGGACGGAGGACGACGGGACGGACGGACGGACGGGACGGACGGACGGACGGGACGGACGGGACGGACGGACGGGACGGGACGGACGGGACGGACGGGACGGGACGAGGACGGACGGGACGGACGGGACGGACGGACGGGACGGGACGGACGGGACGGACGGATGGGACGGGATGGGACGGACGGGACGGACGGACGGGACGGACGGACGGACGGACGGAGGGAGGACGGGAGGACGGGACGGACGGAGGATGGAGGGACGAGGGCAGGTGGCGGAGGACGGACGGACGGAGGGCGGGGAGGGCGACGGGCGAGGCGGGGAGGCGGAGGGTGGCGACGGGCCGGCGTAAAGCGGGGACGGGCAGGGCTTTGCGGTACCGGGCGGAGCTGGGCGGGGCAGGGGGAGCCAGGCTGTGTCGGCGTGGTATGGGCCGGGCGGGGACGTTGGCGGGGCCGAGTTAGGCGGGGGCGTCACAGATAAGGTAGGGCGTGGCTTACTGAGCGCTGCCGTCGAGGCAGGACCGCATTGAGATACTGCGGGTCCCTCGACCTATACTGAGAGGTTGGTAGTAAATACTATAAAAAAGTATCCAAATTGTTCAAAGCATTACTCATTCCGACTGTGGTCAAACCCGGGTCTCCGGTTTCACGCCTGTTTCCTAAAACTCTAAACTTCTGGCGTCTCTAAACTATCAGCAATGCAATTTGACACAATAAAATCCTGATAAAATGCATTTCTTGTTTCGCATAACTGTAAAGCCTAGTGATTACCAGACTGTAATAACTTGAAAAGAGTAAAATACTACTCGGGGTGTAATACACCACTAGAGGTCTACTCTAAAGAAAGTGCCATCTGAAGATAAACTTGGTTAAGCGAAGTGGGGGTCACCTAATGCGAGCAAGGTGGGGAGAAAGGGTGGAGGGAGTGGGGCGGATGGAACAGGCGAAGTGGGTAAGGCGCGTGGGGCTGGCATGACGCGCAAACTAGGAATATTGATTGATTGTTAGTGATTCCGAGCACGTCAACTACTAGGGTCATTAGTCTCGTAAGTGTAGTGCATTATTTGTACTGTATGCTAACGGAGATTTCCCTAACCAGATATGTCTCACCCGCGGGGAGCCGCTCCAGCCGGGATAAACTCTAAGCTCCCAACCGGTCTCCTGGCATGTGTGATAGTATTGTGCATGTTAGTGTGTGTGTGTGTGTGTGTGTGTGTGTGTGTGTGTGTGTGTAGGGAGAGAATAGAAGGAAGATGTAGGAAAGATGGCGCGCGGTCCGTGGCCCATTTCTTAGGATACTGCTCCGGCATTCGCCTGTTGTTGATGAAAAAAATACGGAATACTACCGATCAGAGCAGCCGGCCGCTAGACTTCTCCAGACAGCGACTGAATTCGACGTAGCTGGCAAGCTAGTGTCGAAAATCCTGCCACGGCACACTGGGACGGGAGGAGGTCAAAATGGGACAAAAATATTTCCAGCTGAAAAATGTCCCACTATTCATCCTGAACATTCATTTTAAAAATGGCAATGTTTAATACTTACCTTTCGGTGCTTTTTGGACCTCAAAATTATTTGTAGTTCATAGATTTTCTCTCATAACTGAAGAACAGTTAGAAGAGTTACTGATATTTAATCACACGTTAAAATTTAAAAAAAAATATACTAATTGATGCAAAAATTATTATTACATGAAATTCTACTAATTTTACTGAATAAACAGATCGTTCCATTCTTGGTTTTCATCAACATCATCATCATCATCATCACTATCATCTTGTAAATCAATAATCGACTTCAATAAATCTTCAGCTTCCGTCCAAAGTTCTACTTGTTTTTTCCCATAAGGTTTCCTCAGGCTTGTAATAAGTGAACCAGATGTAACTAGAAGACGATGAAACAGATCGCTCATTGTGTTCACACGAGAATTTTTTCTTGTCAGCAAGTACGCTGCCCATGAGTCATCCCAGAGACTTCATTTCTTATACGATTGTTATTAATAAATACCGAGGCAAGGTAGAATAATCAGCTACTCATAACGTGTAAAATAGCGTTTATGTGAATTTAACTTCTAGAACAATTTCAATCAAAACTGTTGCACATTAGTTACAATCTGGGAAAGTTTTGTGAGAGTAAGACATCCTATGCACTCTGCGGGGTAGGGTGAGAAGAGGGTTGCATATTAAAATACATTTTTGTATGATGAAATCTTGTGAACTCTGGGAGTTAAACCACAATAATGAAGTTGGAAAATTCACTCTCAAATTTCAATGTGTTTGACAAAAATCAGACAGGGGTTTAAGCAACGATTAATCTATAATCCTTCATTATCCTACTCTGAAAGATTCTCCGACTTGATAAAACTGATTACATGCATTTTCCTTATACCTACATTTTAATAATAATTATTTAATCGTACATTAAACTAAGTGTGCGTCATAAAGCGAGTTAATGGAAGTAAACAAGGGGTAATTGAGGTATGTCATTATATATCGCTTCACTGGCGTGTTACTCATAATATTCAATTCTTCTTCTTCTTTTTCTTCTTCTTCTTCTTCTTCTTCTTCTGCTTCTTCTTCTGCTTCTTCTTCATCTTATTATTATTACGTACTCGATCATTTTACTTACAAATATGTCAATATCCAATTTCTATATTTGAAATGAATTATATTAAAAATAATATCTATGAAATCTGTTTTATTCTTGTTATATTTTATTAATGAAGAATTATCAATATTTTTTCTCTTCGATATACTCGTAGTTATCCATCAGAGTATTTATCATCGAGGAAATTAAGGTGTCAACTTTTGGTAGCATCTGTGCCCAGTTCCTTCTGTGTCCAATGTCTTGAAAGACAGTGTACTATCAATTTAGTATGCGTAGTGTATTGGCCAGATTTCACTTCAGCACTTTAAGACTCCACGTGGGGTTTTTATTGCTCTTCTGCACGGCGATCTTTGAATTTTCTCATGAGCCTGAGGCGGGCGCCCTATGCCGAAATTCGTGATACAACGCAGGCACTTAAGAAGAAAAACAAACCCAACGCCGTTGCACAGACTGACAGAGCTGAGCTTGTGCTTCAGTGAGGCTTTGAGCGTGGACGCGGAGAACCTCTGTTGGTCGCACGATCTTCTGCTAACGATGTTGGCTCAGGTCGGTGCATCAGTTTTGGGATCACGTTTCCTTCTGAATGTGTTTGAAAAATGCATATTAATGTTGCATCACACACGCAGATTATTTATGACTCTCTCTTAGCAATCTACAAATGTTTTCATGGGCCTCAGACGAACGTGATAGGATAGATAGATAGATAGATAGATAGATAGATAGATAAAGATAGATATTATAGTTTTTACTCATAATTTTATTACGTTCGTAGATATGATTCACTGAAGTGAAACATTATTTAATATTGCGTTTACGAAAGGTTTTCGAACTAAAAGTCGAAGTATTATGTTTCTTCTTTGCTTTTTTCTTTCCAATTTTTTCGAGGTACCTGAACGTGTTCGTCGCGTTCCGCCTGAATCTGTCTCTTTCTTGAAAACTTGGAAAAATTAATTGTATTAAAATATGTCTGCTTCTGAAACGGCGGACTGTCTTCGAAGATTATTAAGTATGGGGAGAAAGTAACCTGCAGTATTTCTATCTACATAATTTATACGTTTCTCGAACGAAGGTCATTTGAAATAATTGCTCACTGTACCACTGCTCTGATATTTAATAATTCTTAATTAAATTTCATCCATAGCACCGGATGCACCTACAAGAATATATTTAAAAATCGATTATCAATTTCATACTAGTCGATATGGTAGAAAATAAGCAAGAGTTTTTAAACTAAGTAAATTTTTGATTAGTTAAAAAAAATTGTCTGAAATTTAAAACGAGTAAATTAATACTTATATGGCATTTGCTTGGTCATGTTCATTGAAAGTTTATGTGCTCTCAGAAGATCGAATCTGGCACAAGTACTTTTCGCAAACCACAATTTATTACAACGTCTAGACAAGCACCGTGTATGGTAAGGAATTATCACGAAACATCTCTCCTACCACCTCCGCTCTCTGAAGGTGTGGACCAGACTACCGTCACAACGTATCGTCCGTCACGGAAGACAAACAATTAACCCAGGTCGTAAACAAGAGGAAACAAAACGACAACGACGCTCTACCGGCGATGGCTATCGAGGTGGCCGTGATACAACTGAATCTCGCGGCCCCCGCTAGAGGCGCTGGAGCTATCTGCCAGGCAATCAAATTACTTGCATGTGCCGTGGGAGAATATTAATAAACCGAAATGAACGCGCCCCTTAGTAGAGTGCTCCTCCCTCATTTTGCTCGTAAAAAACACTTTTATCTGCAGCGCGCATGGTGCACGCTTACGTTGAATGCGTAATCCACGTTAACGCCGCTAGAGCGCAGCTGTGCTTGTGTTGCGTGTGCTGTCTTGGGGTGATTAAATCTTGCGTTTAGCTATTGTTTATGGTAGCACGGGTGTTTCACACGGTCGTGTAAGCTGAGTGTTACCACACCTTGTTGGCCAAACTGTTGCAGAAGCTGTTTGGAGATTTACGAAGACTCAGTTGAAAAGGCGCGTATCTTTTCCTTTGATAAGGTCTTGCTTGGAGTTTTAGCTACTTATGAGTGGTTTGAGGGAATGAAATCTAAAATTTGTTGATATTAAAAATGAATTTTTTTAATATGAGCCATAATCAAATCCACAAATTTTTGTTATACAAGCCTCAATTGTTGGGCTAGCCTAGTTTATTTTCGTTAAATTCTTCAAATATTTGAGATCTCTAAGGGCTGGTGCCTGGGATAGAATGAGTTTCTATGCGTTATCTTCTTGCATTTAAGCGATACTATAGAAGGTTTCAGCTGAACTTGTTCAGTAGTTCCGAATTCCGAATGAAAGAAATTACTAACGAAAACGTCTAATTCTCATATAAAATATAATTTATATATCTCTTGAAAACACAGTGTCATATTATATTCATGACATTATTGTTTGCCACAGCTATACAGTTCTTGGTAATTATTGTTTTTCTGTTTCTCTTGAAGCAACCTTTGAAAATTGATAGATAATTTTACATCTTTTTCTAACCGATTCTGAATTCAAAGTTTTATTGTTTCTCGTATTTTGCTGTCAGTTTATTAAATTTGAATAATAGATTCTAATACGTTTTAGCAAACTTGTTTATAATTAGTCGAGAACTTTTACAGTTCCTATTTGAGCAAGTGTAAGGGTTCAGCGTGTTTAAAATTCGGGGACTGTAAAAGCTTTTCGTGATCCTTTCAAGTGTCATTCAGTGGAAGTGTAGTTATAACGAAAGTGGTAGCTGCAACATTTTCCGCCTTTCGTTTTCGGAGATCAAAGGGCAATTTGCTAATGATAGCAACTTCCTCAAAGCGCGGCAACCGCAGAGGACGATGGCAGGAGACCCCTTCGGACGGAGGGTGCGCCCGTCTGGACGCCGTCGTCCTTTCCGTCGTTCTCACGTCCATAGCTCAGGCATTGCATCTTCCATATGGACGACGAAATTAAAGGCGGTTATTTTATCGTATAATAAAGTATAGAGTGGAGAAAGAATCGTTGTGAAATTTGTGTGATCAGGTGGAAGATCAGTCTGTATCTTTAGCCTGCCACGTAAAATAAGACATCATTGATTGATTGATTGATTGTTGACTTGAAAAATGGAGTCAGTCAATTTGTGAACCCTCTCTTTTAATACCAATGGTCATGCAAGTTGAAATATATAATTTAATTTTTCAATTCTTATGATTGTAGTGAAAGTAGGGTGGTTTTCCTAATGATGAAATATAATGGAGGTTGAAAAATAGGCGTTGATTACCATCTTTCGTTTTTTCCCTCGTCGTTCGGTCATTATTGATTATGTTCATGTCGCATCTTTAAGTACTCGTAAGGCGCTCGTGCTGAAAACATTAGGTTGTCAAATCCAAAAAATTAGGTTTTTAAAATTGTTTCTTTGTGCTGAAATTTTTTAAAAATTATTTTACTGCACCTTTCCTTAGCATGCATTATCTTCGCTGATGTTCAGCATTGCTCGTCGCCCTTGCGGTCGGCCGTCGCCTACGTAGGGATGGCAAAAAACATCGATGTTTTTAAAACATCGATGTTTTTAAATATTTAATAAATTAACAACGGTATTTTGCTTTCGATTTTTTCTTCACATCGATGTTTTGTTTCAAAAACATCGATGTTTTTAATTTTTTATTTTATTTTTTTTAATAAAGGGATTTTGGCACGTTGTAAAGTTGCAGCAATCCACAGCAAAATTGTTGTATCCTTTCTATCACTCTGCACATTTCGCCTGAGCAATCTGAGGGAATTATAAGTGGTTTTACTTCGATGGTGTATGAATGGAAGTGACTGAAGAGTAAAGTAAAGAAACACGATGTTACTTATTGTTAATTTTATTCATTACATTCGATAATAATTTTTATTAACACACTACTAACATGCTGATACCCAAACAATAAAATATATCCCTTTTCAGTACTGTAATTAAAAATGGATAGGAAAAACTCTTTATTAGTCTAAAATTATAACACGTGTTTTTTCTTCCATGTTTTCATCGACATCGAAATCCCTTTAGCGATGTATCGAAACATTGATGTATGAATGTTTTGGTAAAATTTGCCATCCCTACGCCTAGGCCCAATCGGATGCCCGGGGTGCAAACAAGCGAAGGGCGCGCCTGCTGGAGCGACGGATGTTAACCCGTTTTTCGATATCGGTGGACGGGCGGGCGGGCACCCCGATCAAGCTCGCGGGGCGGGTACATCGAAACGGCATTAGGGCGATCGGGAAAGCGGCGGGCGGCTGCGGGTGGAGGGCGTGAGCAAGTGGCAGATGGCTGCGCGCTTCACCACGTGATCTGTCTGCGCGGTCTCCATACCTGCGGTACTTTCTGGCTGTCACTCCTTCTGTTATTTACACTGACTTTATCTTATCTGTCCTTTGGTCTACCTTATGTTGTGTTATTGGCTTGTATGTCTATTTTTGTGTTTTGTCCTTCGTATCTGTTTGGCATCGTGTCTGTCTGTCTTCCTGTCTCGGTCTGTCTGTCTTCTGCTATCTGTCTGGCATCGTGTCATGTCTGTTTCTTCTGTCTTATTCTGTCTGTCTTCATTCTGTCTTTTCGGTCTGTCGGGCATTGTTTGTCTGTCTTCGTGTCTGTCTTCGCGTCTGTCTGTCTTCGTGTCTGTCTGTCTTCGTATCTGTCTGGCATCGTGTCTGTCTGGCATCGTGTCTGTTTGTCTGCTGCTACTACACATATTCATTCTTTTCTATTAAATATTATTCTATACCTACATTTACTTTACAGTGTAGATGTTGAATTTCCTGCGCAGTGTCTCGAGGTAATGTCTAGTATTGCCGTGCATTATAAAAAAAATTGCACTCCTTTTGTGGGACAAATTTTTCCATGACTCACTTGAAAATGTAAGTTATCTACCCTCCAAAGTAATTAATGAAATATCACCATTATCGTTTTCGTGAAAATATTTCTTAAACTGCACCTGCATGCAAGCATTTTCTCCTTTAATTGAATCTGCTTTGTTTGTTTACTTATGTGAAAATGAATAACAATTAATTATTATTATCTGCGTTTTTATGATTTATTATACGACAATAACTTGCGACGAGCTACGTAATACATTTTGTCCTTACATTATTATTTAGTTCGTAGCCAATGTTTCAGGAATTACTATTTAAACAAAATAATGTGTAACAGAGAGTGTTTCCGAGCTGGTAATAATGTATATTAAACAGAAATTACATTACCACTCAAAGTTTTTGTATATATAACACCAATTCAGAGAACGATGTTGTAAACAAGAACCTTGATCTGGTTTGTTAAAAGAGTAACACTTTGTTGACTTTCGAGTGCATTTTCTACCACCACGCGACAGAAGAGTTAACTGGATACCACTCGTCTCATTGACCCGTACAGATGCGCTTTCGATTCGTTGCGGAATTACTCGACCGCTCGCCCGTCAGATTGAGTCATGTTTTATTCGGGTCACTCGCCGCACTCAAATGGACGGTAAAAAAGCGTCGGCTTTCCCGTTTATTGTCGATTGCGTTTTTATCTCCATGTTCTGGAAGTTTACAAAATACGACATTTTCAAGGACATTGGACATGAGTTTAAAAAACATATTTACGCACAATCTTTTAATGATATTTTAGGGTGTAAAAAACCTTTTGGTTCACCAAAAGTGGACAGTTTGCAGGGCACAATCTGCCATTTGCACGATGTTTGTTTGAAAAGATGCCAAGAAAGGAGACAAATTCAGTGCTTTTCATAAAATCAATGTGGAATTTTAAGAGTTTACATAGGATCAGTGATGTTCTATTACATTTACTTCTCTTTATGTTTGTAGCCACCTTTTACAGGTATTTCATGCAGAAAAATCTGTATGTGAATTGAAAAGAAAAATTCGAAAGTTTATTTCGTTTTGTGTGAATATTAAAGCAGCCTTTGTTCGTAATGTCAGTACATTGGATTCAATTTCCACAGAATATCCTCTGAATCTTTTAATTTATTGAATGGGTACACGCAAGCCTGGATAAAAAAAGTGAACATTAAGAAGCAGAGAAGTGTCATTCTATTATTTTAGGTGTATATCTCTACTACTAGATTAAAACATATTTCAATTTTGTTACATCTTGAGTGTATCTAAAGTTCCTCTGGAATTATTAAATATTTCCAATCATGAAAGTCGTTACATTTTTTACTTCCTGGCATTTCATTATGGAACGAAAGCTTAAAAATTCAGAATCTTTGGAAGACGAATATTATTGTATTAAGACTAATTTTAAAAAAAATTTTTAAAAAAAAAAAAAATTTTTAAAAATTTTTAAAAATATTTAAATTTTAGTCATTGAAAATATTTCCATTTCCAAATTCAAGAGCCGTTCCTGGCCAACTACTTCTTGCAATTTTTAAGACGTTTTAGAAGACATATGAGAGTGCAAAACATGGTAACGTGGATGCACGGCAACATTACAACGTTTCCCCAGGAAAACGTAAAGGAGGCAAAAGGTAGTTTAAGAATGGAGATGCTGGAATTCATGGTGAACGTTGTAGAAATATCTGGTGCTTGGAGTAAGGGAAGCAGAGACAGCGGTCGTAAATATTGCTAATGTGCCTTGGGAATTGCGAGCCGTTTTATCGTGCTCTTGTGGAAAAGTCTCGTGATATTTCATTTCATATTGCAATTATCTCCAACTGTCAGCTTGGAAATGGCGAATCTTTGCCAGAGTTATAATTTCAAGAAGGTAGAGGCGACTTGTACATTCGATTACAATATTTCTGTGTGCTAGGAGTCTTAGGAAAATCTTCCTTCTGAAGACTTCGCAGCCAATCTATTCTACGACATAAGAACTGGAAAGAAGAAAGTTTAAACAAAAAATGAAAAACAAAGTTCTTTAAAAACAGAATGCTCTTCTAAAATAATGTTTGTTTGTTTTCTTTTTACTAACGACATTTATTACTCAATTATTAACATTATGAACATATGGGCAGGGAGCTATATTTTATTATTTAAGTCGTTTTCAAGTAAAAAACGCGTTCAGTCACTTGAAAAGTTACAATTTACATCGTGATGTCTTATTTTTCTTTTCTTTGATAGTTGCAAGAAATTAAGGAATTATGATATTCAAAATTTCCAATTTGAATTACATTGAATTGCGTATTTTGAAAGTAATTGCTAACGTAATAGTTTATGTTGATGGTTGCTAGAGTTTTGTCTGAACATCTTTTGCCTTGAACATCTTTAAAGAAAACATTCCACATACCAATGGTTTTACATCCCTTCTAGTAATTTTCTCTTTTCCTTGGTTAGAATTCTCGCCCGCCATTAATTCAACCCTTATCCTTTCAGGCCACCGATCTCGACAATCATAATCGACAGTCACTGATGGAAAATCGCTTTCACTCCATGCGCTTAGAAACAGAGACGTGCTGTCTTTTCAGATTTAAATCTGACTCGTATGGAAGAATAGTGAGAAATTCGATCACTTATCGGATATTGGGATTTATGTCGATAGGGATGACACGTACATGGTATGGCTCTCAAGACAGGTGACAGGGATGAAAAGTATTGCCTGAAAAAATGCTGGGCGTATCCTTCGCTACTTATTTCGGAAACTGACTTAAAGAGTCAACATTTTTTTTAATAATATAGTAGAATTTTGTAAGTTCAAGAAACATATCAGTAGAAAAAAAATTACTACCTACTTACCATTTCCTACTTTTATTACAAAATTACCTTTACGTACTGTAATTAAAAATGAATAGGAAAATAGTGTGTTTTTTAGTCTATAATTAAAACATCGATGTAGTCTCGTCGATGTTTTCATGGACATCGTAATCCCTTTAAGCAATATATCGAAACATCAATGTATGGATTGATTGATTTTTTTCGTGTTTCCGGGCGCGTCAACTGCTTCGGTCATTAGTCCCGTTAGTGTAGTGTATGTTTTTTCTCGGGAGATGGCGGTGGATGGCGAGATCCGGCACCTACCTAGTGGAGTTTCCTCCTAACCAGTACTCTCCCACCAGCGGGGCACCGCCCCAGCCGGGACAAGCTCTAAACTCCCGACCGGTCTCCCGGAATATATGGTAGTGTAGTGCATGTTAGTGTAAGTGTGTGTGAGGGAGAGGAAGGACAAGGAAGAGAAGGAAAGATCGCGCGCGGTCTGTGGCCGGTTTGGTAGGGTACTGCTCCGGCATTCGCCTGTTGTTGATCGGAGAAACCACGGAAAACTACCGATCACACCAGCTGGCCGCTAGAATTCT
This sequence comes from Teleogryllus oceanicus, assembly GCA_964035755.1. Taxonomy (NCBI): domain Eukaryota; kingdom Metazoa; phylum Arthropoda; class Insecta; order Orthoptera; family Gryllidae; genus Teleogryllus; species Teleogryllus oceanicus. The sequence continues at coordinate 110,306,360 of CAXIVR010000007.1, forward strand.
CCTCCAGGCATGCAGCGACTGAATTCGACCTAGCTGAAAAGCTAGTATCGAAAATCCTGCCGCCGTCAGGACTCGAACCTAGGACCTCCCGGTCAGAGGCACTGCAGTGGCATCAGTTGATGCACTGAGCTACCGCACCCGGTCAATGTATGGATGTTTTGGTAAAATTTCCCATGGCTAACCATGAATAAACCGCAATAGAGTGGTGGTGGCGACGGCGACGGTGACGTTAACGGTCACGGTGGCAGTGCCGGTGATGGTGACAGTGGCGCTGCGAGCAGGAGCGGTCGCAAAAACAGCGCTGCCGCGAAGCACCGGAAGCGCTGGCGGAGCGGCCTGGCAAAGCGACGCGACGCGAAAGAGCGGCCGCCGCGACGACAGTGACGAGAGTGTGCTGGTGCTGACAGCAGGGAGGAGAAAATGTCTTGCGGAGAGAAATGACGCAAGAACGAAGGCAGAGATTTTTTTTCTTCCACGTACATTGGAATGGAAATGGCAAAGCTAATTAAGAAATGCATGAAGTATGGGACTATTTTATAGGTTATTACTTTATCACTTTATCTATGTCGGAAAAGACGCTTGAAGCGAATTGCACGTATGTATGTATAGCATTGTATGTATGTATATGTATGTTGATAACGGTAAGAATATAAAGTATTTTTCTGTTATTATTTTTTCAATATACTAGAAGACTATACTAGAATATATATATATATATATATATACACATATAATATACACATTAATATATATATATATTAATGAATATAAGGCGCGTAACCTGTTTTAGTTGTGGCCCTTGAGGTCTTGAAATTTAGACTTCCCTAACCTATAGGACCACACGATCAGTGTCGCTGCTGAGACAGCGGCAATGCTGTCTCTTAGGTCAACTCTGCCGGCGCCAGGAATATCCGGGCGGCAGAACCTCGTAATCTGCGTTTATTTGAGCGCGAGCATCGTCAGCGGCGGCGCGACGTTAGCGGGGTGGGGGGGGGTCGTCCGTTTGGAGCAACACATTCACAAATTGGCGGTGGCGGCCCAGACGCCCATCTGCGGCCACGCGGCAACAACACAGCGAGCCCTCGAGCCCGGCTGGCATCTGTCCTCCGCGCCTCCCAAGGCCGCCCAAACCCAGTCGCAGCACTCCCGTTTTCCGGTGTATTCATTTATTTTCGTAATACTGTTGTTACATCAACTTAACGTAATCAAACGCATGAACGTAATGCAACTCTTAACAGTGGGCGTCCGTTAATAATTTTAACAGCTTGAGGTCTGATCATTGAAACAAATGAGTCGTACCTAAAGATGATGTATAATTACTCATATATAGAAAAAAATGTCTTAATTATATACCGGGAGAGGTGTCTCAGGGAATCAACTGATGTCACTGCAGTGTGTCTGATCGGGAAGTCCTAGGTTCGTGTCCCGATGGTGGCAGGTTTTCGACACTAGCTAGATAGCAAGGTCGTATTCAGTCGCTGTCTGGAGTAGAATTCTTGAGGCCGGTTGCTCTGGCCGGTAGTTTTTCGGTCAATAAGGTGAATGCCGGAACCCAAAAAACGGGCCACAGACAGCGTGCGATCTTTCCTTCCTCTTCCTTGTCCGATCCTCACCTCATATTTAAACACACTCACTCTAACAAGCCGGGAAACCGGTCGGGACTTTGAGCTCGTCATGGCAGGGGGGGCTCACAGGTGGGAGACCCCGCTAGCGGACGGTGGGTCGGCGCCGGATCTCACCATCTCGAGAGCAAAGATTACCGCCACCTCCCGAGCAAAACATGTACTACACTTACGGTATTAATGACTAGCAATGACGCGTGCGGAATCACTAATCAATCCATCAATTATTCAATTCTTATTTATGACTAATTTTTCTTATTAGAAAGTGGTGTTGCGAAAGGTATTGATCGACACCCTGCCGATGTAACAAATAAAGAACTTGGTTGAAATTGGACCTAACACATTTATAAACTTTTATCGTATGGTTTGATGTGTGGAGAGGAGGAGAGATGAAGTATTTCAGTAGCCTAATCACTCGAGCGTGATGGTAAGTAAAGCTTCTCAAGTGCGGGATGTGGAGACTCTAGACAACGCAATCTGAACGGCCACTGGCCAATTGCAATACTCCTGTGATGTCCCTCCTGTGCGAAGCTGATTCAAGCGTAATTCACACAGGAGATCTTTCACGTTAATTGTTCTGAGTGGTCGGGAGATGAGGAGAAGGGAAATGAGAGAGAGAGAGAGAGAGAGAGAGAGAGAAGGCTTCATAAAGAATTGAATTTATTTATTCGAGTAACCCATTGCCAATATAATTACTAAGGGGTGAGGTGGAGAGAGGGAGACGGGGGAGAAAGAGAGAGGGAAGTCGAGAGTCGTCCATGAGGCTTCAGCTGCTTACCATGGCACCAATCTCGGCTTGCAGCATCGGGGCGGCGGAGAGGCGGCGTTCGGGTCCATGGCGTAGCGTGGAGATGAACTCGAGACGGCGACGGAGTGACGGAGCGAGGGCGGGTGGCGGGTCGTTCAGTACGGGCACACACGCACGCGGCACTGCTCGGAAAGCTCTGACTGTCCTCTGCTTCGTGCGCTCCGTATGTATATGCTGGGGGATGTTTTTTGAAAGTTCGGTCTAGATGGTCAACATGTTTGTTCCAGAGCCTTGATTTCTTAACGTCTCGTTTTCCGTGTCCGGGTAGCCTGAGGCGAGAATTGTACTAAGATTGAATTTTAATAAATTAATGTTGCTCATCACACTCCCACCAGGCAGCTGTGCCAGGCACTATACACGAGTTAATAAATGTCACCAATTGGAAGTGTTATGGAGAATTTTTAATACATTAATATTGGATTTGGACGGTTTAGCGTTTTCCTACGAACACAATACTGCGCAGTTGGGACTCCCCCTGCAACTGCACATAAAATGGCGGAATGAATGGCGCAAATGAATCACTACTCTCATTATCTAGAAATGGACTCTATCGGGATGGATGCTGTCTGTGGTGAATGACCAACAAAATGAGGATGTGGTCTAAGGTAGTTGAGCGGTAAATGGGAAGAATCTGAGAAAATCTGCCTCTAAACCGTTTCGTTCACCACAAACTCCACAGAGTCATCCTGATATCCACAGTTGGGTGGCGTGAAGTCCGAAGTCTGACCACGACACCACGAATCCAACTACCCTCTTTCTTCCAATAATTGAAAAGGGTGAGGTTACCAAATCATGCAATGTAGGAAGTAGAAGCACGTTATATATAAAATTGTCACCATCCGGAAAGAATAAATATATATTCTAAATATCTAAAACTACAAGTAACTTGCTATAGTAAAATATAATATATATACTTGAATTACATTCTTTCGAACTGTAATTGTAACATTTTATTTAAAGGGCACTTAGTTGTACTGTAGACGTACGTTTCCAGTAAATGGTTGTCTAATGTTAGTAGCTTCTGTAATTCTATTCAAAACTGAAAAAAATAATCTTCGGCATAAATTTTAATTCCCTTACTATAATGAATTTCGTATCCTCAGATCTGACACATCGCAGATTCGGTTATTGTTATTTAGGTACAGTAATTAACCTCACCTGCCGGAGAAACGGAGAATTAATTAACCTCGGTTTGTATGAAACAGTTTATCACGTGCCTTTGTGTGTACTAATGAAGGCACACGGGTGATGGATGTAGGCTCTCTTTGAAGTTCACAACACTTTATTACGGGGATAAGACGCTGATACGCAGTGGTAAGTGACAGGACGAACAATTGAAGTAAATTGTATGGGGTAGTGTTATTACGTCGTTCGCCTTTGGTGAAATTAACGAGCAGAGTAATTTTAGCCGCCATCCCGATAAGAACAGTCGATTACGTAAGATGTCGTTAGGAGTAATGCGATTCGCGCTATGCCCAAAGTGTTGAGAAGCTCAGGAACTCATCTGGGCGATTTCTTGAGAGGAAGAATTTTACATAACGGTAAATAGGTTACTTGTAAGTGAATACTGTTAAGCGTTCCTTGAAAATTTACATTTTATTCGAGTCCTTAGAAGACATTTGTTGTGTTTACTTCCTTTTTGTTACGTTTGCTTCCTTGGACTTGGCGTTCTCTACGCATAAGAACTAATTTTTATTTTCAGAAAACAATAACATATTTTTTAGTATCCTGCGAATGTACATTTCTTTTTCTTTTAGCAGGAGTAAATTATAAGATCTGAACAATTTTATGGCATTTACTTTTTATTTGGGGAAACACTCTACGATTCTTAGTATTTTTTCTCATTTTCGGAGCAATGTCTTGAGATACTGTTTGGTGACTCCATTCACTACTAGGTTTCCTAGTACGAATTGGTCATATACATCAAAATATTCCAAATGGTAATTTTTACAAAAAATACTTAGAAACATTGCAGTTGTCAGCGACTATGATAATTCAATTAAAGCATCTTCAACTTCTGTTGGTACTTGTGATAAATCGTAACTAATGAAAACTGTATTTACTAATTTCTCTTTCGATATCCATACTAAGAAAACACCTTTATATTATGATATTTTATGTATATAAATAGCCGGAATCGTTAAAAGGTAAGTCACTCAAACTTTTCTGAATGAAAAAATTCTTTGTTTAGTCACGTGTATCTTTGGGAATTTGATATATTTATCGACTTCATGGTTTATGCCAGATTGCCAAAAGCAATATTGATACAAACTATATAGATAATAAAAGGTGTTTGTTCTATCTTATTATGCGACACCAAGTATGTAAAAAAATACGAAGTTTGTATTTGTACTCTCGATTATAATTATGTATTCATTTTACTGGCTTATACAGTTGATATAAATCTCTGGCATCTAAAGAATTGGAACATGAAAACAATCAGCGATCCATCATACGATACCCGAGCCCTGTGATGGTACACGTTATTCTCATGTTAGTGTACAACGCCTACAAGAAATCAGATAAGACGTTATTGATACGTGACGCGACGCGTCCTGTGGCCACAAAGGCAGGCATGTTCTGTTTCAGTCGGGCCACTCGGACGTAATAAATCCATCAGCTGTCGGCTGGGCCGCGGGCTCCTAGTGGGACGACGCGTCTGCCGCTTGCGCTTGTTCGTTGCGTCATGACATGCCGTGCCGCGCTGTGCCCCGCCGTGCCGTGCCGTGGCGTGGCGTGGCGTGGCGTGGCGTAGCGTGGCGTGGCGTAGCGTGGCGTGGCGTAGCGTGGCGTGGCGTGGCGTGGCGTAGCGTGGCGTGGCGTGGCGTGGCGTAGCGTGGCGTAGCGTGGCGTGGCGTGGCGTGGCGTGGCGTAGCGTGGCGTGGCGTGGCGTGGCGTGGCGTGGCGTGGCGTGGCGTGGCGTGGCGTGGCGTGGCGTGGCGTGGCGTGCCGTGCGTGCGTGCCGTGCCGTGCCGTGCCGTGCCGTGCCGTGGCGTGGCGTGCCGTGGCGTTGCGTGACCCGCCCCACCCCGTCCCACCGTACCGTGCCGTCGCGGGCTTCGCTTACGACATCGATGTCGATTTTTTCAAAACATCGATGTTTCTGAAAAAAAACATCGATGTTTTAATATCGATGTATTGAATCCGATGGTTTTTGAACATCGATGTTTAGTACTCAATGTTTTGTTTTTGAATGAAAAATTCTCATAATCACAAGTTTGTAGAAGTTAAAATACGAAATAATAACTGATTGTACCACTGCCTGTTTATGTGCTCGAATCAAACGAACGCAGTATGCACTACTTTCATTGAGCAGTCTCGACCACGATGATCCGATGTCTTAGCACTTCCTTCCTCTTTCACCCTATTTTGCACATGGAGAGGTGTTTTGTAACTTTATTTTAAAGAAAAATTTTAATAATATAGTAATAAACACCACCACTGTCAAATTAAATTTTGTTGCGGTCGCATTTTGTGTTGGTGGTTACTAAATCAGTTCTCAAATATCGATTTTTAAAAGTATCGATTTTTTTGGTCGTTATATTATTAATATCGATGTTTTAATTTTAAACATCGATGTTTGGCAACGTCGATGTTTTGTTGTCGATGTCGCATCACTGAGACAAGGCCTATGCGTCGCGGGGCCGCGACGGAGCGCCACCAGACTGCTGATGCGACGTATATCCCAAATCATTGATGTCACCAAACATCGATGTTCAAAATTAAACCATCGACGCTAATAATACATCAACCAAATACCATGGATAATTTTAAACTTCGATGTTTATAGCTGGTTTTGTAAGTAAAACATTAAATGCGTGCACAACAACATTGAACTTGTCAATGACCAAGTTTATTAATTTATAACTAAGACTTAAATGAAAACAAAATTTTAAAACATAGCAACAATGGACAAAAATTAGCCTAGTCCCAGGATAATCACAAGAGTGAGTATACTTCTCCGAAGAACGGTATGGGAAGAACGAGGGAGGCCCTACGTCTAGAGAGCATACTGTAACGTCGTGGGTAGGGATCTACGCCACAAAGAAACAGACACGAGTGGGTATTTACAATTTATTTACAATAAATTATTTCAGTAACTAAAACCTCACTCTAAGGCGTTTGTCGGAGCTACCTGCCGCAGCCCGCCTCTCCCAACACGCGTGCGATGATATAAGCAAAAAAGCAGGGCAGCGTCTAAAATTCTCCCAAGAAACAATAGATTCCACACATTGTATGAAATGCCGCAAATTGGATTTTCCCCCTCACGTCGACCCTTTTTTTCGCCCAGTTCCAAGAATTCTGCCTAATATGGTATATCGATTCCACGGCGACATTGTCTGACTCTACCTCGGTTGAAAGCTGACAGATCGTATCATAAGTATGGAATCGTACCATAATTTACACCCCAAAAAATAAATTTAATACCATAATGTCATAATTGTACAGTAATTTTTTAACAAATAAGATAAGGGAAATAGTACTTATTTTATATTACGCGTATGATTGGACATTAGTTCTCGATTCCTTTTACTTTAACCTGTCAACCTGTCATGAGTGTGATGCAGTGCTGTCTTGTATCTGTATTTACATAAAAATCCAAAGACGCGTTCCAGTTTTCCATCAATATCCCAGACGTCTGTGATCTTGGCGTTTGTTTCCGAATACACCATTGATCATATAGTGCAAAATCATATAAAAGCACATACATCTACAAAATGTGCCATAATTATACCATAATTTTGTACGTTGACATCGTAACGTATTGTACCATAATTTTGTGTCCCCCCATTCCGTAATCCACGGCATCGCATCTGGCAACCCTGTGACCTTGCCTGAGTTGAAAGCGCGGGTGGGAAGGGGTTGGAGAAGCAGGGCCGGGACGCAGGGCGACGACGCGTCGTGGGTGAAGGGAGCGCTCCCTTGAGGGCCGCGCCACCTGACAGGGCTTAGGGCGACAGTCGCCGCTTCGTCTCCCCCAGGGGACGCCCCGACGCACCGCCTCCCACGCCTCTGAAGAAGTGGTGAGGGAAGAGGGGAAGGTTGGAGTCAAAGGAGAAGGGTAGCGAAAGCGGTTAGGAAGGAGTGAAGAAACGTGTGAGCAGTTGATTGAACAGAAAAGTCGAAAAAATGATATAATGCTTATTTATGATATGAATGGTAGAGTGACCTCGAGGTCGTCAGGCCACTGTTTTGTTTAACTCACGTCATATTGACGTCAAATGCGGTTTTGTTTAACTCACGTCATATTGCAAAATGACGCGTTTTTTCACTTTAGATGCAAGAAAAATTCTAAAATGTATCGAATTTTTGTTTGATTCAGTAACGAACTAGGAAACCATACAGTCTTGTATGCGCCACGGGCGTTTCTAGATGTTTTTGCCCCTCAGGCGACTTTCAACCCCCCGGGCCAGAGGCCATCCGGTTTGGAAGTCGCCCTCGGGGCAAAAACATCTACTTAATGCTCTAGATACATAAATAACTATTAATTCAAGTGAGTTTATTTAAATTTATTTCAATATAAATCACTTAATGATACATTAAGATTGGTAGTAGCTGAAGCGATTAGCCGAAAGTATTTTGTTTTGCTTGTTGCATTCTCAGTTTTATCTGAATGTATTCAGATGAGCATCGTCTCAATTTTAGCACTGGTGCTAAAACAATAAACTTTTAGCCCGCTATCCATTCCCTTGAGGGTGAGGTGAGGTGATAGGTGATGGAAATATTTTCGTAAATAACTATATTGACTATGAAGTGAAGGATACATTTTCTTAAAAACACTATGTCCATTAGTGATTAATACAAACTGGAAAACTTCATTTCTAGACCTGGTGTGGAGGAATTATTAAAGTATCGCACGGATTTATAGGCGAAGAAAGAATAAATAAAGAACAAAACTGGAAGTGTAGTAAATCTGAACCCTTGGTACATTGAGCATTTTAGCGGAACCTTTCTCAGGATTCGTCTAAGATCTACTCAGAACAAACGAACACAAATGCTGTGTCAGTTTATCCAGAAAGAGAAAGAACCCTACATGGATAGAGTGTCCCTTCTCTTTCTTCTTTTGACGCATTTGTATGAAGTTGAGGCTGAATAGATGACTCAGGCGATACTGAATGACAGAATGAAAGGTGTATTTGTATAGGCAAATAACATGAATGTTCGAGTTTGTCTCTTGTAGATGTTTCCTTCTGTACAACCCTTGGAAATAAATCTTCCTCTTCCTTGCGTCATATTATGTTCTCACACAAAAATATTTCCATAAATATTCACTCCTTTCTTCATAATCCGCAAATAGTTTTCGAAAATTGTAAGTAGTGTATGAGATTTCTGTGCAACCAACTGTTATTGCCAAATTTCTCGCAGAACAACGTTTTCAAGAGAAGCCCATCATAAACGGCAGTGAACTGTCGCTTCATTTTTTAATTTTCGGAGAAAATTCTGAAGACATACGAGCGCAACTTTGGCCTCAAAAATAAATTAGAATTTTGAATGAGAATGAAAGCAAATTTCTATTTTTTGAACTTAATAATTTAAGGTTTTGTTCTTTGAGGAGGAAAAAGTGTTTCGAAGTGAGTGAAAGAATACATTTCTATCGACACTATTGTGGACGTTGTATCCGAAAACATTTATTATAAAATACAAATGAAGAAACTCAAAAATAATGTCCAGTACTAAAGACTTGTCCAATGTAATGCATGTCAATTGAGATGGCAAACAACACTGACAGAATTATTAAAGTTTCCTAGAATTAATTCTGTTCTTAGTTTAGTGATATTTCCCTATCGGTATCCTGTAGTCCAAGTAACTGGTTCTAGAGCTGATACAAATTTTAAATGGTGGTTTAAATTATATAATGGGGTTAGAGTTTGAGGTCTTTACCTACTTTATTTCCTGTTTTTGATGTAAAAATGTTTTATGATTTTATTCGAATTATGACGATATGAGTCTGATATTTCATTTTTACAACAATGGAAAGGAAAATCTAAATAAGCATTGAATATTCAAACCAATTTAAAGGATTTGAAAGTTAAAACTTTTTAATTTACTTTTTAATTGGTGTTGGCATGAGGAACATTTGTTGGGGAATTACTTAATGAAATATTAACCCCTGCCTAAATTCAGTCACATACTCTAACAGACCTGATTTACACCATTGGCAAGTAATGGTCGCAAATTATATCTTCACAAGTATATGATGCTTGCTCGTATTCCGAGGGGGGGGGTAATTTAGAAATCCCCAAACTGAACTCCCGTTCTGTACCGATACTTTTGTACTTTTTTTTGTTTTGTGATTTTCCCTATCGGATATTTTGTCAAATGTTTGTGAATTTACTTTTTGTTTAGCTAGATTAAAACTCTTAAATGGGCAAATTTATTTAGTCATTCCTTCAAACAGTTATAACGTAGGCAGCATTTCATTTTGAATTGGAGAGTGGCCACCAGAATTGAATTTTTTAAAACCCGTCAATGGGAACACTAGGGATTACATAATTGTTTGCCTTTTCATATATCGCCAAACCCAAAGTGAAACCGTACGTGTTCTTCGTAAGATTCCAAAGATCTTTCCGGCCGACTGCGCATTTTAAGACTGCAGTCTCATTCCACAAATAATTGTATTACGCATACTCTCAGGACGTTTCCGCTGCCTTAATATTCTCATTCATTGTGAAGTCAGAACTTTCACATGCAGGCACGTGGAGCTGAAGGGAATGTATTTTCCACCAGGTCTTTTCCCGGGCGGTGTGTGTCGCCGCAGTGTCCGGGTGGGGCGGGCGCGGGGCGGGCGCGGGCGGGCGCGGGCGGGCGCGGGCGGGCGCGGGGCGGGCGCGGGGCGGGCGCGGGGCGAGCAAGGGGCGTGCCGGGCGAGGCACCCCTGCGTAGGCCCCGGCGCGCCGCCGTGCCGAAAGGGGGGCGGGGCTCGGTCGGAAATTAAATAGCGGCCTCTTTGTGGACGTAGGGCGGGGGAATTAATTTCAACGGGCGCGGAGCGGCGCCCCGGCATGGCACGGCCCGGCCCGGCCTGCGCCCGCGGGGGCGGCGCTCGGGCGGCCGGAAGGGCGGGTGAGAGGGAGAGCGAGCGAGTGAATGAACGAGTAGTGAGTGAATGGGTGGAACATGGATGAGTGAGCGGGCTGGTTGGTATGTGGGTGGGAGGGCGGGGGTTGGTGGGTGGCGGGCTGGCGAGCGAGTTGGCGAGCGAGTGGGGAGCAGAAGCGGAAGTGGGTAAGTGAAGATGAGCGAGTGGATGAGGGGGTGAGGGGGGGGGGGGGGGGGGAGGTGGCGGGAGTGGGTGGGCGAGCGGGTGGGCGAGCGAGTGGGTGAGCAGGCGGTTGGTGGGTGTGGGGGGCGGCGGTGCGTGGGGGGTGGGGAGGGGTGGGCGAGTGGGCGTGAGTGCGGCGGCCGAAGGGGAGCAAGAGGGCGGTGACGCGTGGCGTGTGGAGCAGGCGTGTGGTGTCAGCTGTAAAAGGCGCTAGGCTCCGTCGCCCTCCCCCGAAGCACCTCATTCACGTCAGTGTAGAAGAGGGCCATGTAAATGCGGAAAGGGACGGAGGGATGGGCTGCCTCTGATAATGCCGCTCTGCGGTTCCTAATCTGGATTCTCCCATTTATCTTTGTGCTGTTCTGTGATGGGGCAGCACATCTGAAAGTAAAGAGCTCAACAGATAATAAACACACGATGTGAATTTATTGCCATTCTAAGAAACTTTTCCAAAGTCGTTGGGAGTAATGCTTGAATCTAACGCTTTTTTGTCGATGATGCAGTACAGTAGAATTATCATCCAACGCAGAGAACACTAGATTATATAATGGTGACTTGATACGCTAGCCAATGAAACAATAATACTGTTGGCACCGACTATAAAACAATATTATGTTTCCATTTAACGAGTCTTTTATCAGATATGAAATCTTCAAACAAAACCTCAACTGCATCAAAATTTTAAATTCATATTAACACAATTTATAAGTAAGAATAACTTCCCATATGTATTTACTCCAATGGAAAATTAGAATTGTGTAACCTAAGAAATATAAATATAAGCGAAATGTATAAAATTTTGTTTAATATACAAGACAATAAAAAGTTAATGTGCATCACAAATCTATCACGGGTTACTGTGAGAATCTTTAGTAGCGAACGGTGTCCTTGGAGGTTTGGTCGGATGTAGATAATAACACGAAAAAATTAAAATGTTTTAAGCGAAATAATTTCTTTATCTTTCGTTCCAAAGTTAATTTAAAAACTATCTTATTAGGAGAAACAATTCACGTATCATTTATATACTAATAACTACTCATCAAACAGAAAATTAAGAACCATCCTTAAAGGTCCATCAGTTGATTTTAGTAGACTCGTTTCCGGTAAGAAAAATCAAAACAAACAAGTTGTAGCTTGAAGAGGTATTTTTAATCCAAGATGCGCATTTCTTATTTATATAATCCCACCTATGGCCTCTATGTACTAATTCCAACCGTGTCCGTTATTTGCTGTCTAGCGTCCTAATGACATTACTGTCGAAACCTTGGGTACACAAACTGTTGATTTTGCAGCACCTAAAATGCAGTTCCAATTCCTGGAAGAGAATCAAACGTTCCCCGCAACTGTTCGCTTTCAGAGGCACGACCATATATGTACTAACCCAACCGTACGGTTATTTGATTTACATAGGCCTACAATCGTTGGTAATCAAAACCTTTGGGTACACAAACTGTTGATTTTGCAGCACCTAAAATGCAGTTCCAATTCAGGAAGAGAATCAAACGTTCCCCCGCAACTGTTCGTTTCCAGAGGCACCGACCATATATGTACTAACCCCAACCGTACGGTTATTTGATTTACATAGGCCTACAATCGTTAGTAATCAAAACCTTAGGGTACGCAGAATGTTGATCTTCCAGCACCAAAAATGCAGTTCGAATTCCGAACCAGAATCAAACGTTCACCCCGCAACTGCTCGCTTTTCGGAGGCGCTGCGCGCGGCTGGCGGAGTGTGGGAGCCGCGCAGATGACGTGTGGGGGCGGACACGGCCGCTACAGAGCCGGGGCGTCGCGGCGCGCAGGGCGGCATCCATGTCGGCGGCGGGGGCGGAGGCGAGCCGTGGGGGCGGGAGGTGTGACGTGGATGCGGGCGCGGCGTCGGTCTCGCCCGCTCACGCGTATACATATTCAACGCGGCCGCCGCCGCCGCCGTAGGGTTCCCGCTGAATGAACAAACGGCCGCCGCGTAACCCGGTGAGCGGCCTCATTCATCGCGTGCCCTGCTTTCCCGCCCACCCTGCCCATCCTGCCCACCGAGCCCAGTGTTGCCAATCTCTCCTTCACGCCGAAACTGCCCTTACTATCTATCCTGCGCCTCCTGCTCATTGCGATCACAGAAATATGTGGTTCGTTTTTGTTGTGTGCAGCGGTTCTCTTCCTGCCTGGAGGAAAATTCTAGCGGCCGGCTGTTCTGATTGGTAGTTTTCCGTGGTTTCTCCGATCAACACCAGGCGAATGCCGGAGCAGTACCCTACCAAACGGGCCACGGAACGCGCGCGACCTGTCCTTCCCATTCCTTGTCCTATCCTCTGCCTTTACACACACACACTTACACTAACATGCACCACACTACCACATATCCCGGGAAACCGGTGGGGAGTTTAGTGAGAGCTTGAATCCCCAGGCTGAGGCGGCGCCATCTCCCCTAGCGTGGAAAAAGTCCTCTTGGAAATCCTCACTCAGCACGGTGATCGCGCCGGATCATCGCAAAATCAACAATCAAAGATCACCGCCATCTCCTGAATATACAACTGCCACTACCTGCTGTTGACGCCCGATAACGAAACATCAATCAATCAACGTTTCAAACTACTCTGCCACTTCCTGCCCTTAACCCTTTACATATTGACAACGTCCTACCATTCCCTCTTCCTTCACTACCATTTCATACTCTGCCCTTTCGCACCCAATCCATTTCCCTCTCTAACCACTTTCTACCCTGAGAACTTCTCGCAGTCCACATCTCACACTGTCTATTTCTCACCCTCTTCCCTCCCATCATGTCCACTTCCCTCCATGCCCGCTTCCATCCAAGCCCACTTCCCTTCATGCCCTACCCACCATGCCCACTTCCTGCCATGTCCTCTTCCTCAATGCCCAGTGCCTCTGCCTACCGTGCTACCTACCAGCTAGGCTGACCAAGTCAAGAGTTTTTGCCAACCTGCTCTTCTATCCATTCCGCCCTTTTTTCCACCCTGGCCTTCTCCCGTCTGTGTCCAACCGTCCGGTACAGTGGAAAGAGAGTAAAACAACTTTTCCGGTTGTTTCACTCTCTTTGCCACTGTACCATCCTTCCTTCACTGCCCATTCTGCCCTTACACTTTTTTTCTATCAACCACTCATCATGATCCGTGACCAACCTCACCTACTAACCTTCACACTTGCCTTCTCCAATTTGTTCACTATTCGTTTTATCTCTCAGGTTCGGACTCTCTTGTTCCTTACTGGGCACAAATTCACCTTACAGTCCACCAGCTTTCTCCGCCCAATGGGCCAGCTTGTGGGCGTTATCCCCTATCCCTTTGCGGAACCTATTTGACCTTCCTGCCTCCTAACTCTCCTCCTGCCAACCTATACACTATACCTTTTGACTGAGACCCCCAGTTAGCCTTCCAGTCCATGAGCTATTGCCTATGCAACTTCCTCGGCTAATCATGCAATTAAACGTTACCCAAATCTATCCTTTATCTCTACACCACTTTCCACGATTTTATATTATTTTATCCCAATTGGACTTTCAGCCGTGTCGTACTTTTTTTCTCCCTCCATTTTTCGGTCAATTTTCTCTTTCCAAGCCGCTGTGTCTGCAGTGACTGATCGGGATTAGAGTCCCGAAGGTGGCGGATTTTCTATACTACTCGTATAACTAGGACGATTTCAGTTGCTGTCTGGAGGATCATTCTAGTGGTCATTTGCTCTAATCGGTAGTTTTTTGTCGTTTCTATGATTAATATCAGGCGGATGCCGGAGTAGCACCTTAACAAACGGGCCACTGACCGCGTGAGATCCTTCCTTCCCCTTGTTGTCCTATCACATTCCTACACATACATACGTACATACAATTACACTTACGTACACTACTGTACCATACATCGGGAAACTTCTCAAGAGCTTATGGTGTGTCCTGTTTAGAGCAGTGCCATGCTGGTGGGAGATGGTTGGGGACTATTCCAAGTCGACTTATAGGTCGGCGTCTGATATCACCATTCAGAAGAGGGAAGGAATCACCGTCACTTCTCTGAATTCATTACACTAACGGGTGTAATGGTAATGAGAGTTGTAGTGTCCGGAATCTTCAATCAATGAATCTCTTTCCAACATTAATTTCCATTTTTCTCTTCATTATTTTCACTTATTTCATATACTCATTCATTTCATACTCTTTATTTCACTCTTTTTCTTACTTCATCTTAAGCTCTCCTCTTTAATACATGGCTCTTTTGGTCAACCTCCTGTTTCTCGTCCATTTTATTCTCGGTTCGTTCTCGCCGCTAAGCTACAGATCGCGTGAAGTCTCCGCCCTTTCGAGGGTCATGTTTCGAGATAAGCCCAGATGAAAGAGGCGATATGAAATTCCTAAACTGAAGTTGGAATCTGGTTCGAGTTTCAAGATGGAAACGGATTACAAGTTCTTTAATATGAAGAATTCAGTTTCAACATAAATTCGACTAAAATTGCGCATTCTGGTTTTAAAAGATTGTAATCCATTTTTCAATCATGAAAATATGAAAAATAATAATAATAATAAAAAAAAAAAAAAAATAAAAATAATTAAAAATAATTTTCTTTCACGTGATTATCATCTGCTGCAATTCGCACACTTTCTCGTCTCTTTCTCCTTTCCTGCCCTCCGCATCTTTCTTTTATTTTTCCCCTTAGTCCTCATTTTTTTTCATTTCTCTCTTTGCTTCTGTGTACTAAAAGGTAACATAAATGTATTATACTTGTAAACAACACTCTGAATGAGCGAAGTTACTTTGAGTCTCCCTTTAAGCATTCAAAATCCTTTTTTATTAATGTCTGGAATATTTTTATCGACACTCACATTTCTTTTCTCTCTCGACGATAAAAATTTGGTGTGCAGTTACTCTGTGACGTATATCTTCCTCACGTAGGACATGCAACTCTCTTTATATTAAAAGGGGGCGACGCCCAATTTTTCTTGAAAATTTACTGTTATTGCGTGGCTCTCGTCGCCCATATTAGTTTTAGGATTTGAATGCAAGGGGGCAGTCACGGTAAAGACGTAGATGCAAGGAAGAGAAATGTCTTTTTGTCCGTTCCGCAATGTTTTTATGAGAAAAGTTGCGGGGAACTTTCGTGAGTGAACATTGTATTCTTTTATTCCCTAAAAAGTGGAAAAACTGAAAGAGAAAGTTAATTCCAAAGATGTTATTATAGTAATAAACACTGATTTTAGGTTCATAAACCTGAAATAATTAAATTATGTTAGGACTGTTAATGATTACGCAGTAATTAAATTGTTTCACACTGTGTCTTTGTAAATTCAATAAACTTATATGAACGTCTGAGCCTGTTACGTAATCACAATTAGATCTGGAGAGGTACAGATAATACCATCACGTGAGGTAACTGAATAATATTGGCTTAATTCCATCGCAATACCTGGTATATCGCGTGCCCTCTTTCGCTTTAATGTTTCATGAAGAAATGGGGCAATTTTGTAGCTTTAATGGATTATCTTACATCCGCGCGTAGAATATTCAAAAGAGCCCATCGGATACAATTACAATATTCATAAGTCTATGCCCTTAATTCTGTCGGCAGGGCGCCTTGATGTTGTGCATAGGAGGATTATCCAACTCGAATAGAAGTACCGGTAAATGTGTCTCAGGGCAGCAGGGAACCCTAGGTTCCTGCCCCGACGGTGACAGGTTTTTTAACACTAGTTAGAGAGGTAGGTCGAGTTCAGTCGCTGTCTGGATGAAAATTTTACCGGCCGGCTGCTCTGATCGGTAGTTATACACGGTTTCTCTGATCAATACGAGACGAATGCCAGCGCACTACCCTTACAAACGGGTCACGCAACGCGCGGGTTTTTATCCTTACTCTTCTTTCACCAGTCTTCCCCCCCTTACTTACACACATTTACTTGCATTACACTACCACACCTGTCGGAGGCCAGTCGATGGTTGAGCTTCTCGTAGTTGGGGCGGTGCCCCGCTTTTAGGAGATACTTAATTGGGGAAAACCCCCACAAGCTGACTTAGGTCATCGACGGATCTCGCCAGTCAGCGGGGGAAAGTCACTACCGCCACTACCTCCATCACCACCACCAACGACAAGAACAACGGCAGCGGCGGCGCGATAAAACTTGCACTACACTTACGGGACTAATGATCTTAACCGGCCAAATCATTTATTAATCAATCGAATAGAAGTGGAACAGACTGACTGATGTTTCTCAAAGATTCCAATAGATTGCTTAGATAGAGATGGATTGATTAATTATATTTTTCGTGATTCCGGCACTTCAATTGCTGCGGCTATTCCCGTAAGTGTAGAGCATGTTGTTATCACAGTAGACGGCTGTGTTCGTCCTCGCGGGATGGTGAGTACTGTCTTAAATGTCGGTTTGCGGGGTATCCCTCAGGTTGTATCTCCCATCAGCTAGGGCCCCAGACGGGACATGCGCTAACCTCCAGACCGGTTTCCAGACATGTGTGGTAGTATAATGCTTCAAAGCGTGTGTGTAAGTATGGGGTGAGAATAGGACATCAGTTGATGTCCTGAGTCACCTCAGCCGGGGCGTAGATAGGAGTCGAATTTCGATTTCTGAACTTCGATAACACCATGGATGTTCCCTGTTTTACTTGCGTTTTTCTTACACATTTGAGATTCAGCTACACGGATCTCGACAATATTTCTTAATTCATTTTTTTCTTTTAGTACCTTTGATATTCAAGGTATTGAGATTAGTTAGAACCTCTTTATATGTATGCATGAAGCCTGCATTTCATGTTCTGTAGTCATAAATTCTCGGGACCTGTAAAAAGTATAGTAATGGAGTTCGTGATAAGAATAAATTAAAATTCAATTAAAAGTAGTCGTATATTCATTGCTGTAAGTATAGATTCTCATTCCAACTACAATTACACCGTACGTTTTTAGGTTATTGAATCAGATTTTGGTATTAGTGATTACCAATTTACTATATCTAATCAACAACGTTTTTTGTGGTTTCAATTGGTGAAGGTATATGACATCAATAATTTAAACTACTAAGTTGTTTTAAGAAAGCAATTTTGTTTAATTCAATCTTGCCTTGGTTGGAGGAGATGCAAACCATTCATGACCGCAGCATTTAATTCTTACACGATTCAAAATCTAATATCCGTTTTTTGTGACCAATAAATAAATTATTCTCGTTTCATATGCGTGGATGAGACCTTGGTTCGTCAAGATATCAAACATTCTGCTGTTTCAGCCAGCACTATTTCTTGCGACTGCTCCTTTCCTAATTGCTCATAATCAGTGCGAATTCTGTCGTATCTTTCTTTTCCGTGATCCTTTAAACCTTTTCCGTTGCCCATCTCTACCATCATAACTAGAGTCCGGATTATTGTGAAATTACGTATGTTTTTCTATGTTCTAAAAGATGTTGTTATGGCTAACAAAGGAAAAAATGTTATTTTGACTTCCTACCAGAATATCAAAATTTATCGTTACATGTTTTCACATATTTTGATGTATATTACATATTTTAAATAATTTTAATATATTTTTTACATTTGCAAGACTTTTATTATTTTATCAATTTGCTTGAATTTTATTTTACATGTATTTATTTCATATACAAAAACAGGTTTTATTTTAAAAAATCGGCAGTTTAACATCAATTGTTAACGACGCGAGTGCCATGAAGATTGCGTGAGGGATTCGCTGAGTGATTATCAGTGATTTCGGCGCGCAACTCTGTGGTCATAGTCCAGTGTAGTGATTTTCCGTGACATGGCAGTGTCTTCTCCTGCAGGTGGCATCCGACGCCAACCTACCGTCGCTAACGGGTTTTTCCACCAGAACCATGCGGTGTCTACCTTTAAAACTCGAAAAGGATGGGAAATAAATCGAATAACAGCCACCTACGCCGCAGGCAACATTTTCAACACAATACTCCCAGTCCAGGGGTACCGCACCTGCCGCGATAAGTTCTAGGTCCCCGACCGGTCTCCTGGCGTGTGTGGTAGTGTAGTGCAAACACTGAAAATTGCCAGCAGCACTCCTTTCGACCCCATGACAGACGTGGCTCTTAGAGAAATATTTCTAGAAAATTTTGCAGAAGAAGCCAGGGATTTTTCGTAATTTTCTGTCATAAAATTTGATTTCCTCAACAACAGCTTCACTTTTTATTTATTTTCCTCTCGGAGTGCGAACTGCGCATATAGAAACCATGCAGGTCAGATTTTCGCTAAATTTTCTGAAAATTTCGGAAGTTATAAATGATGCAGAAACGTATGTGCTGTTTCAGCACCTCTAGATAATTTTGTTTTAATGGACAAAATTTTTTTAAACATATTTTATTGTCGTTTACGCCAATCTCGATTTCCGAGGTGGATAGAGCTTATGCCGACTCAGGGTCTAGGTCTAAATTGTTGCAGATTCGAGTCTCGCCGTGGGCATGGTCGTTTGTCCCTTGTCTTTTATGTGTGCACGTTGTTACGTAAGGCCTTGTGAGTCTGCTGACTACAGACCGAGGAGCCCGCAAGTGGGTTTGATTGATTGATGATTTTTTCGAGTTTCCGGGCGCGTCAACTGCTTTGGTCATTAGTCCCGTTAGTGTAGTGCATGCTTTTTTCGCGTGAGATGGCGGTGATCTTCCCCCGCTGGATGGCGAGATCCGGCGCCGACCTACCGTCGGCTAGTGGGCTTTCCCCCTAAGATGGACTCTCCCACCAACGGGCACCGCCCAGCCGGGAGAAGCTCTAAGCTCCCAACCAATCCCCCGGAATATGTGGTAGTGTAGTGCATGTTAGTGTAAGTGTGTGTGTAAGAGGAGAGGATAGGAAAAGGAAGAGGAAGGACAGATCGCGCGCGGTCCGTGGTCCGTTTGTTAGGGTACTGCTCCGGCATTCGCCTGGTGTTGATCGGAGAAAGCATGGAAAGCTACCGATTAGACCAGCTGGCCGCTAGAATTCTCCTCAAGACAGCGACTGAATTCTACCTAGCTGAAAAGCTAGTGTCGAAAATCCGGCCGCCGTCCGGACTCGAACCTAGGACCTGCCGGTCAGAGGCGCTGCAGTGACACCGCAAGTGGGCCTAGTGTAAAAGTTCAATATGTGTCGCCATGACGGGCATATTGGGTATCCGGCGCGGATAGTTGGGTCCCCTATTGCTGAAAAAAGTCCCAGAAAGGAAAAAAAGAAAAAAAGGGGGGGAATATACGTTTTATGATATTACTCGTTTAAATATTTTATATAACTTATTGTCAAAATACATTAAAATTTACCTACACTTACAGAAGCAAAGAGCCCTTTCTCCCTGGTTCCAGGCCGTCTTCACACCGGGCCCTTAGAAAACCCGACCCCCTGCCTGGGTCTGGACGTGTTCCGTGGCGCCCTTCTACACCGGAACCCAGTCGAGCGGCGAAGGTCTAGGGTGCCGAAAGGGTGGGGGAAGGGGGCGGGAGTGTTTCTCCAAGCGAACACGAAAGGGCCGTGTCGCAGGGAATTTACTGCGCTTGAGCCCTGCGACACCGCGCGCCCCACTTTCCATGGCGCGATAGCGGCGATCACGTGACCCGCGCGCCATTAGCCCCGGCCAGGGCCCGCCTGCCCCACGGGGGCGAGCAAGGATTCGAGCAATGGCTGTGCCAGGTGCAGAAGGTCCGTTGATTGGTAGAGATTCTGGGCGCGTCGACTATCGAGATCATTAGTCCCGTAAGTGCAGTGCATGTTCTTTTTATCGGGAGGTAGCGGTGAAATTCACCCACTGGATGGCGACATCCGACGCCGACCTACCGTCGACTTGCGGGATTTTCCCCATCCAGGTATCTCCCACCAGAGAGGCACCGCCCCAGCCGAGACAAGTTCTAAGAGCCCGACCGGTCTCCCGGCATCTGTGGTAGTGTAGTGCATCTTAGTGAAAATGTGTGTGTGCAAGGGGTGAGAATAGGAAAAAAAGATCACGTGCGGTCCGTGGCCCTTTTGTTGGGGTACGTCTGCACCATTCGCCTGGTGTTGATCGGAGAAACCACGGGAAACTACCGATCAGAACAGCCGGCCGCTAGAATTCTCCTCCAGACAGCAACTGAATTGGATGTAGCTGTCAAGCTTGTGTCGAAAATCCTACCATTGTCGGGACTCGATCCTAGGACCTCTCGGTCAGAGGCACTGCTTTGATATCAGTTGATGCACTGAACCACTGCTTCCGATCAGAAGGTCCGTAAATAATCGTATAATAATGCGTAATGAACTAAGGAAAGATAACGGTTTTGTACTATTAATACAAAAAATTACACAAAATTGCGTAATGTAAAATTACACAAAATTCCATAAGTGTTTTGCTGATGGATGAGGAATTGAAAGGCTTATTTGCACAGACATGTGTCTTCTTTTTTATTGTTTTCCTATCAAAATATTATTTCCCGGTTTAGATAACCTAGGCCCCTAAGACTGAAGTGCGGTACCTGTCTCGTACTTGAAGGATCGCGGTTACGAAACCCGAACAGGGTATGAATGTTTTTGTCTGTCTATTGGGCAGGGTCCGCTTCCCTTATACCAAATTTACAAAGCCAATGTTAATTTTAGTGCTCAGTGGTCTCTGTATGGCTTTGGTAGTTTAAAAGCGATGTATGTTTCTCCTACATTCAAAGGTATTCAAAAGTCGCTCAATCCTATTTTGAACTATAAGCAAGAGCTTATTTCGAAACCAACGCGTGTCCTTTTTTTATTGTTTTTTGGTTATACTAACAATATATATCTATATAATATATATCTAACAGAATATATTTCTAACACACTTCTCGATCACGCAGACAAATATTGTATTACAATGGCCTACGTTAAACGGTTTCCGAAAACCGTTAAATTTTGTCTTGAACCATAAGGCTGAAGTGAACATTTTTCTTTCCTGAAATATTGAGTTTCATTCAGATATATCGCTTTGGAAATAAATTATTTATTCCCAACCCACTTCCCTCATTCTTGAATGAAACAGTATTTAGACAAAAAGATAAAATTTGACAGATTCTTGTAGCGACAATCAGGTACCTCTGCAACAAGCGTCACAATACACTATCGTGCATAACTCGGAAACCATAGGGGCTAGGCTCCTAAAATAGAGTTTTCGTGTTCCCATCGGGATACAAGGTACGTTTCTTTTGCCATATAATGAGGCGTTTTGGTGGTTCTTTTATATTTTTGGATGGTTCCTTCGCGTCGTAAGTTGGGATTGTCAGAAAGCTTCAAAGTTGGATTTCGGGTTGAAGCTATTTACACTTTTAAAACAATGATGATTTACAAATGCGAAAAGTTTGCCCCGTCCCACGTATTTAATTAATAACATTAGTTTTGTATCCTCTGTCAGCATATTATATAGTCATATCGATCTCATGCGTTCAAACTCTATTAAACTTCTGAGATATTTTAGGTCAGAAAATATTTATTGCGGATCCCCTTTGATAGTGGCTATCGCGCCAAGGAAAAATAGTAAGCAGACTTACACTTCTCGTACATTTATATTCGGGTCCACCATAACAATACTACCAAATTTTACTCGTCGGATTAAAAATTTAAAAACATGTTTTTTCTTTCTCAAAATAGTTCTTTATTTCACAGGCATATTTCCTCTTCCAAACAGTACAAAGTGCTGCGATTATAAAAGTAATAATAGGATGAACATGGGATATCTTATCTCTCCAAAAAGTAATTCCAGCTTAATTTATTAAGCAGATTCACAAAATCCTAAACAGAAACCTTTTTTTGCAGTAGAAGTTTAGAATTTGAAATGATTGTACGTACTAGTATTTGCCCAACAAAATCCGGCCATGTTGATTAACTTATGATTTCTATTTAAGTGAAAAACAGTAAAAGAATAATAACAAGCAAATACATTATCAGATTGAATAATACAAATATTATATACCACATTTATGGACGAAAAGTCTGGGAGTTCTTATAATAATCGGAGTTAAAATAATAACTTGCATATTTTGTATTAGATTGAAAAATACAAATATTACATACCACATTTATAGACGAAAAGTCTCGGAATTCTTAGCAGTATCTCTGATGTTATGTATGTATTACATTACCCCAACAGGGATGTTACAAAGTAATAAAAACTCCGTTTCCAACACGTGGCCGGTAGCAGGTGGTGACCGTAAGTCTCGGTTTGACAGAAGTATCGGGTGGCCGTCGGTTCCGCGGTGGCGAGTGTTCGTCCGTCTTGCTCGAGGTTTTCGCCAGATCGTTCAGCCGTTACTTCGCCACCGGCTGCAAGTTCCAACTTTTGTTTCCCTCCACTTGGAAAAAGTTAGAGCGTCCTCCCACCTCCCCGTACCGTCGGGCCTGTGATAGAACTTCGGAGGCCGCCGCACCTCGTTCTTGGAAACAAAAAGTTTCAGTGGAAAACAAGAAGCATGTCTCGATAAATATTTGTGCCGAAAATTAGGCGGATAAATAAGCTTTCTAAAGCGAATAGATCAGAATTTAGTGTCGATAAAATATGAATGTGATAAATATAAATAATTATCAATAAATGATTTGTTGTGAATAATTTTCCAGATTAAGCTTTTAGTATTAAGTCAATAATTGTTTCATGGATAGATGTGACGATGAATTTGGGGGGTCAATGCCCAATAAAAATTGCCGGGAATGTTTTGCCTATCAAATACAAGTTCTTTTTGAATTGTCCGAAAGTTGAAGTCCGGTACCTAGAGGCAGTTGCTATCTGACTACTACGTGTAGCTGAAATGTTGGGAGTATTTCGAGATTTTTTATTATTATTATTAAACGTTTACTTACAATCTGTTCATACATGAACAATAACTAAATTTGTTGCTTAATTAACTTCGAACAAGATACTCACTTGTATTTATTTCTACAATAATTTAGTTTATAATGTATAACACACTTCAAAAACTGTAAGCAAATTCACATTCTTAAATTTTTTAAGAATGTTGAAACAGAAAGTTGAAAATTTGTAATCCTATTGTCAAAAAATTGCTAAGCAGGCTGCTGCATACTCGTTTGAGAGGGAGAGAAAAAAGAGTCAGACAGACAGATATATGCGCACATAGAGTGAGTGAGTGAAAATACAACCTGAGTTTGAGCCAATGCCCTTGGCAATAGCGAAATCAGGCTTCCTTATATCACTTGAATTTAATTGTTTCTAGTAAAGCTGACTTCTGTGCTGCGTTTTGGGTTGAAAGACCTAAGCCTATTCCTATCAATAAACTGGCCCTCGAGTTCGCTTCTGACGCGATTTGTATTAAGCAAACTGCTATTTGGTAGCGGTTCTCCGCAAATTCATTCGCCCTGGGGCCCTCCAGCCTTTTGGCGATCGCACCGCCATCGCGCGGCTCGCCCCTGAACCCTCTCGCTCCCGCCCAGTAGCTCTGCACGTTGGGTTGCCTATCCGCAGGCGCCCGCCGTTAACCATGCTCGAGCGATGACGGCAACGCGACGGTCGGCGGCGGAGAGAATCACCGACTAAGCATGACGCTCGATAAATCTCGCTCCATTTTCGATCAGGTTTGTTGCCTTGTATTAGCCACGTAAATCTCTCCCTCTTGAGTGACTAATGTGTACTTTGGCTCCGAGAGGGAGAGGACGGGAGGTTAGGAAGGCGTGGCAGTTGGGACGAGGGCAAACAACCGGCCTCTGAGGTCGGAGCGAGGGATGGGGGTGCCTCCAGGGAGGGTAGAAGCGGGGGAGTCAACGAGGGTGAAAATCGATGGGTGGAGGGGGAGTCATAGGGTGCGGAAAAAAGCGCGAGCGACCCAAGGGGTGGGACTAAGTGTCCTCACCGGCGGTTTAATTATACGGCTCTCCGCCTAAATGCGTTTTTTATACTTTTCAATTCCCGGTTATGCTTTTTTAAAGGAGGGTCAATATTGAGGCGTTCTCTGCGGGGGGAGTGTTAGCTGTCGGTTTTACAAATGGTTCGTCCGGATGCAGTGGCGGCGTCCCGAGGTGCTGTTCGCGGCGAGCGCGGTGCTGTTGTTTTTGGGTGTGCCATCCTTTCGCTTTCCCCTCCCACCCTTCAACCCTTCTACCTCCCCCTCTTTTCATAACCCTCTCCCGGAGGCTTTCCTTCGGACTACCGCGTTTCACGGGAGACGTGGTGCGATGTAAAGGTGATTAAGTGTGCGCGAGCGTGCAAATCTACCGGGATGACGTTCGCTGTATAAATGTTAAATACGGAAATGTAATGGATTCCGGATTAAGTTATTACGCATTACGTGAATAATATACACGTAGATTGGGTGGCTTTTAGCGGAAGAGGCGTTCCCTTTTTGTTTGAGACACGGATTGAAAGTAATACACGAATATAAATAATACACTTATAAAGTGTATCTAATGGGGTGAAAGTATTTCCATTTTTTTGCTATCTTACACTTATTGATTGATCTTGGAGCCTGTTTCTTAATGTCCTTTTAGGATTGTTTATTATGGAATGAATTATTGTATGTTTTGGCGTAAGACCTTCGAATTATCAAACACCTTGCACGAAACATTCTGGAAAGTAAAAATTCTTCAGTTATTAAGGAATTTGAATTATTGGAGTATTTCCTCCTTTTATGTAGTGTCACATTTTACTTCATTCCTCTTTATTGAGCAACGTTGCAAGTGTTTTAGTTTACCTCTTCTTTTATTTCTAGTACTGAGTTAATTGTTTCATCGTTTCCATTTCAGTTTGTTTTCTGATTCATAAAATCGCTTTAATATACTAGCCGTATGAATATATCTTATTTTCCATCTACCCTTGTAACATATATTGTGTGATTTTTTGTGAAATAGTAGTCTAGCAAATGTTCTGACATTTTATGTGCCCTTATTCAGTTAATGAGGAAGTACTATTTGAAATTGATAGTGTATACATTTCTTTCCCTTCAATGTTCCATCCATTTTATATAATTTTTCCATTCTAGTAATGGAAACATATAACTTCCATTTAACGTCCTTTCTGCCACGGAGATCTAACCCCGCGATATCGAGAAGTGCGCCAGCGGGAGAATGAGAGCAGGGAAGGCAGAAGGGAAAGGGTGACTCCGCAATATTTCACAGCCCTCTTCTTCACTTTCCCCGTCGGGCGCTGTCCTTATCGCCTTAATTGCCTCTCAGATGGTCGCCCTTCGACGGGGACAGATGCTACCCAATCGCCTTGGGTCGCACAGGGGTCTTCCCCCACCCCTTCCATGTTGCCCCCTTCGCCTCACATCCGTTCGCAGGAGCACTATGAGAACAGAAGGAAAATAATAGAGTTTTGTTAAAAACTAGTCGTAATGAACTGTGAAGTTATTTGCAAAAGAATAAGAGAAATGAATCAAATACAAATGTGTTGAGGCTCGCACAGTCACTTGCAATGTATCTACTATTATTGGTTTGAGAAAATATGGCTCTGTTCTCTCCCGGTCTGTTCTTTTTCGGACCTTTCATGTTCCCTTATATTCAACTTGCTCAGTATATTTCGAAGATTTTGTATCTTTCCGAATAGTTACGAAGAGGCAAAAATTCTCGTTTGGAACTCTCCAACACAATATCCAGGAATTGTGGTAAGACAGCGTCCTCATAAGCCAGTTCCCGATATATTAATTGCATGCCAGTGTTGCTAAGAAAATAGCTCAGTATGGCTCTTTCAGCAAGTACTTTCATTCTACTTTTTGTGTATTATGCAAGTTTATAATGCACTCGACATTATAAAGATGGCGACATGGCAAAACGAAATGGAGTCTCGGATGGGATAATTCGGCCATGAAATAGAACCTTCATGAAATTCATTCACCTTTTTATAAAATAATTGGCGATAGAGTCGGAGGGATAGGTACAAGATTTGTTATGAAAATGTATTTTGTCAGTGTCAAACCCAGTTCATTTTCATATTTGTCAGAGCCAGAACTTGTGAGCATTGTTATGTTTGAATTACATCCTATTTCATCAGCCAGCTCATGTCGGTAAAATTGGTGTCAATTATGTCTCATAGACTCTTAATAATAAAGCTAGTGAATTAGTTTTCCTTGGCATATTTAGTGTAACCGTCACGTATCTACCTAACTATTTCGTAGTACGTCGAATTACAGAAGTAAATCTGTTATTTACTTGTTTTGTGACGTGTGATTACACCGTCACACAAACCTGGGAAGATCTCAAATTATGGATAATTCCCTATCGGTGGTGGGTTCGTCTTTGCTAACTAATATTCATTTAACAAACAAACACAATTTCATAGTTTTAAAGAACAAGTAACATATATTCTTTCCAATATGATCCTTCGTACACTCACATTCACATATTCTCCTACGTGATTACTTTTCCTTTTGATTACACAATGGTAGCTAACTCCCTACCTAAACTGCAGTTTTCTGTAGAATAATAGTGACTCTGATCTACATTTACACAAAACAAACAGTAAATACATATGTACACTTCTCAAAACAAATTATCTCTTAATGAAACCCACAATTCACAATTTAAATAACCATCCTGTAAAAAAATACATACAAACAATATACCAAAATTCACTAATACCTTTTCAATCTTAAATAATACTACACTCAATATTTACACTTAATATTCAGCTTCTGCGTGACCTCGCAGTGCAAAATTCTGTTTTACAAAGTCTCTTGACTGTTCATGAAATAACGTTTTACCAGAAACAATTTAACAGCTTTCATTCATGTTCAAAACCTTTTTTTTACATAGACAATTCCTCTTAAATGATTTCAAATAACACCAAGTCAATTATGTATGAATTTAGATAAAGAATTATACATAAGGACGACTTTTATCAATAAACATAAAAATTATTTAGATCTGATTTCTCTTACGACTGCAAAAATAAATTTACTGGTTATCAAGACTAATATTTAGTAAAACTTGTCCGATCAATGTCTGTTACTGAGGAAGCTCATATTACAACGTTTTAATTTGTGCAATCATACTTCTATCTTGAAAGTTTTCCAAGCTGCAATTTAGTAAATATTCTTTCTGCTTTTCTGTGACTCACGACAGGCGAATTTTCCAAGCTGATCCCGCGCTGCGTAGACGGCTGTCGAGCGACGTTCACGCCCCAAGGTCGTCGTTGTCCTGCGACGTTTGTGCGCTGCCTACCGCGATGGAATCGGAGTATTTCCGTACGCCTTCTCCTCGTTGTACAGCCCAGTTAAATCACAGCTTACACGAAGGTGATGGTCGCGTTAGAATGCGAGTCCAAAACTCCAAATTATAACTTTGTGTTAGTGAAAGTTGAGCCAGTTGTTGAATAAACTATGCTTTTCGGAATTATCAAAATTCTCCAATAGAATTTTCGAAATGAAATCCCATAAATAAAAATGAAATAGAATAAAAGTAGAATAAGTAACTGCTCAAAACTAAAACTGAAAAAACTGAAAAAGCTGAAAAAGCTTTTAATAAAGCTTCATTTCTGGTATTTTCCACGTGTCCCTCGTCGGTTGTGTGGTGGAATAGTACCCATCTACTCACTTCAGCGTCTCGATCCGGAAAGAAAGACAATCTCGTCCGAGTCAAGCCTCATGCCATATTCGCATTTCTACAAAAGTTCTGATTGGCTAGGGCGAAAGTACGTTCAGAAATTTGTTTCTAGGTAACGCCATCTCTTCGCTACTCTAGGAACTATTTGTAGGGCAAGATGTCGGGTATTGTCACTTCAATATTTCTTTTGTCACGAGTGTAACCGATGACAAGCGGTTACATTAGATATGTTATAAATTTTAGAGGTGCAAAAATGCCATTGCCAATAGATTTTGTATTATAGAATATATTATTTATCGAATGTAATAAACTTTTTTTCCTTTAAAATTACCTGTAATAGTAGTATTTATCTTGTGCGAGAGAAATTCGAATATTTTTAACATGTAATTTTTTTGTGAGATAAAGCAATTGGTCTCAATTATATTATTCAATTGCACAGTACATTATTTAACACGAAAACAGGTTACAAAGAATGAATTTCTCACGCAGTCTTTTGTCTACTTAATAAAATAACTCTCTGTGATCCAGGAAGAGTCCGTGCATGAGTGTATTAGTGAATACTTCGCTGTGACTTCCCTCGGGATCATCCCATTCCCTTGGATTCCACCGCGTCCAGACCTTCCTCCCTTCTTCCATCCGGCACGTCCAAAGGGTCCGTGGGAACGTCCAAAGGATCCCCTCGCCC